>OW121717.1:0-4800000 GCA_933228805.2 Hipparchia semele | reverse complement strand
AATATTATTAGTTCCAGAGACACTCGTATCTATGCTTACAGCGCCAAGATGGCGTCCAAAACAGAAGTCGCAGCAATATGTTGTGTTAATCATAGATTAAAGATACAGTTTAGAGAATTAGAGAAAAGCTAGCATAAGATTGGGCCTTCTTTGATCAAAAAACAAAATATAAGCTGCAAGCCTTTATTATTTTAAAACTAAACATTTTACGGAAATTGGACAAACCAAAGACAAAAATTAGTTTTTAGAATGGGTCCACAAATTATTGATTGATTGGTTAATAATGAAATAAGAATCCTTTGTATGGAGCGTGATATGGAGAGATGATTATTGAAATTAGAAAGTTTAAATGTAGTGTATAAAATATTTGGTGCCTATAGCACCAAATATTTTATAAGCGATTTGTTATACTTACAAGTAACTCTGCTAATTTGAATGTTAGTATGTTCTATGCATTCAAACAGAGCTTTGCTATGTTTAGAATATAATATCAAAGTTGTACTTGAATCCGTTATAATTGTATTATAATATTAGTTATACAGTTCCATTATAATTGTATTATAGTATTATAATATTTTAGTTGATTTTCTTTAAAAATAAAAAGAGTAAAATCCATATTGAGGGATTATTTTGTTTGCTAGGATTTCAGTGACCTAATAATTCAATTTGTTACCTAGATTTAAGAGGAACAGTACAATATTTTGTGCTATAAATAATTTGATTTTTATTGAGCCAAAGAAAATATAATGATCATACAATAAATTATTATCAAGATATTATATTTGTTTCATTTACCTGGGCATATAAAACTTATGACCTAGACGGAAGCTAAACAGCCGTCAAGTTAAAAAGCCATACTGTGATATTAGTGTACTATAACAAGATGTAATACATAATATATGTGTAACATAAACTACAAGTGTCTAAGTCTAGAACAAAAACATATGGTGCGAAAACTGTACAATTTGAGGGAACACTAGTATACCATAGACTGCCTCAAGAGATTGTTACTGAAAAGTCATTTGTAACTTAAAAAAAAAAAACTTAGGAGTCACCATTTTTGTTTTTCATATGATTGACTGATTGTACTTTTATATTAATTAGTCTTAAGTTCTCTGTAATTGAGCAAGTTGTTCTTTGAGAATAAATTCTTTTGATTATACTAATCGTATGACTGTTACAGGGGTCCAACTGTAAAGCAATATTTTACTTGCAATTTTAAAAATAGTGCAAGTATCTATGAACAAATATATTGAAAGTTATTATTAATGTGGCTTTGTATTATTATACAGTAGAAACTGTATAAGTTTCTACTGATAAGCTTTGATGAAATCCTGAAGTAAAACACATATACTTATAAGTAACATTTATTATGAAATTACATTCGCAATTCATCGTTAATGAAAAAAATAGGTTAGCTATCTTAATTCATTGTTTGTTTAAATCGTATCCATAGGTACTATTTACTAATACATTTAATAAATAACAAAGTTTATCTTTCTTGTTACCTTTTCATGGGATAACTCTTAACCAGTTCTGACGAAATTTGGAGATAGCTTGCATTCGTGAGATGGATACTTTTTATCCCTGATATTAAGCAATCAATGAGTTCCCACGGTATTAAAAAAAGGTTTTTTTAACCCACGCATACGCAGTCACGGGTATCAGCTAGTAGGTAATTATTTATACACGGTGAAATTTCATTGGTTGTACTCCCTGAAAGAGGTGAATGTGCTCATGAAACTGAACAACTTTCCCCAAGGAACATAGGTCGAAATATGAAAAAATAAAATTTGGACCTCCCATAGTAAATCAATCAGCTGATCGTCAAGTTTGTATGGAGGGTCCAATTTTTTTTTCATATTTTGACCTATGTTCCCTGGGGAAAGTTGTTCAGTTTCATGAGCACATTCACCTCTTTCAGGGAGTACAACCATTAAAATTTCAACCGGTATATATAACAATAAAACTAAATGTATAAACTTGATACAATTATGACGTCACCATTTCTATCAGCTCTTGTTGCCCGACATGAGAAGTGAGAGGAGCGCGGCTTTCTCTTTCTCTTTCTTTCGAACGATGTCCAAGGAGCGATTCTTCCACGAGCTTTTGCGTAACTTGATTGGCCGACTGCCGACGTAGCGACCTGTGAACAGTAAAATTAAGCTTAAAATAGTAAAAAAACTGAAAAAAAACGTTAAAAAAATAGTAGATTGTTACACAAGGGACGTAAGTAAGCTATTACAGAACAAGATCCAATTTGGCGCCAGTGCGAGCGCAGCTCGCATAGGGCGCTAATGGATCGCGTGCACCCGAGATATTTAGTCACACGAGCGAGCGCAGCGAGCGAGGGTGAATATAGTTCGAGGGTGTAATAGCTACTTGCAACCGAGGTAAGCATTCTACTTTATATCATTCTTGCGAGGTAACTTTGGACTTATCCGGCAAAAGGTTTTGCATCATTTGTTCTGCTTCAAGCAAACAAAAATCAGGCTCTCCTCCTTTATCATCATCTGATGAAGTGCTTGACATTGTTGTAAATAACTTAAATCCCTTTACGAACAAACTTCACAAACTTTCAGATCAAATGAAATGCCGCCATTTCCATTTTTTTTCGTAAATAGTTTTCCATTTTTTTTTTTACGGCTCTGAGTTCCAAGGAGTTTTGCATAGTTTGAAATGTATGGAAATTAAATGCCGCCATGTTCAGTGTTTTTTTTTTCAGTAAAAAGTTTTCTTACCATTTAATTTACCTTGGTAAACAATCTCTTTATAAGAAAAGAGATTGTTTACCAAGGAGTTTTGCATAGCTTGAACTGTAATGTGAACATTACAATTAAAGCATAGTGCGACGTAATGTTGCCTTGAATTGCAAACACCAACTTACAAGGAGACTTTCCACCATAGTAATCCCTAGTTACTGAGCAAGTATGATATAAAAGCTCAATATAGTTCTGTGTTTCCTAACACGTACAATTTGGGTATCTTTTAAACAAGAGTGATCTTCAATAGTGTGAATGATCTTCAAGAGTGATAGGCATCTTCTAGGCAAACGCGTTACACCTTAGACCACATCATCACTTTCCATCAGGTGTGGTAGTGGTCAAGCGTGTGCTTATAATGTATACTTAAAAAAATAAAAATAGTAAAAGTTAGAATAGTTCTTTCAACTGACGAGGGTGCGTGGCTCATGGTTGTGTGCGTGTCTCATCTGTATAAGCGTGAGCGAGAGCTTGCTCGCGCCTGACCGCTCCCACCTAGGCTCCTAACAGGCACGCACACTTACGCCATGTGCATGTACACGACGTAACCACAAGTAAAGCTCACGCGGCCTCGTGAGTTGCAAGAACTATAAAATAATAGATAATAAAAAAAACCGTGATATTTCGCCAAATAAAGAGCAATGGCGAACATTGGCGTGGTCGTTTCGTAATGTAAATTCGGCAATAGTCGTCATCGGTCTCCTGAGTTTTGGGTCGCACTCCACTTTTGACGGTGAGTGTCATTACGGGAGCGGGGCATCAGCTAGTCACGTGTAACTTACCGTCCATTTCTTTCATGGCCTTGATGAAGTCGCCGGGATCCTTGAAGCTCACGAAGCCGAACCCCTTGCTCTTGTTAGTCCGTTTGTCGCGTATCACTTTAGCTCGTTGAAACGACGTGTACTTGCCGAACGTTCGCGTCTGGAAGTATAATACTGGGATTATTTAATGACAACCATAATCATTAACTTAAGGAACCCATTAATGCCTCGCACTACTGAATGCAGGTCTCCTCTCGGATAAGGGTTATAATAGGCCCTTTTTTTAACAAGGGGGAAATCTTCTTAAAATATACCTGAGAACCTGGAGTAGTCCGCCTGGAGTTATGTGGGGTTTTAAACCCCCTCCATGGCCACCCTATGCGCATATTGGAAGGCTCCTAGATCTCTTAAAAACACAGCCTGCCTTCCAAGCGCGACGCCCAGGGTTAAAGGCCCTAACCCACCATGCTGGCCCACAGCATTGAGAACATTTTTTTTTTCCATGTTTGGGGTGTTTTTCTCCAAACTTTCGAGATTGCTCTGATATGGTAGTCAGAGACACTTTTACTAATTTTAACATTGAGGAGAACATTATGGAGAACTCTCGGGCGCGCAGGTTTCCTCGTTAAGTTTTCCTTCACCATTAAAGCATGTGATATTTAATAACAAACTTGGCACAGCGATGGCTCACATCTCGTGGCCGTCTTCTGGATACCATTAATAGGTTACTTTTTATCCTGCAAAATCAAAAAATTCCCACGCGATCCTAAAACCGAAATCCGTGCGGGCAAAGTCGCGGGCGTCATTTATTTTGTAGCTTAACAGTACCTGTTATTTCCTGCATAAAAATAATGTGCAACTTACAAGAAGTTCATCCGTGACATCATTGCCCAAGTCTCCGCAAAACATTCTAAAATCATCGTCCGGCCAATCCAGCAACGTGACATCTTCCCAAACCTGACCGCCCGCCGTGCGAACAACCTGAATAATACAAACTTGGACTCAAGAGCAAACACACGAAAATAACTTTAATTTTGTTACTACAAAAGACATAAGTACAGTAAATGCATTCAAACAATTTTTTGTATGTATAATATAATTGGACGCACATACGCAATAACGTTTCAACCCACAAACCTTTGTCAAATTAAATACACACATAATGTAAAGGAATAAAGTTAACTTTTCAATTGATAAGTTTTATGGGTTGACTGTTTATTGCATACTAGTTGTTGCACGCGACTTCGACCGCGTCAATTTCTGTTATTATGATCGCGATTAAGAAGTTTTTAAAAGAATATATTTTAAATATGGATAATTTTCCGCGTTTTTGCAACATTTTTGCATTTTTCACTGATGCTTCGCTCCTGTTAGTCGCAGCATGATGTTATATAGCCTAAAGCCTTCCTCGATAAATGGACTATCCAACACAAAAGGAATTTTTCAATTCAAACCAGTAGTTCCTGAGATTAGCGCGTTCAAACAAACAAACTCTTTAGCTTTAAATATTAGTATAGATATAGATGTGCGTCCGATTGTCAGTTTGGGGTTAAAAAAGGGTCACTCTGGGGTCATGGCTTACCTTTCGATGTTTCTTCTCTTTCTTAGCCTTAGGCACAGCCGTTTCCGAAGCAGGAACGACGGGCGGAGGCAGCGGCGCGGGCGGAGGCGGCTCCACAACTTCCGGCTCTACTTTAGGTGGTGGGGAAGGGGGACGTTCACGTTTCTGCAGATTTAACACACTATTAACACTTGTGGCTATCCATCGACTTCTTCAGTGACTTAACTCCTTCTAAAACACGCCAGAAACTGGACTGAAAACATGCAAAGAAAGCAATGAGGATCAATCAGACAATACCATAAAACACTTCCTCTTTGTCCCAGCCTACGCCAGAGTCCGCATAAAATGTAGCCTAAGTCATCAGACCATAATGGAGAATGTTGCGAGGTACATAATTTTTTTCTTTTATCGACGCGACAATCTGTTTTAATGAAAACAATAAGCCATTCTGGTGACTGATAGCTATCTGTATTGGGCTTGAGCTTAGAGCAAATAGTCCATTGACACTTCACTCGCATCGCATTGTTGGTGTATACTAAAATAGCTTGAAAATATTATGTCACAGTAGAGCTTATATGTATTACATAAATACACTAGTTTTAATTTCATTAAAAAACTAAGCAGTTACGATTTTCCAGACATTTAAAATTCTCTACATATAGAGCCCTGCTAACAGGCTCCCTGTGATCAAGGTGACGTCATTTTTCAACACTCTGCTCACCCGCATAGACGATACTCGCCAGAACTAATTTTAAAATTTCATATCTTGGAAATATTTGACGTATCAAAATATTTCTTTCATGTTATTTTTTTTTAACAGAAAATGAATGAGAAGAAAGAAGAGCTAAAAGTGAAATCAGTCAACATTCTCTATTACAAATCTGGTGACACCTCATTCATCAAAATCGGCTCAAAAACATACATATGGGTTCTGTTATACAATTCCATTAAAAAGTGTTAATGTATACAGAAATCAGAGAAGCACGAAAATTCAACAAAAAATCGCGCCAAAATTTGACATCAGCACCATTCAGTTCATAGGTTGCCTACTGCATTTAAAGCGTTTTGAAGTATTGATGATATTTTTAACAGACTATCTTTTTTTAATAATAAAATTGATCTGTTAATTTAAAGCATCCTATGCTCCATATTATTTAAAATTCAAAAGTTTGTTATAATAATATCATGTTGTCCTCATTGACTGTTTTAAAGTACCCTTTTCTTGCTTTCACTTTTCTCTTTCTTGGGTTCGTCTTCCTTGGGTTGTTTGTACAGTTTAGGTGCCGCCGACAGCACTACGGGCTGTGGTTTGGGCGGCGGGGGCGGTATGAGCTGTGGGCCCGGCATGCCTGGTCTCAGGAACGGCATGGGACCTGGAAACCCTTCTGGAACTCCTGGAGGTCGGAGGCGTTGCACCTGGAATTTAGGTTTTTAAATTAATCACCATTTTAACTAGCTTCCTATGATAAATTCGCGTCAGATTGAGTACCTCCTGTTTGGTTATGAATTCAATTTTATTTTTGTAATTGTTGTCTCAAACAATAGACATAAATTGCTAGACATAGGTCCCTTGCAAGAAAAGAATCATGTGACACTTAGTTGTGTCCAGCAACTCACTTGTAAAAGTGTGTTTTTTTGTTGTTTGTTGGTTTAGTTTCTTTAAAATTTTCACTAAACTAAAATAGAAATGTTTGAAGAAACATAGAATTTCTAAATGAAATATAATTTTACTAAGTTATTTGCAGTAAAGGATAGATAATGAAGCGAAATTCATATTGGGCTAAATTTAAGATTCAGAACAATAAAAATTGGATTTATCAGCATAATAAATTTGTATGAAAACTTTCACAAATAGTTCGATCTTAAAGATGTAGACCAAAGTAAAATCTCTCTAAGTTCCCCTTCTCATAAAGCAGTTTTCAGAAAATTGGGCAGTCTACTCCAAGATTAGGGTTCACAATACATGGCAGATGCAGGATCCTCTTGAAGCCTTCAGCCTCTGCAGACCATTCAGGTTGCCGAGGACTTCCTGAAGAAACCAGGGAGTCCTGGGCAATCTGAGAGGCCTACTAGGCTTCTGGAGTAGGCCTGTATGGCTTGAGTGACTTTAATGAATGGGAAGATGTTCTCGTGCAGCCAAAAAGGTGGGTTGATAAGGCCGAAAATCCGCCCCTCATACACTCGAAAAAAAAAAGTTACTAGAATATATGAAAATGTAAGAAAAGTAAAAGAAACACTCTCTTTTTGGGTAATATTTTCTGTAACTTACAATTTTATTTATCACCTAAACTTTATATTAAAATAAAGTTTATATCTTCAAGTATATAAATACATTTACAATTTGTCGGAATCTGGAACTTTTTTTTTTTCGAGTGTATGAGGGGCGGATTTTGGGCCTTATCAACCTCCTTTCATGTTAATATGGAAACATGGGAAAGGCACTCGGCTCTCTCTATTTACCATAGAGGAAGCAGAGGTTCTTGCCAGCTCTTTGCAGCAGAATCCAATTTCCAAATTGGTGGTAGAGTCTGTACCTGTCATATGAGCAACAAGTTGGCCTACATGAAATAAATTATTTTGAGTTTGAATTAGAAGATGGTTGATAAAATACCATACTCACTGAGGCAGGCACCATCATGGGGTTCATGGACGGCGGTGGGGGAGGTGGCGGCACTGTGGGGTACATGAGCCGAGCACCCATGACGTCAAACGGCTGCAGGAGCGCAGGCGGTGGTGGAGGCGGTGGCAATGCACGTTCTAACTGTTGTTGCACTACTCCAAACGTAGCTGCGCCGATCACGGGACGTATGGCGACCATCTCTGTGCCCGAGATCTCTGCCTCGAATCTGGTATGTTTAAAATGTAAATTATACAGTTGAGTCTAGTCTAATAAATTTAGCTTGATAGCTTTACACAAACAGTACCACTAACTACTCCATTCAACTCCCCTGGTACTTCAACTTTTCTATTTTTGAACAGTCGTTTTGAGTAAAAAAAAAAAAATTTTAACTTGATACAATTTGATGTACAACGCAAGGTGTGAGGAGAGCCTGGTGTATAGATAGCCTTAAATTCTCTTACCTAGACATTTCATCTTGCATTTGTTGAAATTTGCTGGAGTCGTCCATGTTGTTGCACAGGATTTGAACTAAAAGAAATCCAAAGCGTTTACGTAGTAACGTTATTAATGTTGTTCAAAGTTATCCTCGGGTAATAGTACGTACGCATTGATTCATTTTAGAGCTTCTGAGACACTTCACCTGTCGCCAAAAGGTCCTTTAGGCCGATTTTATGATTATAGTATAACGACGAAGAGAGAATTTATGTACCTATTTGGAAAATAAATTTGGAATAGGAATTGGAATTTAAGATAAAAATTAAATAATTAGGTACAAACTAATTATAAATCAATAATCAAATCTTGAATCAAATAAATCAATACTTCGTAGCAATCAAGGAACCAAAGAGAATGTAATCACTCCGTTTTACAAGGAACCAAAGAGCAGCCCAAAGAGCAAGGAACATAATACCAAAGAGTAAATCATAATAGGGTGGCAGACCCAATTATGGGCACTTTAAGAGTTTATCTTATTTCAAATATGTTTTTTAAGTATAAATTTAACCAAATTCTATAAATCACTGTATTCATAAGGTTACTTGTTTAATAAAATATATAATTAAAGAAGATATTGAATTTTTTTTGTTTAAATCAACTAGAATTTTAAATAAGATTGAAAAATGACCCAGTCCCCAATTATTCGCACATTTGTTACCAGTTATGGGCACAAAATTATCCAATTATCAACACTCAGATTTTAATAGAGTTTAAGGGAAATATAACGCTAGGCTACCTACGGAAGTCTTTTAGAATATAGATTTTATTACGAAATTACGAAATAATATACGGAAATTCTTATAGTAACTGTAGGTGACTTAATTTTTTTATATTTATTATATTTAAAACAAACACCCTTACATATTTAATAAGAAAACGTAAACATAGTCTTTATCAAACGACAAACGTCCACAGCTGGACAAAGGTCTCTTATATGGACTTTCACAGGTCTCGGTCTTACGCTACCTGAATCCAGCGGCTCTCTGCGACTCGTTTGATGTCGTCGGTCCACCGAGCTTCCTGGTACGGGATCGCTACTCCAACACCATGGGATCCCATCGAGCATCAGCTCTTCGAACTATATGCCCGCCCATTTCCACTTCAGTTTCGCTTAGCTATGTCCGTGACTTTGATTCTCTTACAGATATTCTCATTTCTGATATGATCTCGCAGGGATACTCCGAGCATAGCTCTCTCCATCGTCCGCTGAATGATTTTTGTTTCGTGATTAATAACTGCCCATAGAACTTCTCAACCTCTCTCCATACCTCAGGTGGAGAAGAAACGTGACAGCCTTCGTCAGTTTTCAGCCGCGTCAGCTGGCTCTGTCCGATAGATAGATCTCTCACGGACACTTTGGAATGGAACTTCTGTTCCACTAGATGGTATCTTTAATACACTTGGTATTCAAGGCCCGCAGGTCGCGAGTTCTTTTCTTAGAGATCTGCCTATTAACCTACCAGTAGGCATCCACGTCTGCTGACGACTGAAATCTCATCTCTTGTCTTTCTTCCATCAGTTTGAGAGTAAGGTCAGAGAACTTCTTGGTCCTTTTCGTGTGATGGGTCTTAAAGAATTTAGACTCCAGAGTATGGACAGTTTACACACACTTGTTAAGATCATCTACAGACTCCCAGTCTGCTAGGGAATCGAATCGCTTCGGAGTGTTAATAAACAGGAAAATCTCTAAATTTTGTAACCAGATACTGACACCCCTTGTTTTGCAATGAAATAACGGAAAAGTTTCATTTAGTTTTTGAATTAGTAACTAATAATACTTAGAAAATCAATTGAAAACAATTATATTATTAAAACTCAAATAAATCCACAGTTAAATCATTATTAAGTAAGTACTGACCCTTAACGTCGATGAGTCAAAACGGCCGAAAAACTTCGGGAACTCCAGAACGATATCTTTCAACTACGATACTGACGTCATTTTAAAACTTTCCAGTTTAGAAAGGTTTCGATTGTGAAAAATATGAATTCCCCTAAATATTTTTTATCTGAAAATTTAAAAACCACAATCAGAAACTTATATTTTAATCTTTTTTGACAAAGTGCGAATAAACTGGTGCAGTGCTAGCTATTGGGTTGGTCACCCTACTCTGGTAGCAACAAAGAGTAAATATAGATAGGGCAGCAATATATACAAGTTATTCTGTGGCACCAGTGTTGCCAGAATGCCCAGAATCACAGATTAGACTATAGCACAGACATAAGACTATAAAATGTTTTATATTCTCTAATGGGGCCCATACACGGTCAAACATGTGTTGACTGTTTGATCAAGGTCAGCGCACCCGATCAAACACCCCCGTTTCCGTTTGTTTGACAAACATATTTGACCGTGTATAGACCCCCCGTATTGCAAAACGAGATAGGTATTTACCTATTTGCTATCATATTTTATTTTGTGACCTAAATGTGACCATCGCAAAAATGGCCCGACACAAAAAATCTGCTAAAAACCAAATTTGACTTCAGAACATTAGGTAAGCGTGAGTAAAACAAAACATTGCCATTTTTGCATATTTTGTGTTTAATCGACGCCTACAGCAAGTACGGTCGGGGACTAAATATGTTTACCACTTTTCAAATTAGATTCTTCGTAACCCTGCGTTCAGTAAGGTCTATAATGCTATATCAAGGCATTTGTTACGTTATAAAAATTTCATGCATCGTTTTATCAAAAAAAGTATTAATGACTTTTCTATACAAATATTAGTAATAAAACTCATTTCCTAAATTCAAGTTTGACACATTAAATAGACTTTTACAAGTCTATAGTAAAAGTGACAATTAATTATCAAAAATATTAGATTTGTTATTTGAAATTTAAATATACAAAATAAATACAAAATGGAAGCTTATTCATAATTCTAATGGTGAAATTCATATTGTGCATTGAATCATAATGATGCTGATAGCCATAGTCAAAAACAGTCAAAAGGAGGTGGATGAGATATGGTGATGCGTGGTGTTTCTGCAGCATTTTACATTGATGTTCTGCAGCAAAATTCCGACAACCTAAGTTCAAGATAATGCGCTGAGCTACTATTCCATGGTTCAATCTGCACCGTGGCAGTCATCTCGTGCAATAGCCCGCTCGATCTGCTGATTTGAAACTGAAAATTTATGGGGCTTAAGGTGGGACTGTCAGAATCAAAGAAATCCTCAAAGTCTTAGATCACATTGCACTGGGGTATGGGATGATATGAACTGACTTATCACCTTGTCGCGTCTATGCGAGAGAGTCTACGTGTTGTTATAGCAGCGAATGGAAGCTAATTAAGCTAATTATTTATTTATACTAATATTGTTTAGTTTCTCAATAATAAAATTAAGAAATAAAGATTCTTTGAAATTTCATTAGATTATTACTTCCGTTTTCTCATTTTGGTAACTCGTGTCCTGTGCGCGTCGTGTCGTGTCTATATGAGATGATATCTATTTATTAAAATTACTAGCTTTTGCCCGTGACTTCGTCCGCGTGAAGTTAGGATTCTAAAATTTCCATGGGAACCCTCTATTTTTCCGGGATAAATGTCGCTATCCAAATCCTCAACTATATCCATGCAAAAAATCATGTGGATCTATTGCTCCGTAGCTGTGTGATGGAAGGACAAACCAACAACGAACAAACAAACACTTACATTATTTTATAACATTAGTAAGGATTTTTTGTTCCAAAAAAGGTTTTCTACATCTAAACTCTTTAGCAGTCACCTACTAAAGAGACCACTAAAGGACTGTCTAAGCAGCGCAACATGTTAAAAAGTCTATGATCTATGGCTAATCAAATCACATATCGACCTTCTGACGCAGATGTGTGCATGCAATTATGAATCTTAAGGTGGTAAACATTTTCTGTCCGCGACTGTACATACCTACTTTAAACTTCCTGGGTTAGCTTAGTGTTGCCAGTACGAGATAGGAACAACAAGGAAACTGGTAATTTTTGAGTCTGTGATTTGTACCATAGATTAATGCCATAGAGTATTATACCATTTTGTACCTTGTGATTTATATTTATATAGATTTTAGCAAAAGGTACTTATATAATTTATTTTCACAATTTTCATATAAGATTAATATTTTGCATTTTGAGCAAACTTGACAATGATCGAAGGAGACAACAAAACGCTCTGGTGCGGCAATTTAGCTGAACAAGTGACTGAAGAACTTTTGTACGAGCTCTTCTTACAGGTTTGTAGTTTGTAAAGTAAATAGTTTACCTATGAGAGATTGGGTAAATAATCACGCCTGATTTTATATCAGTCAGCCCAGTAAACTATAATATTACTCTCTTGGAAATTTCTCAGTTAAATGACAGGTCTATAATACCCCTCATTTTTCTTACAGGCAGGTCCACTAGAAAAAGTAAGAATTCCACGAGACCGAGATGGGCGCCAAAAAAACTTTGCATTTGTAACATTTTGTCATGAGGTATCAGTACCTTATGCTATAAGCCTTTTCCGTGGCACTTCTCTATTCCATAGAGCCTTGAGTTTGGACACAAGAGGCAGGGTGACCAGGCTTCCTCCACCTATACGCTGCGCTACAGATGCACCTCTGTCAAACCAAACTTCTGACTTCAACCCACCAGCTAATATTGCTAAACAGTTTTCTGACATGACGGAAAGACTGTGGGAAGACAACCCCAAGCCTAGCCATATGCCAATGCAAAGACCAGAGAAAAATGACAAGCTAGTAATGGCCAGTTTACAAGGCAACTGGTCACACAGACATCATCCATACAAACCTAAGGATAAGCTTCATAGTCAGAGTGAATATAGACATAAAGATGACAATTATAAAAGAGGAAATAGGAACAAGCAACCCTCGTGGAGAGATAGGAGGGGTTATGGCAATCGTAGGAGAGATTGATCCAGGTTTAAAAGGAAACGTTTGAGGAAAAAGATGGTTACAAAAATCTAAATCTGCACTGGTAGCATGGGCAGGAGATAAACATTTTATCCCCCAATTTTATCCACTGACAGGGGATACAATTGACTTCTATCCCTATGCTAGAGCATGGCGACAGGGGAAAGGAGAAGTATATCCCTATTTGACATTCCAAGTGGAGCAACTTCCCCCGGCTAGAGCATGGGAACAAATGAAAGAGATAAACTTGTCCTTTTTTGACTTTTGAAAGGGTCAAATGAAAACAAAAACCACAGACAAAAACCACCTACAAATCACCTATTAACTGTGAAAATAACGAGTATAGATAAAAATAATGACTTTTTGAGATCGAGTTGACATAAATTTTGAAGTATTGTGGTATTTGCACCTCCTACTTCCATGATTTTCTTATAATGGCAATAATTGCGGGGATAAATTTTCTCCCATTTTATCCACTGTCAATATTCTTCCACCGCTGTGCCCATGCTCGACGGATGAATAAAGCTAAGCTAGGGGATAAACATTTTATCCTTTTCCCGGGGATAAAATTTCTCCCTCCCATACTACCAGTGCTGTTATCTTCAAAACTAAGACTAAGTAAACTAGTGTTACAACCAAACATGTAAATAATGTTACATTTTTTTATTCAATTATATAAAAATCTCGTGGTAACACATTTGGATCTATTACTATCCCAACTTCGTTGGCGAATCCCTTAAATTCCTCCTGAAATAAAAAATATTATCTTTACAGGAATAAACATAGGAAAAATTATTGTATCCTAGGTACCTCCTCTTCCCTTAATAGTTAATACACAATGGCCAAGGATTTCGCATTTGATTCCTAATAAATAAGATTTGATTTCACCAACCTTTAGTGTCATCAGAGATTCATTAAAGGAATATAGCTATAGGTACTAATCTTTAGTTTCATCGATGTCTAGATAGTAAAATGATTTCTGGTCCAGACAGACTGAATTTGAAATCCCAATTAGGGACCAAATTTTGAAACGGCGATCTACTTCACTAGGTTGATGAACAACTTAGTCGCGAAGAACTGTTGGATGGTGGATACAAGCACTGCGAAACCGCGGCCATTCTCTACAAGAAACCTATCGACATCTCTCGGTTGATGTCCGATGCGTGAGTGTGTTACATTTATCTCAACCCATAACCGGGTCACTATTGGGCAATGGGCATACATGTCTCGAAGAAGGGTTTAGGTGATAGTCCCCCACGCTGGCCAGGTGCGAATTAGCAGACTTCACATAACTTTGAGAACATTAATCGGCTACGACCTTTACGGAGAACTTTTAGACAAGCAATCCTCACGATGTTTTCCTTCAACGTTAACAAGGTGATATTTAATTAAATAATAATAATAAACATTTATTCAGCCGGCATAACACAATGCGTTTTAGTAATAAAAACAAATCTTACAATTAAAAAAACCCTTGGCCATAAATGGGCATCTGTGTGAAGTAAATAACGTGCCTAATAAATTATTGCCTGAATACTTACTCACAATTTTATTTTTATACTTGTAGTTGAGGTAACTAAGTATCTCGTACACGAGGACTTGGGACACGATGTACAGAGTCAGGGATATGATCTTCTCGTCCATATCGAGAATGTCCGAGTTGAGCATCTCGAAGACCAGGTATGTGCAGAAAACTGCGCGTATAGTCAGGAACATGACGAAGTATATTATTTCCACCAAGTAGAAAAGTAATGTTTTGCCATATCCTTCGTAACGCAGCAACCTGGGAGATGGTTAAGTTTTTAAATTAAAGAACCGAACCAGCCACGGCAGTCAATTCCCATAGAGATGATTTATTACACGTGGTCATAAGTCATCTGCGCGGCAGATCGTCTTCGTCTTCGTCTTCATTTCCTGGGAATCTTTTCCGCAAGTAGGCGTCGATTCGCCCGTTTTGCTGCGCGGCAGATATTAAGAGTGCACCTATTTTTTGAACACAGTACTTATTTAATAGTATGTGCGAAAAATAGGTGCACTCTCTATTCCCTCACTCTCATAGTCCGTTCGCTCGCGTAGATTTAGTTTTTAAAACCCCGCGGGAAGTGTGATTTTTCGGGATAAAAAGTAGCCTATGTCACTCTCCCGCTCCTCAACTATACTCATGCAAAAAATCAGGTCGATCCGTTGCTTTGTTGCCGCGAGATTGAAGGACAAACTAACAAACAAACACACTTTCGTATTTATAATAGGTACTAGATGATTCCCGTGACTTCGTTCTCGGGAACTCTTATTTCCTGGGTTAAAAAGTAGCCTATGTGCTATTCCAGACTATCTATAATCTAACAAATGGTTCAGTCGTTGCGACTTGCGATGTGATTGAGGAAACAACATCCATACATGCAAACCTTCGCATTTATAATATTAATAGGATAATAGGATTAGTAAGGAATGATAAGGATTTACCACCGAGTTTGCAGGAATGGATTGGTCATTTCCATGAGCGCGAGCGTGCACGCGAACGTGCAGCCGGCGTAGTTTTTGCCCATGTAAATGTTGACGGCGACCAGCGCGCTGACGTGGTGCAGCAGGATGACGTAGCCCTGGCTGCTGTACACCAGGCACCACAGCAGGTCGAAGGCGAAGTAGCCCCACGACCACAGCATCAAGGCGTATTCGGGTAGTGATATTTTCACTGAAATTATTGCAAGCAGTACTGTGTCTATATTGGACCCCGGCCTTGTCACATAACATATTTGATAACTAACGGACGCCCGCGACTTCGTCTTCGTCTTCAATCGACAGTTCCTAAATCCCTACAGTTTAGTTGGGCAGAACCCCTGCAGCATCAGGATTGAGGAGGTGGGTCAGAGAATTTAACGATGTACCTTGGTACCTAAACTAACTATTCATAATCAATAGTTCAAAATCCCCACAGTCAGAGAGAAAAGAATATACTCTTTTCTCTATGCCACAGTTTAGGTGGGTAGCACCCCTGCAGCATAGGAGTTGGAACGTTGGAAGTTATTCCCGATGACATCAGTTATTTTCCAGTGAAAGTACCGTCAAAATCACGTCACAGACAGACAGACTAAAATTTAAAAAAATGCTGTTTTGTTAAAAGAACCGTATTTATTTTCCTATGCATTTAGTAAAAAGCTGTTACTTAGATATTACAGACACTTCAATTTTATTTATTTGTATAGAAGACTAGGTAGGTACGGATAACGGAGAGTTGGGGGTTTTTCCTAAATTGCCCACATCGTTAGGTACCTTTTCGTAGAGTATTGTGATTTTTTCCCCGCTTCTAACATCTAGTTTAGTGCCGAAAGTAGTTACAGGCTGAAATAATAAACGTGCGTGTCGAGCACGCGATGCGCAGCGTAACGGTTTTCTGACATGGCGCAAGCACGTTGAATGTTATGAAAGCTGCTCTCTCTGCTCTACGTCTCTACCATTTGTTCAAGTGAGTTCCTTAAAAAACTTGAAAAAAAGATAGTTTTTATTGCTCTATTTATGAATGAAATTATGTTTAACTGACTTTTGCCCGCCGGTGTTTCATCCACCATAATAGCTATTTGTATGCAAAATTTCTGCCTGATTCATCCAGTGGTTTGAGCTGTGCGTTGATAGATCAGTCAGTCACCCAGTCAGTCAGTCAGTTACCTTTTCCTGTTACATTATGTTTAATAACTTACTAGTGAGTCTGCAACGATCGACAGAGCCCATACCACACTGATGGACACCGACTATAGTTGCAACACTTCCATGCAGCAAAGTTATAACCCTGGAATGCCACTCCGGGCATTTTGTTGGTGCCATGTTAGTGGAGTAGATGTAGGTCCATCCCCAGAAGATGAATGAGCACAGCTTCAGCACAGATGCCGCGGATAATTCGTGAGACGACGCCATATAAGTCAAATTGTTTTGGAGTTGAGTCGATTTTCTTTATAGTAGGTAGGTATTGTAACTGTCTATGGTCATTTTGAATTTTGCATTTTTATGTTTTCATGTTGCTTAAGTACAATAATTTCGAATTAAATACATCTTTGTACGATAAGTACCTATCTTACTTGTATAATATCAATTTATTATTATAAATAGCTCATGATTGTTATTATTTGACTGACTTTGATTAATCTAGTGTCAGCCCAAGATAATATAATCACTTCGTTGTGTCAGCGACTGAGCGTGGACTGAGCTCTACACTGAGCATGAGCCAAGAGAACCTAAACCATTCTGTTTGAGCCACAAACATATTATAAGCGAAAGCATGTCATTAAAAATCAAAATCAAAATTTATTTATTTCATGTAGGCCAACTTGTAGCTCTTATGACACGTCATAAATCTACCACCGGTTCGGAATGCAGATTCTGCTGAGAAGAGCCGGCAAGAAACTAAGCAGTTGCTCTGTTCAAACAAAAAATTTTTACAATAGGTAACAAAACTATGCTATGTATTGTATACAGTGTTTCCGCACTGAAGTTTCAAAAATGCGTACGTAGGTAGGTAGGTACATATATACCTACAATCGAGACGGGCAGACAAAGTAGACCCATTCCCGTTGGTGTTATTATATTATTATATCATAAACGTATCATAAAGATATTTACCTAGGTAGGTACCTCCTATGTAATGTGTGTCTGTGTGTGTGTATATGCGAAAACCTATGAAATAGGTACGCCTGCGGCTAGGTTTATTTAGCTGAAAATATATGACAAATAATCCATGTTCTAAAATAACGTCAAAATCGTGGAATTTTATGAAATAAAACCAAACTCCATTTATCTACATACATTTATTAAAAGTATAGCAATACATACAAATATAAACGGCCAAATGCGCGTCAGGCCACGCGTAGTGTGGGGTTCCGTAGTTGCCCGTCACTACAAATAGTTCCTTCCTATAGTAACTTCCTTTTAAATATGCATAATATGCATAACTAAAAATAAGTATTAATAGATATTCAACAACATCGAGTATAATAAATTCTCCATTTTGATGGATAACAAACATTGGGTATACATACCTAATCTATAATAATAATAAGTACATACTTATAAAATAATAATTACATATATTCTATTCCTATATTTTTGTGTAAAGAAGGTGGATTTACATATTTTATAAGGCAAGTAGGCCCTTAGTCAGTTTGCTAATCTTTATTTAGATTATCGAAACCGAAAAATAATTGAAATTATCAATTGCAAAATTAATTTCAGTTAAGTCAATTAATTTCAATTAAGTCAATTAATTTCAATTAAGTCAATTAATTTCAATTAAGTCAATTAATTTCAATTAAGTCAATTAATTTCAATTAAGTCAATTAATTTCAATTAAGTCAATTAATTTCAATTAAGTAAGTCAATTAATTTCGATTTGCATTAGGTATTTGAAGAGGTTGAGCCATGGACGTAACAATAGGAAAGGTTCTCATAAAAATACAGATTTCTACCTAAAATAGTTATCGACCACCTACCTACCTGTAAAACATAAGTACCAAAGCGTGCTATACATTGACTAATATAATCATTATTGGTTATATTTTCTAAAGCACGACAATTTTATAATTGTACTAAGGTAGGCACGTGTAACATAAGTAATGTTTTCAGCTACACAGTAGGTAAGTATTTATAGGTAGGTAGTTATTTTTTAGCCGCATGTAGCCGCACAGCTTTTATATTCAAATGTTCAAGGCCGATCAATAGTTAATTACCTACCGAATATGCTCGATACTATGTTCTTAAGTACCTACATTGATTAATTATTATTTTTTATAGTTAGGTATATACAAAAATATTTTTTTTTTAGCAAATCAGTCGTACTATAGTTAAAAGTTGATACAAATAACATATTCATGGAATCTATTCTTTCAAGTTTCAATAGCACAGTCCCATGGGCACGTCGTTTTGTCCACAATTCAACGTCGCTTGCTGCAGGTTGCAGCGTAGACCTACTCTTCACCAAAGCATTCTTCTTTGAGCCGTTCATTTTTTACCCGTTCATTTCAACTTTGCATAACTTTATCGACAGCGTAGTTTATCAACATATTTTTCAATAGCACGATAGCGACTTACTGGCATCGCTTCTTTCAACAGCTGTCTAAAGCGGGAATCTTCAGAAAGTGCTAAATAGAGGTGTCGGGCGTGCATCCTGGCCTCTGGACTTGCGTCAGCTATCAGTTCACCCGAGGCACGTAGTATTACCGTTCGAGGTTCAAGCGGCAGATCCAGCACTCTAGCTGCGCCGTGTTGCTGCACCAGTTTCGTCAAAGCCTGCGCCGCCGCAGCACGCACCGGACCGCCTCGATGGGATGCTCCTCGCCGCGCCAACGCTACGCCGGCGCGGGCCAAGTTCCCCCCACAAGCAACGCGACCGAGAGCAGCTGCAGCATCTGCTCGCAGGAAACGGTTAACATCCGCACAACGTTCCAACAACGCACTGACCGCCTCCTCCAATTCAGGGTCGAGTCCACGTCCACGAAACTCAAACAGCGTGCCGATAGTAGAGCAAGCAGTTCTCGCAACTCGAGAGCGAAGCGAGCGCACGTGTGTTGCGACGGAACGAGTCACCGCCCGCCAGCTCGATGCGGGCGCCCGTGCCCACTCATCTTTTGCTAACCGTTCAGTTTCTAGAAGTGCATTCACGATCACTTCCCAGTCTTCATGTCGAGCAGGCACCATACATTCCGTTAGCGCTGTCCGAACGTCGCGTTCACACGATCGGCTCTCGACGTGTTCGCTTGTGGGTTCGGGAGACGCAGGTTCACTCCTCACTGACGTTGAACTGCTAGATTTCCCAGCACTTTTTGATAAGTTCGATAGTGATAACGATTTTGCACTAGTCGGTTTCGGTGTTGGAGATTTGACTTCCTCGGATGCCACTTGCACTTGACTTTGCTGTGAACTCGCCGAAGGAATATGGACGCTTTGAAGTGATACTTGTTCTGCGACCGTTTCCGCACTACCCAGGGAAATATTATTTTCGGACAAATTTTCTACGTGTATCGACTTTTCAGAAAGATTATGGTCGGGATCGTTGTCATGTATCGATTTCTCAGATAAATTCTCAACATTTACAGATTCGACGGAGACACTCTCGACTTGTATAGATGGCGTGCGAGACAGTGGTGTATTGGCGGTAACCTCGTCTGGTTTGCTCTCGATTTCTGGGGTGCCACTGACTGTGAAGCGATCCTCGATGTTCTTTTCGTCCTCTGACTTTACCTTCTCTTCTTCGCCAATAACGATGTCAGTTGTGACTCTGCGAAAGAAATTATTATTTTAATGCTGATTACTATTGACATCAGTTGTTACGAGCGCTGCGGGAGTAAGGGGAGTTACCGCTGGAGTGGAGGCAGGTCGGCGACAAGATCGGGGGTCTTGGGCGCGGGCCGCACAGGGGCGGCGCCCCCGCAGCAGCACAGGCGCCGCATGCCGCCGCCTATCACCTCGGCATGGCCACGACTAACGCCACTACACGCCCTAATACACACCGCAATCAATTGCCTCGCACGCCTGTGTTGATGAACTCACCCCTACCTGCATATTATGCTAAACACTCACTAAATTACTACCGGTTACCATACATAATATCATTGTTTGCGAACATTTCGATATCTTACAGTCAGTTCGGAGACACAGTCGAGTTAAAAAGTTGTAGAGCGAAATTTTCTACCTTTATTATTAATTAAAGACCTGTAATTGGCTATTAGCCCCGACAAATATAAGGAAAGTAGAGCGATCCTACGATAGCATAAATAGGGCGCCTATAAGTGCCTTGAATGGACGTAGGTATAGGCAATTTCAGTTTATAAATGTAGGTTAACGGCGGCACGCGATCCGTAGCCGCTGGTCACCTGAGTACGCGTGTCGGACGCTACTGAACTTTTCAAGTCATTTGAATGGATAATAATCGAAGCTTTTATCGACATAGGTGTATTGAGGCAATTTGTATCGGCATCGAAGCGACGTTAGCGCCTAGGTAGCTATCGACCCATTGACCTGTTTCTCATGCACGTATTCAAACAGGGCGTCAGGTTCTCTAGTAGTCCCTTGATAAACCTAGGGTTGCCAAACTATCAGGGATTTTAAAATAAAATATAAAAAGAATAACACAATAAATAAAAGCACACCGAATACCCTTTTTATGAAAGGAGGACCCCGTTTCATATTTTTAAAAAACTGTCAGGGAAAACGGGGACTGAAATAGGAATTAAATTAAGCTTGGCTCACGTTAAGTTCGATTTTTTAGACCCGCATTTTATACTAGGGGTTGAATGAACATTATATTGTTTTGTAACAGACATTATGGATTGTAAAGTTACACTAACTTGAAAAATTTTAGATCTAAGTCAACTTTAACTTTAAGTTCGTTATGGACAATCTAAACAAATTTCCCTGTCCCGATGGAAAAGTAGCAAACAAAAGTCATCATTTATAGGTAATACAAATAATGTAAAACAACAATTTCTCCCACATGTGGCGCAGAGACGTAGAAAAATTAATTAATTAATTATTATTTCCTAAGTGTAGTAACCCTACTTCCCTAGCCGACGACGTCGTCATTCCTATCGTTGCTACGAGACACGAACCTCCTCTATAACACAAAAGGCAGTTATATTTTACCAGCCCCTCGAAATAAAGACTGACGCGTCAGAAATGAGCTGTTTGATTTGTGGAAAACTCTACCAATGTTACGCAATTCCTGGAAAGAATGACTGTTTGTTGTGGTTGTTTTGAAACGACGCTAGTGGATAAACGTCATGTGCGATTAAAATCGATATTAAACACGTGGTACGGAATTATTTTCTAACATACAGCTGTTTATGCTGGTCGCATATGTTTTCCGGAAAAGCCGCAACCGAGGCGAGCCATACGCGCCGAAAGATTTCCACTCACAACATGCTCATTGCTCAATGCTCATGAGTTACTATTAATAGTACATTATGGTACAAGTGTCAAAGTTGGTGATTACCGCTGAGGAGCTATTGAGACCCGAGCCGTCAGGTGAGGGTCTTAAGGTAGCCGAGGACGGTAATCATCAATATACACGTGTATCATACGACGTTTTTCAACACACTTGTGAAGAAAATAACACTAAAATAGTACATTATGGTACAAAACAGTGAAAACGAGTTGTGAAAATTTTTTCGCAATGGCGGGAAAAATTAATGTTGTTCTTTTGTTCGCCCTCTTGAGATGCTCTTGAGGGCAGGCAAAGATCGACGACCATACAGCCTATTCAGGTGTTTATTTGATTTAATCAGTTTTCCGAAACCTTTAATGGCCATAGACTAAAGAATGAGGTTTCTTTTTTTTTGGCATTTCTCTTATAACCACGTACAAAATGGGGATTTCGAGTTTTCTTTATTACAAAAAAAAAAACAAAAGTTACTGACAGTTTTATTTATTAAACACGTACATGTTGAAATTATCTATTTAAATACGGAGTTGTATGAAATGATTGCTTGCTCAGGTACATTAATTTAACACGATATTTTTATAAATTATTGAACAAGATCTTTCTTGTAATAGAAACTTTTTTAAGAACACAGCAACTCACCCAATAAAATTAAAAAAAAAAATTTCTTTAACTCACATTGTGAATAATTAATGATTAAACGAACTTACCTGTACGTGAAGTTCTATCATAATTATACGAAGGCTTTGTCCGAAGAGATTAGCATAAGATTACTAGTAGTAGACACACGGGCCCGCCAGCCACACACTGTTAATTGAGATTCTCTTTTTTTTTTTTTTTTTTTTTGCCGCTGGTATCACTGTTTCGTAGGTACCTGCAATCTTCATTTAGTTTAGAGCATCTAGCAATTCTTTGTCAATGTTGATATTTGAATGTATAGGTACTGAAGTACAAATAGTTAAGCAGATTTATATACTATAGTATACTATAGTACCTATGTATATTGTTAAATATACTCATTATTCGGGAAATGCTAAATGGGGTGGGTGGGTTGCTAATCTCTTCGGACAAAGCCTTCGTATAATTATGATAGAACTTCACGTACAGGTAAGTTCGTTTAATCATTAATTATACTTCATGCTTTGTCCTCGAGATTAGCATAAGATTACTAGTAGATGTTGAGAGTGAAAATATCAACTTTCAAAGAAACAGTATCTACTGTAACGTATCTACATTTAGGTAGGTACTTGGCAACAAATGAATCATCATATTTAGCTTTTGAGCACATACATTATAATTAGCCATCTACGTATGTTAGACTAACATCAAATAAATTTTTAACCGACTTCCAAAAAGGAGGAGGTTATCATAACGTAAAAATATTAATGAACCACTCATAATAATATCTCTTGCGAAAGAGTTCTCTAACATGATTAGCATTTTAAGTTATAATTCTATTATGCCAAAAAATGTTTGGGAGCTACTGCTCCTTCTTGAAGTTTGCTCTGATATAATCTAAAATAACAACCAGCCTATGAGCTTTAAAGGAAGAAGCATGTTGTGAACTAGATGGGCGGTAAAAATTGATACATCTATATGCCACAATTACTGGACCTATTAATTTTTAATAATAATATTTTATTTTGACAAGTTTTCTAAAAACGTTTTGTTAGGGTATTAGTGCCCTACTCATTTCATTTCATCAGTACTCATTTCGTTAGAGAAATGAGTTGCTAAAAAATTGAGTACAATCCATGTATCTCATATGGTGTTATAGTTGGATAACGGTGGACGCAATTTAAACATCCCCTTAAAGAAACACTTGATATGATAATCATTGGTTAATTCCTGGCCAGATACAAGGAAAAAACTGACCTACAACTATAAAAAGTTCAATATTTAGCAACAAACGCATACAATTGCGTTAAAATTATTAACATTACGATATATATATAATATAGTAAGTATAATGTTTTGTATAAATTCCTATTAATGAATTGATTTTATTAGAAAATATGAACCCGGTAACCAGGGTAATCTTTCAATGCACATTTCGATTGCTCGAATAAGAGATAATAATTAAACAACTTGTCAGAGGGCTTTAAGACCAACTGATTAGAAATTGATAGATTCTTGAATAAACCAGAGTACCCACCCCAGGGTGGGTTTCTTTATTTGGTCAAGCAACCAGTTGTGTGGACCAAAATAAGAATACCATGATTGAATACAAATGGTTAATGGTTTTCCATTAGAAATAAAGATCTGGCCACGGAATTGCAAATGCATCTAGTATAAAAGCATCTGGGTCTCTATGCCCTGATAGCCTACTGATACTTCAGCCTACTAGCAAATACGTCAAATTTCAGGATCTACAAGACGTTGCACAATTTTTCCCGTTCAATCTGGAAGGACGTTGCAATTCTGTATTCGCAACGTTATTTTCGACTGAGCTAATTTTTTGATGCGAAGACGTCTAGATTTCATGCTTCACACCACTGCCAGAATTACCTGGTAATGTTTGTGATATGCGAGAACTTGAGCTTCCCATACGGTTTATATTTATAAAATTAACCATGAAAGTATCAGACAGATACTTGATAAAATTTTGCAAAAATTTTGAAATCAAAAAGACAGCTAAGAGATTGTACAATGTACATAATTAATATGTCGAGAACTTTCACTGTCCATGACCCATGAGCACGTTCCCTACTACAGGCAGCTCAGTCATCCCTTAGTTGAGGCATCACTATAAATTTCCAAACAAAATTCATTTTGTTTAAAATATAAATTATGGGAATCAGTTATGAAGCCCAGTTTAGATGTTGTATCAAGAGAGTCAAGCTTAGGACTTCTAAGGCTTGGTTATGTCATTAATGTTTCCCAAACATGACTTTAGAATAAGGTATCATCCAGATACATTGTTGATAAATGACCACACGCTCTCAGTAAAGTGATCAAAATTTTCACGGTCTTAATAAAAACCAAAGATGCATGGTAAAACATTAAATTATTCATGTTCTTCATTATTCATGTTTGATAATAAATATCAAATTGAAAGCGGAGATGAATGGTCGTGAACGCATTATTTGCTTATCTTTATTTTGCTGCATTGCATGCGCTTGACGACAATCAATGACTGAAATCATTGATTAGAGCGCTGGTTTAGGTAATGGTCTAGAAAAATATTCACTTTTACCATAAAGACACTCAAATTATACGTGGCATCAACAGACGCTGAAAGGAAACAACTGGACGCTGGATATATCAAAAAAGATATGCGTCTTTTAGAGCTCAGTAGCTCCAGCTGAGTACAATTACTCAAAAAAAACAGTTTCTATAAGATTATAGAAACAAGTTATACTTTTAAGGCCGTTTGCAAATCAAGGTTGCAACGATGAATTCAAGCTTTAAGTAAGAAGTATCAATCTTATTTAATAGTTAAGTAGTTAATAATAAACTACTGAAAATATTTTCCATTAGGTTTCTGTAAGAACTAATAATATAGTAGACAGAAATCAACCTTTGTAAGGTTGAAATTCCATAACAGCACCGATCTTTAGCCAACTTCTTAAATGATCCTGAATAGGAGGTTGGTATCTAATTATATTCCGTGGCAGAAAACATTCTGGTCACGGGCAGGTTTGTTGTTTCACAGGACGGGAAAAAGGTATTTTATATCCCTTTATCCACTAAATCCACTAAAGAAATAATATGTCGCTCGTTATGAGTGACTATTAATCACAAAAGTATAAAAGCCTATCGGCATATCTCACCCCGTTTAGCGGCGGTTGCGGCTGTAACCCTGGACACGACGTCGGCTTCGATGAGCTAGCAGGCTGGAGGCGATCCTTGTATTTAATCTTTCCGCAAAATCCTCGTTAAAAAACAGGTTTTGATTGGCAGAGTGAGAGCTTCAGCAACACAATATCATATTGTGGAAGGATGCCTGAGCTTTAAGCTTTTAACCCAGCCTCCATGACAGCAGCTATTACTTTCGAATTGAAAATGTATCTTTCAAATTAAAATGCTGTTTGCAGACAGTAAACAGGTACTATTGACCTATCTGCGAGCTCCTTACGGAGCAAGAAAAGCGAGTCCGTCTTATCTATATGCTGAAGACGAAAGGCAATGTCTGATTGAATTTGTTCACCATATGACTTGCCTAGACTTGCCACAACTGGACCGCATCGCCACTTATTAATACGTCAATTATAGTGAAAGTCCCACAGACTGTCCGCATCACTATATTGCAACGTAAATGAACAAACGCCATATCAACAAAGTGATATCCATGGTGGATACTCGCAGTATTGATTTAAGTGAATATATAGGTAGGTATATAAAATTTCATCTACCTCAAAGTTCATGTAAATGAACAAACGCCATATCAATAAAGTGATAGCCCTGGTGGATACCCGCAGTATTGATTTAAATGAATATGTGGGTAGGTATATACAATTTCGTCTACCACAATGTGGACGTAAATGAACAAACGTCATATCAATAAAGTGATATCCATGGTGGATACTCGCAGTATTGATTTAAGTGAATATATAGGTAGGTATATAAAATTTCATCTACCTCAAAGTTCATGTAAATGAACAAACGCCATATCAATAAAGTGATAGCCCTGGTGGATACCCGCAGTATTGGTTTAAGTGAATATGTGGGTAGGTATATACAATTTCGTCTACCACAATGTGGACGTAAATGAACAAACGCCATATCAATAAAGTGATATCCATGGTGGATACTCGCAGTATTGATTTAAGTGAATATATAGGTAGGTATATAAAATTTCATCTACCTCAAAGTTCATGTAAATGAACAAACGCCATATCAATAAAGTGATAGCCCTGGTGGATACCCGCATTATTGATTTAAGCGAATATGTGGGTAGGCATATAATATTTCATCTACCTTAAAGTTCATGTAAATGAACGAACGCCATATCAATAAAGTGATAGCCCTGGTGGATACCCGCAGTATTGATTTAAGCGAATATCTGGGTAGGTATATAACATTTCATCTACCTCAAGGTTCATGTAAATGAACAAACACCATATCAATAAAGTGATAGCCCTGGTGGATACCCGCAGTATTGATTTAAGCGAATATCTGGGTAGGTATATAACATTTCATCTACCTCAAGGTTCATGTAAATGAACAAACACTATATCAATAAAGTGATAGCCCTGGTGGATACCCGCAGTATTGATTCAAGCAAATATGTGCCTCTGGCCGCAACTCTGAAGCGGAACTTGCGTGATGATGATCTTCATTTTTCTCTGCATCGTGTGCGCATCAGTTTTTGTCCCAACTTTCTAATTTTATTAACTATAGATCCATAGTACTCAGAAACGGTACGAGAACGTTTCCGTTAATATTATATTGTAATTGTAATAATTCTATGGATATTTATCTGAAAATAAATTATTATTATTGTATTTATTTTTTGTAAAGGAACACTAAAATGCGCATCACGAACAAACGCGTGCGGACTGGCGGAGCACTGAATGTGTAATGAAGATTGCAGGTACCTACGAAACAGTGATACCAGCGGCAAAAAAAAAAAAAAAAAAAAAGAGAATCTCAATTAACAGTGTGTGGCTGGCGGGCCCGTGTGTCTACTACTAGTAATCTTATGCTAATCTCGAGGACAAAGCATGAAGTATAATAGTAATCAAAAGTCACAGTTTGAGTTAGAGGTGTCATTGTGTGCCTAGTTGCGGTGAACCGGGAGCCCCTTTATGAGCAAGTGTGTTGAAAAAATTTTAATAACATCAGTACAGTACGAGCTAGTTAGTACGAGTAACGAGTAGTAGTAAGTAACGAGGACTTTGCAAGTAATCAAAACTTTTTTTAAAGAATATTAGCCAAGCTATCTAAACT
The DNA here is from genome assembly GCA_933228805.2 of Hipparchia semele. Taxonomy (NCBI): domain Eukaryota; kingdom Metazoa; phylum Arthropoda; class Insecta; order Lepidoptera; family Nymphalidae; genus Hipparchia; species Hipparchia semele. Next base: position 4,772,102 of record OW121717.1, on the reverse strand, counting down.
ATTAATTCTCCTGTCCCCTCCAAATACTTAAGCGGAAAGCTTATGTTAGTAGTGCAATCTTATCCATAGTAACAATGCGTTTTAGCGTGCGACTCACTCTAATGTGTGTGCTTTCAGCATTAAATCGATTTCTCGCACGTGGATTTGTGAAAGCAATCCATCTGTGTGTCTGACTAGTTTTGTTTTTGTATTTACCGCTATAAAAACAAATAATACAAATATAATTTTTTAAAAATTATTTAAAATGTTCATATAGGTAGGGTAGATAATATAAATGAGTTGAATCTTGTACGATGGTACGGAATTCTTCTTGTGCGGGTCCGACTCACGCTTGGCCAGTTTTTTATAGGTCCTAAGACGTCCTTACAGTCCTTAAGTGCGATTAGTCTTTTTGACGCTACACGCCTAAGAGTTCTCCATACCCATGCTGTAAATTCTTCGTGACTCGCTGAGCCATGGAGGTATATTCTCCAGGCTGATTATTATTGTAAAAGTTGCATCAGTCAATCATTGCTAATCTCAATTGTGGTGATTGGCTGAATTTATCGCGTAGGTACTTTCTACAACAATGCATTTTATGATATTTGCAACAGAGGCGATTACAATCGTCACACTGTAGTAAGTTTAGGACCTTAATAGCCCAATGGTTAAAGGTGCGGACTGAAAACTGAAAGGTCGCAGGTTCGAGCCCCACCCATTGAACTATTGCCGTTACCACTTCTAGCACAAGCTTTTCGCTTATTCGGAGGGGAGAGGAGAATATAAGTCAAGTTCAGCTTGGCTAATATTCTTATTAAAAAAAAAACATTTTTAGAGAATCGCACAGCTGGTCTTAAAGATTCGTATTTAGTGTCTCTCCAACTCCAAGCAATGGTTTGGTACACGCCTGTTGAATTACACATGTACCTATCTAGCAGTGGATAAAGACATGCGTATAAATCGAAAACTTACCCGTTATCGATCAGATGTATCGCAGTTATAGGCTTCAAGAAGAAATCTCTTCCAGGCGGTGAAACACCTGCGAAAATTTAGTTTTTGATTTTTTTTTAAATTTAAGTACACGCCTCTTTATTGGTAACAAGTGTTTATCTGCTTAATGTGTCAAATAGGTATCAAAAACGAAAATAATGTCTGAGATAAAAACATTCAGACAAATGGACAGTGGTATGTACACCGCGAGCGAAGCGAGCTCCGGAATGGACTCCGTTTAACTCGCAGAAGAGCGAGCAAAATGAGTTCAAAAAGAGTCAAGCAGAGCTGTTAAAACTCAAATCCTCGAAGCCTCGGCACCCCAAGACACAGGTTCGATCCCACCCGTTGCACTATTGTCATACTTACTCTTAACACAGGCTTTCCGCTTATTTGGAGGGGAGAGGAGAATATTAGTCAAGTTCAAATTGGCTGACATTCTCTTTGTCAGTGGCAAGCCTATTTTATCCACACAGAGTCCGTTCCGCTTAGCCATTTCTCGCTCAATACCCTTTCCTTTTACGGTGGAAACTTCGCTGGGTTACCTGGTAGAGGAGCGGAGTCTGGTAGCGGTCGCAGCCGGCGCGGACGAGGCGGCGGCGCGGCTGGCGGCGTGGACCGCGCTCGTCTCCGCGTTGCCACGGGGAGATGAGAGTTCCTGCCACAGACAAGCATCATCATCACCTATCGCTAGCCACAACTGGACACGGGTCTCTCTCAAAACGAGGGAAGTTTGCGTGAAAGGTCTCGCGTATTCACGCGTTAACAAGTTTACAAAAGATTTATGATAATGCACGTTAGTGCAGTGCCAGTTGGGTCAGGCATTATAAAACATCTCGAACAAAGCCACTGTTGTTTCCCAGTTACAATACAACTGACGTCACGTAACCTGACGTAATCCACACGCATGAGCACTAATGTGTCGCTACAAAGGGTTTAGAACACCTTGCCATGCTAGCATGCCATGAACGAAGACTTCACACACCTTTGAGAACATTATGGAGATCGCTCAGGCATGCTGGTTTCCTCACCATGTTTTCCATCACCTTTAAAGCAAGTGATATTTACTTAATTGCAGAGAACATAGCTTCAAGAAGTAAGAGTTTAGGCGTAAGAATCGAATCTCGGTGAGTCCGAGATTCGAATCTTAGGCTTAACCTGTCTTTTTCGTCGCTTTTTTCTTCACTTTTTTCGTCGGTTGAAAGGGCACTACTACATTATATTATAATGGGTATAATTCTACATTACATTATAATATACCTTGGAGCTGGTGTTGGTCTCCCGTGCTCCACAGGCCTGTTGAGACGTTCACGTAACTGCAAAACAAAATACTAAACTCAATATTCACTTGTAATTTCATTACTCAAAGTTTTCGTTATAGTATTTCTTACAGCTTGTATGTGTTTAAAACAACTTCAAACAACTTGGATTACCTTATTGCAGAATACATCGGCTCTCGGGGATCCGTTGAGCCTGCGCCGCACGGCTGCCAGCACCGCGGCCGGGCCCGCCGCTCGCGCCAAGCACAGCGCGGCTCGCAGCTGAGAGCTCTCTGCTTCTCTATCTGAGCCCTGGGTAACAATATTTTTTTTTAATATATAAGCTAGAGCATGACTACGATCTCACCTGATGGTAAGTGAAGATACAGCAGACTCTGGATTTAAAGACACCCACATTACAATATGTAACAAAAGTGTGAAATAACCCTGAAGGAGGTGAATGTGCTCATGAAATTGAACAACTTTCCTAAGGAACATAGGTCGAAAAGTGGAAAAAAATGTAGACCTCCCATACAAAATTGACGATCAGCTGATTGATTTGGAGGTAAAAATTTTTTTTCATATTTCGACCTAGGTTCCTTGGGGAAAGTTGATCAGTTTCATGAGCACATTCACCTCTTTCAGGGTTATTTCACACTTTCGTTACACGTTCTATAGTCAGTTGGAAAAACGGAAGCCGGAAGGGCATTCCAAATTTTTTTTTAACAATTCTCTTATAATAATAATAGTCCTCTTGACCAGGCAATCTCCGCGGAGATTAACCATCTGCGCGGGAGATATTTTAGTGCGCAAACACAGGTGCACTCTGTATTCCCTTACTCTCATAATCCGATGGGACGGAAATCCGATACGACCAGAGGATCAGGTGCAGCATCGACGGCTTTAAGTGTTCTCCGAGGCAAAGGGGTGCCACTACTACTACTTTCTAACTTCGGGCTAGTAGGTAAGTACCTACTGAGAACTTCTTGACAGAAAAAGCAAATACCTACATTTCTTTGGTCTGCTATTAATTATGTACCTACAACCGGGTGTCTGCGAATTTACGTTGATGTCGGGAGTTGCAATGTTTAGATAACATTTATAGGTAAGTACTGAGAACTTCTTGACAGAAAAAGCAAATACATTTCTTTGGTTTTCTATTAATTATGTACCTACAATTGTGTGTCTGTGAATTTATGTTGATGTCGGGAGTTGCAATGTTTAGGTAACATTTATAACTATAAAAGCCCACTTATTGAGTCCATCAACCTGTGCCATCAACACTGCAACGCAGAGTATGGGACAGCGAGGCTGGCTGGAAGCGGGTGTCTAGCCATTTGTGCCATAAACGTGGGCAGCTTATGTCCGATTCAGGTGGAACTGCTACGCAAACGAAGTACAAACCCCAGTCATATCGGTGTCGAATATCAGTTCAACGAGATGATGCAACGCCATCCTCTGCAGCAACGCGTGGGGCAGTGCGGCAGGAGGCGGCTCTCTCGCCATCCGGGCCATCAGTGCGGGCAGGATTTGTCTGACGCAGGTGGAGCTGCCGCTGCGCACTACCGCGCACACGGCGCCCTCTGCTGGCGCCCGAGCTGCTGACACCTTTTAAAAAAGTATTGGGGGGTCATCCCATTCAAAATAACTAGCAAAATGAAGGCCTTGGAGAGTTAATCAGACCCTAAACTGTTCTGACTACCCTAGTTCGATGACCTCCTTGACTTCAAAAGTGTCTCTGGTCTGTAGGGTCAATAGAGATAGGAATCAAATAAAACTGTCAACTACTTAGTAAATAATAAGTTCAAACAATATCTGGTTCAAACCCCTATAATATTAATACTACTAAAATGAGGCCCGCGGCTTCGCTCGCGTGGATTTAGTTCTTAAAATCCCGCGGGGAGTCTTTAATTTTCCTGGATAAAAAGTCTATGTCACTCTCCCGGTCCTCAACCATGGGTATCCATGCAAAAAATCATGTTAATCCGTTGCTTTGTTGCGGCGTGATTGAAGGACAAACCAACAAATAAATAAACACACTTTCGCATTTATAATATTAGTAAGTTAGTAAGGATAATTATTGTTCTTTAGTGGTTCTTACCGCGTCGCTAAGCGCCCACATATGTTGCACGAGTGACAAAACCTCAGGTTCAACTTTCTGTACATTGTCAGGATCTAGTAATGTGCTGTGGAGATGATCTGCAGCCTTCACCGCTGCTATCCAGTTTTCCTGTACATACAAACCTTATATTTGAATGGGCAAGGGAAGTTATAAGGGTGACGAAAACCCCGTGATTCTAACGAATTTTAAATTAACCTACCTAACATGCGTTCAATATTCATACATCACAAACAAAAAGTATCAGCTAAGGTCTTAAAATGCCTAAGATAACCTATGTTTTACCGTCAGAGAAAATAGTTAAATTATATTTGTTTTGGAGTTTATGATCGTTTTAAATACTTTTAAAGTATTTTTATTCTAGAGGATTAGATAACTTCGTGCGTAAATAACCAAGTACCTATAAATAAATTGTAAAATAAACATCTGAATGCTTTGTAACCCGTGAGACGGCAATAAAATTATGTGCACAACAAGATTTTGTAATTTGAATATTTTTTTAAAAGAGCATCCGTCGAGATTCTTCACTTGACGATTCAAGAGTATGTTAAGTATATATTAAGTATAAGATTATCTCAATAAAACTTTTTATTTCTAATAATATCATCAAAAATCTAAATTAAAAATGTATAGAGAGTAAAAAAATGTTTACCTAATTAATATGTTCGTGTTCAAATAAACCGACCTAACATCAAACAAGTAACTGAAACTACAGAACTGTTAAGTATTAGAAGAGGGTCGACCAAAATTTATTTATATTGGTCAGGGTCGAAAATTCTAATAGAATATTCATTACTCGTAATGTTTTACACTACAGCGGCGCCGCTCAAGGTAAAGAGTGAAAGTGTAAAGCTTATTTTAATGAAGTTACTGAACCCTTCCTGCCCCCTTTTGAGTCCTACATTACGTTTTTTTACGACTGGAAATAATAGGCTCTATTTTCAGAATCAACAGGTTACAGTTTTAAACTTTTCATAGAGAAACTCCGAGGATAGCCCTTTTCATTGTCAACTCTGTCTCTCTAAGAGAGAGTCTTTATCTTACTTTCTCCCTCTCTTACTCTCGTTTTCTTATATGGTTCATATGGTAAGCGACTATGTGGCAGACCCATAGCTATGTCATCACTGCTCTATGTCAAACATGCGCGAGGATATAGCTCCTACACGCAGAGGCTTCCTGAGAGAGCTGACCTAAATTGGACAATGAATACACTAACTGGATTTTTCCTTCAATACAATCCTTCAATACATCAATAAGTTGCACAGAATGATAATCCCCGGTGGTTGTAGGACTTTTTCACTGAACTACTAATTGGACTATTGGATGGGGTGCAGACATGATATCTAGGCTATAGGCAGAGATAACTGACGCCTGCCCTTACAATACCTCACAAATAATTAGGTATTAATTAGTGAGTTTTTACCGTGTTATGCAACTGGTCGGAGATATGTCTTGGCACCACGTGCAGTTCTTCCCAGGCGTAATGCCCTCGTAAGGGCGACGGCGGTCGTGGAGACAGCAGCATTGACTCAGGGGGAGATGATGCCACCAGATTCAAGATGAACCTGTATTGAAATGTATGCATGTAGTTTTTTGAATATTTGCCATACTGAAGTTGATTTCAAAAATATTGTCCTCTCCCTTCGGAATAAATATAAAATAATAAGCACCCCAAAGGGGATAAATACTTTTATTAAATACCATTACTTTTTATCCCGGAAAAAATAAGGAGTTCCCGCTGGCTGGCTTTTCAAAAAACTTTGTTTCTTGCGGACAAAGTTGCGAGGGAAAAGCTAGTTAATGTTAGTTACAAACTTTTTTTTGGTTGACGGAAAGCACCACTAAGTTTGTACCTACTCATTTATCTAGATATCTACTAATTACTTTGTTAAACAAAAACATGAGAACTTAGTTATTTCGATTTAAATACATAGTACATACATAATATTATGTAGCTAGGTATGCCACAGTTACTAGGCTACTAGCCTAGTTATTGATCCTGGAAATTCCGTTGTTTGCGCTAGTATTATTACTCGGTATTCCCGTTGTGGGAATAATGATAACCGTTATTACCTAGATACCGCCACAGAATACCTAATAGTACCTAAATAGGTACCGTCTAGATACTTTATTGAGGACTCAACCGTGTTCTTTTGACGGTTTTTTTTGTTAATGTCCTCCAATGTGTAATGAGAGCCAAAGTCACCAACACCGCTCAGCGAATCGCGAAACTGAAGTGGAATAGGCGAGACATATAGTTCTGATTGTCACTGGGGGCCCAAGGTGTTGAAACGGCGACCTCGCATCGGGAAGCGCAGTGTTGGCAGACCCCTCACTAGGTAGACCGACGACATCAAACGAGTCGCAGGGAGCCGAGCGCAAGACCGAGACCTGTGGAAGTCCGTGCAAAAAACCTTTGTCCAGCTGTGGGCAACAACCGGTTGGTTTGACGACCTCCCTGGCACAGTGGTGAGCGCTGTGGTTTTATAACTGGGAGGTCTCGGGTTCGATTCCCGGCGGGGGCAATTTGGTAATTTATAATTTCTGAATTGTCTCTTGTCTGGTTTGGTGGGGGGAGGCTTTAGCCGTGACTAGTTACCACCCGTCAAAGACGTGCCTCCAAGCGATTTAGCGTTATGGCACGATGGCGTGTAGACACCGATGAAATGGGTACACTGCCATACCCCTTCCAAGTTAGCCCGCTACAATCTTAGACTGCATCGTCACTTACGATCAGGTGAGATTGCAGTCAACGACTATCTTGTCAATGAATAAAAAAACATTTATACACACCTCATTTACATTCCTGTAAAACTTTTCTCTACTAATCTTTGGAAAGGGTGAACCGATTTTGACGGAATTTCACAGGCAGATACCGATTAAATAGAAATTAGGAACGTAGTACGTAGCACGTTTATAAAAAGTAGGAACTTTACTGTATCAAGGCCTACCAAGGCCTAGATAGTAAAAGACTTACCTATCATGGTCCACGATAACTTGAGTCTGTCTACGAGGAGAGAGTGAAGGACTTCTTTGTAAATTGTGTAAAACTTCAATTTCCCTATGCGATTCAACTGGACTAGGGACTTTATCGGGGTTTTGAACGTCTACTAGTGTCAAAGCAAACCTTGACTTTTCCTTCGTCTTCCCTTCCTTAATATCATTCTTCTTATTAAAGTAATCATACAGTTCGTTGAGAGACTTAGATTTAACTTTTACTTTGGTGTGCTTCGATACACCCTTATGTGATTTGTTTGATATAACCGGCAGTGGGATACCACTTTTTCTATTAAAACGTTCGTCTCTTTCTTGTGCCTCCCGTTTTAAATCATTCATCTTATTTACAATTGCTGGAGTCTCTGGTAACACTTCTTCTATTCTAGATTGTTCTAATAACGCTAGGGGACGGTTATTATGAGCATCGTCTTCACTAGTCACTATATTATCACTATCAGGGGTCCGAATTTTTACACTTTCCCCACCAAAACGCACTTTTTTAACTACCACGTCAGAATCTTCCTCAGAATCCCCATCACTATATTTTAACATCAGACGATCGGAACTATCATATTCCTCGTCGCTTACCGTGTTTTTGTCCGACTCTGTTTCATTTTGTTCTAACACAGTCATTGTTATGGCAGTGTCAGAATCGAATTTAATTTCAGTTTCAATGATCACTTTCGCATAGTTATTGTTGTTCTGCATCCTAAAAGAGTCGTCTGACGAAGAGTCGGTCGTAAAATAGATCGGGCTCGTCAAAGAATTATTAAAAACACGATTTATATGCACAAGAGGCTGATTCCGCACTTTTCTCGGAGGATAGTAAACGTCTTGGGAATCTTCGTCATACATTTCGCATAAATGTTTAAATTTATCTTGAATCCTCGTATCCAGCTGCGAGAAAAATCTCGTATATTGATGAGGTCCAGATACTCTGCGTAATTTCATAAGCGATCGTAGAGCAACATCTTTGTGCATAGAGTCGAAGAGTTTCTCCCCCAAAATTTGGAATACTGGAAACAAATCCAGATCAGAAGATCGGCGTTTTAAAATCCCAATCACCGACGGTATGGAAAGTATGAGTCCCGTAACAACGTTTATTTTGCTATCCATTTCGGCGGAATGAGGTCTAATATTGTTGTACGAAAACTTATCTATGATCGCCCGAGCCGCACATTCGGGATCTTCACAGTGGGTGCAGAAAACTTTGAGGGCGTCAAGGGCAGCTTTGCGCACGTTCGGGGAGCTGTGTCCGAGGTTGTCGATGACTTGATCGAATGGGAAGGACAGTGCATTGCCAGATAAGGGGAGCAGGTCGGCGAGGACTCGGAGAGCGTGGAGCCGTACTTCCCACTCGGGATGGGAGAGGCGGTCTTTGATGGCTGTGTAGAGGAGCTGTACGTCGAGGTCGGGCGGCAGGGCTCGGGCGCGGAGCACGCGGTCCCAGAGTGGCGCGAGAGGGGGTGGCGGCGGTTCGGGCAGCTGCATCGTGACCCGGTGCTGTGGGACTGAAGCGGCGGCGGTCGCCCGGCCGCGCCGCCGACACACAACTGGGTTAATGATCGGACGGCGAGGCACGCGCCGCCGGCCGCCCGCCCTCAGTTTGACCAATCGATGGGAAAATGTGTAAGCGATAAGAACTTAAGGCTGTTATTGTAGTATTAGCATACTACATTCTATTATGTACAATAGGTAACTAAACTGAATTTGACTCTATGCTTCTGCAGCATAGCTAGCATGGGCGGGAGAAATTTTATCCCCGGGGAAAGGATAAAATGTTTATCCACTCGCTCAGTTTTATCCACCTGTCGAGCATGAGCAAAACGGTGGAAATTATATCCACAGTGGATATTCTTATAGGAATATACTTTTCCTTTCCCCTGTCGCCATGCTTTAGCATAGGGAGAAGATAATTTTATCCCTTGTCAGTGGATAAAATCGGGGGATAAAACTTTTATCTCCTCCCCATGCTAACCCTGCAGGGAACCATTGTGAAAAGGATACGTACCTAGTACCACAGATAAAATATGAAGTACTAAGTTTATTAACAGACCTATCACTTTAGCTTGGACATTGTGTACGATAGAATAAACACAACTATCTTCACAATTATAGTCGGATTTCTCGTTAGTGAAAATAACTTTGGATCCCAATAATCAAAATATACTTAGATAGGTATAAATTAAAATTCCAGATTCAGTGAATATTTCCTTTATTTGGTAGGTACTTTGACTGCTTTTCAATAGTAATAAGTATAGGTTTATTACCAATCAATCATTATTTTAAAATCTTTTCCTGAATTAGTTTTTTGTCTGGTGCTTTGACCTTAGCTAGTTACCGCCCTACCGTCAAAGACATGGCAGCAACCAAGCTATATAGCGTTCCGGCACGATGGCATATAGAAACTGATTAGGTTCTCATACCCCATTCTAAATTAGCCCGCTGCCATCTTAGACTGCATCATCGCTCATTTTGTCAAGAAACGAAAAAAGTTTATTTTTTAACAGTTTTAAATATTGATAAGATAAGTTGATTGTTTAAGATAATATGAACGTTTATGACATTTCCTAGGTAGTATAATAATTTAATCATTGATGTTAATTTAATTTAATGCACTTTTGCCAGTAATGGCAGATTGCGATAATTATGTATCTACATAGGTACCTAGACTAATAACATATTTGTGACATTTTAATTATTGTAACTCACAATCATGAAATAAATGAATTGAATTGAATTGAATAACGCTATCGACAAAAGTATTAAGTATCGGTGTGAACTGAACCTTAGTGATCAGCTGAGATCGAGCAGAATAAATATTGATAAAATAACACAAAAAAGAAACTGTTTGGGTTCCTAAGAAGTAGGTTTTATTCTGCTAGAATTACATTAGTCTAGGGCCGATTTCACCAACGTAAAATAACTTTATCCCAACGTTCCTCGAAAAGTCACTCGACGTTGGTAAAATCGGCAATAAAAATATGATATGTAAATATCATATATATTATTAAACAAAGGAGAATCTAGAACGACATTATTCTTAATTTATTTTAACTGTACGTCTAACGTCACCCAATAGGTAACCAATTTTATTTCAACCATTAAGTACCTACTTGATCCAATTACGCCTTTGAATTACGCACATTCATACTAATTCTCGACAACGTAACTATTTAGGTAAAGTTAAATATTATATAAAAATACAAATGCACTAGATAATTATGCCCGCGCGACTTCGTCCGCGTGGAATTAGATTTTGGGGTGGAATTTTCAAAAACTGTGACACACGTACTTCTTTATTTTTAACTGAAAGCTCTAATACCAACATTGATGGAAACAGCTTGAAAAATGACGGAGTTTCATATAAACTTCCATCCCCTATTTAAACCCCTTAGGGATGGAATTTCCAATAATCCTTTCTTAGTGTGCGCCTACGTCATAAAAGGAACCAACTGTAAAAATTTCAAGTTTCTAACTTCAGTAGTTTGGGCTGTGCGTTGATATCTCAGTCAGTCAGGACTTTGAATTTTATATATATAGATAAAGATAATTACTAGGTACTTAGATCTAATACACTTCGCCTCTTCTATGATCCTCCCAGTTCTCTTGATTTTCACTGGGAGTTTTGTTTTCTTTGGTTGGTTTTTTTATTGCCACACTTCTGGCCACTTGGCCTATCGTGTCCATGAGTGGAAGGTCTCTGGTCTCTGGAGTGAGGATAAGGAGGCAACTGGCTACGACGGCTGTGCACCCGAAGCAGACTGAAGCCAAGACTGGTGATATTGAAGACTGAAAGCATTATTATATTATTCACGTAAAAATTCTTTTTACAAAACTTCAAATGCGGCTACAAAGTACCTATATCAATTGTGCCTATAAAATTTGAAGAGTTCCCTCGATTTCTCCAGGATCCCCTCATCAGATCCTAACCTGATGACTATGGGACCACCTGGGAAGACAAAAAAACAAAAAAAGAATTTTCCAAATCGATCCAAGCGGCTTCGAGTAATCGGGGAACATACCTACATAAAAAAAAGATTCCGACGAATTGAGAACCTCCTCCTTTTTTGGAAGTTGGTTAATAAAAAGAAAATTTTAAGTTCTGACTTAGGTATGAATATGAAGTCTCTTTTCTTAGGTATCTTGCTGTGGGATTTTCTAAAAATTATTGCAATTATTTCTGATTAATATGTAAACCTTGTAAAGACCTTGCGAAGTTACCCTGCTACCATCTTAGACTGCATCTTCACTTACCATCAGGTAGGATATTTTATCTATAGGTATACCTTTTCTCTGATTTTACCTTATCTTTATTATACTATGCACTACTCAATCCTACAGCAAACGAGATAATAAAATTTTCCTACTGATGATACAATAAAATCAAGTGGAATAATAATATTTGATTTCACGGATCTTCACTCTCTAATTTCAATATAATATACTCGTACGTACCTATATATCAAGTGGTGTAAACGTGTATATTACGACCATAAACATATAGGACTACTTACTAGGTACCGATTACGACTAACTGATACCCGCAACGTGTTTACGGAATTCCGCAGAACTTTTGATTTTTTTCCGCAATAAAATGTAGCCTTTATCACATTCTGTATAATCCTCAAGACCTCTACAAAGCCCCGTAAATATCGGATCAGCCGTTCAAATAATCGGAGCTAAATAAAAGGCGCAGTTACTTCGAGACCACACAGACACTTCAATTCCTTCTATAGATCTTACCAAAACAGGTGTCAAAGGCGCCACCATATTCCCCACAGAAGAAGCCAGTGTGCAGAGTCCAAGTAGTGATCCCCTTACACTGGTGGGAAATAGTTCCATCGTGTAGGTCACTATGCCGGTATAGCACGCCGATGTTACCAGCTTTCCAAATAGGAACAGGGATATCTTTAGCCACGAGATTGCTGCAAACAAAAATTCTTTGTAAACTAGATTCAGATTCGTTCCCGGGTGGAATCTTTTCCGGGATAAAACATATCCCATGCTCGTCTCCAGGATACTGCCTATCTCTGCACAAACATCTAGTTCTATCGGAGAATGATACGCGAATATATACTCGTAGGATGTTCCTTTCCTGCTTTTCTGGGGAGAAAGGTATTCGTTTTTCTCTAAAGGATGCTTTCTATAAATATATATGTGTGGGCCATGTTACAGCTCATTGATGAACAGAAGGCTTTAAAACGCCTTAAACGACGTAATTTCTAGGGTAACGGAACCTATAACAGTAGGATAATCTGATTCGAATACCTATCTTGAAAGGTCCGGTATTCCATTAAATTCGAGTCCATTATCTAAGAATGTAAATTGTAAAACTGGCTTCAAATAAATTTTTTGGCAATATATCGCCTTTCTGTATCGCTTAGAAAAATTCGCAATCTGTTTAGAAATCTGGAAAAAATCATTCTAAGACGGAAAAAAATACGCTGATTTTAAAATTGGAAAGCAATCGTTACTTACATTCAGGCACGAATCCACAAGCGACGCAAGTTATTCCACAAATTAAGTATCCATATATAAGAGGCTTCTTTCTTCCAACCTTATTCATCAAATACATTGACATCAGTTCACCAGGAAAAGACATGATTGCAGCTAACAAGAAGTTAGTGTATTTATTCCCCGGTAACCAAACCGAGTTGATCATTAGACCGTAGTAGATAAAAGTGACGGTGAAGCGACAGAAAGTCGCGACCAGAAATCTTTTCAGAACCTCTCTACATCTAAATACTTCTCTAAACCCTTCTTTGGTATCGTTACTTTCCATTTTATAAGTACTCTTAAGTTTCTCTTCATCTAAATTGTCTACGTCTTCTATTTTAACATTAAGTTTATTAGTTTTCACTATAAGTTTTAAGGTGTCCTTCACAGGTTCGGTTCTTCCATTTAATATTTGCCATCGCGGGCTTTCCCTCACGAGTAATATGTAGGAGAGGAATAAAAGGGTAGGACTACATATAATGTGAATAAGAGTTTTCCAATATGGCACCAGCATAGCTACAACGGCGAATACTGCTTCCCCCATGTAAATGGCATATGCGAAGAGAACTCCGGCCAGCATTCTATTTTTCTTATTTCCAATTTCAATCACTAAAAAAAATGCGTTACAATATACATTGTTCACATAAAGCTACGGTAAAGACGATGAATCTAAAATCGGATTAAACGGGTTGGGGATTAATTCTTCAAGATTGCACTCGAAATCTTTAACCATTAGTCTATTTGAGGCTAAATTATTGTCTGAATAAAAAAGGAGACGGTCCATTTTGGGACTACTCTTGTACCATATACCATGTATAGTGACAAAATACAAAGAGATCATTAACAATAAAATCAATTAGACAATCATAATAAATAAATTGCAAAAATAAAAATGTAATTTCAAGTTTTTCGGTACTGTACACAACACTTACAAGATGGCTACCTTCCAGCCACATAGAAGGCAGTAGGTAGGTACCATGTAGGTACCCAGACACAGTTCTGTCAAATGTCATTTCTGAGTTATCAACGGAGTGATTACATTCTCTTTGGAGTTATCTGACAAGTGACGTGATATTATGGCGTGTGATTGGGAATGATTGGGATGTGATTGGGTTTTCGTTATAATTCACAAAGAATTAATAAACGGAGTGATTACATTCTCTTGGGAAGTAATTATTAATTATTATATTATCTTCAAATGCAGATCAATGACCCCATAATATTTTGACAGCTAACGTCAGAAACATGAATCCGCCCGCCATGATTACGTAAGTTATGTTGCCTTACGTGTCGAAAATAAATAATATTAGCATTGAAATTAAGATGAGTTCGTGGATTTGATGGGTCAAAAATGCTTTAATATTTTATTTTATTTTATGTTATTACTGGTACACGACCTGTCCCAGGCTCCATACAATTTTGGACCGTCTCCTTTCAGCAAAAACTGTCATCCCCTATTTTACCACCCTTAAAAGATAATATTCAAAAAACTATTGATATACATACATGATTATTATTTATTATTATTTACCTAAATGCGAATTTTTGTGTCTCTAACTCCAAAAACATAGGACTTTCATACAAACTTTCAACCCTTATTTTACCCCTTAGGGGTAGGATTTCCAAATATCCTTTCTTACCTGACATTTCCTAACTATAAACTATCTACCTACTTGCTTAATTATACCATTATACGTACAATAATTTTTGAGATTTCGTGTTTAATCAGTCAGTCAGTGACCTTTCGCTTTTGTAGATACAGATAGATTATAAAATGTTAAACTATTACTTACGAAATATTTCATATTTGCCAGTAATTAGCATAGCATCATTAAACATTAGACTGATAGTATATGATTACTACATATTAATATTGACACAAAGCCTCCAATCTCATTTTATAGAGGTAGGTAACTAACTGATTAGTTAAATCTCGTCGCAATAACTAATCTGCGCAACAGATAACATATCACAGGTTGTTAAATAATACCTGGTAACTGGATCTAAAACTAGATAATAATCAAGGCTTTTTGTTCGACTACTCTGGAGATGGAATAAACATCGAGAATGCATCGAGAGATATTTTAATAAGCTTCCGCTTCATTTTTATAAATTAGCTCATCTTAACTCTGGTGGAAAAGAGTTTCGGTGGAAGATCATGTCACAAATACGGATACGGATACAGATCCTTCTTTATGGGGGTAAAGAAGTATATCTATGACATGATCTTCCACGGTGGCATTCTATGAAAATAAAACCGATCATATTGATGGGTATTATGCTTTGGTATCATGTGATCAGATCAGATATTGCTCGTAACACGCACGTATTGGAGACGTATACCTATATTGTCTACTTCTCTAATTCCACTCCCTGCACTGAACTCATTTTCATAGGTCAGCTCATCTCAGCTCTTGTTGAAAAGGGTTCGGTGATCTAGACTATGAAAATGAAGCAATCTTATTGATGGGTATGATGTACTACTTCTACTTCACTATATGTATATTCCCTCACCACTAATTTCGCGACGGGTGCTCAAGTGAGCTCATTTTCATAGATTAACTATAGGCTAGGCGATTCTTTTGAGCTGTTTCTTGGTTACTGCTGGGCATAGATCTTTAAATATCTATGTCCAGCTGTGGACGTCTGTTGGTTGAGACGAGTTGAGAATGATGATGGCAGTGACGTCATATTATGAATTATTGTAAGGTGACATACTTAAAACTGAACCGGCAGTGTAAACTCCTCCGCATATTGCAGCTTCCAGAAACTCAAGGCTGATGTACACTGGATATGATGTAGCCAGGGTCTTCAGGTTGCCTATGAAACAGCCGACTGAGCAAACGACTATAACAGGCTTGCGACCAAATCTGCAAAAAAGTTTTTTATCAACAGCAGTCTACTGTTTTTCCAATCTCACCTAAGAACTTATGGTCTAGTTGTGACAGTCTATATCAAACGATCACATAATAACCCTAGACTATAATTATATGAATCAGATGCGTGACTTTGGTCCTTTTGTGTCATCCGTGCCTTGGACAGCATGTTGCGTGCGGGTGCCGGTTATTGGGTACTGGATGTACAGTGTGCAGCGGTCCATAATGTCATTAGTGGTTACTTTTCTCTCGCAGTGGGTCTCGAGTTTCCCACTCCCAACTGTACTTACCTGTCTGCCATCCAACCGGCTACAAGCATCGCTAATGCCATTCCGATGTTGTGAACGGCTCCAATCAGACTCAGTTTCCAAGGATGGCATGCTAAGTTTAACTGAAACAAAAATGAGAATATGTATCTCAATATGGCTAAATAGTAAGTAATACTATTTATTAAAAAAAAATCGGTCAAGTGCGACTCAGACTCGCGCACTGAGGGATCCGAACCTTGCATTTATGAAATTAAGAATTAGGTATGGATGAAAATGATTTTTGTAAAGATGTAACTTATTGTGTTTTGATAATGAGACGGTCGTGCTTTGAAACTATAACTTTTCACCGACTTAAACTAGAAGAAGAAGAATTTAAACTCAGTTAAATTTAAACTGAATATAAAATTCAATTTCAAGTTTTCATGTTGCTTAATGAATTTTCTAGTAGAAATAGTATGATGTTAGGTGTAAAAATCTCTGAAATTAATCTTGTCACTTAAGATTAATTTCAGATGAATCTTAATTCATCTGAGCGATTACGTCATACGTAACGTTCCCAATAAATAAATCTAACAAGGATCGTTGTTATGAATTAATAGGTTTATCAATATCTTTCTACTCATATATCAATATTGGCTTTGTAAAAGTATACCTAGTAAGTAATGAATCAGACGTAGGTACAAGGCTGCGCAAACGTGCCACACTGCCAATGTATTTTATTTTCATACAATCAACATATGAAATCAATCAACAACTACTCAAACGTAGTCACTTTTTGTGTTCACTCAAAAAGTGTTTGTTGTAAACATAGACACTAAAAGTTAGCTAGACACACGCACGACCACCCGCCCGTAAGAATGCACGCACTACCCATACCCGCATACACACATACACACACCCCTACCCCCCTATATAGCGGTATAATACCCTTACCTACCTCTACGGTAGGTAGAGATAGTTAGAAGTGGTATACGGACATGTCGATATAAAAGAAAATAGCATGATATTTCAGTCAAGGGCTAGGTAACTATTCAAATATTAAAAAAAAAATGAATACCATGGAAAATACGGTGTTGTTATTCTCATATATCCAATCACTGCATACTTCCGCTGCTTCGGTGAAGCTGAAGTTAGAGCAAAGCCCATCTTCTAGAAGGCTAGTGTTTAGCACCGGCTTGGAGCAGTGGTCAACGTGTGTCGATGGCCACCAGGATGCCGCGATTTCAGGACTTGACGACTCACATTCAGGGATACGACATCTATAGGAATAAGTATAAATTAAAATTACTCTAGGAAATGGCTCTTACTAATAAGCATAGCCTAGGTGTCTCATTGTCTCATTTTTTTCATTCTTTCCTTTTTTTTTTGCTTTGTTTTCGCTTTGCTATTTAATTCAGTCATGTTCTTTTTGCTACGTAATTTTTTTTTGCTTTAATTTAATATTTTAATTTAAAGTTTTTTAAAGTTTAGAATAAGTGAACTCGCTTCTCGTGAACATTCACGCTTATGTTTCATAAGGATGGCTTAGTAGTTTGTTTTTTGTATTAACTTAATATTTAGGGTTCCGCACTCGAAAGGTAACCTATGGGAAAGGGTAACTAGCCTCTGCTGTCCGTCCGTCCGTCCGTCTGTCTGTCAGTGAGCTGTATCTCAGGATCAATAGGTAGACAGTTGAAATTTTCACAGAATGTGTATTTCTGTTGCCGCTATAATTAATTAAAAATTAAATGGGGCTCTCCTACTAGAAACGTGTTTTTTCGGCGTTTTTTTTGGTACGGGATTTTTCTAACTTACCTATGATTTGTCTCTCCTGCAACAAAAATATAATTCACGTTTATGATAGACACGAACATCGCCGGGAGGCAGGCGTAGAAGTACTGCAGAACTTGATATTTGCCGAACTTTTCCAAAATATTTGACACAGCACACTCTTCATTTTCACACTTTTTAATTTTTTTAATCATATTATTAAACTTGTTTAAATTTTTTTATTTGATTAAAATTTTGATATTTTGTAACTAAAACCTATCGAATAATTTATCGGGCACTAAATTGATTTAAGTAAAAATAATAAGTATTTTATTATTTTCTACTAGACATTATACTGAATTGTTCATTCATTTTGTTTTATTGAGCTTTAAAAAGACACGTTTAATTAATAAATATTTAAGATTTTTTTTATTTTTGCTTTCGGACATCTATTTTATTTTGATCCGCTTTAATTAGGTACTAGTTTTTAGCCATATTGAATATAAAACAAAACACGACCTACAACTCATGCTCAAATAAACTCAACTAACTATTTTCACAGACATCCAGCACTCAGAGCATCTATAAATGAATGTTGTAATATATAGTACATATTTACAAAAGTAACTCTTCAGTTTCAGATTTACATCTGAGCTAATTGACGCTTCGTGATATCATAACAGGTTCTTAACATTACAACTCCGGGACCCGTAAGATTATAATTAATGGCTTATCTTTGATCAACAGGGACCGACAGATATAAGATATTATAATAAAAAATAACGAACGATGACAACTATTTAACAAGAAAACTTTAACCGGTGATAAAAGTGTAAACTGATTTAAAATACCCCCGGTGCTGAAGTGGCAACCACACATCGGAAAGCACAGTGTTGGCAGACCTCCAACTAGATGAACCGACGATATCAGAAGAGTCGTACGCAGCTGCTGGATACAAGCGGCGTAAGACCGAGACCATGGAAGTCCGACCTTTATTCAGCAATGGATAGTTTATCGGTTGATAAACAAGAAGAATTTTTAGCGCCACTGCGCGGCGGGTCATCTGCCCATTGAGACGGTTAGATAGTTACCTAATTAATAAAATTAGATAAGTAATAATTATGCTATCTAGCAGATAATAAAATATATACTTTCAAATAAAACCGATTTTAAGTATACTTAATAATAAAATAGTAGGTACCTAATTGATTTTTGCTATATACTCAGACGTATCTATTCCTATTGAACTACCCGCACATACATAAATTAGAGTAACTATAGTCGTTGATGACTGATGAGATGATTGGCTAAAGAGAGTTTCGCAATGATAATGTTGGACAAGCAATTGTCACAAACGTCTTCCTGAGGTTAAATTGATTGAACCGTCTGAATTGGAGAATGGTTTAGTTTTACAGAGAACGTGAGTTGCATATGCATGCTTTACACGTGTTATTTCAGAGTTCACGAGAAAACGAACAGAATTTTATTTATTGAATCATTCAAGTTTTATCAAAGCGTTAAGGGACCATAGCAAGATTAGCAAGTAATACCTACTCATGCTCGATCATACATAGGTACTTAAGATGCTCGATGGGAATAACTACTATGTTTATGGAACGGACAGTGGTAAATTATTTATCGCTGCTAAAAAGGTTTACAAGAGAAAAAATAATTTATTTCATAAATTTTATTTAATCAAAAACACACGTATCAGAATTTTTGCTAAACTTTCTATGATTCTTCGAGAAAGCGGGAAAAACTTGATTTTTTTCATAAAATAAACTTGTACCGGTCGGTCATCTTTATTATCATAGTTATTATCTCTGATTTTATATCAGACCAATCCACAGGACCAATCACCAAGTAGTCATAGAGAATGAAGTACCTACCATAAAATTGTTCATGAAGTTGGGATTTGTCTCTATTACCGTGGGTCGCGATTTGAGTATCTACCCGACTTAGGATTCAAATATCAGCAAGTAGGTACCTACTCGGAATCAGCATTGGAATACCTATACTGTAGGTAGGTATCCGATGAGTACTCGAGTTCCTATGTGAGTACCACGTGAGTACTTATTAATATCGAGTCGGTACTCGAGTCAGCTTGACTAGGCACATCTCTAATAGTAATCGAAGTGATTATGGTCTATGGTGATTATTCTGTGATATATTCTCTGGGGTACTTGTAGTATCTAATCTGTGGAGTAAAATAACAATTTTATAAACATGAAACGACAATTGTTTATTATTTTTTAAATTAATAGGTATTTTTCTGAATAAAATTGTACCAAGTTTTAAACTAAAAGTGTTATTGTGTTTATAAAAATGAAACCATAAAAATGCGTCAAGTTAACCTAAACATGCAGTGAAAACATTATCAAATATGACGCGCATAGATTTTGTTGATAAGATGAAGGTAATATTACTGGTGCTTTTAGCTGCAGATATCAGTGGCAGAATATCTGCCCAAAATGACAATTGCACGAGGACGAATAGTCGCTGTGACTACAAACCGAACGTTCGTGTTTTATCAGAAATTTTGGCGAACAAATTCAGTGATATTGTGGTTAAGGAACTTGGAAGTGAATACACATCGCATTTAGAGATTAGAACTGCCTACAAAGTGAACCGTTACCATACATCGGACACCAATACTCTAAACAGCATAGCAGATAAGTTAAACTATAAGCTCTCCTCCGCAATAAATATAATAATGGATATGAACAATGCAATAAATAAAACCGATACTCCGTCCTATACGCATCCTTGTCCATTTAACTCTATCCGTAAGTCTGTTTTTGTGAAAAGTTCTAATGTTTTTGATGATATTTCCTCAGAGAATATGAGGTCTAATATGTTAGACAGGTTTAAAGATTTGAAAGTCAAGAGACAGTATTTTTTGTCGCACATGGATTATGCAACAGACAGAGACTGTGCTACGATGCCACACTCGAATTTGAGATACTTATATCACAAGATAATGCATTCTGATCCAAAACTCATCATCTTCATAATTAATAACAACATGAAGGCTGAGTCTCTACAGCATGCTACCAATATTGCAAAAGAAATAGTATATTCTCTGCAGAGCATTGATTTGTTTGCATTAAAGATAACAAACATGACTAATTTCATGAGATTTGAAGATGCTTGTAGTACTGACTGCATGTCCAACTTGGGCAATGCGACAGACAGTAATAAAATGTTGTTTCGTGAATACCTCAGCTCCTTCGAAACATCAACTATCAACATTTCGCCAGCTATGATCAATGAAGAGATTATAAGTTTGCTAAAAGAGAAGCATCTCCCAGTGTATAAGTTATTCATTTTTTTAACAGATACAAAAATATTTAGAGATGAGATGTGGTTTAAAATTTTTCCCTTCAATGAGTATGACGAAGATGCAGTGAAATTTACTATTGGGTTAATAAATACATATGAGAATACTAAGAACAGTTCGCTGGAGATTTTACATTTTGATAAACAACACAATCATTCGCATGAACACTCAGTGATGAAATTGCACATCAATAACAGTGGTGTAGTGGGACAAGTTGCCTCTGCATTTATTTCCCTTCTTCCATACAAGTATGAAAATAAACTGCAAGCTGAAGGTCCTGTGTGGGAAGCTACAGAGAGAGACTTCATGATATCATTGGTGTACCCTGTATCTACAGGAATCATTGGATTAGATCTGTACTGGTCCGACTTGGCTGAAGATATAATTTATTTCAAAGGCACAAATCAAAAAAAGAGAGCATTTGTCATGGACTTTTCTGGTAAGGTACTCATGCATACATATTTTCCCAGACCAGAGGTAGCCTCTGATAAGATTAAATTTAGGAATTTAGATGCTGTAGAAACACACGGTAATATAAGTATTGTTAAGCAAAAAATTTTTGGTATAGCATCGGGTAACTTTACATTAGATAATCAAAATTCTTCTAAAAAAATAATTTATTCATGGGAATGGGTGCAGAGCTTATACATTGTGTGTGTAGTATCAGAAGTCCCTGACAGCTTATTGAATAAGACAAATGTATTTTTTACAAGAACAAGTAAGGAAATCTTATTGCATAGGATAGATTTATTTCCACCTAAGACAGGAAAAATATGTCGTCATTTTAAGCAAATTGCCACTATTGATCAAGGCACGGTATACTTAAGCCCTTCCAGTTTTCAATCACCATTTACATATTTATATGATATGGGGGATGGGCAGGAGGCTGTTACGTATATGCAAAATTACTTAGCTTATTTAAGAAGCGTGGCTCATGGATTGCTTTCTAATCCTGGACTGAAAAATGAAATACAACAAGATGTTGGTTTCTTAAATTCTATTTTATCCTTTTACAAACGCCAACATTTACATGGGCCTCTTTCGAAATATATAGTTAGGAGGTATGCGGTCACAGAGAATGGTGTTCTGGTCATGTTTCCTGGTACAGTCTTAGAGTATGACTATGAACCAGTGCGAAGGCCTTGGTACACATATGCCTTAGAAAATCCTGGTAAAATTATATTGACTCCACCCAATTTGGATGTGGGAGGGGCAGGATATATAGTGACAATTTCATATGCAGTTAGGAGTCCTATTTATCCAACAATGGTCGTTGCCATGGATGTCACTATGGGATTTCTCTATAAGCTTCTAATTGATAGTTCTCCTATTTGTGCGATATCTTATGTTAAATGTTTCATTATGAATAATCGTGGCTATTTAGTATCACATCCAGGCTTGATGGATCCTAACAGCTCAGGTCCCATTGAACAACAACATATTACACATAAAGAATCCATGATAGCTATTGATATGTTGAATCACAAAGGTTTTGTGACCAAAAGGTTGTGCAGTAACTTCTATGATAAAACTATTCAAAGGTTTTACGAATTTAATATGTCATTGCCAAATGTTCTATCAAATGTTGTGTCAGGCGATCATTGTGTTCACTACTATATTGCTTCAATTCCTGGTACTAATGCATTTATAGGTCTTGTGAATGCATCATGCAGTGTTGGCGCTTTTTGCCCTTGCAGTATGGTTGACCGTCTTTGTTTCAATTGCAATCGTATGGAACAATCGGAATGTGAGTGCCCATGCGAGTGCAGTTCTGAGTCGTACGATTGCCCCAATGCCAACTCTTCAAGAATCGATGAGGAGGTCCCAATGTGTGGCATGATGCCTGAAAATAACAATCACAAATCCCACTACTTCCACAACTTTGCTGAAAATTTGAAATCCTGTTTTGACTTCCAATGTGAGACATACATCACTCACTCGTCTTGTTTAGGAGTTTTAGGATGTGAATGGTGTCAGATTGATGCTGATGGGCGAACACCTCTCGCGTCTCCCTTTTGTACGTCACAGTCTACCTGCTTCAATGGGGTACTTGGTGCTGTTACTCCATATGGTGAAGGAACATTCGGTCACTTGAACAGAGATGCTTTCGCCAGTTATTCTGCAATCGGCCCTATAGCTGGTTGTATAGTAACAGTAAGTCTAATTATAGCTGTTGCTGTATATTGCTACAGACAGAATACATCATCAGATAGTTGCCACAATTTGTATGTAGATGGACCGGCTGAAACGTGGCATGATGCTGATGTGCAAATGAGTCATTTGCCCTCAGATGACATCCCCGATATGTCTGGTCAAGATAAGTTGTTGCCTGCTATGGAAATTGAAGCTCCCATTTCGCCGTATCGTGTGGTAACGGGGTATAGGCGTCCCCACACCGCTGGTGGATCAGATCACGGTTATTCGACAATGACTCCCCATGAAGACTCGGAAGCTACAGGTTTCTCTATAAACGATCCAACAATTTTATCAGATGACACTAAGTCGGATGCTAGTTTTCCTGCCCCAGCGAAAATTAAACCCAGGATCAAAGTGGCAGATCTAACAATGACAGTATTACCGTGTGGCAAAAATAGTGTGATCGCCCCAGTCACAGTTCATAGAAATATGGAAGCATCCTAATTATGTTTTATAATAGAAAACTACCTCTTTTGTATATAAATAAACCATATTTGTGATATATTGTAATAGTTACTTACGTAACTAATTAGGTATAATTAAGTTCATTACAAAATGCTATTTTAGTATTTTTTTACTTTTCGGTGCTAGACAATAGGCTTTCTATTAAGTCCATAATAGTATTTTAAAATATACTTAACGATTTTTAATGAATTAAAAGTTAATAACTCTTCAATGATTGAAAATTAGGCGACTAAGTTTTACTTAACTTAATCAATATATACAACAAAATAATTGAAAAAATTATGTAGGTTCCTAGCAGAACTACTTTTTAGATTTAAGTAATTTATAGTGGTTGTCTTTTTTTAAGTTTTAGTACCTACATACATACATAGTACTTTAGTTTGTATATTTTTTACAAGCTATGTATTTAATTAGTACTTAAAATAAATAATTGTGTATAAATAAATAATCTTCCTTTTAAAACCAATAATGCCTAAGTTTTAAGTCAGTATACTATAGTATGACATTTTTATAAGAAATTCCTGATTAATTTCAGGCAGCCTGTATTATTATATATATATCAAAAAATAATAATCTTCATACCTACATAATATAATCATAAAATTATAATATCATAATCAAAACTAACATGTATATTTTTCTGAAGATATATTTACTCATGCTTTATAATTCATAACTACATAAATACGTAATGAACTAGATACATATTATACGCTTATGCCTATACCTATTTTCTTCTAGTCTGAGCTAAACTAAATAATGAACAAACAGAACAGTGGCAAACTATGTTTATCTGTATCATTAATCATTTTTACAAATTGTCTGAAAAATTAACTGTGTTAGTATTTAAACCAGATTTTAATCATTATAATCACATATATATTGTACTTTATAATCTCTTAAATGATTTCATACAGGTAATAATATAGTTATATAGGTAATAAATAATAATGTATGTATATTGTCTACTACTGACCTCTTATAAAATACGCTGGACAGGCGTTAATGTCGCCAGTTTGGCGCTGATCGCTAACAAAATATAATGTACAGTTGAGGCCTATGGAAGTAATGTCCTTTGATCTTGTCATCGAATAAAAAAAAAAATATATTGTAAAATGTTAAAAGTTTGCAGTACCTTCGTGCGGTGATTTGAATCGCACAAGGATAAAATGGCATTTTGTATCTATAGCGTAGCATATCAAGTGCCATACAGCATACCTACGTACTTGTATTTAGGCCAACCTTACAGTATGTTGATATAAAAATTTTAGACTTAATTCGTGGTTTAATGACTTAATAGTTATAAAATTATATACGAGTATGTACCACGATAGCCAAGCTGAACTTGACTGATGTTCTCCTCTTCCCTCCAAATAAATGAAAACTTGTGTTAGGAGTGGGTACGACACTAGTGCAACGGGTGGGGATCGAACCTGCAACCTTTAAGTTTTCAGTTCGCACCTGTAACCATTGGGCTATTGAGGCTTGACAATTCCAACTAAATCACTTATCGTGGTACGTACTCGTACAATTTTATAACAAGTGTGATGGTCGCAATCACATCTGATTGGCCGGTAAGTACTCTCTCGCTATTGGTTAAAATCCTTTTTCTCAGCAAGAATGCCATAAACTCAGCCAATAACCGCAATTGAGATTAGCAACTTGAGCCAACAGTGAGAGAGGTCGGCCAATCCGAGTTGCTTGCGAACGTCACACATCAATCCTGCGTGTCGATTCCGTAAAAATGATTGTATCAGTGTAACGATCGCAATGGCCTCTGATTGGCTGAATTTATGGCATTCTTGCTGCATCAATGCATTTTAACCAATAGCGGGAGGGTACCAGCCAATCAGAGGTCAGCGCGATCTTTACACTGCTGCAATCATTTTCAGAGAATCGACACACTGCTGCGCTGTTATTTTAAAATGTGACGCAGCTAATCCAGCGTAGGTAGGTACTATACTGTATCTACATATACTTAATTTTATTATACAATACTATCTACCTACTTAAATATAATTTAAAAGTAAGATAGTTTTATTATTTTTTTATAAAAATGTGCCAGTGCCTCCTGTATTGTTAAGCAGTAAGGCTGAAATCTATAGACAGTGTTCTAACTCGGCTCAGACTCAAGACAGAGTCAAAACGAAACACTAGACAGATTTATGTCAGAGGTCAGAGCATATTTGTGTCTCGTTCTAACCTCTATCTTGAGTCTGAGTTGAGTCAGAGCACGCTCTATAAATCTCAGCATGAGTGTACGTAATCTAAGACTGACTTCGATGTTGCATTTATATAATGTACAATAAATTTTGTAAAAATTTCATGTTGTATTATTTACCGCCGAGTAACGTTTAACCGCGGAGTAAATTACAAGTTCTGACAAATTTTATATTGAAAATCTGCTAAAATATCAAATTTATTCCTTGGTTAAACGTTACCTGGTGATGGTTAAATTAGCACTTTAGCCGAAGTGTTAAATCAAGCAGTTACACGTGATCACACGACAACGAGTTACACTTGCAGTCAACCTGGGCATAATGTACTTGTTAGGAGGTACTTAGTACATCATGGGTAGTAAGTACATACATACACAAAACCAAGTAAATTCATGTTTTTTTTTAAATCTGTCGTCCTGTACTTTACCGTACACTTTGGCCAAAACAGAGCAAGATATGAGAAATGATGATAGGCATAAAATAATTAACATTATTTTATTGTCTTAAACTAAACTTAACGTAAATTGGATCTTTAGGGCGTAAAACGAGTTCAGTAATAAATACAATATCTGAGGGTCTGGTCACCGGCTCCAAGCGATACTTCCTCAGCAAACTGGACAAGAGTGTCTTCATCTCTAGCATGGCGAACTTTTGACCTGAAAAATAATATGTAATAATATTAATTCTTATTAATTAGTTAAGGTAGGTAATTAATTTTATGCGATGCGATTTTTTTTATTGTGTAATTTTTAAGGTTCCCTAGTAAAATACAAAAAACTTATAGTTTTGGCAAGTCCGTCCGCAACATATCTCAGAGACTATTGGTACTAAAGAGTTGTAATTTGGCAAGGTTATGCATATTAATTAAGCTGAAAATGTTGCATAATAAAATTTTCAAAAAAGCTATTTTGGGTATCTCCCCTACACGTAAAGGGGATGATATATTTTTTAACTCTTCTATTCCATTATGTGGAGTATCGTTTGAAAGGTCTTTCAAAACTATTGGAGGTAGGTACATTATAAACATTTTTTCGATTTAGGGGTCCGTTTGGGAAATATTAAGCCAGTGAAAATTTTCTACCGACTAGGGTGTCCTCCCGCTCTAATAACTGCTACAACTCCAGTAACTTTTGTCCGCAAAAGATTCCATTGCTAAAAATATTCTTCGGAGACAAAAGTTGGTGTTGCCCTTATTACCTATGCAATTTCTTGGTCCAGCACTGAAGGGTATGTAGGCATAAGGGTGTCGGTTGAGGCAATTCTCAGGTAGAAATCTTTCAGGTATGAAGCGCTCAGGATCTGGATAGACGTCGGGTCGACGATGTACATCGTATATGTGGACTTGGACTATTGAATCTGTTGGTATTGTATAGCCTCCTGAAGTAAAAAACAAATCAAAATAATTTCATGTTGGTAATAGGATTATTAAATTTCTTGTGGCTCTTGACAAGTCAAGACGTGGTAGTCTTCGGTTCGGAAATTCGATAGGATTTAATATAACATTAAATAATAATTTGCAAGTTCGCAGCTGTCTAGAATCAGATTTAAAAAAAAATCTCTTCTGCTGAAAATTTCTGCCGGATAAAAGGTAGCCTAGGTCACTCTCAGTAATCCTAGTACCTATTATTGCCTATTATCCTTTCTGTTGCCTTTCTGCTTGTAGGAGTCACCTAAGTACCTACCGACCTAGGCACTACTTAAATTCAGTAGACTGACAAACATTATCTACATGTGACTGGAAAAGCCCCTACTGATATTAAATAGCTATATCTGTGGCTGTTTCTGTTTTGTAACAGCCGAGGGGATTTTGTTAATAGTAAGTTGGTAAATCTATCAAGATAACTACAATGAAAATGAAAATTTTGATGAGATCCATAGGAGAACCAGAGTTACCGACATAGCTCAGCTAGTCGCGAAGCTGAAGTGGAAATGGGCGGGGCACGGAATTAGAAGAACTGATGATCATTAAGGTCCCAAGGTGCTGGAGTGGCAACCCCTCACCAGAAAGTGCAGTGTTGGCAGACCCTCCCAGTTCCCACTAGGTGGACCGACTTCATCAGACGAGTCGCAGGGAGCTGCTGGATATTATAAGCGGTGCAAGACCGAAACAAGTAAAAGTCTATGCGAGAGACCTATGTCCAGCAGTGGACGTCTATCGGTCGATAATGAAGAAGCGAAGAGTATGACTGAGTGAGCCAGTGCTATCGTCAATCGTACACGGAAGTATGGATTAAGAACTTGCCTAATTCTACCTCTTCCTTCACGAATCTGGCTATGTAGTGTACACTGGGATACAATCTGAGAGACTCCTTGATGCAGCATTCCAAATACTTCATCTCTTTCATGTCTTCCATCGTGGGCGGGCGATCGGAATCGCCAAATATTGATTTCATTTCTTTATATATTTTTTCCTGTAAAATTGTTGATTTTTTTAAGTGGAAAGCTTGTAGGTACTAGAAGTGGTTACGGCAATAGTGCAACGGGTGAGGTTCGAACCTGTGACCTTTCAGTTTTCAGTCCGCACCCTTTAACTGTCTATTGAGGCTTAAAATTGATATAATACCTAGGTATCTACCGTAAAATATAAATTGAAGAAGTAGTTTTAAGGACAATAGATTGCTAACCGCGTCGTAGGTACATTAGAACAGAGCTTGCGCTAATTATGCTCATTATCTATACTTAGTTACCTGCCGGAATTTAATATTTAGGTACAATACTTATCTAGTATTATCTAGGTAGGTAGGTATGCGAAGAACACTAAAATCGCTAAAAATTGATAATTATATTATTTATGAAATTTTTGTATTTAAATAAATATGTAACTATGACGAACCAGATTAGTAAAAACCGATAGGTTTTCGTTGATTTCAACCACGGAGGATATACCTAACCAATAATTTCAACACAAAAAATGTAAATAACGTGCAATCGTAGTAGCAAATACCTATTTACCTACCTAGCATAATTTTTTTACCTATAAGTACCTATATTACATGTATTAAATTCATTTAGTAAACAGTGGACCATCTTATTGAAGTCTATTAGGTACTCTTAGGTACCTACTTACCTGTACTTTTGGCTCGTTAGCTAATCTCATCGTGAAAAACGTTAGTGCCATTGCAGTTGTGTCGTGTCCCTGAAAATACGCAACGAGGATTTTCATATATGTAGGTACTTAAACTCTAGTAATTCAGTTCGGGTTGAGTTCACACGATCTATAAAATAGTAGGTAGGTACGATAAAGTAAGGTAGCTAAGTACGTAGTTCATCGCTAACTAACTTACGCATGCATTATATAATGTCTAAAATGTACCTACCTAATCAAGAAGATCGATCTATATCATATTAATATTATGAGTCGCTTATTTCGAACATACCTAAGAAACTAAGTACCTACCTTACAATATTTAGGGTAAGGATGCCGAATATGAGATAGTTAGGTTTTGGCGAAACTAGCCGATGCTCGCGACTTCGTTCTCGTGGACTGGGTTTTTTTTTAATTCCCCATGATGGCGAGAGAGCCATCATATTATTATAAACATTATAAGAATCGCTATCCTGATTTAGGAATTCCTGCTCAAATGGGATCATTCGACTATTGGAAGAATATTGTAATTTAGTGTTCAAAGAAGAATTCAGTTGTCAAGTTTCATTCATTCATCGCCTACAAATGCTTGCTCAGCCAAAATGAACTACTTATGATGAAGGCAATCCTTCGCCAACATAATAAGTCTTGAAGATAGTTGAACTATCAGTCAGGGCCATTGACGTAATAATACTTTTATTATCTACTTAAATCAAGATTTATTTTTAACATCGTATGTAATTACGTTGGTTTCACATAAAAAGTTGTATGAATGGTTGAAGCAATCATGATTCATGAACCAGAGTTATATTTAGTATCTGCATTCATATTCAATGGAACCGGCCATAATACTTTGTACTATGCATCCTACTAATATTATAAATGCAAAGTTTCGCTGTATGGATGGATGAATGGATGTTTGTTACCCAATCACGCCGCAACAACTAATAAACCGATTTGGCACAGAGATAGATTATAGTCTGGAATAACACATATGCTAGCATTTACCCCAGAAAATAAAAAAGTTTCCGCGGGAATTAAAAAAACCATAATCCACGCGAAAGAAGTCGCGGGAATCAGCTAGTTGAGTTATTTAATTATTCAATGGAACCAGCCATGATACTTTGTACCTTGCTATGCATTCACACGCAGCATTTTTTTTTCTAGAACTCCTGAGAATTTGAACCTACTAGGTAAGTAGGTAAGTACCTACTTACTCTGAACATGAAGGTATCGACTTCTTGCCTAATTCCTTCGTCATCTATTCCACCCTGATTTTGGTTTTGAATCAATAAATCCAACATGGCGAGACGATTTTTTTGATTCGTCTCGTCATCTTCCTCCAAGTTCAGTATCGAGGGGTTATTCTTCAAAAACGTTTTCCTCTGTTGAATCACATCCCTTGTGAATCCGTGCAAATCCTTTAAAATATTTCTTTCTTTCCTGGCTGTTTGACTGAACTGATAAGGAAAATCTAGGAAGAGCCATAATCGCGTAGCGCGTTGAGCTATAAGAGCCCCGAGATTTTGAATTGCATTAAAATATTTCGTTGACAATGCCTGCATGTCTTCTTTCATTGACGTTCCCATTGCTGTTTCTGGAAAGATAATAATGTGCACTTGTAGAGTTTTAAGACTTGTAGAGTTCATAGGTAGGTTATAGGTACTTAACTCAGTAGGCTGAAATTACATCTGTGCACACCGATTCAGATTTTTGCGCACCTACGCATCGCGCGTCGGAAGATGCGTACCCCAAGAGAGTATTATAATCACTTCGTTTTGCGTACCTACGCATGCTTAGGCTGAAATCACATCTGTGCGCATCGAGATTTCAGTCACACTTAACTATACGCATCGCGCTTCGAAAGGGTGCTGGAACATGCGTACGCATGCGTTAGCATCCTTCAAACTCATAGTTTTGGTTCGAAGATTGCCGCCGTCTTTGCCATGATTGATCTGCAGCCTTCGATCTGCAGCACAGTCTATATATGCCGACCGTAACAACTATTTTTTACCTAGGCAATTTATTGTGGCACCAGACCTGACGACATTAGATAAGACCGGTGAACTCTTTTCCTTTTGTACTGGTTCGTTTAGTACCAATAATTAACCTAACACAATAGTTATGTCTTACATAACAATATACACTTTACTCGTGTCCGCACTGACGGAGATCCGATATAAGACCGACTCCCATACAACGTAGTAGCTGTATTTATACGTATAAGTAGTCTATTATTCGCCTACCCACATCTGTAGTCAATACGCTACACCTTTAAATAATTTTATTTGCTTTTTTCACTTCATCAGTAATTCCGAATTAAACAGAAACGATCTGATTTAACCTACTCTAATAATATACTCTAATATAAAAAATAAGAGCTTCGAATACTTACTGCAAACAGTTCTGAGCGTCATATTATTGATAAGTTCCACAATATCAGTCTGCTCATTACCCACTTCAGCTTCCACTTTCTCGAGAAATAATGTGGTCTCCTCTTCGAAGGTCCGGAAGAATCTCTTCAGGATGTTGAAGTGGAATGCTGGGGTGAGCAACTTTCTCCTTACTTGCCATTTTTTACCTGTTACAATATTGTTATAATATAAGGTAAGTATGTAGGTACTTAGGACAATTTATTTATTTATTTATAACTCCCATGGTTTAATAGCACCCAGTTTTTCTTCGAACTCAGACTCAGTGAGTCGTTTCTTCAAAGTGATCTATTAATTCGAATCTCTAACACCACTAGTAAGTATGTATCATTTGACTTAAATGAATCATTGAATCTCGTTCCATTCGTGAGGTAACTAGGTATAAGTAGGTACCTACGTGTGCTCGACACGCTCGCTTCCTGAGACTAATGAACGAAAGAGTCAAAAGATCGGGAATTGCTATGGGATCAGGAATTACTATGGGATCGGGTATTACTATGGAATTTTCACAATTTTGATAACTTAATGAATAACTATTCTATTTGATAAAACAACCTAATTAAATTCTTATCAAAGGTAAATTAATAGAGATAAGCTATTTAATTTGATCGCGCATATCTTTCTGCTTTAGTTAGTTGAGAGTCGATGATTCAATTGAAAAGCGATTCACTGATTCGACTCTTTGGACTGATTCAGATACAAATGATCCAATCTTAACGAAGATACGTTTTTGCCACCTCTATTACAGAAAACCTGGGATATATGAGACGGTTCATCGATGTTTCTGATATGGGCCACAGAAGCGCATGAGGAGCGCATTTTTGGCACAATTTTTGGTGTCCGGTCCGTGTTGCATTACATGCTTCCTACGTAGATTTGAACATGACAATCCATCCATCTCCTATAGGCACTGCAAAAAGTGTTGCTTTCACAGAAGAAAAGCATCTTACCATAACTAGTTAGCAACCCTTCGCCCAGCCATCCTTTTAGAAACGTGTAAGGTGCTTGCTTTTCAATGAATTTGGGTGAAGACAGAATTGTCTGTAAAATGGAGAAAGAAACACTTTATTCTTAGTGTAGAAACATATATAAATATGATTTTTTTCTAATCATTAGGTAGGTAGTAGGTTATATAATAGGTGTAGCTACATACATTATATGACCAAACTTGATATGTATGGTGCGCGTTCGAGAGATGATTAAGTAGGTATAAGCACAGAATACCTAATAGTTAGTCTTTACCTAAAAGTAATAAGTAGGATACATACCTCGATATCATTAGGGTTATAAATATATACGGAGGAAATATCCCATGCGCCTATTGCAACGACATCTCCGTACTTTTTGTTCAATGTTCTTAAATAGAGGAACAGTTTATCTGAAGCAAAGTTTTATTTCTATGATAGCGTTAATTGTGATGAGCCTGACCTCTGGAGTCTGGCCACGCGTAAAGTGCAAAAATCCTGAATTTCGTATCTAATTTCGTTTCCAGTATCACACGAATATTTGTTAGGTAGTTTACTGTACTTGTTGTTTTACTTATTTTATTACCTATTATCCTATTAATCTTTTTTCCTATTATTATTATTATTATAATATTATAAATGCAAAAGTTTGTATGTTTGTTACTCAATCACGTCGCACGAGACTGAACCGATTTGGTTGAAAGGCACAGAGATATATGGTCTGGAATAGGACATAGGCTACTTAGGGAAATAAGAGAGTTCCCGCGGGAATCCAAAAAACCTCAATCCACGCGAATGAAGTCGCGGGCACAACCAATGAACCGATTTGGCTGAAATTTCGGATGGGGATAGGTCATAGATACTCAGGATTACCATATATAGGCTACATTTTATTCCGGAAAATTAAAGAGTTCCCGAAAGAATTAAAAAACCTTAATCAACGCGGACGAAGGCGGGGGCATTCTAGTTGGTAGGTAAAATATTAAAGCTTTTGGAATGACATTGAATTACAATTACAACATGGGGTTATTCAAGGGGCGGACCAACAAATCCCTGAAAGGCTGGCAACGCATTGGTGGTGCCTCTGGTGCTACAAGTGTTCATGGGCGGCGGTAATCACTTAACATCAGGTGACCCGCCTGCTCGCTAAAAAAAAAAAACTTAATTAGGGGGGCTTACCACAACTGATACTTTTAACAGCTAACAATAAATGTGATATCAATTTATTGTAAGTTTGATCGACAGTTGTTTACGCCTTGCCCAGGCGGCATACACGGAAGTGCACACTAGGTAATTACTAATTGCAAAATGGCTGACTGAATGGCTCAATCAATTAAGTAGGTACGTAAATGAACTATAGAGTTTTGAGAGGGAATTGTTTTATGGGTGTAGTTAAAACGGCCATACCCCTTCAAAGTCAACTAGTCCGCTACTCTCTTAGACTGCATCGTCACTCACCATCAGGTGAGATCGCAATCAAGGCATATCGTGTCATCGAAAGTCATCGGCTACTAAGGAACATTAGATTTATCATCTGTAATATTATAATGTAAAATGTGGACTGTCACAAAGACACTAATAACGAAACAATTAATAAAAAATTCCCAATGGAACCAACCAACTTGCGGCTATTTATGATAATTCGAGAATCTACCACCTCATCCATCAAAATCGACTCAGTATGAAGTTTAGGCGTTAAGGTAAATATAAAATACGCAAATAGAAACATACATACATCAATTATTAGCTAACAAGAGTGAATTCTAGGCAAATACGTTACACCTTAGACCACGTCATTATTTTTCATCAGGTGTGATAGTGGTCAAGCGTGCGCCTATGATGTATAAAAAAAGCTGTCCAAAAAATACGTAAAGGCTAGGTTAGGTTCTCACTCCGCAGACGAGGAGGGCAGAGAAGAAGGCACCAATATCCAACCTTCATCCTATCGGAGCTCAATAGGATGGCGGGATAATCGGTCGGAAACGCTGCAATGCCACAGTAGAATGCGAGCAGCGATCCTGTGGCTTCCCAAATAAGCGGGGACGGGCCTATTGGCTTTTAGTTAGTATATATGTATATTGTTAAAAAAAAAGGTTACCTTGAGGAAGAATTATATTCATCGAATTTCCAAAAACGGGCCAGTGTCTAGGACCAGGTATTTTAGCTCGCAAGCTACCACGTTTTCCGAATCTATGGTGGGTACACAACACCACAAAATATGCCAAAATCACCGAAGTAAGCACTATAATTAACATGGCGAATATGGAGCAGATAAAAATGTTGAAGAAAAAAAATTACTGATAGAGATGTCACTATGTATTACTAATCTTATGCTTTTAAAAATTGATATAATGAAATCAGTTTGTAGGTACGTGTTCCAACCGAAACATACTTAGTATTACTAACTATCGTATAGTTGCATCTCTCAGTACTTTTATTGCTATCTACTTAATCATTAATGTACCTATATAATTATATTATGAGTATACGGAAATGAAGACGTATGTCTTTAGGGTTCCTTTTTTTACTCGATGACAAAGATACTCCTTGACTGCGATCTCACCATGGTAAGTGACGATGCAGTCTAAGATGGTAGCGGACTAACTTGGAAGGGGTATGGCAGTGGACATTCAACCCATACCCCTAATCTGTTTCTACACGCCATCGTGCCGGAACGCTAAATGGCTTGGCGGCACGTCTTTCACGGTAGGGTGGTAACTAGCTACGGCCAAGTTCGTCCGTTTGTCCGTGGTTCAACTCGGAGACTTTAACCCCCGAGCAAAAACGAGTTTGCCGTGTGTGTGATTTTGGTTTTGTTTTTTTTGTTTGAAAGGTGAATTAGTCGGGAGTGTTCTTAGCTATGTTTGATGAAAATCGGTTGATGAAGATGGCCGCCGCCACAAAATGGCGGATTACTTACATATTTTTTTTAATTACACATGTCGGGGGTGTTTTTTTTACACTTGTTATCAATACAGGTTTACTAAACAGCTGTAATGAGTAAAATGATGTTTTCCAATAAGTTAAAGTTATAGGGCGTAATACATATAACCAGAGTCAACAGAGAACCAAGAGGTTATCACCTTATCAGTATGACTCCATACCATTGTTTCATTCTAAAATAAGAATAAGTTTATTGATAATAAATAATATAATATTAAAATGCGAGTTTGTTTGTCCATTAATCACGCAGCATCGAAGCAACGGATCGATGTGATTTTTAGCCCGGGGAAAAAAGACAATTCTCGCGTGATATTTAATAACCCGACTTCATGCGGTCGATATGAATTATATTTAAAGTAACAGTTTTCCTAGTTTACGGGTCAGGATTTCAATGGTATTATACTGAGTTATACTAAAAAATGCACTTATGAATGTACCAAAAAAATGTTTTACCAATTCTAAAAAGTAATTAGGTACAAGGATATTCTCTTATAAACAAATATTTACTAATATCTTTATTTTCAATATTTGGTTATTTTATTTTATTAGAGGTTATCTAAATATAGGCAAAGGTGACTGACTGACTGATCTATCAACGCACAGTTCAAACCGCTGGACGGATCGAGCCAGTGTTGTTCCTGACAAATTTAGAGTTGCCGTATTCTAACTCTAAAATTGCCGTATTTTTAGGGAAAATTAAGAAAATTGCCGTATTGTACAAAATATAATTATTCAGAAGGTTAAAATTAAAAAAAAAAACATGAAATACATGTTGTTTACAAATATTGCACTAACTTTCAATTAAAACTTAAAAAATATTCGTAAATTAGCTTTCACTGATAGATCGTACCAGAGACCACGAACACTAGGTACTTGATCGTACATAAAGCAAAACAAAGCATTAATGATTAAATGACAGAATTGAGAACCACAATAGTTTACCTATTATAATATTATACTATATAGTGCACAGTAACAATTATTCCGGGGATTCCCCATATATCCTAGAACATACTCGAGTACCTAGTCGAAGAACCTACTAGAATGAAGAACTAAAGATTTTAGACATTAAGTTCTCAGGGATAAGGTCTGAATCTATTTGAATACTGTTAACGTTTGACGTTTCTGATCGTGGCGCTTCTACTTTATCTGTGGCGAAAGTACTCGTTGATCTATGGTTCACAAGTTGGTGCGTTCCAGTATACGAAATATTTTTTTTTTGTTTACTTTAGTCAATTGCCGTATATTTCAATACGGTAATCAAGTAGCTGCCGTATACCGTATTTTTGTTGCCCAAGAGACCTGAATGCCGTATATCACGGCAATTGCCGTATCAAGAACAACACTGGATCGAGCTGAAACTTGGCAAGACGTAGGCATCCGCTAAGAAAGGATTTTGAAAAATTCTACTGCTAGGGGGGTAAAATAGGGGTTGAAAATCGAACTTAACGTGAGCGAAGTCGCGGGCAAAAGCTAATATAAATAATAATAAAACCAATTTTTTTTTAACATAGTACTTTTATTCGTCGTCAAATCGTATGTGCGTGTGGGTGGGTTGCGGCGAGGCGGGCGCGAGCGCGGTCGGCTCGCTCAGCGCCGCGGCTCGCGCGAGCAGCCGCGTCCGGCCGCGAGCGCGCTTGTTCGCGCGCGCGCTCTCCGCGAGCCGCCACTGTTCCTGCTCCTCCGCGCCGCACATCACGCGGGCACGATTACTCGAATTAGCGCAGTACTGTGAACAAAACAAGCCGCTCACCTATATCACATCATATCACACTAATATCACACTACACACAAATACATACATACTGCATACATCACACTTCACACTAATATTATAAAGCCGAAAGTTTGTATGTGTGTGTGTGTGTGTATGTTTGTTACTCTTTCACGCAAAAACTACTGGACCGATTTGGCTGAAATTTAAAATGGAGATAGATTATACTTTGGATTAAAACATAGGCTACATTTTATCCCGGAAAATCAAAGAGTTCCTGCGGGATTTTAAAAACTAAATTCACGCGGACGAAGTCGCGGGCATCAGCTAGTAATATTATAAACAAACTTTCGGCTTTATAATATTAGTAGTAATACACTAATATTATAAAGCCGAAAGTTTGTATGTGTGTGTGTGTGTGTGTGTGTGTGTGTTCACGCCACAACGAATGAACCGATTTAGCTGAAATTTGGAATGGAAATAGGTCATATACCCAGGATTAAAACATAGGCTACATTTTATACCGGAAAATTACAGAGTTCCCATGGGAATTGAAAACCCTTGATCCATGCGGACGAAGTCGCGGGCATCGTCTAGTAAATAAATAAAATTGAAGGGTCTGTTTGTAATATGAAAATAACGGCTTTTTACTAAATGCATAATTATGTAAGTAAATACTAATAAAATAGTTCTTTGTTGGACTTCTATCGCACAATATATTCACCTCATTTGCAGCATTAGAGGAATCGAAACGAAGGATGACCTCCGATTGACCTTCTTTGACGTCTACGTGCACCACATGAATATTGGTTTTTATCTGTGAACAAATTAACGAAAATTTTATTTTAAATAATAATAATACATAATATATAATGTCCTCCGGAACGTCGGTCAATCTCCAGTGATTAACCATCTCCGTGGGAAATATACTGCACAAGTGTGTGCACTCTCTATTCCCTCACTCTCGTAGTCCGATTGGATGGAATTCCGACACGATAGGAGAGCGATCAGGCGTAGGACCGAAAGCTTTACGTACTCTCCGAGACTCGGGATTTTTAAAAAGCTATGCGAATTGCGATAGGTAGAGAAATAACTTTTGGTAAATATCACTGAAGGCAAACTGAATTGCACTTTATTGTGTAGCAATAGTAGGTATTTATATAAAAGATTTTGAGGAGTGAATCTTCTGTACTTGTACTATTATAGGTATTCTATGGCACTGGATAAAATGCGTAGTATTTGTATTGATGTCCGGTAGATGGCGTTATATCCGAGGAACATATTATAATTTAAAGATTTACGCGAGCTTTGTTCTAAAGCCGAATTTACACTGCGAAATTAGTGGCATGAAATAAGTTTCACGACATTAATTTCATCAACAGTTTCACGTGTAAACTTCTAATTTCATGCGTGAAATTAATGCATGCATAATGAAATTAGAAGTTTACACGTGAAATTGTTGATGAAATTAATGTCATGAAACTTATTTCATGTTACTAATTTCAGTGTAAATTCGGCTTAATGAACCTAAATTAAATGCGGGGGAAGGGGCTACAATCCCGCACAAGGACACACAGCTAAGTTCTGAGCATTCAAAAAGATTGGCTAGGATTACTTACAGTCTTCTTGGTGAGCCTCACATCCAGACATGGTTCTGGCAGCATTTCTTTAACGAACACACCCGGAATTTTCTGGAGTGGCTCAACATTTTTGGCACTGTTGAGTTCTTGAGTGCTATATTTTACTGCAAAGAATAAAAAAGTCTGATAATTGCTAGAACTAAGAACTACAGCCAATAAAAAAAACTTTCAAAGTGGAATTTTAGACTTTACATGTATGTTATTTTATTTATTGTAATTATATTTTTTTCACTAATTACATATAACATGAGGCATAGGTCACAACACTATACACGGTGTTATTTTAAAAGTTAAAAATTTTGGACCCTCCATACAAAATTGACGATTAGCTCATTGATTTACTATGGGAGGTCCAAAATTTTTTTTCATATTTCGACCCATGTTCCTTGGGGAAAGTTGTTCAGTTTCATGAGCACATTCACCTCCTTCAAGGTTTACGGGGAATAAAATTTCACCGTGTATAATAACATGAAAACCTCTGACAGTAGATCGTAAATCAAAAAATACATAACACTCGACATTTCATTAGGTGCTAGCAGTTAGCACATTCTTCTGAGCGTGTGGGTTAGTACAAGTTTATAGGTCTCCAAAACGTAGATAGAACAGAAAACCATAAAGTCAAAGTAAAATGGATCTTACAGGCTTTATTTTAAGGCTCAAATAGGTCCATACATCTACTTCTATCCCAAGCAGAACTTTTGCATAGTAAAAATCGTTATCAGTGTTTTTTCTATGTTCGAAATCTAATAACGTTGTCTAGATGTGTAAACTATTTAGATTTTATGGGTATTGGGCGCGACACGTGTTCCAGTATTTCTGATATTATGTATTTCAAATTTATCTGGTTTTTTAAATAACTTACCAGGTTCAACCTCCATAGACGGGGCAGCGGGGTCAGGAATACCAGAGTATGCGTGTTTATTATTCCTCAAGTTGGTTTTTATGTCTTTCATATATTTCCTTTGTAGGTTCAGGTACTTATTCCTCAGAGACTTCCATTCTGATTTTGAGAGCACCTAGAGCAAACAATCACACTAATAATATTATAGTATACTGGGTTTTGCCAATTGCCTGCAACTTCATCCACATGGAGCTAAGTTTTTAAATCCCACAGGACACATGGATAAAAGTAATCTATTTTACTCTCCTGTAGCCTAAGTACAAACATTTTAACTTGAACATTAACTTTGAAAGTTAAAATATTCGTGCTTAGGCTATAAGTCTTTAATTTTGAGTAAGTATATCCAAGCCAAAATTATGTACTCCTTGTTTGAAGGACAAATCAAGAAAAAAACTATTGAATTCCTAATATTAATAGGGATGCCAATGTGCATGTTTGTTTATTTGTTCTTCAATCAATTTTATTTTTTGCATGCAGTTGTAACATCAAGAACTTCCCAATTTAGGCTGTTACTGAGAATTCTTTTTTATTGACTTGGACTCGAATCTGAGATATGGTGATTTGCACTCGAATCAGCTAGCCATTGCATTAACACACCTGTAAGCCCCATAGGGCTCCTTTGGGAGCTTCGCCCTTAGCTAGGGCTTTAGCTTTGCCCTTTTCCTTGGAAGACCGCTTTTTGAGCTTTTTCTTCCTTGGTGTATTGTCTTCAGTTTTGGCTTCATCATGGCTGGTCATTTCGTTTTTGGATTCAACTTCCACATCTGTGTTTTTACCTTCCTGTAAAAAAGATAAGCATTTTGTTTTGACAAAGTAACTGTTGGCTGCAATATTATCGCGTGATAAGTAACAATGATTATAAAACAAGGTGGGCTAACCTTGTTGTTAAAAGGCTATGGCAGTAGTTACCCACTACCCACATTTAGATACCGATAATTATAATCAGTTTGCATTGCACCGGAACGCTAAATTGCTTGACAACATACAATTTAGAAATTATTTGTAAAAATATTAATAGAATAAACAAATTACACACATGTATTATTTAGTATACAGCTTTTACTGAAGTGCCTATGTCATTTATGTGCTTTATTCGAGTAATCATTAATTTTTTTATTATTAGTTAAAATTTTATTATAATATTTTTTTAAATTATAAGTAAATACTTACTTCACTTGGTGTAGTCACAGTTTTGGTTTCGTCCTGAAAAAGAGATTAATTTTAAATTACTACCCATCCATCTCGAGTTGGTCGTCGTTAACTGTTACAAAATGACATCATACAGTATCGTTGACAAGAAAATAATAGTTGAATTTTTTACTGTAACCACAACCATGACAGAAGTTCTAAGCTAATCTGGCATTTGGGATACTACAGAATTGAATAAACAATATTATATTCTTTATTTAAAAAAAGTTTTTCATCGGTTCATTATGAAGTAAAAATTAAA
Source organism: Hipparchia semele (assembly GCA_933228805.2). Classification (NCBI taxonomy): domain Eukaryota; kingdom Metazoa; phylum Arthropoda; class Insecta; order Lepidoptera; family Nymphalidae; genus Hipparchia; species Hipparchia semele. The sequence goes on along the minus strand of OW121717.1, from coordinate 4,731,015 downwards.
AAATTTTTGCTTACAGTCGGTGTCCTCTTTTCATTATCAGACTCCTGATCATGTTTCAGCTCTAGTGTTTTTGGTGGCTTTTTGTCTCTCTTTTTTGCCTTCTTCTTTGGCGGTTCATATTCCTCTTTAACTTGAGGCACACTATCAAGATGGTTATCATGGTTGTCTTCAATATTATCAACACTAAACATTTTGATCGACGAGAGTTCTTCTGGAGGCATGCATGATGGCAGCTTGCAACCCATTCTGTTGAATGCATTAATGCAATTCTGCGCATCTTGAGGCCTTGCAAATTCTATAAAGGCAAAACCCTGTTGGTAAAAACAAAAATAATTATATAAAGTTGCTAGCTTGTTGGTAAAAGCACAAGTTCCATAAAGGCAAAACCTTGTTGGTAAAAACATTCTATAAACTTGAAATCCTGTTGGTTTTACTGATTTTATGACTTTATAAATAGAGTGATGACCTTTGTTCTGTTTATTGTACATAGTCCACATTCCCAAGAGTTGTCTAACCTTACCTTAATTTTAGTTGAATTCTTAAACTTAGGTAATGATATGTAAGCAATTTGGCCATAATCCGAGAAAACTCTCTCCAGCCATTCTCTACTTGCTGTCACAGGTATTGACTCCACATAAACTGTCCGTGCATCTGCATCATAGGGCATCATGGGAGTTTTTCTTTTAACCTACAATTAATAAAAATAATTAAAACGAAACCTGTACCTTCAAATCATTTAACACTGTTGGTGCCTGCCTGGCTCCGACATGATCAGTAGCAACTCGAGCAGACTCTGTTGACCATAATATGAAGTTGGACAGTAGTTATTACATAGTGGGGCGGTTAGTTGTATGTAGTGCTGCTGGAATGTTTGGTGAGTTTGTCCCAATGTTTCAGTGATGTTAGATTACTGTGAAATCCCATTTCTGATGTCAGTGTCTGCCTGGCTATGACAACACAATAGTTAAAGGTTTTCCCGACTGAATTTTGGCCATGGTGAAAACTCTCAATAAAAGGTATAGCACCTAAGTGTGCAAAACGACTGGTAAACCTTTACTTTATCAATCTTACTATCCTTCATTTTCAATTTGAAAGAAGAGCAATAAGACAACCTAAAAGAGATCACTGGACACACTAACCTAACCTAACACCTCCAATTGCTGCACTGTATGCAGCTCCTGAAAATTTTCTCAACGGAAAACCCAATAATTTAGTACTTAACGTTTTTTGGCCGAACCTGGCAGTTGATATCATCTCTTCATCCACCAAATAAACGCAGCTAGAACCAAGAAGCCAGTCTTTATCTGTTTAATGAAAAATGAATTACTCACTTTTAGTTTATCTTCTGATAACTCTAATAATGTAGAGTGCTTCATTGCTTTTACAATATCGTTGACGTCCTGGGTCAGAGAGCGAATTTTGTTAAACTTCAAAAATTCAGCGATCGGCACAAACGGATCATTCTTTACCAAATCCCCTAGAAACCTGTCCTTACTAAGGTTAGCATCGCTGAAATAAAACTCCATTTGCTTCATAATATTTTCATAAATTTGTTTTTTTCTATGTCGCACCCTTTTGCGAGGGTTACTTTCATGTTTGGTTGCTGGATCCGTAACATCGGGCTCCTTTGGTTCCATTTTCAAGGCTTATATTTTATTCAGCGCAATTTACTTAAATCTATCTACTTGGAGTATTTAGATACATGCACAAGTTAATAACCACAAAAATCAACCCAAACACAAATAATCAAAGACACAGACCAGAAAAGATCAAAGACTACAAACCAAAGAGTATAATAACATAGGGAAACTACAAACTAAACTAAAAACTATCAGTCTATTCAAAGCACAAAAAGTACTCTGTGTCAAAGACCTTACACTAATAACAAGTTTAAGTGTAATGTCTTTGCTCTGTGTTAACACAGAACACTATGTACTCTCCCCACTAGTGTTGCCTATCGATAGTCCAATATTTATTTATCGATAGTTTATTGACAGTTAAGGCAACTAGTATAATCTATCCATAGAAGTGATAGTGGGCAAACAACAAACACAGACACTTAGCGAACGAAAATTGCAGAAATCAGCGTTCAAAAAAATATTGCAAAATATAGGTAGGTAGGTACCTACCTACAGTTTCCCTCCTGGAATAGACTATATCACGACTATACTAACTGACAGCGCACTCTATAGTCCGGAAAATAGTCTATGCTCGCAAGTCTATATAGTCTATACGGTCTATAGGTATTCTATACTCTATGCTCAATGAAACAAAAAAAAGAAAACAAACAATTTACAATTTATTCCCCAACTAATGGTTTTCATATTTTTCGATTAAATTTCGATCGAAATTAACTATTTAATCGACATTTATATCCAGAAAACTATTTTTATATGTAATTGGGGAAGTAATTGATTTGAAATGTAAAACAAAATGAGTGAAAGATCAATAGCGGTAAGTCAAGCCCTCGAAATTGCTTATAATTTGTTCAATCTCGAGAGTCGAGAGTAATCAAGCTACAACTCGAAAGTCAAGCAATCATCGAACTATCGAACATTAATGGAAAGATTAAACTTTCACTGGAGTTGTAATAAGTTTACAATAAAAAAAATATAAAATAAAAAAAAATATTTGCACAATTTTAATAGTTAGGTAGGATACATACAACACAAATTAAAATCTGTATCAAGATAACTAATTTGTGGTACCTTCCTACCTACTCTTAGTCCTCATATTTTTTAATACCTTTTTATCGGATTTGTTTCGATTCGTGTGAGATAAAAATAATTATATATTTATAAGTACTTATATAAAATTCAAATAGATTCTAAAAATATATATAAAATAATACATTGAAAATTGAATTCACCATCCCTAGTCCATTCCCTTAAATTACTGTTCATCTACAAAAACCACAGCAATAGGTATAATATTTTTTTTCCATTCCAGTCTCGCCCAAGCTTAGAACAAGTAGTTGCCATAGTTGATTTTATGGAGAAGCACAGATCATTAGCTCTCGGGAAATTGAGAGGTATGGAAGGAAGAGATGAAAGCCAGAAGCTCTGGTTAAAGCTCACAAGGATTGTAAATAATATAGCAGGACCCACTCGACCTATGAAGTCTTGGATCAAAGTAAAAATCCTTTTTTTTGCTTAAGAAACACGAAGGAAGTAAAACAGTTCCTTCATGTTTTGTCTTTATGTATTTATAATATTTTCAATTCAAGACATACAATACCTATAACTATACATTATACTATAATATTACTGTGTGGATTCCAAAAATGTATAATTTATACTATATTATGATAATATCAATGCTCCAGCTAATATATTATCATAAACAAAAGTTGAGATAAATCTATCTTCATATATATCTTCTCGCCTTCGAAGAGAGTCTTTATTTTATAACTAAATTTCATTTATTTATAACTAACTTATACACACAGCTTTGCTCCCACCATCTATTAAAACTTGTTTTTAACTTTCTCCTTTCTTATCATTTTAGTACTGGGCAGACAAAAAGTCTACAGTGAGAGCAAAAGTTGTATCAGGGGGTGGCAACCCAAATATATTGTGCTCTAATATAGAGATGAAAATATGGGAGTTGTTTCTAGCTAATAAAGAAAGAACTACTCGTACTAGTAAGTATAGATTTTATTTATTATAATATAAAAAAAGTCCATAAAAAAATAATTATAAATCCATTTATAATTTTCACTGCATTTTTAATATTCTCATACACACACCATAACATAATCTACTTAAAAAAAAATATTGATAATAATTATATCAGTCTTATGGCTCCAACACACTATCAAATATATTATGTAATGTGCATGATGGTTTGAGGCAGTTCATCTAATGTATGATTGTCATATTTTGGCTTATGGCCTTGAAACTTCATTCAAATGTCCTTTGTGTAGGTAGAGGTACCCTGTATTACTGAAAATAATTACATACTTAATGTGCATATACATTGCTTATTTCAATTATACATTCGACATATTGTAAAAGCTTAGTAAAATTGAATACTTAAATACTCTATTTATCTGGTTATTCTGGTATTCTTAATAATAGTGTATTATTAAGAATACCAGAATAACCAGATAAATAGAGTATTTAAGTATTCAATTCAGAATTATGTAAAACTTTAATTATTATTATGAAATTTATAAAAGCTAGAGATACCTACATGTAATATGCAAGGTGCTTAGTCTAGTATCACAATAATTTCAAATCATTATTGTAGGGTTGATTCGAGTATTTAATTTTTTTTAATATGCAATAACTAAAATATAAGACAACAAAAATCCACTATAAATAAATAAGCTTAAAAATCTGGTGGTAGGGGTACTAAATACTTACTTGTCAAATGATAGAAAAGAGAATAGAGAATATAATAAATATAACGAAATTACAAAATAAGTACCACTTATCTCGAAAATGAAAAATGAAATGGTTACCGAATATATTTTTGAGCATGCAATGTATCGCAAACAATGCGACCACAACGCTCTGAGATTAACGAACTCTCGATACCTACTGCGCCATCTATGTACTGCACGTCGTAAGCGGAGCGGTGGCGGTTTGTACTTTGATGTAGGTACTTAGCCAAGAGAATATAATCACTTCGTTTGTACTTAGAACAAGTCATGAAGTTTTAATAAATAGTTTTAACTGCTAATCGCGTGTGTATGTCAGTTTAAATGTACATTGCTATTTTGTGTTAAATATCGTCATTTCTTGTTTTTCAATTAAAATCAAGTTGAGATAGATTAAATAGACATAGAGATATACTCACACTCAGTGCTACAAACCGCCGCCACTTGCGACGCGTACCTACTTCACGTGAAGGTATCGGCGTTCGTTGTTCGCGATACATTGCGCGCTCAAAAAAAAAAAAAAATATTAAGCCAATAAGCTATCATTACCGAGTAAATCAATTGTAATCTAAATATTTAAAAGGAAAAGGGCTTCATTAGGGAATTTATAAATTGAACTTAACGTGAGCGAACACCGGTATGGTTAGTATAAGATTTAATTCGATTGGTCGTATTCGTATTCGATGACATTAGCGTCAAAGTAAATTGAACCATAACAAGACTGTTTTAAACCTCAATTTCGTGTATGCATTCTTATACGTTTACGTGTACTCCAAATTAAAATTGGTTGTACTGAATTTGTGACTTTAAATTAATACAGTTAAGGTTTATTTTACTTTGACGCTAATGTCTTTGCATACGAATACAATACCTACAGTTTGCATTAAGCGTAATCTATTCACAAAGTTTTCGTTAACATGTTCCTTTCACCTTGCATTTTGCTTGTTGCGACTGTGGTATTTTATTTTCAGGGAGTTGCAGTAACTCTGTGAAGTTGGAGCCGACGTTCGCGGAGGTGCCAGTCGCGGAGGAGGACGACACGGATCACGATAACGATCGCGATCACGACAACGATGTGCCCCTCGACTTCAACGAGCCCGCGCTGGACTTCGAGGAACGGCAGATGGTCGTTATGGAGAAACTGGTGTGTAACAAAAATTGTAATAAATTTAATCGTGATAGCACAGCATTAAGCATTTTTTTTAATTTGAGAAGATAGTCCTTGACTACGACCACACCTGATAATTGACGATGCATCGTCAATTATTATCAGGTGTGGTCGTAGTCAAGGACTATTTTCTCAACCTAGCCTTAGCCTGCCATCCAGAAGTTAGCCAGCCATCTTAGACTGCAGTCTAAGATGGCAGGCTAACTTGGATGGATATGGCAGTGTGCATTCAACCCATACTCCTAATCTGTTTCTACACGCCATCGTGCCGGAACGCTAAATCGCTTGGCGGCACGTCTTTGAACTCCCAGTTATAAGAGCACAGCGCTCATCACTGCGCCAGAGAGGTCATAATGTAATTACTATTTCGAAAAAATATCTCATCTCAGCAAAAAAAAAAAAAAGGTTTGGTTGCAATTTCAATTTTAACTTTAAAATTCGTTCAAACGTAAAAACGTTCATCATGACGGTGTCATGGCGTTGTTTGTGACGTCACTTGTGTTTTTCAGGTGAAAGTGATGACGGAGCAAGCGGCCGCCATGACTCAGATGGCGCACGCATCGCAAATCAACGCGCAGGCTATGGACAGATTGGCTGATGCCTCGCAAATACAAGTGAGCCTTATACACCACAATCTATACTTCTATACTAATATATAAAGCTGAAGAGTTTGTTTGTTTGAACGCGCTAATCTCAGGAACTACTGGTTCGAATTGAAAAATTCTTTTTGTGTTGGATAGTCCATTTATCGAGGAAGGCTTTAGGCTATATAACATCACGCTGCAACCAATAGGAGCGAAGCATCAGTGAAAAATATTGCAAAAACGGGGAAAATTATCCATATTTAAATTATATTCTTTTAAAAACTTCTTAATCGCGATCATAATAACAGAAATTGACGCGGACAAAGTCGCGCGCATCAGCTCGTAAACTATACTTAGAAAGTGATTGGAATAGGTAGTGCAGTTTGGGGTGAACGACCTACAAACATTATCATTAGCATGGATATGACTGCGGGATTCCGGAATTGCGGGATTCCCGCAACCCCGCATTTTTCATTTATTATATTAAATTTATCAACTAGGTGAACCAAACCAGGGATAGTATTTTTTAAAGGTCCATCAAATCTAGCATGTATTTCAAAAGAAGTTTTGGAATTATTATTTTATTTACTAAAAACATGTACCTATAAGTCCCAAACCTTGTGGGATTAACTGGCATAGGATCCATATTTCGTTCATGAAATCCCGCAAAATTGTACTACCTATTCCAATCATTGCTTATGACGGAATCTTACTTCTTTGTCAAACGCTAGACTTTCACATATCTTGGTCTTGCGTCGCCTGTATCCAGGGACTCCCTGCGACCCGTCTGATGGTCGTTGGTTCACCTATTTAGTTGGCGGTGTGTCAATCCCTTGTCTCGAAGAGTACGTAAAAGGCGTTGGTCCTCCGCGTGACCTCCCTAAAGTCGTGTCAGATTTCCGTCCAATCGGGACTATGAGAGTGAGGGAATAGAGAGTTCATGTACTTGTGCACTATAATATATCCCACGCAGATGGCTAATCTCTGTAGAGATTGGCCGCCATTACCGCTGTTGGCAAGCTTGGGGTGACATTTAAAGCCTAAGAATGGTCTAAAACCCTCCTCATTCGAAAGAAAGACCTGTGCCCAGTTGTGGCCTGGCATTGGGTTGATGCCACTGACCTCTATAATTAATCTATGATTAACACTGGACATGCTGCTGTCATATTTATTTTTGACCTAATTGATTGACGCCATTTTGGCGTTTTACACGTGACGAGTGTCTAAGGAACTAAAATTAGTGAGGGCACTGGACAGATATGCAATAACGATTTAACCCACAAACTTTTGTCAAATTAAATACATACGTAATATAAAGGAATAAAGTTAACTTTTCAATTGATAAGTTGTGTTGTGTGATAAGTTGTCCAATTAGTTTCAGAGACACTCGTATGTCAAATGTGGCGCTTCAAATTGATCCATAATTTAAGCTGTCATTTGTATAGGGAATAGTTCCGTGTTAATCATAGATTTATTATAGAGTTTAAGTGCTTGATGGTGATGAAGCTTTATTTATACAGAGGCGAATGGTGAGATTTCTCGTTTTGTTCAGGCGCGAGCAGTGGAGCGGTTCGCGACAACATTCGAATCGATAGGCGCGGCGACACTCGACGTACGAAACGCGCTGGTCGACATCGATGCCACTATGAAGCGATTCTACAACCCTTCGCCCACTTAGCATAGGTATATTTAAGACTTGCGGTTGTAATTGGACGAATGAGTGAATGAACGAACGAATGAGTGTACGAATTAGGTTTGAAACAATGCATTCATTATTGTATGAATGGGGCTTAATGCTGACATCTATAGAGCGTGCTCTGACTCAGCTCAGACTCAAGATAGATGTTAAAACGAGGCACAAATATGCTCTGTCTTATAAAGAGCCCGGGAATCCAATAGCTGGGAGCTACGTTGGCCAAAGAGGTATTTGGCCATCCAAAAAGGCCAATGCTGTAAGCACCTATGGTACTTTGCCGCGTTGCAGTAAAATCGATGAGGTTTTATTATAGTAATTTAATTTTAATTCAAAATGTTTCAATGTATCGACGAAATAATGTGAAAGAACGAATATTGTGAATGAATGGAAATTAAAGATTTTATTTAATGAGTCTGAATACAAACTAGCAATTAATAGGTTAAGTACGAGAGTCTTATGTACAATGTACATACATATACGTAAGCATTTTAATATTCGTATTTTAAAATATTTAAATCTCATGTACTTTACATAAACTTATCAAAATTAAAAAAATTAAATGAATTTTAATTTTGTATATAAATGCTTACTAATATTATAAATGCGAAAGTGTGTTTGTTTGTTGGTTTCTATCACGTCACAACAAATCAACGGATCGACAAGATTTTTTGCATGGGTAATGGGTATAATATGGGTATAGCCTATATGTAATGAGGACCGGGAGATTGAAATTGGCTACTTTTTATCCCTGAAAATCCAAGAGATCCCGCGGGACTATTAAAAACTAAATCCACGGGGAGCCGCGGGCATCAACTAGTTAGTTGTATAAACTAATTATAATTATTAGAAAATATTGAATTTGTAAAATATGTAAATAATATATTTTATACTTACTTATAAATGTAGGTACTTACCTAAAACCTAAATACAATATGGACGGATAATATGATGATGTAAATGACAAAAAAAGCGCGTCAAATGTCTTTAGTACCCAATAAAACATCTTGCAGATTTGAACAAAACTTGCATTTTATTAACTGTTGTTTAATATGTATGTAGGTCTCTGAAAAGACCTAAATCGTTTCATTATTGAACATAAAAAGAGCTCACAACACGTTGTGGCATCTTAAAAACCTCCACATTTTATTATGGCACTTATTAAAACGGCTACAACGTGTTTCGGCAAATTAAAAAGGGTTGGGAATGTTTGTGCTAAATAAAATAAAAATTATTTTGTATATTCACATTAATTTAGGGCCGTTGTCAGTGAAATTAATGATGGATTAAACGTAGATCTTTTAGGAGTCCTCTTAAAATGTCCTTTAAAACCCTTCCATGAGGAATTATCCTGAAACGACTATCACTAAACCATGCTATAGTGAACTAGGTCTAGTTTAACCGAATCAACACCAACGTGCGAAAAGTATATACAGTTTAAAATACAAGCCACACAGTGAACTAGTTTAGCTTAGCTCAGCATCTATTGACATTTAGCTCCCATAGTTCCTTTTATACTAAGGCTAACTAAACTAAGGCTGAGCTAAGTTAGGTTAGTTCGTAGTATGGCTTGAGCTTTATGTCCGCAACTAGATCAATTTAAATGAGAACGTGCAAACACGTTCAGTTATGGAAAAGGCATAAAGTTTGATCTGGTATAGGCAGAAAAGCTATATTATCTAACTACTAAAGAATATATTTAAACCACTATTATTTAACTATCTACTAAAGAATACAATTATGAGATAAATGCAAACCACTACACAAAATAGTGTAAGGATGGTGATATGTTATACTTTCCTACAACGTTATTTTTAGTTAAATAAAAGCCGTATGAAATGTTTTATGACGTAATTCAAACAAATTCAAAGAATCTGCTTTTTTTTCAAAACTAAATTATGATACTTACCAAGTTTTAAGTTCGTTAGTTTGTTGTCCGTCTAGTTTAGTTTCCGTTTTCATAGGTTTTCAATGCATTTTTGGGATAAAATGTTTAAAAATTACAGTTTTTCAGGTTTCTAAAAATAACGTTGTTTAAAACCATACTATTTAATGCATGATCTAGTTAAGATGCAGACGTTGTAGATCAGTAAGTAGATATTTAAAGCATGTCGTATAGTCGTAAACTGATTAACAATAAAAACGTTATAGTGTTGCTGATCAGCAGGTAAAATTAGTTCGTTTCGTGTAGACGTACACAACAAAAGTAAATAACGTTATAACGTTGTAGAACAGTACGTATCGTGAGAAACGACTAACAATAATAACGTTATAACGTTTTAGACCTACGTCTTTAGTGCGTATCGTACAGTTGTGAGGTGACAACAATAATAACGTTATAACGTTATAAGACCAGTGGGTATTTGGTGCATATTATATAGTCGTGGTATTTCTTGTTATCACCTCACGAATTTGAGGAGCATAGACATCGGAGACGTAGCCGAATTTTGCTGCAATCTGATCGGTTCTGGCATCGTGCCTCTACTGCCCAGACTGTACGGCGGCTGGCTGTTTGTGCGGAAGAAGAAGTCGCCGCGGGCACTGGAATTAAAAAGAGCATATCTCTAGAGAGCCCCATAAATACGAAGTTTGATTCTTATTTTTGCTTTACCCACGACTTCGTCCACGTGAAGTTGAACGAAAGTCTTTGTTTTTATTTTATTTGTTAAAGTCTAATAAATTCCCTTCATAGGTTTGGAATTAAATCCCTGAAAAAAAAAAAACCAATTAGGTATATCAGCACAAACCTGATGGATAGCTCTAGAAACTACCATATGTGTCTGTAGTTTATATCCAAATATTGTTCTCCAATTCTTATCCATGTTACCCTAGCGCAAAGATTTAGATCTGTTGAAGCGGAGAACTTTGTTTAAGTTCCACAGGAAAACAGCAATTCGAAGTTGACTTCTTCTTCTTCTTTATCAATCGATAGACGTCTACTGCTGGACATAGGTCTCTTGCATGGACCTTCACAAGTCTCGGTCTTGCGCCGCCTGAATCCAGCGGCTCCCTGCGACTCGTTTGATGTCGTTGGTACACCTAGTGAGAGGTCTGCCAACACTGCGCTACCCGGTGCGGGTTGCGACGTTGATTATTATAAGGTTTTAATGTTTTACCGTGTATTAATTAATTCCCCTAAGTAGATGATCGTGCTAGGCGACTGTTGCAGAGTCAACCAGGCACCGTAGTTTTCAGCATACGCCGCTGGAAACGCTGTCCCTGATTGTATGGACTCTACCAGGTACTGCCATGACCGGTCGTGGCTGCAGAGATCTGGAAGTTTGAAAATTCTTCATCTATTTACGAAACCCTCTTTTATTGCAATATATAGGCTTGTGCTTGACGACAAACGTTGGTGGAAAGCACTGATGAGGTCTGGGTTGGATCGCCCTTGCCTAGAAAATGGTTATTCACGCTCGAATAAAAATTATTCAATTCAATTCAAAAGTATTTAAGTCACCCGATTGGCATAATAGGTATATCTGCATTTCAGCGCAATCAGAAACCGGGGAGTAGGTATGTCAAATATTTTAACTTGCAAGTTTTTTTTTTAAGAAGAATATTAGCGAGGCTGAATTTGACTAACATCCTCCTATCCCCTCCAAATAAGCGGAAAGCTTGTGCTAAGAGTGGGTACGACAATAGTTCAACGGGTGGGGTTCGAACCTGCGACCTTTCAGTTTTCAGTCCTTTAACCGTTGGGCTATTTGATTACAGACATCGGGACAGAAAAATTTCAATAGAAGCTTTATCACCCACCTTCGCGGGTGAACATTTCAAACTTGCCACTCGGACAGCCGGGTTGCAGGCCGTCGCTGGAGTAGTTGGGCCACAAGTCCACGGTCCCCGTCGACTTGGTGCTGCCGTACTGGCCCGGGTTTGTATGGATGATGTCCACGAATTGGGCACATGTCCGGTCCAAACTGGATTTAACGGCAAACACGCCTTCGAATAGGGCCCTGGCTGGGTCCAAGCCCGTGATTCTGGAAACATGAATTTTTAAAATAAGTGCTTTGTGCCAGAAAACTTCAAATAAGAATTTGCTTGAACCACTGAATCGAAGTATTAACAAAATTTCCGGAACCTCGTCAAATCGCCACTGCAAACTGATCATTTCCACTCTCCGTTAACAGAAGTTACAGTTCTGCCAAGTTAGTTCGGATGAGTTGTAAACAAGTCATTCAAACATTATATTTATAGCTTAGCCATCTAATTGAGATGGGAAATAATAGTGTCTGTATCCCATGGGAATCCAAAACACTGTAGGTATCTGCGGATATTCAATTAAGAACGATAAACAAAATTAAATAAATTAGTTATTTATTTTTGTTTGTCATACTTAAAGTTAACAAAACGTAACAATAACAAAACTGAAAAAATCGCGAGCGGTACGTGCGTTGCTATCTGTACTTACTAAGCGGGTCTGACTTGAGGTGCGGTGCGGGGAAGCGGGGTGAAGTTCTGGCCAACTTGACATGGATGGTAACCCTCACGAAAAATAGTGAGGCGCGTCTTCGTGGATTGAAATATCTATACAGGTAAATTCTTACCTGGATATGGTCTTGCCCCTCTCCCTGGTCCACCTGCCGGTATAACCCATCAAGTGGGCACCCAGTGAGTGCCCCATGAGCTGCACGTCGCTCATGTTCAAACCAGCTCGCGAGAGAGTCAACAACGCATCGCCTAGCTCTTGACCGAGCTGAAATCATCAAATTTTATTAATTTTTATACATATCTAACTTCCACTGAAAATTAGTTTGAACGAGATCTAGTAAGTAGTTTTTTTAATACGTCATAAATCGTAAACCGCAATTGCTGCTACGGAACCCCTTCATGGGCGAGTCCGACTCGCACTTGGCCGCTTTTTTTTCACCATCTCCGCTGTTCCCTCTATTTCTGTATTCATTCTACCTAAGTGCTTATTCACGTTAACTGGCGGGTGCGATGGCGGGCGTGGTCACGAAATTTCAAACATTATATTACGAAATGTTCGTTTATAAACCGTGTGCGGCTCTATAATAATAAATCTTCGTAATCAATATAAAACTAGCCGCGCCCGCCACGTTCAACATGATAAAAACGCACACTCTGTTATTAAAAACGCTCCCTCGTAGTTCAGGTATAGTGACTATACCATCAGATAGACTATACTATATCTATCGGATGGATATGATGCTGGAATGGTACATGATTCGATGATAAGGGTAAAAATAAATACCGTACCGTTATAATTTAAACATTTTTAAAGCTCACTATCTAAACTTACGACCGTTACTAATGTTTTCTTTTTTACCTACTTACCTATTTCTCACGCAAAAAAAACAAATAAATAATTGTGAAGGCTGTTGTAATTTCGAAATACGTAACTGCCTCAGCTTATAATATTAATTTCATTAACTATTTGAACGAAAACAAGGTCGGTCCCACACGTTTGCTCCAATAAAACTAATCCCAACGTGTGGATGTAAAGCGAGTAGGGTACTGGGTCATATTCAATACTGGGAACGGGTTCCACTTGGTGTAAGAAGGGTCAAGGGCTTAGACCCTTCTCATACTAAGAGGAGACCTGGCCTATGGCTGGTCATTGGACTATGGCCTAGAACCTAGGCCATGGGCAGAATGCTTCTCTCATACTAAGAGGAGACCCGGGGCCCAAGTCTGCTATTGCAATGCTATTGCAATTGTAGTTCAATTGGATATCAATGACATCCCAATTGCTACTTTTAGCAATTTGACTTGGGACCCAGGGGTTCAATTGTCTATCAATGACATGACAATTGCTAAAAATAACAATTGTCATGTCATTGATAGACAATAAAACTACAATTGCAATAGCAGACTTGGGCCCCCGGCCAATGGCTGGCCATTGATTGGATTTACAGAGGCAGGTACTGAACAATATAAGGATTAACTAAACCTTATGGGTTAGTTATGCATAGAAAAATAAAACTCGATGAAATGTGACACAGAGATAGCTCGCATCCCAGAGACGGACGTAAACTATTTTTTAATTCCGGAACCTCAAAAAATTCCTATGGGATTTAAAAAGAAATCAAAAATGTAAAGGCATATGTTTGAGATTGCGAGAATTAGCTAGTTGAAAATATTAAAATGACTCACTCTTTTCGCATTTGGTACTGCAAACAACGCATATCCGAGTGGTATGCCCAAAACGCCACTTTTCGCTTCCTCTTCCCAATCAAGAAGTATTACGTTCTTCTTCTTAGTGGCTATATACGCAGTGAGGACCCCTGTTGTAGCTGGCCCGTAGAATCTTCCCCGGTACCCGAATGTGTAAACGAGTGTTTTGAGGCTTGGGTTGAAACAGGGGTCGCGTAGTATCCTCAAGGGGTCGCTTAGAGGCGTGGATGTGTAGTCGTTCATTGAACTGTGAATAAAATAGGGTTAGATGGATCTCTTTCTTTTTTTTTATTCGATGACAAGATAGTCCTTGACTGCGATCTCCCCTGATGCTAAGTGACGATACAGTCTAAGATGGATGGCTAACTTGGAAAGGGTATGGCAGTGTAGGGTTTACCGGAATGCTAAATCGCTTGGCGACACGTCCTTGTCGGTAGGGTGGTAACTAACCAAGGCCAAAGCCTCCCACCAGACCACTCTGACTTCTCTGACTCTGACTGACCACTGAGACTTTCTGTCTCGCTTTCTCACTATATAAAGGTCGTGACTATGAATCACAGGATGCAGGAAGACCGGGATCTAGGTTTTCTAGGGATAAAAATGCGGTTGGTCGGTTAGATCCTAAAGCTAACTCAATATATACTCTATACTCGCTATAGAGCGTGCTTTAATTCATCTCAGACTCAAGATAGAGGTTAAAACCACCGAAAAAGAAATCATTTGTAGTGCTGAACTCACTTTACTCGTAAAGCATTCCTTAACATAGTAAGTAGTAAGGAATGCTAACTTATGCTTTTCTTTGATTCCGAAAGAATTCTTACATTTTGCTATTACCTACACAAGTTCCAATACCTAACATAAAATAACGACTCAATAATTGTGTAAGAAAACATTCCTTACCCAATAATTGAATTTCATAATTTAGAGTTTAGACCTTGTTTAGACATTGCATAGAAACAATCAATCGGCATTCTTAAATTTGCATTCAGTTCTTCACAGTACATAGTACACAACATAGCGTGAAAACAATGTGATATGCTATCCTTACTAATTTTATAAATTCGAAAGTGTGTTTGTTTGTCCTTCAATCACGCTGCAACAAAGTTACAGATCGACGTGATGTTTTGCATGGGGTTAGTTGAGGAACAGTACGGCTAACGTGCGCGACATGAGAAAATTTTGTCTTATCCGATTTTGATGCTTCTTCTCTTTCTGAATAGGTCTACCTTGAAGTTGGTCCCTAAGAAAAATAAATTCCACGCCTGAGCAGGGGCGGATCTTGAATTTGTGGGGCCCTGGGCTAATACTGCTTAGGGGCCCTACCTAATTACTCAACTAATTGCCATTTTGACAAGAAACTGCTTTCTGTAGTGATGTAGGTATATGTAATGTAATATATGTTAAGTACAGGAAGAAAATAGGAAAACAAAATATTGTATTTATTTATTAAAACATTATTTATTGCAAATTTTCGTTCGCAACATTTATGAATTAGAGTAGGTTTAGAAAATCTAAACGTCAAACATTTTCGTTCGAGCGAAGTTGCGGAACGAAAACGAACTGTGGTAGGAAATACGCGACATTTCGATCGATATTTCGTTTTTCGTTGAATTAGAGTAGTCCCCCAGTTCGGTTGGGGGCCCTCTGTATTCGCGGGGCCCTGGGCTGCAGCCCAAAAAGCCTTTAAGTAGATCCGCCCCTGCGCCTGAGGGTAAGTACCGTTACCGTAACCGATCACGCATATCGTTAAGTCGTTACTTTTTTTCTTATTCAATAAATATTATGCCTTATTATTGTTGTTAAACGTTTTTGTGTCATATTCCATTCATCCTAACTTTTTACTACTGACGCATTTATAAAAACTAACAGTCACGGTCATCGATCATACCTACGTACTCGTAAAATTGCCATGACCAGAAAATCATCTCATCTGTGATTCGGAAGGTTCACCACTGTTGTTGAAAATGGGCATAAGAAAGATGCCTGACAAAATTATTTTATAATTTACTTATCAACGCAATTGTTGAGGCAGCTATGTCTCAGCTCTGCTTCAGTGCAAAGGTACCCTTATAATGAAACATGCTCTAAAAATGGTTGAATCAAGTATAACGATCGCAATGACCTGTGATTGGCTGAATTTATGACGTTTTTGCTGCATGTATCCATTTTAATCAATGGCGGGAGAGTACCAGCCAGTTTACTGAGCAGTTTTCATATCACACATGCAAGTTTATGTAATCGAAGGTTGCAAGACTCACACACCTCTTTATCTGTTAAGGTGGACAAAATTGGAACTAAGGCTGCTATTTCATAATATTCCGCTCAATTCCGCTGTCCAAGTGTTTATTATGGGTCGTTCTACTTTTCTACCGACAATAGTCTGTCTATTTCTTATTATGTATGACAATAGTATGTCTAGTTCTTATTATGGCATCTCGTTGGAGTATTAATATAAACGGTTTTTTATTCGGTTCGAATAAACGTCCATATTTTTCTTATCTATTAATATTATGTCATTTTTCATGTTCTCTAACCAGCATATTTTATACGTTCGTTTTCCGTATAATGCCGTGACAGAGTGGTAAACTGAAATGTGGTCTCTACAGAAAAAGACCACTTTGTCACATTATTTTTTCAAAAACCAACATTAAAAAAGAATCAATATTAGCTAGGAAGGAAACTTTAATTAGTACTAATGAAAACACAGATGCAGTTTTTTTTAAATCCCACACATAAAACACAATTATAGATAGTTCAAAAAACCAAAAAAAAACAGAAAAACGTCGTTTCATTGTCGGTAGAAAAGTAGAACGACCCTTATAGTCTTTGCTGCCGTCAGATCTTTCTAGTGAGAGTACTGGTCAATTTTATGGAAATGCAGTACCGATTTCCTCGTAAATTAGTTAAACTAAACGCTCCACTAGCGAACCCACGTCACTACTACAAACTAAAAAAAAAATAGTGGATCTATACTTACCACTCGGTTATAATGCTATATTATGGCCAAGGAGGTCGTCGGCAGATAAAAAATTTATGTCATGTCCTTCTGACGGCCCCTATGTCCTTATCAGTGTCGAATATAAACCTTGCGAACGCTATCAAAATCTAAGCAGGTAAACTGCCAACATAACGGTCAAGGAAATTATCATATCAATGACCGTGTTTCCGAACGTAACAATATAAAGTTCAAGAATTAAAATCAGACTAAAATAGGACATTTTCATCAACACTAAGTCACTAACCCATCAATGTCTCACATTGGACGTAGGCTCCTCTCAGAGAAGGGTTTTAAGCCATAGTCCACGATGTTGGCTCAATAAAAATTATTGGACTTCACACATCGTATTGAGAACATTACGGGGAACTCACAGGCGTGCAGGTTTCCTTACGTTATTTTCCTTCACCGTTGAAGTATGTGATATTTAAAAACACTTGAAACTCTGAACCGAACCCGTGCACCTCGAATAGTTTTAACCACTGTCACTATCCATGGAACATTATCACTGCACAGAAAAAATGTTCAGGTCTCCTCGCGGGGAAGAGTTCTAGGGTTCGACCACAAAATATTGACCTTGTATGGTTTTTCAAGTTTAAATTGCAAACAGCTATTCCGGGCACTCGGATTTGTTTTAGAGAGGTTTCTTAATAACATATTACTATATTTCTTGCAACACGATGGTCTAGAGTCTAGCTCTAGAGGACAAACTTTCTAATGATAGGATTGGTAATTTTTTGGCCATGCCGGCTTTGCAATTTTTGATGTATAGTTAGTACTTATTTAGTTCGGTAGGCTAGGTAGGGTGTAATACTTAATAAAAAAAAACCTCACGTCATTTTATTATCCGAATGACGAGGTCCCGGGTTCGATGCCCAGGTTGGAGCAAAAATGCATTGGGTGTTTCTGACAAGAAATTTTCAGTCGTCGGCTGGGTTGGGTAGTTGATTTTGAGTCACCCCCGTGCCTCGGAGAGCACGTAAAGCCGTCGGTCCTGCGCCTGATCTCTCTCCTCTGCATCCCATCGGACTATGAGAGTGAGGCAATAGAGGGCAAAAGAGAGTGCACCTGTGTTTGTGCACACACTTGTGCACTATAATATCTCCCGTGCAGCTGGTTAAGCTCTGTGTAGATTAGCCGCCGTGGTCGGATTCGGTCAGGAGGATATTATTATTTTATTATTAGGTAATTAATCTCATTCTATTAGCTTCTGTTCAGCAAAATTTCGTTTGGTCCACCTCCACGCTGAACCGTTATAGTTTTCTTTGTTATTATTTAAGTGTTTCTATTACTTAATAGTTAATTCGATTATGTATAGATAAACACGTTCAACCGGTTTGTTACAACTTACGCATCAGACAGACTAAATCGAACTCACTCGGTTGAAAAGAAAGCGGATAATGTGGAGTTACGACCATAAAGTTCTTCTGTCTTCTCTAATCCTTACTATACCTACTAATATTATAAATGCGAAAGTGTGTTTGTTCGTTGGTTTGTCCTTCAATCACGCCGCCACAAAGCAACGGATCCACGTGATTTTTTCATGGGTATAGTTGAGGACTGCGAGAGTGACATATACGATTTCTAAACCGATTTGCGTGAATCTTTTTTTAATCGATACAAAAACTTTGCCAGACGCTCCCATAAAAACTTCGGGTTCCGGTTATATTGACGCAATCATTTTTAGGGAATCGACACGCCAGAGTTGGGAAGTTGACGGTCTTCCAAACCCATCATAGCATAGTTTTGTTACCTATTGTTGTAAAAAATTTTTTTGAAAAGAGCAACCGCCGAGTTTATTGCTGGCTCTTCTCGGCAGGATGGGCATTTCGAACCAGTGGTAGATTCATCGACGATTCAAAAGCACTTGTAAAAGTTTATTTGAATAAAAAAAAATCTAAAAAAAAAAATTCTAATATTTCTATGAGTAATTCCGTCGAAATTGTCGTAGCTCCAGAGCCAAATCTGACCTTTTTCCCATTGATGAGAGTGAGGGAACAGAGAGTGCATTGGCCTAGCTGGCTAATCACCATCGCGAGTGGCCGCCGCCGTGGCCGTCGAGAGGTCATTGTTATTAACCTTATGGAAAATTTAAGAATAGGTAAATAGCGTTTATAATCTTTTTACGATGCGAAGAAACACGATGCTTCGGAGGTTTTTGTTGCTAAATACGAAGTAACAATCTAATAACAATGAAACTCTAAATGAAACCGTAGGTTATTACGGTTCTATGTTCTAATGTTTTTTTTACCGACTACGGCCAAGCCAAAAGGAAGCAAACTATGTAGATATTTATGTGCTTATTATACTTAAATCAAATCAAAATCAAAATTTATTTATTTCATGTAGGCCAACTTTTAGTTCTTATGACACGTCATAAATCTACCACCGGTTCGGAATGCAGATTCTGCTGAGAAGAGCCGGCAAGAAACTCAGCAGTTGCTCTTTTCAAAAAATTTTTTTTACAATGGTTAACGAAACTATGCTATGCACACAGTGTTTCCACAAAGAAGTTTCAAAAATGCACACCTACCACAACCTAACACATGTTAAGATGGGTAGACACAAAGCAGACCCGTTCCCGTTGGTGGCACCCTTATGTATGTATGTTTCTACTAATGTATGACATAAGCGCATAAGCTACATTTAATGTGAAGAAAATTAATACAACGGATCCAATTTTCTGTAATCGGTTTACAGTTTAAAAACACCCCTAGGAAGGTCTAGCACCTGCTAGAGCATTTAGTTGTTTAGGTAGGTACTTTTTAATAAAACTAAGAAATAATTTTAATAACAAAGTAATACTGCAATTTATTGTCGAATATTGAACATTTTCATTCATATAAACTGGTCTTCGGGCAACCGCTGATGACACGCATAAATGATAATGTATACCTAAATGAATTTATTCAATAGATACGAGTATCTTTCGTTCAACGCCGCCGGCGCACTTGTTGGCACATATCTCGTCTCTAATGAGTTCACCAACTATAATACATAATTAGTGTTTATCAATGTAGACACTAAGCATTATAATAACACTAAGAATTATAGTTAAAAAGAAAGTAGAAAATAATTAAATTATGTAAACATTAGGTGTCTAGTATCGTTGATCTCATATTATACCAGATTAATTAGGTATAAATTATTTATTAGATTATACAAACCATAATAAAATAATAATTGTGTAACAAAAATTAGTAAAATACTTTACCAAAAAGAGAGAGAGAACTTTATGCACCTATCAGTCTAGACTCTAGATCATAAAAATAGAGATGTCAATAAACAACGACGATTTTAGTTAACATAAGTGAAATGCAATGAAAGTTTTTCTAATGTTAATAAGTAATAAATTAGTTTACTTACTAATTTTGAGAGAAAGAACCCATATATTTGTGATTTTTTATGAGAATAAAGAAGGAAAAGAGTGGGCAACCAACAAGCTTTATTTTTTTGAGCATGGTAGCGAGATTGTTTTTAAAAAAAGTTTGTCGACGACTTATAATTAGTTACTTTTATTCGTTTAGGAGTTTAGCTTAGCTTATTAAGGCTAAAAAGTTTTATTTTATTTTTCCCTTTTAGCTCTTCTATTGTTGGTTCAACTTTTGTGTTATTATTAAAGTTGTATTATTTTTTTTATCTCTAGCGTCTGATTTTACTCTCAGGCATACCTACCTAATACATATTCAATAAAAAAAAGTATCATATAAAACATGTATAAAACGGATACCCAGTACAAAGTTATGCGTGATCGAAACGGTTATCAGGTGTGGAAATTATTTTTCAAATTTAAATAGGACCGAATAAATAAAATCGGATTATTCTGTGAAAATTTGGTAGAATCGCAATAGCGATTCTATTCAACGTACACAACGCAACGGTTGAAATACCATGTATCCATTTGAAATATGTATATTTTTTGTTTCGCACTCTTTTCGCAAGCAATTATTCCAATCTGAAATGGTGTGAAAGACCTTTTAATTGCAAGTTTTGTTCAGAAAATATAATAGCCAACTTGCGATGTTCGATAAATTGTGAGAAGGTCTGTATACCCAGACCGCTAATCTAATTTGGTTTATAGCGGCATATCTAAGCGGCACTTTGTAGGGTTTAAAGATAATAAAATACCGATAATAATATTATTATTACTTTCTACTTACGATCTAAAACATCGGAGCCAAGCCGCCTGAGCGTATTCGAGTGAAAATCCTGAAATAGGTATGTATATTATGCACTTTTTTATTCTTATCTTTTTAAATGTAATCTTGTTTCAATCCACTTTTATAATTAGGTAAATAAAATAAAATTGTACGCCATAAAAAAAACTGAGCTATGAAATTTCGTGAAAATCGTCATATATACTGAATATTTATGAATTTATAACTTCAAGGATAAATACATATTATTAATTAAAAATAAATATACTTTTCATGTTTCCAGTAATAATTACGATAATATATTGCTGCTTACGCGTAGATACTTTGCTAGATAAAAACTTACCAATTAAAATAATCCCGACAGTCCAAAAAAATTTGTTGTTAGTGCACATTTTTAAAATTAAACCAAAAACAATTAAACTTGTTTCGGAAAAATCGGGCAGCCGGCGTTCGACGTGCGTATGCTATCGCTTGCCCACTATGCATCCAACACTACGATAAAACACTCCCGCTCATACAAATAAAACTGCTTCACATCCGTTTTCAATGTTAGAATCGACGCCAAAACATGACATTAATTTCAATTAAAAGGAAGCACGTGTTTTTTATCTCACATATCTTTTTTTTAATTTATTTTTTGTCAAGCTATCGCCTTGAGCCCCTAGCTTTAGTCTCAACTCTCAAGTTAAAACACACTAGGATATCGAAGTCACGTTAATCAATATGCAGCTATCGCGATGCTTGCCCGTTCTATACGAAAATGTGATAGAATAACGCAAAGTTACACTCACACACATCTCACGTAAGTTACCTATTTTGAAAATTTACAATTATAATGGTCTTCGATTCGTTCAAAACGCCGAATGAATTTTGATTAAAAGGTACGTGTATCTCTATTGCGGTTAACCGATTGTTTGCTAAAGTGTAAAATACATTTTAATAATTTAGTCGCAATGGCTCAACGTGGTTCTGAGCGGACTGAAATCCGAAAGGTCGACGGTTCCGTTGCAATATTTTTGTGCCCACTACTACAAGCTTTACCTATTTGTTTTGGAGGGGAAAGGCGAATATTAGTCTAGGTTGAACATGGTTAGTAGTCTTTATAGACAATGCATCAAATATTTAGCACTGGATTGCGCTGGTTATATTTTTTTATGTGGTTTAAAAATATTTAGTTACTTAATACCTAATCAAGATAGAATAGGCGAGGCACGCTTGCCAATAGCTTGGACCATTAATAGGTAATACTACCTACTAGTTCTACCTATGCCTATGTTTGCGATAGTGCAATTGTTATGAAATAAAATAAAATATGCTATATTCATAATGATAGAAATAAAAACCTGGAAGTACCTACCTACCCTAGTCCTAAAAAATCGGCCAAGTGCGAGTTGTACCCACACACGAAAGGTTCCGTACCATCTTACATAAATTAATATCAGTTATTATTAAGATCTAGCAAAAGCAAAAGTTAGTTGTATGGAGACCCTCTTTATTTTTAATTTTATTTTTTGTTTATTTGTTGTTATAGCGGCAATGGAAATACAATATATAAATACAATACAATGGAAATACAATAGAGGAGAAGGTGGTAATGTGGCCCCCTACTTTGTATTTGGGGCTTCATGTTCAAAATATCATACTCAGAAATGGAATAAATACATTACAGTGTTCCTTATTTATTTGTCTATGCATGCTAGACTTTAGAATAAATGAAACAGCCATATAATAATCAAAAATAAATATATTCTAAATGTATTCAAATTTGACAACTTGAGATCCAGTGAGGGTTATATGGCACCCTGGGGGCCATATTAAATATATTCAATGTCATGAAAACCCAACGGCAAAAATCGCAGATATAATATTCGCCTTCCGGACCTGCACAGGCTGTGTGAGCCCATAAATTGCAACTCTGGCACTGAATCCACTCCTGTCCCCGTCTGTCGCTTAAATAGTGCAGTTCGTATCTGAGCTTTCAGGTACCAAATCTGGACAGATATTTCCAGCAACTTTTGAGTCATTTTCCACAACTGCATCACTTTCAGTACTACTGCTGAATGTAGCGAGTCTCTGATGCCGATTAGCACCGCTTCCCCCTCTATAATAAAAAATATATAAAAAGTTGTCGCTCATACATGTTATATGGCCCCCCGGGACCATAATACAAACAATATGAGGGGGCCAAATTAGAAATATCAAAGGATAGATAAACACATCATAATTGGTAAATTTATTAGATTTTTTGTCTATTTACCTTCGAAATCCTATAGGAAATCCTTTATCGTGCACAATTTACGAAGCACCAACGCCAAAACTTGAATTTTACCGCAAAAATTTAATTATAATCGGAACGGTCTTAAAAGTTTGGCAGTTGCAGGTTTCCTCTGGTTCCAATTATAAAAGAACGTTAAGTCATCTACCGGAATTAGTAAGTACTAAATCAATACCGTCAAAGGAGCTCTGCGTTTCCCTAAAGAGATACTAGGCAGCGTGACTCTAAGGTATAAATATCAAAGGGGGCCAATATACCTGCGGGGGTCATATTACCACCTTTTCCTCTACAATATAAATACAATATATATAAATTCTGTGAAAATTTGAAAATTTCAAGTATCTGTCTGCTACGGTTCATGAGATATACCCCGCTGACAGACAGACGGACGGACTGATAGACCGATGGACAGTGGAGTGGAAAATAGGGTGCCAACCGTCTCCTTCCACAAGAAGATTCTGTTCCGTTGTACGTATAATTTGAACACAAACAATATTTTCCAACAACCCAGACAGAGTGGTTTTAATAAAATGATGAATACCTATACGGGATAGGTAAAGAAGACCTTATCTATGCATGAATACCTACATGGTTAAACAGCTTTGTGATAACCGCTTTATCTCGGTATATTTTTATGAGCTACATTAAGGTTCGCACTAATTACACTGTGCGACAAATTAGAAAAAAAAATTGAGTACCCACTTCAATTTTTCCTGTTTATTTATTCATAAACAATAAACATTGCTTAATAAGAATGCATACTTAGTTTTTCTCTATCACGTCTTGTTTTTTATTAGGTACATGGTAATAAACAATTTATTAGTACTATAAAAAGTTTTATCCACTTACGGTAGATAAAATTATCTTTTCCCAATGCTAAAGCTTAGGGACAGGGGAAAGAAGAAGTATATTCCTATAAGTATATCCTCTGTGGATATTATTTCCACCGTTTTGCCTATGCTCGACGGGTGGATAGAACTGAGCGAGGGGATAAACATTTTATCCTTTCTACGTGGATATGTCCCCTGCCCATGCTCACCTTGCTGTAGAGTCTGTTTAACTTGTTTAATAAGTCAGTTGACATGGGTAAATTGAAAAATAGGTCGTAGCAACATTGTGAAAGAGTCATCGATGAATCAAACAGTTCAATAATTTACATAAATTTTAATTAAAAATAAACTACGCACACATATTATACACATAGGTGGAAAGATAGAATAAATAGAAAAATAAACCATGTAAGTAAACTGTCTTATTGAGCAGACATTTAACAAATTGCTTTTTATTCTTGTCATGGACCACAAAGTATAGATAGATAGATATCAAAAAATGAAGTAGGAATTTAAAAATATGATATACCTAATGAAAATTACTGTATTTTCCCTTAAAAAAAAATAAAAAAATAATAAAAAAAGCAAAATACATTATAGAAAGGACTCTTTAAATGTGGTTTTTGTGTCTTCATGTATTTATCTACTTTTGTTCACGATTCCCTACGCAGATTATACAACGATAATGTGAACGGGTATTTTTTTTTAAACTTCGCAGAGTAGCTACGTACTTCTAATGCTTCCAATGTTCAGAATCACGGCTATAAGCAGTGGGTAATATAATAAGTTTATGTATAGAGCATAATAATCTAATAATAGTCTAGCCAGCTTAGTACATCCAGGTTCTCTATGGACCTGCCTCCAAGTCTAGTGGGAATGCGGTTCCATATAAAATGTTTGGAAATGATGCACGAGGATATTTGTAAAGTTTGCGGCGCGGCGCGGTCCGCTCTAATGTGCATTGGCCTTAAAGATTTATTCATTCATTTTTGAATTCTACTGTATAAATGTAATTTATATGCAAACATTTTATGGCGTAATTATTAAAATTGCTGACCTAAAAACGTGATAAGCCGAAATCAAGGTTAAAAAAACCAGATTTTTTATTTTCATTTTAGACAGATTAGTAGGTAGGTAGGTACCTATAGATTGCAGAAACCTCCTTTAGAATAAATAATACAAGTAGGTACATAAAGCTTATTACATTTATTTAATTTAATCATAAGACTTAACTACTTTAAAAATTAAAGAATTGAAATAATTTTCATTATAATCATTTATTATTTATTTGTTATTATTACTAGATTCATACTTAGACCATTAAAAACCTTACCACATACAAATTTAAAAAAAAAAGACGTGTGGCACTCGGGGACTGCCGCGGTAAAGCTATTGCATAGCATTTTTTATCAGCGGCTCACCGCTAGATGGCGTTGATAAAAAATGCGCCATCTAGCGGCTCATCGTAGAGGAGTCCCGTGTCAGGTTATTTTGGTTACGGAATTTCTGGATTCGGTCTCCACGCTGGCCCACGATAGAAGCTATGCAATAGCTTAATAAATAAATAAATTGTGGAACCAGTTCCTTTCGGCGGTATTCAGCTAGTACAAAGTCCGGTGAATACTCATATAAGGTTTATTTTAATCAATTGACGAAATAGTTGCTAACTCTCAGACTGTTTGTATTTGGACTAATTAGTTTTACAATAGGTAGGTAAAATAACAAAGTCGGGTTTGTTCGAACACTTATAACTCTAGAACGGCTGAACCGATTTTCATGGTTTTTGATTTTGTATTTATCTCCGTCCCGAATAGCAGAATAAGTATTAAAATATCGGAAAAATTCACGAAAAAAAAATTATGAAAAAATTTCATTTTCTCATACCTACATTTTGTATTGAACGAGTTTTTTGATGGCAAGGAAAGTCAACTTTTACCCCTGAAAACTGAAGTCACATGGACGAAGTCCCGGGCAAAAGCTAGTTACAAATAAAAATGGGTTTGGAAGTTACACAATTGTCACACAATGGATTGACTAACAGTCAGGGGCTTGCATAATTATTATTATCTACTTTAGCATATATTACACATATAATGAGACTGTATTCAATATACACGGTGTTATTTTATTCCCCGTAAATCCTGTAGGAGGTGAATGTGCTCATGAAACTGAACAACTTTGCCCAAGGAACATAGCTCGAAATATGAAAAAAAAATTGGACCCTCCATACAAAATTGACGATTAGCTGATTGATTTACTATGGGAGGTCCAAATTTTTTTTTCATATTTCGACCTATGTTCCTTCGGGAAAGTTGTTCAGTTTCATGAGCACATTCACCTCGTTCAGGGTTTACGGGGAATAAAATAACACCGTGTATAAAACAGTAGGTACCTACCGTGACTGATTAAAAAAATACTTCATGTATATAATAGGACTTGCTTTTTTTGACAATGATATAATGTTGGAATCAGTCACAAGACTACTGAGAAGATTCGGAAAGAAACTCAGCAGTGACACTTGCCAAAAGTACTTACCTACCTACCTATCTATCATGTTACAGTTACTAGAAATTCTTTATTCTATTTCAAAATTCGTTTTTTTGCAACTATAATAATTAAATGTATATATGACCTCGATATAGCAAACTTCGGTAAATTTGAATAACCTTGATTTACAACAAAATATTTATAACATAAATACGCCTTATTCGGTTGGGCCATTGATTTAATTCAAGTGATTAATCACTCGTGATTATTGACGTTATTCTTGGCTATCAGGAATAGAACCCGCTTCTCCTTTCCCGTAGTTTGGTTCTGAGTTTGTGTTCAAGTAGAATACTCCAGACGTACTGAAAAAAAGTAGACAAGTGTGAAGACTTTTGCAATCCTATTATCAACTAGTTAATAAGTTTGGATGGATGGATGGATGGATGGATGTTGTTATTTAATCACGCCGCAACGACTGAACCGATTTGGTTGAAATTTGACATAGAAATAGATATTTAATTAATTGCTCAAACGCACATACTCCAAAAAGTCTGAGGTGCGTGCGCGGGCTCGAACCTGCGACATTCCGAATAGAAGGAAAGAAAGAAAAAGCATTTATTTGAGACACACGCACACACACAGTTAATGAGACAAACTTATATTAGACAAAACAAAAAATGTGTGTGATCCGAAAGTGGACTCCACTCAGCATAATGCAATCCCTATGGAGAAAGCACAGAGATAGCCTAGGTAACACAGGAGGCTGCAGTGGTAATCACCTATCATGCTTCGGTGAACAATAGAATAGAATTGAATAGAAATATTTTTTATTCAAATAATCTGTTACGAGTGCTTTTGAATCGTCGATGAATCTACCACCGGTTCGGAATGCAGATTCTGCTGAGAAGAGCCAGCTATAAACTCGGCGGTTGCTCTTTTCAAAAAAAAAAAAAAAATTTACAATAGGTAACAAAACTATGCTATGTATACAGTGTTTCCACAATGAAGTTTCAAAAATGCAATACAATCCATTACATGCTAAGACAGGCAGACAAAAGTAGACCCATTCCCGTTGGTGGCACCCGTTCACGAGCACGACGCATGATCCAGCCGTTGCTTCGCTCAACCATATTTGAGGGAACGTAACAATCCGCACCACACAACACCACCACAGAAATGTTTAAAGAGAGCATGACATACTTACCTTAAAGCAATGTCGTCTCCTAAAGAAATGGTATCACCCTCAGCATTCCAGCTGGCGCAACTGGTTGCGCGCCGGGCGATGTAACTGTTTTTATTTTTCAAAGAATCAACGAAATATCTCCAGGATCGGGAGTGACTGCAACTATCTAAAAAAAAAAAAGATACCGGCCGAATTGATAACCTCCTCCTTTTTGGAAGTCGGTTAAAAATAATCTAAATATATAAAAGGCAAAGGTGACTGACTGACTGATCTATCAACGCACAGCTCTAACCACTGGACCGATTGAGCTGTGCATACAGGACGTAGACATCCGCTAAGAAAGGATTTTGGAAAATTTTAACCCCAAGAGGATTAAACAGGGGGTTAAAAAATCGAACCTAACGTGAGCGAAGCCGCGGGTTAAAGCTAGTACTTAAATAAAGTTGAAGCGTCTGTTTGTAATGTCAAAATCACAGCTTTGTACTAAATGCCTATACTTACTAAGTAAATACGGTACTTATAACAAAAAAACTGTTTTTAAAATTTTGTCTGTCTGTCCGTCTATCTGTCTGTCTGTTTGTTTGTTGCCGCTAATCTCTGGAACGGCTGGACCAACTTTGACGAGGCTTTAACTGGTAGATCGCTGATGTTATCGAGAGTAGGTAACATAGGCCACTTTTTTAACCGACGTTCGAAAAAGGAGGAGAAGGAATTGTTTTTTTCTACCTGTGTATATTGATATTTCTAAACCGATTTGCGTGAATCTTTTGCTTCGCGAGATGTGTTTCGCGAACTTCGGGTATCTTTTTTTTTATTTTATATTTAGGTACTTTTAATTTTTGTGTGGGCTGAATAAATGTTTATTTAATTATTTATTTAGCAAAGCCGTGGGCAAAAGCTAGTCAGCAATACAAACATGGGTAACAGATAATATTACCTTCTGATGAAAAAAGGGCAGAGTCGGTGGCTGCTATACAGCCGGGCTGAATTCCCATACCGCCGCAGTTCGCCCAAACGTCCACTGTGCCGGCGTTTTCCACGGTGCCCAGACCCCCTGGGTTCGTATGTATGATGAGAACAAATTTAGCACTGCCCGCGTCAAGTCCTCGGTACGAAACCGACCCGTCGAACAGCGGACCTGCTGGGTCGAAGCCAATAACTCTGTAAAACAAGTTCATAATCAGAATCAGAATCAGAATTTATTTATTGCATTGTATACATTACTTGTTAGGACTTTATTTATTGCATGTGTATACATTACTTGTTAGGACTTATAAAATACAGACTTTTCGAGCAGAGACGCCATGACAGAGATAAACTAAACTCTACCAATAGACTATACATTACAGACCATAGACAATCTTCAAAATATTCTATTGCTTCACACACTTCACATTACTTGAAAGATGGTACAATAAAAAAGTTTAAGTTTCTTAATGACTAGTGTTATTACCAATATAATGGTGTACAATATTAATTAATCAACATTATAATCAGTTTCATATTACATGCAAATGTCAATAATTACTTTATACTACTATATAGATTCTACATACTATATAGATTTATATTAAACAAAAATAAATTCTACCGCCATCGTGCCGGAACGCTATTTATCACTTGGCGGCACGTCTTTGACGGTAAGGTGGTAACTAGCTACGGCCAAAACCTCCCACCAGACCAGACCAGAGACAATTCAGAAATTATAAATTGTCAAATTGCCTCCGCTGGGAATCGAACCCGAGACCGCCAAGTTATGAGACCACAGCACTTACCACTGCGCCAGAGAGGCCATCGAAAATTTGTTATAGCAACAATAGCTGATATTAAATACATTCTGTGAAAATTTCAAGTATCTACCATGAAATACAGCTAGCCCGCTGACAGACAGACGGACGGACGGACGGAAATAGGATGTACCATTCACCATATTGAATTTGTTTATATAAATTGCCTATGTCGATAACGAATCGATTGACATTGATCGACATCGAATGACATCGAATCGATTCATCAATCGTACTGTAGCACATGTAAATAGTCATATACATACATACAGACTGATAAAATTATAACCCTACTACGTAAAAAAACAACAACGGAAAATCAATAAGTAGGTAAGTAATTAAATTGAAGAAATTTTTTCACATTTGAAAATGGCGCCATACAGCCGCCATATTGTTTTTTTTAATTGATAGCCAGTGTCATTGGGATGATGTAAGGATTCTAACGGTTCTTCCAAATCTGTTCAGGCATTTAGAAGTTAAAGTGGAATTAAAAAACTGATATAGGGTGACCGACTCAATTATTAGCACTTTAAGAGTTTATCCAATTTCAAATATGTTTTTTAAATTAAAATCTAACCAAATTCTTTAAATAATTGTGTTCATAAGGTTACTTGTTTAATAATATATATAATTAAAGAACTTTTTAAGCATTTTTTTCTTAAATCAACAAGAATTTGAAATAAAATTGAAAAATGACCCAGTCCCCAATTATTCGCACATACGGGATTAACTACTGGTAAGTACTGACTGGTAGGTCGATCAGTCAAAATGGCCGAAAACTTCAGGAACTCCAGAACAATATCTTTCAACTACGATACTGACGTCATTTTAAAACTTTCCAGATTAGAAAGGTTTCGATTGTGAAAAATATGAATTCCCCTAAATATTTTTTAATCTGAAAATTTAAAAACTACAATCAGAAACTTATATTTTAATCTTTTTTGCTAAAGTGTGAATAAACTGGTGCAGTGCTAGCAATTGGGTTGGTCACCCTAGGTACTTACCCTAAAAATATTACACTCCTTTTTATGCAGAAAAAATAGCCAATCATCACAATTGAGACTGTAGCAATGACAGATGCAGCTTTCAAACAATCGACCGGCTGGTTCTTACCTGGTGATATTTTGACCTGATGATTGTACTTCTCTTGCTGCGTAACCCATCATCTGTGCACCAAGCGAAAATCCTAACAATTCGATGCTTAATGGGTTTAATCCAGCTTCGATCAATATTATTAATGCTTGCCCAACAAGTTTACCGACCTGAAGGAATTAGTTTTGAATTTTACAATAGGTACTTAATTAAGATTTTGCCTATGTTAAAGTTAAGTAGTTATTTCTTATCGATTAATTAATTATTTATTAAATTAAATAGAGAGCCTTTCAAAATAAGTAAATACACATCCGATGTTAGTTTTAAATGGGATTTGAAGAAATTATCTATCAACCTAAAAAAAGATATCAAATATTTATGACGTCACTGTTCATTATTTCATACAAGTTTCCATTCTAAGTCAGTTACACAAGAAGAGTTTCTCGAATGCAAGCGGCAAGAAATAGTTTGCGATTATCGAATATTGCGATATTCGAAGTATGCGAAAATTTTCCATACAATTTTCACCCGCGATTATAGTACACTAGCTGTTGCCCGCGACTTCGTTTGCGTCAATTTCTGTTATTGTGATCGCGATTAATAAGTTTTTAAGAGAATATATTTTAAATATGGATAATTTTCCCCGTTTTTACAACATTTTTCACTGATGCTTCGCTCCTATTAGTCGCAGCGTGATGTTATATAGCTTAAAGCCTTCCTCGATAAATGGACTATCCAACACAAAAAGAATTTTTCAATTCAAACCAGTAGTTCTTGAGATTAGCGCGTTCAAACAAACAAACTCTTCAGCTTTATAATATTAAGTATAGATTTAGATTACAAGTAGCTACTTACACTGTACGCATTTGAAACAGCGGTGAAATATCCCAGATATTGACCAAAGACACCACCGGAGGCCTCATATTCCCAATCAACGACCACAATGTTTTTGGACAAAGATAAGTATTCTTTAACAATAGCCTCTACAGAAGGTTCTGTAATCGACCCGAGAAAACCAAACGAATAGAAAATTGTCTGGCTATCAGGTTCATAACAACTAGAGTTTAGTAAAGGTGTAGGATCGCTCAGACTGAAAACTGTAAAGCTTTCGAAGGACCTGTAAAAATGTGAATGGATATTTAAAAAATACTAAAAATCTTCATGATCATGAGTAGGGTTGCTAGATTTTTTTTCAGCTTATGAGGGACAAATAGTTAAATGGGCAAAAAAATACGGGATTTCAGTTTTTTACCCGGGACAAATAAAAAACAAAATTATTTAGTGTCAATTATTTTTTTGATATTTTTCCGAGGATTGAGTCAGTTTTAACATATCTGTAAAAATCAATACAGTTATAATAGTAATCAAAAACGGTCAGCAACTCCTTTTTTTACGAACGTTGCGTGTTTGAATAATTCACACACGTAAGTGTTCATCGATCTAAGATCGATTTCAGAATGAAAAACGAAGGACATTTTAAACTATGCCTAAAATACGGGATGTCCCGGGAAATACGGGACGTCTGGCAACGCTAATCATGAGCTAAGTTTGACATAATTACACTGACCAAAATTAATATCAGACTTCAGAGATAGATAGATTATTATTTATTTAGTAGCTGATCCAATCCAATCTTTTATCTTTGGCATTTATATCTAATATTAACTACTTAGCTGATGCCCGCGACTTCGTTCGAGTGGATTGAAGTTTTTTTTAATTCCCACGGGAACTCTATTATTTTCCGGAATAAAAAGTAGACTATGTGTTACATAAAGATAGATTAGGAATAATCCTAATCTATCTTTATGCCAATTTTTAGCCAAATCGGTTCAGTCCATCCATCCATATATCCAAACTTTTGCATTTACGAGTATAATAAATATTAATAGAATAATATTTTGTATTAAATAGGTAGGTAGGTAGGTATGTACCTATGTAAATAAAATAAACATACAAAATATTTAGACTCAACTCACAATTCGTAGCAGCGGAAATTAGCAGCGTCTGCTTTGGAAAGAAGAGTGCCTGTAAAGGTACGAATATACCAAAAATGTTCTAAAGTACATAATTAGATATAGATATCGTTTTATTTCCTATGTACTTCACTACATAGTATAAAACAAAGTCGCTTTCTCTGTCCCCATA
The DNA here is from genome assembly GCA_933228805.2 of Hipparchia semele. Classification (NCBI taxonomy): domain Eukaryota; kingdom Metazoa; phylum Arthropoda; class Insecta; order Lepidoptera; family Nymphalidae; genus Hipparchia; species Hipparchia semele. The sequence continues at coordinate 4,698,094 of OW121717.1, read as the reverse complement.
TCCCTATGTACGCTTAAATCTTTAAAACTACGCAACGGATTTTGATGCGGTTTTTTTTAATAGATAGAGTGAATGAAGAGGAAGGTTTATATGTATAATAACATCCATTAACAGTGAATGACATAGGCTATATATTTTATACCCGTGCGAAGCCGGAGCGGGCCGCTAGTACTACTTATATAATTTACATAAACTTCTACCGACCATAGTTATTGCAGATTTTTTGCTTTGCTAACTTCTAAAATAAGTAAGAAGTTACTTAATTTTTTTTTAAAGAATATCAGCCATGCTGAAGTTGACTGATATCCTCCTATCGCTTCCAAATAAGCGGAAAGCAACAGGTGGGGTTCGAACTTGCGACCTTCCGTTTCCAGTACCTTTAACCGTTGGGCTATTGAGACTTATTATATCGTAACATCAATTTGTTTTGAAAGGAGCAGCAGAATTTGCTTTTCAAACAAGTGGTAGTCTTGATATTATGTCTTAATGCCCACAGCTTTTATGAAATAAATAAATTTGAATTTGGGATAAAGGCCTTGACACTAAGTCAAACAGACAGACAAACAGCCAGACGGACAACAAAGTGATACTATAAGTATTCCGCTTTTCCATTATAAGGTAACTAATGTATGAGAACGGAATCCTACCAAATTAAACAAAAAAAAAAATTTAACGTTTCCGATCACAATTTTAATAAAAAATCAATATTTTGGATCCGTATTTAGAAGAAACTTTCAAGAAACTTTGTTTATCATCATTTTCATGCCTGTTTCTATTTTTAACCGACTTCCAAAAAGGAGGAGGTTATTCAAAAATTCAGAATTCAAAATTTAGTTATTTCATGTAGGCTAACTTGTAGCTCTTATGACACGTCATAAATCTACCACCGGTTCGGAATGACAAAGCTATGCTATGTATACAGTGCTTCCACAATAAATCTTCAAAAATGCAAAAATGCATGCGTAGGTACACGAATCCAACGCATGTCAAGATGGGCAGTCAAAGCAGACCCATTCCCGTTGGTGGCACCCGTTCACAAGCATGACGCATGATTCAGCCATTGCTTCGGTCAACCATATTTTGTCAATTCGGTTAATCTAAATTTAGAAGTTCAGTTAATCTAAATTTAGAAGTTAGCAAATTGTTATTATCAATTCGGCCGGTATATTTTTTCATCTTGTTCTTTGTCAACCGATAGACGATAAATGAGAAAGTTTTACCAATAATCGCATTAATTTTTATATCATGTCCGCTTAAACAAATACGTTCTATATCTACTTACCCAAAGCCAATAATAAAGTACAACTGAGCCGCATATTTACAGTATTAGAGACAGTACAGTAATACAGTAATAGTGACATCACTGTATAAAAATTGTGTCGTTATCGTCTCTTTTATAGACACATAAAATAGTAAGAATATATTTAACTTATCTTTTATTTTAATTTGTTATGCCTGGATCCAAATATAAAATTAATTGGTTCTTCTTGTTTTTCTTTTTTTAAAGAGACAATAATATATAATTATCTTCTTTTAACAAAAAAAAAACATTAAGCAATATTATACTCGTACTTCTGTGTGACGTCGATTGGAGAAAACTTTCTGTAGTATTTCTTTGTAATAAAATAGTTCCCTAAGTCTCATATATAAAAATAAAGACTTAGGCAATAAGCAAAACGATATTTTTTTGCGAACTTTATTAAAGTGTCTGGCTGAAATTACCGCCGACGGAAAGTGTCTTGGGACATCAATTATTGATTAGTTTTTAATGATATACTATATAAAACATACATAAAAATCAGCACTCACATTTTAAGAAAAGTTAGCAATGATTTACCAACCAATTAAAGTAGCATTGTAGTCAATATAACCAAAGCATTGAAAATAAGTGTGGTAACCGATAAGTAATTTAGTGCGTAAAACGATGTGATTTAAAGAGTTGTTGGCTCTATTAGGGATCGTAGATGCTAGTAAATGAAATGCAAGGTTATTTAGGTAATCCTTTGAACGAGCATCTAGAGAATTGGGCTTTATAGATATAAAGCCCAATTCTCTAGGTTAACATCGCCAGTGAAACAACTGACTTGTAACTTGCTAGTGACGATAAAATTTTATCAAGTGCGGAGTTAAACTTATCAATATTGTCTATAGAAGGTGACCTATAGACTCAAAGAATAGCAACATCACAGGTAAGTTTAATAATTAATCCAGATGCTGAGAGCTGAAAATCAGGCTCTTCACAAGAATGACTTAAATCTGCCTTAACAAAAACAACCACACCATCACTCTGATTTAAATGTTTAGACATTAGGCGCGTTCTATACTTTGTTAAGTTATTATTGCAAAGGAATGTGCCAGAAAATTCAAATGAATATAATAAAAAATCTTAATATTACAGTCATCTCAGACATCGTGTGAAGTTGTTAAGTAATTAAATAATAAATGAGCTTAATATGAGGCACTTATTATAGGCCTGAAATTAGAATAATAGCAAAACTGCTTATATTGTGCTAACAGATTTTTTACAATTTTTATCTAGCTGTCTGTCCTGACAGCGAGCTAATATTTAGAACGGCTACACCAATTTTGATGGGACTTTGCTATGCAGGTAGAGGATTAAACCAAGGAGTGACGTTTGTCTATCTACTAAATGGTTGAACCATCTTTGAAGGAAGTTTCACGGGCAGGTAAAAGGTGTGAGGCTTATATTTTGCAAATGTAGCAATGATTGATGTAACTTTATTGAAATCCACTTACTGCCTTGCAATATTTTGGCCAGGCTTTCTGTCGTACTGAGCTTAGTATTGTACAATATAATAATAGGAAAAGACAAAGCCGCGGTCAAGGTCTATAAGCTGTATAAGAAGCAAATTAGGCTCTAGTTTGTAAAGAGTTAGTGCTACGATTGTTTAATTAATGATCTCTAATTACCCTATTTTCTATTACCAGAATTGATAATGCCGTTATATTAATGTGATAGTTATGTTAATCTATAATTTTTTATGGCCTTAAGGCGGCTTCAAACATTCGAAATTCAGAGAGTTAAGTCACATGCCACATGCCAATAACATTTCGAGGTTTTACGTAATTCATAAAATTCAGAGCGTTTTTGTTTCATAATAATCTGTTTTGTTTCAGTAGCCGAAGTGTGCCAGGTGTCTTTATTGTATTTTATTTATTTGGTCTACTAACGGGCACTTACAATAAATAAATAAAATAACCATTTATTCAATTACCAATCAAACAATCAAGTACTATTTTATTTACGATTGTTATTAACATAATTACATAACGGACACTAACAATACATACGTTTAAATAAAAACATTCTAAAATTAAACTTTGCTAACTGTAATGACCACTTACTGTAAACGACTGTCTTTTCATATTTAGGTACGTATATTTTAGGTAAGCAAACAACAGTAATTAGTAAGTATTTGTAGTTAGTTCTAACGTATAGAGACAAAAGTTATAAGACAGAAGAAGATAAAGTGCTGGGTGCAAGGACGGCTTTATCACTAAAGTGATCTCTAGATTCTTACAGGCAATCATCATTTAGTTATGGATTTGTAATAAAATAAAAATTATTGTTTTAACTCAAAATATTTTATTGAAAAAAAAAATAATAATAATAATAACAACTGCAAAAACTAACAAATAAAACAATTTTATGGACACCATCTTTAATTTTTAATTATTTGTTGATAAAGCGACAACAAGAGCGACAGTGAAAATCTACTATGAAACTTATAAGTAGGTATCCATCTATTACGGTTTATGAGATACAGCCTGTTGACAGACAGACGGACGGACAGCGACGGCTTAGTAGGTAATAGGATCCCGTTCTCATACTTTAGGTGCTCAGTTTAGGTGCATATTATAGTGCACAGTACGTAGACATACTGAAATGCTCTACTTAGTTAGGATAAGAGCCAGCCTCGCCTTTTCCATAGAAAGGAACTGAATTGGTGTCCAAGTAGAAATTTCCTTTCAATCTGAAATAAAAAAAAAAAGGAAAATATAAAAGTAGGAGCAATGTTCAAAAAAAGCTCCATGGAAATATGGGCGAACTGCTTAGGTGTGAAACTGTGAAATGCTCTTCCGGCGTCCTTGCGTCCTGCCAGGTATAAAATTTGAGTTCCTTCAAGTCGAGAGTGGCATAGGCATCTTCTAGGACAGCGCGCTCCAACCTAGACCAATGCTTTCCATCAATGATTATATCGCAAAGTGCAAATCATTATTGTAAAAAAGTACCAATAAAATGTTAGAGCCAACCTATATCACAACAAAAAATACGCCTTTGAAAAGTAGATCCATAACTGCAATGTTGTGAGCTTTGAAATAATTATATTTTTTTATAGCGACGTAAAAAATCACGCCGATCCGTTGCGACGTGATTGGAGGACAAACCAACAAACAAACACACTTTCACATTTAATAATAGTAGGTAGTTTTTGCTCACGTTAAGTTCAATTTTTCAAACCCCATTTTATGCCGTTAGGGGTTGGGTTTTCAAAAATCCTTTCATAGCGGAGGCCTTTCATAGTGTATGCCAAATTTCAGCCTGGGCCCCAAGTCTGCTATTTTACATGTCATTGTCATTGAACCGCAGTACAATTACAATTCAATTATCATTGGTCCAAAATTTCGTAGTGTACTAAATTCATAATGGTCGTTCGATTTCTTATAATTGGATTGTAATTCAATGATATCTCGATATTGCCATTAGCTTAAAAAGCGTTTGCCGAAATGAGTTTAAAAAAAACTACATATTAAAAACGTTTATTTAAGCTAGATTCAAAGCTAGATGTGTCAGTGGCAAACCATCGGAAAACAATTGTGACGCCATTGAATTAGTAGACTACCAAAATTGCTAAAAGTAGCAATTGGGATGTCATTGATAGACAATTGAACTACAATTGCAATAGCAGACTTGGGCCCCTGATCAGTCCAGTGGTTTGAGCTGAGCGTTGACAGATCGGTCAGTCAGTCAACCAACTTTTTCTTTTATTATTATTATATTATTATATTTAGATTATAGTAAAAATGTACCCAGTGTTCATGTTGAATGGTAATCCTAAAGTTATCGTTTGATTGCCCCATTGGCCCGCTCGCCAGGCATCGCAACTCTCTGCAAACCGGGCTATGAATGTGCCCGGCCTCTGAATCGCTTCTTCCATGTATATCCGGGAGCTGTTATGACTGCACTTATCTAAAAAAAGCATATAAATGTTTAAAAACTATCTTTTATTTAGTTTTTCTGTGAGTTTTGCATTAAGTATTATTTTTTCACAACATCAACATCACCACATGAAGGATTATATCCAAAGTCCACCACGATAGTCCAATGTGAATCGGTAGACTTGACCTTTGAGAGCAATATTATAATTACGGATATTTTATATGTATTTCTAACGCCTTATGCTTAATGTATGTTGCTTTATGTGGAATACATACTTTTTGGTGTCGTAAGTCCTATGCCACCGCTAACGTTGGCGCAGCGGGGTTGCACCGGGTTCCCACAGTTGGGCCAAATATCCACCGTGCCTTGACTTTCATTCGAACCCAGTTTTCCAGGGTTCGTATGTATTAGTTCCACATATTCGGCGCTTTCCGCATCCATTCCGCGAAGGGAAATGGCTCCATCGTATCCCGGACCTGCCGGGTCCAAGCCTTGAAGCCTGGATATTTGACATTAATAAAACAATTATCACGTTATCGTGCTATTGTTCAATCGACATTTATGGGTGAGACACACTCCAGAGCGAGATAACATGTTTTTGGTCTGTCGTCCAGGCTAATCTTCGCAACGGTTGAACCGATATTAAAGAGACTTTTACAGGTAGCTGGTTAATAAGAAGGGATCTTTTTGAACTTACCATTGAATATTTTTCCCAGTTTCACTTCTAAATCTTCTCGCAGCATAAGCCATCACCGGTGCTCCCAACGAAAAGCCCATCAAGCCCACAAGCCTCACTCCAGCTGCTTGCAATAATGCATAACCTCGACCAGATTGTTCTCCGACCTGGAAGAACAATCATATCAAACGAATACACTTGTAATGGATCATAGATTTACAAAATAGGCATGATGATAAATTTTGAAAAACTATTGGATAATGTCCGGAAGTATCTACTATTTCGAAAAAATATCTTATTTCAGCAAAAAAAAAAGATTTGTTGGTAGATAAAATTGCCATTTCAATTATAAGTTATATGCGCAAAAACGCTCGACGGTGTCATGGCGTCGTTCGTGACGTCACTTCTATGTTTTTTCATAGTAGTTTTTCAAAGTTTGAAGATAGATGGACGTGGACGTATCACTTTGATTGGTGTTCGATCCAATATAGCGGATTGCTGTATTTTATAGTTTTATTTTATCAAAATAAACATCAATCTCGCTCAAATAGAAAAATAAATACTTTTTGTACTATAATCCCTGAATCTTATAACATGAGAAAAATTCATAATTTCATTGATTCTTGCTTACTGTCATCATTCCTATCATTGAGAATTTGAAGTAATTAAATTATTATGTTCATCAATTCAGAATATAGGTATATTTTTGAAGAACTGGTCGCTAGGGATCCCAAGGTGCTAGTCAACCACTGCAATAACAATTGATATTAAATTACTTCTAAAAGTGAAACTAAAATAAATCTTATACCCATCGATGTCTCCGCAGAACGGCATAGTAGGTACGTGCCCAAACTGCTGGAAGCATTGCTCCTTTGGATGGCAAAACAAATTCTTTGTCCAAGGTAGCTGCCAGCTTTTTAATAGATATGATGAGCCTATTTGAAAATTCTTTAAAAAAAGCTTGAGCTTCCGGGCCCCACGGCCTCAGGGTGGAGACTAACTACCATTAAGGTTTTCATACTGGCATCTCTTGGTCTTGGTCGGCACTAACTTAGTCGCTGCGCCCGCCATAGTGAGTGAAATGTAGCTAGGTGTTAGGTGGCTGTTTGCACAGGTGGCATCATACACGAGCGACCTTCATATTCTTGAAGGATCTTGCTCTTGCCATGGCAACCCAATGCCTATTGTTCATCTAATGTTACTGTCATTTTATTCGTAGATGTATCAATCCTTACCCATATTATAAATGCGACAGTGTGTTTGTTTGTTGGTTTGTTTCGTTGTTGGTTTGTCCTTCAATCGTGCCACAAATAAGCAAAATATCGACGGGATTTTTTGCATGGGTATAGTTGACGACTGGAAGAGTGACATAGGCTACTTTTTATCCCGGAAAATTAAAGAGTTCCCGCGGGAATTTAAAAACTAAGTCAACGCGAGCGAAGCCGCGGGCATCAACTTGTAGCTTTATAAGGGTACTTCTCTTCTGTTTATTCACTCTTCCTGCTACTGCTACTACTAAAGAATCCTAAGAATAATCGAGTGAGTTGTATTTCTGATCACAAAGATACTTACTGTTCTAGCATTTAGCAGTGCAATTGTTGGATAGCCTGCTGGTCCAAGTATGCCACTGGAAGCTTCCTTCGCCCAGTTCAATATGATCACATTGAAGTTTAATTTTGAATACGCAACAGCGATAGTTTTCATGTATTCAGCATTCTCGTTGAAACCATGCGTGCAGCTCATGGTGTCTCTTGAAGAGTTATAGCATGACGAGTTTATCAAAGGAGTTGGGTTGTCTAGACTAAATTCCGAGTATGAAGAGAAAGACCTGCAAAATTAAATGTTATGTATTCGATTTAAAAAATTTATGACTAGTTATAAAGTTACTAGCTGATGCCCACTACCGCGTGCGACTCGATTAAGTTTATATCACTTTCCGGAATAAAAAGTAGCCTACGTGTTATTCCAGATTATAATCTATCTCTGTGCAGCCACAGGCAAATCGGTTCAATCATTGCGGCTTGATAGAGTAACAAACACCCATCCATTTTTTTTAAAATATTTTTAGCGAGCAAATGAGCAGGCGGGTCACCTGATGTTAAGCGATTACCGCCGCCCATGAACATTTGTAGCACCTGAGGCGGAGGCACCACCAATGCGTTGCCGGCTTTTTAAGAATTTGTTGGTCCGCCCCTTGAATAAGTCCATGTTGTAATTTAGTGGGAACATCGATGCAGTAAGTTGATTCCATAGTTTCAAAGTAGGAATGTGGAAAAAAAGATCTAGCACATTGGATGGTCGAAGTGCTCCAGGCACCCAACTGGTGAGGGTGAAATTGTGTTCGGTGGCGAGCGGTTCGGTTGTAGAAGAAAGACGGTGGAATAATTCATCGATCCATCCATCCAAACTTTCGCATTTATAATATTAGTAGTTCACTATAGACTGTAACCCGTCTAAGGAAAATTGGATGTAACATCCGTTATATCCATATTATAGATATCCATATTGATTTTGTATGTAGCCTAAGAACCCCCGAATTTGGAGGGAAGAAGGAATTTTTTTTATTCGATGACAAGATAGTCATTGACTGCAATCTCACCTGATGCTAAGTGACGATGCAGTCTAAGATGACAGCGGGCTAACTTGGAAGGGGTAAGAGGGAATATGGTTTGGAGGACATGTGGTAAATATTCTTAAAAAAAAAGTAACTTACTCATCATAACAGAGAAAGGAAGCGGCATCGATCGTTCTATAAACACTACCTGTAATATTGGAATTTTTTTATCACTGTCATGCATTTTAAAATTTTACTAGAGGTCGCCAGCGACTTCGCCCGCTTTTTGAATTTACAATCGACAGTTCCTAAATCCCCACAGTTTAGGATTAAGGAGTTGGAACCTGAAGTTTTTATGGGACCATCTTGCAGTTTTGTATCGATTAAAAAAGATTCACGCAAATCGGTTAAGAAATCACGGAGATATCGATATACATAGGTAGAAAAACACAAATCCTTCACTTCCTTTTTAGAAAGTCGGTTAAAAAGTAGCCTATGTTACTTCCGATAACATCAGCTATCCACCAGTGAAAGTCCCGTCAAAATATACGTAGTTCCAGCCGTTCCCGAGATTAGCGGCAACAAACAAACAGACAGACAGACAAAAAATTTAAAAAATTGTTTTTTGTTTTATTTAAGTACCGTATTTACTTACATAGTATGCATTTAGTAAAAAGCTGTTATTTTGTTATTACAAACAGTTAAGTAGGTCAATTTTATTTATTTGTACCTATAGATGTCTGATGTACAGATTGTACTTTATTTAATTTATTTATTTTTATGGAAACATAAAAATAAATAAACCGAGCGAAACCGTGGCTAAAAGCTGGTATTAAATTTTCTAATTATTTCCATATTATTATGTAATCGTAAAATTCAAAATTTAATTTAAAAGAATACTTACCAAGTAGTAAAACTGGCAAAAACGTATAACTGATCATCATTATTCAGTCGTATAGAAGATTTTCAGAAGTAGGAAGTTTCTTTTTACATATGAACACGCAAGGCGTAGGTATAATTTATGTGCATACATTGTCATTATCTTTTAAATTCAGTTGGCCAATCCTGTACAGCCTCAGGTACTGTTTGTTCCGTAGGTACATTTATAGATTTTCAGTACCGGCTTTTCTTAATAGCGATGTTTCAATTAATTTTGAAAAGTTTAGTTTCGGTTGGGTCCATGGTATGGCATTGAATATGGATATTGGATAATAACGAATCACGAAACTTCTTTGTCTTCGTGAATCTATGGACCATATGGTCATCTGTAAACAATTGGGTAGGCAATGGGGAAAAATTATGTCTAAATGTTGTTCTACCATATTATCATTCATATAGATATTTATTTTCACATTTTTCCAAGGAACTCTCAAAAACAAAGTTTATTTATTATGTACATAATGTTTTCAATTTATTAAACGAATAGGTAAGTATAAGACAAATACAGACGTATGAACAAATAGAAATAAATTAAAATTGTCTTTAAACAGTTGCGCGTAATGATTTATTTTACAGATCTTACGAATGCTGAATGGTAAGCATCATTTAAATTCTGAAGAAATATTATTTTGCACTAAGGGTCGATTTCACTAGCACGAAGACGTAAAATAATTCTGTTCCGAGCGAAAATTTTGTAATTTGGCAGATTTTCAATACGTATCTATCAAGACAGAGATGGGCGGAGGAAACTAAAGAGCGACGCGATGTTGCAGTTAGGGTGTTACTAAAGCGAAGAAGAGAATGTGTACTGGCTAGAGCGGAGTAGAGTGCATAGCTTTACCCCGCTAGCATAAAGCAAAATATCTGCCAACTACATGCAGCACGTCACTCTCTCCACTGCAATCTCTTCAAAGATATTAAAATATCTCCTCTCTTCTTATCTTGAACTGTTTCCACTGAATCTAAGTGGAGAGATAAGGGAATAACGATTTCCTATTGGATGTTTACAAAAACTCTCCTCTCCTCTCCGTCCATCTCTGTCCAGTAACTTTACAGGCTGATCTTGCATGTCTACGAACTCATACTTCAACAGAGCTCTAAAGTAAGGATACCTTTTTACTGCAGAGTTAAATTAGTTTCTCATTACCAAAACACCACAAGAACACCACTGCCACAGTCATAATGCTGCCCCTCATTAGGTCGATCCTTTGTCTAATCTTTGCGTGTATTGTTGTTACGAAATAAGTAAGCAATTCAAAAATGTTGTTTGCGGCTTGCTTTTGATTAAATTAAGATGTGTGTTTTATTTCAATGAAAAAAGTTACCAAATACATAAGTTTTATTTAAAACAATCAAGTAAGTACTTACATAAAAATATAACACGATAATTTACAAAAAATATTAGACGAATTATTACTAAGTAATTAATTCTATTTTTTCTAATTATATTTGTTACACAATTATTCGATTCTAATTTTTATTTTCACATTTAATCGATTCTATTATTATCTTATACATACCAATTTACAGACAGGGCATTAAAAAAATATTCCATTCTACTATAGTTATTCGAAAAACATAGTTAGTTAATTATAATCAGATTCTACCTATATTTTACAAAACGTTAACGTAATTTTGAAATCTAGTGGACTAATAACGATATTGTCCCTAATAATTTATAAAAGTATCCTTAGACATATATAAATTATAATTTATTTTTCTCCTTCATTTAGGAAGTCATATTTGAAACTGTGGAAACATTCGTCAATTAAGATTTAAATTGCTTACAACATCCTATACTATTTTTTTCTACATATTTACATATACATTAAGATACAAAATTAATATTTTAGTTTATATTCAAATGATACATTAATAATATATGACAAGATTCTTGTAACTATGCTGATATTATGTTGGATCGGAGTCAGTTTAAGGAACCTTATCTGTCCTAACATTTATTTTATAAGTAGGTACATGACTTTCACTCTTTCATTAAGTGTTTAACAATATTAGTTTTTTTAGCGATTTTTACTTGTAGCTCAATTACTTTCTGATAATGATGTAAATATATAGACGCGACGATAAAAGTATTATAATTTTTTTCAACGCTTTTAAATACTTAAATCTGGTTTCAATATTAGTTTATTTGAAAATAAAAAGATCTATTAATATATAATATATTTTCAATTCGTAATCGGCTTAATAATATTTTTGATTTGTTAGCTACAACTATCTACTATCGCACGAATTCTTTGTTTTTCCATCTTTCTAAAACTTGTTCTAATTCTGCGGAATATCAGGATTTCTTAAAGAAAATACTTATTATCTACTATGGTGACTAGAGAGAAATTAATAATCATTGTTCCTCTTTAGAATTCTTGTACATGTGTATTCATTCATTCAGTTGTTAAATTCGCTAACTTGCATATTGCATAAAATTGATTCGACATTAGTTGGTTCCAAGATATGTTGTTTATCTCTTCAAGGCGGAGCTGCGGCGATGTTGTTAGGAACCATCTCAGATTCATCGTCAACCGTGTCTGCTTCATTTTCTTTATTCACTGGCTCTTCTGGCTCATCCCTCATTAAGGCTCGATACTTCTTAGCGATTATCTCCCAGTCGACTACGTTCTCTATCCTCGTCATGTTGCTGAAGCTCATTTGGGAGCCTAGAGGACTAAGGTGGACTACTGAGAGACGTGTCGAATCTGGAAATTATTCAGTCATTTGAATTCTTAGTATTAGTCTAAATATATAAAAGGCAAAGGTGACTGACTGACTGACTGACTGACTGACTGATCTATCAACGCACAGCTCTAACCACTGGACCGATCGAGCTGAAATTTGGCATACAGGTAGCTGTTAGGGCGTAGGCATCCGCTAAGAAAGGATTTTGGAAAATTTCAACTCCAAGAGGGTTAAATAGGGGGTTAAAAAATCGAACCTAACGTGAGCGAAGCCGCGGGTTAAAGCTAGTATTCTTATAATAACAGGTTATTTACTAGACTGAACTAAATATAAAAACCTGTAAGGAGGGCAGAATATCAAATTGTTGCATGTCTTTTCGGTAATAAAATCATTGCCCTGGTTAAACCGGGAATTGTATAAACAAAGGAAAATTTTTATTACTAAAAAAGTATATTTTTTATTGGTTCCGGTTCAAGACATTTTCATGGGCATATTTTTTAAAATGCGCTTTCAGTAAGTACTTGCTCAGTTGAAGTAGACACATGCAGTAGATACCTAAACGAATAGAGGTACCGAATAGCGATGCTATGTCATTCTTTAAGACCTCAACTATATCCATTCAAAAATCACGTCGACCCGTTGCTTCATGATTGCAGGAAAAACCAATAAACAAACATATGTTTGCATATGTAATATTAGCAAGGACGCTATCATATTTTACAACTTACCTTTAGGAACAACCTGTCCTCTCTTGACTTTGGACAGCCACTTCGCACCAGCCTTGGACCTGGCGCTCATCTGCTCCTGACGCTGCAGCCCAATCATATGCACCAAGCTAGGCCTTTTCTTCTTGTTCAGCCGCTCCTGAGTCAGTACAATAGTTGTGTCATCTCAATTAATGGTAATAGATAAATATCCCTCCCTTTAACGGGGCAGGAAAACATCGTGGGAAAATCTGCTTGCCTCAGAATTCTCCATATCTCGCGTTTGTTGTTGTCAAACGTCACTGACCCTGATAACGTAAAATTTGCAGTAGCGACGGCAGTAGCAATGCGACAGCAATCACTACGCGCTCGGTCGCAAAACGTCACTAAAACTCGTATTACGGAAGCTAATCGCACGTCTATTAATTTTACTTTGACGTGAATGTCATCGAATTCTTATACGATCAATCGAATTAAAACTTAGACTAAGCATACAGAACAATTGAGTATCCGCTGTAAGAGTTATTTAAACTAATTATTATTAAGATCTTTAAGATGCCTATTTTTTGCCACGTTCACTATTATCGTAATAAACTTACCTTACACCTGTGTATGAGCCACATAAGCCAAGTGGTGACGAGATTCAGCGGTGACGGAGCGGTGTTGGTTCGATGCATGTTCCGAATTAGCTTGGACAAACCGTACTTCCACTCTATGTCTGATTGTGCCTGAAATTATGAAAACATTTTGTAAAAAATTCGACTGAGAATATTGTTGAGATAAAGAATTATTATGTCTATTACTCGATGTTGACGTTAAAATTAGAAATAATAATTTAAATCTTACTTTGTTATTTAAAAGCATACAAAATTATCTCCTGTAGCAACAAGATGAATTTTACCGAGTATATTTTATTATTTAACGCGATAACATGACTTTCTTATCGAGTAAATTAAATAAAAGTATTACAGAAGAAGGCTTAAGTTAGATGTATTAATAATAATAATATGGTAACAGCAGAAATGTGTTAATAAAATATTAATTTATGTATTCAGTGGATTAATAAATGTTTTCATTTATTACTTGTATGTTTATAGTATTTTTTTTTAGAAACAATACTTGAATAATTGTAGAGCTAATCAGTTGAAAATCATCCTTTCCTAAATTTTCCGGGATAAAAAAAAAAGATACCGGCCGAATTGATAACCTCCTCCTTTTTGGAAGTCGGTTAAAAAGAAGCCTATGTCACTCTTTAAGTCCTCAGCTACACCCATGTAAAAATCTGATCCGTAGCTCTGTGTTGCAGCCTGATTGAAGGACAAACCATCAAACAAACACATTTCCTATGTTATAATATTAGTAAAATGAATTGCAAAAGTACCTACATATGTAGTGAATTTATACCAGTACAAAATAGAGGTTTTATAGCATATAGAGGAAGATATTATTATTGAGGTTAAAGTTTTTACACAGATTATAAATTCTGATCGTGTACCGACGCCAATTTTTAATTAGTGCAGGTGTGCGCCATTCGATACCTGTATCCGCTGGTATGTATCTGACATCATGGCGATGAGCAGATTGATCAGTACAACTACGGACACCAGCATGTAGATGCCGAACACTATTTTGAACAGGTAGTTGGTCCACGCCGGCTGCGTGTTGCTATCGTTCCTGTGGACTCTAGTCTGCTCCGTCGTCGTTTGCCCGAACACCGCGAAGAAGAGCAGCTCGAAGGAATACAACGGGTTCATAGTCACTGTGAACAATCGAGGTGAAGTTGATGGCAGTTACCTGTATGCGCTGGTAAGTGTCCGACATCATCGCAATTAGGAGCGTAACGAGCACCACGATGGACATCAACAAGTAGGCACCGAAGACGAACTTGAACAGGTTCTGTGTCCACAACGGTCGCAAACTCGAAACGTAGTTAAGGTCTGACAAAGTAATCTGGCCGAAAAGGGCGAAGAACAATTTCTCCAAGGCTTCGATCGGTGCTAGCGTCGCTAGAAGACAACACGAGAATGGACCATATTCTGTTTTCTATTTCATGTAGGGGTAGCTTAATGCAGGCTGGCTTTCTTTTTAAATTTATAAGTAGTATGATCGAATTTTGTTCAGTAACTTTAGTTTGTGAATTTGTATGGATTACTGAATCAGCATCAATTTACCCCTTCACTTTTACTTCGTTGACAGTATATTAACAATTAAGGCGGTGCTCTACACTCAAAACAGAACTTTCGGTATTTCAACGAAAAAACCACATCTAGTATATTGATTCCACTAACTATTACAATCGTGTGCGCTATGGGGTAGATTGATTTGTGTAGACATGTACGGTGTAGCATGAGAAGTGTTTTTGGTAGTAAATGCGTAACATCGAATCCAGAGTATTTCATGTACCTGCATCAATCTACCCCAATCCCCTCTACTTGTGTCGGGAAAGGTCAGCGTGGGCGCAACGATGACGCCACATCGACGACTTTAGCCAAACATGTCGATAAGGTACCTCAAGAAGTCGGTGAACAAACGCAGGACAAAAGCCAGCCACGCCATGCGCAAATCAAACTTGCTCCATTTAATGCGGTGAAGTCGGCCACTCATTCCTCTAAACACTTGTGATGCGAAATGCATTTTCTATTGTTATTTTTAAATCTGAAAAATAGCAATGTTACTGATCTTTTTCTATGTTTATTTAAAGTAAAATAGAAAATGCATTGAGCAGTAAATTAGGTTAATTCTAAATCTAACATTAAAGTTTTGCCAACGTTTGGCAATTCCGACATTGCAATGAAGACATGCTGGAAACACGGCAAGTTGTGTGTATGTATACATGGACCTATCTCATTCCACACACTCCTTGTGTTTGTTGCAACGATAAATCGGAACAAAACAAAATTATAAATCAAAGTTTTTTGTCGACGATGATAACATTCTCGATATGGTGGCAAACGTTCAAGCTTGCAAGCGGATGGAATATAAATTAAAACAAAACAAGCACATCGATAAAATGCAATCATCGTATGAATGATACTGTTTATGCGAAACAATAAAGTATTGGAATATTTTAATTTTATCACGACTAACGCTAACACAGACTTACGACTCGCTGGGCCTTGTTTTCTTCGATATGATTCTCCAGGATCAACCCATCGAGAATCAAATAATTGTCGCTTCGTTCGGAGATTATTATCTACCGTGTAATAATTATAAAAATGAAATTGTTGCATTATAAAGAAAAAATCAAATAATTACGGAAATAGATAACACTCTTAATAAGTTAAATCCAAAATATGACACTGGCAAATTATTTGGTATTGATGGGGTATAAGTAAGGACAATTTTTGGTGACAAGCTAATGACAATAACAAAAATGAAGTCCTTACCGTCTGAAAACAGTCTTCTTCTCGCTTGTCTTGCGTATTTGTTATCTTCTGGTTTGTATATATTTCTAAACGGTTGGTTCAGCGCCACAATGTGCATCGAGAATCCAAATACAAATATTGCTAAGACTGCAAGAAATCTTCCCAGATCCTTCATGAGGTCCCCAATAATAATCGCCCAAGGACCGAAGAGGTGATGGAAGGATAAGAAGTCTAATATTTGAACACATGCTAATAAAAATGATAAAGCAAAACATTGATTCCTACAGTACATTAATGTTGGCCAATACTTAGGTAATATAAAAATCCACCCAACGACGTGGGTTGCTACTCCAATCATACCTAATAGTAAAACTGCAATTTTTATCCAACCTAAACCTGATTTATCACTGGGGTTGGTTAGCTCAAAAAGTAAAAGACCACTTAAACAAATGAGAAGTATCCATTCATACCATCTAGGTACTAAGCTTTCCCTAAATATAGAATTATATATAGGCGTTATAGCTACTAATGATAACAATATCATTAGGTAAATATGCGACGTTAAATATGACATAAACTTAATTATAGGAATTTTATTATATTTATGTCCTAATGGAAGGGAAAATACCACCCATACTGGTGGGCAGATTATGAACGCGAAAAAAAGGAACAAAATTTTGATGCCAGTCCATTTGAGGCTCCCACGCCAGAGTTCCTGGAACGAAAGCATTGATGTATAACCAGAAAACACGTCAAAGGAAGCTATTGCTGTAGCAGACGAAGTTACCTATTTTTTACCTGAAGATATCTCTGAACGACTGTGTGGGCGATAACTTCTTTTTGCTCATTCTCTATTAAAACATCTAAAAATTCTATATTTCTATTGTCTGTAGCTGTGAGAATATGGCCAGCCGAGTCGGCACCAGCTGCTAAAGCCAATAACTCTGTAGCCATCGCTTCGCATTGTTTTCCAGCTGCTATGAGATCTTTGGCACGCTCTTTTTCCTGTTAAAAAAATTACCCTCTATGAAAACTAAAATTAATTTAAGATACAGAATATTTAATTCATGTTATATTTTTGTTGCATAAATACCTTTGTTGATAAATTAATATATAAATTGGATAATTTAGCCGCTGTATCAACAGGTGCTGGGGACACTAACACAAACTCTTCGATGGGTATATTATTGTGGTTTTTTGAACACACCATCAAATTGTAAATAAACCTTTTGTCATCCATAAGCGATTGCGTATCGTGTTCTTTATGCAAGAGATATTCCAGGACGTCGTTGTGGTTTTCAGAGGCAGCAAACCAAATTGGGGCGCAGTTCAAATTTGTTTCACTTTTTGGTGACGCACCTGATTCACACAATAGCTTAACTACATTTAAATGCCCTGCTTTGGATGCACAGTGTAAAGGAGTCCATCCATTTTTGTCAGTTGCGTTGATTTCAGCTCCTTGTCCAAGTAAAACTTCAACCATTTGATAATGCCCGTGTGTCGATGCTATATGTAAGCCAGTCTTTCCATGTCTATCCGTGCTTTGAAGTAACTCTGCTGATCTGCTTAGTAGTAAACCGACTATTGACATATGCCCCCCAAAGCATGCTAAATGAAGTGGGTTGTATCCCTGAAATTAATAGATTAAAAGATCTAGGTTTCTTTTCATTGATTTCATAAAGGTACTAATTTTTTTCCAAAATAATTTTTTCTGTGACTTACATTTTCATTCGTAGCAGCATCAACTTGAACTCCGGCTGAATTTAGCAATAGCCGCACGACGTTCTCATTGCCATTGTATGCGGCCAGGTGAAGTGGAGTAAGACCAGATTCAGATCCCAAGATTGGTACCAACGATACTCCAGTTGGAGGTTCCGACTTTACAGTTCCCGGCACATAAGACAAAAGTTCACGGACCGTTTCTACATAAAAAAAATAGTAAATTAGTAATTTAAAAATGTTTAAATATTTAAAATTATCACACATTACGTAAAAAAAGAAGTTAACCTGCTTGCCCGTAGTAAGCTGCAATATGGAGTGGGGTTAAGCCTAACTTTTTACTTGATATCCTTAAAGTGTTAGTAGATCGCATGACATCTAATACATTTGTATGGCCGTGTTCAGCCGCTAGGTGGACTGCAGTTAATCCTGCTCTATTTTCATCAGTGCACGATGCTCCAGCCCTGACTAAAACCCTAACTACATCTGCGTGACCACCTTCGGCAGCTAATTGCAGGGGAGTGGATTCGTTCAGCTTATTTCGCGCTGATATTACACCATTTCTATCAAACTTCATTAGTTCTTCTATTACTTTAACAGATCCTTGAATAGCTGCAATATGTGCACACGTGTTGCCTTCTTTTGTTGTAGCCATTACTAAGTTTGGATGTTGTTGTAGAAATAGCTGCACTACCTCTGAATAATTATTTTGTGCAGCAGTGTGGATAGGTTTCTGACCTAATTCATCTGTTGCATCAATATTGGCACCTAGTTCAAGCAACAACTTGCAGACTTCGATTTGTCCACTCGCTGCTGCCAAATGTAGCGGAGTTTGTTTTTTCAATGTTAAAACATCTATCATAGCATTATGATCTCTTATTAAAAATTTTACTAAATGGGCATAGCCATTCATAGCTGCTAAGTGTAACGCAGTTCGCCCGTTTCTTGCTTTAGAGTTGATAAAAGCTTTATTTGTCAGTAAAGCGTCACATACTTGTAAGTATCCATGTTCAGCGGCTAAATGTAATGCTGACCGTCCTTCAACATCAAACACATCTACTCTTGCATGGTTTGCAAGTAAATTATTGACAAGTTCCATATGACCTCTGTTACAGGCGATGAGTAATGGTGTCCATCCGATGGAGTTTTGTTTGTTCAGAGCTCTACTGACATCAGCAGTTGACATGTCTGTTATCATTTCTGTTAACACGTCGTTGTTGCCTGCTATCGCACAAAAGTGAAGAGCTGTTTCATGATTATGTTTCGTTTGCAGATTCACGTCAGCACCGTTTTGCATTAAACACTTGACTACTTCTCTATCTGCGGAAGCTGCTTTTACCTCTTCTTTCGTAATTTGTCCAGCAAAATGTAAAGCACTTGCACCGTCCTCGTCAACGGTATCAACGTACATAGTGGCAACTTTTTCACCTTTGCGTGTTTTTACGAATTCTATCAAATGTCGTACAATATCTGGTTTACAGCTCCTACATGCCATATGAAGAGGCGTTTCGCCATTCTGTTAATTAAAAGCGCATTATTATACTGGTCTAAAATAGGAAGCATACTGCATGAAAGAATTGTAGTTTGAAATTGTTTGAAGTCATTTATGCTAGAACGTACTATCCGTGTTCCGTCCGACCGCAAGAGTATTAGCAACTGCACGGAACAGCCTAAGTATAATACACATAAATCTCCATACTATTTTTATTTTAATATTATGTTTCTAACATAATAGCTTTTAAAGACTTTCTTGATCTATTTGCATCTTTTTTTTCTCTTTCATATGAAAGATAAAAAAAAGGATTAAATTATTTTGCTAATATGACGTGCGTGAATCTATGAGGGACGTATGACCATAGCCA
Source organism: Hipparchia semele (assembly GCA_933228805.2). NCBI lineage: Eukaryota > Metazoa > Arthropoda > Insecta > Lepidoptera > Nymphalidae > Hipparchia > Hipparchia semele. The sequence goes on along the minus strand of OW121717.1, from coordinate 4,678,402 downwards.
TCCTTCTAAATTATTGTTCCATCTCAGATTACACTAGCTTTACTTCTCCTGAATGTCATTTTTATACTTTATATTTGTTACACTATAGACTAGTGGTTCGCCCCGAACTGAGACCTCGCGATATCCCATAATTCCCAAAAGTTTTAATTATATATTGTAATAATTAACTTTTAACATTAGACGCAATAAAAAAAATAATAGTTGACATAAAACTGTTTTACTGGCACAGCGCCATCTATTAGCATTATTGTGAAGCATTTAAAATTAAATAATTTCGTTTCTTTATAACATTTATCTAATTTTAGTATTTGTTGTTCAAGTACAGGATATAACTGAATATTCAATCAAGTTTCACGTTCTAATATCCAGTAATTCAGAAGTTATAGGGCTCTGACAGACATTTGGACACACACATCTCTGTCTAGTAGGCAAGCGCCCTAGTTGACTCAGAGAACTCGCTTCGCTCGTTCAATTACTAGACTGTGATTACACCTAATGATAAGTGAATATGAAGCCTAAGATGGGGCGTGCAATGAAATTTATACCTTTGTTTTCCTTAGCGGGTCGCCGCCGTCTTCTAAAAGAAGCACCAAAGTCGCCAAGTTTCCATACCTCGCTGCTACGTGGACAGGCGTCATACCGTCTTCTGTTGCTTTATTTGGCCCAGCACCAGATTTTAAAAGCATTAATGCGCATTTGTCACCTAAAAATTTAAATTGAGTTTTAGTTAAAACCCTGGCCTTTCTAGAGTATTCGAATCACAAAGTTTGAAATAATAAAGATAAAAATACTTTTAAAAAAGCAGTCTTTAAACGCCATTTTGTAACGTTAGTTGTTACACATTAATGTTGAAGTCGGGCGTTTGAAGTCGTTTTTTTAAAGATTTTTATGTTTTAATTTTTTAGTGTAGGTTCGTAGGATCAATTTACATAATATATATAATTTTCTGATGGCGAGCGATTTGCTCTTATTTATTGAAGAGTTTAGTCCTTCATCACCGAAGATATTCATCAGATCTTCACGAAATTTAAATGAGACCGACCCGATGGTATATCCTTTCAAATAAATTTTTTTTTTAAATCGTATTAGATTTGACGGAGTTATGGAGTAACATCACCAAAAAATATATACGCGTCGAATTGAGAACCTCCTCCTTTTTTTAAAGTCGATTAAAAACACGAGGGTTGTAGATAGAAAGCATTACATCTTGTTCCAATCAATATATTTAAGTAACTACTATGAACTGATTACTACGTATGATAAAATTCGTCGAATAAAACGCCACATAAAGATCGCTAGCAATACATAACTACTTGTGGTAGGAAATGGAACGGCTAATAGCAATAACAATAACGTTGGCGAAGGTTGTAAATTCATATAATTTACGTGCGAATGTAATTTATATATCATACTAGCTATTTTTCGCGACTGCGTTCGAGTTAATTTATTAGGTCTTCACCAAAATTACTACAATACCAATACCACAGTGTGGTAACTAGACACGCGACTAAGTTCTTCCGATTTCTAGGCGATTTTCGATAACGCATTCGAAAACGCCGGTCGCCGCTGCTTAAAGCATCGGGTCTGGTCGGCCCTTGAAGGATATAGCATATAGCCCACGCCCGGGCCAATGTGTCAGCAAGATTTACAGCAAGACGCAATGTTTACCGTCGGGAATTCTCGCCGCAATATGTAGCGGGGTCTCCCTTTGCTTGCCCCCTCGTATGTGCACATCCGCCCCGTAGCCAAGAAGTGTTTCGACAACCGCTGGCTTGCAAGACTCGACCGCTATGTGCAGGGCCGTGTAGTTGTCCTGTTCATAATGATAGAAGGAGTTAGTTTTATATTGTTGTTATTGTTACCTTACACTTCAAGGAAATATCCGAAAATTTTCTTTTAAATATATATAAAATTCATCAGCGACAGGCGGGGATCGAACGACTGCCAGAGAATTAACCAGTTTACGGTCGTTTAGTGCCCGTGAACACCGAAATTAGTGATAGATGATAGCAACTGTTAGCGACATCTTGTAGCAGTACATTGCACTAGTCGGTCTATGTAATAAAATATGTATGTGTGTAGTTCGGCCGTGGTGTAACGGTTAACACACTCGGGCGCGATTTTCAGAGATATGTGGGTTCGAATCCCGCCGACCTCGGAATTTTTGATATGTATTTATAAATCTGTTAGGATATTTCCTTTAAGTGTAGGTTAACACTTAAATAAAAAAAAATAAATAAAAAAAAGAATGTAATAAAAAGTAGATATTATGTATTTAAAAAAATTACGATATTTATTAGGTAAGCATACTAGCGAGAAATAAAAATATTTGTTGATTTCCTTAAAAACTTACATTGGTGGTGACATCGACGCTTTCCCCCTTCTGTAGCAATGTGTTGATGATGCCCACGTGGCCGTATCTTGCCGCCGTGTGTATACTCCGAGCACCGTCCTAATACAAGCGAGGATTAAGAAACAAGATTTAATAATAATATAAAAAAGCTGATTTAAAACGCCACTATATAAAATACGAGTAACTTTATTTTGGACACGTATGTTGAATTTGTGTGTGCCTAAATAGAAACTAAAATTATTTTATACTGTGGTAGTGGCGTTTAAAGTCGGTTTTGTAAAAAGAAGTTTTTTATATTAAAAATATAATTTTAACCACATTTTAACCTTTTAAGTGTAGCTTCATCGGACAAATTAACTAGAATAAAGTCTTATACCTATCTGTAATCATAGATCATCATGTCACACCTTGAAAACAAAAGTGGCATTATACTGAAAAGAGCAATATTGAGTTACAACGACATCTAGATTACACAGTATTTTTTCTTCCAATTATTTGCTAAGATATTGAACAAAAATGCTGCGTCAAAACTTTAAATAGTCATACTGAAAAATTAAAATTTTTGTAAAACGCCACTTTTGTTTTCAAGGTGCGATGTAATTAATAGGATTAGTAAGATTTTCCGGTTTTAAGCCTACTCGGAGTCATGTAAAAGTTTTTTTACTCACTTTATTTGGCATATGAAGATAGACACCTTTCTTGAATAGCATCATTGCGCAGTCGGCGTGGCCGTTCAAAGAAGCGATGTGCATGAGAGTGCTGCCATCTTTGGTCCTCTCGAAAATAGACGCTTTGAATTTATCAGCCAACAACTCGATGATAGCGGCGTGACCATTCTCCGCTGCTAGATGCATCGGTGTTCTATCTGAAGAGGATGCGATATTCTTGAAATGTATTATCATACACCTAGTACGTTTATCTCACGAAGTTACGGGCGCTTTACTTGTGGTTATGTCGTGTACATGCACATTGCGTAAGTGTGCGCGCCTGTCAGGAGCCTAGGTGGGAGCGGATACGACACACACACAACCATGAGTCACGTGCCTTCGTTAATTGAAAGAACTATACCGATTGTAATAATTGCTGCATACTCGTAAGTTTTTTTTATTCGATGACAAGATAGTCCTTGACTGCGAGCGATCTCACCTGATAAGTGACGATGCAGTCTAAGATGGTAGCGGGTTAACTTGGAAGGTGTATGGCAGTGTACATTCAACCTAATCTTACCCTTAATCGGTTTCTATTCACCATCGTGCCGGAACGCTAAATCGCTTGGCGACACATTTTTGACGTTAGGGTGGTAACTAGCCGCAGCCAAAGCTTTCCACCAGACCAGACCAGGAACAATTCAGAAATAATAAATTCCTAACTTGCCTCCGCCGGGAATCGAACCCGAGACCTCCCAATTATAAGACCACAGCGCTCACCACTACGCCAAGGAGGTCAATGAAGGGAGGTTCCTACTGGAAATAAATTTTATTTCAAGGAGAAATACAAAAAAGAGTCATAAAAGATGGAACCAAATATCTGATGCTATTTTTTTACACAAGTGGTGTATCATCGGGAATTTAGAACTCTTATTTACTCAAATACTAGTTGAAGCCCGCGACTTATCTGCGTACATTTAGTCTTTAAATCCCGTGAGAACTCTTTGATTTTCCGGAAAAAGGTAGTCTAAGTCCCTCTTCAGGATCTTAACCAATTCCATGCAAAAAATCACGTCAATCCGTAGCTCTGTTGCAGCGTGATTGAAAGACAAACCAACAAACAAAAACAAGGAAGTAAGGATATCTTCTGACAGTGAATGAGGTCGAAAAAAAAATATCTACAAGAGGTGGAATTTTAAATAAGTTGACATTGAACTATCATTTCTGTTCTCTCCTAAAAATGGATTTTAAGTTACCTATAAAACTCTGAGTAAAGGTATCAAAGCATCAGGATAATTAAGGAATCTGCATAAAGAAATAAAATAAAGTAGTAAAAAATGTTCGAGGTAATCACCTATTCTATTTAATATTCACATAATTTGCGTTCAGCATTATTTTTGACATGTAACTTTCTAATTTACATAGGTTTACATAGTGTGAGATGTGTATCTTCTCGTATTGTTTTATTCATAGCATTAGCTTTTTTAGTAGGTAATATACCTAAATACATTTAGGTGCCGACCTTTATTTACGCTTTAAATTAAGTAATAACGTAGATTTACGTAGATAACCTATTTAGATAACAATTAATAAATCCCGAGAAAGCAAAGTATGTAATTCAAACAAAAGTAAATTCCTTAAGTTTTGGAGAAAAGATTTATGAGTAGCATCGATGTATAAGGTATCTATAATCTACTAGATACTAGATATGGCAGTCTGAACACTCACTTCGTTTTGTGTGTCTTGTTGTTTGTTGTTGAAAAAAAGTCTTTTGCATAGACTTCCACATACGGTCTTACGTCGCCTGTATCTAGCGGCTCCTAGGGTTGCTATTTCAGCACCTCGGGAGTACTCGGGATCCCAACAATCATCAGTTCTTCGCACTATTTACCCCACCTATTTCCCCTTAAACTTTGTGGCTCCCTGAGTTATGACGGTAACTTTGATTCTCCTGATTTTTGATTTGATCTCGCAGGGCTCTCCTAGCATAGCTCATAATCGTTTGGACGGAAGAAAGATCGAGATTCTAGTCATCTTACCTTCGTTATCAGCGATGGCAGCATTGGCCCGAACTCCGTAGAAGTATTTCACCAACGGCTCATCGCCTTCAGCAGCAGCTATGTGGAGCGCCGTCTGACCAGCTCCGTTGACTGCATCCACCACTGAGCCGTAGTCTACTAAGATGCGGGACATGTCCACGTCTCTTCTTCTGGCTGCGAGGTGCAAGGCCGTGTCGCCAGATGGGGTACTAGCCTGGACATTAGGTGTTTACACAAGGCTGAGGTCTACAAAACTAGTTCTGACTTGGATCGGACTTGAGTCAGAGTTAAAACGAGACATAAATGTGTCCTGCAGGGTGAGCATGGGCAGGAGACAAAAAATTTATCCCCGATTTTATCCACTGATAAGAGATAAAATTATCTTCCCCCTATGCTAAAGCATGACGACAGGGGAAAGGAGAAATGTATTCATAGATATTATTTCCACTATTTTGCCCATGCTCGACAGGTGGGTAAAACTGAGCAAGGAGGTAAACATTTTATCCTTTCCCCGTGGATAATATGTCCCCTGCCCATGCTCACCTTGCTGACATAAATGTGTCTCATTTTTACACTATTTTGAGTCTGAGCAGAGTGAGAGTACGATTTAAAAGATTAGGGTCAAAATATCAAAATATTGATATTCATGAATAAAGAATTATACTTAATCGAAAGTGTACCTAATAATATTTGAGAACAACATTTGAACACTCTATCATATTGAAAAAGTAAAATTATAAATCTTAAGAAATTGAAAAATTCAAGATCTAAACTAAATAGGTATCATAAAAAATATACCTAAAGGATACGAGATTAATTTGAAAAACAACAGCTTAAGTCAAAGTTGAAGAGATCTAAAGATACCTTTACTTGTTAGTCGCTCAGATTTTAAGCTACCACATCCACAAATCAGTAAATCATACCTAAATCATCCCCTAAGTACGAGTCTTTTTACATAGGCAGCCCTTAAATACAATCCATTACCCCTATGCCATTTTCACCTTTAGGTGTTCCCTAAATTTCTTAAAAACGTACTAATTGACAGAAAGCGTCAACTAACTTAGCTTAGGTAGCCCATAAAAGTTATGGAACGTTGAGAAAAACGAGCATTAGTATCTCATAACCTTACGGGAGACTCGTTTTAAAATGGAGGACTGGCGTCAACAAACCTTGAGCTGTTCGGCGGTCTGCGCGCTGAGTAGTTCGCGCACCATGCTCTGGTTGCCGGCCTCCACCGCCAACAGCAGCGGGATCTTGCCCCTCTGGAACACCATGTCGCGAATTAGCTTTTTCCATTCCTTTTGCCGCGCGCGCTCCTTATTCAACTCGATGAAGCTCAGCTCGAGCTTCTGCAGGTCCCTAGGAAGATTCGCCGGCGGGCTGCGGACGCCCGAACGCAAACCCAGGCTCGCGCTGGTCGACCCGTCTCTGTCCTTATCCCTGCCATTTTCGGACATGGCGGGAGCAGATATTCGGAACTATCTCAACACTGAAATCCATTCGGTGCAGTGTCTATGCACGAACTATTCACGCCAGTGCGGTATGCCTGCACGGAGCTTCCTAACTCACAATACAACTGATACTTTCGAGACTTATATGCATCGCAATCTTCGTAGGCGGTTCGACATAACATTAAATCGAATAGCGATCGTTCCTCGCATGCAATAGGCGACCTGGCGTTGGCGCCTGGATTGTCGCACGGTATACATACTTGGTCCTCCATCGCTACTGTTCAGCGAACGCGGGCTGAGCGTGCGCGCCCATGGCAAAACTGCCTTACTCTAGTCGTGTCGTAGGGCGGACTGAGACTTATTGTATTAAAATTACTAATTTTGAAATTCAACGTTGACGCTATAACTAATATTCCGCGGCTGATTTGCATTGTAAATTTTGCGTTGTGACGTTTACAAAGCTCGGTGGATAATTAGCTAGTTTCTATTCGTGGGGGGTGGCTAGTTTTCGATGTCGGAATGTCGTTAAAATGATAGCCTTGTACTAGTTTCGGTTTAAGTTTAGTACTTTTGTTTCAAGTTTCGTGTAGTGCGTCAAACCATCAGGAAGGAATGCGACGATGATGGATTTTTGTATTGTAGCACGTTATTTTTAGTAGAAGTTTTCTTCGAGTGCGTTTGTTTACAATCTCGTTTTGGGGGGGAGCCCCCATGGCGATGGCGGTGCCAGGCGACAGACTCTGCACGCGATCGTCGTGACCAATGCTGCATCAGCTCTATTTACTATAAATGCCACTACCGAATCAAAATCCTAATAACAAAGCTATAAAGTCTAAAATTTACCTGTCTCTTTGTTAACAAGAAATCGGCGTAGATTAAATTACTACATACATAAACTTTTCTGTCGTATATTGGAAATTGCTCATGATTTACTACAATGTTTGTCTAACAACTGCATAACATTCATGTATAAGGTTAAGTTTGCAACGAATAATATGAAACTGAATTTGCAAATTGGAAATTAATGCAATGTCTTTAAGGCAAGTTTTCATCAGGGCAAAATCTTGAGCAATAGACACGTTGAAATGCTCACAATAAAGGTTTGACATTTTTTTTAAATTTTTTGATGTCAACATCTCTGATGTCATGACTTCTTCGGTATAGTTAGCTTAGCTTATTCTTAGTTATTACCTCATCAGGGCGTAGTCTTATGCTCCTGTCGAGAATTAGCCTACTATTCACTGTGAATACAGTCTATGTAGTAAGAGCTATTTGACTATATGACGTCATAATCCATAACTTCTACAACAGACTTAGTCTAGCTTATTCTCGGCTCTTACTCCATCTGTGCGCAGTCTTATGCCAGAAGTGCTCTTAGTCTAGTGGCTATAACGTTCTGCTACTTTTTAGATGTAGGTAGAGCAGGACTTATACTACCAACGCTTACAACAGTATTATTTCAATTTTGTTTTGAGATGTCATACAAAGTCAACCTTAATGTAATTACCTTAATGTAATTATTACTATAAGATTGTCATTAGGTATATGACATGTCAAAACAAAATTGAAATAATATTGCTGTAAGCGTTGGTAGTAAAAGGCCTTGTTTGATGTTAACTTCTATCACATTAAAGGTGAGTTCAACTCTACAATGTATTTAGCCTAGCTTAGCGTCTCAGTTCTTACCCATCAGTGTGCAGTCTGTCCCTGCCGGGAATTGTCTGCAGTATGGCACTATGCTGTGATAATCTGCTACTATGTAGATGTAGCTAGAGCTGTTTCATTTCAATTTCTCTGACGTTACAAGTCATAAATTCAACAATAAAGTTAACTTAGCTCATTCTCAGTTCTTACCCCATCAGTACGCAGTCTTATGTCCTTGCCGGCGGCAGTGAGCAGCGCTCGCAGTATGCTGGTGGCTGTTCCGGTCTGTCTGCTGGCCACTATGTGTACAGCTGTTTGTTGGCGGCTCTGTGAATGGAAAGAGTATTTTTACAAAAAAGTACTTTCCTTTTTACGCTGAAAGTTCACAAACAAAACAAAGTACAGATAAATTTTGCTTTATATCTATTGACAGAATGCAAACGGCAATTGGAATGGCATTCCGAACCAGTGTTACCACTGGAATACTGCATATTATCCACGGGGAAAGGATAGAATGTTTATTCCCTCCCTCAGTTTTATTCACCCGTCGAGCATGGGAAAATCCATCCGCAGTGGAAATAATATCCACAGTGGATATACTTATAGGAATATACTTCTCCTTTCCCCTGTCGCTATGCTTAAGCATAGGGAGAAGATAATTTTACCTCTTGTCAATGCATGAAATCGGGGATAAAATTATTGTCTCCTGCCCATGTTCACACTGCAGAAGGGAAGCGTGATAAAAAAAACTTTGGAAACCCTGCTCCACAGCATTAGCGATCATGGAAGGAGAATAGAAACGAGACGTTTGTAATATGGCTAGGGCGGCAGCAGTGGATGTCTATGCTAATGCGTCAATTTTTTTTATTTCTTATTATGAAATAGGCTTGCGCTTGACGACAATCAATAATGAAAAGCATCGATGATGATTAGGTTGGAGCGCACTTGCCTAGAAAATGCCTATTCACCCTTGTCTTGTAGGTACTCAGATTATACGTGGCCGGAAACACAGATGCTGGAAGTGCGTTCCATACCTTAGCTGTTCGTTTCAGAAACGTTGAACTGAAGCGTTTCGTACGAGTTCGTTGAATTCGTATTAAATAAGCAAAATAAGAAAATTCTTACTCCTCCCGTAGCAAACGGATCAACGCCTCTCTTCGACAGCAGTAGCTTGACGATGTCCTCTCTCGAATACATCGCTGATATGTGCAGTACATTGTAGTTGTCCTGTAGCAAACAAACTATCCTTACTAAGGTAGCTGGTAGGTATTATAAGTACAGATGTGTGTTTGTTTGTTCTTCAATCACGCTGCAACAGACGGTTGACGTGATTTTTTGAAAAACTGTGCATACCTGGAGAGTGATATAAGCTACTTTTTATCTCGGAAAATCAAGGAGTTTCCGCGGGATTTTAAAAACTACACCCACGCGGATGAAGTCACGAGCATCAGCTAGTTATCAATATCCTCTTTTTGTATGAAAAAAACATTTTTTTAAACCTAAATCACCGGCATCAGCTACTAAATAAAATCCTAAAAGTACACAAACAAGCACACTTCATTTTTGAATCGCTGCACGGCTAAAAGGGGGTGGTACAATTTGTATGAAGAAAATTGTTTTTTTTTCCATGAGAAAAAGTCGCAGGCATCAATTAAATACTACATGTTCACGTCAAGTTGGCCGCAACCTCGCGTCGCGCTTCCCCGCACCGCACTTCAAGTCAGACCCGCTTAGTACAGATAGCAACATACCGCTCGCGATCGTCACTACCAATTTTTTTTTAAGTTTTGTTATTGTTATGTTTTGAATGTTTTTTTTAACTTTCAATTAGTTATTTATTTTTGTTTTGTTACTATTGTTCGCGTGTCGTTTTCTACGATGAGTAAAAAAAGGAAAAGTTTTGCATAGCGCAGACTATTCATTACTTTAATTAATGATTTTCTTTCAAGCGGAAAAAAATAAGAAATTAAAAATCTCGCCTTTCGACATTCTAGACGCCATTGCCATGAAAAGCATTGCCAGAGAAGAAATCTGTAAAAAATACAATTATTATTTTCTTGTCAATGGTACGGTATGACGTCATTTTGTAACGGTCGACGACGGCCAACTTGAAATGAACGGGTAGTAAGCATGAAGCATAACTTAATACCACGTAATACCAAGCATCAACGCTAGGTAAAAAGTGCAATTTTCTTTGTCACGCACTCCTTAAGTTAAAGTTAATTGCAGACTAGCGGTGGCAGTGCCAACAATGACTCGAATCGAACACCTTATAGTATATCGCGTGCAGAAGTTACGACGTGTTAAATAATTTTATTGTATTTTAAACTTGCAGGTTCTTCTTCTTTGTCAACCAATAGACGCCCACCGCTGGACATAAGTCTCTTGTATGGACTTCCACATGCCTCGGTCTTACGCCGCCGCCTGAATCCAGCGACTCTCTGTGACTCGTTTGCTGTCGTCAGTCCACCTAATAGGCGGTCTGCCAACATTACGCTTCCCGGTGCGGGGTCGCCACTCCAGCACCTTAGGACCCCATTGAACTATGTGCCCCGCCAATTTCCACTTCAGTTTCGCGTCTCACTGAGCTATGTCGGTGTCAATTGCAGGTTAAAAGGATACTATCGAATGATGAGAGGTGAAGGAGGTAGCAGAACCAATGATGCGATTCTCTAGTAAATAAACCGGCCAACTGCGAGTTGGACTTGCACCGTACCATTACAGCGATTAAGGTCGAGCACAAAAAACGCTGTATGGGGATCTCCGGCGGTTAAAAAAGGCCTGTTATGAAGAGAACGTTGATGATCGGTAATGGGATGCCCGGTGCACCATGCGTCTATTAATCCTACATATCAGAGGTGATATTTTCTGGGTGTATTTTTAACTTTTTGTGATATATCTGATGGTATTTGTTGTGCCGTCAAGTCGGTATCGACATCGCACGCTACCTACGGGTGAAAATATGCCAAGGATGCCTCACTGCGATACCTCGCGGTCGCGGTTTAGCTCGCTACCTCGATGTCACCTCCATGTAAAACAAATGTATGAAAACAGACGAGCGCGAACATGCCGAAGGATACCTCACTGCGATACATCGCGGTTCACATCGATGTTTACCTCGATGCCTACGCGAAAACAAAATATTTTGTTTTTACATCGCGGTCGACTGCAAGCATCGATGTGCTCTGGCTTGTGATTGGTCGAATCTCAAGGACTCCCACCGTCGTTTACTTTAGGCCTCGAATACATTTTAATTTAATAAAATAAATACAATGTAGGTATAGCGTTTCAAATATTAATTATATGATGTATTATTTTATGAATTTTTTTATAAATTATGGTTTTAAAAGCTCTATAAGATTTGTGCCAATAAACTTACAATAAGAATTATTATAATAGACTTAGGTACTTTTTTAGAAAATTATTCATTAAAATAAATATTATATTATATTTGCACAACTCTTTTATAACTAAACTACTCGTAAAATTGGTACATATTATTATAATATTATTATTCATTATGGTTCATTTTTTATTTTAATTAAATAATGGAAAAGGAGGCGCTAATAGATTTAATTTTTAATATTCCTGCCCTGTGGGATAAGCGGCACAAAAACCACCACAACAGATATACGACCTCCCTGGCGCAGTGGTGAGCGCTGTGGTCTTATAACTGGGAGGACTCGGTTTCGATTCCCGGCGGGGGCAATTTAGGAATTTATAATTTCTAAATTGTCCCTGGTCCAGACCAGGCCAGCCTGGTGGGAGGCTTTGGCCGTGGCTATTTATCACCCTAACGTCAGACGTGCCGCCAAGCCATTTAGCGTTCCGGCACGATGGCGTATAGAAACCGATTAGGTTTGAATTTACACTGCTGCCTATACCCCTTCCAAGTTAGCCCGCTACCATCTTAGACTGCATCGTCACTTACCATCAGGTGAGATGGCAGTCAAGGGCTATCTTGTCATCGAATAAAAAAATATATATTTTAGCCAAGGAATGGAAGAATATTACTTTAGCGTTTAGTGAGCATTTGAACTAAGCATCCAGGTGCGACTGAACCGGCATGTTCGCACCGACATCTATGTAAAACATCCAGATATCGACATCGAGGTATCGAGCAGCGACCGCGACCGCGAGGCATCTCTGGCGTGTTCGCGCCCTACGCTACGCTCACTCGTAGCGCCAAGATTGACTCGAATCAAACACCTTAGTGCATCGCGTGATCCTCGCACTAATCTCTATCAGACATAATTGAATGGAACGACTTATGTGTAACGTGGAAATGAACAAATCCAATGCAAATCCACTTCACTAGTTAGTTCTATTCTAAGCCTTCCTCACGCAGGTGCTTTATTAGATAAATATATAAAAGGAAAAGGTGACTGACTGACTGACTGATTCACTGACTGATTAACTGACATATCAACGCACAGCTCAAATTACTGTAGGAATCGGGTTGGATGTAAACTGTACAGATAGCTTTTATGATGAAACAAAAAAAAAGCGGATGCCTACCGCTTTTTTTTGTTTTTTTATGTAGGTTCCGCGATTACTCGAAGACGCTTGGACCGATTTGGAAAATTCTTTTTTTTGTTTGAAAGGGTATACTCTTCAGTTGGGCCCATTGTCATTAGGTCAGGATCTGATGATAGGATCCTAGAGAAATCGGGGGCACTCTTCAAATTTTATCGGCACAATTGATATACTTTGTAGTGGCGTTTGAAGTCGATTTTGTGAAAAGCAAATCAAATCAATCAATCAAATTTTTATTTTAAATTATTTATTTAAAAACTGCATGACTGTGCCGAAAGTTAAATGGTACTAGTCACCTTTATTAGAAAATTTTAAAAGAAGGATTACGCACACCGGACGTGACATTATTCACTACGCCTTTTCTTTGTGATTCTTTCTAATCAAAGAAGGAGGCGTGAGGCGTAAATGAATCAAGTTTGAATCATAAAGGTCGCGCCATTACGATGACCGTAATATCTAGATTACGGTGTGACCACATTTGTCACGCAACAGACAAATTATAATACACTTTTCAAAGGAAAACTTCCGAGTTGCCAATTTTAAGGCTCGATGCATATTGCATAATGCATAATTAGCAAGAAAAGGTTAGAATTATTTTGCTATAATCCGCCAACAGAAAAAATCTATATGGTCAAACATGCAGTTACAAGCTAAGTACCGCTTACCTCCCCAACCAAGCAAGAAAGCCAAGTTCCCAAGCAAGCAATGTCACCACCACTCACATGTACAATATAGCATTGTAATGTCGACATCTACTAAGGATGCTCCGGTGTCGGGGCGAAACGTGCGTCGAGAGTAGTATAAAAGTCTTGTGTGGTGGTGCATGTGAGTGGTTTTCTTTAATGTTATTCGCATAAGTAGTTATGAAACACGAGGATTACATTTTTATTCGCCCCAGATTGCACTTAGCAAAGTTATAACTCCAGCCTTATCCTTGCATGATTAATGTCGCCGATTCTGGCTCAGCGACTGTATACAGGCTATTGAGCCTCGTCCACACCAATAAACAAAAACAAACAAGAAAACCACAAAAAACAAAAATAATACAAAAGTGTCGAATATTTCCTAATTCCTGAAAAGCCGACAACGCATTGGGGGTGCCTCAGGTGCTACAAATGTGCATGGGCGGCGGTAATCACTTAACATCAGGTGACCCGCATGCTCGTTTGCTCGCTAAAAATATTAAAAGAAAATACCTTATTGAAAAAAAAAATCTTTTTTTTATAGAAAAGCTTAAGGCTCAAGGCTTGATAGATCTTCAGACCTCTCATTTATAAGACCACAGCGTTCACCACTGCGCCAGGGTCGTTAAAACAGATTGGATCTTGCGGAGAAAATGTTTACGCCTCAAAGAATTCTGGTGGCAAATTTACTAGTGTAGACCCGGCACAGAGCTTGACCTCTTAGTCATAAATTACTACTTCATTTTATCAGATCTTACGCTGGGCATAACATGTTCGCTAATGCAGTGTAGTGCCTAATGCAAAAGCTAAATAATAATAATGTCCTCCCGCCCGAATCCGGCCACGGCGGCCAATCTCCACATAGATTAGCCATTTGCCTGGGAGATATTATAGTGTACAAGTGTGTGCGCAAACACAGGTGCATTCCCTCACTCTCATAATCCGACACGACCGGAAAGAGATCAGGCGCAGGACTGATGGCTTTACATAAAATACAACTAGGTAACTATAGGTACAATATACACGATGGTAAATCAAGTAAATAATGAAAAAATGGATTAGGTTTTCAATATACGCAGAGATAACGTAAACAATATAAAATAATAAACGTAAAAATTTTACTTACATTATTTCTAGCTCCTACGTCTGAACCTAATTCGATGAGCCTTTCTACGAAGGATGTTCGGTTGTCTTTCACTGCGTACATCAGCGGAGTCATGCCGGTCGTCTGAAACAATACGAAACGTTATTTTTGCTATTTTTAGATAAATTTTATGATACCCTGGTACCTTAAAAATGGCCAAAATTTTCAAAAGAAATTTTGGCAATTTATAGAAAAGAATAAAACATAATGTATAAAAGTTTTTATTCAAATAAACTTTTACAAGAATCGTAAGGCTACGTAGGTATCTAGCAACATAATATTATTTAAAAATATGTATTAGTAAGTCTTGAAAAGAACGGTCCGATAATTAAGTATTATAATTGATCACGAATAACAAGTAGACATATATTAAAAGAAATTCTTAAGTTAGATAACTGGGCAAGTATTTCTGTAATTTCTTAGGTATACTTACATTAAAATTTTACTTAGGAAAAGATATTTATAAGCACCACGGACCAAATAATTTCCTTACTTCATGATAAGCTAATTTTCTGAGTTCCTTGTTATCGCCTGATTTAAACGTTCATAATTTTGAAGTTCAGGCGAAATAAATGTGTCTTAAATATTCCTTAATTATATCTGCAGTGCTAACTAGTGTAATGCAAATTGTTACCCAGTTGAAACAGTAAATATTTTGCATTTGAAATTTAAATAGTTCGTGCTGATAATTAGCCCAGCCACAAAGATTCAAGTGTTCAACTTAACACGTATTTAGCATCTACTTTTTTAACAGACTTTAGAAAAAAAAACGACTTCTTGTCAGTTTGGTGCGTATTTTTTTACGTACCTACTGGGTACCTATTTTGTCAATCGTGGGATGCTTGCCCACTAAGAACAGCCAAAGTGTTATACTACTCAACTTAATTTTTTTTCTTGTTATATATTTGTTTGTTATATATGTCATATTGAAATTGTCATGAATGATATATATATAGTAATTGACATAGTATTATTTGTTAAACCCGGGAAGCGTTGAACCATCAAACATAACACATACGATGAGATTGTGTGTGATCTGATTACACACACACACACACACACACACGCACAAGCACACGCACACATAAAAACACACACACACATACACTATACTTACCCATAAAAGTCGATTTTGTCATGGTTGGAATAACATATTATGTACCTAACTAAAAAAGTTAAATAAAAAAGTTAATTCATAACCATAAAGTCTGATTGAAGGTCAAACTGCTCACCCCTTAGCTTACAGTTTTACTTCCTTACTCATAATCACCACTCATAATAATTTTGAGTAAGTATTATTATGCTTTACAGCAGGGTGTGGTGAAAGGAGCATATAAATATGAATTATGCTGAAATGACCATCCCACTTACAGAGATAATTACTAAATGGTGCCCTAAATTATGCAAAAATTTCTGTCAAATAGAAGAACTTTTGCTTTTTCAGGCTTTTTAAGCTGTTTTGGTCATGGCTAGTTACGATGATACCGGTAAAGTCAGTTTAGCGTTTCGGGACGATGCCGTTGTAGTAAAGCCTAGTAAGGGTCAGATTCCTTTAGCAAAATCTAGGCCCTTTCATTCATTCATTCAGTCCACTATTGAGAGCATCTGCTTACAGGCGGCGCAAGACTGATCACTGAGGCATGTTGAAGTCCATGCGATAGTGTATTGAAATCGGCACTAAATTCCTTAGCCTCTCAGTCAGAGTCCGCACACATAATATCAACTCCGAGAGTCCAGTATTCTTTGTATGAAACTCCTTCCTTACTGCAACGCACAATAATCGGAATAGTATCGTATTCGCCTCGCCTCAGAACAAGCTCACGAACCGCGGTCAACTTGCACTTCCCGCGCCACCGGCTCATCGTCCCCACGCTTACGGGTTCCATACCCAAGCACGTCTCTTCGTCCACGCTTGCCCTTCTCAACTCTCCCTCTGCCTGTCAACGTGTGGTCGGCGACCTGTAAGCGCGGCGTCACCTAGCCGTAGCAGAGTTGACGTACCGGAGCTGCTGATCCGCTTTTACATTAGGTTGAAACCTGGTTGACGGCGAGGCGATACGTTGACGATCCTTTTCCGAGTTGATATGTGTGCTCACTCCCTAATCCGTACATTGCGCGATAAAGCTTTTTCTGGAAATAAATGGTATGCGAAGGAGAATATTCGCGTGCCGGCTGCACCCTGTGACACAATAATGGGCTTATAATAGCGACCCTCCTTGTGATAATTAGCTGCCGGCGAATGCGTGATTAACAATAATTGCCATTAAATCGTGTTTTCATCAACCCTTAAGTTTAATGTTTCAAACAAAACACTGTGAATAATATCATTGTTCCGTGATTTAAAATGAAGAAACTTCCAAACGAAAATTCCATTTCCAATACTAATGTATTGGAAATGGAATTTTCGCTGTCATTTGGTACCCACTCGACGTTTGATCGCCTGATATAATATGTAATATTACTAGCAACTTTGTCCGCGTGATTTAACGTTTAAAATATATGTCTGCCTAGCGTATACAGTGTAACAATATAATCATCACACACACATCACGCAATAAATAATAAATGCGTAAGTGTTGACCTTTAATCACGCAGTAATAGTGCAACAGATGGAGTTGGTTTTGCGCTGATATCGTTTTTTTTAATAAGAATATTAGCCAAGCTGAACTTGACTTATATTCTCCGCTATCCTCCGAATAAGCGAAAAGATCATGCTAGAAGTGGGTACAACAATAGCGCACCGGGTGGGGCTCGAACCTTGCGACTTTTCAGTTTTCAGTCCGCACCTTTAACCGTTGAGGCTTCCAAGTTACAGACTAGAGTTACATCGAACACTTTTTATTCCAAGAAAGCAAAAGGTTCCCGCGGGGTTTCTAAAATCTAACTCCACGAGGATAAAAAGCTATTCCATTAGACTACAAGTATAATATGTATAAGTGAAGGCAATAATATTTAAAATAGTTTTACGCAATATATTAAGATTATTATTATTTTTCATAGTAATATTTTAAACTTTTTGTTGGACATAGCTACGTCTTTATTTTTATACCCTGAACAACACTTTTGCTACGAATACGTCGATAACCTTTGTATTGTCATAATTCGTGAAAGTTAAATTGATACTAAGTTAACCCACAATTTCCTATTTTCCTGGTTTTCGGGTTAGCCGTATTACCTTTTGAAAGGGACTTCCTGCAAATTGCAATATCCGTTATGAGAAGGCTTTTAGTGAAATTAATACGTCGCCGAACAACAAACTGCTTACTCATTATACCTTTTCTTCATTTGTTTCGTTATTAAGCCTGGTTTTGTATACTCAGCTTGTAAAATAATATACTTATGCAAAAAACGTAAAGTTTATTAAATTAATGCAATGTATTATGTTGCTGCCGCTTAATAAACTTTCTTACATACATTTTTGTTAAATTTTTTGAGCCAAAAAACGCATATAAAACAAGAAAAAAGACAAAGTGGTGGAAAAAGAAACATGGAGGCATGTTAACAATTCTTATTGCAAAACCTAAAAAAATATATACTTTCAGGAAAAACTATATATTTTTTGACTTTATATTTTTGTGTACTGATGAGTCATCATTTTTGTTAGTTTCTAATTTTTCTGGAACGTCAACAAATAGGTGCACTATTGGAAAATAAACTTTCTAAATCTATCAATGAATGTTTTTGCTTTTAAATTACAGAATTATTAGATTGCAAAAGATCAAAAAACTTTGAAGTTAAATGTAACTGTGTTGCTTTAAAAGTAATTTTTAGTTTACTCAGGGACTATTTTGTAAATATCGGTACTAAATAGTCGATAAAGTTTGAAATGAAGCGTGAAAGCAAATCATACCCGTTGAACTCTTTTGTTGTATCATTTAGCCCTAGCACTAAACTAGATCATAAGTGAGCAGATAATTATTGTTAGAACTGTTAGATATTAGTTTATTTTATTGATTTATTTTGTACTAGCTGATTCCCGCGACTTCATCCGCGTGGATAATATAGAGTGACTTGCTACTATCCGCAAGAAGTTATTTCCTCTATCTTTGATAATATATTTTAGTAGATCTTCACCACAATTGGACAAAATATTTCTAATAGTACACAATTTATATATTGTGTACTATTTGAAGACGTTATGGAGCAAAATCAAGAAAAACTTTCATCCCCTATCCCGGATAAACGTTATTATTTTTCAGGATAAAAAGTATTCTATATATTGACCCGCAGTATCAGCTACCACTATACCAAATTCCATTCAACTCCGTTTAGTACTTTTCGCGTTTTCGTCCAAGGCACAGCAGCCTTAAGTACAGTAGCCTATAGGAACGAACATTTTCAACTTTCGAATAGTAAAGGAATACCTACTGGAGTGCTCCTGACATTTATATACAGAATTTCTTGCTGGCGTTAACTTTACCTTTACTATTTGAAAGTTGAAAATGTTCGTACTTAGGCTACAGAACCCTCGATACGCAAGTCGTTTTACGCAAGTACTTTGACTTGACGTATTTTTTGCTTAAAGCGACAATTAAATACCGTAACCCACTTGGACTGGTCACTGAGACTTATGAATTATTCATGAGCTTCTATTCACAAAGTATTACTAACTGCTAATATCATGTAGAGTTTGTTAGTCCAACGGTATTACTGAATTCTTAAAATATTAAGCATACTAAGTAAGTCTCGTAGTTTGTACCTAATAGCCCCTCATTTACACTGAAATTCAAATTGGACGAACAAAATAGGGGCTACCATGTATTGTTCGCCCAACATTTGGATCGAAATTTGCCCAAACCCTAAAATTAGGAGTTGGCCGATCTATGGTGGTTTCTTTAACACATATTTATGTGTCAACCCAATGTTGGGGCCAATGTGTGGTGCTGGCCTTACAAGTAAAAGAGTGGGGCTGTGGCTGTCATCGTAATATTTCAATTCTTCACTATGTTCACTAGTACATAGTGAAGAATTGAAAAGTCAAAGGAGGGTATTGAAAATATCTGCAGTACTTTGTCGTATCTACTCCTAACAGAAGTTTTATGCTTAGAATACAATAATTTTTTGTTCAAATAAACTTTTACAAGGGCTTTCGAACCCTCAAGTCTTTGATTATAAACTCTCCCTCAAGTGAATTACTAGTTCGGAATGCCGTTCGAACCGAGCAAAATTGCTGAACTTATTTGGAGGATAGAGGAGAATATTAGCCAAGTTTTGCATGACTAATATAATTATATTATTTATAAAAAAATCCTCATTCTGCTGACGAGCCGTCCATGACATTACGTCCCTATTAATATTATTTACCTACCTACCAAAAATCGCCGAACGAATGTAACTTCAGCTTTTAAAGAATTAGAAATGGCCTTGGTGAGTATTAGACAGGTCAGCTTTGCCCCAAGGATGGTGGTTTGAACCAAGGTCGGAAATCTCCCATCGATTACTCTGGGCTTGCACGCAAAACCCCTGCCCTCTTACCCTTGACACACAAACGGTCACTTCAGTTGGTCTTAACTCTCAACCACGTCTTAACGGCCAAAAATTATGTAGGCCAGGCGAAAATAATGTACTGACGGCGGAAGGTGCGTTTTAAACCTCACGGACATTGCTCTTGGGGGACCTTGGTTTAATCGGCTTTGAATTACCTTGAAGGGTGTGATTGTGGATTTTTTCGTTCACCCCTGTAATATTTCTAGTCTCTTTTACTACTTCCTTTTTACCTCACCACTACAAAGTCAAAGTAAGGGTTATGGTTTAGCAGTTAATGTATGTGTGTATGTACCTGTGTTTGTATTTACGAATGTTCCACCGTAGCGCTTAAAATACTGAGCCGATTTTGACGAATGAGTTGTGTTGAGCAATATCAAAAATGTCGTTTATTAGCTGTTATCAAAATATAGCTTTTCTTTCTTAAATTGCTACTTTTTGAATCATGGCTCGAAATATGGTCTTGGTAGTTAATGACGGTATAGCTTGAGGACGGCAGATTTAAAGACCATACACTAAGTACCTACTCATTAGCAAAGTGTCAAGCCCACCCGTGCGAAGCCTGGGCGGGTTAACTAATGGAATTAAAATTCTACAAAGTAGTGTTGCGTCAAGTGCAGCAATCATAAATATGCAGTGAATGTGGGCGTATCTCTGTTGTTGAAACAAAAGAAGTATGTTATTTTAAAGCATAATAATTAGCTGTGGGGTATCCTGCAGTGGCTCACTGCGGGTTTGTCTATTTATGCCGACCTTTTGCTTGGTGGCGTGGGGACGGAAAACCAAGCGGAAAGAACCTACGTTCGTTACACGCATGTTACTTCCGTGACGCGTGACACTGACTTATCTCTTTTATGTCTTTGATATTAGTCTCAATGTCTATGCTAATGTCTATTGTATTTGAAAGGAAAAAGGGAATATTAGTTACATTGCCACCGACATATATATGTTCAGGTGAGGGAGTCGCTAGTGGAGCGTTTTTAGTATTGCTTTTCAAGAAATTAACGAGGAAATCGGTACTGCATTTTCGTAACATTGTACGGCGCTCGCACTGAAAAGAACTGACAGCAGCAAATACCCTGAATACTTGGACAGCGGAATCGAGTGGAATTATAAAATGTATAAATTTCGGAATGATATTTTAAAATAGCGGCCTAATTTTGTCCACCTGAAGCTGAACAGATAACTTGGTGGCACTATACAGGCATAGATTATATTGATTGGGAGAACTTATCCTTCATCTATGGTCACCTGTCATAAAATATTAATAAGGTAAAGCAAATAACGTAGTATGCAAATTATACATCGTACTCGTAAGAACCATGTTGCCCACAATTTCTTAAATTAGTTGACAGAACTAGATAATAATAATTATAGTGCTTTTCCCAAGATTCCTTACCAAAAAAGATAGGATTACATTAGCAGCTGTAAGCTTATTATTCAGCGCCATCAACGTATGTGTTCCGGTGGGATCAAAATTGGAACTTTATAAGGCTGGTATTTTAAAGTATCATTCCGCTCAATTCCACTGTCCAAGTGTTCGTGGTCTAAAGTATGCTATCAGTTCGTTCTAGTGCCTTTCTAGTGAAATGGCTATAAAATATGCCCCACCCCAGTAGTTACAAGCAGTTTAAGGAAACTGGTGCACTTCACTTTAACGATGCTCTACATATTTATGGCCAAAGACTCGCGAAAAAACAAAATTATTTGCTGTAATTCGCCGATACAGAAAAAAAAGACGTGTGGCACTCGGGGACTGCCGCGGTAAAGCTATTGCATAGCATTTTTTATCGACGCCATCTAGCGGTGAGAGGAGTCCCGTGTCAGGTTATTTTCATTACGGAATTTCTGGATTCGGTCTCCACGCTCAAGGCCTGGGATAGAAGCTATGCAATAGCTTAAAAAAACTGTATGGCACGATATGCAGTTTGGGATTTTCCAGTTGTAGAACAAGTACCTATAGAAACAACTCAAAACAACACAAACCCTCCAAAATACAACTAGGTACTTACGTTTCACTTCGACGCTGATGCATCGTTAGGAAACGTTGATTCAGCAATGCGCAATTTTAAAGACCAAATGACCAAAGACAGACCCTGTGGGAAGACTTCATCTACCGTAAGATGATGACTTGTCATGAGAATGATCACGAGTCTCAATCATGAGTGGCGAACTGGAGAGAGAGAATGAGATGACATAGGTTTCCACTGGTTTCCACAATAGAAAGCTTTAATCAACGTAAAATGAAAACAACATTCATGGTATGTGAATAGCAGATTTTAAAAGCATTAGGTAGTCGTTGGAAGAATGCCAGGGATCTATGTAATCAATTGCCTTATCAGAATCGTATCAGTACTTTGGCGGTATTGTAGTTACCTAAATAGGTATAAAATAAATAGGTATCTCCTGGTTTACAATGCTTATCGGCTCTGACTTATAGTTACTTATCAAAGATAATTACAATCAGATTAATATAAAGTGATATTAATAAAAGCAAATAGTGTTTAAAATGTGCTAAACAAAATATTTTCATTCCTAAACCTATTTTTGAGATCAAAACGAGGGGTTAAAGATAATGAAACAAGCCTAGGTCTATGCTGGTCTTTTCACTCTTGTTTTGAAGGTAGACCTCCCTGGCGCAGTGGTGAGCGCTGTGGTCTTATAACTGGGAAGTCTCGGGTTCGATTCCCAGTGGGGTCAATTAGGAATTTATAATTTCTGAATTATCCTTGGTCTGGTCTGGTGGGAGGCTTTGGCTGTGGTTAGTTATCACCCCTACCGTCAAAGACGTGCTGCCAAACGATTTAGCGTTCCAGCACGATGGCGTTTAGAAACAGATTAGGGGTATGGGTTGAATGTACATTATTTATATTGCCATACCCATTCCAAGTTAGCTCTCTACCATCTTAGACTGCATCATCACTTAAAAGGTACTATCTATTCGACTTTAAATAGAGCTTCTCAATTAAACATAATTGTATAGGTAATAGTTACATTGTTAGTTTGTTAGGTTTTTGGTCTTTTTTCACAATTTTCTCGCTTGTTTTTTAATTTGACCGATTTGTATGCCGATTTAGGTTACTAGGTGTTTTAGGGTTCCGTACGCAAAAGGTGCCGACAAGACTCTATTACTAAGCCTTCGTCGTTCGTTCTTTCGTTTGTCCGCGGGCATTTTCACAGAAATCTTTTACGATGATACGAAAGCCCTAAAGTGTGGAATCCGTCTCGCACTTGGGTGATTTTAATTGTGATTAAGGGTGGTTCTTCAAAAATCATGTTATTTATGCGAAAATTTTGTGCCACATCTTATTTAAAGAATTTTAGGATGATTTTTTAAAATTATATTGCACACTTCCTTTGTCTATGCGATTCCGGCTTTAACTAATCAATATATTAAATATTTTTTCTAATAATCGAATTTTTGTTTTATTTGTGGGTTACGGTAATGAATAAGGTGTCACGGTATAAGAAAAGGTGTGGTCTGGGAATGACAATAAAATTATGGTAATGAATAATAGTAAAATATGTGTTTATTACTAATTAAAGCACAAAGTAACAAGTATAATTAAGAAACAATATGCATATTCAACGGTCAACCTAAAGATGAAAATATTCTCTTCTTCATATACTTCTCTTTTTTTTTATAAATAACTAAAACATTTCTTCTTCTAACATATTTGTTCTTCTAACTAAAACATAATCTTAGTGTTTACATAATTTTTATTTCTTAGCCTCAATCAGTCTCATGATTTTGCAGTTTAATATTATTCAGTGCAGTTCTCTTTTATTTTTAAATTCAAAATTTATTTATTTCATATAGGCTAACTTGTAGCTCTTATGACACGTCATAAATCTTCTGCTTCTTCTGATTCTGCTGAGAAGAACCGGCAAGAAACTCAGCAGTTGCTCTTTTCAAAAAAAATTTTGTTTTTTTTTTAACTAATAATAAAATTTTAATGATCTTGTTTAATTTTAATCAGTCATTTCAAGTTATTTATAATTACTATTGTAAGGAAATCGGTGATGAAAGAGAACTAAATAGTATTCTTGTTAAATAATTGTAGTCTTTCTTTACATAATTAAAAGTCAGATTTTAAAATAATTCTAATCATTTTGAAATAACGGGAATCAATTATTATTATCAATCTTTTCGTAAATCACGTTCAATGGTAGTACAACTTCCTGTTTTTCATCTTTGTCTACAAAATCAGAATCGCTTATTATGGGTTACTCAAAACATTCATCTAGGTCTGATTCACCACGAAATAGTCTAGTTAGATTTAAGATTTGAGGATACAAATTTCCTTTCTTCAGGAACTTTCTCCAATTCAAATGCTACTAATCTTGCAAAATTTTCATTTCTATCGTCTATAGGGCGCTGATTGTGAAAATCTATCTTGTGTAATATATCTGTTACGAATGAAAATCGAGTTTTGTCAGCATTTTTTCGATAGAGCATAGCATCTATTAAAACTCTCTCAGTTGTTTGTGTTCCAACTTGTTTTTTTATTTAATAATAAATTAATATATAAATTTTTGAGTGTGTCGACAAGGTATCTTTTCTGTTTTTTAATTTTGTTTTTGGTAATGCATTCCTTAATACCTGCAGCCATTCTGCTGTTTCGATATTCAAGGTAAAATTTATGAATTTTTTGAATTATTCCGCTTTCTATTTTTGATCTCAGCACTTTATTTCTTCCTTGGCGTTCATCTTTATTCTGTAATATTATTGGATTGCTATTTTGGTTGCCACTTGCATTCAATCGTTGGATTATCTGTTTCAATCGCTTGTTTTCTTTTTTCATGCTATTACATATATTTTTGTATCTTCTAAAATCTTTGAGGCGCTGGTTTTTAATCACTTCTACTCTTTTTCGCAGCTTTTCAATAATCTCAGCTTGTGATCTAATGGTATCATCTTTAGAAAAAAAGGTTTCTTTACCTACTTCTTTGGCTTTTTCGTCATTTATTGAAAGTGGATCTTTCACTTCAATTGTTGTTCTTACTGCATTGCACATATTGTCATTGTTTACAAAAACTTCCTGAATTTTCTTTAGTTCTTCTATTTTTTTCAAAGATCTTCTCTTATTTTCCCGCCACTTCTTTCTCTATTCTCTCTGAGCACGTGGAGATTTATCAGCA
Organism: Hipparchia semele; assembly: GCA_933228805.2. NCBI lineage: Eukaryota > Metazoa > Arthropoda > Insecta > Lepidoptera > Nymphalidae > Hipparchia > Hipparchia semele. The sequence continues at coordinate 4,653,279 of OW121717.1, read as the reverse complement.
ATGCCAACTATTTTTTTAGCTTTTTTTCTTTTCAAATACCTTAATCTTTCTTTTTCTCTCTCTATGGCATAAAGTTCTTTATTTTCTTTTAACTCCGCGTATTTCTTACGTTTCACTAATCGTCTTTTAGCTAGTTTTTCCTCTTTACTTTGTTTTTTGTTAGCCATTTTATTATTTGTAGATATCAACTAAAACAAATAATATATCTAAAGTAATATATTATTTGTAAATTAAAGAAGAACTGCATAATTTAGCCGATAAATACTAACATACTTACTGATAAGTGATACGTTTTTAGTGTGTAACCTAAGGGGGCTTTTATTGTCAAAATAAATAAATAAATTTAAATTGATTATTAAAAAAAATCACTACCAATACGATTTGTTCATTACCGGCACCGAATTTTTCACGGTAATTTACGGTAATGAAGGTTACGGTAGTGAATTTAAGGCAGTTTTGGCTGGTTTCTGGCTAGATAGCCATACAAATCAAATTTTAAATGTACAAACCGAGAAGTACTCCGAATAAGTGAGAAATATGAGCTAATATTAAAGAAGTACTATATTTCTTACCTGATTTCACAAATGGAACTGTAATGAACTTGAATTTGATCAAATCACTGTAATTAAACACACAAAATTATTTTTTGGCGCTAGGAAGGATGAAGCGTTTGCCTTTTTTGACGTGTTTGGACGAACAGAGAGGGGGGAAGTCTCCCAGGCTAGTCAGGCGGTTTCATCAAACGATTGTGACTACGTAAAGTGCTAGACAGTTTTCCGTTACGGCAATGAAATTTAAACTGTTACAAAGTTTTAAAGCGTGTTTCAAAGAACAATTAGATATTTTAGCTAAGTACTTACACAAATATATAATTGTCTATTGTGTCATAAACACGGGAACATAAAATGAAATAAAATCTCTAGGCGCATTTTTGACTTCCAAAGCATTTCTTAGAAATGTGCTGTTTGAACTCAGTTACAGCAATGACCATTTTTACTGTTTTATTTAAAATAAGTCCTAAAAATTTTATAATTTTTAAAATTGTTTTAGTACTCTTTATGAAGCGGTTTATCATTCATTTTTTAAAAATATTTGAAATTAAGTTCTGTGAGAATTTACTGTCATTTTTGTCTGGCACATTATTTTTGGGACATTTTGAAGAACCACCCTTAATTGCTTTGACTCTAAAGAATTATTACATTGCACGATTACTTAATACATGAAAATTTAATTCTGTACAAAGTAGGGAAACTATAACCAACTAAGTAACGGTACTTACCTATGGATTAAAATAATTTTCCACGTTGCATACACGAATTTGGTTAAAGAAACTATAGTTATTATACAAGTTTACGACAGTTTGACGTAGTCGATGGCGTCTGACACACTTTACTCACGCCACCAACGTAAGGGGTTGACCATCGGGGATTTAGCGCAGATTTACGAGTAGATACCCTACCGAGCATTTTATTTAAGGCAACACAAGTACTGAAATAACTTGAGGTTACAATATTAATAAACTGTTACAGCAGTTTAATATTCTAACCTCAAGGATCCGGTATAGGTAACAGTGTTATAGGGTTCTTAAGAATTCTTTCATTTAACAAATCGTTACTATCACACCTAGCACACCAAAGATTGGAAAATTGTAAGAGCCCATTTTTTAACTATAAGACCTTTTTCTTTCACAGTTTATGCAACAAATAAATGAAATGAAATAAATAAGGGTTTATAGGTCACAAAAAGTCCTAATTAACACTTAGCCTCCCCTTCAATTATGGTTGCAGTGCATATACATACTCGTATGACTTAATAATTACAAGCTTATTCTAGGAATCTAACTTTCCATACTTCGCCTGAGGCGTAACCCGCTTTTTGCAAAGTCTAGAAATATAAATAATACATAACTATAAATATTCATAACCTAGGTCAGTGAAGGGTTAGGTCAGGGCTTGAAATCGGTTTCAATAACCGGAAAGCATTGGTTAATAAGCGGTATCGTTAATGGCTATGTTCAGATGGCTGAATTGCGACGCGCGTTTTCAAATCGCGCGCTTAGACTTCCTAATATATACCTAGCAACCGTACACATGCGCGCGCGTTAACGCGCGTCAGCGAGCGTCAACACGGCGCTCAGAGAAAAAGTTTCTAGACGCAGACAATCGCGCGTTGACTCGCGCTTTGATATTAATGTAATGTCCGTTTGCTCTTCAGTTGAGCGCGCGCTTTCATCGCGATCGCATGTAATTTTGTTAATTTTCGTAATTATATTTTGTTTTCGCATTTAAAATGAGTGTAATTGAAGATATTGACATCGACTTACTAATCGATGAAGTAGAAAAAAGGCCAGCAATTTGGAATATAGGTACCGAACTAGACTGACGTGTACTCTCGCAACGCGCATTAGCGCTCATCATCTGAACTCTCTTCAAATTTGATCGCGCGTTGACGCGCGTTAACGCGCGTTACATGTGAACATAGCCTTAATCTAAGGGAGCGATTGGATATTATTACTTACTGTCAAATGCTGTCAATGACATTTTTTGCTTACTGTTATTATTTTTTAAAGGATGTTAGCCAAGCTGAAGTGGAAAGCTTGTGTTAGGAGTAGGTACAACAATAGTTACCTTTCAGTAGACAACCTTTCAGTTTTTAATAAATCTAAATTAACCGGTTTACACTAGACTGACGTGGTTGCAAATGGCGCCACGTTACAAGTATACTTTGAAAGCTGTAACTTTTCACTGAGTTTAACTAGGAACTTGAAATTTGCAGAGTAGAAAGAGACCATTAACCTTTATATTCAGTGTCAACTTAGTACCTCAAACCGTTTCTGAGAGAAAGAGGCTTGACACAAGGACAACAGACTGACGGACAATGGAACGAGCCTCTAAGGGTTCCGCTTTTTTTCGGAAGCCTAAAAACGGGCGAAAGCGTTCAATTTTATATTAGTAGACGTGAGTTTGTAGAATTACAAAGTGGATTGAATTTTCCAGCCAGAAAAACCAGAACACTGGAATACCTGGTGACACCTTTGTTCAATTGTTTATTTTCTTTAGCGTTTGTTTCGAATTTAATGTAATAGTGTTACCTACTTCAAGGTTGGGGTGGGTGGGGTTAGTACCCAAATACAGCCTATAGTGGCTGTATTTGGGAACTTTTTAGGACTTAGTAATGAAATATTGGAATTTAAACTCTCACTTTTTTTAATAAAATGAGGCAATTAAGCGCGGTGAAGTGTCTCGTAAACTTTTTTGCACTTAGACTTCATGGCACAGAGAACGGAACAAATATGTAACTCTCATCAGAGAAGCATACCTACTTGCGCCGCTCACAGGATTCAGCCATTTTTAAGCTTCGGCTCCTGGTCTCGATGCTGTTTCCCTGAAATTGACGTCTGACTGATTGGTCTTCGAGGTCATTCCATTAAGTCTAAATACCATCATCTCGATTAATCTCTACTGGCTCAATGAGCGCGGGCATATCAATGGGTTAACCTAGTATGAAGCGATAAGAGTTGCGCCTTAAAAAGAGAGGCAACTTCTATGCACATATCACTGTAGGTAAGTTAGCGCTGTGCAATCTCATTACATTTTCTTGTGTGGTAGCAAGAGCTCAGCGAGTTGCGAAACTGAAATGGAAATGGGCGGTGCACATAGTTCGAAGAGCTGATGGTCGATGAGGTTCCAAGGTGCTGGAGTGGCGACCCCGCACCGAAAGCGCAGTGTTGGCAGACTCCTCTAGGTGTACCGACGACAAAAAATGAGTCGCATGGAGCCGCTGGATTCAGGCGGCGCAAGACCGAGACCTGTGGAGGTCCATGCAAGAGACCTATGTCCATCAGTGGACGTCTATCGGTTGATAAAGAAGAAGATGAAGAGTATTTGGTATTTATTTTAATGATTTTGCGGAATGAATTTTCTGTATCTGTACGCTTATGAATTTTGTGACTTAGTGCTAATATAAAGAGAAATGTACAGAAATGTAAAGGTTTAACAAATCATACATGACAGTCGTGATCGATCCAGCTGAGGGGAGGTAAGTTGAAGCAGTAAAAAGTTGGAAAGATGTCTCGTGCAGCCCGCACGCGATGGTTGCTACGGTATCGAACATACAGGCTACAGGCTACAGCCCCCCTGATATACTACGTAGCCGAATTTTCAAGACTTTGAACCTTTAATAGGTACTGAAATGCATCAATAGTTTTGCGATGTTTCAAGTGCACTGCATTATACAATCCAATACGAAAAAAATTGAATTGTAGTGACTGGGGTTTTTTAAAGTGGAGTGCCGGAACGCTTAATCATTTGGCAGCACGGCTTTGACGGTAGGGTGGTAACTAGCCACGGCCAAAGCCTCCCACCATAGAGATCATTTGATAAATCATAGTGACACATTTGCAATAGTTCAATGGCATTTTGATGCAGTTATTTTGAATGCACACTTCTATTACAGGGACCATTTCGTGAGGTTTGCATCTTCTCAATCGGAATTAATTCTTTTAAATTGTGCTGGCCTTGTGATAACGAATGTACTTGTTTAATTATGGTGCTCGCAAGATTGGCTACAGAAGGTCAGACGGCTATAATATATTGCTCAACAGCAACGGCTCAAATAAATAAAAATTGAATACCAAAAAAAAAATTGGACTGGGTTGTGTTATGGGGAATTCGAGCATAATTTTTAAACATGGGTCATTCCCGCTAGTACAAATGATATTTATTTGTTACTAGATGATGCCCGTGACTTCGTCCGTGTGCCTTTAATTAACCAGGATAAAATGCCTATGTGTTAATCTTGGGTGTGTGCTATCTCCATTCCAAATTTCAGCCAAATCGGTTTATTCGTTGTGGCGTGAAGGAGTAATAAACACACACACACTAACACACAAACACACATACAAACTTTCGCCTTTGTAATATTAGTGTGATGTCAAAGTTTGGATGTTTGGATGATTGCTACTCCTTCACGCCACAATGACTGAAGCGATTTGACTGCCAATGGAGATAGCTTAAACCGGAAGCCGGAAGTACTAGCCCGGAAAATTAGAACGTTCAAAATCAAAAACCTTAATCCACATAGATGAAATTGCGGGCATCATCTACTGACCTGATAAGAATAACTAATATTCCCTTCCCCCTTAATAAGCGTAAAAAAGACGGTTTCAATCCTATTATGATACATCTTTATCCAGCAAATGGTCAGTTATATTTGTAGAAGATATCGAAAGCCGATTTTATGAAACGGAAATTTACTCATTATGTGTGACTGTGGATAGATAATACTGTCAAAGCTTTTAGCTTTATCTCGTACGTTCATTACATTACGGTCAATATTTCCTCTATGAATTCTCTGTCATTAATTATTACGATATTAGCTTTTGCACGCGGCTTTGGTCGCATGATGTTATGTTTACCAAAATTCTGCGGGACCCTATATATTTCCCGTTTTCCGGGATTAATACTAGCCTACTTTTCATGTCCTCAACTGCGCCCATGCAAAACATTAAGACGATCTCTAGATCTGTTATTAGTGTAAGATTGAATAAAAAATCAACGAGTTGAGGGCAAAAGTTAGTTTAAAGCATTAGTAGGTACCTACAGATACAAAGGTTCATGGGCGGTGGTAATCACATAATCAGGTGACCCGTCTGCTCGTTTGATCGCTAAAAATAAATTAAAAAAAATAGTAAGATTCCACTGCAGTAGCTTGAGAATTTTAGATAAGTATTGTTTTATAATAATAGCAGTTTCAACATATTTACGAGTAAATATGTTGAAACTGCTATTAGTACGATACTCGATAGCTCCGAAATTATCTATTATGTAGTTGTAGGTACTACTTTGCGAATTAGGCGGAATCTTTACCTTTTCAATACTTTCGGAATGTAACAGAAGAATGTGAGTTACTAAAAATTGTAAACTCTTGTTAAATAAAAAAATAAAAAAATATATATCAAACCCTAAACTCTACCTTTTACCTTTCTATAAGTTCTCTCTTATCAGACATCGTTGTGATTCAGACTACAATTCAGAATAAACTGCCTGTTCAGTTTACACCTCGGAGGAAAAAAAATTTTGTGTTTTAGATGGAGACGCCTTGACGTCTAATTTCTTTGCAAAAAAATCTGTCAATTACGGTGCGGGGCGAGGTAGCACACATAAACAATTTCTTACTACAGGTGCATTTTTCAATCACGTCGCTATGCACGCACACGACAAAACTACCAAACACAACCTTAAAGTATACGCACACAACCAAATTCACACACAGGGACGTTCTATCCTTACACGAAACAATCATGTCATTTATGTAAGCAATTTTGGGCTGCGACACTATCGATTATCGACTTTCGATAAGTTCTAAATGAATTAATGAATTAATGAAGTTCAACTAATAGTATAAATTAAAATATTGTTAAATCAATTTAGCAATCAATTACTTTCGTTGGTCTGGCTAAGACTTAAAAAGTTTTTAATGAATTGTATAAAATGAGAATATAAATCTAAATCGAATGTTCTGAATCTAATATATAGGATACTTTTTATCCTAATAAACAATAAGGTTCATCCGCGATAGGGGATGAAAGTTTTTGAAAAATACTATTTTATTCAATTTTGGTGAAGATCTAATAAATATTATCGGAGATAGAGGACATACCTTCTCGCGGATAGTAGCAAGTTACTCTAAACTACGCCACGCGGACGAAGTCACGGAAATCAGCTAGTAAATAAATAAATTTAAGAAATGCCACATACAATTTTGTAGTCAAGTTTATAGTTTTTAAACTTTTATCCATGTATTATCAATGGATAGTAGACATTTGTTGGAACACTAACTGGTTCTATAAGAAAATTAAAAAATACATGATGTACCTATACCATACACACCGAAAATATCAATATCGATATAATTTCTGCTTCCAGCCCTAATTTTCTTGCAGTGTGACCAACTTCTTTAAAATAAAATCCTCATTTTTGAACAAAAAACTACCTTAAAAATACTGTTAATGATAAGCTTATCCAACTTTATGAATGGGTACAATACCTATTACAATTTAATTTTTCATAAACCGAGGTGGCACGAGGGCATTTAATTGTGGCGATTGAATATTAATAAGGCTTTTTAATCACAAATCTGTGTATGTTTGTAATGATTTTTGCGCATGCAATTATATCGGTTACTTATATTATACTAGCGGCCCGTCCCGGCTTCGCAAGGGTGGATATTTATTTTTTAAACATTTTGGCATAAACGCACAGTAAATGCAGGACATACTTACCTAAATAATAATATATTTAGCAATAGTGTATCGCTGGCTCCCTTTGGGTATGGGACTTGATGATTGAAAACAAAATGATAACAGAATAAATTACATCAATGAACTTGTAATATCTTTCGAATGGAATGTCCGATTTTAATAAACTAAAAAGTAATTTGCAGGTATTTAAACAGCCTTGCTTGAAAAAACATTTATTTTGGTAAGGATTAAGGCAAAGGTATAAATAACTTGGTCTGATTTTGGTCGGATTTCTATTAAATTTTAAAATGTTAAAAAGTAGTTATAGTGACATAGCTACAATAGTAGCTCAGTTTACTAGTAAGAGTTTACTACAGATAATGATATATTTTTACTATGCAAGACCAACAAAATCTCAGTCACACGACAAGAAAATATTATAAAATGTTAACGAATATTCTACTTAACTCAGTTTTGACGAAATGTGTGACTCGTCCTTTTCAAAATAACCGATTAAATTGTTTGCCTAAAGTTTATAAATTAATATAAACATAAACCCCCAACCTTTCCTATTCGATCGTAATTTTAATTGTATGTAATCAAATCATTATGCAGTTCATGATAAAGGGCTCCAATCGAGTAATAAGTAGATTGGTTAATTTTTTAAAATTTCCCGAAATTATTTCTTGTACGATTCCGTAGCAACATTTTCGGATCAACAGTATTTTTAAGTTTTCTCCTTAAATAGTGCATTAATTGGATAAAAGAATATATCAGGAGAAAAGTAATGTTATCCTTTCATAAACTGGATATTTTTGGTATTTTTTTTAGAAGGAAAATCACTCATAGTCGGCATATTATACCGGAGCTCATCCTCCGCTAACCATACGTTGTTGACAGGCGCGTGACGCGAGTCAAACAGTTTTATATAACGGGTATGACCGCTGGGCATACCCGTCAAATAAAAACTTACAGAGGGGTACGCATCCTATGGCCACTCCAGAGCTTAATCCTCCTAGGTTTACACATTCTATATTAATAATAATTAAGTTAATTATTAATCAAGAATGGAAATCGCTGTACTTTGGCTTCCTTCTTGCACTTTTATCAAGCTCAACGCACTTAATAAATTACGAGTACAGAAGTAGGTTTATTCTTGCTGAAAAGCAATAAATATTAACCTCCTTCAAACGCTACATTATACAAGATTACGCACGAGTGCTATGTTTACGTTTTATATAAGTGAGTATAATTACATAAACCAAAATGTAAAAATGCGTGACTACTTGAACATAACCTTACTTCAAGCGCCGCTTCCTAGAATTTTGCGCCTCTCTCAGAACGAATTACTCTTTTTATAATATTAGGGAGAAAGAGAGAGAGAGAGCTATTTAGTGATCGTGTCGACGTTTAGTTTCGGTTTTAAAACTGTTTTTCATCTAAAAAAAATTAAAGTTAGATAATATACAGTTAAACTTGAGCCTTAACCGAGCAATCTACGGTTAAGGCTCAAGTTTGACTTTCATGTAATAGATATCTAGTATTATATTTACCGGATCTATGATGCCGGCCATAGGAACCGAAACGGTATCCTCTCCTCCCGCGGCCACCAGCTTTTCCAGAACCTTGAGAGTCTGTTCCACGGCCGGCCATTCGCTCTTCTGCGCCAGCACCAGGATCTTCGCGGCAACCTCCCGCATGTTGATTCCCGCGCTGGGAGGCTTAGGCACGTCGGGAATCCCGTTGCCTTCCTTAACTTCCTTCTTGTCTCCATTGTTGGATGACGTCTCATCTTTCTCCTCTACCTTCTTCTCCTTGTCCTCTTCGGGCGCCTTCTTCGGCGGGCCCTTGCCGCCCTTTTTTCCGCTCGGGACCTGAGACATTCTCACATTTCTAAATCACAGGGCACTTGCACAGTTCGCGCGGGCATGGTGGTGGGTTCGCTAGCGATGTTAATCGTAGGGCGGGCGGACCATAACTGCGGCACTTGCGTAGCCCAGCCGCCTTCTTGCATGATTCGAGTAAATAAAGGCGACGGCAACGCGAGCTGGATTTACAAACAAACTTACGAAAAGCGTTGTCTCAAAATGTCTCATACGTTGACCCATTTTTTTTTCACGCAATGAAGACAGGATTTGGAATTAAATAGGTTCGAAATCGAATTCGATTTATGGATTATTGCCAAGGAAACATACCAGCTTTATGAAAGGCAGATTAGTCGACTCCAAAGTTGGTTGCTTCGAAATATTTTTCTTGATTAAAAATTGCTAGCTAGAAGATTAGAAGAAACATAATACCTTACAACAAGATAGATATCGACAGGAAACTACGACTTGGGATTTTGGACTTTCTGAGCTTTTGGCATTTGTTCTCTCTAAAAATGGAATATGAAAGACCTTTTTACACAAATAGTGTGCTTGTGTATTAAATTGGAGAATGTCATGCAAATTTTTGTCAACGTAAAGATACCTACTGATTTTTTTGGCGATGTCACTCCTTAACTCCGCCAAATCTTCACCAATTTGATCCGACTGAACTCTGTCAATGTATTAGAATACTTGAAGATTGACGGAGTTCGACGGTGGTGAGATCTCAGATATAAAAGGATGGAACTCTTCAACTTATTTCTAAGCACCTTTATTATAATAGCTCACGATCAGAAATACATACCTACACGAAAGAATTTCAGCCATTAATTACTTTTAGTTTATTAGCCAGTCAGTAGTTGTATTCATCCTACCTATTACATCCTACCTATTACATCCTACTTAATATTATGATTATGCCAAAGTTTGTGATGATGGGTGGATCCATCCAGAATTAACATATAGGCTACATTTTACCCCGGAAAATTAAAGACTTCCCGCGGGAATCCACGCGAACGAAATTCCCGGTTTCATCTACTACATAGTAGATAATGTATGATTGGCGATTTTTTGGTCTTGATAAAGGATAATATAACACATAGATCGGCGGTTTTTTCATCGATTTATATATTACCAGGTTGAGTTCATTCACTAAATTATAGCGAAAAATTAAAGTTACCGTATCTGATCTTAGCCGTATCGAGGCCAGCGCGCGCCGACCGCTGCGGAAGTCGGGTGTATATACGAGTATATAGGCACACGCGACGGTCTGTGACGAAACATGCAAATTTCCCCTCCCTCTTGGGCGATGGTGGTCGAGCGCTGCTTCGTTTTGCTCCTAACAAGGTCGAATGACCATGCGGTGGGTGTGTGTGTGACTCAGTTATGGGGATACTTATGGGGTATACCGTGTGGTTTTAACATAAAAATTCTTTTCAAAAAACCGACTTCGAACGCCACTACGAAGTGTTAAAAGAATTGTAGCTTGTACACGTTTGTTGAAGTTGGACGGGCCTGAATAGAAACGATGAAACCGATGCGATGAAAAAGATACCGGCCGAATTGATAATCCTCCTATTTGAAAGTCGGTTAAAATTTACTTATATTTGAACGAGCGAAGCGAGTTCTCTGAGTCAACTAGGGCGCTTGCCTACTAGACAGAGAAGTGTGTCCGTCTAAATGTCTGTCAGAGCCCTATAACTTCTGAATTACTGAATATTAGAACTTGAAACTTGGTTGAAAATTCAGTTATATCCTGTACTTGAACAACAAATACTAAAATTAGATAAATGTTATAAAGAAACGAAATTATTTAATTTTAATGCGCCATCTATTAGCATTATTGTGAAGCTAATAGCTTCACTATAATGCTAATAGATGGCGCTGTGTCAGTAAAGTAGTTTTATGTCAACTATTATTTTTTTTATTGTGTCTAATGTTAAAAGTTAATTATTACAATATATAATTAAAACTTTTGGGAATTATGGGATATCGCGAGGTCTCAGTTCGGGGCGAACCACTAGTTTAAATATATCTATGTACCTATGTTAAGTTTTTATTCACATACATTTTGAAAAAAATATTATCATTACAAAATTCATTTCAATCCATTCGATGAAACTTGACAATAATTATTTATGATTCCATTAGGTACATTCAACGAGGAGAGTAGAGTTGGTAGTAGGTATGTATTCTCGCAGAATGCAGTTATACCTACCTACTTATTTACGTCGTAGTTACTGATAATTCACAATACCTACATAAGTATAGCATTACATACTGTTAATGGGTCGTTTATAAATGAATTCTGTCTTCCGTTATCGCAACACGTAGTTAAACGCGTCACTCAACGCATAAAGACATATTATTGAAGTAAAATAGTTTTAAGCGAAAACATGTTCAGTAAAAGTGATTTAGTGAACAGGACGTTTAAAAAATCTTTTGGTTTAAGGTGCGTAAATGAAGTGAAGTAAAGTTAAAGCCGAAAAAGTTTTTGTGATGTTTTTAAACAGGAAAACTAAATATCTGCATGTACTTTAATATATGTAGTACCTACGCTCTGATGTGATGTAGGAATTAGTAAGTAATAATTATTACGATAAAAGATAAACCAGTGCCAGTAGCTCCCTATCAGCTGATTGATTGAAATTACAAAATTCAAAGAACATGATTTCCAGTAGATAGAATAGATCAGCTTTGGGATTGTCAAATTATTAAATATACATTGTGTGCATAGCCTAGTTCTTTTTAACAATTGTAAAAAAATTTTTTTTTGAAAAGAGCAACTGCTGAGTTTCTTGCCGGCTCTTCTCAGCAGAATCTGCATTCCGAACCGGTGGTAGATTTTTGACGTTTCATAAGAGCTACAAGTTGGCCTACATGAAATAAATAAATTTTGATTTTGATTTTGATTTTATTAAGTTTATCAACTTCTTGTCATTTATCGGGATACCGGGACAATTATGTGAAGAACATTTAAAACTCTCCTGGATTTTTTTATTAAATAAATATGTCGAACCAAATGATGAAATGCGATATTTCGTTGATTTCACAATAAAACATATTTTTCAATGATAGTAACGCCATCTAGGATCATTTTTAGCGTAATTTGATTAATACAAAGAGTTACCCATTTATTTGTTCTCACTAATCGCTGGTTTGGGTATCGAATGATAAAATTATCATATTATCATGTTATTTATTTAATGATTTTTGGTTTATAACATAGCTTACAAAAATAGTACCTACTCGTACTTAACTTCGTAGGTAGGTAGGTATATGTAATATACTTATTTTTATTAAAAAATAAAATATGAAAATTTTTATCATGTACCTGTATATAATAATTAATATACTGTATGCATGCGTGCGTGCGTGCGTGCGCCCGTGCATGTGTATTTTCCACCGTAGCGCCTAAATTATTGGGCCGATTTTGATGAATCAGGTGTCACTCGGTTCGTTATTATGGTCGCGATGACATTTGCTACAGTTTGTACGAATAAAATCAATATGACGGAGGTAACACCCAATTTTCCGTTGTCGGGTTACAGTTTTAAATAAAAAACCTTTTTTTTAGATTAGCTCGTCAACTACAAAGTGAGAACGGTAGCTATTTTCACAATCCAGGATGTGAACCCCTGACCGCCGTGACTCTGGGCGATGCAATAGCTAAAACAGCTCACAAGCACCCAGGGAGAGTCGCCGTTCGCTCCGTACACGAGGACTTGACTGTCACCTATGAGGAGCTGTTGAATCAAGTAAGTTACTCTTTAGGGTTCCTTACCCAAAGGGTTGCCAATGGGAGCCTATATTACCCCGCTGTCCATTTTACTTCGACGTTAATGTCATCGAATACGAATACAATCAATCGAATTAAATCTTATAGGTACGAACCCTAAGATATAGTATATGTATAAAAGGAGGTGGATATGTTACAAGCGTGCGGTAAATGAAGCGCGTTATGGCAGATATTTGTCGTAATTTGTTGTCATTTAACAATGAAGTACTCTGATATACTCTTCGTCGTTCGGAACAATTTTTTCGCTTGTTTTGTGAGTATATAACTCATGCCACTGGTTTGATATAAGATTGTAGAAAGAATGGTATTCTGTATTTTCAGGCAGATTCTTTAGGATGTGCCTTACGAGCTCAGGGTTTCCAGAAAGGCGATCGCCTGGGGCTCTGGACTCATAACTGCGTTGGCTGGGTCGTCGGCTGCATCGCCGCCGCTAGGGCTGGTTTAATATCGGTATACTTATTACATATTATTTTTTACTTAAATCACCCTTACTGATAGCAAAATTGTGTTTTATTGTTGGTTTGTCCTTCGATTACACAGCAACGGAGCAACTATTCGATCTGAATTTTTGCTAGAGTAATTTATAATTCAGGATTTGGAGAGAGACATACCAAAATATCCACGTAAAGGGTATATATTATTCTGTATCCCTTACGTGGATATTTTGGTTATTTGGGTCAGAATTGGATAAGTAAAGCCTGAAGATCCATAGACATAGTTTTCCTAAGAAATACGTGATTACGCGTGAAAAATTACGCTTGTCTAGCCGCCCCACAGCCGCCTACTCTTATTAATTACTAGTCAGATTAAAACAATGATTTCTACATAATATACATACATATAAATACCTCTTTTAATGTATATTATTATAAATATCATTAGCTTAAACATGACATTGAAAACAATTTCAGGTCTTGGTCAACCCAGTGTATGAAAAAGCAGAGTTGAGCTTTTGTATCAACAAGACAAAGTTGAAAGGTCTCTTGATAGGCGATACTCTGAAAAACAGAGATTACTACGGCTTGCTGAACACGCTTATCCCAGAGTTGCAGTCATCGAAAGAAGGATTGCTAAAGTCCAAAGAGTTTCCAAGTCTCACCTCGCTCATTAACGGGGGAAAGGAATCATTTAGGTAAACATAATCATCATGTAAACAGTACTGTAAGTCACTTATCATTTGATAATGTTAGGCGGAAAGGAGATTGGGCATATTTGTATGGCAGTATGACCCAGTGCGGCCACTGATGAAACTTAGTGTTTTAGTCTCGTTTTGAACTCTATAACCAACAGGTAAAATCGTATCATTGTGAAATATTTTTTTATTTTTTTGTTAGTAAAAAATGTGTTTGTACGGTGCGGTGGCCGGTCAGCCTTTGCAAGCGGCGGTGCGGCCGACGCATGATTAAAAAAAACTGACATTAGTTATGACACCAATTTATATGTAATAATAATAAGTGTATTACAATTAATCATATTGAATATATTTCGTTGATAGCCGCAAAAACATCGTGACCGGGTCATTTTTGCCCAATCTCCTTTATAGACTCTCACTCAGCTCAGGTTCAGATTCAAGACAGAATTAAAATGAGATTTATGTTAGAGCATGTTTGTGTCTCGTTTAACCTCTATTTTAAGTCTGAGCTGAGTCAGAGCACGCTCTATAGATCTCAGCAGTAGTTACGTAAGTTTGTTACGTAAGCTACTTTCGTTAAAACTTACTAGTGTCATTGTAGTCAAAAGACACAAAAATACTGTGAATTTATTAATAACTTACGAAAATTACTTTACGATTATAATAATATTATATAGTTTTAATTAATTTGAATTTTTTTAATATAGCGGCGTCTCCACAATTGACTCTCTGATCAGTAATCATAGAAACAACGCTGACATAACTAAATATGGGAGTGAAGTAAAAGCAGAGGATGGCTCTCTTATTCTCTTGACCTCGGGAACTACTGGTGTGTAAAAATTAACTATTCTCTATAAGTAACAAAACCAGCCCCCTGATTCTGTAACTCAGTGCTTATCAAAAAATTATACTTATATATATATTTATACATATATTTATTATCCATTGAAGGTTTACTATGAAATAGTAAATGAAATTTCTCTTCAAACCTACAATGGATAAAAAATGCCTATCGTCGTTGACAGGCAGTTACAGAATCAGCCCCCAGAAGATAGTAGATCTGGTGATAATATTTTATTAAGAGCCAGTTAAGCTTTTGCATCCCTCTCTCTCACACATTGTAATATTTTCAAAAACGTAACTTAAACGTTTTTCAGGTGATCCAAAAGCAGGTCTTGACTCTCACTTGGGTGTTGTGAACAACGTTTACTTTTCCGGAATACGAAACAGTTTTAATGAAGGACACCCAGTTATATGTGTACAGGTAATGTTTTTTGCATAGACAAGTATCATTGACGCATTTTTTAGGGTTCCGTACCCAAAGGATGCCAACGGGACCCTATTACTAAGCCTAAGTTTGTGTGTATCTCATGAACCGTAATAGGTACATACTAGAAATTTTCACAGAACGTGTATTTCTATAACTACAAATAAAAATGGAAAGTTAAAAGTTTAAGAGTCGGATTTAAGAATTGTAGAGCTATACAATAAACTCTTCTTTTTGCTCGATCTTAATAATAGCGGTACAGAACCCTTCGTGTGCATCGGTCCGACTCACACTTGGCCGGATTTTTTTTTTTGTTTCCAGTGTGAAATCGCTACTTCAGTACCTTGGAAATTTGGGACCCCCAACCCTATTGAGCTGTCGGCCGTTAATTAAAATAAATTCAATCATTAACTTAATAATAGGTACAACTGAGCTGAACAGATAGGTACTAGATATGGCGGTCCGATCACTCACTTTGTTCGACTGAACTGCACTGCAGTCCGTATACCTCAAGTCAATGGTTTCAATAATCATTTCACAGGCGCCATTGTTCCATGCGTTGGGAGCCATAGTGACGCTGTTGTCGAGCTTGCGCCACGGCGCTACAGTGGTGCTGCCGTCTCCCACTTACAACGTGGAAGCTAATGTTGATGCATTATGTGCTGAGAAGTAAGAACAATATTTTATTAAAAGAACCGGCCATATGCGAGTACGTCTCGCATAAGAAGGGTTCCGTACCAAAAACGCCAAAAAAACAAGTTTTTAGAAGAGAGCCCCCTTAATTTTTAATTTATTTTTATTATTTATTGTTATATCGGCAACAGAAATACACATTCTCTAAAAATTTCAATTCTCGACCATGAGATACAGGCCGCTGACAGACAGACGGACGGACGGACGGATGGACAGCAGAGGCTTAGTAATAGAGTCCCGTTGGTTACCCTTCGGGTACGGAACCCTATGAAAGAATACCAATTAAATTACCTGTAAATAATAAGCTAGAAGCTTATGTTAGGAGTGGGAACGATAATAAATAATGCCACATCTAGTTGTCAAGATATTTGTAACCCACTTCCAAAAAGTAGGGGGTTCTCAATTCATCGGATTTTTTTTTATGTATGTTCCCCGATTACTCGTAGACGCCTGGACTGATTTGGAAAATTTTTTGTTTTGAAAGGGTATAACACTTCCCAGGTGGCCTCATTGTCATCAGGTCAGGATCTGATGATGGGATCCTGGAGAAATCGAGGGAACTCTTCAAATGTTATAGGCACAATTGATACATATACTTTATAGTGGTGTTGGAAGTCGGTTTTGTAAAAAGAATTTTTACGTTTACATTATTTTTAGATGCACAATAATAACGGGTACGCCCACAATGTACCTGGATATGATGTCGCACGTGCGGCGGAGAGGCGATCTGCCCATAAACCTGCGTGTGGCGCTGGCGGCCGGCGCTCCTTGCAGTCCGCAGTTGATTCGCCAAATCAATGCGCAGCTCAAAGTGGAGTCTGTCAGGGTAATGTTGCGATGTGGTTGGTTGGAGGGGATAGGAGAATATTAGTCAACTTCAGCTCGGCTAATGTTCATTTTTAATAAAAAAAAAATGCATTGATAATTACAATTTATTGTCCAATTAGGACGGCACTGCCACTTATAGGAATTAGACGAAACACAAAAAAGGAAAAAATACAAACAAAAGAAAAAAAGGAATATTAAAAAATAATTGAATTAATTAAACAAGTTCAATACTCTCCGCGTACCTTAGTAGTTCAGAAACTAGGGAAGTTCGTCCATCATTAAAGGGATCCCATTGAGCATTCTTGTCCAAGAGCGCGTTGAAAGATGCCAATGATGCCAATGAACGCGGTGTAGGTGCCATGGCTCGGGCAACGTTGCGGTGATGCGGAACCACGAAGAGTTTATTTTTCTATGGACGAAGATTATTACATTTAGGGACACGTATACGACACAGTTGCTCATGAAGATCTGGAGCATCAACGTTTCCTCGTAAAATTTGACACATATCGTAAAATTCGACACACAAAATTATGTACTTGCACAGTATATATATATATAAGTACTGCAGAGTACTAAGGTATTAGATATGGCAGTCGGAAGTCGGAACACTTTGTTCAACTGAACTGCATTGCAGTTCATTATTTACAGACCTTGTTTAATGTTTACTGTTGCTGGGTATTTGTGCCGTATGGACGGGCGTTTATGCGTTAAAAACGCCGATCGTAGCTGCTAAAAGCATTGTGTCTGCCCTGGCCCTAATATGTGAAGTTAGAACTTCCTCATTTAACCACTCCTGTAGTGGTTAAATGGATGAAGATTTGATTAACGTTTTAGGCTCTGTATGGACTATCGGAAACCACAGCTTGCGTGTTTCAATCACTGCCCGAAGACAGCGTGGAGGTGGTCGCAGAGACTGTTGGGTTCACCACTGACCATTGCGAGGTTAAGGTAAGAAGGATCTTTTTTTTTATTGGATGACAAGATTATAAGATAATTTTACTAACAGCTACAATTATTCGATAGAAGTCAAACATATTATGGCTCTCGCAAGGACCGATACGGAATACAATTACCGTTGTTTGTAATTTTTTTATGTGGTATAGATACTTATTATATTAGATTTTAAGTTAAATAGTTTCTGAATCAAAAAGCTATAATATGATAAGGATATAGCTTTCTTATTGAAATGACATAAAAACGTTTGAATATTTTTAAAAACCATCTTCTCCCTCTTGCATGGACATTAGAAAGATTCAGATATAATTTCCGTCACGAAAATCTTTGCCTACTGGAACTCTGACAGAAATTCGTTTTTAAAAAGGTAATCGATGACAAAGGAAACACTGTGCCTTTCGGGACTGCAGGTGAATTGATGGTAAGAGGATACCATACTATGATTGGGTACTGGGACGATCCGGTCAAAACCAAGCAGACGTTGCGAGACGACGCTTGGCTTCATACTGGGTAAGAGATACTCTACTTTTTGCTCATTCGAAAGTTACATTCGCTGACTGCAATAAAATTTGCATAGCATCCTTTAATTAATCTGTGATTAACGCTGGATTTAGAGAACATAGAGTGAGGTTTATAATATTATACCTATATAATAAAGCAGTTTCGTAAAAATTATTTAATTTGTTTACTATCATAAACTTACACCAAATGTTCGTAATGTTTTTGACGACCTCCCTGGCGCAGTGGCAGTGGACCTCCCGGCGGGGGCAATTTAGTAATTTATTATTTCTAAATTGTCTCTGGTCTGGTCTGGTGGGAGGCTTTGGCCGTGGCTAGTTACCACCCTACCGTCAAAAACGTGCCGCCAAGCGATTTAGCGTTCCGGCACGATGGCGTGTAGAAACCGATTAGGGGTATGGGTTGAATTTACACTGCTATACCCCTTCCAAGTTAGCCCGCTACCATCTTAGACTGCATCATCACTTACCATCAGGTGAGATCGCAGTCAAGGGCTATCTTGTCATAGAATAAAAAAAAAAAAATTAATTTTTACAAACATTCCCACATTCCCGGAGCATTTCACTCTAATCTCTAACCACAAGGCAGATGTTTGATCGCTCAAAAAGTCGTAAACCTACGATCCAAATGAATGCGTTCTAGGAATATTGACCACATCTTACGTCTATTTCTAAATCTTGTTTTTCTCAACCAGGTGGTTCTTTTAATAAGAGACTATATTATTTTATTACCCGTATTTTAAAAGAGTATATTCCCTAAAAATGTGTTTTTGGCACCATTTATTTTCCAACAGCTGTTTAATTTGAATATTTGCTAGTAACCGACAATAGGTTATATGATAGTGGTTAAAACTGTGGTATCCTTTCCTGGGGTCACGGATTCGATCCCGGGTACGCGCCTCTGATTCTCTGCACCGCTACGTGGTCGAAATTCTTCGATCTCGCACTAAGCGCTTTGCATCGTCGTTTATACGCACCACAAAAATTTGGAATAATGTGGGTGTCTCTAAATCACGAGTGAATAGGCATCTTCTAGGCAAGCGCGCACTATCTTAGGCTGCATCTTCACTTACCATCAGGTGAGATCGCAGTCAAGCGCTAGTCTATACAAGGTGTTAGTTAATGTCCCTATCCTACCGAAACCCATAAGTTGGGGTCGGTGTATAGATACATGAAAAAATATCATGAGACGTGTAGCTCATATCCTGGCCAAGTTATGAGGACTTCAAAAATTCACCATAAATGTATAGGTGGCAGCCCTTTAAAACAGCTGATTCAATGGCGATGAACTGCCAACGATAAAACTATGAATGAATGTTTTTAGGCCTACAACGTACTACTTGTTATGCTATAACGTTGCGATAAAATATTCCAGATGCGATACCTAACCATTAATCGGCATGCAATTAAACCTGTAACCTGTAGTATTGTTCAGTAGAGTGAAAACCGATTAGAAATCTTGTATTTTTGCAAGAATATTCCAGACTACTTTCGGACTCCGTAAGTTAAAGTCCGTACCTACGTAGTCCATAAAGTGACTGCCGCCTCTTTCTTTGCAGGTAATTAATATCTCGTTAATTTGTGTTGTGGTTTTGATTAACAATTACTGTATGTGAATGAACGAATGAATGTGTGTGATATTTTTAATAATAAATCAATTTCAAAACGATACAATAATTATTATTATCGCTTGCAGTACAGTGCTAGTTTTAGTTCCTTTACCGATGCCGCGTACGTGGGCGTGGTTTGAATATTAAATACGTCGAAACACCGTAAGGGCGCGCCTTCACTGAGGACATTGTAAAAATCATAGACGTCGCGACCACAACGCACCGTGGAAATGTCCTCTGTGCACCATAAAACCTGCGATGCGACGATGTACTAACATTCTAGCGGTATCCACACTTCCCAGCGTGTGCATGTCAAGATGATTAATTACGATATCGATTATCTGATTTCCTTGATTCAGGAACCTCCTGTCCTTTGGGAGAAACCAGTGGAAGAATACAAAGATAAATTTCCAAAAACAAGCGTGGAAGGAAGTATGTAAATGTTTACATCTCAATTTTGAGGAGATGAATACGCAGTAGGTACTTTCTTTTGTGTTTTTTCTTGATGCATCTTAACGCAAGCAGAAGTAGTATTTAGTGCAGTCCATGTCTCACTAGAAAGTAAAATAATGGTAAGAGTTTACTCGTACGATGTCCTATGCGATGAAATTTTTCGTTGCGTAAACGCAACCGCAAATCTTGTGTGTAGCCTCGCCTTTACTCGCGGGGCGGAGTCAAAGAATTCTTGGAAATAGTGTAGGGGACCAAAGTGTTTACGTCTTTAGGAATTTTGCCTTTACCTGGGGAAAAACAACACAAAATACTTGTATTATACAAGATTTTTGCTTAACTATTTTTAAAGGAATTGATGATAATTGCGAGTGCATTTAATAATTTTGGAATCTAACAGTAACTACCAAATGTTAGGTAAATTCTTGAGATAAAAATGTGGCTTTTCAAATGTAACACTTTTGTTAATAAGTATTTTTTAAATTGCTACCTAAAGCAGTATTCAGTTTTTCATTTTACAAGTTATTTGCCAAAAGAAAGTCAAAATCTTTTTTCTTCTTCTTCAAGGACTTCTAGGGAATTTTTTTTGAGGGAAAACGGGTAAAATCAAAAGCATGAGTGGTAACACTCGTTTTGAACTTGTTGTTATGTCTCCAGTTAGGGTTTCCAAAATGTTTTTTTCTTAATTAATTAATTAATTTTGTATGAAAGTTTTTGATAATTAATTTTCACTTTTTACCACCGCCATTGTGTTTATAGGGTCAAAGTGCATGGGTGGTTGCTGGTAAGTTATACACATTAACAAACACCTTGTATATTTAAAAAAAAAAATGTTATGCAATATCACATTCTTTAACTGTGAAGGAGAACATCGTGCGGAATCCTGCCTGAAAGTTCTCCATAATATTCTCAAAGGTGTGGTAAGTCTAACAATTTGCAATGGGCCAGCGTGGTGGACCATGGCCTAAATTCTTCTCTTAGAGGGGGCCTGCGCTCAGTAGAGAGCCGTTAATAATTTTCTGATGATGATGATGATGAATCGACAATAGCCGATGAACAGTTTTTTATTTTATTCAATCTACGACTTCCAACAAAAGCTCAGAATTGGACGCACATATGCAATTACGGTTCAACCCACAAAACTTTGTCAAATTAAATACATACATAATGTAAAGGAATAAAGTGAACTTTTCAATTGATAAGCTGTGTGGGTTGACACTTTATTGCATATAATGTGCGTCCAATTAAGGATTTAGCCTAATCGTCGTTGAACCTATAAAACTATGCAAAAGGCTACAATGCCATCTTTCGTTATCTTTGTGAATTCAATGTAATTATTTATTTTATTCTTACAGTGACAAATTTATTTTATCTGAAGATGGATATGGAAAAATTGTGGGTCGTCTCAAAGACATCATAATTCGAGGAGGAGAGAACATTGCTCCCAAAGAAATTGAAGACCTCTTGAACACACACCCATACGTGATCGACAGTCAGGTAGAGATCAACCTTAGTTCTTTCTCTCTTTGTTAACCGATCGAGGTCCACTGTTGAACATAGATCTCTTGCATGTACTTCCACATCTATCGGTCTTGCGCCGCCCGTATCCAGCGCCTCTTTGTGACTCGTCACCGTCAAATGTTGTCGGTACACCTAGTCTAGGGTCCACCTGTGCTTGCCGGCGTGAGATCGTCATTCCAGCAGCTTGGGACCCCAACGATCATCGGTTTTTCGAACCACGTGCAAGTATTAAACGTTGTATTTTAATTTGAATTTATACAAGGACTCAAAAAGTACCTACACTCAAACTGGTACCAGCAGAATATTTTCATCAGGACAACAGGTTGATACTCCTAGCTTTTTCACATAGGTAATGATGAAAAATAGTGTGTGTCACTCGGGGCCAAAATATTTTGTTCTCGGGCGGCGTATATTGAATTCAGAGCGAAGTGAAGGATTCTAAAGTAGAACCCTGAGCGAAGCGTAACATTCTCGGGGAACAAAAAAATTTCTTTGGCCCCATATAACACAAATAACTATTCTTTTTTTCTAATCAATTGCAGGTAATTGGAGTGGCAGACGCGAGATTAGGTGAAGAGCTCTGTGCAGTAGTTAGACTGCACGAAGGAAAAACTTTCACCGTTCAGGACCTAACGAAACATTGTAAGGGAAAACTGGCCCGTTACAAAATACCTAGGATGCTTAAAATCATGGACGAATTCCCCAAAACCGTGTCCGGCAAAATACAAAAGTTCAAAATAAAACAACTAATTGAATCGGGAAAATTATAAATATAGATTACTAGCTTTAACCCGCGGCTTCGCTCACGTTAGGTTCGATTTTTTAAACTCCTATTTTACCTCTTTCGAGGTTGAATTTTGAAAAATTCTTTCTTAGCGGATGCCTACGTCCTAACATGACATAGGTAAGACATGATTTTTGGGTATGGTATGGGACCTGGGAAGTGACACAGGCTCCTAAATAGATGGGACTTAGAAACTGTCGATTATATTATATATTAATTGATATTGTAGGTGCCAAATATTATAAACAATATCATTGAACTCCAGGCTCCAGCTGTTTGTAACGTTGCGTTTGTTTTGTAGCTTACCCGTGCGAAGCCGGGGCGGGTCAACTAGTTAATAATTAAGTATACTTAACGTTTATTGTTAATAATTAAGTATAATTATTGTTTATTTAGGTTACAGTAAACGTAATTTATTTAATTGGCAGTGTTGTTTTTATTACCCTTTCCCCTTCCAGAAGTTCTATAAGTAGAGGTACGACGAGATTACTTACGATAAAATATTCTAGGGATTGAGCTATTGAAGCTTTAAATGCAATTTCTATCAAGTAAAGAAGAACAATATAAAAATAACCTACCTAATGGGTTTCTTGAAAAATAAGTAGGTATTATTATGTTATCTAAACAGATTTGAAATCACTGATGTAAATCAAAAATTGTTATCATGACAAAGTCTAGAAGATAATTGAAACATTATGTGATGTATATTAAATAATCACCTATGGAGTTTAGCAACAATGTAATGTAGTAACTGAAAATATAATTCAGCCAGTGTTATTTTAGAAGTAAGTCTTGCTTGAATTTCGAGATGAAGGAAGCATGGTGGTGTTTGTTTGTTATAGGTGGCTTTATCACGGTATCCCCATCAACAGGTACTTGTGCAGATTTTTTTTTATTCAATGACAAGATAGTCCTTGACTGCGATCTCACCTGATGGTAAGTGACGATGCAGTCTAAGATTTTAGCGGAGTAACTTGGAAGGGGTATGGCAATGTAAATTCAACCCATACCCATAATCTGTTTCTACACGCCATCGTGCCGGAACGCTAAATTGCTTGGCGGCATGACTTTAACAAAATATAAAAGAGGCAATAAAATGATAGAAATATAATACTAGATGATGCCTGCGACTTCGTACGCTTGGGTTGAGGTTTTTTGATTCCCGCTCTCATATTTTGTGGGATAAAAAGTAGCTAGTAAACTCATAAAACACTTTTTTTTTAAAGAATATTAGGCAACCCGAAGTCTTTTTTTTTAAAGAATATTAGGCAACTTCGGGTAGTCAAATAAGCGGAAAGCTTGTATTAGGAGTGGGTACGACAATAGTGTAACGGGTGGGATTCGAACCTTACAGTTTTTCAGTCCGCATCTTTAACCGTTGAGCTATTGAGGCTATAATTGTCAGTTATAATAATACTGAATATAATATAAATATATGTATATGTGCTTGACTTTTTTCAGTACAAAGGGTGCGCTTAGTAGATCACACCAGCTATGCCATTTCTATCATACAGGAGACTATGCGCAGAGTCGAAGAAAGATGTTGGTGCAATTTGAAAATAGATGATTTACATTTTTCTCTTAGGTAGGGAGACACTTGCAATTTGATAAATAAAACAAGCAATGAATTCGGACCAGTTATGGATATAAAAATTATCAAGAAATGTAGCCCACTGGTAACCCATCAACTTCTAAAATATTTAAGAACCCGCTCTGAAATAGGTACAAGCGAAACTAATAAAACAGAAGACACAGAAGTACCTTTACAGTGCTTATCACTTCTGGGCAATGCAAAAATCACCTAGTAAAAATTTAGGATACATTATTATTTTTACAAGCATAGTAAAAATTTAAAAACATGGTTGCAAAATGTGGTAGAAGAGATATATACTATGCAGAAATCGTATTAGAACTGGCCCGGTAATTTTCAAGAAAATGGTATGAAAAATCTTAAACCAAAATGGTAGAAAAAACTTAAACCACGATACGCTCTTTTATAGCCTATGCGCGTAAAACTAAACCCGTAAAATGTTTCTGCTTGTAAGTGTTATGGATTTACTGCAAAAAAGCCTTTCAGGAAAACGGTATAAAAACAAACACACAATATCTTACTTGAAACGTACAATACACCTTCTCCGTTCCATCATGGTTAAAAATATTACGACTGATCCAAATTCTTTGCTCGCGAGTCTATTATAATTTTGTAAAAAAAAAAAATTTCAGCGAAACCGTCCTAAGTAGCGCAATGGCTGCCGAAATAGACTTGAAAAACGGATTTGTCGTGTCGATACAAAAAATAGGCATTCTCCAACGCACGATACAACAAGTCTGGCTTCCGACGTCGGTTAACACGACGATGGTAGAAGTTCGATCTACAGTGACGATGACCGACGTTGCTCTTGGGTTTGATGTCGTTACCAAACTGGATGGAAAAGTTAGTCACTCGACAGGGATGATCGTTTTTAACGACGTACAGTTTCAGTTTACGGTGAGTTTTCAGTTTGTGTATGCTCCCTGGATCGTTAGTCATTCACAGTCACCCTCATCAGCCAGCGACAAAAACTTAAATTACAGGCTTTTTTTCTTAAAGCTCAATATTACAGGTCATTTTTTTTGTTCGGTGATAAGACAGTCCTTGACTGCGATCTCACCTGATGGTAAGTGACGATGCAGTCTAAGATGGTATCGGAAGGGGTATGGCAGTGCAGATTCAAACCATACCACTAATCGGTTTTACACGGCAACGAACCGGAACGCTAAATCGCTTGGCGGCACGTCTTTGACGGTAGGGTGGTAACTAGCCTCGGTCAAAGCCTCCCACCAGACCAAAAATAAATTTATGAAATATTTCTGTTACAGATAACTAAACACCTGTTTACGGATGAGATAACAGTAGATGTAGTCGGTGCAATACAAAGAGCAACGAATCGTATGCAATTTATCCCCGAAAATGATGTTACAAAAGTTTTTACTGTTAGAGTAAGTTTGTCTTCTAAATTTATAAAAGGAAAAGGTGACTGACTGATTTATCAACGCACAGCTTAAACCACTGGACAGATCGAGCTGGGCATACAAATAGCTATTATGACGTAGACATCCGCTAAGAAAGGATTTTTGAAAATTCAACCCTTAAGGGGATAAAATAGGGGTTCGAAAAATGTTATAAATATATATTTGCTTGTTGAATAAATGAACGTTGCTTCTTCATTTTTATTCTCAGAAGCTTTTCCTAATTTCTGCGATTTCCCCAATCTCTTCAATCATGGACTCAATAGGTACCTACTTCAATCACGAAAAATCATGGAAGTTAAAAAACTTGATATTTTCCTAGAAAGAAACGCGTGCGAAGCCGCGGGCATCAACTAGTATGACCATAGTATAATCTTTTTTTGTTGCAGTTTAATTTGAGTAGTACTGCTGCTAGTATAACAAAATGGGCCAGCGACATTTTTAAACCAATAACTCTTGAACTGGCTACCAAGAAAATAGAATTTCCACGGATTTGTTACAATTGTAATACATAATGTATTAACCATACTTTGACCTATAAATAAAGTTTAATCAAGCTATAATTTTTTTTCTTCATAACCGAACCTTTGTTTTTAATTATCTTTGAGCAAGCAAAGTTCTATACAAATAGCTGAAGTTAAAGTGTTTTGTCTGTTATTTAGAATTTTTTTATTTTATTAATATTATTAAGTATATAAATTATTATATAAGTACATTTGTTTTTCAAATTTTTGTCTATTCTGTCTGTTTTTCCGAATTCTTCAAAATCTTCAAAACTGCTTAACTGGCTTTGACGAAATTTTCACAGGCAATTTGATAATTATTAGGAAAATTATTTAAACTCTAATAACGGTCTCGAAAATTCAAGTTTCCACAGGATTCATACGCTCAAATCGCAGGCAACAGTGATACCTACTTACAATTATTATATTCTTTAAAAAATAAATACCTATGGTATTAAATTATGTTATAGTCAAAAGTTTATATTTTTTAATCTTTTTTTTTTCTTTTTAATCATAATAATAATAAGATTTTTAGTATCTTATAACTTTAAAATACAACTAAGAATTTGTCTAATCATTTAAATATCGTGTAGGTACCTACTTAAAATCTTATATTATCGCTCCTTAAAATCAGAAAACTATATCGGACGCAATCGGACGTCATATTTTATTATCAATGTTCAATTAAAAAATTTATCATTTCAACTCAGTTTCAACTTCATCTGATTATATTAATATTGAGGTCTAGGTAGCCTTCATCAATTGAATGTAACTATTGATCAGTTATAAAAGTTAGTGTTGAAGTACAAGTTAAAATTATGATCAAAATATTAGGTTGTGCCATTTGGCTTTGTACGTTTTCGGTGCATTGTCAAAATTTAAGTGAGTCGTTTTTATTATTTATAACTAAGACTAAGTCATACCCGCCATTACGCCCGGGTGGATTGAGGTATTTTAATTCCCGCGGGAACTCTTATTTTGTGGAATAAAAGTAGCCTTTGTGTTATTCCAAACTATACATATAATCTGTCTCTGTGCCAAATTTCAGCCAAATCGGTTCAGTCGTTGCGGCGTGATTGAGTAACAAACATCGATCTATCCGTCCATATATCCAAACTTTCGCATTTATAAATTAGTAGGATAGTGGATTAAGGTTTCATTTATTCATGCGGGAACTCTTTAAGTTTTCGGGATGAAACTTATTTGTTAATCCTGGATATGAGGTATCTCCATTTCAAATTTCAGCCAAATCGGTTAATTCGTTGTGGCATCAAAGGTTGTGGCGTTAAAAAGTGTAACAGATATCCATCTATACATCCATCCTCACAAAATTTCGCGTTTATAATATTGGTATAGATGTAATTTTGCTTGTTGGTTTCCTTCAGGGATTTCCGGAACCTTCTTATTCCTATCCACGTTGACACGCGGCGCAGATAGCTTGAGAGTTGAGATGACGATGATGTATATAAAGCCGCTAAGCTTCTGGCATTAGCGATAGTGGCAAAGCCAGCGGAGAGAAGGGTTCTTCAAATACAAAGATGGTCTAATGTTGCCATGACGACAGGTGCCCAATGCCCATAGTGGACATAATCCACTAAACTGTCTCTTGCCCTTCACGCGCTAAGAGACTAAATATATTTTTCCCTAGCTGTCCTAAAAGGTAAATAAGTGGTTGCACGCAGAAAGGCAAACGCGACGCGCTAAGCG
Organism: Hipparchia semele; assembly: GCA_933228805.2. NCBI lineage: Eukaryota > Metazoa > Arthropoda > Insecta > Lepidoptera > Nymphalidae > Hipparchia > Hipparchia semele. The sequence continues at coordinate 4,625,399 of OW121717.1, read as the reverse complement.
CAGCAATATCCATGTTCATACCGCTCTGATCGTGCTAAAGTGTAAAACCAAAACTTAAAAAAGTCTTTAAGTCCAAAAGTTTAGCACGATCAGCGCAGTAAGCCTGTGGTCATGGCAACATTAGACCGTGACGTCTTTGTATGGGAAGAACCTTTCATCCCTCTCTCCTTCCAGAAGCCTATCGGCACGCTAGGTTGCTGAAGACATCGTGAAGTGAGACTGAAGAATCTTGTTAGACTCCACAATCGATGGCTTCGTACTGAGTGTATCTGTCTGTATACTAATGAACTTTAGTATTTCTGTCAGAAAAAAACGGAAAAGCCACGCGAGATACTCTACTCCCATACTTTCAGAATTTAGCAAGATAGTCCGTCCCTTTTTTATTCATGAAATAGATTTTCCGACAGACAATTCATGATGATATACGGTCGGTCCTTAAGTCGTCTTAACGCAAAACGGGCGAATTGACGCCTACTTGCGGAAAAGATTCCCAGGAAATGAAGATGAAGTCGTCTTATTGAACAAGAAAGGTATTAACGTGCTTTATCTCGGTGTAAGTTCAAACATCCGCTTGCAACTCAGACAGGAAGGCACTAATAGGTACGAGTAAGTTGTTGATTTGATTATGTAATTAATCAATTTTTCCAGATTCCATAGCATGCTTAGTGGGACACGGGGCCTATTATGCGAAGGTTATGCAAGAAACGTTCACAAAAATTGAAAGAGATATTAAATGGTGCAACATGAAGATTGATAACAGAGGCCGAGAGGTTAAGTAAGCTATTTTAGTTTTTAAACGTGTCGTTTGGCAATGCAGTATGATTAAACAGGTCATAATGCTGCGCTCACTACTTGATAAGTAGGTATATCAAGAAGTGATTTTTTTTAAAATTCGATAACAAGATTGTCCTTGACTGCGATCTCACCTGATGGTAAGTGACGATGCAGTCTAAGATGGTAGCGAGCTGACTTGGAAGGCCATATTATATAGCCAGTTGAAATCCTCTTTTTATACATATGCTGTATTATTATAGGCTGAAATCTAAATATATAAAAGGCAAAGGTGACTGACTGACTGACTGACTGACTGATCTATCAACGCACAGCTCTAACCACTAGACCGATCGTGCTGACATTTGGTACACAGGTAGCTATTAGGACGTAGTCATCCGCTAAGAAAGGATTTTTCAAAATTCAACCCCGAAGGAGGTAAAATAGGGGCTTAAAAAACCGAACATAACGTGAGCGAAGCCGCGGGTTAACGCTAGTTATCAGATAATATGTTATAATGACGCCTATTATGGCAAATAATAAAAAATCGAAAATAACATTGAAACTCACGGACTGCACACAAAAACAGAAGCATTGTTTCCATGTACTAATTGTTTCTCTGTCTTAAGAACGGCAATACATATAAATGGTGTTAAGAGAAATGCTGGCGAAAACTGAAATCAGGGTTTCAGCAGGTTTCATGTCTCTGGCTCACTCAGCGTTGGAATTTTTCATCATTCTTTTCATGTCTTGACACTGTTTTGCCCGTCTGCGGTACGCAAAGGAGAGTAATGTGTTTATCATTCTATGTATGTATGTATGTTGATTTTGATAACTCTTACGTTAACCAAGTGTCACTAAAGACATGACAGTAATCAAATTCAATATGGCTAACACCAGACGCCATATTGTCAAAAAGAAAAAATGGAAGTCGATGATCTATGTTGAGAGGGGCATCATTGAATAGGTATTTAAAAATCACTGTTAGGTTTCTCTCATTATTTTTCAGTTTGAATGATTTACGACGATTTAATTTTGTTTTAAGTTTGTGAAATTTACCCAATCATAATCTAACTAAAAATTGTAAAATAAAATATTAAATTAAGAAAATCAAAAAACCGACTGCGTAATTAAAAACTGAAAAGGAAAAAACGAGTCCAGTAGAATTCTGTTAAATAATATTGACTTAAACAGTGGGGACCCATTAAAAATCTAGAAATCAAATCTTCCTATAAAAATGGGAAGGAAAACAAAGATTTCGTTAGCATGTCCCTTACAAGGTTACACCCTATATCTTTGATCAGACTGCAGAACATCCAAGAATTTATCTAAGGCTAAGGTGAAAAAGTAACTACCTATTTCATTTGCTTGTAAAAACATTAGAATCGTTTAAGTTAATTATGTTCATTAGTGTCATCACCTACACACTAATGAACATAATTACTTACCTATTTTCCTTTTTTTTCTCTTTTTATACTATTATATAAATAAACACTAGTATTATCCTCTTTTGCGTCGTGTAGTCGAGTTATAAAAGACAGTTACCACTCGTTGACTAATCACGACACTTCAGGAACTATAAAGTCTACAAACTTGGGAAAGTAGATTCTCTCTAGAGCATAAACGTCAGATTAGAAACAGTTTTGAGAGAATCCACCCCTAATTGATTGATTGGGGATTGGAAGGTTACATGAAAGTCCTATGTTTTTGAAGTCAGAGACATGAAAATCGGCGTGTTGTTTATTAGTTTTGTTAAATCATAAAAATCTGCCTAAGTTTTAGAAAATTAGCCCTTGAAGGTGGTGAAATACGGGTTGGGAGTTTTTAAGGGAAAATCTTAATTATTTTACATTTAAAATGAACTTGAAATTGGGAAATTAGGCTCTTTCTAGGCCGTTTAATTTCAACTGCCTACCTATTACAGACAGATGAACAGACGGACGAACGGACAGCGGACAGCTTAGTAATAGGGTCCCGTTGGTTACCCTTCGGGCACGGAACCTTAGTAAAAACCCACAGAGCAGTGAGTGGTTAATGGGTTGCTGATGATAATGATGATTTTCCAGCGAACGACTGTTCAAATGGCACGCAAAAGGCACAGTCAATTACACCAACGGCTTCGTTGTGTCGCTTGAGAAAATCGACCTCAGCGACATGCAGAACCAAGTCGCTACAGTCAATGCGTCGCAGGAAACGGTGCAGATCGTGAGAGGACGAGTTCACTTGAGGGAGCTCAAAGTTGGATTCGATGTCATCGTCAATTTAGACGACTCTGGGACGCATAGGTTTACTGGAGAATATTCTCACATCCTCGTCACGTTTCACACATCGGTTGGTATGGCTAAGAGCCGACTTCACAAACGCCGAACGGTGATAAACCTTGTTAAACCGACGCGGACGCATAAAGTTGACGTTTTGACAATTTTATGTTGCAAATCTAAAGTTTTTTTTAATAATAATTACTTTTTACAAAAAATTGAACCGACGTCAGAAGGAACTAAAAAGGGAGAAATAAAATATAAATCTTTTTAGTCTTTAATGCTTACATTAAAGACTAAAAAGATTTATATTTTATACTTAACTAATTTTGAGTCGGCGACAAACTTTTTAAAAGCATAGCTTTATTTTTTAAGCATAGTAGATTGCTTAAATACAACCTGTAGTTAAAGCATGGCTGCGAGATACCTTTTAAAAAAGTTTGTTGCCGACTCAAAATTTAAAAGTACTATATACCTCCTTTTTTTTCATCGTTTAAAAAAGGACATTAGCCAAGCTAAACTTAACTAATATTCTCTTCTCACATGCAAATAACCAAATACAGTCCAATAGTTAGGAGTGGATACGACAATAGTGCAACGGGTGGGGATCGAATCGGCGACCTTTCAGTTTCAGTCCGCATCTTTAACCGTTGTGTAATAACAGTAATGTCCACCAGACTGAATCCGACCACGGCAGCCAATCTCTACAGAGATTAGCCATCTAAGCGGAAGATATTATAGTGCACAAGTATGTACGCAAAAACAGGTGCACTAAAAAAGCAATCTTATTTTTAGATCACATGGAATGTACAGAGAAAAGAGCTGATCACAGAGGCGAGTGCCGCCTCGACAGGAGTTGGTAATCGTGACGTGAATTACAGGCCTACAAACAACATTACGGAAATGCTGTCTAGACAAAGAGTAAGATCTTCTGCATTGGCAGTTTTTTTGCACTCGAAAGGGTTTTGAATCAATAGTAGTAACTAATACGTCACGATAGCTTCGCTCGTGCACGCGAGTTTATGCTGTATCAGTACAAGGGAGAGTTTATTTTGCTCTGAGCATTTTTGAATCACTCTTTTCATTGACCGCAGCGTGCAGCAGCGCGAGCGAGTCAAGTAGTAGGTACCTACGTTATGTTTAGTGAATTACTATTGTTTCTCGCACTTTCGAGTTGATGAATATTTTTTTAACTATTTCAAAACAAAAATGGTTTTATTTTTTAAATTAAACTCTATATACTTTACTAAGAGGGAAGCTGGAAGCTTTTTTTTGGAGATACGCTCCACCTATGTCCACTTCTTCTAATAATATTTTCGTGTAACTGTTTATATGTACATAAAAAAGGAAATAAATAAATAACATATTATTGGAAGCAAATCGCTCTGCCGCGGGAAAACAACCATTAAAATTCACCCTGTACATATATCTGTGTATGTATATTTTAGTTCACATCCAATGGTAACGATGCTAGCTTCCAACGATGGGCACGAGATATTATCGCACCGCGCATGCTGGAAGTGGCGAAGACCTTAGAGTTCCCTACAGTACGTTTTGACGGAAGATGCTAAGGCGAGAGGCGAGATGCTGTACCTAAATCATCGTTTAATAAAAAAAATTTAATTAATATTTTGGTTTTTTTATTTTTCCAACTTTATAAAGTCAACGGTAGTTCAGAATATTTACTAATATTCCTATACTTTATATTGGATCGATAACGTTTAACTAGGCGTGTGAATGACTAGGCAAGTGCCTAGTCTAGTCATTCACAGAGCAACGGATCGACATGATTTTATTGCACGCAGAGAGAGAGCAGTTGAGGACGGAGAATTTTGTACTACAGGAAAACAAAAGGGTTCTTGCGGGATTTGTAAAACCTAAACTCCATGCGGACTAAGTAGCGGGCAAAAGTAATACTGATAGGTAGATAATAAATAATAATTATTAATCTATGACTAGCTTTTGCCCCCGCGACTTCGTCCGCGTGGAATTAGATTTTGGGGTGGAATTTTCAAAAACTGTGACACATGTACTTCTTTATTTTTAACTGAAAGCTCTAATACCAACTTTGATGGAAACAGTTTGAAAATCCCTTAGGGGTGGAATTTTCAATAATCCTTTCTTAGTGTGGGCCTACGTTATAAAAGGAACCAACTGTAAAAATTTCAAGTTTCTAACTTCAGTAGTTTAGGCTGTGCGTTGATATCTCACTCAGTCAGTCAATCAGTCAGTCAGGACTTTGAATTTTATATATATAGATTAATAGTGCGATTTAATTCGATAACACGTTATGCGCTGTGATGCTTAACGTGTTCTAGCGGTGTGTTAGGCCCGTAGCAGATCTCCGCCGCGAAATGAACAAGGATTTAAAAATTTTATAAAGTGCAAGTTGAACTCGCATACGGAGGGCCCCAGCTTCGCGCGCTAAGTGACAAGCTAAGTAGGTAACAATAAAATTGAACTATCGAAAAAAAAACGATAGTTCTTCGGTAGTTCAATTGTTAAACAATCGAAGAAATCGATAGGTTTTTAGATAGTTGAATTTTTATTCGATGGTTATCGAATAATAGGAACTATCGAATAATTCGATTGTTTTTCGATTAGTCGCTCATCGCTATCCACAAACTCACGTCAAACGAAAAATTTTTCGCCGCTTCTCTATAACTTTTTATGTTATTTTCAGCATGTTTATGTATTTATTTATGAAAGAAAATAAGTTTATTTGCTCACACAATATGGTTACACGTGGATACAAATTATAACACAAAAAATAAACAATTTTAAAATAGGCTTTTAAATCTATATGTGGGAAAAACAAAAAGGTACCGACTTAGCATTATTGCTGCAGGTTTTATGAAAAACCTGAGCGCTGGTAATTAATCTGCCTGCACCCGTTCAAGTGAGACACGCACGAGTAGGTACACGGTACTCACAATGTTGTTACTATTAGAGAAGAACATAGGAAATATATTATATTACTAGCTGTGCCCGCGACTTCGTTCGCATGGACTAGTGACTTTCGGGCAGCATATTTTGAATTACATATACCGTCGACGCTCAGGCGCGAGGCGTGTAGTACGTACTCTGTACGTTAAAAATGTTCGCCGTGATTCTTTAAATTGACATAACTTTTTTATTTATGAACCGATTGACATGAAATAAACACTAAATGTAAAGTGAAGCTTACTACAATATATTAGTGAAAACCGTATCTAAATCGAATAAGCCGTTTCTGATATTAGCGTGCACAAACACACAGACAAACAGACAAACAGACAAAAAAAAATAATTACAATTTCGGGTTCGGCATCGATATAATAACAGACACCACTTTTTTACAATTTTATTATATGTATAGGTATGTAATAGGTAGGTATGTAATAGGTAGGTGTTAAAATATATTTAGGCTCTGACAGACAGACGGACGGACAAGCACAAATTCACCCAAGTAGAGTCGAAACCTTGCTTCGCTCGGTCTATAAATTTATTATTAACAGGGACTTAATAAATATTTATAGGACCAAAGATTGCATTAAATACAATTAAATAGAAGCGGGGTTTCCACCGCGAGCGGAGCGGCTCCGTACGGTATCCTCGTAACTCGCAGAGCAAAACTGCGTACAAGCATTTTCACCAACAAAGAGTCTAGCGGAAAGGACTGAGCGAGCTAAAAGAGTAAGAAAAAAGACATTTAAAGCTACAGCAAAAAAAGGGAAGGTTTATGAGCAATCTATGTTTTCTATCTACCGTACCGCAGTTCGCAAGGCATCGCTTGAATCTGCACCGCTACGTGGTCGAAATTCCATGATCTCGCACTAAGCGCTTTGCTTCTTCGTTTCTAATCCGCACCGCAAAAATTAGGAATACCCTTCCGGCTTCCGTTTTTTCAACTAACTATAGCTTGGATTAGCACTCTTGATTTAAACTAAAATTAGTTTAAATCAAGAGTGAATATGCTTCTTCTAGGTAAGCGCGCACCATCTTCGGCTGCATCTTCACTTACCTACCATTAGGTGAGATCGCAGTCAAGCGCTAGTCTATATATTTGAAAGAAGTGTACAGGTATGTGTTTGGCTGTCCCTGGAGCTAAATCTCACGGCCGTCCAAGAAAGCGCTGGTTAGACCTTGTAGGCGCCGATATGAGAGCCAATAAATTAAGAAAATCGGATGCACAAGACCGGGAAAAGTGGGCAAAAGCATGCCGGAATGTGGACCTCACCTAGTGGGACAACGCTTAGTCGAAGAAGATTTATTTTTATTTATTTTTATTTGGTTAATATACCTAATGATTTGGTTTATTTGTATGTGCCTATTTACGTATGTTTCACCGTAGGGCCTAAAATATCGAGTCGATTTTGATGAATGAGATGTCAATTGATTCGTGATTATATGGTCCGATTGACGCAGGCTCTTCGATCACAGAAATAGAAATATTTTTTTTTAGAAATAGAAATATTTTTTATTCAAATAAACTTTTTACAAGCACTTTTGAATCGTCAATGAATCTACCACTGGTTCGGAATGCCTTTCCTGCCGAGAAGAGCCAGCAAGAAACTCGGCGGTAGACAGAACAGAAGAAAAAATATTTCTATGATCGAAGCGTAGGCTACATTTTATACGAATAAAATCAGTATGTCGGATGTTACTTACATCCAATTTTCGTATATGTTACAATTTTTAAACGTTTTTCCGCTCCGCTCATTGCCCTTTAGCAGTGGAAACCGCACCTTAGGATGTGATAAAATAAAATACAGAGGCGATGGACTAGCAAAACAAAAGATAACTAGGTAGGTACAAAGTTTCAAGAAGTCAAGTTGAAGCGAATCATTATGTCGTTTAGCGTCTCAAAGTTAACAAGAAAATAATGTTGTCAATGATAACTTTCATTCTCGCGTCAGTTGTGATATTAATTTTGTTCGACCGGTACCGTAGAGTCGGTCGACTTCTGAACAAAATACCGGGACCGAAGAGATTGCCTTTTATTGGAAATTCTTTTCATTTCCTGTTGCCTCTAAGTAAGTGCACCAGACTGTACCTGTTTATGTAGGTAGATAATTTTGAAAATATACTGAAAATCAAAGTAATATGTATTATAAAAAAAGTTTATTATATTTTGACATTGGTTTTTTGGTCTCTTATTTATTTATTTATTTATTTAGGCAAACCAAACATTACTCACAATAATTATTTAAGCTAAGGTCTTAACCAACGTTGGTCTACTCTTTAATCACGTCGCAACAAAGCTGCGAATTGACTTAATTTTTTGCTTGGGTACTTATAGATGGGGCCTGGAGAGTGGCATAGGCTAGTCACTATCACTATCACTACATAGTATAAAACAAAGTCGCTTTCTCTGTCCCTATAACCCTATGTATGCTTAAATCTTTAAAACTACGCAACGGATTTTGATGCGGTTTTTTTTTATAGATAAAGTGATTGAAGCGGAAGGTTTATATGTATATTAACATCCATTAAGTAGTGGAGAAATACCTACTGTTATTTTTGAGGTTTCTAATGTGATGTCGTAAATAAACACATTTTTTGCGCCTACATTGCAAACGCTGGCTGAACCCTACGAGATAAATCAAAATAATGTACTAAAGTGTTGCACACATTAAAAAAGTCTACAAAAAAGTCCGGATGGTATATGTCTATCTCTTAGGGATAACCCACAATAGCTATTTTTTTATAATATAAGTCAATGCGATATAATTTTGTGGATTTATATTTAAAACTGGCTGGTCCGCCCTGGCATCGCTCGAGTGAAATTTATAAAAATCAGGGGGAATTCCCAAAAAAAAAAAAAAACAAATTAGTCGGTCAGGACAAATAAAAGTTGAGGAAATTAAATGTCGAATGTCAATTACTTAATTGTTTACAATTATTTATAATTTAGTCGTTATTTTGTATTTTAGATGAACTATTTATATTTCAACGAACATTGTACAAAAAATATGGAGGGTTTAGTCAAGTGCACGTTTTTAATTTTTGGGCTGTGTGCGTATATAACCCAGAAGATATTGAGGTAGGTATAATAAATTATGATTAGGCACAAGTTTAACAATTTAAATGGTGAAGGGGCTTGAATCGGTAATCATGTAATCTCCGTGAATCCAAGTAAAATTACCTATAAATAATTAATTTTTTCAAGCTAAGATCCATCGATTTATATTCAAATTCAAAATTCATTTATTTTATGTAGGCGTCATAAATCTACCACCGGTTTGGAATGCAGATTCTACTGAGAAGAGCCAACAAGAAACTCGGCAGTTGTTTTTTTAAATTTTTTTATATAATTATTAATATATGCTAAGATCGCAACATTTACCTATGGCCGTGATACTTACACATGCTTGTGAATGGTATGCTAGTTTCTAAAAAGTTTCGTACCTTACCAGTGACGTGCGAGATGAAGTTCACAAAATGAATATTTATGAAGAAATAAATAGTGTTACAATACAACTCGCCATTACATAAGAAAAAAAAAATAACAAAAATAAGCACAAAAATTAAATTCTTGGCAGATAGTTGAGAGAGTTGCGATTTACCTACTAGCAAACACGTTATAGTGTATTATTAATTAAATTATCTATGGGCATACCAAGGGCATACGAATCTCCCGTCCCACTTTCCTCAAGGGGAAAAAATCAAACGGCTTGCGATCTATTCGTATGCTTTGTACTGGCAGAATCTCGATACACAAGCGAGTAGCTCATTTTTGCTTGTGACTGGCATTCTTTCAGTTGCAGTGTTTATCATGCACTTATATCTACTTGTACAATATTCTTAAAAACTCTGAAGAAAAGTATTTACTTAAAACTTCCTTATTTCAGAAAATTTTGTCATCGGTGCGTTATAATTCTAAATTTCAACCGTATAATTTTCTTAAGCCTTGGCTGGGCGAAGGACTATTAACAAGTAATGGTAAAGTATTGTTCAAATCCATTTTAAAACAATTTGCAAAGCAAATAATTTTAAAAATTGTTCTGCAACTATGGCGCCAATATTTTACTTATACAATGTTTAAACAGGTTTGAAATGGCACCAACGTCGTAAGTTGTTGACGCCAGCTTTCCACTTTAATATCTTGAAGAAATACTGCAGAACCTTTACTGAACAAGCAGAAGATTTTCTGGAAAAGGTAGAAGCGGAGGTTGGCAAAGACAAGACCGACATACAGCCTTTAATAAGCTTTACAACTCTGCGCGTTATGAGTGGTTGGTATTTATTTACATCTACTTAATCTAAATATTTAGTAACAAACTTAGGTTTTATCTTAAGGTCATTACCGACTGTCTAAAAATAATGCTAAAATAATTTGAGCTTTCGGTTAAGAAATTTTTGTAAGGAAATTGTAATTCATCCAAATTGACTAAGTGCCGATTTCATCAACAGTGAGTAACGTGTGACGGTGTAATTTTGATAGTTTGGCAGATTTTCTACACAAACACTATCAGACTGCATTTAATTTATTCCTTGCTTCTAAATCGGCACTTAAGATTCTTGATATTTTGACAGTTCTGATTGTATATTTATGCTCAGATAAGATTTATTTTATGTTGGTGAAATCGGATCCCGGCCGCCACATCACAATACACGCCATAATATCGACCTTTGCTCATAACGAAAGAATCAACCTTTAGAGTCGAAAATGCCATCTCCATAATAGATAGCCGTTCGCCTAAATCTATGGCCACGTCATTAAAAAATTGTTCAATTTAAAATGCATTTTTGTTTGTAAATAATTAATTATATTTATTACAGAAACAAGTATGGGAACCTCGATGAATGAAGGAATTGAATCGGTAATAAAGAAATATTGGAGAGCCATAGAAATAGTTGGAGAGTCTGTTGTGAAAAGAATGTGCAGACCCTGGCTTCACAAGAATTTTCTTTTTAATTTATCAAAGATCGGACGCGATCAGAGAGCAGTATTATTAGATTTACACTCATTCACAGAAAAAATCATAAAAGAGAGAAAAGAATTTCTGAAAGACTCGAAATTTAATCAACTAGAAAATGATGAAAACCTAGATAAAAAAGGTAGACTTGCAATGCTGGATTTGCTACTTGAAAACGAGAAATTGGGTAACATTAATATAGAAGGGATTAGAGAAGAGGTTGATACATTTATGTTTGAGGTATTGTTACTAAATTCATTAGTTTATCTAAATATAATCATAAAGGGAAGGAGGAAGGTGCCTGATTGACTGGGATACAGACAGCTAAGAGGACGTAGGCATTGGCTAAGAAAGTACTTTTGAAAGTTCAATCCCTAAGTGCGTAAAATAGGGGTTTGAAAAGTCGAACTTAACGTGTGCAAAAGCTACTTACTACATAATAATTTTGAAATTCTCTTAAGTACAACGCAAATCAGGGAAGTTAAAATTTAAAATGCAGTATAAATAGTCAGTGCATCTTACAAATCATAATTAATAAAAACGTTAACGAGAGATCGTTTTCGACGATTTTTTTCTAAGCTATTGCATAGCTTCTATCGCGGGCCTTAAGCGTGGAGACCGAATCCAGAAATTCCGTAACGAAAATAACCTGACACGGGACTCCTCTCACTGCTAGATGGCGTTGATAAAAAATGCTATGCAATAGCTTTACCGCGGCAGTCCCCGAGTGCCACACGTCTTTTTTTTTAATATTAGCCGAGCTGAACTTGACTTATATTCTCCTCTCCCATCCAAATAAGCGGAAAGCTTGCGCTAGGAGTGGGTACGACGATAGTGCAACGGATGAGGCTCGAACCTGCGATCTTTCAGTTTTCAGTCCGCACCTTTAACCGTTAGGCTATAATTGAGGTTAATTGAATTATTGATATCTATAGTTTTGTTATATAGTTTTTGAATCTTACTTGTTTTATTTGATGAACAAGGAATTCTTTTTTGATTGATTGTTCTGTTTACCAGGGTCATGACACAACGGCTATGGCGTTATCATTCTTGTTAATGGCACTTGCTAATGAGACTGCAGTACAAGTAAATATGTTGATCATTTAATTTATTTATATTTCGTATCTCCTTTAATTAGTTTTACTTTAATTACACAAATTATAACTGCATGTTGATGAGGGAGTAAACATACACACGCCCTCAATCATTAAGATAAAAGCTAATAACTATTTTAACTTCGCGAGTTTGACAAACTCTCTGTGAAATCTGAGAGCGAAAATAAATCAAACACCAAACAATTAACGGATTCATACAACACATCAACCTTTGAATAGCCGCTAAAATTGTAAAGTGTTTATTTGTTGGATCGTTACTTTATTGGTTGGATCTTCAATCACGCAGCAAAGCATTGGATCAGCATGAGTATAGTTGGGGGATTTGGAAAGAAACATAAGATACCCCCTAAATCCTGAAAAGTAGAAGGTTCCCGCAGGAGTTTTAAAAACCTACCCTCATGCGGATGAAGTCGCGGGCAGAAGCTAGTCATCATATTATTTAATCAATATGGACCATTGGATATTTAATACAAAAATTCATCATAGTGGCTGCTAAAAATTTTTTCAGGATAAAATATATGAGGAAATGCAAAAAATTTTTGGAAGCTCACAACGTTCAGCCACAATGCAAGATCTAAGCGAGATGTCTTATTTGGATTGCTGTATTAAAGAATCCTTACGGCTGTATCCCAGCGTTCCAACTATTACGCGGTTTATCACTGAAGAATTAAATCTGAGTAAGTAATAAACACTCAAACAATCATCTATATATGGGTAGTTCTACGATAAGAGGTAACTTGTGCGGCAATCAGTTTAAAATAGAAATTTTACTCTATATGTTGTTATTTTTTGCAATGAAACACATCACCTAAATGTACTTTATTAAATAACGTTACGATTCAATGCCTAATTAAAGTACATTTTTCTGAAATCACTTATAAAGTCTAAAAAAGTCTCTAACCTGGCCTGTCCCCCTGTCGGTTTCAGTTTAATTTGAAACGATACATACTTTCTTTGTATCAGTTATTAAACTAAAGTATGTTAAACACAAACTTCAATAAATGTATTCAAGTATTGTTAAGGAAAAATAGAACAATATTTATTTATTTGCAATATATTTTAAACTTAACTTTTGTCCCACTGTTTTAGGGTATCTACTCTAGAAAATTTCATTCCGCTACTACAAACACAAATATAAAACGGCCATATTCCAAATAGCGCTCAAAGTCATCTACCGACGTGAAGTTCGTAATGCAAAACACGTGAGCTTTTGTTAGTTGTTGCGACCGTTGATTCAAAGTAGTCGTTTCGCGAGGTCATTGTGTCTCTCACCTGGCAAGTCATAAAAGTTATATTATTCATTCAATTTATTTGCATTTACTGGTCTAATTAAATAATGATGGACTAGTGAAAGTGTGATACATAATGTACCGAAAAACTTCTTATGTCAATTAAAACAATACAATTTATCATGAAAACGTCTCTCACCTGCCATATTTCACCTGGCAAGATAAATGTCAGGAGAGAAACTTGTTGACCAGGGGAGATAAGGTTAGTGCAAACAAACAAAGTAAAAAAAGTCAAAAAAGTCAACGAAGTCAAAAAAAGTCAAAAAAGTCTTTTTTGACTTTTTTTGAATTTTTTGAATTTTTTGAATTTTTTGATTTTTTTGACTTTTTAATAAAATGTGCATAAAGTAAGTCACTTTATGTGAAAAGATAAATAAATAGAACAAAAAAATAATATAAGTGTTTAATGAAAAAACAGCTACTTTTCTCCGTGGCCGTATTCTCTATGGACTTAAAACCTCTTATCGTAGAATCACCCATATATAAAATTCAATGTCCGGGCTGACTGACTGACTGACTGAGATATCAACGCACAGCCTAAACTACTGAAGTTAGAAACTTGAAATTTTTACAGTTGGTTCCTTTTATGACGTAGGCGCACACTAAGAAAGGATTATTGGAAATTTCACCCCTAAGGGGTTTAAATAGGGGATGGAAGTTTATATGAAAGTCAATCATTTTTCAAGCTGTTTCCATCAAAGTTGGTATTAGAGCTTTCAGTTAAAAATACGTGTGTCACAGTTATTGAAAATTCCACCCCAAAATCTAATTCCACGCGGACGAAGTCGCGGGGGCAAAAGCTAGTAATACATACTATCTATATGACAAAATTATAGTGTTTTTCCCCTGCGCCTTTAATTTTTTTGTTGTTTTTATCTTTTGATTTGTTTTTCAGGCGGCTACACCGTACCAGCAGACACTAACTACCACATAAACATATATGATTTGCATCGCCGGGCGGATCTCTATCCTGAACCAGAACGCTTTATCCCGGAGAGGTTTCTTCCAGAAAACTGCGTCAACCGTCACCGTTACGCCTATATACCCTTTAGTGCGGGACCTAGAAACTGTATAGGTAATTTTTATGCATTTTCCACTCTTTTAGGATTTCGTGTCCCATACCCAAACGGAATCCTATTTTTAATCCTTCGCTTTCTCTCTGTCTGTCCGTTTGTCTGTCAAACCATTTCAGCTTTAATAGGTAGCCAGTTGAATTTTTCACGGAATACGTGGAACAACTCTGTTACGGCAAATAATAAAAAAAAAAACACACACACACACACATACAAACAAAAATGTTGAGAAAATATATTTGCTCAATTTTAAAATATTATTATTATTACCTATCTTTGAAAAATAAAGGAGAATGCCAGATTGTGACCCAACAATTTACAGAAAATGTAAATTAATTAAAAATGTCCTATTAATATATGTAGGCACACGCTGAGGCGCATCACCAGGCATCAGAAGTGAAACGGAACTAAACTAAACTAACAGCCTTAGGACCATGACCGAGCATTATTCATTGAGATTATCTCACGATAATGAAGACACACCTCTTACCGAGCGTCTAATAAAAGGAATCACAAACTAACATGGAACCTAACATTACCAGGTTCTAAATAACTAACCGGCTAACTAACCTAGCCTAGTTACGGCCTCCACCATCCCCATACCCGTCTCATCACACACCATGATAGAAGAACCTAGCCAACGTCTATTCTAACCACTACAAGCCACGAATGGGCGAGAACCCTACAGGGATCTCACAGTAACACAACATGATTAAACATTGGAACGAACTCACCAGAAACCAAATCAGGATAACCACGACAACACTTTCAATCACTCAATCGTCACACTACCATAGTAACCTTAAAACACTCAGTTCACACCAACTGAACACTAATCCAACTCTCTACCGAATCAGAATAACGAACAACCACGACTCACGAATGAAGAATGACGAATGACACGCTGTACGTTTCCTTTTTATGGACCGAACGAGTGGGGAGCGAACAATGATACCAACGTTACAAAACTACCGTCATGAAACGTTACAAGACTACCGTCATGAAACGTTACAAGACTACCGTCACTAGACGGCGCCTTGAACAATAATCACTCTAATCCTACTCGCCTACATATATGATCGTTTTAAAATAAATCATTTGTATCGTAAAAGTAGAGGATAAAAATCTGTCAAAAAAATAATAATTTTAAACAATAAACTATTTCCTGTTATTGTTAGACATTTGCATACTTATAACGCCATTTTTACGCAAACTCTATAATAAAAAAATCACATAAAAACTCATTATTACTAGATAATGGATAATTCTCAATACTAATAATAGGTTAATTAAAAGTCACAAATATTTTTTAATGTAAATAATTATTATGCCAATCATAACTGCACATTAGCTACAAATTAAAAAACTAAAACGAAAAGAAAATGAAACGTGTAACGAAACGTCATTGTCGATTTGAGATGTCAACTGTGGTGCGATGTCATTTGTCAGTGTCATACATCTGCTTTGTTTTTATTTTACTATAAACATAGAATAAGTATGCAATAGAATCTACAAAGCGTGTGGCACGCAGTGAGCGATAATATATGCATAGCTGTGTCTCACTCTATCTTGTTTGACATCGCTATACTGCATCTCTTTCATGTTTATAGTACAAAAACCATTCATCATAATTTAGTTTCATAATAACCTAAAAGTCCAACTTTGACTTTTAATTAATCAAAACCGCAACTTCGTGATTTGTGAACTTTGATGTTTATTCATTAGTAAACAATTAGCAATAAAATGATGCATAATTCATTCTTGTAAACGACTTTTCGTAAGTGGGTCAAAGTTCCATACATTTTTGGCATTGTCCTTTCAACTTTGGGCCGGGAATCTGGAAGTTACCATTACTAACTGTACTAGTGAAGCTTTCAAACAATAGTTAAAACGGTTGTTTCTCCTACTTCCCACAGCTTGTAGCTTCACAGCCACTGACATGATGTCCAGCGGCAGGATTGTCTAAAAATGATTTCTACAGTAAGGCTATCGCAATCACTTCCGATTAGCTAAATTTGAAGTGATCTTGCTGCTGATGCATTTCAAATAGATAGAGCGACAGCCATTAGGAAGTGCTTGCTATCAACTCGCTTCTGTAGCGTATTTTGAACAATCCTACAACTGGATATTATCAGGAAAATATCTAGTTAAATGCTAGTAGGTATTAATTGAGTTGTACTTGATATTTCATCACTACACAAATTTTATTTTGTTTTGATATTCAAAAATATTATTTGATTTCAGGTCAAAAATTCGCAATGCTTGAAATGAAGACTCTAATATCAAGTTTGATAAGAAGATTTCGTTTGGAAGCTGTAACAAAGCCATCCGACTTAAAATTCAGAACTGATCTAATATTACGTACAAATAATCAACCAATCTATGTTCGCTTCTGCAAGAGGTTGCTTTGAAATTGAGATGAGTTAAACATTCCAAGCTTAGAATTATTATTGAAATTGTTGAGAAAATTGATTCTTTTCATTAATATTGATAACATTACTCCATAGTCGATAGTTTTAATATACATATTATACATAATATAAAAAAAAAATTGCCATGTTATTTAGACTAATAGTCCTCTTTCTCCTCTAAATAAAGCGTTAAGCATAAGTTAGGAATGGGCACGATAATGGTGCAAAGGGTGAGGTTTGAACCGTCGATCTTTCGGGTTTCAGAACAGCCCTTTGCCCATTGAGCTATCGAGACATAGATATCTGTTAGATTTAGGTGGGTGGCTTCGTAAGAAGTTTACTTTATAAATATATCTTTCTAATATTGTAGTCATCATTTTTATTTATTCGATGACAAGATAGTCCTTGATTGTGATCTCCCCTGATAGTGAGATCATTTCTACTCATTCGGAGTTCCACAATTCTAGTATTCACATGATTGGTTTAGTTTTCTTCTTGCAAGCAAATGTAGAATTTGATTTGTATGAAATCTTCGAGATATTATTTCGACATGGGTATGTGGAATCTATACTGCAGTTATTTCTGTTTGCTGGGTACGGAGTTTTTTATTCCACAACATCTGAAATTGCAAAATCTTCTGTTCGTTCGTTTTTTATAATGCAAGATTCCATCATGGTCATCATTATTAACGATCAGCTAGTATACGTATATACCTTGAGAGCTTTCCTAAATTTAGTGGACATAAGGCTAAAAAGTATCGGGTTCAATACGATACTGAACCAGCTATTGACCAGCACAACCTTGTAGCCAATGCCCCAGAACTGAAAATAAAATTAAGGTTTCAAATAAAATTCATATTGGACTTTCATTTACTCGTATTATATTCTAGCTCTCCTTCTCCTTAAAGTCTTCTTAATTTTTAACATAAGTAACTATCGATAGTTGCTCCGTGTTTTCTCTTTGTTCTTATTTAAATAAACTATTGCATAGCTCCTATCGCGGGCCTTGAGCGTGGAGACCGAATCCAGAAATTCCGTAACGAAAATAACCTGACACGGGACTCCTCTCACCGCTAGATGGCGTTGATAAAAAATGCTATGCAATAGCTTTACCGCGGCAGTCCCCGAGTGCCACACGTCTTTTTTTATATTTTTTTTATGTACATATAAAAATTTACAAGACAACATATTATATTGTATTAGAAGAAGCAGACATAGGTGAAGCTTATCTCTAAAAAAAGAAATTCCTTCCAGCTTCCCTTGAAAGTGAGTAAGGTGAAACTATAAAGTGGTATAGGTCAAAAATGTACATCACTACATATACTATAATACCTACTATATAATATAAACTACATAAACACGAAGATACATAAATACATATAATACATAAATACATATAATACATAAATAATATAATACATACCTTCATAAATATACATAATTAAATAACACATAACGTAACATCATATGGCACAAAATTTATGTTTTCGTATATGAAAATTTGTCTGCCAGTCTATACTTAATGAGTAAGTAATAACAGAAGTATGTATGTATTACTTTTCGTAATATATCGTAATTTATTACATTTATGAGGATTATCAGGTTACCTACAAAAAATGGTTTTAAAATTATGTTTTACAAGGTTTTATAATTTTTTCTATTATTGTGGATCCAGTACATACTGCGATAATTGCGATAATAATTCTGTATGTCTGTCAGTTAACTTTATCATGCCTTGAACCAATTTCTAAGGAAAAAGCTTGCAATCTCAGAAAGAACAGCGAGTAAGTACTTTACCCAATAAAGGAGACAAAGGAAACACGGAGAATCAAAGTTTTCACGGGATTAAAAAAAACAATATTTAAGTAAATAATGTCTAACAATGTTTTAAGTACCTACCAACAATGTGGTCTTTGCTAGAGCGACATGTAAAATGTAAAATGTCTTAGACACGTCTGCTGAAATAATGGTACATACCTTATCCAATTTCATTAGTTCTTGCATATCAAAAGAGAATATGAGTACCCGAAAAGTAAAAAATGGAAGCCAGCAGATTATAAACGATAGCGTGATCGCTACTGAAAACAATAAAGAAAGTATCATCATACAAGCAAAAGCATGCAATTTTTTAAAATTCTTTTATAATCAGTAATGTAACTGTAATAATAGGTAGGTATACTGTAGTTGTTATCATAATCGTCTAATTCTGATAGACGTTCACTACTACAAGTATCGCTACATATAAGAATGCCCGATTATCTAGCAATTAACTACTGCTACCGATTATACCAGTTCTTCAAGTTTTGTGCCCATTGCTACTTAAGCTTGAAAGCTTCAGATGAGCAATGTTGATTATTCTAAGTTCTCCTAAGTACGTATGTCGTACATATCTACTTATTTCAGATTTTATCATGTAGGAATGCTGCGAGCATATCGCTTTCCATCGCCTGCTGAGTCAATACTGGAGGTAACGAATATTTATTACACTTTACCACTAATTATTTTATTATTTTAATAATTAAAATTCAGCGATCACAGAAGAAAAATAAATTAACTTACCAATAAGTTTATTTAATCTTCTCCTGTTGTCCTTATGGTTAAATATTTTCGCTATAGGAATAGCTAATAGGAAGCTCGCGAAATGGTCCCATAAAATTTTTTGTTAAATCATAAAAATCTGCCTAAGTTTTAGAAAATTAGCCCTGGAAGGTGGTGAAATAGGGGATGGGAGTTTATAAGGGAAAACCTTAATTATTTTAAATGAACTTGAAATTGAGAAATTAGGCTCTTTCTAGGCCGTTTAATTTCAACTGCCTACCTATTACAGACAGACGAACAGACGGACGTGGACGGACGAACGGCCAGCGGACAGCTTAGTAATAGGGCCCGTTGGTTACCCTTCGGGCACGGAACCTTAGTAAGAAACCCACAGCCACAGAGCAGTGAGCGGTTAATGGGTTGCTGATGATAATGATGATTTTCCAGCGAACGACTGTTCAAATGGCACGCAAAAGGCACAGTCAATTACACCAACGGCTTCGTTGTGTCGCTTGAGAAAATCGACCTCAGCGACATGCAGGACCAAGTCGCTACAGTCAATGCGTCGCAGGAAACGGTGCAGATCGTGAGAGGGCGAGCTCACTTGAGGGAGCTCAAAGTTGGATTCGATGTCATCGTCAATTTAGACGACTCTGGGACGCATAGGTTTACTGGAGAATATTCTCACATCCTGGTCACATTTCATACATCGGTTAGTATAGTTGGACGCAAATTTGCAACAAAGAGTCAACCCACAAAACATATCAGTTGAAAAGTTAACTTTATTCCTTTACATTATGTATGTATTTAATTTGACGTAGGTTTGTGGGTTGAAACGTTATTGCGTATGTGCGTCCAGTTAAGACCCGATTTCACAAACGCCGAACGGTGTTAAACCGACGAATAAAATTGACGTTTTGATAATTTTCGTATACTGATGTCCTCCAGACCGAATCCGGCCACGGCAACCAATCTCTGCAAAGATTAATTAATTGCATTTTTTTTTAATTTATTGATCAAAAACTATTAATAGTACATTATGGTACAAGTGTAAAAGTTGGTGATTACCGCTGAGGCGCTATTGAGACCCGAGCCGTCAGGTGAGGGTCTTAAGGTAGCCGAGGACGGTAATCATCAACATACACGTGTATCATACGACGTTTTTCAACACACTTGTGAAGAAAATAATACTAAAATAGTACATTATGGTACAAAACAGTGAAAACGAGTTGTGAAAATTTTTTCGCAATGGCGGGAAAAATTAATGTTGTTTTTTTGTTCGCCCTCTTGAGGGCAGGCAAAGATCGACGACCATACAGCCTATTCAGGTGTTTATTTGATTTAATCAGTTTTCCGGAATGCGCGCGCACCTTTAATGGCCATAGACTAAAAGAATGAGGTTTCTTTTTTTTTGGCTTTTCTCTTATAGCCACGTACAAAATGGGGAATTTCCAGTTTTCTTTTTTACAGAAAAAACAAAAGTTATATTTGAGAGACAGTTTTATTTATTAAACACGTACAAGTTGAAATTATCTATTTAAATACGAAGTTGTATGAAATGAGCAAGCAATAGTTATCTTGGCAATAGGTAGGATTTTTTTTGTAATAGAAACTTTTTTAAGAACAAAGCAACTCAACCAATACAATTAAAAAAAATAATTCTATAACTCACATTGTGAATAATGGTAATAAAAAGTCACAGTTTGAGTTAAAGGTGTCATTGTGTGCCTAATTGCGGTGAACCGGGAGCCATTTTATGAGCAAGTGTGTTGAAAAAATACATTTTTAATTATTTTATCCGCCATCCTCTTAGAAACTTGTAATCTAAGCGTGAGATATTATAGTGCACAAGTGTATGTGCAAAAACAGGTGCACTAAAAAAGCAATCTTATTTTTAGATCACATGGAATGTACAAAGAAAAGAGCTGATCACAGAGGCGAGTGCCGCCTCGACAGGAGTTGGTAATCGTGACGTGAATTACAGGCCTACAAACAACATTACGGAAATGTTGTCTAGACAAAGAGTAAGATCTTCTTCTCCATAGGCAATTTTTAGTACTCGAAATAGATTTGAATCAATAGTAATAACTAATAAGTCACGATAGCTTTGCTCGTGCAGGCGAGTTTATGCCGTATCAGTACAAGGGAGAGTTTATTTTGCTCTGAGCATTTTTGAACCATTATTTTCATTGACCGCAGCGTGCAGCAGCGCGAGCGAGTCAAGTAGTAGGTACCTACGTTATGTTTAGTGAATTACTATTGTTTCTTGCACTATCGAGTTGATGAATATTTTTTAACTATTTCAAAACAAAAATGGTTTTATTTTTTAAATTAAACTCTATATACTTTACTAAGAGGGAAGCTGGAAGCTTTTTTTAGAGATAAGCTCCACCTATGTCCACTTCTTCTAATAATATTTTCTTGTAACTGTTTATATGTACATAAAAAAGTAAATAAATAAATAACATATTATTGGAAGCAAATCGCTCTGCCGCGGGAAAACAACCATTAAAATTCACCCTGTACATATATCTGTGTATGTATATTTTAGTTCACATCCAATGGTAACGATGCTAGCTTCCAACGATGGGCACGAGATATTATCGCACCGCGCATGCTAGAAGTGGCGAAGACCTTAGAGTTTCCTACAGTACGTTTTGACGGAAGATGCTAAGGCGAGGTGCTGTACCTAAATCATCGTTTGATAAAAAAATTGTAATTAATATTTTGGTTTTTTTATTCTTCCAACTTTATAAAGTCAACGGTAGTTCAGAATATTTACTAATATTCCTATACTTTATATTGGATCGATAACGTTTAACTAGGCATATGAATGACTAGGCAAGGCATTCACAGAACAACGGATCGACACGATTCTATTGCACGGAGAGAGAGAGAGCAGTTAAAGACGGAGAATTTTATACTACAGGAAAAGAAAAGGGTTCTTGCGGGATTTAAAAAACCTAAACTCCATGCGGACTAAGTAGCGGGCAAAAGTAATACCTACTGATAGGTAGATAATAAATAATAATAATAAATTAATCTATGATTAATAGTGCGATTTAATTCGATAACACGTTACGCGCTGTGATGCGTAACACGTGTTCTAGCGGCGTGTTAGGCCCGTAGCAGATCTCCGCCGCGAAATGAACAAGGATTTAAAAATTTAATAAAGTGCAAGTTGAACTCGCATACGAAAGGCCCCAGCTTCGCGCGCTAAGTAACAAGCTAAGTAGGTAACAATAAAATTGAACTGTCGAAAAAAACTATAGTTCTTCGGTAGTTCAATTGTTAAAAAATCGAAAAAATCGATAGGTTTTTAGATAGTTGAATTGTTATTCGATGGTTATCGAATAATGAGAACTATCGAATGATTCGATTGTTTTTCGATTAGTCGCCCATCGGTGTCCACAAACCCACGTCAAACGAAAAATTTTTCTATGAGCGTACATTTCAAATAAAGTTTTTATTAAAACTTTTTATGTTATTTTCATGTGGCATGTTTACCAATTTATTTATTTAAAAAAGAAAATAAGTTTATTTGCTCACACAATATATTTACACGTGGATACAAATTATAAGACACAAAAAAAAAAGACGTGTAGCACTCGGGGACTGCCGCGGTAAAGCTATTGCATAGCATTTTTTAGCGGTGAGCCACTAGATGGCGTTGATAAAAAATGCGCCATCTAGCGGCTCACCGTAGAGGAGTCCCGTGTCAGGTTATTTTCGTTACGGAATTTCTGGATTCGGTCTCCACGCAGGCCCGCGATAGAAGCTATGCAATAGCTTAATAAACAATTTTAAAATAGGCTTTTAAATCCATATGTGGCAAAAGCAAAAAGGTACCGAGTACCGACTTAGCATTATTGCTACAGGTTTTATGAAAAACCTGAGCGCTGGTAATGTGCCTGCACTCGTTCAAGTGAGACACGCACGAGTAGGTACACGGTACTCACAATGTTGTTACTATTAGAGAAGAACATAGGAAATATAATATGTATATTAATAGGTAGGTGTTAGAATATATTTAGGCTTTGACAGACAGACGGACGGACAAGCACAAAGTCACCCTAGTAGAGTCGAAACCTCGTTGCTTCGTTCGGTCTATAATTTTATTATTATTAACAGGGACTAAACAAATATTTATAGGACCAAAGATTGCATTGCGAGCGGAGTGGCTCCGTACGGTATCCGCGTATCTCGCAGAGCAAAACTGCGTACAAGCACTTTCACCAACAAAGAATCTAGCGGAAAGGACTGAGCGAGCTAAAAGAGTAAGAAAAAAGTCATTTAAAGCTGCGGCAACGACAAAAGGAAGGGTTATGTGTGTCTATGTTTTCTATCTATCTTACCGCAGTTTTTTTTTTTTTTTTTATTCGATGACAAGGTAGCCCTTGACTGCGATCTCACCTGATGGTAAGTGACGATGCAGTCTAAGATGGTAGCGGGCTAACTTGGAAGGGATATAGCAGTGTAAACTCAACCCATACCCCTAATCGGTTTCTACACGCCACCGTGCCGGAACGCTAAATCGCTTGGCGGCACGTCTTTGGCGGTAGGGTGGTAACTAGCCACGGCCAAAGCCTCCCACCAGACCAGACCAGAGACAATTTAGAAATTATAAATTCCTTAATTGCCCCCGCCGGGAATCGAACCCGAGACCTCCCAAGCGAGTCGCAAGGCATCGCTTGAATCTGCACCGCTACGTGGTCGAAATGCCATGATCTCGCACTAAGCGCTTTGCTTCTTTGTTTCTAATCAGCACCGCGAAAATTAGGAATACTTTTCCGGCTTCAGTTTTTCCAACTACGAGTAACTATAGCTTGGGTTAGCACTCTTGATTTAAACTAAAATTAGTTTAAATCAAGAGTGAATATGCTTCTTCTAGGCAAGCGCGCACCATCTTCGGCTGCATCTTCACTTACTTACCTACCATTAGGTGAGTTCGCAGTCAAGCGCTAGTCTATATATTTAAAAGAAGTGTATAGGTATGTGTTTAGCTGCACCGTAGTGCCTAAAATGTTGAGTCGATTTTGATTATCATGTCAATTGATTCGTGATTATACTATGGTCCGATTGACGCAGGCTACATTTTATACGAATAAAATCAGTATGTCGGATGTTACTTACATCCAATTTTCGTATATGTTACAATTTTTAAATGTTTTTCCGCTCCGCTCATTGCCCTTTAGTAGTGGAAACCGCGCCTTAGGATGTGATAAAAAAAATTACAGAGGCGATGGACTAGCAAAACAAAAGATAACTAGGTAGGTACAAAGTTTCAAGTTTCAAGAAGTCAAGTTGAAGCGAATCATTATGTCGTTTGGCGTCTCAAAGTTAACAAGGAAATAATGTTGTCAATGACAACTTTTATTCTCGCGTCAGTTGTGATATTAATTTTGTTTGACCGGTACCGTAGAGCCGGTCGACTTCTAAACAAAATACCGGGACCGAAGAGATTGCCTTTTATTGGAAATTCTTTTCATTTCCTGTTGCCTCTAAGTAAGTGCACCAGATTGTACCTGTTTATGTAGGTAGATAATTTTGAAAATATACTGAAAATCAAAGTAATAGATATGTATTATAAAAAGAGTTTATTATATTTTGACATTGGTTTTTTTGGTCTCTTATTTATTTATTTATTTAGGCAAACCAAACAGATTACTTACAATAATTAAAGCTAAGGTAACAATAATTAAAGTTAAGGTAAGGACCAACGTTGGTCTACTCTTTAATCACGTCGCAACAAAGCTGCGAATTGACTTAATTTTTTGCTTGGGTACTTATAGTTAAGGGCCTCGAGAGTGGCATAGGCTGGTTTTTATCCCGGAAAATCAAAGAGCTTCCGCGGGATTAAAAAAAAATTAATCCACGAGGACGAAATCGCGGGCATCAGCTAGTCACTATGACTATCACTACATAGTATTAAACAAAGTCGCTTTCTCTGTCCCTATATCCCTATGTATGCTTAAATCTTTAAAACTACGCAACGGATTTTGATGCGGTTTTTTTAATAGATAGAGTGATTGAAGAGGAAGGTTTATATGTATAATAACATACATTAAATAGTGGAGAAATACTGTTATTTTTGAGGTTTCTAATGTGATGTCGTAAATAAACACATTTTTTTGCGCCTACATTACAATCGCTGGCTGAACCCTACGAGATAAATCAAAATAATGTACTAAAGTATTGCACACATTAAAAAGGTCTACAAAAAAGTCCGGATGGAATATGTCTATCTCTTAGGGATAACCCACAATAGCTATTTTTTATCATTTACTTTTTACGAGAAATAATGGCTATTTACGAAGCGATTTTAAGCAATACAGCATTAATCCTTATCCAATTAAGTACCTTACATACATTGTGCATTTAGTATAGATCAATATGGCACTTTACAGCATGGAATTTAAATGAATATTTTCGAAGATATTACAGATTTAAAATGCAGGGGCATAGCGGTTGCAGAGCTACCGGCCGGTATTTAGTATCAGCATTGCACCCGTGCGAAGCCGGGGCGGGTCGCTAGTTTATAATATAAGTAAATGCAATATAATTTTGTGGATTTATATTTAAAACTGGCTGGCCCGCCCTGGCATCGCTCGAGTGAAATTTATAAAAATCAGGGGGAATTCCCAAAAAAAAAAAAAACAAAACAGTCGGTCAGGACAAATAAAAGTTGAGGAAATTAAATGTCAAATGTCAATTACTTAATTGTTTACAATTATTTATAATTTAGTCCTTATTTTGTATTTTAGATGAACTATTTATACTTCAACGAACATTGTACAAAAAATATGGAGGGTTTAGTCAAGTGCACGTTTTAAATTTTTATGCTGTGTGCGTATATAACCCAGAAGATATTGAGGTAGGTATAATAAATTATGGAATATAATAAGTCGACCAACAAAATTTATTTTTTGGCATCAAAACCTAGCTTCTAATTTAATAACTCAGCAACGGGAAAATGATGAAGCTTCTAATATACTAACTCGGCTTCTTCACAATGGCCACAAAATATTCCAAAGAAAGCATCAATCATTTGTTGTTCTGTTGTTAGTGTGTTAATATTGCAATTATTTTTGTATAATTTTTTCTTTAAACTAAAGTTAGGTTAGGTTAGGGTTATACATGAATATTTAGGTGCCCGGCCGAAGGCCGGGCACTTAGGTTCTGTTGGGATCGTAAACCTACCTAAAACTAAAAAAAAATTGAAAAAAAATTTGATTTTTTTTTTTCAAAAATGTTATAATGTTATGTGTAGGTATTTATCTTGAGTTAAATTTAAAAACAATCATTTTTTTAATTTCATTTTATCAAAAAAAAAACGTTTTTTTATTTAGTTAGAAACATTTTTTTATTTCATTTTTCTCACAAAAAAAAAATTAAAAATGTGGTTGAAGATTTGGTGTATTATTTGATGCTAATATTTAAGTATTTTAGGAGTTCACGGTTTGAAGCTAAGTTATAAATATAGATGCTAAAATTATATTTTTTAGAGGCTCACTAGTTGAAGCTGACTTAGTAATTTAGAAGCCAATAATGGTATTAAATAGAAGCTCGTTTAATTACATGCCATAAATTATGATTAGGCACAAGTTTAACAATTTAAATGGTGAAGGGGCTTGAATCGGTAATCATGTAATCTCCGTGAATCCAAGTAAAATTACCTATAAATAATTAATTTTTTCAAGCTAAGATCCATCGATTTACATATATTCAAATTCAAAATTTATTTATTTCATGTAGGCGTCATAAATCTACCACCGGTTTGGAATGCAGATTCTACTGAGAAAAGCCGACAAGAAACTCGGCAGTTGTTTTTTTAATTTTTTTTATATAATTTAGTACTTCTACATCGATGCTAAGATCGCAACATTTACCTATGGCCGTGATACTTACACATGCTTGTGAATGGTATGCTAGTTTCTAAAAAGTTTCGTACCTTACCAGTGACGTGCGAGTTGAAGTTCACAAAATGAATATTTATGAAGAAATAAATAGTGTTACAATACAACTCGCCATTACATAAGAAAAAAAAAAATAACAAAAATAAGCACAAAAATTAAATTCTTGGCAGATAGTTGAGAGAGTTGCGATTTACCTACTAGCAAACACGTTATAGTGGATTATTAATTAAATTATCTATGAGCATACCAAAGGCATACGAATCTCCCGTCCCACTTTCCTCAGGGGAAAAAAAAACGGCTTGCAATCTGTTCGTATGCTTTGTACTGGCAGAATCTCGATACACAAGCGAGTAGCTCATTTTTGCTTGTGACTGGCATTCTTTCAGTTGCAGTGTTTATCACGCACTTATATCTACTTGTACAATATTCTTAAAAACTCTGAAGAAAAGTATTTACTTTAAACTTCCTTATTTCAGAAAATTTTGTCATCGGTGCGTTATAATTTTAAATTAGAACCGTATGGTTTTCTTAAGCCTTGGCTGGGCGAAGGACTATTAACAAGTAATGGTAAAGTATTGTTCAAATCCATTTTAAAACAATTTGCAAAGCAAATAATTTTAAAAATTGTTCTGCAACTATGGCGCCAATATTTTACTTATACAATGTTTAAACAGGTTTGAAATGGCACCAACGTCGTAAGTTGTTGACGCCAGCTTTCCACTTTAATATCTTGAAGAAATACTGCAGAACCTTTACTGAACAAGCAGAAGATTTTCTGGAAAAGGTAGAAGCGGAGGTTGGCAAAGACAAG
This sequence comes from Hipparchia semele, assembly GCA_933228805.2. Taxonomy (NCBI): domain Eukaryota; kingdom Metazoa; phylum Arthropoda; class Insecta; order Lepidoptera; family Nymphalidae; genus Hipparchia; species Hipparchia semele. The sequence goes on along the minus strand of OW121717.1, from coordinate 4,597,317 downwards.
ACCGACATACAGCCTTTAATAGGCTTTACAACTCTGCGCGTTATGAGTGGTTGGTATTTATTTACATCTACTTAATCTAAATATTTAGTAACGAACTTAGATTTTATCTTAAGGTCATTAACATATCTAAGACCTCGCGTTATAATTATGATAAAATTGTAAGTAATTACCGACTGTCTAAAAATAATGCTAAAATAATTTGAGCTTTCGGTCAAGAAATTTTTGTAAGTAAATTGTAATTCATCCAAATTGACTAAGTGCCGATTTCATCAACGGTGAGTTACGTGTGACAGTGTAATTTTGATAGTTTGGCAGATTTTCTACACAAACACTGTCAGACTGCATTTAATTTATTCCTTGCTTCTAAATCGGCACTTAAGATTCTTGATATTTTGGCAGTTCTGATTGTATATTTATGCTCAGATAAGATTTATTTTATGTTGGTGAAATCGGATCCCGGCCGCCACATCACAATACACGCCATAATATCGACCTTTGCTCATAACGAAAGAATCAACCTTTAGAGTCAAAAATGCCATCTCCGTAATAGATAGCCGTTCGCCTAAATCTATGGCCACGTCATTAAAAAATTGTTCAATTTAAAATACATTTTTGTTTGAAAATACATACTTAATTAATTATTATTACAGAAACAAGTATGGGAACCTCGATGAATGAAGGAATTGAATCGGTCATAAAGAAATATTGGAGAGCCATAGAAATAGTTGGAGAGTCTGTTGTGAAAAGAATGTGCAGACCCTGGCTTCACAAGAATTTTCTTTTTAATTTATCAAAGATTGGACGCGATCAGAGAGCAGTATTATTAGATTTACATTCATTCACAGATAAAATCATAAAAGAGAGAAAAGAATTTCTGAAAGACTCGAAATTTAATCAACTAGAAAATGATGAAAACCTAGATAAAAAAGGAAGACTTGCAATGCTGGATTTGCTACTTGAAAACGAGAAATTGGGTAACATTAATATAGAAGGGATTAGAGAAGAGGTTGATACATTTATGTTTGAGGTATTGTTACTAAATTCATTAGTTTATCTAAATATAAAGGGAAGGAGGAAGGTGCCTGATTGACTGGGATACAGACAGCTAAGAGGACGTAGGCATTGGCTAAGAAAGGGCTTTTGAAAGTTCAATCCCTAAGTGCGTAAAATAGGGGTTTGAAAAGTCGAACTTAACTTGTGCAAAAGCTACTTACTACATAATAATTTTGAAATTCTCTTAAGTACATCGCAAATCAGGGAAGTTAAAATTTAAAATGCAGTATAAATAGTCAGTGCATCTTACAAATCATAATTAATAAAAACGTTACCGAGAGATCGTTTTCGACGATTTTTTTTTAAGCTATTGCATAGCTTCTATCGCGGGCCTTAAGCGTGGAGACCAAATCCAGAAATTCCGTAACGAAAATAACCTGACACGGGACTCCTCTCACCGCTAGATGGCGCTGATAAAAAATGCTATGCTTTACCTTTATGCTTTACCGCGGCAGTCCCCGAGTACCACACGTCTTTTTTTTAAATATTAGCCGAGCTGAACTTGACTTATATTCTCCTCTCCCATCCAAATAAGCGGAAAGCTTGCGCTAGGAGTGGGTACGACGATAGTGCAACGGATGGGGCTCGAACCTGCGACCTTTCAGTTTTCAGTCCGTACGCTTTAACCGTTAGGCTATAATTGAGTTTAATTGAATTATTAATATAGTTTTGTTATATATAGTTTTTGAATCTTACTTGTTTTTTTTGATGATCAAGGAAATCTTTTTTGATTGATTGTTCTGTTTACCAGGGCCATGACACAACGGCTATGGCGTTATCATTCTTGTTAATGGCACTTGCTAATGAGACTGCAGTACAAGTAAATATGTTGATCATTTAATTTATTTATATTTCGTATCTCCTTTAATTAGTTTTACTTTAATTACACAAATTATAACTGCATGTTGATGAGGGAGTAAACATACACACGCCCTCAATCATTAAGATAAAAGCTAATAACTATTTTAACTTCGCGAGTTTGACGAACTGTCTGTGAAATCTGACAGCGAAAATAAATCAAACACCAAACAATTAACGGATTCATACAACACATCAACCTTTGAATAGCCGCTAAAATTGTAAAGTGTTTATTTGTTGGATCGTTACTTTATTGGTTGGATCTTCAATCACGCAGCAAAACATTGGATCAGCATGAGTATAGTTGGGGGATTTGGGAAGAAACATAAGATACCCCCTAATTCCTGAAAAGTAGAAGGTTCCCGCAGGAGTTTTAAAAACCTACCCTCATGCGGATGAAGTCGCGGGCGGAAGCTAGTAATCATATAATTTAATCAATATGGACCATTGGATATTCGTACCATCTCTGTCTTGTATAACAAAAATTATCATAGTGGTTGCTAAAAATGTTTTCAGGATAAAATATATGAGGAAATGCAAAAAATTTTTGGAAGCTCACAACGTTCAGCCACAATGCAAGATCTGAGCGAGATGTCTTATTTGGATTGCTGTATTAAAGAATCCTTACGGCTGTATCCCAGCGTTCCAGTTATTACGCGGTTTATCACTGAAGAATTAAATCTGAGTAAGTAATAAACACTCAAACAATCATAATACATACTATCTATATGAGAAAATTATAGTGTTTTTCCCCGGCGCCTTTAATTTTTTTGTTGTTTTTATCTTTTGACTAGCTTTTGCTCGCGGCTTCGCTCACGTTAAATTCGATTTTTTAAACCCCTATTTTACCCCCTTAGGGGTTGAATTTTCAAAAATCCTTTCTTAGCGGATGCCTACGTCATAATAGCTGCCTGGATGAAAAAATTCAGCCCGATCCGTCCAGTGGTTAGGGCTGTGCGTTGATAGATCAGTCAGTCAGTCAGTCAGTCAGTCAGCCAGTCAGTCAATCAGTCACCTTTGCCTTTTATATATTTAGATTTGTTTTTCAGGCGGCTACACCGTACCAGCAGACACTAACTACCACATAAACATATATGATTTGCATCGCCGGGCGGATCTCTATCCTGAACCAGAACGCTTTATCCCGGAGAGGTTTCTTCCAGAAAACTGCGTCAACCGTCACCGTTATGCCTATATACCCTTTAGTGCGGGACCTAGAAACTGTATAGGTAATTTTTATGCATTTTCTACTCTTTTGGGATTTCGTATCCCATACCCAAACGGAACCCTATTTTTTAACCCTTCGCTGTCCCTCTGTCCGTCCATTTGTCTGTCAAAGGTGTCTACCATTTCAGCTTTAATAGGTAGTAGCCAGTTGAATTTTTCACGGAATACGTGTAACAACCAGAACAACTCTGTTACGGCAAATAATAAAAAAAAAACACACACAAACACAAACAAAAATCTTGAGAAAATATATTTGCTAAATTTTAAAATATTATTATTCTTCTTCTTATGTTTGAAAAATTAAATTTCAACTTTGGGCCGGGAATTTGGAAGTTACCATTACTAACTGTACTAGTGAAGCTTTCAAACAATAGTTAGAACGGTTGTTTCTCCTACTTCCCACAGTAGCTTCACAGCCACTGACATGATGTCCAGAGGCAGGATTGTCTTAAAACGATTTCTACAGTATGGCTATCGCAATCACTTCCGATTTTCAAATCGACATTTCAAATAGATGGAGCGACATCCATTCGGAAGTGTTTGCTATCAACTCGCTTCTGTAGCGTATTTTGAACAATCCTACAACTGGATATTATCAGGAAAATATCTAGTTAAATGCTAGTAGGTATTAATTGAGTTGTACTTGATATTTTATCACTACACAAATTTTATTTTGTTTTGATATTCAAAAATATTATTTGATTTCAGGTCAAAAATTCGCAATGCTTGAAATGAAGACTCTAATATCAAGTTTGATAAGAAGATTTCGTTTGGAAGCTGTAACAAAGCCATCCGACTTAAAATTCAGAACTGATCTAATATTACGTACAAATAATCAACCAATCTATGTTCGCTTCTGCAAGAGGTTGCTTTGAAATTGAGATGAGTTAAACATTCCAAGCTTAGAATTATTATTGAAATTGTTGAGAAAATTAATTCTTTTCATTAATATTGATACCATTACTCCATAGTCCATAGAGATTAGGTAAATAAAATTTTTAATATACATATTATACATACCTAATATAAAAAATATTTGCCATGTTATTTAGACTAACAGTCCTTCTTTCTCCTCTAAGTAAAGCGTTAAGCATAAGTTAGGAATGGGCACGATAATGGTGCAACGGGTGAGGTTTGGACCGTCGATCTTTCGGGTTTCAGAACAGCCCTTTGCCCATTGAGCTATCGAGACATAGATATCTGGGGCCTAAGTCTGCTATTGCAATTGTAGTTCAATTGTCTATCAATGACATCCCAATTGCTACTTTTAGCAATTTTGGTAGTCTACTAATTCAATGGCGTCACAATTGTTTCCCGATGATTTGCCACTGACACATCTAGCTTTGAATCTAGCTTAAATAAACGTTTTTAATATGTAGTTTTTTTTTGAAACTCATTTCGGCAAACGTTTTTTAAGCTAATGGCAATACCGAGGTATCATTGAATTACAATCCAATTATAAGAAATCGAACGATCATTGTGAACTTAGTAGACTACGAAATTTTGGACCAATGATAATTGAATTGTAATTGTATTGCAGTTCAATGACAATGACATGTAAAATAGCAGACTTGGGGCCCTGTTAGATTTAGGTGGGTGGCTTCGTAAGAGGTTTACTTTAAAAATATCTCTTTCTAATATTGTAGTCATCATTTTTATTTATTCGATGACAAGATAGTCCTTGATTGTGATGTCTCTCCTGATAGTGAGATCATTTCTACTCATTCGGAGTTCCACAATTATTCTAGTATTCACATGATTGATTTAGTTTTCTTCTTGCAAGCAAATGTAGAATTTGATTTGTATGAAATCTTCGAGATATTATTTCGACATGGGTATGTGGAATCTATACTGCAGTTATTTCTGTTTGCTGGGTACGGAGTTTTTTATTCCACAACATCTGAAATTGCAAAATCTTCTGTTAGTTTTTTATAATGCAAGATTCCATCGTTGTCATCATTATTAACGATCAGCTAGTGTATATACCTTGAGAGCTTTCCTAAATTTAGTGGACATAAGGCTAAAAAGTATCGGGTTCAATACGATACTGAACCAGCTATTGACCAGCACAACCTTGTAGCCGATGCCCCAGAACTGAAAATAAAATTAAGGTTTCAAATAAAATTCATATTGGACTTTCATTTACTCGTATTATATTCTAGCTCTCCTTCTCCTTAAAGTCTTCTTAATTTTTAACATAAGTAACTATCGAAAGTTGCTCCGTGTTTTCTATTTTGTGCTTATTTTATTTTTTATTTATTTTTTATGTACATATAAAAATTTACAAGACAACATAATATTATATTAGAAGAAGCAGACATAGGTGAAGCTTATCTCTAAAAAAAAGAAATTTCTTCCAGCTTCCCTTGAAAGTGAGTAAGGTGAAACTATAAAGTGGTATAGATCAAAAATGTTCATCACTACATATACTATAATACCTACTATATAATATAAATAAATAATAAACTACATAAACACGAAGATACATAAATACATACATGTATAAATACATATAATACATAAATAATATATTACATACCTACATAAATATACATAACTAAATAACACATAACGTAACATCATATGGCACAAAAGTTATGTTTTCGTATATGAAAAGTCTGCCAGTCTATATTTTTTTTTATTTTATTCGATGACAAGATAGCCCTTTACTGCGATCGCACCTGATGGTAAGTGACGATGCAGTCTAAGATGGTAGCGGGCTAACTTGGAAGGGGTATAGCAGTGTAAATTGAACCCATACCTCTAATCGGTTTCTACAGGCCATCGTGCCGGAACGCTAAATCGCTTGGCGGCACGTCTTTAACGGTAGGGTGGTAACTAGCCACGGCCAAAGCCTCCCACCAGACAATAATATAATAATAATGAGTAAGTAATAACAGAAGTATGTATGTATTACTTTTTGTGATATATCGTAATTTATTACATTTATGAGGATTATCAGGTTACCTACAAAATATGGTTTTAAAATTATGTTTTACAAGGTTTTATCATTTTTCTATTATTGTGGATCCAATACATACTATGCGATAATAATTCTGTATGTCTGTCAGTTAACTTTATCATGCCTTGAACCGATTTCTAAGGAAAAAGCTTGCAATCTCAGAAAGAACAGCGAGTAAGTCAAACCAAAGTTTCACGGGAATCAAAGTTTTCACGGGATTAAAAAAAAACAATGTTTAAGTAAATAATGTCTAACAATGTTGTAAGTACCTACCAACAATGTGGTCTTTGCTAAAGCGACATGTAAAATGTAAAATGTCTTGGACACGTCTGCTAAAATAATGGTACATACCTTATCCAATTTCATTAGTTCTCGCATATCAAAAGAGAATATGAGTACCCGAAAAGTAAAGAATGGAAGCCAGCAGATTATAAACGATAGCGTGATCGCTACTGAAAACAATAAAGAAAGTATCATCATACAAGCAAATGCATGCAATTTTTTAATATTCTTTTATAATTAGTAATAGGGTAAAGATGCCGAATATGAGATACCATTTACATATTCGGCCATAAAAAATAAATTATTGCACTAATGACTATGAAAATCATTTATATTCGATAAGTATTTAATGAAGTTTATCCTTGAAAGACCGTTTAGTGCTAGGTATAATAGATTTTTTGTTATATCAGATAATATTAGAAAAGTCAGAAATTACGTCTCAGGGAAATGGTCTCCTATTATGAGATACCAAGGGTTTTTAATATAAGATAGTATAGATTTAGAGAAAAAGGAAGAAATCAATTCAAAAAAACTTTTTATTGGCGATATTTATTAATCTACAACATCGTACTACTAAATAAAAAGGTTTTAGTAACAACTTAATAATATTTTATCATGTGCTTGTGCCAAGTGCTTGATGTTCTTCAGATGTAGATGTAACCCATAAAATCGTTAGTCCAACTTTACAATATTTTTATATTTTTGCTTCTAAATAGACAGAAAAAGTTGGAGGTCTTCCCATGAACCTTGACAAATACTTCTGTTTTAGCATCTTTTTTGACATAACGTTCTAGGATACTCTTAGGAACATCGAAAGTTTTGATGCTATTAGGTAACATATTTGTTTGCTTCGCACTGCACTCACGGCCCGTATTATGGCATCGTGGTCCTAGGACTTCCTTGATCGACGGCATCTAGAAAAAGAGGTTTTTAAATAGTCGTATTTCTATACATCCTAATATGAGATATCTCATTTAAGGAGCCCCCACGTGTCTCATATTAGGAAAACACCCAAATTTAAAAACTAGGCTGCCTATTATTTCTTGACGAAGAAAATACAACTAAACTGCAAATGCATTGTAAAATTAATCATACAACTGATACAATGACTGTAAATTTAAATCATTTAGTGTGACTATAAAGTTGTAACATACCTCGTTAATATTTGGTGTCAAAAATCGGGTTTTGTGGTTTCGTAAAAATCCGCACGTACACAACCTGACTTCGCCTCGAACTGGGAAGCACCAACACATGTTTCAGTCTGTTGCCACGTGGCTTCTGGTGACAGTATTGCCAAATAGCTGCGGCGATTAGTTTCGCCAAAACCTAACTATCTCATATTTGGCAACCATCTCATATTCGGCATCCTTACCCTACTATAATAATAGGAAGGTATACAGTAGCTGTTATCATAATCGTCTAATTCTGATAGACGTTCTACAATAGTAATAATATTCTGATAGACGTTCGTAGACTACAAGTATCGCTACGTATGCCCGATTATCTAGCAATTAACTACTGCTACCTATTATACCAGTTCTTCAAGTTTTGTGCCCATTGCTACTTCAGCTTGAAAGCTTCAGATGAGCAATGTTGATTATTCTAAGTTCTCCTAAGTACGTATGTCGTACAAATCTACTTATTTCAGATTTTATCATGTAGGAATGCTGCGAGCATATCGCTTTCCATCGCCTGCTGAGTCAATACTGGAGGTAACGAATATTTATTACATTTTACCACTAATTATTTTATTATTTTAATAATTAAAATTCAGCGATCACAGAAGAAAAATAAATTAACTTACCAATAAGTTTATTTAATCTTCTCCTATTGTCCTTATGGTTAAATATTTTCCTATTTGAATTCGATTTCTCGGTTATGTTTACTTTCAATGCGATCATTATGTATACAAACAGAAGAATCCCCAACGGCATAACAAAAGTTACTACAGCCAATATTCCGTTAACTACTCTTGAAAATGGACTGGGCACCGTAAAGCAAACAGCAAAATTTTGCGTTCTGATCAACTCAACCGATAACACCTCTGGTATCGTCTCCAGGATTGCTATCATCCATATAATTGTTATCACTTTCATCACTCTTTTACAAGCCATAGATGTCTTCAACATTAACGGATGCCATATAGCTATGTATCTCTCTATTGCCAATGCGGTCACCACCAAAATGCCGTTATTAAACAATACGATCACGAAGAAGTAATGGATTTTGCACGCGATTTTTCCGAACAAATATGCTTCAGCCAAAAACGTATAAACTTCGAGGAAAATAGCGGAGGATACTATTGCATCTGAACAAGCCATATTGAAGAGGTAGAAGTTGGTAACAGTGTGCATCGTCCTGTCGTAGTAAATAACAATGCATGTCAGAAGGTTCCCAATGAGACCGACTATGAAAATTGTTAACAACACTGTTGAAATCGTAACTTGCAGCCAAACAGGATCGCTTCCCATTACTTTCCTCAAAAATGAGGTCCATAACATCAAATTATTTTCATATTCCGAGGAGTTCGTTAAGTTTTGCATACTTTAGGTACAGATTAAGGCTCGAGGAGTTAGTAGTCTTGCACTAAACGTTTCAAACTGAAATGAATCTACACCTTTACTTAGTGAGTTACGCAGCGTATAATGGTCAATGTTTGTTTGCAACTTACCTACGAGTACTAGGAACGGCGAGTTTAATCGTGTTTGCTGTATAAACTAATGGATTAAACTGCCTGAAAAATTCCACTGTTTGCACAGCAATTAGATAAAAATGAAGGTAAGTAGCTAATTTAGTAATTGAATAGAAAAGGGTTGGTTTTAACCGAGTTCAAAAAGGGAGGAGGTTATCAATTCGGCCGGTATCTTTTTTTTAAGGTTCCGTATCCGAAGGGTACCCTATTACTAAGCCTCCGCTGTCCGTCCGGGGCTCCCCTAGGAACGTTTTTGTCGGCGTTTTTTTGTACAGAACCCTTCGTATGCGAGTCCGACTCGCATTTGACCGGTTATTTTAGAGACACGCTGGGCCTGGCATTATCAAAAAAAGTACCTACTACTTTTATGTTTTAAGCTATTGCGTAGCTTCTATCGCGGGCCTTGAGCGTGGAGACCGAATTCAGAAATTCCGTAACGAAAATAACCTGACACCCCACGGACACGGACTCCTCTCACCGCTAGATGGCGTTGATAAAAAATGCTATGCAATAGCTTTACCGCGGCAGTCCCCGAGTGCCACACGTCTTTTTTTTTAAATCAGTAGACATAAAATTAAGTAGCTATCTTGCGATGTGTTTTGAGATTTACACAACCTCTTCGTGTACAAGTATGTACCTACATACTTAACACCAGCTGTAGAGAGTAGAGAAGTAGTTACGTCACTGTTTAATTGGTGACGTGGCGCGGACGCACGTGCCTAGGAATGTAATATACCTAAGCAATACTTCTTTGTTTTAGGTAATCCGCCAAACCAGAAAAAATCTACGGCAAAACGCGCCTAGTGCTGTAACTACTTATATCGTCGTTTTTTTTTCCGGTGTAGAAGAAACGCAGCAACAACACAACACCAACACGCAGCACCACACAAACGTGTATTGAAGAGTTTGTGTGATGCAGCGTGTTGGTGTTGTGTTGTCGCTGCGTTTCAATTATTATTTAACTTAGGGCCTATGTCACCACCTTCAAGTAAGCATTATCCACTATCCGACGAGTAAAATTAATGTTTCGACAGTTTATGTATGGGCAATCTGTCAAAACCTCAAAATCTATTCTTCTATTTACATATAATAAAATTGTAGAAAAGTGGTCTGTACAATGGAAATATATAAAAAAAAGGTAGCAGGGGTTGTTATTATATCGATGCCGAACCCGAAATTGTAATTAATTTTTTTTTTGTCTGTTTGTCTGTTTGCCTGTGTGTTTGAGCACGCTAATATCAGAAACGGCTTATTCGATTTAGATACGGTTTTCACTAATATATTGTAGTAAGCTTCACTTAACATTTAGTGTTTATTTCATGTCAATCGGTTCATAAATAAAAAAGTTATGTCAATTTAAAGAATCACGGTGAACATTTTTAACGTACAGAGTACGTACTACACGCCTCGCACCTGAGCGTCGACGGTACCTATATGTAATTCAAAATATGCTGCCCGAAAAGTCACTATTCCACGCGAACGAAGTCACGGGCACAGCTAGTTCGTCAATAAAGTTTAACTTGAAGATAGTGGAATAGGCCCGAGATTCGAGAATAGAAGTGAGAATGTAGATACCCAGCTTCATAATTCCATGGCATTCTGTTATTCCTACTTCCAAGTTCCATGGTCATTAACGTTTCTGCAGGGCGATCGGCTAAAAATATATCAATCCTTAAAGGACAGCATCAATGTCAAAATATGGTTTTTAACCGTTTTTTAACCAATGCACAATGGGATTGGCCAAAAGACATATTTTGACATTGATGCTGTCCTTTAAGGATTTATATATTTTTAGCCGATCGCCCTGCTGATCACAGACAAAACTGTGTTTCTGATAGAGATGGGCGATTATTTTAAAGAATTACAATCGAATGATTTGTTAAAAATTATCGAGTCATCATTCAAGTTTGAATGAAAATATTCATTCGAATAAACAAAAATCTTTAGGTTGGGTCAATTCGCTATCATTGATATTTCTCTTCTTTCATACAAAAGATTAAATAAAATTATAAATTCTAGCTGTATAAGTAAGTACTATTCAAATAGTCCAATTTTTAAACTTCGAACATCGATCTATTCAAATGAATCATTCGCATTATGTACCTAGCTCATCTCTAGTTATTTCAAAATGTCAAATGATTGTCATTTGTCAATGCCACTGTCAAGTGTCATTTTCTTTGCCAAAAAAATACAAGTTTAGCTTCGGAATTAAGTGAAGTTTTTTGAGATTTATATTTTTCATAATAATAATAAATAGTAAATCCTATTTTAAAGTAATTAAAGCTATGTAAATAGATCGCTCCTTCTTTTGTTGTGAGGTCGGGCGATTTCAAAATGTCTAGTTTAGCATCTGCGTCAAAGAATCACTCTAGGAAACAGAATAGTAGTCGAGATCGTGATAAAAACAAGTCTGTTGCCTCGGAATCTGGAGGGTCCAGCCAGTGCGACACACCGCCTCTGATAGAGAAGGTAAGCTTTAGAGTTGGTACTGTAAAACATGGAACGCTACATTAGATCGTCGTCAAACGAAAAAGTTTGCTGGACAAAGGTAATGAATTCTACACGCCACGGTCTTATGCTGATTGCGTGAGTGGATTCCTGAAACTCGTCGATCGGTGGACGAGCTTGTCAATTGAGCACTTTGGCACTCAAATGGTTTTCGAACGAGCCCCGCCCATTGGTACTTTAGCTTCCATTCCGTTGAGCTGTGCCGGTGACTGGTTTTTCTTTGGATCTCGAATTTCTGATTTGATTCAGTAGAGAAACTAACAGGTAGGTCAGGTACTCATAAATTGATGTCTGTCTGTTGTATGTGAAGTGTCTCTTCTAAAGTAAAGACATCAGCCATTTAAACCTACTTTAAAATTCTTGCTAGTAAGTTGGGCGTCTTTCTGAAGTGGGGCTGAGCATCCCAGGTAGATCTTGCATTGGTCGCAACACCATCACACTATAAGAACATGTTGGTGTTTGTCTACAGCGTGATCTACACAGAGGACTGCCAACTATGATAAAAAGATGTTTGTCTAATGGATAGTTATTTATTATGAAAACCACCACTTTTCTGATACCATATGTAAAAGTTTGTTAGTTAGGGAAACCGGCAGTAATACTGGAGGTTTTGTACTATGTTAAGAGCAACGACCAACCAAAATATTGATTCTTATTTTGATCTAATTGCAGGATGGAGCTCCCTCTCAAGGCAAATTTGCAGGTGTTGGACCTGACTCAATACTGTGCATGGCTGAGCAGGTTGGTGCAGAACTTAATGCAGAGGCGGCTACTAACCTTGCTGAGGATGTCAGCTATAAACTGAGGCATACCATTAGTGTAAGTGTGGGGTTGTTGCTTTTAAGAATTGTCCCAAAATGCTGTTACATTTTTTTAGGGTTCTGTACCCAAAGAGTAAACATTGGGACTCATGTTTTTGGAATTGTGTCATAAAGAAGTTCCTCAGAAATAATAGACTTATTTCTAATTCCAGACAATCGCATTGCATAGTGAGATGTTGAAGAAGTCCTGTGTCGATGGCTGGGATGTTAATACTGTGTTCACCTTGTCAGACACGAGTCCAGTGGTTGGGGCAACCGCAGCACTGTACTTGCCTGTGGGGGAGGAGAAAATATGCTGCGAAATTGTAAGCAAAAACGTATAATAATACTACTAAGTACCGACACATAAAAAGAACGCTGCGTGATAGTGGAGGGGAGGTGTTTGCCCACGTGTACAGTTGTATAGACAGTTCAACTCATCTTGGCGCGCAGCGTTGTGTGCGTGTGCTTGTAAACATGCAGTTTTAATGTGTGTGGCAATGACGCGGCGGCCGCCTATTCGTCCTTCTGTCACGCACACGCAGTTACTGACTGTACGCAGGCTTTACACACACATGGCACCGCGCGCCAAGATGAGTTGAACTATCTATACTAGGCTATTATTTTTAAATATAATATATATATTATTAATAGGCTCTTTATAAGCTACTTAGTACATAGGAATACGTTTGAACCATCAATTTGATCGACCAGGTCGGCAAAAATGCGTAAGCGTAAGCGTATAGGACGCTCTTTCCACACACTGACAGTAAAACATGCTACAGGACAAACTTAAGAATCCATCTGTTACACGTTTCTCTGAAACGTTTTCTGCAATTTGTTTACCTTTTAAGAAGCTGATTAAAAATATATTATACGTAAGAGTTGTAAGTACAATACAATACAATCACAATCACAATGTACTGTACTGTACCGTACTGTATCACAATATGTAATGTACAATATTGTACAATCTTAGTAGTAGGTTTTTTACGAGTAAAACTGAATAATATAGGCCTCCTTTATCTTAAAGCCTCCTCCCTCCTTCTAGAATTAGTAACCTCACTATAATTAGATTTTCTTTTTAGGAAACGCTAATAAACATAGCAGAATACTCTATGACAACACAAAGTTATGTTTACTCGACAATTCCCACTCTGTCAGTGGAATGGATAACAGATGACAGAAGTTTAACCAACAACAACAATATCAGTACCAACTTACAGATCTACTTCACGAAAATTGCTAGAGGTGAGACAAATGACACTAAAAAGGGAAAATTTATTTACCTACACTTGGCAATATAACAGTTTATTTTATTAAAACCTCAATAGCTCAACAGTCAAAGGTGCATACTGAAAACCGAAAGGTCGCAGGTTCGAATCCCACCCGTTGCACTATAGTCGTACCCACTCCTAGCACAAGCTTTTCGCTTAATTGGAGGGGAGAGGAGAATATAAGTCAAGTTCAGCTTGGCTAATATTCTTTAAAAAAAAAAAACTTAACTGCTATGTTGTTGTAAAAAATATAATTTATACATGAAAGTCTGTTTAGATGTATCAAAAGGGAACAATATGAGTAGATTTTAATACGGAATATGCATGCATGTGGTTTATAGTCAAATATTTTTTATGTACTTAATTATTGTTGATATTTTTTTTTTTTTTTTTTTTATTCGATGACAAGCTAGCCCTTTACTGCGATCTCACCTGATGGTAAGTGACGATGCAGTCTAAGATGGTAGCGGGCTAACTTGGAAGGGATATAGCAGTGTAAATTCAACCCATACCCCTAATTGGTTTCTACACGCCATCGTGCCGGAACGCTAAATCGCTTGGCGGCACGTCTTTGACGGCAGGGTGGTAACTAGCCACGGCCAAAGCCTCCCACCAGACCAGACCAGAGACAATTTAGAAATTATAAATTCCTTAATTGTCCCCGCCGGTAATCGAACCCGAGACCTCCCAGTTATAACACCACAGCGCTCACCACTGAGCCAGGGAGGTCGTCAAATACATCAATGATAATACGTCAATGATAATAAAACCCTTGGGGGTAGAATTTAAAAAAAAACTTCCTTGGTGGGTTCCTATGTAATAAAACGAGCCTACTGTCATTTCAAGCTTCTAACTCCAGTGGCTGTGCATTTATAGATTAGTCAGTCAGTCAGGGTCAGTCTTTTTGTCTATAAATATAAAAGATTAATTGCTATTTCCAGCAATATTAAGCCTAAGGAAGAATATCAGACAAGTAGCTGTGGACGATCTGGCGCGGAACACTCGCATCGGTCCAATAATACCAAATCTCTTCAATCTCGTAGTTCTTGTGTTAAATGATGATAACCTCAACGCATTGAACGTGCCATGCAAAAAGCCATTGCAATCAAATGTTCTGGACATGGTCGATGCATTATGCTCGAATCCTTGCAGCTTGGATACCAATATACAACAACAGGTTAGATTGATTTCTTGAAGATAAGGGAAACTTGCTGAGGATGTCGGTGAAATAAAATATTTTTGTATTACAGTTTCAAAGGCTTTTTCCAGTTATGGTTTCGAATATATTGGGCAATGGTGTGTTAGCTGAGAAAATGGTGGCTCTCTTGACAAAAATTACTAGGACCTGGCCACAGTTCATCACTGTAGGTATGTATTGTGATAACAACAATTATAATGCGGTCATACAGTGGCTGAAAATTAATATGGAAATGGAGCCATTTGTTAAATTCAAAATGGCGGACATACATTTTTCGAAAACAAATTCTTTCTGTTTTGTTTAATGGTAGCCAAAAATTTTATGAAAAATTAAGATTATGTTATATGGCCAGGAAAATCGATAAATACCACTCCACTGAATTACAACATGGGGTTATTCAAGGGGCGGACCAACAAATTCCTGAAAGGCCGGCAACGCATTGGTGGTGCCTCTGGTGCTACAAGTGTTCATGGGCGGCGGTAATCACTTAACATCAGGTGACCCGCCTGCTCGTTTGCTCGCTAAAAATATTAAAAAAAAAATACTGAGAGGATTCCAGAAGTGTTAAATTTTTATTAAAATGAAGTGCTAAAGTTTCGTGTTGTTTTATTCCAAAGATCAATTTTCACTTGGCCATTCTGTAGGTATAGCAATCATTTTTGTTCAGGTAAAGGCATACTGTTCGACTATCTGTCGCAAGGCACTAAGGAGCGTCTGTCGCCCCCGATGTTGCGGTGTTTGACCGCGTTGGGACGATGCGCGCTGGTGGAGTGTCTGGCTGACAGCCTCGACTACATCGACGACTACATACACACAGCCAGACGCGGGAACGCCTCGGAGCTGATGCAGACTGTTCTGGTAAGCATTGTTCAGGTAAAGGCACATGGAGCGTAAGGACAAGGTCGTATGCCATGATGCTCCACACCTGCTTGTATCAGAAAATGGGATATAATAAGTCGAGCCGCAGAATTTTTTTTTGGCCACAAAACCTAGCTTCTAATTAGCCACGGGAAAATGATGAATCTTCTAATATACTAACTCGCCTTTTTCACAATGGCCACAAAATATTCCAAGGAAAGCGTCAACTAAAGAGCCACTATTTTTATTACTTGTCCCCTTGATTTATATCTGGCCATCCAATTTACTAACTTAGCCACGAATTTTATAACTCAGGCGCATTTTATTTTTTAAAACATCAACATAATATGTTGATGCTTTAAAACATGAGGAACATATGTTCCTCAAATAAATGTAGTTTAATCCTCAACTACAGCCTTCATATATCATGACTTAGCTTCTGAAATTATACATTGTATTCTTTTTTAATGAAAATAGCCACTGCACGATCTCATTGGTGCGATTGAGACGGATGCGACCTGCATTTGTTTTTTGTTGTTCTGTTAGTGTGTTAATATTTCAATTGTTCTTATATAATTAAATTTTTCTTTAAAGTTAGGTTAGGTTAGGGTTGTACATAAATATTCAGGTGTTATATTTCGTGTTTTTAAGGACGCGTCTACGTGTCTCCTGAGATCTGAACCGACCACATTTTTGGAAGACTATGTGATGACGGATTATAGCATGTATGAAATGTTGGGGGATTCGATTCTGCCGAGGAGGACTTTGTTCCCTGCTAAAGGTTAAAGCAACTGTACATACTTTATTATGTACTTATACTTGAAATTTAAATATAATATACAGTTTTATTATTAAATTTTATACCCACTTCTGATATTGATCATGTAAAATGTTTAAAGGACGTTTTATTTTATTTTGTACTTGTATTAAGGCAGCATGCCTTAGCATGCCTTAAAGAAGAGAAGAAAAACGTCCTGAGGGTACCTGCACCCCTGAAAGTTCTCATTTCATGCTCGAAATATTAATTTCCATGATGATGAATTTAAATTTTATAAAATAAAATTTAATTTAATAAAATTTGAAGTTTATACGTGAAATTGTTGATGAAATTAATGTCGTGAAACTAATTTCATGCCACTAATTTCGCTGTGTAAATACGGCTTAACCCTTTCCTGAGAGAAGATTTGCGCTCAGCAGTGACCCCTTGATCGGATGTTAACGATGTTTTAATAATACTTGTTTCAGAAACAGGTTCAAGTGACAAAAACGCATCAGAAAAGGCTTCAGACGACGATTTCGCATACCTACCTCACAGGGCTGTGCTAAGGCGGCCCAAACTGAGAATGATTGCACACAGAAAAGCTAACAGCAACACACACAGAGACGCAGTTTTCGAGCCAACAAAGTTTACGCTAAAAAAGAAACCTATTATTTTAAGAGTTAAAAACTGCCGTGCTTTAGACATTTGTAAGAGAAATTATGATCGGACTTTATACAGTGTTCATTCGACTAGGATAAACGGTGTTGTGTTAGCCAGTGGTCTATTGAATAGGTTCAGGTATAGATTAAGAAAACCCACCGACTTTCCAATATTTGGAGCTTTAACCCTGTAATATTTAACTATTTTTCAGTGATATACAATATAATTTATTATTTGGATATCCCGTTTTTTATTTAAATTACCAAAGCACTTGTAAATAATGCAATATCATGGAAAAATTGCACTGACGGACTTGGGTCTCTTGTATGGATTTCCACACGTCGCTTCCTTGCGCCAGTTGTATTCAGCGGTACCCTGTGAATAGTCTGATGACGTGGTGGCTGCTGCTAACACTACGCTTTCCAATGCAAGAGCAACTTATCGGTTTTTTAAGGTGAATGGGGGACAAGTTCGAAAAGCTGAAATCATAATCTGCTATTCATAATCTGCTGCCTAAAACTAATACCGCGGTTACATTATCGGGATTCGGCGAATATTCGCATTATCGCGATATAGTTAAGTATGGCCGAATACTTATTGCGGACCTGCGAACCGCTAATGTAGACGTCTACATCACATATCGTTCATTTGCGACAAGGGTGACATAATTCAAAATCGACGATGAGAGAATTCTTTCGTTCGAGAGTAATGTTTTGTGGATGCTGCGGTCTCGAAACAACACAGCGGCCAACAAAGCGACAGAGCATTAAGTCACAATCTCTCTCGCTCTTATTTTTTTATGCTTAGCGTAATGTTGTTTTTATAACAAAAAGTATAAATTTTCGACACTAAAATTGGTGAATTTTGAATTGTGTCACCCTTGTCGCAAATGAGCGATATAACGGTTTAGCTCGACACGAATCTTCGCTCGATAATGGAGCCGCAGCATGGATTGCTACATTTCGCGTTCAGATTCGCGGTGTTGGAAACTTATACATACGTGTTCGCTACGCGTATTCTGGAAGTAGCAGCCTATAAGTGGCTTTAGTGCGTAACAAAAAATCGTATGTAATCCAATATTAAGCTGTATTGATATTCAGTCCGTTGTGCGACCAGGCGCGGCGCCTCAGGTAAGTGGCGCCAGCAATGTCGTCTCGGCCAGACCTACAAAAACGTCTTCCATTTCAACGTGTCAAGGTCCGAATTAAGTATATTTTGTTGTTATTTTAATCAGGCGTTTACCTATAGCTACACAAATCAGAGAATTCTTAATACGAATGTACAGACAGACTTCTGTCAGTCACAACCGCAGCGAAAGACTTGGCAGGCGCAAAAATATTTTCATATTAAAAATATAAAAAATATTTACTTATATAAAAGTTCTTCAAAAACCATGTAGGTATTTGTAAAATAGCGCAATGGTTCTAGGTCCGGACTGTAAACTAGGGTCGCTCGTTCAAGCAGAGGCGTAACTACAGGGTGGCATGACGGCAAAATGCCACGGGCCCCCAGCCGGCAGGGGCCCCCGGTCAGAGAGGGCCGGAAGCACAAGATGATCATAACAAAATTAAAATTGATATAAACTAAACTCTTTGGGACAAGAAGAAAGGTTACGCACAGTGGTAGATTTACCAAATGGCTGATTTGACTGGAGCCTAGGGCAGCAGATTTTAGGGGCGGCGAATTTGGGGGCAAAATTTTTATTTAGGTATGTCTTACAGAAATTAAAAAGATACATATTTGTAATACCTAAATGTCATTAGGTCCACAAACACATTTTAAAATAACCCCAATAACAATTACTAAATAGTTGGTAGGGCCGACCGGCGCATACAAACGCAAGGTCTCAAGCGCCAAAAGTACAGGACTAGATATGGCGCAGTGCAGAATAAAAAATTTCGCGTTCACTTCGTTCGTGAAAATGTCACTTTTCTGTTGCTATTGTAGGTGCCAAGAGTGGACTACTAAGTGCCGTAATGCAATCATAAAAAATTTCGCGCTCGCTTCACTCGCGAAAATGTCACTTTTATGTTGCTATTGTAGGTGCCAAGAATGAACTACTAAGTACCGTAATGCAATCATAAAAAATTTCGCGCTCGCTTCGCTCGCGAAAATGTCACTTTTATGTTGCTATTGTAGTTACCAAGAATGGACTACTAAGTGCCATAATGCAATCATAAAAAATTACGCGCTCACTTCGCTCGCGAAAATGTTGCTATTGTAGGTGCTAAGAATGGACTACTAAGTGCCGTAATGTAATCATAAATACAATACCCTCCGAATTAAAGGTTATTAGAAAATCAAGTAATTGTAATTGCGTTCGTATGTACTTACTTCACGTAGTGATCTATGAAAAAATAAAAAATACTATCTCATTGGGTGAGCTTCTTTATATTGGGCGAGGGAGGGCCCCGTCCGATGAAATTGCCACGGGCCTCAAACGGTATAGTTACGCCTCTGCGTTCAAGCCCCACCACCTACCGTACCTACTACTGTGACAAGATTTACGATTAGTTTGAGGGGAAAGGAGGATATTAGTCATATTGAGCATTCTTAAAAAAAATTACCCGATTTTCCAATATTTGGAGCTTTAACCCTGTAATATTTAGCCACTGGTTCGGAATTCCGTTTCAAACGAGAAGAACCAGCAAGAAATTCGGCGTCGCTCTTTTAAAAATAAAATAATATGTAATAAAATATTATGTAAGGATATCCAAACTGCCATCTTGCAGTCGGAGCGTAATAGGTACATACCATTGCAGGCATTCCTTCATCCAAGCGCAATATAGGTAGGGACAATGCATTCCTTCTAGACACTAATAACTGTAGCCTTTGTAAGCTATGGTAGTAAAATACCGTAAGCGGTAATAGTCAAGTGGTTAAGGGGGTCCATGGTTCGATCCCAGGCAGGACTGTGAAATGTATTAATCCTGGGTATGAGCTATCTCCATTCCAAACAGCCTAATCAGCTCATTCGTTGTGGCGTGAAGGAGTAACAAACATACATTCAAACTTTCGCATTTATAATATTAGTAGGATTAGCTAAGCTGAACTTGACCGCCTTAGAAGAATATTCTCTTAACTCCAAATAAGCAGAAACGGATAGGGATTGAATCTGCGGCCTTTCAATTTCGGTCCGCACCTTTAACCGTTTTGCTATTGCCGCTATAGGTATTCTTGCTAAATTGTTATTAATACATACAGGTATGTATTTATAACTCTCTATTCAGATTTTTGATATGCATGAGCGGCCCACAGTTTCCTATGTAATCAATAGGTAGGTAACTATGTGGCGCCGTAGCAAACTATTATGTCTGCTCGACACGCGCCACGCCTCTTAAGAAGGCCCAGGGTCGCTCAGCGGGTGATGGAGACAGCAGCTATGCTAGGAGGAAACTCTGGCGGTAACGTCACGCGTCAGCAAGTGTATGAAAATGACAGGAGCGCTCCTGTCATTTTCAAACATTACTATTCGAAAGTCAAAATGTCCGTGCTTAAGTTACAGGATCAAAACGAGAGTTACGGAAATACAATATGAAATCAAATCCCCGATGCCGGATGTCGTAAAAGAAATGAGGAGATCCGTAGGAGAACCAAAGTCACCGACATAGCTCAGCGAGTCGCGAAACTGAAGTGGAAATGGGCGGGGCACATAGTTCGAAGAGCTGATGGTCGATGGGATTCAGGTGGCGTAAGACCGAGGTCTGTGGAGGTCCATGCAAGAGACTTATGTCCAGCAGTGGACGTCCATAAGTTGAAAAAGAAGAAGAAGAATTTAGCTAGGTTCAATCCTAGGTAAGCAGTTAGTTACAATGTTTTTGTTATTAACTATGCAGGGGAAATCTGCCACCTTTTTGGTACCAGAATTTGGCGCCATTCACTTTCAAACGGATAACAATAACTACAAACAAACAGTTATACCTACCTATGTTGTTCCGACCTAAGGTAACGAAGTTTATAATTCGTGTAAAAAAAAAATAAACAATGCGGTCTCATTAAGAAAATACAGCCCAATTGCTTTGTTTAGCGTGGGTTTACCGCCGGTGCCGCGCTGACAGCAAGACAATACCGTGACCTCATTGTTGACAGATGAGCAGATTGTTATGGTAAACTGCCTCATTTATGCAATAGCCACAAACTCACAATTCAGGGATTTTTAAAGGCGCTCCATACTGAACCCAAATCCAAGGCTGACCAAGGCCCTTAACCAGGTGTTGCTGGTCATCCAGGAGCAGCGTGATTCCGTCCCGCTGATCCTGGACTGCATCGTAGAGCTCTGCACTACTTGTGCATGAGACCGCTCTACCTGCCCCCCGATTCAGACCCTTCCGATAATTTATTTATCGATCGATTCGGTTTGTTACCGTACGATAACATATTTATTTTCAATTCGTAAATGCTCTTGTAATCGAATGTATCTTGTCGATGTCGATAACGTAGTCGATACCGAATCGTATCCTCAAACCAAATGCTCTGAATCACACGACAAAAATTTTTTATACGAGATCGATATCTAACCGTATCGACACGGTATGTTATCGAACAGGTCTGAATCGCCCCCCTGGACACGACCGCTTCCTCGTCGCTGGCTGACGGGCGCTCACCGGTGCACTATACTGGCGGGCTCGACCTCGCTGAGCGGCGGGCGTAGGCTCTTCATGGATTGACTATGGCTTTTTAAATGTGACAATTATTTTTACATATCGCCGGAGAATAAAATGATAATCGCCATAGTGCAATAATATAATTATTATTTTATTCTCCGGGGACGGCGATACGTCATGTATTGATATCCTCTCCGCCCGCCTTACCTCGTAAGTCGTAAATCGTATCGCTAATGCAAGCGAGCACTGTCCTCGCGCCTCCGCCGCTCTGCCACTTTTCATCTCTAGACTCTACCTCTAGCATAAGCTAGATATATAGATTATAGCTATCTCTAAACTCTTTAATATTCCGGGATAAAATGTAAGCTATGTGTAAATCCTGGATAGGAGTTATCTCCATTCCAAACCGCCAAATCGGCTCATTCGTTGTGGCGTGACGGAGTAAGTAACAAACATACCCATTACATACACATACACATACAAACTTAGTTTTATCGCCTTTATTTATTAGTAGGATGTGATGATAAAAAAGCCTTTTTATACTTAAAAAAATTGTCGTGTAAGTCTAAGACTAAAAAATTAAGGGTCTTTTTACACGGTACTAAATTTCCGGCTAAACTAGCTAGTATGTCTGGCTTTTCGGTTCTAAGAGCTGGCAACCCTAGCCGAGTGGGATTACCCGCCATTCATAACTGACGGAAAGGCGTGATCTCATTGTCGGCAGATTCGTGAGTTATGGAAAACGCCCTAAATTATTTATCAAGGTAAGTGAAGAGTGCTCTCTTCAGTAACACGCGATTATTACTTTTTTATTTTTTTATTTGATGACAAGATAGTCCTTGACTGCGATCTCACCTGGTGGTAAGCGACGATGCAGTCTAAGATGGTAGCGGGTCGGGTAACTCGGAAGTGGTATGATAGTGTACACATTCAACCCATACCACTGAATACCTAATAGTACCTAAAGGTACCATCGACCCCTAATCTATTTCTACACGCCATCGTGCTGGAGCGCTAAATCGCTTGGCGGCATGTCTTTGACGGTAGGGTGGTAACCAGAGACAACTCAGAAATTATACATTTGACCCCGTTGGTAATCGAACCCGAGACCTCCCAGTTACAAGACCACGGCGCTCACCAGTGCGCCAGGGAGGTCGTCGTTTACTTATGTTTTTAGTTTAGCTACTACTTATGTTGTTAGCTTTTCCCCCTACCCTCTGTTTTTCCGGGATAAAAGGTAGCTTATATCTCTGTACTCTACAAGTCCTCAATTCTAAGCCAGAGTTAAAACGAGACAGATTTATGTCAGAGCATATTTGTGTCTCGTTTTAACCTCTATCTTGAGTCTGAGCTGAGATAGAGTACGCTCTATAAATCTCAGCATAACTTTGAGTTTAAATGTTTACAAAGGTATGGCCTGTAATGATTGAGGTAGTCTATTAAATACCTAGCCTACCTAGTCTATTAATTATATTCATGTAGATTTATTATAAAAGACATTTCTTTTGAATATGTCTAAATTACACCTAGGCGATGGATGTTTCGAAGCCGAAAATCGGAATAATACTATAGCTAGATACTCACTACCAATAAATATTATATTATATGAATTGATAACCTCCTCCTTTTTGGAAGTCGGTTAAAAAAGAAACATTCGGTTTTGCATTACGCGCTCCCAATGTGCAATACTAGCGAATGGAGATGATATTTGCGGTCTGACTCGCGGTAAAAATAGAGAAAGGCGCGCGCTGCGCGTAAGGAACGCAATCTCCGCGAACTACCCATTGTTACTGAAATGGAGGTAGGTACAAATGTGGGACCTAGTTACGAGTACGCTCTTCCCCATTACTGAGGGTTGTGACCCCTTTCCATTTGAATATATAATTACGAGCTGTTGCCCGCGACTTTGTCCGCGTCAATTTCTTGCACGTCTTGGTACACGGTGGCGTGTTGAAACTGACTAGGGGTATGGGTTGAATTTACACTGCTATATCGCTTCCAAGTTAGCCCGCTACCATCTTAGACTACATCGTCACTTACCATCAGGTGAGATCTCAGTCAAGGACTATGTTGTCATCGAATAAAAAAAAATATAAAAAAATCATTTGCATGCAATCAAAGACTTAAATACTAAGACGCTTAACAGCTTCTATAATGCTTTTCAGCGGTTATTCGGGGAAAGTAGTTCATAATAATAAACGTCGACGCTCTACACTCAACGCTCGAATCACATAAACGGTTTACGCGAAAACAATGATGTTTATCGTCTAATAGTTTGTGTACATTTCGCATGCAGCCGGCGGGCGCCGCTTCACCCACGAGCCCTGGCGCCTAGGAAGCGTTATGGGCTCACACGAGAAGGAAACCCGTGCGTGCGCGCTGCGTCGGTACTGACTAAACATTGTAATAATATTATTAGCTTACTCTTTAATTTTACGGGATAACATATAGCCTATGTGTTAAGCCTGGGTGGTTCTTTCCTTTCAGCCAAATCCGTCCAGTAGTTTTTCGTGAAAGAGTAACAAACACACACATACAAACTTTTGCCTTTATAATATTATTTATTTATTTATACAACTTTATTGCGTGAAAAAACAAGAAAAAAAATTATACTAGGTGTGTGTGGTATTTTGAAAATACATTCCAAGTTTTTTTTTAAGTTATAAAATGACTTTTATGACAGGTATTCGATAGTAGTAAATTATTCGATCCAAATTCGTATTAAAAAAATAAATCATCAAATACCTGTGTCAGGAGGCCTCGCTCTTCCATAGCAACAAAAGAGTAATACTACGTTTATGATTTGATCAGCATAGCTAGCATGGGCAGGAGATAAAAATTTTATCCCCCGATTTTATCCACTGACAGGGGATAAAATTATCTTTTCCCTATGCTAAAGCATGGCGACAGAGGAGAAGGCGATGCATATTCCTATAAGTTTATCCACTGAGTGTTATTTCCACCGCTGTGCCCATGCTCGACGGAAGGATAAAATTAAGCGAGGGGATAAACATTTTATCCTTTTTTCGGGGATAAAATTTCTCCCGCCTATGCTAGCCCTGCAGGATGAGGCCTCATGCGTTGTCTAGTGAGTAAAGGCCTTCACAAGGCACCCATCCACCCACCGGCTACCCGACCCGCACGCCACTTTCTTGCCGTCGCGTCGTCGCGTCGGTCAAACGTCGGCTGGAGGCCGTGTCAACTCTTACAGCGATGTGTGTACATACGGAACTAAAATTGGCACGTAACCATCGTTCTTTATTAACCAACTATTTGATGCTCACTGCATCGCTCGCGTGGATTTAGTTTTATAAATCCCGCGGGAACTCTTTGATTTTCCGGAATAAAAAGTAGCTTACATCACACCCGGTCCTCAACTATACCCATGCAAATAATGTCTTCGATTCGTTGCTTTCTTGCGGCGTGATTGAAGGACAAACCAACAAACACTTTCGAATTTATAATATTAGTAAGGATTAGTAAGGACAGATGTCGACTGCTGGAAAATCTTACTATCTATTTATACTAAAATTAATTTACGAAAGGGGAAATTCACAGGCATCAGCTAGCATGTTAGCCCACAGTATCAACTACCACTATACTATACCAAACATTTAAATCCATTCAGTAGTTTCAGCTTAGTTTCTTGTATGGAATTTCTCATGACTCGGTCTTGCACCGCCGGTACACCTAGTGAAGGATCTGCCGACACTGCATTATCTGATGAGAGGTCGCCCCTTTTGGTCGCCACTCCAGCGATCACTACTTAGGTATAGGTGTACGTATAACGTACCTACTTAGTACAATTCTGGCAGCTGTTCTAGTTATATTGACAGATCTAAAACGAAAGCTGAAACATCGTTCCAAAATGTTATTTTGTAGTTTTGATTCAGCAAAATAAAAATAAAATTTCCAAAATCGACATGAATTTTTCCATTATAATAGTAGAGGAGAAGGTGGTAATGTGGCCCCCTACTTTGTATTTGGGGCTTCATGTTCAAAATATCATACTCAGAAATCGAATAAATACATTACAGTGTTCCTTATTTATTTGCCCATGCATGCTAGACTTTAGAATAAATGAAACAGCCACATAATAATCAAAAACAAATATATTCTAAATGTATTCAAATTTGGCAACTTGAGATCCAGTGAGGGTTATATGGCACCCTGGGGGCCATATTAAATATATTCAATGCCATGAAAACCTAACGGCAAAAATCGCAGATATAATATTCGTCTTCCGGACCTGCACAGGCTGTGTAAGCCCATAAATTGCAACTCTGGCACTGAATCCACTCCTCTCCCCGTCTGTCACTTAAATAGTGCAGTTCGTATCTGAGCTTTCAGGTACCAAATTCGGACAGATATTTTCATCAACTTCTGAGTCAGTTTCCACAACTGCATCACTTTCACAACTACTGCTGGGTGTAGCGTCTCTCTGACGCCGATTAGCACCGCTTCCCCCTCTATCATAAAAAATATATAAAAAGGTGTCGCTCATACATGTTATATAGCCCCCCGGGACCATAATACAAACAATATGAGGGGGCCAAATTAGAAATATCAAAGGATAGATAAACACATCATAATTCGTAAATTTATTAGATTTTTTGTCTATTTACCTTCGAAATCCCATAGGAAATCCTTTAACGTGCACAATTTACGAAGCACCAACGCCAAAACTTGAATTTTACCGTAAAAATTTAATTATAATCGGAGCGGTCTTAAAAGTTTGGCAGTTGCATGTTTCGACTGGTTCCAATAATAAAAGAACGTAAAGTCACCTACCGGAATTAGTAAGTACTAAATCAATCCCGTCAAAGGAGCTCTGCGTTTCCCTAAAGATATACTAGGCAGCGTGACTCTAAGGTATAACTATCAAAGGGGGCCAATATACCTGCGGGGATCACATTACCACCTTCTCCTCTAACACTCTCTTAATTTTTAACATTTTTAGTTTACTTTGCCATTTTCTCGTTCACATTTCTCACATTTTTGCTAAAAATGGATCGTTCTTGCCTCTTAAAATTACTTCAACTACACCAACTATAAATAGTAAACACAAAGTGTAGACACAGATCTTAACGTAACACCTATATAGCATTCCATTTACATAATATCAAACAAAATGCGCCTACATACTGTTGGCGCCACTCGTAAAACAATATATTTACGAGTATCCATTTAGACCTATTACTAGTGTCTCATTTCATTAAAACCACTGATTAAGGGAACATGACTTGTTCTGTAACGGCTTTACACACTGGCTATCATAAACGCGGCAGTGTAAACAAAAATATGGCAAGTACTCATAATAAGTTATAGTGTCTCTATAAATGTGTGTATAATTTTTTGTAATTCTTGTGCGATTTCCTGTTGGCAAACCAATAAATAAATAAATAAAAATACTCTCTCGCTACTGATTAGAATGCATTAATGGAGTAAGAACGCAAGAAGTTCCGTCGCTTCGTTAAAGTTGCCTTTACCATCTCTGTCTATTTCTGGCTCTCTTGTTAATCTTTCTTTTGAATCAACCCTTCGAACTTCCTTCTTCATGTTTAGAATGGACATAACTCAGGGGGCTGATTCTATAAGTCAATGCCTATCAAAAAATGAAAACCACTGATATATTATAAGTATTTTTTATCCATTGAAGTTTTACTATGAAATAGTAAATGACATTTCTCTTCAAACCTTCAATAGATGAAAAATATGTCAGTGGCTTTCATTTTTCGATAGGCACTGAGTTACAGAATCAGCCCCCATATCTACCTAAGTTTATCACATAGGCTAAATTTTATCCCGGAAAATTATAGAGTTCCCGCGGGAATTAAAAACCTTAAACCATGCGGACGAATTTGCGGGCATCATTTCACCTTTTGCCAGTTAAAACTACGAAGTTTTGCGTGTTTTTATAACAATAAAGACACGCAAAATTTCTTAGTTTTAACTGGTGGGCGAAAATCGCTTATTGAAAGTGCGCACAAAGGTGTTTAATTAAGCGCATTCAAGGACCGCTTTCGCCTGCCTACGGCGTTTTAAAGTGGCCAGTGCGTACTTTAAAATCCCAGTACCGAACACAGTATAACTACCACAACACGATGTCATATTAACGTTTCGCTTTGCATCAGCAAATCGCAAATCGCAATATTTTGGCCTTGAATCGAAATTAAACCGATACCGCGGTGAAACTAATGGGTGATTATAATTTAATAGATGTGCATTCAAATTGAGGAGGAATTCGATCGTATCTTTATTGACAAACGACGGTATCTACCTACCAAATTACACGTGCCTTTATATTATTATGTACATTGTCGTCACAAACGGTATAGACGACGGACGTGTTTAACATAAAAATTCTTTTCAAAAAACCGACTTCAAACGCCACTACAAAGTATAAAAATAATTTTATTTTGTACACGTTTGTTGAAGTCGGGCGAGCTTAAATAGAAACGGTGAATCCGATACGCGATGCTCGCTCGATTTCAATAAGCGTGTCTTTTATACGTCACCATAAGATAAGCGTCGCGCATCGATTTCATCGTTTCTAGTTAAGCCCGCCCGACTTCAACAAACGTGTACAAAATAAAATTATTTTTATACTTTGTAGTGGCGTTTGAAGTCGGTTTTTTGAAAAGAATTTTTATTTTAAGCTTTTTAGTGTAGCTTGTTCCTGCTCTCTTTCTCCCCTCCCTCCAACGCTACGGTACTAATGTAGTTCTACACTTGGTACCTACAGTACTTATTAACAATACACAAACAGTTCCTAAATCCTCACAGTTTAGGTAGGCAGTACCCCTGCAGCATCAGTATTGAAGAGCGAGGACCTTGAGTTCCACGATGTAGAATATGCTTGATACTAACAATATCAATTCGCAAGCGAAAGTTCCTAAATCCTCACAGTTTAAGTGGGCAGTACCCTGCAGCATCAGGATTGAGGAGCTAGAACCTAGACCTCGATGAAGTAGTAAATGCTTATTACATACAATAACAATTCATGATTAGCAGTTCCTAAATCTCTACAATTTAGGTGGGCAGTACCCTGCAGCATTAGGATTGAGGAGCTAGAACCTAGACCTCGACGGTGTAGTATATGCTTATTACATACAATAACAATTCATGATTAGCAGTTCCTACATCTCTATAATTCAGGTGGGCAGTACCCTGCAGCATCAGGATTGAAGAGTAGGACCTGGAGCTCTATGATCTAGTATATGCTTAGGCCAAGCATACCAATTCGTAAACGATGGTTCCTAAAGTCCCATAATTTAGGGGGGAAATACCCCTGCAGCATCAGGCTTGAGGAGTTGAAGGTAAAAATTTTTATGGGACCATTTCGCGAGCTTCTTCTGTTGATTAAAAAAAAAATCTCGTGAATCGGTCCAGAAACCTCGGAGTAATCGGTGGACATACATAGAAAAAAAAAAAAAAAAAAAAAAAAAAAAAAAAGATACCGGCCGAATTGATAACCTCCTCCTTTTTGGAAGTCGGTTAATATTGAGATAAAAAAAATTGAGAAACAAACTTCATATAGAGCCGAATTATTAACCGACTTAAAAAAAACTCCTCCTGAGTTTCTCAATTCGACACGTAATTTTTATTTAAATTTTTTGACGATGTTATAGTCTGATTTTTAATTCCGTGGAATTCTGACGTATCTTAATGTTACCAGAGATTTAAAAAATCCCACAAAAAAGATAATAAATTGAAACTTATACAAATAAAAATCAATG
The DNA here is from genome assembly GCA_933228805.2 of Hipparchia semele. Classification (NCBI taxonomy): domain Eukaryota; kingdom Metazoa; phylum Arthropoda; class Insecta; order Lepidoptera; family Nymphalidae; genus Hipparchia; species Hipparchia semele. The sequence continues at coordinate 4,567,839 of OW121717.1, read as the reverse complement.
GCCGCACATAGATATATGACAAATGCCTGACAGATAGTTTGGGGTAAAATCGAACTTCAGGTGGTAATACTGTTTTTCATACAAATAACTCGCTCTATTTATAAAATGACATCTGTCAGAATTCCACCGAATTAAAAATCAGACTATAGGTACTCAATAACTCCGTCAAATCCAGATTTGATCGGTCTAGACCGATTTCAATAATTTATTCTTTTTTCGGGTTTCGCATATTTTGGAGCATAGATAAAAAAATGAAAACTTTGAAATAAAATATAAAATTTATTTTATACTTTTATGAACTGAAATTTTCACTTCCCGGTTTCCTATTGCCTAAACTATCTCATTTGTATAATATTTTTAGAATTTTTCTCACTTGTAGTAAAATACTCTATTAGCAGTCTGTGAGAGCTTCCTTCTTCTTTCATAAGTGGAAAAAAGGTCACGTCGAAAATATTTTCGTTATAATATTTTTAAAAACAAAAAGGGCCATAATGTTTTATGGTTATATTCTTGTAAGTGTTGTTTTATTGGTAATGCATTTGCCTCTCAAGTTTACAGCTGTCTCGAGGAAATCGTTCCGGTAAGAGGATTGATAAGATGTTTGGAGGACGATCGGAGTTATGTTCATTTTTAGTGTAAGGGTCAGCTCACACCGAGACGCGACGCGACGCGACGAGGCGCGCAGATGCTTGAAGAAGCACAAGAGACCGCGCTGAGGAAATCGTTTCGGCAAGAGGATTGATGAGATGTTTGGAGGAATATCCAAGTTATGTTCATTTTTAGTATAAGGGTCAGCTCAGACCGAGACGAGATGCGACGCGACGAGGCGCGCAGATGCTTGAAGAAGCACGAGATACCGCGCTGCCTAAAGAGGCGCCGCGAGGCGTATCACGACGCAGCGCGGCGTAGGGCGGCGTAACGAGGTATCTAGGTCGCTTTCGCGCTCTCACTGAAATTTGTATCTTATTGTGTAGTAAAGAGGTTCTATTATTGATATCGCTATCGACAAAAGTACGAGCATCGTCACGTCGCGTCGCGTCGTCGTGAACTGACCCTTACACGTACCTACGACTTACGTGTACTAAAACGAAAATGCTTTTGGAATATTTTGGTTGCTTAGTGATAGTATTCAATTTGTGTTTTCAGTATTGATAGAGTCTGATCAATAAGTCAGTTGACATGGGGTAATTGAAATATAGGTTGTTTTTTTTTTTAATATTTTAGCGAGCAAACGAGTAGGCGGGTCACCTGATGTTAAGTGATTACCACCGCCCATGAATATTTGTACCACCTGAGGTACCACCAATGCGTTGCCAGCTTTTCAGGAATTTGTTGGTCCGCCCCATGTTGTAATTTAGTGGGAACACTGTCGCAGGAAGTTAGTTCCACAGTTTCAAAGGACGTGGAAAAAAAATGTGGCACAACGGATGGTCGAAGTACTAAAGGCACCCAGGTGGCAGGTACCTAGCAACACTGTTAAAGAGTCATCGATGATCTCATTTCTGAGGGTTAGAATCAGAATCATTTAGTTTTCGAAATGGATTCATTTTTGGATGCACATACGCAATAACGTTTCAACCCACAAACCTTTGTCAAATTAAAACATACATAATGTAAAGGAATAACGTTAACTTTTCAATTGACAACTTGTGTGGGTTGACTCTTTATTGCATATGCGCGTCTAATTGGTAGTGCGTTAGTGTGTTAGTTTGTCTTTCAATCACGCTGCATTTGCATGGGTATAGTTGAGGACCTAGAGAGTGTCATAGCCTTCACTCTTTATCCCGGAAATTCAGAGTTCCCGCGGAATTTTTGAAAACTAAATCCACACGGACGAAGTCGTGGGCAACAGCTATTGTAGTTAGTACCTAATAATATTTGTTTCAATGAGAATTACAACTGTACTCTGGTCTAGTCCAAATAAATTACATTTGTTACGTAAAATATTCTTAACTTTACCTTATGGTTTTCCGGAATTAATCATTCAATACAGATTTATGATATTTAACGAGGGGAAATACGTGGTTTTAAACGTATACCTACCTAGATTGCAATTAATCATTGTTCACGATTTAATAGGTATAAATTGATATAATTTAACCTTTTGTTTACACAGCGGTACCATTTTACTAAGGGTTCCGTACCAAAAACCATCGCAAAAAACACGTTTCTAGTAGGGGGGACCCCTTTAATTTTTAATTTATATTTTTATAATTTTTTGTCATAGCAGTAACAGAAATACATAATATTCTCTGAAAATTTCAATTGTCTACCTAGGTATTACGGACCAAGACATAAAGTCCACTGACAGACGACTGACGGGCAGCGGATACTTAGTAATAGGGTCGCCTTCGGATACGAAATCGGATAAAAAACGAAGTATATTTTTTAAACGATCATGATCATCATAATGTCAAGGGTCCAAAACGTCCAAAATTTTCAGCTCAAATAACATGACTATTGAGAGTAGCTCTGTAGTCCTAAAGAGTAAAGAGCAACTTTTCAAGTGTTGGATGGAAAATTCTCTGTCCTTTTCCCGTCCATATTTAATGACAGATTTATGCACAGTTACCGTTTGAAAAGTTATAGTTGTTTTTTCATTTCACGAGGGCTCGTGGCTCATGGTTTGTGTGTCTTATCTGTATAAGTGTGAGCGAGAGCTGACCGCTCCCACCTAGGCTCCTGACAGGCACGCAACGCTTACGCAATGTGCATGTACACGACGTAACCACAAGTAGGTAAAGCGCCCGTAATTTCGTGAGATAAACGTACAGTGCTAGGCGGGTTTCCCACAAATTCCTCGCACAGTTACAGTCACAGTTCTGTAAAGGAGGTGCAGCATGTGTTTTGACTTCGATGAGGCAAAAACAGCCACTGTACTTAAGGAAGGTGACGTAATTTATATAGACGTCGGCATCTTCAAAGAGAGTCGCGTGACACGATTATTGCACTGACTAATGTTGGGAATACACTCGTAACTTACTCGTCAACTCATATTTTAACATCGTCACTGCATTATGATGTTCGCCCATTTAGGCTGCAGCTGCCGTGCTAAGACAATAACTGTATCTTCAGATACAGTGTTTTCTCGCAACAGCGATAAATGAGTTCCTCGCACATGTTTGCATATAATGGCATTTAACTATTTCAATTAAGGCCTAAAAAAGAAACTTTAAATGGAAATACAGTGCATCTCGTAAAACGTAATGGTAAAAGAAACAGAAAATCGCGATTTCTGAAAAATGCTTGTATTATATTGTCATGGTATGGCATTGCAGCATCTACACGTCGCATTTGGTTGCAGCTTTGCTGTGCTGAGATATTTACCTAACGAATAAATAATACTATAACTTATTTAGATGTACTTACTTTATTAGCATATTATATTATATTACTAGCTTTACCCCGCGGCTTCGCTCACGTTAAGTTCGATTATTCCAACCCCTATTTTATGCCTTTAGGGGTTGAATTTTCAAAAATCCTTTCTTAGCGGACACCTACGTTATAATAGCTATCTACACGCAAAATTTCAGCCTGATCCATCCAGTGGTTTCAGCTGTGCGTTGATAGATCAGTCAGTCAGTCAGTCAGTCAGTCACCTTTGCCTTTTATATATTTAGATTATTATTCTGTATGTTTCGTGGAGAGAATAAAAAAATTATCTGTCACATAATATTATGTAGATAATTTTTAAAAAATAGAGTTATCTTTTTATGAGAAAAAGGTGTAGTTGGTTTGGTCGGTCTATGGTGCGGCAGTAAGTAAGTCAGCGACTACCTTTACAGTAGCGTAAATGGCATATACAAATATAGGAGTTTATTATGATTAACTCTGTAATTGTGTGTGACGTGACCTCATGATAATTGTCTGGCTTGATTGTTGCGGCTGCGGAATTTAATTGCTATTTATTTGTGGCTATGTAATTAATACGTCATGTTACAGCGTGATTTATATTACCTATTCAAGTTTTATTGGACGATGGAAAATGCTTTTGGGTGCATTGCTTTAATAAAAATAACTACTAAATTTTTTTTTCAAAAACCAACTTCGAAAGCCACTTCGAAGTTTGAAATACCCTGGCGCTCGCCCGGCTTCAGCAAACGTTTCTCATATTGTGTCATCAAAAGGCGAGTCACGCGCATCGGTTTCATCGTTTTTATTTAGGTCCGCCCGACTTTAATAAACTTATAAACTAAAATTATTTTTATACTTTGTAGTGGCGTCCGAAGTTGGTTTTTTGAAAAAAAAAAATTCAAGCTCTATTGTGTAGTTTTACTTTCTTTCTCCCCTCCTTCCAACGCTACGCAACTAATGGTCAGAATCGGTATCGGTTCAAAAACTCCCGAAGAAATCGGTGGACACATATAGAAAAAAATATACCAGACAAATTAGCTATAAATATACAATATCTAACCCACTGACGGACGGACGGACAGACAACGGCTTCTAGTGTAGGATAGGGTTTTCATTCTTTGGCTACGGAATCCTAAAAATTTAATTTATATGTGTCTACCTTTCCTAAATAGAAATGGTTACAATAAATTCAAACCTCATCATTACATTTTAAAATAATTGTCACTAACGGAAAATTTTGATTATTCCCTTTATTAAAGTTTATCGGTTGATTTTATCTTACGCGGTTTAATTAAACTGCACTTGAAAATTATCTGAGTCATGAAATAGTTTGTAAGTTAGTCAGTATCTGTATTAATTCTTATGTAGGACTTTGAAACCATTACAATTACTATTCTTGGCTCCGTATTAAATGTTTAAATGGCATACATTAGCTCATATTATTTTAATACGCTTCTTCTTCTGTTCCCAAAGAAAATTCGGAAAATGCACGTCCGATTGACCAGTTTCTCTGACTTCTTTTTAGGTATCGATGCAATGCACCTCTGTTTCTAATTAAGAGTCCAAATAACTTGCGTAGGACAATTCCTAAAGTGAATGCTAGGTACATTATGACAACCGCAACATCTCATAATAAAAAAAAAAATGAAAATAACTTGCGTGGGATTGTCCTAAAGTGAATGCTAAACTAGGTACATTATGACGATCGCAACATCTCTCATAATAAAAAAAAATTAAAATGCAATCGGATCGAACCTTGAACTCCCGAAAACGAGGCCTAATCTTATCCACTGGGCTATCACCGCTTTTTTTCAGTGCCATAACATGTATAATACGTATGATAGAATAAGCACTGAATTCAGTCAATGATATTAATCTGTAGAACATGTCATTCAAGTGATCTCAATCATTGGATGGTTGTAGGAATGACGTCAGCTATTGAATGTCATACTTGATCGAGTTTGGAATGATCAATGTTGTGATTTGATTAAAAAAGAGCTGCTAGGCGTCTACTAATCTGCTTTATACTCCGCCCAGGTTAACGTGGACTTAACATTAGGTAAGGCACGGAAAAGGAAGTATATCTTACTTCTTTAGTAGGTGCAACAGGTAAGGCTCTATATATGGATAGTGCTAAGCTATGGAGCTTAACGAATCTCGAGTAGCATATATACGTCGAAGAACAGATAGACAGGGGTTAATAAAGGGTGTTCGACCAACAAGCGAAGTATTGGCAGATTCCCTACTAGGTAGACATTCGACAAATGAGTCGCACTGAGCCTCTGTATAAAAACGACGCATAACCGAAACCTGGTAGCAGTACCCACAAGAGACCTAAGTTGACGATGACGATGGACGAGATCCAAACACCTTTGTCATTCCGTGGCTTGAACCTCTTGTTTTAAAAGTTGGTTAACAAGTTGTTTCTCGCAAGATGGCGTACCTAATAATCGACGCGAAGCACAGAAACTAGGACTTCTTAGCGCACTACGCGTCTACGTTCGTCGGTAATGTGTTTCTCCGAAAAGAAAGAAAACTATGATATTTGATCAACACAATAATTAAATAAAGAATACAAGAAAACATAGCTAACTAAATCTAACAAAAACAAAAAAAAATTACATATAATCAAATATAGGTCTCCCACTCAGCATCAGGCTGCAGCAAGCTGCAGTGCTAGTTTTATTTGTGCCTTTACTACCCGCTACTCTAAGTATGGCGTATACTCGTATTTCTATTCTGCATATGGCGTATATTTCGACTGCTATTCTGCCTATGTATTATTGTCACCAGACAGTCTTGTCGCAAGTATGTGCCGATATTATTGAGTTGTGTCTAGTCGCTGTCGTGAAAAGATAACAATGCAGATAAGCGACAATGAGATCATGTACAGGTTTATTACAAATTAACTGTCCGTTGCTTTCTGTTACGCCGTACGTAAATTCGCAAACCAGTTTAGAGAAAAATAGTTTTAATGAATAACTTCCTTAAAAGTACCTATACGTTGTCCAAGCCTTTATTTTCTTTTTGGCATCTGCCAAATACCCTACGCTTATAAATTACCGCTTTTTTGTTTTCGGAATAATGTACTAAAATAATGTCGTACTTTATTGACGTTTAGTGAAGTGCCCTGTGCATAACAAACAACCACAGAGTATAACACAGTTCTTGAAAGACGATAAATCATTCACGATTATGATAAAAATAATTTGACTTTGTGTAAGTATTGTTTCTGTAAATTTAATAAAAAAAGGAAATAAAAATAGTAACTATGACTCCAATATTGAATATTTGCAAGGAATTAAGTTGAAATCTTGGAATTTAAGTTCAAACCAAGACTAAAGAAATTTTTCTTTTCATTTATTTATTTTTTGACGGCTGCCTTAAAATGTAACTATGCACGCGTTAGTGAAGTGAGTTAACTTCAAAACGCGTGGTTAATAACGTCTAAACCAAGTTTAAATCAAGAGTTACGAGCAAATATACTTGGAAAATCACATACCTACCTACTTATTTATTTAACAAACTAGCTACGTAATTGGGTATACAAATGAAACAAGTAAAATTATTAAATACTAGCGGCTCGTCCTGGCTTCGCAGGGCTGGACATTTATTTTTTAAACATTTTGGCATAAACGTACAGTAAATGCAGGACAACTGACATCAACGCGTAATTTTTAAAAACATTTCACTGAGCAATTTTATTAAACTCGTAATATGTTTCGAATGAAATGTCCGATTTTAATAAACTAAAAAGTAATTTACAGGTATTTAAACTGCCTTGCTTGAGAAATCATTTATTTAGGTAAGGATTAAGGCAAAGGTATAAAAAACTTGATCTGATTTATATACACTATACAATTTAAATTAATATCGGAGTTATCAGAAAATGAATATTTCCGCGTGATAAAATAATAAAATGGTGCCAGCCGGTGCGGCGGGGCACGGTGGCAGGTATCGGCGCGGAAGATTCCTGTGGTTCCTGTGGTGATCTTATTAACAATCGTTTCCTATAAGAAGCTCTGTGCGATCGCAGCCCCGTAAAAACAAATATTTAATATTTCAACCCAGACGAAGTCGGGGCAGGTCGCTAGTTAAACATATTTTGAAAGAAAACCTTAATTATTATTATTATCGATAAAGAACCCAAATCAACTTATTATTTTTTTCTGTTTGTCTGTACCGCAAACATATGTCAAATTAATTTATCTAAGTGATTAAAAATATATAATAAAATATAAGTACGTTAAATCAAAATTAAAAAGTATTTCATTAAATCGATTGAAAGTTCTTCTTAAATAAAATCGATTATTACTTCAAATCGAATCGGTAACGTGTGAAGGCGTCACTAAAGTCAAAATTTCTTGATCTGCCAAAAAGAAAATAAAGAATTGGACAATCTATACCTACTGTGTCTTAATATAGAGCTGATCTAATTTCATACAATAGTTCGTATTATCTTCATTTAAGGCGATCACATACAATCTCTTTTATCTTTTTGTATTGCTGAAAAAGGAATATTGCTAGCTATGTAAAATGCTATTATTATAAACGTAAACATTCTTTTTACAAAACTATCTACCTATTAAGCTTCATGAAATACAGCCCGAGGGACGAGGACAGACGGACGTACGGAGTTACGGACGCTTAGTTATGATATGGGTTTCTTATACATAAAGAAACCCTAAAATGAAACAATAATTACTAGGTATATTTTTATAACCTATTTATTAATAAAAAGTAAGTAGGTATGAACTTAAAAGACCTTCAGTAAATTCTAACTCTAAAATACAATAAATTATTATTTATTCTAGTCGTATTTAATTATATTAGTATGGCATTATATTATTATTCTCATGGATCGGTGGCAAAATATAATGTTGACTTGTCACTCGAGAATATAGGTAGGTTATCTTAGAGTAGGGTTGTCGCTTTCAACATTCAATAAACTAGAACACGATAAATTGTATTTTCATGTAACTTATGTGAAATATTATTTTGTAACAAGTTATCTTTGTGAATTGAGTGAATACTTATTATTAATTTAATTTTACACGAGTCTAAATTAGGTCTAGTTCTGTAAATGATAAATCTATTTGGTATTTGCTCCAGCGATAAAAAAGTAGGTATATATTGTAACACTGTGTCCTTGGACTAAACGGGATTTTGTGCAGATTACATATTATTTATATACAAATTAATTGCTTTTATTTCCTATAACAAAATTATATTATAAGTAATGGTCACGGCACTTTTTTAAAAATATGAATAGCGATAGTTTTAAAATTGCAAATTATCTCGACTCGACAACCCTAAAAATAAAGTGTTTTTGCTTTCATTTAAATAGGCACCTAAAAAACTTGTAATGAGAGAACAGACGCGCAAAAAAGTTGCTGTCTTTGATACGCACGTGGTAGATCCACTGTGCTGTTACGAATACAGGCAAAAACAATATTATTATGATGTCATTTTCGAAAACAGACAGAGAGTGTGATCTAATATTTAATTGCTGCGACTGTTCCATTATAGTAAATCCATATTATCCAAGTAGTATAGGCACCTATGAACGTGATTGCATGGGAAACATATTTTGTATAGCTTTAGCTTGACTCGCTCAACCTTAGAAGTCCAAAGAAAGGACCATTAGCACATAAAACAATAATTATTTGTAGAAGTTAGCTCTGGTTAGTCACTTGCATTGTGTTAACACTTGCAGAAAGATAATAATTTCTAGATACTAATTATGGCTAGTTTAGTGATATAAGGACTTTTTCTGATACAGCTATAACAGACGAAGTCTATGTATATGTAATATGTATGTACATATTATTAAAATCGACCTGTGTATGTGTTCCTTATGTTCCTTATGGATTCTAACCGGACCAGTCCGGATCGGACCGGACTCTTCGCCTGGACCGATTTTGATGAAATTTTCAGGCAATGTTCAAATTAGCCCTGAGGAGTGTGTTGGTAGCGATCAGATCAACAGAATTTTTTTTTTTGGTTTTTAATTAGTCGCGATGGGTCACTAGTCTTATATATTTCTAGATCATGAACTTCTCAGTATAAGCAGGCTGGAGCTGTATAGATATAACAGAAGCAATTTTATTTGATCAAGGGGCAAGAGCATTTCGTGGAGGGTTTTGGCTCATGTGACAGCGGCGTGTCCCCGGCGTCGCGGCTGGACAGGTCTGGCACGGCTTCCTGGATCTTCTCCTCTCCCAGAGCGTTGCACTCTACGCACGGCTGCAGCTCCTCTTCAAACATGTAAAGCTGGTACAGAGCAATAAGACATTAACAATGCGTACAATGCCAGAAAAAAAATCCGCAATTGATGAAATAAAACATATATCCGAAACCTCGTGTGAAACGCGACAGATGCTAGCATGCTAGAGTGTAGTAAGCGCCAAATAGGTACCTACATCATGCATTCTAATAACTCGTAAGAAATTCTTTTTTTAAAATAGCAATATTATCATATCTTCATATCTTGATAATATGCATAGTAATTTTATACAAAAATTTTTGGCTCTGTTATATACAACACATTGAAAATATATGTAAATTGGTTAAAAATTAGACCTAACTTCGCGATTTTTTTTGTCGAACATTCATCATTTTTATGTTTTACTCAGTATCGTCCCTTGGAAATATGATGTAATTCTTGACTGTTTTTTTTTCGGATAGTTAAAACTTGGTCTATTGCAGTAAAAATCAAATCTGCATCTGAAGAATTACCATTGCACGTGCTCTTTTAAGGTCGCGCTTTAGAGGTACGTCGCACGATGCATGATACTTATATATTAGTACGTTGATAATACAATTCTTTCTGTGTTTTATAATCCTAGATCTAAAACTAAGCCAGATATCGATTAATTTTTTCATTATCTATGCTTTACTGTAAAAAAAACAGTTTTTTCTATACTGAAACTGTTGTCGAGATGCGCAGCTCGCACTCTAATATTATGTAGACTGAAACGTACGCGATCATCTTCTCCATAGCCCGTGTACTTCCTGGTGGGTATCGCTTGCATCTGCACGTGCACCTGGATGAGCTTGGTGGGGTCCGCGGCCAGCGTGTGGGAGCCGCCACACCAGCGGTTACAGTAATGGTGCCTGATAGTGAAAACAATGAGGATAGTCATCATCATCTCAACCTATTTTCAGCTTTCAGCTGGGCACGCGGCAGATGCTAGCGTATTGCGCGGAATAGGTAGATACTGTACTCGTCAGTAATTAATATTATCCATCAGCTAAGAGACAACCTTAGCAGAGCAGACAGCAAGGTTAGCCTATGCTTTGTAAAGCTTCGTCTCTGTCGCTCATACCCATGTGAAGTTTTAATACTTACTGCAGCAGTGACGTTCTACGAAGCTGCTCTTCCTATGGAGGAAATTGTATAGTAATTACTGACCGATTTTCCAGTGGTCCTGGTCTGACCAGCTCAGGGATGCGGAGCTCCGTGGAGGCGGCCGGTGCACCTCGCATAGCTGGTAGTCGCGGCGGTACTCCGCTTGAGGCGTCAACAGGCTCCATCAATGCTGACTCGCGACAAGAGCCACAAATGGCGTCCACCGCCAGCTGGCGAGTTGTTACTGCGATCTGGGCATTGGATAAAGATAATAATCTCTTTAATCCTTTTAATATTATAAATGCAAAAGTTTGGGTGTATAGATGGATTGTTGTTACTCAATCACGCCGCAACGACTGAACCGATTTGGCTGTTTGGCACAGGTTAGATTATAGTCTGGAATAACAAACAGGTTACTTTTATCCCGGAAAATAAGAAAGTTCCCGGGGGAATCAAAATCCTCAAGCTACGCGCATGAAGTCGCGGGAATCAAGAATAAAATAGCCACATTCGTTGAGCACAAAAAACGAGATGAACGAATAACTATAGGTGGGTCCCCACGGCTGAAGTTGTGCAAACTGTTCTATGCTTTAATTAATTTTGAAAATAAATAGTTGTACAACTTTACAGTATCTATCTACTACCATATTAAGAAGATATAAACATAATTCCGTATTTATGATATTAGTAAGGGACTAGGGCTTATTTTTTCTTTCTATTGACGTATAATTGCTTTATTACACGTATTGGGTTGCTAACGAGGAAAGCAAGGTTAAAATTCTAAACTAAAATCACCTAAAATTAATCTCTCATACAAAAGGTTACATAATATATTTAGGCTATTTAAATATAAGTGGCAAAGAGCAAAATACGAAAGCAATAAAAATATGTCGCCTAAAGTAGTCACCTCAGGGTCTCCGAGTACTTCAGATAAGATCCTGATCTTATTGTTCAGGACTTTCAACTGTTGTTCCACGGCATCCCGCTCTAATAACAGATCGACAATATTCGCCTTCGTTTCCTTTTCATTTTTCAGATCCTTGATAAGTCCCTGAAAAATATACCTACTATCAAAATTCTTTGATCTTAAATCACTTGTTACAAGATTCAAATTCTAATTTTGATGTGTTCCTACTGTCTGCTTTAGTTGGTTTATGACTACTATACACTGTATATGATCCACACAAAGTCTGCAACAACACAAAAAACAAATATAATATTCCATAACTCTCACCGCCCACAAAGCAACACTTCGGTTAAATCTCTCATGACATTGGTCAATGCGGCAGTTGAAGTCTGCATGGGCGGTCGCGAAGTCCATGTACTTCAGTCTTCCAGCTAATTGCGACTTGTCAGTCTGCAAAAATGTCACTTTTTACTAGTGGCAGAGACTGCGTGATCTCAATCTCAAGTTTTCAAATCCCGCAAATTGATGCATTTCACCAGTAAGCCATGACATGGCGTTAAATAAATGGTAGTATCACAATTGCAGCAAGTCATTGCAGTTAGTTGACATTGCACAGACACTTAAGAGCTTTGTCTCCTCGTTCCTAATACGCACCGCCGACATTTGGAATATGATTCCGGCTTCCATTTTTTCAACTACATATTTTATACTTTTATTATAACTATAATTTGGGTATCTTTAAAACAAGAGTGAATAGACATACTTATCTTCCAGGCAAGCGTGCTCTATAAATTAAAATAAGATTTCTATCCGACATCGTTTTGGAAGCCTAAGGACTCTAGTAGGTGATCTAGTTAAAAATTGGATTATTGTTCTCTTCAAATATAGTTGAAGAGTCAGTAGATAACATTTTGTGAAGTGAAATTTTCTGACAAGTTAATAACCTGTCGAGCTACATAGTAAATAAAAGATGTTCAGAATTAATTTTACCTTGGCTTTCAGTCCATCCAAAACATAATCTCGATCTGCTTTTTCTTCTCGCATCATCTCGATACAGTCCAACAGAGTCTGTATATTTTAAAACATTATTATATACCTTCATGATTATTTAATTGAGAATTAGATTTCTTTTTGATTCCTCAATATCGAGTAAGACCTACTTCTTACTCAATATATTTTTACTAGCTTTTTCCTGCGAGTTCATCTGCACTTCGGTTAAATCTTTCAGGACATTGGTTAATGTGGCGGTTGTCTGCGTGGAGTTAAGTACAATAAATTCCACGAGAACCATTTATTTTTCCGGCTTAAAAAGTATTTTGTCACTTTTTATTATTAGGTCCTCAACTAAGCCCCTGCAAAATACATGTTGATTCAGAGTTCTTTTGAGGCTTGATTGAAGGATACATACGCTTAAGTGTTTTTTTTTTAATATTATCCAAACTTAAGGGAGATGAGAGTATTAGTCAAGTTCGACTAATACTCTCGTCTCCCCTTCAAATAGGCGGAAAGCTTGTTAGTATTAGGTATGTTAATGGTGTAAAGATGGGATTGAGACCGACCTTTCAGTTTTCAGTCCGCATCTTTTACCGTTGGGCTATTAAGGCTTCAAAATTTTCAAGGAATCCTTAAAATATTTCTATATGACCATATCCTAGATTACTGCACCAAGGAATTAAGAATGTAAATACCCGAGATTGGGCGCCAAGCTCTTTCTGCGTCAGCATCATTAACTTGTGCTCATGAAGAACGCGGCATAGCTCAGTTTCCATCTCTTCACAGCGTACCAACATCTCCATTATGGCTACATTTAAAAAATAATATTATATAATCACTTGTATTCCTACTTCTACTTCTTCTTCTTTATCAACCTATAGATCTCCGCTGACAAAGACAGGTCTCTTGCATGGACTTCCAAGAGCCTTGGTCTTGCACCGCCTGTATTCAGCGGTTCCCTGCAATTCATATGATGCCAGTCAACCTGGTGGGGGAGTTTGCTAACATTGTGAATCTCGGTGCGCTACTCCAGTACCTTAGCACCTCAAGGACAATCAGTAACTTCAAAATATATGCCCCGTCCATTTCCATTTCAGCTTTGCGACTCATCCAGCTATATCGGTAATTCTGGTTCTTCTACTAACATTATAAATGCAAAAAGTGTGTCCCACAGACATTCTCTGTTTCTGGGATAAGAAAATTAGCCTACGTTCACACTCTAAATCGATAACGATATCCAAGCAAAAAATCAAGCTGATCCGTTGTTGCGTGATTGAAGGATAAACTAACAAATTAACACAGTTTTGCATTTATAGTTCTTTCAACTTCACGAGGGCGCGTGGCTCATGGTTGTGTGCATGTCGTGTATGAGTGTGAGCGAAAGCTTGCTCGCGTCTGACTGGCACGCACACTTACGCAATGTGCATATACACGACGTAACCTCAAGTAAAGCGCCCGTAACTTCGTGAGATAAACGTACTATACATAACATTATACATGTACCTGTAGCTTCAGCATTGTTGTTAACTTCTGATAGTCGGGCGAGTCCACTTTTCATAATTTCGCGGTGTTGAGATATTTGACCTTCAATATTTTGCAACTGAAAAATCCACGTCCGTTTGCCAAATTAATCAAGTAGTCAATTCGAATATGTGGAAATAATAATGTGTATATGATAATATTATCGATATACTTAGGTTGATACGTGATTGTTTGTTATGTTGTTAAACAATGCATGTTTATAAACACATTTATTAAGACGTGCTTATTACACAAGTTATGAATGTCTTAATGACAAAGTTGCATGGGAGCAATCGGCTTTACATTCAGTAGCCTACAAAATAGTGTACCTAATAGGTAACTTGTTACATTGAAATAGGTAAATGTAAATATCATTGTAACATTATGTTTTCTTGCCTGCTCTTCTCAGCAGAATTTGCTTTTCAAACTGGTGGCAGAGGCTTGACTTTTTATAAGAGAAATAAATTATTTAGCATTTTGGATTTTATCATGTCACAAAGCACATTATTTTTGTCAGTATGCATGCTAGATGATCATGACGAAAATTATCGGAAATATAGAGAAATCCTTTTACCCAATATAGTAACGTGCATAGATATATTCTTACAAAACACAACCACTATAGGAGTATGGCATTGGAAGACTTAACTAGATCTATTATAACTATTATATTCCCTACTTTGTAAAGTCCATGGGTGATTTAACTTATGTTCATCAGAAGGGTTATGATGATGATCAGTTAAATAGTGATGTTACCTGAGTCATCAGTACAGAGTCAATCCCACTGAACATACTATCATAGTCTACCACTATAGAGTGCAGAGCTGTTATTCGACTGTCCAACTTCTGCGCTACACCCACTTTATCAGCTTAAAATAACAAGAAATAAGTTTAAAAACTGTAAAATATATTAGCTAACCAAATCTAATTACTAAGAATCATGCCTACGTGGAATAGTGCTAAGAATACTGGCTCCATTTTACTGAACAGTAAGGCAGAGCTTTTGCACAAAAATGAGCCAGTTCATTTTTATCTATATTCCGATGAGGCAATAAGGAGGCGGTATACAATTTCATCCTAAATCGAAGATTTTAATCTTTACAGACCTCTACAAGTATACACGTATTCTGTGACAACTACAGCCGTACGTAGATCTCTGTGATGGATAGATAATAGAGTACTGTTTGGCATACTACTTAAAGAATCTTAAAACCTGACGTAATTTTGAATGTCTTACCAACGCCCTTTATGATGTGCTGAGCTGTATCCGTCATATCTGTGATTTTGCCCAGCATTCTATTTAGGATTTTTGTAATATCATCCTTTAGGACTTTCAAATTAGATCTGAAACAACGTTCGATATTATCCGGTGCCCGTTTTCACTAACGTTGCCTAATTTTTAAGGGCTACCTAAACTAGGTTGTGTGATACTTTTTGACGCTTTTAGTTAATTTCGTTTTCATTAACCATTAGGGAACCAAGGATTATATGAAATTGGGTAAATGTAGTCCCTTTCTTTCGTAAAGAGATTCCTACTTAGGGTATGGCAACGGTAAAACGGGTATGAGCATCGTAAAAGTCTTTACTTACTATATTTGTGATCCATACTTCATACTTGTGATCCTACTTTATTACTTTTGCTTAAAAAAGTTCAAAATCGTACCTATGATACACGTGCTTATTGGAAATTCATTTCTCTGCACTATTTCGATATTTTATCTGCGACTCGGATTTCAAATTTTCGCTTTCGTATTGATGACTATTCTGATAAAACTTATACTGACCTCATATCTTTATACGTGACACAAGGTACTTTTAGCGTACTAGAAGCTGTAGAAGACCTTGAAGCTGTGGAATGCTTAGGCATTTCAGCTGGTGACTCGGATGGTTCAGGAGTGTCAAAAGGTTGAGAGTCCGGGGAGCGGGTAGCCTGAGATCGGGTTGCCTGAGGTTGGGTGGCTTGAGATTGGATGGTCTGGGATTCGACGGCTTTCGAATCAATAGCAACTGATTTCTTTTCAACTACTGGCGGAGATTGGTCTGCCTGAAAGTATTAATTCCATTTGAAAGAAAGAAAGAAAGAAACGTTTATTTTATGAATTGTGCCACACATCACCACATCATTTCTATATTTCATTAACAGCTGTAGGTGTACAATTATAGTTCAATAAAAATATATATATTTTTTGTGTGAGAGGTATTTTGGTGTGCCGTTGACATTGAATGAATTTCTCCATTTCTTAGTATCGTCCCATCTACTTCGCGAGTCTATATACTGTATACATATAGATACGAGAAGATTTAAAAAAGGAATCGATCAAATTTACATCTTTATATGAAGGTGGTATTATATTTTCGACTTGCTCAGCAATTTCCTCGGGCAGTGCACCCACAGATGCAAGTTGCGTTAGCATTTCCACTATATTGGCCATAGATGCCTCTGCCGACTTCATTTTCTCTTCTACCTGTAAGAAATCTTTTTTGGTTTTTTGGAACTTACCTCTATTGGGAAGTTGAATCGATTTTTTTATTATTTTTATCAAAAGGTTGAAAATAAAAAAAAATTGTATATCTGCTTTTAAATGATCAGTTTAGATATTAAGTCCGATAAGGGTATTTGTCAAATAACAGAAAGTGACGCACAAAACCGCCATTTAGGGGCTTGCGTGCAAGGTATATACTCGTAGCGAGTATTTCCCTCTGTAGTGGGATAAAAATGAGACAGAAACTCCATTGCTTCATTTGAGCCCGGAACTTCAAATTACTTTCTAGAGCGTCACTACAATATTTCATTAACATTGATTGGCCATTAACAAATACGAAGCAATTTACGTTTAGATGGATGCGGTCGAAATTAACTTCTCTTACAATTAAAGCAAACTGTATGAACCTGCAGAGTTTCCATTGCTTCGGGCAAGGATACCGTGCCCTTCATTATATCATTAATCAGCTTCTCGTTCCCAGGCATTTGGAGTGGCTTCGGAGGCATCACACTTCTCAGTACTTCAATAGCTTCTTCCAAAAGCTCAAGTTGTGACGGGGTTACGAAGTCTATGCCACTAGGAGACTCTGTATCTAGAATAGTGTTTTAAAAGAAATAAATCGTGAAATTTTGGGAAGTTTCTGACTTTTGGTCTCTCTCTGCATCGTTTTCCTGATAGCTGAGAGTGACGCTTTTCATTGTTAAAATAATAGGAATAATATGAAGATTTTAAAAAATAAATTCACGCGAGCGAAGCCGCGGGCATCAACTAGTAATAAATATGTATGATGAATTACGTACCAGAGCGAGTAGATGGCCCCTTTTCAACTGAAAAATGTTAAAAATATAAATGAGTAAGGTACTTAAAAATTTATCAACCCTAATTTTTTTTAATCATACCGCATGTTGATATAGTCATTACAAAATTGCTAAAAGAAAAAAGTGTTTGAGGATGTCGTATTTCTGAAAGTTTCGTGAGCCAAAAACTAAATTAAATGCCAATTCTTAGTGTTCTTTATTGAAAATCCTGAGTGAGTGACTTCATTTAGGCAACAAAAGCGTGCTTAATGAGCTAGTAAGGTGAAAAGCTACAATTTTATAGTATAGTTACAGCTTTCATACATTTTAAGTACTTTATTCTTTTTGACACTGCGCTAAAATTAACAAATCGTAACATTTTAAACACTCACCCACGAGAATTTTCTCATTATCAATTTGTTTTTCTGTAACAAATTATTATTATTATTACTTAATACATATTACTTAATATAATATGTATTAAGTAATAATAATAAAAAGTTATATTTATAAATAAATTACTAATCAAGTAAATATAAATGACCTGTTATCTCCATACGACTTCTATCCGAAGTTTTCTTAGCGACCAAGTTTTCTTTCTGCAAATCAATAAAATAAAATAACATCAGATCGATATCTGCGATGAGACTCACATATTTTTAATGCAAGAGTGTATCATGCTTAAGTGAAACTATTCTAAAACAATTAGAAAAATTCACTGTATCCGGAAATAAAACTATTAATTGTATTTAATTAAATTAAATTATTGAATGAAATTTTAATAATACCCACCGCATATACAGGAATAAATTGTTCTTTTTCTTGATGTTTTTCATATCGTTGTATCTCTGGTTCAACTTGAACTTTTTCCATTTTGACCAATATTTGTTCTTCTTCTTTGCTGTGTTTCTCTGATTTCGTTTTTTCCAAACTTTTCTCTTTTTTTGCTATTTTTTTCTGCTCTTTTATAATTTCAATTTTTTCTTCTTCCAAATAATCTTTTTCTTGTATTGGATTTTTCTCTCCTATTGTGCCCTGTTTAACTTTTTCTTCTGTCATTTTTTCAGCCATCTCATACTTAATCTCTTCTTGTTCTTTTTTTTCCAATATATTTTGTTCCTCTTGTACTCTTTTTTCTCTCGTGTGTGCTGTATCTACCTCTTCTTTTAGTGCCATTTTTTCTATCGTTTCATGTTTCTTTAATTTTTTAATTTCATCTTTTTCCAAACTTTCTTCTTCTCTTAGTGCCATTTTTTCTATCGTTTCATGTTTCTTTAATTTTTTAATTTCATCTTTTTCCAAACTTTCTCTATCTTTTTTTGATTTTATTTCTGCCCTTGCTTCCTTTATTTTTTCTTGTTTTTCTTCTTCTGTTTTTTCAGCCATTTCATACTTTTTCTCTTCCTGTTCTCTCTTTGCCAAAATATTTTGTCCTTCTTGCATTTTTTCGTCTGTCTTTTCTAATTTATCTTCTTTTTGTGCCATTTTTACAGTAGATTCCTGCATTTTTATTTCTTTTATTTTTTCTTCTGAAATTTCCTTTTCAATTTTTGATGTTTTTTCTATTACTTCTTCTTCCAATATTTTTTGTTCTATTTGTGACAGTTTTTCAGCAATTTCTTGCTGCATCTCTTCCTGTTCTTCCTCAACCAATATTTTTTGTTCTTCATGCTCTCCTTTTTCTATTATTTCTTCTTTTTCCAATAGCCCTTCGTCTTTGTATCCTTCTTTTTCAGCTTTCTCTCTCACTTTCCTGCCTGTCTTTTCCTTTTTATCAACCTGAATATTTATTTGTATATCTTCATTATCGAAAATTTCTTTCTTGCTTGCTTTTTGTTCTGAATCTTTCCTCTTATGTTTTTGTGGACTCTTGCGTTCATGTTTAAATTCCGCTGGGAAAGTTCTAGATGAGGAACTCTCTGAGGCACTGAAAGCCTTCTTCATTTTCGTTTGCTCTTCTTTGAAATCCATTACTTGTATTTCGATCTTTTGCTGCAGTATTCGCAGCCGTCTTGCCATTATTTCTAATATCATCTGAATGATCTTGAAGTTGATTATGTTTGCCTAGTGGTCATTATAAAATTATCAAATTAGCTAAATTGACAGGTTAATTCAGTGTTTTTTTCTGATATAAACAGATTTCCTCAGGATTTTTCCCTCCGGATTAATTATGTTAATAATTTCTGTCAATTCAAAACCTACCAAGTATTAAAATTACGCTCCTGCGTGACTCCTGATTAGGATGTCAGCATTAGTATTAATTATTATTGTAAAAGTGTAATATTATGAATAATTACAAAATGTTAGTAAAACGTTGACTAGTGTCATAATCAAAATAAGAAATTTCCCGCGGGGAAGAAAGAAACCTGTACGTGTGTATGTATGTTTTGTTACAACTTCACGCGACAATGAATGAACTGATTTGGCTGAAATTTGGAATGGCGATAGCTCGCAGCCAAGATTAACATAAAGGCTACATTTTAAAATAAAAGAGTTCCCACTGGAATTATAAACCTCAATCCACGCGTACGAAGTTACGGGAAAAATTACGATCGATTGCCAATTTTCTCAAATCTCAAAGCTCTCCGTGCGAAGATTCAAAGTAAGTTTGTATATTTTTCTCACATCTGGCGGTCCCATTGCCCTGTTGATCAAGTCCTCAACAGTGATCAATATCGTTGTATCACTCATAGCAGGCTCTTCTATGAATTTCGTCATTTTAAACTTAGTTTTTACATGTCCTTTAACCATTTTGGTTGCTGTTATGCACTTATTCTTATCAATGAAAAATAAATGGTACTTTGGATACTTTGATATTATTGCTTTGACACCCAGATTGACAGGAGTGATTACATTCTCGTGGGACAGTGTAACATCATAGAGCAGAATATTCTTTGATAGACGATCTGATGACAATGGGACGGGAAGTAGAACTTTCAAACAAAAAAAGAATTTTCCAAATCAGTCCAGGCGTCTTCGAGTATTCGGGGAACATCATGGAGAAATCAAATTTTTTGGGCTATATCCTTAAAAAGGGAACATACAAAAAAAAAAGATTCCGACGATTTGAGAACCTCTTCCTTTTTTGGAAGTCGGTTAAAAAGATACTTAAATATCATGTTACGACTGATTGTCTAAATTCCTAACGCTTAAATATTTCCTAATCTTCCGATCATGACGAAATTAAACAAAAAAAGTTAGCTTGCCTTTCGACGCACATTTAGACTAATTTTTGTGCCGGTAGGTAAAGCAAAGAATTCCTAACCATTATTCTATCTTTTTAATTAATAAAGCTTGTACTTTCCATTTCGTTTTTATCCAAAATTTATACCTACCTTCGACTACCCATCTAAATACAGGTCTGAATAAATACGTATAGCTATGGACTATAGCTCGTATAATGACGGTAAATTGAAAACTTGTTATCAATTAAGATAAATAAAAGATAAGGTACAAATAGGATGTCTATAATAGGTAAAGTCATAAATTATTAATAGCAAATTGCTGTATGTAACAATTAATTGTAATTTGTCACGGATGTGTCACAAAAGGTGTCATAGTATTTGATGACCCCTCGGCTCGGGCGATGCGGGCCTTTCGAAAGGTCCCGGATTTCTTTAAATTAAAAATTACGCCTTTAGACTTTCAAGATAACATGAAAAGTATTGCCAGTGAAGAGAACTTCCATCATAGTTGTGATTACAGTAAAAAATACACTTATTATTTTATTGTCAACGTTATGGTATGACGTGATTTTGTAACAGTCGACGACGGCCAACTTGACGTGGACACATAGTAACTATACCTTTTTTACTAAACGGACATTACATTACAATAGCGTTAATTCACTCTTTGGCCACGACTGTTCTCTTTTTGAACAAACTCTCATTCTGGTAGCGTACTGCGTAGTGAAAGATGAGAGTTAAAGTTAAAGTTACTATAAATATTTATTCATTTGAAAAGCTCGTGAATAATAAAAAAAAGACATGTGGCACTCGGGGACTGCCGCGATAAAGCTATTGCATAGCATTGCAAAAAATGCGCCATCTAGCGGCTCACCGTAGAGGAGTCCCGTGTCAGGTTATAATTATTTTCGTTACGGAATTTCTGGATTCGGTCTCCACGCTGGTCCGCGATAGAAGCTATGCAATAGCTTAATAAAAAAAAGAAATAGTATTTTCACACTGCTTAGGTATTTCTAAAAGAACAACTATTTGCTATTACAAAGTATGACTTCATGGAGCAAAAAAGCGGGCGTGAGCAGTGTAGTGACGGCTGATAATAATAATAATTAATATTATCAACCGTGTCAACGTTGATTGGCGTGTCGTAGGATCAAAGTGGGTACCTACTTAACGACTAGCACCTAGATATTAAGAATTTAATTATAAGAATTATTTTCTAAAAAATTCTTATCTATATGTAATACCTACTTATGTAATACAATAGTCACAATAAAAGTAGGTATGACCTCAGATCTAGGGGTTTCTTTTTAACCCCAACGCAAAAACGACAGGTTGTTATAAATTTGACGTGTCTGTGTGTGTATGTGTGTGTGTCTGTGGCATCGTAGTGTCCGAACGGATGAACAGATTTTGAAATCTATACATATATTAAAAAAAAAACAACCTCGTCCATCTTAGCCCATTACCATCTTTGACAACATCCTCGTTTACCATCAGGTGGGCTCGCGGTCAAGGGCTATCTTGTCATCGAATAATAAAGTGCGTGGCATGCTTTATAATAAAACGCATCTTTTAGAGGCAATTTAGATTTGCCCTAAAACGGGAGGGCAGCGGGCGTGCGCGGTACGCCGCGGGTGGCTAATTGTCGAAGTGGGAGGAACGTCTCTATCCGGTTTGCTAAGTGTCCAGTAATGATTATGTTGTTCCAATTTTCCACGTTAAGGCCTAGCGTACAATGGACGGCGGACGCAAGCCTCAGAGATGCTGCTTTTGCTAGTTATCGCCATCCTATAAACACTGGCTTTATAATTAATCTGTGATTAACACTGGACACTGGACATTGTCCCTATACAAATGACAGCTTAAATTAAATCACGGATCAATTTGAAGCGCCACGTTTGAGTGTCTCTGGAACTAATAATATTGCAAATGGCACACCGACATCTTTAATTAATCTATGAATTAATCATAGATGTGTATAATTATAGAGATCGGTGCGCCATTCGCAATATTATTAGTTCCAGAGACACTCGTATCTGCTTATAGCGCCAAAATGGCGTCAATCAAATAGGTCCAGTGTTAATCATAGATTATTATAGATTAGTTAAGAGGCCAGTGTCTACTATAAAGGACGCCTTTGACGATGAGAGAAAAGAAGGGAGAAAGCTTGGGGTGCTCTATAACCAGATAAAAAAAAATTTGTTTTAATTCCAATATAATATTACGGCTTACTAGTTGCTACTAATTGCCAGCTATAATTACCGACATGCCGTTGAATTAGTTAACATTAAACAACAAGTCAAGCAACAATTTTCTTCTCAGACATATCGACACCTTAACTCAATGTTGTCACCAACATAATACATATTCGATCATGTGATGAAGTGAATCAGCGTAATTAGAGTCTAGCCAACTAACAACTACGCAGCAGGGGGAGCATGGGCAGGGGACATAATTATTATCCACGGGGAAAGGATAAAATGTTTATCCTCTCGCTCAGTTTTACCCACCCGTCGAGCATGGGCAAAATGGTGGAAATAATATCCACAGTGGATATACTTATAGGAATATACTTCACCTTTCCCCTGTTGCAATGCTTAAGCATATAGGATTTATATTGGATGAGAAGATAGTCCTTGACTGCGATCTCACCTGATGGTAAGTGACGATGGAGTCTAAGGAATGGGTCTGCTTTGTGTCTACCCATGTTAACATGTCTTTGGTTGCGGTAGGCGTACATTTTTGAAACTTCTGTGTGGAAACATTGTGTGCATAGCCTAGTTCTTTTTAACAATTGTAAAAAAAAAAAAAAATTTTTTTTTTGAAAAGAGCAACTGCTGAGTTTCTTGCCGGCTCTTCTCAGCAGAATCTGCATTCCGAACCGGTGGTAGATTTTTGACGTTTCATAAGAGCTACAAGTTGGCCTACATGAAATAAATAAATTTTGATTTTTTTTTTTTTAAGATTGTAGTGGGCTAACTTGAAAGGGGTATAGCAGGTATATATACTACCCCTCATCGGTTTTGTGCCGGGACGCAAAATCGCTTGGCGTCACGTCTTTGGCGGTAGGGTGGTAACTAGCCACGGCCAAAGCCACCATACCAGACCAGAAACAATTTAGAAATTATAAATTCCCAAATTGCCCCGTCGGGAATCGAACCCGAGACTTCCCAGTTATAAGACCAAAGCGCTCAGAACTACACCAGGGAGGTCGTCAAAGGTCGAAAAAAAAATATCCTGTAGAAATTAGAATACCAACAGACAGGCAACCTTCCGCCGATGCGCGGATGCCGGTACTTCTGCGAATGAATGTATTGAATTATAGATGGATCAATGGGCTGTAACACACTTAGCGACTATTTCAGTCTATTCTATATTAGTCGCAATATTGCCGTTTCCGACGGGTAAGCTAACGCGATCCATCAGACGTGCAGCGTAGAACATGATGGCCGATAATCGAATATAAACACGGTGAGTCATCGCCGACGCTCGATTGATGTAGTGCGCTTACAGTTTCAGATGCTGATTGCTGCTCCGTCTCCATTGCAACGTTTACATCCGGCAAATCATAATCCGTGACACCTTGTTCCTAATAGCCAATTCCAGAGGACGTTTTTTAACCGACTTAAAAAATAGGAGGTTCTGAATTCGTCGGAATCTTTATTATGTATGTTCCCTGATTACTCAAAGACGCCTGGTTCGATTTAGAAAATTCTTGTTTTATTTGAAAGGGTATACTTCCCAGGTTGTTTCATAATTGTTAAGTCAGGATCTGATGATGGAATCTTGGAGAAATCGAGGGAACTTTTTAAATTTTATAAACATACTTGATGTACTTTGTAGTGGCGTTTGAAGTCAGTTTTTTAAAAACAATTTTTATATTTATACTAGACAAAGCCCAGGACTTTGTTCGCTTGGTATAAGATTTTTAATTCACGCGGAAACTCTTTAATTTTCCGGGATAAAATGTAGCCTATGTGTTAATCGGTATCGATTCATTCGTTGTGGCGTAAATGTGTAACACGTAAAGGAGTTACAAACTTATACACACCGGAAACCGGAAGTTCCTAGCAGAAACTTAATGCAATTGGTGCAAGACCACATATAGTTGTGGTAGTCAGGTACTGTGCTAGAGGAGATCTATCAGTGGATTTCTATCAGTTGATGATGACCGACAACGATCGACAATGGACACAAATACCGATCAGACGTCATTCGAGGCAGTGAAATTTGGCAGGAGAGGCGCTGTTATCAGAGAGCTCGCTCGATTTACTGCCACTAATCTGCCTTTTCGGAGTTTCTTCCCCACTCGTTGAAATCCATCGTGAAAATCAAAATGCCCCCTTCTTTCCTACAGGCAGGATCAGCACATGTGCTTACTTTGCGGCGTATTTAGACAATTATTATCATAGAGTGGATTTAGGTCTGAAATATTCCTTGGGGACTCTTTGATTTTCCGAGTTAAAAAGTCGCGTCCTCAACTATACACATGCAAAAAATCACGTCGATCTGTAGCTTAGATAATAATATAAACGTAAAAATTATTTTTACAAAACCGACTTCAAACGCCACTACAAAGTGTTATTTATCAATTGTGCCTATAAAATTTGAAGAGTTCCCTCGATTTTTCCGTTTCCGATCATCAGATCTTGACCTAATAACAATGAAAACACCAAGGTTACTCTTTCACACAAGGAAGTATACTCTTTCAAACAAAAAAAGAGTTTTCCAAATCGGTCCAGGCTTCTTCGAGTAATCGGGAAACATACATAAAAAAATAAAAATAAACCGACTCCGACGAATTGAGATCATCTTCCTTTTTTGGAAGTCAATTAAAAAACAAACCAACAAACAAAAACGCATTCGCATTTATAATATTAGTGAGGATTAGTAAGGAAGTAGACTAGGGATATTTTTATCAACACTTAAGAAGTAGGAGCAGGTAACAAACCAGACAACAAATAAACATTTTGTCTTGGGAACACTAATAGTACCTACTTAACATTTTTTCATTAGATTATTGGATTATACCTACTTCGAGAAGACCATGACAGTTTTCAGATTTAAGCATTGATTTTCTAAGATGGATTAAAGCGTATAATATGATCAAAATTACAACGAGACTCGAGCGATTTTATCTCTCTCTAGCTGAACTTCAATTGATGTTCCAATTTCATATGTCTGGCGAATTTCCAAAAAGGTTTTGACCTTGAAGCAAGGTTCCGATTTCAGATTATCGCTATTTCATTATTAATAACACTATCCATGATTTAATTGTGTCTTGCCGGCTCTTCTCAGCAGAATCGGTGGTAGAGTCATTAGAGAATTAGAATCATTAGAATCATTTGGTGGTAGAGGTGGTAGGATATAGAATTGGTCATAAGAGCCACAGGCCTTTAAAATGGTTTATACAGATTTTTATTACTTAAAACTAATAAACTAAATGCCATTTTTTATGTCTCTGACTTCAAAAACATGGAACTTTCATTCAACTTTCTAAGTTCCAACCCCTTAGGAGTCGATTTTCTCTAAACCTTTTCTTAGATGCCTATACCGTAGATCGAACCTACCTTTCAAAAATCAAGTTTGTAGGCTTTATTGTCTGAGATGTCCTGATTAATTATTGAATGAGTGATGGGTAGTGCTATTTTGCCTATAAAAAAATTAAGTACAGATATTTGAATGGTCTTAAAGTGTTGTATGATGTATGTATCAATGTGTTACTGCGTTCTATGCAAATGTTTTGTAGAGGCATGATTTAATTTAGCTGTTGCATGTAATAGTTGGCGGGACGTAAACTGTTATTAAAATATTACCATAATCTTTACCTGCATACTTAATAGCACGTTTCGTTCTATTTGTTGGCATAATGTCATAGAAAAATTTATGATCATGACTGCTTTGTAGTAATAAATAATAATATGTTACAATTAATTATTTATTTGCGTTGTAAGAATTCATTTTTTATAATGACTTCAAATGTCATAAGCTCTACTGTCATAGAGGCATTCATTAAATTAATGTGTCATTGTTAAAATAACGCGTTGTCATTAATTGTACGTACGAGTACTAATGAAGCTTTTAGATGACTCTGAGAGTGAACTTTTGAAAACAACACCGAGCGCAGCGGTAAAACATGTTCTCTTTAAGCTCGAGTTCGCATACAAACGTATTCACGGCAATCGGAATTTTTTTAATACCGCCGATGTATAGGTACCGGATGCATCCCTCAGGATCACGTAAAGCAACTTCCAGCATAGCTCTCTCACAGACAGTGACAGAAATATTGTGAGACCCATCGTTAGCGGACTCAGCTGGTCGATTGTGGAAAAGCTGCATGAATGATTGCTAAAGTCTTGTTGCAACAATTAATTTTAGCCAATAGCGAGAGAGTATCGATCAATCGGATGTAATTCCGATTGGCTCACTGTAGCAATCATTTTTGACAATACCAGGGCGATCCACCACTATTCGAAGACTGGGATTTTCGAGCACAAGAACATAAATGCTCTAAGGTAGGGAAGGATTACTCGTATATTAGTGCTAAATTCTGCTGTAATTTTTTTTCTTGAATTAATTGATAGCATTCAACGGAGTAACACCCTTTTTACACCGAACCGGTGGTAGATTTATGACGTGTCATAAGAGCTACAAGTTAGCCTACATGAAATAAATTAATTTTGAATTTGAATTTGAATTTACCCGGAAACATCTATTCAGAATTAAGGACTAATATCGAGTTCAAAACAGAGGACCTCGATAACGTCGTGGAAATTTTGTGTGAAAGAATAAGAAAACATTATACTTACAAGTAAACAATGTATAAATTATTATGAAATTTATAAATCACTTGCATTTAAGATGAACGAAGTCCTACACACTAATATATCAATTTAATAGAGAAACATTCCATATAGTTGAAGATATGATTGTAATATTTCACTAGGGACAGACCAATAATAGAAATTAGTGTACGGCTGGAGATCTTTGCTCAAGAGAAGTTTGCAAAAATAGTTTTTTTCATTACTTACTTTGGAAAAACTTAAAGTACAAAAAGATACGAATAGCGACTTCACTTTAGATATTTAGAACAAAGAAGATAATACAAAATCCTGAAAAATTACTAGTTCGATTTCAATGTGTATTTTTTTACATTAATTGTAAAAAAATACACATTACAAAGTAGGTATCACTTTTGGACAGATAGAAAAAACTTAATTGCACTGGAAAGACAGAAAATACAATAAAATAATAAACAACTTAAAATTACGCATGGAAAGGTGACCTCCTTGCTAACAAAACAATCTCTACCAGTTAAAATAGTTTTAGCAGATTATGTTCTCTTGTGTGTGTTTTTTTATTTTACATTTTTTTCTGAAAAACTATTATGTCGATTTACGGTTATTATTAACGGTGGTAGATTTATAACGTGTCATAAGAGCTACAAGTTGGCCTATATGAAATAACTAAATTTAGAATTTGAATTTGAATTTAGATATGCATTATACAGTTGTTTATTATATGGTTATTTTCATTACACAGATTGATCATTTGAGCAGCTTCTTGGATATAATATATTTCTAGATTGATAGTTGCTTCCATTCTTCCGTTCGTTCCGTTATTCTCTTTTTTAATTTTAATTTTGTTTACATATAACATGCAACCATCTCTCACTCTAGCACTGCACATTATTAGGAGTTAAGACGTAATGCTATCATTTGTTATGCTAAACCAGCATAAGTAGGCACGTTAAAAGTGCCTTAATAACACACGGATGTTATGCCGACTACACAAATTACACGTGTAGGTAAAACAGGTATTGTTTATAATGAATTAATAATATATGAAGTAATGTAATAATAAAGATCTGAAAACTTTAACATGTATATACTTTTGGTTCATCCTGCTAAAAATTCCTATTAGCCAAGTTGTATTGTTTAAAAAATTCATTTATTTTTTCTGTATCATAAACGTAAGCTAAAACATAATCACAATAATATAAAGGCATATGGACAGCTTATTTCTAAGGAAGAAGTTTCTTCCAGAAGCCCTTGTTCGTATAATTATTATTATTTACCTTAAATTAATAATGTTTTATTAATTAGTTCAGTTCCTTTTGTTACATTTTGACAAAGACGCGTCACGTAGCGTCTGCTTTAACTAAATGCTATTTTTTTGGTATCTATTTCTATAGCATTTAGTTCTAAGGCTGAAATCTATAGCAGACTAGCTTTTGCCCCCACGACTTCGTCCGCGTGGAATTATATTCCAATTTTTCCTGAATTTTCTTTGCTATAAACCTCACGGAGCCCGAGACCTTTCCAACGAATGCAAAACCGTGGAAATCGGTTCGTGCGTTCTGGAGTTATAGTGTCAGGAAGGAAAACCCGACTTATTTTTATATAGTAGATGACAGGTCACACTCTCAGTTTGCTCAGACTTAAAACGAAAGGAATTTATTTTTGGACGTGTCTCGTTTATGACTACGTACGCACTATAAATCTCAGCTGGCTTTATGACCAAGCACGCTCTACAGATTTCAGCTGACTTTAAGAC
This sequence comes from Hipparchia semele, assembly GCA_933228805.2. NCBI lineage: Eukaryota > Metazoa > Arthropoda > Insecta > Lepidoptera > Nymphalidae > Hipparchia > Hipparchia semele. The sequence continues at coordinate 4,538,692 of OW121717.1, read as the reverse complement.
CAAGTACACTCTACACAAGTAGGTAAGCTCTACGCTATATAGATCTCAGCCTACTTTATGACCAAGTAGGCTCTAGGCTCTAGATCTCAGCTGGCTGTATGACCATGTACTCTCTGTAGATATAAGGCTGAAACCTATTGCATTCTGCTCAGACTCAAAACAGTTTTTATCTCGATCAAGGATTTTGCAAATTTACTAAATATAAGACTCGCCTCGCCCCTGTCTCAAATCCGAGCCATGTCAGAGTGCACTCTATTCAGTCTAAGTTTAAAGTTCTTTCTGGCAGCGCCTTCACTGACGACTTCAGAGATTTCTGTCAATAGGCATCTCTTACCAATTTGGTCTCTTTGCACCAAAGTATGAGGTATCAAATCTATACAACTTACGTACATTTTGAGCCAATTCGGATAACCAACGTCATTGGTTTATTGTCAGACTGTGATACTTTTAATTACATATTTCCAAAGTTGGTACCTCAGTGCCATTAGTTCATCACATGTTTATATTACAATATACAATTAATACCTGCTGACGTCATTATACTATTTTAGTATTGTTTGCGAATTCAACTGCGTCACTTGTAATTGATTTGCACTGTTTTGGTAAGTGCTGACTGTTATGGGGATGGAAGTGGAAATTAAAGGGTTAGATAAGTCATAGAACGAGAATAGGTACCTACCGCGGCGGTTGTTCGTAATGATTTTGATTTCAACATCCAGACTTCGCCTTTTGTGCATTGTCTGTCTTGTACTGTCTGTTTGTAACTGCCTCGTTGGTGACAAGCATGTTTGACTGCGGCTGACGAGGTCCCGGGTTCGATTCCCAAGTCGGGGCTAAACAGGTAACGGGTTTTTCTGTCAAGAAAATCTGGCTCGGAGTTAGGAAATTGGCGGTGTGTTACCTCCATGCCTCGGAGAGTACAATAAAGCTGTCGTTCCTGCGTCTGATCTCTCTCCGGTCGTGTCGGATTTTTCGTCCCATTGGATTATAATAGAAAATTAGGTACCCAGACTTATTATATTGCAAAGTCAAGAGTACTAGTCAATATTACCAATTGATTAGTACTCAGTAGTAAAATAAGAGTACTAGTCAATTGGTAATATTCACTAGTACTCTTATTTACTAATCGAGACTAAAAATCTTAAAAAAAAAAATCAGGCCAATACAGTCCGCAGAGATTGTCTTTCGGCTTTGTTCAATTTTTTTCTATTGTATCTAAATAAATATCCGGGAATTTCCACACCTGAATCTTTTCCATTATCTTTCTAATTCCCAATTCCTTATCATTCTTTACAATTTCTTTGTTCGGCTAGATAGATTAGACGCGACGGGCCATTTCTTGGTATTAACCCAACTTGACCTGTGCTTAATTACTTATCGTCGATCAATTATAACTGTTGGTATTGAGTTATAGACATAGAGGTACATACCTCATACATTAGAAGCACTCTTGTTAAATGATACAAAAAGGTAATGGCACAGATTAGGGTAATGGTATGTTTATCTCTTGTTACGGTTAAATAAAGAGGCGATTCTTTTCTGAATAACCGACCTAACTTAACGTGTCCTGTGGGTGAAGCATATAGTTCGAAGAAACTGCAGATATTGGTTTTGAGATGGCGAACGCCGAACTCGCAACAGAAAACGCAGTGTTGGCAGACCTCCCACTAGGAGGAAAGATGACATTAAAAGTGTCGCACGAGCCTTTGGATTCTAGTGATGCATAGACCGACGGGTGTGATTTCAACCTTACTAGAAACATTTGCAATGAAACTAGCAATGGATATCTATCAGTTGATTAAGTAGCAACTGCTGCAATTCTTGCTGCAATTGTGCGTTTTAGTTAAAAGTGAGTATCAGCCAATCAGTGAGTGCAATCGTCGTAATAGGTGTGTACTTACGGCACTAAGCTGGTCCCCGTCAGCGCACACTGCACACCAATCAGGTTGAGGATGTTTCATGTGACATTGCCTCCTCTAGCTGATGGTAACTCTCTGACTGTCGGTAGTTGAGATACGATGCGTTTCTGTAGGGGTTATGGAACGGACAATTGGTAGTAAAACGTTTACATACTTGTTTTATGTTTAGGTTAGTTTAATTGAGGATCATTATACTTTTGCCAAAGGTTGATTTAATCTAGCTGATGTCTGCGATTCGCCCACGTCGTTTTTCAAACATTTCGTGAGAATTTTGATTTTCTAGAGAGGAGCCGATTAGGTACTCTTTGTATCACACTAATATTATAAAGGCGAAGATTTGAATGTATGTGTGTGTGTGTGTGTGTTTATGTTTGTTACTCCTTCACGCCACAACGGATGAACCGATTTGGCTAAAATTTGGATCATACCCAGGCTACATTTTATCCCGGAAAATTAAAGAGTTCCCACGGGAATCAAAAAAACTTTAATCCACGTGGACGAAGTCGCTGGCATCATCTCGTTATATTATAAAATTTATAAAATTACTCTATTAACCTAATTGACTGTATGTCCTTTGTCCACAAAACTCCAAAAAATTATAGTGTCTGGTATACGAATCCTGGATCCCCTGAAAAGCAGGCCGAAGACTTAACCACCGGGCTTTAATCTAGGCTTTCACCTAGGCTGTCAACGCTGTTGCCTGTTATATATCTAAAATAATATTTTTTTCATGCTTTCATTAAAGTTTCATTTCATTTCATTTCATATTTGTTCAACTAAGTATCAACATCTTTACAAATAAATACATATACAGTTACCTATTTATTTATCAATTTTAAAAAGTACCTACCTAGATATTTCGAAATTACAGACCGTTACAGTAATGTTATGTATTTGTATAGACATACCTAGACTTTTTAAGTAGGCATTAGGTAATCTACGATTAGGTCGATTTACTCACTTTGAGGTCATATTCAAACCGGAGGCTTCGTGCTTACAATTTATAACTTTGTATAAGCGTGAAGACTGTTGTATTTAATTAGTATTTATTTAAGAGCCATGGCACAATGTGAGTTATTTTTTTTTTTCGATGACAAGATAGCCCTTGACTGCGATCTCACCTGATGGTAAGTGACGATGCAGTCTAAGATGGTAGCGGGCTAACTTGGAAGGGGTATAGCAGTGTAAATTCAACCCATACCCCTAATCGGTTTCTACACGCCATCGTTCCGGAACGCAAAATCGCTTGGCGGCACGTCTTTGACGGTAGGGTGGTAACTAGCCACGGCCAAAGCCTTCCACCAGACCAGACTAGAGACAATTTAGAAATTATAAATTTCTTAATTGCCCCCGCCGGGAATCGAACCCGAGACCTCCCAGTTATAAGATCACAGCACTCACCACTGCGTCAGGGAGGTGTTATCTTATAACAACTCAAATCTAGCGTAATTGACGATTTTATTGTGACACCTGTCATTGGACTTTCTGTCCTATACAAATGACAGCCTAAGTTATGAATCAATTTGAAGTACGACATTTGACATACGAGTGTCTCTGGAACTAATAATATTGCGATTTGCAAATGGCGCACCAACCTCTATAATTATTTATTAATCTATGAAATCATATAAAAACAACAATGACATAAAAGATTAGTTTTAGAGATCGGTGCGCCATTTGCAATAGGATAACCTATAAATTACAGAGATACTCGTATCTGTTTAACGCTTGCAGCCCAAAATAGAGTCAATCAAATCAAAAATGGCGTCAAAAAAAGAAATCACAGCAGCAAGTGCACTGTTAATCATAGATTAAATAATAGAGGCCACTGCCTTCCATGGACTATGTATATTATTGTCGTCCGGACCATCATAACGAATTGACATTTCATTCATCAAAATCGGCTAAGTAGTTTTTTGCCTCGGGGGAACATTCGTAAATAGTCAGATACATACATATACATATACTCGTACATAGATTGCTAAAATCATAACCCTTTTTTTTGGCTACGGTCGGGTAAAAGAGGTCTTTGTTACACCCAGACGGATAAGAAACGAACAATTCTTTAACCATTGTTATATACGTCGAACTCCAAAAATAAACAAGTTGAAAACTAAAACTAAACGGCGTATAAAATCCTTATGCCTATTCCGTGTTTATCGAGGTACGTTTTAATTGCTATTTTGTTCACACGTTTCTAAAAATACATTCCGATTGCAACAACTTAGCTCAATCGCCGCTGCCTCTTTATTGCTCAACTGACCTCTTGTCTAGACTGGACTGTTACGCACAGTGCAATATTAATTTTCCGACTATTTAGTGTTTTAAGCGCCTTTAGGAGAGGTCTCTCTTGAGCGCTCCCAAAAAAGGTCCCATACAAACGAAGTTTCATGTTTAGATTTAATTTCTATAAGCCCCGTGGGATCTTGTGGATTTTTACCATGGAATTTTTTTAATGCAAGAGAGCCCCAGACTGCGACCTCATATTATGGTCTAACTTGGAAGGAGATATGACAGCAGAATCTGCATTTCAAACCGGTGGTAAAGAACGTGAGCCACAGGTTTTTTTTAAAAAGAATATTAGCCAAGCTAAACTTGATTTATATTTTCCTCTCCTCTCCAAATAAGCGAAAAGTTTGTGCTAGGAGTGAGTACGACAAAAGTGCAACTGGTTGGGCTCGAACCTGCGACCTTTCAGTTTTGAGTCCGCACCTTTAATAACCATTGGACTATTATTCTACACGTCATCGTACTGGCTTTCCAGCACGTTTTTGTCACATAGGTTATTTCACAAATTATTCTAAATTGTCCCCACCAGGAAGTGAATCTGCGACTACCCGTAAGACTTCATCACTCACAACTGCGGCAGGGAGGTCATCAGAAAATAATATTATGTTCCCACGGGAATAGAAAAGTCCACGTGGCGGAAGTCGCGGTAAACAAAGAAGTGCAATATAAATTTTCCAGCCATTATTCTAAGCGCCTCTAAGGTGCGAACCGACGTCAGATAGCTAATAAAATTATTTTCGGCTATTAGTTTTCTTTTCAATATCATTTCGACGTGTTAGGTTTATCAAGTGTGAAATTTAATAAATCGCACTCTTAATAAAACAACGACCGAATCCAAAATCTTAAACTTTCGGAAATCGACGAAAAATTATATTTATCTACTAGATGATGAGAAATGAGATAGACTTCATCATGTCGACCAAGCGGCATATATTCAATGATGTCTCTGTGATCAATAGGGTAAAAACCGGCAGCGATCACCGTATGGTAAGAGGCACATTGAATATCAACGTGAAGCTGGAACGGGCGAGACTGGTGAAGTCAACTCTCCGACCTACTCGTGCTCATATCCAAAACCCCGAAAACTTCCAACTCGAACTGCAGAACCGATTCGATTGCCTAGCAGATTGCGTTTCTGTGGACGATCTTAACAACAGGTTTGTGGAAACTGTCCATACTGTGGGGTCTAAGTTCTTTAAGACCCATTGCAGGAAAAGAACCAAAAAGTTCTCTGACCACACACTCAAACTAATGGAAGAGAGACAAGAGATGAGACTTCAGTCGTCGGCAGACGCGGATGCCTATCGGCAAATTAATAGGCAGATCTCTAAGGCTCAAACCCGCGACCTTCGTATCTTTAATACCGAGTGTATTAAAGATACCATCGAGCGGAACCGAGGCTCCAAAGTGTTCGCGAGAGATCTGTCTATCGGACAGAGCCAGCTGACGCGGCTGAAAACTGACGACGGTCGTCTCGTTTCTTCTCGTCCTGAGGTTTTGGGAGTGGTCGAGAAGTTCTATGGACAGTTATATACCACGACACAGAAACCTGTTGAAGATTTGGCCAAAGACCCTAGAGCCAAACTGACCCGACACTATACCGAAGATATCCCGGACGTCAGCCTATACGAGATTAGTATGGCTCTCAAACAACACAAGAACAACAAGGCGCCAGGTGATGACGGAATCACGGCGGAACTCCTGAAAGCGGGTGGAAAACCGGTTTTAAAGATCTTTCAGCGATTGTTCAATTCCGTCATTCACGAGGGTACAACGCCGGAAGCATGGCACAGGAGCGTGGTGGTTCTGTTCTTCAAAAAAGGTGATAACACCTTGTTGAAGAATTATAGACCCATCTCGCTGCTGAGTCATGTTTATAAGTTGTTCTCGAGAGTCATTACGAATCGTCTCGCCCGTAGGTTCGACGACTTCCAGCCTCCCGAACAAGCCGGTTTCCGAAAAGGCTTTAGCACCATAGACCACATTCATACGCTGCGGCAGGTTATACAGAAGACGGAAGAGTATAACAGGCCACTTTGCTTAGCGTTTGTGGACTATGAGAAAGCCTTCGATTCGGTGGAAACCTGGGCTGTATTGAGGTCGCTGCAGAGATGCCGTATTGACTACCGGTACATTCAAGTGTTGAAGTGTTTGTACGAAAACGCCACTATGTCAGTACGTATACAGGACCAGACTACAAGGCCAATCCAATTGCAGCGTGGAGTGCGGCAGGGAGACGTAATCTCCCCGAAGCTCTTTACCGCTGCGTTGGAGGACGTCTTTAAGCTTCTGGATTGGAACGGACTTGGCATCAACATAAACGGCGAGTACATCACTCACCTTCGATTTGCCGATGACATAGTCATTATGGCAGAGACTCTGGGAGACCTCAATACAATGCTCAATGACCTCAGCAGGGTTTCTCAACAGGTGGGCCTTAAAATGAACATGAGCAAGACGAAAATCATGTCTAATGCTCATGCTCCGCTCCACCCAGTAATCGTGGAGAACTCTGCACTCGAAATTGTAGACGAGTATATATACCTGGGACACACAGTCCAGCTAGGTAGGTCCAATTTCGAGAAAGAGATCAACCGCCGAATCCAACTCGGCTGGGCAGCGTTCGGGAAGCTTAGAGATGTCTTTTCGTCCAAAATTCCTCAGTGCCTGAAGACTAAAGTCTTCGAACAGTGCGTGTTGCCAGTGATTACTTACGGATCCGAAACATGGTCGCTAACTATGGGCCTCATAAGAAGGCTCAGGATCACTCAGCGGGCGATGGAGAGAGCTATGCTCGGAGTATCCCTGCAAGATCAAATCAGAAATGAGGAGATCCGTAGGAGAACCAAAGTCACCGACATAGCTCTGCGGGTTGCGAAACTGAAGTGGAAATGGGCGGGGCACATAGTTCGAAGAGCTGATGGTCGATGGGGTCCCAAGGTGCTGGAGTGGCGACCTCGCACCGGGAAGCGCAGTGTTGGCAGACCCCCCACTAGGTGGACAGACGACATCAAGCGAGTCGCAGGGAGCCGCTGGATTCAGGCGGCGCAAGACCGAGGCTTGTGGAGGTCCATGCAGGAGACTTATGTCCAGCAGTGGACGTCCATTAGTTGAAGAAGAAGAAGAAGAAGAAGACTAGATGACATATTTTTTTAAAACTGCTATAAAATCGAACCTAATCACGTCACATCGCATTAATATTATAAAGGCGAAAGTTTGTGTGTGTGTGTGTGTGTGTGTGTGTGTGTGTGTGTGTGTGTGTGTGTGTGTGTGTGTGTGTGTGTGTGTGTGTGTGTGTGTGTGTGTGTGTGTATGTTACTCCTCACGTCACAACGAATGAACCCATTTGGCTGAAATTTGGAATAGAGATAGCTCACACCCAGAAAAATTAAAGAGTTCCGGCGGGAATTAAAAACCTCAATCTATGCGGACGATGTTGCGGGTATCATCTATTTTATTTGTTTTTGCCTAGATAGTGAAGCTTGTTCTTTTAAATCAGTATTTTCAATAAGTCATTTTGACAAAATTTTATATTTGATCTTTGTTTTATTATGAGTGCAAAATATACTTACTTATACATAGAAACAATAATTTTGAAATATAATTTTGATAAAAAAAATATTGTCACTATCTAAATATTAAAAAAAAAAACACTTGCATTGCCCACTTCTAGGCTACGTTGAAATAGTTGTTCATTCGTTGACTTTTGTTGGCAATTATATACATTCTTATACTAAAAAAATCTTTTAAATAATAAAACAACATTTAATAACTATTGAAAAAATAAATAATAATCAATCTTCATTTGCATGGGGCGCGCTCGGAATTTCAAAAGTGAAGTAATAAATACTGATTAGAAGGATTAAATGTAACATTAGTATAAAATTTCGCTGCCATTATAACTATATCCGTACCTTTATACCTTCGAAATCGCAACAAAAAATCGAGATAATTTATTAATATACCATTTCTTAGAAGTGTTTAAGCGGTTGCAGCGCGAATTTATTTCGAAAACGAAAAAAGTAACTACTGCTTCACAACTGATGGGTACTGCGACGTACATATAGAATGCTATTTATTTACAGAATATATTTTAGTGCTTCACTAAGACATATTTTCTATTATAAAATAATGGAGGAGGTAATCAATACGCAATATGTATTTGAACATAATTTTTTTAACTAAATTAAAACTACATATAATAACACTTCTCAAGTAATAAAATTATAACGTGATAAAATAGAACAATGCCCAAGTCTTTTGACGCAATTTGATGTGTTTAGCTATAGAAATATTATGCTTACATTTTGATTCAATTACAGAGGTAAATCTATTATTTATTACTTATTGGATTGATATGACAGGCATGATATGTTAATATAAATATATTTTTAAATAATCATTATTTACTTATTAGCTTGATCATAATCAACTATTCGTCAATTGATTCAAAATTCAAAAAAATTGCCACAGTACCTTCCCACAGACCACAGTGCCCATTAGTCGTGAAACGGAATATAAGTCGTTTTTTGTCAATCCCATCACGTCCGATTTAATTGTTCGTCTCATAAAGAGACTAAAAATGCGGTTAATCCTATAATGAAATTCGAAGCGTGGCGCGTTTCGTCCCGACGCATGCTATTCAGCGGTGGAAGTTTTTATTCCAATCCGTGTGAATAATAAAGGATTTTGTGTCATAAGTTGTTAGGGCCCTCCATTTGATTTATATGTCTGCTCGCATTAAATGCTTAATACGTACCTGGCGTTAGTAGCTGGGTATAGGTAGGTACCTGTGTTGGGCATTCCTTACTTTTTTCTATAAATGACATATTGTGGTCGGCTACGATTTGTCTTGGTTATAAACTTGGTTATCGTTTTGTAAAAAATTTTTTTACAAAACCGACTTCAAACGCCACTACAAAGTATTTGAATCAATTGTGCCTATATTTGAAGAGTTCCCTCGATTTCTCCAGGATCCCATCATCAGATTCTAACCTGACGACGGAATACGTACGGAATTCTGCATCAATAAAGCCGGCTCCAGGGTGACGGTTTGTTTTTTTGGGGCGCGGCATGCGGGCCTGCGCCGGCGCCGCGTCGTCCGAACGTGCAACTCCGTTGATCAAAGCGATTGGAGGCGATCAAAGTTGCTTGATATACCGACATAAAAACGTTTAATAGCATTTTTAGTTGAGCGTTTCTTTAAAGAATGATTTCAAATGATTATCAATAACAAAACGTTGCGAAAGTAGTTTTTCAAAAAACTTAGGTACCTAAGTAATTCCTTAGGTTTTTTGAAAACCCCCCGCGAATCCTTTAATTTTCTGGGATAAAATGTAGCGTATGTGTTAATTCTGGGTATGAGCTATCTCCATTCCAAATATCAGTCAAATCAGTTCATTCTTTGTGGCGTCATGGAGTGGATTAAAAACATTTACTCACGCGGACGAAGTCGCGGGCATCATCTAGTATATTATTGAAACTTTTAATACCTATAGGTAAACTAAGTCTAAAGTTAAGGAAATAAGTACTTAGGTGTTTGAACTTTTTGAAATGGTAAACAATTTTATTACTTACGTATTCATTGTTTTGTGATCAAGTGTGGCAGTGTTTACGTAGCACATCAAAAAGAAGAAGCTAAAGACCTTTTGGTGCGATTCTCTAAAAATGCTTGCTGCAGTGTGACGATTGCAATCGCCTCTGATTGGCCGATACGAACTCGCTATAGGCTAAAATGCATTGTTACAGAAGGAACGCGATTATTTCAGCCAATTACTACAATTATTGATATTTTAGCAATGATTGATACAGCTTTACAGAATCGGTCTGAGGAAAAATCACAGGCCAAACTGGATAAAATGTCCATACTTGCCTGAAATAGATCGGGGGCGCCTGCCAGACGCGTTTCACATAGGAGTTATCGAATGAATGAGCCCACGCTGATTAAAGTAATGATATCCAATTGTCAATTCTAATATCGATAATACATATATTGATCGTTTTTTCTATTCGATGTTTTCGAGTCGATGAGAAAATGACGAGTTTCCGTATTCGAGTTCGAAACTTACCAACCACTTCAAGGTTAAAAACAAATTTTATTTATCAGCGCTTTAAAAGACAGAAAATAAGTATATCATCTATGTCCACTTCTTCTAATTTATATATATAAAATTCAAAGTCCTGACTGACTGACTGACTGACTGACTGAGATATCAACGCACAGCCTAAACTACTGAAGTTAAAAACTTGAATTTTTTATAGTTGGTTCCTTTTATGACGTAGGCGCACACTAAGGAAGGATTTTTGAAAATTCCACCCCTTAAGGGGGTAAAATAGGGGTTTGAAAAATCAAACTTAACGTGAGCAAGGCCGCGAGCAAAAGCTAGTAGTAAAAAAAATTATAACTGTTTATTTGTACTTAATAAAAATTAAATTAAAAACTAAATTTTTTTAATAAAAATTAAATTAAAAACTAAATTTTTTTAATAAAAATTAAATTAAAAAGTAAATTTTTTTTTTATCAATCCTCAGACCAAAACATATTCACGAAAATTACAACGTTAGTTGTACTTAACCTATTTTTTCTGGTGGAAAAAGAAAGAGTTCCCACGAGATTTTTATAAACTAAAAACTAAAATCCAAGTGGACGAAGTCGCGGACTTCAGCTAGTCTCGTAATAAATCTCGTTTGTCTACTAAATGTATTTTTAAAGATTGGTCATAGTACAAAAATTGTAAGCATTAAATTGACTCAGTCTTTACGGAAATCCTGGTCAAAGAGGAAATAGGTTAGTAATATTACATTGGCATCTCAATTTTCAATGCATCAAGAGAATAATTGCTTCGACTTGGTATAAACTAGGTAAACAGTTACCTACTTTACCTACTACCAAGTAGGATTCAAGTTAAATAAAAAAAAAAATTGAAATATGTATTTCAGTCATTTGAAGGTGGGTTTTTCTGGTCTGGATTTTTGTCTATCTCTGTTTCTTCTTGACAAATATTAGAAGCAGCTGATTTAATAATATAAATAATATGTAAAGAGTGATGTAAGCTTATTTTTATTCAGGAAAAGCCAATGGTTCCTGGAGGATTTAAAAATCCTATAATGACGCGGACAAAGGTGTCCAATTAAAGCCTCAATAGCTTAACGGTTAAAGGTGCAGACTGGAAAACTGAAAGGTCGACGGTTCGATGCACACCCTTTGCACTTTGACGTACCCACTTCTAACATAAGCTTTCCGCTTATTTTGATTTTGGAGGAGGAGGAGAATATTGGTTAAGTTAAGCTTAGGTTGGTTGGTTCCTTCAAAAAAATAGTAGATTCTTTAAAGTTAAAAGCTTCTGAAACTGTCTCACATACTTTGACATAACTTGTACACTAATTCTCAGAACGACCGGTCTCTGTGTACTTTGTTAGGAAATTTTATTATACGTAGGTAGTATAGGGCCACGAAACGAATCACTTCTACAGAGTGATTCAAAATCCTTTATAAATTATTTCGAATAAATTTATTAAGTAATATTCTGTCATTAGTACTGAGACAAAATATTAGTGAATAATTTATTACGAATACATTTTTAAATATACATCCTATTAATATTATAAATGCGAAAGTGTGGATGTATGGATGGATGTTACTCAATCACGCCGCAACGACTGAACCGATTTGGCTGAAATTTGGCACAGAGATAGATTATAGTCTGGAATAACACATAGGCTTTTTAACCCGGGAAATAAGAGAGTTCCCGCGGGAATAAAAAACTTTAATCCACGCGAAGTCACGGGAATCAACTAAGTAGTATAAATATAAAGTTAAATACTTGAACTTTTTAAATACATATATGTATAATAAATAAAATGGGTTTTATCAAAATTTTTAATTTTCATGACTATGATGGGCGAAAGTTTTAGGAAGTTTACCCACCTCCATAGCAACATTGTAAGTATTAGCTGCATTATTATTATCTATTCTGTGGTATTAGGGAAACCACTAACTCCCTTAACAGTGTTTCCTCTTTTAGAAGGTGCCGTAAAAAATAATAATATTTATTCGTATTTCTAGCGAGGTCGATTTTGGAGCAACCCGTAAAAACGTGGGTGATGCAGACGGCACGTCTCTAAAGGGTCGCTTTGACGGTTTTTTTAACCGATCGTGGACAAAGCTGGCATGAATGGAAGCCTGATGAATGAAATTCCAATGTCGCTTAAGCGCCTCGGAAAAAAACAGGCGATTGAATGCACTTCCTCTGCCATAGCGCCGTGGAATGTTGCGATACCTACATCAAAGGTTGTAAACTGTAATGGGCGGTTTATAGAATGGGGCTTATTTAGAAATTTTAACGCTTGGATTTAGTATTGAATCCCACTTGAAAAGGTAGGTATTTTGTTTATTCCCATTCTGTTCGACAATGTTTATGTTTTCCTGAGCAAATAAGATAATATTTTCCCACGGTTATACATAGCATACACACAAGATAGAATATAGACATATAAGCTGTAGTATACCTATTGTAACACTTTTGTTTTGAAATGAGCAACTGCTGAGTTTCTTGCCGGCTTTTCTCAGCAATTCTTTCTCAGAATCTGCTTTCCCAATCGATGCGATGGTAGAGTCTCGACTTTTCATAAGAGCCGAAAGTAGGCCTACACAAAATAAATAGTTTTGAATTTAAAATCTCATATTTTAAGTCCAGAAGAGACATTATTATCAGCTCTGATAAAACCCCTATTAAAAAAAAACTCTAGAAGCATAATATCTCAGTCCGAAGTAATTCTTCTTTTCCTTTTGTTTTCGTTTGACGAATTAAGATCTGAAGTTTAATTACCTAAGACTTAATCCCATATTAGTATTTGCTATAGGTATCAATTCACATCGAGGTTCCTAGGGTGAGATGTATAGCAATATAGAGCATGCTCTGACTTGACTCAAATTTGGATAGAGTTAGACACAAATGCTGGCATATGCTGGTCTCCTTTTTACTCTGTCTGTAGTATGGGCAGGGTGAGTATGAGAGTGTGAGAGAGAGCCCAGTTACAGGTATTCCTAGTCACAGAATTTTAAACTTTAAGAAGGTGAAAGTAAAACAAACTGTTTAAATATAACTTATTATAGGTAAGTAGGTACCTCCTTCGATACAATTATAGTATTTTTACAATGCCTTGCAAGCCATGAATCTCGCCAAGTATTTATCGAAAGATAAGTATCTCTATTCCAATAAATGGCAATAAAAATAAGTAATGCTAATCGAAACAAGTTCTGTATAAAAAAAAAACAAGCGCGTTAATAAACTACAATCGTAACGCAATAACTTAGCTTCATAAATAGTGAGCATATATTTATTTATGCATACCTATATTAATGTTGCGTAAAGTCGGTAAAGATAAAAGTGACTTTTAAAGTTTACTTGACTCGTGATTAAATGTTATCTTTAATACATATAATATTATCTTCTCAAGTTCTTGAAATAAAAGTTTGTATAGATTTTTGTTTGGTGGGAGGCTTTGGCTGTGGCTAGGTACCTACCACCCTACCGTCAAAGACGTGCCGCCAAGCGATTAAGCGTTCCGGCACGATGGCGTGTAGAAACAGATTAGAGGTATGGGTTGAACACTGCCATACTCCTTCCAAATTAGTCTGCTACCATCTTAGAATGCATCGTCACTTACCATCAGGTAAGATCGTAGTCAAGGACAACCTTGGCATTGAATTAAAAAACAGATCCACCAACTTAGGTTCATGGGGTTGCTAGTGGGGAGTTTAATATTGCTACTTATGCACTTGCCGGGCACACAATATTTTACGGCATTACAAACCAGTGGTTGAATTGAAAATAATCATGATCATGGTGGTGGTGGTGAATCACGCGGAGTCGAGGGTAAAAGGTAGTTCTACATAAATAAATGAATGACTGGCCATTTGTTTTTTATATATTTTTTAAAAATTACATAACACAAGTTACATAATTTTTCATTACGATGTAGGTACTTATGGTGGTTCGTTAAAAACTTGATTGTGTTATGTTCTCCCACACAGCGCCTACGTTTCGCAGAAGGCTCCGGATGGCACATACAGTTTCTATGGGCTTTGTGGGAAGCACAAATGGGCGGAAGCGTGTAGATTTGGAGAATGGAGTCTGCACCCCTAGCACGAATTTCATAGTTTTCGAAATCGACATGGGAAGTCTCGTTCTTCCAAATAGCAGCCATCGCATGGGGTAAAATTTTTAAATTAAGATCGATGCATACTTTAAAAGAAAAGGTGCTTTTAAAGTATGATAGACGTTATGAAATCGAAGTTCACGAAAACTGTTATAGTATTATATATGTGACAACTCGTGCTAGGGGTGCTGGTGTTAGGCACCATCTGCCGTGGCGCCTGAGCGCGGCGAAACGTCGCTTTTGCGCCGGCGCCCGGCGATAGGTGAGAAAATATCTCCGACTTCCCTGTCACAGAACAAGCGGTTATCGGTTGTTGCCTAATCCTTTTATGACTCTGTGAGCCTATTTTGTTGTTTGCTGTGTACGACGTGCATTTTGACTCGAAGCTCACAGTGAAATAGAGTAAGAAAATTGATTGCCTTCTAGTGTTCTGGTGCTCATTATATTTTTCCATTGGGTGTAATTGTGATCACGCGCAAGCTTTCATTGGAAAGATCCAAGCTACTTATTTAAAATCTAAGTTTAAAGATCATCAATATCACTATTGATGATCTTTAAACCCATGCAAAATAAATTAAAAATTATAACTCTATCAGTTTTAAGAATTTATTTTACTATCACGTTTGCATGCTAACAATAAGAGCGTCTAGATGAAAATATTTGAGCCTTATCTTTTTCTTATTATGTAAACAAGGGCGCCTATCTTAGCAAATAATAATATGGGCTTTAAATTATACCTATTTATTTTATTGTTCACATGTACAGGGTAATCCGCAACACGTGTTCCAAGTGTCGCGTCTGTGACTAAAGCTGATAGTAACGGTTCTATGGCGGAGGCGCGGTGCGTGACTCATCTCGATCGTTCATTGAGCACTGGTCCATTGAGAGGCGCTCGCGCTCATTGCTGCTCCGCCGGTCGGGCCTGCGCACACGCATAGCGCGTTGCTCGTGAACGGACCGCTCCACCGACGCACTGCCTACGTTATGTTGCCTCTCGTCTCTCGATACAATGTAAGTTAACATTTAAACCGACGACTTCCCATCCCACCTGAGCCCACGGTATTAATACAAATGCGTATTTATTTACTTACGAGTGTTTTGCTCTATTACAGATGGAGAGCTTTTCGAAATCGTGCATCTGGCTCGTTGCAGCGGCACTTTTGGCTGCGTGCGGCGTAAGTGCCGGCGTCGGAAGTAAAAGGCCGTTTACGCCCACGGATTCGATCTTGGATATCATCGATACGGAGCAAGTTGAGAGATTGCTCGCGGCGAGAAGACGGGCGGAGGAAGCGACGGCGTCGCCGACTTCCTACTTGCAGAGAAATGAACTCGGCGAAGGCAGTTCCGAAACGATGGTCGTATCTGCGCCCGAACAAGAGGACGTCACCGATATGCCCAGAGGTGCAGCCTTTCGGAACATCCTCAAGTCCTCGAAAAACGCATTACTCGTGACAAAAAAGGAATACCTCAAGGAAGATTGGTGTAAAACGGAAAAGTTGATACAGAAAATCCGCGAACCCGGATGTTTACAGGCGACAGTGATAAACAATTTTTGTTACGGACAGTGCAACTCGTTTTATATTCCCAAGGGACCGCGGCGCCGCGAAGGAAATGACGAGCGGCCTCCGCCTGCGTTTAAATCGTGCTCGTTCTGCAAACCGAAGAAGTTCACCTGGATCACTGTGACGCTGCGCTGCCCGGGACAGAACCCGCCGTTCAGGCGCAAGCGGTTACAAAAGATCAAACAGTGCAGGTGTCTGCCGGTGGGCGTGAACTGATGCCGGCCCGCGACAGACCCTCCTCACAGAGGCGGACAATCCGTCAGCTCTATCGGTGGATCGTATCCGAGGATGTGCTGAGCGCGCAAAGGTTGGGAGACGAAAAAGGGAGGAACACTGAAGAATGCAATCACAAGTGACGTAAGGCGATTCGTACTGACATTGTTACCTGATGTTTTGATTATTAATTACGGCTGGCCTATCGGGCCGAGCACGGAGTGGACTGTTGAACATTATTCGGATCGCGTGCTCTCATACGTCAATAGAGATGACGTAATGTGATGCAGTATAATAACTTGTAATAGAGCGGCTGCCACTGCAAGCTGTGAAGCGAGAGCTTTAATTGTCTGTAGTGATACTGATTAGGTGGCTGATGTTAGGAAACTAGTGACAGGTGACCTTGCGATCGTTTAAGGATTATTTAGTACAAACGTGGCGCTGGAAAAATCTGTGCGTGTTGCGTAATTAATGGAAAATATTATAGTTTTCGCTCAGCAATTAAAGAAGAATCTACACGTTTTCTATTGCTACGGAATAAGTGTGATATTAGTTGTAGTCGATACGCACAAAAGGAACGCAAATTTACGTTATTTATTGTATTATATAGGTATTATCATGATATACTAGTATGTAGATACCAAAATACGCTTATACAACATAATTTAATAATAACTGTACAAGAATCTTCTTAATAATAAGATGGGAGATACAGAGTAAATGTAGGGTTAACAATAATAATATGATCTCTGTTTGCTCTCCAGTCTTCGCATTTGTTTATTTAATAACAATTTACTGAACACATTTCGTTGCACGATGTTTGACAAGTGTAAAACATATCTTGTCAAGAGATATCACTGAACAAACTTCGTACTTATTGTACATAGATTTAGTTTATACTCAGACCATTCAACCTTTGAATGGTCTGAGTTTATACTGGTATAAAATAAATCTATAACTTCTTCAGTCTTTCACCTCAAAACACCGTTTTTGAGGTTTTTGAAACGGCCCTTGAAGAATGCCAGAAGATCAATGTTTCTATATTTTTCGTCGTAATATTTGTGTTATACAAAGTAACGAAATTAAGCAATTTAATAATTGCCTAGTTACCCACTAGTTTTTCTTTAAAATGGCATAATTTTTCTTATTTATCTCGAAAATTTCGTGTTTTTAACTGTACATACCTAATTAGGTGAACTGAAATTCTTTTCAATTATAAGTATTGTTTTATCGCAAACCATTTATGTAAGTGTGCTGTA
Source organism: Hipparchia semele (assembly GCA_933228805.2). Taxonomy (NCBI): domain Eukaryota; kingdom Metazoa; phylum Arthropoda; class Insecta; order Lepidoptera; family Nymphalidae; genus Hipparchia; species Hipparchia semele. Next base: position 4,521,289 of record OW121717.1, on the reverse strand, counting down.
TAACTTTGAGAAGATGTCCTTACTATCCTTACTAATATTATAATTGCGAAAGCGTGTTTGTTTGTTGATTTGTCCTTCAATCACGCATGAACGGAGCAACGGATTAATGTGATTTTTTGACATAGGTAGCTTTTATCTAAGAATTTATCAACAAAACATTTTAAGAGTTTCTATGTGTGTTTTAAAACCTAATTCCACGCGGGCGAGGTTGCGGGCTGAAGCTAGTGACAAATAAAAATATTTTTATGTACCTACGTGGTATACCGGTAGTTTACTATGAGTATATAACGTAGCAGATATTGCACATTATTGTACATTCATCAAGAGTGACCGCACACATAAGTCACGCGCAATATTATTCTTGCAGCAAAACTTCGTTTAATTCTAAAAATTATTCTTTGGGAACTGATGATAATAATAATACCATAAACCATTAGAAATATACTTTTAGGATCTAAAAATTAAGTCAAGTTTTGGATGACTCTCAAATAACTTTCTTTATCTTTAATTGTAAAGTTTAGGCTAAAGTTAACTAAGTTAAGAAAAAAGTGAAATAATATTTATTTAGACTTCAGTTGTCGATTCCATTTAAACAATTTACAGTTTTGAATTCCATTATTTAATCATGACCATGTACTAGGTATGCTGTCGTCGTCAAAAAGTGTACGTAGAAAATAAGCTCCCACTCATGATTGGAAACCTATTTTCAGTAAGAAATCGAAGCCAAAAAGGAAAGCACCGTGTGCTTAAAAGAGTTGTTAAAATACCAAAAAAAAATGTTTAAAAATATGTTGATTTGTATTTTTGCGTATTTATTTTTCGTTGGTGAGAACTTATTTTTTACGGCTACTTTTTCAATCAGATTTTTCATGGGATTACATAACTTGTACATTAATGAAAGAATCATTGGAGTCAAATATAAATAAGCAAGTACCTATTAAATTACTTTATAATTTTAATTAATTTGGTTGTTACTTTTCCTGATTTATGTTAATGAGTAAAAAGAGTGACCAATATAATGTCTATTTTAAAGTCTTTAAATTGTCTTTATGTGTGCAGTAGCTCTTTAATGAAATGCGAAAACCTCTACCATATACATATTTAATATAATGCAACTATGTGAATGTAAGTTCTCTTGCCATTATTCAACCTGATTAAATGCAGTGTAGCGAAATTAAAATGTCATGTTTAACTTTACAAAACCAGAAATACATATTAGAAACTTTAATAAAAAATTTATTTGGAATTACCGTTTTTTTTTTAATTGTTATTAAATTGATTAATGACAGTATAATGCCCGTTTTTACCAACGTTACCTAATTTTTATGGGCTACCTAAACTAAGGTGACGCTTTCTGTCAATTTCATTTTCACAAACCTCTGGTGGAAATGACATTATTTTCTTCGCAAAGAGACTCCTACTTAGAGGATTATTAAGGTATGATTTGCTACCATCTTAAACTGCAACGTCACTTACCATCAGGTGAGATCGCAGTCAAAGGCTATCTTGTCATCGAAAAAAAGGGCATAAGAGAAACAAGGGAGGCCTCATATATTCCTGGCCTCAATCAAGAATTCAGCGAAACTGCTACAGCTGAGCCGAAGCAAACTTATGAAAGTTCTACAACTTTCCTAAACAAATCGTCGGCCGCTACGTAAATCATCGAAACTGAAAATAGACGATTTTTTTATCAGCTTAATTGGCATTTATTATGCTATATTTTACATCCCGCTAATGAAAAACAATCAAACTATATTAAGGGAGCCTTAAAATAAGTAAGCCTACATTTTTACGAGACACTTCATCGCGGTTAATTGCCTCATGGTGACAGAAGTGCTGCCTCATTTTTTGTACAACGGATCAATCTAAATGTCCAGCGTGGAATTGCAGCCAGTACTCTTGGCACCATTTCACGCGGGCATGATTTGTATAGTAATGAAATTAGTTTAGCTATAAGTTTTATTGTTAGAATAGAAGTTGCGGGCGTCAGTTAGTAAAAAATAAAACAAAGTCTGAGCGACAGACTGCGCTTGCATGCTCGAATGCTTTCTGTCCTAATCTGATTCAAATAGTATGATCACCAAGACGACCTTACTTAGATATATCTATGGGTGATCTCAGTGATGCAGTCTTAGTGTTGGAACAGTTTCCGAGATATGCTAACTTACACTAAGGGCCTTTTTTGCTCGCTTGGTTCTTATGCCCGTTTTCACCAACCGTACCTAAATTACCCCCTTAAGTAGGATTCTCTTTACAAAGGTAGCCCCTAAATACAATCCTTTACTCAATGTCATTTTTACCTTTACGTGTTTCCTAAATGGAAACGAAATTGACGAAAGCATCACCTAACTTAGCTTAGTTAGCCCGTAAATTTAAGGGAACGTTGGTGAAAACACACATTACTCTTTGTTATTAAGACTATTTGTATGGAGTTATCCTCTGCGAGTTAAACGGTGTTCACAGTCCCACTTTTAAAAAATCCCATTAGATCACTTTAACGTTTCGATACTCGAAATCTATCAATGTTGACGAGAAGATAAACTCGTTCTAACGCTATACTGATACAAAGTGCGCAGGCTGCGATGCGTGACGGCCTGCAACACAAGTTAATGGAGGCACGGCCGCGGACAGACCGTGCACAACATGTTGTAATTTATTTTTCCTTAGCTGTCTTAAAAGGTAAACAAATCGCAGAAAAAGTTATTAAGAAACGCCTAAACGACGTATGTAGTTTTTTTGACGAATTTGAACTTTTTTGTCGTGCATATTTTGCAAACCAATGAGCTAGCTATATTTGCGGACAAAATCATTTTCAACCAACCAAACTCTCAATAATAGGCATGATGACTGTAACCAAGAATAAAGGAAATTATGAATTTTTTTCATGACCGGATTCATGGATAAAAAAAAACGTATTTATATATTTTGAGCAAGATTGATATTTAATTTGATAAAATTATGATATACAGAAATCCGTCATATTGGATTGAACACCAATCAGAGCGATACGTCACATCTATCTTCTAACTTTGAAAAACTACTGTGAAAAAACATAGAAGTGACGTCACGAACGACGCCATGACACCGTCAAGCGTTTATTCATGAATTTTAAAACTTGAAATTGAAATGGCAATTCTATCTACCAAACCTTTTTTTTTTTTTGTTGAAATAAGATATTTTTTCATTTCATTTCATTTATTTGCATTATTTTTATTTTTCGAACATTATCCGACAGTTTTTCAAAATCGGTCATCGCGCCTATTCTGTTAACCGCTTAATTGACAGTCTAAAAGATAAACTCCGCAGATGTGTATCGGACTACACCTAAACTATGAATTGTGAATATTTATTGCTATGACGTGATTCTATCAAACAGTTCACCAGTGATTATTATTCAAGCCCTGTTGCAGTAAGCGACACGTTGTCACTATCAATTATGTATTTTTTTTATTCGGTCTTATGTCATCGATTGTGTGTAAAATAAAAGTGCTGATGAAGGTTTATATCCGTAAATGTAAAATGTAATACAAGGTTCCTTACTCATTAATAATATCATTACTTGCAATATTCATAACTCCATTGATTGGTTGGTTGACTTTTGATGTACTAACTTTGATGTGGTTTTAGCCTATCCACTGAATTGCAGTGAACAGTCATCGAACTATAACGCTTAGAAGCGTATAGTCCGTTAAAGGCTGACTACGAACTATCGTCAGAAGCGATATATTCGCAGAAGTAATATCGGCTTAATTTGGAAAAATATTTTCATCTCGTCCCAATATTATCTCTGTACATACGCAAAGATGAAAGGAACGAGTTTTGTTTTGATAATTAAGTACAAATCGTTTGCATCTTGGCTATCAACAAGTCCGTCGCGAGTAGGTAATAGGCAAAGAGATGTTGTTGAAGTTAAGGGAGACAGCTCTACAACCGCGACACGCCATTCATTCACGGCTATGAAATTAAAATATGCCTTCAAATCAAGAGTGAATAGGCATTTTCTAGGCAAGCACGTTCCATCTTAGGCTACATCTTCACTTACCAGGTGTGATCACAGCCAAGTGCTCGTAATGGATTAGCAACACCTCAAGAAAGTCCGAAATTTCTTACATACTTTTTAGTAAGTAGGTTCTTTACTTTAAATTAAAAAAAAAAGTGTGGCACTCGGGGACTGCCGCGGTAAAGCTACTGCATAGCATTTTTTATCGTTGATAAAAAATGCGCCATCTAGCGGCTCACCGTAGAGGAGTCCCGTGTCAGGTTATTTTCGTTACGGAATTTCTAGATTCGGTCTCCACGCTGGCCCGCGATAGAAGCTATGCAATAGCTTAAAAACTTCTGTTGATCGTTGAGCGTCTCTTAGAGTATAAAGCCGCCTACTCACTAGCGTTTGTTTTCAGCGTGGGAGTAACTTTAAACATACAGGTACGTAAATTATCAAGCGTTCTGTATACGTAAAGCAATACTCCCACTTCACCAAACAAGATATCTATCTATATATTAATATTTTAAATGTGAAATTCTGTATGCAAATACGAAAGTGATCTTTTCACTGTTGTTTTCACTCCTAAGCCTTTAAACCGATTTTGACAAAATTTTGCAATGAGATGAAAAAATTATAACCAAAATTAATTTTGTTTTGTTTGACATAGTTATGTTTTTCTCATTTTTACCATTTTCCATCAGCTTTACTCACAAGTGACAACGTCTGTCGGGACGGCTAAATATTGCAATATTTAGCCGCATGCATGCAATGCCAAATTCAAATGAGTGTAATTTGATATTAAACAAATGTTAATTTTACAAGTCCGTAAAAGTCTGTTTGAAATCAGTAGGTATTTTTACATAATATGCATTTTTCTGATTTCATTAATTTTCTGCTAAGTAACTATATTACGCACAAAGTGTATAATGGAAGTACTTACTAGGTAGGTAAGAGTAGAAATATTTTAATTAGTTTAAATAATAACATTTATATGACAATAATCATAAAGTGAGATACGAGCAAGTAATAAAATTTATCTTTTACTAGTTGATACCTGCGACTTCGTTCGCGTGGATCAAAGTTTTTTAATTCCCGCGATAACTTTTTAATTTTTTGGTATAAATTGAAGCCTATGTGTTATTTTAGACTATAATTTATCTCTGTGCCAAATTTCAGCCAAATCGGTTCAGTCGTTGCGGCGTGAATGAGTAACAAACACCCATACATCCAGACTTTCGCATTTATAATATTACTAGACCATGCCCGCGACTTCATCCGCGTGGATCAAGGGTTCCAATTCCCATTGGAATTCTGTAATTTTCCGGGATAAAATGTAGCCTATGTTTTAATCCTGGGTATGAGCTATCTCCATTCCAAATTTCAGCCAAATCGATTCATTCGTTATGGCGTGAAGGAGTAACAAACATACACACACACACACAAAACACATACAAACTTTCGGCTTTATAATATTAGTGTGATTTGATAATAGGATAATAGGATAATAGGATTATTTGTATGCTATTTTTCAACAAAGTAAGCTTTATTTGTTATTTTTTGTTGAGTAACAATGATGCAGTAAAGTATTATCGTGTAATAAAATACCTAATCCTTCCGACCGAATCTTTCTCCACGGAGATTAGCAATCTGCACGGGATACATAGGCATACCTAGGTGTGTGCGTACACACAGATTCTTACACTCTCTATTCAACCTCAAATGCATTACACAACCCATACATTAAAACCCAATACATTATTTGGCCCGACCCCGGAATCGAACCCGCAAGAGCTCGTCATCCGCAGTCAAACATGCTAACCAACGAGGCAGTTGTGTCAAGAACAATTATATTAATTATATGCATAGAAAGAGGTGAAATACCTACCTAAAAATATGTGCCGCGCGGAAGCGGCGCATCGCTGTTCGGAACAATTTTTTCACTTGTTTTGTGAGTACATAACGTATCTCTAGCAGTAGGGCGAAAGAGATAAGTATGTGCATGCGTGTAATTTCTTAATCCCTACTAATCTGTATTCTGCCCTCGTAATTGAAAACACAGTAAGTTCTATAGAAGTTACCTTTAAGTTACTGTGTTTTCAATTACGAGGGCAGTATTATAAAGTCGCGACCCGCCCCGGTTTCGCACGGCTGCCATTTACTAATCAAAAATTGAGGTTTTTCTACTATATTTATGGTATTTTTACCATCGAAATTTCCGACTTTTCCGGTAGATTTACTAAAAATTTTCTTTCTTACAAACCTTCGTCCTGGTAATCACGAACACAAAAAAAAAACAGCCAAAACGGTTGGGCCGTTCACACGTTTCTACTCTGTACATGGATACAGGGGTACTCGTATGTTTATTCAATTCACGAGGGCACGTGGCTCAGGTTTGTGTGTGTGTCGTATCTGTATAAGTGTGAGCGAGAGCTTGCTAGGCTTCTGACAGGCACGCACACTTACGCAATGTACATGTACACTATATAACCACAAGTAAAGTGCCCGGTGAGATAAACGTACTATAATAGGTTATTACACAAAATAAAACTACAACTATACACCGAATATAGGCTTTATTTGAATAGAAATTTGATTCAGTAAGTCCATTGCAACCTCATAGTACCTTTCATATGATCGTAAAATATCCTTTTAAAACTATGCACTTACTTACTTAAGTCAATCACCTTCTGTGAATAAAATGTTAATTTTTGAAGCAATGTTTTGACATTCTCGAAATGTGATTGGTATGTTTAGGCCAAAACGAGCGAACAATTGCTACAAAAGACCAAAAAACATTTTTTTTTATGATACAAACTGGTTTTCCAAAGAGATAAAAAGAATTGCATATTATTATAAGAGAATACTTCAAATATCCTTACAACAAATTAATTATTGATAAAAGTAAATACAGTAAAGTAATATAAGTATAGTAATATATGTAGGTATATTTTTATCCAACTGTACCTCCGTTTAAGCCCGTGTGGTAAACTAGCGAGTAACTTGCGTAAGTACAGTTATTCCTTTTTCAAAGATATGCTTACTCAATACTTATATTTAATTAGTGTAAACATAAATGATAGTGCATATACGCTGGTCCAATTAGTGTCACTGCGAAAAAAAAAACGCGCGAATTCATTCGCGAGGTAAAAGAGTATTTTGCTAACACACGCGGTGCATAAATCGCAAGTGCGGAATTGCGGAAAAAATCCGCGCGTTTTTTCTTCCGCAATTTTGTAACACTTGTAGTTAGCATTCGGTATCACGGTTAATAAGTTCGTTCGCTTGACCAGTGTCGATGCACCATTATAAAAATCTGAAGGCTCGCGCAAATTATAGCGGGTATATATTACAAAGCATGATTTATATTGCACCCAAATCACGTAGGTATTTTTGTAAACCTTAACGTGTGTTTACCGCCTAATTTTTAACTTAAATATCTATATAAAACGCTAGAAGGCTTTTTTTTATGTTCCTTAAAAATATAGTACATTGCTTACAAGTATTCTTAAAACTCAGCTAAAAGTAATTAATGTACTAGTGACTAGCGCGTTTGTAAAACGTTATTTAGGTACGGCGTGGTTGTAGTCCAAACAGCAGATTGGTGCGTTTGTAACTATCGTAGTAAGATGGTTGTAGCCGTGATATAGTTATATCCCAAGAGATATAGTTATATGAAAGCGGTTCTTTTTTCGTAAATTAAAAAAAGAATAATATAAGCCAAGCTGAACTTGACTTATATTCTTCTCTCCCCCCCAAATAAGCGAAATGCTTGTGCTAGGAGTGGGTACAACAATAGTGGTTTGTCTGACGTGTTGTAATTAAATTGATTAGATGTGAGGTCAGGGGCCGTTATAAGGGGCGGTGGAGGCGGCTTTAGGTAGGACTTCGGCGTTTTAAGAGATGAGTTCTGAGAAACATGATTTTGCAGAGATATTTGATCGTTTGAGTTTTGTATAAGTAAAATAGCAAATAAAATAGCAAATAAAAGTTGTCCCTATTGTAATTCGTATGCTAATAGCGATATTAATTACACAATCTGTATCAAGTTTAATTATTATTGAAGTTTCTAACTTATGTACAACGATTGAGATCAATAGTTTAATTATATTACTAGTACAAGATTTGAGGTTTGTATATGTTTTGAGTACCATAAGTTCATACTATCATAATCATTTATTATAGTATTTCCTAGTAGTAGTACCTAGTACAAGCAAAAGTTCAATAAAATATTATAATAGTACTGTTCGATTTTATTAATTCACATATTATTATCTTATACTTAAAAAAACTGCAAACGCTGTTGCTATAGCAAGCATCACTGCTATTAGCTATTAGTATGAGTTTAAAAATATAATTACATATTTACAAAGTATTAATAGTTTTAGTAAATAGGAAATTTCTCGATAGCTTGATTTTGCAATATGTAACCTAAACATTCCGTCAATTTATATGATGAAAATATTTATGCATTTTTTGGTATCGTCTTTCTCTAGCACTGTAAATGTTCTAGCACTGTATTCTTTAAGATGGATCGACTTAGGGCCCTACCTCTAACGCTTTAAGTAGTATCATTTCAATATTATTTTGAGATGTCATACAATAACAACCTTAAACTTGACACGGTACGACAAGTTAAAATAATACTTTAAGTGTTGATGGTAAGCCTCCTATTTCAATTGCTCACAGATTTTTGTATGAAACTGGTTTACAGGCAACTAACTGGCTACAGGATATTGGTTTACCTACTAACAATTTTGTGATAAGTAAATGTTAGCCTTTGACTTTCATTAATATGGCTCTATCACTTTGCAGACTGAATGTTACGTTTTTCATTTTAAATCGGCAGAAATAAGATTTAATTTACGTATTATAGAGTAAAGATGTAAAAAAAAATTTTGAAGGAAAACATAAGTAGTTAGTGAGATAATCCAGTCAGCATTTTGGGTACATACCTCGGTCCTGTGATTTGAATGATGTTTTTAATATTAAATAAATATCTTGCTTATATATTATAATAATATTTAAAATTTTTATAATACGAATCAACAAAATGTTTAAGATTTTGTTTATTTTACTTATTATGATGATAAATAAATAATGATGAAAAATAATTCATGATTAATCATATCGGTAATTTATAATAAAAACATGACTCATAGTTTGTACTACATTTAGAGGAAAAACCAAAACACCCCTACTCATTTATAATACGCTTTTTAAGGCAATAGTGAATAGGCACCTTTTAGCCAACAGGATAAACTTTGGTATGACGAGAGTTAATATAGTCGGTTCTTTAAATTCAATACTTTTACCTAGAAGTTCTAAGTTTTCAAAGTTATTGTAGTTCTATGATAAGATAGAATTTTAAATTATACAATATCTCGCAAAAGCTAAACAAGATTACACGCATTATTAAAACTATTAACTAAACTATAATAATTTACGATGCATGTGTTCATGTAATTAGATTTCCTTAAACATAAATTATACCTATTTGCTTACTTATTTTTATTTACTAAATACATTAGTAACTAGTGATTAATATACTTCCCTTTCTTTACATTTCTTCTTAGGTCAGTTTTTATATTGATAGCTTTGTGAATTATGACAGTAGTAGAAAGTATTTTTTGAATAGTGAAAAAGTAATGGAACAAATTCGGATAAATAAAAAATAAAATACTTATATACTTATATTTCTTTAATTTTATTTAACAAGAATTACCCGTAATGTTTAATAGGAGAAAAATTGAATATTGTGGTTGAGTTTTATATGGTTGGTTTGTATCAAGCTATGGGGTGAAATATCGGCATCTGCTACAGCAACCATTTTATATCAAAGGTAGCAGATGGTGACTCGCCGATCACAGCACGGTAACCTTTAAAACGCTTAACTCGAAGAAGAGGTACCGTGATATAAACTGCTGAAGGGTGTAAAGTGGATTACTGTCACGGCTGTTGGTGCCTTTAAGGTTACGTTATACTAATGACACGATTTATCAGCATTAGTCGCGGACAGGTTGGCCGTTTGTGTGTCAACACACGATCGCTATACAACACTGATAAATTGGCAACCTAAGCTGGCGTCAACGCCACTTAGGCGGTATTGGGGCATGCGGCACTGTGTCCTTCGTTACCAAGCCCCCACAGTTACTGATGCCCTGCAAGCAATCGTGTATGTACGGCCAATAGGGTAAAACTTTCATGGCGACAAATCGTATCGTCAATACGTAGCCTCACACTCCACACTTTACACCCTTGGAGCTGATGTTCTGCTCTTGCGAACTCCACTCCGCTCTGGCGTGCCAAGCCAAGCTCGGAGGCAGGGGCCCTCTTTCGCAGGCCCCTAGGAGCATTCGGGTCCGTGGTGTCGCCACTCACCAACAGCTTCGCCACAAGCTGCCCTGCGGAATTCATTTGCTGTAAGTAAGGTTCGACTTATGAGGTGCCTTATCTTCCCAATCTTCCTCTGCAGAGCTGTAACCTGGTCCCTTAGACTTCAGGTCCACTGTAAAATTGGTGCCTTAAAGATGTGGTGCTGGAGGCTGCTTTTAAAGATCCTTTGGATGGTCTTTCAAACCAACAACTCCATCTTAAAAGAACTAAAGATAAAAAAAGACTTTCGTCGACTGTGCAGTTACAAATTCTGAAGTTCTTCGGCCACATCTCAAGGAATGAAGGGTCTATTGAGTGGTTGGTGGTGCAGAGTCAGATGGAAGAGAAAAGAGCGAGAGGGCGCTTACATATTTAGTTAGAGACAACTAAGGTGGAGTTCCCCCGCAACCTAGCCAACCATCACAAGTGGATAAGAGATCTAAAATCAAGGAGACTGACAACGTATAAATTATCAACGAATGTCATATCATCCCAGCGGCCACGGCCACTCTGACAAGAATGATCGATTGAGAAGAAGAAGAACCGCATAAAAGCTTAGCGAAACACCAAAGAACGGAGCTAGTTTAACTTGAATACTTGCAAGAATACCATTAAAGTTAAATCTTCCAAAGGACACTTCCAACAGCTTATCTAAATTCTACCTACTCTATCAAAATAAAAACTGAGATAAGCCAAATATTACCAAAACTCAACCGATAACTTTCATTTACTACTGATTGTTAGACAAACAAGTTTTATTTTCCGTATTTATATATACAAATAGTGCACAATTAATGCAATTTTATTTCTTAACTTGTATATATATAACTTGTATATATATATAAAAAAAAAATTGGACGGTCATACGCAATAACGATTCAACCCACAAACCTTTGTCAAATTAAAAACATAATGTAAAAGAATAAAATTAACTTTTTCAGTTGATTTGTTGTGTGTTGACTCATTATTGCGTATCAGCGTCCAATTATCTGGTGCAATATTAATAGAGATCCGCAAAAAGTGAATCGAATGACTAGTACAATTTTAATTTGCGAATCCTTACATTCTAGTAGAAAATATTAATATAATAACAATTTGTACTTTATTCAAAACTTCATTGACATTTCAAAACTATAGTGAAACATTCACTCGGTGACCGATGTTGGGTATCCAAAAACCAAGTTCAACGTGCTCTCCGAGGCACGGACGCAAACAAAAAGTGACTGCGTCCGTGCCTCGGAGAGCACGTTAAGGCGTCGGGCCCTGTTGTTATCGGTAGCTTCTGATAATAATCGTTAAACTTAAAAAGAGTATCTAGGTAACACTCGCATTATTATAATTCCAAGAAAACTCGTACCATCATACGAAAAGGGGTCACGAGTCACGACCCATGAAAATATCAGAAGGAGTGGTGCATCACACACAACAGACAATTATAGTTTATGTGTGGAAACCAGCCCAGCAAGAAGAAAGAAAGAATGAAGGGGTCACGATCCTCAGCAATGAGGAATATGTGTAAAATACTGAAATAATTAATATAGGCCTGATAGAGATCACTCTTAGTGATAAGGTCACCTTTTGTTTTACTTTATTTATGTACAACAATCTCTATGTGCATATTAAGTAATAAGTAAGTTGTTTAAATAAATAAAATAAAGTGATCGATTTTGTGACGTTAAACCTTCGTTAAACTCCTTCGAATGAACAACTCTCTCGAAACAAACAGTGTACCTAAAGTGCGAATTGCAATAATGATGACACCTACTTTTTTTAAATTTCTATCATGGTGACTGTCAAATTTACGGATCTCTACCGATAGTCAGTTGTAATTAATATTAATTAATACATCCGCCATGTAACTACTACACTATACAATCAGCTTCATGAAAACTTCAGACCAATTTATAGATGCATTGATTAAAAGTGACTAAATGAGAATCAGAACTTTTTAAATAAATATTTGACATTAAATTAATTCAGACCACAATTAGTTAAGCACACGCAAAGTAGATATTCAGAAAAGAAGAAAATATTGTTAACACCACGAATTTTTCATTACGTACAAAAATATATATATTTTTTAATTTATTTTGTTTTATATTATAAAAATATTTACATTCTGTATATTAGGCATTAAGAAAATTTATTATAAAATAGGGTAAATATAAAATAGGTAGGTAAGTTAATTTAAGGTATTAAGTTTTAAGCTACAATATAAATACCTAATTTAAAATTATAGTACATTATGGTACAAGTGTAAAAGTTGGTGATTACCGCTGAGGCGCTATTGAGACCCGAGCCGTCAGGTGAGGGTCTTAAGGTAGCCGAGAACGGTAATCATCAATATACACGTGTATCATACGACGTTTTTCAACACACTTGTGAAGAAAATAACACTAAAATAGTACATTATGGTACAAAACAGTGAAAACGAGTTGTGAAAATTTTTTCGCAATGGCGGGAAAAATTAATGTTGTTCTTTTGTTCGCCCTCTTGAGATGCTCTTGAGGGCAGGCAATGATCGACGACCATACAGCCTATTCAGGTGTTTATTTGATTTAATCAGTTTTCCGGAATGCACCTTTAATGGCCATAGACTAAAAGAATGAGGTTTCTTTTTCTTGGCTTTTCTCTTATAGCCACGTACAAAATGGGGTATTTCGAATTTTCTTTATTACAAAAAAAAAACAAAAGTTACTGACAGTTTTATTTATTAAACACGTACATGTTGAAATTATCTATTTAAATACGGAGTTGTATGAAATGAGCAAGCAATAGGTACATTAATTTAACACGATATTTTTATAAATTATTGAAGAAGATCTTTTTTGTAATAGAAACTTTTTTAAGAACACAGCAACTCACCCAATAAAATTTAAAAAAAATAAAATTCTATAACTCACATTGTGAATAATAGTAATCAAAAGTCACAGTTTGAGTTAGAGGTGTCATTGTGTGCCTAGTTGCGGTGAACCGGGAGCCCCTTTATGAGCAAGTGTGTTGAAAAGTATATAATAAGTACTTAAAAAACGAGGGATGAAAGACACACCTAACAAAAATACAGCCCTTATTTGAATTTAAATTTTTAAACTCAAATTGAGGCCGCAGGTGTATATTTTGGTATTACCTTTGGCCATTTTAAGCAACAATTTAACTTTTCGTTATCATGCGAAACCTACACAAAATATTCATTAAGGGTACTTAACAAATTAGGTTACGTAAATTAATATTATACTCTTGTGAGCAAATCTTTTGTAATCATTTACAAAAGAAAAATTGAATATAGACAGAAAAAATCAGATAAAAGATAAAGATATTACAATAGTATAGATATGAGATAAAATGGAATAAATCGATTATATCTGCCAACAGCCCCATACTTATTAGGGTGTGATAAGAAATTCACAGATAATTAATTCCAATTCAAGTTGATGTTATCAATATACAAAAAATACAAATATCATCAATATTGTCATTTTTTTGAAATCAGTTTGTCGATTTATTTTCTCCCGCGCTCGATAATGCAGGATAGGAATTATAATAATCAGCGAAAATTTTTTTTGTTTTACATTTTAATAATAAGACGTATATCTACCAAAAATTAAACATTTGAAAAAAAAAAAAAAATTAACTGCTTATATAATTATTATTTTTGTTTGAAAATTGTATTTACTTTCTTCTTTATAAAAGCCATTAGGGTAAGGAACGATTGATTGTCTCAAAATATCCATGGTCGAAGCTTACCAGCAGTCTCAGTCGGCAAAATGTTAACAAAATAAGACGGCTTTATTCATAGATTGGATATTTGTGCGTGTTTATTTTATTCTGACTAACAAACGCCCGACTGTTAGCCTTAGGAACTTCATGATAACAGTTCAGGAAAATATTATAAGAGATATACTTTTGGTCGTTCAACCCTCGCAAATTAAAGAAAAATCTTTGGTTTTCTAGCCTTCGTGGAGGTTTTTTGGATAAATATATTTATGTATGTACAGTCCTTATTTTTAAAGATTAAAAATACAGCTATTTTTTGTTTTCTTTTTCTTATTTTTATATAAATGCTACTTGATTGGATAGTATTATTTCAAATTTCTAATAATATGCTTATCCATATTGCATTATTATCCTGATTTTAAATAAACATATGATTTTTTTAGTTTTACCTTAATAAATGAAAGTATTTTTTGAGTTCTTTAGCCACGCCACTAGTTTACCAACCATGTTTAACTTACTTAATATTTTTAATTTTAATTTGTAATATATTTCTCAACATTTTTCTTGATTATTTTAACTTCAATACTTTTTCTGAAAAAGTCATTAAGTACTTGTAAGTGTATTTAACACCGTCATATTGTCTACGTCAATATATAGAAATCTTTGTGAGGTTAGACTTGGGCTTGGCTTGGGGTTTTTTCTTTTATAACTTTTTAGATTTGTCATTACAATTTTGTAACTAATGTTTTTTTTTATTTATTTTTATTTATTCATTAATTGTATAAGCGTGTTCGTCGTAATAAATGTTATGTTCTGCCATACTATTAAATAAATTAATAAAAGGCTGTAAAATGACAGTTGGTCAAAGTTTAAATTGTGTTTATTGCGTGAAAAATAATCTTTTCCTCTATCTGTTTAGTGTAATGTTATCATTTATACTGAGATAAAGGGATTTAAGATACGGATAAATCATTTTCTTAATTTTCAAATTCTTTCGTTCTTAATTTTCAAATTACGTTCCGTAAGCACCAAGTTATAAGAGTTTATTCATATGTATGAATAAACTCTTATAACTTGGTGCTTACGTATATTCAGAAAAATTACTAATTTTACACTGCGCATGCCTTCCAATCACTGTAATAAGTGCATCAAAGAGTATTAGCTCAGATTTTGTATATTTTATTATTATTCTAAAAATATTACACTATACAATATTGATTTAAACATTTTATGTACAGGCTACTATTTTTTCCTCGTCGGTTTCATGCCTTTATTAACTTTAGCCTATTATTTATTTATTTAAACATCCTATATACTATTTTTTTCTTAGTCCGTTTAATGCCTTTATCCTTTTAAGCCTATATTTACACCATAAGCTTTAAAAGCTTGCATTATACGGTCATCGACCGGTAAATAAATCTAAAGTACCTACCTAGCTAAGCTTTAGAATGATTAATTTTATTATTATTATTCAAAATATATTAAATATGGTACAATTTGTAAAGAAAGTACCTAATTATTATAATATTGATGGTTTATGTAACAAACTGCCACGTTTTTGTATTTTATTTTTCCTTCTATTTTGTAAGGTATAGTTTATGTACGCTCATAGAACTATGCATTCGCAAGACTTTCTTTCTCTACAGTCCTCTGAGAAAAAATTTCGAAGCAAGTAAATTAATTTAGATCAATTTTCTCGCCATTGAAATGGAATTTTCATTGACAAAAAATATATTAATCAACATTAATTGCTTAATTTCACCTTTATGTGAAGGTGAAATGATGCAGTGTGCAATATTTGTGATGTGTAAAAAGCACATATAATATTAGATTAGACTATAATTATTAAGTACATCGCTGGAATGTTGTTGTATGTTATTTTTTATATTTACAGTCACTTTATTCACTATTTATAATTATATTTACTATCATTATTATTTACATACTACACTTTTAACGCGACTTTATGCACCTCATCGTAAATATTGGCTAAGTAGTTATATATGTATAATATATAGGTATAGTATTATATTTAGGTGGATACATAATATTATAAAGCCATTAGGGGTATGGGTTTAATTGAAACTGCCAAACCTCCTTTCAAGTTAGCCCGCTACCATCTAAAACTGCTCTATCACTTCGCTATATACATTACATCTGATAATGAGATCACAGTCTAGGGCTATCTGATTTTGTTCACCTAAAAATAATTCGAAATGAATAGGTAGTAACATAACCTAAGAAAAACTATTAGAAAAACCGGTAAGTAGACATACTTACCGGTTATTCTAATAGTTTTTCTAAGTAAAAATGTCAATTTTTACTAGCTTTTTTTGCATGTAGTCAAAGTAGACACATACAATATACATGGCAAAGATGAGAAGTTAACTATAAGATAAGACAATCAATACAAAAATATGTTTCGTTAATGTTATTTACACACTTAATTAACGAAAATCTGAATTAAGTGAAAAATAGCGCATTCATTAAAACAATATTTTTCAGATAAACTTCGGATTTCAATATATTTCTCTTAGCTTGCATACTATGGCCTATATTTCTTTTAGCGTTACCTATCATTAAAAATGATTTTGTTTCATTTATTTATGATCGATATGATGTATCTAATATAGTTATTTGCGTATGTATTTTATCCCCTAAGTTTTCTTTCGTGTGTCTAAAAATATAATGAGCAATATTGGAAGAAAGCTATTTAAAACTTAATATATCTACTAGAGTATACCTCAGAAATTTAATTGAAGATACAGTTTATGCTCTGTTCTAAAAACCAGGCGACCTGGTTTAAACCAACCTTTTAGTACTCAGTATTATTTAAATATTCTGTTGATATTCCATACGATGACGTCCTTAAAATAAGTATCATAAGGACGTCATTCGCTGCTTGCCGTCAGTGACTGTTCGGATGTCTTCGTAGTTAAGTTAGTATTAAGTAGGATAAGTTTATTGTTATTTAGGGTAAGTATCTTTTAAACGTTTGGATGGGGTTGGCGTGCCAGCGGGTAAAAAACCCAAAAAAAAAAAAAAGATTAAAAAAAAAGGACGTCATTATATTTTTATAACATGTCAACACAATATTGAAATATACTTATTTTAACCATATCTATTCGAAAACCGAAAATTGGCTTTAAAGGTTGAATTTGGATCCCGCTATCTTCTAAAGCCAATTTTCCTTTTTCGTATAAGTATGATGAAAATAGGTACTATTTTAAGCGTTCCTACTTCTTTTCCCTGCACAGCTGATAAACTGTACAAATCGACCGTAGCAATTAACATAGTCGCATGTGAAAAACCACTACTCCAGGGCACGGCCGCTCAAAGCTTCAAATATGTGAAAAGTGAAAAACAGTCAACATATCCAACCCTTGCACTTGCAAAAACCAAAGATGGTTGGTTGATTCCAAAAGTTTCACAATTGGTGGGGGCATTGCTATCCCCATTCTAAGACCCTTAATGCAACAAAACGAAAATCGCCAAAATGTAGATCCGACACTGTTAATTGCTACGGTCGAAATAAAAATGTGAGGTATCCCCTTGCGTGTATTCTATACATATGTATTTGATCAATCAGTTCAAAGTTGGAACTAGGTGACTCTGACATTTAAACTGTACCAAAAATTATTATTGATTAATAATACGAAAGTATTCTTTTCATTTCCGGTGGTTGTTTGTGGAGTTAAAAATTGAATATTGTGTTCTAGAAATAAAACATGCACAGTTTTAACTTTTAACATTGCATTCTCCGTCCAGACTGCAATATAAACTAATCATTCATATTATTAATGAAGACGATAATAGAAGATATTTTGGCAAGAAAACTACTGAAATAGGCTCGTTTAAAAATGATAAACGTACAATTTAAAAATAATTTTAGACTGCTTAACTATAGTTTAGTTTAGGTTTCATAAGAAAAAGATATACCTACTTAGATTAAATTATAAAAAATGCCACTTATCTTGTCTTTTACGTAAGTATGGATTACTTTCGTCACTCTTTAATACGCATGATGACCGAAACCGATAATGTTTGGAAGGGTCAACTATTTCGAAAAATATCTTATTTCATAAAAAAAAAAAAAGGTTTGATATAAAATTGCCAATTTTTAAGTTTCAAAATTCACGCAAAAACGCTCGACGGTGTCATAGCTTCGTTCGTGACGTCACTTCTATGTTTTTTCATGGTTTTTCACTGTAGCTTGTCAAAGTTTGAAGTTAGATATAGGACGTATCATTCTTATTGGTGTTCAATCCAATATGGCAGAGTGCTGTATTTTATAGTTTTATTTTATCAAAATAAATATCAATCTCGGTCAAAATAGATAACTAAATAAGTTTTTTTAATGATTTTTTTCCTATTTCAAGAGAAAAAATTATAATTTCATTGATTCTCGGTTACTGTCGTCATACCTATCAATCACACCTATCAATATTTAAAAAATATTTGTTGCACTATGGGCTATAGCGGGGAGCCGACGACACTGAAAGATCCGTCATAGGCATCGATGCAATAGTGTTATCTTTTTTTTTTTCTTTTTTTTTTGTAATAAATTTTTTTTTGTGCAATTTTAGTTAAAAATCATACGAACTTAAGGTTGGTAACCGTTAATTTAAAAAGTCAAAAAAATGTTTAAAAAGCATAATCTTAAAACATATAGAACAAAGTCGGGTTTGTTCGAAAAAAAATTAATTTTCTCATACATTTTGTATCGAGCGGGTTTTTTGATGGCAATTAAACTAACCTTTACCCCGGAAAAACAGTAACTTAAGTCACGCGGACAAAATCGCGAGCAAAAGATAGTTATTATTATATAAATTCAAAATGTTTAACCTTTATTATACAGAGACAGACAGAGCTTTCAGTGTTACCAGCTCAATATACCACTAGATTGACCCCTTAAATTAATATTTTGTTAATTTATTATTAATAATTATTATTTCTCAATAAATATATTATATACAGGCTAGTGACTGTGTGGCTTGATTTGTTCGACGTTGAGTTTGTTATTTACAGTTGTACTATTGCTAAGATATAAATAATTAAGTACCTATTTTTGTTATTACAGTTAAAAATACATTATTATTTACTTAAAACTATTTTATTTACAAACTACTCGTTCATGTGTTAGACTTAGTACTTCGCGTTTTATTTATTACAAAAATATTTTCAAAATATTTTAAATAACTATTCACTAGATACCTTCTCTGTAATAATAATAATTATAGTATTTTATCTTAACTATAATGTACAGGCTACTGTGTGTGACTAGATTTTTTCATCGTAGATTTTAATACTTACATCTTACTAGCTCTAAAATAATAATGATATCCTTAATTTTAAATATTATACCTATACTTAGTCTGATTTTTAATTGCGTGGAATTCTGACGTATATTAATGTTACCAGAGATAAAAAAACCCACAAAAAATATAATTAGTTTAAACTTATAAAAATAAAAATCAATTGCCGCACATAGATATATGACAAATGCCTGTCAGATAGTTTGGGGTAAAGTCGAACTACAGGTGGTACTTAACCCTTTTTTTCATACAAATAACTCACTCTATTTATAAAATGACGTCAGAATTCCACAGAATTAAAAATCAGATTGTAGTTACTAATTAATTATTATATATTTACTTAGGCCTTTACTTCTATTATAGACGATTTAAGCATTATCTTGGAGGCATTTTTTTCCAGTAAGTAATTATGGAGAGCACTCGCTCTACATATGTGGCAATCATCGAACTATAACGCGCAGAAGCGCAATAGTCGACGCGGTAATAAGCCATTTTTAGTGCACCTTTACACACAACAACGTCACATTAGAACGACGAGCTTGCAGAAAATTACTAACAAGTGTAAATTGAAAAACACCCCCGACATGTGAAATTAAAAAAAATGTAATTCGCCATTTTGTGGTAGCGGCCATCTTGGATTTGAAATTTATCTACTAGTCAAGCCCTTTCATTTGATATCCATATTGAGGGAGATGAGAAAAAATATGTAATCCGCCATTTTGTGGCGGCGGACATCTTAGACCGATTTTTATTAAACATAGCTAAAAACACTCCCAACTAATTCAACTTTCAAACAAAAAGAAAAAAATCAAAATCGGTTAATCCGTTTGGGAGCTACGATGCCACAGCAGACACACACACATACACAGACACGTCAAACTTATAACACCACGCCATTTTACCGTCGGGGGTTAAAAATGACCCACTGTGTTGTGTAAGGGTGTCATAGTTCATCACATACACGGATCACGTAAATAATTACATGGCACTCACACATTCATTGTTTGGAGCGGAACTTTGTTACGAACTTCGTCTTCGGCACGGTTGCTTCAGCAAATTTTAACAGACACCTAACCGTTAAACTTTGCGTTACAGAACAAAATGTCAAAGAAACCATTTTAACGAATGTATGTAACGATAGCAAACGATTTGAAACAACCGAGCCTTAGCGTTATAGTTCGATGGCGGTAATACTTAAAATTAAAATGCTAATATTGCCTTACTGAAGTATTAAGAATAGAATAGATATTTTATTTGCAGATACACGTATTATAAGATGTTCATTTACATAAAATTTGTTGCTGCGCATTTTATTGAAGTAAATAATAATTGAAAAGGAAACACCTACGGGCAAAAATCTAAAGTATTAGAACGATATTGAAAAAAAAAAATTCATTCCTACCATTTTTCCTACTGTTAATAAAAAAAATATATTCCTACTGAATTATTCGAAGTGATTTTAAAGATTAGAGAGATGAACTTATTATTATTTATTAGGTAATAATATATTGGTAGCTTGGTTCGGTCGTTTTTTCAATATATTTTACATTTTTTTATGACTTTAAACTTTAAATAACATAAATTTTTACTTTTTATATTCATAACGACTAAGGAAGACTTTTGGGAATGTCAATCAATGGATAAATTTTTTTATAGTAGATTTATGTACTTAAACATAAAAAAATAGTTTCTATTTTTCATGCAACACCAAAATGCACCCGTGCTATTGTTAGAATGTCTTTTAATCTGTATTCATTAATATGAATTCATTAATATTCATTAATATGAATACATATTAAAAGACATTCTAACAATAGCACGGGTGCATTTTCTTATCAAATTAAAGAAAATACGATGAAATAAGGTAACCCATTTAATTGTTTCATTAAATACTTAGCTAATTTTTACTTCATCGTAACTATCTCGAACGCAATCGAGACGGCACGAGATTTCTGATTTCACGAGATTTTCGGCATAATTTTGTTTTTCGTAATTCGGTGACGATTTGAACAGTATAGATATTCATATCAACTTTTAGTAAACGACATATGCTATTTTTTTTGTAGTTTTTCGAATAAGTTTAATTTATTGCCTTGAAAAACTAACATGAAGTCAGAAAGTTATTTTTTTTGCTTAACCTTCCAAGATATTTTTTTTTAGACGGGTACGTATAGATTTAATATACTTTTCCTTCTTAATTGTCTATGAGGTAAATTTCGTTTTTCTGCTATTTCAATAATAATAATTATTACTTACACTATTTCTCTTTTATCGGTGCCAAGACTTTTCTTTTCATGGGAACTATCGTATATTTACAAAGTCCCAGTTTTAACAACATAACCTAGTTGTATCTTGTTGGCCAAGTATTAATAATATTATATAACCAAGTGTTAAAATTTATATACTATTTTTAATAATGAGACCACGTAGAAATAAATGTATTTGGTATAATTGTTAAACTTAGATAGTAGCAATAATATATTTATTGTATTTTATTATTAAAAATAACTACATAGTGCATAACAAAATACTTCGACTAGGCATTTTGAAGATAAGTAATATACATCATTTTCAAAATGCCTAGTCGAAATAATCTAATGAAAAAAAATCTAAGGAAAATGGAAATGATAAATTCTAAATACAAAAACTGCCTTCCAAGTTTTTATTTAAACCTTTGTGATAATTTTTGTTCATAATCAAAATTATTTAAAATCATCCATTGATAAAATGACAATTAAATTAAATTTTAATTAGTGATACGACTTTGAACTAGTTAAGATTTTATTATGTTTTAGGTATTAATCGTTTTCAATTACAAGTAAGAATACCGTACTAATTCATAATTTAACAAATTAAACCTCATTAATATTTAAAACCGATATAAATAAAATAAAAAACATTATTTTAAAATATACATAATGAATATAGAAACATATAAGCATATAAATATAGTACATTATCTTATATTTATTTATATACTCGTATTTTGTAATTTGAATTATGATTTTAATGTGCGTTATTCATTATATTATATTATATTTATATTACATATAATAAGCGTTATCTTAATAAAAAAAAGCATTTTTATTTTAACCTATTACCATCATTTTAATGATCTAAATAAGAAAAAAAGGTTTAACCAATATCATAAACGGTGAAAATTCGATTTCTCACGTTTGCGTATTTTTATGTAAGTTTGTCAATTTCGACAGGATTATTAGATATATTTGTGTATTTTTTGATTTCCGTTGTTTATATATAAAACTGTTCAGACATAAAAGGTTTTTTTTTTCATTTTTTCTCAAAATAAATTAGCAGTCAGAAGCAGTGAATTCAAAGACTCAGGGTCATTTAAAGTTTTCATTTAAAAATTACTTTAATGAAATTTAAAGATACCAATTTGTAAATAGGTAGTTGTTCAAGATACTTATTAAAATTATTACATTACATATAATTACATTCGATATAATTTCGAGCCCTTCGTCTTTATTTGTATTCTTCTACTTACTAGAGTTACAATATTATATAATTATTGGGATTTTAACTTGTTTTATAAGCAACGGTGTATTTTTTTGTTAACGTGTAGCTTTGCCTAACTGACAGTTAAATTGTTTTATTTATATGCAGTTATTTACTCACATGCATGAATACCTACATATTTTTTTAATTTTATAGCCTTAAATAAATATAAAAAACATTGTATTTCTTTTTGCTGACACTTCTATAAAGAATTAATAGATTATTCCTAAGTATTATTATTTAATTTATAAAAGTACAACATTTATAATACTTAAGTATTACTTGGCTTTTAGTAAATGCAAGTAAATAAATATTAAGTTATTTTATTACAAAATATTTTTTCATAAATATTGCTACATATACAAACACCGTTATCTAATTTTGTACAAGCTATTTTTATGTCTTTAAGGTTTTAGCTGTCATTGTTATATAATAGATATATTTATTTATATAACAATATTTATTTATTTATTTATTTATAAACGTCAACATTAATTCAAAAGGAAACCATAAGGACTGAAGTACATAGAACGAAGTATCAAGTAGACAAATATCAAAAAGACGCGTTTTTAAATAATAGTTACAATATACTACTGTCAGTATTGAGTAACTGAAACGAAAGCGTAATATTTTAATTGTTAATAAAAATAATTAAACATGGAATGCATGTTTATTTTAACACATTTTTGTTTAAATATGTTTTAAAAACTAATTTTACAAAGAAAACTATTAAGTAATAAAATAAAGCAATATATTATGCCGATGAACCGTCATACGGTCCGGCAGCAAATATTTTTATTTTAGTTTAAAGAAAAAATTCGAATAAATCATTATAAGATTAAAATAATAAAATATAAGGAAACATATTTAATAGTAAAAGGCATTACTAGCTTAAATATTAATTAGCACATAATTGTAACTAAGTTATCGGGGTCACAATTCACTCAAGATTTTCTGTACAATATTTTCTTCACGCCCGTAATTTGCTAATTTCTACGTTAACTCTTTTCGTGTTAGTCATTTGCTGATTCGAGTATGATATTTTTACAACTTACCGTAAATTTTTACGACTTACCGTAAATCAAATATTAACTGTAAGTTATTATTGTTATATATTTAAATAACATACATATATTTTTATTGCTTACAGCTTTAATTTTGGAAAAAAGCACTAGGCATATTATAATTATACAAATAAGATAAGAATTAAAAAAACTCAATTTCAGCTGCTAAAATAATATAAAATATTCACATCAAGTGATTCCATTTCATGATCTTAATACAATTTACCACACCTTTTTTCGATATCAAAGTATATATTTTCATGAGGTTGCAATAGATTAGAAAAAGTTTACACAAATATATTCCTATCATCTTTAAGATAGTAAAATCTAAAATCTTAAATTATGCTGTAAGACTACTAATGTTATGGTAACATTTAATAAACGTGTACGTCGAATCCTTTTTTGGCTGCTATAGGTAGGCGTTCACCCAGAAGGTACGGGTTTTCCACCTAAAATTGCAAGTATCAAGTTAAAACCATAATCTTTAGATAAATAATAGCAGCAATAGTAGAGCGATCTCTTTGTCTAACAGGAAACTTAAATAGCTCTATCTATTTTTTTTGAGACTAATTATAATATTATAAAAAAATAATAATATTATAAAAAGAAAAATGGCATTGTGTTCTAATATTAAAAACCTTTATTTTAAGTATATAAAAAAATGTATTCAAATTCCCAATTTGATTGGGCCAGCAAGGGCCTACGTTTCTCTGATGCCCGGGCTCCACCTGCGCCGTAACGCGTAGGTAAATTAACACGATAATAAAGCCATTACGCAGATGGGGCCAATATTTAAGACGCTAAGCGCTAATCTATTTGAGCGCAGCCGTTGACACTAACATTAATGCAGATGGAACAGTAGCGTGAGAGGAGACCTGCGCTAAGTAGTGAGACTTTGATGGCTGATGGTATTGATGATGATTTTTATGCTATACTAACGTCGTTCATGTACTTTTTGGCGACAAGATTCTTGTGGTGGTCGGGGAAGCGCATGTCCAGCTCGGAGGGCGGCTCCGGCGGACAGCTGAACATGTGCTCGCCGTCGCACATGCAGCGCTGCGACAGCTGGTATTCACGGCTGAAGGCAGCCGTGTTCTCAAAATCACTGATGCAACCTTGTTCTTCTGGAAGGTGAAACGGTAGATCAATCAACGGTAGATAATAACTTTATTGTACACAAGGTAAAGCTCTACCAGGCAACCATCGGTGAAAGTAGTAAATTAGGTGTGAGGGTAGTATGCAACATAAATATATATTATTTACCTTAGTGCTAAAGTGTGTCTCAATGATATAATATTAGCAAAGGATTGAAACCTTGAATATCAATTGTTTTTGGTACTGACTTACCAGTGTAGCCGACTGGACAAGGGTTGGGCGGGTTACAGTAAGCCGGGAGAACGGCGTCGGTCTTGACCATCTGCCTGTTGGGCACCAAGCCCGACGGCTGCAAGCGCTGCTCACCCTCGCCCGCTCCGCCGGTTACGTACTGATGGCCCCACAACGAACTACAGGGAAAGAAGTGTGGAGAGAAAACGATACACCCGAAATAACTATAAAGTATTTAATATAAATTAGTAATTTAAAATAAATAAAAATAAAACTTTATTTATTTATCAATGTACATAATATAACAAATGTGAAGCCTTATCACGACACACACACACACAACCATGAGCCACGCGCCTTTGTGAATTGCAAGAACGTCAAAATCGTTCATATTAAGCGCAGAATGTTCAATTCGCAAATGGTTCAGTTTCGCAAATCAGAATAGAGCACTATTTTGAACAATATAACTATAGAAACGAATACTACAATAATAATTAGAATACATTAAGCTTTTACAGTAGTCAATACTCAATAGTTTCCTGCAAGTATTATTTGTATAGGTTTGAATTTATTCTTTTGCTTATAGGGTTTCGTAGGACGACAGTCAGTGGGCCGAGTATTGACACTGCCTCGTTAAAACCCACACCGAGATGCTTAATTATTTTAAGTGCTTGACTTTTATGTAACTTCAGCAAACATTTTAATATTCTATGTAGTATTTACTGGACCCATTTGGAGCTTAGTCATTGATATTTAATGATGTTGTTTAGGTGTTTATAATTTAATACAAATATTATACGCAATTTCTTGCAGCTTTTATAACTGTGTTTATTTTTATTTGTGCCAGATGGAAAGTGACGATGAGCTCTAGGTTTGAGGATATTTTCTGAGAAGATGTCTATTCATTCTTGCTTTTAAGGTAATCAAGTCATACGCGGCAGAAAGAGCATTCCACACCTAAGCACTAGTTGTCTTACTTCTCTTTAGGTACCGTGACCAGCCTGTGATACCAAGATTACCTGCAACTAACCTATAGTTGCAGGTAGTCTTGGTCGCGCAGGCTGGGGTAGGTCAATCTACTTTACCTGTGCTGCAGGTACTCTTTGTCGCGTATGTTGTGGCAGGTTAGTCTTTTCTTAAACATTATAGGCACACGCCTGACCTAGTGGTCAGGTGTGGTCAGTCTATATAGTTAGTTTTTTTTAAATGTTTGAGGCTCCGAGTTTCCTCAAATTGTCAGATTCCCCTCCGATGTGGCGGTCGGAGACCTTTTCTATATTTTTTGTAATTGTCAAATTACATCGGTCTTTATAGATAGCTGATGTTTATCTGTGCTGCAGATATTCTTGGTCTCACAAGTCGAAAAAAAAATGTTTGGACAATTAGTAAGTCTTTATGGATGTTTACCTATGCTGTAGATTCTCTTGGCCACGCAGTTGGGGCAGGTTAGTTTATATAGTGCTTATATGTGCTGCAGGTACGCTTTGTCACTCACGTAGGTGTGGCTACTTAGTCTGTAAAAGTGGCTACCTGTGTTGAAGGTACTTTTGGTCGCGCAGGCTGAGGCTGATTAGTCTTTATAGGTAGCTGGTGTTTATCTGTGCTGCAGGTATTCTTGGTCGCGCAGATTGGGGCAGGCTAGTCTATATAAGTGTTTACCTGTGCTGCAAGTACTCTTGGTCGCGCAGGCTGGGGCTGGGGTTGCCGTCGATCAACGAGTCGTAATCGAGCTGCTCGTGCTCCAGCTCTTTGTTGGCTCGGGCCATCAGCGCGAGGTGTCTCTCGCTCGACGGGAACTCGAGGTACGTCGACGCTGCGTCGTTGAAGTCTTTGCCCATACGCTCGACAACCTCACGAAGCAAAGCTTCCGTTAAGATAGGATCCTGAAACAGGGTGCTCTGTTAAGGTGCTACTCCACTTAATCGATCGGCTTCAATACGACGATGACCACAAAAAGTGAGATAAACATTACGTTAGTCAGTAAACATGACTAGAAAAATCTGGGCAACTTTTTATTAGACATTCTGTTTGAATCTTTAGATTGTTATTGATACTTGTATTTACTTATTTAATTCATTTCGATTTGGCTACAAATTTTGTAGAGATTGTTTTTGACTGAATATATAACTATGAAAAAGTTAAGTAGGTATGAGATGCGTGGATACGAACCTTTTCCCCAATAGAACCATGGGGGATATAGCCCATCACCCCGACGATGCTTATGGCCATAACCAAAAGTCTTTGATGGTCCATTGCGGATCTAGTAACAAAAATTCTGATAAGTACTTATATTTAGTTTTTACTCAAATAGCTTGACTTCCACACCTTTGTTCTCGCACCAACAGACTAAATATTATGTTGATTAAGTTGCATCCACACTAATAAAATAAATAAAATTACTGTGCCCAAGCATTTCCCTCAGAGTAGAGGAATTGGAATATCCGGTAATATTATTTACGTAGTGCACGGAGCTCAACACGCATTTGTTTTATTGGTGTGAACACAGCTTTAGATGGCTTTACTTTCTTTGAAGAGAAAAATTTCCATTTAATATTTGATAAGAAAAATTGGCGATGGAACTGACAGTTCATAAGGGTCTATACAGACGCACTACATTTGGACTGCAAGCTGGCTGCTAAGTTGCAGCTTGAATGCGGTTTTAATTCAGTTGATGTAACTACAAATTGTAGTTCAAATGTAAAGTCTGTATTGACGCTAAAATGAGTCGTGGTTAACCTGTAAGCTAGGAAGCGATGCGCTTTTTAAAATCTCCCCCACATGGATGCGTTTTTATCGGTGGATAATGAAATCTCAATACATTATAAAAATATGTATATCTTATATCTATATCTTTTTCCGCATGAAAGAGATAGCATGAGGTTTAGTTCTGACAATTAAGAGATTGTGATTGATACAACAAAATTAGCCACAATTTTTACTTTTAACGCACTGACAATGTGGGGAGGCCTTAAAATGCATTGCCAATAAATTATTGTAAAGTCCCCAATTTGTAATGCGCACTGTTTTATCATTTTGACCTCGTCAATTACAATTTTTATTAATGGAACTAATCGTAAGCATTTGTCATAATAAAATAATCGTTGACAAAAAATCTGTCAAAAAAACAATGCTTCGCGATTATTCATTGTTGCCTTAGAAACATGATCAATTGTTCGGGTTTTTGTTAAGATTTTTTATTGGTACTTAGCATTTTATTAGCGTACAATGATGCGAATCAATCACGAACTACAAGTTACATGACATAACATTATTGTGAGATGTTTTTCTCTATAAAAACTATCAAGTTACAAGTGGGAGTCTGTCTGGAGCCGTGAATATCACGGACAAATCTTTGGAGGTTAATTAGCCATAAAAATAATATACATCGTTATATTGAGACTGATCTGTGAAGTCTATACTTAAAATAGGTATTAGGAAAAAAATTACACACGAACTATGGCGTCGAATGAATCTTTTATGAGTCATGCAGTGTCAAAAATGGAGAGATCCATAGGAGAACGAACTAGAGTTACCGATATAGTTCATGGCCACATGGTAATGAGCGGGGGATATAGTTCGAAGAACTGATAGTCCCGAGGTGCTGGAGTAGCAACCTTGCATCGGAAACCGCAGCGTTGCCCGAGTCTCTACTAGGTGGACGAATGATATCAAAAGTGTTGCGTTGCATGGAGAAGTTGGAGGCGCGGCGTAAGATCGCGGTATGTGGAAGTCTATATAAGAAGACTATGTCCAACCGTGGGCGACTACCGATTTATAAACAAGAAGAAGAAGAGGTGTCTTATACAAACAACGGATATCGCACTCTTTCGTTAGAAAATTTTAATCGATTGTATTGCAAATGAATAGTCAATACCTAATGCGATTCAAATGAGCATAGGACTGCCAAACAGCGATTTTATACTTATGTCCTGCTCATATGCGGTATACACTGAGTGAGATAGAAACAGAAAATGGCGCCTTCTCATTCTTATTTGAATCGCATTATAGAGCACCTGAGTGTGAGGAAGAATTTTGATCAACGGTCGTTTGCTTAAAACGCAAATAAATCTGAGAAGGTATACGATGTCGAAACTCAGATCCCTCCAAAAGGAGGCGGAAATTTAACTAGTATTCTATCTATCACTGTTCTAAGATGTCTATTTGAGTAAGGAACCTTAATTTTGCTTCAATCGAACGTAACTCCGCGTAGGCGTAACGATTAAGATGCTATCAAAATGTTTTTTGTTCGCACAGACCGGCTTCCTTTGATATATATTTACATTTGCATTATAATTGACGCGCGTTAATTAGAATATAAACAAAAACATATTGATCTTTAATTTTTTTTAAACTAGAATTTGTATGGACTACTAACTTTTATGTTTCATTAGGTAGGTACCTTTTCTTAACTGTTTCTTCTACTACTACCTATATCGAACAAAAAATAAAAATTTGACGCCGTAAATGTGTTATGTAATGCAATTTAATTTTAATGAAGATGTAAAAATGGGCAATATACAAGCAATATAGTTAATAGTGTTGACAACGGCAGCGCGCGGGCGGCGCACGTCTACCTCCCACGCGTGGCGCCCGCGCATCTTTCACAGACTAATACATAACCTAACTAATGATTAACATTGTATTTGCTGTCCCTATACAAATGACAGCTTACATATTTTTCTTCTTCTTTCCTTTCGTGAATAGCTCTTTCCAGTGCCAAGCCAGCACAATGCACTTCGCCGATATCGAGTAGTTAGCTTAAATACCTATTATGTATCAATTTGAAGCGCCACATATAACTTACGAGTGTCACTGGAACTAATAATATTGCAAATGCCGCATCGACCTCTATAATATATAAAATCATTGAACAACACGTTATCATAGATTACCTAATTATTATAGAGGTGGGTGCCCCATTTGCAATATTACCTATTACTTCCAGAGTATCTGCTCAGTGCTTACAACGCCAAAATGGCTTCAATCAAATCCAAAATGGCGTCAATCATATATGTAGGTCCAAAACCAGAATGGACAGCAGCCAATTATAATTTTTATCACTTGCTTTACGATGCAGAAAAACACCGTGAGGTACCTGCACTCCTGTTCTACATAATATTCTAAAGGGTGTGAGAAGTCTGCCCTATTTGCATTAGGCTAGCATGGTAGACCCTTCTCTAAGAGGACACTTGCGCTCAGTAGTGAGCATTGCTCGTGGTGATGATGATTAATGTTCGAAGCCTCAACAGCTCAGCGATCAAAAGTGAAGACTGAAAACTGAAAGGTCGACGTTTCGATCCCCACTCGTTGCATTACTTTTGTACCCACTCCTAACAAAAGCTTACCGCTTATTTGGAGGGAAGAAGAGAATTTATATTCTCTTCTCCCCTCCAAACTTATGTCCAGCTCGGCGTGGCTAATATTCTTTTTTAAAAAAGTTTGAGGTATTGAGGCTTCGATATTTAAATTTTAAATGTATTTCTCTGTCCTTAGCTACTCTGTACCCGTAGAAAGTTTGAATGAACACTAGTGAATGGACAGAGCTATTGCAGCGATCGTTTAAGCTGGCCATACAAACCGGTCCCGTGTTATCGGTAAAGCCTCATTCAATGTAGTGACATTGGCAAAACTCGGCTTTACTATATTACCTACTAAAAAATAATGGCCATAGCGGCCAATCTCCACAGAGATTAGCTATCTGCGTAGGAGATATTATAGTGCACAAGTGTGTGCACTCTCTATTCCCTTACGCTCATAGTCCGATGGGACGGAAATCTAACACGACCTGAGAGAGATCAGGCGCAGGAGCTTTACGTGCAGATGTGACTTAGGAAGGGGATAGAGAGCGCACCTATGTTTGTGCACACTTGTGCACTGTAATATCTCCCCCACAGATGGCTAATCTCTGTGGACATTGGCCACCGTGGGCGGATTCGGTCGGGAGGGCATTGTTATTAGGTATTATTATTTTCTATCAGTTGCTAATTATGAAGAAGAGTACCTAATTTAATTAATTTAATTAGTTATCTATATGTTAGCTTTCCGCTTATTTTGAAGGTCGAAGAAAATGTAAGTCACGGTCATCCTGGCTAGTAATCTTTAAAAAAAATTAATAGTCGAAGTGTAATAGTTTAAATAGTAGTTGAATAGCCAGTTGTGCAACGAACAAGTGGACAAACGCATCAATCAATAAATAATTGCATCAGGCGCAGAATCCGACGCCCAGATTTACCTGGAAAGGGGTGGGATCTACCCCTCCAACCCCTCCAGGGTCCAGGCGAACGAGGTGCAATCAATACAGCGCGCGTTGCATTCGCTGGCCTTGTTCTTTGCATGTTAACTGAGTTATAGTCCTTCCATTTCATTTTCACCCCTTAGGAGGGGGGAGGGGGTAATCTTACAGCTCAAAAAATTTCTTTTAATAATTTTTTCACTATTATCTTATTAATATCCTACTAATATTATAAATTTTCATTTTCCTACTAATATTATAAATGTGAAAGTTTGGAGGTATAGATGGATAGATGGATGTTTGTTACTCGATCACGTCGCAACGACTGAACCGATTTGGCTGAAATTTGGCACAGAGATAGATTATATTATAGTCTACTAATAACACATAGGCTATTTTATATCCCGGAAAATATGAGAGTTCCCGTGGGAATTAAAAAATTAATATTTATAAAATAATTGAAGTATCTCTTTCTTTTCGAAATAACTACCACTTATCTATCTGTCTGTCGGACTGTCCGGGTTAATCTTCAGAACGGCTTTTTTTGACTCGAATTCCGAAACGTATTTACGATTCTACATTGCGCCCCACTGTTAGAGAACTAACTAGAAAAACAGTAAATCTAGCTCTTCTTGTTTAACTTTGAGGCCCTGGTAACTTTCTTTGCAACCTCGATTGGCATAATAAAACCCCGTAAGAATTTTGAAAAAGTGCGGATTTAATTCTTGGCCTGTGTATTAATTTTTTTTAACCTTACTTAAGCAGTTTTATTTTCTTCAAAATGAACGCCGTAGTTTCTCCGGAAAAAGTTCTCTTAGTTGTTAATGTCACCTCACTAACCACTTTCAAAACAACAGCTTGTATCCATAACTACCTACTTGTTGAATTTCAACCTTTGTTTATGCCCGGGTAACAAAGTCGGGTACACGTAGCTCAGGTCCGAAACATCAATAAAGGTCAACATGCAGGGCGCAGGTGCAAAGTGCATCTATCATGCATTTCATCGGATACGATACGAAACGACCTAGAAACGATATCGCTACATCGCGTCACAACATCGAAGGCGACATGTACAAGATAACATCAGGATTTGTCTGACACGTACCTATCGCTGATTCCAAACAAAGCCTTATCAAGATCTTTGCTATAGTGGTATTAACATAAACGAAATAAAATGACTAAACTCAGGTGACAAAACTTCATGATTAGGTATAGTTAATTTAAAAAACATTTAGTAAAATAGCTCGCACCGCTTTCTGTTTCAAAGGAATAAAAAAGCACGAACTAATATGATGAACTATGACGAGAAAAAAAAGTGAGGTACATAAATCTATCCTTACTTCCTTACTATCTTATACTTAGGTATAGAAGTCGATTCCGAAATAATTGTATAATTTAATGACTTATAATAATTAATACTCGTATGTAAGGAAAAATGTAGTTAATCTCAGGGCTTTAGACTCATCGCGCTATCTCCAGAACAGGCATGTAAAATACCTAAGACCAAAGTAGAAAATAAAAACTCTATAATTTTTCTAATAATTCTAAAATATGTCATTTGAATATTAGACCTTAAGAACCTGTGTTAAGAACTTTGAAACAAGTAATTAGTATATAAAACACGAAAAACTTCAGTGCAAAAATAGTCTTTACGACCTGTAACCTTGATTATCTATCTAGCTTAATAAATCTCAAAACTCTAATTTAGAGCGTGCTCTGACTTAGCTCGGACTTAAGATAGAGTTAAAAACAGACATAAATGTACTCTAAAAAAAACTGTCTCGTTTTAACTCTGTTTTGACTCTAAGCTGAGTGAGGGTGCTGTTTATAGATTTCAGCCTAAGGTTCTATTGCATTATCTGAAAATCTGGGGCCTTACCACGCAATAAAAATGAGACAATTATTATAAAATCCAAGAAAGTTATTTTCTATATCAAATATGATTAGTCATTACGTAACGCGTAAGAGAGTATAATATATCAGAGCGGGCAAAGCGAAAACATTGTTACAACGCAAAAGGCTCTACTGCGCACGCTCAAACCAGCTGTTGCGTCCCTACAGCCTCGGACTAAAAATAGCTAACTAAAATTTTCCACGGGTTCTATATATTACGTAATAAAGCATAGCATATGCAAAGCGAAATGGCCAAACACATATCTACAGGTAATACTCAGCGTACAAAATAAAATACTCAAAGGATCGTTTATATGAAAAAATAAGTACTTAAAGGTACAATATTTAGAAATATAGAATACATAATATTATTATAGAATACATAGTAAAAAAGAAATGAAAGAAAATTAGGATATAGAAACTCTTACATTTTAATAGATAGGGTGGGTGAGTGCGTCACAGTAGTAATAACCAGTGACGTCAGGCGACGCGTGGCAAAGGTCACCTTCTCCGGTACCACCAAAACAACAAGTGTAAATTAAAAACTTAAAACACCCCCGACATGTTAAAACATCCTAATCGCTAGTCAGTAATCGTTCGAATAAAAATATGCAATCCGCCATTTTGTGGCGGCGGCCATCTTGGACCGATTTTCATCAAAAATAAGAACACTCCCGACTAATTCACCTTACAAACAAAAAAACAAAATTAAAATCGGTTCATCCGATCGGGAGCTACGATGCCACAGACAGACACACACACACACAGACACAAACACGTCAAATTTTTAACACTCCGTCGTTTTTTCGTCGGGGGTAAAAAACAAATAAACCCACAGTCACAACACCAAGAAAATAGAAAACAAAGTGTATGTACGTATAGTATAATAACATACAATTACTTACATAGATCAGAAATTGTGTTGGAAGAATAGATACGAGTAAAAAGCCCATTCGTTAATATTCAAAATCCGACTTACTTGCAGCCTGACCAAACTCGCTATTATAATTATCAACGCCACCGCAAGGTACATGCACTTGTTTTTTACTATTTATCCCGGGGCACTATTTGTTTTAAAATATGTACTCACCGGAACGTTTGCACGAGCGGAGTGGGCCCCCGAAGAAGGTCCTGCCGGATCGATTCCGCAGCGCATGCGTCCTCAGGGATTCTACGCAGGAGTATTCTGAAACTCACTTTACTCTGCCATTTCAAACGTTACCATGTGACCTTTGATTCGAGTTTATTTATGACTAAACGATGCCCGCGACTTGGTCCGCGTGGATTAAGGTTTTAATTCCCAGCCTATGTAATGTAGCCTAGTGTTAATCCGTATGAGCTCGCTCCACAAATTGCAGCCAAATCGGTTCATTCCTTGTGGCGTGAAGGAGTAACAAACACACACACACACACACACACATATATATACAAACTTTCGCCTTTATAATATTAGTGTGACTAGCGACTTCGTTCTCGTGGTGTTAGGTTTTTTGAAATCCCGCGGGAACACTCTGCTTTTTCGGGATAAAAAGTAGCCTTTGTCACCCTCCAATGCCTCAACTGTAATGCAAGAAATCTTATTCAATCTTCTTCTTATTCAATTCAGTCTCGTATATTTGGTACGTTAGGGTACGTTCGCAGTTTTGTCCGCGTCGCTCAATGGATGAATTACTGAGTATTTTTTGCAACACTATTTGATGCAATGGTTATTTTTTTTAAATACCTATTTGTATGGAAAATGTGCTTTCCCGAAAATATAAGGAAATAATAATTAAAGTAATAAGCCCTTGTCTATTTTTTCTGGTGGGAGGCTTTGGCCGAGGCTAGTTACTACCCTACCGTCAAAGATGTGCCGCCAAGCGATTTAGCGTTCTGGCACGATGGCGTGTAGAAACCGATTAGGAGCATGAGTTGAATGTATACTGCCATACCCCTTCCAAGTTAGCTCGCTACCATTTTAGACTGCATCTTCACTTAGCATCAGGTGAGATCGCAGTCAAGGAACTTAAGTCAAGGACTATCTTGTCATCGAATAAAAATAAAAAGTTCTCAAACATAGGTACCAATGTAAAAAATAACGTCGCTCCATAGCTCTGTAGTGTTACACTTAAAGGCTAATGCGTGAAAATTGGCAAGCTTGCCTGCGGGAACTATATTAGATATGTAACCTATGTCATTCGTATGGTCCTTCATTTATATAGGTACGTCATGTGAACACACGCAAATCCTCAAAAAAAATATTATTCCACCCACCGTCGAATCGTCAGCATCTAGTATTTGTGGTAGGTTCCAAAAGCTTATTCCTATGCCTGAAGTGCCAATGCAAATGCAGTAGCGATATCAAAATGATGTCACAGGGAGAAAGCGATTTTCTTTGTTATGACTGAAATCTCGCAGTTTCAGTCACGAATCAGCTTTCATGTCGTATCGAGAGAGATGCAATATCGCTTTACATCGATATTTATTACTAACGTATTGCCATTACATTCACACACTTATAGGTAAACTACCTTTTTCGCGCGGCTTCGCTTACGTTAAGTATGATTTTTAAACCCCTATTTTACTCCCTCAGGGTTTGAATTTTCAAAAATACTTTCTTAACGGATATCTACATAATAATGCTATCTGTATGCCAAATTTCAACCCTAACCGTTCAGCAGTTTGAGCTGTGCGTTGATAGATCAATCAGTCAGTCAGTTTTCCTTTTCCTTTTATACATTTAGACAATCGTAAGTCGCAACCGCGGCCCTCCTGATTCCTTCCTGAACGATCGCGAGGCAAGAATGCGCTTAACCAATGAGGTACCTAGTCCCAAGCTTTTACTCGAGCATAATTTTTAACTATTAATTAATAGTTAATTAATATGAATAATTTTTGATTCTGCATGACGATGTCACCACCTCCTCGACCTATACCATATGTACTTAAGTACCTATAGTGTAGAAGCTGATGGGAGGTGTCAAACTCTCTAAGCATTTTTAAAATTTAAAAAAAAAAAAAAAAAGAGGATACCTATAGGTAAAAACTTACATGTAACACTTGTCGTAGCAGTTTGCCTAACTTATTGCTATAAATCAGCAGAATCTGATTTCTGAACTGGTGGTAGATTCTTGATTTGTCATAATATTGGGAGTTGGCATGATATAAATAATTTGTTTTTTATTAATTTATGTTGATGTTATCAAAGATCGATTTTCCCACAGTACGAGTTTTGATGGCCTTGCAATTATGATAGCATCAAACCAGTAAGTACCTACTTATTTATCTAAGTAGGTATTATAGTCTAAT
The DNA here is from genome assembly GCA_933228805.2 of Hipparchia semele. NCBI lineage: Eukaryota > Metazoa > Arthropoda > Insecta > Lepidoptera > Nymphalidae > Hipparchia > Hipparchia semele. The sequence goes on along the minus strand of OW121717.1, from coordinate 4,484,581 downwards.
TTAATTAGTTTGTTGCATTTCTGGGGGTCATGTTAAGGTTACGGTCACGTCACCATAAACTAGCTGATACACAAATGTAAATTAAAAATTTAGAACACCCCCGACATAATTATTAGGTACAACAGCCTAATAGCTAATCAATAATCGTTAAAATATAATATAATCCGCCCTTAGTGACGGATGCCACAGCAAGACACACACACACATACAACACACACACACACACACGACAAAATTAAACTTATACCACCCCGTTGTTTTTGCGTCGTCGGTGGATAATATAGTACCTACAATAGTTCAGTTTGTCTGTAGAATTTTCAGTCTCATTGATCATTTCTATTTAAAGAATAGTATATTTAAATAATAGTATTCTTATCTTACTCAGTTTTCTGCTCCATCATTAGATCCTCCTTCTCGATCTTCGATCATCATATATCTGACACCTACTCATTGAGACCATTCTAATGAGCCCTAACACATTATACCTATCTGCTGTAAGTTGCTGAGGGGTTGGATAAGACTACTTGATCCTGCAGCGTCAGCTCAAGGTTATCATGTCTTGGAAATAGTCCGAAGTAACAGTAGGTACACAAAAATCAATTGCACCTGTGCAAGAACCTTTATACAAGTGGGAAATGAGCTGACAATCTTCAAACGCCTGTACAAAACTGATCTTCATAAATTACCTATAGCTAAGAACAATCTCAATCATTTTAGCTTCCAAACAAAAAAAAACCGCATAAAAATCGGTCCATTCGTTGGGGAGCTATGAGCGAATAGACAGACACACAGACGCGTTAAACTTATAAAACCCCTCATTTTCAGCGGGGGTTAAAAATAACATGAATTTGAACAGCGCCATCTACATCATTTACATTGAACTGCTTCACGTAATACCAACGAGATGTTGTGTCTTTGTCATAAAATGGCAAGTGATTTCAAACTCCTTTTAGTAAAGTCAAACATAATCTAAAAGATGGCGCGAAAATGAAATAAAATACACAAAAACGCTCTTCTGAGTTTATAAAATGAAATAATATAAAATAATGGAGGGACTTACTATATTGCCTACGTTAGATTAACAACATGCTATCATTCCGCTTTTGAATAACAAAAGCCTGTGGACATGCCTGTTTTAACGAGAATATTTTTTTGACATAGGTACAAGATAGAAAGGATAATAGCCTACCTAGAAAAAATACATAAGTGGGTGGGGCAAGGGCACGCGTGACAATTTGTAAATATACCTACCTAGTGCAACAGTTTTCAAGTATCAAATAATCAGGGTGAAAACTGATGACGTGAACTAAATAAGAAAATTCAGCGTGATCGACATAAATTCAGAAATAAACATTCAAACAGAAACATGAACGTTAGACCAATCAAAAGAGAAATAAAATACTAACGGTGTGTCATTTGGTTTTAGTATCGAAGTTGTTCAATTCTGCCTTTTCAGCTGAACGTATTAGCACAATATTTATTTCTGCGCGATTTTTATTTGCACTGCCGTCTACGATGACTTCGTCATTTTATTGCCACATATGCAAACAACAACGATGGTAAAAAGGGCCCCTTTACCATCTATTAGTAATCCGAAGTGGCGATCCTATAGAAATCTGTTCGATTTTTCCGCTGTTCTTTTGGGGTTTTTTTGTATTTTTTTTTGTTTTTAAACCACCCTGTATTCCGACAAATAAAACAAAAATTTTTTGATAGTTATTAGATAAAATGCCAACCAATGAAGATATAATAAAATATATCTAATGATAATTATGTAATTATATTACAATATTTTAAGTTTATTTTAATTATGTTACTAACTTTGAATTGATAATTTGGTTTTAACGGTTTTAACCATTATTATATATGGTACTTTTACTAGGTTTAGAGGTATCAAAATCTCTGTCATTTGCAAGTTATCAAAGCTTGTGTTTGTACCAACAGGACTTATTTTTTTAAATATTTATTTTTATTTAAGAAAGTAAGAATTATGGAAAAAACGATTTTTAGAAAAAGTTACCCTTATTGGGTTCTGATATGGGGCAGTCGTACTAACTGAATAGGTAGGTACTGGAAAAGAAGTCCCTTTAAGTGATATTGTGTAAGTTAAGGGATAATGGGAGTTCTTATCTCTCTTAGGAATCGTTACTGTCATTGTTTACTATAATTTGGTTTTTGTTCAGTTGAACTGCTTTTTTTCTTCTTTATAATTTATTTTATTATTATTGAATCCCCCACAAACAGTACATGGCCTTTTATTATGATTGAATCAATTACTTCAATATTACGATTACTGACAATCATTTCAATCGTAGAGGCAAAGCTCTTTAATCCTGTAAGTCCATTTGGAAGTATTAGTAGTCCCTGTATGTATGTTAGGCATATTTTTTTATAAAAACCATTTTGCCCTACGATTTGTATAAAGAAAAATTGTTCGTATTATCTAAATGTATATACATGGGGTACCTACGTATAATGTTATAGTTGCTAACAAGTTATGAATTTGGCGCATGAAACTCATTTGCATTTCGTGCTCCCACTTTAAACAAAGTGAATATTTACTTTGAACCTAATTACAATTCAGAAATGGGCGGAATTTCCAGGAATTTACGTTCCCCGCCCGAAGCTACCGCAGCCACCGTACGCGGAATAAAATGGAATTTTAATCCGTTTGCGGAAAGGAAAAAGCTGAGATTCAATAAGATGTTTTAATAACAGCTCTACGTTTTCTGCTGCACAATTGTAATATTATTATTATATTTTGTTCTGACATTTCATTTAAAGAAAAATTTATAACCACAATTGTTCTATAATAATAATTTAACTATTGTCCACTTTTTAACACAAGATTTACGCTTAATTAAGAGGGAAAATGGGAATATTTAACATTTTCATTAACATAAAAAGTTTGAAAACTGTATAAATACTGACTACGGAAAATTGGATGGAACATATCTATGATTACACTCATGTCTTTAGTGACACTCCCAAGATTAACATCGCAAGATTAAAGGTCGCAGGTTCGAATCCCGCCCGTTGCACTATTGTCGTACCCACTCCTAGCACGAGCTTTCAGCTCATTTGGAGGAGGATATTAGTCAACTTCAGCTTGGCTAATGTCCTTTTTAAAAAAAAAAACTTCTGCTACCTTGGCTTAGAGATGTTTCATGACACATTATAATATAACATATTATTAACTTCAAATAATAATATGCCCTGGCCAGCGGTCCCGAGGCCGGCCGAAAAACCAGTGGGTTGACATCATCCATCAGGCAGATGCACGTGCCAACGGTCTTCGAAGGGAGGACGCTTTAGATCGTGCAAAGTGGAAGAAGCTCAGCGGGAAAGCCGGGACCCTGGCGTAAGCCGGGGCAAACGCTAAGAGGAAGAAGCAGAAGAACTTCAAATATATTATGTTATTTTCCTAGGAAACGTTGCCGTGCCCTCGAATAGTTTAAATTAAAGTATAGTTTGTAATAAAAACTCAGTAGGTAAATATGTCTCTTACGATAAGTCAGCGATCGTGGTTCACTGACTTATCGTAAGAGACATCCGGAATTATGATATAGAATAAGAACGCTAACGCTAAACTGAATAACGCTTATTAATAAACATGGAAGCTACTACCAACTTTCGGTTTTCTTGAATAAAGTATAATTATTTTGATACTTGCAATCTCGTTACTTATACAAACTTCCCCAGCTCTTACTCAATTGCCTTTTTTTCTTATTTCTACTTCGGATGCAAATTGAGTTTGAAACTTCTTTAGGCAGAATTTTGTTTCGGCGTCTGACGTTGGTTTTTATCCGGTTTTTTAGTCCTCTGAGCTGATAAGCCTCTTTTGACTATAAAAAAGACAACAAAAAGCAATCAACGACTTTCTTTGACAAAATATAATGTTTTTTAAACCGATTATATATAGATAGCCTCTGACTGCGATCTCACCTGATGGTAAGTGACGATGTTGTCTAGCTTTTGCCCGTGATTTTGTCAGCATGGAGTAAGGTTTTTAAAATTTCCTAGGAACACCTTGATTTTCCGGGATAAAAATTAGCCTATGTCTCTGTCCTGGTCCTTAACTATAACCAAGCAATTGTGTTTAAAAAATAAGTTAAATGCAGAAACTTCCGGCTAGTGTTGCCATTTCAATCGTCAATTTCATTTTTTTAACACGGGCTGTCGTTTTCCTATTTTAAATAGTTAGTTAAATGCTCAAAAAACGAGGGTCAAAAAGTTTAACTTCAAATCAATCTTCAAAAAAAATTTTACTCAGAAAAACTCAAGGTAACAGAGTAAAAATACTTGTACAAAAACCGAACCAAAATCTAAAACTTGATTTGCATGAAAATAAGGAGTGAGAAAAGCGGGTTTGTAGAAATATGCCTTATTGAATACGTGCAAAAAAAAAAATGGAAAATGTCATATTTTTTCTCAATATATATTTTTAAATTAATGGTTGTTTTATTTTAAGCCAATTTACAATTTTTGTTATTTTAATAAATTAAACTTTACTACATAGAGATTTAATAATTATTTTTAAAATTAAAGCTACTAATAATTATTCTAAAATTTTCTCAATTGTGTAAAAATAATGACGATGTTAATGGGCGAGGCACATTGCTCGTAGACGTTGCGGTCACAAGGTGCAACATGGTTATTAGTGACTCCATACAAGGCGTTAAAAGACCCACCACTATGAACGGACGAACAAACTCTAATAATAATTATTGCTGAATACGAGTGACATAAGATTATGTTGCCCTTGCGAGAGACCTATTTTGTCCAGCAACAACATGTGGCTGGACAACATAGGTCATTCACCTACGTTGTCCAGCAATGTACTTCTATCAGTTATACAGACCCCGTCTCTGATTTCTCTTATACTTATTTGATTTGATCACGTAGAGGATAACAATGAGCAAGCCCTCTAATTATAGAAACGTATGAAAATATTATTATAAGAAAATCTCTGTTCAAGGCACAAGGGTAATGTAAACGTCCAAATCAATTTCAGGTTTTATGATTCTATTTTATACGTGCGTCCTTAAATGTCAAACCTTGCCAAATTTATTGGATCTTTATTGCCGTTACACCGACAAGGGTTATCTTATCTCGATCTCTGCTATGATGAAATTTTAATAGTTTGTCTGTTTATGTGTTTGCTCATCACTCAGAAATACTTTATTCTTTATCAATCAATAGACGTCCACGGGTAGACAAAGTTTACATGGACTTCCACGGGCCTTGGTCTTGAGCCGTCTGTACCCAGCAGCTCCCTGCGACTCACCTGATATCGTCCTAATGAGGGGTCAGCCAACAATGCTTTTTCCGGCGTGGGGTCGCCACCAACTCTAACAATTTATGACCCCAACGACCATCATTTCTTCGAACTATGTGCCCAACACATTACCGCTTCCACTTCTTGACTCGCTGAGCTACGTCGATAACTTTCGTTCTCTTACGAGTCTCCTCATTTTTGATTTGATCTATTTCCTTATATCTATTGAAGGTAACTTTAGCAGTTTGAAGGATCTTTGTTCATTGCTTCGGATTATTGATCACGCCAGACTCTCAAGGTATACCAATGGCTTGTTATTTCAGTACCCTTCGTCCGCTAGGGTAAATATTGACTTACCCGTATATTTATCTACTAAGGGAATAGTTAACCATAGACTAGAAATAAAAGGTGCTTTTACACTACAGACTACACAGATTGACTTTGGCCGCGTGAATTTCGGTTTTTTATAAAGCGCCTAGGAACTCTCTAAAAGGGAGCATTAACAGGGATGCTAGCTTTCCTCTTGCCTTTCGTTAATATATTGGTACGTTTAGCGAGTAGGTCATAAAATGTAACCAATTATTCAAAACACATTTTTTACGCAGGAACTAGAAGTTCACGTGAAACTTATACACCAGTAACGTTAGTCATCTCATAAAAAACCTAGGTAAGATTTGCTTAGCAAGGGAGGCTTGTTGTGGCACTAGCAACTTACCTCATAGCGGAGTGTGTTTGGGGCTATTTTCTCCAGGACGAGCCCAATGGGTGTCACGCAAAGGAGACACCTAATAAGAGTTCATCGAGAGGTTTCACATTCCAATAGGTAAAAATCTATAGCCGGAATTATCTCTCCCCCAGAATGTCATGAGATTACTTTAAAACTTAATATTTCGCAAACGGATCCCTCAATCGAAAAAACGTTCATAATGTACTTACCTCCATATTTTTTAAAGACCTTTCCAACAATACTTATTTTATTATTGGGAAAAGTCTTTCAAAAATATTGGATCAATGGAATAGAGGAGTTAAAAAAATACCAGCCCCCTTTACGTATAGGGGAGGTAACCTAAAATTTTATCAAGATTTTATTATACAACTTTGTCGGCTTAATTAATATGCATCTCTTTCGTTCTAATAGTTTCTACGCTAAGGACGGACGGATTTGGCGAAACTATAAGAGTTCCTTGTAGTTTCACTACGAAACCCAAAAAAGACCAGTGACGTTGGATCCATTTTGCGCTACATTGCTCCTCTATGTAATAATGTTATGACATCTCTTGGTGTAGAGCAATAAATTAATTTTGGGTCTACTAACGGGTGACGGGAAAGAGCTCACGTACAAAATGGAGTCATAAAATATTAAATTGATTTAGAGATTTACAGCCGCGATACGCACGATGGGATGCCTACATTGTTGACACTTGAAAAAATGTGGGCACATAAACGAATATTTTTTTAAATTCAGGTACCTAATTGCTCTGGCTCTTTGTTCTTGGGTTAATAAAGAATGTAGGCATTTATCAAAGTCTGGTGAAGGAGCAGGAAGGTTTACAGGAACTTAGCAATAAGGTAGTGGTAGGTTCTGAAGTAGAACCAAGTTTGATCGCGAAGATTGGTCTCAAGGAGTAGATTTATGATGTTCATAATGACGAAGACTCGTAGCACTTACGGTGTATTAAAAGTTTAAGGGAAAAATTACTTTGTACAAAAAATGGAACCGACGATAGAAGCAACTAAAAAGAGGAAAATAAAATAGAAATCTTTTTAGTTGTACTAACTAAGCTCCTAAACTAATGTAACTAATTTTCAGTCCGCGACAAACTTTTTCGACAAACGGCGGTTCCGTATTTTTTCTCAACCCTAAAAATATACTTTTACTCCAGAGATGAAGTGATTTGACATTATCAAATAAATAGTTATACAATTATTTATTATATAATTAGTTACTTGCAATTACAGTAGAGATATTGGAGTCGAACCTTTATGTAAATGATCTTGACCTTAACAATTAATCTATGGCAAGATTTTGATTTATAGTGGTTTATAAACCCACCCACAAGCCTTTTGGGAGCCGCTTATGAACATAAGGGGCTAGATTCTGCGTAGGTACAGACAATTCAGTCGTAAGGGATGAGATATCAGAAATTCCAATAAACGGTTATTCAACCGACTATTCAGTGCCTGTGGCAAAACTAAAAGCAAAACAACGGAATACTAATTAATTATTCGTATTCTCTGTTAAAGATTTCGAGTTTTTCGCCTTGTTAGATATATTAACTTGATGATGGGTGAATATTATATTTTTATATTGTCTTAACTGTTATTTTTTAAGTAACTTTTTCAGTTTTTAACCTACTTCCAAAAAGGAGGAGGTTATCAATTCGGTCGGTATCTTTTTTTATGTATGTCCACCGATTAGTCCGGGGTTTCTGGACCGATTCACGCGATTTTTTTTAATCGACACAAGATGCTTGCGAAATGGTCCCATAAAAATTTTCACCTTCAACTCCTCAAGCCTCAGGGTATTAAAAGGGTTTCCGCGGGGTTTTTAAAAACTTACCTCCGGGCCGTCAAAGTCGCGATCAAAAGTTAGCTGCATAATATTAGTAATTATAGTATTTCTTACGCATTAAAATATATACCTTCTTCTTTACTCTATGTTCCACAATATAGTTTAACTATTTTGTTTAAACAGTGGTTATTTAGCCAACGTGTTGATTAATTGCATCCTCTAGAGTCTACGATCCTTCAGTTTGGTATTTAGCGAGTTATCATGTTACTAGAGGCAACTCTATGTTTCAAAATCGCTCCAACCGGACTTTTACTTACTGTGCAAGGAGAACTTATCGTTGTTTTTGTCGTTCATTGCATTGGTTCTATCAAAACTATCACTATTAATTATACTATAGATACTAGCTTAATCTCGCGACTTTATCTGCGTGGAGCTAAGTTTTAAAAATCCAGCGGAAACCCTTTCTTTTCTAAAAGGTAGCTCATGTCTACAACATCCATGCAAAAAATTCCGTTGTTCTTTTGCTTTGTGGCTGCGTGATTGAAGGACAAACAAAAACCAATAACCAACCAATTGATAACGCTACTCTTACGCGGGGCCAAGTTAGAAGGGGTATGACAGTTTAAATAATCGAATTTTCTTAATCGTTTTCACTCGGATTAGAACCCGAAACCTAAACCTTTTAGCGGCACCGTTTTGCTGATAGAGTGGTAAAATAGAGATGGAACAGATATGGACGGTTTTTCTCGGCACCAGCTGTATGAGGTTTACGTCTCCAGTAACTTGACATCTCTCTGGGTTTATTTGGATTGCAAGGATGTGTGTGAACATTTTCGGAATTGGCTCGAACCGACGGACTGTGAGATTAAATATTTGTAGAGGTCGTCATGTTGACAAATTATACTCTGTGTTTATTTATTTTGTGTTCATTTTAACGTGCAACTTGTTTTGGCCCGTTTTGAAATTGTCTCTGGTCTGGTCTGGTGGGACGCTCTAGCCGTGGCTAGTTACCACCGTCAAAGACGTGCCGCCAAGCGTTTTAGCGTTCTGACACGATGGCGAGTAGAACCGATTAGGGTTACAGGTATTCAACCTATTCCACTACCATACACCTTTCAAGTCAGCCCGTTACCATTTTAGACTGCATCATCACTTACCATCAGGTGAGATCGCAGTCAAGGACTATATCTTGTCATCGAATAAAAAAATTAGCACTTTCAAGAAGTCATTATTTTTCAAGTACGTTCCATACAAACGGGGTAAATATTTTAAAAAAAAGAGTACCTTTTTCCCACAACTTTGCATGCAAGCATGAAGTTAGGTTTTCAGCATCTTTTGAAGGGCAAGAAAGACGAGGCCAGCTTGAGGCACATAATAAAACAAAGCAGGAAGATGAAGACTTCGTCAAAGAAAACATCGAGGCATTTCCGATGGAGTCACCCTAGTTATCATAGAAAAACTTCATCCATAAAGTATTTAGAGAGGACTCTATTTATCTCTAAAATGTATAAACTGTACGAAGAAATATGTATTTGTGCATCCAATTATCCGGTATCCATAAACGTGTATCGAAATATTTTTAATTTCCTCTATTACCTGTGGTCTGAAATATATTATGGAAAACAAAGAAGTTATGAAGTGGGCACCGCATTGTATCTTTGGATAAAACATCTACCATCTGCAGTAACAGAGATATCTATATTTTTGATACCTATGGAGGGCAAAGTAGTAACCAAATAGAGATTTGGCCCAAACAATTTACCTTGAGGTTATGAAACACTAATACCTAGAGGTCTCGAGAAGGTACCTTCATATGAGTCCAGACTCGAACTCGATAACATTGAAAATCAGATGCGTCTTATGCCAATTTTCCTCATGATAGATCTGTGAAATATTTAAGATAACTGAGATAGTATCTCAAACGATAAATCTGCGGGGCCAAATAAACACCGTACAAACTGACAATGAATTTAATTAAAATATTTTCATTCTTAAAAAAGCTTATATTATAACAATGTGCGCCGAAAAAATAATATCTTCAGAACTACATGATTGATACCAAAATTTACCAGAAAAAGAAGATTAAGACTTTTTTCCTGATGAAAAGTGCTCGAATGCGGAAGATTTGCAGTACAAATATTTTAATTTTAATTTTTTTTTACTATTTAGCTGCTATTTTTTATTGCTTTATGACGAATAATTGTTAGTAATCAAAGTGTTATGCGATTTTTTTTTTAAAAGGACTGTTTTTCTTTTTTTACGAATATATTTTTTGTTTTCCAAATGACAAAAAATATTTTATTAACTTTTGAGATTATTTCAAACATGTAAGACTGATTAAAAAATGTTTTTCCATTAAAAAACTTTGTTATTAGACCTATTTTAAGAAATACCTAAATCAAACATTGAAAACCATTACAATAGCAAAAAGTCATTAACGTGTCATTGACTTAGTTTTTTGTTTTTTAAAAAAATACTATTAATAAATGTTTAAAATACTGAGTTGATTTTAATAATATAGATATTCAACAACAAAATGTGTTTAATTTTTCTTTAATATAATCATAATTTTAGATGCTATAAGCAATCAAAATTACTAAAACTTCAAAGCTTGTTTTCTCAAACTTTTGAATATGTCGCTTAATGAGTTCTTGCAATAAGCCGACGAAATGGACCTAACAGTATATTGGAGAAGGCCGTTCGCCACTCCAGAATTTTGGGACCCCAGCGACCATCAGCTTTTCAAACTATGTGCGCCGCCCTTTTCCACTTCAGTTTCGCAACTATTTGATCTACTCCTATGTCGGTAACTTTGGTTTTCTTATGGATCTCCTCATTTCTAATTTGAGCATACTCCGAGCATTCTTAAATATAAGTACCTTATATAAGTATAGAGTTAGTTTATCAAGACCCTAAAATTACGTCTCCTTTTTTTTAAAAAAAACAAAGAATACCAGTCAAGCTGAACTTGACTTATATAATTCTCCTCTTCCCTCCAAATAAGCGAAAAGCTTGTGTTAGACAATAGTGCAACGGATGGGGCTCGAACCTGCGACCTTTCAGTTTTCAGTCCGCGCCTTTAACCGTTGGGCTATTGAGGCTATAGTTTTAAGTATGTAGGTTCCTTTTGCAAAACTACGTCCAAATATACAAGGATACTCGAAATCTATCAGCGTTGGCGAAATATGAAAATTCTACTAACACTAACCTATCAGGTAGCATAGAATATAGGGGAGAAACCAAATGCGTTTTGTGGCGTAACAAATCTTGTACTCGTTATCGTTACATAAAAAATGAGCTGACTAATGCGTTAACGCCTCACAGTACGCCTTATCTGGAGGCAGTTAATGATTCGGCGCGTTTATAGGCAGCGGGGTGGGTTTACGAGTTGAAGAAAATTGTCATGAATAAAGTTAACTCAGCGGCGCGAGTGCCTTGGAATAGCGTGTGATATAACAAACTTAGAGTAACGAAGAGCAGTGATAGGTTAGGACTATTTGGCTGATGTCTAACAGGATTTCATTTCGAAGCTAAAAATAAACGTACCCTGTGCATTTTAATGTTCAATCAAATATGCTTCAAACGCCGCGCTGTTAGCACACGCTGGTAACGCTTTACATAGCTTACTTGCTTTTCAGTTCTATTTCTGATAAAAAATTCAGAGCAGTAGTAGTCAAACACGGTGTTATTGACACTCCAATCACTACCTGTTCTATTTATATATTTTTTACAGTGGCTATTCAGACGAACTTCACCGCAGTGACAAAAATGTCAGCGGTAGTTGTTTTTTTTTAATTATTTATTAAAAGAATGTTAGCTAAGCTGAACTTGACTAATATTCTCCTCTCCTCTTGAAGTAAGCAGAAAGTTTGTGTTAGGTCTGGGTAGTAAAATATTAGGGTGGATCAAATCTACCTTTCAGTTTTCAGTCCACACCTTTAACCATTGGGATAATCAGGCTTAAAGTAATTTCGTTGGGTTGACGTGCCAGCTGGTGAAAAACCCAAAAAAAAAAATAGATAAAAAAAGTAGCAGTTGTGATGTTGACGCCACAATTGGGCACAAGACCCGCGACAGAAGCTATGCAATAGCTTAAAAAAAAAATTGGTGGCGGTATTATCGTAAATGTAATATTATCGGCTTTACCCTTCGATCACAGAAGAAAAAATAAGGATTCAGTACTTCATACTTCAACAATTATTCAAATGCATCATTGTTCTTGACTTATGTTATCGTGACACATGCTGTCCCGACTCCCGGCTCAAAACTACGGATAGCGGCTTTTTAATTTTATGATTATTTTATTAAATATTTTTTATTGCATTTCATGACTATGTAAATCTTATGCGTTCTGACACGTATTTCACGTTTATGTTCATTTTATAGTCTCCTAATGCCAGTAAAAATTTAACTTCAAAATTTTCAATAATTAATGTAATTCAATAATGCGCATTAAAATTTTAGCAAGTGTACTTTAAAATAAAACACATTATTTACAACTTTGTAATTCAACACCTCATTATACCCATCCAAAGTTTTTACTTATAATATTCAGTATAATAGCACTATATTATTTTTAGTATATTAAAATAAAGGAAAAAAAGAAATATTTTTTATTTTACACTAATCCAACTAAAAATAGAACATCAAATAAAAAGCATAATAAGAATAATTTGATGGTCTCCAACCCCGATCTTTCGTAAAAAGTACAGCATTAATCCACTTTCTAGCCTTTCTGCAGATTGTGCAGGAATAATAACTATTGAAAACTTAGATCTATTATTATTTTCGTCCTCGTCATAATGCGGTTAACAACGAAAAAAATATATAATCAAAAAATTTCAAAAAATCTATTTATTAATACGAGTATTTAGGGTTCTGGTATTATATTGTCGACTTTATTGTTGCATCTCAAACTGTTCACTTATCTAAAAGAAGACTTTGCAAATCGCTTTCAAGGATGAGTATTTATTAATTCTAAAGAAGCCGTCTCCACTTTTATCAACCAGATTCAATGTATGACATAAATGATCTTACCGAGTAAGTGCACTCGGTGGTTACACAAATCGGACTAACATGCGGTATCCACTTATTTTTCTATGATCGAAGGCTTTACCTTACATTACGTTGGGATCAGCCACCCTAGTAATTACTCGAAACCGAACAAGGGTACGCAAGTGCATAATATTATGGTTATAAACAGTCTAAACTGGCCCGTAATAACGTTTAGCTTATCCTAAAATAATATTATTATGGCACAAGGTATACGTATTGATTACTTCCTTGTTTATGTCAGACATACATTAACATTGTCTGTTTGGATGTTACGCTCAAATGGTCCTAAAGCTGGTGGAAAATGTTGTGAAGGTGACACAAGTACCAAATAAAAAAATCCCAACTGAATGAAAACTAAAATAATGGTTATTTTAACGGCAGGATCTCCGAAAACAGCCTGTTTTTGATTCAGTAGTAAACAATCAAATATTCTTTGTTTTGATAGGAAATATATGTTGTAGTTTAATACACGTTCTAAATTATTTTACCGTTCAAAAGTCCATATTTTGAACTTCACTCGATCAAATAATATTCCGAAAACAGTGTAGTTTTTAATTGTTTTTCAGGTTGTATGTATAGTATATCAAAGTTAAACTAAAAAAAAATGTCAAAAAATAGGCAAAAGCTTTTAGAAGAATATTTTACCGTGAATTTTTCTCTAAAAAGTTTTCTTTTTTTTTATCATGATTGTTTTACTTTTTTTATAACAAAGTGGCTCGTGCACCTCACTTCAATTGCTTGCAAGTTACTGCGGCCGAAGATCGTGCCCTTAATCTATAAAAAATTATCATCATATTTTTTCACTATTGTATTTGTTTCATTTTGGTATTTTTAAACTTTATTTGAATCGACAAAACAAAAATATTAATATGAACTTTCCTAAATTAAAATTCTATTCTTTATTACTTGCTAACCGGCTGGTAGGTCTATTACCTACTAGCAGGTGTAGTAGGAGCCTCCTAAAATTTTAAGTTCTATAAAGAACCATTTGGGGCCAATAGTTGTGGAATACTAGGTGTAAAAGCAAAAATCGTTCAAAGTAGCGCCAAGAGTGCATCGCTGAATTTCTTTTCATAAGTGAACGCATTGAAAATCTGGATTGCAGTCCGATATTCAAGCTTACGAAAAGTCCTTACATTTCAAAACTAAAAAGAACCTTTAAAAGTACATTTGAAATATTGTTGTTCATTTCAATTTTGTGGATTCTAGTTTTGTTTCGACTTTTTGAGATTTTCTTTACATTTTTGTTATATTTTGTAATCTGACGAGAGGTTTCACGCAACACGTTGAGGTTTCATCAGAGAATTGATATAAAAAAAATGAATACCAGACCGAATAACCGGATTTTATCCTTTAATAGGTACTTTTATAAGATGCCCCGAACGATAATCCGCGTTTGTGATACGTGCAAGACTATTTCAAGGAACGAAAGCTATTTAATCGAACTAGGCTACGGGCTGAGATATCCTGACGCCTGCCGTTACATCACCAAGAAAATGCGAACGATATTGACAGGGGCAACACCGCTGTGAGCGCTTCGTGTTGCAGGTGCGTCAATAGGGATGTTAACACTAATCACAAATTAATGTGTACTGTTAATTTTATGATAGTTTGTAATATTAGAATATCGAAAATCACATTTTTGTAATTTAATATAACTTAATAAATTTATTAAAAATGATTTTAAATGCTATATTTATACCTAATCTGATGTCACGTGACTGCAAACGCCAAGAAGAACTTGTGACGTCACTAATCGCGAAACAAGCTGACGACTGTATGTATGCCATGAATGGCGACCAATGTTTGTTTGACGAATGACGCCATGTCAGTCACGTGACAGTTGTGGAGTGTTTTAGCGGGAATATTCAAAATTACTCTATTTTTGTATATTTTCTCATCGAAAATATTAATATTTTTAAATAAAATATTTTTTTTAATGGTAAACAAGAGTCAATCTTCAAAATAAAAGCAATTCCGAAAAATTTTTAACATCCCTATTATTTCACCATCAAACGAATCAATACAATATCGTATAAAGTTGTGTTTCTTTTTTTACGTCACCATTTTTTACTTAACAGTGCGTAGAATGTTAGAAAAAAATCCCCGCTATAGATGAAATAAAGCACCCGAAACCTCGTGCGAAACACGAACTATGCTAGCGTATAGGAGTGTAGAAAGCGCCAAATAGGTACATCATGTGTTCTAATAAGTCATCAGATATTAATTTTTTTTAAATGGCTGATCCGTCTCTTGGTAGGTAATATGTATAGGTATTTTATGCATTACGTTTGGCTCTATTCCACACATTGAAAATAAATGCAAATTGGTTAAAAATTAGACCTAACTTCGCGATTTTTTTTGTCGAACATGTTTCCACTCAGTACCTATCGTCCCTTAGAAAGATGGTGTAATTTTTGCCTGTTTTTTTTTCGGATAATTAAAATATGATCTACTGCTATAAAAATCAAATCTGCATCTGAAGGTAAATACCTTTACATCCGGTCTGAAAAACTGACACGCAACGCACTTAGACGCATTCTACGTATCTCTTTTGACTATGGATTACTAAAAATAACCTCAGAAGCTAGTCTGTTAAATCATCCATCAAATAAAAAATAACTGCAAAAAATCCTATTTCCTCCACATTCCACCATGGCACCTGATATATACAGCCTAACGCGACATCATTACCTGCGCGAGTAAACATACCCCACGGAAATTACTATCTCGCAGGGAGATTAACTGGCTTCTACAACTTTGGAAATACGAGTACGAACACCTTATCTGTTCGGTTGAGTTCAGTGATTAAAAGATGACATGGTTTATATTATGTACGAGTATGGCTATAATCCGCCAAACCAGATAAATATACCAGACTAGTTGATGCCTGCGACTTCATCCGCATGGATTTATTAACTAGTTTTTAAAATCCCGCGAGAACTTTTTCTTTTAAAAAAAAAAGTCTAGACGTTTTTAAGTTTTAGCCAAACTACAGAATAGCAATTGATTTTTAAATATAGTTATAGATTAGCGGACGCCCGCGACTTCGTCTGCTTCAATTCACAATCGACAGTTTTAGGAACTACCCTCACACCCCCACAGTTTAGGTGGACAGAACCACTGCAGCATCAGGATTGAGGAGTTGGGTCCTGAAATTCAACGATGTAGTCTTTGCTTGGTACCTACAATAACTATTCATAATCAACAGTTCATAAACTCCCACATTTTTGAAAAGGTTGAGAGCTTAGTTTGACGGCACTTTTGCAAGCACACAGACACTTTTGAGTTATATATACTAGACAAGGAGTAACTGTTTGATCCAGAAGAAAAAGTAGGAAAATCTAAAAGCTTGTCTTTTTAAAAACCATTCGTGGACGATAATAATCAACAAATTCCAGTTAAACAACAGACTAGAATTAAGAGTAGATTAATTAACCTACTCACTAAAAATTGTTAAACTGAAATATGTTGGTCTCTTTAGGTTAGAAAATGCGGCGAATCAATTTATTCTAAAACCTCAGATAAACGGAAAATAAAAACTGTACGAAATTTTAAAATAAACCTACCAAATATCTAATTTTTCAACCCGGACGAAGTCGGGACGAGTCGCGTCAAGTATAAAATACTGATATAAAAACTTTTTTTTTACGTTTATAAAGAAAGGGTCTAGCCGGTTAAGCATGGGAAAGCTGCACCAGCGTGTAATGAAGAGTTCTTACCCTGTGATTATTGTACTCTATCTAAAATATTAATTATTAATTAATTTATGCTTAATTTCAGACTTCTACCCCTGATAGTTAGGGAGTAATCGGGGTGGCAACCCTTATCGTTAAATTTGATTTTTTCCGAAACTATTGGAGGTATCTTAATGAAACTGAAACTGTATATATATGTTTATGAGTTACATATTATATATTTATTTCAGAATTTTCCCATTTTGAAAAATGGTAAAAAACGAGAAGTAAAATTTTTGGGGGTGATTTTTTATACTAATCCGCGAAGTGAACAGGTTGAAAAAATATACAATTGTTTTGTTTATTAGTTAGCTATTATATGTAAAAATTGAAAAAATTTCGAATTGGTGGGTTATAGTGAAAAAAATTAAATTCATAATATATTCAATCAATCAATCGTTCAGTGCAATCAGAATCAATTAATTAATATCTGTTCAATGCTTAATTTTTTTATTTAATTTTTATTATTTATTAGTTATTTTAATTTTTTAATGTATTTAAATTTTTTTATAATTTAATTTTTTTTTTAATTTTTAATTTTTTTTTTAAATTACATATATGAATAAGAATTGTTTAGAATCAAAGCTTAATTAATCCTAGTCACTATTTCCTTCAATAGTTGTTACAACAGTATCATCAAATATGGAGGTCAATATTTCAGCTGGCTTTAAAATTTTTGATTTATATCGGCCATGTGATAAATAATAAATAACTGCTGCAATATGAGCACAACAGCCCACGGTCCTATTGCCATTTGCGAAATAGTGACTAGGATTAATTAAGCTTTGATTCTAAACAATTCTTATTCATATATGTAATTTAAAAAAAAAAATTAAAAATTAAAAAAAAAATTAAATTATAAAAAAATTTAAATACATTAAAAAATTAAAATAACTAATAAATAATAAAAATTAAATAAAAAAATTAAGCATTGAACAGATATTAATTAATTGATTCTGATTGCACTGAACGATTGATTGATTGAATATATTATGAATTTAATTTTTTTCACTATAACCCACCAATTCGAAATTTTTTCAATTTTTACATATAATAGCTAACTAATAAACAAAACAATTGTATATTTTTTCAACCTGTTCACTTCGCGGATTAGTATAAAAAATCACCCCCAAAAATTTTACTTCTCGTTTTTTACCATTTTTCAAAATGGGAAAATTCTGAAATAAATATATAATATGTAACTCATAGACATATATATACAGTTTCAGTTTCATTAAGATACCTCCAATAGTTTCGGAAAAAATCAAATTTAACGATAAGGGTTGCCACCCCGATTACTCCCTAACTATCAGGGGTAGAAGTCTGAAATTAAGCATAAAGATGTTTTAGATAGAGTACAATAATCACAGGGTAAGAACTCTTCATTACACGCTGGTGCAGCTTTCCCATGCTTAACCGGCTAGACCCTTTCGTAGACGAGTAACATCGGAGCATTTTTTAAAAGGTTCATAGGCACAATCAAAGTGAAAGAGCAAATTTTAATTTCGAAACTAAAAGAACCAAAGCTTACACGACATCGAGCGTGGCAAAAAACGTAAAAACTTTCAAAGCACTCTCGGCTCCGTTTTTACAGTATAGGTACTACATTCATTTGCAGCAAAAACCTCGTTCATTGTGCATTTACGCTGTTGGATTTCAAATCGGTAAAAAGTAAAGTTAACTTTTATATAAAATTTGAACACGACAATTTTTATTAGGTAAGTACCTAAACGACAAAGCCGAAAAAAAGAGTTTAGCAGTCCATGTAGGTATTTACCGATTTATGTATGTAAGTACGTGATTATTTACGTATACGTATGTTCCACCGTAGCGCCGAAGCTACTGAGCCGATTTTGATGAATAATGTGTCAATCGATTCGTTATTATCGCCCGGGTGATATAGGCTATATTATATACAAAAAACATCAATATGACGGATGTTACATCCAATTTTTCATAGCCGCTTTACAGTTTATGAAGAAAAAATTTTTTTCTTGATTTAAAAATTATGTAATTAGATCTTTAATTACTTAATTAAAAAAAATTAATTAGGTGTTTGCCCTAACTTGGTCCTAACGTGTTTTTCGACCGTGACCGTAGTGTAAATTGGTCAACACACTCAGGTGGAATTCCTGAGAGAAGTGAGTTTGATCCCCGCTTCTATTTCCTTCCATAAAAAATATAAAATAGCTTACCAAAATCAAATACTTTTTGTGTGCAAAGTCAATATTTTTGTTATGATAGAAGCGAGGAAAAGTCAAAATCGGGACATTTGACGTCTAATTTGAGTTTAGCCATGTACGGGATCTGTTCACAGTCCACGGGCCCCGGGAAATCCCGCGCAAATCGGGACACCTAGCGACGCTAATCCAGTCCCTCCAGATTTGGCGTGATACAAACATATATCCCCAGCTTCACGGGATAACCCGTGGATCACTGAGGCGTTTGGGGGACAAATTGACCTCTTTGTTTCTGAGCCACGCGCGCCCAAATCTCATTACGTCCCTCTCATGACCCTGTTTGTTATTCCCTGTATACTTACTTGCTCTGTTTGATGTGTAATCTATGTTTGTCTATGGCTTGAAAAGTATTTTTAGATACAAGTTGGCCTTCAGGCTGTTAATAAAAACTTTAACCTTTGGACTTAATACGAGTAACTTCATAACGACTGTATGCTATCAACTAACTATAAGGGGCTAAATCATTTTTGGTTTAGGCTGAGGTAAGGATTAAAAAATAAAACGTCATTATTCTTGTGTAAATTGAACGTGTAATACATTTATATTATAAAGAGATAAAATTTCACATCTTGTAAATATTAGACATTTTCATACAAATTCAGCTGTGGCTTACACGTTTAAACGATACAATAATTAACACCCATTAAAACTACTGTCAGCTTGGCTTGTATGCAGCCATTTCATACAAACAACATCAATTTTGCATACCACTGCGACATTACTTCTTTATAAGTAGACATAACACAAATTAATAGTTTATTTAGTTCTTTAAATACAGAGTTAGGATAGGGTACAGTCAACAGTAATCTTTGATAAAAATGTAAATGCTTGGTTTATCTACTATTAAAATTTTAAATTGTTGCCCAAATATTATTGAAACTAAACATGTAGTATAAAAGATTTCACTGTAATATTTAACTGCTGACTCTACTCATCTATACATTTTAACTGACATAACGTAGCGGGTAGTTAATAATTAATTATTATTAAATCTGACAGTAAATTAAGAGATTTTAGAACAATAAACGTAGAACATAAATCTATTAACTAAGGATATTACGCAAAATGGGCGGACATCGCCTACTTACAGAAACAATTCCCAGTACTGGTAGCATGGGCAGGAGATAAAAGTTTTATCCCCCGATTTTATCCACTGACAAGGGATAAAATTATCTTTTCCCTATGCTAAAGCATGGCGACAGAGGAGTTGGCGATGTATATTTCTATAATTATATCCACTGAGTGTTATTTCCACCGCTGTGCCCATGCTCGACGTATGGATAAAGATAAGCGAGGGGATACACGTTTTATCCTTTTCCCGAGGATAAAATTTCTCCCGCCCATGCTACCAGGGCTGGAGGAAGAACCTAGGACGTTTAAAAATTAACATTATCTTTGCACGAAATAATATAATTTATATAAATAGGTTCACATACAAAATCCTTAACCACATTAAAGTACACATTATACTTACAGCTAATTTAGGAGCAATTTCCATTGACTTTGCTTGCGTAATTGACCGCAAATGGAAGAGCAGAGCACGGTCGAAAGTTCAGCGTAAAACCACCAATCAGCGTTCGATTACAGGGACCTACAATCATCGCAACCAATCACGATTCAGTCATTCAACTCCCTGTCAAACGCAACACCATTGAATGATTTAAAATGGATTTAACACAGTTATCATCGAAAATACAGACATTTTTCACTCGATATCTTGCCAATCAATGAGTCAAACCCAAATAAAACGCACTGCGAACGTGGCTATGTTCACTTTTTATGCAGAGATTTCTAGGATCGTAATATAAACATAAAAATTCTGTTTACACTTCAAACGCCACTACAAAGTATAACAAATTGTGTCTATAAAATTTGTAGAGTTCCCTCGATTTCTCCAGGATCCCATCATCAGATCCTAACCTGACGACAATGGGACCACCATTTCAAACAAAAAAAGAATTTTTCAAATCGGTCCAGGCGTCTTCGAGTAATCGGGGAACGTACATAAATAAAAGATTCCGGCGAATTGAGAACCTCCTTCTTTTTTGAAGTCGCTTAAAAATACAAAATTTTAAATTATAATTCAAAGATTTCAAATTTTAGAGCGTTCTGTATTTGATTTCAATAGACTCCTTACGTAAATATTACGTAAGCAAGTTACAGGTGTATACATGGGCTCATCTGGAGAACAAATTATAACAAGATTTATACGGGTTTTGTTCTAATGATAATGAACTATGATTCCTTAACTAATCTCTGCCTTGAAGTGAAATGCGTTTCACTACTCGTGATAGAGTCACCAGACGCTAAAATATTCAATGCTCCGCAACATCCAGAGTGCTTTTAAGAACAATTACACAAAAAGCATGAATTTAAAAACGGATCGAAATGATGTCACTCTGCCAATCCACGTTTAGATAATAACCAACTATAATAATATAAATCTAACTTACGGTACACTTAAAGTTTATAAAAGAGTGTATAGCAATAAGGAAGACATCGATAGCCTGCATGAATTTCTTCACAATATAGAAAATATCGTATTTTTGTTAAATTTTTCTTTTGGTAATATACTACATGATACATGTAAAACAAAGTGAAAAAAGCGTTTGAAAAATTGCTACAACTTTCTCAGTTTAAACTTCAAGCAAGAGCTGTGTATGGTCAAGCGAAATGTTTTCAACATGCAACGCTATCCTTTAAGCTTAAAATAATAAATGGCGACGACAAATCACGTCCCCCAATTTTTCAAATTAAATATATATATTTTTTTCAAATTGTTTTTTTTTTTCAAATTCAGTAAACCTTATGACTTGGTTATGATCATTATACATTAGAACTTATCTATCAGTTTTATTTTCAATTAGGAGATTTTAGGTACAGATTGGTATTTTTAATCCTTTTCTCTATTTCTTGCTTTCTTATGTTTCTAAAGAAAATTAACTGTCTCTATCAAAAGTCGAAGTTTGTAGAATAAGGAACGAAGTTACGACTTTAGTCCTTAATTAATAAATTGATATTACCAAGCTCTCTGAATTCAATTATGAAGTTTATTCACGAAATAACGACTGCAGGAAAGTTGAACTAAGGTGTTAGGTGTGACATTTTGCAGAAATACTTATTATTAAAATTAAGAGAAGTGTCTCTCAATTTCCACCCCATATTGAAGTTTGATATCTCTTCATAGAATGTTTTATTTTATTTACAAGGATAACTTATAGCTACTTAATTATTACAAGTTTTCACAGATATAATATAGATAGAAAATTTCATGTAGCATTGGCGTGTTGATTACATTAGTAATATTTTACAGACGCGCTTTAGAAACTAATATCTACGAGCTTGTAGTTTCAATAGGGCTACCTACCTAAGTATAAATCTTTAGGCCTTTGTAACTTTGAATCTTCATATTACTAAGAAAATGTGACAAATTAGATAGAATATAGTCTTTAGAGTCTAGACTTTAGAGCGTGCATAAAAAATTTCATCGAGTTAGATTAGTTAAGATTATTTAATGATCATTAAGATCAACATCGTTTGAATTGCATAGAGTTTGCTGGAGAGACACTCCTCTTAAATATATCCTTAATTTAGCGGACATCTTTATTAGAGTCCAAGACCTAAAAAACTATAAATTTTTGACCAGCTGATTGTTATTGATTAAAAAATAAATCAGAGTCACGATGTGCAAAAAAAAAGCAACTACATGGAAGTATTATACAACATTAACTTAATATTTATGCAACTGAAGGAAGTAACAACTCAGCAAATGCACACACTCTGAACCCAAGCACTATCAATCACACTCTAGCTTGCAGCTTCAGCTCACACAACATTTATATATTCATTTATATTAACTCACTCCATAACATGATATGTTTTAGTTACGCCATTGTTCCTAATTTCCTAACCGAACTCAGTAGCCAAAGTATGACAACTGCTAAGAGCATAACAATTTATTCCTCTATATAATTATACATATTATATGTAGGTATATCAGGTGAAATGACTCGTAGTTCACAATATGACCTTTGCAATAACTGTGAGCGAAATGCGACAGTAAATAGCTTTACGACTTGAAATAGTAAAATTTTAACTGAGCTAAGAGCTGAATAATATCTTGCATGCCAAGGTACTATTTGGCTGTATACCATAATGTATATTGGAACGATACCAATCTGCAGCATGCATTAAAGTGATTGATTGATTAACTGAAATACCATTTAAGTGTACCTACTACTACATAATTAACATCTAATAGTTTAGGATCTGGACAGTAACTAGGTTACCTTTTTTAACGAACTAGCTGTTGCGCGCGACTTCGTCCGCGTCAATTTCTGTTATTATGACCGCGATTAAGAAGTTTTTAAAAGAACATATTTTAAATATGGATAATTTTCCCCGTTTTTGCAACATTTTATACTGATGCTTCGCTCCTATTGGTCGCAGCGTGATATTATATAGCCTTAAGCCTTCCTCGATAAATGGACTATCCAACACAAAAAGAATTTTTCAATTCGAACCAGTAGTTCCTGAGATTAGCGCGTTCAAACAAAAAAACTCTTCAGCTTTATATATTAGTATAGATAAACAATGAGTGCCGCGGGTTTTTTAGGAAACTTCTCCACGCAGACGAAGTCACGGGAAACAGCTAGTAGTAAAATAAATGACTCGTATAAAATGTACACTTTTTTTTGTATTTTTGGTGTTTCTTGAAAAAAGTAAGCGATGAGGTGCTTCTTTGTTGTTACAAAAGTCACTTCGTGAAATAGTTTAATGATTTGCAATATTATCTACATGATGTTATTACTGTATATGTAAAAGCTAGTAAAATAAACATTACTGTACCTAAAAAAAAAAAGAGTTGTTTTTTTAATGAAAAATAATCAGTATAATTTCTAAAACTAGGCACTAACTGTGGCAGGCAGCGATGCTTCGCGAAAAATGAGTCTAGTAGTATTATTAAATATACATATATGTAGGTAGGTATATCAGGTAACATTTGAAATGGTATGCGAAACAAACAAAATGTATGAATGCAATACATTGCGATGTGGTCTATCTACATTCATTTTTTTACGCGCAAGTCTTAATTATTTGTCTCATCTGAATTGATTTTAATGGAACGAAATATTTACTACACAAATTAAATTATAAAGTAAAATCTGAATTAATTAAAAAAATAAAATTCTGTCTTCAATTTGGAATGCAGTAGCTAGAAGATAGGTATAGCTCTTGCAATTCACGAGGGCGCGTAAGCTTTACTAATGGTTACGTCACGTACATGCACATTGCGTAAGTGTGCGTGCCTGTCAGGAGCCTAGGTGAGAGCGGTCAAGCGCTCGCTCACACTAATACGGATACGACACACACACCACCAAGAGCCACGCGCCTTCGTGAATTGAAAGAATATACAACATAGAAGTTGCAAATAGAACTACAAACGAAAATCGCTCATTTTCGTTTCATACACGCGACACTGACGCTGGTTCACTGTCAGCCTTGACAGATCGACGTGTGTAATTCGCTTATGGTGGCACCACACATGGCTATTTGTGTTTGCGTATTTGTTATATTTGTCAAATAACTTCCATGTGTGGAGAGTATATTTGCCAAAATTATTGCCATTTTTGCCTATTTGGCAAATACAGCCAATAACAAATACGGTTTACCGAACGGCTGTCGGTTTTTTGAAGACACATCAAAGGAGGCAAATAGGCAAACACGCAAATATACTGGCCACACATGGTCGGCTTCATAAGCGCGCGAATTGTCGACCAGTACGGGCGGACCGCCTTAATAACCTAAAAAAGAACGTAAATAAGCAGAGACTTCTAGAAGTCACTGTAAATAAGTGTTAATTATTGTTTTTATTAGCCATTCGTTGTGTCCCACAGCTGGGCAAAGGTTTTCCTTTTCTTTAAGTGATTTTAAGTAGGTATTTAAAAAATGAACTGGGACAAGGAAACGGTTCTAAGATTTCTAGAACTTTATCAAATGAACCCATGCATTTGGGACCCTGGAAACGAGGGGCATAAAAACAGACAACGCGTAAACGATGCGTGGAATAACATAAAAGATAATTTGGGTGTGCCAAGTACCTTGCAAGAATTAAAAAAAAAGAAAGAATCGCTTATGTCTGCTTATAGAGGATACAAAACAAAAATAAAGAAAAGTGAGAAATCTGGATCTGGTGTAGAGGATGTGTACCAACCAAGTTGGTTTGCATATTCATTAATGGATAGTTTTTTGCATTCTATTTATACCTGCAACAGTACTATAAACACTGTGGTAAGTATTAAAACATTTTTTTTATTAAATTTGTTATTTATTTTCAATTAATAAACATATAGGTTTACAGTTTTATGTATTATAAAAGTAATTCGCAAACTCGTCTCTGATTTCAACTGGATTCCTTGGAGATCTTCTAGGAATGTTACTTATATCACGCAGTGTTGGGTTCTGTGAAATATCGCCCCTCCATGACCCAGGTATAATTAACTCATCTCCATCATACAGGTCGAATGTACCAGGTGGATTATATATACATCTAGACATTTTACTTCTTCTCAAAAAGTTATGTAGAACTACACACGCCATGACTACTTGGCTTGCTGATTCTGGTTCAAGTAGCAAAGGAGAACGTAGTACTCTAAATACAGCAGACATAACACCAAATACATTTTCAACAACAACACGGGCCGATGAAAGTTTCTTGTTGAAAATTCTTTCCTTGGTGCCTTCTCGATGATTTCCTGGATATGGTTTCATTATATTTTTATGTAAAGCAAATGCTCCATCGCCCAAGAATACATTTGGTAGGTCAGCATTACCGTTTTGTAGAGGATTTGGTGCTGGTAGGCTTAACATATTATTATTAATTTTATTCCACAGAACGGAGTTTTTCAAAACACCTCCATCACTTATCCTCCCTTTACATCCCACGTCAGCATACATAAAGCAGTAATTACTATCAACCAGCGCTAATAAAACGATGCTAAAAGATTTTTTGTAGTTATAATATTCTGAGCCACTGTTAACTGGACACTGTATCACTACGTGTTTTCCATCTATCGCACCTATGCAGTGTGGGAAGCACTGATGAAAGCCACCTTCTATGGCCAGCCAGTCTCGTTCTACCACGGGAATCTGTAACAAAAATATTAATGTTATTTTCTACTTGCAGGATGAAGAACCTACGATCAATGAATATCAAAACTTAGAACAGGGAACTACGGATCAAAATACCAGAAGCCAAGTTGAACAACAGGATTCATATGAACAACAACATTCAAATGAACAACAGGGTTCAACACCAAGACCAATATTGAACAGGAGAAGACAAAATAATCCACCTGAACTTATACAAGCAAAAAAACGAATGGATGAAGCATATAGTTTTATGCAGCATCATTCCCAACGGCATCAACAGCTACAGGATGACAATGATGAATGCTCTACCTTTGGGGTACTTGTGGCTAAAAAACTAAGAAAACTTTCAGAAGAACGTCGAGACATAATGATGGCTAAAATACATCAGTTATTTATCGATGAACATGGTTACCATTTAAATTTGTCAAATAATAGTTCGAGTCGCCCAAATTCTGCTGCATCAATGTTACCATACGGTGTATACACACCATCTCCACCGCAAATCAATATCACATCTCCGCCACCGGTTGCATTTTCGACTGATGTGACATCTCTAAATTCTGCCTCCAGCCACCCGAATTCCCGTGCAACAATGTTACCGTATACACCATCACCACCGCAAATCAACATCGCATCTCCTCCAGCATTTGCATTTACAACAGATGTGGCGTCTCTTAATTGTGCTGACAAACATCCAAGTTCTAAAACAAAGGTTTCGTATACGCCATCTTCACCGGATGCTCCTTCTCCTGCATATTATGTTGAATATCCTACTATTGATACACCACCGCAAACACCTCAGGGAAATCATACAATAACATCACCGACATCACTGTCTTATCAAAGCCCTTACACTATAACGAGGAATACTGTTTCTGAGGGTACACCTGGAGTACTCAAAGATTTTATTATAATGAGACGGAAATAATAAATGGTAAATTTATACTCAACAAACTAATGTTTAATACCTAATTCAAAATAATTTGATTTTTATGAATAAAAATTAATGAAAATATATTTGGTGTTTACCTTGATTTGACCCTTTAGAACCTGATATAAAGCAGCACACACTTCCATTATTATTCTTGAGATTAGTTGACTTGATATCTTGAAGGTATAGTGAAGGCTTCTATAACTATCTCCTGTTGCAAGGAACCGCAAAGTAATCGCTAATCTAACTTTTGCAGGTATAGCTTCTCTCCATTTTGTATCCTTTTTAGAAATGATGGGATGGACTTTTTGTAACAAAAAATTAAAATCTGCATAAGACATTCGGCAAAAATTATCAAATTCGCAAGATGGTTCAGCTAACATTTCTTGAAACATTGTCTCCATAGATTCCCTGCAAAAAAAAAATAATAATAATGTAACTTATTAAATTTAGGTTCACACACAGGTCGAATTTTCGTTAATAAGTTGAGAATCGTCATGCAGAAGTCGTTACTTACTTGGTTCGATTTTTATGCATAGTCATCATCCACCATCGCTTTGGTCTTGGTCGTTTCTTGATCACTTTGTATTTTTTTACGCATAACATATAGTAGTAACATGCATTCATATAATAAAATCCAGCTGCCAGTGCAACGTCCATTTTGTACAGCTAATTTACTTTCTGGTGGCAAATATCTTATTTTTTTGTTGTATTTGGCTCCATGTGTGGACGGTTGTATCGCCTATTTGCCCATATGTCAATAATTTTGGCAACTACGCCAACATCATATCACAACTACAAATAGCCATGTGTGGTGCCACCATTATAAAAATGTGTCCGCGTAAAGTAATTTTACGTAAAAATTATTTTTACAAAACTGACTTGAAACGTCACTACAAAGTATGTCAATTGAGCCTATAAAATTTGAAGAGTTCCCTCATTTTCTCCAGGATCTCATCATCAGATCCTGATCTGATGACAATGGGACCACCTGGGAAGCATACTCTTTCAAAAAAAAAAAAAGAATTTTCCAAATCGGTCAGGCGTTTTCGAGTAATCGGGGAACATAAAAAAAGTTTAATCATCCCCAGTATTATTTTTTTATTATTCTATGTTAGATATTATTTTGTATCTAAGTAACATTTCGTATAATATTCGCAATATTTTTTTTATAATTATTATTTTACTAATAATTTGATTTGCCTTTTAAAGATAAATTCAATTATAATAAAGTACTTTATAATATTATGGTATAATAAGGTATTATTTATAATAAGTACAATTTTACATAGGGAGTGGGTAAGTACATATTTTAAGGATACCTGCCAAATGTACATAAAAAATTAATACAAAATTAATATCAAAGCGTTAAATACAACCATTTTACAACTTATTATTTTATTTATTAAGCTATTGCATAGCTTCTATCGCGGGCCTTGAGCGTGGCGACCGAATCCAGAAATTCCGTAACGAAAATAACCTGACACGGGACTCCTCTCACCGCTAGAAGGCGTTGATAAAAAATGCTATGCAATAGCTTTACCACGGCAGTCCCCGAGTGCCACACGTCTTTTTTTTATTAAGCTGAGGATTTTGTGCATTTTCTAACTGATATATACGTATAAGTATATGCGTATTATGCTCATGAAATACTGTAAAAGATGCAAACAATTTTATGAGTCATCGTAAATGACTTTTTCATTAAGGGATTAAAAAGGTTCCACATAATACGCATCTACTTATACATGAGTGCTCTGGGTCTCAACGCGACATCTAACTTTCTAATTCAGTCTCATAATTGCGTACATAAGTATGGGAATATACGTAAGGTTCAAAGAAGCGCGTCACATAGCGACAGGATGAAAATACAGGAGTAAAAAATCGTAACACTATTTTGCTTACAAACAGCTGCGTTTATCCAAAATAAAAACAGTTCTTATCAAAGTATTAAATACCTAAGTATACTTTCCAAGACAACTATAATTTTAGGTATACAATTTACATGCATTATATTATAAACAATCATCATATTAATTTATAATTATATTTTTACTACTTAAGGAAAATATTCTATGTACATAATACTCATACATTAGCCCATTTATCTTCGTTAGTCAAAACCATCTTCAATGATATTGTGGTCAGAAATGTTTGCTTGAAACTTGAACGTTGACTTGAAACAGGAGGTAAGTAAATCACGCACTTTGTCTCGTTAGTTGTCTCAGTTAATTTCCGTTTTGTATCGGTTTTTGCCTGAATCAAAAAGGCCCTAGTTCTTGCTAAGACAAACGACTAAGACAAAAACATTTCGTCGAAGAACTTTGTTTTATTGAAGTTTAATTTGTATAGTTCTTGCAATTCACGAGGTCGCATAAGCCGTACTTGTGGTTATGTCGTGTACATGCACATTGCGTAAGTGTGCGTGCCTGTCAGGAGTCTAGGTGGGAGCGGTCAGGCGGAAGCAAGCTCTCGCTCACACTTATACAAATACGTCACACACACAACCATGAGCCAAGCGCCTTCGTGAATTGTAAGAACAATAGTATCGACGCGCACAGAGAAAATCTCCGCCATTATGTTGTTATCGTTCTGTCTTGCTCGCGCGTGCTATACAATGAGCAAGATAGAAATAGAAAATGCCGATTTAACATTCCTATTTTTATCTTGATCGTAATAGTCAAACTAGTGGTTTGGATTTAATAAATATATACATCGGAATTCTGAAACAAGTTCATATTATTATAAGCTCTATTTAACTATAATACACATTTAGATTTTTTCTTTTTATACGAATTTTCTTTTCATTCCAATGAATACCTAATTATAATAATGAATCCTTGCGGCTTGACGTCATGAAAGTGTTAAGAGCACTGGCTCTTAAAACTTTCATGACGTCAACTGTGACGTTTATCATTCCCTCTCTCTCGCACATTCTAATATTTTCAATTATTGTAAAAATCTCAGTATAGTTTTGACCTAAGTGGTTCATTATTATACTTGAAAATAAAATTACGGATATTTTAGACATACTTTTTAATCATATACCTAGGTTTTGATAGAGAAAAATGGCGACAAAATTTACGAGTTGCTTTCGCCATTTTTTTTTAATTTAAACTAGAATTATGCATAAAATATCTGTAATTTTATTGTCAAGTATTTATAGTAATGAACCTCTTTAGTCAAAAAACTACTGAGATTTTTATAATAATTGAAAATATTAGAATGTGCGAGAGAGAGGGATACAAAAGGTAAGCTGGCTCTTAAAATGCATTAATACGTAATAGTGATACCTACCTAAAAGTTCTAAAAAGTAAGTAGGTATATAAATAATATCAGAGTTACAATCACAAGTTATTATGATATTAGAAAATAAAAACTTTGCAGGACTGTTGTAGTTATTATCAGATTTGATGACCTCCCTGGTGCAGTGGTCAGTGCATGGTTCGATTACGGGCAGGGGTTGTGGCATGTAGTGGCCAAGCGGTTTGTCGTTCTGGTACGATGTCGAGTAGAAAACAATTAGGGATATAGGTTTAATTCAATCAGCCATACCCCTTCTTAGTTTGCCCGCTCCATTTAAGACTGCGTCGTTAGGTTAGATTATAATAAATAAAATAAAAAACATGCTTTCCGATTCATATTTTTCAATAGGTACCTCGTAGCTCTTAAATCTTTTCAATTTATGGATGTATTTTGTATTCACAGCGTACTTATCTTTAATAAACAGAAGCCGGTATTTTCTGGGTAATTTCATCAAACATCAAGTATTACAATAATTGTTCATTATTATTAAAATATAAATCTGTTTACCTTAATTTATTCGCAAAATTATAATAATTTACGGCGCAAACTCTAGGAGTTTCCTGCAAAATATTAATTGATAGAATTCATTACGTCGCGTCGCTTACCTACTGTCGAATTTTCTTCTAAACTTCGAGTATAAATTACAGCGTAATCGACTTTTACTTAGTCTGAGAGCCCACAGGAAGTTTGGAAAAAGTGTTTGATAAAAGCTGAAAGTTTCATCGTTCTTTTATTTTGTCCGATGGTTACTGATACAAAACCAGACCTTCATTGTTAGTCAGTGGTGGGTTAATAAATAATTTTTAAATTTAACGTAGACCCGTAATATTTATTGGCATTGGCTATTTTATCCCATTTTTAGTTTTACTTCTATAATTAAATCTTTGATAAAGACTGTATCAGACATTTTTATTAATAATGTTTATTTATAATAATCTCTGCAAAAAATATATAGTTAAGATATCTTCTTTTTGGCATATTTCCAAAAATATATTTTAATATGCTTATCATACCGCTAGAAGCTTAGGGAAAAGCTACATGTACAAACAACTTTTATCAAGCACCTTATCAAAATTTCATATAGGCTCTCGGACTATGTCTTTCATAAAATATGAATAAATTTATTTTATAACAAACATTAATTTTTAAAATTAATGATATGATAAAATTTAGCTATGAATCTTTGGGGATAACAATATTCTGAAACATTTTTCTATTTAATTTCTGTAGGTATATTAATTTAAACACGAAAATCATCTTACTATTAATAATAATAATAGTTGCACGAAGTACAGGCAAAAAGTACTTTAGACTACGCTATAATACGAATATACAGGTGTAAGGGACTTGCAAAGGAAAAATGAAACCAGGGATTTAGTACACGATTCTAAGTCGCTCAGCGTCGGAACTTTTCATCAGTCTTTTCGTGATTTTGACAATTATTTTCATTTTTTTCATTAATTTCAACATGGAAACGTGCACCAATCTCAACTTAATTTTATATAATACAAACCCGCAATGTAATATGCGCGCGATCAGCTGTTTATCAAAAGTTTATAGGATATGTTACACCGTCTACTGCATGTGTAGTTGTGTGTATAGGTATCGGCGTTCGTTGTTCGCGATACATTACGTGCTCAAAAATTAAAATATTGGTAACTCGTCATTTCCGAAATGAGAGGCATTTGTAATTTTATTACATGCATTAATAGTGTAACCTATTCACAAAGTTTTTTTTTCAAAAAAAAAAAAAAAAGTTTTCTGTAACATGTCCGTTACACCCTGTATAACATAATAATAGCAAATCGTGATATTTAGATAGTACAAGAATAACGCTCAGCATTCATTTGTATGGGCACGTTCACACGAAGCTATACTATTATTAGGTATACATATAGTTTTGACATGCTATGCTTAATTGCTTATGTATAACATAGTAGCCGAATAGTATAGCTTAATTTGAACTGCGCCTCAGTATGAGGTAAGTATAAAAAAATAATGATGAACGAATAAATTCAAAATTAAGTGGGTATATAATAAGTACATTCATATTTTTAATTTTTCTATCAGGTTCAATATTGTAACAATGACTAGTAAAGAAAAACTATTATAGTTTAAAACTAGTAAGCTGGATCGATTTTGATCAACACTTATAATTTTCACTGGGAGCTGCGTTGGAACCGGTACCATGCGAACTACATTCACTGTGAAATTAAAGAAAATAATTAAAATCGAAAATAGTTAAAAGCTTGGGCATACACGAAGCGTAACGGCAGCGATGCGTGATGATTAATTCGACACCTGTCAAAATAATCATCGTTGTCGAGTTATTGTAATCCAAAGAACTGCATGAAGCAATATTTCAGCAGTGCAGCTCTTACACACGATCGGAGCTCATACTGAGTTCTTTGTATTATGAGTCCTATTTCTAGGACATTTAGGTGTATCGCTTACGCATGCTTACGCTTACGGGCGGCAACGATATGAAAGTTTTTCTGATATACGTCTCTGAAAGTAGGCTCAGCTATTGAGCTCTACATAACCGCACAGTAAGCGTGATGCGTAAATGCATTTCCCTGCGTTAAAAAAGAGACACTAATTGGGTGTAGAGCACGTCACGCAACACTGCCAACCCGCGTAGAGTGTGTCCAAGTCTTTAGTCCTACACTTCAATAACACTGAAAAGTTCAATCAACGGTTCGATCTCTATCCGTTGTACTCCTCCTAGGATAAGTTTTATACAGTCGTGAGGAAACTTGCATGTCTGAGAGTTCTATAAGTGTGTGAAAAATTTGACAGGGACCTAAGTATACCCAAAAGTAGATATATAAGGAAGCTTCCGTACCTCTAAATACGCCGAAAAAACAGGTTTCTAGTAGTGGATCCCCCTTTAATTTTTTTATTATTATTTTTTTTTATAGCGGCACCAGAAATACACATTCTCTGACAACTCTACCTATTACGGATCATAAGATACAGCCCCCTGATAAACAGCTGGACAGATGGATGGACGGACGGACGGACAGCGAAGGCTTAGTAATAGAGGGTCCCATTAGTTACCCTTCGGGTACGGAACTCTAAAAAATAAAAAGTAGCGTCATCTAGTCGCGGAATTCTTAGGTTATTATTAGGTTATTTCCTTTAAGTATAGGTTAACACTTCAATAAAAAATAAAAAATTGTAACAAGCAATGTGGCATCTATAATTTCTTAAGAGCTCCATTGTAAATTGTAATATGGTGTCTTAGAAAAAAGTAGATCGACAACTGTAATGTGTCGCTACTAGATGTCGCCAACAGTTGCTATAAAACTGATTGAAAAAGTAGATACATATCACTAATTTCTTGGCTGACGTATGGTTCGGCCGTGGTGTAGCGGTTAACACACTCGGGCGCGATTCCCAGAGAGACGTGGGTTCGAATCCCGCCGGCCTCGGAATTTTTGATATGTATTTATAAATCTATTAGGTTATTGCAAAAGACATAATTATTAATTTCAAAGACAAAGGAACACTTAACACGTGATGACACACTTACCAGGCACTGTATGGTTCTGGACATCAGCAAAGCCTTCAGTCAAGCTTGCATAGCTCGGTATCGTGCTCAGGCAGGTGATGTAGACGGTCTGGTTCGGTGCGAGCTGCAGGCTCGACAGTGGGAAGCGCAGAGACGAGTTCGTGAGCGACAGCGGCTGGCCGTGGTGTAGACGGTGGACGTTCACCGTGCCGTGGGGTATCGTCATTCGTTCATCCACCTGGCAAAAGAATTTACATCGTGAATGCGATGAACGTCGAACGCGCGGGGGGCATCCCCTGAAAACATCAGCAGCATCTGCACCGAACCGATGGTAGAGTCTTGATACTCATAACGATGGTTAAGAGCACAAAAGTGATAAGTGCTGATGAAAATGAGACAAATATAATTAAAAAATAATTATTTCATATAGGTCAACTTGTGGCTCTTATGACAAGTCGAAAATCTACAACAGGTTCGGTGAATAAGCAGAATACGCAGAATTTGATGAATACGCAGTTCAATTTTTAACTCTGTTTAAAATAATAATGATAATAGTTTTTAAAACAACTCTTTAATTTTCCGTGCTTCAATGTAGCCTGTGTGTTAATCCTGAGTATGATATAACTCCATTCCAAATTTCAGCCAAATCGGTTCATTAGTTGTGGCATGAAAGAGTAACAAACATACAAACACACACACACACATACACACTTTCGAATTTATAATATTAGTGTGATAGTGCTGTGATATTGATCGATTTTGATTGATTTTTGTAAACCTAACTCCACGCGGACGAAGTTGCGAGCAAAAACTAGCAAAATTACTAAAAATTATATGTCCTGTTATTTATAAAAAGAAAATATTTTTCTTTTTCATAGCATGCCGCAATAGATAAAAGCAGTGGCGTGCACTTCATAAAAGCAGAAAAGCACTGAAAAAGAAAACACAAAAAAAAGACCGCTAAGATGTTGCTAAGTTAGATAAATAGCTACTATTTAGGTGCTATTCTTTGAAGTTTGAGTAAAAGAATGAAAGTTAAATTTACTTTGAAATATTATTCGCTGGTAATGGATAAAATAAAGTATCGGATAGCGGTAATAAATCAAAACATACAACTCTATTTGTTCAATATTGAGATTGATGAAAAATGAAAACTGAACAATAAAATAATAACAACAGAGTATCCGTTGCTAGTATTTTTTGCTCTATTTTATTTTGCACTAAGAGTAATTTAGATAAATCATATTGCAAATCTTTACTAAGTAAATCCCAGAAAATCAAAAGCAAATCTCTACTAAGAGTTCCCGAGGGAATCAAAAAACCTAAATCCATGCGGACGAAGTCGCAGGCATCATCTAGTTTATCATTAAAAGAGCGTAAGCTGTTTATAAAAAAAATTCGGAAGTTATTAATTTTTCAAACACCTTTCTCCCGACTGGTTTTGACTTATTCATGCGCCAAAATATCGAAGTTCTAAAAATGTTACGGCCATGCTGCGTATGCTATGGCTGTAAAAGTTTTATGGGAAGATAAATGACCACATAAAAGGTAATCGCGCGTTTTATCAACACCGGTGAGCTGTGTTTGTATGAATTTAGTTCGTGAAGTGATATCACAGCTTTATAGCTGACAAGGGTAATTTTAAACGCCCCTTTCTGTGGACATTGTATAAACGTGGAAAGGTAATGTGTCTTGGTTTTTAGGTTTCATTTTACGAGTTTGTACACCCCTTTCAGCTAATAAACATTTTTATGGGGTAAATTATAAAAGCGATGTATTTATATAAACATAGTAGATTTATGTAAACAAAAAAAAATTTATGAGGACGTTAATTTAGTTATAGGAATTCGTAGGTATTTCCCCGGACATCGTATCGATATAAATAAATACGAAATAGTTAAAACTTAAATACCCAAGGATTTCGTAAAATGTATATCGAACATAAAATTTCGCGAAGTAAAGCGTGTTGAATTTTTTTTATAATTACCGACGTAAAATGAACGTTGTTACCTTAATTAAAAGTTCAATTTCTTTGTATGTCTGTGTAGTGTACTTATATGGTTTTTTTTATTCAATGACAAGACAGTCCTTGACTACGATGTCACCTGATGGGGTAAGTGACGATGCAGTCGAAGATGGTAGCAGGCTTACTTGTAAGAAATAATATAGTAATAGTCCTCCCGACCTAATCCGGCCACGACAGCCAATCTCCACGGAGGTTAGCCATTTTGGGAGATATTATAGTGCACAATTATATGCTTACCCAAATAAAAATAAAAAATAAATTATCCAGCGTGCGTAGATACGTTATGTGTAATTGGGCAATTATGAAAGTACGCAATGTTTGCAAACGTACCGGAAAGGCAATGTGGCTTGAAATAATTAATTGAAAAGCAGATTAACGCATGACTGATTTCCAAACGAAAACTAATAAAGCGATGCGATTGCAGTTTTGAAATGATACACAATAATTATAATTTCATTAAGTACCTAGGGTTAAACAAAAAATTTTGAAAATAGATCCTACTTAATTTTTATCCTACTAATATTATAAATGTGAAAGTGTGGATGTTTGGATGTTTGGATGTTTGGATGTTTGGACGTTTGTTACTCAATCACGCAAAAACGGCTGAACGGATTTGGATGAAATTTGGCATGCATGTAGCCTTTGACATGGAAAAGAACATAGGCTACCTTTTATCCCGATTCCTTAAGTAGTTCCCAAGGGAAAATTGAAAATTGTTTACGTGCTAAGCCGCAGGCAGACTGCTTTTAAATTTGGTATGCATGTAGCCTTTGACATGGAAAAGAACATAGGCTACGTTTTATCCCGATTCCTTAAGAAGTTCCCGAGGGAAAATTGAAAATTATTTACGAGCTAAGCCGCAGGCAGACAGCTTTGAAATTTGGTATGCATGTAGCCTTTGACATGAAAAAGAACATAGGCTACGTTTTATCCCGATTCCTTAAGAAGTTTCCGAGGGAAAATTGAAAATTATTTACGAGCTAAGCCGCAGGCACACAGCTTTGAAATTTGGTATGCATGTAGCCTTTGACATGAAAAAGAACATAGGCTACGTTTTATCCCGATTCCTTAAGAAGTTTCCGAGGGAAAATTGAAAATTATTTACGAGCTAAGCCGCAGGCAGACAGCTTTGAAATTTGGTATGCATTTAGCCTTTGACATGAAAAAGAACATAGGCTACGTTTTATCCCGATTCCTTAAGAAGTTTCCGAGGGAAAATGGAAAATTATTTACGAGCTATGCCGCAGGCAGACAGCTTTGAAATTTGGTATGCATGTAGCCTTTGACATGGAAAAGAACATATATAATAATAATATATATATATATATATATTATTATAAATGTGAAAGTGTGGATGTTTGTTACTCAATTGTAGCCTTTGACATGGAAAAGAACATAGGCTACCTTTTATCCCGATTTCTTAAGTAGTTCCCGAGGGAGAATTGAAAATTGTTTACGAGATAGATTGTAGTCTGGAATAGCACATAGGCTACTTTTTATCCCGGGAAATAAGAGAGTTCCCGCGGGAATAAAAACCTTAATCCACGCAAACGAAGTTGCGAGTATCAGCTAGTAAGTAATTAAATTCGATACTTTAGTATAACAGTCAAATACCCAATTGACAGACATCATACACCTTTAAAAACATTATGGAGAACGCTCAGGCGTAAGGGTTTCCTCACAATGTTTTCCTTCACCATTGAAGCATGTGATATTTAATTGAAACGTCACAGGAGTGTGCCGAGATCGAACTCGCGGCCCCGAATAGGAGACGACAGTCCTAGCCTGAAATCTATAGACCGCACTCTCACTCTGCTCAGACAGATATAAAACGAGACAGATTTATGTCGGCGCATATTTGTGTCTCGTTTTAACTCTTATCTTGAGTCCGAGCTAAGTCAGAGCACGCTCTATACATCTCAGCATTAGTCACTAGGTTGTCACTGCTTGTTCAGTAAACCAAAGTCCATTTGAATCTGCAATTGGCAACATTGGGCCACTCCCACTGCACCGACCCCCGATTGGTCGCGACGGCGATATGACGCCGCCGCAAGCGCCAACCTAAAGAACATTAGAAGCAGTAGGATGACCGTTCGTAACGGGCGTCTACGTGTCTGGTCTCCTGCACTTGAGACTCCACGCCGTGCGTTGAAACCCTCAAAGCCGCAAGTTCGCGTAATCCACCGATGGACAGTAGGTAGTAGCAGTGCCGTGCTCATCACTGTGCCTTCGGGGAACCTGGACTCTGGAAAGCGGTAAGTGGTCCCTATTTTGTTGTTTCGAATAAACACTGCTCTTCTGTGCGTTTACCTTAACATTGTTGATAAGCCAGGTGAGGTGCGGAGCGGGGTGCGCGGGCGCGCTCTGGCACGACGCCTCCAAGTCCTCGTTGGATGAAAGTTTTTTATGCTTTATCTTTATTCTTGGACGGAATTTCTGGCGTACTGCAAACAAAGTAAAGCAAAATAACTTTTATTATGACGTAATTATTTCATAGTCGGACGCAGATACGCAATAACGATTCAACCCACAAACCTTTGTCAAATTAAATACATACTCAACGGTAAAAAAATTAAGTTATTTTTCAATTGATAAGTTGTGTGGGTTGACTCATTATTGCGTATCTGCGTCCATTTATAGGTACGAAAACATTTTATGAATTTCTACTTTTAGCCGCTCAACCTTATTCTTTTTTTCGGGATAGAAAGGTAGCCCCTTAGTCACGCTTCAAGTCCTCAAAATCTATACATAGATATTTATCCATTACTTATGCACTTTCGTTGCTCCATTGCTGCGTGATTCAAGGATAAACCAACACACAAAACACTTTCGCATTTATAATATTAGAGGGATTACCTACTATAGAAATATGAATTAGTTGGAGAGCTGGAAATCGTATACTATATTCCTATTTCCTATCATGTCAGATATAAATAAAAAATAGGATATCTGAAATGAATCGGAGAAAATATTCTATAAAATCCGCTATTGAAAGCGTTTTTATTTTAAGAACTTGTTATCACTTTAGTGCGCTCAACAAAGCCACGCTTTGTGCAATTTTTACACTTCGACTAGCCGCTTTGCTTTGCGGAACGCTAAATCTGCCTACGCAGACATGTTATAGTGTTGCTTTTCTCCTATTTTTAGCCTTTTTGCCGCCCCGGTTGAAAAGAAGCGAGAAAGAAAATATGCCTACTTATAGGTCTGACCCCTTGACCCTGTTTTGTGTATGTCGAATATGTGCTCTTCCGGATTTAGATTTAAATTTGATTTCACTCGACTCCACAAATGTTAGGTTAGGTACGTTTTCATCAGTCTGTTAATATTTGTTTTTTCCTTAATGTATCGTGTGTTAAAATCTCCATGCTGGCTAAATCTCTGATCCGAAACAGCTTTACAAAAGACAAAATCAAGCTTTTATTCCATTGTAAGTAAATGAACTATTTATCAAGCTAAACTTGTATAATAAAACTGAAGATGTAAACTAAGCGACAGTTTTCCCTTTCAAATAATAAAAAGAGAACCACACAAAGAAAAAACTTGACAAAATCAGTGTACATTCATAAACTTTTAGGAATGTACGCTTACAAATTCGTATGGAAATAGAAATCCCATTGTTTTGAAGTCTATAGAGTATTTAATAACCTAAGTGCGGCTTTGCTACGAGCCTACGAACGCTACGAACTGTATCTGACAGCCGATATACTACGCTCGCGTTTCGCTTATCTCGACTTGGTGGCTATGTTGAACGCGTTTATATTGTTATCTGATTTGTAGTACTTGCCACTGAGTAACTTACATGTATTACTAAGGGTTTGACGCTAGAAGTTTGTGTAAAAGTGGGCATCACAATAGTGCATTATGGAGCTTAAACCATCCACCTTTTGGGTTGCAGGTGCGACTTTAGCCCGTTATTGACTGTGGGGTTTCATTACTGTATAAAAGATGGTAGATTTTTCCGGGTTGAACTTACCAATAACGCTAACTTCGTGTATTTTGGACGCCTTTGAGTACAGCGGTATCTCCAGGGCAATTTCGCAGGCGTAGGGGCCAGACGCTGCGAAATCCATCCTCTCCAAAGTTATGGAGGTCGGGGTCATTTTAGGGAGCTGTAAAAAAAAGTTGCGTAAAAAATTCATGTTATAGTATAGGTATATCACCAAGTCGAAATCATTTCGCCGCGGGAAAACAAACATTTAAATTTCACGCTGTATTAAAAATGCGAAAGCATGTGTTCGTCTGTCTTTTCATGGCTTAACCTTTGGCTTACATTTTGGACACGTACAAAGGGAAGTTTTATTCTTAATTCCAAAAATTTTTAAAACAGAATATTTAAAAATCTCAATGTACGCGGATGATATTGCAGGCATCAGCTTTTTTAATTATAAAATACAATTGAAAACGAGTCTGTGCAACATAAGTTCTATAACACACACTACGCTAATACGAGTAAGTAAATAAAATATCTTTCAAACTTATTTAAACCTTATACACCTACACTTGGGTAAGTTTTAAAAGCGCACAGCTCTATCATAAGACCTGTTTACATGTTGGTTATTTACTCAAAGGTTAACATTGATGCAATGTTAATCGTGAGTGAGAACTTATTTTTCGCGGACAATTTTGACGACCAAGTGACCAACAGAATACCTTACATATTAGATCGAAGATTATAGGGATTAGATCTGTTTTGAATTGGATATTTAGTAATATTTTTAGGGTTCTAAGAATGGACGGACAACGTTAAATAGCAGTAACTCACACCGGCTTCACACGAGTGAGCTTTCTCTAGAAATCAATACATTATGCAATGTGATATTAACCTTCCTTATTAAATGCTCTTAATAATGATGAAAAGTACATTAAATCCACTAAGAAATTACGAGCAACGTAGTTAAAGATATGGAAGAGAAGATATTATGCAAAATAAATATCGCATAAAGGTGATTTTCCCACATTTTGCATGAATCATAAGTATAATTTCATATAGATTATAATTTTAATATTGTTAATTCTGTCAGCGGTTCATTGATACTTGATACTTTCTTGTTACTTGCTGCTAGTTATACGTAAAGGTCCCGTTTTGCGAAAATAAATGAAAGGAAAATAATGAAATGGATGCAGGAAATATATTTTAACTAGCGGACCCGACAGACGTTGTCCTTTTTTTTTTTTTTTTTTTTTTTTTTTTTTTTTTACGTTGGGAAATGCCTTTACGCATCCCGCCCATCTTGACAACAGGCGGGTATGTGGGACTCGTTGGCACTGCCAAAATACCCACTAAAACCCAACGGGCCCGTCCACGCTTTTATAGGGAAGCCACAGGATCGCTGCTCGCATTCAACTGTGGCATTCCAGCGGTTTCGACCGATCATCCCGCCATCCTACGGAGCTCCGGGGGGATGAAGGCGCGCATATAGGCGCCTTCTTCTTTGACCTCTTCTTCTGCGGAGCGGGTGAGCGTTCGGGTCCAGCTCTCTGTCTCGCTCCGCTTGTTCTTTCTGTGAGAGCACGCTCTCACAGAAAGCCATTACCTCCTTCCAACACCTCTCGCTGCCGATCATGGCACTCACCACGCTCGGCAGAGAGAGGTCTGCTCCAACGAACTGCACCACACGGTGCCGCTGCGGCCCCCACGCCGCGCACTCGGCCAAGGTATGATACGCCGTATCTTCCTGCGCATTACATTCGTGGCAGGCTGGAGTCTGCTCCCGCCTCGCAATCTGATGCAGATACTTACCGAAACAACCATGTCCAGTAAGTACCTGCGTCAGACGGTACGTAAGCGTCCCGTGCCGTCTCCGAACCCAGCTTTCCAGGTGGGGCCGGACCGCCTCGACCGTCCAGGAACCGGCTATGGGAGATTGCAGGTCCTCTCTCCACCTGGCGATTAGAGCGTCGCGGGCCAGAGTTCTGATGCGCGCAGACACCTCGGCTTCCGGCCTCTCTCCTCGAGCCCTGACGTCCGCCCTATATTGGTATACTTCGGCAAGCACTTCAGCCTGAAGTTCCCAGGGCGGATCACCAGCCAGCAGTGTGGCAGCCGTCCAGGACACTGTACGGTACGCACGTATGGCACGGACCGCAATGATTCTTTGCGGTCTCCGTAACAGGGTCTTATTTTGAGACGATAGCCCTTCCACCCATATGGGCGCCCCATACAGTGCCATACTTCGCACGATTCCACTATAGAGCCGTCGGCAGGAGGACTCTGGCCCACCTATATTTGGCAGTAGCCTCCCTAGGGCAGCAGCGGCATTGACTAGCCTCGGTGCCAGCTGTTGGAAATGCGCACCGAAATTCCATCGACCGTCCAGGATAAGGCCAAGATATTTTATATGGTTCTTGATCGCCACTGATATGTCCCGCACGGTGATACGCGCACCTCGAGGTGGTCCCCTACGCGGGCCATGGAATAGTAGGGCCTCAGTTTTGGAGACAGCGACTCTCAATCCCAACATGCCGATTCTGCGCACTACCAGTGATGTTGCGACCGATGCCAGCCTAGCCGCCTCATCAAACGCCTTCTCTCGGGCTGTAACAAGGGTGTCGTCCGCGTAACAAAGAACACTTGTCCCCGGCAGCATTGGGCACCGCAGGAGCCAGTCAAATCCGATGTTCCAGAGAACTGGCCCGAGGACCGACCCCTGCGGAACCCCCTTGCAGACTTGGCGCCGGAACAACTGTCCATCCCTCTCCCACAGGACCTCCCTATCTTCGAGATATGCCTCCAAGAGCCTCCTGAGATACAGAGGCACTTCGTGATACCGAAGCGCCTCGATTAAGGTCTCAAACGGCACACTGTTGAAGGCATTCTCCACATCCAGCGAGACAGCGAGCACCACGTCCCCATTTCTTACCGCCTCTGTCGTCAGGCATTTAAGTGCACTCAGGGCGTCCAGCGTTGAGCGCCCCGACCTGAAGCCAAACTGTGCCTCAGAAAGGCCCGGGCCCACCGTCTCCAGGTGTTCAGAGAGGCGGGCAGCCAGAATCTTTTCGAAGACTTTGCCGACCTCACTCAGCAGGACTATCGGCCTATAGGCGTTATAGGAGTCCGGCGGGCGACCGTCCTTTCGCAGGAGGCACAGCTTTCCGTCTTTCCAGATCTTCGGGAACTGTCCGGCAAGCAGACACCTGTCAAACAGTTCCCGAAGCATTCTACCTAGACCCTTCCGAGCGATGTAGAGAAGCTTCCCCGGGACACCATCCGGTCCAGGCGCAGTCCTCCGATCCCGCAGGCGGTCAAGGGCGCGGTCCAATTCTTCCTCCGTAACGAGGGGGACATCCATTGTTCCACGGTCTCCAACGGCAGACATTGTCGGCGGCGTATGTCCCTCGGAAACTGGGAACAGATTCTCCATCAGCCGCAGCAGGAAATCCGCTTGCAGTGACTCTATAACAGGAGCACTCTGAGCACGCAGCTTATTCCTCGCCATCCGGTAAGGCCGTCCCCAGGGATCCCGATTTAGCCCCTGCAAGAGATCTTCGCGGGCCCGCTCTTTCGCCTGACAAATGGCCGCCTGGAGGGCTTTCTTTGCTTGGCGATACTCGCCTTGCAAACGGTCCTCACGCTCGGGATCCGATCCACTTCGCCTGCGACTCCGGACATACACTCGG
Organism: Hipparchia semele; assembly: GCA_933228805.2. Lineage (NCBI taxonomy): Eukaryota > Metazoa > Arthropoda > Insecta > Lepidoptera > Nymphalidae > Hipparchia > Hipparchia semele. The sequence goes on along the minus strand of OW121717.1, from coordinate 4,441,216 downwards.
CGAGCTCTGTTGCAGGCCTCTCGGAGATCAGCAATCTCAGATGACCACCAGTACACCTGACGACGCGGTGGCCTCTTTCGTGCGCGCGGCATGGACGCATCACATATCTCCGTAAGGGCATCGCGCACACGGACCGAGAGATCATCCACGCTATCACCTCTAGTACTGCTGGACGAGGCCCAACGCTGAACAATAATAGCCTCCTGAGCCAGTTCTTTATCCAATTTGGCTAGACACCAACGCGGAAACCGGCTAGGTCCCTGAAAAGATCCAGCTTGCGTCTGAGAGTTGGAGATCTCGAACCGGATGTAGCGGTGGTCTGACAGAGTCTCTATTCCTTCCTCCACCCTCCACCCGACGACCCTGCTGGCAACTGCCGGGGTGGCAAACGAGAGATCCACCACAGAGCCTCCTTGCTGACGTACACAGGTTTGCACCGATCCTCTGTTAAGGAGGGACAGTCCGGACAGCACGGCCCATTCCTGCACTGCTCTTCCCTTCGCGTTCGTGGCATTGTTCCCCCACGACGTGGCTTTGGCGTTGAAATCGCCCAAGACGAGGACATGCCCCGATCTCGACTGCCTGACGATGGCTTCCCTGACGGAGTCAAGGAAGGTTTCGAACTCCGCCAGGCTACGATTGGGCGAGAAGTATACCCCCACAATGACCAATTCCCCCCACCCCACCACCGTGAAACCTGAACCTCTTTCTAGAGCTGAGAGGGTGTGCCCAGCGCCGCTGTTAGCTAGGACCACCACCAAGTCATCCAAGTCTCCTACCCAATGAGCCTGCGCAGGGATAAAATAAGGCTCACAAGCCACAGCCAGCTCAATTCCCTGTTCCGCCATGAACTGAAGCATGAGGTCCTGGGCTCCGGCGCAATGGTTGAGATTCGACTGGAGGAATTTGGTATTTCTTGCGCGATTCATGATGACATATTACCCGATTCCTCCTGCTGACGTCGCCCGGCCTTCCTGGGGGTAGGATTGCAGTTCTTTCCTCCCATGATATGCTCCGAGGGCAGGCCTGCGTCCGAGCAAACCGCACAGCGCATGGACCGAGTGCAGACAGCTGATTTATGCCCCTCCAGCCCACATCGGAAGCACAGACCGTCTCTGGCCACAAAAGCAGGACAGGTCGGCCTCGTGTGTCCCATGCCCAGGCACTTATAGCAACGAAGGGGGCGCTCCTTAAGTACCTGGACTCTGGCAGAACTCCACCCAACCAACGACAGACGTTGTCCTGTCTTAACTATGAATATTGAAACTCCCCTTTTTACCCCCTTGGAGAGAGAATTTTCAAAAAATGTAAAATACGTAATTCTTTATTTTTGATCAAGAGCCAAAATATCAAGTTTCATAAACATAACTTGAAAAATAACTTGAAGAACGAAGGACTATCATACAAACATTCAACCCCTATTTAATCCCTTAGGGGGTAGAATTTTTAAAAACTGTGAAACACCTACTTTTTTGTTTTCAATTTAAAGCCTAAATACCGAATTTTATGGGTATAGCTTGAAAAATAACGGAGTTTCATACAAACTTTAACCCCCCTTTTTACCCCCTTGGGGGGAGAATTTTCGAAATATGTAAAATACGTAATTCTTTATTTTTGATCAAGAGCCAAAATATCAAGTTTCATAAACATAACTTGAAAAATAACTTGAAGAACGAAGGACTATCATACAAACATTCAACCCCTATTTAACCCCTTAGGGGGTAGAATTTTTTAAAAGTGTGAAACACTTACTTTTTTGTTTTCAATTTAAAGCCTAAATACCGAATTTTATGGGTATAGCTTGAAAAATGACGGAGTTTCATACAAACTTTAACCCCCCTTTTTACCCCCTTGGGGGGAGGATTTAAAAAAAATGTAAAATACGTAATTCTTTATTTTTAATCAAGAGCCAAAATATCAAGTTTCATAAACGTAACTTGAAAAATAACTTGAACAACGAAGGACTATTATACAAACATTCAACCCCTATTTAACCCCTTAGGGGGTAGAATTTTTAAAAACTGTGAAACATGTACTTTTTTGTTTTCAATTTAAAGCCTAAATACCGAATTTCATGAGTATAACTCGAAAAATGACGGAGTTTCATACAAACTTTAACCCCCCTTTTTACCCCCTTGGGGGGCGAATTTCGAAAAATCCTTTCTTAGTGCTCGCCTACGTCATAAAAGGAACCTACTGTCAAAATTTCAAGTTTCTAACTTCAGTGGTTTAGGCTGTGCGTTGATCGTCAGTCAGTCAGTCAGTCAGTCAGTCAGTCAGGACAAGCCTTTTTATATAATTATAGACTAGCGGACCCGACAGACGTTGTCCTGTCTTAACTATGAATATTGAAACTCCCCTTTTTACCCCCTTGGGGAGAGAATTTTCAAAAAATGTAAAATACGTAATTCTTTATTTTTGATCAAGAGCCAAAATATCAAGTTTCATAAACATAACTTGAAAAATAACTTGAAGAACGAAGGACTATCATACAAACATTCAACCCCTATTTAATCCCTTAGGGGGTAGAATTTTTAAAAACTGTGAAACACCTACTTTTTTGTTTTCAATTTAAAGCCTAAGTACCGAATTTTATGGGTATAGCTTGAAAAATAACGGAGTTTCATACAAACTTTAACCCCCCTTTTTACCCCCTTGGGGGGAGAATTTTCGAAATATGTAAAATACGTAATTCTTTATTTTTGATCAAGAGCCAAAATATCAAGTTTCATAAACATAACTTGAAAAATAACTTGAAGAACGAAGGACTATCATACAAACATTCAACCCCTATTTAACCCCTTAGGGGGTAGAATTTTTTAAAAGTGTGAAACACTTACTTTTTTGTTTTCAATTTAAAGCCTAAATACCGAATTTTATGGGTATAGCTTGAAAAATGACGGAGTTTAATACAAACTTTAACCCCCCTTTTTACCCCCTTGGGGGGAGAATTTAAAAAAAATGTAAAATACGTAATTCTTTATTTTTAATCAAGAGCCAAAATATCAAGTTTCATAAACGTAACTTGAAAAATAACTTGAAGAACGAAGGACTATTATACAAACATTCAACCCCTATTTAACCCCTTAGGGGGTAGAATTTTTAAAAACTGTGAAACACGTACTTTTTTGTTTTCAATTTAAAGCCTAAATACCGAATTTCATGAGTATAACTTGAAAAATGACGGAGTTCCATACAAACTTTAACCCCCCTTTTTACCCCCTTGGGAGGCGAATTTCGAAAAATCCTTTCTTAGTGCTCGCCTACGTCATAAAAGGAACCTACTGTCAAAATTTCAAGTTTCTAACTTCAGTGGTTTAGGCTGTGCGTTGATCGTCAGTCAGTCAGTCAGTCAGTCAGTCAGTCAGGACAAGCCTTTTTATATAATTATAGATTATGGACGAATTCGATGCCTCCAGGTTGTAACCTCGATGAATTCGCACGTATAGTTTGGATAAATAAAAGTCCCATAAGAAATACGTAGCAATCGTTGGTAAAATGTAACACTATATTTTATTTTACGTAACCTATTTCTAGAAACTTTGGAACTTTGAGGAACTTCTGTAGAAAGGCGAACTAATGCCCGAACTTCCTTCCAACTGAGGTAACTACTTTATGCCCCTCTTTACAATAAAATGTGTGTAAAGCTTGGCCTTAAACGTTGCACAAAATGTTATGCATTTTTATAATATACAAGCTTTTGCCCTAAACTTCGTTTGAAGTTTCATTTTTTTTAAATACCCGCGGTAACACTAGGTTTTCAGTGATAAAAAGTAGCACTATGTTCCTCTCCAAGTTCTCGAGTATACCCGTACAAAAAATCAAGTAGATTCATAGCTAGTAAAGGAATGATTGTAGGACAAACCTACAAATAAACACGAATTTGCGAGTATATTATTATAGTAAGCTAGCTTTTGCTCGCGGAGTCGTCTACGTGGATTCAAGTTTTAAAGCAAAATATTTTTATATTTTGGAGATATGTACTATGTGGCACAATACTGTGTGCTTATTTTATTTAAATTCTCGACACCAGCGGCTCTAGTGTGCATTTTCTAGCTTACATTATGCTTACGTTAAGTGTGCTGAACTCTGTTTTGGGTCATTTCCACTGATTCAACCTTTGAACTAGTGGGACTTTTTTCCAGTATTACAATTGTTAAAAGGCTTTAGGCGCAGTTGTATAGTGAGAAAAAGTCACATTAGTTCAACGGTTGAACTAATCATTTGCACTAGTGGGAATAAGTAGTGTAAATTCTGGACGGAAAAGGGGTAGAAAAATTCTTGAACCCGTTGCGTCGTTCCTCATCTGTTCTGAGGGGTTTAAGAAGTATATAATATAATTAATATAATATAATTATTGCACAATGTTCTTGAAACGGGGATGGTAAATTTTTTTTTTAATGTCATAGGTGGAAAGGGGATGGAAAAATTCTACCTATTTCTCCGGAAACTGGAAAAGTTACACTAGATCGCCTGAGTACTTTAAGCGCCAGTAAGATATCGATATCGGATCGTATATACGAAAACGCTCTTTTTCTAGTTTCACGAGCACTTGTACCAGTATTCAAGAACTTTAAGTGGGTACTCGAACATGTAGAAAACCTTTATCTGTAACTCGTATATTCTATTTTTGGTGAATAGCGCTCAAATTGTAATGGAGTTTCTCTGTAGTCTGAAACGTCTTATTTGTATTCTGGAACTCAACATAACTCCTAACACGTTCTCAATTCTAGCCATTTCAACATTTCTAGCCTTCAAGGAAACTGAAGACACCTAATCTAAAATTTATACCTCATATAAGTGCTATCTGACAGTCGGTTTTCTGCGGGTGAACGTTATAATACGTTTGTTTTGAAGATAAATGACAGTCTACGCTATGGATTAATTTGAAATGCCACGATTGAATTACGAGTGTCTCGTGTCGTGCGTGTCTTAATCTAAAGGGTGCCGACCGTAATACCAGCGCTCACAATCGACAGCAAGCTGACCTTCAACTCTCATGTAAGTAACACTTGCACTTGAGAGTTCAAGGACTAAGCCAATAGGCCTGTACGCCACCTGTACCTGGGCGCCTGCCGCTTCAAAGCTCGGAGTGCGGAAGCGTTTCGGTGCACTCCTACAGTCCTACCGTCTCCCTGAACTCGGCGTTGATTCTGGCTGGGATGCTCCCTTTGGATATTCGGATCCGAGACGCCTTGGCATTGTACGAGGCTAAAAGTTAGTGTTCCAGCGAGTACTCGGGAACAGGGAAATGGAGGGGAAGGTACCATATTGTGAGCGACCACATCCAGAGGAACAGATGGGTCTGCTGTTTACCAGCCTGGAGGATCAAGAAAACCTTCAGAGCGACAATACTCAAGCAGTACCCACCCATATTTACCGATGGCAGTAAAATTGATGGCAAAGTGGGGGTCTCGCTTGCGATATGGAATCGCGAAAGCGAAACCAAAGCCGTCAAACTAAGGTTGAGGGTGCACTGCTTGGTTTTTCAGGCTGAGCTTCGTGCCCTGGATAGAGCTGCTTCTATCGCGACGAAGCGCCCGGAAGCCTCCATCGGCTAGATCATCCCTTGAGTCGGTGGATGGACGCAGATCCTTCTACCCCTAGGTCAAGGCAAGGTAACCTTTGTAAAACTAAATCCGCACGGACGAAGCCGCGGCCATAAACGAGTATCTGAATAATAAAATGCTAACCTCATATCATTGCAACTGTGGAGTCGAAACTAACCTTATTTCCAACTTATTATTAAGTAAGTAGTACACAATAATAAATCAGACATCGGTAATTGGTGGAGTTTCATTTCTGTTATAAGCTCTTGTTATATAACTTAATTTCGTTCTACGAAACATGATAGCAAGTAACGATACGATTACTATGCGTGACCAGTACAGAGTTTGTTTTTGGCCAAAGTTCCTGCATAACTACCACCAATTGTTGTCAGTAATATACTAACTCCACTTACGTTTATGTCGGCACCAACAGAGTTCATTTTTGGCCAAAGTTTCTGCATAACTACGTCCAATTCTTGTCAGTAATATACCAACTCCACTTACGTTTACGTCAGCACCAACAGAGTTCATTTTTGGCCAAAATTTCTGCATAACTACGTGCAATTATTGTTGTCAGTAATATATTAACTCCACTTACGTTTATGTCGGCACCAGTAAAATTGTACAACTCAAATGGTGGATCTCGACCTTGGATGTGCTGCATGATACGTTGTCCACTCTTGAAAAACACCACCTGTGTAACAAAACGAGACAGTGACATATGGTTACACAAGTGTAAATTACCTAAACTTTAAAACTGTAATCCGACTACAGGTTCTTTTTTAAAAGTATATAAGCCAAGTTGAACTTGACTTATATTCTCTTCTCCTCTCCAAATATTTATTACTTGTGGGAATTCCATTTTTGGCAATTAGAAAATCTGACCAAACTTTCTCGTAAATATTGGAATGATAATGAAATGAGACATTTGCCAGTAGGTATACCTAATAGTTTAATATCTACCTTTAGGAGACATTCGCTTAAACGTAGGAAACATAATATTATAGTGTCTATTAAATTTTTTTGTAAGCCATAACTTAAAAAGATATGGATAAAGAACCTTCTCCTTTTTTGGAAATCGTTTAAAAACTATAAATAATCGTTTTGGGTATTTAATCTAAATTCGTTATGAGATACAAAAGAGATTGGAAAACTCGTTAAAAAGTCATTCCAAACAGCGCTGCGAAATTGTTTTTTTTTTTCAGTTATAGTCGCTTCAGTTAACAAAAAATAATAATACGAAATGAATTTTCTTATGATTGTTTTTTATTTTTGTAGATAATTACAATCTTCAAAATAGTCTTTTTTAACCCTTGAAGGAAAGACACGTCAAACTTATAACACCCCTCTTTTTCATTAGATAGTTAAAAATACTCCGACCCGATACTGAAACGTGCCTATCTATTTCAAACGCTAAAGTGACTTTTATCATATAACGTTAAGTTAGGTGAGGGAAAATGTTCTAAATCAGATAATACTGAAACGGCTTTGGAACATAAAGAGAACTTTCTTTATACGATCTCATTTTCTTAAATTGAAAATCCTATTTTGAAAGCTGTTATGGAGTAGATTTCTTAGAAAAAACTAGATATATTATGAACCGCTCTACCATTGAACTGCGAGAAATCGTGAGCATACGCATCCTTAAGTGGTTGAAATAGAATCTAAACTTCATCATTGCTTTAGGCATGATTGTCTTAAGGCACTATACGCCGAACTTCGGTTGCGTATTTTCGGCATGGTGTGTTTAAACACATAGGGTTCCGTTGGTTACCCTTTGGATACGGAACTCTAAGACTATAATGTGAAGATTTAAAATGACTTAACTTTCAAGTCAAGTCCTGATACTCAGTTATGTAGGTACTTATAACCTGAATAGAGTATACAGGTTAGAAAACTACACGAACGCTACAAACTGAATCCGACAGGCAATCTATTTCGCTCGCGTTTCACTTATCTCGTATATCACTGGAGACACTAAGCGTATTTGTACCGTTATCAGATTTAGCTTAGGTATTTAAATAATAAGCATAAGCATTTACCTATCACACTAATATTATAATGACAAAAAATTGTATTTGTGCGTGTATGTGTGTGTGTTCTTATTCCTTCATGCAACAACGAATGAACCGATTTGGCTGGGAATGGAGATAGCTCATATCCAGGATTAACAATTAATAAGCCTCAATTAATAAGCTTCAATAGCTTAACGGTTAAAGGTGTGGACTGAAATCTGAAAGGTTGCAGGTTCGATCCCGACCCGTTGCACTATTATCGTACCCACTCCTAACACAAGCTTTCTGCTTATTTTGATGGGAGAGGAGAATATTAATCAAGTTCATCTTCGCTAATATTCTTAAAAAAAAAAATATTCTCCGGAAAATTAAGGAGTTCCTGAAGGTTATAACTATTTTTTTATAGAATATTAGCCAAGCTGAACTTGACTTATAGTAGTAACTCCTTTCTCCTCCAAATAAGCGAAAAACTTGTGTTAGGAGTGTATACGACAATAGTGCAATGGGTGGGGTTCGAACCTGCGACCTTTCAGTTTTCAGTCTGCTCCTTTAACCGTTGGGCTATTAAAGATTATAATTATATTCTCTTTTGCCTCTCTCCTCTTACCTATAGATATTTAAGTGTGGGAAATTGAAAAATGCAGTCAAGTCAGAGAATTTTCATATTCCGAGAATTGTCTGATTTTCTTTATCTTGAAAAGTATCCTAAATCCGGCTTCAAGATGCAAGCTAGAATTACGCTGGATTTCTTCGTAATAATCATGTCCGTCTTCAAGGTGCAAGCTAGAATTACACTGGATTTCTTCGCAATCATTTCAACGATTGAGTGATAGTAAAGTAATAGTACTTGTTGTTGTAAAAGTAAGTATCCTATATTCGACTTCAAGATGCAGGCTTGAATTACGCTGGATTTCTTCGTAATAATCATGCCCGTCTTTAAGATGCAATCTAGAATTACACTAGATTTCTTCGTAATCATTTCAACGAGAGAGTAAAGTAATAGTATTTGTTCCAACCATCTACACTTCGCAAAGTTTGTTCGTTGCATTCCTTCGCGCATAGTTTGACAACGATTGATAAATCCAGGGTGAATAGGCATTTTATAGGCAAGCGCGCTCAATCTCATGCCGCATATTCACTTAGTATATACATTAATATTGTAAATGCGAAAGTTTGGTTGGATGGATGGATGTTTGTAACTCAATCACGTCGCAACGACTGAACCGATTTGGCTGAAAGGCACAGAGTTAGATTATAGTCTAGAATAACACATATTTTTTATCCTGAAAAATAAGAGAGTGAAAACGTTAATCAACGCGAACGAAGTCGCAGACATCAACTAGTACGAACACTATATATTTAAAATATAGCCTCAATAGCCCAACGGTTAAAGGTGCGGACTGAAAACTGAGTGGTTGCAGGTTCGAATCCCACCCGTTGCACTATTGTCGTACCCACTCCTAACACAAATTTTCACTTATTTGGAGGGGAGAGGAGAATATCATAGAAGTTCAGCTAGGCTGATATTCTTTTTATTTTTATTTTTTTAAAAAGACGTAATTTTAGGGTCTTGATAAACTAACCTTATATAAGGTTTCCGGGTCGACATTATGGTCGCATCGGAGTACAGCGCTATGACCGTGAACCACGAAACGCGGCGCCCGCAGCTCCACCCAAACGTCTTCCATACTTGACACTAGAACAAATGAACAGACATAATGAGAAGTCACCCTCAGGACGCCCGATGTAAAAAAAGATTCATTTTCTATTCTTACTAAACCTTATTTCCTTATTATCACTATCCTAACTTTCTTACTAATAATATAGTTCTTGCAATTCACGACGGCGCATGGCTTATGGTTGTGTGCGTGTCGTATCTGTATAAGTGTAACCAAGAGCTTGCATGTACAAGACGTAACCACAAGTAAAGCGCCCGTAACTTTGTGAACAAAACGTACTATATCATAAATGCGGTTTGTGTGTGTGTTTGTTTGTTGGTTTATCCTCCAATCACGCAGCAACACAGCATTGGATTGACATGATTTTTTGGAAGGGTATAGTTAAAGACCTGGAGAGTGACATAGGCTACTTTCGTCTCAGAAAGTCAAAGAGTTACTGCGGGATTTTTCATAACTAAGTCTTCGCGAACGAAGTCACGGGCATCAGCTAGTTGGTTAATAAACGGGCAAATCAGCACATAAATACATAGGTATACATAATATTATATTAATCATCAATAGCCCAACGTTTAAGGGTGTGGACTGAAAGTTGAAAGATCGTAAATTCGAACCCCGCCCTCCTATACCAAGCTTTCCGCTTATTTGGTGGGGAAAGATATTAGTCGGCTGATATTCTTTAAAAAAATAAAAAATAAAGATTCATTTTCTATTGATTAATAATAACCTATCAAATCAGCTCATAACTACTTCTGTACCTAGCTCTATTTAACTTGATTATTCTGCGTGAATTCCATGAATTTTGAAATGATGCATTATAATGTATAATTTTCGTAAATGTTATAATTGATTCGTTAATTAAATGATAGGGAATATCGTATGAAATGATGTTTTATTTATCTACTGAATAACGAGTAATTACATTACATGTCTGGATTCGTTACATTGTTTCCAATTAGCAGTCGGATGCCACTTCATCCGCCCAAAATAACTGTAGTAGGTACTTGTTCCTGTGGGGCTAAAAATCTGGCATCAAAAGTTTTGTCTATTGGGATGATTCGGCAGTGGCTATAGTTACCGCCCTATCGTCAAAACGTGCTCCCTAGCGACTTTGTGTCCCGGTACGATAGCGTGAAGCCGATTAGGGATACTGGTCACACTGCCAACCTCTGTCAAGTTAGCCCGCTACCATGTTAGACTTCAGCTTCATTCATATCAGGTAAGATCGTGACCAAGGACTAACTTATCGGAAAAAAGTAGCCTAAACCATCTCTTGCACAGTCCCCGTTCACCTATTTCCGCTGTCCTAACTCTTACAGTTCCGTCGAAGTTGTTTCAGCAGTTCGAAAGATAACCCCGGACAAACGAATGGATAAAGGAAAATAAAATTTTAGGTTATTATAGGCGTACTAGCTTTGGCCTGTGGCTTCCCTCAGATTAAGTTCGATTTTTCAAACCCTCATTTTACACCTTTAGAGATTGAATTTTCAAAAATCCTTTCTTAGTGCATGCCAATGTCATAATAGCTATCTGTATGCCAAATTTCAGCCCTATCCGTCTAGTAACTGTGATACTACTGGATGGATTGGGCTGAAATTGGATTGGATTTGTTTTGGATTGGGTGTGTTAAACGATCAATCAGTCGGACAGTCAGTCACCTTTTTCTTTTATATATTTAGATAAGTAACAGTTTCAGCAAAAATAAGTAATTACCTATTTTGAATTCACAGACTAAAGTCCTATTTCACGACTGTCAAATTAACTTTTTAACCTTTAAGTTTTGGCATTTTTAACAATTTTCGTATTAGCAATTTGTTAAACGTCAAAAATGCGTTAACGTTTACTTAGTTATAGTGAAATTGTTCTAAGTAGTATGCAAACTCAGCATCAGCAGGACTCAGCCGGGTACTGACTGGAGGAGCAAATCAGTAAATAATTTCTCCATAAGGCTGCCCGTCCATTGAAGCGGAGCGGAGCGGAGACGTGCTTTGCAGACCAATCAGGTCATTGATAGATGACGCGGTAATTTTATCACGTCATTTCTCAATAATATCATTGGTCCACCGAACATATCTCCGCTCCGCTCCACTTTAATGGACAGGCAGCCTAAGGTTGGGTTGATTACGTTACAGACATGGGCTGTCAGAACTCGTATCAGATTCTTTCACTGGGGAATCCAAAAAGTGACTTCAGGTTCAAGTAACATAATAGACTCGCAGAAAGCCGAACGTTGTTGAAAGTACTCAACAAATGTAATTCCAAGTTAACAGTAGAGGTTAAAACAGCAAACATGGTACGGCGAAAGTTCGCAGCTTAACTTCGTGAATATTCGGAGCTTAAGTAAGCAAAACATATTCGCGAGCAAGTGTTTTGCTGTCTTTGTAGTAGTGAATATTGTTTGTTATTGAATATTCACATTTTGGCAACAATTAAAATGTGGATCATTATAATAGATTTTTTGTAAAAACAGAAAATATATCGGTCAAAAACAAACAAGTTATGACGTCATAAGCGAGTAATGCTCTCTTTGTCTAACAAGAAACTTTGAAACTCTTTATTTTCGAGATTATTTAACTATATTAAATAAAAATTCTTTTCAAAAAACCGACTTCAAACGCCACTACAAAGTATAAAAATAATTTTATTTTGTACACGTTTGTTGAAGTCGGGCGGGCTTAAATAGAAACGGTGAATCCGATACGCGATGCTCGCCCGGTTTCAATAAGCGTGTCTTTTATATGTCACCATAAGATAAGCGTCGCGCATCGATTTCATCGTTTCTAGTTAAGCCCGCCCGACTTCAACAAACGTGTACAAAATAAAATTATTTTTATACTTTGTAGTGGCGTTTGAAGTCGGTTTTTTGAAAAGAATTTTTATTTTGAGCTTTTTAGTGTAGCTTGTTCCTGCTCTCTTTCTCCCCTCCCTCCAACGCTACGGTACTAATGTAGTTCTACACTTGGTACCTACAGTACTTATTAACAATACACAAACAGTTCCTAAATCCTCACAGTTTAGGTAGGTAGTACCCCTGCAGCATCAGTATTGAAGAGCGAGGACCTTGAATTCCACGATGTAGAATATGCTTGATACTAACAATATCAGTTCGCAAGCGAAAGTTCCTAAATCCTCACAGTTTAAGTGGGCAGTACCCACCAGCATCAGGATTGAGGAGTTACAACCTAGACCTCGATGAAGTAGTATATGCTTATTACATACAATAACAATTCATGATTAGCAGTTCCTAAATCTCTACAATTTAGGTGGGCAGTACCCTGCAGCATCAGGATTGAGGAACTAGAACCTAGACCTCGATGATGTAGTATATGCTTATTACATACAATAACAATTCATGATTAGCAGTTCCTACATCCCTATAATTCAGGTGGGCAGTACCCTGCAGCATCAGGATTGAAGAGTAGGACCTGGAGCTCTATGATTTAGTATATGCTTAGACCAAGCATACCAATTCGTAAACGATGGTTCCTAAAGTCCCATAATTTAGGGGGGAAATACCCCTGCAGCATCAGGCTTGAGGAGTTGAAGGTAAAAATTTTTATGGGACCATTTCGTGAGCTTCTTCTGTCGATTAAAAAAAAAATCTCGTGAATCGGTTCAGAAACCTCGGAGTAATCGGCGGGCATACATAGAAAAAAAAAAAAAAAAAAAAAAGATACCGCCCGAATTGATAACCTCCTCGTTCCAAAAATGGAAGTCGGTTAAAAAAGAAAAATGTTATTGTGTTATAATATTAAAAACCTTTATTTTAAGTACTTATATAAAAAAATTTCAACAAATATGTATAAAGATATAACTAATAAGTTTGCACTTAGTATGATTAATAAATAATAATTATTATTATTGTAAATCTGCTGTGGTATGGTGCAAGAATGATTGCATCAGTGTAACGATCGCAATCAGCTGTTATTTGCTGAATTAATGGCGTTCTTGCTGCATCAATACATTTTTATTGTCTTTATTGGAGAGTTTTTATTAAGCTATTGCATAGCTTCTATCGCGGGCCAGCGTGGAGACCGAATCCAGAAATTCCGTAACGAAAATAACCTGACACGGGTCTCCTCTACGGTGAGCCGCTAGATGACGTTGATAAAAAATGCTATGCAATAGCTTTACCGCGGCAGTCCCCGAGTGCCACACGTCTTTTTATTTTCAACACCGTGGAAAACCGTGGAGAAAATTAAAAAATTAAATATGTAGTACGTACTTATTTAAGCCACAATTGTAATTAAAATTATGTGTTATATAAATAAATAAGTCAGCCTTGTATGAATTGCGTTAATCCTTATTAATATTATAAATGCGAAAGTGTGTTTGTTTGTTGGTTTGTCCTTCAATCACGCCGCAACAAAGCAACGGATCGACGTGATTTTTTGCATGGGCATAGTTGAGGACTGGGAGAGTGACATAGGCTACTTTTTAGCCCGGAAATTAAAGAGGACCCGCGGGATTTTAAGAACTAAATCCACGCGAGCGAAGCCGCGGGCATCAACTAGTTAGTTATAATTGAATAGCAAAATTGTGTATCAGGAGATAGACATTTACAGAGTGCCTACCACATAATGGGACAAGACCTACGTCTAAGGATCGCCATAAATTTAGAGATACGACGCATATCACGTATCTACCCTAAATAAGCTAAGCGGATTTATTGCTAATCCCATATACAAATAGTAATACATTGCTTTATAGGTATATCATAACTATCTTAACCATAAAAGTTTTTCATAAAATGATTTTGTTATCCTCTAATATTGCATTTTAAAATCTATTTATATTTTAGACTGTACCTATTTTATAATAAGTATTTTCGCCGTGTTGACTGTGCTGGGGGTTCGGTCAATACTGTTAAACCGGTGGCGGTTACTTGGGGAATTGTTAATTAACCTAAGCCCGGGCGGACTAAGATATAGTAGCTACCTATATTTAGAACTTTAGAATATAATAACTGAGCTCGTTTCAATAATCCATCGTTTAATACGGTAAAGAAAGCGTTTGGACATTGAAGTTTTTTTTCTGTACGCTTTCATCCTAATTTTTAGCCTCAACAGACCAACGGTTAAAGATGCGGACAGAAAACTGAAAGGTCGCATGTTCCCACTCCCAACATAGGCTTTCTGCCTATTTGGAGGGCAGAGGAGAATATAAGTTAAGTCGGCTTGGCTAATATTAAAAAAAACCATGAGAATTGAATATAGGTATTTTATAATTTAATGATTAAACCAAAAGTTAAATAACATAAACGTTAATACCTACTCTTTTTACAAAACCAACTACAAAGTATATCAATTGTCAAAAAAAGAATCCCTGACCTGATAACAATGAGACCACCTGTATTCCCTTTCAAACAAAAAAAGAACTTTCCAAATCAGTCCAGGCGTCTTCGAGTAATCGGGGAACATACGTAAAAATTAAAAAACACTACTGCCTAGCCAAAAAAAGATTCCGACAAATTGAAAACTTCCTCCTTTTTTGGAAGTCTGTTAAAAAAGTCTAAAAATAAAATCTGAAATTTCTCTAATGTTGCATAAACTGTCAAATGCGTGTCTGACCACGTGCAGAGTAAGGTCAACACTTAGATACTCGTATTTAACGAAATAGTTACGTCTGAAGCTCAACCTTACCAATATTATAAATGCAAAAGTGTATTTGTTTGTTGGTTTGTCCTTCAATCACACAACAACTTTAGCAACGCAGATTCAGGCAAAAGCTAAGTATTGTACAATAAAGAAGAATAAAAACGAGTAAAAAAGCTCCCGCAGCGCACACATATACCTAAGGTTTCCAATGAAGTTAGCTTTATACTAATAAACAGGGTTGTTGCTCCTTTAGTTATAAGACTTGTAGGTAATATATCTACGGGTAATTCTCTATTCACTTGTAGTATGAGTAGCAAAACTCTATATACCTTCATGATATAAGCGTTGTAGTTCCGTCATGATACAAACGCGTTCTAGGGACATGTCTCACTTACATCACGGTTATGTTCGCCGTGAAGGGGTTGCAATTAGAAGGGTTGACACGGAGTTAATATTTATACACAGGCTTGGGAGCGTCGTAGTTGCTTTATGAAGTAATTTCCATGTTACTGCCGTAATAAACTGTGCCTTAAGATAAAGTGAAACTGACTGGGGAACTGTAGGGTTAGTGCGAGATTGTACAATATCTAGACAGTACCGGGACTCAGCAATATGATGCTAAAATGGATGCTCAAGTTTATTAATATTATATCTATTTACAGCCAGATTTCCAAGCGAAAACTTTATGTAATGAAAATCAGCATCTAGCTTTGGATACACGACTTTCAAACAAAACCCGATCAATTTTACTATGACGTTATTTCGTTTTGATGCTCGAAATCTGTCAACATTGTCGAGGTGCTCCAACTCGTACTAAGGGTACAGCCATACAATACTGCTTAATTAAGATTAATTTAGGCAATAATATGGAATGATGGAGGTAAACATTACTTACGTAATAATTTATATCAGATGTTGAAAAGTACTAGTGTTTTAGGTGGTGTGGCCAGTGTTTAAGGACACATCGTCACTTCGTCAGGTTGGTTCTATTTTTTGGTGAAGATCTTATGAATATCTTCGGTGATGGAGGACGGAACTCCGCAATAAGAGCAAATCATTCGCGATCAAAGCTTTAAAATGTAGCCCCGGGCAGCACTTCTAACAAATTTAATTAAAGCGATGATAGAATAAAAAATAACGCTTTACTTCGTAGCTAAAGTTTCTCAAATCTCAGTGCACTTAAGCCATTTGGCCGCAAGGTACGGAAGATAAGCACTAAGTTGAAATAATCCGTGACAAATTGCCTCAGAGCTAACGACTATAATTAGATAAGGGTACTTTGTATTTACTTTCCTTATCCTTTAGGTTATTTTTTAGCTTGAAATATTTGAAGTACCTAGATATCTAACTAAACTCAGTAGGCCTTTTTACAGGGTTTTTTTTTCGATGGCTATTTGGCTCTTAAAGTCGCAATGGAAGGTCATGTGTTTATCAGTCTATGTATGTATATGTACGTATGTCTAGATAAGCTAACAGTAAATGAAAAAAAAAATTAAAGTTTATGTTGACTGTAGGTATATAAACAACATAATGAGATAAATTACCTACCTGGCATCAACAGATTTTATCAAAAATGCTCCGCGCGCGTCGCCCTTTCTAGCGCCGTTTCACGCATTTATAATATAATTAGTTAAATTTCAGCGCATGCTAGATACCTTTGGCTTCGGCCACGGTTCATTTTCGGCCGAAGCCGAAGTTTTGGTTGAAAGTGGTAATTTTGGCCGAAGGTGGCCGAAGTGGCCGAAACCAAAGGTTCGGGTCGGACGCGAGCCGGCAGTTACTTTCAAGATAAGATTTGCAGTTCAATACAAAGCAACAAGTCCCACCTTTTAATTGCTTTAATGGAAAAGCAACACGCGGAATTCTATGAAAACTTAGTACATGAAAGAGGTATACATAAAAGACATTGGGTCTTCCCGAACCAATATTCGTTTTGTAAGACCCGCTCTTATCGCGTTCGGAGCGTGCTGCGAGCTAGGAAGCCGGCGACCTCATTTGCATTCTATCGGTTTACCTATTCAACTACTTTCCTTTGAATAAACAACATGTTAGTGCCTTTTTATACGGAGGTATACCGAATATTGAGAGAGTTTTCCGAAAAAATACAGATTTAACTAAGTATAAATAAATACAAATGAGGTAATTCATACCTACTACCTATCAACTTTTCTTTTGTAATCCTTAAATTGTAAAATACGAAGTGTTTGTTTGTTGGTTTTCCTTCAATCACGCAGTAACAGAGCAAAGGATCGGCGTGATTTTTGTATGGCTATATAATTATTATTAAATTAAGTTTTATATGGGCATATTACACGCACATATCCACAAACATTATGGAGAACTCTCAAATTGCATGTTTCCTCACGATATTACTCTCTTTTCTCTTTATTTTTTTTACTGTCTAAACGTTGATTAAACAAATATAACTCCGAAAAGTGAGATGGGAGTGCCCGGGATCGAAACCTCGAGCCCTCTGGTCGAAACCGCACTCCTAACCACTAGACTATAACTGTTTCGAACTTCTAGAATACGAGGGAGGACTCAGTTCGAATCGAACCACTAGTTAAATCAGCCCGATTAATGGAGATCCTTTTGCAAGTCTACGTCACAACGCGAACTTTCAGCTCTGCGTTGATAGATTAGTGAATCAGACAGCCACGAATAAACAGGTATAAATGGATTGATGTACTACCCTGAGCTGTTTATTTCTGATGAGTTATCGATTGGAGCCTCTGTCAGCTCGTAAATCCGATAACCTCTCTGTTCGGGTCAAAATAACGGCTTTATTTTGGTTTTTAATTATATACTTAAGTTAATTTTTATTACTTACGTTATTTGTATCTGGACCACACTAATATTTTATGTTCAGAGGAAGATCTATTGATGAAGCAGAAAACTGAATATCAGGATTTTTAATTTTTTATTGAAGTGTTAACCTACACTTAAAGGAAATAACCTAATAGATTTATAAATACATATCAAAAATTCCGAGGCCTGCGGGATTCGAACCCACGTTTCTCTGGGAATCGCGCCCAAGTGGGTTAACCGCTACACCACGGCCGAACCATACGTCAATCATCATCTGAATCTCAATATCAATATGAATATCAGGATGTCAGGTAGATAGATATATTCTACATAGTCCGGCCACAGATTCACATGTCGGGGGTGTATAAAATTTTCAATTTATCTTTATACTTACTTTTAAAATTTATTTTGTTTATATTGAGGATCTGTAGAACAATACCATCAAATAACAATATTATTATATATTATTAATAACAATAGTATTATCATAAAATATCAAGCTCTAGAATTAGATAATGGAAAACAATAACTTTCATGACTTGCTTGTTACAACAACAGTAGTTTGCATTTAAAACTTTTGGATTAAATTCTGGCTAAGTTACGTGTTAACAGCCTTAAGGCCCTGTCAGCTCTAAAACCAGGGATTTTAAAGCAGTGAATCTGTTAAATGGTGGCATACATAAAAAATATCTGACATTTTCCTATGATATAGTATAATATATACATAAAGTTTCAAAAACTTTAACCAGCGATTGTAAGATCTCAAACTATGATTTGAATACTTTAAACTTTAAAGCAGTTTTTTTCCTTATTGGAAATTCTTTATTGGAAATCACACTAAAATCATACCATACAAAATCTAAACCATAATGATCGGTAGTATTTTTTATTGAACATTAAATATATTAATATTTTTTGCAATATTTTTTATTTTTACGAGACTTTCTTTGACCGCCTCTCCCTTTCGATTAGACCTATCAGATTAGATTGAGAGGAAATTAGAGTAAAACTCTCCATTATGCCAGCCTATGATAGCGCCTTAAGGAATAGTCTATTAACCTTATAAAAGTGTCATGACCTATTTCGCTAACGTGTAACAAATTTCACTTCGCTAGCTAACTTGATTAATATGACAAATTAATTACCCACGGAAAATTAGTGTGTACCCTCTCTGCGTTGCGTGTATGCACCGATAAATGTTGTCATACAATAATCTCAATTAATTTTTTTATAACTCGTAGAATAGAGACTCCGGTCGCACATCGTTATTTCATGAAAAATTTATCGCAAGATTTAATAAGTATCATAAAAACTAAATACCTACTTATAAATACATAAATCTGTCGGACAAATATAAGGGCACTCTGTTCCCTCAATCTCATAGTTCGATGGGATCTCCGATAGTAGCGAGAGATTAGGCGCAGAAACAACGGGTTTAGGCGGTCTCTGGGACACGCGGGTGAAACTTGATAACTACAATTTTTTTGCCTGACTCGGGATTCGAACCCGGGACGCCGTCATCTGCAGTTAAACATGCTAACTCAACGAGACAGTAGGTAAAGCAACAGAAAGGGTATATAAGATACGGGAAGGTAATTTGAAAGTCGAGTACGTAACTCTACATCAGGATGAATAAAAGACATTGGAGCGCTGTGAACTAATATCCGCTTCGGTAAGATAGACTCCTATCGGGTTGGGAGCAAGGAAGCTGTCGACCTCATTTGTATGCAATCTGTTCCAGCAGTCGACTTATTTGCTTTGAGCACATGTGACTAATATACCTAATATTATGTTACGTTGCAAATTATTATTCAATACCTTTAACTCGCAGCTTCGCTTTGTATAAAGAAAAATTGTTCGTATTATCTAAATGTATACATATACAGTGGGTACCTGCGTACAATATTATAGTTGGCGCATGAAACTCATTTGCATTTCATGCTCCCACTTTAAAAAAAGTGAATATTTACTTTGAACCTAATTACAATTCAGAAATGGGCGGAATTTCCAGGAATTTACGTTCCCCGCCCGAAGCTACCGCAGCCACCGTACGCGGAATAAAATGGAATTTTAATCCGTTTGCGGAAAGGAAAAAGCCGAGATTCAATAAGATGTTTTAATAACAGCTCTACATTTTCTGCTGCACAATTGTAATCTATACTATTATAATAAAGAGAGAGCGCGAATTTTGTGAGTTTGTATGTATGTCCGGAGCAAACTTTGGAACCACGGCACCTATTTTAAAAATTCTTTCACCATTTCAAAGGTACATTATTCCAGATGGTTATAGGCTATATATTATGCACATAAATGTATTATGGCTAGATATTATGTGCAAATTTGTTAAAGAAGTCGGAAAAATTTTTGACTCTCAAACGTTTTCAAGGCGTGCGCTGGGTCATATACTGTTATTGGATGAAAATGATGTATGCGTGAATTGTTCCTCTTAAAAAGTTATAAAAAAAAGTCCGCGATAGCATATGTTTAGCTTCTAAGGATACAGTAACCATTTCTATCTTTCAAATTTTGATTAAAAATAATGAATTATTTTCGACCTTCTTTAACCGATGTGATGTCAATCTATATCTAAATAAATATGTTTATTATCACAAGTGTTTAATTTAGAACATATTTGTCCTTTACACTATACAATTTAAATAAATATTTTAGGAGTTATCGGAAAATTAAAATTTCCGCGCAACAAAATAATAAAATGGTGCCGGCCGGCGCGGGCTGTGCACGGTGGCGGGTTTCGGCGCGGGAGATTCCTGTGATTCCTGTGGTGATCTTATTTACAATCGTCTCCTATTAGAAGCTCTGTGCGATCAGTCCCGTAAAAACCAATATTTAAATTTTCAACCCGGACGAAGTCGGCGCGGGCTTCTAGTATTATTATATTTTGTTCTGACATTTCATTTAAAGAAAAATTTAGAACCACAATTGCTCTATAATAATAAATAATTTAACTATTACCCACTTTTAACACAAGATTTACGCTTAATTAAGAGGAAAAATGGGAATATTTAACATTTTCATTAACGTAAAGTTTGAAAACTGTAAAAACTGACCACGGAAAATTGGATGTAACTTTTTTCTTCTGTGATCGAAGGATGTAACATATCGATTATACACGTCGATTCGTTGCTTTGTTGCTGCGCGATTGAAGGATAAACTAACAAACAAACACATTTTCGCGTTTATATAATAATAAGCATTAGTAAAGTAATTGCTAGAGACACTTGATACACTCAATTGTAAATTAATAATATTTAGCTGTGCGTAAATATCTCATTCTATCTCTTTATGAAAATCCAGATTAACATCACAATTTGACATCTCTACAGTTATAGTTCTTTCAATTCACGAGGGCACGTCACTCATGGTTGTGTGTCGTATCTGTATAAGTGTGAGCGAGAGCTTGCTCGCGCCTGACCGCTCCCACCTTGGCTCCTGCAAAGCACGCACACTTGCGCAATGTGCATGTACACGATATAACCACAAGTAAAGCTCACGCGCCCTCGTGAATTACAAGAACTATACCAGTCACGTGCGGCAGTGGTCGGGAGCGCACGCGAATTTGGTGAGACCGTACTCGCCGCGCTAAACTTTTTCTCAATGTACCGTCATCGGCGCGACAAAAATGCAATGTTCCGCTCTAGCGATAGAGCCTAGTAATGGAAGTGTAATGAGTGTAGAAGAGTTTGAAAGCAATAGTATGGACTGTGGACAGGAGGTTTATGAGCGTGAAGAGTCAAGTCAAAAGTCGTATAAAATGGCTTTAGTCTCTGGTGCTGGTGTGAGAAAGAGGACTTGGAGTGAGGAAGGGACATCGAATCAGGAGCAGAACGAGGGCGAATTCATTGTTGTGCAGAGGAAGGCAAAACGATATTCACAAAGACATGATAACAATGACGGGAGACAAAATGTAGGCAAAGAGTCGGTGGAAAATATGTTTGAGGTGTGTTTAACTTCCACTGAAGTACTCCCTAAACAAATAGGATTGGTTAAATTGTTGAAGGCAGAAAATTTGGTGGCTATCACAAGTATTAAATACAGAAGTCCGTACAAGGTATTCATAAGATTTGAAACAAAAGAAGAAGCTGATAAGTTACTCAACAACGCAAAGTTTATAGAATTAGGCTACAGATGTCATTTAACAAATGAAGTAAGTTACTCTTACGGGACTGTTAGATACCTTGAGATGGAAGTAGAAGAAAAAGAGTTGCTGGAATCTATAACATGTCAGTCAGAGATTATTTCCGTAAGAAGGCTCAAAAAGCTTTCAGATGATGGCAATTGGGTACCATGTGAGACTGTGCGATTCTGCTTTAAGGGAGATAGTTTGCCTGCATATGTCTATGGATATGGAGGAAGATTCAGAGTAGAACCTTATGTTTTTCCGGTGACGCAATGCGGAATCTGCTGGCTTTTTGGCCACTTAACCCGAAGTTGTTCCAAAAAAAAAGTATGCCCGAAATGTGCCAGAAACCATGAAAATTGTGATACCGATAAATACAAATGTGTAAATTGCAAGGGAAATCATATGGCGTTTAACAAAAGATGTCCTGTTTTCTTAAAAGAAAAACGTATTCGCGAGATTATGAGTAGGGATAATTGTACATACAAGTTAGCGTTGACTTCATATCTTAGAGATAACAAAAGTTATAAATATGATAATACACACAATGATGTCACAGAAGAGAGAAATACTAGTCAAGGGGGAAAGAATAAAGATGAACCAATTATTGTGAGTCAAGAAGAAGAAAAGACAGATGATAGTGAAGATGATAAATCTAGTTCAGGAGAAAATATATTACACCTGAATTTAGATACGGGATATTTAAAGAAATCAAACATCAAAAAGAAGAAAAAGAAGTCGCGGAAAACAGAAAATTCACAAAGCAGTTCTGTAGGAACTGGAGAAAGATTTGAAAAGCCGTCTGAGAAAGATAGTACAGATAGTAAGAGTAAGAATGAAAAGCCCGGTTTTATAACTATTATGTGCAACATAAAGGATATTTTACTCAGTGAGAAGTCGACAGATGAAAAGATAATTTCAGTAGTAAAACTATTATTTGAATGGATAACATCATTAATTTTTAAGAGTGTGGGTAATGGAGAGGCAATAAGTAAATTCATTAAAGGTGTATTTAATGGATAGGGCAACCATACAGAATTTTGTGATTAATATAGCTCAGTGGAATGCTCAAAGTGTATTGCCAAAAAAGCAAGATTTAGAGTTGTTATTAAACCGCGAAAATATCCACATTTGCATTTTAAGTGAAACGTGGTTAGAGCCTGATAAAACGTTAAAATTTAAAGATTATAATGTTTATAGAAAAGATAGATTTGATAGTTATGGTGGTGTTGCTATTATAGTACATAAATCTTTAAAAAGTCAAAATGTACCAAATGATGTGAAAAACCCAGGAATTGAAATTGTATCGGTAAGAATTTTGAACTGTGAATATTTAAATTTTGTTTCATCATTGTATTGTCCTTCATCTATCCAAACCTCTCAAAATGATTGGGATGATATATTTTCAAAGTTCTCGAATAAATCGGTATTGGCGGGAGACTTCAACGGACATCATACAAATTGGTCAAGTAAAAGCGACACTAGGGGATCTCAGATATATGACGCATCATTTGATAATAATTATATATCGTTAAATAATGGTTCTAGTACTAGGGTTAGATTGGTTAACAATATTTTACAAGCCACTTCACCAGATATTACTTTTGTTACTTCTGACATTGCTGTCTATTTTAAATGGCAAATCACAAATGAAAACTTGGGTAGTGATCATATTTTTATTAAATACAATTTGGAGTATCGAAGTAAAGTTAATTTTTTGAAACAACGAAATTTTAAGCTAGCTAATTGGCAAGAATATCGAAGTATTTTACAGGATAGGTTTGATCAACCTCCTTCAAATCTTGAATGTGTTCAAAGTATGTATGATTTCTTTATTAGTGAAATTAATAATGCAGCTAGCAAAAGCATTCCCGTGAAAAAAGTATGTACAGATCCTTTACAGAAATTTCAGCCAAAGCCTTATTGGGAACCATCCTTATCACAAGCCATAGCTGAGCGAAGATTAGCTCTCAAAAACTTTAGGCGCAACCCTATTCCAAGTAATTTTGACAAATTAACTTCGAAAATAGCAGATGTACAACGATTAACAAGACGTGCGGTAGCTAAAAACTGGCAAAAATATTGCGGAGAAATTGATGAAGTTACGGATAGTCCGACCATGTGGCGCAGAATGTGTTGGGTTAAGGGTGTTAGAAGTAGTCGTTTTCAGGCTCCAAGTGATAAGAAAAAAGAGCTTTTACGTTCTTTGGCTCCAGATTCCGTGGAATCTCCCACGCCTATACTGATTTCTAGTAATCCAACATTGGAACAAGATTTTTCCATAAATGAATTGCTTCATTGTTTAAAAAAAAAGGATACTGCTCCGGGTGATGATGATATTACTTACTCTATGATATACAATCTGCCTCTCAATGGTAAGTTATACTTACTCAAAATTTATAATCAAATTCTGTGTCAAACTTCTGTTCCAGAACAGTGGCGTAGTGTTAAAATTGTACCTATTCCTAAACATAATTCAAATCCAAATTTATATCCGAAACTGAGACCTATATCATTGATTTCGTGTATATGTAAAATTTATCATCTAATGTTAACAAAACGACTAGAGTGGTTTGTCGAAAAGGAGAAGGTAATACCATCATCAACTACTGGTTTTAGAAGAGGTCAGTCATGTTTGGACTGTCTGGTCCGTCTTGTGTCACATATACAGATAGGTATGTCAAAACGTGTCCCCACATTGGCTTGTTTCTTAGACATTGAAAATGCCTATAACAATGTTCTTGTTGACAAACTAGTCATTATTTTGGATAGATTAAATGTTGGTAGAAAAATATGTGGATATTTATGGGAGTTTTTAAGTAGACGATATTTAAAAATTGAAGATGACAATGATAAGGGGGAACCTTTTATAAGATGGTCTCATAGAGGATTAGCCCAGGGAGACCCACTTTCTCCCCTTCTTTTCAATATAGTTACTGCCCACATATGTGCAGCAATAAGTAGCGTAAATGTTTTGCAATATGCTGATGATTACGTTATTTATGCACAAGATGAAAAGTTAAATGTTAGCAAAATCAATGTGCAAAATGCTCTTACAACAATAGTGAGTACATTAGAACAAATTGGATTAGAATTATCACCTAGTAAGACTAAATATTGTGTTTTTACTAGAAAAAGAAGAATAGACTCGATTACCCTAGAAATTAATGATCATAAGATTGAACCTGTGGACTGTCTCAAATACTTGGGAATATGGATGGATAAGTCATTACTTTGGAGAAAACATATTAATGAAACTAAAGAAAAAACTATGAAGACATTAAATTTATTAAAAATACTAGCAGGTGCCTCGTGGGGATTACATCCTAAACATTTGAGACGATTATACATTGCATTGGTTCGCAGTCGAATAGATTATGGCAGTTTTCTTTATGATAATGCAGCTAAAACGCATTTAATGAAGTTAGATAGAGTACAAAATTCCGCCCTACGTGTTATTGGTGGTTTCATTAAAACTACGCCTATTCACGTAATGGAATGTGAACTATCAATCGTCCCACTCCATTTGCGTCGTCAGTATTTAGGTACTAAATACTGTTTAAAAGCCATGTCTCAGTTTAACAATACTACTATAGAGTTATTAAACAAACTTACTGAAGTTAGCCAAACACGTTATTGGGAGAAGAAGAAAAAACCATTATTGATTAAAATTTATACTGATGTTAGAAAGCACAAAATTTATGCCTGTAACCCACTGTCTATGTTTTCATTGAATACTTGGATGTCGAAAGTTAATACTAATTTTATATGTACTGAAATCAAAGATGTGACAGATTCCAAAAAGAATACTTGTAGTAATAGTTTAAAATATAAAACATTAAATATGTTACATACGACATATAATGGGTGGCATAAAATATATACGGATGGTTCTAAGGCCAGTACCGGGCTCGGAGCAGCTTTTTATGATCCTTGTCGCAAGGTGAAAGAAATGTTCAAAATTACATCTGACATCACAATTATGTCCACGGAGCTCTTTGCAATCTCGGAGGCAATATCATATGCTGGAAAGATAGGACTGGAAAAGTTCGTTATCTTAACGGACAGCAAGAGTGCATTGCAGCATATAGCTCGATGCGCCTCTGGTAGAAGAGGTGGTTCGATAGCATATGACATTATTAGGAAACTCCTACAACTCTCAAGCTGTGGTGTGTCTGTGGGATTGCAATGGGTTCCGGCGCATACCGGTGTAATTGGTAACGAGGAGGTCGATAGATCAGCCAAAGATGCTACTATATTTGGAACTGAAATTTTTGTTATTCCAGACTATACAGAAGTTTTATTAAAATGTAAATTAGAAATCCACAATAATTGGAAAAGTTACTTTAATGAAATATCAAATTCAAAAGGAATATGGTATAAAACTATACAAAACGAACCTACTCGTATACCATGGTTTGCCAATATTAAGTTACAAAGACAAATGATAGTTGTGGCTCTCAGACTACGTTCCGGGCACACACCGTTAAATAGTTTTAAATATTTAATGAAGAAGGTAGATTCAAAAAATTGTTCCTTTTGTAATATTTTAGAGGACACACAACATCTCTTAATGGAGTGTGCGCGGAGTGAAGATATGCGAGCCTCAATGATGATTAAGTATAATCTAAATTTTGCAAATGTGGGTATTTTTCAAAGTGTTCTTGCGGCGCCTTGTTCTCCAGCCGCGAGGTCTCTTTATAATCTAATTCTAAGAATTTTTAAACAAATAGAGTAGTTTTAGTTTTAAGAATAGTTGTAACTTAATTAGGATATTATGGGTCTGGCATAATCTCATTTATTGTAAGAGATTCAAAGACCCTTTAAAAAATTTAGAATAAAAAAAAAAAAAAAAAAAAAAAAAGAACTATACTTTATTCATTTTAGAATAGAATAGAATAGAAACATTTTTTATTGAAATAAACTTTTACGAGTGCTTTTGAATCGTCGATGAATCTACCTACCTAAAAATGGCACTATCAGTTAAAAAATTAATATATAGCCCAAAGGTTGACTCAATAGACCAAAGGTTAAAGGTGGGAACTGAAAAATCAATCCGCGCCCCTTTGCGTTAGTCGTTAACTTACAACACAAGCTTAACATATATTTGCAGGAGTAGGGGTATATGTGTTAAGTACAGCATGGCTTCTATAAAAAAAATAAGACGTTTAACTAAACGTGATTTCCTACGTCGTCACGTACTATATTTTCTAAGCGAAGCAAGTAGGTATTTCGATGTTTAATTTACGAGTGAGTTCGAAGTTTAACGAGATCTTTGGATTAACTTTTTGAATTAATCTTGGAAACTTAGGTAGGTACTCTTCGTACCTACTGTCAACTGAAAAAGTTGGCCCAGTAAATAATTCGGTGGAAACCTTTTGATAATGTTGAATCTTTTTGAAGATTCTTTTTGATTCGACATTTATTCAGCTTTCTGTTAATTTAACTTTAGCTACTAATTATATTTAGGTATTAATTTTATTTCTGTTAATCAGAATAACTTGAACCATGACTTTTTGAGGCAATTAAGCGTGATAGAATCTTGACTTGCCACAGATTGGCCTACATAAAATAATTTAGGATTTGAATTTAAACTATTTCATCCTTTCCACGACTATTTTGTTTTTAAAACATACATACGTGACTCTTGTTTTACCTACTCTATACAGGGATTTTTTTTTACTTTCTAGATTTAGGACATTCTTAATTCATACCTAAATCTTATCACACTAATATTATAAAGGCAAAAGGTTGTGTGTGTGTGTATGTTTGTTACTCCTTCACTCAATTTGTCTGAAATTTGGAATGGAGATGGTTCATACCATACATTATATCCCGGCAAATTAAAGAGTTCCAGCGGGAATTAAAAAAATCCTTAATCCACGCGGGCAAAGTTGCGGGCATCGTCTAGTAATTTAGAAAATAATCTAAGATGTCACCGCAGCACAGCATAGTACGCAAAAATTTTTTTTTTTAATATGTGCCGGAAACATTGCCTCTTAAGAGTTGCCGATTATTATTGGAGCTCCAGTGGACTCGATTAGGTACCCTTTTAGAAAGTTCTTCAAAAAGTGCTCAAGCCTCGAGTTTATGATATTAGGTATACTATTATTATATTATATTATATTCCTAGAAACGCTTTTCGGATAGGCATGCACTATCCTATCGTTATAACTTTGGACACATATAGTGCTGTTACATATATAACATAGTGAGGTATAGGTAAATGTTTAGTACAAAATGAGCTCTAAAACCAAGGGTATAACAAAGGTGAATTTAAATTCCTTGCCTGGAGTGAGCGGAGATTAGTGCCAGCTCAGCCCGCTTAATCCGACATGAATAGTGACACGTTTCCTTCCTTAATGGACTATCTAGGAATGATATAGTACACGCCCCTATATTTGTTACCATGTCGTTGCTTCCGCAAGTACTAACTGATTTAGTGACTAACATACTTTCCTGAAGCAGAAAGTAGTTTGCAAAAGTAAATCTTGCAGCCAAACATAAGGAATGGTTCCGCTGTTTCAACCTTTCATCAATAAATCCCTACTATCCGAACCAATAACCAATTTTATAAAATACTAGACGATGCCCGCGACTTCGTTCGCGTGGATCAAGGTTTTTCAATTCCCATGGGAACTCTGTAATTTTCCGGGATAAAATGTAGCCTACGTTTTAATCCTGGGTATGAGCTGTCTTCATTTCAAATTTTAGCCAAATCGGTTCATTCGTTGTGGCGTGAAGGAGTAACAAACATACACACACACACACACACACACACATACACATACAAAATTACAGCTTTATAATATTAGTGTGACTAGATGATTCCCGCGACTTCGTCCTCGTGGACTAAAGGTTTCTTAATTCCCGCGGAAACTCTTTAATTTTCGGAGTAGCATGAAGGAGTAACAAACATACACATACATTACATACAATACCTTTCAATCTTTCAATATCCGGACATTGAGGAGCCTTTTTCTCTCTTTAAAATAAATCAAAATGAGAGCAATAAAATTTGTCACTAACTTGTACAGTACTCTAATTTTCGCATGATAGCCGGAAAACCTTATAGAAGGAATTTCTCTCAGGCTTAATTAACTTTCCGCCTTCGGAAAGTTACAACGAATTAATTTAATTTGTTTTCTCTTGTCCCAGCAGTAATGAAACGATTCGAGGAATTTTTAGCGTTTGTGGCACGACATTAGATAATGTAATGTGAAAGAAAAAACAATTTAACAACGCTTCGAAACGAAATGCTGATAAGAGACAACCTTTGCGTTATTCGATGACCTTTGCAGACTCTAGACTGATTTCTTCCTTTCTTTTTAACTGACTTCAAAAAAGGAGGAAGTTCTCAATTCGTCAGAATCTTTTTTTTTATATATGTTCCCCGATTACTCGAAGACGCCTGGACCGATTTGGAAAATTCTTTTTTTGTTTGAAAGGGTATACTTCCCAGGTGGTCTTATGATCATAGGTCAGGATCGAGGGAACTCTTAAAATTTTATAGGCACACTTGATGTAGGTACTTTGTAGTGGCGTTTGAAGTTGGTTTTTTAAAAAGAATTTTTATTGACATTATATAAAAAGAAAATTAGTCAACCGAATCTTGACTCTAATATTCACGTCTTCCCTCAAAATAAGTGGATAGCTTGTGTTGAGAGTAGGTTCGACGATAAATACCTGATGCAACGGGTGGTGATTGAACCTTCGACCTTTCAGTTTTCAGTCTGCACCTATAACCGTTCGGTTATTGAAGCTATAAACTACGATCACTACGAAGGGTGATGGCAGTTTAAATTGAACCCATAATCCTGTTTCCACCCGATATGGTACCGTTGCCGACCCGAGAATTAAAACGCTGTGCAGCACCTATTTACTGGTAGGGTGATACCAGTGAGTAGCCAAGGCCACAAACTCCAACTCAAAAAAAAAACAAAAACATAGCACTAAAACTTGCTACAAAATAAATAGTAGCAGGAACTAAATGGAAAAAAAAAAAAAACAGTCCAGACCAGTAAAGTACCTACCCTTAATAACAATTTGAACATCTGGATAGATTTAGTTCATCGAAATACAGATAATAAAATTAGCCTAAAGCTCTTAAAGTCCTGAATTCAGTACTAAAAATTTTTATTTTCTTTACTGAGGCCTTGGCTCAAGATAAGACAAATCAATTTGAGAATTAAACCAAGATAAAGATCTCTTTTCACTTGTACTAATACTAGGGGCACTTTAGAAATTATAAATTCCAAAATTGCGGCCTTGCTTTTAATTGAAACCGGATCTTTTCACTTATATGACCACAGCCCTATCTTCTGTCCAAGAAGGTCCCTTATGGTAAGTATGTAGAGTTTATAGAAAAGCAATCAAACTGTGTATAAATTAGAATCGGAAACAAACCTTAATTTTACCCATTAATCATTGAACATTTATGATGGAAACTTTTCTCATATATACACAAAGTTTACGCACATGTTTTTGATTAATGAACACAGCTTTCACCTCATGGCATATAGTATACTAGGAGTAGGAATGTAATAGTTTATGAGTTTATCTGGTTATTTATGGAACGATTAGCATATTGAACCTAGCGTAGTACCTACCTAGTTAATTAAAGCCTCTAGGAATCGGAACAAAAATCTAGTAATTTTTATGACGCTAATGCTCCATCTACATTAATGTTAGTGTTAACGACTGCGCTCAAATGGATTAGCGCTTAGCGTCTAACGTCATTATTTACATACATTTAACGCAGTAAAATATTGGCCCCATCTGCGTAATGCCTTTATTATCGTGTTAATTTACGCGTTACGGCGCAGGTGGAGCCCGGGCATTAGAAAAATTTACACCACATAATAGACAATACATGAATTGTTATGCAAACCAAAGAATATTTAAAAATAATTTTGTTTCAAATCCTTTCTGCTGTAGATTAAATATTTTTTTCTTAATATGAGTTCCGCAATATATTTAGAAACACATAATATCGTGTAATTAAAAAAAACCGGAAGAACCGTCTCAAGATGTCATCCAATTAGCAAGTCTCATCGTAAAACTTTTCCAAACATTTTCCATTCTTTATAATAAAATTTCAGTAAAGGTGCATCCACATCTGATCTTTAAAACGATCACTTATCATTTTGATTCGCATACGATGTGGAACGTCCCATTTATATCAATCATATGTCCGCCTGATAGTGTATAATATTTATGAATGTTGGGCAGATCTCTATTTATAATAACGATAAATAATAATACCACAATTTTACGGTACCACGTTAAGACACGACACTCCCTCCCTAATTTGTTGTGACTTGCCTCGCCCACAGCGTAAAGTATTACGTATGACGTTGCCCTGGTCCCGCTTAGTTTAACGCTGAGATCTATAGAGCCTGCTCAGACTCAGCTCAGACTTAAGGTAGAGGTTACATTGAGACACAAATATGCTCTGACATAAATCTGTCTCGTTTTAACTCTGTCTTGAGTCTGAGTTGAGTGAGAGTGCGGTCTATAGATTATAGCCTAATTATGGTATTGTGTTCGTCAGCAATCGTAGATAATTCAACCAATTCGCTTCTGATCGCGGCGAGGGATCGCGAGGGTGTTCTTGATCGGCAAAAAGATCAGGTGTGGATGCACCCTATGGTCGAAGAGAAACCTTCCATTCGCCGCCCGGTGCTGTAAATGGCCAGTCTGAAAATGAATTGGGCGTAATTTCCCATCCCTTTTCCTTACAAACATTGAATTGTATGGTTGCTGCATTTGAAAAAATGTTTTAATATTTAGGTTACCTTTAATTTTTTTTAGGTTGTTTGAGAAGTGAAGATTTTTATAATGCTACGGCTCGCTACTTGCCGATTCTATAGAAACCAACGATTATCAGCGCCAGACGCCTTGCTGCTTCCCGTCGTCACGTTTTTCGCATTACCTACTTGTGTTTGTTTTAATTATTATTTAATTATTGAGTAAAGGACATCTATTTAATTATTATTTAATTGTTATATTAAGGAATTCCTTACTTTTTGTAATATTTATTCCTAACCTACAGATCTTCACAGATATTATCCAACATCATAGGGAGACACAGGGAACGCAAACACAGGTGCACTATCTATTCCCTCAATCTCATAGTCCGGTGGGATGCAAATCCGACACGAGCGGAGAGAGATCAGACGTACTCTCCGAGGCACGGGCGTGGCACTGCCTACTTTCTGGCTCCGGTCTAGTACCGAGAATTTTTTGATAGAAATATCCAATCTATACGTAGGCACTAGAAAGGTGACCAAATACTACCTGTATTTATTTGTATTTGAAAAAATGAAATATTTTCAGTGAAAATTTTTCCTTTGTTTAACGAAGTAAAATAAATATAGTGGGCTTATCAGGACTAGGGTTTGACAGTTTTATTGATTTGGGTAAATGCTCTATTTGATTTTGATTCACGTTTTTTTTACAAATGGTTTGATTCTTTGTTTTCTTAGTATGTATAGTTTTATATGTTTGTATTTTGTATAGTTTATAATGTAATTTATATAGTAAGTAAACAAGGAAATCGTCTTTTTTAAATATTATTTATTAATTAGGTACTTGTAATTTTATTTGTATGTTGAGTTAGCCCTTAAATGGGGTATACGATGTTAGACGGAATTATTATGTGAATTTTTACTAAGTAAGCCAACAAATAAAATAAATAAAATAAAAAATAAACGCATTCCACCAGCCACTAGGGCTCCGGTAGAAATCAAAACCTAAGGCTGAAATCTATAGACCGCACTTTCTTCTTCTTCTTCTTCTTCTTTGTCAACTTATAGACGTCCACTGCTGGACATAAGTCTCCTGCATGGACCTCCACAGGCCTCGGTCTTGCGCCGCCTGAATCCAGCGGCTCCCTGTGACTCGCTTGATGTCGTCGATCCACCTGGTGAGGGGTCTACCAACACTGCGCTTCCCGGTGCGGGGTCGCCACTCCAGCACCTTGGGACCCCATCGACCATCAGCTCTTCGAACTATGTGCCCCGCCCATTTCCACTTCAGTTTCGCGACCGCACTTTCAATCAGCTCAAACTCGAGACAGATTTATGTCAGAGCATATTTTTGTTTCATTTTAACCTATATCTTGAGTCTGAGCTGAATCCGAGCACACTCTATAGATCTCAGAATCAACCTTATGATATGTGTTACACTAATACAGTTTTATCGATACTTGTAATATTATGATGTATCTTTTGTATGATAAAACTTAAGATAACAAGAACACCTTACAAAATAGTTTAATTATAGTGATTTATCAACAAAGAGTTCTTTACATCTTTTTAAAAATGAAACGACCCTAATAATCCCTTAATAATAAATCTTATAAATGTTAAATCTTAAATATCAAATAAGGACCTACAAATTATTTTTTCTAAAATCTCTGGATACCCTACTAGAGTTTAAAGATTTACCTACCAAAGTTTTGCGTTCCGGGTAAAATGTTATTACCGCTCTCAAAGTGTCCTCACTGCGTTGTAAAAAAAAATTACTACTAATTGAGAGAGCGCTTCTTGAAGTAAAATGAACGTATAATTTTCGTGACGCTCTTCGCCTGTGGTCTGCCGGGTAATTTGACAAACTGTAGCCCATTTTATTATTTCATTATTTCTTCTCAAAGAATTTTCAATAAAAAAGTTCCATAATATTTACCCTTTTACTAAAACAAATAATATTTCACCAACACACTATTGTAAGTATAATCACAGTATTTGTAACTTTACTCCTCCAAAACGGCTTGACCGATTCTATGTGTGTGTATATTCAGTAGGTCTGAGAATAGAACGTAAACTATTTTTCATACCCCTAAGTGATATAAGGGTGGTCCATCCCAAAAATTTTTTTTTTTATTTATATGGCAAAACAACGTTTTGCCGGGTCAGCTAGTATATTATAACTATATTTATTAATAAACTAGCAAACCCGGCGAACTCCGTTTCGCCGCCAGATGGCTTGTTTGTTGTTTGGCGCTGTATGTGAAAAAAGATTTTCCCGCTTTTCTGTTGAAATTTTTCCTGAATTTTCTTTGCTATAAACCTCACGGAGCCCGAGACCTTTCCAACGAATGCAAAACCGTGGAAATCGGTTCGTGCGTTCTGGAGTTATAGCGTCAGGAAGGAAAACCCGACTTAATTTTATATAGTAGATTGGACGTTGATAGTTTTTACATTACTCAACTCTATCATGGTTAAACGTTATCCAACGTTCATCCAACTCCGAATCTAATAGAGTTTATGGCCTTGATAGAATGGGTAACGTTGACATAGTGACACTGGTAAATCCATGGTGGTACTGTCTCTATATCGGAAGTATCGCTATGTCGGTAATGTCGGTAGTGCCGCTATGTCGGCAGTGCCGCTATGTCGGCAGTGCCGCTATGTCGTTAGGGCAGCTACGCCGATAGTGCCGCTACGCCAGTAGTGAAGCTACGCCGATAGTGCCCCTATGTCGGTAGTGCCGCTGTCACTAGTACCGCTCTCGGTAGTCGCGCTATGTTGGTCGAGCTGCTATAATTGGTAGAGCCACCACTTGCCAGTTTTTTAATTTAGTTTTATTTTTCTCACGCACAGTCACAGATATAAAAGAAGAAATATCGAAGAAAACCCTCTCAAGTTCTCTGTAGCGGGTTGAAAGAGGCCGGGAGGTAAACAAGTCCGGTTCCGCTGCATTTACTATTCTTTCTGTTTCTCCGAAGCTATAATAGGTGGACGACGGACGTCATTTGAAAAGAGTTCAGTCTTTTGAAATGACATAATGACTGTGGCACTATGAAGACGCTTTTCTTTCAAACATTGAAAAAAATCGCCCACTATTAAATCTTTTACAAAGACATTAATAGCTTTTTATAATATACATACATAATAGAAGATGCCCATGACGATGGGTTGAAATTAAATTAAATTATTATTTATTATTAGATATTAGAACTTTGTTTGTACACAGTACACTTCGGCATTCCGAAGTTCGACCGAGGCAGTCCCTCTAACTTTTCAGAGTTATTTATGCCTTTGTAGCAATTAAGTATAGGGGAAATCAAGCCCTATCTAAATGAAAACCGTGTCACCTGGTTATTGAACACTTGTATTTATCCAGCAATAAAATAATGTAACAAGATAACTTAAACTGGATGAACAGGCGTTGTGAGCGTCCGGTGCGGACGAGAGTTGAGAATATTACTTTTCTAGGCCTCCGGCTCGGTCGGTGGCAAATAGAATAATGAATTACAACGCCTGTTCAAACTTACATTCCAAACAATATTCAAATAACACTCCAAGTTTGAATGCCTTCGAATATGAAAATAAAAGTGATAGATAGTGGCCAGCTCATAACCAGCCAGCAACAGTAAGCTCTCCGTGGAGACCGCTAGACTCCACATCACTCCCCCAGGAAGACATGAAAAGTAAGGAAAAAACAAACAATGATTAATTAACTAAGTCAGATTAAAATGAAATGATGTGGAGTCTAACGGTCTCCACGGAGAGTTTACTGCTGCTGGCTGGTTTATCAGCTGGCCACTTTTTATCTTCGTATTTCGAAGGCGTTCAAACTTAGAATACTATTTGAATATTGTTTGGAATGTAAGTTTGAACAGGCGTCGTAATGCATTATTCTATTTGCCACCGACCGAGCCGGAGGCCTAGAAAAGTAATATTCTCAACTCTCGTCCACACCGGTCGCTCACAACGCCTGTTCATCCAGTTTAAGTTTATCTTGTTACATTATTTTATTGCTGGATAAATACAAGTGTTCAATAACCAGGTGACACGGTTTTCATTTAGATAGGGCTTCATTTCCCCTATATTGGTGACTCCCGACCCGTACAATTTTATGGGTTGCCCGGACAAGTTGTGTGCATAATTGATGGACAGCCGTAAGAAATATTATTTATTATTGGAAAATGTGAAACGTAACGTCATCGTATCGTAGAAGTGGAAATACGCAGCGAAACCTCATTGGGACGATTGGAACATCATATTTCGAAACAATTTGACAAACGTCGTCGTCGTCCGTCATTAGTGAAAAAAGTGAAGGTTTAAAGAAAATTTTGGGATTTGGGGATTTTGGGAAGTTTAATAATTTTATCCTTCTTTTTCAGCTTTATTAATTGAATTTTATTTTAAAATAATTATTAATACCATTTTTATACACGTTTATTTAGTATGGAGGAAAAATTTAATAAATTATGGGATGAGAATCAAATGCTCAAACAAAAATTGATGGAACTAACTGATGCTATTATCCCGGCACTATTGGAAGGAAATAAATCACTTCGGGATCAACTAGCCAGTTCACTTGATGTTCAGTCGCCATCGACGACCCCCAGGGAGACATTTAGCGTAACACCTCAAATTTCTCCACAGGTTTTAGCTCCTCCTTCTCCTCCTCCTCTTTCTCCTCCTCTTCCTCCTTCTCCTTCTTCATTTAGTGGTTCAGCGAAACCAAATTTAGCTCCAATTTTGGCTCGCTTGGATCATTTATTCAAGGAAGTTGCAGAAATAAAAAAATCAAATCAGGAAGAATATCGTAATCAAAGAAACAGGTCAAGCAGTTCTGGAAATCAGCATTTCTCATCCCCATCCTCAAGTAAGTCAAGTAAGAATAAATTTTGTTGGTATCACAGAAATTTTGCGTTGCGTGCTACCAGATGTATAAAGCCGTGTTCGTTTAAGGAACACCAGAACGCGACCGACAAATCAGTGGAGGCGGTTCCTGATTTTTTCATCACGTAGCCGCCGTCTATTTATTACCGATGTCAAGTCGAAAAAACGATTTTTGATTGACACCGGTTCAGACATTTCATGCTTTCCGGTTTCATGGATGGAAAGCCGTCCGAAAGTGGATGATTATTCCATGCGCGCCGCAAATGGAAGCGAAATCAAAACTTATGGAACCATTATTCTATCGTTGGATTTTAAATTGAGGCGGGATTTTAAATGGCATTTTGTAATTTGTGACGTGACAACTGCAATTATTGGCGCTGATTTTCTCGCGCATTTCTGCTTATTACCCGACTGCAGGTCAGGTCGAGTTCTTGATAGTTCGACTGGCCTGTCAGTTATTGCATCAGTTGTATGTCACAACCAAGTTAGCATCAAAACTGTAATTTCAGAGCATGATATTCTAGCTGAATTCCCCGCATTAGTGCGCCCGCCAGGTCCAGTTCGGTTAATCAAGCATAGTACCGTGCATTACATACGGACAACAGACGGTCCGCCGGTTTGTTGCCGTCCGCGCCGCCTTGGTCCGTCAAAATTAGCTGTTGCCAGGAAGGAATTCGATAATATGTTAGCTTCTGGCACCGCAAGGCCTTCAGATAGTGCGTGGTCGTCGGCGCTTCACTTAGCCCCGAAGGGTGAATCTGATTGGCGTCCGTGCGGCGACTACCGTGCTTTGAATGCGCGCACGATTCCAGATAGATATCCAGTGCGTCATATCGGAGATTTCAACCAAAACTTGGTTGGATCAACGATTTTTAGCACGATAGATTTGGTTAAAGCATACCATCAAATTCCAGTAGCGAAGGAAGATATCTGTAAGACTGCTATTATTACTCCATTTGGTCTTTTTGAGTTTCCTTATATGACCTTTGGACTTAGGAACGCAGGGCAAACATTTCAAAGGTTTATCGATGAAGTTGTCCGCGGTTTAGATTTTTGTTTTGCTTATGTTGACGATATTTTGGTCTTTTCCAAAGATCAACAACAGCATTTAGAACATTTACGTATCCTTTTTAAAAGATTAGAGGAATACGGGATTGTTATTAATGAGAAAAAATCTCATTTTAATCTTACAGAAGTTCGTTTCCTGGGATACACCATAAGCGCTGCTGGGATTAGTCCTCCTACGGACAGGATTAGGAACCTTCAAGAGTTTCCTTTGCCTAAAACAGTGCAAGGTGTACGTCGTTTTCTCGGTATGGTGAATTTTTATCGTAAATTTCTCCCTAGTATTGCGCACTATCAAGCTCCGCTCATTGATGCTCTATCAGCGATTCAAGGTAAGGGTGCAAAGCCATTTACTTGGACTCCTGACTTAGAGCGTAGTTTTATTATTTGTAAAGAAAGTTTAGCTAACGCGACTCTGTTAGCACACCCAGTCGCTGATGCTCGGCTAGGTTTATTTACAGATGCATCGAGCTCTCATGTCGGTGCATGTCTGCAGCAAGAGGTCAGACAGGGTTGGCAGCCTATTGCATTTTTTAGTAAGAAACTTAATTCTAAGCAATCAACGTGGCCTGCCTACTATCGTGAATTATTAGCTATTTACGAAAGTGTGCAACATTTTAAGCACATTCTTGAAGCACAAGCGGCAACGATATATACAGATCATAAGCCGTTGCTTTACGTGTTTTCACAAAGGCGGGAAAAACTTCCGCCCGTTCAATTAAATCAATTAATTTTTATTTCTCAGTATACCACGGACATTCAACACGTTAAGGGAGCTGAGAACGTTGTGGCTGATGCATTCTCGCGCGTCGAGAGCGTCGCTGCTCAAGATATCCTGGTTGAGCTTGCGAAGTCGCAAGCAGCTGATGAGGAATTAAAGGCGCTGAGTGACTCAACGTCGATGACGTTGGCTCGGGTCACAATTCCAGACACCAGGTTAAAAATTACATGCGATGTGTCAACAGGTAAACCACGTCCTTATGTAACTCCGCAGTTTAGGAAGAGTATTTTTGAAAGTTTTCACAATCTCTCTCATCCCGGGGTCCGTGCGACTAATAAATTAATTTCGGAACGTTTTGTTTGGCCATCTATGAAAAGAGACTGTCGTGCATGGACACAGGCTTGTCAGGGGTGTCAGTTGTCAAAAGTAACGCGGCACACTAGTGCACCTTTCTCTAAGTTTGCTCTCCCATCGGAGAGATTTGCATATATCCACATGGATATTATAGGCCCATTACCTTATTCTTCGGGAATGAGGTATTGCTTAACTATCGTGGATAGATTTACTCGTTGGCCAGAGGTATTGCCCATGCCAGATATTACGGCGGAAACTTGCGTGGCAACTTTCGTCTCTGGCTGGCTATCAAGATTCGGTTCAGCACGGGTTATTTTAACAGATCGAGGATCTCAATTTGGCTCGCATTTGTTTCAGAAGATAGCTGCGGTTGTAGGTGCTCAACACCAGACGACAACCGCGTATCATCCTCAAGCAAACGGGATGGTCGAAAGATTTCACCGGCAGCTCAAGGCAGCGATCATGTGCCAGGCGAATCCAAGGTGGACTGAGGTTCTCCCGTTGGTACTTCTAGGGATCAGGAGTGCCTGGAAGGAAGACCTCGGCACTTCCTGCGCAGAGCTAGTCTACGGGGAGCCGCTACGTCTACCAGGTGAATTTTTCGACCCTAAAGATTATATTAAGGACCCAACATATTTAGTGGACAGACTCAGGTCTCACTTCGCAAATTTATCTCCATCCCCCGCTTCTGACCACAATAGTAGGAAGATATTTCATATCCCAAAGGATTTAGCTTCGTCGGAATATGTTTTCGTTCGTAGAGGTCCTTTTCAAAAAGCCTTAGAGCAACCTTTCGTAGGCCCTTTCAAGGTTCTAAGTAGGGAAGGGAAACATTATAAGATAGAAATGAAAGGCAAAGAAGAAAAAATTTCAATCGACAGATTGAAACCTGCCTATGTCTTGGAGGAATTGGACGAGCTAGGAAAACCTGTTGTAAGGACTCGTTCAGGACGTAGAGTTCAATTTAAATTAACATAATTAATTAATCATTTTTTTTTCCTTACATTTCATGTCTTCCTGGGGGAGTGATGTGGAGTCTAACGGTCTCCACGGAGAGTTTACTGCTGCTGGCTGGTTTATCAGCTGGCCACTTTTTATCTTCGTATTTCGAAGGCGTTCAAACTTAGAATACTATTTGAATATTGTTTGGAATGTAAGTTTGAACAGGCGTCGTAATGCATTATTCTATTTGCCACCGACCGAGCCGGAGGCCTAGAAAAGTAATATTCTCAACTCTCGTCCACACCGGTCGCTCACAACGCCTGTTCATCCAGTTTAAGTTTATCTTGTTACATTATTTTATTGCTGGATAAATACAAGTGTTCAATAACCAGGTGACACGGTTTTCATTTAGATAGGGCTTCATTTCCCCTATATAAGTACCACTACCTGGTGAAGTAGGTATAACATCGTGAAGAAACCTGCATGCCTAAGAGTTTCTCAATGTTTTCAAAGGTGTCTGAAGTCTGCCTATCTGCACTTGGAGCGTGGTAGAGTATGAGTAAAGTCATAAATGCTTCTCACTCTGAGAGAAGAACCGTACCCAGTAGTGGGTCAGCGATATGTTGAGGTGATGATGATGAATCATAGGCAAGAAATTGATATGAAAACGAAGCTTATACAAAGATCTTTATTGTCTACGTATTAAAGTCTCAATACCCCAACAGTTAAACTGAAAGGTCGCAGGTTCGAGCCCCACGCGTTGCTATTTGGAGGAGAGAGGAAAATATAATTTAAGTTCAGCTTGGCTAATATTCTTTTAAAAAAAATAGTATGTACTTCTAAATAATAATAGTGATATCTTAATGGTGGACTCATCTAATAAAACTATAAAGTAAATGACAATGTGGTAAACTTTCTCGCGAAGAAAGAAAGTTGGAAGTTTTAGCAAATGGTACATAGAGCGAAAAAGTTGTTTGCGATGTTTTCTATTTGAGATTTCTTTTTAACTGTAAGGACAGACACTCAAAATTGTTTTTAGAGAGACAAAAATAAAAATGATTCCAGAAAATGGACGTCCAAGTTATTCAAAGAAAGTATTCGAGGAAAACGCTTCCGGAACTATCCGGAAATAAATTTCGTAGCTTATTTTCGTCCGATCGCTGAATATCATCCCTCCGCATTATACAATAGTCACCGAACTGAAAATAATT
This sequence comes from Hipparchia semele, assembly GCA_933228805.2. Classification (NCBI taxonomy): domain Eukaryota; kingdom Metazoa; phylum Arthropoda; class Insecta; order Lepidoptera; family Nymphalidae; genus Hipparchia; species Hipparchia semele. Next base: position 4,400,504 of record OW121717.1, on the reverse strand, counting down.
CTGAAATTCAAAAACTAGATAGAATCTACGACATTTTGTGAGAAGTCAGAAGCAGTTTTTGTAAAATCTTTAACTCGTCTATGATATAATCTTTACTAATATTATAAATGCGAAGGTGTGTAGGGTTGTTTTTCAATCAGGCAACGAATCGACGAAATTTTTTACAAGAAGATAATAATTGAGAACCCGGAGGACAAAGAGTATTTTTGATCCCGGAGAGACATGTGAATGAAAAAGCTCACTCGATTATACATATACCAACAAAAAAAACGGTCAACGGACAGTCTGTACCGGACACGACAACACTATAATTTTTGATACTTTAGCACTCGTATTGTGAACCAGTTTGATATTTCACTAGCGCGCTCGCTCTACATATTTCATACAAAATAATATAAGAGAATATTGGAATTATAACCATAAATAAAAGCATCCATTGCTTTTCATAGCCGCAGCGCATCGCGGACAAACTTTAAATGAGAATACAGAGAGGCTTCTGTGTTTTAAAATTAAAATCCAGTACAAAGAGCGGATAACGTAAAACTAATCCCATTTGAAACCGTTCGATTACGGCACGATTGTCTTTGTTTACCTCTAAATAGGACTTTTTCAGGGAAGTGGAAATTGCTTCAAAATTGTTTTGTACGTAAACAGGACTGATTTAGAACGAGATTTAAAATTGGATATCCTATTTTTGAAATGTACCGATTTGTTTGTATTTAAATTAAAGACAAGGTAGATTTCTCTGCTTTGAATTCTTACGGCTGATATCATCAACGTAAATTCAGTTTTTGTATTGAAAATCTGACAAAATATCTTTGCGCTCGGATCTTTTTATGTGTATAATTAATCCGTGGCTCGGATAAGACTATTTTACGATGGTGAAATCGGCCCTTGGGATGAAATACTTGACTGGATTATATACCTGTAGTAACAGGTACTGGGTACCATCATAGGCACTATAAAGCAGTTGGATTTTTTACTTTGTTTTAATATATACTTTGCTTGTTGCAGTATGAATAGAATTTAAAAAAGACAGAATAAAACTCACTTCGACAGTAAATTAAGAAAAAGCCAAAAGTCGAGAGGAGGGCCCTCGTAATTCCGTAATGTAATTAGAAACAATAAAGCCCCTTGTTTGGGGCAGGGCTAGACGGTCGTGGGCCATCAAGGGACTAGAGATAAACCCCGCAAATCGACCTTCTCAGTCCAAGGGAATAGTATTATTTCAAATAGGGTCATTACACGCTTAATTTGTTTGAATAAGTTTGCTCTGTATAAGTATAAGTGATGAAAAACAAGATTTATATTTCGTCGCTTCATTCTTCAGATATAACATTTACCAAGTAGTTCCTTTAACTTACAAGCAACGACGCACGCTTTAGAGATTTCTTATTTTAGTATAATGACAAAATTCTCCCACTACACTATCCCCACTACGCCCACCTGTTTACCTACTCACCATTTCATCGTCATTGAATTAGTGATATTGATATTGATTAGGCAATATATAAATATGCCGAAGCGGTCAGCAGAAGAAAAAATTGCTTATTATAAAAACAAAATTAAGAAAATCACGGAAAAACAAAGAGGACGTCGGATTATATCGGAGTCGGACGAAAGTAAGTCTTATTATGTTTTAATTACAATTTTCATGCTTAAAAGGTTTACCGGGAGGTTGCCCGTGAGGTAACACGATGGAAATTAAAAATTACCTTTAAGCAGCACATGCGAAAAATTATATTTTTGTGCAGTGTTAAAACTTTAAAGGTTTACCGGGATGTTGTCTACGAGGCAACACGAAGGAAATTAAAAACCTTTTAACATGATACGTATAAAAATTAAATAATTTCATGCAGTGTAAAAAACACAAGGTTTACCAGAAGGTTGCCCGCGTGGTAACATGAAGGAAAAAACCTAGCATGAGGCGCCTGGAGGTTGATTATAATATCAACACGAAGGTAGCTACCGTACTTTTTGTACCTGTTATGCGTAAATGTTTTAAAATAGTTTGTCCAAGAGTACAAACCAAAGGGACTTTTTACATTGTGCAATAGTTCATTCTGCATAATAATGGCGTTTATTTATTTTCTCCTTAAGGTTTAGAGGAATCATTCACCTCTAAAGAGACACAGTATTCCCAGGGTGAATGGGAACGGTATCCTAACTCTGTCGCAGATCCAGAGTCCGAAGCCGAGGCTGAAGCTGAGGCTGAGGCTGAGCGGCAGACCGAGGCTGAGCTCGAGGCTGAGCCAGAGTCCGTGCCTACGACGTCTCAAGCCGTACCAACAGCACAAACTGAAACATCCGACGCGAATATTACCCAAGGAGAGAAAACTGCCGCAGAAAACTCGACATTTTCCCAATCGGAGCTAGATCCCAACATCCTTGCCGCCCTAGGGGAAATTACAAATGATACCCCGGATTTTGGGGAGAAGATACATGAAAATCTGGCAAAAATCTGGACGCCAATACTTAAAAAAGGCCTAACAAAAGAAAATCGGGATAAGTTGCTGAAAGAGTTCCTTATTCCAGAAAACTGTCGCCTTTTAAAGGCACCAGCACTGAACCCGGAAATACTGGCGGCTGTTGCGGATACAGCAAGAAATCGAGATAAAAAGATCCACACATTCCAACAACAGCTAGGAATAGGGATCGCGGCAGTAAATAGAGGTTTAAATTTGTTGGTGAAAAATGAAGCTCAACTTCAAGCAATTAAATTTTTGTGTGACGGCTGCCGAATATTATCGGATTTACATTTTCAAGAAACTGAAGCGCGTATCAAATATATATCTCCAAGTCTAGACAAGACCTTTCTACAACTGGTGCAAGCTGCGGAACGTGATGAAACTCTGTTCGGCAACCAGCTATCGGAAAAAATTAAAGCTTCTAAAGCAATAACCACTCAAAGCAAGCAAATAAAGAAAACTCCGTCTGCGTCGAAGCCTTCAACGTCACAATCAACAGCGAGCAGGTCCAACAAGCAGGGAAACTGGCAAGGCCCTCCTCGCTATCCTCTGAACAGGGGGGGGGGGGGCGTGGAGGGTCGAACAGGTTCAATCATCGATCGCCGCACCAACGGTCTACACGACAGCCAGACTCGAAAACCAACGCGTCCAGGACTCGGGGAGCACCGAAGAATTAAACCAGGTACATGCTGGAAGAATCACACTTTTCTATGATTTATGGTGTAAATTAATCGATAATCCATTAATACTAAAATGGGTTAAAGAAGGTATAGATATTCCATTTGAAAGCGAAGTAAAGCAAACTTACATACCTAGTCCTAAATTGTCGGGCCAAGAAAAAATTGACATGATTACAGCCATAAAAAAGCTCTTAGAGTTAGGAGCTGTATCTGCTTGTAACCAAGTAGATAACCAATTTATTTCTTCGGTATTTTTGGCACCAAAACCAAATGGGGACAAACGGTTCATCTTAAATTTGAAATCCCTTAATCGGTTCGTTGCCAAATCTCATTTCAAAATGGAGGACTTTAGAACAGCTTCAAAACTAATATCAAAAGATTCTTACATGGCTACTATTGATTTAAAGGAAGCATACCTTTTAATCCCAGTTAATCAAAATTTTCGAAGATATTTACGTTTTCAGTTTCAAGATGAGAATTCAAAGTTGACAACATACGAATTCAATGCAATGCCGTACGGATTGTCGGTAGCTCCAAGAATTTTTACAAAAATTCTGAAAGAAGTAATGAAAGTTCTAAGATCACAAGGATATAAATCGGTTATCTACTTGGATGATATTTTATGTATCGACAACGATTTTAAATCTTGTCTTAAGAACGTTAATGAAACTTTGCGAATTCTTCAGGCTTTGGGTTTCGTAATCAATTTTAATAAAAGTTCATTGCAACCCAAACAAGAATGCAAATTTTTAGGATTTATTTTTAATTCAAAGAATCAAACGTTAAGTTTACCGAACGAAAAACGTAATAGAATTGCGCAATTAGCTCACAAGTTCTCCTTCCTACCCACTTGCACTATAAGAGAGTTCTCACAACTTATTGGTACGCTTGTAGCAGCATGTCCAGCCGTTAAATATGGATGGCTCTATACGAAGACATTAGAGAGGCAAAAATACCTGATGTTAACTAAAAACCATGACTATGACACTAAAGTTCAACTTTCAGCTTGCATTGTTAAAGAATTAAAGTGGTGGATTAAAAATATCTCAACATCAGTTAATGATTTAGTAATTTCAAATTTTGCATTAGAAATTTTTACAGATGCCTCTCGTACTGGCTGGGGTGCATTTTGCAACAACATCAGAGTTCATGGGACATGGAAAGACAGTGAACGTTTATTTCATATAAACTACTTAGAATTACTAGCAGTTTTTCTAGCACTGAAAACCTTAGCACGCAATATGTATAATTGTACAATTCTATTACGTATCGATAACACAACGGCTTTAAGCTATATAAATCGTATGGGTGGAATACAATTTCCCCACCTAAACGATTTATCTAGGGACATTTGGCAATGGTGTGAGAAGCGGAATATTATTCTGTTTGGGTCATACATTAATACAAAAGATAACAAAGAAGCTGATTTTGAATCAAGAAGGATTAACCCAGGCACAGAATGGGGATTAACAGATGACGCTTTTAATATTTAGTTTACAACTTTGGCCAACCAGAAATTGATATTTTCGCTTCTCGCACCAATACCAAATGCGACGTTTATGTATCATGGTTTCCAGATCCAGATGCTTTATGTGTCGATGCATTTACAATATCGTGGAAAGATAAATATTTTTATGCATTTCCACCCTTTGCATTAATCTTAAAATGTTTGCGTAAAATAATTAGTGAAGAAGCTTGTGGGGTATTTGTATTTCCCCAATGGCCTTCACAGCCATGGTATCCCTTGTTAAAAAGCATAGTAACCTCACAAATAATATACTTCAATCCTAGGGATAAAGCTATTAAATCAAATTTCAGGAGCCACTCGTCGCAGCTGCCACGACAGCTTACGCTGGGTGCAGCGATACTCTGCGGGAAGCTTTCGCGCGCAGAGGTATCCCGACAGACTCCATAGACCTGATGCTTGCATCACTTTCTGATAGCACCAAAAAACAATATAATGTAAGTTTAAAACTTTGGTGGGATTTTTGTCAAGATAACAATTCAGATAGCTACAAAAGTACAGTGGCTCGGGTAATTTCATTCTTAACTCAAGAGTTTAATAAAGGAGCTAGTTATGGGACACTCAATACCCATAGGTCGGCACTCTCTTTATTACTGGGTAATAATATAGGTTCTGATGAGTGTGTTAAACGACTCCTTAAAGGAGCTTTCAAACTCAAACCTACCGCTCCTAAGTACACATTTACATGGGATCCTCAAATTGTTCTCAATCATATCACAGATTGGTACCCAAATAAAACACTTAGTCTTGAAAAATTAACTAAAAAACTGGTAGCTTTGTTGGCTTTGTGCACGGCCCAAAGAGTTCAAACCCTGTCACTCATGAAACTTAGTAATATCCAAGTCTCGTCTGATGGGATTAATATAACAATAACAGATATAATAAAAACATCTGCCCCAGGACGAGAACAGCCCGTCTTATTCCTGCCGTTTTTTACGGAAAAACTCAGTATCTGCCCGGCTACTGTGCTTTTAGATTACATATCTTGTACCGAGAAGTTTCGTAACGATAACTGCACGAAACTAATAATTACAACCAGACGACCCTACAAAAATGCCACCACTCAAACCATAAGTCGGTGGATAAAAATGGTGTTATCAGAAAGTGGTGTAGATGTAGCCACTTTTAAGGCGCATAGCACAAGATACGCATCCACCTCAAAAGCAAGCTCCATGGGCGTATGCATCGACACAATACGCAAAGCAGCTGGATGGTCAAACACTCATACTTTCGCGAGATTTTATAAATTAAATATTGTTAACAAAGGTCAATTCGCCAAAGCAATTTGCTTTGAAAATTAAGTCTCTGTTCAATTACATCATAATTTGATTTGATTATTTGATTCTTTTATCAGAATGTAGTACCTACTTAAGTTATAAAAATAAATTATTTGCTAAATTTATTCTTTCATTATTTATAATGTATATGCTCTTGCGGTACAGTTCTTGCAAAAAGTTTGCATCTCTAAACATCTACTTGGTAAATGTTATATCTGAAGAATGAAGCGACGAAATATAATATATGATCAAACGAACTTACCTGTACGTGAAGTTCGATCATTATTATATGAGTCGCTTCATTCGAAGATATAATAACCCGACCCACCCATCCCGGAAAGTATTTTTTGCAAGAACACATCTCTGAACAAAATGACGATGAAATGGTGAGTAGGTAAACAGGTGGGCGTAGTGGGGATAGTGTAGTGGGAGAATTTTGTCATTATACTAAAATAAGAAATCTCTAAAGCGTGCGTCGTTGCTTGTAAGTTAAAGGAACTACTTGGTAAATGTTATATCTTCGAATGAAGCGACTCATATAATAATGATCGAACTTCACGTACAGGTAAGTTCGTTTGATCATATATTGTCTATTAAAATCTAAGATGTATTTGACGCTCTCATAATGCTGTCTTAATATTATGCTTTTACTAAAAAGCACATAATATCTTGTTGGAGGAGTGTAGAATTTTATATATATAAATAGAATTTTGTAAAATATTAGTGTCCGCCGTGATATGACACAAACACACGCACGCAAACACGCACACACATATCTCACATTTTTTAGATATAAAATGCTTTTTTTATAAGCATATTAATTTTAATAAATTTTTAAACTTGTGTAAAGAAAAATTGAATTTCATGATAGAATGTCACGCCCATTCTGAAAAACATTTTTCGGAGTTTCTTGAGGCGTAATTGAGAAATTACGAGTCTCTTTGGATTTCTCTTTTACGTACCGGCAACCACCAAGATATCTCATCTCCTGGGACTATTGAATGGACGATTCAGCGCGTTGACCAGTGCTGCTCCGATACATAGGTAATTAATTAAGATAAGTATAATTGCAAAAGTGCCTCGTTGGTCTAGTGGTTAAAAAGTTAGACGGAGAAATGTGGATGACGAGGTCTCGGGTTCGATTTCCAGGTCGGGCCTAAAACAGCATTGGGTTTTTCTGTCAAGAAATCCTCAGTACTAGCCCGGGGTTAGGAAGTTGGCGGTCAGCACTTAAAGCTGTCGGCCCTGCGCCTGAGCTCTCTCCGGTCGTGTCAGATTTCCGTTCCATGTGACTATGAGGGTGAGGGAATGGAAAGTGCACCTGTGTTAGCGCACACACTTATGCACTATAATATCCCCTACGCAGATAGCTAATACCTGTGGAGATTTGCCGCCGTGGCCGGATCGGTCGGGAGGACATTATTTTTTTATTTATTATATAAAAAAAGTCAGTTATTACTTTGCTTGGTTCGCTTTGCTTATCAGTTACCCCCATGCGCACTACACGATATAGATACTGACTATTCTACGAGTAGATACTTTGTTAACTTGTGCGAGAACCTTGGAAACTTAGTTTCTAATCTGATTAACTGTACATTGTACAACTATAACAGACGTGACTACACAAGACACATACATAATATCATCCTATTTCACCTAAATATTCATCTCTAACTCAGCTCTGTTGTGATATAATCAGTGTCGCTTTATATTTACTCTATTACTCTATTATTGTCTGTGGTTGATTTCAAACTAACGATAGATACATATAGTGATAACACACACATCACCCGGAATTAGTTTCTGTACCCAAAATGGAAAACGAGATAGGCATGAGTGACAGAGTTAAACCTAGTTAATAATAAACAGATATTTACGCTCCATTAACAGGAACTTGTGTATGACACCACTATTAGATACAAACAAAAGGGCTTACAAACTTACCGTTTGTATAACAGCACATAAGAATGACTCAGATAAGCACCTGGCATCACATCAGCTGCTATTTTACTTAGAACACTCTAATGAACGCTCTAAAGCAAGTGCGTGGAGGTTTTTTATATACTTACAAATGAAAATAGTAGTTATTTTCATCTTACCTATTCGAAAAACAAAAATTGGCTATAGCGAGAACCCTTCGAGAACCAAATTCACTTTTGTTCTTATGGAAGTTTGAACTTTCTCTCTTTTTTATTTTTTATTAAAGTGTTAACCTATACTTAAAGGTTTCTCTCTTTTGATTGGTCCGCGTTCGTGCTTTAGTATATATTTATTACATAAAGTTATTACTCGTTAACCAAAGAGGTCGAGCGCATAGTGCATAAAAAAGCGACTGGCCGGTTAAAAAAATGACATGTGACTGCGTTCCTCTTTCTTGTTTTCATTTCTTTTTCTTAGAAATCACGCTAGTCTTCTAGTTAGTAAGTTGTTGTTTTTTTCTCATCGGAACTGACGAAAAATACTGTGTGTCACATGGGGCCAAAATATTTTGTTCTCGGGCGGCGTAGGTATATTGAAATCCTCGCTACATTCGGGATTCTACTTTAGAATCCTTCGCCTCGCTCTGAATTCAAAATAACGCCATCGAGGAACAAAATATCACTTTGGCCCTTTGTAACACAAATAACTATTGTTTGAAGTCAATTTTCGTTATTCGAATAAATATGATGAAACAATTTATATGCCTGTCTGCAGTTTTGTAATAACTGCTTCATATAAAATTAATGACTAGCAAATCATTATAACATTGTGGCTGTGTTAGTAAGTAGTAGATTATAGTTTAAGGATAAATGAATATTATTGTACCTACAACAACAAAAATACAACATAATAATTAATTATTTTCTTGACGAAAGTGTACTCGTAAAATTATATTGTTATTAATCTTTATTAACGTACACGCAACAATAAAGTAGCCAAATTCTGGGTTTCATATAAATCGTAATAAATGCCAAATAAAAATCAACCTTATCAGTTTTATTCATTGTACCTTTGCGTGCTTTTGATGGCAAACAACAATTACCGGGTTTTGGTATGTTATTAATTCTAGTGGCTAATCACATTTATTTTATTCATTTACTTACATGTCAAAAACACTTGCAAAGATGGCGTTTGGTACCAACATTAACGTCATAAGGATTTATCTACACATGTTACACAGAAAATCTTCTTTAGGTATACTGCGACAGTCTTAATAACTTAGATGCCTATAGTCCTACAGCCAAGCAGTATAAATTACTAACTTGATACATTAGACCAAAGCCCGCGTAAGTATGAAAAATGTCTGCTAATCGTTCGTCTGTTAGAACACGGTAATCTTCGTAACGCAGACATAATCTAGTATTTAAATAAAATGTAAAACAATAAATAAAATTCTGTTGTTTGCGCTCTTTTCGGCAAAACCATAACATGCGCTTAAGTAGCTTACGAAATCTTATCAGCCTTTAAGGCCGTCAAGTCGACGATTTCATGTAAATTTAGCATTCTTTGAACCCAATTTACAAAGATGATAAAAACATTAAGTATCCGTTTTTTAAGGAAATAGAATCGTATTTTAAAAGTGTTTGTGGGGAAATCGTTTCACAGCTCTATAAAATCTATTTGCAGCTTAACTAATTGGTAAATATATTATCATGCATGAGCTATTGTTGCTTTACTTAATTATGTTTTAAATATAAACTACTTAAATCAATTGAAGCTTGTATATTATTGGAGAATAATAAATAATTATTATTAGTATAGAAGTCCTACAGTTGTGCTGCTATCCTAATATTCTTGCTAGTCTTTTCCCCTTTAATAAACATTGTTTGCTTTCTGTAATTTAAGAGAATCGTTTGCGTGAGTATAATTTAATTAAAAACAGTTAAACCCTTTTTAGAGAAATAAGAAAAACCTTTTCGTAAGTAAATTACCCAAGAGTAGAAACGGTTTCTGAAGGCCTCAAGACAAAGAAACTCCAAAGTTGAGGAGAATCTGATTAGGTATATAAATAAAACTAATAATAATTTGTTTATTATGTACTAGTTACGTGGAGGTTGAAAGTTTCGTCTTTGTGATAAAAATATATTTTATATTCAATGATGTCTCTGTGATCAATAGGGTAAAAACCGGCAGCGATCACCGTATGGTAAGAGGCACATTGAATATCAACGTGAAGCTGGAACGGGCCAGACTGGTGAAGTCAACTCTCCGACCTACTCGTGCTCATATCCAAAACCCCGAAAACTTCCAACTCGAACTGCAGAACCGATTCGATTGCCTAGCAGATTGCGTTTCTGTGGACGATCTTAACAACAGGTTTGTGGAAACTGTCCATACTGTGGGGTCTAAGTTCTTTAAGACCCATTGCAGGAAAAGAACCAAAAAGTTCTCTGACCACACACTCAAACTAATGGAAGAGAGACAAGAGATGAGACTTCAGTCGTCGGCAGACGCGGATGCCTATCGGCAAATTAATAGGCAGATCTCTAAGGCTCAAACCCGCGACCTTCGTATCTTTAATACCGAGTGTATTAAAGATACCATCGAGCGGAACCGAGGCTCCAAAGTGTTCGCGAGAGATCTGTCTATCGGACAGAGCCAGCTGACGCGGCTGAAAACTGACGACGGTCGTCACGTTTCTTCTCGTCCTGAGGTTTTGGGAGTGGTCGAGAAGTTCTATGGACAGTTATATACCACGACACAGAAACCTGTTGAAGATTTGGCCAAAGACCCTAGAGCCAAACTGACCCGACACTATACCGAAGATATCCCGGACGTCAGCCTATACGAGATTAGTATGGCTCTCAAACAACACAAGAACAACAAGGCGCCAGGTGATGACGGAATCACGGCGGAACTCCTGAAAGCGGGTGGAAAACCGGTTTTAAAGATCTTTCAGCGATTGTTCAATTCCGTCATTCACGAGGGTACAACGCCGGAAGCATGGCACAGGAGCGTGGTGGTTCTGTTCTTCAAAAAAGGTGATAACACCTTGTTGAAGAATTATAGACCCATCTCGCTGCTGAGTCATGTTTATAAGTTGTTCTCGAGAGTCATTACGAATCGTCTCGCCCGTAGGTTCGACGACTTCCAGCCTCCCGAACAAGCCGGTTTCCGAAAAGGCTTTAGCACCATAGACCACATTCATACGCTGCGGCAGGTTATACAGAAGACGGAAGAGTATAACAGGCCACTTTGCTTAGCGTTTGTGGACTATGAGAAAGCCTTCGATTCGGTGGAAACCTGGGCTGTATTGAGGTCGCTGCAGAGATGCCGTATTGACTACCGGTACATTCAAGTGTTGAAGTGTTTGTACGAAAACGCCACTATGTCAGTACGTATACAGGACCAGACTACAAGGCCAATCCAATTGCAGCGTGGAGTGCGGCAGGGAGACGTAATCTCCCCGAAGCTCTTTACCGCTGCGTTGGAGGACGTCTTTAAGCTTCTGGATTGGAACGGACTTGGCATCAACATAAACGGCGAGTACATCACTCACCTTCGATTTGCCGATGACATAGTCATTATGGCAGAGACTCTGGGAGACCTCAATACAATGCTCAATGACCTCAGCAGGGTTTCTCAACAGGTGGGCCTTAAAATGAACATGAGCAAGACGAAAATCATGTCTAATGCTCATGCTCCGCTCCACCCAGTAATCGTGGAGAACTCTGCACTCGAAATTGTAGACGAGTATATATACCTGGGACACACAGTCCAGCTAGGTAGGTCCAATTTCGAGAAAGAGATCAACCGCCGAATCCAACTCGGCTGGGCAGCGTTCGGGAAGCTTAGAGATGTCTTTTCGTCCAAAATTCCTCAGTGCCTGAAGACTAAAGTCTTCGAACAGTGCGTGTTGCCAGTGATTACTTACGGATCCGAAACATGGTCGCTAACTATGGGCCTCATAAGAAGGCTCAGGATCACTCAGCGGGCGATGGAGAGAGCTATGCTCGGAGTATCCCTGCAAGATCAAATCAGAAATGAGGAGATCCGTAGGAGAACCAAAGTCACCGACATAGCTCTGCGGGTTGCGAAACTGAAGTGGAAATGGGCGGGGCACATAGTTCGAAGAGCTGATGGTCGATGGGGTCCCAAGGTGCTGGAGTGGCGACCTCGCACCGGGAAGCGCAGTGTTGGCAGACCCCCCACTAGGTGGACAGACGACATCAAGCGAGTCGCAGGGAGCCGCTGGATTCAGGCGGCGCAAGACCGAGGCTTGTGGAGGTCCATGCAGGAGACTTATGTCCAGCAGTGGACGTCCATTAGTTGAAGAAGAAGAAGAAGAAGAAGATAAAAATATTTTAAATCGTTTTTATTCAATTCCTTTATAATAAATACTTAGGTAATATGTTTGAATTTAAAATAGACTCACTTTAATTTCGCCTTTTAAGATACATAAAAATGGTTTTCCAAGACTTTCTTGCAGACTCTTTTAATTTTAAAAACTATTTTATCAAGTTTGTCTTCGGGATGCTAAGATTCAGTAAGATCGCTTCAGGAGATTTTGAGACAGCCTTTTAGGTACACCTGACAGACACAAACTTTGTCATTTATAATGTTACCTATTATGTTGTTTTATTTATATTACCTATTTAACAGTTGTAGTACTTTTATAGTTAAAGTTAACTGCGCTTAACTGACACTAAATTGCTTTAGTTCATCGTTTCTAAAACGAACCACTAAGGTGCGAAACGCCCTTCCAACGTCCGCATTTCCTGCCACGTATAATTTGAGTATATTCAAGACATCTTCTAGGCAAGCGCGGTTGCAATGGTCGTCGCAAGCCTATCTTGCAATAACAAAAATTTGTATGAAGAAGCCAAATCCATGACGTTTCCCCAAAAGTTAATTTGCCTTTACTAAGACTGTGACAGATTCAACCGATTCAACATTAGAGTCTTACTACTGACAGCAGGTCACCTCTCAGAGAAGGGTAATAGGCCAGTCCACTGAGCTGGCCCAATGCCAATTAGTACACTTCACACCCCTCTCAGAACATTTAGTAGAACACGTGCAGGTTTCCTAATGATGATTTCCTTCACCGTTGAAGCATGTGAAATTAATTGCTTGAACGCACATTGCTCCGAAAAGTCAGAGTTGCAAGCCCGGGATCGGAACTTTAGCCCCCCAAAAATTAAACCATAGCCCTAGTAGGTCAGTCATTAAAGCCAAAACCCGAAAGTAATTAGTAACTTGATAAAATTTTAGGGGGTTTTTAAAGAAGGTAAAATAACTTACCGTGTGATTTTGCAGCGTTGTGGGGTGTACGTATATAGGTAGCTAGGGTATTAGATTGAAAATGTTATCATGTTACGAGTATAATATTATAATGACGTTAAATAGCTGCGGTGCGGGAGCACAAAGATAAAATTAGTAGGTAATTTAGTCATAACAATGAAAATAATATAATATAATAAATAAATAATAATATACTCGCGTGTCGATGGAAAAACTTCTTCTATTCACGTACATCTCAGTTAACTTTGTCTTTCCATGATTATTTATTATATTTGTTCGAGTATCGATACTCGAATAAATGTATCTACTCAATAACAGAGATACAAAATATTTGTCTTGTATGGAATTCCTAGCAAAATACAATTCCTGAAATTAACAGGAAATGTGTGTATTAAATTTTATTTTTTATGCTATGCATTAATTAAATACACAGTGGGTTTTTCAGCAGGTTTCATCTTTAACAGGGTAATTGGAGTGTCTGTTTTTAGGCCTTACCAGAAGACTTGCTCCGTTCTCCCTAAATTCAGGTTCACTGACTCGATCTTCGGTCGCTCGTTTTCATTCATGACCGCTATACAAAACCACTCGAGGTAGTCCTACCTCAAAGACAAGTTCTGCGTGAAATCGATTTCTATGTATTTCCTACAAGATTTCCTAATACCGTTTAGGAATTGCATACGATGGGCTAGAGCATGTATTTTGACAAGTTATTTAACACATTCCTTATTTGCCTCGGAATTGTACCTACATACGTATATTTCGTAGGAATTCTATACAATTCCTAGGTTTCATACATTGACAGGTAATCTCTACTAAAAAGCAACTTGAAATGGCTCGTTTTCTTTTAGGCTCATGGCTCATTAGCGGAAAGTACAAAACCTAAAAAAAAACCGACTTCTTCGGGACTACAACATAGACGTTGACAGATAGGTACAGTAATAAACCTACCTACATACCTATATACCTAGTACCTACACAGGCAGGTATTACAAGGTGGCCTTATTTTTGCGCGTGTTGCGAAAACTTTTTACTTAGGTACATAAGAAAACTTTCTCGGAATTTATTTGTGCGTGTAAAGCATGATCCATTAGAAACTTTCTTCTAATAAGTATAATCTCCTTAATTCCTTAATACATAGTAGAAAGCTTGCGTCCCGATTCCAGTAGGTATGCTCAGTTTGGAGGCTTTTTAGTATTCTCCGTACCTACCTATAAGATAGGACCTACAATGACTGCCTGACTTTCATTAATCTAGAGTGTGTGTAACATCAGTTACAGTTATGCATGATACACACACGAACAGCCGCCGACACATCGGCGACTCATCGACGGCTCAATTATTATCAGTCGTAGTATAGTATATTATAGTTCATTCATTTCATTTCATGAGGGCTCGTGACTCATAGTTGTGTGTGTGTCATATCTGTATAAGTGTGAACAAGAGCTTGCTCGCGCTTGACCGCTCCCACCTAGGCTCCTGACAGGCGAAACATACGTAATGTGCATGTACACGACGTAACCATAAGTGAAGTGCCCGTAACTTCGTGAGATAAACGTACAATATGACATTCATACTAAACGCGCCGAACGTAGCTTTAGTGGCGCCGCGTCTGGGTTCGCGAGCTACGAGCTACGCCAATTTTCAGTCGCGTAGCTCGTCACACCACGCGACGTGCTACGCGTTGTCGATTGCTACGAGTATGCAAAATAAATACTCGCACAAGTACCTATTCGCGGAACTAGTCGCTGTACGAGCTACGATCTGGAGCTACGCCTAACGTGACGTAAATTTGACTAATGTGTAAAATAATGCATGGGTCACTTAAAAAGTTACTGAGCCTTACTTTCGGCGACGTGCATAACACAGAAATAGGTTACATTACGACACTATCCGACAATCACTTCTAATTCATCACAGAAATCTTGGTGACCTCGATAAGATAAGATTATGCTTTCTGAATAACAATAATGCTCTTTATCCTTTTAACTTTCAACATCTTATCGTGAACATGACTTGTCGTTAATAGGATTACGAATAAGTACTACCAGCTATATCCTTCCAAACTAAACCAAGTTTAAATTCTTGGATTTGTATAATGGATCTGTTGAATAATTTTAGTATCAGAGACCACTTGTGTTGTGTATAATATATACATTACTGATATTAAACCCACTATTACTGGGCACAGATCTCCTCTCGAGTGAGTATAGGTATATCACAATAATCCACCACGCTAGTCAAGTGCGAATTGGCAGACTGATGTACCTACCTCAACATGAACAACGCATTAGCGTCTTACTACTGAGAGTAGATACAGAAACTCACTCACACACTCACGCACACACACACGCACACACACTATTGTTATAAATATCTATAAATTCTTACAATTGTAATCCTATTTGGCCTTATTTTAGTATTAAGATTTAATTGTAAATTATATTGTATACCGCTGTTGATTACAATAAAATTAATAAAATATAACACCCCTCTTTTTGCGTCGGGGATTAAAAATAAAGGTCTACTCTCAGAAGGGTAATAGGCCATAGGTGATATTACGCACAAAATCATAGCTAGATCTACTACTAAATCAACTCATAACGCACAAAATTTCAAAACTTCCAGTTCCATAATTCAATAAGTCCCTTCCGAAAAGGATTCTGAAGACAACAATTCTTCTCGAGAAGGATTAGGAAGGAAAAATAGACCATGCTGGCCAAATACAAATAAGTTGACTTCTCACTCTTTTAAGAACATTATAAAGAACTCACAAGCATGCTTTCCTCTAGATTTAATCACAGCTAAAAAATCGCTATTTCAAAACAACTCGTTTCCTTTAATGTTCTAGAGCGAGAAAAATGAAGAGTATTATATCTGACAAAGTACCCATCAGGCGGCGGGAGAAAAACATTCCAGACATTATGCGTCCATTGTACGAGAAAGCGATCTTTCAATTAATGATAGAATTTTTTATGAAAACACTTCGGTCTTATATTCATTATATATAGTTACCGTTCATATTATTTGGGCAAAAGCTACATTCTGCGACTCTATAGTGTAGCTAATGGTCACGTAATATTATTTAGGCTTTCATTGTTCCTAGTGTACGCTACTGGCTAGACATCTAATAAAAGAAACAAACGTTTAGTGAAAGCGTGGTTGTCGTTACGCGTGTTTCGAATATTATTAGCATTATATACAACTAAATAACGTCCGCTGAGATACGCAGTAGCTTGCTGTAGGGTTATATTTGGTAATTTCCCGTGACAGTTGATAGTAATTTATTCCGTCTCTCTCTCAGAATGAACAACTGTCATCTCCATACAGAGTTCCTGATTTGACAGCGGCTTTGAAGTCGAAAATTATAGAATATTGTACTGCATAAGAAAATTATTTACTAGATATTAGCAAAATTTATGTTTAGTGGTAATGGCTAAGTTGTTCAGACTCAGCCTCTCTTTTTGGGGGTCCAAGGTTCGAATTTCAGGTACGTACCTCTAATTTTTCACCACTATGTGCGTTCTAAACAACTATGTAAATAATATCGCTATTGCTTTATCGGTGCAAGCAAGTGCCTGAAAGTTATAATATTAGTAAGGATCTCAGAGTTAGGTAAAGTATTTGCTTGGTTGCTTCATGCTTGTTCTTCCTGTGCTTGTAGTGGGGAGAAGGCAACAGTCTCTCTGGCTCTCACCTAGGCTCCTGATAGGCACAAATACTTACGCAATGTGCATGTACATGACCTAACCACAAGTAAAGCTCACGCGCCCTCGTGAAATGCAAGAACTATACAAGACGTAAGCGTTCTGATATTTGAAAAGGAGTTACTGCTTTGATAAGTTGAAAACATCGCTATTATAAAACGTCGATACGTCTAGGTACATATTATGTGAACGAGCCGTTGAGCTAAATTGCATTAGAGCGAAGCGTAGCGCTCTTTCTTTTATTAAATGAACCTTCTCGATATGAACAAGGCAATAATAGTTGCTTCTTTCTTCAAAGCTCTGAAGTCTGAGTATTAAAACTTTAATGTTCACGAATAAAGCCTCGAGTGTAACTTCTTGTCTCAAGAAATGTGGCTTTAAACGTCAGTGGCCAACTACGAGTAGATTTAGTCGTATTTTTAATCAGACGAATTAAACTGACCACTTTATAAAATAACTAGCTTTTGGCAGGGCTTCGCTCACGATAAGTTCCACTTTTCAAACGCCTATTTTATAGGATTTTTAAAAATTCAACTAAGTTTCAAAAATCCTTTCTTAGCGGAGGCTTACGTCATAATAGCGTCATAATCTGTATGCCAAACAGCCGGATCCGTCCAGAGGTTGGAGTTGTGCGTTGACAGATCAGTCAGTCAGTCAGTCAATCACCTTTTCCTTTTATATATTTAGAAGATGTTGCCATTTACATTTTTCGAAAGGAATATTAGCTAAGCTGAACTTGACTAATATTGACCAGTTGGCGTATTATTCAGATGAATAACGTTGTACGGCGAGATTATCGCTGTATATTAACACAGCCCTGCTTACCTGAAGGCCACTAAACTAACTTTGATTCATTTTATATAATAAGCATTGGTCATCAGGTAAGCGTATCAGGAGCTTACTTTCGCAACACACAGGGGGTATCACTAAAATAAAACTTACTTCGAATGCGAATTCACTTGTCAATAAGGGATCATTTGACTTATTGGTAACACAGAATACGATGATCGAGAGTGGATAAGTATTCGCTCCTATTTTGTATTAGGACAAGTGTCATAACTATTCTAATCTTATTTACCTCTTCCGTGATTGGTAAAGTGAGTTTTGAAGATTTGTATTTTATTATTATTAGATTGTATTAGTTAGCGCTACAGATTATGTATTGTCAACTGTAATTGCGAGTTTTGTTTGTGCAAAAATAGATGCTCATGAAAAATGCCCGAATTCAATGATATTTCTGTCCCGAATTTGGGTATCAGTATTAAATTTAACCTACGTCACGTTCGGAAACTTTCTTTCCCCGCTTTGTCTGAGAAAGGGTCGACGAAACCCTTTCAGGTTGGAAATGATAAATGGCTGTTTATTACACTATTTCTCGCTGGTTTAGTTAAATATATTATTTTCCCAAGCCGTCTATAAGGTGTGCGGAGTAAGGAATTACGACAACTGCGGAGAAATTGTGAGAGCGAAATTGTAGTCTTCAACTTCAAGTAGTTAAGCTAGCTCAACTAACTCGTGTGTTGGGGTTGCAAAATTGCAGGAAGGCAACTAAGATAGTTGCTTCTTTGAAATGCAGCGGTCTTATCAATTGTATTTCGCTTGGTTTTAGTTGCAGTTAGAGGCCAATAATACCTATTACTATTCGGACCAAACTTTAACCACAGACTAAAGTCAAAGTACTATTAGACTAATCTGCTTCGTTGGTTTGCTGGTTAGCATGTTCAACTACAAACGACGAGGTCCTGGGTTCGATTTTCAGCTCAGGCCAAATGGACAGATATTGGGTTGCTCTTCAAGAAATTAATCCTATTATAAGATGTTTGTTACTCAATCACGTCGCAACGACTGAAGTGATTTGGCTCAAATTTGGCACAGATAGATTATACGCTGGAATAGCACATAGGTTACTTTTTATCCCGGGAAATAAGAGAGTTCCCACAGGAATAAAAAACCTTAATCCACGCGAACGAAGTCACAGGAATCATCTAGTTCAAAATATAGAGCAAAATGTAGCCCAGTTATGTTTTAAATAAAGTAAACGCAGTATATTGAAATTTACTGGGTAAGTTCGTTTAACGCTCAGTCGTGCTCTCCGAGTCAGATTGAGGATTAAGTGGTAAATAATAATAAAGGGCAATTCATGCTACATCGTTCCCTTGCCGAGCTCTACATTGTCTGGCATCGACAAAATATTGTTGTGTGAAATAATTATTTTTTATTCGATGATAAGATAGCCCTTGACTGATGGTAAGTGACGATACAGTCAAAGATGGTAGCGGGCTAACTTGGAAGGGGTATGGCAGTGTACATTCAACCCATACGCTTAGTCGGTTTCTACACGCCATCGTGCCGGTACGCTAAATCGCTTGGCGGCACGTCTGTGACGGCATAAATATTTTAGAACGTGAAGAAAACAAACAAAATTAAACTAGAAGGCAGAAAACTATAGACACTATGAAGTTAATTGTTGGCTGTTATACTGATGCCCGCGACTTTGTCCGCGTGGATTTAGTTTTGAAAATTCCACGGCGAACAGTTTAATCGTCCTGGATAAGAACATTAAATAATACATTAGCACCTAGCTGCTCACTTGTAATAAATTATTACATTTATTTGTAGCTCTATATCAATATTGTAATATTTTGTTATGAAAAGAGCAACTGCTGAGTTTCTTGCCACCTCTTGTTAGCAAAATCTGCGTTCCGAACCGATTGTTGGCCGGTATTCAATTTTAATAAATCATTTTAATTTTGAATTTGAATAAATAGATTAAATATTTCAACTTACCTTTCATGATGGTTTAAAAAAAAATTTCGTATTTTATTAAAAACGAGCTTATGCCCGCGGCTTCACTCACGCTAAGTTCTATTTTTCAAACCCCTATTTTATCCCCTTAGGGGTTCAATTTTTAAAAATTCTTTCTTAGCGGATCTCTATGTTATAATAGCTACCTCGAGCCCAATTTCAGCCTGATCTATCCAGTGGTTTGAGCTTTGCGTTGATAGATCAGTCAGTCAGTCTTTTATATATTTAAATTAACGTAATACGGATAAAGCATCCAATCCCGAGCAAAGGTTTCCTATGTTTTATGCGGGTATAAAACCGATTGACGGTTCGGCGTGCTCCTACAGACACGTAAGGGATCAAGGGGTAAATATTCAGTCGTGTGTCCAGGAGATAAACCGGCGGCGTAAACAACTACATTTTTTTATTCACTTTATTGCACAACATAGTACAAAGGTCGGACTAAATGCTAAAGCATTTTCTCTCAGTCTACCTATGATAAGAGTTGTTCAAAAATGCTATAAATCAATATCATGCTACTGACTATAAACTATAAAATTTTAGCATGCTATAAAAAATGCTATGCTCTAGCAACTTTAATTAGGAAACATGTGGGCGGCCGACGCGCGCGCTATGTCTTGCAACACGCTAAATCACATAGCATGTTTATTGCGAGTTGCGATAAATTCATCTGCTAACTGTTCGGCCGCCTCAGCGCCGCTGCTACGCGCAGTGTGCTACACCGCCTACAGCGCGTGATATTTATAGCATCGTAGCACCACCGCGCCAGCACTACACTAGCACACTTGCTTGCTTGTAGCACTTGCTGTGTGCTATGGAAAGATAGCATGCTGTAATATGTTGCTAAGTGCTATATTAACCACCGCTACCTATGATAGTAAATTGACTGTCTAGTACCTGCCTCGTTGGTCTAGTGGTTAGCAAGTTCGACTGCAGATGACGAGGTCTCAGGTTTGATTCCCGAGTCGGGCCAATAAATGTATTGAGCTTTTCTGTCAATAAATTTTCAGTACTAGCCCGGAGTTGGGAAGTTGGCGGTGACTCATCCCCGCGACTCGAAGAGCCCGTAAAGCTGTCGGTCTGTAATTCAACGATGTAGTCTTTACTTGGTACCTACAATAACTTTTCCTAATCGACAGTTCCTAAACCCCGAAGATAAAAAAAACAGCTGCTTCTCCTCTTATTTCGAATGTCGGGTAAAAAGTAGCTAAGTTACTCCCGGTAACATCAGATATCTACCAGTGAAAGTCCTGTCGAAATCAGTCCAGCCGTTCCCGAGATTAGGTGGAACAAACAAATTATTTTATTTTAAATTAGTATTTAAATTAGCTGTTATTTTGATATTACAAACAGACACTTCAATTTTATTTATTTATACAGATGTATAGACTAAATCTACGCGGACGAAGTCGCGGGCATCACTTAGTATTTTAATAAACATTTATTGCATAAAAGGTATGACCAAAGCTCACTTAGCACTGTAGCAGGCCCTCAGGTGCAACAATTTTATTCTCTTAGATGAAACCGAGCGCAGTGAAACGCGAGTCGACCCGTTTCCCTTTTCTTTCATTCGTTATTGCTGTTACGTTTCCTTTAATTTTTTCCTTTCACCGTTGAAGTAAAAGACTGACAATTATAAAGTCCAGATGAAATTATTTTATAAGTTGTAACTTTCTTTCCACTTCCTTGTTAGAGTTTTCAAGGCAGATTAAGAGATAGGTTGGATTCACACTGTTGTTAAATAACAGATTTTTAGTACACATACTAGTAGATGCCCGCGGCTTCGCTCGCGTGGATTTAGTTTTTATAATCCTGCGGGAACTCTTTGATTTTCCGGGATAAAAATGCCTATGTCACTCTTCCGGTCCTCAACTCTGCCCTCGTAATTGAAAACAAAGTAAGTTAAATAGAAGTTACCTTTAAGTTACTGTGTTTTCAATTACGAGGGCAGAACTATACCCATGCAAAAAATCACGTCAATCTGTTGCTTTGTTGCGGCGTGATTGAAAGACAAACCAAAAAACAAATGCATTCACATTAATAGGTAGGTAAATATGAATTGTCATTCGTTAGTGGGTGCAAACCTCACATAACCTCACATGCCTGACGCATACCCCTCTGTTTCCCCTGACGGAGGGGTATGCGTCAGGCATTTCCTGTCCATAAAAAAAAGGTATTCACACTTCCCAGCAGCCCACAACTTCAACCCACTGGGATAACCACCCACTATTATTATTTTAATGTTCTAGAAGGTATTCAAAATCCAAAGTTCAGTTTGCGCTACTTTCGATACCTACTAGAGAAAATAGCATTTAATTTCACTACCTACGTAACTGATGAATTATTCAGGGCTCGCGAGTTGATTTTATCTAACATATTCACGACAGCAACCTATTCGTACTCGCGCTTGAAGTATGTTATTTGTATGATAATCTTAGAGTTTGTTGAGTTAGCGTTTGCGAATAAATAATAGTATGCATCTTTAAGATTTTTTTATTATTATTCAGTGACAAGATAGTCCTTGACTGCGATCTCACCTGATGGTAAGTGACAATGTAGTCTACGATGGTAGCGGACTAACTTGGAAGGGATATGGCAGCGTTCAACCCAAACCACTAATCTGTTTCTACACGCCATCATGCCTGGAGGCACATCTTTCACGGTAAGGTGGTAACTAGCCACGGCCAAAGCCTCCCACCGGACAAATTGTATTTGTATAATAGTGACATACTAGGGACGCCCGCGACTTCGTCTGCTTCTTCAATTCACAATCGGCAGTTTTTAAATCCCTACCGTTTAGGAACATTGAGGAATTGGGTCCTGGAATTCAACGATGTAGTCTTTACTTGGTACCTACAATAAGTATTCATAAATCGATAGTTCCTAAATTCCTACAGTTTAGGGGGCAGTACCGCGGCGGATTTGGCTGAAATTTGGAATGAAGATAGCTCATACCCAGGATTGACACATACGCTACATTTCTAAATTAAAAAAAATTCCTGCAGGAATTAAAAAACCTAAATCAACGCGGACGAAATCGCAGGCATCGTCTAGTTTTGTAATAAAACTAGACGATGTTTTATTACAAAATTAAACTTTTACCTTTAAGTAAGTCCTTTATTAGCTACTAAAAACTTGTTTTAGAAAATACTAGTTCATGCCCGCGACTTCGTTCGCATGGATTGAGTTTTTTGGATTCCTGCGAGAACTCTTTAATTTTCTGGGATAAAAAGTAGCCTATGTGCTATTCCACACTATAATCTATCTCTGTGCCAAACAGCCAAATCGGTCGTTGCGGCGTGATTGAGTAGCAAACATCCACGCTTTCACATTTATAATATTAAAATAAAGTAGGATATTAATTAATATGATAATAATAATTTGCACTTGTTTCTAACCTATTCTTAATTTAGAGTAGTTACTGTATAAACAGCTATTCCTCGCTATTAATAATATTAAGTTGTCAACTCATGGATCAGGATAAGACGACCTCCTCTAGTTGACACGTCTAAGATAGATGTTTATGTGTCAACAGGAGTAAGTATGTATAAGATTTATGCTTGGTGTATTCACTCCACATAGCGAAATAGAATTCACTACAGACACTGTTGACATCCGCTTTCAACGAAAATTACATTCGTAATACAGTTATAAACTTTACGTTAAACTTAATATCTTGAAGAGTCTGGTTCGCTCATCTACAAGCGTGCCACGGCTTTTCGTTTCACGCAAATAGTTTTTTATTCTGAATTTTTAAAGGGTTTTTGAATCTCTATTCTCTTACAACAAATGAGATTATTGTCCGGTTCCTGTAATACAGAAGTAAATTATTAAAGATAAAGAGTATGTATGCACCTTTAGTAAAATTTACATCTTGGTATCGTTCTTTCATTTCACGAGGGCTCGTGGTTGTACTTTTTATCCTAATAAATAATAAAGTTCATCCGGGATAGGGGATGAAAATTTTTGTTGATTTTGCTCCATAACTTCGTCAAATCTAACTCGAATTTGAAAATTCTTTATTTATTATAAATTATGTACTATTAGAAATACTTTGTCCAATTTTGGCGAAGATCTGTTTCATATTATCGGAGACAGAGGACATAACTTCCCGCGGATAGTAGCAAGTTATTCTAAACTTTTTCCACGCAGACGAAGTCGCGGGAATCGGCTAGTAGTATAATGTAAACATACCTGAAACCAGTCCACTCGAAAGTACAAGTAGCAACTGCAAAGTCGCCACCATGTCGATCATTCACAGGCCGCGGCAGTCAAATATTATCACTATTATGCTGAAATAGCACATAATTCTTCCTTACTCGCGACCTGCAAAGAAATATATTAGAGGATAGAGATCGAACGGCATTTTTATGAGGAACATTTGTAATGTCATTGAGGGTATTTGAATCATGAACGAGACTCCAATATTTTATATTGGAACTGTGATTTCGGAGTCTTATGAGCAAATAAATTTTTATTAGGGGAACTATGAATCAATAAATTTCTATACGTCAACTACACATGTTCCACGTACCAGAGGTTGGGTTTTAATATTTAAAGGCCAGAGGTTAGGCCCGTAGCAGAGTTTCGCAGTAAACCGCTAAAGTTTTGCCATTGTATATCTATTATAATATTATGCCGATTATTAGTCAAAACATTTGTTCCTACCTACGAGTATAACCTATTGTTAACACCTGTATCTCACATGTTTTGTGCAAATAAATTGAATTGAAATTGAAATTAATGTTACGTCATCTTCTTTATAAATATTTAAAAGAAAAATGTGACTAACTGACTGATCTATTAACGCAAAGCTCAAACCATTGGATGAATTGGGCTGAAAGATATACAGATAGCTTTTATGACGTAGGCATCCGCTAAGCACCTTCCTTTACTTGCTATTTATAGATAAATTAAAAAATACAAGTATATATACACATACACAAGTATATATATAGTTTATTTTTATGAGTGTAGTTATAAAATACAGCCAAGTGCGAGTTGGACTCGCATACAAAGGGTTCCGTATCATCATAACAGCGATTGTTAAAATCGAGCAAAAAACGCTGAAAAAATCACGTTTCCCCCACTTTATTTTTTTATTCGACACGTCGACCCCACTTTATTTTTTGTTTTATTTTAATTATTTGTTGTTATAGTGGCAATAGATATACACATTCTGTAAAAATTTCAAGAACGGTTCTATTCCGGTCTATTACGGTGCATGAGATACAGCCCGCTGACAGACAGACGAACGAACGTGCAGCGGAGGCTTAGTAATAGAGTTCCGTAGGCACCCTTTGGGTAGGGAACCCTAAAAACTATAACTATATTTTTCCAGCTGAAACTCACCGATAAACAATCAGTAAGTACAAAATTACAAACGTCCACGCTATTGCCAGCTAGCTACTAAATACATACACATAAATTACACCGTTGAGTATATTATTATAAACATATTATTACCTAAAGCGATATTTGTTTCTCGGGTAATTTAATTGACAGACGGTGAACCTTGTCGTCGACGCTCAAAATACATCATGAAAATGTTATTATATTTCATGATACCTACTTTCTGTAATTTCGCAAGAACAGCCATATGGGTACAGAAAAAAAAGATACCGGCCGAATTGATAACCTCCTCCTTTTTGGAAGTCGGTTAAAAATACACATTTATTTTGAATTTTTTTTTTTTAAAGAGCATCTGCTGAGTTTCTTGCCGACTCTTCTAAGCAGAATCTGCTTTCTAAATAAAACGGTTGTAGAGTCTTGAATTGTCAAAGCCACATGAAAATGAGCGTTCATGAAATACATTTATATATCGATAACATGAAATCAATAATAGTAATATAATATAGTATAATAGAAATTCGCGTGCGTGCACGCGAGGTGATTGGACGTGTCACCGGACGATTGTCATTTTAAAATTAAAGTTATCGATAATATCTCGTAATTACTGATCTATAAGATTCGTCAGTGTGTTGGTTGTGCAGTATTGTTCTTACGAAGTAGTAATTTACTGTCCAAAACTACGTACAAAGTTTAGATAAACTAAGTTATTTTGTGTGACTGTGAATAAGTTATAATGTGGGTAACCATTTCTATGTAATACCTACAAGAATACAATGACGCCCCGGTCACACAGGAAGATGGCAAAAACCGATTGAAATTTTTACCAGCTTTCGTTAGGTCAGCGTGGCCTAGTGGTATACTGCGCTGCGGAACATTGTGCAGAACTGTGTTCGAATCTCACTTTCGTAACTTGTATCAAGTTGATAATATCAGTTTTTTGTTTTTTCCTTTTGTTTTCTTTTTTATATCTCCGGGAGATTTTGATACGGAAATGCCTAAAAATCAAAATAAGAAGCTTCAAGTGTGTAATGCATGTCAAGAAGAACTTGCGTCTGCGGACCAAATAAAATGTTCCACTTGCAACACAGTTTTTCATAAACTATGCGTTTCCCTGCCAAGTGATACGGATGCGGCTGCACTCTTGCGTTGGATCTGCCCTAATTGTCAGAGCTCGCGGCGCCGGCGAGGAGACAACTCAAATACTCCCGTAAGAGTTGCGACTTCGACGACCTCTCTCAGTACAGGTGATGATAACATCAGTACAGGTGATGATAACGCTGAATGCTCTAAAAAAATGATTAGCTCGCCAAACATAGAGAATATCGCTGAAGATGACATTATTAAACGTATAGGCGATAAAATTGATTTAAAATTAGTTTCTCACCTTGCTGCGATAAAAAAGGAATTGGTGTCGGATTTGAAGGAAGATATTAAACTACTTGTGCAGGCGGAGGTGGGAAAACAACTGGAGAAGTTAAGGACTGAATTTAACGATACTACAGAATATTTGGCTGCAAACCATGACGACTTAAAAAAATTAGTTGCGAGCAAAGACAAGGAAATAGAAAATTTATCTGCTAAATGTGCTATGATGGAATCCGATATTCGTTTGATTAGTAAGAAATATGAGGAAATAGACAGGCAAGGCAGAAGCAGAAATTTAGAAATTCAGATGGTGCCAGAAAGGAAAAATGAAAATGTAATCCAACTTTTTAAAAATATTTGCTCCACTGTTGGATGCACCATATCGGATACTGACATAAATGCTTGCAGAAGGGTCGCAAAATTTGATCAGAAGTCTCGCCGACCCCGCAATATAGTTGTCACCTTGTCTTCTTCAACTCATCGGGATAGCATACTGTCAGCTGTTTATCGTTACAATAAATCGCACAAGGACAATGTTTTAAATTGTAGCAACATTGGAATAAGTGACGATAATTCAACCGTATACGTTGTTGAGCATCTCTCTTCAGAGTGTAAAGCGCTCTTTGCCGCAGCTAGAAAAGTAAAAAAGGAGAAATCCTATCAGTTTACGTGGATAAAATATGGCAGAGTGTATATGAGAAAGAACGAGGAATCAAGAGCCATACTTATTAGGTCTTTGGATAGTTTAAGCAAACTTGATTAGTTTTAGTATTCATTTAGCTTTTCTTATTTAGTACTTTATATAAAATCTTAGTTATGAACTTATATTATCAAAATGTTAATGGTCTAAGGACCAAAACGAAGGAGTTATTTTTAAGCATAAGCAATAATAATTACGATGTCATATGTCTAACCGAGACTAATATTGATATTGGTGTTTTTTCGGAAGAATTAGTGGATAATAGGTACATAGTATTCAGACGTGATAGGCAAACTAGTAGCAATAAAAAACTTAGTGGGGGTGGAGTTCTAGTTGCAATTAAAAAGGGGTTAGGGTATGTAAGACAGCACACATGGGAGAGTCAATTTGAAGAACTGTGGATAACTATAATGCCTAATCCTTTAGTCAGCTCAAACCAAATACACCTTTGCACGTGTTATCTTCCACCTTACCTTAATTCTAGTATGATATCAGATTTTTATGATAACTGTTATAAAATAATGACGGAGCATAGTAATGCTAATTTTCCATTTCTTATAATTGGCGATATAAATACTCCTTATATCACCTGGTCTAAAAATAATATTGACAACACTGTCACTCCAAGTGATCCTCGTGACGCGAAAGCCTCGTTACTGATGGACTCCATGTCTCTTTGTAATCTAAAGCAACACAATTATATAGCTAACAAGAATGATAGGATCCTCGACTTAGTACTTTCACGTCGATTAAAATGCACAGTCGTGAATACGGAGGCTTTAATATGTCCTGATGCACATCATCCTCCACTTGAGGTCAACATTGACAGTGATATAAGTAGCCGTGAGCTGAAACATAATATCGGTATGAAGCGTCTAAACTTTCGTAAGTGTAATTATACGGAAATTAAAAATGAGTTGCGCACTACAAATTGGGAAATGATATTGGCCAATAGGAGTATAGATGATATGGTTACTGCTTTCTATAATAATGTGAATAGAATAATTCTACGTCATACACCATTTTCTAAGGATCCTTCCTCTGCTTATCCTATTTGGTACAGTTATCCGTTGATTCGTTGTATTGAAGAAAAACTAAAATATCACGCGCGTTATAAAAAATTCAATAACCCGCGCGATTATGATACTTTCAACTTACTTAGAGCCCGCAGTAAAAGGTTGATCGCTAAATGTTATTCGGTTTTTACTGATAACGCTGAAGACTCTTTGGAGGGCAACCCGAAAATGTTCTGGAAGTATCTTAATGCTAAAAAAAAAAATATTAATTATATTCCTGATTCCATGACCTATAATGGTGTATCTGCAACGGATGGGGAAAGTATCTGTGATTTATTTGCTGCTTTCTTTAACTCTGTGTACGATCAAAGAACTAGTACTAGTGCTCATATTAACCTAGAATCATGTTTTCCGACTAACAACAATAATTCTGTGCTATCAGATTTAACAATCAATAGAAAGCAAATTGACAAAAGGCTACGTAAACTAGATGGTAATAAGAGCACCGGTCCAGACGGAATCCCTCCATTTTTTGTTAAATCATGTGCCCATGAACTATCTTTGCCACTTACAATCATATTTAACGATTCACTCAGGAAAGGTTTTTTCCCATCTGCTTGGAAAACAGCTTACGTCATTCCCATATTCAAATCTGGTGATAAGAATAAATGTGAAAACTACCGGCCTATAAGTTTGCTTTCATGTATAGCTAAAGTATTCGAATGCTTTGTTTATGATGCCTTATATAATCATATCCAATCAGATATTTGCATTGAACAACATGGGTTTTGTAAGAATAGGTCCACGGTTAGTAATCTTTTAATTTTTAAGAATTACATCTGTAGTGCCTTTGCAAAAACTAAACAAGTTGACACTATATATACAGATTTCTCTAAGGCTTTCGATCGCGTCAATCACGAATTACTGGGCCTTAAACTCGCAGCCTATGGAATCCATGGGAATTTGCTTAGGTGGATTACGTCTTACCTTACGAGGCGCAGTCAAATTGTTGCTTTGAAGGGGTATCTCTCAGCCGCTGCTGTTGTTCCATCGGGGGTACCCCAGGGCTCGCACTTGGGGCCTCTTCTCTTCATCATTTTCATAAATGATATTAAAAAGGTCATCCAAAGTGAATGTCTTCTCTATGCAGACGACTTAAAAATTTTCACCGAGATCTCGAATATTGAACAGTGCATTACACTACAGCTCGACCTGAATCGAGTAATGGAATGGTGTCATAAGAATCTTATGACACTCAACGCTAATAAGTGCCAAGTTATAACTTACTCCTCCAAAAAGCAGAATATCTTGTACGAATATAAGATTGGTCAAAGTACACTTGAGCGGAAGAATTTAGTAAGGGATCTAGGTGTATTCATAGATAGTAAACTTACATTTCGGGATCACTATGACCACATAATTAAAAAAGCTAATCAAATGCTGGGCTTTGTGTTGAGAAACAGTAGAGATTTCAAAAAACCTAAAAGTGTTTTGTCTGTATATAACTGTTTTGTGAGGAGCGTGGTTGAATATGCATCTGTCATCTGGTCGCCTTATTATTCCGTTCACTCGGATCGTATAGAGCGAGTTCAACGACGTTGCCTCCGAACTTTGTCTTGGCGTATTGGTCAGTATCGCTCTTTGAGTAGTTATGCACTTAGGTTAGAATACTTTAAGGTAAAATCTTTGAGAGTTCGGAGAGACATTTCATTGTTGAGATACTTACACAAAATTTTGCACTCATATATTGACTCCCCTGTGCTACTATCTTTAATTAATATCAATATTAGGCATCCCATGAAGATTAGCCGTTGTCCCAAGAAATGTAAAACCTTCGTACTTAATGTATATAAAAATAACACATCTTACTATAACCCAGTGGTTAGAATGTGCCGTTTGTACAACGAGCTGGTGTCCTCTAGTAATAGTAATATTGATATTTTTAATAATAATTCTGCTGCTTTTGTCAGGTCACTCGCCAGCTGCGATGCTTTGCGATTTGTATAATATTCTGTAGTACCTACGTGTATCTTGTTTTTGATTATCTTGTTTGTTCTTACTCTTTTTTAAAATATCCAACCTTAAAATTATATCCATAATTACCTACAATTTGCAATAGTTTATAAGTATATTTTTGTTTAAGTTCAAATTTCTTTTAGTTTTAAATGACACGTCCGACTATCTGCTGCTTATGTAGACACATTGTTGTGGAAAGTGGCTAGCTTATAATCATGGCTGTATTATATTTGTTTTGTATTGTCATTATCTGTTGTGTGTCTGAATAAATAAATAAATAAATAATTTTTAATTTTGATTTTTTAGTGGACATGCATCCTTCGAATTGTATCCAACTTCATTTGATCGTATAAAACATGGTTATCTTGATTGAAAGCGATAATAGAAATTAGATTAAAAGCGGCAAAGCCATTGTGCGTGATCGGGACAGTATTGTTTACATTACCTGAGAGGACTTTCGCATTATACGACAATGCTCCGATTAACAGTGCGCAGAATGCCTGAAAAAAATCCCCGCGATAGATGAAATAAAATATATGTACCCGAAACCTCGTGTGAAGCGCGACAGATGCTAGCGTGTAGGAGTGTTGTAGGCGTCAAATACGTCATGTATTCTAATAACTCGCAAGATATTAATTAAAAAAAAAAATGGCTGGGCGTCTCTTGGCAATATGTATAGGAATTTTAAAAAATTTTGGCTGTGTAATATGCAACACATTGAAAATAAATCCAAATTGATTAAAAATTAGACTTAACATACTATACAATTGCGAGTTTATTTGTTGTTTTGAGGACAAAGGAGGGCTGTTGTAAAATGATATTATTATTATGTTTGTTATAAAACAATATTATTAATACAACAAACAGTTTGTTATAATAATAACAATATTATCATTATAACAAACTATTTGTTATTATTATTAAAATAAACAGCTCACCACGCAATTTATCACTAGTGAAGAGTCGAGGCTTCAGTAGCGGAAAACCGTTTGGGGTACTGCGAAGTACACATATTGTAATCCTATCGTATTATTCATAATCTTATTAGCTCGATAGTAAAAAACCTCTCCGTGTTTGATCTTCCACAAAAAGCTTTTTCAAACCTTTTTTACTAAAGAATAACATCGTAACATTATGATTATTTTATAGCCAATGGATGATGTGTACAAAAACATTTCATCTACTTATCCCAAATAATTTTATCTGTCTTGTGTTTTTCTTTAATTTGATAAAGAGCTATCTACTATTTTAAGTTGTACTAAAAAATGTTTAACTTAAAATATTACTAAGTAGCTATAAGCACGGCCAACTTATAGGCACGGATCTCCTTCTTCTTAAACTTTTGTTCCGAAAAAATCAAGGATTCCCACATGATTAAATAAATCTATACAGTAAAAGTAATGGTAAAAAGCCTCATCTTATTTACACTTAATAAATGTGTATCGTCTGACAACGTAGGTTGCTTATAAATTTCTCTCATGGGATTAATTTTATTACTATCTTCCTTCCTATAGTAATTTATCATTATTAATGTTTAAAGCTTGTAAGCATACAGTGCTTACGTAATTTTATTTTGAAGACCTCCCTGGCGCAGTGGTGAGCGCTGTGGTCTTATGACTGGGAGGTCTCGGGTTCGATTCCCGGCGGGGGCAATTAGGGAATTAATTATTTCTAAATTGTCTCTGGTCTGGTCTGGTGGAAGGCTTTGGCCGTGGCTAGTTACCACCCTGCCGTCAAAGACGTGCCGCCAAGCGATTTAGCGTTCCGGTAAGATGGCGTGCAGAAACCGATTAGGCGTGTGGGTACACTGCCATTAATTCAAAAAAAAATTAACTATACTTACAAATTAAAAGACGAAAAAGGAATCTATTGACTTTTCAGTCGATTCACGAAGACCATCTTCAATCTTAAGTACAGCTGTTCTTTCAACTACTGTGTAGAATAAGTAGATGAAGCCAAAAACACGTCAACAAGTGCCAGTGTCAGTTTAAACTATAAAAGTTAGGTAACCGTTAGTTGAACTTGACCACGAACTTAAAAATGCTTCTTTTTTATTCGACAAGATAGTCCAAGACTGCAATTTCACCTAATGTAAGTGACGATGTAGTCTAAGATAGCAGCGGGCTAACTTGGAAGGGGTATGTGCAGTAAACATTCAATACCCCTACTCTGTTTCTACACGCCATAGTTCTGAACTTATCTTAGGCAGCTGTGTCTCAACCTAACAAAATATGGATCATTGTAGGTACATAACTATTGACTTTATTTAATAAATTTCATTTCATTAATAAATTTCATTTCATAGTGCCGGAACGCTAAATCGCTTGTCGACACGTCTTGCGTCTCACGTCTGCTCTAGACCAGAGACAATTCAGAAATTTTAAATACTCAAATTGCCTCCGCCGGGAATCGAACCCTAGACCTCCCAGTTATAAGACCACAGCGCTCACCACTGTGCCAGGGAGGTCACCAAAACCATGAAAAAACAAATCATATCAGGTACATACAACGGAAAATCCCATTTTTATACACGTGAGGTCATAGAGTTTTGTGGTTCAATGGAGGTAATATATTTCCCTCTGCGAAGCGCCGTTTCGTACAACTGAGCATTATTTGTTTTACTTTATTTTCCGGATTTTTCAAAGTGAGTACCCATTCGGAAAGTTACGCTAGGCAGGTTACCACGACATACTTATGACATAGTTTCTACGTGTACGTGTATACAATCGAACTAAGGCGGTATATAGGTATAGACTATAGAGCTTATGTAGAGTTTTTTGTTTGTTTATTCGCCGAATTATACTCACAATTTTTCTGAAAAACAACAGGTTTAGCCACATTTGTGGATTTTTTTTAATTATGCAGAATCACTACATAGTATAAAACAAAGTCGCTTTTTCTGTCCCTATTTCCCCTTGGTCGCTTAAATCTTTAAAACTACGCAACGGATTTTGATGCGGTTTTTTTTAATAGATAGAGTGATTTAAGAGGAAGGTTTATATGTATAATAACATCCTTTAAATAGTGGAGAAATACTGTTATTTTTGAGTTTTCTAAAGTGATGTCGTAAATAATTACATTTTTTCCGCTTACATTGCAAACGCAGGCTGAACCCTACGAGATTTATCAAAATAATGTACTAAGTATTGTACACATTGAAAATGTCTACAGAAAACTCCGCGATGGTATATGTCTACCTCTTATGAATATCCCACAATAACGTTTTTTTGTCATTTACTTTTTACGACAAATAATGGCTAATTTTCGAAGCGATTTTAACCAATACAGCATTAATCCTTATCTAATTAAATACCTTAAATACATTGTTGATTTAATATAGATCTATATGGCCCTTTACAGCATACGATTTAAATGAATATTTTCGAAGATATTACAGATTTAAAAATTGCGGGACGTAGCGCTTGCGGCGGTTCCGCCTATAAAATATATTGTCTAACTAGCGGACGCCCGCGACTTCGTCTGCGTTCCTACATCACCACAGTTTAGGTTGGCAAAACCCCTTCAGCATCAGGATTGAGGAGTTGGGTCCTGGAATTTAACGATGTAGTCTTTATTTGGTCCCTACAATAACTATTCATAATCAACAGTTTCTAAACCCCACAGTTTAGGGGAGCAGTACCCCTGCAGCATCAGGATTGAGGAGTTGGAACCCGAACTTTTTATGGGACCATCTCGCAAAGTTTTTGTCGATTAAAAAAAGATTCACGCAAATCG
This sequence comes from Hipparchia semele, assembly GCA_933228805.2. Lineage (NCBI taxonomy): Eukaryota > Metazoa > Arthropoda > Insecta > Lepidoptera > Nymphalidae > Hipparchia > Hipparchia semele. The sequence continues at coordinate 4,366,640 of OW121717.1, read as the reverse complement.
GTTAAGAAATCACGGAGACATTGATATGCAGAGGTAGAAAAACACAACTCCTTCTCCTCCTTTTTCGAAAGTCGGTTAAAAAAGTATACGTTGCCCGATAATATCAGCTATCTACCAGTGAAAGTCCCGTCAAAATCGGTCCAGCCGTTCCCGACATTAGCGGTAACAAACAGACAGACAGACAAACAGACGGACAGACAGACAGACAAACAAACGGACAGACAGACAGACAAAAATTTTAAAAATTGTTTTCTTGGTATAAGTATCGTATTTACTTTCGTATGCAGTTAGTAAAAAGCTGTTCTTTTGATAGTACAAACAGACACTTCAATTTTATTTTACAAGAAAGCTGTGAACGTTGTATATAAAGACAATCTTTAATATATTAATTGTTGTATAAATAGAATAAATAGGTAAAAATGTAAAAAGTAAATAAGTAAGAATGTAGTGTATGAATTTAGATATTAAAAAATAGCAGGAAATCTTCATGGTTTAGGGAAAGAAGAATTGTTTTACTCTAAAAACGCGTGCAGGCCACGGGCAGTAATGAATAAATCAAATTGTTTTGATTGATTTTAATCATTTTATCAGTGAATGACATAGGCTATATATTTTACTGGCTTTAACCCGCGGCTTCGCTCACGTTAGGTTCGATTTTTTAACCCCCTATTTAACCCTCTTGGGGTTGAAATTTTCCAAAATCCTTTCTTAGCGGATGTCTACGTCCTAACAGCTACCTGTATGCCAAACAGCTCATCACTACATAGTATAAAACAAAGTCGCTTTTTCTGTCCCTATTTCCCCTTGGTCGCTTAAATCTTTAAAACTACGCAACGGATTTTGATGCGGTTTTTTTTAATAGATAGAGTGATTTAAGAGGAAGGTTTATATGTATAATAACATCCTTTAAATAGTGGAGAAATACTGTTATTTTTGAGTTTTCTAAAGTGATGTCGTAAATAATTACATTTTTTCCGCTTACATTGCAAACGCAGGCTGAACCCTACGAGATTTATCAAAATAATGTACTAAGTATTGTACACATTGAAAATGTCTACAGAAAACTCCGCGATGGTATATGTCTACCTCTTATGAATATCCCACAATAACGTTTTTTTGTCATTTACTTTTTACGACAAATAATGGCTAATTTTCGAAGCGATTTTAACCAATACAGCATTAATCCTTATCTAATTAAATACCTTAAATACATTGTTGATTTAATATAGATCTATATGGCCCTTTTTTTTTTTTTTTTATGTCTCAACTTAGAGACTCGGTTTTTTCTCCGATATGTGTCGGAGTTTTGTGTGCCTTTTTTATTTTATTTATTTATGTTTTACGTGCGTCTTATAATAGTATATTACTTTTAGATTTTCATATACAGTGATTAGCAACAGTACACAAGCGGTTTTTATGCATGTTAATATTTATATTCAATAATATAGGTACAACATTGCATCTTTACTGCCGTGTACTGTTCCTTTTCACTGCTTTTTGCGCAATTCTCGTGAAGAATTGGAGAAGCAGCTCTCTCGTCATTTTATTATTTAATATAGCGGGGATTGAGTCCCTGCACAAATTCATTTGTATTTGCTGGAGTAAGTCCTCTCTAGCTCGGCTGTGCTGCGGACAGTCTATAATTAAATGAAGGACCGTTTCTTCTATGTTTTCGTCGCAGTCACAGCCAGGATCTTCCATACATTTGAACTTGTGCAGGTACCCCGCAATACTATATGGCCCTTTACAGCATACGATTTAAATGAATATTTTCGAAGATATTACAGATTTAAAAATTGCGGGACGTAGCGCTTGCGGCGGTTCCGCCTATAAAATATATTGTCTAACTAGCGGACGCCCGCGACTTCGTCTGCGTTCCTACATCACCACAGTTTAGGTTGGCAAAACCCCTTCAGCATCAGGATTGAGGAGTTGGGTCCTGGAATTTAACGATGTAGTCTTTATTTGGTCCCTACAATAACTATTCATAATCAACAGTTTCTAAACCCCACAGTTTAGGGGAGCAGTACCCCTGCAGCATCAGGATTGAGGAGTTGGAACCCGAACTTTTTATGGGACCATCTCGCAAAGTTTTTGTCGATTAAAAAAAGATTCACGCAAATCGGTTAAGAAATCACGGAGACATTGATATGCAGAGGTAGAAAAACACAACTCCTTCTCCTCCTTTTTCGAAAGTCGGTTAAAAAAGTATACGTTGCCCGATAATATCAGCTATCTACCAGTGAAAGTCCCGTCAAAATCGGTCCAGCCGTTCCCGACATTAGCGGTAACAAACAGACAGACAGACAAACAGACGGACAGACAGACAGACAAACAAACGGACAGACAGACAGACAAAAATTTTAAAAATTGTTTTCTTGGTATAAGTATCGTATTTACTTTCGTATGCAGTTAGTAAAAAGCTGTTCTTTTGATAGTACAAACAGACACTTCAATTTTATTTTACAAGAAAGCTGTGAACGTTGTATATAAAGACAATCTTTAATATATTAATTGTTGTATAAATAGAATAAATAGGTAAAAATGTAAAAAGTAAATAAGTAAGAATGTAGTGTATGAATTTAGATATTAAAAAATAGCAGGAAATCTTCATGGTTTAGGGAAAGAAGAATTGTTTTACTCTAAAAACGCGTGCAGGCCACGGGCAGTAATGAATAAATCAAATTGTTTTGATTGATTTTAATCATTTTATCAGTGAATGACATAGGCTATATATTTTACTGGCTTTAACCCGCGGCTTCGCTCACGTTAGGTTCGATTTTTTAACCCCCTATTTAACCCTCTTGGGGTTGAAATTTTCCAAAATCCTTTCTTAGCGGATGTCTACGTCCTAACAGCTACCTGTATGCCAAACAGCTCAATCGGTCCAGTGGTTAGAGCTGTGCGTTGATAGATCAGTCAGTCAGTCAGTCAGTCAGTCAGTCAGTCAGTCAGTCAGTCACCTTTGCTTTTTATACATATATTTAGATACCCGTGCGAAGCCGGAGCGGGCCGCTAGTACTTTATAAGATTGAGGCCACCAAGGCACCCTGCCTTTCGTCGAAGGAATTAATTTCTTCCTTTTACACCAAAACTTACTTTTTTGACTTCGCTTACGTTAATTAAGTTCGATTTACAAACCCTTATTTTACGCCTTTAGGGTACGAGTTATCGAAAATTCTTTCTTAGGGGATGCCTACGTCATAATATCTGTAGGTATACCAAATAGCCCAATCAGTCCAGTGATATGAACTGTGCGTTGATAGATCAGTCAGTCAGTCAGTCACCTTTTCTTTTCCGTTTATATATGTGTTTTTTAAAAAGTATTCTAGAAATTTCCAAACACAGGTTTTCCGAAATGTGTTCTCAAACAGCTGCACTTGAGAGGGCATTTAATTAAAATTGAAATTATGTCCTGTAGCGGCACGTTGCTTTTACTATAATTAGTCATCGTGACTATCTATGATAAGAAACTGTTGGCAAAGTTGGTAAATGCGTTTGAGAGTTACTGTCCCACAGGGAGACAAGCAAAAGGGTCAAACACCCGAGGGCCTCGAACATCCTCTAGCGTATTCGCTGTGCAAACGGAAGTGGCGAGTTTAAAAATATTAAACCATTTCATTAGTAGCGCGCTGAATGCCAGAAAAAATCCCCGCGATTGATGAAATAAAGCATACACGAAACCTCGTGTAAAACGCGACAAATGCTAGCATGTAGAAGTGTAGAATACATCATGTATTCTAATTCATGGATTTTCGATCACGAAGATCTCTTCGTGATCCAAAATCCAGTTTGGACATTATTCATTAACCAGATTAAGGTTTTTCAACTCCCGTAGAAACTCTTTAATTTCACGGGATAAATGTAGCCTCTATGGTAATCCTGAGTGTGAGCTATCTCCATTCCAAATTCAAAGCAAATCGGTTCATTCATTGTGGCGTGAAGGAGTAAAAACCTTTCGCCTTTATAATATTACTGTAATGATTATTTTAATTATGCTTAAAAAAACTTTGCATTACATATTAAAAAATAAACCATTTTTAAAAAATATCTATGATGCATGGTACAGTGCAACCTTAATATAACGTTCCTCAATATAACGACTTCCTCGATTTAACAAATTCTTCGTAATCCCCTTGAATTGTCCATAAGAGTCAATATAAAATATACCTTTACATTGCGAACATTCTTTGCGTACAACCTCTTAATAACGAATTTTCAACTATCAAGAAAAAGTATTCTATCAACTCACATAAAAAAACGCTGAAACCCTACCTAAAGCCGTCTCCAACCGCCCCTATAACGGCCCCTGTCCTCACATCTAACCTATTTAACCACAACACGTCAGACAAACCACCATCTGAACGTGAGGGTAACTATCAAACATATCTAAGTATTATTTAATTAATTACACTCATCTAAACCTACGGGTAATATATATTCGATTAGGGCGTGATTGCTATCACCACCCGTCAATCAAATACAACGACCTAGACGCGAGAGCATCCAATAGCCGTATGAGTCTCTGGAAGAGACTGAATTAATAACGTCTAAAGCGCTGTATTTATACTAACGGCGCGGCACCAGACCGGCGCCTACGTCGTCAACAAAGTCAAACTACCTACTACTAATTTTATCAAACCACCTTCAATACCTACATTAATCTTTACTATTTCAATATATCGCTAACAATTCATACCTCTAATTAACGAATTTTGCCAACCCAAAACCTTTATATAAAGTTTCCACCAATAATATAACTCTTAATCTTATAATGTGATTCATGTCTCGACATGTTTCGACACGCTTTTGTTTGTAAAGTAATCATTGTTGTTCGTTAATCAGAAGTTGTTCGCTATAACAAGATAAGTACGTAATATTGAGGTGAACAAAACTATTCTTTTACCTCTTTATAACGAATTTTAGACCAATCTAACCTCAACATAACAAACCTCAGTTCAACGAATTACTTGATATTACGAATATTTTCTTGTTCCCCTCCGATTTATTATATCGAGGTTGCACTGTATTTAGTACTATTAGGTACCTATTCTGTGGTGCAGTTCGGAGCTAATTCGCATTGGGCGTGTGTTTCGTGGCCATCGGAATCCAATACACCTCTTTTTGCAGTTTCAAAAGAGCTCAAAATACAACCGGGTATTGATTGGCCATTTGTCCTGCATATCACAATGTTTTGTCCAAGCGAACGAGCGTGTGAACTGGCAGATGCCTACAACAAAAACAATTTGTGCACAGTACAAAAACTTGCGACCTAAATGTTTTATTTTTATAAAGTTTTATTTATAACGAACTTATTTTTAGTTATTGAATTATTTGTTTCTATAATATATTTTAAAACATCAAAAATTGAGGATATAGGATGAGTACCTAGGTATCTACCTATTTTTATTCGGAAATTTAAATCAATTGCAAAGTTAGTCCCTACTTAATAACCTTAATATAAATTATTATGTGTGTCGTTATGTGGTCAAAAATCTATGTAGGTAATTAGTCATTGTATAGAATTATTAGGAATTGTACAAAGATTCCTAAAAATGTGTAAAAAGTAAGCGTTTACCTGTCTATTATAGGCTATGCGTTTTCTAGAAAATCTAAGTATAGCATGTGGACTAAATATTATGGAAAATATGTGGTTTTCCGTAATTTTTATTCTATATATGGCATGAAGTAATTGTGTGTTTTAGGTACCTAGCTATTACCTAGTGTATTTAATAAAATTGTTAAAATAAATTCACCCGCAGAAAGTTACATTCATGAAAAAGTCTAAAATTAGTTATATTGAACTGTAAACTTCACTGTTTATTTTAACATCGCATGCCCCAGTAACATTAGAATAATTAACACCAGTAGGTTTTATGTTTAGCCCCTAATTTAAAAGGTATTTTTATTAGGAGTCTTGTTCTATACTAAATAATTGCTTTGAATTTTAATAAGGCTTATGATGATTTGAATATTCATAGTAGACTCGTGAGTAGGTGTGAGCATAGAATAACAGCGCTTGATGTGGGATGACACCTACGCGCAGGGTTGTCGACTTTTTTACAAGTACTTAATCCAATTAATTATTATTATAATACCCTAGTAATCCTACTAATTATAAATAATAATATAAAATATTATAAATGTGAAAGTGTGGATGTTTGGATGTTTGGATGTTTGTTACTCAATCACGTCGCAACGACAGAACCGATTCTGCTGAAATTTGGCACAGAAGTAGATCATAGACTGGAATAACATATAAGCTTTTTATCCCGGAAAATGAGAGAGGGAATTAAAATACCTCAGTCCACGCGAACGAAGTCGCGGGCATCAACTAGTATTATTATAAATAAATGCGAAAGCTTGGATGTATGTATGGATGGATAGATGGATGTTTTATGTGAAAGGCATAGAGATAGATTATAGTCGGTAATTACATATACGCTACTCTTTATCCCAGAAAATAAGAGAGTTCCCGCGGGAATTACAAAACCTTAATCCACGCGTACGAAGTTGCGGGCATCAACTAGTAAAGTATACTTAAGGCGGAAGAAGGAAAATAGACAAAATGTTTTAAATGTCTTAATTATTACAAGCACTTTTCTCTGTTAGTCCGCTTCATCTGTTAGTTTCATTGACATAAGTATTATTATGTCAATGGTTAGCTTTTAATTTTTCAAAAATCAAATGCAAACTCAAATAAAATCGCATTCTTTGCGCAAACAAGGGCAATTGAATATTAATGTGGAGCTGAAAGTTTAAGCTGTTAACCTTTTAAACGCAAATTATAGAACTCGAGCACCTACCTATTCGTACGTGTTATTATAATATTATTTTACAGTAACATGTGTTAAAATGAACGACGCTTTGGATAAATAAACGGAAATTTGATGATCCGGCGCTGCGGTTGTTGTAAACGAAGCAAATTAACCATACTAAATTCCCTGATAAGGTTTCTAAATAAACAATTTCTCGTAAATTGGCTCTCATTGCTGTGAAATCTGTAATACTATAAGGTACCGCACGAGTGTAAATTAAAATATAACTTACCGCACAATCCACATTGGCTACCTTCAAAAGCTAAAATCGCACAACTACAGTAAAGTGCCTTAATTACGGCAAGGCTTGACACTTGGCGCTAACTTCACCAATAATATTGGTAAAATAACGCTGCTGTTTAGGAAATTAGTAGAAGGCATAAGACTGCATTTGTTAGCAGTTGAATAAGGCTTATTTCATCAAACTATAACGCTTCCAACAGAAGTTTCTGACTAAGTACCTTAATTACCCAAGCCTGTTTAATTGCATGCCTTTTTTAACATGGGAGCAAGAAAAACCTAATTCTTAGATTATGTCATTGGAAGTCAATTAAAAGTACAGTACAGGAATTATTACAATATTATGTAGGTATGATAAATCTATTGTATCTATTGTAGGTATTGGATACACGAGTAGATATTTTTAGACGCTTTCTTATTCTACAAAAATTTTTTGAACTCCAAAGAAGTCTTTTGTCCCGAAAGTTTAAAGTGTCCCTAATTCGTGACAAAGGGAAGTGGAAATTTGGACTACTTTGCGCTCTAATGAGAAGGTACGGATTTGGAGCGCTATCTAAGCCTTGTTAGGGTTCCGTACCCGAAAGGTAACCTACGAGACCCTATTATTAAGCCTTCGCTGTCCGTTCGTCCGTCTGTCTGTCAGCGGGGTGTATCTCATGATCCATAATAGGAAGAGTTGAAATTTTCAGAGAATGTGTATTTCTGTTGCCGCTATAACAACAAATTCTTAATAAAAATAAAAATTAATTAAAAATTAAAGAGAGAAAGGTGTTTTTTTCCGGCGTCTTTTGGTACAGAACCCTTCGTACTTGAGTCCGACTCGCATTGCCATGCAAAAGTGATAAGTACTTATCTACTAGTGAATTGCTCGCGACTTTGCTTTCGCGGAATCTATCTAACGTCGTTTTTCCGTGACATTATAATGTTTTCCGCGGTAAAATGTTATTTTTATGTCCGTCTTTAGAATTCGAGGTAACTCAGACCATCACGATCGTTTTAGAGATTTAGCCTTAAAAAGATCACAAACATAAATATAAATGTACTACGTACTAGATATGGCGTTCCAAACGCTCAAGTTGTTCTACTGACATGCAAAGTCGATCTTGTATTTAGGTGTGGCATGAGCGGCAGTAGAAATACACGTTCTCTGAAAAGTTCAACTGTCTAGCTATTATGGATCATAAGATACAGCCGCTGACGGACAGGACGGACAGCGGAAGCTGGAATAGGTCCTCGTTGGTTACGCTTCGGGTACGGAACCATAAAATTGACTTAGTTTCAAATCAAAAAGATTAATTAAAGAAAAATGTGCCTTATAGAGGTCTTGTTCGTATAACAAAATTAAAATGAAAGAGCCATTGCAAGTTGCCGACGCGTGCTAGAAGGTATACTTTACTTACACCATCACCTATTTTAAAATCCGCAAGCGGTTCGTTCGGCCTGTATGGACAAACAAAGCGATCCAAGTTATAATATTTTTTTTTTTATTTTTTATTTTTTATAAAAGAATATTAGCCAACCTGAAGTTGACTAATATTCTCCTGTGCCCTCCAAATAAGCGGAAAGCATTTTCATACATATTTCATTGTATGTATGTTTAAATTTTATTTAAAAGTGTATCATCCGTTAATACTACGCTAAGCAGGTTAATAAAGCAGGCTATAATACCTCGGCTACTATTATTTAAAAATCTCCACTCTATTTAATTCATCGTTGCCAAGTAACTAGTCTGTTCAAAGCCAGGTAATGAAAAAGCTATTTTATAATTCCACTTTAAAATTTTACCTCACTAAAAAGGTTGAAAAATAATGTTGCCCACATTATTCCTAGACATGGCCGCGTCTAACCACGTTTTTCCGTTACCTACGTCACCTAGAACAGTCGAGCTCTAAGTGGATATCTACGTGATCAAAGTCCTAGGTATAAGTCATCTATCTATACTTATAATAAAACTGTAACGGGACGAAATCTGTACATCAAATATATTTTTAAAATTTTAATTGGAGGATGCTTTATTATCGATACTGAGCCCAAAACAATTTTTTTTTTCTGAATTGTTTATCTGTGCGCGCATCACACGAAAACTACTGAATGGATTTGAATGTTTGGTACAGTGGGCTTTCACTCGGAGTATCAGCTATGATACTTCGGGTCAATATTATATAGGATACTTTTTATCCTGTTAAACAAGGTATAAAAATAAGGTTTATCCGGGATAGGGGATGAAATTGTTTGTTGATTTTGCTCCATAACTTCGTCAAATCTAAACTGAATTTAATAATTTATTTTTTATTATAAATTGTGTACTATTAGAAATATTTTCTCAAATTTTGGAAAAGATCTACTAAATATTATCGGAGATAGAGGACATTACTTCTCGCGGATAGTAGCAAGTCACTCTAAACTGTTTCCACGCGGACGAAGTCGCGGGAATCAGCTAGTTTAAAATAAAAGTTTTCCTTCGATTAAATTAGTATATAGTCCTTGAACTTAGTCGTGGTAATAGAAGAAATCCAAGTAGCTAGTAACTTAATTGTAGGGGATCGAATTTAAGTGAAGGCTACCTAAAATATTTAAATATTACTTACCTACGTACTCGTAACTACTATGTAATTATTCAGAATGACGATAGATAACATAGAAAGCGTCATTGAACTGTATTTTCATGAAAGAAGTATGTATAATAATTTAAGTAATAACTGAGGACGCTATCAAACTTAACACTGACTCAAAGTAAATCCTTGAAATGATTTTTACAGGGGAAATTCAACCTACTCGTACGAAACGCTTCAGTTCAACGTTTCTGAAACGAACGGCTAAGCTATGGAACGAACTTCCAGCGCCTGTGTTTCCGGCCACGTATAATCTGAATACCTTAAAAGACCGTAGTGACTAGGCATTAGCTAGGCAAGCGCGCTCCAACCTAGACCTCATCAATGTTTTCCATCATTGATTGTTGTCAAACGCTAGCCTATCTCATAATAAAAAAATAAGGTCGCAGGTTGAAACCCCACCCGTGCCCCACCCGTTGCACTATTGTCGTACCCACTCCTAGCAAAAGCGTTCCGCTTATTTGGAGGGGATAGGAGTATATTAGTAGGCTTGGCTGATATTCTTTTAAAAATATTTACGTATTATAAACATGATTTTACTTTTAACACGTAGTTTAAAATAAACACCAATTATTTTGAAGCAAAAACGTTGCTGTTGGTATTTTCAGAAGTTCTTACAAAGGCAAGAAAGTAATCAAAGTTCCAAACTGGTTATAAAGAAGGAAATAGTAAATACTGGGGGGGATTAATAACAGTAGAGCGAGCAGCTGTACTTTAAGATAAGTTTTTAATTGGTTTTTTAGGAACCAATCACTAATTAAGTTGGTTTTCAGGAGAGACTGTATGGCGAACGTACCTACTGTCCCGAGTATGAATTTTCCCAGGTTCAAGTTACCCTAATCCTAATCAAGCATCCCCAAGTTATTCATTTTTTTTAGAATACGAATAAGTATCATAAGTACAAAACAAATGTAAATTGAAAATTTAAAACACTCCCGACGTTTGAAATTAAAAAAAAAATTAATCCGCCATTTTGTAACGGTGGCCATCTTGGACCGATTTTCATCAAACATAGCTAAGAACACTCCTGACTAATTCACCTTTCAAAAAAAAAAAAACAAAATCAAAATCGGTTTCGTTTTTGCGTCGGGGTTAAAAAAACCTTAATGTGAAATGGGGGGAATTTAAGAGAGTGTGGCCACATCTCAACATTAAAACAACCATTTCTCGTGTTCAAATTCTCTCTTATGATACGTCAAGAGTCAAGGCTCTACCACCCGTTCCCTACCACTAAATCGATTAAGGGTATGGGCTAATTAAAACTGCCACACCCCCTTCCAAGTTAGCCATTTTGACTGCATTGTCACTTTAGGTGAGATCTTAGTCTAAGGATATCTTGTCATGAAAAAACAATTCAGTATGTGAAGATTTTATATATATAGTTAAATTACTTATCTAGAAGACATCACTGAAAAGTTTATCTTTTGTTCATGTGTATACAATAAAGTGAAAGATGAAAGCCTTTCTAGATTTAGTACCAAAGTGAATAAGTTTATCCTCATATTCTCGCTTCAATTTATTTTCCCGGCAGGTCCTCAAATAAATATCGCCCTTAGGAATAGCATCTTGGAAAATAAAAATATTTGTTTATCTAGGCAGCATAAACCTACGGGCTGTAGGTAGTACTATTAAATCATCTTATACTTTGTCTGTGGTATGAACTGTCACCAAATGTCACTTTGACTTTGACAGGTTAAAACAGGAAATATTTTATTTCACATTTATAAACGTTCCTAGTGTGTAATGCTATTGTTCAAATAATAATCATAATTTAATAACAGGAAATTATTTTTAAATGTTAGATATACTCTCTTTTCTTATTCTTTATTTATTTACTTAAAATAATTTAGTTATTGTACATATTATTACTCGTTTATATACTTACCTAATGAGAGTTACACTGTTGCGAACACTATTAAGTAGTTACTTTGAGTACCTACCTAGTTTCGTGAGTACATTTTTACTAGTGCATTGAGAAGAAACCTTTTTCCTAATTGGCCGTCTTTTATACTGGGATAGACTGGTATAGTATAGGTAAACACTCATAGGTAAGGTAGACAAACAATCGCTCATGGCACTAATGTCATATCGATGTAACGTTTCAGGGTGTGGACTGAATAGGTCGATACAATGGCGCAACAAGTAGGTAGGTAGGGCGACACGGTCCGATTTCAAAGATCCATTACAAGGCTGTTGTTATAAACAAATTAATCCGAGCCATAATAGCCCAACGGTTAAAGGGTAGACTGAGAACTGAAACTTCCACGATTCGATCCCCACTACCTCCGTTTGCACTGTTCTCGTACCCACAGTAACAAGCTTTTCGCTTATTTGGTCGGGGAGGAGAATATTAGTCATGTTTAATTTGATTAATATTCTTTTTGGGAAAAAAATATACCTTCTTATTAATTTCCTACAAAAACCGTCAACCTCTGTGTTTATTTGTTTCGATCATTAAATGGGAGCCGAATTATACTTTGAGCAAAAATAGTCAACAATCTTCAAAACAATTTCACCCAACAAGCGCGATTTGTTTCTAGTACTAGACTAGCTGGTGCCCGCGACTTAGTCCACGTGAATTTCCTCATACAACAGAATGATATACATTTTCTGTGATCGAAGTATACATATTATACTTAGGTACCTAGATAAATTTTAGTAGACAAACGTAAACATACGAAAATTTATAACACAGTATCCCTCATAATTTATCAATTCTCGTACAAAATGTGGTCACGTAGAGGGCGCGCACTGAAAATAACCTTTTTTTGGAAAGGTGTGGTATTTTCTCGGTTTTCGGCTTGGTATTATTCTTCACTTAAATAAGATTGGACTGTTGCCAAGCGATCTATGGAATAAATTGACACGAACGGATGACTGATGATGATTTAATGAGCGGGCACAATATCCAATCATGTTTAGTCGTCTAGGCACACGTATCCCATCAATTATCCCGTATCCCATCAACCATCCCGTATCCCATCACCAATCATGTATTCCAATCACTCACTTATCCCCAGCGAATGAATTATACATCGATGCTTATCCCATATTAATGGTATTTAATAAACCTTTCGTGAGATTTTTTTTTACCTTTAAATTGATTGTCTCAAAAATTAATCAAGCACAAAATTGGAAGTCTTCATTTTTTGTAATCCACGGAAAAAGTTATTTCTTCTCATTTCCAACGAGTGTGAGAGAGGCTTCAATTTATGCCGTTCCTAACAAATTACCTTCCTAAGTGTTTCAAGATAATGAAATTTTGGCGCAAAGTTTGTTTCAAATAGCTGTATTTTAATGGATACTTATTATAAGAGAGCGACGATAAAATATCGAATTGCGATAAATAAACATCTGAATATTACATGTAATTTGATATTTGTAGTATAAGTAACAGCGTATGACACGAAAAATTCCACAATCATTCCACTTCAAAAAAGATTACTTTCCCAAATTCGATAGATAAAACCAGTAAGTATCTGTACAAGTTATTTTACGAGCTTTCGCTATCTTGAAAGCTTTCCTGGTGTTACGAATTATATACGTATTTTATACTCTTATAATAATCCTTACTTTATATTCACATTTATAATTCTACTAGCTTTAACCCGCGGCTTCGCTCACGTTATGTTCGATTTTTTAACCCCCCTATTTAACCCTCTTGGGGTTGAAATTTTCCAAAATCCTTTCTTAGCGGATGTCTACGTCCTAACAGCTACCTGTATGCCAAATTTCAGCCCGATCGGTCCAGTGATTAGAGCTGTGCGTTGATAGATCAGTCAGTCAGCCAGTCACCTTTGCCTTTTATATATTTAAAGATTAATATTATAAATATGAAAGTTTATGGGGATGGATGTATGGATGGATGGATGAATTGATGGATGGATGGAAGGACGGATGGACGGATGGATGGATGGATGGACGGATGGATGGACGGATGGATGGATGTTTGTTACTCCTGCACGTAACAGTGAATGAACCGATTTGGCTGTTTGAAATGAGATGGCTCATATCTAGTATTAACACATAGGCTACATTTTATCCCGGAAAATTATAGAGTTCCCGCGGAATCCAAAACCCTAAATCCACGCGTATACGAACGCGTATACGCGATACGTACGAAGTCTCGGCAATCAGCTAGTATTATTATAAATGCGAAAGTGTGTTTGTTTTGTTGGTTTGTCTTTCAATCACGTCACAATGGAGCGACAGACAATAGAAATGGAGATAATTGGGGATCTAGGGGTGATACAGGATACTTTTTATCCCGGAAAAACAGAGGGTACCCTTAGGATATTTTCAAACTTAACTCCACGTGGGCGAAGTCGCAGGCAAAAGCTATCTACATAATTATGAATTTGTTTCGTTCGCTGTTTTACTAGAAAATTAAATTAATGTAATCCCCACGGTAATTTCCAAAAGACGGGCTCATTTTTTCTGAAAAGAATTGGCCTAGCTGTTTAGTGCGGAAATGAAGCCAGTGTCTTTGGCACCATTCCATGCAGGCGTGACTTGTATACATAGTAATTCAGTAGCTTACTATAAGTTTTAATGTAGATAACATAGTGTAAACCTGTGAAATGAGGTCAAACGTGATTCTTGATAAGGGTTGAAGTGACAATCGGTGAAGTGCCTTGTTAATGCATAATATTCTCTACCTTAACTAGCTGATACTCGCGTCTTCGTCCGCATCAATTTAAACTTTTTCTGAAATCGTTTGAAATCGTGAAAATTTTTTTTGTTTGAAAAGGTATACTTCGCAGGTGGCCCCATAGTCATTAGGTCAGGATCTGATGATGGAATCCTGGAGAAATCGAAGGAACTCTTCAAATTTTATAGGCACAATTGACATATTTTGTAGTGGCGCATGAAATCGGTTTTGTAAAAAGAATTTTTACGTTTAAATTATAGTATAATATTTTGATTCCATTTGCATTTTCATTTAGAACTTGGTTAAAATATACACACGAATATAATTATAAACCTACTTATTACAATACCTTATCTTTTCTGATTTTTTTTAATAATATCAAAAAAGGTAAATTCCCGTAAAAATTTAGGTAAAAAAGTCAGTTGTTGCATACATCATGGAACACTAGAGAAATATAGAGCGCATTCTCTATCTTGCGTATAGATTTGAAATGAGGTCAATAGTGTCTCGGTAAGAGATTAGACGTCGTGTAACCTGTAAAGTAGGAAAGCATTTTCCATTATATTTCTTGTGGTATAAATATACCTATTTATCTATTGTTTTAATGTTCATACTAGTTGACCAAGAGTTGACCCGACAAACGTTTTCCTGTCCATATTTAAATGAATATCTTTTGTGAAAACTGTTGGAAAATGAGAAAAAATAATTTAAAACCAAGTTGAGGTTGTCACCAACCTCGGTGTAAAAAAAAATTGTGTTGGCTTAATCTTGATGTCACCAACCGAATGTCGTCGTTGTCGAACCAAATGTCGAATGTCATTTGAATATCAAAATTAACCGCGCAAAAGACAGTCCCTAGAAAATAATAGATATCTCTGTCTGTGCTTTGTAAAATATTATCTGTTTATTCAAAGTTAGATGGGTTCAAAGGCATGACTTCACAGTTTGCTTTTTATGTAAGTACCTTCATGTTATAAGTTTCGAGTCACAGACCGAGATATTAGTTTCTAGAGCGTGTCCACATAATGAGGTAACAATGAAACTTTTGTTTTATAGGGCTTTCTATTACAAATAAACTTATCTTAAACTTATTATAGAGGTCGGATGTGTCACTTTCTCTCTATGTTTTTATATTACACCAAAGAAGTAGTTACATACCTAGAAACAAAAACATACCTAATTGCCAAAATTAGCAGCTGATGTAAGGTAGTACCTCTATTCATTTGTTTATATTCAGGCTTATCTTTACAAGAAAGGCATTCCATCAGGCAAACACAACACAAGCTATCAAAGCATCATAAAACCACACAACACCAACTTAACAACACGCAAAACAATATACGGCGTAACGTGTAAGTAAAAAAGTTTGAACGGACCATAAAATAAAGAGCTGAAGTGAGAATGATTACGATATCACCATTTAGTGAAGTAACAATAACGACCTGTTGAAAACGGGGCTGTTGTCCTTCTCTAGCGTTATCGGTCACGTATTTGTGTCTCGTTTTGGCTTTTCGGGGTAAGTGCGACGTGCTACGCGTCCGCGCGTCTCGGCACTTGGGAACTCACTGAACGCGCGCCCTACGATCTATAAGGAAAAGCTCCGCCCGCCCATGGAACGA
This sequence comes from Hipparchia semele, assembly GCA_933228805.2. Classification (NCBI taxonomy): domain Eukaryota; kingdom Metazoa; phylum Arthropoda; class Insecta; order Lepidoptera; family Nymphalidae; genus Hipparchia; species Hipparchia semele. The sequence goes on along the minus strand of OW121717.1, from coordinate 4,350,700 downwards.
GCCCTGAATAAAACGGGCGATAAACAGATGGTCACCTGGTAAAATGGCGCCTACACATCAATATTGTTTACACTAATCCGTTACACGGTTTATGGTAAACAATAACTTACCTGGATTGAAATTTAATATTCTTAATCGCTCGGTCGGGATTCGCGTAATACGGGATTTACCGCAGCTGTTTTAAAGACCCTTTAACATTAAATTAAATTGGTTAAATATTTTATAGCCGTTACTTTTGTTGGTCCAGAATAAATGAATAAGTTCAACTTACTTAACGTTAGTATTTACTTGGCCTAGTCTGGTACTCAAAACCACGTCACCAAAGTTGGTAAAGTGGGCGATTGGTAACAAGGGGATCCTAATGGGCAACGCACATTAGGAAATTGCACTTGTTAGAACCCATGCTCTATTAAGGCTGTTCTTAACGAGGTTCTGTACAATAATTCTCAATTGTTGACGTTTTCAGTGGCTATGGATAACAATGAAAAGTTGCCAACTAAGAACTGTCAAACCCGCAATTCTTCATACGGAATGCGGATTTGACAGTGCTAGGTAGGAACTAGCAACTGAACGACACCTATACCTACTGAGATAGAGTATTCTCTACTATGTCATGTTCCTTCAGGTGAATCAAACAAGATAATGGCCAAGATCTGAACAGTCCCCTAGGCCTAAAAAGTGTGAAAATAAGGCTAGAAACATACTTTTAAGACACTAACCGACCCCACGCCACAAATCGCAATATGACGAGTGTTGAGTCAATATAATCGTAGTATTTTTGTGATCAGAAACGCATAAACACAAGAGGTATCTTGTGTTTATGATGAAATTTAGATTTAATTTCTGACAGAAATAAAAATAATATCAAAAAAAAAACATGTATTTTTATTACTCTGCCCAGTAAAAAATATATGTCATATTTAGTAATGGACAGAATATTTATTTATGTAATGTTTAATGCCCGGGCAATGTCATCGCAGTCCATAACTCATGGTCACCTGAAATTTTTTTGGTCGTTTGTAACAAACTGTGAGAAACACCAATAATATCGTTGCTTGCCGAGGCCATATTGACATTGAGTGGGCTTCAGCGTTAGGTGGTTTAAATGACTAGGCTAGGCAAGTAGTTAAAAGTTAACGATCTAAGTCATTTGCCTAGCTGTTTAATTGAATGGCTGAGTATCATTTAGGATTCTAGTTGAACAACACCGTTCAGTGAAACGGCTAGGATCAAGGATGTTAATTGAATGGCTTATTAAGCTAGTTGCCTTTATAATAATAATAAATCATTTATGTCAAATAACTAACTAAGACTTATGTACATTTACACCACACAAATTCAATTATATATTATATTATAGCCACAATATTACAAAAATTCAAAGTAATTAATACACACTCAAAATTACAACATTACATCAAATTACAAATTAAAATAAAATAATTCATAAAACTAAATTAAATCAATAAATAAATAAATCTAGCTACTTACGTTATTATTAATTGAAAATGACTTATCTCTGTGTCTGTGTGCAACTTTGACAGATTTGCCTACACATACAAAATTCTAGTAGATATCTTTGTCCAAAAAAATCTGTTAAAAATAGGGGCTTTATAAGGCTTCACGTATTCGGTACTCCGGTTTTTCTGGATCAAATTCACGTGTTTTTCGTATTCAATGTGGGTTTTAGAGGCGCTTTTGAATAGTCAAACGATCTGTTTGCAGTAACTATCGGAACAACGGCAGAGCCCGTATAATATGCAGATGCACTTCGAAGTTGACCATTGACGTTAGGGTGATTGGGGTAGGTTCTTAAATGGGGCAGCATCAGTTATACACACTAATAAAATTGAAGTGCCTGAATAGAAAAGCATTTGCTATAGCAACGTCTTATCAAAGGTATTAACGAAATAAACGTCGCGTGCTAACCTACAGTTAGCGCCATCTATTTTAACTTGCGACGTTACGAACGGTCGTATCTGTTTGTTGCCGCTAATTTCGAGAACGGCTGGACCGATTTTGTCGGGACTTTCACTGGTAGATAGGTTTAGGTGTTATCGGGAGTAACATGAGCTACTTTTTTTAACCGAATTTTGAAAAAAGGGGAGAAAGAATTGTGTTTTTCTAATTATTTATTTATATCGATATATCGAAAAGTATCTCCATGATTTCTAAACCGATTTGCGTGAATTTTATTTTAATCGATACAAAATCTTTGCGAGATGCTCCCATAAAACTTCAGGTTCCAACTCCTCAATCCTGATGCTGCAAGGGTACTGCCCCGGGCCTACTGTCGATTGTGAATTGTGATTGTGGAGGTCCATGCAAGAGACTTATGTCCAGCAGTGGACGTCTATTAGCTGTTGACAAAGAAGAAGAAGTGAATTGAAGAAGCGGACGAAGTCGCGGGCATCCGCTTTATATATTAAACACCTACTTATCTAACAAATTCGAAGGTGTTTTTAAATGTCAAAATGGAGATGGGCGGGGCAAGACGACCGAATATAATGGACTCGCTTGGTGCTTGCGTGGAGACCACGTAACGTCAAGAGAAATGAAGGGAGGCAACCATCGCGTCTGGTCGACGACATCATCAAACTTGTGGGTAAACTTGGATGAGACTAATGAGACAACACACAGATTAATGTGCACGCCGCTTATGAGTAGGCCTAGGCTAGTATCAACGACAGTCTTGACGAAACTGGATAAAATGAAAAGGCTCGAAAAGAAGAAGAAAGTATAAAGTCGCGGTATTATCTAAAAATAGTATAATATTGCTACAATATGTCAATCGCAATCACCTCTGATTGGCCGATCACCCCTAAAAGGCTAAAATGTATCTATTGTTGAAGCAAGATCGCCATAAGTTCAATCAATCAGTCAGTCCTCTGAGATTCAATTGAGACTAAATTATTGACAAGTACCTACGGTGTTTTACAGTTTGATGCAGCTTTTCCGCAATCGATCAGCAGATTTATCAGGATTCTAAATTATTATTATAGTTGGCAACACTGATCACCGGTGTCTAAATGACAATGTCGATATGACATTTGACACTTAATTTGACAAAAAGGTTTACGATTTGTTTTGGATTTTCAAGTTTCAAATCAAATATTTTAAATAATAAATATAGAGCTGAAGTTTACGTAGTTTTCACTTTTCAGACATTTTCGCGAAGTTCCGTTAAATAATATTAAGTAACAATGTCCTCTGGAAATGTAAACAATTGTGTTATAAAAATTGACCCAAAACTTTATTGTTGTCGTATATGTTTGGACACTAAATACAGTAAAGGGATAAATCTTGTTAAAAGTTCGCATATTTTGAAGCTGTTGGAGTATTGTGTTGGATTCACAGTAAGTTCTTAGGTCAACTTGCCTCTATGGTAGACGTTAGATTAGAGATTATTAACATGCAGATTCTAACCTATAAACATGGAAATTTGGCTTAATTTAAGCCAAAAGCCTTAACTGATTTTTATGAAAGAAATGTCATCAATATGACGAATGTTACATTCAATTTTCCATGGTCTCCCAGGAAGTCAATACAAACTTACTTATTTGATTTTTTTCTATTTTTTTTTTTATTTGAACCTATAGTAGGTTGGTAGACTTTTCTTATCGTGTTCAGGTTGACGTACAAAATACTTCGCATGTGCTGTGTATAAAATGTAAAAAGAAGATTAAAGAGTTTGAAGAGTTTAAGAGACAATGTGAAAAATCAGAAAGCCTTTGGAAACAGTTCCCAATTGAAAACAATCCTGTAAGTATTCAAATCATAATTCTCATTTGAACACTTTGTCTGGTGGGAGACTTTGGCCGTGGCTAGTTACCACCCTATGGTCAAAGACGTGCCGACAAGCAATTTAACGTTCCAGCATGATGGCATATTGAAACAGATTAGTGGTTTGGGTTGAATGTACACTGCCATACCCCTTCCAAGTTAGCCCGCTACCATCTTAGACTGCATTGTAACTTACCATCGGATGAGATCACAGTCTAGGACTAATTTGTCGTCAAATAAAAAAAAACTCATATCTTATTATAATTTAAAACTTATTCAGTAGTTTTAAAGCATAATTTAGTTAGTGCTTTTGACCAGTAAAATCTTTTCCAAACTTAATACTTTATTTTACAATTGCAAATATTTCTTTATTTCTCTAGAAATATACTAAAGTAAATTATCATAATGATTTATCAACATTTATACAACAAGAAAACACTGAAACAAAGCAAGAATATGAAGAATTAAATTCTGAAATATGTTTAGGAGTAGTTGATTGCGGTGATGAGAATTCTTTTAATGAATTAAACCCATCTCCAGTAAATAATGAAGTCAAAAAATGTTCAGACCATAGAAAAGATGACACCCATTGCACTGTCAAACATGAAGATAACATAAAAACTTATCAATGTTCAAAGTGTAAGCGGAAATACAGTGAGTATTAAGTGAATTAAACAGATCCTTACTAACATTATAAATCCGAAAGTCTGTTTGTTTGTTTTTCAATAAAGTTGCAATAGTGCTACGGATCAACATGATTTTTTGCATGGGCATAGTTGAGGACATGGAGAGTGACATAGGCTATTTGATGATAAGGCTTTCTGAGGCAATTTAAAATTATTATATTTTTTAGACGGAAATTGAAATCTAAATATATAAAAGAAAAAGGTGACTGACTGTCTGACTGATTGATCTATTAACACAACCAATCCAAAACAAATCCAATCCAATTTCAGCCCAGTCCATCCAGTAGTATCACAGTTGCTAGACGGATTGGGCTGAAATTTGACATACAGATAGCTATTATGACATTGGCTTGCGCTAAGAAGAGATTTTTGAAAATTCAACCTCTAAGGGTGTAAAATAGGAGTTTGAAAAATCGAACTTAATCTGAGTGAAACCACAGGCAAAAGCTAGCAAAGAATAAAATATTATTTTCTTAAGTAATTTTTTATCATCCTACTAATTTTCAAAAAATTAAAAATTATTCAAATTTCATGCAAGCCAACTTGTAGCTTGTATGACTGCTATGTAATGCAGATTCTGCTGAGCCGGCAAGAAACTCAGCAGTTGCTCTTTTCATAACAAAATATTACAATATTAATGTATAGCTACATAATATTATAAAATAACTTTTTACACTATCTTGTGGGTAGCTGGATACGAAGCCGATTGATTCCATGCAACTTTGTTATTAAAACTCATTACTGAGTGTTTATTTTGGTACTGGTTTAATGAAAATTGTTTAGGTAGACGCAAATGGCTGCAGAAACATTTGAGAAAGAGATGTTGCAAGAGTATTGTGAAAAACGATAAACAAAGGCTGATTGTTAAAACAGAAGATGAAATTAATGGAAAAGTATCTACCAATGAATGTGGTAAGTTTATATTATTTAACAAGTCAACTTGCTTTGTTTTCTCTTAGTACTCATTCAAAATATCATCAGACTTTAGAGTCAAGGATTATATATTATATTTTAGTTATTATATTAAGGAATTTTAATTCGAAATAATACTAGGTTTTTGTATATGTATAGGTTAACTTATATTTATTAATATATAACTTATGATACTACACACAAACATACGCACGCACGCACCCACACGCACACAAATACACACGCTCACACACACACCCACATACACACACACACGCACACACACACGCACGCACACACACACACACACTCACACTCACACAACGGTTTTTACACAAATATAATGTTGAGCTTATGCATCACTGTCTACAATAGTAGTAGGAGAGTGTTTAATCTTGTCTTTTGTTTTAGGTTTATGTGATAAACCACTTAGTTGTGATCTCAGTGAACATATAATGAAACATCACTGGCTCAATAATAATAGTTTGCAGTGTGGTTTATGTAACTATTGCGGTAAAGATTTTGCGCACATGATAACCCACAGGTATAACTTATGTTACCGTTAAATTGTTATATCTATACTTAATATTATAAAACTGAAGAATTTGTTTGTTTGAACGCGCTAATCTCAGGAACTACTGGTTCGAATTGAAAAAGTCTGTTTGTGTTGGATAGTCCATTTATCGAGGAAGGCTTTAGGCTGTATAACATCACTAGGAGCGAAACATCAGTGAAGAATGTTGCAAAAACGGGGAAAATTATCCATATTTGAGGGCTTCCGTTGCGTGCGCTGCGTAAACGGTTCAAGTTACCCAAAAAATATGTACCTATGAAAGAATTATTACTCCTTAAATGATCTAAAAAAATGTTCGCGACAGTATATGTCTATTTTTTAAGATTGACTCATTATAACCTTTTTTAACCGACTTCCAAAAAGGAGGAGGTTATTATAGTAATCAAATTTGGTCGAAATTAATGCATTATTGCCAATTATTTGCCAAAGAGTTTTATATAACAGAAGTTGACACGGACGAAGTCGCGGGCATCAGCTAGTTATTATATAAATATCCCTTTCGTGACTCAGAGAGCACGTTAAGCCTCTCTTTGAAAAAGTTCTGCATCTGATCTCTCTTTAGTTGTCCCAGTTCGCTGACCCATCGGTCTGAGAGAGTGTGTGAATAGAAAATGAACCCGTGCATGCTCACTTGTGTATACCTTAATATCTCCTGCTTAGTTGTTATACTTCGTTATAATTTAATCCCGTGGCCAAAATTCGGTCGGAAAATTGAAACAAAATAGTACATTGTTCTACAAGGGCTGAAAGTGGCCGATTACATACGAGGGTGTCATTCGAGGCACGAGGCGAAGCCGAGGGCCGCGATACACCCGAGTTAGGAATCGCACTTTCTCCCGAGTGATACATAGTGCTTTATACTACACCTACGAGGAAACTAACAGACACATTATTTAATTGAAATTTATGTTGAAATTCATACAGTTATTAAAACTTAGGGTTATATTTTTGTTCGGCAAATTAATAGTTTTTGATTCTGGCGGCGTCATCAAAATATCTTCACTGTCGCTACTAGACATTTTGCGTTTTAACTTTTAAGTAATTTTATAAATTGAAAATTTAGATAAAACAAAAGAAAGCGAATTGCGCGAATTTTTTTTTAATTTTTCAAATAATGTACTCACTAAAGAAAATGCAAGCGGCCAGCAACAATTTGTTTTTTTAACAACAATTTGAATGTGTAAATAACCTTAGACCATAGATAAGTAGACCTAAACAAAGAAATGAAATTATTATATTTACCTACTTAAATAGATTATTATTTAGTTATTAATTAGTTACTATTACTATTTTTATATTTTTAGTACGTTATTTATTTACCTACTACTTTGAAAATAATAAGTCTATTTGTCGAAAAAGGTCTAAATAGATTTCATTGTTTTTCAAGTTATTACTGAACTGACTTGACCAAAAATTTAAAAAAAAAACAGCACGTTAGTAATGGATTTTCATACAGTTTTCAGCCCGCTGAAGCAGGTAAGTAATGAAATTTCATACATTTTGACAGCCCGCAGATTTGTTTCCACGTAATGACGTATTTTCTTTCTCGCTCTTTTGCGATTTGACACAAATCAGAACGTACTTTCCGAGCAGGTGTAGTATAAAAAAATAAACATCAGCCAATCGAGCGTAAATAGCCTACCTACTTTTCTGTAATTTTACAGAAACGGTCTATAAACCTCTAAACTGGTTCTTACTTATCCTTAATAGATTAGGCAGTCCTATTATAACTGGAGGCCTGAGGGTAGTTCATGGAAGCTAACCATAGCTAAGGATGCATACGTATGATAAGCAATGCCTGAAGGATATAATTAAAAAGTAAAATCTGAACTTAAACACTGCCGAAACACTGTCAATGCCAAAGAAGTTTACTTAACATGTTCTTTTCAGATATACGCACTGTCCAAAAATGAAACTGTACTGTATCGCGTGCGACAAAAAAAGCTTTTCCATGTTATCTCTGCAATTCCACTTCAGGTCGATGCACTTACAGAAACCGGGCGGTTACTGCACTTTTTGCGATAAAACTTTCAATAAATTCAAGACATGGAAGAGACACCATCGGATGCATACGGAGAGCAATAAGCTGTACGTTTGCGATCACTGTGGTAGAAAGTGAGTAGTCATTTTAGTACTACCACATTTATAAGTTTCAGTTTGGCAACCAATCAAATACAAAGTCTCTATTTTACTAGGGTTCTCAATGGTTTTTGGTGGCGTTTGAATTGGGTTCCTCTTTTGAAAATCATCTATCGAAACCAGCCAAAAACCATTTTACGTAAACGATTATTCTAGATCTTAGTAATAACAGTAAAATACATTGATTCCAAATTAATATTCATGTAATAATAAATGAAATCTGATCACCCCGAATCTACGCAGCAACCCTTAGTGTTTTTGTATAATGCGAAGTCAGAAACTCGCTAAGTAATATCTAAATGAAGCTAGATTAGCGAGCCGAGTAGCAAATGTGGGAAGAGACGAATGTAGAGTAACGAAGGACCAGTAAGTTGAAGCAGAATAAAGACTTGCATAGTCTTCTGGCGTAGCACATTTAAAATACAAATTGACACAATATAGGTGACATAACTGTTTAGGCATTAATTTTTAAGTCGGGCAATAGGTAGATTTTTGATAAGCGATTAAATTCAAGTCATTTTCAACCGACAAAAACAAAGGAGGTTCTCAAGTCATCGCGTACCTATATTGTTTTTTAATATTACTTTTTAAAAATACCAATTCAAAGATTATAACGTATTATTTTTCTAGGGCAATTTAGAATTTTTTAGGGTAATTTAGAATTCGGATGAACGGGAATACGTGCGGAAAACCTTAAACGTTGCAAATTATTTTTGCCAATACATCACTATTACACCCTAAACGATTTGTCGATATTTCACTCTATTACCTATATTAAACCAGTCTGGACAGCGGTTGCACGTGCGGTTTATCTAGTTGAGAATTTATATTTAATTAACACCTTCTATGCATGCATTTCAGAGAATTTATATTGAGTTATTAATTATTAATATTAAGGCAGCTATTTTATGGAACCCTCTCTAGGTTTGTTTTTACTATTTTCGTGTGGAATATATTAATTTGCTTTCCAGCGAAAAAACCCAATCCATCTTCACAGTCGATTTAACTATTTCTGTGACAAATTTTGATCGATTCAGTGGTTTTGCTATAAAGAGGTAAAAATCGGTCAAGTGCGAGTTAACCTCGGACTAGTAGTGTTCCGTACATATGAATATCGCATTCTCACATTCGTAACAATTCATTCAATTTCGGCGCATGCTAGAAAGCTTCGGTTTATCAGCTTATCACACACTACTGAATGAACTCTTTGGAATTTGAATTTCTAATTTAATATTCGGTTTTAAGTTCGCATTCTGCACCATTTAAATTCCAGGTCCGTAACTCATTCCGTCTACGAAGTACCTACAGATTCGTAACATACGGACGGACAGACAGACATCACAGACCCATATAGGATAGGGCTCCGTTTTGCCCTTCGTTCTACCGAATCCTAAAAACCAAATAGACACTTTTTCGCATTCATAAAACACACGTTTTAGTCATAGATTGATTGTGCCTTCCAAAAATAAAATATCAGAAAAACTGAGTACAAGTTTAGCAGCGAAATATCGTTTAAAATGTTATTGGACCATTCCCAATCCCGAATTTCGCCGTGTAGAAATGGATCGGAAATCTTGTTCAGAATTGTAACATTAAGGCGACCTTAAATAAACTTTAAACGTCAGATAAAGTAGGTCGTGACCTTCCGGAATTATTCAGGTTCCCAAAATCGGTGACCCGTAGCTAAGGCGTGGGTAGTCACATGTTATATTTTAAAAGGTCGTGCGTCCGCCGTTCCTTTGGCATTCTAATTTCAAACCTAGACAAAGTGCCTCTGGGATTTGCGATTGTTTAGGATTCACAGGATCATAGCGGTTATAGATAGTTCTAATGCTGAGATCTATAGAGCGTGCTATGACTCAGCTCAGACTCTAGAAAGAGGTTAAAACGAGACACAAATATGCTCTGACATAAATCTGTCTCGTTTTAACTCTGTCTTGAGTCTGGCTGAGTGAGCGGTCTATATATTTCAGCCTAAAACTCCCGCCTTTTTCCACTCCTGATAGCCTGAATTTACGGAGTTCTTACTGCATCAATTTAATCAACCAATAGCAGGAGAATACCAGCCAATCAGAAGTGTTTGCAATCGTCAAACTGATGCAATGGGGGTAAATAGGTACAAGTATATCGCAAATTCGGCAAAAATATTCGGTTATTCACCTCTTTTTATCTTAATAAATCTTAGACTATCTTACATTAGTAAATAATATATGAAGAGACATCGCAATAACGCATTTGCAATTTTTTCGGTCGATAAAAACGCATCTGTATTTGTAAGCCTCCCCGGCTTAAATAAAGCTTAAACATTTCAGCTTGTTTGTAATCCAATAGTGTTTATGGCTTGAAAGGATACAAATAATTCTATTTAAGACTTCCAACGCAATACGAAGCAACACTTTATTTAACGATTTTCTTTCATAGTCAATAAAAAAGAACTCTCTCTTACTCCGTTACTAAGTAAACACCCGTAAAATATTTTGTGGTAAAGGTTTCCTGGCAGTAATTATACTTATTTATTAATGTTCTTTCCGAAACGTTGCCTGCAATAGATCATCTAGATACGAAAGTCGGAATAGACCGTGTCGTTATTAAGAGTGAATTTAGACTTTATACTTTACACTTTTAGGTTTACATTCATGTAACAGCATCTGGAATATATTTTTAACCTGTCAAAAGCAGAGGACTAGCGGTACAGAACGAGCTTGTTATTGCCGCTGCTCGATTACTAATGACGCACCGTTATATCGTTCGGGATTTTGAAATCGGTTTACTTTCACGCTACATTAAGCCTGCATCCCCAGGTGGGAGCGGATGCGGGCAGCGGTGCGTGTGAAACAAACACTTGCGACTTATGAAATTGCAAATATTATCCTACAAGTGAATTCCCACTGTCTGTGTTTTCACGATCCGCGCCGCGCCGATTTGTCTGAACGCGTTTGCGTTATACTCATAGGCCCGAGGACATAGTCTTTAGCTGTAAACAAAATAGCAGATGCGTCTGTAAGCCTTAGCTGACAGCCGCGATCGATCAGTGTGCACAGTCGTTTAAGACAGAGCAGGCCCGGATCTAGATTTCTAACGGACGTCCGAACGCTCAAGGTCGGCCCAAGGTTACGTCCGCGAATTCGACGTCCGATAGAGTGCACAGTTCAATATACATTTACTATCCAGATGCCTATTAGCTGCGGCTTATGGACGCGTCCGAGAGTGTGTTTATAGCTTCAGGTATATGCCTGTAGGAGCGCATTGTTTCTTGAACTTTAAAATTGAAATCAATAACAGTGTCTCTTCTGCGGAATTTGCAACTAGCTTCAGTTAAAAGATAGCCGACGACGGCTGCCGCAGATCTTAGACGCTAACATGTCAACATCTGCCGCCGATGAGTCGACATGCAGATGCCTTGCCGTTGAAAATGCGTCGCTTATATATCAGTTTTTAGATTACCCTTGAATAATTTTGATTTTTTTTAAATTTCGAGGCGAATTTGCTCACCGCACTATCCAGCATCCTCGCGCTAGTTGGCACGGCGCAGTCCGTAAAATCACAGGTCGTGGGAAGCTAGCTTAAGCGAGAGCGAACCATACTTAGGCATAAATCAATATTGTCAGATTTGAATCATACAGGTGTTTGTTCGCAGGTTTTTGTACAGGCATGAAATCAGAACACACATGATGAATCGACACTCGGATTCACGTAAGTATGTTTGCGAGACCTGCGGGAAAGGTTTCAAGAGGATATCCACTTTGAGGGTGAGATATATATTTATTTAATATTACCTTTAATTATTTAATTTATTAATTACTAGATGACGCCCGCGACTTCGTCCGCGTAGATTGAGGTTTTTTATTCCCGCGGGTATTCTCTTATTTCCCTGGATAAAAAGGAGCCTATGTCTTATTCCAGACTAATCTATCTCTGTGCCAAATTTCAACCAAATCGGTTCACTCGTTGCGGCGTGATTGAGTAACAAACATACAAACTTTCGTGTTTATAATATTAAATAGGATAAATATAAATAGGACTAAGAATATCCATAGCAATCTATTGATTTGTAATGAATAACTTGAGTAAGTAAGCGAATTGGTATTCTCCAGGAGCACGTGTACAACATACACGAAACGAGGCAACCGGTTAGATGTCAACATTGCAACAAGCTGTACAAGTGCGAGAACAAACTAAAAATTCACTTAAGAAACATAGCCGTCGAGAAGCCATTCATTTGCGAAGTGTGCTCCAAAACGTTCTACACGGAGACAATACTTAGGAAGCACATGTTCTGGCACACTAACGAGAGACCTTTTAGTTGCGAAGTTTGCGGCTCGAAATACAAAGCTAAGGCTGAGCTGAAGGTTCACATGAGGAAACATTCGGGGGAGCTGCCTTATGTCTGCGCCACTTGCGGCAAGCGTTTCGCGGCCAGCACCCGGTTGAAAATACACTCGACCATCCACACTGGCCTTCGTGCACACAAGTGTGCGCACTGCGAGAAATCTTTTCACGCTAAAAAACAGCTGTTGGAACACGCTGTGAAACACAGGAATGTCGAAGGTGTCAAGCTAGAGACATAATGAAAAGCTTTTAACTATGATTATATACCTATTACCTAGTTATTAAAGCACTTACACTCGTCGTGGTTAATGAAGGAACGACAGATAGAACCTTTTTCACCTTATTGGCAAACTAAAAATTGTCTCTTTTTAAGTGTAATCTACACAATGGGTGCATCACTGTGTACTATCGCAATTACATGGATCGTGGTCACGGCGAGACTCAAACATTTATCGTGGTATGCACCAGTTTTGTATTAGGTATATCTACGTTATTAAAAGACAAAATAAGTCTGAGAACTTGAGAAAACATTGAGTTGCGAAGATTGCGTAAGTATAATCTATACAACGAATCCATCACACTGCCCTCGTAATTGAAAACACAGTAAGTTATATAGAAGTTACATTTAAGTTACTGTGTTTTCAATTACGAGGGCAGCACTGCGTACCGTCGCAATTACATGGATTAATTATGATCACAGGGAGACACAAATATTTATCGTGGCATGCATCCGTTTTGTACTAGGTATATCTATGTCTTTAAGACAAAATAAGTCTAAAAACTTGAGAAAACATTGAGTTTGGAGTTTGTGGCTCGAAATACAAAGCTAAGGGAGATCTGAAAGTTCATATGAGTAATATTCAAGGGAGCTGCCTTATGTCTGCGCTACTTGTGGCAAATAGCGTACGGTTGAAAATATATGCGAACATCTATAGTGGCGTCTGATTTTTCATGCTAAGAAGCGGTAATGCAGGAATCCAATTTAGCCCAATCTAGTCCCTTTTTATTATGAAGTGATCTTAACATTTTTCTATTCGGGTAATTAAAACTTGTACAAGTTACTACTACTATTGTATAAAACAAATCGAAATCTCACTCTTAGTAAGAAATAATATTGTTAACTGTATAATATACTGTGCCCTATACATTATTAATAAACGTATCAAAACGTATTCAATCTGGTTGTAATTCTTTTCAAACACCTTCCATTATCTCGCTAGTTAAGTGTAAAATTGTATTTTTGCCACACGAGAGAAAAAATTTTTTTAGGACGGTAATCATCAATAGACACGTGTATCATATCACACTTGTGAAGAAAATAGCACAATGGTACAAAATAGTAAAAACTAGTTGTGAAAAATTTTTCGCAATGGAAAAAATTAATCAGTTTTAAAAACTTTACTTTTGAACTTTACTTATATTCTCCTCTCCCCTTTAAATAAGCGAAAAGCTTGTGGGTACGACAACAGTGCGTGTGTGTGAAAAACGGGTGGGGCTCGAACCTTTCAGTTTTCAATCCGCATCTTTTAACCGTTGGGCTATTGAGGCTATCTACCGAACAGAACTTATCGAAATAAAAGCGAAGTAAGGCAATTTGATAGGCGTCGCTCGGATGTAGGTAATGGACAGGCGATTGAGTTAATTGTTCGCTTACGTGGTACACGTAATACCTACCTCCTGCACTTGCGGTTAATATCGTGCTATCTGTACCCACCTATCAGTTAACCGGCGCTATTCCTAGACCTACGACCCCAGTACAACACTACCTATATAATCTACTAGTTATTAAGTATGGTAGTTATGAGCCTATTTCATTATCAACATAATCTTAAGTTGCAAAACTTTAGATTTTTATACAAAACAAAACTGCCCGAACGTCTGCACTCTGCATTCGATTCGTTAGGTTCCGTACTTACGCAAAGTGTGCCAACGGGACCCTAATTACTAAGCCTCGGGTGGCTCCAACATGTACTTGGTCGTCAATAAGTACCTACGTATAATTCTATCCTTTTCTGAAGTCTTATTTATAAAAAGAATAGCACTATGTTTAGACCTGCCAATATGGAGATGATGTAGGTACTCAGACAGATGAAAATTAGTACCGGTAGGTACATTTCTTACAATTCACGAGGGCGCGTGGGCTCTACTTGTGGTTACGTCGTGTACATGCCACAGTGCGTAAGTTTACGTGCTTCAGGAGCCTAGGTGGGAGCGGTCAGGCGCGAACAAGCTTTCGCTCATACTGATACGATACACAACGACCATGAGCCACGCGCTCTCGTGAATTCCAAGAACTATATCATATATACCCATCCACGTACTGGCTTGAGTCAAAAATGCCTAACCAGCGCAACCCAGTATAGATACACACTGTCGCAGCTAGTCCATTCGTTCCTTATGGATAAGTACGGCTGCTGATTGTCTCTTTAATGTGTAGGATACGTAACATCGGGTGCGGTTGTTGGATTTTATCGATCGCACGTTAACATTAGGTTCGGGCGACCTTCGTCCTGTAGGTTAAACTTACCTATTTAAATGGGTGGTTCCATAGTCCAAATAGGAGGCTTTGAATTTTTTTTCTATCTATGCACCGAGAATTAAGGGTAGTAAGTCAAAAACGTCAAACTTATAAACACCTATATATCGATGATAAAAAATAAAATTTGCAGAGTTCCCTCGATTTCTCCAGGATGCCATCATCAGATCCTGACCTGATGACAACGGAACTACGAGTACCTGGGAGGTATACCCTTTCAAACAAAAAAGAATTTTCCAAATAGGTCCAGCCATCTTCGAGTAATCGGGAAACATACATAAAAAAAAGAATCCGACAAATTGAGAACCTCCTCCTTTTTTTTAAGTCGGTTAAAAACGGACTATAGGTATGTCACTCAGACCCTCGGACCATAATAACGTAACGAGTCGACTGACACCTCATTTATCAAAATCGCCTCGGTAATTTAGGTTCTACGGTGGAACTTGTTGCCTACTAATAAAAAGTATAAATGCGAAAGTGTGTTAGTTTGTTGGTTTGTCATTCAATCACGCTGCAACGGAGCAACAGAGGTGATTGTTTGCATGGCCATAGTTGAACTTAAACTCAAAATTACTTATTTCATGTAGGCCAAGTGCCAACTTGTGGTTCTTAAGACAAGTCGAGAATCTATCACCCGTTCGGAATGCAGATTCTGTTGAGAAGAGCCAGCAAGAAACTCGTCAGTTGCTCATTTCAAAACAAAAAATGTTATAATACGTAGCTTATCTATCTTGTTGACAGCTGAAGCAAAGCAGATTGGTTTGAAGACCTGGAGAGAGACACAGACTACTTTTTATCCCGGAAAACCAAAGAGTTCCCACGGGATATTATTAAAAACCTAACTCCACACGGATGAAGACATAGAGGCATCAGCTATTAGGGACTTAAATACAAACACACCCAACATAAAACCAACCCTTCATTGCTTTACAGAAGTGTAGTAATTACGTAAGTATTTGCCCTAGATTTTAATTAATATTGTTGCTTTCAACCAAAATACTTAGATTCACTAGTTCTCTAAACTGTGAGATACATATAATTTAGGTAGATACATACAATGTATACAAATTGTATGAAAATGGAACCAATCGATTAGAGAATGGGAAACGCTTTAGGTTAGTGCTGAGGTTAATTGCTCGATACCTACCCGCTTTGTACCTATCTTACATTGAAATTATTGTGGTTTATATACCACTAGATGATACCCGCGACTTCGTCCGCGTGGATAAGGTTTTTTAATTCCTGCGGGAACTCTTTAATTTGTCATGTATGCGCTAGTCTATAAATATATTTAAAACAAAACCGAAATTCTTTTGACAAAAAAATTGCAAACATACAGTAGATAAGTACTTAAGTAAGTACATAATCAAGCTCGTTAATCGTATAGTTCTTTCAATTCACGAGGGTACGCGGCTCATGATTGTGCGCGTGTCGTATCCGTATAAGTGTGAGCGAGAGCTTGCTCGCGCCTGCCCGTTCCGACTTAGGCTCCTGACAGGCACGCACACTTACGCAATCTGCATGTACACGACGTAACCACAAGTAAAGCGACCGTAACTTCGTGAGATAAACTTAAATGTACTATAGCTTATTAATTTTTTCATTATTTTCCTCGCCCGTTTGGTCGATGCCCTCGATGAATTGTTTTATTTGAGTACACCGACATGGTTGCTTGTAAAATTTAAATTTAAATTCGTTGATTCAACTTTTATGAGTTTGTACCTGCAGGTTTCGAAATCAATGTATTTTAATCTACGTTTTGTCTTTCTATTTGTATTTGCGTGAATACCAAATTTAAAAGCGTTTCATTAGATATTTATAAACGTAGATACTTACCTTTTTTGACTAGGTTAACTGCAATCTCACCTGATGGAAAGTGAAGATGCCGCCTAAGATGGAGCGCGCTTGCCTAGAAGATGCCTATTCACTCTTGATTGAAAGGTAAGCAAGTTATACCCTCTCTAAGGTTCCAAACTTTTATAGAATATGATCACAATCCAATTAATAGAGTTATAGAGACTTTCATAAACATACATACAATACATACACTTATAAAATTTTGGATAGGTAAGTAAGTACCTACTTGTTTGGAAGCCCTAATAGATTGTCATATTAAGTGAATATTTTGCATTTCCATGTATTGTATTACATACATATCTGTCAAGTTGATAACCTACTTTTTTATGTTGATTGAAATGATAATTATCTTATTACAAAAGACTGGTTTTGCTACCTACTTTTGACCTTTAAACATCCACCATCAATTTCACCAGATAATTTGTGACCTTTTTAAGCTAATTATCCTATGGTAGATACTAACTTATACTTAGTAGGTAAGTCAAAACAAAGTCTAGTAACCTATCTAAAATTCGGAAGTTAAATCCTTATTTTAGCCACGCCAAAATTCCATGTTTGTTTATGGATATCTCGGGAACTATAAATTTCTTCACAGTCCACCGATTTCGAGTTTTAAGCGGAAATCTGAAAAAATGGTCAAACCTCCCTTCGACCCCAGTAAGCGATTAGGACTTTTTTGTTATACCTAACTTGTTCAAGGGTTCTGTCTCTACACATTTCTGAAACTTTTGAGTGTGTTTTCAACTTGTTTCATCAACTTGATCTAATAAGTTGAAATAGATTCCTGTACCTACCTCTTATCGAAGTTCTGTTCCCTTATACAATTCAAATAGATAGGTAAAAATTAAAAGGTCCAAATCATAATTGGGTATTTAACTAATTTTTTTTAATACAGTTACTTAGAACAAAGGTTTTTAATATTATAACACAATGACATTTTTTTAAATCTTAACTAGTCTCGAAAATATAGAGCTTTTAAGTTTCCTATTAGAAGAAGAGAGCGCTATTGCAACATGACATCGCATACAGTCGCAGCTTGTCACTTATGTAGTTATTTGTTTTTTGACCGATTTTTTTTCTGTTTTTGCAAATGTTATACTTACACAGAGGCGTAACTATAGGGTGGCATTTCGGCAAAATGCCACGGGCCCCAGCCGGAAGGGGCCCCGGTCAGAGAGAGCCAGAAGCACAAGATGATCCTAACATTTATAGCCATTCCTGTGGCTACGGCTAGCCGTAGTCGGCACTAGTGCCGAGCGATCATTTTCAAAATTAAAATTGATATAAACTAAATTCTTTGGGACAAGAAAGGTTACGCACAGTGGGGGATTTACCAAAAGGCTGAGTTGGCTGGAGCCTAGGGCAGCAAATTTTAGGGGCGGTAGATTTGGGGCCAAAATTTTTATTTATATCTTACAGAAATTAAAAAGACACATATTTGTATAGGTATCTAAATGTCATTAGGTCCATAAACACATATTTAATTTTATAAAATATCTAATTAATTACCGAATATAGGTACCCCAATAACAATAGCTAAATAGTTTGAAGGGCCGACTTTACCTACGATGCCAGGTGTGCGGCGCATACAAGCGCAGGGTCTCAAGCGCTAAAAGTACAGAACTATGTAGTAGATATGGCGTAGTGCAAAATAAAAAACGTTGCTGTTGTAGATGCCAAGTGTTGACGCCAAGCCTATCAGCGTTCAAGGCCGTCCATGGGGCCCATCAGCATGGAGTTGAAGGCCGCTGAGAGGAATGGCCGATGGAGAGATTTGATCCACCGAGGGACCCAAACTGTCCCTGCCGGTCGTCTTTAGGGTGGCTCACTAGTTGACACTGACTTCACGGTCACAAAATAACACCTAACCTACAAGTACACACTTAATTCTAGACTTACCCTTTTGCTTCCCGGGCTCTTCTGATAGGGCTCTGACGAAGGTGTGTAAGGTGTGTGAGTACTGTGTGCAATATAGGTATGTATTGGTTGCCGGGACCGCTGTTTGGTTTCGAGAAGCTTTTTCACGTGGTGCACGTGCCGGCCTCAGTTGACCCACGTTCGCCGTCCAGAATTCCACAAATCAAGTCCAACACAACACTAAAGTTTTCCTCGCGTAGCGCTGAGAGTGGCGCACACGCAACAATTAGGAAAAACTTGCTAGAAAACTTATTTTTCACAATTCAAAAGCAAGACGCAACAAGAAGGAAACCTTCCGTGCCAAAGACACGATGACAAGAGAATTCAAAGACAAAAAACGGAATGACAAGTGACATTTTCGCAAATCGAACAAATTTTTAAATGTCAAATGTCAAACGTCATAGATTTACCTAAAGGTAGGTACGCCCGGTAGCTACGAGCTAGTGAGGGGCATGAACACCAAGTATGGACTACTAAGTGCCGTAATGCAATCATAAAAAATTTCAAGCTCGCTTCGCTCTCGAAAATGTCGCTTTTACGTTTCGATTGTACTCGTAAGTGCCAAGTATGGACTACTAAGTGCTGAATGTAATCATAAAAATTTTAGAGGTCGCTTCGCTCGCGAAAATGTCGCTTTTACGTTGCTATTGTAGATGCCAATAATTGACTACTAAGTACCGTAATGCAATTATAAAAAAATTTGCGCTCGCTTCGCTCGCGAAAATGTCACTTTTACTTTTCTAATGTAGGTGCCAAGTATGGACTAGTAAGTCTTTTCTTTTTTTTTTCTTTTTTTTAAAAAAGAATATTAGCCAAGCTGAACTTGACTTATATTCTCCTATCCCCTCCAAATAAGCGGGAAGCTTGTGCTAGAAGTGGGTACGACAATAGTGCAACGGGTGGGGTTCGAACCTGCGACCTTTCAGTCCGCAGTCCGCACCTTTAACCGTTGGGCTATTGAGGCTTCAATAACTAAGTGCCGTAAAGCAATCATAAAAAATTTCACGCTCGCTTCGCTCGCGAAAATGTCGCTTTTACGTTGCTATTGTAGATGCCAAGAATGAACTACTGAGTGCCGTTATGCAATTATACGAAATTTCGCGCTCGCTTCGCTCGGGAAAATGTCGCTTTTACGTTGCAATTGTATGTACCTACTTCACGTAGTGATTTATTATAAAATAAAAAAATGCTATCTCATTGGTTGAGTTTCTTTATATTGGGGGAGGGAGGGCCCCATCCGATGAATTTGCCACGGGCCTCAAACGGTATAGTTACGCCTCTGTACTTACATACAACATTTTCGATTGTAATTAATGAATATCCACATTTTGATAACAGTCAAATGCCCATTCATTGAAGTCTGCATACTTACGTATTTTTTAATAAGTATTTTTCACTCAAGTAGGTACCTAATTGCGTAGTAGAGACAGTAGAGCCCGGTTAAAGGTCAAACTGAAGATTGAAGTAGGTAGGTACGTAGAATCAGTGGATACAAATAATCATTTGTGTAGCACTCAAGTTTCTATTAGGGTTAGAACGCCTTGATAAATAATATAAGGGAGTTTTCTCCTATTTCGCTTGTCCCCATATTTACGTGGGGAGTCGTAATCCATCACTGCCGACCGCAGTGTCTCGTTAACATAATGAATGAGCAGCTGACGTGTTATCATTAGACAAACTCGTTTTACACATCCGTGACACATCAAGAGTTCCCAAAAGGTTACACATATAATTCAAGAGAAGTTTCCCTCTAGCGCGCCCCATACAAACAAATTTTGCCCAATGCCCATACAAATACACGTAGTTTATCCAAGTTGCACGAGCTCGGATTTGACACATATACAGTGTACGTTACGTAAATTGTTCTTCTTTGTCATTATCAATCGATAGACGTCCACAGCTGGACGTTTATGTCCAAATGTATCTCACTTGCCTAATGCAGATAGATTGTCACAATAATACATATTAGATATATTATGAATGAGTGGTATGTAAATTATAAATTATTTCCACCGTAATAACTTTATGAATATCACACTAAATGTAGATATTACCTAACTCGGATGAAATACGAAATCTAATAAACTACCTACATACATTGGAACTAGGATTCGAAACTCTTAAGAGCGTTTTCACACGCGCAGTGCGGCGCTGCTGCGGCTTTCTAGGTACACAGAACACGAAAAAGTTTAAAAAGCTGAAACCCGACTACTGAACTATTAGGTGTAACATCCGCCATATTGATTTTGTTAGTATAAAATATAGCCTATGGCACCCGAGCCATAATAACGAATCGATTGACACCTCATTCCTCAAAATCGGTTCACGATTTTAGACGCCACGGTGGTACATACAAACATAACTACATACATACGCAGATACATATACTGCTAAAATCATAACCTTTCCTTTTGGTTTAGCTTTTGGCACTGAGAAGACATCTTGAAGCTTCCCGAAGGTTCTTTTTCCATCGGGGTTAACACTTTTTCAGCGTGAAACACACGCGTCGTGTTCTATAATTGTTTAACATTTATGCGGCTTGCACACGCCAGGTGTGTTGAGTGAGCTATGACACAAGTACGTTTTTTAAGCGATGCAGGTAATACAGCATGTACGTTGGGGCGCCGCACCGCGTCATGTGCAGTGTGGAAACGACCTACTAGCTCTTGCAGCTCGTACCCCCGGGACACACTTTAAATGGATCATGTTTCCCTTAACCACCCGGTCTCGTTAGCTCATGTTTGTATTCTGATAATAATATTTAAACTTTATATGAACACTAGCTTAACGTACCTTAGATTTAGATTTTCACAAAATCTTTTGATTTTGGGGGGTAAAATGTACTTATGTTAATACCCCCCAAAATCAACGTCGCAGATATATCCTGACCTTATAAATCTATTAGGATATCCTGATCGTCTGCAACCTGGTATGCTTCCACCACCAGTTAATCTAGCTGCTTATGGGTGATATAGGCTATATTTTATACGAACTAAATCAAAATGTCAGGTGGTAGCTTATATACTTACAGTTATAAAATTTCGGAAAATTGTAGATATTATTGTATACCTATACCATATGACTACGGATAGTCAGATTATAGTTTTTAGACTTTTTTCTTTTTCGATTTTTAACCGACTTCCAAAAAAGGGGGAGGTTCTCAATTCGTCAGGATCTTTCTTCTATTTATGTTCTCCGATTACTCGATGACGCCTGGACCGATTTGGAAAATTCTTTTTTTGTTTGAAAGGGTATACTTCCCAGATCCCATTGTCATCGAGCCAGGATCTGATGATGGGATCTTGGAGAAATCGAGGGAATTCTTCAAATTGTATAGGTACAATTGATATACTTTGTAGTGGCGTTTGAGGTTGGTTTTTTTAAAATATTTTTTACGTTTATATTATGCTGATACTTTTGTAGGTTAAGGTCAGGGGAATCAAAAACATAAAACGATACCTATACGATTCCTCCTCCGGGCAGGTTAACGTTTAATATCGATAATCGTTAAGGTTTACGGCGCTAAGCATAAACGCGAAAACTTTATCAATGTGTGGAAGTGTGCTTCCTTCAGTTGAAACTCAGGACACGTTGCGTTCGTATAAAGAATCGCAACTCAGTCCGGTGAATGTAAATGTTTTATTTGAAGACTGAAAGGGACTGCCCACGATAAGGATTTGACAACCTCCCTGGCGCAGTGGTGAGCGCTGTGGTCTTATAATTGGGAGGTCTAGGGTTCGATCGGGAATCGAACCCTTTCGAATCGAGCGGGGGTAATTTAGGAATTTATGATTTCTAAATTGTGTCTGGTCTATTTCGATCATTTAACTAGAAGTAGGTACTGTAATTTTAAGCATCTTAAATAAAAAATAGTTGGCAACCACCCTGGCGCAGTGGTGAGCGCTGTGGTCTTATAACTAGGAGGTCTCGGATTCGATTTCCGGCGGGGCCAATTTGGGAATTTATAATTTCTAAATTGTCTCTGGTCTGGTGGGAGGCTTTGGCCGTGGCTAGTTACTACTCTACCGTCAAAGATGTGGTACCAAGCGATTTAGTGTTCCGACACGATGGCATGTACAAACAGATTGAGAGTAGGTATGGGTTGAATGTACTCTGCCGTACGTGCCCCTTCCAAGTAGCCTGCTACCATCTTACATTGCATCGTCACTTACCATCAGGTGAGATCGCACAAGATCGTGTCTGTGGTGATCCTTGCATAAGACGCATGTCTCCTGTTCCTGTTGACAACAAATCATAGACGATTAAGTATTCATGATATTATATCTACTCGTACTTTCTATAGTGGAATTTGAATTTTTTTAAATAGAGAGATTATCTAGCAGAACTGCTACGAGGGTGTAAGTTTTATGAGTCGAATGTAGTAAAGATTCAAGTAAAATACATACTTACCATACAGGTAGATACCGCTACCTATATCTATTCCCGAGGCAATATTCTTCCGTCAAGGATTCACTTTTACAGTGCTCGTACACTCATGTTATAGGTACCTTAATACGAGAAGATTGAAAAATATTAGGGCGGAAGGGTCATAATATTTTCTGCGATTGCTGATGATTCAAGATTCTCTTTCCTTATTTTATATCAGGCTTAAGTATGTTTGAGTTCAACCAACCGTTGAAAAGATGTTGATATGGGTACTTTATCTCATCCATATTTAATAATCGCAAGGTTTGTAACGAAGCGTTACAATTGTTATAATTTATAATTTATTATTAATGTATATACATTCGTTTTAACTTAATTTTATTAACATTACTTGAATATGTATACGAAAACTATAGTATTTTATATTTCATAGCGCTCGAATTCGTTTACGTTTTTGTATCGCGAGCCAGGGCATTGACCCTGAGTCGTTGCACACGGCACGGACAGCCCATTGTTCGAGAATCGAGACGCGCGCGCATCGTTCACCTTCGAGCGACATTCACGTCCCGAACCGTGCTAGGCATCGGACGTGTTGCTTGATTGGTGTGTCCCCCCGAACGTTTTAGTTCGTAGCACATTCGTAGTTTTCTGTTAATTATTTAGAAGGTTCCTAAACCTGGAGTCCTCCCGTTCTAGGGTAAGTTTTGAATGGCACCTTAAATAGTTACAACACGTAGTTTCTACATATTGTTACGAGTACATTAAATCATTGTTTTATTTCGCATTCCATAGCTTTTGTTCTAACTTTTCATTTTATTTTATAGCTAATTGCGCAGCGTGTTGGTAATAATTATTGTACTATATTATAATTTCTTTTTGAAAAACCTCTTTTCAATATTTAGATTTTTCTTTGAGTTTCATTGCATAAAGTTTGTCTTTAATTGTATATTTTTTGCCTTCAGCTTTTCTTTCTCATTTTCATTGTCTCATAACTCCGTTCTGAGTTCTAACCACATCGGCAATGCTATCCACGCTTATGAGTACGTCCCTGTTTGACTAGTGCCAGGGTTGGGCCCAGAACGGAATTTGATATTACCAGACAATAACATCGGTCGGTATATCAATTCCAGGATCACGGCTCCGCTTAAATCTTTCACCGCTGCATCACCACCACCATCACCATCTCGGCTAGGTCACCAGATCGCGACGGTCGACGTTCCTGTGCGCATTAGCTCGGGCGTCACTACGTCTGCGGGTCCGCGTGCCAGCCATCCAGCCATCACCCCCAGCGACTCCGAGGCCCCCACGAACACCTGGGCCTCTTAACCAGGGGAGTACGATTATTAACTACTACCTAGGTCAGGACCGGATCTTGGTAACTCCACTTGGGCGGTACACTGGCGCCCTTTTACGTGGTAGATCCTGTCCTTGCCTTAGTGGTATAGTGGTAGTTTTGTGCGGTAAGTGGTATTTTGTAAAACGCTTTATTTTTTGGTTTGCCGTAGCTGAGGTGAACGTAAGGTATTAGTATCGGAATAGTTTTGTTGCATACCGCCAACTGTTTATTATATACATGTTGATTGTTTTGGTACAGTCGGTTACAAAAATGTTTTAATAAAAATATTTTATTTTTAATTTTGTATTTTCTTTGAAAGTTCGTGCGCTCTAGTACGTACTTCAATTTTATAAAGCCGCGTTCACACCAGCTACAATTTTTTTTTCTGTTTATCATTTTTTATTTTTTTTTGCCAGTCATTAACGCACATCCTCATCAAACCAAAGCGTTCTGTTAAGTTGATTGTAACAGAACGGAGCATTTTTTTTTTTAATCATTTATTTTATGGTGCCATTCACAACCCACCCAATAACATAGATTTTTTTCCTGTGTTGCGGTTTATTTTGATATTTTTTATTTTTTTGATTTATTTTCATTTCGTTTTTTTTTTCACATACCTACATTTTTTTTTGAACATGTCGTCATACCAAATAAAGTATTTTTCACTTCAAAAATCAGAATTAGAGTATGAAGTTGCAGTGCGAGGTGAAACTCCAGGTAGTACAGTCGCTGATCTCAGAAAACAAATAAATAATTTTTATGTAATAATATATCATTATATATCTCAAGTAGTATAAGTAAATATAATATGTATTACGTGTATCAGACACTCTCGTTAAATTCACCCACCCTTATTATAATCATTTTTACATTTCTTGCAAAAGTCGTAAGTCGCAAATAGACTAACGACTTTCGTTGTAATAGGACGCGTCGCATAGCATCCTAGTTATGTCACGTTAGTATGAAAGATGAATAATGAGTGTTTTTTTGAAAGAATGTATGAAAGTTACTGTAAGAAATTGGTCAGAGTTTAGTGTGCGGATTTTATTTTTAAAATAAAATCCTTACCGGGGAGAGGGGGGTAATGTAACGAAGCGTTACAATTGTTATAATTTATAATTTATTATTAATGTATATACATTCGTTTTAACTTAATTTTATTAACATTACTTGAATATGTATACGAAAACTATAGTATTTTATATTTCATAGCGCTCGAATTCGTTTACGTTTTTGTATCGCGAGCCAGGGCATTGACCCTGAGTCGTTGCACACGGCACGGACAGCCCATTGTTCGAGAATCGAGACGCGCGCGCATCGTTCACCTTCGAGCGACATTCACGTCCCGAACCGTGCTAGGCATCGGACGTGTTGCTTGATTGGTGTGTCCCCCCGAACGTTTTAGTTCGTAGCACATTCGTAGTTTTCTGTTAATTATTTAGAAGGTTCCTAAACCTGGAGTCCTCCCGTTCTAGGGTAAGTTTTGAATGGCACCTTAAATAGTTACAACACGTAGTTTCTACATATTGTTACGAGTACATTAAATCATTGTTTTATTTCGCATTCCATAGCTTTTGTTCTAACTTTTCATTTTATTTTATAGCTAATTGCGCAGCGTGTTGGTAATAATTATTGTACTATATTATAATTTCTTTTTGAAAAACCTCTTTTCAATATTTAGATTTTTCTTTGAGTTTCATTGCATAAAGTTTGTCTTTAATTGTATATTTTTTGCCTTCAGCTTTTCTTTCTCATTTTCATTGTCTCATAACTCCGTTCTGAGTTCTAACCACATCGGCAATGCTATCCACGCTTATGAGTACGTCCCTGTTTGACTAGTGCCAGGGTTGGGCCCAGAACGGAATTTGATATTACCAGACAATAACATCGGTCGGTATATCAATTCCAGGATCACGGCTCCGCTTAAATCTTTCACCGCTGCATCACCACCACCATCACCATCTCGGCTAGGTCACCAGATCGCGACGGTCGACGTTCCTGTGCGCATTAGCTCGGGCGTCACTACGTCTGCGGGTCCGCGTGCCAGCCATCCAGCCATCACCCCCAGCGACTCCGAGGCCCCCACGAACACCTGGGCCTCTTAACCAGGGGAGTACGATTATTAACTACTACCTAGGTCAGGACCGGATCTTGGTAACTCCACGACCCAATAAATTTGTGTACCTACCTTGAGCTAGCCGCGGTAATAAAACTGTGCCGTTACCTTTGGACCAAATAAATACTTTTGTTACCGTGGGCCTATCTTTTATTTTACCCCCGGTAGTCCCGGTACAGGTTATAGTCCAGTGGTTTAGGCTCCTTTTGGCCTCTTTTTGGTCCGAGTTTCGATTGCCAGACATGCACACCTGCTAGTAAATATCGAATGAAAACATCGTTAGGAAACCAGCATCCTTAAGAGTTCTCAAAAGTGAAAAGTCTGCGAAAGAGTCGACGACCTCCCTGGCGCAGTGGTGAGCGCCTGAATCGAACCCGAGACCTCCCAGTTATAAAACTGCGGTCTTATAACTGGGAGGTGTCGGTTTCGATTCCCAGCGGGGGCAATTGGGGAATTTATAATTTCTGAATTGTCTCTGGTCTGGTCTGGTGGGAGGCTTTGGCCGTGGCTAGTTACCAACCTACCGTCAAAGACGTGCCGTCAAGAGATAGCGTTCCGACACGATGGCGTGTAGAAACCGCTTATTTACGTATGGGTTGAATCTATATGCCATACCCCTTCCAAGTTAGCCCGCTACCATCTTAGATTAAATCGTCACTATGTCAGGTGAAATCGCAATCAAGGACTATCTTGTCATCGAATAAAAAAAAATGCGCACTTGACCAGTGTTTTGGACTATGGCCTAAACTCTGCTCATTCTGAGAAGAGACCTGACCCTGACACTAAACCGGCGATGAATTGAGATTGAAATGATGATGATGATGATTATGATGATAATAATGATTTATTTATTTTATTTTTATTTTTTATGTACATATAAAGATTTACAAGACAACATATATTAGAAGAAGTAGACATAGGTGAAGCTTATCTCTAAAAAAAGAAATTTCTTCCAGCTTCCCTTCAAAGTGAGTAAGGTGAAATTATAAAGTGGTATAGATCAAAAATTACATCACTACATATACCGACTATAATACCTACTATACAATATAAATAAATAATAAACTACATATACACGAAGATACATAAATACATACATGGATACATAAATGCATATAAAACTTAAATAATACAATACATACCTACATAAATATACATAACTAAGTAACACATAACGAGAGATAATGCTGCTTCACTCTTTTGAATGTGTGTATTGACTGTGGAATGATGATGATTATTGAATAATCTGAGAGAGAGAGATAAATGAAGTGAGCCTAAAATGTCACCATCATTTTAATCACTAATGAGTTTAGAGGCCGTTAATAATAAGAATGAATTTTAAATTATGTACCGACCGGAGTCCTAACCACTAAGGTACTAACATGGCTTACAGAAATACAGCGTATTTAGGGTAATTAATAAAATGTTATTAAGTATAAGTAAGTAAAGCTCTCGTAAAATACGTTCTGAGCGGTTAACTAAGACCATAAGCCGTGAGATTGAGTTGTGATTACATTATTTGTGTTGATTTTAGTTGATGAATTAAGATTATAAACGATTGTGTTAATGGAACATGGGCACAATTAACAGTGACCACTTTATTTTTAGTAGGAAATGTTTTACTTTTCGTGGAACTGTATTGAGAAAATCCGTCAGAGCCAATCTTTCGTAGCTATTTCGTAGCTTTTTCGTAGCTATTTCGTAGACCGTTGATCGCTGGAGTTTTCTAACTTTGTAATTTGTTATATAACGTTGTGCTGCTGTTGAGCGTCTAAATCTACGTACTTCGTAGTATGAAAGTGAGGGAATAGAGAATAAGAAATTATTTCTTGACACATAAAAATTTTACAAATTAATCGGGATAAAGGGAAGGAATTTCCAGATCCTCAACCATGCACCCATATAAATTATAAACCCATGCAAAAAATCACGCAGATACGTAGCTTTGTTGCTGATTAAAGGACAAACTAACGAACACACTAGGATCCTTCCTAGTGTGTTCTTTAGTTCGTTGGTTTCAAGGAACCTCAAGAAGGTATCTATTGAAGATGAATTTAAAAAAAATTTAAGACAGGTATTTATTCTTAATAGTAGCTAAGGTAGCTTAAAACTTGCAGCATTTTATGAGTTAATAGCACTAGAGTACACTCTTACTTTAATTGGGCGACGCGACAGACGTTCTTCTACAACTGTAATTATATTAAACTACACAAGGTTTGTAGAAGCCACAGAAAAATTAAATAAATTGTTCCGTTGTAGAAGATTACCTACTCGTACCGTAAAAAGTTTCTTACTGTTTTAGAGAAACTCTATGACAGCTGATTATTTATTTTATTTTTATTTTTTATGTGCATATATATAAAGAATTACAAGACAAGAAAATATATAAGAAGAAGTGGACATAGGTGAATTACGTAGGTAGTGAAAAAATGTTTTTTTTTTAATTTGTTGACAACATAGCCCGTGACTGAAATTTCACCTGATGGTAAGTCATGATACACATTAATATGGTAGTAGAACTAGTAGACTAATTTATTAAAACCCTGGTGGCTGGTACCCTCCCGCTATTGGTTAAAATTCACGGATGCAGCAAGAACGCCATAAATTCAGTCAATCAGAGGCCATTGTGATCGTCACACTGATGCAATCATTTTTAGAAAATCGACACACGGGTCTAAATAAACTTATTAAGGAACTCCTTATCTAATATCGGATAGTTGGAATTCAAATACCAAGAATCAATTTCGGCGACCCTACTAAATCCTTTGGAAGCTATGTATTTATGGGCGTCAACTTAAATGTTCGTTGTTTGAAGTCGGAAACTCTAGCTAACTGCCAACGTAATGGCCTATCTTCGTAACCAAATACCTACTAAACAAGTATATCTACGGCCGCCCTTCAGAAAATAGGGGACATTTTTGGCTCTGCCGGAAAATAGGTACATTAGGGGATTTGCGTAGGATACGCTTAGATGTAGAGTAGGTACATCAGTAATGTTTATGGAAAGCGTGAAGCCAGAAACTCGTTAAGGAGGTCATAAATTAAACGAACCTAGGCTTACTTCCGTAGAATAATGAAGGTCGATTAGGTGAAACCGAAATAAGGGATGATGAAGTGAGTTTTCTGGCGTAGCCCATTTTTAATACTACTATACAACTTAATGTAGTAACGCTGGCCCAATGCGAATTGGCAGACTTCACGCACCTTTGAGAACATTACCTAAGGAGAACTCTCAGGTGTACCTACTGGCTTCCTCTCGATGTTTGCTTTAACGCACATAATTCCGAAAAGTCAGAGGTGCGTGCCCGGGATCGAACCTGTGATCCCCTGAATAAAAGACCGCAGGTCTTACCACTATCACTGCCCACAGAAACGTGGCGTGAGAATTGAAGTTTCTAGGTAAACCGACAGACGTCCACTACTGGACATAAGTGTCTCGTATAGCGGCTACACATAAATTCTTAATATGTTAGCTATTAAGAAATTCTTCAGAAACTTCGTTCGCTCATTATTTAATTATACCAGCTAAAATCTCTAGCTCGAGGCAAGTTTTAAACTTTGTTATTTTAAAGTTTTGGTCAGAACTCGGTGCTGAATTAGTTACAGATATCTACTCGACATAACTCGACTGGAAATAATGTGATCTTTAATGGTAATTTGCTTTCTCCGAACTGAATAGAGGCCTGTCTACTACCCAAAATAAACAGCTTTATAAAAAAAACTTCCCTTTAAATCTGGAAAAAGTTTAGTACCTAACAGAGTGAAGGACGCTTGATTATATTAAATTATTTAGAGCGGGTTTTCGGGCATCTCGGAATAGAGTCGGTTTCGATCATTTAACTAGAAGTGGGTAGTGTAATTTTACACAGGCTTTTAAGCATCTTAAATAAAAAATAGTTGGTGACCACCCTGGTGCAGTGGTGAGCGCTGTGGTCTCATAACTAGGTCTCTGGTCTGGTCTGGTGGGAGGCTTTGGCCGTTGCTAGTTACCACCCTACCTCTGGGCATAGGCTGCACATACAATCACTGGGATTGGAATAGGTGATATTATTCCAGACCACATACAGAGTACCTACATATTCAAGACCAAGATATAGGTAGATACTTATACTAGATTTTATACGCGAGGCGGTTATTATCAGATAGTAAACATAATATTAATATAACAGACTCATGTAGCATCCTGTAAACTTGAGTTATGAGGGTCCGATGATTTCCGAGGAGTGCTTCGGATAAAGGGACGACTTGAAGCTTGCAAGGACACTCCGATAAGGTCTTTAAGTGTTTACCTAATTCATTCATACCTCTGAAGTTGTTGTGTACACATCTCTCATCTCGATCACAATGTGTTCAAGCCTGGACATACAAATGTAGATCCGGAGGCTTAATAATACGGTCCCGTTGGTTACACTTCGGGACGGAACCCTAAAAAGTAGGAAAATTAAATATAATAAAATGTTTTTAAGTACGCTTTTAGCCAAGGCTTCATATTATATGAAAAGTTAATGTTATTAAAAATCTCGCGAAAATCATTTATCCGGAAATAACCTGTCAAAGTTACCCATATGATAAAAATCACATTGTCATTGAACGACAAACAAACTAACACACTTACGTATTTATAATATTAGCAGTAGAGTTTTTTTTTAATCGGTTGAGATTTAACGGAGTTATGGAGTAACATTGCTAAAAAAAAAATACGCGTCGAATAATTGAGAACCTCCTTTTTTTAAAGTCGGTTAAAAAGAAGTTTTCACTGCAGTATATCTCTCAGTTAGCGGATTTGTTTTGTTTGTGTTTGCTTATCTCAGAAATTGCTGCAGAATATTCCATTTAGTTTTCTCGAATGGCTAGGGCTAGCCTAGTTTTGCTAGACACGGTTCAGGTGTATAATTTATAAAGATTTCATGTAATTTACCTTATCTTTTTATCTAGTACTAGCTGATTCCCGCAACTTCGTCCATGTGGAGAAGGTTTATAGTGACTTGCTACTATCCGCGAGAAGTTATGTCCTCTATCTCCGAAAATATTTTAGTTATTTTTTGGGTAACTTGAACCGTTTACGCAGCGCACGCAACGGAAGCCCTCAAATATGGATAATTTTCCCCGTTTTTGCAACATTTTTCACTGATGCTTCGCTCCTATTGATCGCAGCGTGATGTTATATAGCCTAAAGCCTTCCTCGATAAATGGACTATCCAACACAAAAATAATTTTTCAATTCGAACCAGTAGTTCCTGAGATTAGCGCGTTCAAACAAACAAACTCTTCAGCTTTATAATATTAGTATAGATCTTTCAGAAAACCTTTCAAGACGCCGAATTTTCGCCAAAAACAATTTTTATCTACATATTGCAGCCAATTAACACTAAATCTCTATTACGCACTTAAATCTTCCTGCAGATTAGACTTGGTATCCGTTGGCGATAGATTAGTTCGTCTTAGAGCTTAGTGCGGACAGACAGACAAACTCGTGTTAGGACTTATTTTTCTCAAAAGCTCTTTGATTCTTAGGTACCTACTAGCTACCTACCATTCTTTTATAGGCACCTATTTACCTTTCACTATCGAAAGTCGTAAGACTTTACGGCGGGAATACTGAACGGGAAAACCTTATCTACGTGTGGATGCTTCAGTTAAAACTCAAGACACGTGCTGTCTACATAAAAATACCCAACTGTAGGTATTCCAATGAATCCGAATGTACCTATTTGAAGATCACCGATGCGGCAGACAATATTTTTTCCCCCTAAATTGAAGGTTTATATGAAAACCCAGTTGATGTCGCGATGTCGTCCGCGTTGATTTAACTTTAAAAATCCCACGGGAACGCTTTGATATTCCGGGATAAAAAGTAGCCTACGTCACTCTTAGAGAGTGACGGCTACTTTTTATTCCAACTACCCCCATGCAAAAATCATGACGATCCGTAGCTCTATTGCGGCGTATATTTCGACCGTTCCGTAGAACAAAGTCTCATCTACTAAATTCATGACTTGAGATTTGAGCCTTGCAGATGTGACTTTTAAGGTTCAAATTTCAAGTTGTGAATTTAACAGATGAGACTTTGTTCTACGGAACGGTCGATTTATACTATTACTAAGGATTTGTTATCGTAGTCATTGTCACTCAACTAATGGACGAATTCCACATGTCACGGTCTTGTGCTGCCTGTATCCAGCCGATGACTAGTTTGATGTAGTCGGAAACTCGTAACAATATTACCTAAACCATATCCTATTAATATTATACATGCGAAAGTTTGTATGAATGGATGGATGGATGTTTGTGACTCAATCAACGATTGAACCAATTTGGCTGAAATGCACAGAGATAGATAGTCTGAAATAACACATAGACTACTTTTTATCTTGGAAAATAAGAGTGTTCCCGCGAGAATTAAAAAACCTTAATCCACGCGAACGAAGTCGGGGGCATCAACTAGTTTAGTGTGTGTCTGAGTGACCAGGATCCTCAAGCGTTCCATTTTGCTATAACTGCTAACTTTACAGTTTTAATTTTAGAAAAAGGTAACTGACTGATCTATCATCAACGCACAGCTCAAATCACAGGACGAATTGGGCTGTTTGGCATACAAATAATAGTTATGACGTAGGCATCCGCTAAGAAAAGATTTTTGAAAATTCAACCTCTGAGGTAAAAAGGGGTTTGAAAACTCAAAATTAACGTAAGCCAAACTACAGGATAAAGCTAGTTCAACAATAAAACGACTGTTTTGAAACAGGGTGATTCCAATGTTGATATTCGTTCGTTGAGTAGGTACCTAGGTGACACTAAAAAGCTAGATTCCACATAGGTATTTGCGAGCCAGCTCTGGCACGATAAAATACAATTTCAAAATCGTTATTGAAAATTGATAGCTTCGAAATATTTGGCGGCCCACAAAGCGAAATTCAGCCGTTTGGGGAGAAAAATGTTGATACATTCAGGAAATGGACGATCGATCCTAAAAGTCATTAGACGATTGCAAGGTCTACCGATTGCTAGTGAAAAGCAGATGTAGCGCCTTTTTGCCCGACTACGGCGAGCCCAAAGGAAGGATTCTGATTTTGGCACTCTTTTTATGTATGTATGTACATACATGTTTAAAAAGTCTGTCTATGTGTGTTTGTGTGTCCCTGTGACATCGTAGCTCCCAAACGGATGAACCGATTTTGATTTTGTTTTTTGTTTTGTTTGAAAAGTGAATTAGTTGGGAGTGTTCTTAGCAATGTTTGATGAAAATTGGTCCAAGATGGCCGCCGCCACAAAATGGCCGATTACATATTTTTATTTTAACGGTTACTGACTAGAAATGTGGGGGGTGTTTTAAATTTTTAATTTACATATGTTTTAACTTTTCTTAAAAAAAGCTGTACCTAGTGTGCGACGGCATTAATACGTTTCCCCTGCCTAGGCGATAAATTACAATTGAAGGTGATATTAACAATACCTACTCCAATATGAAAAGTATCTTGGGGGTGCAGGTACCCGCCTGCCACGGTGAACCCTTGCGAGCCCTTTTTAAAGAGAAACAGCCCCGGGGAAAACTCGTGTTCTAGAGGCCAAAGCAAGATCTTTATTGCTTTCGACCCACCTTTGCAACTTATGTTTTTTTATCGCTACATTTATTTTACGGTGCGATAATATGAAACCCTGCCCCACGGTTCATCACGCGACCCAGTAGGTATCAAAACTAGTTTTATTTTCTCCTCAAACTTTTTTAAGGCATTTGGTCCTAATGGCCCGAAGTCACTGCGTCGGCCTACACTCACATATAATAAGAAACTTAATATGCACTGTGGTCTTTCTAGAGATTTTTATGTAACCCAAATAGAGTTTACTGTCTTTCCACTAGCCATTCAAAACTGAAAATTCCAGGAGCATCTATAAACATTAAAAATATATCTCTTATCGTAGATAACAAGTGTAAATTGAAAATTTAAAACAACCCGATATATTGTGAAGTTAGAAAAAATTATTATGTTGAGAGAGTTGTGAAAAATTATGTAATCCGCCATTTTGAACCGATTTTCATCAAACACACTCGTAGCTAAGAACACTACCGACTAATTCACCTTTCGAACAAAAAAAACCAAAATCAAAATCCGTTCATCCGTCCGGTCACACGCACGCACACACACACACGCACGCACACACACACAGACACACACACACACACACACACACACACTTCAAACTTATAACACCCTGTCATTTTTGCGTCGGGGGTTAAAAACTGTGCAATTTATCGATTTAAAAAATTTCTTAGCTTAAATATAATTAATTATCGAGGATTCAAATAAATCACTCGTTATAATATAATATAATCTTCGATTTACAAAGTGAAGTCAAGATTTGATTTAAATAAATTAGCGCTGTTCAGTAACAGGTGCGAATCATAGCTCTACTGATTGATTTTACTGACAGTTCGATATGAAAGCTATAGAATAGAATAGAATAATTTTTTATGCAAATAAACTTTCACAAAGTGCTTTATTACTGTAAATATACCTTTGGGTTTATCTATAAAAAATATTTAAAAAAAACCGACTTCAAACGCCACAAACAAAATAGGTATAAAATAATTTTAGTTTAGAGGGACGGTCCTAAATAAAAACGATGAAACCGATGCGCCACGTTAGTCCGACTTCAACATACGTGCACAAACTAAAATTATTTTATACTTTGCAGTGGCGTTTGCAGTTGTTTTTTTTTTTAAATAATTTTTATTTTAAGCTTTTTAGTTTAGCTTCATAAGTTCAATTTACATAATATTCTCTCTGCTTGCTTATCTAGTGAGTAGTTCCGACCTCCATCACGGAATATTTTCGTCAGATCTTCACCTTTAAATGGGACCAACCTGACGGTACGTTCTTTCAATTAAAAAAATATTGAAATCGGTTCATTATTTGACGGAGTATTGAGTAACATCACCAAAAACAAAAGCTTCGGAAAAAAAGTACGGAACCTTTCACGCGCGAGTTCAACTCGCACTTGACCGGTTTTTTTTGGGACTCTCAAAGGTGACCTTTATGTCAGCCCCATCGGTACACACAAATTACAAATAACATTATACAAAATCAATTATAGTTCTTGCAATTCTCGAAGGTGCGTGAGCTTTACTTGTGCTTACGTCGTGTACATTGTACATGCACATTGCGTGAGTGTGCGTGCCTGTCAGGAGCCTAGGCCTCGCTCACACTTATACAGATACGACACACAACTATGAGCCTCGTGTGCTCGTGAATTGAAAGAACTATACCTGATTGCGCTGTAGCAATCATTTACAAGAATTTTTAGTGTAGGCAGTGCACAGAATACGCATGCATGAAGATTGCATACATGACGCCACAGCATGACCGCCAGTTTATTCTCGCCGTTTACGCCACTGATTATTATCATAATTCCCTTGAGCTTTTTCAGTTGCACGGCCGCATGTACATCGAAAAATCGTTTATGCCACGGATAAAGTAAAATCGTGCTCGGTAATAATCGGCGAGTACTGGGTTTCAGGTGATTAATAATTTTAATACTTACTTAATTAATTTGAAATGTTGTTAAACGATTATTCCGGAACATTAAAGTTACATTAACTGTGTTTGGTGATTAATACTAAAATTACTCGGTAATCATAATATGAACACCAACATTTCACTGTTCAGGTTCTGCTGAAAATGTTTAGTAGCGTTTATGTGATTTATTATATTTACTAGCTGTTGCGCGCGACTTCGTCCGCGTCAATTTCTGTTATTATGATCGCGATTAAGAAGTTTTTAAAAGAATATATTTTAAATAAGTATAATTTTCCCCGTTTTTGCAATATTTTTCACTGATGCTTCGTTCCTATTGGTTTGCGGCGTGATGTTAGGTATATAGCCTAAAGCCTTCCTCGATAAATGGACTATCCAACACAAAAATAATTTTTCAATTCGAACCAGTAGTTCCTGAGATTAGCGCGTTCAAACAAACAAACTCTTCAGCTTTATACAGGGTCACTGGAAATGTGACGCATTCCTCTTAAGGGGTTATAGATGGGGTCAAAACTAATCGATTTTGTTATGTGATATTGTATCCGAAACCTAACGGTTAATGAGTTATTTGAAATTTTACAATTATTCATAATAATCGAATAACATTTATTAAAAAAAGTATACATACTGACAAGAAATAATAACTCATTCACTGTCCGGCGTTAAGGGACTACTTTGTGTCCGGTACTAAGGGACAGAGAATGGTCACAATATATATATTCCATATCAAACCCATTTTCAAAATTCTCAAAAACTTTTATTTATTACTATCAACAATGAACACTACTTAGTAAAGAACTAATAACAGATACTTACCTGTAACACTCACCTGAATCTTACGTGACGCAGTGTCGTCCCGCCAAAAAAAGCAACCAACTACTCCCACTGTTGTCGCGCGCGTTACGGGCAAACCGGGTCCCGTGACTCAGTTTTGCTACAACCCCCCGCGCCCCTCTAACTCATTTTTGAATCGCTCCCTTGCTTAGTCGCCGAGATAGTACGAGTGTCTGGTACTAGCTGGTGCCGTCCGGCGTTACGGGACTTCCCCCTAAGTATACTTGAATTACTAAAACATCCCTAGCAATGGTTAGTAGTAGAGGTATCCGGTAGTCACAACTATTATTGTTAGGTTCTCAATTATGCAGTTAGCATAATACCGCATAACCTACACCTACCAAGCTTGTTCAAACATGACCCTAATTGGAAATAGGATTAGCATGGAATTCAGATTGTCGACGTCGTAGTAGTAATTACAGCAACTACACTTACTTCCAAGAATTTCTAATTTCCATGGTTTTGTGCTGGGACATCTGATTTGGTGTTAACTAACAGTCGTACTCATAAAAAAGCGATTCAAAGCAATCACTAAATTGCAACATGGGGCTATTCAAGGGGCACACCAACAAATTCTTGAAAAGCCGTCAACGCATTGGTCGTGCCTCGGGTGCTACAAATGTTCATGGGCGGCGATCACTTAACATCAGGTGACCCGCCTGCATGTTTGCTCGCTAAAAAAAATAAAATAAAAAAAAAACACCACAATTGAGTGCGAAAATGTGTTTGATTGTTATTTTGTCCTTCAGTCACACAGCAACGCATCAACAGAAGGTCTCCTTGGTTTAAAAACCTAACTCCAAGCGGACAAAGTCGCGTGCAAAAGCTAGTGTACAATGTCCTCCCGACCGAATTATTTCCAGCCACAACAGTCAATCTCGGAAACAGAGTCTAGAAAACAAAAAAATTAACGTCTTTATTCGGACTATTTCCCACTAGTATAACAGCTGATTAGTTCAACGGTAGAACTAGGAACTTTTTTTCCAGGGCTCGGGTACTACTTAATTTCGCAGGATACCAATAATTTTTCTATCGTTTTCTATCTAAATACCCCGCTCGTAAAAGTTTGGCAGGTAGAGAAAGTTTTCGACTTCGAACAACGAATATTTAACTTGATGGACATATTAAACGAAAGAAGCGTCGGGGAGGATTTAGAAGGGTCCGAGGAATTGATTCAAGGAGGCTAGTTGAATCTTTAGACTAACGAGCCACCAGTTAAATCAACAGGAGAAAGAACTCGTGACTATCTATAGGTACATGGCGAATTAATTGAATTATGTCTACTTCTTGTTCATCAGGTAATAGAAGTCCACTCTTGAACAAAGATCTCCTGCATGGACTTCCACAGGTGTAGATCTTGCGCCTCTACTGATGTCATCGGTCCACCTTGTGGAGGAGTCAGATACCAACACTGCGCTTACTGGTGCGGCTATATATTTTAATGAGTTCTTGCGGGAATCCAAAACCCTTAATCCACGCGTACGAAGTCACAGGCATCAGTTAATTATTATGTTAATGATGATTGCTCGAAAATAATTTACTCAGTAAAGACTCAGTACGTATACCTAAGATATTATATGTTTTAATAAAATGAAACTGATATTCATACGATCTCTCACTCACAGTTTTAAGAGTTATGATTTAACTAGCTGATGCTTCGCTCACGTGGATTTATTTTTTAAAATTCCGCGAGAACTCTACTAAACTTCTATTGCGAACTGTCCAATTCGTTGCTCATTGATTTCGTCGTTTTTGGTGCAAATTGTCTGTACCTCTTTGCATATTTCATAAAGTGAATGTTGAATGGCGAAACCAAACGCTTTGTTCAAAATTTCAAAGGGCATATTCACACTAAGCTTCAGTGCAGCAGTGCGGTGAGGCGTTGGCTAACGAATTGCCTGAGTATTCTGTACTGTAACTGTACTAAGTAAATTGACGTAAGTTCTACTGAATTAGTTGTCGTTAGTTATCCGCTGAGATAGCGTGTGTATCGCATCCTACTATTTGGTTTAAATAAGTAAATGAAAATTCAGCGTATGATAGAGCGCACTTCCTAGAATGCCTATTCACTCCCAAGAGTGGTTTAGAGGTACCCAATAGTTACAGACTCTCAGTCATGTCGTAAAATGAGTATTTTAATTCAACTCGATGCCTTAACATGAG
The DNA here is from genome assembly GCA_933228805.2 of Hipparchia semele. Taxonomy (NCBI): domain Eukaryota; kingdom Metazoa; phylum Arthropoda; class Insecta; order Lepidoptera; family Nymphalidae; genus Hipparchia; species Hipparchia semele. The sequence goes on along the minus strand of OW121717.1, from coordinate 4,311,599 downwards.
TAGCCTAAGTATGTCATGCTCTCTTTGAACATTTCTGTGGTGGTATTATGTGGTGCGGGTTGTTACGTTCCCTCAAATATGGTTAAGCGAAAGAGCATTTCGAATCAGTGGTAAAGTCATCGACGATTCAAAAGCACTTGTAAAAGTTTATTTGAATAAAAAATATTTCTATTCTATTCTATTCTATTCTATTCTTAGGCATGCAGGTATCCTCAGGCATTCCTCACGATGTTTTTCTTCACCCGCAAAGCAAGCATTCGTTTCTGCTGTCCATTACTAATTAAAATACAACATTTTAATATCTTTCTTTTGATAGCAATGGACTCTCAAAGCAAATTGATATTAAATTGTAATTAGCAAGTCACTTTAGAAGCTGAAAGTAGCTGGTATCGTTACCGGGGAAATGTTTAATCGACTGCAGACAGTTAGTCTTTGACGACTTCCCTGGAGCAGTGGTGAGCGCTGTGGTCTTATAACTGGGAGGTCTCGGGTTCCATTCCCGGCCGGGGCAATTTCTGAATTGTCTCTGGTCTGGTCTGGTGGGAGGCTTTGGCCGTAGTTAGTTACCACCCTACCGTCAAAGACATGCCGCTAAGAGATTTAGCGTTCCGGCAGGATGGCGTGTAGAAACCGATTAGGGGTATGGGTTGAATGTACACTGCCATACCCTTTCCAAGTTAGTCGCTAACATCTTAGACTGCATCGTCACTTATCATCAGGTGAGATCGCAGTCATCGAATAAAAAACATTTGTGGCAAAATTGGAAATAAAAATTCGACACTCGAGAGAAGCCAAGAATTATAGATATAAATACATACTGCCTGTTGCATTTAAATTATTACCCTGTTTCGCTCATATGGACGCACTGTCAGTGAAATGCCACGTTCTTGGTGTTTTACTTTAGTGGGTCAGATGCCCATCCCAAATGTGAACAAAAATAGCCGGTCAAATGCGAGTTGGATACGAAGGGTTCCGTACCAAAAAACGCCGAAAACCAAACACATTTCTAGTAGGGTACTATTTCATTTTTATTTTTATTATGGCGGTAGCAGTAATACCTACACAATATTCTCTGAAAATTTCAACTCACTACCTATTACGAATCATAAGATACAGCCCGCTGACAGACAGACGGACGGACGGAAACGAAACACGCAACAACGAAATCAACGTGATATTTCGAGGACTTGGAGAGTGCCATAGGCTACTTTTTATCCCGGGAAACAGACGAAAACTACCTCCACGCGGACGAAGTCACGGCCAAAAGCTAGCTGTAAAATCCGCTAATAAACTAGAAAAATCAATACAATATTTTTTGTAACACCCATTAGTCATTTTGATCTATTGATAGAAATAATTTGCTTTGCGGGCGATTTCTGAAATGCATGCCATAAAGCCTGTTGGGGAACGATTTGCTCTGACCGATATAGATGGAATTCGAAGTACTGGCGATTTCTAAAATTCATCACATGAAGCTTATGGCATGTGTTTTAGTAATCACTTGCCCATATAAGGTCAATTAGGTATAATTTGTCAATAGAGAGCAGTGTGAGATAGAAATGCATGCCATGGAAGCTATGATATAGGGAACCATTTTCATTGGTCGAATGAGAGTGCATTTAAAGTGCGGGAGATTTCTAAAACGCATTCCATTTTGCTGAACTGTGTTTGTGGCGAAGTGGCCTCGCATGCTTGATATTTCTATTAAATGTGTTATCAGTCGGTTAAATTCATCAGTCGTTATCCCGCCTGAGGGGAGTTTTTGCATGCTGTGTAACGACCGAGTTTTGTTTCTTAAAAATGAGCCTAACGCACGAAACGCATGCCGTTAACAAAACAGGCGCCCTACTCACATCCAAATAGGTAAATATATCTATATATACCTTATATTAAACAAGTCACTGCTGAAGTTTAATTAAAGACAAATAAAGGTGATGAAAAAAATTTTTTTATTAACAAGAAAAGGCAATAGTCTTCATCAAATAGCTGTGTATAAAAAAATTGAAAGAAAAATATTTTAAGAAATCTATCCAACAAGAAAGTTACAATATTCGAAAGCAAAGGAGTTATCAAACAGAAATATATATGAAATTGTAATTAATTCGAAATCTTAGACGAGTTTTAATTAAACGACCGCAGAGTTTGGAGCGAAAAAAAAATAATGTTACAGTGTCTCAAAAACTGGCAAAGAATAACTCGTCGTTTTGATGAAAATGAAAATCTCACTTCGGTTGGGGCGATGTGGGTCGATGCGCGGCGGGCGGGGCGGCACGAACTTTCAGTGCTCCGTCGGATCGTACGTGAAACGCTCGTTCGTGGCTCGCGTTCCGTTTCCGTACGTAGAAAAAGATAGACGCTACAGGTGCCCCGTCTGCCCCCCCGCATAATATATGACAGTGATTACGGCCGCGTCGGCACTCTAGTGAATCGTTCGTACGAATAAATAAACAACAGGTTTCCTATTTACTTATTCTATTACGTTATGATTTGTTGTTTTCCACTTTTACATAGCCATTTAAGCAGTTCAAAATATGTTTTATTCAGCTGTTTTTTTTAAATCTTATTAGTTTATCCTTTATTCTGTAGGTACGTAGCGTTGCGTTCAAGATATTATATTACTGGATTGTTTATATCGCCATACTATCGTTATAAAACTTTACGAAAAGTTCACTGGCATTAAAGCCTATTTTCGCGCGTCGCTCCTTTGCGCATGATCTGCGCGAGAGGAAGTTAGGATAAGCGCCCACTAGTAGGAAATCCTTTGAATAATCTGTCTTACAGCTGCGCATTCATAAAACGGCTTTGGTTTTTTTCAACGTTAACGTCATCTTTGCTTAACATTTGGAGAAACGTCAATTAAAAGCTCTCGCCTTTTATTGGGATCTTCATAAATCTGTTCGGGCAAACTATAACCAGATTAAAGATAGTAATACGAGTATACTCCTGCACGTCGATTCCGTAAAAATGTGCATCGGTTTAATGATCGCAATGACCTCTTATTGGCTGGTACCTTCCCGTTATTGGCTAAAATGCATTGATGTAGCAAGAATGTCATAAATTCATACAATCAGTAAAGGTGAAAATGACAGGAGCGCTCCTGTCATATTCATACAATATTTCTTGCCTTAACTACCTTACTTTTACCTTTACTATTCGAAAGTTAAAATGTTCGTGCTTAGGCTAAAGTTCTTTTGAAAGAAGAACCGTTAAGAGACTCAGCTTTTAATACTCTTAAATTATTACATAACAAACTTCATGATTAGCAATAAAAGGTTAGAATTACGAGTATTTTGTTATAATCCGCCAACAGAAAAATCTGTCCGGTCAAACATGCAGTAACAAGCTAAGCACCGCTGTATTACTAGTACATAAGTAGGTACTACTTTTTAAAAAAATCATAAAAAATTTGTTACGTAATAATTTAAGAGAGCTGATTTTCTTAAAGCTCTTCTTTCAATAGAACTGTAGCCTAAGCACGAACATTTTAACTTTCGAATAATACCTAAAGAATCTTAGCTTGTGAAAGTCAAAAGCGACTTTGAAGTTCGTACTTTATATAAATATATATACATATACATAATATAGTAATATAGTATATATATACGCCTGTCTACATAAATTTATTATAGTCTGCAATATTTTTTACAAAATACGATTGGCGGTCCATAACGAACAGTACCTACCTCCTACCAACATAATGACATTTGTAACACAATATTAATATATTTTCTCATGTTCAAGCTGTAACATACTCTTTGGTTCTTACATAAGGTTGAAATTTCTTGTGACGCAAATTTTATTTCGCGAACAGGGTGCTTCGGAAGCATGCCTGTTAGATAAATCGGTCCTGAGCATCGAGTTTTATCGATACCACTTAAGTAATCATTTGCTTGACTTACGTTTTGCTAAGGATACATTTAAACGGTATAGGTACTTCTATTCTGAATTTTTTTTCTCAGAGAATATATTAGCCAAGCTGAACTTGACTTATATGCTCCTCTCCCCTCCAATTAAGCGAAAAGCTTGTGCTAGGAGTGGGTACGACAATAGTGCAACGGGTGGGATTCGAACCTGCGACCTTTCAGTTTTCAGTTCTCACCTTTAACCGTTAGGCTATTGAGGCTTAAATTTCTAGGAATGAATCGATAACAAAAAATAAGGAGCTCTATGGGTTTCCGAGATAAATGATACATATTACCCATCACTCTCCAATTCCTCTACTTTACCCATTGAAATAATCTCGTCGATCCATTGATCCGTTGCTGTTTGATTGAAGGACAAATCAACAAACCAACAAAACGCACATTTTTATAATATTAATACCTAATGAGTAAAGGTGAGGGGATATTGAGGGCAACTGAAATACTAAACCTAAATAAAAACCTTCCAAAATTCAGATCCAACCACAGTTCACTTTTCAGGACTAGATTGTCATATTCAAGCAACGAAAATCAAGTAGGTAACATAGTACAAACTTTCAGCTTTTATCAATCCCTTCGAATAGTCCAAGTTCCCTGAAAGGTCGCAAGTTCGAACTCCATCCCTTGCACTATTGTCGTACATCTGGATGGATGGATTTCTAGCAAACAGCATGTGTTGTGGCTTTGGTTATAAAATTAAACAGAAAACATAAACAACTTCACCACCACAGGTACTTACTGGGTACATTTCTTTCACTTCAATAATAATGCTTTTAGACCTGGGAATATTAAACTAAAAAAATTTGATTCCTCCATGTTTTTAGATACATTGTCGAAGTCTACAGATATTTTCTTTCCTAAATCCATGGACGTTTCATAGTCGGATGACATGACATAACCTCTTAACATCACCATCATAGTGGAACTTATCGTCAGCGAAGCCGCGGGAAAAGCAAGTAAAATTATCAGTAGATAACATAAGACGTAGGTAATATTTACATTTTTTGTTTTTGCGTTATTATGACCGCATTTGGACGATTGAAATTTCATATGACCTAGATTTATTTAGATACGGAATGTCTTGGAACCAATAGGTTTGCGAGGTATGTCTTTTATTAGCTGATTCATCCCGGTCTTGCACGGGTGCTTATCTTGTAATACAATATTGTATTGGTATTTTGTTAGAATTGAGTCCTGTATTCTATGAAATAATGCTTTTTGTCGAAGATTGAGTCGCTAATCTTTATTTCAGAATCTAAGCATGATTTAAAAATTTACTCTCAGGCTGAAGTCTATAAACCGCACTCACTCAGCTCAGACCCAAGACAGTGTTAAAACGAGACAGATTTATGTCACAATATATTTGTGTCTGGTTTTAACCTCTATCTTAAGTTTGACCTGAGTCAAAGCACGCTGTATAGATCTCATTGGAGTCGCCTAACCACTTCGTCAATATCTCTCTCTCTCTCTTTATCAACTAATGGACGTCCACGGCTGGACATCCATCTCCTGCATGGACCTCCACAAGTCTCGGTCTTGCGCCGCCTGAATCCAGCGGCTCCCTGCGACTCGTTTGATGTCGTCTGTCCACCTAGTGGGGGGACTGCCAACACTGCGCTTCCCGGTGCGAGGTCGCCACTCCAGCACCTTGGGACCCCATCGACCATCAGCTCTTCGAACTATGTGCCCCGCCCATTTCCACTTCAGTTTCGCTACTCGCAGAGCTATGTCGGTGACTTTGGTTCTCCTACGGATCTCCTCATTTCTGATTTGAATATAGACAATGACAATTCATTAAAGACTCACTATAAAGAGTGCGGCAGTTAATTTTAAAAAAAGTCCGTTACGACGTACGTCATACATGTACGATGTAAGGCAAATTCATCATTTAAATGAAGAATTTCACTTACAGTTTATATAATTTTTATTATGATTCCATACAATGGACTGGTCTTGAATGTCGTGCTTATTGAAATGTACCAAGAATCGACGTAAAATATTATTATGCATTTGCGCAAAAGCGGACGTCCATAACGCATCCGACGACGTACAGAAGGGAGAAATTTCCTGTGACCTAGATTTGATTTAGAAAACTGGATGCCTCGGAAGAAACCCGCTTAGGTAGGGGCCGTATGTTACGTGACGATAATATTTTATCTGTTGTGTGGTGTTAGATTATATTTTAAACATAAATAGTCTAGGCCGTTTGGGCTACTTGGTGCCGATTTCACCAACGTCGAGTGATTTAATCCAGGATTAAAATGGGCGTTTTGACCGTTTTTGTACTGAAAATCTCCTTAAATATTTTTATTCTTAAAGTAGTTGATGCCCGCGGCTTCACTTGCGTGGAATTAGTTTTTAAAATCCTGCGGGAACTCTTTGATTATCCAGGATAAAAAATAGCCTATGTCACTCTCCCCGTCCCCAACTAATGCCCATGCAAAAAATCACGTCTATCCGTAGCTCTGTTGCAGTGTTATTGATGGACAAACCAACAAACAAACATACTTTCGCATATTAATAAGGATAATGATTTACTCAATGTTGGTGAAACCACATACCTTAAGCCTTAACCACATTCCTTATACAGCAGAATAGCAGCTTAGTCTGAATCGTACTTTAATCTCTACAATGTAGATTGTAGAGCCTACACATCATACGTTTCTTTTTGCTATTATTTAAGTATACTTACTTATTAAAGAAATAAAAAGCAAATGCTTAAAAAATTTATTACAAAAACAAGTGTGGCAAATAGGAGTAAGCAAAATATAAAACGCGCCAGCAGAGATTGGAACCCTCATGTTGGCGGTTATTCACATTGTGTTACGGGCAAAGTCCGCATGGTGGGCAACGACGATAATGCCCGGACATTAACTTTGCACACTGCTTTTGGGCAGTATTCCCGAATGATTAGGTGTAGGTATCATCATTTCGCTTATAAAACTTAATCTCAAGCAAGCAGTTTCAAGTATTTGATCGCAAGTTAGATTATGAGCTTATCATAAAGTAAATGACTATAAAAGCACGCTAAATTAAAGGAGAATTAAACTCTACGAACAAATGAGCAAGCCACCACGAGGTCTCCTTCAATAAGATTATTTAGATCTTTAGTCTCTACGACCAAGAGGCCATGCAGGTGCTGTAGACAAATTGTGTCTAGAGCACCAGAGGAACGGCCAATATGTTACTGAAACGTTTCAAAAAGTCGATATAGGCCACACACACTCGTTATTGGCTAAAATGCATTGTTCCAGAAAGAACGCAATAAATTCAGCCAATCACCACAATTGAGACTAGCTGTGATTGATGCATCTTTTACAGAAACCTGGCAGGAAAAGTTATTCGGGGTAATGTTGACTCGGCCCGGGTAATGGTAACCCGGTAATGTGCCAAACATTGCGAATATTGCCTGTAACATAATATGGAAATAGAATTAGAATATGCCGCTGGGGTAGCGAACATCAAAGTTTTGTATGCTTGAGTAAAATTTTACATGTGCAAAGTTTCACCGCGTAGTATTGTGTGAAAAACGGTGTTCCTATTTCAGCGAGTTCTTTCAGAGGCAAAAGTTTGTTGATTTTTTATTATTTATGAAACTCTTTGATGTAATAAGCTGTGGCTGCAATATAAGGCCGCGTTTTATAATAGCCCAGTAAAGTTCATGTTTACACAGTGCATTAGTTCGGGGTATAAAAATAAACATAAACACCTAGATGTTTTAAAGCAAAATCAAAATTCCTTTCAATAAAAAATGTCTTACACAACGGTCGAGTTGGTCGTCAATGGTTATTTTAAATCTAGACTACTAGTGACCTCACTTATGGGTTAAAAGAAGGTATGATGGTATTAGGGGTGAGAGGATGGAGGAGGCTCGCGTTACCATCTTAGTCTGTTTCGTCACTTACCATCTTGATGGTAAGTGGTGATCACTTGTGAGATCGCAGTAAAGGGCAATCTTGTCTTGAAAGAATTGAGAATATTGAATCAAAATCAAGAAAATCAGTAATCAGTGGTAAAAAAGTGGTGTATATTTTCGTAGGAAGGAATCTTACACCGAAATGTCTTTTTAATGCGCGAATTTGTCGCCTTCGGTTGCCGCCGTGTGATTCGAATATGCGCCTCAAGAAATCAATAACTTGAAAATGAACTTCCACCGAACAAAATTACTAGTCGCCTGCCTGCGGGTAGGAGATAACGGGTTTGATATTCTACAACAATTAGATACCTACCTATACTATATTATAATTTCCATATTAGCCTGGCAATACACGTCCGATTTTGTTTCCGATTGTCTGATCAGGCTACCGGATCGTATTTACTCGATACACATCCGATTTTTCCGTCAGGCTTTTTCTGAACTCAGTCGTTCCCGAGCTATCATCCCGAGTGCTTGCGTTTGGAGCAAAGCAGAAGAAAAGAAGATGGATGACGAGTTAATAGAAATATAAATATTTTTTATTCAAATAAACTTTTACAAGTACTTTTGAATCGTCAATGAATCTACCACTGGTTCAGAATGCCGTTCCTGCCGAGAAGAGCCAGCAATAAACTCGGCGGTTGCTCTTTTCAAAAAAAAAATTTTTTTACATATATAGGTACCAAAACTATGCTATGGCTATGTATACAGTGTTTCTACAATAAAGTATCAAAAATGCAAAACAATTCAATGCATGTTAAGACAGGCAGGCAAAAGGCAAAAGCAGACCCATTCCCTTTGGTGGCACCCGTTCACGAGCATGACGCAGGATCCAGCCATTGCTTCGCTCAACCATATTTGAGGGAACGTAACAACCCGCACCACACGACACCACCACAGAAATTTTAAAGAGAGGAAAGAGAAAGAAGAAAAAACGTCGCTATTGGATTCATCCAATCAATTTGACAAGACTTACTGAGAGTCATTTCTATTTAAAACATCCAAAATAATTCATAATAATAATAATTTTATTATTATGAATTATTTTATTTTATTATTTTTTTTTTAATTTTTTTTCATAATTTTCGCCCATTATTCGAACCACAACGATGCGTCCACACAGTGTCAGCGCTAGATTTTTTGGGCCCTAAAAAATCCCAATAAGCAAAATTCCGCCCTAAATTTGGAGCTAAAAGCTCTAAGTTGGGAACCCTGACTGGCAAAATCGGAAGGAGTAACCGGATGTCTATTTTGTCTCATACTAGAAGTATGTAGACCGCGCCTTCAGACAATCGGACCGACAGTAAAATCGGAAACGCCTCGCGCCCGTTTCCGACTCGGACGTCCGATCCGGCCACCGGATCGGACGTGTATTGACTGTTCATAAAAAGTAATGGCTTCAACGCCTTCTGGTAGCCTGATCAGGCTACCGGATCAGACAATCGGATGAAAAAACCTGACGTGTATTGCCTGGCTTAAGGACGCGGTGCCACTAGATATTTTGTAAAATTAGGTGGTATTGACATACCGCCTATATTTCTTTTACGTGCTCTCCAAGATATAGGGGGGGGGGGATCCCCCACATCTTGAAGCTACGTGAGTGGGGTAATAGAAGGGTAATAGGGAGTAGTGAAAAGGGTCACGACCCTCAACAATGAAGAATATGATGCAGAGAGAGAAAGGGATTACCATAATAATGACTTTATCTTGAGCTCAGCCTTTTCAAGTGGAAGCTCTGAATATGCTTTACTCAAGTGGGCCTTTATAAAGGTTTTGTGACTTCAGACTATGAGTTTTAACTAAGGACCATTCACAATAATAGAACCAATCTAAGTGTTCCAAGAAAAATTACTTGTGATTTCTCAATATCTTTATTCAAGTATCTAATATAATTTTATTCTACTCGTTTTTTACTTGTGACTAGTACCACGTAAAGTTTTGCCCATAATGACCGCACTGGGCAGGCCAGTTGGTCATCGCAGTCATTCATTGGGAAGCGCAGTGCTGGCAGACCATCCCACTAGGTGGACCGACGACATCAGACGACGAGTCGCAGAGAGCCGCTGGATTCAGGCGGCGCAAGACCGAGACCTGTGGAGGCAAGTGACCTATGTCCAGCAGTGGACGTCTATCGGTTGATAAAGAAGAAAAAGTTTTTACTAGATGGTGCCCGCGACTTAGTCCGCGTGGATTAAGGTTTCCTAATCCCCATGGGAATTCTTTAATTTTCCGGGATAATTTTCAGCCTATGTGTTTCTGATATACACGTAGCCTGGGTATCTCCATTCCTCAGCCAAATCGGTTCATTTGTTGTGGCGTGAACAAACATCCATCACAAACTTTCACATTTTATAATATTAGTAGGATTTTAACGACTAATTTAAAGAGATTATAAAAATCTCTTTATTACTTACAGCAAAAGATTTCACATTATTATTTATTAATTAAAATTGTCTCGGTATTCAAGACTCACATTCAATAAACAGCGCGGTCGTGCGAAATAACTTAAGTGGATTAAATCTGACAAGTCGAGTAATAGGCGTACCATAAGCCTTTGAACCGAAGATATGATTGTTTAGTGATAATATTGTTTTATTAAATAATGAGTAATTCTTATTAATGCCTGTTATATATGCGAAAGTTTTGTTTATCTGTTTGTTTATCTGTTTGTTGTATTTTTCTTCAATCACGCTGCAACATAGCTAGACACGGATTGATGTGATTTTTTTGTTGAGTTGAGGAGAGAGTGACTTATGCTACTTTCTATCCCGAAAAACCAAAAAGTACTCATGGGATTTTTATAAAATAATCCGAATAAATTGGACGAAGTTGAGGGACTAATTGCATTTCTCAAATAGCATTCATTCTATTATAAAAGTACAAGTTTAGTGTGTTTGTTTGCTCGTTTATTGGTATGTTTCAGTACGTTCTGTCAAAATTTTCTAAGGGCACTTTTCAAATTTTTAGGTATTCACGATAACTTCGGATAGATTAACAGCAATAAAGCACCATAACTGCCATAAGATATCTGGAATAAATTGTTTTACCATGAAACTACTAAGAGAACACTGTAAAATAAATAATTAAACATTTCTTCTTTGCAATTTAACCGTTGCTGTCTACTTAGCGTCCCTCTTTGTGGGTGCTACTTAAAAGGGGAGGGCAAAAAGGGAAGCTACACAATGTCTTTTAGCAATGTCTTCTCAATGATTTTTCGCAATATTTTTCAACGTATTTTTTCGTTTAAAATCTTCACTGGAAATGTTCATTTCTTTCATAAAACATGTCTACATTAAAACAGTGAACTGATTGTATTACCGTATCTAAAATTATTTATTTATTTAGAGTTAAAAAAATAATAATATACTAAAGTAAATTGAAAATAATCTATAACTAAATATTAAAGTAATAATATTGTTCTTCCGACCAAAACCGACTACGGCGGTTAATCTCCGCAAAGATTGAGTGAGAGATGTTATAGTGCAAACGTGTGGGCGCAAACACAGGTGCACTCTATATTCCCTCACTCTGATAGCCCGACAGGATGGAAAATCCAACACGACCGGAGAGAGATCAGGCGCAGCACCGACAGCTTTACATGCTCTCCGAGGCACGGGGGTGAATCACCGCCAAACTCCTTACAGTACAGTACGGTGTAAGGTACAGTTTTTGGTCCGACCTAGTAATCGAATCTAAGACCTTGTCATCCTCAGTCGAACTTGCTAACCACTAGACCATCAAGCAAGAAGTTTTCCGATCTTCAATAGCCTCTACGTAAGACAACCGTAGCACAATCGTAGCAAAGGTTTAAGAGAAATAGGAAATAGCCCTATTTCACCATCACGAATTAAATTTTAACCGACGACATTGCGGATAACTGACAAAGGGCCAAAGTAGCTAGCCAATCATTGATTAATTTTAAGCAGACGACCTATAAAATAAATAAGTGCGAGTTGGACTGACGATCAAAAGGTTCCGTAACACCATACAATACCGACTTAGTCGTATATCTTGTGTGGTGTAAATCTTTATATTATACTAGTTGATGCCCGCGGCTTCGCTCGAAAACGTAGCATGAAACACAAATAATATTAGGTATATTGTGTTGCATTACTTGTAAGTACTAAAATCTGATCTATATTAATTGTTATTTTACTAAAAATTACTCAAATTTGAAAACTGTACGTGTACATACGTATTTGAAGTATAAACTGCTCTTTAGATAGAAACAAATAACGTGAAAACATGCTGTCGTCTTGAGTCTGTTTTGTATAGAGATATATTTTATTATTTGCTGATAGAGAAGGTTTCAACACGTTGTCGCTGAGGATTTGGACTCGCTAGCTATAAAAGCTGAAGCTGCAGACTCATGTGACGAACGAACAGACGGACAGACAACATAGGCTTTATATTAGGTTCCCATTTTTTATACGGTACCCTAAAATGTTTACGATAGCCCTCTTTATTAATCTTAATGTGCCCTTTAATGTTTGAAGAGTATAAATGAGCGGAAATTAAACGCCATGCACCTGTCGTAGAGACAGCCCTCGTTGCGAGCTTGCAAATGACGTTCTATTTAAAGTGGTTATGACGTTCACTATAACGTCACTAGAGAGCAAAGTGCAGTATTAGCAGATCTCCCACTAGGTGGACCGACGACATCAAAGTTGCAGGGAGCCGCTGGATACAGGCCGCGTAAGGCTCTCGGCCTTGTGGAAGTTCATGCAAGAGATCTTTGTTCAGGAATGGTCGTTTCTATCGGTTGACAAGAAAGAATAGAAATAGAAAAAGAAATATTTTTATTTAAATAAACTTTTACAAGCACTTTTGAATTGTCAATGAATCTACTACTGGTTCGGAATGCCTTTTCTTGCCGAGAAGAGCCAGCAAGAAACTCGGCGGTTGCTCTTTTCAAAAAAAATAAAAAAAAATTTACAATAGTTAATGAAACTATGCTATGTATACAGTGCTTCCACGATGAAGCTTCCTAAGTCCAATACAATACAAATACAACTAAATAAAATACAAATAAATACAATCCAATGCATGTTAAGACGAGTAGACAGAAAGCAGACCCATTCCCGTTGGTGGCACCCGTTCACGAGCATGACGCATGATCCAGCCGTTGCTTCGCTCAACCATATTTGAATAACATGGTTTCTAATCATCACAAGGCATTCATCAAGTGTCAATGTGGGAAGTAGGAACCTTACGATAGTAAGGGATACTATGTTTATGGTGGAAACAGCAACGTCTGAGCATGCAATATTTATACAAGCACCTCGTATAAATAATCGTCTTAAGCTCGCTGCATACGTAACGTGCACGGGACGTGGACGGGACGGGGCCCGAACGTGGTTAGTAAACACGGACGGGAATTTTTAATGCATACGCAACGTGGCAATAACTCAGAACTAACGTGCTAGTGATGTGAACAAGGAAAGATGGATTTTTCATTTGAAGAATTGGCTTTAATTGCTATTGCTTTAGATGATGAAGAAGCTACGGCCGTCAAGAGGAAAAGAAGATTTTCTGTACATCCTACATGGCAGAAAAGAGAACAAGAAGGAGAATACCACACTCTTTACAAAGAACTTTTGGATGACGAGACTCAATTTTATAAGTATTTTCGTATGACAAAAGAATGTTTTGCTTTACTGGAAAATAAGCTGAGCCCTCATTTATTAAAGAAAGATTGCAAAATTATACAAAGCTGGATGTGATCGTACACACTCGATTAGTTTTTCCATTCGTCCATTTTTGCTTGGTAGGTAAATACACAAACATCACTACTTAGCTCTCCGGAGCGAACGGGGCGACTGTGCATACGCATCGGAATCACGTACGGGACGGGGCACGTGCGGGACGGGACGTGCTAAACATCGTCGCCGACGATATTTTTCCCGTTCCGCGCGTAGCACGTTCCCGTCCCGTCCGTGCTCCGTGACGTATGCACAGTCGCTTACATTTTCTATGAAACGATATTTCCAAAACACCACGTCCCGTCCCGTCCACGTCCCGTCCCGTCCCGTGCACGTTATGTATGCAGCGGCCTTAAGTGTGAACGGAACAGACATTTTTGTCGCAATACTGTCGTACACTTTCTCGTCTTGTCGTGTACTTTTAGTGATTTGGAACTTTACTTGCTTTTTAAATTTCGTATTCTGTCTCTTTGGCCTAGTTGTTAGCATATCCATCTGTGGATGATAAGAGCTCTAGGTCCGATTCTCGGGTAAAGCCAAAAATGCAAGTTTTCTCCCAAGAAATTCCCATTCTAGCCCGAAGTTAGGATATAGGCGGTTATCCCCTTGCCTTGGAGGCACGTAAAGTCGTCATTCTTGCGCCTGATCTCTCTCCGGTTGCGTCGAATTTCCATCCTATCGGACTATGAGAGTGAGGGAATCGAGAAAGCACTTGTTTTTGTGCACACACCTGCATTTTGAGCTGTTATCAAGTACGCTCTGAAAATTTCCAATATACGCTCTGAAGCCATTTATGTTAAATGAAGAGAAGACAAGAGACTATTGACATCCAAAACAAAGTACCCAAGATTAAAATTAAAGCCAAATTAAGACTCGCAAAGCCAAATATTTAATCTCTAATCGGAGCCAATATAATTTATCAAGTGAACTGGGATTAATCTCAAATTCATTCTAAGTATTTAGTGGGTAAGTACTTGTCAACCGTTTAGGAGTTCACAACTTTACTAATTCTATTATCAGCTAGTCAGCTAATCATCAGCTAGTCAGCTAGTATTCAAAATGCGAAAGTTTGTATGTTTGTTACTCAATCACGTCGCAACGACTGAACCCATTTGGCTGGGCACAGAGATTATTTATTTATTTATTTATTACCAGTTACAAAGTTATATACATTTACATGATAATTCGCATCGAAAAAATCGATATATTATAGTCTGAAAAATCGATATATTATAGTCTGGACATAGGCTATTTTATCCCGGGAAATAAGAGGGTTCCCGCGGGAATAAAAAACCTTAATCCACGCGAATGAAGTCGCGGGTATCATCTAGTATTATAAATGTGAAAGTGTGTTTGTTTGTCGATTCATCCTTTAAGCACATAGTTACGGAGGTATAGATCGATGTGATGTTTATGCTTGGCTTGACATAATAGGCTAATCCTTAGTAATCTTTACTAATATCCTTATTAATATTATAAATGCGAAAGTGTGTTTGTTTATTGGTTTGTGAGTTTCTCTTTCAATAACGCTGCAACAGACCTACAGATCGACGTGATTTTTGCAAGGGTATAGTTGAGGACCTGGAGAGTGACATAGGCTACTTTTTATCCCGGAAATTCAAAGATTTCCTCCGGGATTTTAAAAACAAAATCCATGCAGAGAAGTCGCGGGTATCAGCTAGTAACATTATATGACAAAATAACAATGTGACGTTATATTTTAGCCTGGAAAAATAAAGGGATCGCAAACCTAAAAATAAAACCACCTCTTATAATACCTTATTTCTATTTAACTTGCTTTAAGATCATTGCATGACGTAGTGTCAAAACAATATTGAAATAATCCTAAGTACTTACTTTGTGCGTTGGTGGTGGTAGGCCCCAGGCAATGAGTCAATTAGTATAACATAAACTTCATTTCAGAAGCTGAAATAAGTAAAAGTAGGTATCTGTAATACTAGAACAGTTCTTTTTCTCATCTTTAGTGAATCGTTATAAATTTTGCTCTACAAAAATGGACTTTATGTGAGGAGTGAAAAGACGAGAATTTACTGATGCAGATAGCTTGTTTAGGTATTGATTAAGATGTTAGTTTAACAAGTTTTACAGTTGGGAATCACCTTGACCGCGACTATTGTATGTTGAGACGATATGCATGACAGACTAATACAGTAAAAGCTCCTTATTCGCGCTTCCTTTATTCGCGTTTTCACTATTCGCGGATTAAAAAAATGCGACCCAATACCTATATTCGCGGCTAGATTTCTCTATTCGCGGATCTAATCGGTACATCGGTAAAAATAACAAGGATTCCAATAGGTATCAAGCCCAATATTCTTTGTAAACGCGTCGTGAAATGGACTAATATTTGTAAAATCTCAGTGAAGGTTTAAGAATGGCAAATGAGCTTTGTGATTTTTTTATGAAAACTGATGATCCGTCTATAGAACAAAGTCTTATTTTTAACCGACTTCCAAAAAGGAGGAGGTTATTAAGAGGCAAATTGCTAATGCCACTGCTGAATATCAGTCTGAATTGAAGGAGCTTTTAAAAAGCGTCAAGCAAGAAAAAATTACAAAATTCTTTAAACCATTGCCTAAACCTGAAAATAATAATCAATCAAATATGGTCAAAAACTTAAGTTAATGTTTTTTATTTTGTCACCTAGGAACGTATCCCCTATAATCCCATATAAATTACCATGCCATATTCACGGTTTCTGTATTCGCGGCACATTTGCGGAACGTATCCCCCGCGAATAAAGAACTTTTACTGTAACTTGTACTAACTCAGTAGTTAGTGGCTGAAGTTAGCGTGTCTTATATTAATATTTGTTAAAATTTTACGACAAACCAATAAACCATAATAGGCGAATAATATCAGACAATTGTAATATAATATCTGGAAAATGATTTATATTTTACACACACACACACACACATACACACACATTCACACGCACACACACACGCACACACACACACACACACACAATTTTTAAATTACTATTAGGGAAGGAAGTGACTTCCACAATACACGGAATCCTAGTGTGGAACTCACATTTTTCAATTTACTTTAGTATACTCGTATTAGGTCGTAACACTACTTACTCTATAATATTTCATGCTCTTTTGCCCCACTGTGCGATAGCGAAACTGCCTTCGAACTGACGGTGTTTAATGGAGGGATGGGTGGACAAATGAGTCGGGCAGGTTATTAGTTGAAAGCACTCGCGCTCAGTGCTGGCTGCGAAGCATCTCTAGATCTCGCATTTCTCACACAATACAATATTAATCACTAATTGGAGTAGCTGAGGAATAATATTATTAATCAAGATATACAACGCTATGTTTCTGTTAATAGAAATAAAGAGGCTGCTGTGTAACGAAACCACGAGCCCAGGGTACTCTGGTTGGTACTCTCACTGGCTGGTGGTTACGCACATAGGATCAGGGATAATAAAGATGCTGCTGATGTAATGAAGACACGAGCCCAGGGTACTCTGGCTTATGCTCTCACTGGCTGCTGGCTACGCACATAGGATCAGGGATTCTTCGACAATTAAACACGATTCACGAATCGCACTCGAACTTGGCTTTCGGCCTTTAATGTTCTTCTTCTTCTTTATCAACCGATAGACGTCCACCGCTGGACAAAGGTCACTTGCATAGACGTCCACAGGCCTCATTCTTGCGCCACCTGAATCCACCGGCTCCCTGCTACTCGTTTGATGTTATCGGTCCATCTAGTGGGGGGTGTGCAAACACTGCGCTTTCCGGTGCGGGGTCACCACTCCAGCACCTTGGAACCCCATCGACCAGATCTTCGAACTATGTGCCCCGCCCATTTCTGTTCCCCCGTTGCTGCGTGATGGAAGGATAAACTTACAAACAAAGGCACTTTCGCGTTTAAATACGGATAACTTTAGTAAGGATGAATATTATGTGTGACATTTCACCTAAATCCTCTTCCGTAACATTAATAACAATTTATATATTCTTATAAGCAAAATTTTCTGTAGCGTATCCGAACTTCATCGTCATAATAGCTTTTCAGGGTAAGGGAAGTCAAATATCTTCTGAATATAAAAAGGAAAGGCCTATAAAATGTAACATAATAATATTGAAGGCGCATTGATAGCTTCGATGATAAATTGATAAGTGATGTTCTGGTTCATTACGCGTTAACTGTGCTACTTTTCTTGAATATGCTTATGTCTATTCGTGCACCTTTAAGAAAGTAAACTGAAAAAAATAAATCTCTAAAATTGATTGCAACAGTGTAACAATCGCAATGACTTCTGATTTGTTGGAGTTAATACCTACTCTCCCGCTATTGGCAAAAATGCATTTGATGCAGCAAGAACACCATAAATTCAGCCAATCAGAAGTCATTGCGATCGTTACACTGATGCAATCAATATAAAAAAAATACCACAGCATTTATCAAAAAAATTTAAAAGACGCATACATTTTCATCGCCAATTTATATGCCACTGTGTCAATGAATAAGCAAAGAGTTAATTACAGTTATATCATTGCAATTAATAAAATAATTATACCTATTCACTATCTACTATCATCCTTAAATTTTAGTGAACACCTGAGACCAATTGGGTGATATTTAACAACGATTTGGTTTTGATTAATGTTTCAAGGATACCTAACCATACGGATAATTTCTGGATTTAGGTTACGTCTTAGGTACTCTAGAACGGATAATGTCTAGATTTATGTTACGCCTTAGGTGCTCTAAAATTATTATTGAGGTACTTCTGGTGAAATAGGCCATTAGTTCGTAACGAAATATCTGGTAATAGCTTAGAACGTTTTACCAACATTTATAAAATCGAAGACCAGAACAGTTCTTACTTTTCTTTTCGAACTTAAATAATTTTTATTATGTGCGCCATTTCAAACAGTTTTAAGCTACACCGTGGATTATTCCACGTCAATCCTGTCCGCGGAATTGAGCGGAATAAGTCTTTTAATATAGCGGCTTTAGTTCCAATTTTGTCCACCTGAACAGATAAGTCGCTGTGACATTTAATTCGGCTAGCCCTGGTCTTAAAGAGTCGATAGGAAAGTAACAAAGTGAATCGACGTTCCCTTGTTGCCCTCGTTATTTGAGAACTTAGAGATAAAATCACTAGGTAAAAGGATTTATTTTCGTATCGAAGCGACAGTTTCCAGTGCTAAATGTTCCAGAAGTTAATTAATCAGAGCCAGGTGTGTCGTTACGCTACCGTGGGGTAAATCACCTTCTTTAATTAAAAATTCCTTGCCTTTAAAGTCTTTTGTTATAGAATCCTACAAAAGCGAACTAGATGGGTATATACGACCCATCTTGATTGAGAAGTGAGTGATTAGTAAAATCCATACCATAGTTGAATACCTGGAGAGTGACATAGGTCATTTTTTATCCCGGAAAATCAAAGGGTCCCCTAGGGATTTTTAAAACTAAATTCACACGGACGAAGTCGCAGATATCAGCTAGTAATATTATAAATGCGAAAGTGTTTATTTATTGGTCTGCCCTTCAATCACGCAGCGACTGAGCATATTATCGACGTAATTTTTTACATGGGTATCGTTCAGAACACTAAAAATACATAGGGTACATTTTGTCGCGAAAAAATAGAGCGCAGAATTATTCCTATTTGCGGAATTTGTCAATAGAGGTGGCTAGGCATTACATTCCAATAGGAATAATTCTTACCCCATCAGATTGTATTTTTAATATTTTTTTAATAAATTAGGTCGTATTACCACAATATCACCAATATAACAACAAATGCACTCAGAAAATTATAAAAATATGCACCATTTTCTTAGAGACCGAAAAGATAACAAAGAATATAATATGTAATATAGTAGCTACATAGCGTAGAGGGTTTATTAAATAAACTGTCCGATCGCCCGGTCGTAGAAAAGGGATCCTTGGGTACCTTTTATTGACGTGTTGGGAACTTGGGACTTGGGACTGATCTTGCGATAGGTAGAGATGCTCCAAACTTGCTCTTGTTTGTTGCGTAGATACAAATAAACTACCTTTGCGAAAAGGGATTTCCTCAATTCTAAGAATTCACTTAAGTACCTCTTCTTTTCCACATTAATGATCTAAATCTAAAATCTGAATGAAAAAATCAGCTTGAAGTTAAATTAATAAAAGTTTCTTACACCGTACACCAAGTACACATAGCATATTCGCATTCAAGTAAAACTCTTATGCCGTTAGCGTAAGCGTTAATCGTTTGGCTGGTATAAACGACGTAAATGTCAAAAAATATATTAATACATTCGTATTTATTTATTGAAACGACGTATCGACATATTTTTACATTTCATTTCTACTCTAACGCAGTGGGTCTACGGGGAATTACGAATTCCCCGTAGACGCATTGGTGGGAGAAGCCGATGGGACCACGGGGCATCGGCCATTTTGCTTTGTATTGTATTAACAAATTAAAAAAAAACTTTTTCTTGAATAAGAATGCATATGCGGCTATCTGTAACAAAAAAAACATTGCAAATTCTTTACAACTTATTCCTATTACAAAAGATTCGTGAAAAGCAACAGATCTGCGAAACAATCGTGAAAGACGTTCGCCTGAGTGCTCTTGACTAATTACCTGTCCTGGATCAATTCTTCACTTCGACGGCAAATAACTGGGTCTATTAGACATGTCTAACGATTACGATACAATTCGATTCTATTCTATTCTATAAGGCCAGCGTCCACTAGAACCAAATCGAGTTGCGCTAAATTAATCGATGCGCGTTGTAGTGATAACAAAGTTGCATGAATGGCATCGGCCTTGCATTAAGCTTCTAACAAAATACCGTGAAGTGTCGAAGCTTCATATTATATTTAGTCTTTTACGTTAAGAAAAAATGGCAACTCTTGTTTCGGTTTCGTGTATTGTTTCTTCCTGGCTCTATGACATAGTATACCTATCTGGCTCTTTTCTGTAGAATCCGCTTTCCAAACTGATGTTAAAGTCTTGACTCATCAAATGAGCCACAAGTTTGCCTATAACAAATATATAATTTCGAGTTTCTTTTCGTCTGTTCCATTCTTATTAATCCAAATAAACTAACTAGTATTATAAACGCGAAAGTGTGTCTTTCTGTCAATTACCTTTTAACTGCGCAACCGTCCAACCAACGCTAACGAGTACAGGACATAAGTGAGGTCTGGCACTCCCAAGGAAATCCAATGAAAGTTTTAAAACCTCTGTGAAACCTGTTTTCACGCACCATTTTACAAATAAACTTTTTTTATTATCCGTATTACGTATGCCCTTTGCGTATGCCCTCTATTGCTTCTGCAAACAGACAAACTTTTCTTCGAAAATAGGCCTAAGACAGGCTTGAAAAGCTTTTATTTATTTTATTCAATAATGCTAAGCGTACCATTATTCTTTTGCGCAACATTGTTTCGAATTTATTATTTTTATTTGATTATGTTAAAAGGATTTTGAAGTAAGCTTTCTCTTACAACTTCGCTCATTGTCATTTTGCAGTAATAGGGAGGACGTAATCTTACGGTAATAAGAAATACTAGTATGTTCATGGATAGGATAACGTAAGAACCATAGTATAGGAGCGTGGAGGTTCAATCAAATAGGGCCATTATACCTAATCATTGAAATTCAAATTCAAAATTTATTTATTTCATGTAGGCTAACTTGTAGCTCTTATGACACGTCATAAATCTACCACCGGTTCGGAATGCAGATTCTGCTGATAAGAGCCGGTAAGAAACTCAGCAGTTGCTCTTTTCAATAAATTTTTTTTTACATAGCTATGCTATGTATACAGTGCTTCCACAATAAAGCTTCAAAAATGCAAAAATGCATACGTAGGTACACCAATCCAACGCATGTCAAGATGGGCAGTCAAAGCAGACCCATTCCCGTTGGTGGCACCCGTTCACGAACATGACGCATGATCCAGCCATTGCTTCGCTCAATCATTGAAGAGTAAAGGCTCGTCTTGCTGCTGAGTTATATCTATGAAATTTTCAATTTGGTTCTAGATGTTTTGAATCCTAAATTCTCGATGGGTATACGTACGTGGTCTCCGTTCCAGGAAAAATATCGGTTTAAGAATAAAAAGGAAAAATTAATAGCCAATAATCACACCGTTGTTAAAAGAATAAAACATTTCCAAACCATTATTAGAGGAAAGGTACAGAAACAATCGGAATGAGTGGATTTTTAAGGGGAAATTGTAAAAATCTTTTCAGAAAGGAATTTCATTCATTATTACTCATCATACCGAAGTAAATTACGTGAGAATACATTTCTGTCCTGAGTTATATTTCGTAGGTATTATTTAAATAGAGGAATTTGTCTCAATAGACTTTTGTGTAATAGTATATTTATCGCATGTGGAATTTCGCGCGTAGCTGATCTTCGGAACGGCTGAACCGATTTTGTTTTGATATTTTAACTTTCACAAATAGATAGATAAAAATTAACCAAGTAAGTAATCTAGATCTGAGCTACTTTATATCCCGGAAATATTGGGGGGACAAAAATATTGAGGGATAAATACATTTTCATGACACTACTGCGGGCAAAACTAATTTTGGCACGGACAGCTTTTAGCTTCCTGGAAATAGGCATGGGAAGCCATTTCCAGAAACCTAAAAGCATGGTAGTATTAATTATTAAAATATTATACCTGTGTAGGGTATAGATCTTCTTCTGAATATATAAAAGGACTGACTGAATGACTGATCTATCAACGCACAGTTCTAACCATTGGGCGGATCGGGCTTGAAGGCACATAGATAGCTATTACGACGTAGGCATCGGCTAAGAATTTTTGAAAAGTCATCCCCTAAGGGGGTAAAATAGGGGTTGAAAATCGAACTTAACCTGAACGAAGCAGCGAGCAAAAGCTAGTCTAATAATAATTATGTTATACAAAACAAAATTCGTTTTGTGCTCATTTTATATTTGCGTGAACGCGTTGTCACTTTTTTAAAGTCGCCAGAATATCACGTTTTGAGCAATTTTTTCGCACACTGAGCACATTCGGTCTGTGTCCTAACAAAATAATGATTTATGTGTATCACGGAGAAGACTCCAACAAGAGTATTTGACTTAAAATGTAAACATCTCCATAATGGAATAAAATGAACCCTCAGACGTAACTGATGATAAATAAAATTGAACAAAACGAGATCAGCAAATGAAACTGAAAATTCTGAGAACGTAGTGAAATTGGTGGATTCAAACAGACTTGCCGGAAGAAGTGGGATATTTGCACGTTTTCCACATTTGTTTTAAGGCGAATTAGGGTTAAGGTAATTTTAAGCTTAAATTATTTTAAAGGTATTCTGGTTGTTCTACTTCTTATTGTAACTTTTCTTTCAGTGGCTGTCTTTAAAAATGATTACATCAGTGTAACGATCCTAATGGCCTCTGATTGGCTGAATTTATTGCGTTCTTGCTGCATCAATGCATTTTAACCAATAGCGGGGAAGGTACCAGCCAATAGGTCATCGTTACACTGATGTAATCATTTTTAGAGAATTGACACCGCTGTATCGTATTCTTCATATCTGAGTCTAATAATAACTCCAAGTAAATCAGATAAAGGCGTGGGTTGTTTTTGACTTTCAGTGAGCACTGTGAACTTATTAATGAGAAAACTGAAATTCGATTCCCGGCAGGGGCATTTTCAGTTTTTTTTTTAAATTATTTCTGGTCTAGACTACTGGGAGGCTTTGGCAATGGCTGGAAACCATCCTAGTAGAAAAGAATGCTGTTTAGTGATTTAGCGTTCCAGTCCAACGACTTTGGCGTATAATCAAAAAAATTATTATGGGCTGTGGCATCCTTTACTCAGAGAACATGACGTAAAAGGAAGCCTATTTACTGGACGTAATTTATTTAGTGAGGTTATGATAATACCTCCGGTCCGTTGAATAAAATATTTGTACACTGAATTGGGATTCTTGCGTACCCTTCATTGGTGTTGTTGGAACTAAAGCATCTCTTTCATGGACAATTTCATAGACTTTTATTAGTTGTAAAATACATTATGGGTGTCTACCTAACTTTTGCATAAAATTGCATATAAAAAATAATCTAACTATAATGTAGTTGTGTGTATATGTACAGAGCCCCAAAAAATAAAGTATTTTAATCAAAGCTCGTAAACCTTGTACCTACTTGAATTGAATGAAAAGATTTGACTTATACTTGACTAGTTAAATCACCTCGGTTTGCACGCACAGGCTGTACTTATCTACTTTTTTCTACTCTCATAAAACTTTTGCTCGCGATTTCTTCCACGCAGTGTTAAGTATAAATCCCGCGAGAACCCCTTTTTTCTGGGATAAAAAAAAATTATACACGACGACGAAGAGGAGGTCCTCATCTCCTCCTTTTTTCTTCGTCGGTTGAAAAGTACCTAGCGGCTCTCCAGGTTCTCGACTAAACCCATACAAGTCGAGTTGCTATAATAGGGTAAAAGCCGGATAGTTGCCTCGGACGGATACATGCCTCAGTTTCAAATGCTCTATGTTAGACGTATTGACAGTGTTTCTTTTCGGTTATAATTGAAAGCGCCCCCCGCGCAGGCCTCAGTGCCGCGTAAGCCGTAGAAGTAGGTGCACGTGTTTTGTCCGTGTGAGTAAAAATCTTCCGCGGCGGTACTTCGACGAGCGTCAGAATTATATTGGCAAGTAATCTCTGTTAAATATTTTTATAACTGATTGCGATTTTCGTAAAAAAAATATTTCTTTGAATGCATTAGAGTTCAAATTGCACTGTTTATTACGTTTTATTGTTAAATATTTTTTATTTATTTCGTAAATAAAAAGGGCAAGTATCCGTATCAAAAAGGATAGTTGCCTATCTGTCTTTTGCGGATAGTTGCCCTAGGGCAACTATCCGTAACTATACATTTTTAACGAGCAAAGACAGATTTTTTTCTTAGTTATTTTTTCATTTGGTTTTACTATTTTTTCTTGGTGATTTTTTTTTATTTGTTTTCATTAAAGTTTATATTAAATAAAATAAATATTCAACAGCAAAATGCCTCGCAAGTATAAACGAAAGTCAGGCGTGGTGCCGCGCCACATCAACTGGACAGAAGATAGTTTAGCACTTGCGTTCGAAGAACTAAATAAAAAACAAAAAAGTATCAACGAAATATCCCGGATTTATGGCATATCCTCTCGAACCTTAAGAAGACGGTATGAAAAGAGAAACCAGCTACTGGTAACCCAAGGTATGTCAAGGATTTAAAATTCTATATTTAGCTTATAAATAAAATAATCTATTTACATACCTACCTACTTATCTAATTGTATTTTTAACATTTTTAGGAAAATACCCGGTCCTTGGCTTTGAAAATGAAAAAAGACTAGTATCCCATATACTGAAGCTCGGAGACGCAGGATTTCCTCCTGAAAAGAGTTTAATTCGCCAATTAGCCTATCAGTTTGCCGAAAAACTAGGATTGAAGCACAATTTTAATAATGAAACTAAGATGGCTGGACCGCAATGGTTGAAAAGTTTCCTTGAAAGAAATCCCGAAATAGTTGTGAGGCAAGCTGAGGGCTTATCAATTCAAAGAGCGAAGGGTCTAAGCAGGGCCGAAGTAGCCAAATTTTTTGATCTGCTCATAACCGTCTTAACTGATAATGATTTACTGGATAAGCCGGAGCGAATTTTCAATATGGATGAATGCGGTGTCCAACTCAACAATAAACCTGGCAAGGTATTAGCCAAGAAAGGTACTAGAGCAGTGAAATCACTTACTTCCGGTGAAAAAGGTGAAACAATTACCGTTATTGCTTGTTGCAACGCTATCGGCAATTTTCTCCCACCTGTTCTGATTATCAAGGGGGTAAATAAAAAGCCAGAATTTGAAGAAGGACTTCCTCTTGGTTCCAAAGTTTATATGCAAAAGAAATCAGCATATATTTCCTCAGAACTTTTTTACAAGTGGCTGACTGAACATTTTATACCCCACAAGCCTCCAAGAAAGGTATTACTAATTTTAGATGGTCATTCATCACATTCCAGTGCTGTCAATATGCTAGAAACTTCTCGTGACAATGATGTGATACTGCTTTGTTTACCTAGTCATACTACTTCTGCTTTACAACCTTTAGACGTATCTGTATTCGGACCGTTTAAAAAATACTATTATGCGGAGACAAACAATTTTATTCGCACCAATCCACAAAAAAAACTGAACCGGTACAATTCTGGTCAACTGATAGCAAGGGCGTGGATTCGAGCAACTACACCTGCCAATGCAATAAGTGGTTTTCGCGGCAGCGGAATCTATCCAGTCAATCCAAATGCTCTGTCTGATGCTGAATTTGCTATATCAGATATTGCATTGGAGGAGCTTACGCAGGAACAAGAGTCTGAAACTATAAATGATCAAGTACCAGGCGCTTCTGGAGAACTAGCGTTACGTGAGCGCATACAGGAATCTGAATATGACCGAGGTAATGTACTAAGTCGACAGAACGAAGTGACTCTACAAGACGATCAAGTCCCAAGCTACTGTGATAAACATAATCCAGGAACTATCGTAAATGAAACTGAGAAGAATAGCGTGAACCAAAATTACACGCCACCTAGGCCGTCCTCGAGTCTTTTGGCTCTTTCTCATGATTGTTTAGCCCTAGGAGATGGCGAAATTGAAAATTACATTTTAGATAATACAGAACTATCATTACCATCGCTGATATCTTTAAATGAGTCACAGAACAAAGATCTACAAAAAGAAACACCATCGAAATTTTTACATCAATCATCTCCTATACCAAAAATTCCGCTGAGTATGTCTAAAAGGGCTAAACAATCAGCAGAAATTTTAAACTCGAATGATAAAATAATCGAGAAGAAGAATAAAACTGAAAAAGCAAAGGAAAGAAGCATAATGAAACAAACGAAAGAAACAAAAACCAAACCAGTTGGTAGCAAAGAAAGGATGACGAAGAAAAGAGGGCGACCACAAAAAGATAAAAAATCAAAACAATATAGAGATATTACCAGCAGTGAATCAGAATCAGATAGCACAGATTTTATTGATCTAACTAAAGGACGGGCTTTAAAGAAAAGAAAAATTCGTATCTACAGTTCTAACAGTGAAAATGAAGAAAATGTTACAAGTTCAAAAACATCTAAAGGAAAAGCAACTAAAGGGCTACCAATCAAAGGCAAAAAAAACAAAACGTCTATTAGAGACACTGAAAATATATTAAAAGTAAAAAATGCTAATTCAAAAATAGAAAATACCAATAAAGAAGTTTCAGTTGATAATTATTGTGCAGAATGTTTTGAAAATTATAAATTAACTAAATCGAAATCAGATTGGATTAAATGTGACATGTGTCGAATGTGGTTGCATGAAACTTGTACAACATTCAAAAACCATTGCCTGAGATGTGGCAAGTTGAAAACCTTGGCTTCTGGTGATAATCAATGCTAAGACCAAAGTTGATTACCATATTTTTAATATTTAAGATAAAAAAACCTTAGTATTTTTAAGTATTGATTAGGTAATAATTTAACTTCTCTTAGTACTTAATAAAGGATCTCAGTAAGTAATAAGGACTGAATACTTACTTAACAGATGCTAATGCCAAAGTTAATTCTTATTTTGTTTATTGTTCTATCTTTAAAATAAATAATAATGTTTCAATATTATTTTGGATACCTAATTACCATTTTTGAGTCTATTTTTGTTGTAATTTTATGTTATAATTTAACTTTAATTAATACTTAATAAAAGATTGTATTCAATAATAAAAACTGATTACTTAAATTAATATAAGTTCATTTCTATTTCAAAAAAAAAAACAAATAGGCAACTATCCTCACATTAGGCAAGTATCCCCCGAACCATTTTTAACGTTAGGCTACTATCCGCCATAGTAGGCAACTATCCCCTTTTTTAGAGGTCTCATAAAACAGGATTTACTCAAAACTAATAATATTTATATTTGAAAAAATAGGCTATGTTAGAAGATTAATAAACTATGTTTAAGAATACACTTTGAATAAAAAAATTATTGGTACACATTTTTAATAAAAGAGCTTTTTTAAAAAGTGTGGCAACTATCCGGCTTTTACCCTATGTTTGAAGTAAAACCACTAAACACATTAAGCATAGGGAGGATTTTAGCTTGAAATGCATCATTTTTAAAACTTATTTTGTTTTTATTTTATTGTTTTTATTTTATTGTTTTTATTTACCCTGTCTTCTTGTTTTTATTACCTGCTCATTTTTTTTATTCAATGACGAGATAGTCCTTGACTGCGATCTAACCTGATGGTAAGTGGCGATGCAGTCTAAGATGGTAGCAGACTAACTGGGAAGGGGCATGGCTGTGTAAATTCAACCCATACCCCCTAACAATAGATTAAAATATGATTTCAGCTTAATATTAGAAGGTATAGTTTTTCCTCCAAATGTGGGACAATATCTGAATATGCCACCGTATATATAAGGACAGTAACATGATAACTTATTAGTGATACTAGTGTGTTGAAGTGACGGCGCGTCAAGTTATGGTGAATTAAAAGAAGAATCGCAGGCGATGGTGCCTTCTCGGATATGGTTGTCTTGGTCAATTCTGGTGCTCTTCGCTTCTTTAAAACAAGGTAAGCAAATTAAGATTTTTTTATGTAATTAATTAATGCCCATTTTTACCAGTGTTTCGTAACTTTTACGGGCTACCTAAGCTAAGTTAGGTGATGGTTTCTGTCAATTTTGTTTTCACGAACCTTTGGGGAGCACCATAGTGGATTGTATTTAGGGGTTACCTACGTAAAGGGACTCCTGCTTAGGGAATGATTTATGATTTACTAGTTGATGTCTGCATTAATCCTGAGTGTGAGCTATCTTCATTCCAAATTTCAATCAACGCACACACACCGACACCCACACCCACACACACACACACACACACACACACACACACAAACTAAAAAATGAAATAGTAAATGCATTTCACTTCAAACCTTGAAAATTGAAGAGAAATGCCTATCGTCGTTGATAGGCACTGAGCCACAGAATCAGGGATCTGTGCGACCCAAAATTGTGGTCTGTCAAACTCTTTTGAACGACTCTTAAAGAGGTTTACTTAGTATATTTTGAGTACCTATCTATCTGAGCAGTAGTTGTTGTTAGCGCATTTAATTAACGAAATTAATTGCTTACGTGCCAACGTAATTAAACGGCAGTAGCGACTCATTTACATTTTAATTTTAGTCTGGAATTGAAACATCTATTTACCGTGCATGTTTGACACTTAATAGCTGTTTAATTCACTTAATATGTTACAGTACAATAAGTATTAAATAATATATTATTTAATACCCAGGCTTCATAGTTTTGGTCACAACCTAGAAACTACATTACGTTAGAATTTTGTAATTTAAATGCATCCTTACTAATATTATAATAAATGCCAGTGTGTCTGTTTCTTGGTTTGTCCTTCAATCACCTAGGATCCTAATCGATTCTAAGAGATCCTAATCGATGTGAATTTCTGCATGTTATAGTTAAAGACCTGGAAAATTACATAGTTTCAGTTTTATCCCCGAAAAACAAAGGTGTATGCGGGATTTTTGAGAACCTAACTCCACGTAGACGTAGTCGCGGGCAAAAGCTACTATTACTACTAAGATTTTGTATCGAATACACTCTGCAGTTAATCGTTCTATATACCTACTGGTATGTAAGTTTGACGTGTCGGTGTGTGTGTGTGTGTGTGTGTGTGTGTGTGTGTGTGTGTGTGCATGTGTGTGTGTGTGTGTGTGTGTGCGTGTGTGTGTGTGTGTGCTTGCGTGCGTACATGCGTGCATGTGACTGACTAGCGATTATGATGTAGTAACATGTCGGCGGTGTTTTAAATTTTCATTAGTCACTGTTCCGAAAATCACCCGATGTACGCAATCCCGTCCTTAATTTAACTAAAGATAAAAAGAATAAAAATTGAACATTTTGTTTTCTGCTCAATGTAGATGATTTGAATGAATTTGATTTGAATTTCTAATTCAATATTCGGTGTTGGTCGACATTCTACATCAAATGGCCACAGGTCTATAACTCATTCCATCTACGAGCTAGAGTTTCTTGTCATACGGGCGGACAGACAGGAGAGTGATTTAATAGGGCTCCATTTTGCCGTTTGGGTGCGGATACCTTAAAATGCATGCCGTAAGAAATGAGTTTATCAATCAAATTAACTTTGTTTATCTTAATATATACCTAATCTAAATTAAATTTATTTTAGTTTCAAGTTTAGAATTAATGAAATATTCATTTGTTTTGTTGTTGTAATATTGTATTAATGAACTTATTCATATCTAAATCAAGGACATCTAGGAATCTAGCCGGCAACGCATTGGTGGTGCATCTGGTACTATAAGTGTTCATGGTAATCACTTGACATCGGGTGACCCGCCCGCTTGATTGTCCGCTATTCATATTTAAAAAAAAACCGTAGCTGTCTTAAAAAGTAAAGAAGTGTTTTCTCGCAGGAAAGGCGTAAGTTACGCGCTATGCACATAGTACAGCGCATACGACATTCTTAGCTCGTCGACGATAGAACCATGCTACCATTGAAACACCTGTAAGAACGTTGTAAGCACCCGGCTACGTCCGTCGGTTACGCGTTTCTGCGAATGTTTTTTGCTCTTTATTTACGTTGGAAAAATAGATTGTAACTTATTGTTGTGGTGGCTACATTATGTAGGTACTAAACTTATCTAATGGATTATTACTTAAAATAGGGCTAGCATAGTTATCCAATGCTTCTTAAAATCAAACTAAACTAAATGAAATCTAGGTTTGACGATTTCACCCCTTTTCGTCTTGAAAATAATTATTACTATCGGCAACATCCCAAATGGGCTCACTGAAAATTAAACAAGGCATTACGTAACATTTAATCTTCCTACAATATATTTGTTCCTGAGATACGAAAATAACAGTTGGTATAGTACCTACGTTTATCTCACGAAGTAACGAGCGCTTTACTTGTGGTTACATCGTGTACATGCACATTGCGTAAGTGTGCGTGTTTGTCAGGAACCTAGGACGTGGAAGCTGTGAGGCGCGAGCAAGCTCTCGCTCACACTTATACAGATACGACACACACAACCATGAGCCACGAGCCCTCGTGAAAGAACTATGCCTAAGTAACGACTAACATCAGTGAATCGACCACCACGGTACGGCCACAACGGTGTAGTTGAGGACTAGTAGAGTAAGGTAGCCTATGTAGGCTTCCTCTTATCTCAAAATAACTGACGGATTTTTAAACATAGCCCCATGCTGACTAAGTCGTGGGTAAAAGTAGCATCTTATATTTAGTTAATGAGCTGGGGGCGGCTCTCTTTTGAAATAATATTAGCCAAGCTGATTGAAATTGACTTACATTCTCCTCTCCCCTTTAAATAAGCGTAAAGCTTATGTTAGGAGTGGGTACGACAATAGAGCAATGGGTGGGATTGAACCGTCAACCCAATAATTAAAGAATCAATAGCCCAACGGTTAAGGTGCGGACTGAAAACTGAAAGGTCGCAGGTTCGAGCCCCACCCGTTGCACTATTGTCGTACCCCTCCTAGCACAAAGTTTCCGCTAATTTGGACGGGAGAGGAGAATATAAGTCAAGTTCAGCTTGGCTAATATTCTTTAAAAAAAAAAACCCTTCATTTTTCAATCCGAACCTATTGAGGCTTAATTTGGTGTAATGTGTATCAACTAATTTCGTGTAATAAATGTCTCATCTCTATGGTCTGTAACTCAATGGAAACACAATATATTTCTGTTATGTGTATTCAATTAACTTTGAGTGAGGCTGACGTAACCAGTTACCACACACAAGCCCGTGTCCGGAACCGTATGACGCGGTACGGAAGCGTGTACCGGACGCCACGTCAGTTCGCCTGTCCCACGTCTTATTATCATTGCTATAATATGCTTGTAATATTTGTTGCTTTAATTCATTGGTACTATTAATCCTTTTACAGCCTAACGAAAACTGAAACCAGGGATTCAATACATGCCATGGTCTTATAACTGAGAAGTCTCGGGTTCGATTCCCGGCGAGATCAGTTTGGGAATTTATAATTTCTGAGTTGTCTCTGGTCTGGTCGGTTGGGAGGCTTTGGCAATGTACACTACTATACTCCTTCCAAATTAGCTTGCTACCATCTTAGACTGCATTGTCACTTACCATCAGGTGAGATCGCAGTCAAGGACTTGTCATCTTGTCATCAAATAAAAAAAATATACATGTACTGTAGTAGAGCTAATTTACTTAAATCAGGTATGACACAACGAATTTATAAAAGTAGGTATAATATATTACGTAAGTAACATAAGTTTCTATTCCTTTCTTTGGGACTTGGGAACAATATCCTATAACATTTTTGTTGCAGTCTTTTGAAGTAGAGTTTTTGTTGATAGCATGAATAGAGCGCTCTTCTTTTTGTTTTAGTGCCCATTCGTTATTACTACTTACTGACAAGGTCGTTTGTTAAGGCTTCGTACAAACTTCTCGGATAAACTTCCGAAACAAACTTAGACGCTTACCTACTGAAGGACTTCTGGAGATTCTTACTTGGACTCTAATATGTATGACATACTTAGGTACATGGACGCACTCAAACACACATACATACTCACGCTTATCTTTAGTTCTCGTGTTTGGATTATAGTTGTTTGTAGGACAATAGATATAAAGATTAAAGGTACCTTATGCATACTAATGTTGTAGATGTGAATGCATGTAGTTCTAGGTATCTCTGGCTGTTGATTTCCTATTCACAGCCCGATCGCTGTACTGATCTTGACTAAAAACACAAAATAATGTAGCTTTAATAAAGGAAAAGATATTTAAAAACGTAAATCCACTCGTAGTCCGAGAAAATTTAAAAAACCAGGGGAAACAATTCGTGTAGTTTTGTAAATTGGTTCAATTATACCTTGAGGTGTCTAGATGAACATACTAAAAGTCCCCAACGGGTGAGCTGAAAATCCCTTTTTTCAATTTTTTTTTGCTCATATCTCAAAAATCTGAAAATTCTACGATTATAACTTTGGGGCTACTAGATAAAAAATAGGTGATTAAGAATTGCCAATTTTTGACTTTATTTTCTCGGATGAAGTCGGAGCATTAGTTAGTGAATATTAATAATGTTAAAAAGATAAGAAGACATCTTTCGTGAACTCCGTAATATCGGAATATTCAATATTTTATATCATAGTTCTTTCATTTCACAAGGGCTCGTGGCTCATGGTTGTGTGTGTGTCGTATCTGTATAAGTGTGAGCGAGAGCTTTTTTTTTAATTCGAAATAGGCTTGCGCTTGACGACAATCAATACTAAATAGCACTGATGAGGTCTAGGTTGGAGCGCGCTTGCCTAGAAAATGCATATTCACTCTTGCCTTGAAGGTACTCAAATTATAAGTGGCAGGAAACACGGATGCTGGTAGAGTGATCCACACCTTAGCGGTTCTTATCAGAAACGTTGAATTGAAGCGTTTCGTTCGAGTAGGTTGAATTTTTACCACATAAGGATACCAACGCTCACGACTTCTCGCAGTTCTGTGGTGAAAAGGTGAAGGAGGAACTAGGTTGTGAAGCTTGCTCGCGCCTCACCGCTCCCACCTACGCTCCTGACAGGCACGCACACTTACGGCACACATACTTACGCAATGTCCATGTACACGACTTAACCACAAGTAAAGCGCCCGTAACTTCGTGAGATAAACGTACTATACAAGAGTATGATACAAGATGACACGTTTTGCGATGCAATTCAAACCGTTCTATGCTGCAGTGCTCGAAATGTCAACCAGCATTTGCTTGCTAATGAAAAAAAGACGAATCTATGAAACGGCCGGGAGTAAATCTCTCGCGAGCCGTGAAGCCTCAGTTTGAACAAAGCTCCGACATCGCGACTGGGAAATTCAATGAAAACTCGCGTAAATCATCGCGTGTACTCGGTGAAATTAATATTTTTTGTACCAGTACATGTTTTTTTTTTATTTCAAGTATTCGAGCACAACATAGGACTTAGAAATTTTATAGAATAGGTACATTAAAAAATGAATATAGTACACATTAAAAAATAGGTGATACATTTGCGCAATATAGGAGACTCCATGATTATAGATTAGAATGTCAGTTTAAAAGTAGCCTATGTCACCCGGACTATAATAACGAATCGCGATGATTCATAAGAACTGGCTCAGTTGTTTAAGCGCTATGGTGGAATGTTTTTAAACAGACACATACATACATATACTACTAAAATCATAACCCTTCCTTTTAGCAGTGATTGATTTACCAGCAAGTAGAGTAGGCTGGAGCCTAGGGCGGCTTTGGGCTCAAATTTTTTATGTATGTGTTACAGAAATTAAAAAGATTCATATATGTATAGGTACCTAAATCCTTCGATCATAGAAAAATAAGCATAAATCTCATTAGCTCCAAAAAAGTACATATAATTATTAAAATTTTATAAAAAGTATTTAACTACCTAATGTATTGTACCCCAAAAACTATTTCTTGTGCAACCAACTGAATAGTCAGTCGGGTTGTAAAAATATAATCTATAAAACTGACACAAAATTATTGTAGGATTCGATAGGGCGGCATGAATAGCCAGCCTACTGGCGGCAAATGTGTAAATCCGCCACTGCCATTTAGCTTTGCTGCAGTCGGGTAAATAAAAGGTCTTCCAAAAGAAATGAAAAACAGCTGTTCGCTGTTACTTCAGCCGCGTGGATTTAGTTTTTAAAATCCCGCGGGAACTCTTTAATATTCCGGGATAAAAAGTACGCCTACGCCACTCTCCAGGTCCTCAACTATACCCATGCAAAAAATCACGTCGACCCGTAACTCTGTAGCAGCGTTATTGAAGGAAAAACCAACAAACAAACACACTTCCACATTTATAATATTAGTAAGGATAAATTAAAAAATTGCGTCACAGATGACTACTTCATCCAAGCTACCATTCTATGGCATTTTGATAAAAAAATGATTTTATTAGTTGGCAACATTAGACGTCAATATAAAAAAATAAGGTTAAATAAAATAGTACTTTTGGGCAGCTTCGTTACAAGCGTTATGAAGCTAATTTAGGTGTTATACTCCGAAGCTAAGTGTTTACGTTCGGGACGGTTTGATATAACTAACTGACCCCTTTTGTACAACGAAACGCCATTAGACCGTCAGCCTTCGCAATGTTTATCAGCTAACAATAGGTACGCCCCTCTACGGTATTAGCTGTTGAAAACTTCAATAGGTATATTTTTGGATAATCAATACCACGGAAACATTAAAGTGGGATATTGCCTATGTTAATAAAAATTCTTTTCAAAAAACCGACTTCAAACGCCACTACAAAGTATAAAAATAATTTTATTTTGTACACGTTTGTTGAAGTCGGGCGGGCTTAAATAGAAACGATGAAACCGATACGCGATGCTCGCCCGATTTCAATAAACGTGTCTCTTATATGTCACCATAAGGTAAGCGTCGCAAATCGATTTCATCGTTTCTAGTTAAGCCCGCCCGACTTCAACAAACGTGTACAAAATAAAATTATTTTTATACTTTGTAGTGGCGTTTGAAGTCGGTTTTTTGAAAAGAATTTTTATTTTAAGCTTTTTAGTGTAGCTTGTTCCTGCTCTCTTTCTCCCCTTCCTCCAACGCTACGGCACTAATGTAGTTCTACACTTGGTACCTACAGTACTTATTAACAATACACAAGAGGACAAGGACTAGGAGCTCCATGATGTAGTCCATGTTTGGTACCAACAATATTATTTCGAAAGCGTCAGTTCGTAATTCCTCCAACTCTGCAGCATCAGGATTGAAGAGCTAGAACCTTGAGCATTATGATGAAGTATATGCTCGGTACCAACAATATCAATTCGTAAACGACAGCTCCAAAATCCTCATAGTTTAGGTAGGCAGTACCCCTGCAGCATCAGTATTGAAGAGCTAGGACCTTGAGTTCCACGATGTAGAATATGCTTGATACTAACAATATCAATTCGTAAGCGAAAGTTCCTAAATCCTCATAGTTTAAGTGGGCAGTACCCTGCAGCATCAGGATTCAGGAGCTAGAACCTAGACCTCGATGGTGTAGTATATGCTTATTACATACAATAACAATTCATGATTAGCAATTCCTAAATCCCTATAATTTAAGTGGGCAGTACCCTACAGCATCAGGATTGAGGAGTAGGACCTGGAGATCTATGATCTAGTATATGCTTAGGCTAAGCATACCAATTCGTAAACGACGGTTCCTAAGGTCCCATAATTTAGGAGGGAAATACCCCTGCAGCATCAGGCTTGAGGAGTTGAAGGTAAAGATTTTTATGGGACCATTTCGCGAGCTTACTCTGTCGATTAAAAAAAAAATCTCGTGAATCGGTCCAGAAACCTCGGAGTAATCGGCGGGCATACATAGAAAAAAAAAAAAAAAAAAAAAAAGATACCGGCCGAATTGATAACCTCCTCCTTTTTGGAAGTCGGTTAAAAATAAATTATTTCTAACATCTTCTTCTAAATACATAAAAGGCAAAGGTGACTGACTGACTGACTGAGTGATTTATCAACGCACAGCGCAAACGACTGGATGGATCAGGCTGTAATTTTGCATACAGATCGTTATTATAACGTATTTAACAATAATATTATAATCTTTATCTCGATGCACAAATAACTGCTTTTTAGCTCATTATGATTGTTTCTACGTAATCAAACACAGGTTTATCTGTTTTCCCGGGCTAATGTTTAGGACCTGTAAGGGATGAAGGGACACAGAAAAATAGAGAGTTATACAGGTAGAGATCCAATCTACGTTTTATCCCGGAATTTCTTAGGATTCCTTTGTTATTGATGTAAGTTGTATATTAATCAGGTGATCGTTTAAATACAAATCATACAAACAAACAAAATTCATAACCATTTTTAGACAATCGCATTATAGATATTTTTTTTTATTCGATGACAAGATAGCCCTTGACTGCGATCTCACCTGATGGTAAGTGAGGATGCAGTCTAAGATGGTAGCGGGCTAACTTGGAAGAGGTATAGCAGTGTATATTCAACCCATACCCCTAATCGGTTTCTACACGCCATCGTGCCGGAACGCTAAATCACTTGGCGGTACGTTTTTGACGGTAGGGTGGTAACTAGCCACGGCCAAAGCCTCCCACCAGACCAGACCAGAGACAATTCAGAAATAATAAATTCCCAAATTGACCCCGCCGGGAATCGAACCCGAGACCTCCCAGTGCGCCAGGGAGGTCGTCAAAATATAGATATGCACAGAATCAGATACTTATTATGTGTTTACAAAATTTCACTGACTATCTTTCGTGTGTATAGGACTCACTCGGGAGTGTTTCAGGGAGAAGTTTCTTAAGTCGGCATTAACGAGTATCTGACAGAGACTCTTAAAATAATTCCTAGCAGATTTTATCTGAAACGCCATGCTATTGTGCCGTCTACTTTACATTATAAAACTCTTGTGATATTTACGTCACAAACGTCTTTGTTATCCAAACGCCGTCGGACCGGAAAACTCGCATTTCATGTAAGGACCTTATTAATATTAGCCCAAGAGAGAATATTATTTAAAAACAATCTTTTTTTTTATTGAACTATATACTTTTTGGTTCAGCTTTTCCTCACACGTGAAGGATTCCGCACAATCGTAACAGCGATCGTTAAGGTCGAGGAGAAAACGTTAAAAAGTCACGTTTCTTATACATATTTTGGAAAGTCGGCGGGAAAATTCTCGGGTCTATATAATAGTACGGGTTGTTACGTTCCCTCAAATATGGTTGAGCGAAGCAACGGCTGGATCATGCGTCATGCTCGTGAACGGGTGCCACCAACGGGAATGGGTCTGCTTTGTCTGCCCGTTTTAACATATTGTATTGAATTGTATGTACCTACGTTTGCATTTTTGAAACTTCATTGCGGAAACACTGTATATATAGCATAGCTTTTTTTTTTAAAGAGTTTCTTGCCGGCTCTTCTCAGCAGAGTCTGCATTCCGAACCGATGGTAGGTTTATGACGTTTCATAAGAGCTACAAGTTGGCCTACATGAAATAAATAAATTTTGATTGATTTGATTTTATTGATTGATATAATGTTATGATTAAGGCAAACCGAGACCCCTGGAAGTTTCCAAATAAGAACATTGTGAACCCACCGTGGACCAGCCGATAGGTCTTATTTGCCATACTACAACTAGAGGTGGTTGATAAAGCACTTAGCAACATATTACAGCATGCTATCTTTCCATAGCACACAGCAAGTGCTACATACGTAGGTGCGGTGGTGCTACGATGCTATAAATATCACGCGCTGTAGGCGGTGTAGCACACTGCTCGTAGCAGCGGCGCTGAGGTGACCGGGCAGTTAGCAGATGGATTTATCGCAACTCGCAATAAACATGCTATGTGATTTAGCGTGTTGCAAGAAATAGCGCGCGCGCCGGCCGTCCACAAGCTTCCTAATTAAAGTTGCTATAGCATAGCATTTTTTATAGCATGCTAAAATGTTATAGTTTATAGTAAGTAGCATGATATTGATTTAAAGCATTTTTGAACAACTCTAACTACAACACAAAAACCCCATAATAAGTGTCAGCTTTTACCAAACACCTTGTCAAAATTGCCTACAGACTCTTGTACTATATTGTATACGTATGAATAAAATAAGCAATATCCTTGTAATAACGAAATGGCGGTATCTAAATAAACTCGTGGAATACAAAGACACGAGACTTTTTGAAGGATATTGGTCACGTGCTTCAGTGATTACACAAGAATTGTGACCTATCCTCTTTTGTGCACAGATATTTCAAAAATTAATGAATTTCTGAGTGGTATCTAGCTATTTCACGCCTACTGAAGGGGGAAAATGGAATGGTCTGACACAAAATATTATTATGACTGCTACATAATATGACATTGTTATTACTTATTGCATACTAGATGCCCGCGGCTTCGCTCGCGTAAAAAATAACCTATGTCACTCTCCCGGTCCTCTACTATACCCATGCAAAAAAGCAAAAAATCACGTCGATCCGTTGTTTTCTTTCAGCGTGATTGAAGGACAAACCAACAAACAAACACACTTTCGCATTTATAATTTTTTTATAACATTATTACATACTAGCTGATGCCCGCGACTTCGTTCGCGTGGAATTAGTTTTCAAAATCCCGCAGGAAGTATAATTTTTTTCGGGATAAAAAGTAGACTATGTTTTAATCCAAGGTATAATCTATCTTCATTTTAAATTTCAGCTAAATCGGTCTAGTACTTTTTGAGCCAATTCGTTACAAACATACTTACATACAAATCTTTCCTCTTTATAATATTAGTTTAAGTATACTTAGATTACATAGAGATACATACATGCGGTTGCTCGCAATGGGGATGTTAACACTAATCACAAATTAATGTTATTGTTAATTTTATGATAGTTTGTAGGATTAGAATATCGAAAATCACATTTTTGTAATTTAATATAACTTAATAAATTTATTAAAAATGATTTTAAATGCTATACGTATAATCTGATGTCACGTGACTGCAAATGCCAAGAAGAGCTCGTGACGTCACTAGACGAACCGCGAAACAAACGGAGTGATTATAGGTATAGTACGCGCCATGAAAGAAGTCCCGCGGCCATCAGGTGGAACTAATAGATTTTACATACAATAATTGCCTAGACATACGACTACTAGCGCCGCCTCTATGGGACTTCTTTCGTGGCGCGGACGGACCGATGACGTCATGTCAGTCAAGTGACAGTTGTAAGAGTGTTTTAGCGGGAAAATTCAAAATTACTTTATTTTGTACGGGTAGAATGCTTGTAGACTTTCTTGCAACAATGTTTGAATCGTGTTTAAATTACAAGCCATGAAGTTAAGACCACAGTAGGTATTTCCACTTCCAAGTAATACATTCCTCAGAGCCACGATTGTTCAAAGCAACTAAAGTTTATCATACTAAACGTTCTCCGTCGTTAATAGATAGTTTGAGTTCACTCAAACGAGCTGGCGGGTCACCTGATGTAAAGTGATTACCGCCGCCCATGAACACTTGTAGTACCAGAGGCATCACCGATGCATTGCCGGCTTTTCACAAAACTGTATATATTTTTCTACGTTTACCGTTACACAAATTCAAAATTCAAATTCAAATTCAAAACTAATTTATTTCATGTAGGCTAACTTGTAGCTCCTATGACACGTCATAAATCTACCACCGGTTCGGAATGCAGATTCTGCTGAGAAGAACCGGCAAGAAACTCAGCAGTTGCTATGCTATGTATACAGTGCTTCCACAATAAAGCTTCAAAAATGCAAAAATGCATACGTAGGTACACCAATCCAACGAATGTCAAGATGGGCAGTCAAAGCAGACCCATTCCCGTTGGTGGCACCCGTTCACGAGCATGACGCATGATCCAGCCATTACTTCTCTCAACCATATTTGAGGGAATGTAACAACCCGCACCACACGACACCACCACAAAAATGTATTTATGTATTTTTTTCTAAGACAGTCCTTGACTACGATATCACTTGAAGGTAAGGTGTACTGATTAGTTGACAACATTCCTATTAACGGATTTCCGTCCCCATTAAGCCTCAATAAGCCTCAATAGCCTAACGGTTAAAGGTGCGAACTGAAAACTTAAAGGTCGCAGGTTCAAACCCCACCCGTTGCACTATTGTCGTACCTACTCCTAGCACAAGCTTTCTGCTTATTTAAAGGGGATAGGAGGATATTAGTCAACTTCAACTTGGCTAATATTCTTTAAAAAAAATAAAAATAAAAAAAATAACGGATTTAAATCGTCATTAATAGAATAGAATAGAAATATTTTTTATTCAAATAAACTTATACAAGTGCTTTTGAATCGTCGATGAATCTACCACTGGTTCGGAATGCCCTTCCTGCCGTGAAGAGCCAGCAATAAACTCGGCGGATGCTCTTTTCAAAAAAAAAAAAATTTACAATAGGTAATGAAACTATATGCTATGTACCTATACAGTGCTTCCACAATGAAGTTTCAAAATGCAAAACAATCCAATACATGTTAAGACAGGCAGACAAAAGCAGACCCATTCCAATCCAATGGATTTCCATCTCCATTAACGGATTTCCGTCCCCCAGGCCTGGGCCAAGCGACGGATGTGGACGTGCGGATATCCGCGCCCAGCTGGGTGGCGCGCGGCGGCTCGGCCACGCTGCGCTGCCTGCACCAGGTGCCGCCGCAGCTGCTGTACAAAGTGGAGTTCCTGCGGTCCGGCGCCAAGTTGCTGCAGTACGTCCGAGAGCGCGTCCCGCCCTACACCAATTACACCTTCCCTGGAGGGAAACTTAACGTAAGTTTCATTTCGCGGTGAACGTGTCTACAAAAAAAATGAAAAATCTTTTTTTTTTTTCATAAAACGGGTTACAATGTGGTCCATTATGAACTGCCAAAACGACATAGAGGTATAGTCAATATTCCACAAATTGCAATACCAGTTAGGGCTATATGAACCTATTGAAAAAAAAACAATATTTTAATCGTAATAAATATTGTTTGTTTCACAATATTCTACGAACCATGTCAATCTAAAAGCTTATACGTTGTTTTGGATGTCACCAATTGTGTTTTTATGCTACGAGTAAATTTAAGGGCCATAACAACGTTTATCTATTTACACTATGCCAAAGATACCAAACTACTAGAATTAAGGTTAAATTATAATTTATTATTATCATCTTCAAAGTTTATTGGACCATTTAAAACATTGTAATACATTTCAATAATTCATTTGATGCATTCAAATATATACTAATGCATTAAACCGCAAAACATTTATTACCTATTCACGTGAACCACACATTTCAGAAACTTTGTGGTAGACAGGTACTAAAATATTCTAAAATCGCATCGCACATTGCTTTATTGCGGTAGAGTAGCGAGTGCAAAAGTTTTTTACTGAATATCAAAAGCAAAGTGGAATAATAAGTGGGAATTATTTTAATAAACTTTATTAGGTTAAAGCAGGCACAGCTGGTAGGAATAATTATTCTAGGAGTGTGCATCCAAACCTCGTGCAAATTGAATTTGCACGGGGCAAAAGTTTTTGATAATTTCACGAGTATAACGCCAGTAAAGTGAAAATCCTTCTCTTTTTTAGGGTTCCGTGCTCAAAGGATCCCAATGAGATCCTATTACCATAGATAAAGGACATGACTAAGCCTCCAATGTCTGTTCGTCCGTGTGTCGTAATAACTAGATGCTTGAAATTTTCACAGAACGTGTTTAAAAAAAAAAAAAAAATTAAACTTTTGTTTTGGCTCGATCTTATTAATAGCTGGTGTTAAATCTTGTTTGATGACTCGACTCGCTCTTGGCCGGTTTTACTTAAACCAGGAGTTCTGCCACCAGAGCTTAAAGCATTATTATTTCAATATTGCTTTGGACATTGTATCGCATCTCAAAGAAATATTTATATTATATTACCTACTAATATTGGTGGTGGGCGCTCTGTAGGGTTAAAATAGGGTCTAATTTGAATGATCGTATTCATATTCGATGAATTAGAGCTCAATTTCGCGTATGCATTCTTATACGTTTACAATTTACATATACGGATATGCTCCAAATTAAAATCAATTGTACTGACTTTGTGACTTTGAAACAATACTGTTAAATTCATTTTAATTTGACCGTAATGTCATCGAGTACGATTACGACCAATCGAAATGGAACTTATACTAACCCTGCTTGAATTTAGATGTTTGAATTTAAAGAATAGGTACGGAGATGAACCCGACATCTTTTGCAGATGTCGCTCGTGACGGAAAACTCTATTACGATAGATAATTTGGACCCGACTGCCTCCGGTCTGTACTGGTGCGAGGTGTCCCTCGAGACGCCCATTTTCACTGCCGCCTCGCCTCCCCACCAGTTGACTGTCGTGTGTAAGTGAAATTGAATTATTCCTAAATTTGGGCCGAGAACAATAGATTTTTATCCCTTAGGGTCACACTCCTTATCTCTCTAATTTACTCTCCAATTGCCAGTTTCTGGCGGTCAAATCTCGTCTTTTAAATGAAAAGATAGAAAGAAAAAGAGTTTATTTTAAAGTTACTTTACATCAATATACCTTAGGGTAGATTTCCTCGGCCTTGGCAGGCCAGGCGCACTCCGCATTTTAGGTATAAAGCTACAAGTAACCGGCGTCGTCGCTCATCCCGCCCCGACGGGCCAACTCAGTGGGCTAACGTATTGCGAAGGGATAAGAGTTACGCAATAGAAAGAGAGGCAATTTCTTAATATCACTGTAGGTAATAAGCGCTGTGCGACAATTGCGCTTTATTGTGTCAAGAGTCACTATTTATTTAAAAGTTTTTGCGGAGTGAATCTTCTGTACTTATACTATTAA
The DNA here is from genome assembly GCA_933228805.2 of Hipparchia semele. NCBI lineage: Eukaryota > Metazoa > Arthropoda > Insecta > Lepidoptera > Nymphalidae > Hipparchia > Hipparchia semele. The sequence goes on along the minus strand of OW121717.1, from coordinate 4,268,559 downwards.
TCCGTGGTCTGGGTTGACAGAACTTTATAAGGATGAACCTAGGTACTATCTCAGGAGTTAGATCATGGACGCATTTGATTCTTTATGATACGATTAACATGTATTAGTCAGGCAGATATTGTCTTCAATGTTTTCCAACAGATTCTCAAAAGCATCCGCCGATAATAACATTTGGCAAGCCGGACGTAGTGATCGGTGGGTTCATCCGAGCCAACTGCACGAGTGCGCCGGCGGCCCCCGCGCCTCGCCTCACGTGGTATATTGACAACGAAAAGGTTAGATGTATTCTTTGATGTATTTCTTTACTCGACCAAGAAAAGTCGAAGAGAAGGGTTCTAGCGGTAGCGCCGAAACGTTTCTAAAATCTTCTAAATCTAATAACCCAGTAGGGTTATCAGTAGATAAGACTTATTTTACGTTGGTGAAATCTTACTAATATTACGAGTATAAATGCGAAAGTTTGGATGTATGGATGGATGGATGGATGGATGGATGGATGGATGTTTGTTACTCAATCACGTCGCAACTTGAAGGTTATCAAGCGTCGCAACGACTGAACCAATTTGGCTGAAAGGCATAGAGACCGATTATTATAGTTTAGAATAACACATAGGTAACTTTTTATCCCGGAAAATAAGAGAGTTCCCGCGGGAATTCTCGGGCATCAGCTAGTCGGTCATAAAAAGGCTATTTTAATTCTAGGTGCCCGAAGAATCCATAAGATACTTCTCTTATCGGGTATCAAGCTCAACGAGGACCAAAGGCGGTAGTGGCTACCGGCACAGGAAACATCAACACCGCTACATAGCGCCTGAGTTCAACTACACAGCTAAATACTGGGCTTTAGTGAGCGAGACGACCACCCTTTCGCCTGCGAATCTTACCAAGCAGAGCAAGTGCACGTTAAAGGACGGACAGAGTGAAGACATGGCTAAGGTTTGATATGCTTCACCTATCTTCTTACCATCTTACTAATCTTACTAATCCTCTTAATATTAAAAATACTTTTGTGAAGATGTATGTGTTTGTTACTCCTTCACGCCACAAAGAATGAACGGATTTGGCTGAAATTTGGAATGGAGATAACTTATATCCAGAATTAATGCGTAGGTTACATTCTATCTCGGAAAATAAAAAAGTCCACGGGTGAATCAAGAAACCGTCGCGGGCATCATCTAGTACTATAAATGTGTCAAGTGTGAGTGTTTATTGGTTTGTTCTTCAATCACGCTGCCACAGAGTTACGACGTTGGTGAAATCGGCACTTTTATGTGCTTAATAATAAATACTTATACGGTCTAACTTAATAAAAACACCTAAACCGATGCGAATTATAAATAACTTTACTTATCATATTTCTAGGCAAATTGCAATTCTTTATGGCGAATGAGAGAAAACATAACAGTTTATTTGATAAAGAGACCTGGAGAGAAAGGTTAAATGGAAATTAAATTAAAGCAATGTAAACCGTTTAGTGGACCACACATTCTAATCGACTGGGATTTGTCCTGAAATGGTATTCTCTGAATTTATGACGTTCTTGCTGCATCAGTGCATTTGAATTCATACTGTAGAGTACCTACCAGCCAATCAGATGTCATTGCGATCGTTACACTGATGCAATTAATTGTAGAGAGTACCACTGCAGTTTTAAATAGCTGACATTTAGGGAGCCTATCCACTGAATTAGGGGTGGAGTAAGTGGTGAAGCGACGATAGATTTAAGTGTATCATTACAAAGTATATCATTTCTTTATATCTAATGCTATGTTTATTATTTACGTACAAATTGTTGAGCGAATATAATTTGGAAAATACATAAGTTAGTACGTATTTTTTATTGAAACCTGACACGTCAGAGAGAGATATAGTTTCTAGAGTAGTGCATCTGCATGTATAATTTTATGTTTTATAAAAATCAATCCTCGTTTATTTGGGCGCGCTTGCTAGTCCTAGAAGTGTGTTCCTTCCTTTTCCTTTAAAATATATGAAGAAGTACGAGTAAGTTTCAATTCGATGCCTTAATATGGGTGGCCTAAGCTCTCTTTAAACATTTCTGTGGTTGTGTCGCGTGGTGCGGGATGTTACGTTCCCTCAAATATGGTTGAGCGAAGCAACGGCTGGATCATGCGTCATGCTCGTGAACGGGTGCCACCAACGGGAATGGGTCTGCTTTGTCTGCCCGTTTTGACATGCATTGAATTGTGTGTACCGTATGCATTTTTGAAGCTTCATTGTGGGAGCAATGTATGTGTATACATAGCATAGTTTTGTTACCTATTGTAGATTTTTTTTTAAAGAGCAACTGCTGAGTTTCTTACTGACTCTTAGCAGAATCTGCATTCCGAACCGGTGGTAGATTTATGACCTGTCATAAGAGCTACAAGTTAGCCTACATGATATAAATGGATTTTGAATTTGAATTTGAATTTTGAATTAAGTAATAAAAATAATTAAAATGTCATCTAATTTATCCTGATTAAAATTTCAGAATCATGGTACAACTTATATACCGTCAGTTTATTTTACTATTCATAATGTGGACTTTTAACTGCTTGTAGAGTGGCAGCAATAGTCAGAATACTTCACAAAACACTTCAGCGTTGAAACGCAAGGATGGAGTGCTTAACGTTTTTTACTTATTGCTTTATATATTTGGCGATAGTAACGTGCTATGTTAATACACAGTTCACTGAAGGAGCAAGAGATTTTAGTACAGAACTCTTATACTATACTCAATTCGAAACAGACGGGCATTTTGTCATATCTTCTTTTGGAATTTGGAGCTTAATGGCGGCAGTAGCGTTTGGAGCTTACGACAACAGCAGAACTGAACTTGCGAATGCATTTTCTTTACCGTTAGATCAGGATGAGATTATAAACGCTTATACAGACCTAATAACGAGAACAACTGTATGGGATCCATCTAAGACAGGAGTCAATTTATTGAACCAAAATTTTATTTTCCTAGATAATGATTTCAAAATACTTGACGATTACAGCAGAACGATGACAAGACATTTTGGAGCAATAATAAAAAATCTAGACTTTCAAGATTCCGAAACAGCAGCTCGTGCAGCGAATACAATCATTGAAGACTCGGGAGCATCTGTATCGAATGTGCTGCAACCATCTGATTTCGCAGAATCAACGATGATGCTGACCAATGTAATTTCATTCAAAGGCCAGTGGTCGGCGCCTTTCGATGCATCGGAAACGAAATTGGAACCATTTTATGACGAGAACAGAAATGAGCTTGGCCAAGTGAACATGATGTTTCAAAGTTCTCCATTACCTTATTCCAGTATCAGGGAAATCGGGGCTTTTGTATTACAACTGTCATACGGTAGCGATGGGAAATATTGTATGCTCATCATTTTGCCATACCCAAATGTCAAAGTTAGTGAATTGCAATCAAACCTTGCAACCGTATCGTTTAACGACATCTTCACCCGACTGGATAACGACATTGAAGAATTCGGATTGGAGGATGTGGACGTGAAATTACCTCGATTTAAAATAAGCACGAACCTTGTCTTGAACAATCCATTGAAGCAGATGGGTGTTTACGATATATTTGATCCAAATGAGGCTAACTTTCAGGGGATGACTACGAATGAAGTATATGTTTCGACGATAGTTCACAAAGCTGATATTGAGGTCACGGAGGAAGGAACTGTAGCTTCGGCGTCGACTACAGCAGAATTTGTAGATCGCATCGCATCACCACGTTTCGAAGCAAACCGGCCTTTTATGTACTTTATAATGGAAAGATCAACCGCTACAGTAATATTCCAAGGAATTTATTCTAAACCCAGTGTTTTTTAGATGCCTCAACTGATGAGCGTTTTATGTCAGGTTTCAATAAATTTAATTCCTTAATTTAATATTTTTTTCTTCCGTTAAAACCTGTTTTGTCTTCTGACACGTATTTTGCATGAAGTCTGCGTGCACTTAGTCTCTCTCCAAGACTCGTGAGAAAAAATAAAGGCTGACGTTGCTTAATCAGCACACTACACCACCATTATTATTTGTTTATATTGTTTCCTTCGAATCTTAAGCAGCAGTTTTTCACTGTCAAAGGTGGAAATTACATTGGGTAAGAGATTATATTTAGAGGTCACCGACGTTAAGAGACTCCTACTTAGGGGATGATTTAGGTAAGGTTGGTGAAAACGGGCACCTGTATGTCTAATTTCTATACCAGATTAGGGAGAAGCCTAGAACTCCAGCGCCTCCTCCCATATCGTTATGGGTGTCCATCGCTGAGTTGCGGACGCCGGCACACGGTCGCTTGCAACTCACGTGCACCGCGACGATCCCGGACGAAGTGGGCCCCGGGGAGAAGTTTGCGGATATCAAGAAACAGACAGTTACCGGTACGCATCCCATTACATTATTTAGAAGCCTCAACAATTACGACTAGCGTAAGCTGACGATACAGGCGGTGCAGTCGACGCAAAGCAGTTTTTGAAATGCAAGAACATGAACAGAGCTGTGTACACTGCTGGGCAGGTACGTGACACGAAGACATGTACGTAAATCTAACCTGCCTCGTTGGCCTAGTGGTAAGCAAGTTCGACTGAGAATGACGAGGTCCCTGGTTCGATTCCCGGGTCGGGCCAAAAAAATGTGCTTGGTTTTTCTGTCAAGAAATTCTCAATACTAACCCGGAGTTAGGAAGTTGGCGGAGCGTACGTTTTTTAGTTTTCAGCCATGCTCACGTCATCTGCATTCTGCTATAGAAGTCAAAAAAAGTTAAGCACATAACATTAACATTGCATCATAATAATATATTATAGTTTATTCAAAATTTTGCAATAAATAAACAACTTGTCCCGATTAAATATTCCATAGTCCATACGGTATACGAACTTTAATATTAGTTACAAAGTTTCCTTTCATCCATTAAAATTATGATCGTGAAAATCCACTAACAATTTGAGAAGAAACTTTAGTTTGCGGCGCGAGTAGTTTTAAAATATGCAGCAATTTTGAAATATGAACAGTCACAGTCCATGAAACTAAAGCTTTGTAATCAAAATTCTCACAGTTTGCGTCCAATCCATAGTTGCTGAGGGTCGTGATACCTATCATTAATCATATAATGGTAACGGCTTACTCGATGGTTATATTGCTGGGGCGTCCGAATCTTTACGTAGATATACGACTCGAAAATATTACGGGTCACTCATACGTTAAACGATTATAAACTGACTATTTTTTCCCGCAAGTTCTTCTTTGGGTATATTTGAGGGGCTGTAGAGTGACACTGACTACTTTTCATCCTGGAAAAAGAAAGAGCTCCGGCGGGATTTGTATAACCTAACTCCACACAGAAGAAGTCGCGGGCGCAAACTAGTAAGGTTATATTTTAGGATCTTTTAGTTATTTTTTTATATACCTACTAGGTATATAATATATGAAATAAAAAAATAATTGATTACAAAAATAAGTTGTGTTTATTTCATAGTTATTTGTTGCTATTCTTTAAATTATGTATCGTTTTTCATTCATATTGATTTTGGGTCTATTTCGCAGTGGCAGTAAATGAGCTCAGTTTGAAAAAACCGCGTACAGAATCTTCCGCATCCAATGGAACCGCATCGTGTCTTCAGAACTACAACCCGGTTCTGCTCATTGGTTACAGTTTCCTCCTCCACGAGCTTCGATTTCCTCTACATTAGTATTAATCTTACAACTCTATCTGCGGCATTTAAGCTTAGGTCAAGTAGCTGAGCTAAGTTAGAATAACAGGAGAATTTTCGCGCGGGATTCGCTCGCGCTGCGGTTTGTGTCAACGAATTACGGTAGGAATTTTAGTGGGAAGAGGTTGGCGTGGGTAGGTAATCCCGCATCCCACGCGGAATTCGCCAGTTTGACCCAAGCTTTAATGTAATCTAGACATAATTCATTACTATAAGTATTTTTTGAATACTTTGCATTTTGGTGTCACACCATACAATCCACCCTCGATATTTGTGGATGTTCTGAATAAGACAAAGAATGCCAACCAGTGGCTTTTATTACACGTCATGATTCTACTACCGGTTCACTTCATTTCGCTACTTAAAAAGTAAGCAAATTCGCAAAAAGCGCCCGAGCGATATTTTGTGGCCAAAATATGAACACAATTTTATTCATTTTGCTTTTCTGCCCGTGACGGTAAGACATTTAAAATTATGTAAGTACAATAGTTTTCTTACATTTTCTCTGCTAATTTTAATAAAACTTTCCGTTAATAGTACCTATATAAATAAAGCATCACAAAATAATTTACTTTTCATCGTTCCAAAGTTTGTTGGCCACTAATAAGGAGCGTGGACTGTATTTTTTTAATTTTTTTTTTGCTACCGTTATATTCTAGATAGGTAGGTAAAAGATTTCGTGATCCTTTTCAACCATTTCAACCTTTCATGACCATTATTCTATGAATGTCTGCATAATCTATTTGTGTCAAATCCATGTATAGAATAGAATGTAAAATTTATAAAAAATACAAATAAAAACTGATTAATTGTAAAGTTACGTTGTGTTCGTACTTAAGAGTTATTAAGGTGAGACCCCACTGCGCGGAACTGAACTGCAGCTGAGCGACGCAGCTCGACTTGGTTTTATTCAGTAGTTAGGATTATAGCGTCCTAGTTTTCGCAAAAATGTAAGAAAGATAGATTAATACACTTCCGTGTAACGAGAAAGGGGCGGCACTGATGCAAGTTGGCCGTATAATATTGTTTGTAACTGAAAAAATCTGTGGCTCTAAACAATAAACAGAAACCGAGTATTTTGGGAAATATTTTGGGAATCGTCAAATTATATCATTTTAAGGACAAACTATAATATAATTACTATAAAAATAATGAAAAATTAAACACAGATGAATTAGGTACAGTTTCCGATTGAAACTAAGAAAATCATAATTCTGGAGTAGTGTTTGAAATTTTTTTGTTATTATTTAACTTAAAGAACCAAAATGACTTAAATGTATGATAATATGCAAATATATACGTCATTGTCTCTTTAGCTTTTATCTTACACCATAATAAAAATCGCATCGTATCGGATTCTCATTACACCACAGCGAAGCGTCAGTTCGCTGCTTAGTCGAAGATACAGTGAGCCCTGAGTAAGGATGGATGTTAGTGATATACTATATGTGATAACTGATAGGTAATACTAATGAAAGAGCTATTTTACCGCGTAGAGTTGGGCCATGCAGATCCACTATGCATTATAATTTCATACAATTTTAAATAATATTTGGCCGAGTTGCTCCACCGCAGAACAGTTCCTCTCAGTGTGGTGTTAGCTTTATTGTACTGTAAACAGAGTTTACCGTCGTTTCTATGGTCATATTATTATTGTTAAACGGATGTATGTTTGTACGCTCTCGTTAATTCCGAGCTTTCTCTGTGTCAATTATAACTCTTCATACAGCTTCTAATAACAGGGTTTTAACTAATGAAAATATTCTTTATTTCTGTTTTGATTCCATTTAAGATTTAATTTAATAGGGTGGTTTGTTCGTTTTTATCAATATCTAAGATAGAACTAAATTATTTTGGAAATTTGCTTAAAAATACTTGAGTTAAAAACTCATAATTAGGTTAAGTAATGAAAAAGAGTATTTTTTTCTTTTTATTATTCAAAAAATTTTCATCCACAATTAGTGTCTTAAAAATCAGTTTTTTTAATACTTACTACGGTAACAATTATTGATATTATTTATATGTATTTCACCAGATTTCTATACTTTCGTCTTAAAACAACTATTTTGTTACCTATCCATCGAAATCTAATAAGAATTTATAAATTACCAAATATAATTTACTGAAAGCTTTAAATGTCGTGTAACCTTCAACCACGTGTAACCCGTAACTTGTTCTAAGTTTTTACGTCTAGACTCAAAAGTGCTTCACATTTATAAGTTTTACACATTGGTTACGAAACAATTTATATAGCTTAATATTATACTCCATCATAATTGTTTTTATGAATACTAAATAACGAAATACTTTATTTTTTGTTTTTTATTGAACACTGTTTTCTATTTTTTTTTTTTTAATTGAAAAAATTTATTATTTTGTATGTGGAATATTTGAATTTGACTTCTATAATTTGTTACAATGTTAACAATTTGCAATTTTTTATCTTGTTTAAGTAACGTTATACTTTTATAACATTTGTGCGGGGGCGCTAACACGTAAAATATTTATAAGAAAAATGCTATGCTATAAATAGAAACTGACTATTTTGAAAATTATTGCAACTGTGTTGGTGTAAGAATAGCATGGTCGCGTTCAATATTGCCTTTGTATAGAGAAAATTCTGACTCCGAAGCTTTCCGGGACGATAGCAGTTTCAATTTAAAAATTCTCACATTTTAAGACTTCGGTAAGAATCGTTAACAATGTTGACTAAAGCCGATTTCTACACAAATACAACGTTATTTTTTATTTATGAGAATAATGAAAACAGTTTATTCAGAAACAGTATCATAAGCGATTGCGATAATTTTTAAACCATGTTATATTTCATATCAAAAATTTAATAAAAACTTAATATATATAACTTATCTTAATAAGGGTCAATTTCATTACCGAGTAACGTTTAACCGACGCGATGCGAATACAAAAACTTTCAAGATTACCTACTCCTTGGTTAGACGTCACTCGGCGATGGTAAAGGAAAATCTATTTTCAGTAAAACTTCTTGCTTTTTAAAAGCCCACACTTTTCCGAAAATGAAAACATTAAACTACCTTTGAGCTTACGAGTGCCAGAATAAGCCGCAACGCAAGAAGTTATGCTTTACTCTCTTGCTCTATTAAATAAGCTTTAAATATTACCCCTGTAAGCCTGTATAAAGCACGTACTCGTTTTTTCAGTTCCGCTGTAGATTTATTTGAAAGTAATTTTTGTATTATGTGAATGTACTCAAGAAATATTTTCGATAATAATTATAGTGTTACGCAGTTAAAGCAAATATACTTAATATAGGTATAACTGCCGATATGGGTTTGACTTTCAATTGAAAAATCGACGCAAGAGGTGTTTAGTGTGTTCCTGCATTAAGAGGAATTAGTTTCGAATTGAAGTTTGTTTCTTTTTTTGTAAGTAACCAATTAAAGTCTAGGTTTCGCTGCGTTCAAGCAAATGCGAAACTAACGAAACTATAGTTCTAATGCAGATATTCGACGACGATGGACTAAGCATTTATCAATTTCGTTCCGCTGCTACGGTATTACAGCGGAGTTTTGCTAACAGACAGAACGGTTATCACCACTGTTTAACTAAAGATTTATGTGCCTATTTCTGGGCAAAACCGTTCGCGTTGTTTGCAAATATTGTTTTTTTCAAACTTTGTGAGAGATAGGTAATGCCTCCTATTTTGTGACCAAACAAGCTTTTATTTCTATGGTTAGGAATTATTTATTTTCTTGACGGTTTTTAATGTAATTTTATTTAAAAACATTTGCACTTTATTGCAATAACTTGCAATCAGTTTGTACTGATGTAGTCCGCGTGAATTAATTTTTTTAAAACCCATTGGGAACTCTTAGATTTTTCCAGCATATAAACTAGTCCGGGTCACTCTACAAGTCTTCAACTATACCTTTGCAAAAATTCACGTCAATTCCTAGATAACACGATACGATAGCAGAGGTTATCGCGTTATTGAAGCAAAAACTAACAAAAACAGACTTTCGCATTTATAGTAGTAATAGGGATTGTTGGTACGCGTGCACCGTCCACTTATCCGTTCTATCTCGATATATCTCTTTGGTTGTGTCTTTTTCCAGAGCCAATTATAAATTCGATTACTATTCAATGGAAAGTCAACCCCTAGGTCGGTGTCACATGTCTTCCTGCAGCTCTTTACACTGACTTGTAGAAAATTTATTTGTTAGGCTAAATGATGTGATAAGTCAAATGTGTATAAAAGCGAAATATATTTTAAAAATTAGATTGTAAAAGTGATTATTTATTGCATAGATTATTATAGATTACTATTAAGTACCTATTAGAAGAATTTAAATGTGAGCCGTGGACTAACAATCACTTCAAAGTTTTCATTTTACTCAATCCAGATACATTATTCCTATGCCTAGGAAAATGCTCTAAAAACTCTATGAAACCTGCGAATTTGTACTTGACCAGTCTCATTCTTTTTTTTTTTTTCATTTTGAGAGGAGACCTGTGCCCAGTAGTGGGCCAACGATGGCCTTAGTGATGACTTTGTTCCTAAGAATAAAAATGCTTTATTTGATGTTGTGGTGTAATGATGTGTTCTTTACACTAAACATTAACGATCACTGACCTCTATCTTTAATCTATGATTAACACTGGACTTGCTGTACAAATGACAGCTTAATTATGGATTAATTTGAAGCGCAACATTTGACAATTGACATACGAGTGTCCCTGGAACTAATAATATTGCAAATGACATCCGACCTCTATAATAAATTAATAAGTATATGATTTCATATAAAATCATAGATTAAATAAACAGGTTGGTTATGAAACCATAGATTAATTACAAAGGTTGGAGCGCTATTTGCAATGTTATTGGTTCTAAAGACACTCGTATCTATGGTTACAACGCCAAGATGGCGTCAATCAAATCCAAAATGGCGCAAATCAAGTAAGTCAAAAAAAGAAATCACAGCAGCAATTAGAGTGTTAATCATAGATTAAGTATAGAGGTATTGCCATTACTGGGTGTGTAAGAAGTAAGTTATTGGTTTTATTTTCAAATACAAATCTTAGGAGAAATTCGAATAGTTTCAACAATAATTTCAATAATTTTGATTCACTGTAAAGATTTTGCAGTAGGTACAAACACAAAAACCAATATCCAGTTTCACACTCATTTTAATTTGTGTCCGCTTCACAGGCCGTTGATTCGGATATGGATACGCTTGTACACGTCAAAGTTACCGTGGATATTGGCGAATTGATATTGAACTTATCAAATACAGCTCTACGAATGCATTTCATACCTACGTAATGCTAGTATGTATGTCTTCTGATGAACAACGTAGGTATACCTATCTATAACGTTAGATAGATTCAGTATAACATCTGTAATTCAAAAATGCTTTGTTCACTGCTACATACATGGTAAAGTGACAATCAGCTTGAGGCGCCATGCGCCCCGTGCACGATTTAAGCTGGTTAGTACAGCTTTTCAACCGTCGAAAAAAGGAGGTTCTCAAATCGTTGGGTATAATTTTTTCTTTAACACAACTTTTGTATTGGTCCGATTTTAATGATTTTTTTATTGCATAAGGTCAATCTCGAAGTTTTTCCATTTAAATTTGAAAAATAAATTTTTAAAAATTTAAATGGTTTATCTATCTGTACCGATTCTATCACGTATAACTTTGTACTGGGCTATCTGATTTCGATGATTCTTTTTTTATTCAATAATATTAATTAATACTTCAAAGTAACGATCCACATAAAAAAGTGAAGTGATACTGTTTGTAATGTGCACTTTTACATTACATCATCATCATTAATGCTTACTTACATCAATTAGACGTCATTACAACGCAGCTGATGCTGTTGTCACTTATAATTATTTTCATTACTAAAAAATTCGTCTTTCGCGGTACTTGCGGTGAAATGTTTCGTGAAGTGATTGTTGGTAAAGTGAAATATTATGTTTTTTGTTTTACCTTTAGGCCATTCCACGTTAATAATTTACATTCATGGTTGTAAAATGTGGTGAAATAAAAGCTTTTGAAGCAATACAAATGATACGATATTATTTTCTTCCCACTGTCTTTTTTTTCGATGACAAAGTAACTGCGATCTCACCTAATGGAAAGTGATGATGCACACGCTAAAATGGTAGACGGCTAGCATGGGAGGGATATATCAGTGCAAATTACCATACCCCTACTAAGTTTCTATACGCAATCGTACCGAAATGCTCAATCAATTGGCGATACATCTTTGACAGTAAGGTGGTAAATAGCCACTGGTCAAGCCACCACACCACTGACCTCTCTAATAATCAATCTATGGTTAACAATGGATGGACAACTCGCTATACAAACGACGGCTTAAATAATTAATCAGTTTGAAGCGCCACATTTAACATACGAGTGTCTCTGGTACTAATAATACAGGAAGTCCCAAAAATAATCAAGTATCAGTTATCAACTAGTACCCCCAATAATTGAGGAGCTGGCGAACAAAAAGGGGTAATTGCAAGATATTAAATTTTACAGTAGAGGCAAAATACTAAAACACTAGATTCACGTTTTGAACGGAATCGTTAACTTTGAGTCCCTTTTTATACAACTTTTAGGCCGTTTTGACAGACTTTTTTGAACGTAATAGATGGAGAGGTATAAGAACACGATTTCATGAAAAAAGTTGTTTGAGAAATTACGTAATTACGCCATTTTGTTCGCCAGGTCCTCAATTTTAGTTCCTTAGATACTCGTAACGGTTTACAGCGCCAAAATGGCATCAATCAAGGCTGTCCAAAAAATATGGCAATGACCTGTCCAGTGTTAATCATAGATTAATTATAGAGGTCAGTGTACACCACCGACAGACTTCTTCTTTTAGTATTAGCTATTTGGGGGAGTGCAAATCACAAAAAACCAAAATCTACAAAATATAATAAATCAGCCCAGAATAGACTTCCAAATTATCCCACTACCATGTGAGCATGTGAGATACATATGAGACTGCATTGTCACTTACCATCAGTTGAGATTGCAGTCAAGGACCATCCTCTCATCAAATAAAACAACGAAGTGATCCTATAAGGGTTCCGAAGTTTTTAAAAAAGTACATACATAGACTGCTATAATTAATACCTACCTTTCTTTAGGCTCGCCGTAGTAGGAAAAAAATAACATTGTATTACAGTACCCGCATGTTCCGTGTGACGTTCTATTTTGTATTTATCGCTTTTCGCAACCGTCCCTTGTTCTGTTTGTTTCAGACTTCAAACAAATTCAGTTTAACAAAGCGATTAAAACTCGTATTCACGAGATAATTGATTGATAAAAAGGGTTGAAGCTTTATAACGGGCAATATAATCCGTTATTAATTAACGGCATCATCTAATATCAGAGTTGTCGAACAAGTTGGGAAATAGGAATCTTTGTTTGCGTCTGTCTTAAATAAAGATAATAATAATGTCCTCCCATCCCGTCACAGCAGCCAACCTATTTAGCCATCTGCGCGGGAGATATTGATAGTGCACAAGTGTGTGCGCAAACACAGGTGCACTCTCTATTCTCTCACTGAGAGTGATTCCGATTGGATAGAAATTCGACACGACCGGAGAGAGATCAGGCGCAGGATCGACAGCTGGACGTGCTCTCCGAAGCACGGGAACGACTCACCGCCAACTTCCTAGCTCCGGGTAAGTAAAAAAAATTCCTGACAGAAAAACCCGATAAATTTTTTGGCCCGACCCAGGAATCGAACCCGGAGCGGTAGTCAAAAAAAAAAAAAAACATGCTAACCACTAGACCAACAAGGCAGTTATGAAGATAACAAAGTGTATTTCTATTTTAACGATTACTGTCTATAGCGATTAGGATGTTGTTCATGTCGGGGGAGTTTTTTTTTAATTTACATTTAAGATATTTGTATATAATCCTATGAATGTTATGAATGTGAAAGTTTGGATGTATGGATGGATGGATGTTTATATTGTTACTCTATCACGCCGCAACGACTGAACCGATTTGGCTGAAATTTGGCACAGAGATATTTTTTTTTTTTTTTTTAAAAGAATATTAGCCAAGCTGAACTTGACTTATATTCTCCTATCTCCTCCAAATAAGCGGAAAGCTTGTGCTAGGAGTGGGTACGACAATAGTGCAACGAGTGGGGCTCGAACCTGCGACCTTTCAGTTTTCAGTCTGCACCTTTAACCGTTGGGCTATTGGATTAGTCTGAAATAACACATAAGCTACTTTTTTTTCTGGGGAATAAGAGAGTTTTAAAAAACCTCAATCCACGTGAACGAAGTCGGGGGCGTCAACTAATGCTAAAAAAAAAAACAAAAATACGAGTGGTATAGCTCGCGCAAGTTTATTGTTCATGAATCATGATTCATGAATGTTGAGAGAAAAAAAAAACGGCCTGCGACCATGAATATTGAAGGGTTTCTTATTAGAAAAAAGCCGAGAGGAAAATAATATTAAAGGCTCATGTAGAATTATTATTATAGGCGATAACAAGTCGGTGAAAAGCTTCTAATGAATTATTCATTCGCTACGATCAATACGTACTTACGTATTTTGTGGTGTGCGGCGTGGAAGCCGGTTCGTCACAACTTTTTGTTGTATCGCATGCGATGCCATGCCGCACATCCCCGCGAAGGAAATCCTTGTTTAATTGAAGAAAAAATCGGCATGCAGCTTGAAACGTTTGAAATAACTTTTTTATATTAAAACTAGCTGATGCCCGCAACTTTGTACGCGTAGATTGAGATTTTTAATTCCCGCGGGAACTCTTATTTTCCGGGATAAAAAGCAGACTTCGTGTTATTCCAGACCATAATCTATCTCTGCGCCAAACAGCCAAATCGGTTCAGTCGTTGCGGCGTTTGTTATTGAGTAGCAAACATCTATCCATCCAACCATCCATTCATACATCCAAACTTTCGCATTTACAAACCCCTCCCTCCCTGGCGCAGTGATGAGCGCTATGGTCTTATAATCCGAGACCTCCCAGTTATAAGACTGGGAGGTCTCGGATTCGATTCCCGGAGGGGGCAATTTGGAAATTTATAATTTCTGGATTGTCTTTGGTCTGGTCTGGAGGCTTTGGTCGTGGCTAGTTACCACCCTACCGTCAAAGACGTGCCTCCAAGCGATTCAACGTTCCGGCACGATGGCGTGTAGAAACCGATTAGGCGTATGGGTTGTATGTACACTGTCATACCTCTTCCAACTTAGCCCGGTACCATCTTAGACTGCATCGTCACTTACCATCAGGTGAGTGTTACAGCAGTCAAGGACTATCTTGTCAACGAATAAAAAAAATATTATATTTATTAGTAGGATTTGATTTGATGATAATCACTGCGTGACACGGTTTCGGTACCCGAAAAACTGATTGCTATTTTAGTTTTCTATTAGTCATAGTGTGTAGACAGTGGATATCTTTTGTTTCTATCACGTCTAGTTTTTGAGGTACACACCGTTAAATTTTTTCATACCCTCATTTTTTCCATACAAGTTAACTTTACCGTTATTGACAAAATAAGTTCATTTCACATTGGTACCTTTGTAATTAATTGGCTAAGAGTGTAATCGTATGATTTTTAAAATAAATACTGGAAAAAGTAGTCACCGCCAGCGCAGAAATTAAAAAAACAAGTATTGGTAGCGTGTGTGGTTACGTCACATTCTTTAGTCTCAAGAAAAAAAAAATCTGAAAAAGTATGAAGAATTTTTGAAGGAAATGGATAAAAAGCGAAGGATTTTTTATATTTAAAGTTTATTTCTTCGAAATTAAGTTACGCAATATTAAAAATAAGGGCACAAATGCATCCATTAACGTAAAACCAACTTTACGATTAAAAAACCAAATGACAAAGATTTATATACATGGAAATAATTAAAAGATGTGATAGAAAGTTGCACAGGCAGGTTGTTAAGGTACTCTCAAAGCTGAAAACGTGAAACTCTTGGTGAATTATTTGTTAAATAAATATAAAAAGATTGGTTGCTGGATGACATTAAAATTCATTTTCTCCATATCCATTTCTCTTTTTATTCCATAAATCTTGAATTTGTGGGTGTTGAACCAGTGGAGCGGCTTACCCAGGATGTAAGGAGGCTTAAAGAATGGTTTCAAGGTCATTAGGATACATATATGTTAGGAGATGACTGCTGACGTTTAACGCAAGAAAATACTTCCTAACATAAAGCGAAAAGTTAAATATTTTTCATTTTTTGTGTATAATATAATACTTTTTATCGTCTATTTTATATTTTAATGTGTACAAATATATTAAGAATAAATTTTACTCGAATTATTGATGATTTAATAATAAAATGTGTATATGTATTTAATTTTTAATTTCAGTACTAGTAAATTATTTATAACCATGTACCTAAAAAACAAAACGTGATAGAGAAAAACTAAGTATGCATTCTTATTAAGCAATGTGTATGAATACATAAACAGGAAAAATTGAATTGGGTACTCAATTTTTTTCGAAATTTGTCGCGCTGTGTAATGAGTTAAAATAAAGTTGTCGCTTCTTCAATCAGAACGACGTGATTTTTTGTATAAGTATGGTTGAAGACTTGGATTGACATAGGCTACTTTTCATCCCGGAAAATCAAAGAGTTGCTCAACGGGATTTTAAATAACTATAACCACGCGGACGAAGACGCGGACATCAGCTAGTAAATTATCGTAGGAGGTTGACTGCCAAGTACCAAGAACTAAGTACCTACTATGTTAACAAAACACCTGATGAAAGTAAAGTTTTAACACATTTAGTATTCACTTTCAAAATATGAGGAAAATTCTATTAAAGCACCGGTTTAATTACAAAAGTTTTAACGAATATCTTCCTCTCAGATGAACATCGTATCTGGATACCGAGTTTGAACTTTGTTTTGAAAATTTTTGTATTTAACACACAAAGTTAAGCTAAAAATCAGTCGTTTGTTTAAAAATTTAAATAAACTCAAAATAGACAATTAAAAACAAATTGTAATTGAAATACTGTATTTAATTATTTAATACAATATCAAATAATATTTATTTGATATTGTATTAAATAAAATCTAGTAAGTGCATAATATAATACATATTAAAATAATCGAATTAATATTATTAATGCAAAAATGTGTTTGTTTTCTGGATTGACCTTCAAACGAAGCACCAAAGCAAAATAAAACAAAAACATTTCTAGTCAATTTAATTCAAATAATTTTATACAGAGGAATGTCCTATTAAGAAAGTATCGTCGTAAAATTAGGCTAATCTGAAAAGATCGTAATTACTTTATAACGAGGATCCCTTCCGCTTTGTGCGAAGTTTCCAACTAAAGTAAAAAAAACCGCACGTTAACCCGACCTCCTTAATTCACATAAAAGCGTGATTCAGAAAGGGTCTATTCAATGACGCCATTATGGGTGTTGTTGAGCGACTGAAAGGCTAATGTCCTCGAGATAGGGCATCTACGGCGCCGTAAAACGTTATGTCTATCGAATAGCTACTTCACATTGTTCCAGCCCATGGCTGTATTGCTAGTGTGCTATATCAATAGTGCTTGTATCTCTAGAGATAGAACGAACGTTTTGAATTACCAAAGCCAAATGAGCCGGCGATAGACGCGGTTTTTACGGAAAACGTGGACACAATATATTACATGTCCTTTGCTTCGTTTAGTGAGTTTTTTATCGACAAAAGAAGCTTGCAAAATCCTTATAAAGTATGTTGTATATAGTGTATTTATTTGGTAAAATATGTTACGAAAAAGTTGGTAAAATATTACATAAAACACGCATATTTTGTCGTTACCGACGACGTCCAAATATTAATTAAATTACAGTACCTACTGGCTAAACACTAATAAACTGAAATATCTAATACATATTTAATTTTTTTAAATATTTTCTAAAACCCGCTTCATCGCCCGCAGGCGATGTTACGAAAATAAATTAAACTAGCATAAAGAAGAACTTTTTAAGGCTAAAGTATTATTAAAATGAGAAAAGAAGCGTATAATTCAACTAGACGAGAAATACGACCCGTATTACAGGAACATGAACCAAAGCATGCTAACTATTGCCATGTTTCATACCTGAACAGTGCTTTGTAAGCTCCCAGCTATTCTCTGATCTGCTTAAGGGGCAATAAGATACTACATGCATCAATAGGATTTTCTGAAAATATGCTATTCGTCTCGTAGATGTTATATACTAATAGGGACTTTGATCATTGCAGGCTATACTCCGGCGACCTCCCTGGCGCAGTGGTCAGCGCTGTGGTCTTGTAACTGGGAGGTCTCAGGTTTGGTTCCCGGCGGAGGCTATTTGGGAATTATAACTTCTGAATTGTCTCTGGTCTGGTCTGGTGGAAGGCTTTGGCCGTGGCTTACCGACACGATGGCGTGTAGAAACCGATTAGGGGTATGGGTTGAATTGGACATACCCCTTCTTAGTAAGCCCGCTACCATTTTAGACTGCATCTTCACTTACCATGAGGTGAGATCGCAGTCAAGGATTATCTTGCCATCGAATAAAAAAAAAGAGCTCTGTCTTGAAGTCATTCAAAAATCCAATAGTAAAACGGACTTTGGATGTTCTTGTGGTTAAGGTTAAATGCAGAACCCCATGAATCTCCTAGTAGCGCGGTGTTCCCCTATCAAGGTTACAGTAAATGACAACTCACACAGTGACTTTAGGAATTTAATTAGTTAGGCCAATTACAATTTACAATGTTTACAAGAGAACTATCGCACGCGGCGGGCAAGGGACAACTGGCCGGTGTGTGCTGCTGCCGTCTAACAAAAGCCATTTTACAAAACGCTGACGACAGCAGGCCTGCTACATCACACCGCCCCAAATTTTTATCTCATAAAAATTAACAAAAAATGACAAAAATCTTAGTCTAAGTACACACAATAAAAAAATTTTGACAATTAATCCAATTCTTTCATTTTTGACAACCCTATTATCTAATGATCCAGATCCGCTTCAGCTTACTTAAATGTACTCGCCCTTATAACGTTATTACTTTGTTCGTTTCACTTTCGACACATGCACTATCACATTACACTACGTTCGCTGACGTCACCACAACCTGTGCCGGAGGCGGCGGGGTCGCTGCGGTGAGCCCTGTTGCTAAGCCCGCGCCGTCCAATTGTCGTCGCACCCAACTTTTCGAATGTTGGTTACACTTACGCAATATCCAATACAGTATAATAAGCGATAGCAGTGCTACAATGCCAATTGAAATATTCCCGAATAATCTTATGCTGCTTTCTAATTCCTGGTTTCCAGTCGATCCATTCTGTGCTATGATGACTTGTTCTTCGACCGTATTAGTTTTACTCTGCTGTTTACCCATATTCAATGACTGGTGACTGAATGTGGAATGAACAAGATGTTTCTCGAAATAATAAAATCTACTTTTATCTTCTAATGCAAAACTGCGGATCGGGGTCATTTCACAATAAGTACATAACTATGCTTATTTGCTACACTTAGCGTACTACTTAAATCTTACGGGCATTTTGCTGACCCGGCCACTGCGCGTCGTACGTCGTATCAGAAGGTTGCGTGTTCATATCACGTCGGGGTCACCAGTTTGGATGCTCTTGTGGTTAAGGTTAAATGCAGAACCCCATGAATCTCCTAGTAGCGCGGTGTTCCCCTATCAAGGTTACAGTAAATGACAACTCACACAGTGACTTTAGGAATTTAATTAGTTAGGCCAATTACAATTTACAATGTTTACAAGAGAACTATCGCACGCGGCGGGCAAGGGACAACTGGCCGGTGTGTGCTGCTGCCGTCTAACAAAAGCCATTTTACAAAACGCTGACGACAGCAGGCCTGCTACACGGACTTCAGTTTATCCGGAAAACTTTTTCAATTTTAGACAAACTGATTGAGAACGATTCTGAGCTCAGTACTTAAAATGGAAGATGGCTAAAAAGCAGATTGCCTAACAATCAATACCTAATGTTTGTAATTGCCTAGATATTATTTCGTCTGCGACTTCGTCTGCGAATCGAAATGCCTAAATCTACGGTAAGAAATCCTATTATCCTATTAATATTATAAATACGAAAGTTTGTACGTTTGTTACTCCATTATACCGCAACGACTGAACCGATTTGGCTGAAAGGCATAGAGATGGATTATAGTCTGGAATAGTACATAGGCTACTTTTTATCCCGGGAAATAAGAGAGTTCCCGCGGGAATAAAAAACCTCAATCCACGCGGACGAAGCCGCGGGTATCGCGGTAATTTATAAACTTAAATCCACGCAAACAAAGTCGTAGGCATCACCTAGTCCTTTAAAAAAAGACTCATCCATTTGGAGTGTAGTGTACCTACATTTCTTTTCAATTTGAGCTCTCAATTTCGATGCAGCGATCAAAAGCTTTTTGACCGACCTCCGAGCAAAAACAAATTGCAAAAATTAACCTAGTGACTGCAAAAACAAGGTTTTAGCCTGTTTTAGCCACTAACAGTTTTGGAAAGTATAATTTTACAGTGTCTATTAAGGAACAACATTCTTATGATTGTCTAAAATGTCGGTAAGTATTATTTAATTTCGAAGGAGGCTCATAATAATACTTTGTTACTTAGTCACGCCGTAATTCCTGAACCGATCTGGCTGAAATTTGACACAGAATAGATATAGTCTAAAATACCACATATAAAAAGTTACTTTTTATCCCGGAAAAAAAAGAAAGCTCCCGCGGAAATTAAAAAGCCAGCTAGTGTATTATTACAGTAATTCACTCTAAACTTTTTCCACGCGGGCGAAGTCGCGGAAATCAGCAAGTAAATAAATAATTATTTAAGCTTGATGGCTTGCTGTATCTAGTTGGGTAAAAATAGTTACACTTTCTTACAAATCTTCCTTATAGATGCTAGCTTTCGTCTCAAAAACAAATCTGCTTACACAAGCGCGTGAGATTATGCAAACCCCAACAGATTTGCGCCATGTCGAACAGAATATCAATCTTGGGAGCTGCAATGTGGCTGACTCTCAATCGTTAATCATTAAACGTCGAGCTCGACATGTAAAACTTGCCTTTTTGTGTACAATAATAATACACTTACAATTTAGACTTGTTTGCTTTTTATGTAAATTTACGGTAGAGTATGTATGTATGTAACTGTTTGTAGTTTTTTATATGAATAGGCACCAAACTCTCGTATATACGAACAAGAACAATACGACGGACATAACATCCAATTTTTCATAGTCATATTATGGGTTTTAAACTTTTATCATTGTTTTTTTTTTAAGTTCACCAATAGAAGAAAAGGAGTGGTAAAATTGGTAAGTATGTGAAAAAATGTCCCGAAGACGTGATCGTCAATCAGATAGCACGATCTCACAGACTATAAAACCTGCGTTCAGTAGTAAACCATTGATGGGTTGCTGATCATGATTTCGCCATCTTTTTATAGCATAGCTTCTATCGCGGGCCAGCGTGGAGATCGAATCCAGAAATTCCGTAACGAAAATAACCTGACACGGGACTCCTCCACGGTGAGCCGCTAGATGGCGTTGATAAAAAATGTTATGCAATAGCTTTACCGCGGCAGTCCCCGAGTGCCACTCGTCTTTTTTTATAGATAGGAAATGCCTAACGCATACCCCTCCGTCAGGGGAAACGGAAGGGTTACGTGGGGCTTGCACCCACTAAAACCTGTTTTTGTCCCTCCACGGACCCTGGCAGTAACGTGGGTTACACTTGGTGGAGTATTCACCGTACCACCGCCAAGGTCTTGACCCGCCACTCAATGCCCGCCACTAAGGCCTATAACCCTTACCTGATTGGAGGGAAACCTGCATTCTGTAGTTAGCCATTGATAGGTTGCTGATCGTGATGAGGAAAAATTCTTTCGCCATCTACTCATATTTTCTCATCTCATAATTATCCTCAATACTCCTACCACAAGCTTTCCGCTTATATGGAGGGGAAGGGAGAATCTTAGTAAGGTAGGTAGGTAGGTACACCTTGTCTAATATTCTTTAAAAAAAATATTGTTTCAAGCAGCTTTATTCGCGGTTTTTACTTATCGGTGTATTTAGTTACTAACTGTATGGTATCGGGGCACGAAAGCAGTTGAAAGTGCAGTTTGCAGTTCGGAAGCAGTAGGTATTCTCACAGAACACTCCATTGCCGAGTAAACTTTTAAATCGAATTACATTAAAGTTTGTTTGTAGTAACTACTAAGGCTACTGCAGCGTGGCAGTTTGTGATTTTCACTTGTTTTATTCTTTCAAGCTGTATAATATATATATAATAGTATATCAAAAAGTAGTATAGTACCAAAAAGTCGGACGTATAACGATTGACCTTAAAAGGCGAATTTCGGTGAACGACAGTATCAAAAAACATTTTTTTTTTTGTAAAGAATTTTAGCCAAGCTGAAGTTGATTAATATACTCCTATCCCCTCCAAATAAGCGGAAAGCTTATGCTAGGAGGGGTACGACCACGAGGGGTGCAACGGGTGGGGTTTGAACCTGCGACCTTTCAGTTTTCAGTCGGCACCCTTAATCGCTAGGCTTCAATATTTGTTATGTTAATGTTTATGAAAATTGGCGGTTAGGTCAGTTTCATATTCGCTAAAACACCACATAGACAACTCAACTAAAATCTCTCTGTGCTCTAGAAGAAAAAAAAAGTCTTTCTGAATCTTTTGTTAGTAAAGTTATGAAACTCAATTTTATTTTTAACCGACTTCCAAAAAGGAGGAGGTTATCAATTCGGCCGGTATCTTTTTTTTTTTTTTTTTTTTTTTCTATGTATGCCCGCCGATTACTCCGAGGTTTCTGGACTGATTCACGAGATTTTTTTTTTAATCAACAGAAGAAGCTCGCGAAATGGTCCCATAAAAATTTTTACCTTCAACTCCTCAAGCCTGATGCTGCAGGGGTATTTCCCCCCTAAATTATGGGACTTTAGGAACCGTCGTTTACAAATTAGTATGCTTAGCTTAAGCATATACTAGATCATAGAGCTCCAGGTCCTACTCTTCAATCCTGATGCTGCAGGGTACTGCCCACCTAAATTATAAGGATGTAGGAACTGCTAATCATGAATTGTTATTGTATGTAATAAGCATATACTACACCATCGAGGTCTAGGTTCTAGCTCCTCAATTCTGATGCTGCAGGGTACTGCCCACCTAAATTGTAGAGATTTAGGAACTGCTAATCATAAATTGTTATTGTATGTTATAAGCATATACTACTCCATCGAGGTCTAGGTTCTAGCTCCTTAATCCTGATGCTGCAGGGTACTGCCCACTTTAACTGTGAGGATTTAGGAACTTACGCTTACGAATTGATATTGTTGGTACCAAGCATGGACTACATCATGGACCTCCTGCTCCTAGCTCTTTAGAAATTGTGTGTTGTTAATAAGTACTGTAGGTACCAAGTATAGACTACTTTAGTACCGTAGTGTTGGAGGGAGGGGAGAAAGAGAGCAGGGACAAGCTCCACTAAAAAGCTTAAAATAAAAATTCTTTTCAAAAAACCGACTTCAAACGCCACTACAAAGTATAAAAATAATTTTATTTTGTACACGTTTGTTGAAGTCGGGCGGGCTTAACTAGAAACGATGAAATCGATGCGCGACGCTTATCTTATGGTGACATATAAGAGACACGCTTATTGAAATCGAGCGAGCATCGCGTATCGGTTTCATCGTTTCTATTTAAGCCGCCCGACTTCAACAAACGTGTACAAAATAAAATTATTTTTATACTTTGTAGTGGCGTTTGAAGTCGGTTTTTTGAAAAGAATTTTTATGTGTTAGAAATAACGTTGTGAAATGTGACCTAAAATAAAATTGAGTTTCATAACTTTACTAACCAAAGATTCAGAACGACTTTGTTTCATTTAGGGAACAGAGACTTCATGTGAGTTGTCTGCCTTTGAATCTACATAGGTGTGCAATATGGTACCTGGGAGCTGATTCTGTAAATAACATACAGTTTTTATCCATTGAAGGTTTACTATGAAGTAGTACCTGACATTTCTCTTCAAACCTTCAATGGATAAAAAATACCTATCGTCGTTGATAGGCACTGATTTACAGAATCAGCCTGATGGTATGTCTTTAGAATGTTCAACCAGGGCTTTTTGAGTGAGAAAATTGAAAATATCAACGATAATAAAGTAAAAGTATCTTTAATATTCCATATTTGGTTCCAAACGTTCAAAATGTTTCGGATGGATATTAAAAGAAAATCACGCTGAAACGTCACAAGTGGGAATGGCTACAATAACGTAATACTGCGAAGTGCTTCGAAAGCTCGCAGCTGTTCACCTCAAGGGATTACATGGCAGATGCGACATTTCCGGCTGCCGTTCCATCTCGTATATCCTTTTTTTATGCCTTTTCGTTTAATAGTAATTGTAGCTTTTAGACATGCCAATTGGTTTTTATTCTAGCAGCAGACAATTAATTTACCTACGTAGAAGCACTGAAAGAAAAAGTAATATTTTGCTGTACTCCTCCTGCTGATGATGCTTCGGTGTTGGAGCGAATCGTACGTCGAGTGTGTTTTGAAGGGGTTTATGTTACGCTACGTGTTGGTGTTGTGTTGTTCCTGTGTTTTTTCTATTCTGCAGAAACGACTGTGTACCTACAGCACAATGTGTAACACAGCTACAAGGGAAACGTTATAAAGAGGGGTAAAAGGTCACTAGGACACAATATAAGTATTCTAATATCAGCTCGTAGTACTTGTAACAGTCGTGCACACGAGATAACCATAAATCTCTCGTGTAAGTTTCAAATGGATATGGATGTCTTTAATCTATACCTTCCTACTAAAATAAAAATTAAACTGAACGCTCACATCACGTGACTTAATTAATTTGTTACAGGAATTTTTTTTCATGATAATAAACTGTCCTTTGTTTAATCGAACGGACATTTGAATGTTACCATTCATCATTCGTAATTTTAATACCAAAAATTAATCTTCTTTCAAATGAAAATTTTCATTCGAAAGATGAATAATAAAATAAACAATCATTCATTTTAAACAATTCATTGGAATTTTCAGATTGAATTTTTTGGAGCGACCGTCCATCTCTAGTCCGGACACCGGGCGGTATCCTGCCCCGTTCCGGAAATACGGCTACGGACCGGGACAGTACTACCGGCTACGGGGCCTTTCTCCCTTAGCTATCGCAAAGAACAAAGGGCGGGAGCGCGTTGTGGGCAGCGTGGGACTTAGAGCCTTAACACATTGGGTCGCCTTTTGTCTGATGGGAAGCTTTGACCGTGACTAGTTACCACCCTAACGTGATGGACAAGCCGCCAAGCGAAGAGTTGCGGCACGATGGCGTGTAGAAACCGATTATGGGTATGGGTTGAATTTACACTGCTATACCCCTTCCAAGTTAGTCCGCTATCATCTTAGACTGCATCGTCACTTACCATCAGGTGAGATCGCAGTCAAGGGCTATCTTGTCATCGAATTAAAAAAAAAGGCAATGGCGACGTCGTCGGCTACATATCCAAACAATTCGTATTGAAATGTATGACAGGTAACTCAGTTGGTTACCGTCTGGCGACGTCGCCAATTTGGAAGTGTAACCACGACCGACTGACCCTACGTGGAGACTGATTACCTACACTGACTACCTGGCGACGCGTAGCCAAGTCGCCAGTATTTTGTATACAAATAAGTTACGATTTCCTTACTCAGTGGTCTACCGATCGCCAAAAACGAAATCCAATGAATGACTGAGTCAGTAGCCATTGGGTACTTATTTTCCAACCTCATTTGGCTACAGTAAATAGCCAAAGGTAGCCATGGCTACGTAGTCGCGACGTCCCTTTGGCGTCCCAGTGTGTTGGAGCCCTTATATAGGAGTATCTTTGCAACGTTTTAATGATAGGAGCCAGGTCAAAAGTAATTACTAGCTAATTCCCGCGACTTCATCCGTGTAAATGAAGTTTTCAAAATCCCATGGGAACCCTTAGTTTTTCCGAGATAAAAAGTACTAGAGCGTGCTCTAGGTCCTCACTTATACCCGTGCAAAAAATCACGTTCATGCGTCGACGTTGCTGCGTTGCTGCGTGATTGAAGGACAAACCAACAAACATTACCAATTTTGTATCATATTAATTATTTTAATAAAGCTTTCATACATGTGGATTCATGTGGTACTTATTTCGAAATCCCGTTGAAACTCTCTAATTTCCCGCGATAAAAATATCAACATTGTACTAATGTAGTGTATTTTTGCTAAATATGTAGCAAAATGATTGCTACTTATGTAAAACCTTGTAAAACGAATGCTCGCTACAAGTGACACGAGAACAAGCGCAGGTAACAACCACAGAAAAACCATTTTTACCACAGAGAGTGACAGACATTTTAACTACGGACAATGTTTAAAAAAAAATTACAGTGCGAGCGAGAGACAAACTTAGTGTGAGAGTGACAGAAAACAGAGTTGTGTAATTGATACGTCTATAATATTTAATCGTTGAATCCTATTATTAATAAAATTAATTTTATTAATTAATATGTATTATAAATGTGAAAATTTGTCACGCCGCAACGACTGGACTGATTTGGCACAAATTGAGCACAGATATAGATCATAGTCTGGAATACCATATAGGCTACTTTTTATGCCGTAAAATAAGAGAGTTCCCAATAGAATTAAAAATCTTCAATCCATGCGGGCGAAGTCGCAGGTAACTAGTAATCTAAAAATCGATTTTTTTTCGTTAATTAATAAATTCTCTGAAGTGACCTCTGCTTCAATCTCGTTTAATCTGCATTCAAGGATACAATGTACTTAGGCATTATTCGGTACACAAAAATCAATGTTTTATGGCTGTTGGATTTTAGGCGAACTTTGTCTTGGGGCAGAGAGCGATGTCGATTTTGAAAAAAATAAATCTACTTAAAATAAAAGGCGGCCATTACCTAGATTATTATCACATAATAGCGGTGATTCAGCACTAATCTAACTTAGCCTAAGTGTTTTCAACCGCGTTCTAAGTACCTACTTAGTGCGCGCGTTTGTATTCTTTGAAAGTTTTTCTCGCTCTACAAAAGATAACCTTTATACTTTAGTAGCTTTGATCGCAGCTTAAAGATCGATTGTAGTTCGACGTGAGTTTGAACTTTAAAGTGATTGAAAGTTTTTTATTCTAAAGATCTTGTTGTTGAAGTTTATTGAAGGCAGCTGATGTGTGCTGTAATAATAATCAGTTTATTTATTTTTAACTTTCGAACGAAGTTCTTAATTGAACAATCTATATAGGTTTTGTATTTATAATATTTGATTGATATTATAGTAGGTAACCGTGGCACAATTTTATTTATTTATCTTTACGAAAGTAAAGATAATCTTCTAAAAAATTACAATGAAAATGAACATCTAAGCAAGCGCCCTATAACTTAAACTTTATCATTGATTTCCATCAGGCATGATTGTCATCAAAGACAAGCCTATCGTGCAATAAAAAAAATACCAAAAATAAATAGTTCGGACTTATTTTGTGGTTTATTGATATAATTTTAATGTGCTATACGTACCACGATATTTAATATTTTCAGTTCAAATTCAGTAGCACGGTTCGAAATATCGACAGTTCCAACCAAAATTAATTATTAATTTAATAAACCACTAATGACACTTTATTAATTGATATGAAGTTAAAAAATGTTTTTTGTTAAAAAGCTTGCATTATAAAATTTTTAAATCGAAAAGATTTTAAACCAAGCGATAGGAGTAATTCCTGCTTAAGAAAACTTTTAACCGTATTCCCACTTTTAATACTTAGCACTTTTTTGTTATTGAAACGCTCGACACCCGGCACGCTGCGTCCGAGTAACGAAGAAATAATTGCAGGGGAAAAGAAATTTAATAAGGAAGTTGTAAAATACGGAATTAAGCAGATCCGTTCCGATTTACAACATGAATGAAAAAGTTCTTAAAATTGTTCGTTAAAACTTGATTAAACACGGGCAAATGAAAACTTACATAACTCTATTGTGAGCTAAGAACCGTAGAAAAAATTAAGTAACGGGTATAGTTGATTAATTTCCACCAGACCACGTTGCACCAGAAAAGGCAGTGTTGGCAGAGCCCACAACAGATGGATGTATGGAAATCATTACAAGATACCTATGACATTTAAGAGAGATTTTTTTCAGCGTACCTTTACTTACGTAAATGAGCGTAAAAGGAAATTCAACACACGAGTTCTAGAATGTAAAACACAAGCTCTTACTTTGTAGTACCACTATAGGCTGTAGAGTCGTTCAAAAACGTTTAAGCGAGGTGTGAAAAGACACTGACGAGTAGAGTGACTCTGTAATTAGTACACTACCTACCATATAAATAGATATATCGAGCTACCAAATAGCTTTTAAGCTATTCAGAGGAATAAGGGAAATGAAGTGTTTTAGCAGTCCTAATTTTAGCAGTCTTTCAAAATACACCCAATACTCGTATAAACTAATTGACACTTTTTGCTGAATGTCTACTCATGAAATCAGGAATTAACTAATTCTTCGGTATACTCTATGTCTAATTTTCGGTTCTATTCCTACCCGTTGAACTATTGTTGTACCCACTCATTTTTTTCCGCTTTTTTGGAGGGGACAGGAGAACATAATATAAGGTAAGTTTAGTTTGGTTAACATTCATTTAAATAAATCTTGACATGCAACAGTTGACCTTGTCAACTCAGCTTAACGATATAAAACATGGCAATCAAGTGCGAGGAGGAGTCCTGCACTAAGATGGTTCCGTATTACATAATTAACATTATATTATAGTAGCTTTTGCAGTTGTCTTCTGTGTAGTTTTAAATTAAAGATTTCGCAGGAAAGCTTTTTGTTCCATGTCTTCAACTATCTAGCTTTACTAGTTATCGATAGATTATTTATTTATTTGAATAATGAAATTTTATGAATTGGTTATATTGTATAGTTAATTTTATTAAGTGCCACATATTGTTGTAATATACAGTGGGTACCTACTTACTATTAGTTAATTTTATCTTACCCACTATTGCACGCCAATACACTGTTTCGCAACAAATTTTTGTAATATTACGTGTATTTTTGCAATATATAAATAAATTCAAAATTCTATCTTCTTCTTTGAGCGTTTTTCCAACTAGCGAAGCCGTTTTCGAAATAAACACGGGCGGATTGATTTACAAGCCATCCCGATGTATAGTATAGGGGTCCAGATTTTTCAATTATACAAAAGAGAACCCTGAAAAGGACATTTGGGTTAAGCGACCGCTCCGTAAATCCCCGCGAGATCCGCTTTAGCCGTTCTAATTTAATTACGCGATTTGATGACGTCATCATGGCCCACTCTGACCTTTGTTTTATTTTAAGCCCTCCCTTAGGCTCTCCCCCGTCAAATGGCTCGTGACAATGAAAAATTGGCAGCCATTTCACTAATTTGAGCTTAAGCATTTTGATTATTTGTACGTGGGGAGCGCCAGCGTTGCGTTGCCATTTAATAAATGTTTGGCCCACGACGGCTGATTGAATTTTGATGGCTTTTTTTCAATTCACGGATGAAACAGTAGCAACTTATACCTACATTTTTAGACGCTTATAGCTTTTGCCCCCGCAACTTCGTCCGCGTGGAATTCGGTTTTGGGGTGGAATTTTCAAAAACTGCGTCACACGTCCTTCTTTAATTTTAATCGAAAATACCGTGAAATACGTATTTCTTAATTTTTAATCGAGTAAGTATATTATATTATCCATTGTTACTCATAATATCGCGGGACCAATGGCTTAACGTGCTTTCCGAGGCACGTAAGAGAAGAAGATTGAATTTGGCCTCCCAAAGTCGATCACCAGTTATCGAATTAATTCGCAGCTAGACCATGCTGTACGCTTCAACAAACAATAGCTGAATTCTGATGGAAGTTTCTTATAAGAATTTCTACAAGCTTGCTTGCGCCGCT
The DNA here is from genome assembly GCA_933228805.2 of Hipparchia semele. Lineage (NCBI taxonomy): Eukaryota > Metazoa > Arthropoda > Insecta > Lepidoptera > Nymphalidae > Hipparchia > Hipparchia semele. Next base: position 4,238,865 of record OW121717.1, on the reverse strand, counting down.
TGTATATAGCGACCCTTGGTTTGACTTTATCAAACTAGTGCTGGGATCTATAGAGCGTGCTCTGACTCAGCTCAAACTTAAGATCGAGTTAAAACGAGACAAATAATAAATATGCACTGACATAAATCTGTATCGTTTTAACTCTGTCTTGAGTCTATACTGAGTGAGACTGCGGTCTATAGATCTCAGCCTAGGAGTAGGTCTGGTACGCTACGCTTTTCAGTCCTAAAATTTGGGTACCTTCAAATCAAGAGTGAATAGGCATCTTCTAGGCAAGCGCGTTCCATCTCAGGCCGCATATTCACTTACCATCAGGTGTGATCGCAGCCAAGCGCTAGTCTATATATTTAAAAAGAAAAGTTCGCAATTTTCCATACTGTAACGGTTCTAAAATTCGAAAATTTTCCTAATAGATAAAAATTATCTGACAGTCAGAAGCTAAAAGTTTGACTGCGGCGACTCTGAGCCGGTGCCATAGTTCTCGACCGGGGACATCCAATTTCCGATAGTTGAGAAACTACTACGTACAATTCACAGTTCAGTTTTCAGTGACACCCTCTGTAGATATCCACACACATACCTATTGGCTAAAAAGTACTGCAATAGTTTGGAAACTCAGCTAAAATATCAAACAAACCTTTTACTAAATGCTTCTTGAGATTCACGAGGGTGCGTGAGCTTTACTTGTGGTTACGTCGTGTACATGCACATTGCGTAAGTGTGCGTGCCTGTCAGGAGCCTAGGTGAGAGCGGTCAATAGTAAGCTTTTATTGTGATTGCTGATGATGATTTTCTGACTCTACTAGAGGACTGAGAACAGTGGTCGGGTGCTGTGTTAAAAAGTGAGCGATGACGTTAAGTGAGCTAATCTTAATACCTAGGTAGTATAACACCATATTGGCAAATGTATCCGCGGTCGTACAAGCCTGATTACCTACTGTACAAAGGCATTCTGTAATAATGAAATAGTTCCCGCCTACCGTTTATGTTACATGGTGGCGTTTATTGGATGCCTTGGATGTCCTAATGGAGTATCACACTTCACATCACACTAATATTATAAAGGCGAAAGTTTGTGTGTGCGTATGTGTGTGTGTATGTTTGTTACTCCTTTACGCCACAACGCATGAACCGATTTGGGTGAAATTTGGAATGGAGATAGCTCATTCCCAGGATTAAAACATAGGCTACTTTTTATCCCGGAAAATTAAAGGGTTCCCGCGGAAATCAAAAAACCTTTGTCCACGCGGACGAAGTCGAGGGCATCATCTAGTTAGTAAATATTGACGAGCACTTTTGTTTGGGAACTGTTATTTCATATTCTGTGATACTACCTATTTCAACAAATAAATGGATTTTTTTTTTTTTTTTTGAAGATAGTTCTTGACTGCGATCTCACAAACCAACAGACAATCACATTCGCATTTATAAAAATACTTGCTGATGCCCGCGACTTCGTCCGTGTGGATCAAGGTTTTGATTCTCTTTAATTTTATGGAATAAAATGTAGCCTTTATGTTAATCTAAGGTATGAGCTATCTCCATTCCAAATTGCAGCCAAATTGGTTTTTTCGGTGTGGCGTAAAGAAGAAACAAACATACACACATACACACACTCCCATACAAACTTTCACCTTTATAATAATAATAAAAAAATATGATATTAGTTTGATTAGTAAGGATAAAGAAGTAACACTCTTAACGCAATATTATATCAAGTAACTACTTTGTTTGCTACTTTATTTTCCACGCGTATGTAGGAAAATGTGTAAAATAAAAATAACAACGATAAAATGTAGCTTAATCCGTACGTACAAAATGTTGTCATCAAAATGTTTTAACCGGGTCAGTCGTAAAACCTGCCGGTCCCGGCTCTCGCCCGGTTTCATCCGTCGCACATACCGACATTCCGACAGACATATAGATACAAGTCACATTTTACATTACTTCTCACTAGCTTTTGCCAGTGGAATCGCCCGCGCTGAGTAAGGTTTTTCAAATCCCGTAAGAACCCTTTGTTTTTCAGAGATAACAAGCAAAATATAATAAAACCCGACCGCTTTAATGCATCTTCTTCTTCTTTTTCCCCTTAGCCTTTGTCCCGACTTACGCCAGGCTCCGCTTTCATGCTGAGCTTCTTCCACGCGTCCTCCCTTCGAAAACCGTTGGCACGTGCATCTGCCTGGATGATGTCAACCCACCTTTTTTTCGGCCGGCCTCGGGACCGCTGGCCAGGAACGGGCATATTAAGACCGCTTTAATGAATATCAAGTGAAAATTTATAACTTAAATTATCATAAGTCGTAAATATTCATTCTAATTGACACCATTTTGGACTTGATTGACGCCTTTTTGGCACCTGTAAGCCAATTTTTTGTATTTAAAGAGCGATGTATGTTCTATTTAATTGATTTACCAAATACACAACAAAAATCGGTATTTCAATTTCATTTTATGGTAACAAGATTACAATATATCTACCTACTGACAAACCAATGACACGAATGTGCAGGACCGCTCGTCGGGCTTGCAGTGGAAAATTTAATAATACAGAACTGACATCGCAGCAAATAACAGCAAATAGCTACGACGTTCAATACGCGATACCATGTATCCTTGCTATACCTACCTAAGTATAACTTTATCAGTACAAATAAAAAAATATCTGTTTCTGGTTTCGAAATAACTGCCTCTTCTAATTAAGCTTATTATATGAGTATTATTTGAATGATAGCACCCAAATAAACATTTTTAAAATTTCAGTTTGAATACGCTCATCTTTGGAACCGCTGAACCAATTTAGACGAGACTTTCTGCAGATAGAGATTAATGGAAGAATTGACCAAATCTAGTTTTTATTTAGTATTGTAGGTATTTCTATATCCCCGTATATCAAAGAGTTCTCCAGGATTCTTCTAGTTTATAACTCTACTAACTACCAAGCAACGCAAAACAGGGAGTAAGTTTTGTTCTAATTAAAAACAAAATACAGCGTTTCATCTGATATACAAAAATATTGAATAGAAAGAACCATATTTTTTGCTGAATAATATGCGTAAGACATTAATCCCCTGATATATAGGTGGTTCTGGCGATTAATATCGAACAAGATTGGCAGGTTAGTATAATGATGTCCGACCTGTTGACGTGGGGTGCCCTGCCAACGCTAATGGACTTATTTGTCAAACATTGAACGCCAATTTTCTTTCATTCACGATCACTATATTAGTTCGTTTGCCGTCTATAATATTCATGTCAGGTTCTTTTTTTTATTCGATGACAAGATAGTCCTTGACTGCGATCTCACCTCATGGTAAGTGACGATGTAGTCTAAGATTTTAGCGGGTAACTTGGAAGGGGGGCAGTGTAGATTCAACCCATACCCCTAATCGTTTTCTACACGCCATCTGAATTGCTTGGCGGCACGTCTTTGACGGTAGTTACCATAACTAGCCACGGCCATTCTATCGAATGTACTGGAACTTATTAGCTCACACACTTTGAGAACATTATGGAGAACTCTCACAGTTTCCTCCCTATTCCTTCGCCGTTGAAGTAAATGAATTTGAAGAATTAAAACACACATAAATCCGAGAAGTTAGCAATTAAACTCCTGGAATACGAACCCTAAGAAAGAGCCCGAGATCAACCACTAGGCACAAGGCAGTAGGCTTTTTGTAAAAAAAAATATTCCACATAAATTGGTAAATTCCCGTATACTTGTTTGTTAATGTTACAAGGGTGACAAGGTTGTTCCGCAACGTAAATTGCTTAGGGCGCAGTTTTGCTGACCTGTTGATCTCATTTTGGTCTGGCGATCTGCCAGCTGCCCAAGCGGGCTATTCACTTAACTCTCAGCTTTCATGACACGCCACGTTTCGATTATTACACGATTGATAGCTTCGAAGCCACGTTTAAACTGAGACCACGGAGTATGGTGACGGTTACGGGTATCTTGATGATCTCTCTGGCGCAGTGTTGAGCGTTGTGATCTTATAACTGGGAGCTAGGTCTCGGGTTCGATTCCCGGCTGGAGCAATTTGGGAATTTATAATTTCTGAATTGTCTCTGATTGGGAGGCTTTGGCCGTGGCTAGTTACCACCCTACCGTCAAAGACGTGCTGCCAAGCGATTTAGCTTTCCGGCACATGGCGTGTAGATTGAGGTGTATCTATGGGTCGAATGTACACTGCCATATCCCTTCCAAGTTAGTCCACTACCATCTCAGACTGCATCATCACTTACCATCAGGTGAGATCGCAGTCGCGTGGATTAAGGTTTTTCAATTCCCGTGGGAACTTTCTTATTTTCCGGGATATATATGCCTATGGGTTATTCCAAATTATAATCTATCTCTTTGCCAAACAGCCAAATCGATTTAGTCGTTGCGGTGTGATTAAGTATCAAACATCCATTCGTCCCTTTCGTCGCACATTTATAATCTAAATATATAAAAGGCAAAGGTGACTGACTGACTGACTGACTGACTGACTGACTGACTGACTGACTGACTGACTGACTGACTGACTGACTGACTGACTGACTGATCTATCAACGCACAGCTCTAACCACTGGACCGATCAAGCTGAAATTTGGTATACAGGTAGCTGTTAGGACGTAGACATCCGCTAAGAAAGGATTTTGGAAAATTTCAACCCCAAGAGGGTTAAATAGGGGGTTAAAAAATCGAAGCCTCTTTGAATTCAATTAAAAAGCATCCATAATTTTCCAGCGGCGGCGTGTAGTTATCTGTTATTGCGTAATTCGTTCACAATGTAGCTGACCTGTTGATCTCTCGTTGAGATGGCAACTTGCCAGCATCCCCAATGGGTTGATAACGTAATCTATCGTTTTCATGGCTTTGCGACTTTGTCTCTTCGCTCACACTATAACCTTGCTATTACTGAAGTAAACTTTGACCGGAATGCCGGAATTATTATTAGTACCTATACCTAAACCTACACCTAAACTATCAAAACGTCAAATCGATTTACTCCTCGGTTATATATTTTGGTTTGCTCATCCCTACTTCTCTACAATCCCTAGCAAAAGTATTTGCTTGTCGGTGTGTTCATTTTATTATCTTTCAGTTAGTTAGTAAATGAGCAATGGGCGACGTGAAATCCTACTAATATTATAAATGTGAAAGTGTGGATGTTTGGATGTTTGGATGTTTGTTACTCAATCACGCAAAAACGGCTGAACGGATTTGGATGAAATTTGGCATGCATGTAGCCTTTGACATGGAAAAGAACATAGGCTACCTTTTATCCCGATTCCTTAAGGAGTTCCCGAGGGAAAATTGAAAATTGTTTACGTGCTAAGCCGCAGGCAGACTGCTTCGAAATTTGGTATGCATGTAGCCTTTGACATGGAAAAGAACATAGGCTACGTTTTATCCCGATTCCTTAAGAAGTTTCCTTAAGAAGGAAAATTGAAAATTACACCAATAATTTGTTAATAATATTATAAACGGGAAAATGTATGTCTGTTACTCAGTCACGTCGCAACGACTGAACCGATTTGGCTTAAATTTGGCACAGAGATAGATTATGGTCTGGAATAGGACATAGGCTACTTTTTATCCCGGGTAATAAGAGTGTTCCCGCGGGAATAAAAAACCTTAATCCACGCGGACGAAGTCGCGGGTATCAGCTAGTTTTGTATAAATATAACTGAGGATCAAAGTCAGATCAAAGTCATAGGATGTACAACAGGGTAGGCAGATGATATAATTTTTTTTTTTTGAGAATATTAGCTAAGCTGAAGTTGACTAATATCCTCCTATCCCCTCCAAATAAGCGGAAAGCTTGTCCTAGGAGTGGGTACGACAATAGTGCAACGGGTGGGATTCGAATTTGCGACCTTCAGGTTTCAATCCGCACCTTTAACCGTTGGGCTATTGAGGCTTTAAAAAGCTACCCTTAAGTTTTTGTAACTCGTACTGGAGATACCCTGGCTGTATGTACGACACTGGGATCAGTACGTAGAGCTAAGATACGCGCTACGAGTAAAATTTTGTCTACACGTTTACTCGTAATCTCTATAGAGATTCCCGAGTAAAATGCTGACAAAATTTTCTCGTGGCGCGCATCTGATAAAACAGCATTCTTGTCATGTATTTAGTTTTGCTCTAAATTCACTAACAGTGATCTGGCAAAGCTGCAAAGACAGCTAAGTTCAGAACCTGACGAGTCCTGGGACGTTTCCTTTTAAAATCCTATCTACACGCGAAGTCGCGGGCAAAAGCTAGTACGCCCTAAAATTTTTTTTTTTATTCGACGACAACCCTTGACTGCGATCTCACCTGATGGTAAGTGACGATGCAGTCTAAGATGGTAGCGAGCTAACTTGGAAGGAAATGTTTAAAATGCACGTTATTCTTTTCTAAAGAGACTATTTCATTGCAAAAAACTTTAACGTACAGCTTCGCTCTCGAAAACTACGCTTCACAGACAATTTTCGCGTTTCCTTTGTCTTGAGTTTATGACACCGTAACAAGATGAAAGTACAACGCTTTGCAGTTTTTACGTGATTTGGATGCAAAGATATATCGTTAGGAATAAAAATACAGTAAGTCGTTACAGCACTATGAGAATAATAAAAGTATTGAACATAAAACAGTGGAAAGAATTGTCATTACATCTACTCCAAAACAAGTGTAAATTTAAAATTTAACAGACAGCTATGTGGACCGATTTTCATCAAATATAGGTAAGAACACTCACGACTAATTCACCTTTCAAATAAAAAAGAACAAAATTAAAATCGCACACACACACACACACACACACACACACACACACACACACATTGAGAGATTTTCAAATTCCGAATCATTAAAAAGTCGCACTAAAATGCACGTGAAAAACATTCGTTATTTTATTGCTCAATTTCGTCCATATCTCTACATGTTACTTTTTACCTCGGGAAATAAGACAGTCCCCGCGGGAATTAAAACACTCAATCCACATGAACGAAGTCAGGGGCATCAGATAATTATTGAATAAATAAAAACGTTCTTCAAAAACGTGCGAAATAAGAAAAATAAACTCAAAATTTAGTATGATACGTGTATGGTCTAAAATCTAAACACATTCGTTATTCGGCACAAATAAACATCCTGTAGCTCAGGTGTGCGCGGGAATTAGCCGTGTGAACTGACTCGCAGCGGTGTACAGCACAAAGTGTACATATTTATTGCTCTCCCTGATTTACTCACTGCTGTGTTCATGAATGTGCGGGTAGATAGATAGAGTCAGTTATAGAATAAATATTATTCTAAAAATGATAATAGACCTACCGTACTACGTACCTATCCTACTAATGTTATACATGTAAAATCTTGTATGTATTGTATGCAAAAGTTTGGATGTATGAATGGGTGTATGAATGGATGGATGGATGGATGTTTGTTACTCAATCACACCGCAACAACAGAACTGATTAGGCTGAAATATGGCACAGAAATAGATTATAGTCTGTAGTAAGACATAGGCAACTGTTTGTCCCGGAAAATAAGAAAGTTCCCGCGGGAATTAGAAAACCTAAATCCACGCGAACGAAGCCGCGGGCATGAGCTAGTATTGTATAAAGCTTTCTTTATTTGACTTTTGAGGGACGTATGGCCCACGTTGTAACGGCGCCTTACGGCGCATATTAAATGATTATGGTTATTTTAAACACGGTGACCCTTAGAGGAAAGGATGAACAAACGGAAAGACAGACGAATAAACTGAAAATTCACCCCTTCACTTTTGCTTTATCAACCGATTGACGTCCAAAGCTGGACAAATGTCTCTTGAATAGACTTCTAAGTACATGTCTCGGTCTTGTGCCACCTGTATCCAGCGGCTCCCTGCGACTGGTGAGATGTCATCGGTTCACTTTCTAGGGGGGGCCTGCCAACACTACGCTTTCCGATACGAAGTCGTCACTTCAGCTTGCAATTTTCACCCAATTACCATCAGGCAAATTAACACAATTACACGCGTGATCTAAGTTAACCAACGTAGAGTATTTAATGACAGACAGAAATTAGCCTGCACAGGTCACAGGCCAGATTATCTTTGCCGCAGATGTAATTTTGATGGACCGTTTTTGACTGCGCAATGTAGGATTATTCTACCTAGCAAATCCGAACGGTGGCGAACCGCGAAATGTACCTGTACTTATGGAAACCAATCCCAGTGACATTGTATAAGTTCCTAGATATACACACTATACATACAAATGGGCACAAGTAGGTATAATTGAAGTTTTCACACTAGAATAATACAAGGATTTTCTACAAAAACATATAATATAGAATACAAGAAAGCGATAATGCAAATAACTCAATTTTGACAAAAATTTCACTTGGATCTCATATGCACCAAAATATCTCATATGGTTCTTGCAATTCACGAGGGCGAGTGGCTATCTATATAAGTGTGAGCGAGAGCTTGCTCGCGCCTGACCGCTCCCACCTAGGCTCCTTACAGGCACGCATACTTACGCAATGTGCATGCACACGACATAACCACAAGTAAAGCTCACGCGCCCGCGTGAATTGCAAGAAGTATACCAGAAACGTAACGTGGACATGACATTTATAGCGCCGAAAATGTCAGAAAAAGAAAAGAGATAAGAACAAGCCGGAAAAAGAAAAGAGATAAGATAGAACAAGTTTCGCTTTTTATTTCGCATGTCATACAACGGACATTGGGGCGGAGCTTCAGTAGTTTCGCAGCTACAATTTTGCAGCGGAAATGTCCTAAAAAACTCATTGAATAAGTTCTTAACTTAACACTGCTGCGAATCCCCCCTTCTCCACCACCCTCCCTTTATAATGCTTTTCACTAAGCTAGGAAGGTTGTCAATATACGAGTACATAATACAGCAAAGAGTCATTACCTCACCCTTTCCTTGCTTACCTGTCTGCGCCTTGCCTTGCCGCATTCATTATTCAGCGCAAAGGGCGCAGTGGAAATACGACAGCATCCGAGTAGGTACCTATTACTTTAATACGAGCTTCCATCTACTTGCGTCTGTGTTAGAGGTATGTTTATTATTTAATCTCTCATTCATTCACTAACCACTTCGGGTTAGGTTTTTAAGAATCCCGCGGGAAATCTTTATTTCCTAGTATGTCATTCTCCAGGTTCTCAACTATGCCTATTCGAAATATGGGCACTAATATCACTAAGTATAATGATTGGTAGTTTTCACACACCTTTGAAAATATTATAGAGGTATCATTATATATATAGTAGGTATCACTCAGGCATGCGTTTTCCTCACAATGCCTTCATTGTTAAAGTAATCGATATTTATTTGAACTCCTAAAAGTCAAAGATGCGTGATTGGCATCGAACCTCAAACCCCTTGAACAGAAGGCCTAAGTCTTTTCGTAAACCACTACCACTAGGCTACCTTGTGAGATTCTATTTGACTGTAGCAGAAACATTTGGCAGCGTTCTTAACGACTGCCACAAATCCGACCCCTCGTCGTTAACCCTTCGCGAAACAATTAATATGATTTATGTTGGAAATAAAAACTCTAAGAGGCATTTCGGCTTCGTTCTTTTCAATGCCTCTCGTAATAAAATGTGATTTGTAGACATCTTTAACACAACAACAGTATAAAAACTGCAATAATACTGCTGGAATGTATTTATGTATTCTGTTTCCGTTTTTTTCGTTTTGAAACTCATCCGAATAAAATATATGTTTGCCATCCATTTTTAGGGTTCCGTACCCGAAGGGTAACCAACAGAACCCTATTACTAAGCCTCCGCTGCCCGTCTATCTGTCTGTCTGTCACCGCACTATATCTCATGATCCGTAATAGGTAGGTACAGTTGAAATTTTCAGAGAATGTGTACTTCTGTTCCCACTATAACAACAAATATAAAAATTAATTAAAAATTAATTAATTTTCTTAATCTTACTACATTACAATGTAATAGAACTCTCAGACATGCAGATTACTCGCGATGTTTTCCTTCTAGTTAATGACAAGTTTTTAAATCCATTTCATGTAAGTAATAGTACTAGGTACATATACGATGTACCTATGTTCTATCAAGTTCTCAGTCGAGCGGTAGTTTGTCTTCACTCACGTGAGCTTTGAGTGAACGTGAGCAAAACGGGAAGTTACTTAGATTTATGGCAATAGTTTTACAAGATGTCGATTTACGTTCTCGGAATATAATGGTGCAAAATAAATTATGCTCCGAATAAAAATGTACCTAATGGATATTTTAATTTTAATGTTGGGAAAATGCGAGAAACTCTAATTTTGAAAGTGACTTATTTCCCAGCTTTACTCCCTATTAGTCTGAAGGTAGATGATAGTACCTTATGGGAATTACAAAAGCCTCAATAGCCCAAGGGTTAGCCCTCTCTCCTCCAAATAAGTAGAACGCTTGTCTCAAGAGTGGGTACGACATTATTGCAACAGGTGGGGATCAAACTTGCGACCTTTCAGTTTACAGTCCGCACCTTTGACTGTTGGGCTATGGAAGCTTCAATGGATAACCAAATAGGAGATATGGGTAACCGAAAGATTACCAAGTAACCTAACCTAACTTTAAAAATGCAAAGATATTAATCTCGTTAATTTTGGTTAAAATAAATATTTTCATTCAATAACAAGACGAAAAGTTAGTAACATTATATTATATTCAAAGAATTGTATCAGTATACGACCTACATAAACCGTCTGACGATGTGAAACGTAGTCCCAATTTTCATCTAGTCAGCAAGGCGTCCAATCCCAGAAAATTTTATGTGTGGATCCCCGTATTCTTAATAAAAGTTGAGGCTCTTTATCACGCGCAAAGGAATCCTTTGAGTTTAAGTTAAGTGATCCATTTTGATCGTAATAAAATGATCTTGTAACGATCACCACAAAACAAAGCGCTTGACTGACATCCGCCATTGCGTAATTCGCGGTGTGAGTCAAATAAACGCATCTACAATTTTTTCAATTTTACAGGAGAGCAAAAAACACTGTGCAAATTCTTAAGCACGATTTACGGGAGCATCCAGATCCAGATCCAGCAGAGTTTGAGTCCTAATATACTTGGTAATTTCATTATATTTCGTGCATGCGATAAAACTTTCGGAAACATCACTTCTCGACACAATCTCCCGGCTTTATATGAACGGTGAATATAAAACAGAGCACGTCATTATTTAAAGTAATCCTGCTATACCTACTGCTCATATCTATTCGTAGAAGAACCTACACATATCCGTCACAAGAAATGACTACTATTCGAGCTTAATAACATTTTTTACGCCGAGTCAGCACAAATTTCAGTCCCGACTTTTTATGGGGATCCTAGACAAATAACGTTTGAGACCCTTCCCAAGAAATAAAAAAAAACACGCTAGGAAAAACAACCTGTTAAAAGTTGTGAAATGTATTGAAGAATTTTATTGGCTGCTCTGGATTTATAGGGGTGCTCGTATTTTATCATGTACCTATTATTATCGGTTTCCGGGAATTTTGTGAGTGTGCTTAAGAAAATTACAAGTTTAATATTAGGTACAAGATCAAGAAGGTAGGGTGCATAGAGGGGGAATCCTGACTAATATTTTAATGAGATTACAGGTAGCTTCTTCTTTGTGAGGAGAAGAAATTTTACGTAAACATTTTATTTCAGTTTTCAATAAACCATACGTTATAAGCAATCAATCCTCAACAAATCAATCATATTATTCTTAGTTCTGGCCTATTTCACCATCGCCATCGCCAAGAAAACTTTCTGACAAATAGCATTTTGATAAATTGCCATTTACAAAAACTGTCAAAACGTAAACTTTACTCGTCAGTTAAACCCTACGGTAGTAAGTTTTACTAATGTTTATGGTTAAACACTATTAGTCGATTGCAAAATAGACTCTTTTACACGTTTTAAATAATCCATTTTTTATTTCTTCAAGCGGCCACTGTTGGAAACTTAAAATTTAAAACTTTACTTTTAGGTAACTGCAACGTAGTACGTAGAGTTTAAATTACTAGCGGCTTGCAAACAAGTTGTGAATATGCACTGCAAACTAAATGGTAATGGCGCAAACTTGGAGTCAACCTCGTATGAATTAAAACTACATAGTAGTGGTGCGATTCTCTAAAAATGCTTGCTACATTGTGACGATAACAGTTTATTTATTTATTAAAGAGGCACACAAAACACAGTTGCCTCTGATTGGCCTATACTCACTCGCTATTGGCTAAAATGCATTGTTGCAGTAGGCACGCGATAAATTCAGCCAACCACCACAATTGCGACCTACGCCGGAATGGCAGCGGCGCGGCGAGCACATTCAGTGTGTCAGTACTTTCAGTTTTTCAAGCGATACTGGTATTTAGCGGTTATGTAGATAAAGTTTAAAATTATTTCACACTGAAATTGCTCGCCGCGCCGCCGCCTTTCCGGTGTAGATCAGCCCTAAAAATCATTGAGGCAGCTTTTACAGAATCGGCTTGCTGGTTCTATAGACTGGCAGCTTTACTTTTACTGATGGGCCAGGGCAGATACTATACTTTTAGCAACAGCGATCGGCATCTTTGCGTTCTAACGCGGCTACGAGCTTACTACTAAAAATAGCAAAAAAAAAAACACCGATCGCTCCTGCTAAAAGCATCGTGTCTGCGCTGGCCTTATTAAGGTTATCAGAAAGTTAAGCTATAAGTTTTATTGTAACATTTTAATTTAAAAAAAAACTCTACGGGACTCTATTATTAAGCCTTTGCTGTCCGCCCGTTCGTCTGTCTGTCAGTGGACTGAAACATCCATGTATTTTTTTGAGGTATTAGGACTTCTTGGGCGCGCGACCACCCTTATTTACCATTACCCATTATTTAGCAGAAAAACTAGTATTTAACATTAGTAAATTGCACCCGCGCGAAGCCGGATTGGGTCGCTAAAAGGATCCTAAAAACACCTTGAATAGACTTTAGATGGATCCGTGAAGATCTAGACAGGTAGGCATGTCTCCCGTATTAGCAAATCCCCTCGGCATTGCGAAGGTAATATTTGTAATGAGATTTTTTTATGTCCAATAAGGCGTGAGCCTTTTTCAATACACTTTACACCAAGGCAAGGTGGAAATACACTTTTGCTTTAGATACCTACATAAAACGTATACCTAAGAGGTATATTTAGACGATAAGCTTTGCTGACAATTTTAAAGCAGCCACTGCTGCATTGACTTTTGAATCGACTTCCAAAAAGAAGGTTATCAATTCGAGTGTTTTTTTTTTAACTAATACACTGGAAGCTGAAGGACAACGGTAAAATTAAAGCTATTTCGGTGCAGATTCCTAACAGAAGTGAAAGAGAAGGTCAACAGGAACTAATGTGACTTGTCATAATAAAATACAATAGAATAGAAAAGTTGTCAATATATTTCGTGCATTTCACGAGGGCGCGTGAGCTTTACTTGTGGTTACGTCGTATACATGCACATTGCGTAAGTGTGCGTGCCTGTTAGGAGCCTAGGTGGGATCAGTCAGGCGCGAGCAAGCTCTCGCTCACACTTATACAGATACGACACACACAAAATCATGAGTCATTCGCCCTCGTGAATTGAAAGAACAATACAGTAGAATCATAGAAATATAATACCCAATGAGTAGAATAGAAAAGTTAGAAAATTATCAAGTCAATCTACCACAGGTTCACCACGCCGTTCTGACTAAGAAAACCCAGCAAGAAATTCGGCGACTGCATTTTAAAAAATTGCATATCATTTGTAACTAGTAGCATGGCGCTCTAAATTCCGACTTTAGTGAGAAAATGAATATACGCGTGTTATACTAGATCCTTGAATACAAAGGAGAAAACATTCGTAAGGAAATTGAGCGGAAACATAAAAGATATTCTGAACCACTTCAGCGCAAGAATTCCATATTTTGAAGAAAGAAGCGGAAATAAAAACAACCGGGTTTACACACGCACATAAAAAGTCGAGCCGGAAACATAAGGTGCTATAATGCCTGAAACTGCATGGCTGGAAGAACATCACACTGAATTAGGGTTGCTATATTAGGTTTTATTGATTTTATTATTATTTTGATTGAAAATAAGACATTAATTACAATAATTAACCTGGCAGTTTTCTGGCAGTGCACAATATATTAATTGAAGTTTGCTTGTAATTTGTGTATGTAAGCGGCAGAGATATATTAGCGATGGGCGATTAATCGAAAAACAATCGAGTTATTCGATTGTACTTATTATTCGATTACAATAGAATAAAAATTGAACTATCGAAATACTATCGATTTTCTCGATTGCTCAATTTCGATTGTTCAGCTATCGAATTATCGGACAACAATCGCTTTTTTGATTGTTCATTTTCGATTGTTCAACTATTATCGATTTTTTCGATTTTTTCGATTGTTTTTCAATAGTTATTCGATTGACGATTTTTATTCCATTGTTTTTTATGAAGAAGTACAAATCGACAATCGACAATAATGGAAGGAAATATTTCTCGTACATCGATTTTCACACAATACGGGTGTTGCGTGTGGTTCAATATTGATCACATATCCACACATCATCCATTCATTAGTGATTTGACATAATTTAAGCCGTCACAATATGTCGTTATAAATCATAATGCCTAATATGAAATATCACGCCGATAAGTAATTTACATCTGCAAGAAGGAAATGATAATTATTATGTACAAGTCATCGAAATGTAACGCTTAGAAGCGCAATAGTCGACGCGCTGATAAGCTATTTATATTAGTAAGCCTTTCAAAGCCAACTATGCAGTATCCTTAGCAGTATCGTCGCGTTCGTTAGTAGAGACGAGCTCGCAGAAAATTGTTAAAAAGTGACGTGATGTGCTGTGAAAGGGTGTCATAATTCATTTATTTATTTATTTTAATAGGGTTCACAAACAACGTCACAATTGTATTACTAAAAATTATAAACTAATTATATTATTAGTTGTGGCGTCAACCACGTAAACCACAGGTTAGGTACATTTAATAGGTATAGTGGATATCATCACAATAACCATCAAAAACGTAATTACCAGTATCGGTAGTCAGTACCAAAAAATAATTACATTGCGTTCACACAAATATTGGTTTTTTGAGCCTACTTTCGGAGCGGAAATTTGAAACTTCCTTTCTAAGCATTACATTTCGATTGTACAAGTAGGTACATACCTACGTACTAATACGTAACTATTTATTAATTTTTATTTTGAAGATTTCAGCAGAAGCGTTAGGTACCTACTTTGCTTAATTCCAAGGAAGATACTGCTACTTTAGCTAGATATTTACAAATTATATTACAATTACTCGTAGATGATGATGTAGAATAACAGACATAATTATAGAGATAGCCCGAGAAAAGGTGTAGACAAAACTTTCTCGATGCGCGCATGTTAGCCCTGCTGAGGTTCTTGTCTATGTACCTATGTATCTATGTCAATAGTAGGTACCTACCAGTACCTATATAACTAAGTGCTTATATCGAGACTACGCGTCGTGTCGGGAGCTTTGTGTTTATCGAGTGCCGCAATAGCTGTGTCATTAAGCGCGATTGCTTTTTAATTGTGATTCATTATTGTAGTGGGTACGAGCACCGACGCCAATGAATTGCTCCCAGTTCCCGCGCACGGGCTCACAAGTCTCTATTTACGACGAAACTCGACAGATTAATGAAAACATGTGTGCTCATTCAAGTTTTAACTTGTTCGTGATTATTGTAGAACCTAGTAGATAGTAGCTGCAAGACTGTTAACTATTAACTGTCTCGCTGATTAAGTAGTTAACATGCATGAATATGAACGACGATATCCCGGGTTCGATGTCAAAAAAAAAGTACTTATTGAGTTTTCCTGTAAAGAAATTCTCACCTATCTGAACATAGTTTCTTGCAGGGTGTTAGATTTCGCGGTATTACGCCAATTTGTCTAGCTTCAGAAACCGACTCTTTTAGTATTCTACGACCGCTGAATGACTCTGAACTTTCATAAGAAGCCCATAGTTACCGACCATGTCTTATGAGCCTTAGGCTTCTTAGGTATAGGTATTTTTACTGACACAATAATAATTTATACTGAAAATGTTCGATCTACACTGACAACACACACTGCTGTCTGTGTAGATCTTGATCTTGACGACTTTGATCGTCGGAGATTTTTTTTCTGAATAATTATAGAAATCATAAAAATATATGTATTTACATGGTTTTTAATCGATTTGCCAAGCTTATTTTGGTCCCGTTCCTGAGAAAAAGTAGGTACTACGTTGGCCCATCAATACTGAAATTCTGCTGAAATTTTATTTTTTAGATCTAGTTCGCTGAAAGCTTATTTCAATATGGAATCCTAAAAATCAACAGCGTACCATCTAGCGGAGTATTTCAGAAATAATTTTGCTGAAGGTAACTTTCTCGCAACTTTTACAAGTTGCGAGAAAGATTTAACAGCTGTACGATAGATGGCTGTGAAAATACACTACGTAATGCACAGTGTAATAAATAATAATCTATTTAGTAAAACGAATATGTCAACTTTAATTTTTTTATATGTAATAATCATTGATCGTTATTTTAATATAATCATTATCTTGCAAACTGAAGACGACTCTTATAATTATTATCATGTACAATATATATTAGTAGTATAGTATATATTAGTCTATTTTATGTATATATAATATAAATATGTATAATTTTGTTTTATTTATTTGTTTATTATTGGTATATGTATTAGTATGTAGTTATTTGTATGTACGTATGTTATAGGAAATGACCACCTGCAACGCATTTCTTTCTTATATTTTCCTACTCCTAAGGTTGCCTGGTAGAGATCGCTACTAAGCGATAAGGCCGCCTTTTGTGTCATAACTTTTGTCTCGTCTTATACCTATATATTTTTTTTTTTTTTCTTTGTTGTTGTTTTGGTGCAAATAAAGTGTTAAATAATAATAATAATAAACATGAAAAACTTCTCAGAACATAATTATGATCACTGAATTTTCTTGGCCAACTATGAAAATATTCTTACTGCCACCTAGTTACATGCAAGTAAACTACTACATTCAGTATGATGGTTCAAGTAAGAATCGGACATTACTTGATGGGATAATAATATCATGTGTTCATAGATGGCGCAATTTTTTAATTGTTTTCCCCCCTATATAGATGGAGTTAATCGGAGGCAGTTTTGGGGTTGTCATGGTTTCGACAGATACCTAAGTATTTAATAAAAGAATAATGTTATACTCAGCTGTAGTGCTATATATGTGCAATATTGGCAGATCTTCCACTAGGTTAATGGACATCAAACGAGTCGCAGAAACTGCTGGATACAAGCTGCGCGGTACGGTAACGTGTGGAAATCCCTACTTAAGAGACACAACAAAAAACATAAATACGCAGAACAGTCTACAGGTATATAAACACCTACTAGTGGTTCGCCTCGTAATGAGCCCTCGCGGTATCCCATAATTCCCAAAATATAGTTTTAATTATATATTGCAATAATTAACTTTTAACATTAGACGCATTTTAAAAAATAAATAATTATAAAATTAAAATAACATAAACAAAATAATAATAGTTGACTCAAAACTGTTTTACCGATGGTAAATACAACGCCATCTATTAGCATTATTGTGAAGCTATAGAATCTATTAGCATTAAAAATTAAATAATTTCGTAATTTAGCAGTAGTTTTTGACATATGGCTCAAAGTAAATCTCCAATTTGAATGCCCCCCATTTCGTCAATTTTAAGGGAAAAATTAAAAGATATATATTTTTGTACACTGTTCAAAATACAACAAAAATATTTTACTTCACCCCCCCCCCCCCCCCTGAAATAAAGATTTTTATATTTTTTATGCAATATTCGGCTGAAAACCATTAGTTTACATATTATATTTAAATTTGAGTACTTACGTTCAGTGATTCAGAAGTTATAAGGCTCTGACAGACGGACGGACGGACAAGTGCAAATTCACTCAAGTAGACTCGGAGACCTCGCTTCGCTCGGTCAATAATTGCGTAGATATCCTACTAATATTATAAAAGCGAAAGTTCGTGAAGATGCAAGATGGATGGATGGAGCAATTAAAACAATAAAGATATGAACTGCTTTCGTAATTTACGGATGGAGTGATTTTGGACCGCAAAATATTGTATTAAAATTTTACACAAATATCGTACAAATTTTACGCGCTACTTCAAAATTTACGCGCTACTTCAAACTTTACATTTTGTGCAAAACTTTCTGCTAATAATATCTACCTACTCATCAAAATTTAAGTTCCAATTAAGCTTCGAGTCCTACAACACATATACAACCACAGAGTAATTAAATATTCAACCCACAGTGTGCCTAATTATTGGGATACCTACGTATTCAATAATAATAATTACAGGTTTAGACAGTAGGTAATTTCAAAGAGAAACACGTAAAGTAAGTATTACAAGTATTCAGTCTAACTACGATTTAATTACACCAACGATATTTTCATGAATAAAATAAATGAGAATTCTTTTTCAAAAACCTTACTTGAAACGCCTCTACAAAATTTATTTAAATTATTTATTTACAGTTAGTCCGGTGGGAGGCTTTAAAAGCCGTGGCTAGTTACCACCCTACCGTCAAAGGCGTGCCGCCAAGCGATTTAGCGTTCCGGCACGATGGCGTGTAGAAACCGATTAGGGGCTATGGGCTCTAACGAAAATTACCTTATTGTATAGTGAAAAGGTTCTATATTGATATGGCTATCGACAAAAGTACGAACATCGTCGCGTTGCGTCGCGTCGCGTTGCGTCTAGGTGTGAAGTGTGAACTAACACTCGTACACTGTGGCGTCATTTCACTTCGAGGCTGATGCAACAAACCGCATGCTTGATGAACTCTCGCTGCCACTTGAACAACAAACTGATTACTGAATACGAACTGTGACGCACGGAAAAGTTTACTAAATTACGGCATACTTTTTTAGTTTATTTTTTTAAATACCTACATAGACTAGCGCTTGACTGCGATCTCACCTGGTGGTAAGTGAAGATGCAGCCTAAGATGGTGCGCGCTTGCCTTGAAGATGCCTATTCACTCTTGATTTAAAGACACCCACCCTATAGTTAGTTGGAAAAACGGAAGCCGGAAGGGCATTCTTTTTTGCGGTGCGTATTAGGAACGAGGAAGCAAAGCGCTTAGTGCAAGAACGTGGAATTTCGTCCACGTAGCGGTGCAGAAACTACAAAGACCTTTATACCTAGTATCGCTTCGTCAAGTCCGTCCATCTGTCCGTCCTGTCTGTATTTCTGCAGCATAGCGCAGAGACTATTGGTACTAAAGAATATTGCTTTTTCTTCGGAACGATAAAACAAAAAATAATTGCGTCTATCCAGGCCTTAGAAAGAATAGCGCGGCAGGTAAAATTTACGGACACTTTTAAAAAATCTCGAACTTTTGAAGCTTCATTTTCAAAGTATAGTCATAAAATTTTCCACTTTAATGCACTTAAGAAAACTGCTTAGCTATTTTTTAAGAGGGTAATATTATGTAGGTAAGTTTAATTTTTTATTAAGTGCTTTTTCGTTAAGTGGCTCTTCGGCCACCGTTTTCAAATCGCCAAAGTTGTCTATTATAATATCACTAGGTACGTGTATACCTTTTGGTTTAATCTTCTTTTTAACCGAGTTCCAAAAAGGAGGAGGTTATCAATTCGGCTGGTATCTGTTTTTTTTTAATCAAACGATAGACATCCACTGCTGGGCATTGGTCTCTTACATAGACTTCCACATGTCTCGGTCGTGCGCTACATATATCCAACTGCTACTTGTGACTCGTCTGATATCGTCGTTTCACTTATTATTGTTATTAGGTAGCATGCATTATTTCAATTTTGTTATGAGATATCATATACATACTGACAAGTCAAAATAATATTGAAATAATACTGCTTTAAGCTTTGGTGAGCTTGTAAAAGCCCAGATACATGCTTGGTATGTTTTGCTATCAAAATTCAAATATATAATATTATACCCATTGACCATTAATAATTATTTTAACTTTAATTAGTTAAACTTCTGTTAAGTTTAACCTTTATCAGTTAAGATAATTTCTTGTGAAAAAAAAATTACTCAGATTCTTAAAATGAAAAATATTTTATACATGTAGGTACATTGAACGTACCTACTTACCATCAGGTGAGATCGCAGTCAAGGACTGTCTTGTCATTCAATAAATAAAAACAAAACGTGTTCCTATTAACAAAATATAGCGTTGTATACTATGATGTTGTTTTGAATTGACTATAATTTTTCTAGGTTTAAATTACGTTTAATTGTTTTAATAAAAGAATATTGTATTCAAGGTTTATATAGCGAGTTCGCTCGTTTACGGAAATGGTAGAAAAATTGTGATTGACGACCACATAGGCTGCCAAGAGTCAAAATTTATATAGGTACATATGTATATTAGGGAAAACTCTTTTAAATTTTCATATTTTAAAAAAGCAACCTCTGATTTTCTTGCCGGTTCTTCTCCGTTGGAACGGCATTCTAAACCAGTTGTAGATTCACTTGACGATTCAAAAGCTTTCTGTAAAAGTTTATTTGAATAAAAAAAGTTTTCTATTCTATTCTAATAGTAATTATTATAGTTAAGAGCACTCAAAAAGAACAATTCAAATTCAAAGTTAATTTATTTCATGTAGGCTAACTTGTAGCTCTTATGACACGTCATAAAGATTTATGGTGGTAGATACCACCGGTTCGGAATGCAGATTCTGCTGAGAAGAGCCGGTAAGAAACTCAGCAGTTGCTCTTTTCAAAAAATGTTGGAAATGTTGTCCAATGTTGGAAATACTTACGCGTTATCACAAAAACTCTTTGAGACCCATAAAAGTTGGTTGCGACAAAACGGTGCCAGTAATTTACAGCCGGTTCTATAATAAACTTGAAATATATCAAAAGAAGTTTTTCGTATTATACCAGTTAAGACTATGTACAAGCTTTTACTCACGGCTTCGCTCCCGCCATCTTATTCTGATTTTTTTGATTTTAGCTGTTAACCATTTTTTTAGAGCGATCAAAATTTAAAAAAAAATATTCCAATCGGTCATGCCGTAAAAAAAAACAAAAGACAGTAGATATAGAAATCGGCCAAGTCATTGAGTTTCAGTCAGACTAATGAACAGCAATTTTTAAGATAATTAAAACTCTATAGGAGCTACAAGAAATAAATAAGTTTGAATTTGAATATGAACATAATTTACCCCAAAAAGTATTATTAAATATTATATTAAATATTTCTTTTTTTTACCTTATATTAACGCTATTTTCTAGTACAGGCTAATCTTTTGTTTTATTATATTTGCACCAAAAAGTTGCAATGAATAAGTGTATAAGTGACCCCTATTTTGGGGTAACATGACAGTACGACGTATTTTTTTCCTGTATATTTATTTTGAATTAGGTAATTTACTTTTTTAAAATCTAGCTTTCCATTTCATCTCAAATTCTTATTTAATTCATTAGTTTTGTTTTATGGTTTTGGTTGTGGTTTACCGTACTTCTTGAAAAAGTTTAAGAGAAGTTTTATCACTAGCACAACCCTGGAAATCTAAAACCTTAAGTCTATGGATGAACATGAGGATTTCATAAATGAAACAAGTTTAAATTGTATTTGTTTTGTTTTACGACATCAATTTAGGCATTTTATTACATACCATAAAGACGTAGAACTGTACATCAAGATTCTAAATGCTCCAGGCCAGGGCCCCAGGCTTGCACCATTATGTATTCTGTGCCTCGTCATTGCATGACATTTTTTTTTATTAAAAAAGAATATTAGCTAAGCTGAAGTTGACTAATATCCTCCTATCCCCTCCAAATAAGCGGAAAGCTAGGAGTACTCGTATGTACGACAATAGTGCAACGGGTTGGGGTTTGAACCTGTGACCTTTCAGTTTTCAGTCCGCACCTTTAACCGTTGGGCTATTGAGACTTAATTTACATTAAAAATATTTAAATAATTATAGAAGTAATGCTTAAGCATAATACTTCTATGGAAATAATACCTACTACTTTATGCGATGGTGGTCTAGGCCTTCTGAAATACGAATTGCGGCGTATAAAAAAATCGACCGAGCTCGTAGCAACGGCAACTTCAAACAAAATTCATAGCAAGTTTTCCAAACAATTCAAAGTGAAGCTACATTACGGCCCCAGCGGAAGTTGAAATTTGAAAAAAATTGGAAAATATTTGAGAAGCAAACGCGAGGAGAGGAAATGAATACTATTTTCCCCACAGCAGCGGCAGTTGAACCCAATACTGAGGTTCAACTGGGTCAATTTTGAACGCCAATAACTTCGGTACAGTTTAAATACTAGGTCGTTATTCCAGACCCAGTTATTTAATCAAACAGAAATAATTTCTATTGTTGACGCTAGGTTGACGCTTATTGAATTTGCTACTGATTTTCAGGTACAAAAGAGGTGTTTAATAGCCTCAATAGATAGCACAATTGGAGTGGAAATTGGCGAGGCACACAGTTCTTAATCTGAACTATGTGCCCCGCCGCCGCTGATTGTCTTTAGGGTCCCAAGGTGCTGGAGTGGCGACCCCGAACCGGGAAGCGCAGTGTTGGCAGACCTCCCACTAGGTGGACCGATGACATCGAACGAGTTTTAGGGAACCGCTTGATTCAGGCAGCACAAGACCAAAGCCTGGGGAAGTCCATGCAAGAGACCTTTGTCCAGCTGTGGACGTCTATGGGTTAACAAAGAAGAAGAATAGCCCAACGAGTAAAAGTGCGGATCGGAAGGTCACAGATTCGAACCCCATCCGTTGCACTAATGTGGTATTTCCGCTAGTTGGAGGGTAGAGCAAAACTTAGTTTTATGTGTAGGTACGTTGTTACATAATATTATGTAACTATAATAAGGATGAAATAAATAATTTAATAAATAATGCTGTTCACGAGTACGCAAGAACATAATACTGTGAAGGGATAATTTTTGAATGAATGTTAACGATGGCTTAAATACCGATGGTGCTAAGGGGCGAATTAGAGCAAAGTTACACGCTCTCAAATAGGTATTTACTGAACTCCAAACTTTTATTGAACTCAAGCAAACCTCAAACACCGACACAATTTATTCGTTTTTAGACTGTGTACCTATGCAAAATTGCGTTGAGTTTCATTCGTTAATCCTACTGCCTAATATGTAAATGCGAATAGTGTGTTTGTTTTATGATTTGATTTTAAATCACGCAGCAACATTGAAGCTGTACGTTGCGTTGATAGATCAGTCAATCAGTCAGTCAGACAGCCACGCACCTTTTCCTTTTATATATTTAGATGTAGGTACAAAACTTTCGTCTTTAAGTCAACATTTAAATTAAACCTGTGCGCGGGCGCGTGGCTCATGGTTGTGTGTGTGTCATATGTGTATAAGTGTGACCGCTGACCGCACTTACCTAGACTCCTGACAGGCACGCACACTTACGCAATGTGCATTAAAAGCTCACGCGCCCACGTAAAATGCAAGAACTATAAGCTAGGTGATTGCGATCGTCACATTCTAGCAATATTTTTTAGATAATCCCGCTACGCGACGCTATAATTGCTGTAATTGACCTATTAATCTTTCTTCGATGTTCTCTGAGCATAGGATAGGCTCGAGTCCTATTAATTTGATTTATTCATCTGGGTTTAAAGTCATTCGTTAGACCTTTCTCTAATTCAAAGGTGTCAGTTTTCACATTACTAACTAGGCCTACGATGAGTGTTTTCCACATTAACATGAGATAATTTTAATAACTTCATTAAACTGACCGAGCCAAACATAAATACCTTCCTAATATGATATCACGGTAATATTGCGTCACAGGGTACTAATAGCACAAGTAGTGTGAAGGGTCAAGTGATGCGAGGGATGCGAGCAACTAAGTTACGGGTGGGTTCATTTGTGTAACGATATGGGCAGATACTCAAGCATGTTTGTATTCATAATATTATTATTAAACAAATGTTATCACAAAGAAATATACCTATATCATGACAAAACAGAAAATCGCGGCTTCGTCCGCGTAGTGTTAGGTTTTTAATTAATATCCCGCGGGAAGAGTTTGTTTTTCGGGGATATAAGATAGCCTATATTACTTTCCAAGTCTTCAACATTTACCCGTGCTTAAATCACATCGATCCATGGCGCTGTTGCGTTATTAAAGGTTAAATTAATAAACTATAACATTAGTAAGGATGAACACTAAAGTACATACTGAATTGACCCGTAACATATAGTAACTATAACGTTACATCTCAACCACTCATACTGAACTGACCCGTAACATAGTAACTATAGTCTATAACGTTACATCTCAACCACTAATCGCCTCTTGGTCACTCTACAAGATGCCTCATCACTGATGCGGCCGGGCGTTATGAGTTTTGGTCAAGGGCTTCACAAGATCCCTATTCCTTACTAATGACGTTATCCTTATCACACTAATATTATAAAGGCGAAAGTTTGTTTGTATGTGTGTGTGTGTGTGTGTGTGTGTGTGTGTGTGTGTGTGTGTGTGTGTGTGTGTGTGTGTGTGTGTGTGTGTGTGTGTGTGTGTGTGTATGTTTGTTAAACCTACACGCCACAACTAATTAATCGATTCGGTTGGGAATGGAGGTAGCTCATACCCAGGATTAACACATAGACTACACTTTATCCCGGCAAATTAAAGAGATCTAAGCATTAGTTTGCCGGCGCGACGCTAGGTTGCCACGAATGAATCAATATGAATAGAAAAGAAAGAGCTTGGTGTGAACTCGACTTATACATATAAGATTAATGTAAAACGAAGTGAATTCTATAAATATTTACATAACAAACTTGTATTCTGTATCCTTTATCCTTTCGCATCGAGCGTCGGCTTGAATATAAAAATGTAAATTAACTGCCTATTAATGCCACTGAAAAAGCCTGGAAAGCAGAGGCTTTCTCTTCTCCAAAATGAAAGAGTTTTGGAGTTTTATATTAAAACATAAAGTCCCAGCTTTGTGAACAAAATTTACATAGATACGAGGGTACAAATTATTACTCACATTTTATGTGTACGTTTTATCGTCTGATTTATTTGTTCCAAGTTTAATCACTTTTAAGCTTCTGCATATTTTGTTTTATACCTACACAATATCTATACAATTGACAAGTTTAAAAATGCATAATAATAATTTATATTTTTTTTTCGCAGAGAATATCTGTCCATCAAGAATCGGATCTATATCACTATTTAAGGCCTTTTAATTTTTAGTTTGACTAATTGACTGATTGACTGATCTATCAACGCACAGCCCTAACCACTGGACGGATCGGGCTGTTTGGCATCCAGACAGCTATTATGACGTAGGCATCCGCTAAGAAAGGATTTTTGTAAATTCAACCCCTAAGGGCGTAAAATAGGGGTTTAAAAAATCGAATTTAACGTGAGCGAAGCCGCGAGCAAAAGCTAGTCTAATATAACAGCTTATGAAGAAAGAAAAATACATTTTTAGAGCCTATTTCACCAACGTAATATAAGTCTTATACGAGCGTTTTCATAATTTGTTGACCACGAACCGTGTTGCGGTGCGTTTCCGCTTGCAGTCCCGCGCCTACGGCTCGTTGTCCCCGTGCTTACGTCTCTCCATGCCCGAGCACGTTCGGATTCAAACTGATTGAACTGGAGCCGTCAACCTGCGGTCGGCGAGCTGTAAGCGCGGCGTCGCCTAGCCATAGCCGAGTCAACGTACCGGAGCTGCTGATCCGCTTTTACATTAGATTGACGTCTGGTTGACGGCGAGACGAAAGGCGATAGGTGACGAACCATTTCCGAGTTTATGTGTGCTGTATACCTTAAACCATATGCATGCACCATACTGACACCATTGGTATGTCGAAGTCGATGAAATCGATGCAAACAAAACAACTTTCACCGACAGTTATACCTATATTTTTTCAGTTTCGGTTTCATCGTGAAGCAAACAAATATCGAAAATTTTTGAAACAGATTTCCATAAATTTTCCGGATGTTTCCTTTGCCGTGCACTATATTGAGCAGTCTTCTAAAAAAATCTGCAATTTACGCTGTAGGTAGGTACACTTTTCGAACTAAAATTTCAGTACTTAAACTTATTACTGATTAGTTAATGCCCGCTTTGCTTCTCTTGCATGGATTAAGTTTTTTTAAAATCCCGCGAGATCTCATTGAGTTTTCGGGATAAAAAGTAGCTTATGCCACTCTCCCGGTCCGCAACTATATTCGTGCAAAAAATGACGTCGATCCGTTGCTTAGTTGCGGCGTGATTGAAGGACAAACCAACAAACAAACACACTTTCACATTTATAATATTAGTAAGGATGATTCTAAACGTGAATGAACATAATTAAAGATTCATTTATCTAATTATATTCTTTAAAAATGTTCGAATTAACATACCTATAAAGTTAGCATTCCTTCTTACGGTAAGAAGGAATGCTAACTAATGAACATACCTAACTCTTGACATGCCGCCAAACAATTTAGTGTTCCCGCATGATGGTATGCAGAAACCGATTAAGCATTATAGCTTTAATTAAAACTGCCATACTCCCTTCCAAGTTAACTCGCTACCATCTTAGACTGCATCATCCCTTACCATCAGGCGTAATCGAAGTCCAGAGTTATCTTGTTATAGTTCTTTCATTTCACGAAGGCTCGTAGCTCATGCTTGTGTGTGTGTCGTATCTGTATAAAGTGTGAGCCAGAGCTTGCTCGCGCCTGGCCGCCGCCGCTCCCACCTAGGCTCCTGACAGGCACGCACACTTACGCAATGTGCACGTACACAACGTAACCACAAGTAAAGCGTCCGTAACTTCGGAACATAAACGTACTATACCGAATTAAAAGTAAAATAAAAAATAGCTAAGTATGTTCTTACGTCTTAGGTGATTACGTGACTCCACTCAATGTCAAAAATGAAGCCCGAAGCATCAAGACGCAACCCTTGCATCGCAAGGTGCGATGGCGTCAGCAGAAGTCAGCAGCAGCAGACAGGTTAATTAGTTGAATTTCAAGTTAAGCTGTTTAAGCGTACTTTGGAATTGACTATTATTATAGAGAAAATGTTCATGACATCGAATTGTAACGCTTGGAACAAAAGTTCCTCTGCAAGGGCTCAAAACAGCCAATGAATGTGTGAGTGTCATGTTATTATTTTCTGTATCTATTGGTAAAGCTACTGGCAAACTTCTTTAGCAAATAACCTTAACTGCGCAAAAGCGAATTTTAGGTCCCTTTTATGTTCAATTTGAGGTCTCATCAGTAAGTTTAGCTTAATATTATTAATAATATGTAATCTTGCTGGTGATACAAAATAAATAAATAATTTACTCAACTCTACGAGCACTTACGTCAATTTTCAATAATTTTCTGTAAGCGCGTCGTCCTAACGCGATGAAACCGCATAATCGGTCTTAATATGGGCTTACTAAAAATGGCTTATCACGCGTAGACTATTTCGTTTCTAACCGTTATAGTTCGATGGTTTATCATCTCAAATCATGCGTAATATTATGTAAGTATCTGGAAATTTGGATACTGCTCCAATAGTCTCACGTAGAACAATCGTATAAAGTGGGCTTTACTGCCGGATAAAAGAAGTGATTTATGTGCAATGCTTACTGCCACTGAAGTTTTATATTGTTTAAATTTTCTCCTCTGATGGAGATCGCGTTCTGTAGCGATTTTTGCACGAAGCCCATGTCCAACAGTGGGCATCGATAAGTTGTAAACATTGATATAAATGTACTACATCTCACCTTTTTCGACTGACATGTCGCTCATTTGCGACAAGGATGACATAACTCAAAACACCAATTTTAGTGTCGAAAATTTATACTTTTTGCTATGAAAACAACATTACGCTAAGTATAAAAAAATAAGAGCGAGAGAGATTTTGACTTAATGCTCTGTCGCTTTGTTGGCCGCTGTGTTGTTTCGAGACCGCAGCATCCACTAAACATTACTCTCTAACGAGAGAATTCTCTCATCGTCGATTTTGAATTATGTCACTCTTGTCGCAAATGAACGATGTACAATCGACCGTGCATTAAGTTGTGTGGCATGGGCACGAACAGGGCGCTATCTACGCGATATATCTTTTTAAGCTCCTAATTTTGAATTGAAAAACCAATAAATCCTATATTCAAGTACCTAAGTAATATTATAAATGCGAAAGTGTGTGTATCTATTTGTTGGTTTGTCCTTCAATCACGCCGCAACAAAGACACGGATCGAAGTGAGTTTTTACATGGGTAAAGTTGAGGGCTGGGAGAGTGACATAGTCTACTTTTTATCCCGGAAAATCTAAGTGTTCCCGCGGGATTTTTAAAAACTAAAGCCACGCGAGCGAAGCTGCTGGCATCAACTAGTAAGAAATAATTAGATAAAGACATCGTACCGCGATGTATAAGTTTTGAGTTCTGATGTTCTTGTGTATGTCGTGTCTGATGTTGTTGTGTGTGTCGTGTCGTGTCAATAGTTGCGACGGTGAGGACGATGACGGATTTGCTCTTCACATGTTAGAAGAACAAGTGTAAATAATATTAGTACGGGTAACTCTATATTATCGTATCTTATCGTAGTTTTATACAACTAACAAATGTCATACAATGTCATGTCAGTCAAATAAACCACCCCTGGTTGCCCCCGGCCCAAAGGTTCCCATTCAAACTCGCCGCATTGACACGTACGGCGATTGACAACCTTTGGACCAGGTAAGCCCCAGAGCGTGGATCGCAGCCCCTTTCCCTTAACCGACAGCCGATTTTGCGCAAGAACTCCATGCCCTCCGTACTCCAGCAGCCCATCGTCTCCACCGCCAAAGGAACAAAAAGGTAGCTGCCAAGAAGACGGGCGTATTTCGTCCTTTTTTGCGGCAGCAGACTCTGCAGCAGCGCAGTGTAAATTGAAAATTTAAAATAACCCCGTCATGTGAATCTATGGCGATATATTGTGTTACCCAGTTTTCTGCTCCATCATCAGATCCTGCTCCTGATCTTCAAATCAATCGCACCAGTGTAAGTTTGTAAAAGCCTTTAATCAAGTAGGAAATGAGCTGATGATCTTCAAAGACCTGAGAAGATCTTCATAAATTCATAGCTAAGATCCACTTCGATTACGTTACCTAGCTTTCAAACCGAAAAAACTGAAGTGAAATGAAAGTGAAATGAATTTAGTTTGGAAATTACTTTTTTATATTTAATTTTAAAATTAATTAATTTTCGAATGAGGTGCGGACTGAAAAACTGAAAAGTTAATGGTTTCAGCCTCACCCGTTGCACGTAGTAGGTACCTAAGTTATTCTTTCGCGGGTACCATCTGGTTTCTAATATTTTAGTGTGATTATCAAGTTTCATACTCGTAGATATGTTGATATGTTAATCGAATGACGTACCCCATGCCAAGATAATAACTATAATATACTACATAATGAGGGATCGTTTATTTAGGTCAATTCTGTCGACCATCCTAGATGGGACGAAGTGTTCGCTAACATACATAAAAGCAAGAAATTAATCAAAGACGACTTTAGTCTAGCCAAAGTCGACTCTATGGACATTTTGACTATGCTACCATTTGTTTCATTTATTTACACACGTCTTAACTTTCAAGGGACCTTAGGTATATATTATTTCCAGAATACAAGAAGCCTAGATTACTGCTTTTATACGCGTTTAGGGCCTATACTACCAACACTTCAAGCGGTATTAACACTTCAAGCGGTATAAGTATTTCAAAATTGTTTTTAGGTATACTGATTCTGATGGTTTTTGGATGGTTGGTTGGTTTGGGTGTATGGAAGTTAAAGCCAAAAGCAAGTGTTACGGTTTAAGCAGTCTATTTATGTATAATATGTGTGTATTTACGTACGTCGCACCGTAGCGCCTAAACTATTGAGCAGTTTGAAATGGAATTTCACAAATTGGGCAAGCATACAGATATGCGAAAACTAGTTATCCTACTAATATTATAAACTAGACGATGCCCGCGACTTCGTCCGCGTGAATTAAGGTTTTTCAATTCCCATGGAAATTCTGTAATTTTCCGGGATAAAACGTAGCCTATGTATGAGCTATCTCCATTCCAAATTTCAGCCAAATCGGTTCATTCGTTGTGGCGTGAAGGAGTAACACACACACACACACACACACACACACACACACACACACACACACACACACACACACACACACACACACACACACACACACACAAGCACGTACGCACACTCACACACGCAGACACGTTAAACTTATAACACCTCGCGTAACCAACGCACGCGCTGCGTCGGCGGTTAAAAATATAAATCCATGCGGACTAAGTCGCAGGCATCCGCTAGGATTTCATTTATTATTATAATATGGGGTAAAATATAGGGATTGCGGACCAACATAATACGCCATTGTAAGCTTAGAGCATGTTGCCCGGACAATGAGGCCGAAGAGTTCTCATCTTCATGCTCATCTCACGGCTGTATTGTATTTACTCGGAATAATTTAACTCAACAAACAAGAGAAACTGGGTAGCTACTCTTTGTCATATTTTATCGGGTACTGTATTGTTATAATGTTTCATGCCGTATTTTAGAGTGTATTATGAATTAAGGTAGAATTTGACGACCTCCTTTGCGCAGTGGTGAGTCCTTATAACTGGGAGGTCTCGGGTTCTATTCCCGTTGGGGGCAATTTGGGAATTTATAATTTCTGAATTATCTCTGGTCTGGTAGAAGGCTTTGGCTGTGGCTAGTTACCACCCTACCGTCAAAGACGTGCCGCCAAGCGATTTAGCGTTCCGGCACGATGGCGTGTAGAAAAAGATTAAGGGTGTGGGTTGAAAGTACATATGCTATATCCCTTTCAAGTTAGCCCGCTACCATTTTAGACTGCATCGTCACTTACGATTAGGTGAGATCGCAGTCAAGGGCTATCTTGTCATCAAATAAAAATATAATAAAAAGTATTAGGTAACTGATGCCCGCGACTTCTTCCGAGGTTTTTGATTTCCGCTGCAACGATTCCGCACGCACGCACGCACGCACGCAAGCACGCACGCACGCACGCGCACAAGCACACGCAAACACACACACTGCCTTTCCGCGGATGCACCACCAGACAAGGCCAGCTTCGCCTTTCTCAGTTTTTTTCTCATATTGTCTAGCGCATATTTAAGATAGGAACTTATATACTTACTTTGCTTGCTGCAGTGTTAGGGCTAGTTCAGTTTTGGCAAACATCCAGATTTATTTGGCGCATAAGTATTTCGAACTCGGCAACGAATTAATGGATCAGGTCTCTATCATTAATGAGAACACTGGTTTGACGCTCTGTCACTTCAAATCATGGGGTTTGAAAACTAAACAAAATAGACTAGGCCTATGTTGACAGCCTAGGTTGGAACGCGCTTGCCTACCTGAAGAATATAATATTATTATACAGTTACACTAGTTTGCGTGGATTGAGGTTTTTAATTCGGGAACCACGGGAACTCTCTTATTTTCCTCGGGATAAAAAGTATCCTATGTGTTACTCCAGACTATAATATATCTCTGAGCCAAATTTCAGCCAAATGGGTTCAGTCGTTGCGGAGTGATTGATTAACAAATATACATCGATTCATCCATCCATACATCCAAACTTACGCATTTATTATTTAGTAGAAAATATAAGCAGGATTAGTAGGACTGTTGCCTTGAAGGCTATAAGTGGCAAGAAACACGTTCAGGCGTTCCAAGCGTACCTACAGGCGTTAGAGGTATCAAAAACGGTAGAAAGTCTTGTATCAGTTAATTGGATGTCAACTTCATCATGACTTTTCTTCTTGTTTTCTTATTCTACGTTTAAATTATAACACAAAATATGGGCACTTAAAAAACTAAAGATAAGTACTTTGGTCGTGTTCTAATATAAAGGAGTTCCCACATGAAACCTGGTAGAAATGCGTCGCGTATTCCGCACGCTGCCATTCATTGTGGCTTGAAGGAGTAACAAACATACACACACACATACAAACTTTCGCCTTTAGAATATTAATGTGACTACGCCTAACTTTTTACAGTCTGATTTGATAACTCTTTTTTTTCGGTATGATTATGTATCTGTACTATTATGTATTTTCTGATAACGTGCGGAATACGATAATTTTCTAGTACGTCTCATGTGTGAAGCCCCTAATAGTTTAATTTCTTTGGTTGACAGTTGTATAACAAAGAAATGTTGGCAAGAGCTTGTGAAGGAACCTATTAAATATATTTGTTGCTTTTATTTTAAACAGTTTTATGCGAAAATATCAATTTATAATCCATGGTTTGTGTGGACATTATACCTTCAACATTAGGATTCTCTCTACCTTTATCAGCTGACAGAGTTCCACTACTGGTCTCTTGCATAGACTTCCTCCCTTCCATCACAGAAGAAAAACTTCCTCCTGACTCGGTCTTGCGCCGCCTGTATCCAGCGGCTCCGTGTGACTCGTTAGATGTCATCGATCCACCTAGTGGGAGTCTACAAACTCTGCGCTTTCCTATGCGAAGTCGGTATTCCACCTTGCACCTTGGGACCACAGTTCTTCGAAATATGTACTCATATACCATCGCCACTTCAGCTTTGCGACTTACACTATGACGATCGCAATCACCTCTGATTGGCCGATCCTTTTCGCTATTGGCTAAAATGCATTGTTGCAGCAAGAATGCCATCAATTCATCTACACAATAAAAATTCTAGGATCGATAGACTGTGCTTTAGTCTAAAAACTCAGTATAAGTCGCAAAAACTTTTTTTTTATTAAACCAATATTCATTTAATTTAATACATAATGTCGGACGGTGTATTCAAATAAATGAAAATTATTTGTTAAATAAAACAATATGAATTTTTGTGACTTACTTATGTGCTTTAATCTGCCGACCCTAGAATTTAGACTAAGTACTATAATTGAAAAAGCTTTTCTCCAACTTCCCACCCGGATATCACATTTTGATATTGAGAGTAGTAGATACCGACTGTTATTGAATAAAATGTTTTTGTAAAGTACCTTATTGAAAAATATGTCGGAATATCAGAAACAAATACGAAAGCTGTGAAGCTATTCAAAGAACTTTTCTAAAGAAGTTTACAAGTAGACCTTACTTGTTCTGCAATGAGGAGAAAACCCGTATAAACTGAAATAACTTATATTATTGAACGAGTTTTTTTGCAATTTATACTTTTATTACCACGTGCTTATTTGACATCGAACAGGAAACTAAGTTTTCTACTTTTTGTGGCCAACTTTCAAAAGTTTTGTTCCCAATACAGCGCGTGTTTTTCTACTTTTCACTGAAAGGCCAATCACTATAAACACTTTAACAGTAAATTCAATGCAAAAGTTTGGTAGGAGTACGACCTTCGGCTAGAATATTATTCCATTTCAGTTTTGCTTAATTTTATCCCAATTTATAATTTCATTGCAAAGCCTCAGAGCCCTCAAACAAAATTCAATTTTACGTAATTAACAAGGCATGTGTACCCGTGGCCCGTGGTAATAAAATTCATTTTCATTATGTTATTGTTGCTACGGAGCGGACGTGCCATTAGAGCGTAAGTTCTATTCTTGAATACATCAACATGTTGCTGTCTAAAATCCGTGTATTTAATTTAATTGGAGATTTGACTAAACTTTTATTATATACTTAATTAAAATAAAGGTTTTTAATGTAGGTAAACAGTGTCATTTTTCTTTTTTTATTATCTTAAATAGTTTCCAAAATATAGAGCTTTTAAGTTTCCTGTTATAAAGTTAAAATTAAGTTTCCTGTAAAACAGCTTATTTATTATTTGAGCGATTTATTTTCTGTTTTTAAAAATGTTATTCTTAAGAAAGAAAGAAAGAAGGACAAATACGCAATTGTACACAATACGTCACTAGCAATTAAGTGACCTAAGTTATAAATTAATATTTCTGACACAATATACTGACATTGGTTTATCTTGTTAACCACAGATCTTACAGCGGTAAGCAGCTATTGTTTTATTTAGGGCCGGTGCACAAGAATTAGGTCGATTACACACGAATGCCGGCTAATTGGGAACTCGCGTCGAGAATCCGGTAACTTGGAAGGAAACTTCGCTCGTCGTCGGCATCTTTCTCGAATATCAGAACTCGTTTTGAAATTAAATTTTGAATCTGTTTCTTCGTACGTTAATCTTTAGAACGGCTGACCCGATTTTTACTTTTACAGTCAGGTTTCTACCTGAGCTTGCTTGCATCCCAGATACAGAGTAGACTACTTCCCGGGAGGACAAGGGGTTTCTTTAGAATTTTTACAACCCTAAGTCCAAGCAAGAGGAGTAGCGGGAAAACTTTTAAATATCATATCATATTATACAGTATATTTCATTCAAATATCCATCTCAACTTACTGGTCTACCACTGAGCACAGATTTCCACTCAGAGTAAGAATATAGTCCATTGATAGTCCACCACCCTAGCCAAGTACGGATTTTTTTTTAATCCGAAATAGGCTTGCGCTTGACGACAATCAATACAGGATAGCACTGATGAGGTCTAGGTTGGAGCGCACTTGCATAGAAAATGCCTATTTACTCTTGACTTGAAGGTACTCAAATTATAAGTGGCAGAAAACACGAAAGCTGAAAGAGTGTTCCACAACTTAGCGGTTCTTATCAGAAACGTTGAATTAAAGCGTTTCGTTCGTTATACAGGATATCATGCACCTTTGAGAATACTATGGAGAACTCTTGGGCTCATAGTCCGCACTTTCACTTAGCTCAGACTCAAGATAGAGGTTAAAACGAGACACAAATATGCTCTGACATAAATCTGTCTCGTTTTAATTCTGTCTTATGCTGAGATATATAGAGCGTGCTCTGACTCAGCTCAGACTCAAGATTTAGCACGCTCTATAGATCTCAGCATCAGTCATACCTGGATACTCACGATGTTTTCCTTTTCCGTTTAAAGTTTATACTTTAACTCGCTTCAAATGAAGTTAATACGATTACTATTTTATTTCCGGTCAGTAAAACTCTTCGTACTTAAACTGTGAACACGGTATGGCAGCAAAAATAACTTTGTATTACCTAGCCACTTCTGCTGGAAGACAGCAAAATAAAGTTGATAAAAGTGTATATTATTTGAAAATTCCTTTTTTTTTAATTATTTTTATAATTATTTTACTATTTCATTAACCATATATTTTTTGCTGCTTCTATCACTTTTGTAAATGTTACTTTAACAAAAAAATGCTGTAATTGGATTATAGCAAAATAGTTCTCACATTTTTTTTAAAATCATGAACTTCCGCAAAGTAACGCCTGATTCTATCCAAATGTTACTTTGTTATAACTTTTTTGCTTTGACGTCACTCGGGTCTCAGCTGAAAATCAGCGTCGTTTATTATAATAGGTGTTTACAATGCACGGCATAATATGCTGAGCTGTACACCCAGTCTGTTTTATTATTTTATAATAGTTTAAGATGTATCTACTGTTTGTAACACTAGGTAAACAAGAATAAATGTATTTTCTTTCTTTCTTATTAACGTTCGAAACAAGGTATGGGTAAAAAATTGTATTAGTTTGGTTTTAAGAGGTTATATATATATAGTGATATTCTCCGCCAGCCAGTAACATAAATAACGTGGGGCTAATTCTCGCTGTAGAACTCAGCAGACATTGCTATTGTCTGCACCCACATGAATGGGCGAAAAGAATTATGATTGTACTACAATAGAGCTTCGGTCATACTGAGGAGAATGCCACGCGAATTGCGGGACGCAATGACGACCTCCCTGGCGCTGTGATGAGTGTGTGTTCTCATAACTGAGAGGCCTCGGGTTCGATTCTCGGCGCGCGCGATTTGGGAATTTATAATTTCTGAATTATCTCTGGTCTGGTGGGAATCTTTGGCCGTGGTTAGTTACCTTACCGTCAAAGACGTGCCGCCAAGCGATTTAGCGTTTCGGCACGATGACGTGTAGAAACCGATTAGGGGGTGTGTGTTGAATCTACACTACCATACCCCTTCCAAGCTAGCCCGCTACCGTCTTAGACTGCATCGTCACTTACAATCAGGTGAGATCGCAGCCAAAGACTAACTTGCCATTAAATAATAAAAAAAAACACTGAATAAACGAAATGCTATTAATCCTGTAATATACTTACCCAATAATAAAATATATGATTAAATGACTATGGGGACCCACGATTTTCAGAAACTGATACCATCTGATTTATCGAAGTAACGAGTACACCCAGTTATATTTTGTGCTAGCAAAATATAATATTTCGCGTTATGACACAAGTTTTCTCGGTGATTCCAGACAAATTCTGCCGCCCTAGTATTGCATTGCAATTCAGGCACATCACCGAGAATTGCGATATTATGTATAATATTTTGTACATAATATTTTACCTTTAAGTACCTAAGGTTAATTTTAAAATGCCAAGAACCTACAATTTCTGTAGTAATGCTTTTTGTTCTATGATTTTAAATAAAAATTTTCAAGGTCTTCATTTTTTTATAAAATTTTGTAAGAATTTTAAATAGTAGAACCTTTTTTTTCAGTCATCGACTCTTCGATTCTAGAACGAATTCATAGCCTGGAAATACACGTCCGATTAAATACAATACAATTAATACACGTTATGACGTGTAGGTACTGTAAATATATTTGTATATTATACATATTTGCCTGTTTTTTATTGAGTTTAGTGTGTTTAATCAAGCTTATTTCATTTTTAGGGTAACCAACGGAATCCAATAGGATCCCGTTGGTTACCCTAAAAATTGGTTGGTTGGCTGGTTGGTTGGTGGTTGGTTGGTTAGTAATAACTAAGCCTCAGCTATCCATCCGTCCGTCCGCCCGTCCTCGTCTGTCAGGGGGCTGTATCCGTATGATATAGCATATGGCATGAACCGCTCTGTTGCCGCTATAATAACGTATAATAAAAATAAACTAAAAATTAAAGGAGGCTCCTCTACTAGAAACGTATTTTATTTCGGCATTTTTTGGTACGGAACCCTTCGTATGCGAGTGCGACTCGCATTTGACCAGTTATTTAAATAGCGATCAAGCTCAGAGGATCAAAAATATTAATTTCTCAACCTTGCTTGTAACTAAGTTATTATCAGCGTCATAAATTTTATACATACGCATGATTTATGCTATGAATAGTGTTCAAGTTTCATATCCCTTGGAGATCGAGCGAGGTTTTTAACGATAATTAAGTAAATATGAGCGTTCATTAATTATATTTTAGATCACTCCGTGGGGAGGTCGGTGTGAGATTTAGTATATTACTGTTACTACGTTAACCCAAGACCCTGAAACCCCGATATACATATCGCACAGTACCTAGATCAAAAGGGAGACTACTCAAAAAAGGTCTCTGTTCCCTAGACGAAAAAAAAACTCTTTTTGAATCTTTTCTTAGCAAAGTTATGAATCTCAATTTTATTTTAGGTCATAAATGATGTCGTGAACGGCGACCTAAAATAAAATTTATAGTTTCATAACTTTGCTAACAAAAGATTCAGAAAAACTTTTTTCTGTTTAGATAAAAGATTAAAAAAAAAGAATCTGTGCTGCTTGTCTTACCAGATTGTATCCTAATCGCAATCCACGTTTATCTATTTATTCGCTTACCAGTTTCCTGACTCTCTCATTTTGCGACTCCGCTTTAAAAATTTGATTGATTTTCAAAACGTGTAGTTTAACGTTCAAATATTGAACTTTGAAATTGATAGGCAGTTATTTCGAAATTACAAACAGGCACTTCAATTTTATTTATTAGGTATTTATAGATTTTATAGATATCTAGTTTTTCAAAAACTGACAATAAATTATTTTATCATTCAAACACAATTTGACCTATTTTTGTATTAGACATTACAGTTTTTGTCATATCTACTACTAATATTATAAATGCGAAAGTGCGTTTGTTTGTTGGTTTGTCCTTCAACCACGCTGCAATAGAGCTACAGGTTGACGTGATTTTTTACCTGTGTATAGTTGAGGACCTGGAGATTGACATAGGCTACTTTTTATCCCGGAAAATCAAAAAGTTCCCGCGGGATTTATAAACTAAATCCACGCGGACCAATCGCGGGCATCAGCTAGTACCAGGCTAGTACCTACTTTATGTAGATATATAAAATTCCTCTTATTCTAAGTGAATATATTATTATATTCAATCCCGAAATCGTTAAAGTGCACTCTGAAATAATCCCGAACATTAGATAAGTCTTTATTCCAGACAAAAGTATAAATCTAAATATATAAAAGGCAAAGGTGAGTGACTGACTGACTGATCTATAAGCGTACAGCTCTAACCACTGGATGGATCGGCCTGAAATTTGGCATACAGATAGCTATTACGACGTAGGCATTCGCTAACGAAGGATTTTTGAAAATTCAACCCCTAAGGGGGTAAAATAGGGGGTTAGAAAATCAAACTTAACGTGAGCAAAGCCGCGAACAAAAGCTAGTTAACAAGAAAGGTTCGCACAACATTTTCAGTGACTGTTCGCCCTCCAACTAAGGCTGCCTCGAACCCTTCCTTTCCATATCTTTCCTTTGCCATCCTCTTTCACTTTTGCATGTTATCTTAATTACTTCGTCGTCCCATCTGAGTCTTTGCCTTGTCCTTTTCTAAGTTAAGTGTTACCATTATCCGCTCGGATCAACGATTCTCCGCTAGCAACTTTAACTTAACTTCTTAGCTTTCAATTTCTCGGCATTCAAATTCAAATTCAAAATTCAAATAGAAAAAAAAAAAATAGGATTTGGGTACCTATTGGTAGGTATTATAGTACCTAATGTCCGGCCAAATACCTTGCGGCATGTAATACATAATATTTATTTATTTGTTTATTTGTTTATACTATATATACTATTTCTTTGCATTACATTACACAAGACATTTATCAAGGTTTACTTTGATACTATTTCCCATATTACATCAGTTACTGAACTATAATTGATGTAATATGGGAAATAGTATCGAAAAGAATACCTTGATAAATGTCGTTTTCACCGTTGTTTAGGTATTTCACAAGGAATTTATTTTTAGCACATTTTATCCCGGGAAACGTATTAAATAACCGTTATAATAATCGGCGTTGTTGTAAATAAGTTCCTGCATACCTAAGCTCTCTCAAACTTATAATTAACAAGCAACTGTTTCAGATAACTTTCATGACAAGCGACTATTATGTTTTGAATTTGATAACTTTCTATTATAATACATAGGTACGTAAACTCTGCGGAAAATTATTTTCGTAAGGTTATCGTATTACTGCAGTTTTATCTGGTATAATTAAAGTACTTACCTCAATTCGTTTAGGTAGCTAGAAGTAAGATAATTATCAATCATATACACTGCACCGGCTGGAGTACGAAAGTACCTCAATTCGTTTAGGTAGCTCGAAGTAAGATAATTATCAATCATATACACTGCACCGGCTGGAGTACGAAAGTACCTCAATTCGTTTAGGTAGCTCGTAGGAAGATAATTATCAATCATATACACCGCACCGGCTGGAGTACGAAAGTACCTCAATTCGTTTAGGTAGCTCGTAGGAAGATAATTATCAATCATATACACCGCGCCGGCTGGAGTACGAAAGTACCTCAATTCGTTTAGGTAGCTCGAAGTAAGATGATTATCAATCATATACACTGCACCGGCTGGAGTACGAAAGTACCTCAATTTGTTTAGGTAGCTCGAAGTAAGATAATTATCAATCATATACACTGCACCGGCTGGAGTACGAGCTGTTAGTCTTTAAACGGCTGAACAGATTTTCATCAAACATCTTGACACAACAAAACGACTACGAAATGTTGATGAAAATCGTGGTCGTCACACGGGTGTTGTTGCAAGCTTTACTGGTACGCCTCCACTGCTACCTTAGGGAGAGAGCAGCTAGGATACTTTTAGCAGAAGCGATCGGCATTTTTATGGCTTTTAACGCTAACGTGGGCACGCAACTCAGAAATCACCGACTGAAAAACGCGAAAACGACGATACGCGTATAGTACTAGTAGGTACAGCAATTCATGACGGGCGGCGCGTGGCTCATGGTTGTGTGTGTGTCGTATCTGTGTGAGTGTGAGGAAGAGCTTGTTCGCGCCTGACCGCTCCCACCTAGGCTCCTGACAGGCACAATGTGCATGTACACGACGTAAACACAAGTAAAACGTCCGTAACTTCTTGAGACGTTAATATCATGATCTATAAAAACGCTGATCGCTGCCACTAAAAGTAGCCAGTCTGCCCTCTCCCTTACAGCTGCTTTCCTCGTGCATTCATATAAGGAAACATCCACCGGAGCCCTCACTTTTTCTATCCATCTCATGGGTGACTTGCCACGTGCTCTTGTACCATCTACTCTTCCTTCCACCACTATACAGCTTAGATCATATTAATTAGACCCGCTTTAGAATAGTTTAGTTTAAGTGCTATGAGGATATACACAGACAGGCAGACAGAATAAGCTAAACTTATAACGCCTCCCTTATCGCGTCGGTGGGCATAAAAACAAATGAAGTCTCTTTGAAATATCGGACTCTTATTATTCTTATTAAAGAATTTAATTACACATAGCCTTATCATACCTTGTGCAAGAGTCCTTACAAGCGGCCTACGTAGGTATATCGTCTCTACAAAGGAAAAAACTTCAACCGAAGTCTTGTAAATTATTTAATTCCTCACAAAAAAAAATTAAATATAAAAAAGAAACTCCACTAAGCATAATCCTGCTTTGAGATTCGAATACACTACCCTTAATACGCTCCCCTACCTACGAAATACCAACGAAATAAAGTCGTTTCAAATATTTATATTTTTATTGCGATAAAGCACCTAAATCTGTTTTACGTGCTATTTTGT
The DNA here is from genome assembly GCA_933228805.2 of Hipparchia semele. NCBI lineage: Eukaryota > Metazoa > Arthropoda > Insecta > Lepidoptera > Nymphalidae > Hipparchia > Hipparchia semele. The sequence goes on along the minus strand of OW121717.1, from coordinate 4,197,906 downwards.
CGCTAATGAAATTCCTTGTTCATGTTTCGGCCATTTATCGCGAGTTCGATCGGCCCGGTTCACCTACTTTATAACATTATACAATATACATATATTCACATAAAGCTGATCGCTTATATTAAGGTACAATATTAGCCGCATACACCGCAATATTCGCTTTTTACATTGTACAACGCATAGACAATAGACATACACAAACATATTTCCCTTGCAAGAATGGTCATAAAACTCGATCACACTTGTTTAGCATCGATTGTCAGTTACTCACATTCGTCTGCCAATTAGTGTTTCAACACGTGTGTGTGAGTTTGTTGTTCGTTTCCTGGTGAGGTTGAAAACTAGGTGAAAACTCAACTTTACGACCCTCCTATTAGTGCTTCCAAGACGCGTCAAATGCGACCGGCAAACATAGCATTGGAAGTTCGATGCTGGAGATCTCATGAAAGAACTTCCATCTTCGTTATTTGCAATGCATGAACTTTTCTGTGCGGGACGGGAGCGTGCCACTGTGCGATCAACATTAGCAGTTGTATTTTCTTTGCTGTATAAAATACAAGTTCCTTCAAATACGAATATAAAATGACCTCTCCGGTACACAATGTCAACAAAGAAACTTTTCAAAAGCTTTTCGCAGCATTTCTGGAGAGATAACAGCTGTAAAGGACAATCGCCACTTTCTAACAAAACAATTTCGTTTTTAGTAATGCAAATTATCCTATTGAAATTTAATTTACTTAATTTGTATCTACCTATCTAATTTTTTTGGCTGATTTTTTATACTCTGAAAGAAGTAGATACTTTCTTACATTTGATTTAATTTTATGGATAATAATCATACCTAAATCAAGAAAGAACGTAGGTATTGCTTGGTGCCAATTTCTTGGATTTGATTGTTTCAGGGAGACCAAAAATTTTGTTTTACTATGTTATTTCTAGAAATAACTTAAGTTTCTGAAAGTCAAGCATTGGTTAGGTGATCTGCGAAAAACGAGCCGAATTTTGAGAATAATATGAAATTATACGAAACCTCGCTCACGGAAATTCGGAAGATTCTTCCAGATAAATTCGGATGACGTCATCAGATTTGGCTCGGACGACGGACGAATTGACACACTTTAATAAATACACATCTTTTTCTTCGCCGTTAAAAAAACTGATAGAATAGAATAGAATAATTTTTTATTCGAATAAACTTATACATACGCAATAAGTGCTTTCGAATCGTCAAATGAATCTACCAGTAGGTATTTAATACCCATCTATGAAATTAATATTTTATTCAACGAATCGACACAATGTAAGCATTCTTTAAAAGAATATCGGAAGAGCTTCATTGTTTCCATTCATTTAATGGATGTTTCATACAATGAAGTATTTATTTTTTCTTTTATCCCTACTTACGAGTGTATTATAAATGTGAAAGTGTTATGTGTTCAAGAAATGAAAAATTGTTACAACTAGCCCCCCGCTCACCTTCTATCTTGATTGACCTACTATTTATGCAGCTATATATTGTCTATGCTTGAAAACGAAACGCATTTTCGGGGATTCCCGCAAATAATGATATAAATAAATTATAACATTACAATTATAATATAAAAAAAAAATACATTTATAATTGAAAAATGTTTACGTAAGCATGGGGGGAGGACGTAAGAGCTTTGCTTACTTTTGCTGACAAGGGGGATGGGGGGGTAAATAATTGTAATAAATCTGCTTACGTAATATTTGAACGGCCCCTTTCCACTGATACGGTTTCAGAGAAATTGTAAGTTACAAAAGACGAAAGTATTTTTAATTTACAGACGTAACTCGTACCTACCTCTTGTACCGAGTGCACTTGCGAATAACGTTTCACATTGCTCTCAATATTTTTGCATGCAGAAACAAAGAGTCAAAGGCTGTATAGTGTATCCACAAAGGAGCAATAAAACAAGTTTCATGATTCAGAATATATTATGTACGTATGTTGAACGATTGATCCACGGCCATACATTTTGAATTCCGTCAGGAACAATGAAATATATATTTTCAGTTAATCCTTTTTCCTCAATGGACTTTCTCACAAAGAATTATATTTAAAATAAATTTTAAAAATAAAAAAAAAAATAAAAAAAATAAAAACAATTATGTATAAAATGTGTATAAATATCACACCATAACAAGAATATTATAAAAGCGAAAGTATGTGTGTATGTTTGTCTGTGTGTGTGCTAAATTTCCGGAAAATTAACGATTTCCCGAAGGAATTAAAACCTTTATCAACGGGGACGAAATCGTTGGCATCATCTAGCTGTCCATATTTATGCTTATGGGGATTCGGATACAAATCCAGCAAGAAAGGAAAGCAAGCAAAGCAAGGATCAATACGATGTATTTTTACATTCAATTCCTATACTATCGCAGTGGGTCTACGAAAATGAAAAAGTTACCGAGGGAATTAAAAAACCTTAACCACGCGAATGAAGTCGCGGACATCATTCTAATTCACGATAAATAAAATCTCTGAAGTTTTAAAGCTTAAAACTTTCCTAATAGATGAATCATAAAGTTAACTACCTACCCAGTGTTTTGTGGTGCATCTTTTCAGAGCAATAACCGCATTGGGGTAAATATCTACCCATTTTATTTCTATACCCGCTTTTGCCCGCGACTTCGCTAACGTTGAGTTCTATTTTTAAACGCCTATTTTACCCCCTTAGGAGTTGATTTTTCAAAAATCATTTTTTTCTGTATTCCATATTGTAGCCCGCTTCGTCAAGTGGTTTGACGTTGCAACGCACACGTTGATAGATCAGTCATTCAGTCAGTCAGTCAGTCACCTTTTTTATTTAAGTATTTATTTATTCTGTACATCATAAACTTAAAAACTAAACTTAAATATAGAAAGGACGCTTAGGAGTGTGAAGGAAATCTTATCGCTACATAAAAATTATTTTCAAAAAACCGACTTCAAACGCCACTACAAAGTATAAAAATAATTTTATTTTGTACACGTTTGTTGAAGTCGGGCGGCTTATATAGAAACAATGAAACCGATACGCGATGCTCGCCCGATTTCAATAAACGTGTCTCTTATGTGTCACCATAAGATAAGCGGTCCCACTTGCTTCGGGATAGGGACCCAAGCACCCAGTGGTCAGGGCTCCAGAGTGATGAACCTCCTCACAATGCGTGCCGTCTCAAGGAGTACCGCCGCCGTCTGTATCCTGCTCTTGATCCAAGTATTAAGCGAAAGTTTCTTAAGATGTTGATCGAACCTTTTCGCTATGAGACCATTGACCGAAACGACTAACGGCACTACAATCATTGAATCAACATTCCATATGGCGGTAATCTCGTGTGCAAGGTCTAAATATTTTGATCATTTTTCTTTTTCCGCCTTCACCAGATTATTATCATGTGGAATTGTGATATAATTATCGCTCGACGCGCTGATCGGTCAACTAGCACTATATCAGGTCTATTGGCTACAATATACCTATCAGTGATAATTGACCGATCTCAGAAGAGCAGGGCACTACTATTCTCGAGAACTGACACTGGGTCATACCTATAGTATGGCATTTCATCTTCTACAAGACTGTATTGAAGAGACTTGCACTTCAATACAGTCTTGTAGAAGATGAAATGCCATACTATATTGAAGAGACTTGCTCTTCAATACAGTCTTGTAGATCGATGGATTATCCTGGCTTCTTGGTTATGTCTGTGCAAGTATTCGCCGTTAGCAAGATAAGAACAACCAAAGACGATATGCCTGAGGGACTCCCCAGGACGATGGCACGCTCGACATATGTCAAGAGTGTCATCATTATGACACATTTGTCTCCGGTAGTTATTAGTCTTGATAACTTCGTCCCAAGTTGCACATACAAAACCCTCAGTTTCCCCAACTAGGTCACCGAATTGTAACCAGGATACAGAGGCATTTTGATCTACATCCGGCCTAGTTAACGCCTTATAGAACCTGCCATGCAACTCCTTACTCTCCCATACAGCTTTGCAACCCGAAATGCTCAATACTACGGGCTTGCGCCAGTTCTCTTTGCCTAAGGCAAGCGGGGTAAGACCCTTATCAACTACGATAACATCTCTATGCATACAAGTAATCTCTAAGATTGCACACGTCACGATTGTGGAAGTTCTTGGCATTCAGAAAACCACGTCCCCCACACTTGCGTGGGATGTATAATCTCATAACAGATGAACGTGGGTGATGCATACGGTATGTTGTCAACATGTTGTTAACTATGTTATTATTAAGCTTTTGGGAGTGGGCAAATTGAGTGGGTAATCCAATTGCCTTTGATCCTTTTTAAAACAAATCGTTTGTAAATGTACCGCTACGTATTTTAATGTAAATTGTAATCACGTTCCTCCATTTTATTTTTAGAAAACCCTCGGAAAACTTAATAATTGACTTCGCAAAGTTTCCTTTTCTGGTTTAAGTTTTGTTATTAGCATACTTTTCAGGGTTCGGAAAAAACGTAACGTTGTCTGTTTGTGTACCAGGGCCCTTTTTTTAGAAACGGCTTAACATATAAGTACGTTTATTTCACGAAGTTACGGGTGTTTTACTTGTGGTTACGTCGTGTACAATGTACATGCAAATTGCGTAAGTTTGCATGCCTGTCAGGAGTCTTGGTGGGAGTGATCAGGCGCAAGCAAGCTCTCGCTCACAGTTTTACATATACGACACACACACAGCCATGAGCCACGAGCCCTCGTGAAATGAAAGAACTATAACAAGATAACCCTTGACTTCGATTACGCGTGATAAGGGGCGATGAAGTCCAAGATGGTAGCAAGTTAACTTCCCCCCCTCGTGAATTGAAAGAACTATACTGAGTTTACACTGAATAGAAAACTCAATGCTGTGAAAAACATCCTGAGTGCAATGTTCTTCTGCATTCTGTATAAGGATCTCAGCTTTGGACTTTAGTCGTTCAACTTATGCGGAGCATCCTACAATACGTCCACATCTTGAAGGCTTCAATCTTCAATTCCACTTATAAGGCACTTATTAACGTTTTACTACAGAGCGCAAGTTTCCTCTCAGAGAAGGGTTACAGGCCATAATGCGCCACACTGGCCCAATGCGAGTTTTTTTTAAAGAATAATTAAGAATTTTTTTTAAGAAGCTGAACTTGACTCATCTCCCCTCCAAATAAGCGAAAAGCTTGTGCTAGGAGCGGGTACGACAACGGGCAGTGTTTGAACCTGCGACCTTCCAGTTTTCTGTCAGAACCTTTAACCGTTGGACTATTGAGGCTATTAATATTTAGAGAACTCACAGGTGTGCAGGTTTCTTCAGGATATTTCCCCGTTGAAGCATGTGATATTTAGGTGCTTGAACGCACAAAACTCCGAGAAGTCTTAAGTAACCACGTAAAACCATACAACTATAATAACGTTATGAAACCATACAATTATAACGTTACAGGTAAAAACGCTGTAAGTATATCTATTCACGTGCAAATTAAGCATCCTAAAAAGATTGAAATCTTCCTTCGTAAAAGATTTTACTCAAGTAAATGATTAGAACGGAAAAGAGATTATCAATAGGATTACTCACAACGAATGTACAAGTAAAAGCCTCCTTTGATGAGATTTTCCGACCCGTCATTAGGTGTACTCTACCATTAAAGCCAACTTTTTAACGAAATGATAAATTTTCTTATTTTAAAAATAACTGAATGTTTAATATGATGCCACTCTTGAGGATAACGTATAAAGAAAAAAAAAAAGAAGTTTTTTTATTAATTTAATATTAAAATAGGCAGATTATTTGTTCAGTAACTAGCTTTTGTCCCCGCGACTTCGTCCGCGTGGTTTTTTGAACCGCTTATTCTTTTTTTTTTCGGATAAAAGGATAAAAAGTAATCTGTGTTACCTACTCTAAAAGAGTCAAATCAGTTAGAAGTTTTTATAGATTAATATATACAGGGGCTCATCTAGATTTCGTCGAGTCTGTTTGTCTGTCCGTCTGTCGATCTCTGTGTCACAGCCTTTTTAGAAAGAAAAAAAATTAGTTTTATCCAAAATCCGCTAATCCTACCGTACAGAATCTCGAGTGTTAGCACTAACAAGTATACATCAAACGCGCTCTACTTTGCACAGACCATGAGTTCCTGTTTCGCTTAAGGTACCAAGTATAGGACTAAAAGGTTTTAAGAAGGTAAAGCAGTCGAAAGATCTTTGCATAGGTTGTTTAATCTCTTACCTTTGACCCATTTGCGACAAACCGACATTCAGAGGCGAAATTGCCGAGGAAATTGCTTTCCGTAGGTTGCTTAGGCAGAAGTGAAGTTAGAATGATAAGCTTTGTGCCCGCCTTTATATTGACGTGATAAGGTGTTTAATAAAAAGTATTATTTAAGATGGCCGATGACTCACCAGTGGATCTACAGGAAATTTGTATTTCCCCGTAGACCCTGTTTTTCCCCAGAATGCAATTTATCTCGTTATCAAATTTTGTCGAAATTAACTCAGCGGTTTTGGCGTAAAAAAATAACAAATAGACAGACATACATAGCTATTTCGAAACATTTATAACATGAGTATGGATTATTGGATAATATATATTTTCTTTAGTCGAGAATTCGCTAGGTAATTTCAAGTATTTTTACTAGAATATTAAAATATGCTAATAAGACGAACAAAACTTTAAATTCAAAGGAAAAAGTTTCGCCATTAATGTTATCTCTCCGTAATTCGTGCAAGTTAACCTGAGTGCAAACTAAAATATTCAAGAGTAATACTTTTGAATACGTTTTAACTTGAAAGATATGCAGAAGGAATTTGAATACCATTATGTCGAGAGACTTTCTAATAAAATTTAAATAAAATTTAAGCTGAGGTTGTAAGTTGTAGACTAAACTTTTAACTTCCATTAAACTTGAAACATGAATCGGCTACTCAATCAAAATATTGCGTGAACATCAGACATACTTTGAAAAGCATAGGAACTTCACGACCTTAATTATCCTTTACCGTTTTACCATAGAAGACATGAGCGTTGGCATTTTTATGGGGTTAGATATGGAATATCTAACTTACTTGCACCAAAAGCTTTAATTCAACTTTTCAAATGAACCGCTAAGGTGTGGAACGCTCTTTCAGCGTCCGTTTTTCTACCCACTTCCAACTCGAGTACCTTCAAGGCAAAAGTCAATAGACGTCATCTAAGCAAGCGCGCTCCAACCTAAACCTCATAGATAAGTGCATATTGTCATTGACTGGCATCGAGCGTGATCCTATCTTCTTCTTCTAAATATATAAAAGGCAAAGGTGACTGACTGACTGACTGACTGACTGACTGACTGACTGACTGACTGACTGATCTATCAACGCACAGCTCTAACCACTGGACCGATTGAGCTGAAATTTGGCATACAGGTAGCTGTTAGGACGTAGACATCCGCTAAGAAAGGATTTTGGAAAATTTCAACCCCAAGAGGGTTAAATAGGGGGTTAAAAAATCGAACCTAACGTGAGCGAAGCCGCGGGTTAAAGCTAGTCTAGCAATAAACAAAAACATCAGCAAATCATACCTACCTAATTTGGAAGTACCTACAAACAAAAGTTTGAAGTCGGTTTATGAATCGTAACTAAGTGCTGAAGAAAGTTATATTTAAGAGGAAAATGGAGGAAAGAAATATATTCAAAACTATTACGCTGTATCTCACACACACTATATTATATTATGATATTGCATCAACAGAGCTACGGATCGACGTGATTTTTACATGGTCGAGGAGGATCCTCCTTGAGGAGTTCTTTTTGGGGAAGTCCATGAAGGACCTTTCTGAAAGTCCAAAAAGAAGAACGCCGATGCCTGAGCCACTAAACCATCAACGCTTAAGCATTATATTGCACTAGATGATCCGCGTAGACGATGAATTTTTGAAAATCAGTGAAAATCAATGGAACTTCCAAAAACCCTGAAGCAAGTATTTCTTCATTTTTAATTGAAAGCCCAAATACCCACGAATATTACTGGAGAAATGACGGACTTTCATTACTTACATATAAACTTTCATTTAATCCCCTCGGGGATGAAATTTCAAAAAACCGTTTCTTAGTGCGTGCCTACTTTATAAAGAAACTTACTTACTGACTTTTCAAGCGTTTAATGCCAGTAGTTTAGGCTGTACGTTGATAGATCAATCAGTCAAGTCTTTTTAGTATGTAGTAGGTAGATTGCATATTAAGATCACTAAATACTACTACAAACAATCAAAATAAAATCATGACATCCTCTTAGTTATTAATCACGAGCCATTTCCGAAGTATCCGTTCTGTTACAGAGGAAATTAAAAGTGTCTTCGAGGAATCTCATTAGCTGTCTCTGTAGCGAAGCTAATATAAAAAAAATTATCGATCTCGTGCACGGAACAAAAATTTTCATTCATTTTTTATCCTTGTCGTATCTGCGAGTATCTATCTACCTGACAAAAGCAGCAACCCCGACGATATTAGCTGACGACGCGGCATTTTATCTTTTAAATCATTCGAAATAGTACATCAAATCATCTTGATATTTTCACTTCAATCCCTGCCACGAGCAACTCCCTTATGAGCAGTAACGTAGTAAAGATAAAAGAAACATGTAGATCTTTTTGAAATTTAAGATCTCGGTGGAAATCTTGCGTTGACGATATCCCTAAGTAGATACTCTATACGTATATTGGAATCGTCAAGGGGAATAATAAAACAAGTCTATTTGTTTCATATTTGTGCCTTTTGGGGTGGAGACCCTGGGGCGTCCGTCGAGCCCGAGGGTTGTGCTCATTGTGAAAAACTTTCAGAAAAGGCCATCGAATCTACTGGGGATCCAAGAGCTGGCAGCTATCTTGACCAAAGAAATAATTTGACAATCGAAAGGGGTAATGCTGCCAGTATAATGGGTGATATATAACCGCGCTGTGGTGACATCGATGATTTATTAGATTTATTTCAGTTTGATTTTAGAAATAATTTAATATTTTAGTATTAACTTATCTAAGTATAGTTTTAATTTAGGTTATTTTACTTAAAAATCCAATAGCAACAATTTTGCAAAACCATTTCGATTATATTAACCTAGGAATTTTGTAGATAAAATTTAATTTTGGTAAAACTAATATTATAAAGGCGAAAGTGTGTGTGTGTGTGCGTGTACACGAGAGTGTACGTGTGCGTATGCGTGTGCGTGTGCCTATGCGTGTATATGTGTATATGTGCGTGTATATGTTTATTACTCCTTCACGCCACAACGAAATTAGGATTGACAGATGGGCTACATTTATCCCGGAAAATTAAAGAGTTCCCGCGGGAATTAAAAAACCTTAATCCACGCGGATGAAGTCGCGGGCATCGTCTAGTTAATAATAATGTATTTAACACCCATCGAATTTTTGGTACAACCTCATAACATTGGATACCACAGTCAAGTCCACAGTGGCATTATTTGTCGTCGCGACGCAAAATTTTCAATATGCAGAATGTTCAATACGCAAAATGTTCATCAAAACTAGTATTACTTACGTAACTTTATTCTTGTTGTTACAAAATTTCTAGAAATATTATGATGTAACATGTTACTTGTTTGGTGAGAAGATAAGTAGGTGAGTACACAGGAACCACGTGCGAGACATCAGCTTATCAGATAAATCGAGTTATGTTGCTGTTGGATTTGCGTTTGTGGTTGCCTGGTACTTGCCTTAGAATATTTTAAAATGTAGACTTGATTTTAGGCATAAGCTTTCTTAAGATTTACTTTAAATTTTGTTGGTTTGACAATCTCATATGTACCCAACATACTAGATACCTAAAATGTCTGGTGTTGATTTAGATTTGTTGATATCTTGGTTGAGGACTGCCCCGCCTTTTTTGTTCATCTATCCTGAATGCTTCATATTTCAACATATTTGCCATTAGAGTTTATAACCTAAGTTGATGTTTCAAGTATTTATTTTATCTTCTCTGCCGTCTATTAATTTTGGTTTAATGTCTTCTTAATAACAAAAGAGCAATCCGCTAATGCGATCATTGGTAGAGATCTTTGAGATTGAGAGTCTGGCAACGGTCATGAATTACAGAGAAATGGTTTCATTTTATGTTACTTGACGTTTTGCGGAGCTCTCAGCGGTACATTGCGTGGAAGGGCCGCGCCGCAACGCGGTTTTTTGTTTAGGCCCTAAAGTCTAAAATCTTTGCTTTATGAAAATATCTCTTGTAGGTATAATAATGTTATGTATCTTGTAATAGCATGCTCTCACGCTAGACTTTGAGTTACGGAAGAGAGGATACTTAAGATAAATCTTAAGGCAGATTTGTGGTGACAAGGATTTTCTTTGGATAATAAAATTATGGTAAGATTTGAGATTCCGCCGCATACGACTCGAATGGCTATAAAGTCCTAAGGATTCAATCCTCACCATCTTGGGGGCTTATAAAAATTAATTCTATTCTGTTGTCGATAATGTAGTTGTATCTACCTCCTAGAGTAATGAATTATGAATGTCACCAAAACGTGCTGGAGGAAAATGAGTTCTCAATCACGATGGCGAAACTCTCGATGTTGCAATTTCTTTTCAAAAGGTACAAAAGTACTAGCACACACGTGCTGCTCGTGCTTTTTTTATTTATTTAGAGAAAGACACATTTTTTAAGTCATGGTTATTACAGTGACTTTCATGACAAAGTTGCATGGAATCAATCGGCTTGGCATCCAGCTACGCACAAGATAGTGTAATAAGTTATTATATTGTAATATTATGTAGCATTCGCAGTAGTAACATTAATATTGTAATATTTTGTTATGAAAAGAGCAACTGCTGAGTTTATTGCCGGCTCTTTTCAGCAGAATCTGCATTCCAAACCAGTGGTAGAGTCATGACGTGTCATAAGAACTACACGTTGGCCTACATGAAATAAATAATTTTAATTTTTTTTTTTTTTCAATTTTAAAAGAACCAAGATCAATAAAAAGTGATTGCGATCGTCATATTATTGCTATCATTTTTAGGGTTCCGTAGCCAAATGGCAAATAACGGAACCCTTATAGATTCGTCATGTCTGTCTGTCTGTCTGTCCGTCCGTATGTCACAGCCACTTTTTTCCGAAACTATAAGGACTATTCTGCTGAAACTTGGTAAGTAGATGTATTCTGTGAACCGCATTAAGATTTTCACACAAGAATAGAAAAATAACAATAAATTTTGGGGTTCCCCATACTTAGAATTGAAACTCAAAAAATTTTTTTTTCATCAAACCCATTTGTGTGGGGTACCTTTGGATAGGTCTTCAAAAATGATATTGAGGTTTCTTATATCATTTTTTTCTAAACTGAATAGTTTGCGCGAGAGACACTTCCAAAGTGGTAAAATGTGTGTGTGTGTGTGTGTGTGTGTGTGTCCCCCTCTAACTCCTAAAATAAGAGAATGATAAAACTAAAAAAAATATATGATGTACATTACCATGCAAACTTCCACCGAAAACTGGTTTGAACGAGATCTAGTGAGTAGTTTTTTTTTTAATACGTCATAAATCGTAAACCGCAATTGCTGTTACGGAACCCTTCATGGGCGAGTCCGACTCGCACTTGGCCGCTTTTTTTAGACAATCACGCGGCAGATGTTAACCCTTAACATTCTCATGGAGGTACGATGGCAGGCAAATTCGTACAAAGTCGGTCAACCACCCAGTTATCATCTAGGGTCAACGTTGTTTAATTTGCAGAATCAACTAATGAATTATGCCGTACCACCGTCTTTTATATCTACCAATAATGTACAATGTACATCAAAGCTTGAAATGTTTTGCTAGTCCAAACTAGCTCTATTTTAATCCGGGAAGCCCCGTTTATTGACGGCGAATTCGTATAAATTGAATTGAGTTTCAAACTATTCTTGTTTTGAAGTTTAACTGGAAATATCAGAACTGCAATTTTAAAGAGTTTGTTTTACAAACAATATTTTATAGCAAAAATACCTATTCAATAAATTTCATAATAGCTCCACTATAAAACACAATTTTTTCGTTTTAGCCCGGCAATACTTTTTTATAATAGTTTCATGTTCCTTACAGGCTGGTATTTTTACCCAACTACGGAAAAGCCAAAAAGAAGGGTAATAATTTTAGCGATCTATTTATGTATGAAATGTATGGGTGTGTGTGTGTGTGTGTGTGTGTGTGGGTGTGGGTGTATGTGCGCGCATGCGTGCGTGCGTGTGTGCATGCGTGCGTGCATGCGTGCGTACGTGCATGCGTGCTTGCGTGTGTGTGTATGTATGTGTATATGTATGTACCTACCTGTGTGTGTAACTATGACTATTTACGCATGTTTCACTGGCACGGTAGCGAATAAAATACTGAGCTGATTTTGATAATATTATAAATGCGAAAGTTTGGATGGATGGATGGATGGATGTTTGTTACTCAATCACGCCTCAACGACTGGACCAATTTAGCAAAAAGGCACAGAGGAGTTCCCGCAGAGTTAAAAAACCTTAATCCACGCGAACGTAGTTGCGGGCATCAACTAGTCACATACACATTGAGTGATAAAATCATAATCCTTCCTTTAGGCAATGCGTAGTCGGTTAAAATAGCTTTCTGCCGCTTATTTAGTCTCTAGAGGAAATCAAATTACCTACAACTTGTTGCATAGGATTACCGAGACCACTTTCCTCCCCCCATAAGCGGTTCAAATTACGCGACCGTGTTAAATTTTCGTATTTTCGCTAGGGGATTGTAGTTGTAAGTGATGTTTTGTAAATGACAACGTTATACGAGACTTGTAGTTAGGAGAGAGGATATGCAGAAATGCCTCATTTTCAAATTAGGTTTGTTTGTGTTGTGTTTGTGCTGTTCTGAGAGAATGTTCTCGCAAAATGGGGATTAAGTGAGTGGAATTTTGTTTGACAATTCACTTCATTATGTTAGATAGAAGTGATAAAAAGTCTTACACAACCCATATTAATTTTTAGAGTGTCTGCATTTCATTAAGTTTCATCACTTAATTATTAAAGCGAGTTAACAAGAAAATTATTTAAAAAAACGGTTGTCTTTTAATCAGTTAACTACGTTAAAAAAATCAAATAAAATTGAAATTAACTCGATAGGTAGGTAATTCTATTTATTGTAGCAGAAGCACTATTTTAATTGTAGATATACCTACTTTATGTCTCTCACATTATTTAAACTTTGCTTGTAAAAGGTTCTTTCTAACAAGTGCTAACTTGACCACGGCCGAGCGTTTACCGCACCACACCTCAAGTCCACCGTTTAGTACAGATAGCAACGTACTGCTCACGATTGTCACTACCGTGTTTTGTCAAACTTTTATTATTGTTACGTTTTTAATTCTTTTGTTAAGTTATTTGTTTTTGTTTGGTTACTATTATTCGCGAGTTGTTCTGTATTTATTTATTTAGAGAAACTTTAGAATTATTTATTTAGACTTTCTTTGAAGGGGAGAAAAATAGGAAATTAATAATCACGCCCTTCAACATGCAAGACGTCATTGCCATTAAAAGAAAACTTCCGTTGCAGTCATGGTTACAGTAAAAAGTACAATTATTATTTTACTTTCAACTGTACCAGTATGACGTCATTTTGTCAAAAAAGTCAAAAAGTCAAGTCATTTATTGCATTATATGTACATTGCCTCTTCGGGCGTGCAACAGAGGTACAGAACAATGCAGAAGAGGTACAGGTATAAATATCATATAACAATGTTATTTTTTAAACCATTGTTTTGTGACGGTCAACGACGGCCAACTTTAAGTGAACGGGTAGTACCTGTGTCACTTAGCTGCGTCGCAGCATACGCCGCCGGTCACCTATCTCTCTCTCGACTGCCTTGGCTTTACTACGCTGTGCTGCGTCGCCCGCGTCCCAGAACATTCGCCTTATAGTTTCAAACTCATCCGGGTTCGTTTTCATTATATTCCTTCTTATTTTCAGACTATTGGTGCTTTTGGGCCTTTTGGCAGGAGTGCTGTATGGACTGCACTTACTAGCGCAGGACTACCAAGCGATCACCGCGCCGAAGTTGCTGCGATTACTTTTTAAAAGAGACCTTAACTCTATCACTAATTACGTAAGTTGGGATTATTTAACAAATCTCCCTGACGACCTCCCTGGCGCAGTGGTGAGCGCTGTGGTCTTATAACTGAGAGGTCTCGGATTCGATTCCCGTCAGAGGCCATTTGGGAATTTATAATTTCTGAATTATGTCTGGTCTGGTCTGGTGCGAGGCTTTGGCCGTGGCTAGTTACCTACCGTCAAAGACGTGCCGCCAAGCGACTTAACGCTCCGGCACGATGGCGTGTAGAAACAGATTAGGGGTATGGGTTAAATGTACACTACTATACTCCTTCCAAGTTAGCCCGCTATCATCTTAGACTGCATCGGTCACTTACCATCAGGTGACATCGCAGTCAAGGACTATCTTGTCATCGAATAAAAAAAACCCTGAAAAGTCGGAAATGCGTTGGCGGTACCACTGCTGCTCCAAATATTCATGGGCGATAATTACCTCACATCAACTGATCTTAAATCAACAATTATTATAATTAACTAGCTTTTGCCCGCGGCTTCGCTCACGTTAAGTTCGATTTTTCAAACCCCTATTTTACCCCTTAGGGGTTTAAGTTTCGAAATTTTTTCTTAGCGGATGCCTACGTCATAATAGAGCTTGTTTAAGCTAAAATGACGTGCTCCTAGTGGGGCGCGTCATTAATATGTATGTGTATGTATATGTATGTAGTCATAAGTGATAGGGGGAAGTCCCCTAGTGGCGGACACTTAAGGTTTTTATGAAAAATAAAAAAATCTGTTTAGAAAAATATTACTTTATTTACGTCTTATATTAGTCAACAAAACTTAAAATCAATATCAATTATCAAAAATGCAACTTCTGCATAAATATATTTAAAAACATAAATTAAACTTTGGTGAAAAAAAAACGCAGTCTCTGGAAGTGGCACCTAGTATCGGACAGACTTCACTTCGAACCCCTAGCAAACCCCTGTAAACTTGTTTGGTCCCATATCCATTTTCAAAATTCTCAAAAACTTTTATTGATTACTTACTAACAACAATGAACACTACTTTATTAAAAACAAATATAGTAAACAACTTATAACAGATACACCTGACACTCACCTAAATCTTACGTGACGCAGTGTCGTCCGGCCAAAAACAGTAACCAACTACTCCCACTGTTGTCGCGCGCGTCACGGGCAAACCGGGTCCCGTGACTCAGTTTTGCTGCATCCCCCCGCGTCCCTCTAACTCATTTTTGAATCGCTCGCTTGCTTAGTCGCCGAGATATACGAGTGTCCGGTACTAGGTGCCGTCCGGCGTTACGGGACTTCCCCCTAATACGTGTCTTGTGTGCGTAAATGCGGTAGTGGGCGAGTCATTCCGTGCGTGGTGCGTTAATAGATCAGTCAGTCAGTCAGTCAATCAATCAGTCAGTTACCTTTGCATTTTATATATTAAGAAGATTTATATTTTGGTTTATAGGTATATCCAAGAGTTTATGCATTTCAAACCTCTTCGTTTTATTTCACAGACTACCGTGAGATGGCGGAAGATATTACAGTACGATCCGATACAATGCGCCCGACTGCTCTATTGTGACCTGGGAGCACATGTGCCGGACAATGAGCTCAGGCGGGGCTACACCTATATGCTCGCGTAAGTATTGTGAAATGGTACACTAAATTATTTATACGAAAGCACTGCATTCAACCGGGAGATTAAATGTTTTTCACTCTCTTGGAGTTATTTTTTCGTGTGTTCACTCTATGGACTGCGGCACGAGTAGGTTGGTTTTTAGGGTTCCGTAGCCAAAGGGTGCCAACGGGACTCTTGTCTGCGCTGTCCTTCCATCCAGAAAGCATGTAAACCCTGATCTCTATTCGGTTGTGTCAGATTTCTGTGTCCCATCGTGCATGAGAGTAAGGGAACAGAGAGTGAAGCTGTCTTTGCGCACATACTATTGCACTATAATATCTCCAATGCAGATGGCTTATCTTTATAAGATACGTCACCATGGCCGGATTTGTTTGGGAGTACCTAAATCCTACTAATAATAATATATCAATGCAAAACTGTGTTTGTTTTTTGGTTGGTTTATCCTTCAATCACTCTACAACAGAGCTACTGATCGTCGTGATTTTTTGCATGGGTATAATTGAAGACCTGGAAAGTGAAATAAATTACTTTTTTCCCGGAAAACAAACAGTTTACGCGAACGAAGTAGCGGGCATCAAGCTAGTTATTATTTTGAATTAACTCTGGTTTTAATTACAAGTGTACAAATACACGCTTGTTAGTTTAAACTTCAACCCTTGTCCCCGTGTTATTAGAGAAAGTTTGCTTAATACTATATGATACTTAGACCTCACTTGACACAAGCCGGGCGTACTTCAATTACTTTATAAGACGGTAAGGTTTCCATTATAATATGTAACTCATTACTTACAATGACAACAGTGCTTGGAGTATGTTTATCATTATTTCTGTAATGCTACTGCTCCATCTGCATTAATGTTAGTGTTAACGGCTGCGCTCAAATGGATTAGCGCTTAGCGTCTAACGTCATTACATACATTTAACGCAATAAAATATTGGCCCCATCTGCGTAATGCCTTTATTATCGTGTTAATTTACGCGTTAGGGCGCAGGTGGAGCAGGGGCATAAGTGTATTCCAACCGAAAACTTTGGTTGCATTTTATATAATTAATTTTTGGCATGTAATTAAACAAGCTTCTATTTAATACCATTATTGTCCTCTAAAATACTAAGTCAGCCACAACCAATGAGCCTCTAAAAAATACTATTTTAGCCACTATATATTTTGAATATAAGCTTCTAATTTCATAACTCGGCACCTTTAAAATTTAGTGAAGCATCAATAAATATAACACATCCTATATTGTTCTATCATCAAAATGTACCTAATATTAGCATCAAAAAAAAATTCAGTTTTTTTTTTTAACTTTTTTTACGATCCCAACAGAACGATTAATTCTCAATAATATTCTTTTAAATATTTTAAGGTTGTCTGGAGGAGATCGCTTAAAGCGATAAGACCGCCTTTGCGCCTGTGTTCATTAATTAACTCTAAGATATTATTGGTTTCGTGTAGCAATAAAGAATTTTCTATCTTCTATCTATACTTCGGCAAATACAAACAGAGCAATTATAGCCTATTTGCTAATTTGCTAATCAACGAATAGTATTTAACCGACGAATAAAGTTGATATTTGGATAGCTTTTGTATTAGAAATCTGTCAAAATGAAAGGGATTGTTCATCCTATTATCCTTCTATCAATATTATAAACGCGAAAGTTTGGATGTATGGATGGATGGATGTTTGTTACTCAATCACGCCGCTAAAACTGAACCGATTTGCCTGAAATTTGGCACAGGGATAGATTATAATCTGGAATAACAGATAGGCTACTTTTATCCGGGTAAATAAGAGGGTTCTTGCGGGACCTTATTAATTAAAAACCTTAACCACGCGAAAGAAGTCGCGGGCACCAACTTTGTCCATTACATAGTTGGACCCATCGCAGACAGACAAATATATAATAAGTATAATTTAATTAGATTAGAGATTAACCGAAGAAGAAAATGTGCATTCTGACAGTTTTTGTATTTATTTGCAAAAATATCAAAACGCTCGGATAAGACTCATTAAATAAAGTGAAACAATTGGATTTTAGTCAAAGTTTTTAGAAATTTAATTACTTATAATAAAAAATAAAAAAAAATAATAAAAATAAAAAAAAATGCTACAATACTTGTGAAACTTTGTGAGGATGGATGGATATTTGTTAGCTTGTCACTCCTTCACGCCATAATTTATCAAATAATTTGGCTTTAGGTATTACTCATATGTGTACTCGTACGTTCCCGTGGGAGTCAAGAATCATGCGAACAATGTCGCGAGCATCATCTAGTAATTGAGTAAACTGGTAAATATTTAGGTTACAGGGGCCACATCGTAAATGGAGTTTGCGTAAAATAATAATTCACAGTTTGTAATTTAACTTGTTAGCTGTCTATTGCAGAGAAAATCTATACGAGCTCCAATAGAGTTTAACCCGATATTAAAAAAAGAATACATATTTGACGAAATGTACATAACTATATTATTATTTTACGTGCCCGTCTTTTCGTCAATATTTTCTTCAAATCTAAGCAGATTTTGATGATTAGTTTCGGAGTAATCCTCCCTTGCGATGCTGAGATTACGAATGTTTATAAAACCCTCAAATCTTCTTCTCAAACGTAAAATCTTATAAATAAAAATCGCCAATAATTCTTACTAATATTGTAAATGCGAAAGTGTGTTTTTGTTGGTTTGTTAATCACGAAACAACGGATCAACGTGATTTTTTGCAGGTCTTATATAGACTTGGAGAGCGACTATTTTTAAGCTATTGCATAGCTTCTATCGTGGGCCAGCGTGGAGACCGAATCCAGATTCCGTAACGAAAATAACCTGACACGGGACTCCTCTACGGTGAGCCGCTAGATGGCGTTGATAAAAAATGCTATGCAATAGCTTTACCGCGGCAGTCCCCGAGTGCCACACGTCTTTTTTTTTTTTAAGAGAGGGTTCCCAAGGAATTTTTAAAAACATGACCACGCGGACAAAGTCACGAGAAAAATCTTGTACTAAATATAAAATATATATCTATATATACACATACATAAAGCAAACAGTTTAAATACCTGTATTTAAACAAAAATAAATATTATTTTCTTACGTGAGTACTGGTTTGCATCTCACTTTCCATGTTACATCACTGCATAATTATTCTACTTACAACTAGAAAGACAAGTTCAACACAAAGTATAGAGGTATTGCCATTTGACACATTTTCATGATACCCATTATTAGCGTGGATTTAAATTTTTTCAGCTTTTGACTATCCAAAATAAAAAGTGCATCTTAAGGATGCAAGTTTTATCTACGCCTAATTTAATCAAAATCGGTTCAGTAATCAGTATTAATGATGATAATGATGAAGCACAGTCTACCTCAGGCTGCACTTCAGTTACAATCAGGACCTATACTGCCTACGTTTAAAGTAGTAGGTAAGTAGGCATAGCGTTGAAATTTTTCAATTTAATTTTTTTAATGTAAATCCTATTAGTATTTATTTATTTTTTATTTTAATATTATAAATGTGAAAGTTTGGATGTTTGGATGTTTGGATGTTTGTTACTCAATCACGCAAAAACGGCTGAACGGATTTAGATGAAATTTTGCACAGAGTTAGATTATAGTCTGGAATAACACATAGGCTACTTTTTATCCCGGAAAATAAGACTGATCCTGCGGGAATCAAAAACCTCAATCCACGCGAACGAAGTCGCGGGCATCAACTAGTTCTATATATTAAAAAAACTTAACTACATGGTATTTGGATTAAATATTCGAGTTATCCAGTCTGGTTATGAAAATGACCTAAATAATTAGAAAAAAAAAAGTTAAACCTAAACTGTTGCGCAAAGTTTAAATTAATTCATTGGTTTGTCTTTAAAAGACCTACGTAATGTCGTGACTTTTTGCATTCTTACTTTTTATTCTGGAAAAACAAAGGGTATCCACAGAACTTTTAAAAATTAACTCCACGCGGGCAACCATTAGTAGTATTGCATAAATATTTTCAGTTGAATTAACTTTCGCTGGCTTTTCTTTCAGTCTAGATACCAAAGAAGAGGATAAGGCTGCATTGGAGGAATTCAAGACGGCGTTCTTTCATGGCAGAGCGCTTCGCAGTAATCCTGAGCTATGCAGTGAGAAATATCCGGCGTGCCCGTTTAAAGCTAAGCTGTTATTCGACTTACTACACTATTTGTTGAATAAAAAGCTTTGAACTCCGGTCTTTATTCTAGATATAGACTTATATAAAACTAACCGACGCTTGATAACTAGCAAAACGGCATCGAGTCGTTGGTGCGTGAACTTCTTAGGAGCAGCAACGAGGAAATTAAAAGTACAACATTTAAAGTTTGCCTAGGAACAAATTGTTCCTAGGAGGTTGTTAATTGATGGCTGTCATTCAATAATCAATGGTGAGCACAGACCAGAAAAATGGTGAGTGAAAGAAACTTAAATATCGCGCAACCTTTTCTATACTTATAGCTAAGTATTTCAAAGATTCTAGACATATAGATGCTGTCAGTCATCATAAAATATACGAATGAAATAAATGAAATAGTTCTCATCTACAATTTCATAGTAATCTATTTTTCCATGTTTTTTCTGATAACATCAGAACTAAATTAGCTGACGCCTACGCTACTGTTGGTGACGTCACTCTCTGGTACCTAAACCCATCTGATCTGGATTGAGTTGAATCTCTGGTCTAATAGAGTGATACTGATAATAATTATCTCAGATATTCGTCGAGTGCCTTCAAGGTGCAATTTATAGGTCATGCCTAATCTATAGGTCGGTGATAAATTACTGACATTAATCATTATTTATTATATTTAGTTATCGATGTTGGTATTTTACTTTTATTAGAGCGGAAACTTAGTTCGGAAAACATCGTGATAAGGGTGTTAACAAGCACAACCAGGATCCACAAAGTTGAGGAGTTGGAAAGTTTTAGGTTGGGTACATGGTTCCATTCAAACTCGAAAAGGTCTAATAGTCCAATATGTTGTCGAATAGTAATTAATTTTATTATTATTGAAGGAAATATAAAGATAATGAGGGTATTTGCCAGATTTGCACTGCCATTTTGCGAAAAACGACTTGTTGTAACTGTTGCGTTTTTTATATTTAAGTATTGAAAGTTTTACCTTCATTTTGCGTGGTATTTATACATTTTGTGTGTACCTTACCTAGACGGTAATATTTTTCAATAAAAGTAACTATCTACGATATGTTAAGTTTTAATTAGGTCCTCTGTGTAGCTTAGCATGGCATATATTATGTTAGATTTAAGCACTTTTCCAAAAATAAAGTAGTTTTTAATAAAAATTTTACCTGTATTTCATTCTGCGGAAAGTTTGACTCTCGGTAATGAGAAAAGTTTGATTACTTTCAAACAAGCTATGCGTCAAAATATTCATGAGTCCGATTAATATTATAAATGCGAAAGTCTGGATGTATGGGTGTATGTTACTCAATCACGCTGCAACGACTTAACCGATTTGGCTGAAATTTGGTACAGAGTTAGATTATAGACTGGATTCTCACATAGGCTACTTTTTATCCCGGAATATAAGACAGTTTCAGCGGGACTCCAAAACAACCTCAATCCACGCGTACGAAGTCGCGGGTATCAGCTAGTAGATAATATTTATTTTGTCTTACGAGTACCTCTCTCTATTAACTTGAAGCCTCAATTATCAATGGTTAGATGCGGATGGAAACTAAAGGTCGAGGTTGTCATAGAATAAAAAAAGACGTGTGGCACTCGGGGACTGCCGCGGTAAAGCTATTGCATAGCATTTTTTATCAACGCCATCTAGCGGCAAGAGGAGTCCGTGTCCGTGGGGTGTCAGGTTATTTTCGTTACGGAATTTCTGGATTCGGTCTCCAAGCTCAAGGCTCGCAACAGAAGCTATGTAATAGCTTAAAAAGAGACATAGTAAAGAAACTTTATTTAGACATATTTTGTTGAATGTTCCATTGTTACATTATTATCGCTTTATTATTGTTAACTTGAATCTTACCCTTTAGCTAAAACTTTGTCCAAAAACACTGGGCGTCGCCTATTAGGGTGGGATAATCAAGATAAATCGTGTAAATCCTTACGGCAAAGTTGGCTTAGGACTGCCAGTAAAGTTCTTAGAGGCTTAACGTAGAAAGTCTGCGGGATAAACGAAATCCTTGTGTCCTTGCTTCTACCTCAGACAGTTAGCAGCTTTCGCACCGAATTAAATAAAATATTATTTTAGCAAGTGTAAATTGAAAATTTAAAACACCCCCGACAAGTTAATTTATAGCAGGACTGTGTACAATATAGGTGCTGACATCCTGTTACCCAGTTTTCTGCTCCATCATCAGATCCTCATCGATCATCATCTGGGTTTGGTCTGGTGGGAGGCTTTGGCCGTGGCTAGTTACCACCCTACCGTCAAAGACGTGCCGCCAAGCGATTCAGCGTTCCGGCACGATGGTGTGTAGATTAGGGGTATGGGTTGAATGTACACTGCCATACCCCTTTCAAGTTAGCCCGCTACCATCTTAGACTACATCGTCACTTACCATCAGGTGAGATCGCAGTCAAGGACTATCTTGTCATTGAAAAACCCTACCGGAGAGCGATATAATATTATATTACTTTTTGTCCCGGAAAATCGAAAGAGTTTCCGCTGGATCACTAAAACCAAAATCCACGCGGAGGAAGTCGCTGGCATCTGCTAGTCAAAAATATAACAGTAATTATATTATCTACTCCATTTTATAGAGCTTTGTGCTCAGCTGGAGACAATAGCCATCCGCTCTACATCTGTAACTAAAACTTAAACGCGATGTTATTTACACCAAAATTGCGCTTTAAGAGAGTAATGGTCGGCGATGCGGTTTCTCGGTTCAGCAACGATATATTAAATTAAAGCAATTTATTAAGCGGCTCCACTACGCCCTTGTACCCACTGCCCGCAATGCGACTATACTACCCTAACCGATAGAATACGGTACATCTTCCACATAAAAGTTCAGCTCAACCCCACAAAAGATTTCTATACCTTGCACAGACGATTTGATAGTGTTATAGTTCTTGCAGTTCACGAGGGCGCGTGAGCTTTACTTGTGGTTACGTCGCGTACATGTAGGTACATTGCGTAAGTGTGCGTGCCTATCAGGAGCCCAGGTGGGAGCAGTCAGGCGCGAGTTAGCTCTCGCTCACACTTATACAGATACGACACACACACAACCATGAGCCACGCACCGTGGCGAATTGCAAGAACTATACTAATATACAAAGCTAATATAATAATTTTACGACGGTTTCTAGTAAGTCGACTTTGTGAATCACCTCTTTATAAAGATGAATGTTTTGTCTCACAAAGTTTACATCATTATAAATATACTGCGAAGCTAACGTAAGAATACCAATCTCTTTCTTTTTTCTTTTCTAACTTTTCACGAAAGGATTCACACGATCCGAGTTTATAAATTACCATACATAGAAGTCATTGAATGGAATGGCTCTTTTTGTATTATAAAAACAAAAAGTTTTTAAATCAAGTTGTAAAATATAATATAACGTGTTTATCAAACATTTTAACCGGCAGCCATCTTGGACCGATTATTATCATTAATCATAGCCAAGAGCACTCCCGACTAATTCACCTTTCAAACAAAAAAAAAAAAAAAAAAAAAAACAAAATTAAATCGGTTCATCCGTTCGGCCTGTTGTTTTTGCGTCAGGGATTAAAAATATAAATAAGTAACAAAAAAGTTCAAAGTTTCGGACAGGTGGGCCGCCTGACAAAATTAGACTTGTTATTGAAACTCCCACGTAAGTTATAAATAAATAATTAATTAGGCAATTTTCACTATTACACTCGCACCAGACAATAAAATTATATTATTATCACAATAAACAACAATAATCCTTTTCAGCTGAAATCTAAATACAGTGTAGGTTGTAATATTTATTATTTAAGCTTTTTAACCGGCTTCCAAAAAAGGAGGAGGTTCTCAATTTGTCGGAATCTTTTTTTATGTATGTTCCCCGATTACCCGAAGGCGCCTGGACTGATTTAGCTACCTACCTACCTGAGAGACTCTGGACTATTCCAAAGTGAAAAAAATGCATACTTACCTACTACCCATTCAACCCAAATTGGTCTTAACAAATTTGGATCACCCCTTCCAAATCTGTTCAGACCAATTCTATTCAGGGTTGAATACTTATTAGGATCCTTCCATCATCCCGAGTGATACTGGCTATAAATTTTCAGTTGATATTCTTAAAAGCAATCAGGTTTTTTATCCTACTATAATAATTTGCTTGATCGATTAATTATTATCCGAAGCGTGCTCGTACAACAAGCACCCTAATGATATCAATCAAATGAGAAAGATGGCAAACGCGGAACGCGAGAGCGCGTGTCTGAAATCCTCTGACTCAGAATCAACAATAGTGTAAACCTTCCTATTTTGCAGATGATTCAGAGACAGGCGCCGTCTGGTCGCATATCTCGAATTGCAGAAATGTAAGAGACGTGTATAGACTAGACACCACCAGTATTAAAAGACATATGGGGTTTGGAAAAACCTCGTTTCGATACATGTGCTGTACGGCTGATGCAGGGTTCCACGTAAGCTGGGTAGCTGATGTGACTGATATATTTGCTGTTTGATAAGGGATAAAACATTGATTTAAATAGGTCTTTGCGTCTATTTTATAATTTTTTAACGTCCGATGCGAAAAGAGGGGTTAAAAATATGTGAGTCAATTTTCTTACTGCCTGGAAGGTTTAATTCCCTAATAGTCTAATAGTCCCTAATGGTCTAATAGTCTCTCTGTTTTGTTTGAAAGTAGATTTAATTATTCTTAGAATCTCAACTTTGTTTGATGAAACGGCTTTCAGCCGTTTAAAGACTATCCGTTCTTTTTCTAGCCAGTTTTGGAATTGAAACATGACTTCTATACATGAACCTACATACTAGGAAGAACTCAAATATCAACGTGGGTTGCACAAAATATGTCTGGAATTAAGAGAATTAAAATTGGAACCAGAACTTACTGTTATTACTGCGGTGGCATGTCTCGCACACTTTGTTCTCCTATCTGCATACTAATTTTGGGAACGAGTCTTTAGAAATTCAAGTTAAAGTTTTAAGGCTGATTGAATAAAAGGAGTGAAGGCATCATCCAAAGCGGTTCTTGGAATTTCAATTAGAAGGAAGTGAACTATACTACAGTGGTTGTAGCGTAGTGGTTAAGAAGTTCCCAGTTACGCACAACTTCTCGGAGTTAAGGATGTTTAAGCAATTAAATGTGACTCGCTTAAACAGTGAAGTTTTCTTCGCGCTGCCTGCTTGCCTGATTGTTTTCCATTCAAAAGACATGTTGTTAAGTTTGTAGAAAGAGATAGCAAAATTTTGCTTCACTTCGCAAAACAAAAAGTGTAAATTAAAAATTTAAAACACCTCCGACATTTGAGTGAAGTTAAAAAAAATATGTAATTCGCCATTTTGTGGAGGCGGCCATCTTGGATTTGAAATTTATCATAGTGTAATAGTATTATACTAGTCAAGCCCTTTCATTTGATACCCATATTGAGGGAGTTGTGAAATTTTGTGGCCATCTTATAGCTAAGAACACTCCCGACTAATACACCTTTCAAGCAAATAAAATTTTATCAAAATCAAACTTGGTTTTCATGGAAAGCGCTGGACAGTTTCTCTTGCCATTACACTGCATGATTAATTCTAATTATGAGCATTGATGCGTGCCTATAAATTCAAATATCAGACTAACGGTTATGAATCCTCCACCAAATGTATCCTCAGGGCGTAATGTCCACATAAAGTATAATAAATTGGTCGCCGTTAGTTTCATCCGATTTGATACCCCTTTAGCTTGGCCAATCCTTTGCGAATTAAGTGATGAATAGTGTGAATAGTACTATAATTTGTCGCTTTCAAGCGGACATTTGTCATTTTACTAGTATTTCTTTCATATCTTTATTTTTAATAATTATTTTAAATTCGTATGCATATAGATTGTTTCGGTCTTGATTTCATATGCGCGTAGGTAGGGTACACAAATAAACATTTCTATGTGTAGTACCACCGGAACGTGTTCTATTGGATATTGGAGAGATCTGACTAGTTCGGTACTAATCTCTATGTAAAGTTGGCAACAACATTTCTCCCCTAGTTTACGTGGATTATTATTAACTATGAAATTGGAACTGTTAATGCAAGCTAGTAGGTAATTAATTTTCAAATAGGTTAGCAAATATTCAAAAGTAACTGGTTATATGTTCCCTTACAAAGTATTTAAAATAATCGGTCAAATGCGAGTCGGACCCGCATACAAAGGGTTCCGTACCAAAAACGCCTAAAAAAACACGCCCTATAATTTTATTATTGTTTGTTGTTATTACGGCAACAGAAATAAATATAGGTACGTTCTCTCAAAATTTCAACTGTCTACCTATTATGGATTATGAGATACAAGCCGCTGAAAAACAGACGGACGGACGGACGGACAGTGGAGGCTTAGTAATAGGGTCCCGTTGGTTACCCTTCGGATACGGTACCCTAATTAAGTGCATAAAATCCTAGGAAAGACACAATGGTGTTTGGACTTTGGAACCTATTGCATCTGGCTAAAAACATTAACAACAATTTGTATTCAAGAACAATAACAATTTGTTGTTCTTGTTTTTATATACTGAACTTAGTTTATTTACAAAACTTGTAGCTTTTGCCCGGGACTTCATCTGTGTGAAGATAGGTTTTAAAAATCCCGCAGGAACTTTCTGTTTTTCCGAGATAAAAGACAGCCTATGTCATTCAACAAGTTCTCAACTATACAAAAATTCCCACGAGATTTGTGTAACCTAACTTCACGCGAACGAATTTGAGGGCAAAAGAATAGTTATAGATATGGTGTTGAAAGGGTTGAAAGGGCATTCCGAACCAGTGGTAAATTCATTTGACGATTCGAAAGCACTTAGTAAAAGTTTATTAGAATAAAAAATTATTCTATTCTATTCTATACTATTCTACTCTATTCTATTCTAATCTATTACGATCTTTAGACTGATGCAATCAATTTTAGAGAATACCATTACAGATTCATTTCACCTCAGATTGATATCCCAAGTTGAGATAAAAAAGAAATACAGTTCATAAATGAAATCTCAATAAATATTTAAAAATTATTTGGTATCTCTCTTATCAAAATTAATAATAAATACTCGATACAATCGCAGCAAAATGTAGTTAATCGTAATTTAAGTACCTACATATTCGAATCTGCTTCACAAAGGCTTCACATGAAATACAATGCAATCTATGAGGTATTTGAATTTAAATGTTAAGAGAAGTTTTTGATATTTCCAATGAAATTTCCACTGAAATACTACGTTCACTTTCAAAGTATAATTATATTATTTCAGCGTAAACCGACGATTACTTTACAGGGGAAGGCAACTGACACTATTATAGTTATAATATTATTGACTGTCTACGCCAACAGCTGAATTAGACGGATTCTCTATTTACCTACATATTGCACTATCGTCTTTATGTAAACAATTTCAATGTAATGACAGTGACAATAATCATCAATTCGTCAGTTTTATACATTGCGTTCATGTCACTGTCACCTCTGTACTATATAAGCAAAATTCAAATAAAACCAATACACTCTGCTGGACAACACGACAAAAGGCAGTTTTCTTTCTCACCTGAATACTTGTTGAGCACCTGCTAATCAGGCCCTCGTGTGTCGTGCATCATCACCGACATAGACTTTTTGGACATCTCGGCCGAAAAATTTGTCCAAATGGGCGAGTTGTCCCTATGCTCGTGAACGGGTGTCACCAACGGAAATGGGTATGCTTTGTATCTACCCATGTTAACATGTGTTAGGTTGTAGTAGGTGTGCATTTTTGAAACTTCTTTTTGGAAACATTGTGTGCATAGCCTAGTTTTGTTAACAATTGTAAAAAAAAAAAAAATTTTTTTTTTTTTTGAAAAGAGCAACTGCTGAGTTTCTTGCCGGCTCTTCTCAGCAGAATCTGCATTCCGAACCGGTGGTAGATTTATGACGTGTCATAAGAGCTACAAGTTGGCCTACATGAAATAAATTTTTGATTTGATTTGATTTGATATGCAAAATCCATCCATTTTTTGATGGTCAACTCGACCGGCAGTAAAATACCGTGGTAAATGTACGGACAAATACAAAATACAACAAAAACTGTTTCGCGAATGTAATATTTTGTTTAATACGGATTTATATATAGGGTCTTATGATGTGGCGTGCGTACATCGATGCAGGCACCAAAGGAACAGATTAGTTTAGTGTTGCTACATAACTGCGAGGAAATCGGCACTGCATTTTCATAACATTGAACTGACAGCAGTAACCATAAAAATAGGAAGGGTCCAAGCAGGGCTGTAGCTAGAGTCAAATTTGAGGTAGGGCAGCTCTGGTTACAGGTAGGGCGGAAGTAAGAAATCAATCATAATTGATCTGCTCCGAAGCACGTTCCTAAATCAATCAGCACGTATATCAATAGCTATCAATAGTACACAAATAGTTTATCTTAGTTTTTGATATTTTTACGGTTGGGCATTGTGATTTCGAGCCGTAGCTAAGGGGGGGGGGGGGGGGGCATTGTGGGGCAATGCCCCCCCCCCCCCTTAGCTACGGCTGTGGGTCCAAGGTTACCTATAAGATTTTGTCGCATAATAATTTACTCTATTTAATTTTAGTCACAATTAGAATTTTAGTCACAAACTACATACCTAGACAATCTCACTTCCATGCTTTAGTACTACTTCCTCGGTTTAATAATAATAAACTTTCATATGAATACTGCGTTTACGCTGTAACATTCTTCACATTTTATCTATGTGAAAGACTTTCTACTTTATCTTTAAAGTTTCATAAACGTGGTTACTATGCATGGGTACCTACTAAATGGCAAAAAGTTAATCAAATTATTCACTAACCTTTCTCTTTTCATGAAGATTTAGTTTCAAACTAATTAGGGTATTTTACCGCAACATTTACTTTAAACCAACAACGATAGTAAATTGTTATGTGCCTAAAATATAGTGTTTCAGTCACGAAATGTTTTCTGGCATCTTCACGATCAATATTTTTTATTATACGCTGTAATTGGGAGATCCATATTTCTACAGAATATCCTTTCTTCAATTCAATTTGTGTCTTAGTCTTACTGATTTATGTAAACATGATTAGATAGATAGACAGATAGAAAAGTCTTTATTGCTACACACAAAAGATGATCTTATTACAATTGAATCTAAGATTAAATTGCAATAAGGGAATTTTACTGAGAAAGTGCAACAACTATATAAATTACATAAAAAGTACATACTAAATATAATACACATATTTAAACAATAATAATAACATTAATATGTATTGTATAATTTTCTAATTCATAAAACATTTTCGTTTTTTTAGGGTCCGTAGTAAAACGAGGTAGGTACCTAGGCACAGAATGCCTAATAATACCTAAATGTACAGAAATAGCGACTCTTTCTACCACACACACGCACGCACGCACGCACGCACGCACACACACACACACACACACACACACACACACACACGCACACACACACACATACACACACACACACACACACACACACACACACACACACACACAAACACGCGCGCGCGCGCACGTCACGTCACGTCACGCGTCGGGGATTAAATTAATTCCTAAGGAGTAATTTAAAAGAAGGAAGATCGATAGCTTTTCATAGGGTCGTCCGTTCAGTTACAATTTATCAATTGCATTGTGTCGAATGTTGAATCTAGATAATTTGATAGCGGTCTGTCAATAATATATCAGCTCCATTATCATTTCCTCACGCCCCAGCGTATTGTAGGTGTATTACAAATTACAATACAATAGTTCGCCTCGTGTGTTTTATGATCCTTGACACGGCGAATCCAAATGGGACTTGTTATTGATTGCTGTAGCTTTTTACTCAACGCAACTTATTTTCATAGTTCCGTATTTATTCTGTGGTAGATAGGATAACATGACGTGCTTGAACAGGTGATAGCTTGGTAATTTTTTTTTAAATCTTTATTTATTTTATAGAGCTTTTATACAATAATTACAATATATACAGCCCCATCGTACTGTCATATACTTTTAAATAGAGCGTAGTAGTTAAGACTTACGTCTAGGTTTCGAGGGTTCCAGAGTTCGATCCCAGGCACACACTCCGACTTACCGAATTTATGTATTTTTTTATCTGTTCTGTGAGATCACGTCAGGACATCCGTAGGAGAAACAAAGTCACATAAATCAGCATCACCAAGTCGCGAAATAGAAGTAGAAATGGACGGGCCACATAGTTCGTAGAATGATTGGTTGTTGGGCTTCCAAGGTGCTGGAGTGGCGACCCCGCACCGGGAAGCGCAGTGTTGGCAGACCCCCCACTAGCTAGACCGAGGACATCAAACGAGACACAGGGAGCCGTTGGATGCAGGTGGCGTAAGAACGAGGAAGACCAAGAAGAAGCACATTTTAAACGATTAGACAGATACCTATCACTTGCTTGAAGGATAAGATAGGGAAGGAAAACATCATGAGAAAACCTTCAACCCTGAAAATTCTTCATAATTATGGCATGACATATTCGAGAGGAGTACGATCAGTAGTGCGCCACGTCTTCTAGCTCCTGCACTGGTAGCATGGGCAGGAGATAAAAGTTTTATCCCCCGATTTTATCCACTGACAGGGGATAAAATTATCTTTTCCCTATGCTAAAGCATGGCGACAGAGGAGAAGGCGATGTATATTTCTATAAGTATATCCACTGAGTGTTATTTCCACCGCTGTGCCCATGGTCGACGGGTGGATAAAGCTAAGCGAGGGGATAAACGTTTTATCCTTTTCCCGGGGATAAAATTTTTCCCGCCCATGCTACCAGGGCTGTAGTGTCGGAACCAGATAGCGAAGTGGATAAATGACCACAATATGGTGAGAAAAATAAAATTACAAATCTTAATGAGCAAATCCGATATAACTACTCGTAACAACTGCAGTAACTTATTTTAGAGTTATGTTACCCTTGTGTATAAGTTATAAGCAAACTTTTCAACTCAATTACGTTATTATTAACCCGCGATTTCATCTACAAAATCCCTCCGGAACCCCTTGTTTTTCTAGGATAAAAAGTAGTCTATTTATCACTCTCCAGGTCCTCAACAGCTGTGCTTAAACGAAAATCATTTCCTCTTTTGACCGAAACATAAAATAAGAAAGTAACAGAATCAACTACCCTAACTTTACTGCCTTCTTTCTTCCTTGAGCATTTTATATAATAATTATGGTATGTTATTTTAATTGTTATAATAGTAATTAATTGGTAAAAATTATAGTTTAAAGTCGCACCCTTCGACCATTTAGCCGGGACGAGCCTTTACGCAGATTTAGTACTGAATATATTCTGCCACTTTCTGCGGTGAGGTGGGGTAATCACGTACAGCCTACATACAGCACACATTTACTCACTTCCGCACACTCTTGTAAAAAACTTAATGTCTCTATGAACGCACACTAACTCAAAAGCTGTAACACTTACAAGCTAACACGTACGTTGTACATGTACTTCAGCAGAGGGGAATGCGTGCGCTTGCCAAGTCCTGGCTAAATGTTCGAATGTCGCACCCAATAGAGTTTTAATTAACACTATTTTAAATACATAATATACGTATACACTGATAGTATCAAATACAAGCAATGATCTTCGGTTCCAATATGGCTTATCTATAAATAATTAAAGTTGAATGTAGCTCATCGAAGTATAACGCTTAGAACAGAAGTTTCTAACAAAGTTCTGCTCCGTTCCGTTCCGCTAGGCTCAAAACAACCGATGAAAGTTTGAGGGCCATGTAATTATTTTCTGTACTGATAATTACGTTGTAATGGATAATAATTAATGAAATGAATTATGACACTCTTCCTCAGCACAGTACCTACGTCATTTATAATAATTTTCTGCGAGCTCGTCGTACTAAAACTACGATACTGCGTAGGTGGTTTTTAAGGGCTTACTTAAAATCCCTTATCCCCGCGTCGACTATTGCGTTTCCTGTATTATAGTTCAATGATGCAGATATTATTATATAGCGTGAGGAGTAAACAAAGTTTCACAGTGAGAAATTCACAGAACGTTAAATAGTTGCGAAAGCATAATATAATCGCAAATTAAACAACAGATATTTAATGAATTTTAAGTAAAACATTAGGTATAGAATTTGTTGAACTCTAATAACTAGTTCCCCCCCCCCACCCCCCCTACCATACAAATAAAGTTTGATACGTAATACGGTCGATATTACTTTGATATATTTTGTTAAAGGGCTCAAAGAATCTGAGCCCATCTAAAGAAACTGCATATTTTTAAGAAAATCTGTCAAACAATGTTTCCGTACTTCGATAGACGTAATTGGTTAATATTAAAAATTTTTAAATCAAACTTCGTTTATATGAGGCTCGCTATCGAAATTCTACTCCTAAGAGTGTGTGTGTGTATAATGGTAAATCTTCAGATACAGATTTGATTATTACAGCAGTAGATCTATCCAAATAAAACAGACAAAAATTACATTAAGTATATTTCCAAAGAACAATACTGAGTAAAAACATAAAATAATGAAATTTGTTCGACAAAAAAATCAAAATTTAGGGTTAATTTTTAACCAATTTGCATTTATGTTCAATGTGTTGCATATTACAGAGCCAAAATTTCTACATAAAATTCCTGTACATATTACTATGAGACGATACAGCCATTAAAAAAAATGAATATCTTACGAGTTATCTGAATACATGAAGTATTAGCGCTTACTACATTCCTACTCGCTATAGCATCTGTCGCATTTCACTCGAGGTTTCGGGTATGTTTTATTTCATCTATCGCAGGGATTTTTTCTGGCATTCTGAGCCCTGTTACATATACATACAATTCATATTTGTCCGCATGAAACTCGGTTTATGTATTTTGGGTTACAGTTAGGGTTGCCAGATATTTTTTTTGCCTATAAGGGACAAATGGTTAAATGGGTAAAAAATACGGGATTTCAGTTTTTTTACCCGAGACAAATAAAAAACAAAATTATTTAGTGTCATTTTTTTATATTTTTCCGAGGATCGAGTCAGTTTAAACATATTATTATTCGTTTTAACATATCTGCAATAATCAATACAGTTATAATCGTAATTATAAACGGTCATCAACTCGCTTTTTTACGAATATTGCGTGTGTGAATACTTGGATCGATTTCATAATGAAAAAACGAAGTACAGTTCAAATACGGGACATAGCCTGTCCCGCCGGGACATTTTAAATTATGCCTAAAATACGGGAGGTCCCGGGAAATACAGTTTACCACTGGCAGGTGTGCTTTGATCAAAATTGATAGGTACGTTACCTATCGATTTTGATCAAAGTAAGAGCTCTGTTCGGTTCCTAACGCCCTACATGCTACGTTTCCTTTACCGTATACAAATAAAATAATAGCATCCTCAGTTCCTTACTAATACTATAAAGGCTAAACTATGTTTGGTTGTTGGTTTATCCTTCAATCAAGCTGCAACAGTAACGTAATTTTTTGCATGGGTAGGTATAGTTGAGGACTTGAAGAGTGAAATAGGCTTCTTTTTATCCCGGAAAAACAAGGGATGCCCGCGGCAGGATTTTTTTCGGGCTCCATTACTGAAACGATTTTGATGAATGAGTTGTCAAACGATTGGTTATTAACTTATTATTATGGTCCGGATGACGTAATCTACATTTTATTCAAACAAATCACACTAAAAATATAAAAGCGATTGTGTGTGTGTGTGTGTGTGTGTGTGTGTGTGTGTGTGTGTGTGTGTGTGTGTGTGTGTGTGTGTGTGTGTGTGTGTGTGTGTTACTCCTTTGCTTAAACATTATATCCAGAAAAATTAAAGAGCTCCCGCAGGAATCAATAAAACTCAATCCACGCGGATGAAGTCGCGGGCATCGTCTAGTATTCAATATTGCGTAGTCGAGTTACAGATTTTCAAGATCTCCAAAGATCTCTTCTAAGGGTTTTAAGTGACATATTATCAGGACAAAAGTAGTGTGTAGGTGGATATCGCATAACCTACATATCTATCTGCTCCAGTAACTTTAGTTGGATTTATGTTACCCTAGAGTATGTCTCGAACTTTCCAGCAAGGATTATCCTTAGTCAAGTTTCTTAACAACAATAAACGATACACGTGTGAAATACTCTAAGTTTATGTTGGGGTTACCTATGAAGAGTTTTAGAGCTTAATTTAGAGTTCACTATTTTTTATGAAGCAAAATCATGCACTACAAAAAGAGAAATAATATTATTATAGAACTATGTGGCTAAACTTATACATATAATAAAAAAAAATCTGTAAGTACCTCTAAACTCATATCTATACATCTATACAAATAAATAAAATTGAAGTGTCTGTTTGTAATATCAAAATAACAGCTTTTTACTAAATGCATATGAATTTCAGGACCCAACTCCCGAATCCTGATGCTGCAGGGGTTGCCCACCTGAACAGTGGGGCATTTAGGAACCGCCGATTGTGAATTGAAGAAGCGGACGAAATCGCAGTCGTCCGCTAGTGTAAATATTTTCAAAGTCTAGTGCAATTAAATGTTTAGCATTTTAGCAAGTATTTAAATTTGAAATAAATTATTCATTATAAAATATGAAAGGGAAGCCCCTGTCACATTTTAGGGTAGATAATTACTTCTGTAAGCACCTCTTTGTTATTTTCATTTTCTTATGCTTCTATTGCGTATCTACGATCCTATTAAATTATATTAAAATTCTTAAAACTGTATAATTTTAAATGTTAAGCATTTGTGAGCATACAATGTATATTTATGTTAAAGTTAACAACCATACCTAAATCATCTCCTAAATAGGAGTCTTTTTACGTAAGAAGCCCCTAAATACAATCCCTTACCCAATATAATTTCCACGTTAGTGTTCGCTAAAGATTCATGAACACGAAATTGACACAAAGCGTCGCCTAGCTTAACTTAGGTAACTTAGCTAGCTTAGCTCGTTAAAGTTAGGGAACATTGGTGAAAACGGGCATAAAAGTGTCATCTCAGCCCATCGCCGGCCGCATATCTTGAATTAAAAGCCAAATGCAGTAGGGTTAGTATAAGATTTTATTCGATTGTTCGTATTCGTATACGATGACATTAGCGTCAAAGTAAAATGAACCTTAACTGTGTTGGTTTAAAGTCACAACTTCATTACAACCGATTTTAATTTGGAGCGTATTCATAATTATTTACATGTTAAATTATAAGAATGCATGCACGAAATTGAACTCTCAATGATTTTATGCTTCATTTTACTGTGATGCTAACGTCATCGAATACAAATACGATCAATCGATTTACATTATAACAGACTTCACACACGTTTGAAAACACTATGGAGAAGTATCAGGTATGCTGATTTTTTTTTTTTTATTCGATGACAAGATAGCCCTTGACTGCGATCTCACCTGATGGTAAGTGACGATGCAGTCTAAGATGGTAGCGGGCTAACTTGGAAGGGGTATAGCAGTGTAAATTCAACCCATACCCCTAATCGGTTTCTACACGCCATCGTGCCGGAACGCTAAATTGCTAGGCGGCACGTTTTTGACGGTAGGGTGGTAACTAGCCACGGCCAAAGCCTCCCACCAGACCAGACCAGAGACAATTTAGAAATAATAAATTCCTAAATTGCTCCCGCCGGGAATCGAACCCGAGACCTCCCAGTTATAAGACCACAGCGCTCACCACTGCGCCAGGGAGGTCCTCACGATATTTTCCTTCATCGTTGCATTTCAGTGGGATCAAACCCCGGATAGAGGAAAAATAGCATGCGGCCGATTACCTAGCCGCTGGTCTGACCAGGTCAGGTCACTAACTGGCCTTCCATTTAGAACCTTTAGTATAGGTCTGGACTGAGTGGAAAGATATATTTATTCACGTCATGAAGGCATCTTCATCCGGACATGACCTTGAGCAATGAAGTGTGCGACCAAGAAGTTAAATAACAAATTCTATTTGTTTTAATTTTAGCTGTGAGCTGTGTGTGTGTGTGTTTATATGTGAGATTATCTATGTATTGATCGGTTCATGCACAGCTCATAGCACTACGTTACGTTGGTAAAATATGAACACAACACAGAGTTCTTCTTGAAGTTCCGTCTTCCATTGGAGGTTGGCAGCCACTAGGGCTATCTGCACCTTGGACGCAGCACGGAACAAGATCAGCGTAATTTTCCCGTACTATTGGCTGAGGTATCTTAACCAACATGTTCTTCTCCGACCTGGGTCTTCAACCGGCTATTTTTCTTTGAATAATGAGGTGCAGGAGGTCGTATTTGTTATTCCGGAGGATGTGGCCAAGGTACTCCATAAAAGCTTCCGTACTTTTATGGTATTTAGGGTTACAAGAAAACAATCAATAATTTTAGGATGGAATTAAACTATTTCCGGATTGGCAGACCTTGTCGATCGGTCCGCAGTGCGACGAAGCCATTTTGCCAGAAGTTACTCGGAAATGTCAGTAAAACTTCGCTAATGGGGCGAAATATTGCGTTTTCTGTTGCAAAATTGTTTTATTTTTGAAGAGTCTAAGTGTCGCAGCTGCTAGGACGATTGAATGAATGAAACTTTATTTGGAACATACACATAACAAGATAAAAAAATGTTTACCGGCTTTTAATGACGGTATAATACTATGACTAGTGGGTTATGTATCAATTTTTTTTTTTTCGCAACCCAAGCCGATTTCAAAACTCGATATATCTCGACCGATTATTTTTGAAAAGTTCGGTATCAATCCAAAGTAGTCTCATAATTAAAGCAAAAGTAGGTAGGACGATTGAATTGATTAAGCTAGCTAAGTTTTTATCGAAACATGAGCATATAGGGGGCATCCTAATGTGTTGTACACTTTGGTTGTACATAAATCTTTGGTGTGAAATTAATAAGCGTCAGAACACGAATGAGGGAAATCAATACTTACTCTAAATAAATCTACGCTTTGCCGCTGCAATGCCAAGCAGAAACGTTCTTTGATGTGGGTCCCTTCATATCAATTAAGCTACAAGGCACACGTGCAACATGCAATTTAGATATTGGTACCGATTCGGACTTTAAACAGATGTTAGATATTTCGTATATGAACGAAATACGTAATACATAGTTATCAATGGACCATACCAGAGCTTTGCAAATGAACGTGCTGTTCGCTTACATTATGTATGAAACAGTACAAAGAAAGTAGAAGCTATTTAATTAATTAGCCCTAGCTAAACTCCAGTTGCACGTCACGAAAAAGATAATAGAGATGGTTGGTTCTTTCTTTTCTTCGCCCTTCCTTTTTTTCTATGTTTCTTCTTTTCTTTCGATCTTCTTAGGTTCGAGGGTTCCGAAGTTCGAATCCAAGCACTCATTTCTGACTTTTCGGAATTATGTGCAGTTTAAGCAGTTAAAAATCAGTTGATGTTATTAACGGTGAAAAATAAAAATATTAAATTAAAAAAAAAATGATTTTGTAATATTTAAATTTTACACTTTTTAGTTAGGATTATGTTTGGTGACTAACTTTAAATTGTCGCCATTCGGCGCTAGATGTATAGACTATGGACGTTCGACAAATATTTTCTGCCAAAAGGAACTTAAATCATTATCAATGTCTTCATGATCAGTAACTATGAATGCGCTAGACTTGCCGCTTAAAGCAACTCGGTTTAAAAAGATACTAACCACTAATTAAAAAATTTTGAATTACTTTTCAATTTCACAAGTTTCACTTTCAGGTACGTTAATAAATTAATAAGTACCTTTCCAGGCACTTACTTATTGAAATGTATCGGAACAGAATAAAAGTGGGTTTACCTATGCACTAATTAAAAAGTACTTGTGTTTTATTGAATTATATTCATATGGATAAGGGGATCGAAGCTCATTAATTTCTCTATGTAAAAATATCATTCAATGTTCATGAAAAGGAATATTTCATTAATAGAATTATACCTTCGGTTACTGTATCAAATGAAGGGCCAGCGGGTACGAGTGGCGCCGAGGTGCAGCGTTTTTCTATTTATGCCGCAGTCATTAACGTCAGCCAATATACGTTCAGTGCTTACGCTTCGATCACAGAAAAAAAATAAGGATACCGCATGTTAGTCCGATTTGTGTACCACCGAATGCACTTACTTAGTAAGATCATTTTGCTAGCTAGGTTGACAAAAGTGGAGACGGCTTCTTTAGAATTATTATATATTTACTCATCTTTGAAAACGATTTGCAAAGTCTTCTTTTAGATAAGTGAACAGTTTGAGATGCAACAATAAAGTCAACAATATAATACCAGAATAAATATTAATAAATGATTTTTTGAAATTTTTTGATTATATATTTTTTTCGCTGTTAACCGCATTGTTACGAGGACGAAAATAATAATAAGTTTTCAATAGTTATTATCCTTTTCCTTTAGATTTCCTCAATCTGCAGAGGCGAGAAAGTGGATTAATGCTGTACTTTTTACGAAAGATCCGGGTTAGAGACCATCAAATTATTCTTATTATGCTTTTTATTTGATGTTCTATTTTTAGTTGGATTAGTGTAAAATAAAAAATATTTCTTTTTTTTTTCATTTATTTTACTAAAAATAATATAGTGCTATTATACTGAATATTATAAGTAAAAACTTTGGATGGGTATAATGCGGTGTTGAATTACAAAGTTGTAAATAATGTGTTTTATTTTAAAGTGCTTAAATTTTAATGCGCATTATTGAATTACATTAATTATTGAAAATTTTGAAGTTAAATTTTTACTGGCATTAGGAGACCATAAAATGAACATAAACGTGAAATACGTGACAGAACGCATAAGATTTACATAGTCATGAAATGCAATAAAAAATATTTAATAATTTAATCATAAAATTAAAAAGCCGCTATCTGTAGTTTTGAGCCGGGAGTCGGGACAGCATGTGTCACGATAACATACGTCAAGAACAATGAAGCATTTGAATAATTGTTGAAGTATGAAGTACTGAATCCTTATTTTTTCTTCTGTGATCGAAGGCTATACGTCATTATGTCTCTTGGCACAGAACATAATCTTGTGCCGCTTGTGTCCAGTGGCGTCTAGCGACTTGCTTGGAATCATCCATCATATGTTTTGTTATTATTTCTACTATCCCATTCCTATTAATATATATTTTTTTAATCTTTATTTTAGGAGATTGCCCCATAAGGACTACGTCACCCCATTTGACCTCTAATAAAATATTATAAATGCGAAAGTTTGGATGGATGTATGGATGTTTGTTACTCAACGATTGCAACGATTGAACCGATTTGACTGAAATTTGGCACAGAGATAGATTATAGACTGGAATAACACATAGGCTACTTTCTAACACCTATTAACCCGGCGGGAGTGTGGCGGGGTGTAGCATACCCCACCAATTCTTTTTACTGGCGTACATTTTTATTATTGTAAGTTACGTGGTAGCGGCTTTGAGTAGCTGGAGCTGAGGTAATGCGGGAGGGCACAGTGGTATGATCCCAATGTGGCGTCAGCCGGTGTTCGAGATACACACGAGTAAACTTGCGTGGGGTAAGTGACACCCCGCCACATAGTTTACGTGTGCATTTAATCATAACATTATTTACATTTAATTTTATTATTTCTTGTCTTTTTTAGGCTTTTGACAAACATGGGTGAAAACAGTAGGTAAAATAGACTTAGGTCTATGTTATACGACATAATAGAAAATTCTTCAGATGAATCGAGCTCGTCGGATGTGATGATGATGATGATGATCATTGCAGTGAACACAATATAGCATCCGATAGGGAACAGGAGCTAAATGTTGAGAGTGGTAGTGATCAAGATTCCGACAATAATGCCCCTCTTTCAATTCTCGGAACTCGTCGTCCATCTACTCAAGGTCACGCACCTCATAAATATACGTCACAGAATATCTTCCCAACTCAATGAAACATTGCAACCAGTTGTCCAGAATGCTCCGGAATGTTATGTTCGATGTTTTGACTGTACACGCGATAGATATCGTAAAACAAAACACGTATGTGTAAGCTGTGGAAAGGCCATTTGTCTTGACCATGCAATTTTTTCCTGCAAAGTCTATGCTAATTCTGAATCTAGTTCTTGATGATAATGTTAGATTTTTTTAAGTTTTTTTATTCAAGATCTCATGTTCTTTATGTTTTGTTGTTTAATTTGGTAATATTAGTTTAATTAAAAAGGATTGATGCTTCTTATGGAAGACTGTTTTCATTTGTAACCAAAAATTAGTGCCTTAACTTTGGTAATAAAAACTATTAAAATATATTAATATGACTAAGTTTTTCATTTAAATATAAGTATAGGGATTATGTTTTAATAAATAAAATTAAAATTTCAATAAAATTTGATTATTATAATCATATACAGGCAGTTTAATTTACGGGCATGTCATACCCCGCCACATACTCGATGAAATATTTTGTCACCACACTCCCGCCGGGTTAAACCTTAATCCACGCGAACGAAGTCGCGGGTTTCAACTAGTAAAATATAATATTAGCATAATGTAATAATATTAGCATAGGTACCCCTTACAAAATGTAGGTGGTGCCTGTTTCTTATTTTCTTCATAATGTTAGCGATACATTT
Organism: Hipparchia semele; assembly: GCA_933228805.2. Classification (NCBI taxonomy): domain Eukaryota; kingdom Metazoa; phylum Arthropoda; class Insecta; order Lepidoptera; family Nymphalidae; genus Hipparchia; species Hipparchia semele. The sequence continues at coordinate 4,157,442 of OW121717.1, read as the reverse complement.
TTCAGGAAGAAGAAGTACTGAAGTTTAAAACTTTAAAAACGATAAAGTTTCCGCTGAGTCAGCATCTTGTAGCTCGCATCCATCGCCACCGTCTAGGATCGTGTTCGAATATTTCAACACGCTTTGTGCTTTCATCTACAAAAAAGTTTGTATTCTATGCAAAATTTTTTTGTTCGAACGAAAGAAAAGTTATATTTCAGAACTAAATCATCATCATCAGCAACTTTTCAACGGCTCACTACTCAGTGCAGATGTCCCTCTCAAACAAAGTTTATAGGCTATAAGTCTAACAGTCTTGGGTCTAGCTGGCCCAATGCGAATTGCCAGACTTCACATAAAGAGAATATTATGGAAAATGCTTCGGAGAATGTTATTAAAAGGAGGCCCTTGCTTTGCAGTGGCTTGGCAATTGGTTGACGTATGACCAGGGGCGGATCTTGAATTTGTGGGGCCCTGGGCTAATACTGCGTAGGGGCCCTACCTAATTACTCAACTAATTGCCATTTTGACAAGAAACTGTTTTCTGTAGTGATGTAGGTATATGTAATGTTATATTATGTTAAGTACAGGAAGAAAATAGGAAAACAAAATATTTTATTTATTTATTAGAAGTTAGAACATTATTTATTGCAAATTTTCGTTCGCAACATTTATGAATTAGAGTAGGTTTAGAAAATCTAAACGTCAAACATTTTCGTTCGAACGAAGTTACGGAACGAAAACGAACCGTGGTAGGAAATACGCGAAATTTCGATCGATATTTCGTTTTTCGTTGAATTAGAGTAGACCCCCAGTTCGGTTGGGGGCCCTCTGTATTCGCGGGGCCCTGGGTTGCAGCCCAAAAAGCCTTTAAGTAGATCCGCCTCTGCGTATGACGATAATTGCCTTATAGTAGTAAGAACATTTAACCTGACGAGTAATAATGGACCAACACTACAGTAATAATATTAATACGTCTTGCGTGGAATAGAAGCATCTAGAATGCTCGAGGGGGTACTGCTATAGAATACACTAATTGTACATGAATGTTATAAGGCAGACTAGGTATATGTTATAGTAACTTATTTTAGTTATAAACTTAACTAAATTTAATAGCGTTGTGGCCTATTTCTAAGGGCACAAATCTTGCTTTTGTAATAATAACTAGAAGATAATTTTATTTTATACAAGCCTGACCCAGGCTTTGTAAGAAGCTTCGATTTAGAAATTACTTTCCGTAGAAACGATTAGTTGGTACTTAACGGCAGGATCTCCGAAAACATTCTGTTTTTGATTCAATAGTAAACAATCAAATATTCTTTGTTTTGATAGGTTAAAAATATATGTTAGTTTAATACACGTTCTAAATTATTTTACCGTTCAAAAGTCCATATTTTGAACTTCACTTGATGAAATAATATTCCGAAAACAGTGTAGTTTTTAACTGTTTTTCAGGTTGTATTTATAGTATATCAAAGTTAAACTAAAAAAATGTCAAAAAATAGGCAAAAGCTTTTAGAAGAATATTTTACCGTTAATTTTTTTCTAAAGAGTTTTCTTTTTTTTTATCGTGACTGTTTTACTTTCTTTATAACATAGTGGCTCGTGCACCTCACTTCAATATTTCGCAAAGTACTGCGGCCGAAGATCGTGCCTTTAAGTAATATCAATTTTTTCCTAGCTGATTTAAAAATTATAAACAAGTTTAACGACCTCCCTGGTGCAGTGGTGAGCGCTGTGGTCTTATAACTGGGAGGTCTCGGGTTCGATTCCCGACGAGGCAATTTGAGAATTTATAATTTCTAAATTATCTCTGGTCTGGTCTGGTGGGAGGTTTTGGCCGAGAGTCGCCATTTATTTAAATCATTTTGCGGAGTGAATCTTCTCTACCTTTAGGTACTGTTAGGTATTCTGTGCTACTAATAAGAAATGCCATCTTTATACTACCAGTTGAGATCGTTGTCAAGAGATCTCTCGATATGGAAATCAGTAAATAATACATGAATCATATTATTAAACAACATTTTATTACCCAAGATTTTCCTTGTACACGGGATTTTCTTATGGTAAAACCACAGCTCGATACATCCAAATTTTATATAACAACACTGTTTTGATATAGGAATCGTCCATAAACACTGTATAAAAAGCACATTTGCAGAATTTTACGATTAAATAACATTCAAATGAGATCCTTTTTATGAACCTTTAAAAGTTATTAAGCGATAAAAACAATAGGTAAGATCAAACAAATTGAGCAATAAATAGGGAGAGAACATTTTGAATCACACCAAGCTACCAGATATTAAGGCTTAGACACACAGAGGTTCAAAACTGGATCATTATTTTTGCATTAGGTATTGTAATTTAAAAATAATAATGTAAGTATATTAAATAATAATAAAATAATAATAAGTACTTGACTAAAGTTAAACAGAGTCAGATTATTATCTCTGCCCAAAGCCTAGATATCACGTCCACAGCACCCTATCTAATTCAACGACTTTGAAATGAAAATATTTAGAATTCGTTTGGTACATTTGAATTACATACAAAATACCGGTTTCAAGCAACGACATAAAAACAAATTCTGTGGAAACCGTATAAGCCTCAAAGTAAACAAAATTAGCATACAGAGAATTTGTTATTGGATACAGCAAAAAGCACTCAACAAGAAATATTATGAAGAAAAATACTAGCAATCTAAAAGTCAGGAAAGCTCCTAAAACTCGGCTGTGACACGATTATATATGCGATAAAATAAGTTATTATTGTATACGTTGTAACAATATAATGTTCTCAGAGGTGTGTGAAATCTGTCATTTCATATTTGGCTAGCATAGTAAATATTATGGCCTAAGCCTTTTACATCCGTAGAAGATTTATGCCCAAAAGTGGGCCAGCGATGGTGAAATGAATGAATGAAATGTAACCCAGCTTGCGAAAATTAATTTTCTTTTTAGGGTCCTAGGGTATTTCTAGGTATATTTATCCCGGAAAAATAGGAGAGTTCCCGCGGAAATTAATATACCTCAATCCACGAAGTCGCGAGCACCAACTAGTAAACCAATAAAAAATTTCGTTATATGTGCAGCGCCCATTTTATTGGGTACCATTTTGGATACCTATGCTACGTATAGCTTACGCGTTGAGAACTTCCATTAATTAAACGAAATGGACCAATTTCGGCACTACCTGCAGCATCATTAGGTCATATTGGTTGAAATGAGAGTCCACAACTTTGCGTAAATTAAATACCAGTAGGTATTTTTAGATTTAACCTAAACCATTTCAACTTAATTCATAATGGCATAACTAGGAAGGGCGTTATTGTTAGGAAGGTTAGTAGAGTATTGAGCTTGTAAAAAATGTCTAATTAATATTCTTAGTTACCTACCCAATAGCTTCCGTAGAATATCGTTCTATGATTAATACCTATAATCACTGGAGTTTTGATGAACAGGTTAATTACCTACCTGGATCAAACCAGTTTGAAGTACATAGTAGAATCTGGCTTCTATCGATTGCTGTTGCAGTTCAAGCACGACCTGAATACAAATAGGTACTCGACCTAGAATATTGGTAATAATAATAAATAAAATTGGTGAAAATAATGGTAATAAAAATAATTTAATACGATGGAGAAAAGTCTAGGCTTTTTGTGTCGTTTTGGTAGAGAAAAAGTATAAGTAAATAATTTTTGTAAGCTTGTACCTCTTAATTAACTATGTATTATATTTTCAATACTAAAAATAATAAAAAGAAAATTTTTCAGCTAATCTTTATTATTATACGAAAGAACCATTCTTTACATTTATTTTTAGAGCCTATTTCTTTAAAATGTTGTAGTAACTGCGGTTAACATGGTCAATGGAAAATTGGAACTGCAGAATGCTGCAGTTCCAATTTTCGATGACCCGTCCGAGCATTTCGAGTGGTATTTGTCGAATAAAGCGGCTAATGTTGGCTTCCAGTTGCTCAATTGTACACGGCTTATCCATATAGACTTTGGACTTTACATAGCCTCAAAGGAAAAAGTCGAAAGGGGCGTGATGTCACAGGTGGTGTCAGGATCACCACTGTTCAATAAGTGCACGAAACACATTCCTCGTAGGCTGGTAATTTTGCTGGTAAAGCTGAATAATAATTTGTAGACGCTGTGCCGGGCGAAGTCTTTCCATGATGAAATGTCAAACTATATTGAACAAAAATACCATCAACCATGATAGGTTAACACGACTCATGCTTTATCTGTCAAATAAACCATAGACAAAAAAGTACCTCTAAGGGCGCCTTCAATTTATGTATTTCTTGACGGCCTGCTGCGGTGCCGAAGCGGTGCGTTAGTCGTACTGCGCACGGACGTTCGTTTTTTTCATACAAAGCGCGCGGTGCCGTTGCTGTCCTGTTGTTGAGCGATCGCGGTACCGGCGCCGCGCTATAGCCGCACCGCGCGCTTTGTATGAAAAATAACCGGTCAAGTGCGAGTCATACTCGCGTTCTGAGGGTTCCGAACCTTGTGTGGATTATGCAAATTAGGTAGGTATCTACTAGATGACCAGCTTAAGCGCGCAGTTTTAATGCAGAGTTCCTATAGCTTAAAATGGCTATTAACATACTTAATATTTACTAAGGATACATAAACAAAACAAAACGTTTATCAAGTTAATTATTTATTTTTTATTAATAATAATTATTTATTACTGGCATGTAAAACTGGATATTCTAATTTTTACACTTTTCCTTCTTTATGTCCCTGACTTTTCCATGTTTCAAAATATCACACACACTGCTCGCAGAAACAATAATTAATATCAGAAATCTGTTCAGGCATTTAGAAGTTATGGTGGGATAAAGAAATTCATATGCATACATAAATCCTCAACATTATACTCCTTTACTTGATCATTAATGTAAAAGCAGAGAAATCAATAACTACACTTAGTTCCATCTAATATTCCTAGTCTGAGTCTGACACCTGTTACACATATTAACATTCTATGTTTACTGTGTATTTTGTCTCCAGATACAATGTAGAGAAGTCTCTTTCAAGAAAAATTAATTTTCAAGTTTACATTTGAAAAGAAACAATTTTGTTATTTTTAACCGACTTCTTAGTATAACAAATACGAGTACATACCATACAAATGTAAATTGAAAAATTTAAAACATCCCCAGCATGCAAATCTGTGGTTGGACTATACAACAATATATATCTTTGATTATATACTCTCGTTTTTTTGGTTGATTTCGTTCGGCAATTTCGTTCACAGCCAATTTTATAAAATAAAAAATAAAAATAAATAAACATTTATTCAGCTCACACAAAAATTAAAAGTAGGTACAAAGTTTGAGTAATACTAAGTGACTGCACCCCCACTCCGCCCAGACTCAAGTCAGAGCCAAAACGACAGACAGATTTATGTCAGAACATATTTCTGTGGCTTGCTTCAACTCTAACCCAAGTTCGAGCTGAGCCAGAGTACACTCTATAGATCTCAGCATTAATCTATAACATAAAGGTGCATGTTGGAGCTGAAAAGGCTACTGCCTCAGCATAATGGTGCAGTGTTATGGCTGCAGTGCTGACTTTCAGGCATAGCCTTTAGTGATGTAGTGACCCGACCAAGACAGAAATTGATAGACCAGTAATAACAAGAGAGAAATAAAAGAATAATAGGATATTAGCCTGTGTTTCGGTAATAGTTGATGCAATATATACAGTGGTAAATAGGGAGTGATATATAATTACTTAATTATATACTTAGGTATATTATACTATAAGTATCCCATTTCACTTGTTTACTCCCTTTTGGGGAGAAACCCCCATTAGTTGGGATCCCTGGCAGCACTACAAAAATCTGATACCAACATTGATATAATAATTCACATTGCCGTCACCCTTATCACTTTCAATATTAAGATTTAACAAATAGAAATATAGCCTCTTATTAGGTATCACTTGATATAACCATTTAGACTCTTTTAACTTTTCTTGGAATTTATACACTAAGTCTTCGAATGATGTTATTATGTCACTCTCTAAAAATTTAGACAACTGCTCCTCATGAAATTATTCAGCTTGTTCTCTCCTTTTTTCGGGCTTGCTTCTTGGAGGTAGAGTGCTCTTCGACAAGTATGATGGGAGATTATTGAAAATATGAGGTATTGCTCCCTCGACCAAACATGGGTATTTCAATTGCTCACTTCCAATAATTATTTCTTCAGTCTGGATTTCATGGGTTGAAAAATGGTTGCTACATACAGCTGAGTGTTTTGTAGGTAGGTACCCAGTCTTTTCGTGGAATCGCACGTAACCACGATTGAGAGAGATGAGCATCTTTCGGGAAAGAAAATGTACTTTTAGCTCCTTCAATGCTGATAACACTGTCGTAATTTGGTTTGCATTCGGGCACACAGCATTTTCTTGGAATCTAAAACAGTTAATTTAACTTTTATAATCATAAATAAAATGAAATATTTGTAGGTTATGTTTTCAATAGATACTTATTTAAATTATGAGTCAACTATGTACCTTGTTACTAAACATCTTTAAACGAAAATATCTTCATTTGTTACATTAAAATATATTGACAGTATTAGCCAGTCAGTAATAAACTTAGTTAAATACCTTTGCAGCTTTGTAGTCGATATACATAATATAGGTAGTACCAAACCACGAAAACGGATTCATCTCGTTGTAACTGATGTATTTTTAGAAGGTTTATATCCACCTTGAGTGAAACCGTACATTAAAAACCAAATTTAATATTTATTGAAACTTTTATTAAATAATTATGATTTAAATACAAAATAACACGACGCGAAACAAAACCAAACACAAACTTGACACTTGACATCTACTTCATGGCTCTCTTTCTGGCCTATGATGGCTCTCTAAAGGAGATAGAGACGGAGCTATGCTATACGTCAATGGATAGGTACCTACCAAATAGAAACACAATGCTTTGTCCTGCTCCTACATACATATTTTGATATAATGTCTTCTCACTTTAGTCATTTTATTATTCTAGGAGCTTTTGTAGCCTTTAGGAGCTATCCACATTAAAGGGTTAACGTTGCCACAGTTAACGCGGCAGCTTCTGGCAATATTTAAAGCGAAAAATTGAGCGGCTACACTTGAACAGTCAACCTCAATGCCCGATAATGACGATAATATGGCCTGATTCAAGATGGACGCTGACGCTGCTGCATTCACATTTCGTTATCGTCAGTTAATTAATACAGAATTAATAAATACATCATTAAAAAATTAATACAGAATTATTGCGTTATCGCCAATTAAATTTTCGTTGACGTTGACGAAGTGTGGGCACTCAGTTTGTCGCGTTTAATATCGGCGGAAATATCCGCGATAATAGTTCAGATGATCGATATTTAAGTTTACCATAGTGTGGCCGTACCATTATAATATGTCTACGTGACGCGTCACTAAAGTAAGCATTGCAATGATTGTAATTCACAGTAAGATATCGTTTTTTTTTTGTTTTTTTGGCTGTTTTAGGTACTATTAGGAGGTTTGGAGGTATCAAAATCAACGTCATTTGTAAGATTTTAAGGCTGGTGTTTGTAAAATATAACGGGACTTACTATGAGACTAAAAATTAGGTATGGAAAAAAACGATTTTTGAAGATGTGCCTTAATTTGTTTTAATAATGAGAAAGCCGTGGTTTTCAAGCTGTAACTTTTCACTGAGTTAAGCTATAAGCTTGATATTCTTAAAACACTACGAGACCATTGAACTTTATATGCAGTATAAATTTCGACTTCGGATCATAAGCCGTTTTCGAGAAAAACGGTGGTGACACACTGACAGACAGACGGACAACGAAGTGATCCTATAAGGGTTCCGAAGTTTTTTTCGGAACCCTAAAAACGAATGTCCTTGCGCAGTACGACTAACGCACCACTTCGGCACCGCAGCAGGCCGTCAAGAAACGCATAAATTGAAGGCGCCCTAAGTGAATCACCCATTATTTTGATTTTATTTGAACGTTTTTACGGGTGTTTAAGCTTGTGCTAGGAGTGAGTGCGACAATAGTGCGACGGGTGGGGTTTGAACCTGCGACCTTTCAGTTTTTAGTCCGCACCTTTAACCGTTAGGCTATTGAGATTCCAATCAATCATCGTCACCCTCAATCAGTACCTACCTACTATAGCTGTATAACTCAAAATACCTGAGCAACTGCACCGAATCACTTTGTTCTGAATGTCCGAAATGTTCCAATCGAGGCTCGGCAGGGACGCCATGCTGTCTCTCTACAAACGAATGTTCAGTCAGCGGTTTTCAACTTGCACGCAAATTGCACAATCGTAGTAGTCATTTAACTAACTGCAACTCAGCTCAACTTCTAAACGTTTTACTGGGATCGTACTAGTGACAATATTTACACCAGAGATATTTTGCACCCTATATACCTCCTTGGAGCAGGTGTGAGTGCTGTGGTCTTATAACTCAGAGGTGTCGGGTTCGATTCCCGGGCTGCGGGGCAATTTGGGCATGTAGAAACCGATTGGGGGTATAGGTTGATTGTACACTCCCATACCACTTCCCAGTTAGCCCGCTACCATCTTAGACTGCATCGTCACTTATCATCAGGTGATATCGCAGTCAAGGACAGTCAAGACTGTTATTGTTATCAAATCAAAAAATCTGCGAGTCGCGAATTTGAAGTGGAAATAGGCGGAGCACATAGTTCGAAGAGCTGATGGACGTTGGGATCCCAAGATGCTGGTGTGGCGACCTCGCACCGATAAGCGTAGTATTGGCAGACCCCCCACTAGATGGACCGACGACGTCAACGAGTCGTAGGGATTCGCTGGATTTCTGGATTCAAGCGCAAACCCGAGGCCTGTGGAAGTCCATGCAGGAGACCTTTGTTCAACGATGGACGTCTATCGGTTCGGTATCGATGGAACAACGTGAATGTTCGGACCGCTACATCTAATGATGAAAACCACATAAAGGAGGTGGGTTGATAAGGCAACAAAATCCGCCCCTCATACACTCGAAAAAAAAAGTTCCAGATTTCGACAAATTGTAAATGTATTTATATACTTGAAGATATAAACTTTATTTTAATATAAAGTTTAGGTGATAAAAAAAATAGTAAGTTACAGAAAATATTACCCAAAAAGAGAGTGTTTCTTTTACTTTTCTTACATTTTCATACATTTTAGTCGTTTTTTAAGCTTTGATTTAATATTTTAGAATGAGGCGCTCCATGAACCATGGTAAACGTAACTGATAATGATGCTCCTTTTTATAAGCTTTTATATGAGTATTAATTTATTTTGGTTCATGGAGCGCCTCATTCTAAAATATTAAGTCAAAGCTTAAAAAACGACTAAAATGTATGAAAATGTAAGAAAAGTAAAAGAAACACTCTCTTTTTGGGTAATATTTTCTGAAACTTACTATTTTTTTTATCAACTAAACTTTATATTAAAATAAAGTTTATATCTTCAAGTATATAAATACATTTACAATTTGTCGGAATTTGGAACTTTTTTTTTCGAGTGTATGAGGGGCGGATTTTGGGCCTTATCAACCCACCTCCTTTTTACATATCAAAAAAAAACTAGCTTTACTCTTTTCTTCCTATCTCTGAAACTTGTAACGTGAAAACTTTAAAATAATTAAAGTTAATGGAAATTGGTTGGACTATATCGGTACTTCTTTATATATATCATAGAAAAAATAATATACATTGCCTCCAGCAAGCCTCCAGCTAAGTTTTTTTTTTTTTATATAAAATCAGCATTATTCCTAGAACTAATTGTAAAAATAGCTCCTCACAACATCAGACAGAATACTCCTAATTGTAATTTCTCAGAGCGTTTTATTCTGGTTAGTTAATAGTTAATAGTTTCTTATAAAAGCAATATAATTTAATTTTTTGCTCAGCGTCGCGGCCTCGCGACCGACTTTTTCTCGGTAAATAACAGCATTGAATTAATCCCTCCCTTCTCACATTTTTGCTCAATATCCAGATCATCAAATGTTATACAAAAATATTGAATACTTACCTGTAATCTATTTTACTTAAGTGAATGACACAGCAACAAAAATACCTATATCGAGATACAACGGTTACCACCACTGTTTTACTTAGGATCCCTATGAGTCTATTTCTAGACAGAATCTGTATCTAATCAGTATGAAAATAATGTTGGGATTATTCAAGGGGCGGATCAACAAGTCCCTAAAAAGCCGGCAACGCGTTGGTGTTGCAAATGTTCATGGGCGGCGGTAATCGCTTGACGCCAGGTGACCCGCCTGCTCGTTTGCTCGCTAAAAATATTTAAAAAAAAATTGTTTTGTTGAAAATAAAAACTCCCATGTGAAAGGATAAGCTTTTAAGTAATTTATTTTGTTTTTCATTTTTTTTTTTTTTGAAAATCAATTTGTGATGGCATGCGTACCCCGCAAACTTTTCCGTTCTATTTTTATATTTTTATATTCTGTGTTTGGAGTTAGTTTTTGGTTTTTGCGTTGCGTGAGTTAGCATCGCGTAGGTATCTAACTATCTCTAAAATTGGTCTTCGTTTTTCAATTTTCGGCAATGAACCAAGCTTACATAGCTAATTACAAAGAACATGTTTAAAGAATCACGAATCCTTATCACGACACGATAGACAGACGGACGGACGGACAGCGTAAGCTTAGTAATATTAGTATTCAATTCGATGCCTTAACATGGGTAGCCTAAGTATGTCATGCTCGCTTTAAACATTTCTGTGGTGGTGTCGTGTGGTGCGGGTCGTTACGTTCCCTCAAATATGGTTGAGCGAAACAATGGCTGGATCATGCGCCGTGCTCGTGAACGGGTGCGACCAACGGGAATGGGTCTGCTTTGGCTGCCCATCTTGACATGCGTTGGATTGGTGTACTTACGTAGGCATTTTTGCATTTTTGAGGCTTTATTGTGGAAGCACTGTATACATAGCATAGCATTTGTAAAAAAAAAAAAATTTGAAAAGAGCAACTGCTGAGTTTCTTACCGGCTCTTCTCAGCAGAATCTGCATTCCGAACCGGTGGTAGATTTATGACGTGTCATAAGAGCTACAAGTTAGCCTACATGAAATAAATTAATTTTGAATTTGAATTTGAATAGAGTCCCGTTGGTTACCCGTCGGGTACGGCACCCTAAAAGCGACACTTTAATACGAACTACATAAAATAAGGAACATTGTATTGGCACAGAACGGACTTGGATCATCCATAATTACATGGTCACAAATTGTAACGCACACTGTACATACATAATTTACGGTCTACATTATTTACCAATTACTAGTGGTTTGGCACGGTCCTCTTTTCGTAAAAGTTTATATATTACTTCGATTTTCAAACCTCTATTTTATCCCCTGGGGGTGAATTTTCAAAAATCCGCACCGCAAAAATTTGGAATGCCCTTCCGGCTTCCGTTTTTCCAACTAACTATAATGTCATTAAATCAAGAGTGAATAGGCATCTTCTAGGCAAGCGCGTACCATCTTAGGCTGCATCTTCACTTACCATCAGGTGAGATCGCAGTCAAGCGCTAGTCTAAATATTAAAAAAAAAAACCTTTATTGACATTAGCCCACGTTAAAATATCTGTATGCTAACATTTCAGCACGATCCGCATTCTTTAAATGTGTTTCTTTTTTGGTTCGCTGGGGTTGTACTTAGTTAAACCACGCCCCAAGGTAGGTATAGCTGAGGATCTGGAGAATTATATTATATTTTATCCTGGAAAAGCAATTTTTAATTTAATTCCACGCGGACTAAGAAAATCTATAGACCGCACTCTCAGCTCTGACTTAAAACAAACAAACAACAAACAAACAAACGTTCAGAGTTAAAACGGGACAGATTTATGCCAGAGCATATTTGTGTCTCGTTTTAACCTCTATCTTGAGTCTGAGCTGAGTCTGAGCACGTTCTATAGATCTCAGCATTAGTTGCGGGTAAAATGTATACTACTTTTTAGAAAGTTTTCAGAGCATGATGTTATAATTGGACAGTTGTGTAGAAATCGTGTTGACTAATATTTGTTTTTTTTTTTTTAAATTTGGACCTGGCTATAAATTATATTCCCGTACTTATACGAGTAGGAAAATCTTCAAATACATAAAAGTAAAAGATGACTGAGAACAGATCCTATCAACGCACAGCTCAAATCACTGGGCGGACCGAGCTGAAAGGCACATAGATAGACAGTTAAAAAGCGATGAAATCACCAAATGCTGATGCTTAGTATCGTATATGTTTTGGCCCGAGGCAGGAAATACTCGTAGCAGTTCTATTTACCCGATATCGTTTACAAGTTGTAATGACAACATAATTGCAAAGCGCACTGTGAGGAGAAATGACTGTAATTGAGGCGTGAAACCAATCTCGTTTCACTGAAACGAATGGATTTCTGTAACGAGCTATCGTATGTACACGTGCATATCGGCAAATCATTTCTACTTTATACCTACTGAGTTTAAAAAAGATCGGCATTTCGAACCGCGACCCAAATCCAAACAGAGGAAGATAACATTATTTCTGTCAAACCAAATTTATCATTAGTTACCAAAACATGTTGTGCATCATGCTATTCAATAGTTAATCTATTTTCTAACCAAAAATATGCCAAAATAAAAAATATTATTATATTTATTATTGGTCCTAATTGGTCCACGAGCCGGTAGCACAATTTTTTTGATGTGAATTTATAGTTAAAACTTATACGAATAAAATAAGCTTGGAATGCGTGCAACGCGCGAGTATCCGAACGCACGCTTGTCTTCCGCCTCTCAAGATTGGTAGATCGCCATCGGCCATTTTGTTATTGATTGAATTGATCCATAAAGCTCTCTCATGGTTTTCGCGTTAACCTCTTTTCGCAATTAATATTATTTTCACGTTGTACAAAAGGATATTATGATTATCTAATAATTCGCACCTTGAAAACAAAAGTGGCACTATGTGGAACTTTTTTTTAATACCATGTTTTCTAAATTAACTCCATAATTTACTGGCATGTTTTCAGTATCCAACTTAAATTAGATAGTCAAACTGATAAATGAAATTAATTGCATTCTTTTCTTCCAGTTATTTGCTAAGATATTGAACAAAAATGCTGCGTCAAAACTTTAAATGGTCATAGGTACTGAAAAATTACAATTTTTTTAAAACGCCACTTTTGTTTTCAAGGTGCGAATTGTGAACGTTACTTTGCAATTTACTTCATTAAACGAGGTTTGTCTAGCTCACATGCGTTAATTTAAAAAGCCGAAAAAATATACTTACAAAAAAAATTTCATGAAAAAAAATTTGTGGGCGTCTCGCACTTTTACTTTTCTTATGACGCCAGAATATTGTTTACTCTCCTTCTTCTGAACAAAGATCGCGAGACTTTGGAGATCCCTTGGTAGAAATCTCTAAAAGTTAAGTTTTAGCATAGCATTAGGTAAATAATTGTACCAATTTAGAAAAGAGCATTTCCTTTTTAGACTGAAAAATATTTTTTGGACTTTGCGACAGAATAATTTATGCACGTTGTTTCAAAAGTGCATAATATTTTTACAACTTTTATTCCATTTAAAAATAAACTCGTCAACAATCGTTATTTATACTCAACTACAATCGTTTATTTGATTAAATTGGCTTCATAATTGCCACGTAACGACGAAATGTAATCGAAGCGTCAAACCAATCACGTTCCGGTAAAATGAAACTGCTCGCTGTAACGAGTTATCAATAGTTGACGTTACCGATTTATTTAAATAACGTTATTTATAACGTGCTTCATGTGCGTTAATAATTCAGTCCGTATAATGCGTTTCAATTTGAAGAATTTTATCTGAAAAATAAAAGAATACTTTCTTTACTTATTGTAAATATAAAATATGTAGGTACATAAAAGCCCCCTAAGAAACAACTGAAAATAAAAATAATAAACTAAAGACACATCAAGAATATTTCAACAGACGATCTAATATTTGCCTTTATTCTATGTACACAAATTATTTGTACAAATAAAAAACTTCACCTTTCCATTACATTTCACTTATGAAATAACAAATAAAAACTGATACAATCTTTGTTTTTTTTTATTAAGTATAAATTAAAAATTCTAATGTCTAAAATCTTTGTTTTTAACCCCTACAAAACGAAGGGTTAAAACCAAAGATTTTAGACATAAGTTTAACCTGTCTGTGTGTGTATGAGTGTCTGTCTGTGGCATCGTAGCTCCCGAACGAATGAACCGATTTTGATATTGTTTTTTTTTTGTTTGAAAGGCGAATTAGTCGGGAGTTTTCTTAGCTACGTTTGATGAAAATCAATCCAAGATGGCGGCCGCCACAAAATGGCGGATTACATATTTTTATTACGATTTGACGAACGATTACTGACTAGCTAGATTAGGATGTTGTAGCATGTCGGGGGTGTTTTAAATTTTTAATTTACTATTTATAAAATAATTGTTCCAAAAAAGGGATGTATTATATTTAATATATTTTTATTACATGCCATTTTTGAGTTACGATAGAAACACAATGTCGGCCCGCTGAGGGTCAACATTCGAAGGGACTCGATGTTCACGTCCCCTAATAAGCAATAGATCATAATATTTGGCAGAGTAACGTTTGTTCAGTGTTGTACAGTGGAAATCAAAAATCTGTACGTATAAAAAATTAAATTTTGTGTATTGATATTGAAATAAACTGTCTTTAATTAACCCATTAAGGATAAAATGTTTTCCAGAATTCCTTTTTTGATGTTTTCAGTAATTCAATATAAGTTATATCGGACATAAAATAAAAACAATATAAATAAAATAAGTCAGGTATATTTATAGTTTTTTTATGGAATACCTACTAGACTTTCTCGCAAATTCGCTCAAGTGAAATTCGATTTTTCAACTAAATTTCAAGAATTCTTTCTTAGCGGATGCCTACGTACTAATATCCATCTGTATGCCAAAGCCCGATCCGTCCAGTGGTTAGAGCTGTACGTTGATAGATCAGTCAGTCAGTCAGTTAGCTTTGCCTTTTATATAGTTAGAAGATTGAGACGTAGATTTAAGCATTTTTATGTCCTGTAATCCGTTAAATGCTTTACCGGATTCTTTGTACTAAATATTGTGCTTTAAACTAAATGCGTGGACCGATTATATTGAAACTTTAAAAAATAAAATGCGGGTGAGTTGTAAAATGCGTGGGTGAGTTAGTAAATTAGATGGCAATGTGTAAATCAGTTGGACAAGTAATAATAATTGTGGCTCTTTATTTGACGCTGTGAAAAAGGCTAGTTAACTTATTAGAAGCTTCATAATTTTCCCGTGGCTAAGTTATAAAATTAGAAATTAGGTTTTGTAGCCAAAAAAAATTCAGCGGCTCGACTTATTATATCCCATATTTATTTACTCCGACGTTACCCCGCTTTATGTTGAACCTCTCGACGCCCCGCTAGTCTCGGTGAATGAATCGCAATCACTGTTTATGGTTATCTCTGACCCTCGGATATTGTGTGATACACCGTAGACAGTGCTTGCTCTGATCGTAAAAAATAATCATGTAGAATTTATTAAGCCGTTGATCCCAAAGCCAACACGTAGAAGTAATAAATGGCTTCAGCGTCAGATTTTTCGGATTAATTATGACCACGTACATATAGGGTTAAATTGTAATTCACCAACAATTTTTACAACACGTAATACTTACCGAGTAAAAAGTCGATAAACGTTGTTTAAATGCAAGTTTAGATTACGCAGAACTATAAAATAAAATAAAGTTATATATACTCTTATACTCTACTATTATAGGTACTATTATATTCTACTATTATAGGTAAAAATATCAATGCGCTTGCTTTTGGATTTCACAAAATAATTGCATAAGTTTCGAGGGGATATGTTCGGAATATGTTCGATTCACCTGACCGTGCAACGTGTGGTTAGCATGAGGAAACTTCTGAACGTGTGTGCTTGTCGAACTTTGCGTTTTACGATTTCTGTTCTATAGCTCTGCGGTTGGTAATTCAAATTTTGTCTGTCTTTTGTCCGTCTGTATGTTGTATGCTGCATTGTAAAAGCGTGCACTAGTAATATAATTATATCTATAGTTAAAATCAATTGCTGTTCGTTACTCTGGATAAAACGCAAAAACAACTTGACCGATTAAAATTTTTTTTTTTGCTTGCGCTAATACAGAAAATAAAGAGAAGACAAAAGAACAACTGAAAAATTGAAAAAATCAAAATTAGTAATTTTGTATACGAATCAACCTGTGATCGAAGGAATCAACACTTGGATTAATCAAGGTCGTCATTGTCATCGTCGTATGACATGTCAAAACAATATTGAAATAATACTTTTTTACAATTTCAATTTGGGCAACTAAATCGCAAAGACTAATAGGCATTATGACCACCACCACTGGGCACCACGCTGGCTCAATGCGAATTGGTAGACTTCACCACCTTTGAGAACTCTCAAGCGTGCAGGATTCTTCACGATGTTTTGCTTCAAACTTAATAACTGCTGAAACGCATACTCCGGAAAGTCAGACGTGCGTGCCCGGGATCGATTCTGCAACCCCTATTTATTTATTTATTTACGCCAACAACTTCCATACAAAAAAGACAAACAAATTTTATTACACAATACAGTATGGTTGTCAATTACAGGTGTAAAAGAAAGAAAATTATAAGCTAAACATGCACTACTTTAAATAAAAAATGACAAGAGAAGAAAGTCAGCACTAACTAAACATGCATTACTTCTATAAAACAAAAACAAAAACTTATAGTACAGACAAAAAGAAGAAGATAAAGAAGTAAACGGCAAGTCTAGTATTAATAAATTAACTTTTACCAGCTAAATTTTTTAGCTGCATTAGTAAACCTAATACCGCACTTGACTGCAATTGATTTTGCTTTACCCCTATAGTGATAGGTCGCGATATTTAACTCTACTATTAGAAGTAGTGGCTTCTAATAGCCACCAATAGCTCAGCTTCTAATGTAATGTAAAACAATCCGTCTTTGTTAAGTTGACTTTCGCTGTGATCTATGATCACAGCTTGGTGAGTTCATGTTCTATGGTTTAATCATTGTAAAGCGTGTAAAATAAGGGGAACTAATCACTACATAGTATAAAACAAAGTCGCTTTCTCTGTCCCTATGTATGCTTAAATCTTTAAAACTGCGCAACGGATTTTGATGTGGTTTTTTTTAATAGATAGAATAATTGAAGAGGAAGGTTTATTGTATAATAACATCCATTAACAGTGAATGACATAGGCTATATATTTTATACCCGTGCGAAGCCGGAGCGGGCCGCTAGTAATATATATTTTAAAACTAATTAATCAATAATACAGTACAGTGTTTCTTTTAAAACTAAATCTAAATATATAAAAGGCAAAGGTGACTGACTGACTGACTGACTGACTGACTGACTGACTGACTGACTGACTGACTGACTGACTGACTGACTGACTGACTGACTGACTGACTGACTGACTGACTGACTGACTGACTGATCTATCAACGCACAGCTCTAACCACTGGACCGATCGAGCTGAAATTTGGTACACAGGTAGCTGTTAGGACGTAGACATCCGCTAAGAAAGGATTTTGGAAAATTTCAACCCCAAGAGGGTTAAATAGGGGGTTAAAAAATCGAACCTAACGTGAACGAAGCCGCGGGTTAAAGCTAGTAAAATATAATTGCAAAGTGATATACACAACAAGGCGCAGCCGGTAGGTAGTTTGCCCGGATCATTCCGCGGGTAAAGCCGAATGCCGAGGCTAGGTCGCTCCTAAAATTCCCTTGAGCGATCATTATGACCCGAAGCTGACATTCATCTTGTTTAATCAGAGGGAATTCCATCTTCACTCAGCCGTAAGCCGCAGGTGTCGTTTATTGCTAAAGTTGAACATGACTCAAGAATTTCGATAAGACACCTGGTTGAATACTTACCTGGAATCCCGGAGATGTCTTATTTATTAGTTGCTAGCTGATGCCCGCTTCTTTGTCCGCGTGGATTTAGTTTTTAAAATCCCGCGGGAAGTCTCTGATTTTCCGGGATAAAAAGTAGCCTGTGTCACTCTCCAGGTCCTCAACTATACCCATGCCAAAAATCACGTCGATCCGTAGCTCTGTTGCAGCGTTATTGAAGGACAAACCAACAAATCAACAAACAAACACACTTTCGCATTTATATATTTGTAATGATAAGGACTAGCTTTTGTCTGCGACCTCGTCCGCTAGGAGTTAGGTTGTTAATAACCCAGGGGGAGCCCTCTGTTTTTCCGGGACACAAGGTACTCAGCCTATATCACTCTCAAAGTCCTCAAGTAAACCCATGCAAAATATAACGTCGATCCGTCGGGAAGATGGTGGGTACCTTAGGGCTCTAACTACAGTTCATCCAACATTCTTTTATGGTCCACTGTTGCACCGACTCTGTGTCTCCAATACGAAGACATTTGCTTTGCGATTCTGCAACAGTTCGTGTGAATCGGCTCTTAGATTGCATCGTAAGAAAGTACCGTCCTGGGAAATCAAAGAGTTATCTCGAGATTTTTAATACCTTTAATCCAAGCGGATGAAGTAGCAGACATCAGGTAGTCATGAATAATTATTATTAATTAATGTACCTATTATGTCACTGATTTCTATACTTTATCTATGTTTATATATACGTTGATATACGTTGGATTTGCTAAAGCTATATAAGTGACAGCTTAATTATGGATCAATTTTAAGCGCCACCTTTGACATACGAGTGTCTCTGGAACTAATAATATTGCAAATGGTGCACCGACGGCTATATATCTATAGTTAATTTATGAAATCATGCAATAACAACACTGAAATCATAGATAATTTTATTAAAATTATAGATGTTGGTGCGCCTTCGTTCGCGTGGATTAAGGTTTTTAATTCCCGCGGGAAGTCTCTGTATTAAAAAGTAGTCTCTATGTTATTCCATACTATAATCTATCTCTGTGCCAAATTTCAGCCAAATCTGTTTAGTCGTTGCGATGTGATTGAATAACAAACATCCATACATCCAAACTTTCGCATTTATAGTATTAATAGGATAATAGGATTAGTTCCAGAGACACTCATATCTGCTTAGTGCTTACAGCGCCAAAATGGCGTCAATCAAGTAGATACAAAGCAGGTAGGACAGCAGCTTCCCCAGTGTTAATCATAAATTAATTATTTATAATTAATTAGCTCTAGCTCAGTGTATTAGTGGTATTAGGTTTACTCAATTCAGTATCAAGTTAATTCAACCATGCTTACCTGCCTCTGTGAGACATCTGGCAATGGATTTTCACCCGCGTCCTTCACCCACCAAAGGTTTTACTCGATCTAATAAAGGTAATGTACTACCCTACCTTATACTGACAGGCTACAAAGGTCAGATAGTCAATTACATATGACGGAAAAAAGGTTACCATGATGGATAAATCGACGATTGTGAAGGGATAAAATCTATGATAGCATAGATCTGCCATATATTACTAGAGCGTGCAATGTATGTGAAATAATTTCTTTTACCGGACTAGCGTATACCTAAAGACAAGAGTGATTGTTGCCATTCAGAAATTTTCATGATTTTCAAAAATTCAAATAAACTTTCAGATAGTGCCTATATCTGGTGAAAAGTGTATATTTGAATAAAATATAGGAGTCGGACCCGCACACAATGGATTCCATACATGGTACAAGATTTTACACCAGCTATTATTAGGATAGAGAAAAAACAAAATACTTATTGTATGGAGAGTAGTTTTTTACTATTTAGTGTTACCTAAATAGCGGCAAGAGAAATATACGTGAAAATTTTGAGTATCTACCTATTACGGTTCATGACAGACAGAGGGACGGGCGGACAGTGGAGGTACAGTAATTGGGTACGGAACCCTAAACTATTTCATTCTATTCAATTGTTTGCTTGTCACTCGTCCCCCTGACGACTTCCCCAGGGGTGACAAGCAAACAAAACAACCAGTGTGCCAGCACAGTGGTGAGCGCTGTGGTCTTATAAATGAGAGGCGTCGAGTTCGAATCCCGACAGGGGTAATTTGGGTTTTATAATTTGTAAATTGTCTACGATCTGGTTTGGTCAGAAGCTTTGGAGTCAAAGACGTGCCGCTAAGCGATTCAGTTGCTCACTGCGATGTCTATAATTTCTTGTAGAATCTGATTAGGGGTAGATAAGGATTTAATTTATACTGACATTTTACACATCCATTTTTGAACTTAGCTACCATCTTAGACTGCATCGTCACCTGCCATCAGATGAGGCGAGATCATTGTAAGTCGTAGTAATTTATGTCATCGAATAAAAAACACTTTCACGTTACTTTACTTTTTAATTTGTTCATCATGACAGGCTATGGAATAAAAAAATAACCAAGTTATAAGTACAACAGTTTATTTAATTTATATTTACATGATATTATTGTTATACTTCTTCGTAATTTATACAACAAAGTCTAATTCAAGTCAAAATAAAAAAGTTAGACATAAAACGCCAATAATAAATAATCTTTGTTAGATAACAATAAAACAACCTAAAAATAAGTAATTGAAAACCCTTTATGTAATACCCTAATATTTCATTATGTACAATTTCTTTAAATAACGCTCGCAGGCTACAGACATAAATAAATCAATCGATCGCTTCAGTTTACCGATATCGACAGCTGATAGTTGGCAATTGAATGAAATTCAGACTGAAAATAATTTCAAACTTTTCTACAATTGTTCTAAACTTTTGAGTCTGCGAAAACTAATGTTATTTATTTAAGCGCATGCCACACCGCGAACGCTCATGTAGCTTTTCACACTTGTTCAATATGCATCACGAATTTCAGTGCTACGCGAAGCTAGCTAATGATAAGGATTCCAGCTGAGCTAACTAAACTTAAGTAAAATAACCATACTTTGTCACCGTTCTGCCTCTTTAACTCTTACATAGTTGCATGTGGTAAGCTAAACTAAATTAAGTTAGTTCGCGCTAAAATATTCTAGCAAAATAATCAATTTAAAGTACATTTACTGATATAAAACAAAACATCAAATAAACACATTACCCTCTTTTGCGTCGCGCAGTCGGGTAAAAAGCGGTTAAGTTAACACAATGATCTCTTTAAATAAGCCTTCTCGCTACAACGCGAACGTGGAAATATTACCGAACAAATAAAACTACTTGTTTATGGAACGAACAAACAAAAGAGTCGCTTTTTGTTTGTTGTTATGAACAGAAATCGCTTTTGGAGTGCCTCAGGTCCGGATCAATAAACGTTAAGTACCTCAAGTAAACGTTAACATTTATTTTACTAAACGATCATTTCAAGTTGGCCGTCGTCGACAAGAACTTTTTTCTTTATTATGAATAGGCTTGCGCTTGACGACAATCCATGATGGAAAGCATTGATGAGGGTAGGTTGGAGCGCGCTTGCCTAGAAAATGCCTATTCACTCTTATCTTGAAGGTACTCAGAACATAATAATAATTGTATTTTTACTGTAACCACGACTGTGAGAACGTTTTGTTTTTTTTTTTTTTGTGATTTTTAATTTTTTTTAACGTTTTGTTTTGTTTGTGATTTTTAATTTCTTATTTTTTTCAACTTGAAAGTAAGTCTACTGCGCTATGCAAAACTTTCCTGACAGACGGACGGACGCACAGTGGAGGTTTAGTAACAGGGTCCCGTTGGCCCAGTGGCGTGCACAGGATGTACTACAGGGTAGGCAGATGATACAAAATGGAAAAAATCTTCAGTGCGAATTTAAAAAAACTTAAGGGTAGGCATTGTACAAATTATAAAGAGCCTACCCTTAAGTTTTTATAACTCGTACTGGCGATTTTCTCCATTTTATATCATTTTTCCGCATTATGCCTACCCTGTCTGCACGCCACTGCCAGTTGGCCCCATTTGGGTATTGAACCCTAAAAAGAGAACTTAGCACTTGTTAAAACACGTGATTTTGATTAAATATCGTATGTGTGTTGGCCCCTAGCGATCGAGACCACTGCGTTGTTAAACTAACAAAGCAAAATAAACATTTTTGGATAAACAAGTGTATTCCATTTGATGAAATACATAAATTCGGGTTGGCACAACTACAAAGTATCAACAATCCAATATAGAGAAGAATTTATCAGTCGCAAAGACACCAGGATCCTTAATTTAGTAATATTACAACGTACAGTATTATCTAATACTAACTGACCATTATACTGCGATTTTTTTTAATTATATTCACAAAACCAATTTTCCAGCAAGTTCCAGTACAAGAATAATAAAATCTTAAACCATAGTGAAACAAGAAAAATTAATTTCTAAAATCTATTTAATAAATCATCATAGTATATCTAGATGCCAGGTTACCTGTTATCTATTCTCCTTAGATGAAAAAGAAAACAAGACGTTTCTCGCAGACAGACGTAAGTGACGCGATAAGTACGGCATATAGGACCTTATCTCACTGTGGAAAACTACCCTTAATCGGCCTTAAATGGGTCATTATTAGGTATGTCACAAAAGTTTAACAATCACTGTATTATGGTCAGGTAGCAAGTGCCTATCTAGAGTTTTAATTCAGTTTACCTAACTATGTAGTATGCTAGAACTATTAACATAAGCCCTAAGAAAACTCTCGGTGCATTGTGGTCGATGGCAGGTCCACCTGGAAAAAAAAACATTTATTACCTTAATTATTTATGGGCAAAATCTTATCTTAAAACACATATTTCACATTTATGGAAAACTTTTTATATTTTATATTAAGAAACCAGCGGATGTCCGCGACTTCGTGCGCTTCTTCAATTCACAATCGATAGTTCCTAATTCCCCACAATTTAAAGGGGCAGTACCCCTGCAGCATCAGGATTGAGGAGTTGGAACCCGAAGGTTTCCACAACATTTAATACCTTCCAGAAAATGACGTTATACATGAAATGCTTTTCATACCAGACACTTCAATTTTATTTATTTGTATAGATAACTAGCTTTTGCCCCCGCGACTTCGTCCGCGTGTAATTAGATTTTGGGGTGGAATTTTCAAAAACTGTGACACACGTAGGTACTTTTTTATTTTTAACTGAAAGCTCAAATACCAACTTTCTGCAGAATCAGGGAAGACAAATAAGGTTTTATTGGATTAAAGCCCATATAGGAGTAGAAGGAAATGAGAGAGCGGACTACCTTGCAAAACAGGCGGCACTATTTAAGAGGACAGCAGCTGACTATAAGGCATGCCCTTTGTCGTACGTGAAGAGGACACTTAGGGCCGATTCAATAGAACAGTGGCAACAAAGATATACTAACGGCACGACCGCTAGTAGGTACAACGAAACTTTTTATGCCAGACGTACGACAAGCATACAAGATTACCAGAGCGGCAAAATTCGACCCAATAATGGTACAGGTTCTGACGGGCCACGGCGGATTTTCATACTACCTACACAGGTTCAAAATCAAAGATAGCCCAGCATGCAAATGTAACCCGGAAGCTGAAGAACACACTGCACACTTATTAATACACTGCCCACGTTTTGAAAAGATAAGAAATGATTTAGAAATAGAAGTAGGAATAAATGTTAAAGTTGAAAATTTAAACAAACTCATAAGTGAAACAGAAACAAGACCTAAATTTATCAAATTTTGCACACGTATAGCAAAAGTAATAATAAAAGAAAATAAAACATAATATAATTAAAATACACTTACAAATATAATTTATCCTGAGAAATAAATGAGACGTAAATAGACTACATATTAATATTAAATATTATGTACTCTTTTTAAGATTTTACTGTTTAATAAGCTAGTTTGAGGGATGTTACATAGAGTATTTTTTTTTTTTTTTTATTCTATGACAAGATAGCCCTTGACTGCGATCTCACCTGATGGTAAGTGACGATGCAGTCTAAGATGTAAGATGGTAGCGGGTTAACTTGGAAGGGGTATAGCAGTGTAAATTCAACCCATACCCCTAATCGGTTTCTACACGCCATCGTGCCGGAACGCTAAATCACTTGGCGGCACGTTTTTGACGGTAGGGTGATAACTAGCCACGGCCAAAGCCTCCCACCAGACCAGACCAGAGACAATTTAGAAATTATAAATTACTAAATTGCCCCCGCCGGGAATCGAACCCGAGACCTCCCAGTTATAAGACCACAGCGCTCACCACTGCGCCAGGGAGGTCGTCGAGTATGGAAAAGATGTTTAGAATTAATGCCTTAGAATAAAATATTGCATATACAACATTTAAAATATAAAATTTGCTTTGCAAAGTTTGATAAATAGACTAATTAAAAATAAAAAAAAAAAAAAAAAAAAATACATGTAATCGTGCCAATACATTTTTATAATATAAAGTAATAACATGTAAGTTAAAAAAAAAAAAAGGTATGGGAAAAAAAAAAAAGTTTTTAAAACGGAAATTGACATAAGTACATGGAAAAAAAAGTAATAAAAAAAAAAAAAAGTTCACAAAAAAGAAAAAAAAAAGTACTTTACTAACATTTAAGTTATTTAAGTTTTAACCTCTGAATAGGTATTTTATTAGTCTTTGTTAAATTTGTTAATATACGAACTGCACCCATGTGTAGTAAGTTAAACAGAAAGTATAGCAAAAAGAAAATATGTCAAAAAAAAAAAAAGCCATATTCAGTACCGACCTAGAACAGTCTCCGATTACCTTGTCGGAGGAAAAAAGGGAGGAACACATAAAAAAAAAAAAAACCAACTTTGATGGAAACATCTTGAAAAATGACGGAGTTTCATATAAACTTCCATCCCCTATTTAAACCCCTTAGGGGTGGAATTTCCAATAATCCTTTCTCAGTGTTCGCCTACGTCATAAAAGGAACCAACTGTAAAAATTTCAAGTTTCCAACTTCAGTAGTTTAGGCTGTGCGTTGATATCTCAGTCAGTCAGGACTTTGAATTTTATATATATAGATAAATAATGAATAATGCTAACTAAACTTGTAACTCCTTAACATTTACTTACTGGCTCACTCTTTCACCTGAGTGAGAGTGAGCTATAGTTAAGAGTGGAAAAGTTACATCAAGAAACGCGCTAAAGTCCTAAATTACTTAGGAACGATTTCACCCACGTAAAATAAATCTTATCCGAATTTCATTATATTTGTCAAAGTACTAAGGTAGTTTTGTCTCTGTTGACAGAGGTCTAAATAAGCAACTTTTAGCATTTTGTGAGGGTTCTATTGTTTATAAAGATAATGTAAGATATAATATCATTATACCAAGCCACCATTGCCACTTAGCATCAGTGTGATCACAAAATACCAATGTTTCGAAAAAAATCTTGATAATTTTTATGGCGCAGCAAATCATAAATAATCAAAGAGCCCCAAACTCGCACATGGTACAAAACGACTCTGCGCACCGCGCATCGAAAAGCAGCTATGTTCAGATTGGTCATAAAGGTTGTCCAGTCAACTCACTATTGTCAGAGACGCGATGTATGGGGAAGACCATAGCCTCGCGCGTCTCTGGGAGCGGCGCTATGGTGGTACGGATGACACGCTCCTCGTCCGCCACCTGCTCGTGGCTCCGGAAGTATATGGAGTAGATGTACGCCGAGCAGCGGATCTGTACATAGAAATATGTAAAGTAACATCTTCGTCTGCTTTATAAACCGATAGACATCCAATGTTGAACAAAGGTCACTGGCATCTGGTATGGACTTCCACATGCTTCAAGCCTGCATCCAGAAGCCCCCTGTGACTTGCTTGATGTCTTCAGTCCACCTAATGAGGGGAGTGAGTCGCCACTCCAGCGAATTGGAACCCCTAACGACCATTAACTGTTCGAATTATGTGCCCCACCCGTTGACTTTGGTTCTCCTACGTATCTCCTCATTTCTGGCATCCTCGATCTCGCAGGGATACTGCGAGCATAGCCTTCTTAAAATATTAACAATGATAACAAAGTAACATACAAGCGAATTATTAAAATAGAATAATAAAAATCTGACTGCTTTAGAACAACAACTTTATTGCCCGTGCCACTCAATATTGTAAGCATTCGGTAGCCCATACATCTGAATCTGTGCAGGCATTTACAAGTTTTGGTGGAAGAAAGAAACTCATATATGGTATGTATGAACCACGAAAAGATTACACTCCGTTATTTGGGCAGTCGTGTAATTATTATTAATGTCCTCCCGACCAAATCCGGCCTCGGCGGCTAATAGAGATAAGCCATCTACGAGGGATATATTTTATAGTCCACAAGTGTGTGCGCAAACAGGTGCACTTAGGTGTCTCTACTCCCTCACTCTCATAGTCCGATAGTACGAATTTCTGATACGACCGGCAAGAGATTACGCGATGGAACGACGACTTTACGAGCTCTCCGAGAAACGGGGGTTGACTCAACGCCAACTTCTTAACTTCGGGCTAGTACTGAAAATTTCTAGACAGAAAACCCCCATAACTTTTTTCCCCTACCCAGGAATTAAACCTAATCCGCAGTCGAACATTGTAACCACAACCAAGAGACCAACGAGGCAGTTACGGAATACATAATTATATTAATGTCAAAGTAGCACGGGAACAATCGACTTGGCATCCAGCTGCCGTCAAAAATATAATAATATATTTACATTATTATAGCTCCATAATACTTAATATTACGTATAAATTGTAACATATAAAATGTTAACATCTAAAATTTTACGTATTATACTAATATTATTGGTTATTATATTCTCAAAAGAAAAACAGCTTCTTATCGGCTTTTCTCAGCAGAATCAATCAGCTTTCCGAACCGTACGGTGGTAGAGTTTTGACGTGTCCTAAGATTTACAATAATTTAAATATTTTGAATTTTAGTGCCAGCAACATTGCTTTTGCCCTTTATAAAAGAAACGAGCATGAGATATCTATTTCTCTCAAGATTTCTCCATATGAAAATGAAAAATGAAAAGAGCGTGTATAGCTACTGTATAGGAAATGGTATAAGGCAAAAACAGAAACAGATCCGCACATCGTGATAGGAAATTCCATCTGCAATACAAATTCTTTTAATAACTGACTGTGGACGGGCCTCCACGAAGAGTAAAAAAATAATATTTGTGTCCATGAAATTCGAATTCGGAACCGCGCGACGCTCGCTTTTCTGACTTCAACATTCGTGTAGGTATTGTTAGCGATATATTGAAATAGTAAAGATTAATGTAGGTATTGAAGGTGGTTTGATAAAATTAGTAGTAGGTAGTTTGACTTTGTTGACGACGTAGGCGCCGGTCTGGTGCCGCGCCGTTAGTATAAATACAGCGCTTTAGACGTTATTAATTCAGTCTCTTCCAGAGACTCATACGGCTATTGGATGCTCCCGCGTCTAGGTCGTTGTATTTGATTGACGGGTGGTGATAGCTATCACGCCCTAATCGAATATATATTACCCGTAGGTTTAGATGAGTGTAATTAATTAAATACATACTTAGATATGTTTGATAGTTACCCTCACGTTCTGATGGTGGTTTGTCTGACGTGTTGTGGTTAAATAGATTAGATGTGAGGACAGGGGCCGTTATAAGGGGCGGTTGGAGACGGCTTTAGGTAGGGTTTCAACGTTTTTTTTTTGTGTTGATAGTATTTGAATATTTTTTTAATAATATGTAACAATTTTAATATTGTTGTTTCCATAGCCCCGTTCGCCCTGCTCTAAAGGTTGCTCATGATAATAATGACAATTCTGTTCCGTTTTTTAGTCTGTGGACTGTTAGTAATTGGCCTCTGTTATAGCTATTATGTATTCTGTGGTTTAAGTCTAGTTCTCGCCTCTGTGATTTTCAAATGAGTAGGTAGGAACCATGATAGGTACCTTTATCGAACTTTGTTTTGCTCAGTCCGTAGTTTACCAGATAATATTGTTCCTTAGACTACAATTCTATTTTAATTTATAATTGACCAAATTGGGTCAAACCCCACATGAATATTATATTCAGTAAGATGCTTGGTAAATGGAACTATAAGTTGTTAAGGCACTACACCGTCATTTTTAGATGAGTAGGTAAATGTACACGGGTAAATTGATGCACTCCTTAGAAAAATCTTATTCTCGTGTAGAAATCTCGTTATTCCTCATTCCACGTTATTCATCAATATTTTATCAATAACTGAGAAACAATGACCCAAGGACCTATTCGAAGAACTCATTTTAGGATGTATAAGTAGTTCACCTATTATACCCATTCCAACCGCTAATAAATCAATTTTGAACAATTAATTTGGCTCGGAACGATTACTTTTATTCCGAAGAAGGTTATAGGTCACCTAATCCAGAGAAATAAAGAGTTCCCGTGGAATTAATAAAAACATTAATCCACTCTAATAAAATAGGTACCTAACGAGAACCAACTAGGTAGTGAGTAAAATATAAAAATGCGCAAAAAAACACAAAGGCATAGAATAATTAATCCCATAAAGCAAACCGGTGTTGTAATAATATTATTATTTTCGTAACGACCTCACTTTGTTATTGCGGAAATGAATAAAGCGAATGAAATGAAACGGCACAATTATTTATATTTGTATCACGTGATAAGCGCCAAGCAACCACACACAGGGATTAATTGGTAGTTCTTGTTAATATTATACACAATATTATATTTAGTAATACAATAAACGAATACTTAATATTAGTAGGTATGCGCATTGCGCAGTTATTAAATTGAAACGATTAGTAATATTTTTTTGAGGGAAACACTAAAACAAGTCAAGTATCGGATATCATCGGAGGTCATTCTATTTTTGAATATTCACGGGGCCTTTACATTATGTTTACGGTTTTACTAAGTAATACTTTACTGCATTATTTTATGACTGAAAAAAGTTTATTCGATTGATTTCCGTGTTATATGTAACTGGTTTTTTTTTTAAAGAATATTAGCCAAGCTGAAATTGACCAATATCCGTAAAAAGCGTAAAGCTTATGCTAGGAGTGGGTACCAGCACTGGTAGCATGGGCAGGAGATAAAAGTTTTATCCCCCGATTTTATCCACTGACAGGGGATAAAATTATCTTTTTCCTAATGCTAAAGCATGGCGACAGAGGAGAAGGCGATGTATATTCTATAAGTATATCCATTGAGTGTTATTTCCATCGCTGTTCCCATGCTCGACGGGTGGATAAAGCTAAGCGAGGGGATAAACGTTTTATCCTTTTCCCGGGGATAAAATTTCTCCCGCCCATGCTACCAGTGCAGAATAGTACAATAGGTGGGGTTCGAACCTGCGACCTTTCACTTTCAGTCCGCACCTTTAACCGTTGGGCTATTGAGGCTGCCTAAAGCTGTCCGTTCTGCGCCCGATCTCTCTCCGGTCGTGCCGGGTTTATCATCCCTTCGGACTATGAGAGTGAAGGAATAGAGAGTGCATCCATGTTTGTATACACACCTGTGCACTATTCTGCCGTTAACTACCAAAACCATATTTCCTAACATAAACCCTAATTTACCTAAATGCTTTTGGGTAAATGCTTATATTAGGAAATATGGTCTTGGTAGTTAACGGCATTATAGCTTGTGGACGACAGTATAGGAGATTGACCGCCGTGGTCAGATTAGGTCGGGAAAACTCTAACTTATTACATGTACTTAGTACAAGTTAGCAATCGTCCGCTGCAAAGAAAATTGGCTAAAGCAAACGCAGACACATAGACAAAATATTATATGCAACGTCATGCAGATTTACTTCAGTTCCAATCGTTCATACAACGGTAAAGTCATGGCGGAATTTCAAATATTTCGCGGTTGATGTGTATAAATTTCGCAGGACCTGGAGAAGTCAGTTTATAACAAAAAATTAATCTAAGCTTATGTTCATCAAAAACTTTTGATGTCTTGTTCGTGTAATCTGAAAAGTTTTATCAGCGCTATTTTGGTACTAAACACGGTTTGGTCATTGAACTATAACGCTAAGAACATAAGTTTCTAACATAGTTCCGCTCCAAACGTAGGCACAAAACAACCAATGAATGAATGAGTTCCAAATAATAACTGGTATCGGTACTGCTAATTACGTTTTCGACAGTTATTGTGATGAATTATGACACCCTTTCACAGAACAGTACTACATCATGTTTTAATAATTTACTGCGAGCTCGTCGTACTAATGCGACGAAACCACATAGTCGGTCTTTAAAGGCTTACTAAAAATTGTCACCACGTCGACTGTTACGCTTCTAAGCGTTATAGTTCGATGGGTTTAGTCTTTCAAACTTATTAAACTACTTGAACATAAAACGCACTACACTTAATATTTTCAACTAGCTAGCTTCTGCTCGTGACTTCGTCCTCGTGGAGTTAAGCTTTTAAAAGTTCCGCTCAAACTCTTTATCCCGGAGCATTACCCGTGATAGTTTAGACAGACAGACGAACAGACGGACAGATGGACAGACGGACAGACGAAGGGACAAACAGACGGATAGACGGACAGACGGATGGACGGACAGACGGACGGACTTAGGGAAACTACAAGGATTCCTTGTAGTTTTACTACGGAATCCTAAAAATGGCTAATTAAAATGTCTCTTCCTACAGCAAACACCTGGAGAAACAAAAAAAACACGGCAAAAAAGAAAACAAACCATTCCGTGCAGAAAAAAAGAAATAACAGTAGTTTAAATAAGGCTCTTCGCGCTTAATGCCCTATAAAACCATTTCTCGGAGTGCAAACATCATAAAGGCATTAAACACTAACTCACCTTTATTTTTCCTCTGATAAAGTGGTGTTTTTGCACTACGAACTGTATAGTGCTGTACGCGGTCCACAGGCTGCCGTTCTCGCCGCCGCCCACCCGATGCCACACGTGTTGCGAGAGTGCCTATCGACAATAAAAAGGCGCTTCAGTGCACACATAAAACTGTATAGCCGATAAACCCCTACAGATATTATTTTATTGATTTCATAATTGCTTTTTGCCTCTATCACGCCGATCGAGCTCTCATTAGCAGAAGCTACAATCATCAACTAGCTATCGATCGATGATGTACCGTTCTATACAGGTTGATTTTTTTGGTTGTACACAATTTTTTTTATGTTGTATATAAACGAAATTTAATCAACACGTATTTTTTATTTTTGTATTTTACTTAAAAATACCAAAGTTATCATTTACCAAAGAAATCCACTTTTAAATAGATGGTTAGGGTCACCCTACAAACGTAATTTTTCAGCTGTTGATACATTAGGCGCGCGCGGCGGCCGTTGAGCTCTGAGCGCGTATTTTAATTTTGTCGAATAGTATGACCATGAATTGTTTATTTTATGATCAGATATGGTAAAAAAAAAACATTTCAAAAAGGTACAAAACTATTAATGGAAATATATTCTATTAACGATATAGAACCTACAAAAACAATTGTGCACTACCTAAAAAATCACCTGTATAGAGTAGTCTATCAATAAGTCAATTGACATGGGTAAATTGAAAATAGAAAGTAACCCAGTGTATAAAGCTATCTTACACAGTATGTCTTATCACATACCTACATATGTACTATGATAGTACATAGGTATTTTCGTTTTTCGCGTAGGAGTGATGTATCTGCTACAAAGTAGATGCATGGTACTATCTTATCTGTGGCTCCACAATCCAGTGGCACAGTCGCTTGCGGCTGTGACTATCGCTTATCGCTAGATCAATGAAAACCTGTCTTTAGAGGGTATCCTTAGATTTCTTTAGGCATTGACATAATCGTTAGGGAGATTGGAGTTCGGATGGAATTGGTTTTGGAGCTTACTGCGAACTGGCAATGTTATAAGAATGGTATAAATATGCTAATGTGGCACCTTAGAGTGTGCCAGTCGACCACTTTTATAAGCAACTAGCTTTCGCCCACGGCTTCGCTCACGTTAAGTTCGATTTTTGGAACCCTATTTCATCCTGTTAGGTATGAAATTTTCAAAAAAAAAAAAATTCTTAGCGGATGGCTACGCCATAATAGCTATCTGCATGCTAAACAGCCCGATCCGTTCAGTGGTTTGAGTTGTGCGTTGATAGATAGTCAATCAGTCGATCACCTTCTCCACATGTCGGGAGCTATTTTTAACCCCGTCGAAAAAAGAAGGGTGCTATAAGTTTGACGTGTGTATCTGTGTATCTGTGTGTCAGTCTGTCTCCTCGTAGCTTTCCAACGAATGTACCGATTTTGATCCGGTTTTTTCTGTTTGAAAGCTAACGATCTTAGTTATGATTTAGGAAAATGTACTAAGGCGTTTGGAGGTCATAAGCTCATTTCCTACTTGATTAAAGGGTGTGACAAACTTTCACTCTTCGGATTATTTCCAAGGCATGGTAACCCTGAGCTGATGCTGCAGCATCTAGTACTTATTTTACGGGATACCCAACTCCTCAGCTACGCAAAGCAGATATAGTGTATTTGGGCTCATTAGAACGGTCTCAATGAGTAGGTGATAAATAAACAAGGATTGAGGAGGAACATCTGACGCTGGAGCAGAAATCTGAGTAACAAGATGTCAGGTATACCCGTCATTTTATAGATTCACATGGCGAGGATGTTGTAATTTTTCAGTTTATACTTCTTATATTATACTTATAACGTGAAAAAATTACTGAGCTGAAATAATGAGCGTTTTACGTAATGAAAGTTTTGCGTTTTGAATTTTTTTTTTAATTTAACAACAATTTGCAAATTGAATTTTCTGTAGACGAAAATAGCCCACGTGCGTCAACAAACTTCGTCTCATATAATCCACTAATCCACGGCTAATCTAATCTCATCACTCAGTAATTCCTTTGTAATATGAGATAATATTTCAAAGCTTTATTTATATCAAAGCTTGGTATTAAACGTTATCTTTTTTCTTTCCTTTGAGTATTTAATAAATACCTACTCGAAGTCATTATCTACATCTAATTATAGCTTTTAATATTTTTGATAATTTTAAAAACTTTTCTTTGTCTCTCTCTCAAACTATTGGTCTGATCTTCGGAATGGCTGAGCTGGTTTTTACGAGACTTTCACAGCCACATAGGGGATTATAAAAAAGTTGAACTTGGCTTCTTGTTACCCCGGAAATATTTAAGGTTCCTGCGTTAACAATTAAAGCTTTTTTATACTTACGTAGTGTCCCTATAAAGGGTTTTATATTTTCATCGCCTAATCTTTGAACACATCTTGACGAAAAACACGGATAGTTTGCATCCCATGGAAAAGGTTCCCGATCACCACGAGTATGCACGCGAAAAAATCAGCTAAGTAGTGGGTATTATATAAAAACGGTAAGTATAAAATTACTTTTTGTAAAATTATTCTTTTAAGATTCTAATATTTGTAACATTATAATGATCCTTTGAAAGAGTTTAATCTTGTGCGAAACTTTTAAAACCAATTACTTACTTCTCCGGCAACTTCAGTTACTTCCCTTTTTTACCGAAACCTTTACTGAGACTTAAAAATAAGTTTCAGCTTTAAAATAACTTTCTAAAGAAAACACTTTTTAAGGCTTTAGTCAGGACAGTAATTTATATCAGGTCAAAAACTTTGACCGCAATTAACAAGTGCGAAATGTCTTTTAAGTCTTTTATAGGATGAATTTAAAAATAAAAAACCGGCCAAGTACGAGTCGGACTCGCACACGACGGTTCCGTAGCATCGTAGCAGCGATTGTTAAGGTCGAACAAAAAACGCTTAAAAATCAGGTTTCTTGTATTTTTTATTTAATTTTATTATTTGTTCTTATAAAAATAACAGGAATTCACATTCTGTGAAAATTTCAAGTATCTACCTATTACAGTTCATGAGATACAGCGCGCTGAAAGACAGTCGGACGGACGGACAGTAGAGGCTTAATATATCGTAAATCAGCTTCTGCGTGTGTCCAAATTCACGATAAGCAACTATTTTTTATTTAAAAATACAACAGAACATTCCCAAAAAAAGTAATATGTACCTAACTGCAAGAGAAACTAAAAAAATATAATAAAGCGGAAAAGTTTGTTTCTTTGAACGCGCTAATCTCTGGAATTACCCGTCGGATTTGAAAAATTCTTTTTGCATTTGTTAACCTAATTCTTGAGGAAGGTTATAGTCTATTTAACATCACGGTACGATCCTTAAAAGCCGAGCAAAAAGAGAGAATGTAAGAAAAACGCTAAGCGAAAACGAATTACTAAAAGGGAAATGAGAGGCGGTGGCCGGAGCGGTCAACCGACGAGAGCCGAACCGAAGGCTACTTTTCATTCTGGACAATCAAAGATTTTTAAATACACGTAGGTAGGATTGTTAAAAACTAGATCTACGCGGACGAAGTCGCGGGCAACAGTAGCAGCGCGTAGCTCAAAGTCTGCCTTGAGTCTCAAACCGCATCGTTTCCAAAGTAATTAAAAAGGTCATTAGGCTATGACAGTTTACTTGTGAGAAGCCTTGCATAAAATATTTAATGATGGTTTTGAACGAGTTTCCTTAAAATAAAAACAACAAATACATCAGTAATTTTTTTAATTTATAAAGTAGAAGACGGATGCGAGAATTTCGTTTCATAATATGGTTTGTTTTTCAGACTTTAGGAAAAGGAGTCCTCGATACGACGCGTATTTTTTTGTTTTATTTATTGGCGATGTCTCTCCGTCAAATCTGAACCAATTTTAATAATTCTTTAGGGTTCCCTACCCAAAGGATGGAGCCTCCTTGGGACCCTATTTCCTAAAACGCCCCGTTTTGTATTGAAAAATTTTTGAAAGAAAAATCCAATACACCTTTTACCCGGAAATCGAACCTGTGACCTCGTCATCTGCAGTCGAACATAGCCACTACACCAACGGGGCAATTAACTGCACTATACGCACCGGTTCACTGTTGATAAAGAATGAAAGATTAGCTGGCGGCATGGACTCGGCGCTGATGCATTCCGCTTTCAATTTCATGCCAGCTTTGTAGCGCCTTCTCAACCCCAGCAACTCGGGATCACTCTTGGGCAGATCTGTGAACAAATGCATCGTGTAAATTTTCCAGCAATTTTTAAAGGACTTCAAACAGAAGGACGTTCTCAATTCCACTGTATGTTTTTTTGGTATGTTTGTTACGCGATTATTCCGTTCATTATGAATTAATTCAGAGGTGGCCTCATATAAATTTTATCGAAATAATCGACGAAAACAAAAAATAGGTACACAGATCTACACAGATGACTTTTTGGTTTGGTCCTTTACAGCAAAAGTTTTTATACTTCGTAGTGGAGTTTGAAGACGGTTGTTTAAAAAGATTTTTTTTATTCAGCTCTCTTTAATTCATTACCATTTGCAGGGTTTCAGGAAATGGATTCAGGCTTACCAAATCTTTAGTACCTACTTATCTTATCTTATCTTTACTAATTTGCGCTTGAAATATATGGAAGTAATCTCACCGCTGAAACCACCCCCACTGAAATGGAGCGGAGACTTAAATGTTGTATAATACTAGCTTTTACTCCCGCAACTTCGTCTGCGTGGAATGTTTGTTGTTGGAATGGAATTTTGAAAAACTGTAAACAAATATGGCGTACCTACTCGTACCCCCTTCCTACTTCTTTATTTTTATTCGAAAGCCAGAATACCAAGTACCAATACCAAAAAATTACGGATTTTCATATAAACCTTCACCTTCTTTTTTTTTTTAGAATGGAATAAAATCTCCGCGGAATATCATAAAATGTTATAGGTCCCCTTTAAGATCTTTAAGTGATCTACCCACTCAAAAGTTGTCTTAATTCTAGTGTAGATTTTAGTAGTTTATTGTGCGTTGATATCAGTCAGTCAGTCTTTTTAATATGTATAAGCAAAGATGTATAGATCCCACTTCCTACTAATCCTACTAATTAATTATTTATTAATTAATTTAATATTATAATTGAGAAAGTTTGGAGATATTGATGTATGGATGGATGTTTGTTCGTCAATCACGCCGCAACGACTGATTCACTTTAACTTAAATGCACAGAGATAGATTATAGTCTGGAATATTAAATAGGTTATTTTTTAATCCCGGAAAATAAGAGTGTTCCCGCGGGAATTAAAAAACCGAACGAAGTTGTTGGCATCAACTAATTAGTTAATATTTCCTTAGCTTCCTTAAAGGCATACTCTAGGTACGTATATATATATTTTTTATATTCTATTTTGAGTGAATGACGAGGTCACAGCCTGATTTCATTAGTCCCCTACTTAAAAACGACTAGAAAAGGAATATTTTACCCCAAACAGTTATCAAAAGAACCTTCTATGATTTTCAGCGAAGATTCAAATGCAAATTATTAAGAAATCTCTTTCATGAGTAGGGGTAGGCTCTGAAGAAATGTGGTGTCTTTTAATATTCAAGAGCTCTGCTTGAATGAGATCTGAGCCTGATTATAATTCAGCTTATAATTCATTTATGGACTTATATAACAAATGACTAATTAATTATTCTCAAAGGCGGAATTTACAGGCTTTGACGCATGAAATTATGGAGAACCTACGCAAAGTAGTAATAAATAATAATAGATTAACAATAAAGATCTACACTTTTGTCTGATCTATAAAGAATCTATAGATGTAGATAGAGTCTAGAATACCTTCTATTTGGGACTGATTATAAGACAATCTGGAGTTACATATTTTTATCGGTAGATAGCTTGTAGATATAAATACTTAGTAATATAATTATTATCAACGCTGCATCTCCCGGTGCGGGCTTCTGTCCAACCAACTGGAATTGAGGGGCTATAACGAGTTATAACCACTATCTCGAAATAATTGGCCCTAGCTAGAATGTGTGTGTGATTTCTACTCTACAACTGATACACGCGATGTTGTAGAATAGATAGACATCCATTGAAAGACATAGATTTTTTACATAGACTTCAACCTGCGCCGGTCTTGCCCCACCTGGATCCAGCGGCTCCCTGCGACTCACCTCATGTCATCTGTCCATCTAGTGGGGATCTGCCAACACTGCGCTTTTTGGTAGGAGGTCGCCTCGGTAGCACCTTGGGACCCCAACTACCATCAGTTTATCGAACTAAATGCCCCGCCCATTGCCACTTCAGCTTCGCGACTCAATGAAGTATTTCGGTAACTCTGGTCCTTTACAGATCTCCTCATTTCTAATATTTTGTACTCAACTAAGTATTAGATACGTACTTAGGAATGAAATCAAGGCGTGTAATATCAATTATGTTTTTACTTTTTAGGTTCCGAAAAATTACGAAACCCTTATTGCCTTGTTGTCCGTCCGTCTGTGCGTCAAGGCTCTTTTTCTGAATAGGTTCTGAATAAAAATATCAATAGTTTCTTAATGCTTTGAAAACATTGTGAAAAGTATCTAGTTTAACTCTATGAAAAGTTACACTTTTTCAAAGCGTATTTTCATACAAAGTGTCCAGTGATGTTTTTGCAATTAATTTAAATCTAGGCGTGTTACCTTAAATCATTATAATTTTAATGTTTTTAATTATGAATTTGTAATTTTTGTTAAGTATTTTTAAAAAAAACACATTTTGTGGTGAAAATGACATAAGTACTCTCTTTTGAGTATGCATCCTTACTCTTTAGCTGGAGAGTGACACAGGCTACTATTTATCCCGGAAAATCAGAGATTTCCCGCGGGAATTAAAAACTAAATCCACGCAGACGAGGTCGCAGGCATCAGCTAGATAATCATATAATGACGTGCAACTACGGAACGGCCAAATGAGTGGCACGCATTTGGCCGTTTATTTTATTTACCTCATGATCGATGTAGCTTTGCCGTTTTGGCCGCTATCGTAAATATACTTATTTGCTTAATCGTGCGAATCATAACCGCAGCACTGCGGCTATCGTTGTGATCCAGTGCTCACGTCCTTGCCTTTATGCACTTTGTGGCAAATTGCAGGTAATCTATAGTTGTGAAAAACATTTTTAAGCTATTGCATAGCTTCTATCGCGGGCCTTGAGCGTGGAGACCGAATCCAGAAATTCCGTAATGAAAATAACCTGACACGGGACTCCTCTCACCGCTAGATGGCGTTGATAAAAAATGCTATGCAATACCGCGGCAGTCCCCGAGTGCCACACGTCTTTTTTTTTGTATAGTCCTTGCAATTGCATTTGCACACGTCCGGTTACCTATTAAAAATAATAAAAAGTGAAAAGTAAAAGTGAAAGTAATAGCAGTATTATACGTTTAATTTTCAGTTTTCCTCTGGCCGTTTCTTTTATCGGTAGTCTGCGTTTGCGTTAAAGCTATAAATAAAACAACATAAAAGCACTTAACACAAATACTAACAGTCAAGATAAGCAGCCAAATCTGTTTTTATAGTCACTAATGAAATTCCAAGCAGTAATTTTTCGGCCATTATCGCCGGGTCCGATCGACCCGGTTTACTTACACGATTTACAAGGTATAATATTTCTTTTGTCGTGGAAAACGCGACACCTCCAACACGGCCGGGGATTTAAGGGCCCGGACAGAAAATGTTACCTTTATACACACTTTACTTTTTTAAACAAGTATTTACTGCCTAACATTTGTGGCGGATCCTTACTGCTAGGTGTGTTCTATTATATCTTTTTTTTTAAGAATATTAACTAAGCTGAAGTTGACTTTAATCTGTTGCGTAAAGTTTTTAAATGCTGTATTAATAAGCGATTCACCGACAACATACTCTGTACTTCGGAGAGCACGTAAAGCCGTCGTCCTGCGCCTGATCTTTTTCCGGACTATGAGAGAGAGGGGATAGAGAGTGCACCTGGAAGGACGGTCGGTTCACTGACAACTCACAACCGTGATCTGTTGCATATTGTTCGCCTCGTTTTAGTCATGGTGTATCAATAACCTTGGGACCCCATCGCGACCATCAGCTCATCGAACTGTGTCGCTCCCATTTCCACTTCACTTTCGCAACTCGCTGAGTTATGTTGGTGACTTTAGTTATCCTACGGATCTCCTCATTTCTGATTTGATCTCGCAAGGATACTCCAAGCTTAGCTCTCTCCATCGCCCGCTGAGTGATCCTGAGCCTTCTTATGAGGCCCATAGTTAGCGACCATGTTTCGGATCCATAAGTCATCACTGGCAACACGCAATGTTCGAAGACTTTCGTCTTCAGGCACTGAGGAATTTTCCAAGTTGCTGGAGTGGCGACCCCTCACCGGGAAGCGCAGTGTTAGCAGATTAGGTGAACCGACGACATCAAACGAGTCGCAGGGAGCCGCTGGATTCAGGCAGCGCCAGACCGAGGGCTGTGAAAGTCCATGCAAGAGGCCTATGTCCAGCAGTAGACGTCTATCGGTTGATAAAGAAGAAGTATCAATAAGCTACTCACCGACAACGTACATGGCGCCGTGAACTTGCGCTGTAAGGAAGGACGGCGCGTCCGCTGACACCTCGCAAGTGTACCTCCCGTGCGCCCTCCGCGTTACCTCCTTCAGAGTCAGCTGTTGCGCGTCGCTCTCGTCACGCTGTACAAAAAATGCATACTTTTTTTATTTTTTATTTTTAGCGAGCAAACGAGCAGGCGGATCACCTGATGTTAAGTGATTACCGTCGCCCATGAACATTTGTAGCACCTGCGGCACCACCAATGCGTTGCCGGCTTTTTAGGAATTTGTTGGTCCGCCCTTTGAATAACCCCATGTTGTAATTTAGTGGGAACA
The DNA here is from genome assembly GCA_933228805.2 of Hipparchia semele. Taxonomy (NCBI): domain Eukaryota; kingdom Metazoa; phylum Arthropoda; class Insecta; order Lepidoptera; family Nymphalidae; genus Hipparchia; species Hipparchia semele. Next base: position 4,117,771 of record OW121717.1, on the reverse strand, counting down.
CAAATATATTGTGGTACATAGGTCATTTACAAATAGTTGAAACCCGCGACTTCGTTCGCGTGGATAAAGGTTTTATAATTCCCGCGGGAACTTTCTTATTTTCCTATATAAAAAAAGTGCCTAGCCTATGTTTTATTCCAGACTATATTCTATCTCTGTGCTTTTCAGCCAAATCGGTACATTCGTTGCGGCATAAAGGAGTAACAAACATCGATCCATCCAAACTTTCTCATTTAAAATATTAATAGGAACTAGGATACTACCTAGATACTACTTAACTATACCTTCAATACTAGCTTTTACCCGCCAGACAATAGACTTTGCTCCCAGGAATTCCACATGAACGAAGAATAAAAAAAATTGAAAAATCCCGCAGGAACTCTCAGTCTTTATAAAACCATTGGTTGATTGGCGCCATGTTACCACCGACACATCTCTATCAATCTCAAGTAAATTAATCTGCTGCAGCATGACTATAATAGACTATTATAGGCGCAGAATACATAATAGTACTAAAGATTAGGCCACGGACAAATCTAACGGAAGACGTGAGCGGCATTCCGCTGCAAATTGAATACTTAGGGCGTGCCGTATCTGCGCCTTTGAGTATAAATACCTACTCAAAGATCTGCGCGGTCGAAATGTCGATTTCAAACAAGCGACGAAAACAGTTGACGTAAATATAACTTGCTTGCGTCGGGCATTCATACCAATGATTTTATCATAGACTAGCTTTTGCCCGCGACTTCGTCCGCGTGAGTTAGGTAACTGTATTTCAGTAGGGCTAACATGCGCGCCACGAGAAAGTTTTGTCTACACGTTTACTCGTAGTCTCTATGTGAATCTCTACAGAGATTCACGAGTAAAGTGTAGACAAAATTTTCTCGAGGCGCGCATGTTAGCCCTACTGGGGTAAAAGGCTCGTCTTGCCCTCAACTATGTTATGACATATATAAAAACTTCATCGAAATCAGTCAATCCGTACTCGAGATATCATCAAGAAAGCCGTTCCATACAAACGTTGTTATATCACGTTTTATGTCACGTCCCACAGGAACGGGATAAAAAGTATCCTATGTGTGTCTGCTGGTTCTAAGCTACCTCCCACCAATTTTCAGCCAAATCGGTTCAGCCGTTCTTGTGTTATAAATAGTGTAACTAGCACAACTTCCTTTTATATGTATAGAAGATTCATGCATGCTTATTATGTAGATATTATGGGAGTACATAATTATTATGTTTTACTCCCGTCTAAATACCTACGCATATTATTGTGTCGGAGAACTACGGAACCCAACGCAACGCCTGGCTCGACACACACTTGGCCGTTTATTTCTCTTTATATAATATCAACAAATAATAACGTTGGCTTATAGCCATATTATTTGTTGGATTTATTAAACTCTGCCCTATATGCATATTATAAACCTGTCTCACAAAAAATGCGAGCTGAAAAAACGTCCATTTTGCTTTACTTCATATATTTTTCATATTAAGTTGCCGTCTTAATTCTCTTAGGTTTTGCTGTGGCACGTGCAGCGCTTGTGGGTTAAAGATGCCTTCAAAATGACGGCAAAAAGTAAAAAACACACACAAAAAAATCACAGAAAAAAAGCTTCATATGCAGCCTATGCAGCCCAATTTTCTGTGTATATATATGTGTGTGAGTCATCGATGAATGTGAGTATGTGTATGTGAGTAATATAAGTAATCTATAATTATATAAAAAGGCTTGTCCTGACTGACTGACTGACTGACTGACGATCAACGCACAGCCTAAACCACTGAAGTTAGAAACTTGAAATTTTGACAGTAGGTTCCTTTTATGACGTAGGCGAGCACTAAGAAAGGATTTTTCGAAATTCGCCCCCCAAGGGGGTAAAAAGGGGGGTTAAAGTTTGTATGAAACTCCGTCATTTTTCGAGTTATACTCATGAAATTCGGTATTTAGGCTTTAAATTGAAAACAAAAAAGTACGTGTTTCACAGTTTTTAAAAATTCTACCCCCTAAGGGGTTAAATAGGGGTTGAATGTTTGTATAATAGTCCTTCGTTCTTCAAGTTATTTTTCAAGTTACGTTTATGAAACTTGATATTTTGGCTCTTGATCAAAAATAAAGAATTACGTATTTTACATTTTTTGAAAATTCTCTCCCCAAGGGGGAAAAAGGGGGGTTAAAGTTTGTATGAAACTCCGTCATTTTTCAAGTTATACCCATGAAATTCGGTATTTGGGCTTTCAGTTAAAAATAAAAAAGGACGTGTTTCACGGTTTTCAAAAATTCTACTCCCAAAGGGGTTGAATGGGGGTTGAATATTTGTATGAAAATCCATAATTTTTCAAGTTAATATCGAGCAACGGATCTACGTGATTCTTTGATGGGTATGGTTGCAGACAGTGTGTTATAGGTTACTTTTATTCGGACAAAATCAGGAGTCCGCACGGGATTTTCAAAGAACCTAATTCCACGCGGACGAAGTCGCGAGGGGACAGCTAGTTATGACATAAGTATAGCTCTAGGAAAGTTTTATTAGCTACTAGACCAGTTGATATCCGCGATTTCGTACCCATGGATTGAGGTTTTTAATACTTGCGGGAACTCTCTTATTTTCCAGGATAAAAAGTAGCCTATATGATTGAGTACCAAATATCCATTCATCCATCCATACATACATCCAAACATTCACATTTATAATATTAATAGGATATTTTTTATAACTATTGAGCGTGAACAGTGTGAAATTGCTAAAGAAAGCTTTGTGAAGAGATTAATTACACAATACCTTGAACGTAATATTACAAATATTCCATTTTGTAATTAATTAAAAAAAAATTGTCAGACTCAATTCAAACCTGAGCGACTCATGTTCGGTTTTCGTTATTTTTTCATTATTTTATTAATTTGTTTTAATTAAGTAATTATACTATATTTTATTTTCTCTATCAATGCTAAATATGAATATTTTTAAATTGTGCTTTAGTGACCCAGGGAAGTGAATCGGGTATCCGTAAACTCAGTGTATTTCTTGACATCCTTACTTTCTTACTAATATCCTTACTAATCCTTACTTCCTGTGCTTCCTTACTAACATTATAAATGTGAAAGTGTGATTGTTTGTTGATCTATTGGTTTGTACTTCAATCACGCCGCAACAAAGCGACGGATCGACGTGATTTTTTGCATGGGTATAGTTGAGGACCGGGAGAGTGTCATAGGCTTCTTTTGTTACGGAAAATCAAAGAGTTCCCGCGGGACTTTTAAAAACTTAATCCACGCGAGCGAAGCATCAACTCAGGCTTCAATTAGTAAATAAATAAATAATAAATTATTTGCTTTAACGATGCAGGAAAACTTCGTGATAAAACCGGCGTGCCTGAAAATTCTCCGTAAAGTATGAGTAGGTACTCAAAGATATTTAGAGCCTGCTTCTGCCAATCGGCACTTGACAAGGATTGTGAACTATGACCATTCTTAGAATAGACTAATGCTCATTAGTACCTAAGCCGGTGTTGAGTTGAGACCGTGATAAATATGTTTTCTTTTTTTTTTATTCGATGACAAGATAGTCCTTGACTGCGATCTCACTTGATGGTAAATAACGATGCAGTTTAAGATGGTAGCGGGCTAACTTGGAAGGGGTATGGCAGTGTATATTCAACACATACCCCTAATCGGTTTCTACACGCCACCGTGCCGGAACGCTTAATCACTTGGTGACACTTTGACGGTCGGTAGGGACCAGACCAGAGACCGTTCAGAAATTATAAATTCCCAAATTGCCCCCACCGGGAATCGAACCCGAGGCCTCCCAGTAATGAGACCACAGCGCTCCTCACTGCATCAGGGAGGTTGCCAAAAATGTACAAGTAGGTATAAAAAAATTTTCAAATGCAAATTTCAGGTTTACTCTAAATAGAATTTATAGAAAAGACCGGAAATTTCGACGCAGTTGATAGAGCTTTCACACGCTTTTGAATCACTTTGAATCGTTATCGAATAGAATTACACGTTATTCAACGGAGTTAAAGGATATTGGAAAAACACCTACCTGAATAGTCTAGGTACTTTTCTGTTTGTGTTAAACAAGCAATGAGGTGAAAAAACCTTGAGCCTTTTAAAAACTGTATTCTCATCACTACTAAGAAAATAATTGGCCTAATGCGTGTATTAATATATCGTACCTACCTGTAAATCAATCAATTGAATTAAATTTTATACCTACTAACCCTACTATTCCAAGGCTTACTTATCTGGAAGTAGTAATTAAATCAAAGATATTTATTCAAATTCAGAAGAACGAAAATTACCCATAATTTCCTTTTATATAGCCAAATGCAAATTGGACTGATTGAGGCAAAATATATAAATTAGATTGATTCAAAACGGCGCGGCACTCGTATTAAGTTACGCCAGATTTGAACCATTGTATGCCCAGCGGCCATGCTCTTTGAGGCGATAAATTGATAAAGATTTTTATATAACACATTTTCCCGAATAGAGTGAATTTACGAGTCAAGTACGTTCATTATTAGGTTTTATTCACGCCTCAGCTTACTTATGATTCACATAAAAATCCGTACTTAGGCCACTTTCAATTTATATAGGAGGGCCACTTCCTTCGACTGTGGAGTTAATTTTTTTTTTTTATTCGATTTTTTTTCGATTAGTTTCACCTACTTTATTTATTTGTAGGTTTCACCTCACTGATAGCTCTCAAAAAACAACTTTTATAATTACGTTGGTCCTTTTTTTTTTGTTACAGTTTAGGGCGCGGTTGCTTTTTGCGGCATACGCTGTGGAAGACGCGCGTGGCAAGCGCAATCCGTTTGCTGCGTGTGCGTTACGAAGAGACAACATTCTTTTTAGAATTCGTTACGCTACGTGAAGCGCATTATATTTTTTTTTACATTAAAACTATATGGAGCCACCTTGCTTCATACTGCGCGTGTAACTTTGCCATGTTTAAATCTGTCCCACTTAATAGCAACTTACAAATAACATGTACATTGTAAAGCACACTAATTGCATTATTAAAAAAATTGTTTGAAAAGAGCAACTGCTGAGTTACTTACCGGCTCTTCTCAGCAGAATCTGCATTCCGAACCGGTGGTAGATTTATGACGTGTCATAAGAGCTACAAGTTAGCCTACATGAAATAAATTAATTTTGAATTTGAATTTGAATTTATTTTAAAACTGGCGTGGAATGTGGATAAGCGCATAAAACAAAACGTATTCAAATTCGCTGTGCGCAAGCGTCTACCGCAAGTTGCGTTAAACGGTAACGGTTCGCGCAATAAAACAAGGATACTAGATAAATTATTTTTTATTGTGCGGTAAACACATTCCCTCTCACGCAACGATTGCCGCTGCGTCAAACGTAAAAATGAATCCACGGTAATAGCTTTGTATGTATTAAAAGAGTGCGCGTACAATCGCAATGCGTTGCCGCAAAAAGCAACCACGCCCTTTAGTGTCGCGATCACAGCTTACCCATACTTTATTAGGACACCATAGTAACATCGCCAGTAGCGCACTCAAATAATTCATATCAAAATATAATATGGCAGCTAACTCACTCGGCAACTCTGTAGCGACCTTTGGTTACAATTTGGTAGCCGTGACTACGCTGCTGGTGACGTCGTCTTGGCGTCTTGATGAGGTTTGGCTCTTAAACTAAACTATGCACTGCTGCTACATGTAACTAATTAACACAGATTGTTCCTGTATTCTCGGCACTATGCGCAGATTGCCTCGTCACCTACACGGACCTGACGACGTTAATCGCAGGAATTCTCGAGATTTTCCACAAAATTACGCCTCCCGTTTTCGTCACATGACGTTTGTACGTTACACAATGGAAATAAAGTTCAATACGCCATGTGCAACTGTGTTATTGAGTATTTAACTGTTGTGAAAATGTGGATATTCACTAATTACAATCGAAAATGTAAGAATAACATTTGTAAAAATTTCAAAATTCAAAATTCAAAATTATTTATACAGAAATTAAATCGGTAAAAAAGCAAATAAGTTATACTAGGCTGTTTTAGTGCGCCTGTATCCGTCTCTTTCTAAAACGAAATTTTGTTTGGAGAGTATATTATGGAGCTATTGAATCGTAATGTCATGTTGCCATAGCGCTCTCTTTTTCTAACAGGAAACTTAAAAGCTCTATATTTTCTAGACCAATAAAATATTAAAAAAACAAAAATGACAATGTGCTACAATATTAAAACCATTATTGTAAGTAGGTACCTATATAAAAAAAAAATTGTCGAATATCCAATTTCTAAGTTTTATTACCCTTCTGTTCTATTATCGTAGATTGACTATCTATTAGGATGAGCTTTGTCCAATAAAACTCAAAAGTTAACTAACGTTAAAGGTACTTATTTTAAAATAATTTTTTTATGAGTAAAGGCCGATTTTACCAACGTAAAATAAGTTTCATCTGAGCGTTTTGATATTTTGACAGTTTTGTATTCAAAATCTGCCAAACTATCAAATTAATATTAATACTTGATGATAATGATTATTTTCACACTTCAAACCCAATTTACATAAGGCTTTCAGACACAATGTCAATAAAATGGAATGTAACGATGTAGTTAGCAGTTATGTGATCGTCTCGCACACAGTGGTTTATAATTAAACCTGTCCATTAGAGTGCGCGCATTTATTTGCGCCCATATATTTAACTAACCTAAATTAGGATTAGGTTTTAATGAAAATCTCGTGAAAATTTGATGATGTTCTAGGATAAATAGTAGCTATGTAAAATCCTCTATATGTAAGAGATGAACATAATTCTAAAATACTACAGTTATATACTACTAAATAATACCAGCGACTTCAACCGCGTGGATGCATGTTTTTGAGTTTTTCAGGGATAAAATGTAGCCTATGTGTTAATCCTGGGGATTACCTTTACCGTTGTGGCGTGAAGGAGTAACAAATCAAACACACACACACACACACACACATTCAACTTTATAATATTAGTGTGATACTGTGATGTGACGTTCAAATATTCATATAAATAAGAGGAAGTTTTTTCGAAATAAGACAGGCATTTCAGCTAACTAATTATTTAGTCGTATAAATGGAACTTCGACCTTAATTGTTAAAAAAGCTTTGGTTTCCAGAACAAAAAGCTATTGTTAACCAGCTTCCAAAAAAGGAAGGAAGTTTAAATTCGGCCGGTATTTTTTTATTTTTAAAATTAACCTCAATCAAAAGGTATCGAATCGAATAGCAGTCGAACAGAGCATAATTTGTTCTTTCTTAGCTTAGGATTCGACGCGGTGCAATTCGGCTCATCATTAGTCGACGCTTTTTTATAGGAAACTAGCAGCTGACGCCCGCGACTTCCTCCTCGTTTTTATGAATCCCTTGGGAACTCCTAAATATTTCGAGATTAAAAGTATCCTATTTCCTTCCTCAGGATGCTCTGTCATCTCATCTCTTTGCCTATCGAAAAGTTTACAGAAAGAGCTACTTTCAGAGCATTTTTGTGTTGATAAGTGGTGGAATCTTAGCCTAGTCGGTGTCAGCTTTATATTTTTAACCTTCATAACCCAAAATTGGGTATTTGACTAAATTTTTTTTAAGGGTTTTTAAGTTTTCTGTTAGAAAAAGAGAGCGCTATTGCAACTTGACGTCACGATTCAGTAGCTCCATACGCTCTCCAAACATTTCGTTTTAGAAAGAGACGGATACAGTAAAGTAAAAGTCGCAGTAAAACAGCTTATATAGTAAAACTTATTTGTTTTTTTACCGATTTACTTTCTGATTTTACAAATGTAATTCTTACATTTTACATTTTCGATTGTAATTAACTTCGAGCATAACCAACTAATTAATATTCACATTTTGCCAATAATTGACTATACCCAACTCGACTCGACTCGCTTTGAAACTTCTTTGTGGAAACACTGTGTTCATAGACTAGTTTTGTTAACCATTGTAAAAAAAAATTTTTTCTGAAAAGAGCAACTGCTGAGTTTCTTGCCGGCTCTTCTCAGCAGAATCTGCATTCCGAACCGGTGGTAGACTTATGACGTGTCATAAGAGCTACAAGTTGGCCTACATGAAATAAATAAATTTTGATTTGATTTGATTTGATCTAGTGAACGGAATAACGGCGGTTACTTGTAGCATACGTAAAATGCGGAGGTCGCCTAGTCATACTTACATTCACGTCTAACCCAGAGATCGGAAACATTTTGATCGGAGGTACGTCCCTCGGCGAGTATCTGTAGAACTCCCGGTCGCCGCGATACCACTTGACCTGGTACAGGTCCTCGTTCTCCAAGTCATACATGCACCGGAGGACCACTGACTTGCCTCTCTCCGCTGCTTCGGGTATTACCATGTACACATTTCGCAGGCACATCGACCCTGTTGACAAAAGAAATACTAAATTAGTGAGTGCATTTTAACATTTCTCAAAATAACCTTAATTTGTTGATTTTTTAAGGGCTGATCATTTTTCAGCGGTCATTTTTCACGGATATAAAGTAATTTTAAATCTTAGAAAATCTACTAATAATCACTATAAACGTTTCTTTATAACTTCGTTTTTCCAAGACAAAAAGTAGCGAATATCCACTGTCCAGTAGGGCTAACTCACGAAATCTCATACAAATTCAGTAGAGCTAACATGCGCGCTACGAGAAAATTTTACCTACTCGTTTACTCGTGAATCTCTATAGAGATTAGGTACGAGTAAACGTGTGAACAAAATTTTCCCGTGACGCGCATATCTTGAACTATACTCATGCAAAAAATCACGTCGACCTGTTGCTGTGTTATTAAAGGACATACCAGCAAACCAACAAACAAACACACTTTCACGTTTATAATTTAGTAAGGATAAGCTTTTTATCCTAGAAAAATAAAGGATTCTCACAAGATTTTTTTAAGATCTAACCCTATGCGGATGAAGCAGCGAAGCCGCAGGCTTAGCAAGTAATTTAATAATTGTCTCTGAGTGCGGCAGAAACTCGCACGAAATTGATGAAAATAGGGTAGATATTTACTCGTAGATAACCGATGACAAACGGGAGATACTGCGATGTTTACACCGATAAATCATTAAATAAATCATCCGAATTAAATTAAGATTTCAAGTTTAGTCAAATTGATGGTCGTGTCGGGTTCTAAATATTTTCAGTTTCAATTTTATTTTTATACTAGCTGATTCCCGCGACTTCGTCCGCGTGGAAAAGGTTTAGAGTGACTTGCTACTATCCGCGAGAAGTTATATCCTCTATCTCCGAAAACATTTAGTTATTTTTTGGGTAACTTGAACCGTTCACGCAGCGCACGCAACGGAAGCCCTCAAATATGGATAATTTTCCCCGTTTTTGCAAAATTTTTCACTGATGCTTCGCTCCTATTGGTCGCAGCGTGATGTTATATAGCCTAAAGCCTTCCTCGATAAATGGACTATCCAACACAAAAATAATTTTTCAATTCGAATCATTAATTCCTGAAATTAGCACGTTCAAACAAACAAACTCTTCAGCTTTATATATTAGTAGTATAGATAGTATAGATGGTAGGTATATACGAGTATATTATAATACAACTTTACAGTGTTCTCATCTCAACTAGAGTACATACTTTAAGTGTTTGCTTACGCACAGACGACCTAGAAGACTCAAGAGTTTCAATTTATTTCCAGGGCGTATTAAAATGAAAATAAGAGCACCTTCATCCAAACTTCGTCTATCAGTCTAACTAGTACACTAGTTACTTATTACTTAATTACTTTTTTTGTCGACTCGGTGAATATAAGAGGATCCTCACCTCCAACAATACACCCACCGCTGGATACCTATAGCCTATTATAACTATCGCATTGTACGATCTTGCGCCGCTTATAGCCGCGGCTTAAGATCGTCCTTCCACCTAATAGAGATTCCTCCAACACACTGCATTTCCCGGTGTTGAGTCTCCATTCGAACACTCGAAGTACTTTAGAGCTCTGAGAAATAACAGCTGAATAAATTGCATCGAAAAAAAGCTGCTACAAACGCACCTCTCCACCACACTTAACGCATCTCAGTTAAATGGCAAGAGCGAGGGATAGCTTACACAAGGGCCCCATACATTATCCATCCTAGCAGGACATCTTGCTACCTACCATATCCATGCCATGTCCCTATTTTTTTTTAGTAAATTAATTTTAATAACAAAAAGCCATCAAATAATGCAAAAATGCTGGGCCATTTTTGCTTTAGGTATTGGATGGTTTTTTACCGCCATTATCAGACATCCCGCAAAAAATTTGACATATTATGTACCTAATAAAAGAAAAACTACTACCGATAGCGACTAAAAGAATACCGATATAGCCAGTCTATTCTTGTAATTTTTTCAAATCGGTCAATTTATGAACCACCCTTACCATAGCCAGTCGCCCGCTATCACCAATAAATAATTATAATTAGAATATCTCTGCACTTAAAGCTTTGGAGAGTAGCCCATTTGCCTCAAAGACGTCCTTAATGAATCTCTAAAATGTATTAGGTATTCGAAAGCTCTTTGCTGAAATCAACTTTTCAAGTAATAATGTAATATTTTTAAGTTATGAATTATGAATACACTAGGAATGATTAAATGCTCCCGGGAGATTTTTCAAGGCAACAGGTGAAAATAATGTGATGTATTAGATGTTACCGACAAAAAAATAGCATTATTATCCGCTGCTATTCGCTAAAGAAGGATTTTTGCAAATTCAACCCCTGAGGCATAAAATAGGGGTTTAAAAAATCTAACTTAACGTGAGTAAAGCCGCGGGAAACAAACAGAGGAACCAGTTTAACAACCCTAGAAATGTTTTTGTTTTTCAGACTAAAAAGTATCGCGCGCATCAATCAAGAATTTTATACGATATTAAAATGTAGGAACGTAGTAATAAATCATATCGTGCCAACAAATATAGAGGAATTCTGCTGCAGTATAAAATATTGTAATATTGAAGGACTAAAATATTTACACGGACAAGACACCGTTATGAAATTCCACGCAAGATTTTCCGCTAGATATTATGTCCCTCACCAAAGCTTGAATTTGAATCTGAAAATCGACTTGTTTTTTTTTTAATAAATATTAGCTAAGCTGAAGGTAACTACTATCCTCCTATCCCCTCCAAATAAGCGTAAAGCTTGTGCTAGGAGTGGGTACCACAATATTATAGTGCAACAGTGGGGTTAGTATAAGATTTAATTCGATTGGTCGTATTCCTATTCGATGAGATTATCGTCAAAGTAATTTTACTTTGACGATAATCTTGAACCTTAGTTGGACCAATAAAAAGTCACATGCAGTCTTATACGTTAACGTATAAGACTGCATGTACGAAATTGAGCTCTAAATCAATACATTCATTTTACTTCGACGCTAATGTCATTAAATACGAATATGATCAATCGAATTAAATCTAATACTAACCCCACAGGTGGGGTTCGAACCTGCAACCTTTCAGTTTTCTGTCCACACCTTTAACCATTGGGCTATTGATGCTTAAAATACTTGATAAAACGATGAAGTCATGGATTCATTTAACAATATTTTTGTAGACGAATTGAATACAATAAATACATTTCCAAAATAAACATTTCTATTTTCTACCCTTGACGTTTCTGTTAACCAACAAACCTATTCAAGTGCCCTCCCTGAACATAACTCGATTTCTCCCCTACGCATTTGAAAAAGTTATTGCGACTATCGGCAATATCAAGGAAGATCCCATATACGAAATAAGCAGTCGCGTCGAGCGGAAATAGGGCTGCCAACTAAGATCTCTCCGATTGACTCAAACTGTTCTCATCCTTTTTTTATCAACCGATAGACGTGCACTGCTGGAAATATATTTTTAGCGAGCAAACGAGCAGGCGGGTCACCTGATGTTAAGTGATTACCGCCATGAAAATTTGTAGCACCTGAGGCACCACGAATGCGTTGCCGGTTTTTTAGGAATTTGTTGATCCGCCCATTGAATAACCCTATGTTATAATTTTGTGGGAACATCATCGCAGAAAGTTGGTTCCACAGTTTCAAAGTACGTGGAAAAAAAGATCTGGCACAACGGATGGTCGAAGTGCTCCAGGCATTCAGATGGTGAGGGTGCAATTGTGTTCGGTGGCGAGCGGTTCGGTTGTAGAAGAAAGACGGTGGAATAAGGTCAAATAGCTCTTCAGAACCCGTTATAGATAGAATACGCAGAGAGAGATTACATCTCTACTTGCTCCAGGCTTTCCAACGAGTTGGTTAATTTGGGATTGTCCACAAGCTGAACAGCCCGCTTTTGAATCCGGTCAAATGGAAGGAGTTGATATTGAGGTGTTCTAGCCCAAATCTCTTGCATAGAGCTCAGTCTTGCGCCGCTTGTAACCAGCGGTTATCTGCGACTCTTCTGATGTCGTCAATCTACCTAGTGGAGGGTTTGCCAACACTGCGCTTTCCGGTGCGAAGTCGCTACTTCAGCACTACGGATCCATCGGTTTTTTGAACTGTGTATTGTGTATATAATACCTACTTAGAAATTATATTTAGGTAGCTGGTTTAATTTCAGGTTCCAATGAACCGACCGCAGATTTTAAAATCATTATGAAAATCCAGCTAAATTGGCTCAATGGGCATAATATAAGCTTCTTGGTTTATTAGCTAATGGATGATGCGATTATAAATTATAAAATAAACAACAAAACACAATGTCGGACATTTAAGCCATATTTCAACATCGCCAAGTGAACTTTAACCAACGAACAAAAACGTTTTGTCTGATTGCATGTCAGTTTTTGTGTAAAAGAGTATATAGTTCTTGCATTTCACGACGGTGCGTAGCTCATAATTGTGTGTGTGTCGTATCTGTATAAGTGTGAGCGAGAGCTTGCTTGCGCCTGACCGTTCCCACCTAGGATCCTGACACACAGTACACACTTACGCAATGTGCATGTACACGATATAACCACAAATAAAGCTCACGCGCCCTCGTGAAACGCAAGAAAAACATCTAGTGTCTTATCTTCGACTTCGGCTTCGACTTCAGCCAAGTCTTCAGCCTCGGCGTTTTGCCTCCAAATTGAACGAACAGTGAGAGAGCAGCCGTCCTAGCCATGTTACAAACGTGTCGTCTCTTTCTACGATGGTTCACGCTTAAGCATGGGCTCCCAAGATTTTTACCACACGTCCTATTCTTTCAGAAGGGAAGCGTGATAAGAAACTTTGGGAACCCCTTGCTTTAGCATGAGCAATCGTTGAAAGAGACACGTTTGTAATTATGGCTAGGACGGCAAGAAAGGGATCGCAATATTTTTTAAACAACTATGCTTTGTGTATAACAGTACAACAAAATAAATAATATTTTTTAATTTCCGTGACATCCCTCCCCAAAGTTGGCTTCCCTAAAGATTCTCGCCGTAATTTGGCAGAGTTTGGCAGCCCCTAGAGTTCACCGACCTTGTAAGAGAATAATAATTTCAATCCAACTCTAATACAGTGCCATGAAAGTGGGTAGATTTTGAATAGAGGTTTTTCTGACAGATGCAAATTAAGGTTTCAATGAAATGATGTTACGAATTATCAGAATATTCAGATTTTCCATTTTCGAGAAAAAGTAATTTCTTCACAGAGAAACATTTCAATTTTATATTTTTGTGTTGTCTTGTACCGTGTAGGTATTTTGTGGTCATTTTGAATTTACCTGAACGTGCCGTAGCCGTTGTTTCAAGTGCTGTAAAACGAATTTGGAATCTGAATTCGCTCAATAAGCAGATTATACCTACTTAATTCAAACATTCGCTCGTACCTATACTCGCTTTAAAATAAAACAGAGAAGAAATAAATAAAATTATGTTGCACTTGGTGCAAATGATACTACAGCGTTACGAGTGAGGCTTCAAACAGAGAAGCTTGTTAGTTTTAAAACATAAAGCAAGTTGAGAACACGTTTTGTAAAGTTTCTGATGTTTTGCAACATTATCAGTATAACCCGCGCCAATAAAGAAACGTTTTATAAATGGCGTCGCTAATCATTCCCTCTCACTCGCACGTTATTCCTGTCTTTAGTCACACATTTCGTTACAGCGCGCAAAAAAATAATCAGTCTGTAACTGCCTTTCAGGCATACCCTTTAATGACGTCGCGATCTGACTGCGAGATACAAGACAAGATAAGTTATAGAACACAAGAAAAAATAAATAAATAGAGATATTAAATATGTACTTCGGGATTAATATATAATTAAATGTGGGCCCTAATATTTAGAGTTTTTTTTAATGTTTTATTATAAGATTTTGTATCGTAGTTTAATTGTTTTAATTTAGAATACTAATTCTAATATTAAAACTTAAATAAATTAAAACTACTACCTACTAAGGTAGTAGTTTTAATTTATTTAAGTTTTATAATATTATGTTAACTTTAATAAATTTACATAATCTGCAAAATAATAACAATTAAATAGTAATAAAGTATATCTATATTTTAAAAACATTTATGTGTGTCTGTATAGCTACACGTACATCAGTTCAACTTCGCTTCGTTTTTTGCTGACGGTCCAACCTGTACCCGTCATTACAAGTACCAGCCGCCATTTATAAAACGTTTCTTTATTGGCGCGGGTTATATCTCGCTGTAGCACATTAAACATAAAATTAAAGTTAGTTGGTTTCAGTACACGCACTTAATTAAAATGTATAATAATATACAGTAAGGGACATGCTGTTCATCAAAGTTCAAAGCAGTTCAGGATTCGGTCTAAGTACCTCATCAAAGTACAAACCGCAGCTTGCGACGCGCAGTGAACTTGTCGGCGTAGTTTATCGCGTAGCGTCTTTGCGTAGCGTTCTTATCCCCTTGTTAGCAATACATTGCTGTTCCGGCTTTCACCATAGTCCAGCGCTGTGGGACACGGCGTAGGCGTAGGCGATGGACGCGGCCGCGCGCTCTATCGGCATCATTCATTATTCGTTTACGATTAAACATCGAAGTACATCGATGGTGTTTTCTTTATAATCTAGATTCTAGACGTAATCAAATAAGTAAGTATATATTATTAACGTTAATTAATTAAGTATCAGTTAAAAATGACTTTTTGAATGAATGAGTTGCAATTTCTTTAGTCAATGATTAATTAATTCATTTTATATGTGTTCCCATAAATTATACAGTTCAATGTAGTGTAATTACTATATTTAACTGGATTTAAGTCTATTAGTACGAATACTCGTATGTCATAGTACATTACCCACAAAATATCACATCATTTTAAAGAGAAAACTTTTCACATAAAACTTTTAGCTTTGACTTTGACGACATCATTTCGTTTGCAACGCCTTGAACGTGGTTAGTGAAAAGTTTGACCTCATTATGTGAAGAAGTTTTAACATCCATACTCGTCTTGTACCGTATGTACCTACAAGTACAAGATATATGTGACAGTGAAGTTACATGAAGCCTATCTACGCTTCCCTTTGTTTACTATGGCACTGCATCCATTAGCAAACGAATAGCACGCTCGTAGCCAAATATAATATAGAATAGAAAATATATTTGCTTTTGTATCCTATTGTAGTATTAGTCGATTCTGTGCTAGCTTTAATCTTCCAAATGGAATTAACAAGTTAGGCTTAGGCTAGGCTATTGGTTCGAATGGTCTAGGACAGGGGTGGCCAACTTGATTAGAGGTACGATCTACTATTTACTGACAAACCCTGTGAGATTTACCGATTTCATACTTCTTGATAAATGGAACAGTATAAGTAAACAGTAATACTTATGTAGTATTTTTTATTTGATTAAAAGGGAAAACATAAAATTGAATTCTTAGTAACTAGTTACCGACCGTTAGTTAACTACTGGTTCGAATTGAAAAATTATTTTTGTGATGGATAGTCCATTTATCGAGGAAGGCTTTAGGCTATATAAAATCACGCTGCGACCAATAGGAGTGAAGTATCAGTGAAAAATGTTGCAAAAACGGGGAAGATTATCCATATTTAAAATAGGCATGTAATTAAACGAGCTTCTATTTAATACCATTATTGGCTTCTAAATTACTAAGTCAGCTTCAACTAGTGAGCCTCTAAAAAATATAATTTTAGCATCTATATTTATAACTTAGCTTCAAACCGTGAACTCCTAAAATACTTAAATATTAGCATCAAATAATACACCAAATCTTCAACCACATTTTTTTTTTTAATTTTTTTTTTGTGAGAAAAATGAAATAAAAAAATGTTTCTAACTAAATAAAAAACGTTTTTTTTTTTTTGATAAAATGAAATTAAAAAAATGATTGTTTTTAAATTTAACTCAAGATAAATACCTACACATAACATTATAACATTTTTGAAAAAAAAATCAAATTTTTTTTCAGCTTTTTTTTTTAGTTTTAGGTAGTTTTACGATCCCAACAGAAGCTAAGTGCCCGGCCTTCGACCGGGCACCTGAATATTCATGTATAACCCTAACCTAACCTAACTTTAAATAAATAAATAAATAAAATAAATAGCCATTTATTCCCAAGATTGCTAGGTACATACATATTTTAGTCATATACATTATTTCATTATTAATAAGTCAATTTCATTATTTTGTTAATTTGTCAAATATAATCAATTATTTCAATACAGTCAAATCTTAAATTATAATTTATATTATTAGAAATAAATTTATTGTTTTAAATGTCAAATGTTGTTATTTTTTATTTGGGTACCCAGTTTCGGGTAAAGGCCTCCTCCATCCTTTTCCACTTTGACCTCTCTCCAGCAAGCCTCGTCCACGTGGGCCCCGCGACATCCTCCAGGTCATCTCTCCATCGAGCGCGCGGGCGGCCGCGTGGGCGGATGTGGTCGCGCGGCCACCAGTGCAGCACGCGTTCGCTCCACCGGCCGTCCCATGCCCGAGCCGCATGGCCAGCCCAACGCCATTTCAGCCTACATGCGAGCTCCGCAGCATCAGTCACCCCTGTTCTATCTCGAATCTCTCTGTTTCTTACGCGGTCGCTCAGCTTTATACCTAACATACTCCGTTCTGTCGCTCTTTGGAATACTTGTATTTTCTGTATAATTCTTTTTGTAAGCGCCCAGGTTTGGCAACCGTACAAAAGGGTTGGCAGGACTATAGAGTCCATTGCCTTCTTTTTCAGTGATAGTGGAATTTTTGCCTTAAAAATATGTTCAAGAGACCTAACTTTAGTTTAAAGAAAAAATTATACAAAAATAATTGCAATATTAACACACTAACAACAAAAAAAACAAATGTATGTTTTGAATGGCGCTCTCTGATTGGTACAAATAGCCATAACCAACGAGATCGTGCAAATTGCCAGTCGCATCCGTCTCACTTGCACCAACGAGATCGTGCAAATGGCCAGTCGTATCCATCTCACTCGCACCAAATCGTGCAGTGGCAGTGGACAATAATAAAAATAGTGGCTCTTTATTTGATGCTTTCTTTGGAATATTTTGTGGCCATTGTGAAGAAGCCGAGTTAGTATATTAGAAGCTTCATCTGCTTTGTTGCTGAGTTATTAAATTAGAAGCTAGGTTTTGATGCCAAAAAATAAATTTTGTTGGTCGACTTATTATATCCCTTTAAAATATATTCTTTTAAAAACTTCTTAATCGCGATCATAATATCAGAAGTTGACGCAGACGAATTCGCGCGCAACAGCTAGTCCTTATTAAAATTATAAATGCGAAAGTGTGTTTGTTTGTCGGTTTGTCCTTCAACCACGCTGCAATTGAAAGGAGTTTATAAGCCATACTCCACCACGATGACCCAGTGCGGGTTGGCTGACTTGGCAGAGTGTTTAAAACGTAGAGTTTATAATATCGTACCCATATTGCAAAAACCGATTATCTGCACCAAAATTTGAGCGAAAAGTTTTTGAGTTATAAGCATTTGAAACTTTAACGACTTAAAAATTAGTTATAATGATGTCAATTTTTAAACAATAATAATTTTTATAAACAAGAAACTATTCAAGAAATGTTAAGTAGGTTAATAATTGAAAAAAACTTACTATTTTTTCAACAAAAAGAAGAAAATAACCGGTAAGGAGCTCACTTAGTTAGTTTTTCCTGAATGTAGAAAAACTACCAAATTTTCAAATTTACCGTTCTGGTAGCTCTAATGGCATTTTTTATTTAATCACTTGTTTTGAATAGTAATAATCATCAAGACAAAAATCGTTTTAGTTCAACTTTAGCCAGTACAGGTGTAAAATAAATATCTTTAGTTGCTTTTGGCTGAAGGTAAAGTAGATTTCATTTAACTTTGTACGTACTAACTGCAGCACCCTATGGTTTTACCCGAGGAGTTCCCGTTCCCGTGGGAAATGGGCAAGCCTAGATTATTTCTTATAATCTCAGCTATCTTTAAAAGAAAGTTTCGTTGAAATCGGTCCAGCCGTTCTAGAGATTAGCTCATTTAAATAAAAAAAACTATTTCGTTTTATTATATTAGAATAACTAGCTGTGCCTTGCGGTTTCACCTACATTTGTCCCATTCCCGTAGGAATTTAGGGAAACACTATAACTGTAAACTTTCCTCTCGAATCACACTATCTACTGATGAAAACTGAATTAAAATCCGTTGCGTAGTTTAAAAGATCTACGCGTACATAAAGAGGGCCAGACAGCGGGAATCGATTTTGTTTTATACTATGTAAATATAACATATACAGCAGAGCTAAGTTTGCCCGCAAGCGTTGCTATATGGGTGCCCCATTGTAGCTTTGAATCCAGGGTTAATCCCAAGAACACTGTGGAGTCCTCAGTTTTCAAAGGTTCATTATTTATCTTTAAATTTTTACTGACAGTTCTCGGGTTAGGTAATAAAAACTCAACACACTTTGTTTTTTTAATATTTAAAAGTAGATTATTTCCCGTAAACCATTCAGAAACTTGAGATAATGCATTATTTACATCGTCAAAATTGTCTTTCATCCTATCGACTTTAAAATTCAAAGACGTATCATCAGCAAATAGTACAATATCGCAAGTGTTTTGGACAAAATGTGGTAAATCATTTATGTGGACCAAAAACATGAATGGACCTAGAATAGAACCCTGGGGTACACCCATTACTGAGGCTGATCCGGATGATTTTACATCATTGACACATACTCTTTGGACTCGTTCATTAAGATAAGACGCAATGAGACTAAGTGCAAAATCTTTAATGCCATAGTGGCTCAGTTCAAGCAAAAGTGTCTCATGATCAACGCAGTCGAATGCCTTTGACAAATCACAGAAAATACCAACGCCACTCTGTGAGTTCTCCCATGCATCGAATATGTGTTGTAACAGCCTTGCGGCTGCATCGGTTATTGATCGACCCTTTGTAAAACCATACTGCTCAGTGTGTAGGAGTTTATTTAAATTAAAGTGTAAAAGCAGTTGGTTGAGCATTATTTTTTCGAATATCTTGCTGAGAGTTGGCAAAATTGAAATTGGCCTGTAGTTATTCGGGTCACTTTTGCTTCCCGATTTAAAAAGCGGTATTAGCTTACTACATTTCATAAGGTCTGGAAAAGATCCAGAATCTACTGATTTATTAAAAATTAAAGCAAGATATGGCGCAATAATATCAATTATGTTATGAATTATTTTAACTGATATCCCCCATAGATCTGCTATTTTCTTATTTTGTAAAGATTTAAATGTTTTGACTATGTCATATGGGGTAACGTGTTCAATTGCACTCAGAGACATTGCTCCTTAGAAGACGATAGACTTCTGCTGGCGAGGAATTCAGAGAACTGGTTGTAGTAATTGGAATATTTTTGAAAAAGTTCTCAAATGTATTTACAATTTCTGTATCGGAGTTAATTACATGATTATCACTTTTAAGCTCCAATTTATTATTATTATGTACCTTATATTTACTCATTTCATCGCCGATGATGTCCCATGCTGTTGTAATTTTATTATCAGAATTGACAATTTTTTGTTTTATGTGAAGTGACTTTGCTTGTATGCACACATTTTCAAACAATTTAGAATAGTTTCTTACATATTCAATAAAAGCGGGGGAATAATTATATTTTTTTCAGCATACAAGTCAAACAGCTTATTTCTACTTTTATAGATGCCGACAGTTGGCCAGTCACTAAACTTAAGATCTTTAGACAGTCTTTTCTCTATCACCTTAAAGATAGAGTTATATTGTGAGCTTTACAAATCAAAAAACTTTTGATTTGTGAAGATGTTCAAAAACCCTCGTAGCCCAGTTATACAGTAAAAGTGAACTTAAGTTCTTTTACCTGCAATAATTTTAACAAAATATTGAGTTCATTATTCTGCAAAAAGCAACTAATGTTGTTTAGTTCGTTTTAATTTTTAGATACATCAGCAATTTCTAGTATATTAATAAAAGCTGAAACCTGTTAACGCAGGTTAACATGTATTAACAGAATAATATTGACATAATGATAAATCAAGCAACTACATCTGAAAAGTATTATAATACAATACATTGTTTTTGTGGTATAGATTTACAAATCTAAATTATTTAAATGAGTTTAGTTCTTTTTTTAAGAAGGTAATTAAATCATACCTGTAGGTAGTTGCTTTTAACTCTAGCTATCTCCGTAAAAAAGCGTCGTAGCAGATAATGGGTTTTACCTACAGCTTCGCCGTGAGTTGAGGAGTCGATTGATCTATTTAACCTAATTTTGGTACAAAAATGCAGATAATCGGTTTTTGCAATAAGGGTACGATATTATACAGTAAAATAAATATTTAAAGGGGACGCTGATGGAAGCAAATATGTTATGCAGGCTTTTGAAGTGCCTTCAAAAAGAACTTTTTAACAAGGGCACAAAACTGGGGGCTCTCAAAGTCAACAAAAACAAAATGGGCATAAAAACAGCAGTTTTTATACCCATTTTGTCCTGGGGTCTATTAGGAAAACGGCTTTATCTAAAAAGCTTTTGGGGGTTCCTATAAACATAAATACAGTTACTAATACATATAAAACCACCCATGCCCAGAGTTAAGACCGCTATTACATAGCCATAGCTACTAAGTTAGAGTTTATATCCCTAGTATTCGATTCCTTCCTTCCTTAATATTCGAATATTATAAAAAATGTGACAATGTGTTTGTTTGTCATTTAATTACTCTGCAACGGAGCAATGGATTTAACAAATTCTTAGCAAGCATGTGATATTTAATTTCTTAAGCGCACATAACTCTGAAAAGTCAGAGGTGCGTGCCCGGAATCGAACCTGTGACCCCCCAAATAGGAGACCGCAGTCCTTAACCACTAGGCTATCACTGCTTTTTGAGGAAGAGTTGAGAGTTAGTAAAGAAACGTAGTAAATATCATCCTAGTTATATATTTAAACAGTGTGTAAAGACACATTTAATAAGTAGAAGTTATTACACCGTTAATGAATTACTTAATAACAAAGTTGCTTGGGACCAAACTGCTTTGCTTCAGCTGTCCACAAGATAGATAAGCTACATATTGTAACATTTTTTATTTTGAAAAGAGCAACTGATGAATTTCTTGCCGGCTCTTCTCAGCAGAATCAGCATTCCGAACCGGTGCGGTGGTAGATTTTCGACTTGTTATAAGAGCCACAAGTTGGCCTACATGAAATAAATAATATTGAATTTGAATATAAGAGATAGAGCCATATTCTCACTTTTGCACAAATGATATTATATTGTCCTCTCTTTATTAAGACGTAAAGTAAGTACCAAAGCTAACCACAGAAGCGGAAGGTTAAAAGAGTCTTAAAGCCCACAAAGAAAGTAATCAGTAGGTACTTTGTACAATTAGTATACAAGAAAGACAAAAATTATCTTAGAAAGATATCTTCATTTCGCAGGGGTGGGCTTGCTTTTATAGAATACATACTAGACGATGCCCGTGACTTCGTACGCATGGATTGATTTTTTTTAATTCCCGCGGGAACTCTAAAATTTTCCGAGCTAACTCCATTCCAAATTTCAGCTAAAGTTGCGTCGTGAAGGAGTAACTACATACATACGCACACACAGACAGCTAGTACGTTTCTATATTATAATAATATATGTTGAATACTTTGCCAGAGATAATGCGTCAAGTCCCACCAGTTACACATTTTTTTTATACTTCTATTAAAATTTTTTATTCAAAACACTGTAAAAACACCAAAATGAGTTTCTTTATATTGAACTGAATCGGCTAATCCATCCACACAATTGTGTAAGGTATTGGAAATATCGGCAAAATCTCTCAAGTCTTCAAAATAAGAAATAAGGCCGGAGATAATATGAAAGGAAATAAATGTCCCGACAAAATCGCAATCCCTAAAGTTCAATGCCCGTAAACGTGTGATTTTGTTTCTATTGAAATTGTTTCAAATCTCAATAGAAACAAGATCACACTATTGAAATAGCTGAACGCAATTTTCTGTGTCTTTCTTTTATTAATTAGGTCTCGTTCATAAGGCTTCAACGCTTGCCGAACTGATTAAGGTTTGAGCATGCATATTTCAGTAGAGTAAGAAGTTGTATAACTATGTTTGCCATCTTCCTACCTACATACCTACTCATTACTCATTTCATTTAATTGCATGCGACGAGCGATCAAGAACTGAGCAAGCATTTAATAGAATATGAAGGAATTAAAATTATATATATAATACTAGCCAATACTCGCGCCTAAAAAGTAGCCTATGTGTTAATCCAGATTTCACATCTTCGCAGCATAGCTGCATAGCCCATTTCTGGTGAAAAAGCACCCTTAAGTCCAAATAACTTGAAACCTGGAACGTACAGGCCTAGAACCTTTGAACGTACGGCTCATCTTAAGCTGGAATGGGCACTTTATCTCAAAGTATTAATGGATGGGTCTAATTTTTTTTTAATTATTCACAGTTTAACATCCAAAATAATCCATTAATGTGAATGTGAGGTTTTGTCCTTCAATTACAGAGCAACCGATCCGCGATATGAGTGTTATAGTTAAAGACTTTAAGAGTTAAAGACTTTAAGGGAAAAACAGAGGGTTCACGCGGGATTTTTAAAAATCCTAACTCCATGCAAATAAAGTCACGGGCAAAAGCTAGATAAGATAATAATATCTAATTCAAAATAAATGATCGTCTTAAATTGTATTATTCTGAAAACTCCCACTTCAGACAAAAAAGCAATTTTGACGTGATTCATTCATATTTTAATTATTTATTTACGTATTCCCAAATATAAACGAAAGAAGAGAAATAATGAGATGTCGACAACGGAGATTAAAGAGGTCTCTGAAAGGCAGCTTTTCATTATTAATTAACTCATTACTTTCAAAAAGTTTTTGGGACCTATGAAAATTAGGGGATATTCAAACAAACATATTTAATTTTTCTACATAAAATCCTTATTGAATTTATTTAACTAATTTTCTAATTCTTCTCGCAAAAAAGGCAACAATTTTTTGTTTCTCAGAAAGCATCAAAAGGCATCTATCATCAACTATCATACATAATAAAGGCTATCATACAACTTTTTTTTTATTGCAAAAAAAAGCATAATGAAGTCTAGGTTGGAGCGTGCTTGCCTAGAAGACGCCTTTTCACTCCTGCCTTTAAACACTTTAGAAAAAGGCTTTTACTTTGAGAAGACTTTAAAGTATTTAACTATGTCATAAAAGTTCCATGGATTTTCCTTTGATTTTGGGAATAAATGAAAATCACTTGGGGTTAAATCTGAAATATACGATGGGAACCTAAGTTCTCGTTTGAACTTAAAAAAAAATCTCAACAAAACCAAAGTAGTCTGCCGTTCTCAGTCTAAGTGTATTTTCAGACGACTCATATGTGTCAGAAATGTCGAAGGGTCGGATATTAAATGCCACGCTGCAGGTATCTCATGTTTCCAAATCCTATTCATATCCAGATATCCTATGTTTTTTTTTTTATATTATAAATGCGAAAGTTTGTATGTTTGTTACTCAATCACGCCACAACGACTGAACCGATTTGGCTGAAATTTGGCACAGAGATAGATTATAATCTGGAATAGGACATAGGCTACTTTTTATCCCAGGAAATAACAGAGTTCCCGCGGGAATAAAAAACCTCAATCCACGCGGACGAAGTCGCCGGTATCGTATAGTTACTTATATATAACTAACCGATGCTTAGTCTTCATCCGCATGGATTTAGGTATAAAAAATAAATTTCACAGAAACATTGAACACTACCTTGCCGTCCCTCTTGTTTGAAAATATTGTTTTTGTTGCAAGTAAACACTCCCTCATAAAAGGAAATGCCTCCTTTCTTTTGATATTTACTTCGAAACTTTTATTTCTACGATTAGGAATAAAGTAGTAAAGCATTTTTAAGGGTTTTATTTTTATTTTATTTTTCGACTGTTGCACCACATTGAAAACCGTTGGCACGCATGCCCCGCCCACTTCTGTGATTTATCTCTTGCTGAGATTTAAGAACGTGCTCTAACTCAGCTCAGACTCAAGATAGAAGTTAAAACGAGACACAAATATGCTTTGATATAAATCTGTCTCGTTTTAACTCTGTCTTGAGTCTGAGCTGAGTGAGAGTGCGGTCTATAGATTTCAGCCTTTGAGTATATATTTCAGCGAGTGTCACAGTACATGGTGGTGATAATGTAGTCTATTGTTTGCGTGCATACTTAAGCAGCAAGAAATTATGTTTGTGACTTAATTATTTTTTTGATTGACTAGCTGATGCCCGCGAGTTCGCTCACGTAGATTGAGTTTTTGATTCTCTTATTTCCCAGGATAAAAAGTAGCCTATGTGTTATGCCAGACAATGATCTATCTCTGTACCAAATTTCAGCTAAATGGGTTCAGTATTCAGTTCATAATTGAGTAACTAGTAAACATTCATCTATTCATTCATTCTTCCATCCATACAACCAAACTTTCGCATTTATAACAATAGTAGGATTGTGATAAGTATTGAACTAGCGCGTGAACCGTTAAAAGCGACTGCAAATTGTGGTACGTGTGTAAACTACGAATCGGTGAGTGTTTTCATATTCAACAAAATTTTTATTAATTTATCGCACGTTTTGTTGTAGCGTGTCTGACATGATCGTAAGAGGATCACTGAAACAGTATCCTCATTTACTCGTCCTAATTTTTCTATAAGAGATATCACCATATATAATACTTAATTAATCATATCTATCTGTGTGTAAAGGTCTTTTTTCACGGAAATAATTCAGTATCAAGTTTAAATTTATGTCGAGTAATAAAATCCACAGCCTCATATTACTGTAAATAAATCAGGTGTCTCACTCAACGCTATAAAAAGATACGACTCAAGCGTATTACAAAGTAAAGGTCCTCACTCACAACAGCAATAATATAATTAGGTATTTAATTTCTTTCAGTACATTACCTTGTAATAAATGCAGAAGAAAAGTTATCCGGGAAATATTCCATATCCTTTTACAGGTCATAGTTTAAATTTTTTAATATTGTTTCCAAACAAACTCACTAACACTTACACTATATCTGTATGTCACATAGTTTTTTTATTACAGCACAATTTTATGGTGTCTACGAAGTGTCTACGGTACTTTGTAGCGTTAACTAAGTTCGTAGCTTGTTCGTAGCAATTTCTCTGACAGCGCGGCGCGGCGTAGCGAACAAGCGTACCACAGACGGTTACGAGGGGACTGGCAGTACTGGGTAAAACAGTGTGCGCGCGACGAATCACAGAGTCCACAAGAGCAAGTAAAGTACAAACAAGTAAGGAGATGGGGGCTTTCAAGGGGAAATTGATTATTAAGTGCCTCATTATCACACAGCAAGAACATCTTAAAGGCTTATGTTGGAAGCGGTCAATAGAGCGAAAACTGAAATTAGGAAAAGAGTATTAGTGCTCGCGCAGACACAACAACCGCATCAAGCTCCGTACAGAGTTCACGTAAACAGTCACATACTACTTCAAACACCCGTGTTTTCATGAACAAGCACAATTGGCCGTAGTGTAAAATAGTTATATGGATATTTATATGTAATTTTATGTATGTATTATATTATTTTATAGTATTTATGTATTGTTACGTATTCTTGTGTTTATGTAGTTTATTATTTATTTATATATATTGTTTGGTATTATAGTATAATTAGTGATGTACATTTTACACCTAAACCACTTTATAATTTCAGCTTAATCACTTTCGAGGAAATTCCTATCTTAGAGATAAACTTCACCTTTGTCCACTTCTTCTATTAATATTTTCTCACAATGTTTATGTGTGCAAAAATAATTTAAAAAAGTATATCATAATAAAATAGTGTGTTTTCGGAACCGTGGTAGAGTTTGGCTTGTCATAAGAGTATAGGTATCCTACAGGGACTAAATTATTTTGACCTTTAAGGCTGATTGACGCTACGCCGCACCGGGGCCGGGAAAATAAAATGAACCAAAGGCCAATATTTTCCTACTAAAAATAATAGTATGTAAAACACTAAAAATAATTAAACACAAAAAACGCAAAGGTGTCAATAAAGAAGCCACTGAAGATAAACTAAATAATTATCAAACGTCACAAATTCGTACGTGGGTCCCTATTATAAAATGAAAAAGTGAAAAAAAACATATATTTAAATGATTTTAACATAATTTTAATGTAATTAGATTAGTTTAGCTATAAGTTTTATTGTACCATTTCAATGAAAAAATGTATATAGTGGATATTTAGTATTACAATACAATTAAATGTATATATTTAGTATTACATATTGATGTATTATACGTTATTGATGTATTATATGTTATATTTTAAAGTAGGTACGTAGAACGAGACATTTTTAAATGGAACTTTGAGTTCTGAATTATTTACGTAGCAATTCTATTTTTGCTGCCTGTTCTCGACTATTATTAAAGTCTGTTTAAAAAGAGAACCTGTTTAAAAGTCGTCAGATTGGAGCTTTGATTGGAGTTGGAGGTAGCTGCTGTTCTTAATTGCCTTATTTGTTTAGCCCGCAATACAATAGCCATACAATAGTACAATAAATAGCGTTAGTTCACTGTTCGGCCACGACCGTTCTCTTTCTGAACAGACTCTACTTACGCTCTATTTGAACAAAAACCCGACTCTTCTGTTTGTGATAATTGTATTCCCAGTAACTAAATAGATAAATGTTTATCTTAAAACAGTAGGAACAGTGTACTTTTAAAGGGTGCTCTAATATTTATCGTGCGATTGTAGCCTGTATTTAAACAGCTGTTTCCCTTTCCAATTTAGAATCAAATTTCAATTTAATTATGCATTAGTTGTACGGTTATTAAAAAACGCACACCAAAGTAGTTCCTGCGCTCTAGTATATTGCAAAGTAGGTATTTTATCGTACAAAAAAAATATTTGTTTATATTTAATAACTATATTTATCGCTTAAATTTAAGAATTTCAAAGAAACAGCTTATTAGATTTTAATATATTTCAAGAAACAAGAAGATTGTAAAAAATTAAAAAGGGCCACGTAAAATTTCACGAATCTCTTTATCTCCCTTTTATTAATAATTTTTATATTGAAGTATTGTATATATTATATACATTCATACAGACATACATACGACATACAAACACCTATTAAATGTATATTTGTTTGGAAGCCCTAATAGATTGTCATAATTATGTCAATATTTTGCAGTTCTGTACTTTTAGTACCATACTTACAGCTGTATTAAGCTTGACTCCTAAAACTTCACATTAAGATCTTTTTTTCTGTTAAACAAATTTAATAAATAATTTAAGCTTATTATGCTACCCCGAGCTGCGCTTGAATTTCCTATTTAATTCACCATAAATTCGTCTAATAGCTTTAGATCTCCGACTAGTATATAGTGATCTGTGGCTTTAGATATTAGTGAGTTCAAAAAGACGGACAAAGTATTCAACACAGCTTTATTGTAGTCTGTTACACTCCCTACATCACCCGTAATCATTTTTTGGTAAATTGTGTTCAATGTACAGACACGACGGTTCTGCAGTTCTGAGCTATCTCCTTTCCGAATTTCAGTCAAATTGGTTCATTCGTTGCGGCGTAAAAGAGTAACAAACATCATACACACACACCCATACAAACTTTCGCTTTTATAATATTAGTGTGATGTATTTTATAATAGTTTCAATATGCTGCAGGTGTACAAGAAGTGTTATAAAAGAAAATGAAGCAACTAACGACCTCGTCTACTGCCGCTGCCAAGGCATGCAAAGAAATAACAGAAAATGAAACAGCGAAGGAAAAAAATGTTTCGCCTACTTGGCGAAAATAATATAGCAAAAGAACAAAAATGTCTTTCTTAGCATTATTCACTAGGCTATACCTACTAGACTCGAAATTGTTCATATGTATAACTCGACTAGCTTATACGTACCTACCTACCACTACGTGTGTGTGCGTGTGTGTGTGTGTGTGTGTGTTTGTTACTCTTTCACGATACAACACATGCAATCAATATTCGCGATAGCGTTTAAACATTTCTTTTTAGTTTTAAAATTTTTTCGGCTTTTAAAATTAACGCATACCAAACTTAGGTACTTCACTACATCACTACATTATATAAAACAAAGTCGCTTTCTCTGTCCCTATGTATGCTTAATTGTTTAAAACTACGCAACAGATTTTGATGCGGTTTTTTTAATAAATAGAGTGATTGAAGAGGAAGGTTTATATGTATAATAACATCCATTAACAGTGAATGACATAGGCTATATATTTTATACCCGTGCGAAGCCGGAGCGGGCCGCTAGTAATTCGAATAATTTTTAACTATTAACAATAACACACATGAAAATTTTTCAATTCCGCGTGACGGGGCATTCAATGATACTAGCTCGTAATGGACACGATATTTGTTTGAAGAACGTGTCTTTTTTTTGTTGGATTGGTTCCTCATAAACACAGAGACGCGTTATGTCGCTGACTCTTAAGCCTTACAAAGTCTAGTATTTAGATATTTTCCAATAATGTCATACTTATATTTCAATTTAGAAACGTTCGTGGTCTATTTTTAGAAATGTATTAGCACAAAATATTTAGAAAACTCTGGTAAACGAAAATAAAACGGCTCTTGATTTTATTCAGCTTGGCTCCATTTTTATAATGATTGTGGATACGATTCATACGAGCATCATATTTTATTTGTGACGTAAGCGTGTTTCTTTAATCTCCATAGACTAGTGTTTTGAGGTCAGTGGTTATTTGGATATGAGATTTTGCTTAACAAAGACCCACAAGATAGAATTTTGCCGAGTGTAATTATTAAAGCTGTCAAGATCTACCTATCGACTCGATAAACTCGGAGTATCGACATCTTTATTATCCTTACTATTATTATAAATGCGAGAGTGTGTTTGTTTGTTAGTTTATTGATTTGCTTGTTCGTTCTTCAATCATGCCACAACAGAGGTCCGGATAGACGTAAGTTTTTGCATGGGTATACTTGAGGATATGGAGAGTGATAAAGGCCATTTTTTATCCAGGTAAAAAAGTTCTCAAGGGATTTTTAAAACGAAATCCACTGGACAAAGTCGCGGGCATCAGCTAGTGCTTAAGAAAATGGTTCGGGCGGAATGTGGTAAACAAATATGATGAATTTAAATTATCTAAAATATGATATATAATATTATCCAATATTACAATATTTTATAATATTAGATTCATTTTGAAGACTCTATCGATAGTTTACTGATACAACCCTAATTGTAATGATTGATTACAGAGATACGAGGTCTCGTACGTAAACTCGTAGAAGGGATCTATCTTCTTCAAGCAGCCAATGATCGATGTGCGTCTTGAAACACGGCGATTACTGTTTTACTATACAACCCCTGTATAACATAAACCATAGGTACAACGTGCGATGGTAATTGAATGCGTGTGTGTGTGTATGATTTGTATTGGTAGTAACTGTTTAAGAGAAGCATTTCAAAAGTACGCCCTGTACAAACGAATTTTGATTTTTCATTGAATGTTAACCGATTACAGTGAATATACATTTATTGGACATGCTCTAACTACCAGTAATATAATGTGGTTAGTTGTTGTGGAGTCTGGATTTTAAAATTGTGCTTACGGTACCGCAAAATTACGCATTGCGATCATATCGACCTTAACAACGCACCTATGTTCGAAAGGTTTAATAAGTATGAGTAGGAAAAGGTACATAATATCATTTGGCACAACACAAACAGGCTCATAAATTGTGTATTTAACAGTATACTACATTACACATACATAATTATTATATATATCTACCGAATATAATTGACAACCGAATATGATTGACAACTGTAATTTGTCGCAACAACAGTTTAAACAACACGCTTTGTTGCTTGATTTGATTGAAAGTAGATTACATTTACTTATTTTGTTCAACCGTGGCCGTAGTGTAAGCTAGTCAACACACTCGGGCGCGATTTCCGAGAGATGTGGATTCGATCCACGCCGACTCCGTAATTTCGCATATGAAAATTCGGAAATTTCCTTCAATTGTAGGTTACGACTTATAAAAAATTATAAAATTATACATGCAATAATTAGTCTCATAGAGTTGTAAAAGGACGATATTAACTTAATTATCCTTTGAAAATCGCTCGAAAATACGATCAGAATTGCTGTTGATTTTGTGCCTGACATTTTCGTAATCTGTACGTATCTATCAGGAAGCAATATTCTTATTCAATACCTCACGAATAAAGCGACGCGAATCATATTATAATCCCATCTTATTCCTCGAGACTATTCAATGTAGGTAATCATTCCGTTGATAAATAAGTACGTCGCGACTCGAGGATTCCATCAAGATTATCCGATCCTGCAACTTTTCCACACGCCGTGACATACGAAAGGATTACAATGACCGATTTGATATTCAATCGATTGTGTCACGCTTACTAAGGGCCACTACAGACAATGATACTTATAAGTTATTTAAAAGAGACCAATAAAATCGTCCAACAGAAATCTCTACTTACTTTATCTCATTATTATCCTCTGCAACATGGTTGCCTGGCAGATCGTATCCTTATGTTATTTATTTATGGTGTATTTTTTTTTTTGTTTTATATTTAATGTGGTGTGCACTAAAGTGTATTCATTTCATTTCATAACACCTCGAGTAGATGAGGTTATTATATTCTCCGTCGCGTCGCATTCCGAGTTCACTTATTTCTGTGTTCTGAAACCCTTGCAACGTTTCATGCCGCACACATTCAACCAGTTACAGCCAAGCTTTAATACCTTTTAAGCCTTGGTCGCAATGATTTGGTCTGGGATCGGTCATTTTAGTACATTAGCCTGTCATTTTTGTCATTTACTCGACAAAACGTGACGGTGGCGCCTCAAAATCGACCTGAACTATCGTGTGTATTGGCTTAAATAAAGCCGTATTTCGTTCAGAAACCGTCATATCAATCTTCACTAGTAAGAGGAACCAATCAAAAAACAATATGCTCTTCTGTATTCAGCGCTTCCATTCGAAGACATATTTACATGGTTTACTGAAGATAATATAGAGATTGTATAAAGCAACTGCAAAGTTTCTTGCTTGTTCTTCTCGGCTGGAAAGGCATTCCGAACAATCCGAACTAGTGCTAGATTCGCTTGACGATTCAGAAGCATTTAAGTAGTAAATTTTATTTTTCTAATAAATTTTCCATTCTATTTCTATTCTGCCGAAGAACCGACGACGTATTGGGCGAAACAGTTTTCGTTTGAAGTAATAAAGTTCTAATAAAAATAACGTTCCAATACGTTTCAAGCAATATAGTCTAATTTAATGTTTTAAGTATTAGGCTGATAGATGGCTCGATCAATGACGTAATTAGGTACCTATCTACTGTGCTGATAAAATACGATTTTCACGCCAAGAAATAAACATATCCGACAAATATTATGCTTATGACTTAGCATAAAATATTATTTGGATCGTGAATTCGGGAGGCGGATAAATGAGCCGTCATTGTGGGGATTAATGATGGCAGAAGTCATTTTGGCAGGTCATAGCTCGTACTCTGTAATGGAGAGGATTAGCATATTATTTTCGTCTCATTTTAATAACGCTGTTTATGTAGATTGCTGCTAACTTTTTTATCCGCACTATAAAAAGTCTTGTAAAATATAAATTCGCTATAATTTTTAAAGCGTATTTTTTTGTAGGTAGCCACAGATTAATTATATGTATAAAGAAGTCTTTGTAGGTAGCACGTTCAAGGGTTTAATCGCACGGCTTAAATTATATTTAATCATGACAATATGCTTAAAATCCTAGTCAAATTATCTGTAAAATAAAATGGAGGAAAAGACTCAAACTTCAACAAAAAATTTATATATATTAAGAGTTTTAAAACTATTTTTTTTTTATCAAAGATAAAAATAGTTTTAGAAGTTCGTTCGTATGCACAGAGTAAGTTATTCTAGGTTAGGTAAGCTTTCTACGTTCATAAGTAGATTTTATCAGATTCGGTTTTAGAACAGACTTAAAAGGTTTTTTATCAGTAGATTGATGAACAATCTTCCTACCTACCTTATTTTTAACCTCAGACACAAAAATAGTGTTTTTATAAGTTTAACGAGTAGTAGGTATATGTACACACATATGTATCTGTGGGTCTATCTGTTCCCTCGTAACTAGCTCCCCTGATTTTGCTGTGGTTTATTCTATTTGAAAACTGTCGTGTTCGAGATGGTTATTAATTACATAAATATAATATTAACTAGCTTTAACCCGCGGCTTCGCTCACGTTAGGTTCGATTTTTTAACCCCCTATTTAACCCTCTTGGTGTTGAAATTTTCCAAAATCCTTTCTTAGCGGATGTCTACGTCCTAACAGCTACCTGTATACCAAATTTCAGCTCGATCGGTCCAGTGGTTAGAGCTGTGCGTTGATAGATCAGTCAGTCAGTCAGTCAGTCAGTCAGTCAGTCAGTCAGTCAGTCAGTCACCTTTGCCTTTTATATATTTAGATAAGGATACCTACTAGAAATGAGCGCTGATGACGTCATTAGAATCTTAAAATTAGTAGCAATGTAATAAGACATATACCTCACTCTTAACTAAGTTTACCACGACGCTTACCAATGTAATTTCATTACTTTTATTTTTTTCAATAATGCGAAAGTAATAATCACCGTGCACACCGTTGCCACACTGTAGGTATAGGTTTTCCCAAAACGCCCATTCCCTTAGACAACAGCCTGCCAAAACTACACTGAATGACAAAAAGTGTGGCCACTTTCCAAAACCTAGCTGACCGAGCATCGGAAAAATAGGTAAGTTCGCTTCTGCAACAATGCTCCTACGTGCAATGCCAGTCGGGCGGATAAAGGCTTAAAATACCTAGCACGTCCAAATTTGAAATCTCAGCTTATTCTACGTCAGCTTTTATCTGGGTCTGTATGTCTTTATGTTTCCCAGTAAAGAAAATCCATTTACATTATATCGGTCTGCATATTATATTGTCCTTCCTAGCTTCTGTATCTTAGAAGAATTATGTGAAATTGCATGCCTAATATAAGGTAAAACATTTGCTCCTACCCAGTATTGTTAAACACCTGTATTAAATTACATATTTTGAGCAAATAAATTGAATTGAATTTTTGTCAGCGACTTCGTCTTATGGTAAAAAAGGAACTATATGTCTCTCTCCAGGTCCTCTACTATATTATCTCTGTACAAAATCATTAATCCGTTACTTCTAGAAAGATTGTTCCTTACCTTACGATACTAAAGAATGCTACTTTTATGGTTGCTCCAATTGCGTGATAACAGGTTAAACCAACAAACAAATACACTGTCAAAAATATAATGTAAAAAAGAGCTTGGAAGCATACTGTACGCTAAGTACCGTAACACTGTTTATGCTTGAAATGCTGTTAATAAGTATGTTACACTTTTATGTCATTTGTTTCAGTACTCAGCCGTATATTTGTGTCGTTTCGACTCTGCGACTAAATGTTTTGTTTCCGGTATAAAAGAGAGTAATTAGTTATGACTGTGCTCATCATGTCTATTGTACTGGTACAAGAGCAACGATCTACGAAACTGACTTCAAGCTATCATCAATTCACATAACGACGTATCATTTGTTCGCCTCCCGAATTTACGAACCGTAGAGACGCTTTGAATTATATATTATTATTATAATATTTTGCGACATCATTATCGAGGCAATTCGCAGAATTTATAATAATGTTCTCGTCATGCCATGTTTCCAATTACGACATCAGTTGCTTTAACACGTCTTAAACGCTCATTATTTGGATCTTATATCGACTTCAAAAAGCTCCCCAGCTAACGTACATTTTCACTTACGTTTAAAGCTACTGCTAGATAAAGATCTCGTGGATGGACTTCCGCGTGTCGTGGTGTTGTGCCACCTCCTTGCGAGTCGTTTAATGACGTCGGTCTACGTGGTGCTAGAGTTGTTCAAAAATGCTATAAATCAATATCATGCTACTAACTATAAACTATAAAATTTTTGCATGCTATAAAAATGCTATGCTATAGCAACTTTAATTAGGAAGCTTGTGGGCGACCGGCGTGCGCGCTATGTCTTGCAACACGCTAAATCACATAGCATGTTTATTGCGAGTTGCGATAAATCCATCTGCTAACTGCCCGGCCGCCTCAGCGCCGCTGCTACGCGCAGTAGCACCACCGCGCCTACGTATGTAGCACTTGCTGTGTGCTATGTAAAGATAGCATGCTGTAATATTTTGCTAAGTGCTATATTAACCACCTCTACGTGGTGGAAGGGCTGCAAACACTTCACTTTCCATTGCGACTTCGTCACTCCAGCACCTTGCGTTGGGACCCCAACAGACATCGTTTCTTTAAATGAACATACAATTGTTGGAAACTTAGAGACTTATGGTAGATATAATAAATAACATAAATTGTAGTAAATTGTAGTATTCGAATTTACCTTATCGATTAAGCTGCGAAAAGAAAAATGTTAAGAATAAGCTAGGGTCTAGAGAATACTATATCTACCATTTCACGTTTGGAGTCGAATCCATTCGAAGTTAGATTGCACTTTAGATACCGAATTCGAAATGTCGACAAAATTGCGAGTGCATGCTATAAAATAGGCGAATAGCGTAAACCGCACATGGAAAACAATTAATGTAATACGTGAACGTATCGAAAAACATAGAGATAAGTATACCACAATTTAAGAAACTTAATCCACATGTTTTTCAACCAATACTACTTCCACTGCTGGACATAAGTTTCATGTATGTATTTCCGCATGTCTCGGTCTTGAGCCATTTGTATCCACCAACTCCATAAGACTCGTCGTTGTTCTCATGTTGTTGTTTTTTAGGATGCAAGCTATCTACTTGTAAAATTTTGTCAGCGGGCTATTTTTTATTTGATTGGATATTTGTCTGTCGTAAAAATATGGATTTTCATTCATTACAATCGAAAATGTAACACGTAAGAATAACATTTGTAAAAACAGAAAAAACATCGGTTAAAAAACAAATACGCTTATCGCGCGGTGACATGTAAAAGACACGCTTATTGAAATCGGGCGAGCATCGCGTATCGGATTCATCGTTTCTATTTAAGCCCGCCCGACTTCAACAAACGTGTACAAAATAAAATTATTTTTATACTTTGTAGTGGCGTTTGAAGTCGGTTTTTTGAAAAGAATTTTTATTTTAAGCTTTTTAGTGTAGCTTGTTCCTGCTCTCTTTCTCCCCTCCCTCCAACACTACGGTACTAAAGTAGTCTACCTTTGTACCTACAGTACTTATTAACAACATACAATTTCTAAAGAGCTAGGACCAGGAGGTCCATGATGTAGTCCATGCTTGGTACCAACAATATCAATTCGGAAGCGACAATTCCTAAATCCTCACAGATTAGGTAGGCAGTACCCCTGCAGCATCAGGATTGAGGAGCTAGAACCTTGAATTTTATATGTAGTATATGCTTGGTACCAACAATATCAATTCGTAAGCGACAGTTCCTAAATCCTCACAGATTAGGTAGGCAGTACCCCAGCAGCATCAGGATTGAAGAGCTAGGACCTTGAGCTCCATGATGTAGCCTATGCTTAATACTAACAATATCAATTCGCAAGCGAAAGTTCCTTAATCTTCACAGTTTAGGTGGGCAGTACCCTGCAGCATCAGGATTGAAAAGCTAGGACCTTGAGCTCCACGATGTAGACTATGCTTAATACCAATAATATCAATTCACAAGCGAAAGTTCCTAAAGTCTCATAGTTTAGGTGGGCAGTACCCTGCAGCATCAGGATTGAGGAGTAGGACCTGAAGCTCTAAGATCTAGTATATGCTTAGGCCAAGCATACCAATTCGTAAATGACAGTTCCTAAAACTCCATAATTTAGGGGGAAAGTACCTCTGCAGCATCAGGCTTGAAGAGTTGAAGGTAAAAATTTTTATGGGACCATTTCGCGAGCTTCCTCTGTCGATTAAAAAAAAAATCGCGTGAATCGGTTCAGAAACCCCGGAGTAATCGGTGGACATACATAGAAAAAAAAAAAAATATACCGGCCGAATTGATAACTCCTCCAAAAAGGAGGAGTTTTTGGAAGTCGGTTAAAAAGAGAGCGCTATTGCAACATGACGTCACGATTCAATAGATCCATGCACTCTCCCTACAAAATTTCGATTTTAGAAAGAGATCGATACAGTCGCATTAAAACAACTTATAACTTATTTGTTTTTTAACCGATGTTTTTTCTGTTTTTACAAATGTTATTCTTACGTGTTACATTTTCGATTGTAATGAATGAAAATCCATATTTTTACGACAGACAAATATCCAATCAAATAAAAAATAGCCCGCTGACAAAATTTTACAAGTAGATAGCTTGCATCCTAAAAAACAACAACATGAGAACAACGACGAGTCTTATGGAGTTGGTGGATACAAATGGCTCAAGACCGAGACATGCGGAAATACATACATGAAACTTATGTCCAGCAGTGGAAGTAGTATTGGTTGAAAAACATGTGGATTAAGTTTCTTAAATTGTGGTATACTTATCTCTATGTTTTTCGATACGTTCACGTATTACATTAATTGTTTTCCATGTGCGGTTTACGCTATTCGCCTATTTTATAGCATGCACTCGCAATTTTGTCGACATTTCGAATTCGGTATCTAAAGTGCAATCTAACTTCGAATGGATTCGACTCCAAACGTGAAATGGTAGATATAGTATTCTCTAGACCCTAGCTTATTCTTAACATTTTTCTTTTCGCAGCTTAATCGATAAGGTAAATTCGAATACTACAATTTACTACAATTTATGTTATTTATTATATCTACCATGAGTCTCTAAGTTTCCAACAATTGTATGTTCATTTAAAGAAACGATGTCTGTTGGGGTCCCAACGCTTATCGCGCGGTGACATGTAAAAGACACGCTTATTGAAATCGGGCGAGCATCGCGTATCGGATTCATCGTTTCTATTTAAGCCCGCCCGACTTCAACAAACGTGTACAAAATAAAATTATTTTTATACTTTGTAGTGGCGTTTGAAGTCGGTTTTTTGAAAAGAATTTTTTCCTAACAGGAAACTTAAAAGCTCTAATAATAAGATATTAAAAAAAGAAAACTGACATTGTGTTATAATTTTAAACACCCTTAAATACATATTATACTTACTTATAAAAAAATTGTCAATTACCCAATTCATAATATTAGTATTGTACGTGTTTTAATTTTTTTTATTAACCGACTTCAAACAAAAAAAAGAGGAGGTTCTCAATTTGACGTGTATGTTTTTTGTTTCGTAATATCTGTAGGTAAGTTTGGTATACTTACTTTGATTAAACTTCCGCACAAAACGTTCTTCATTTTCTATAGACGTTTAATGAAAGACAATATTATTATCATACAAAATAGTTTGGGAAGGAAGCCAACTTAAAAACAACGCTCTGAGTATGAAATAATACAGCGCCTATCCCGGAGCAATTTGTATAAAAGTCACATCGAAACTAAGTAAATATGGACTCGAAAAGCGTTGAAATTCCACGACAAAATTGGCACGAATTTGAGTGCAGAATTTAATCTTCATTCATTCATTTGATTCAACCCTTCTCTGAGAGAAGACCAGTGCTCAACAGTGAGGCGTTGATGGGTTGCTAATGATTATGATGATTATCCTTACATCCTTACTAATATCTTCTTCTTGTTCTTTATCAACTAATGGACGTCCACTGCTGCTGCTGCTTTAAAAATGTAAGGCCCACCCAGACGAAGTTACAGGCAAAAGCTAGTACCTACTGCATATAAGTTGACGACCTCTACACAACTATTCTCTTTGACTATTGGCTGAATTCTTCATATTCAATTCGACATAGCTCTGCGAGTTGCGAAACTGAAGTGGAAATGGGTAGGGCACATAGTTCGAAGAGCTGATGGTCGATGGGGTCCCAAGGTGCTGGAGTGGCGACCCCGCACCGGGAAGCGCAGTGTTGGCAGACCCCCCAACAGGTGAACCGACGACATCAAGCGAGTCGCAGGGAGCCGCTGGATTCAGGCGGCGCAAGACCGAGGCCTGTGGAGATCCATGCAGGAGACTTATGTCCAGCAGTGGACGTCTATAAGTTGACAAAGAAGATTAGCTGAATTGATGATGGATACTAAAGTCCTTTCGTGCTCTCCAAGTAAACTTTAGCCGAAAAATTAATTTGAAATTTTGACAGACTGCCAATACAAAACTCTCAAAACTTAACTTTAATAGTCTGTTAAAGTTTACTTGTCGATGAGGAAATAAGCCTGAAGTACTTCTTAAGTATGAAATAATTCAGCCCGACTCTAGAACAATGTGAATAAAAGTCACGCCAAAATTAAGTAAATGTGGAAGCGAGAAGCTTTGAAATTCCAGTACAAAATTGGCAAGAATATGAGTGCAAAAAATTTATCTTAGCGAAGATAAAAGTCTCAGGCTCGATGCAGTGCCGATGTTGGCTGCAGGCAACCTATTCAATCGTGCAAACAATGCTGAACAAAATAATATTATGATAACCTGAAGCATTTCAAGCGCTTACCGCGAACCGTTCATTCAAGTAATTTACAAAGAAATGTATTTTTTCCTTTCCAATTTAATTTATGACATAAAAAATAGTAATAGAAATACCTATTGACTGTTATAATGATATGAATGATAATGCATAATACTAAATAGTTGAGGATCTGGCGGAGACTACTTTTCTTTTTAAAAACTTAACTCAACGCAGACGAAATCGCGAGCAAAAACTATTGAATTATAAATTGGAAGTTGAACCGTTATATATTTAGCTTTACTTTCCTCACGCGGTATCACAATAAACCATGTGAATGATGTGAAGGTGGTGTGAAGAACCCATAAATTTTATTTATTTTACATAGACCAACCTGTGGCTCTTATAACACGTCAAGATTACCAGACGTTCGGAAAGCAGATTCTGCTGTAATTTTTATGTGGATAAAAAAAGACAGAATAAAAGCGCTGCATCTGCTACAAGATGCAGCGGTCATTGAGGGGTGAATGGCGCCACACTGTCGCGTCGCTTCGGCTGCAAGCAATGTGGGCTCTTTCGATCTCGTAGTACTATAGTCCAGGAGCCGGTAACACTGAAAGCTCCGTCATGAGGAATCGAAATTTTCGTATGTTAATTAATAGTTGTTCGTTAGTCATGCTACAACTCAAAAACGGCTTGACCGATTTGAATTTTCTTTTTTGTTTTGTCCGCTCCAAGGTTAAGAAGAAATAAATAAACCCCAAAAAAACAGCTGAAAAATTGAAAAAAGCAATTATTATATATAATTTTATGTTTGAATCACTATTTTGGATTACGTTTAATAGATGACAGACGCGAAGCAACGAGTAAAAGCTAGTTAAATGGTAAGCATTAATTTACTAATTCACTAAAGCGAAAAATAATAATTGTTATAAAAATGAAAATTTTTTTACCGCTATCGCGATTATTGATTATTACCTGCAGTGTATTCGATTGTACGAAATTTTGTAATCTTTCAGAAAACTTGAAAAACGCAAATGCACGAGAAGACGGTCGAATATTATCCTCTATCACACACTTCATAGGTATGCGAAAAAAAAAATTGTTTTAACGCAACAAAAAGGTTTTTTTTTTAAATATTCCACTAATGGAAATGCTTTTTACACATTCCTTTCGAGAGTTGTGTACCCATATAAGATGAGTGATGAAATGAGAATTTTCGGAAAGATATGTGGGACTCCTATGTTGCTTTCAGTGTTACCGGCTCCCGCGCTAGTACGGTTAGTAAAGAGTTTGTACAATTCAACAAGGGTCATAGATTTTCTAGGATTTCCTGTATCGGAACACTTATCCTTAATAATATTATAATGCAGTGTGATTGCTTGTCGATATGTCCTTCAATCGCGTTGTAACGGTTCGACCGAGATCTTTTGTATGAGTATAGTTGTGGACCTAGAAATTACCTAGCATAGGTTAAGTAAGTTTTATCCCGGAAAAACAAAAGGTTAAAAAACTTGACTACACAAGCATAAAGTCAAGGATAAAAGCTAGTGTGAAATAAATAGGTACTTGAGTATTGAATATCAATACCTATGTATAATTATTATTGATATTACGAAGTCGAGTAGTAGAATTTATCGCCAACATTAATAAAATGACAATAATGATACTTTACAATCCCAAAACAAGCACCAGTAAAATGTGACTCACCACAAATTAATCCGAGCATCAAAACGTGGTTTGAACATTTCGCAGAATGATGTTTTCTCTGAACCACTATTGGATTTTATATTCCTTATTGAGAATTAAATGCATGCATCCATAGAGTTATAGATCATAGAGATGTAGACAATTCGACCGTAGCAATTAACATAGTCGCATGTGAAAAACCACTACTCCAGGGCACGGCCGCTCAAAGCTTCAAATATGTGAAAAGTGAAAAACAGTCAACATATCCAACCCTTGCACTTGCAAAAACCAAAGATGGTTGGTTGATTCCAAAAGTTTCACAATTGGTGGGGGCATTGCTATCCCCATTCTAAGACCCTTAATGCAACAAAACGAAAATCGCCAAAATGTAGATCCGACACTGTTAATTGCTACGGTCGAATTTTTTCCGCTTCGTATCTATGTGACTAAACGGATGATTCAATGTACGCGAGAACACATGGCGTCCGCTTTTTTGCATATCACTTTGCCCAAATCAATCATGGCAATTTTTATAGTTATGCCAATTTTTAGGGTATATTGTGTCTCACATTTTACATTTTGCAATGTCTAACTAATGTTAGTTTTTATTTTTTGGTGTCCGTGCTACATGACCATAGCACCTAAAAGAGCTCCTTGCAACTTATTTCTGATTATCGATCCTTTGTCGGTCCCAACATGTGATGTGAACAAGTTCGACAAAACAGCCACGAGTTATTTTTGTGACTCGAATCGTTACACGTGTCTCGTTAAGGCCATCATATAGTAGAATCTAAAATAGATCGGAAACTTATAGATGAGTCGCTTGAGCGGCATCCCGAGATTACACAGGAAATTGGTTAGATCTTATATAAATAAGTAGAGCTTACACAAGCTTTGACATCGTGGTCGACTCCGTGCGACTCATACAGAAAACTTAAAAATACAGCTGTGAAGATACCAAATATGCCATAGTCTGAGAAGCATACAAAACAAACTCAGCCGGGTATTTATTAAATGACAAACGATCAAACGATTCTTATTGAACGACTGGTCACTTCCTTTATAGGCATGAAGCCGTTTTGTAGGGCATTGGACGCTCTAGTATATTCCAGCTCTTTGCATATGTTACAGTCGAAACTCTTAGCCGCTTTAAAGTTTTTTTAACTGGAAATTGTAAAAAGCCACTAAAAGGGTAGGTAACAAATGAATTTTTACCCGCCTGCACGACGCAAAGGAGGGTAATGTGTTTATCAGTCTATGTATGTATGTATGTATCTGGCGCTCTGGAGACCAAACGCGTGGGCTGATTTTGATGATTCTGACGTCAATCGATTCGTGTTAATCTTGGAAGTGTCACTAAAGACATGGCAATAATCGAAATTCAATACGGCGACCACCAGACGCCATATTGTGAGAAAAAATGAAAATCGATAAACTATGTTAAATTGGGTATCATTGAATAGGTATTTGAAAATTATTATTAGATTTCTGTTATAATTTATCATTTGACTGTTTATGATTACGACAATCCAGTTATCTAGAATTCTGTTAAATAATATTGATTTAACAGTCGGGATCCATTATTGGGACGAATTGAACCGATTTAGATTTTTAACGGTTTTTGATTTTTTTAATTGAATATTTTATTCAGTTCAAACTACTAATTTACTAATTAACTTTTTCTTTCAACTTAAAACGATTACCTAATCATAACCAAGGGTGACCTGATCCAAGAGTATCCCTTGTTATTTTCATTAATCTCGTTCTCTTCTTCAGAGTTTTGACAGATATGCAGTAAAACTACTTTTGAACTGCTTTCGAATGCAAGCTTTTTAACTAATTACTATTCTTTACAGAAGCACTTTCAACCAGTCTGACTGTAACATACACATTCATTTAAAATGTACAGTTGAAGTTTTATGAAACCACTTTAACCACATCAAATAGTACCGGAAATAAGTGGTTCAGCCAACCTGCAATATTAAAATCTGATCTGAAAAAAATTAATTTCACGGTAAGCCTTTGACCGCGAGTAGTTACCACCTTATCGTTAAAATCGTGTCGCCAAGCGATTCAGCGTTCTGGTACGTTATCATGTAGAAGCTAATTAGGCGTAAGGTTTTAATGTATACTGCCATACCCCTTCCATTACAATACCATTTAGATACCTTGGAAAACAAGTGATCCGAGTGACATTGTATAAGTTTCGAGATATTGATGTAAATGCGCCAAACTATTCATACAAATCTCATTTGCACACAAAGTCATTAAAGTTTTCACTCGGTTTCAATGCAGTTATCCCAAGAAAGCGGAAATGCACATAATTCTATTTTAACCAAAATGTCACTTGGTTCACTTATGCACCAAGGTGCACTATCCGTAATTTGTTCAATATCGCAAGAAATATTCAAAGTTTGCTCCCAGAACGAGTTGCTTAGTGCAGATTGAGTTTCTTCGTTTCATCTCCGTATTCCTTTTTATTTTTCCATTTGGTTTTTTAACACAGTATTAAAATTCGAACGGTTTATAGATCTGTAAGTACACCCGACATCTTCGACTCTTTTCGACTATTAATTTGTCACAATATGTCTAGACCTCTAAGGAAAATAAATCGAAAGCAACACAAAATATTCCCTAACACGTAGACAAAAGCAATTTTAATACATCATCCCACAGATTTATGGCTGTTAAAAAACGATTTAGTAAGAACATTAA
This sequence comes from Hipparchia semele, assembly GCA_933228805.2. Lineage (NCBI taxonomy): Eukaryota > Metazoa > Arthropoda > Insecta > Lepidoptera > Nymphalidae > Hipparchia > Hipparchia semele. The sequence continues at coordinate 4,074,363 of OW121717.1, read as the reverse complement.
AATCCTCATTTTATGCCCTTTGTTTGAAAGGATTAGAATTTAGATTAGTGACATGGAAAGGGCGGAAATGGCTTCAATATTTCTGTGACACTAACGAACGAAAGATAAGACAGCCATATGATATGATTTTTATTTTTCAGTACAATAATTAATTATTCTGCTTTTGACGCTGGACTTTAGTGCGAGTGTCATGCGATGAATAATTAAATAAATCAGGTAAATACTTGATAAAAGTCAAACGACTAATATTTTTTTATAAACTTAAAATAAAGGCTTTTAATATTATAACACAATGAGATTTTTTTTTGAGCTTTCAAGTTTTTTGTTAGACAAAGAGAGCTACTCGCTTATGGCGTCACAAGGGATACACTCTTTTTTCGTTTTAGAAAGAGACAAATACAGTCGCAATACAACATCTTATAACTTATCTGTTTTTTGACCAATTTATTTTCTGTTTTTACAAATGTTATTCTTACATGTTATACCTATTTAACATGTTTGACCATTCAGATTTTTTCTCTTGGCGGACTATAGCAAAATAATTCTAACCTTTGCTTGCCAACTGTACCTAATTGGTAAAAAGACTACCGCGAAACTGAGCTTTGAATATATTGCTGTTGAAACAATGATAGGTATTATAAACACGACGCCGCTCGACAGCAAACTATTTAGTTACTACCACAGAATACATAAATAAAGTACTGCTACTAGTTACTACTAAAAGTTATATAATAAGAGTTACTAAAAACACCACTTCTTAATAAGCGATGGTCTTGTGTGATGAAGAGCAGAAGATGATTATTCATTCTTGGTTTGAAAGTACTCAATTTGTACGTGGCCGGAAATACGGACACCGGAAAAGCGTTCTATACCTTTGCGATTCGATTACGATTTTTTGCGATTCGTAACGTAAGTTATAGATAGGTAGAAAACAACCACAATATTAACTGTAAATTGTTCTACATTTATCCAAATAATTGTAGTTATTACTATGCGCATAGTGGTTTTTAAGGTAAGATTTTTTACACTCAACTAATTTCGCCCGAGACAACAAACACCTAAAACCCACTTCACGACCCGGGCTCGTACAAAAACCCGGGCCGCCCTTCAATAGAAAATCGCTATTCACGACGTCGTAGTTTCAACCGATAAGCAGCTAAGGCTGGACAAAGGTTTTCATATGTCCCTGTCTCAAGCACTTGTAGCAAGCGAAATTATATCTACGACTCGTTTGATCGCTACGTTTCGTCCATTGAAATTTATTTTACTGGGACCATTGAAACTTTAACTTCGCACCTTATATTGAGCTTGTACGGTCCTTGTGAAACCGTACAATTCGCCCAGTCATCATTCACGCATTATTATAAATACGCCTTTCGTTTACTCATACGTCAGTGCATACTATCGCATCGCGCTCACATTACTATAATTAAGTTATTAGCCTAAGGGGCCAATAAACTGAAACCTTAATTTAAACTTTCAGTATTATGGACTCTGTCTGAAATAAATGATTATTTATTTTATTTATTTATTTAAAATTTTTTACCATACTAAGCCAAAAGGAAAGGTTTACGAATGTTCCGCGGTAGCAGCACCGTAGTAGACAAAGCAGCGCAAATTAGACCAAGTTAAGTTTAAATGCTAAAAACCCAAGGGATATGTAAGTTTCTTGTCAAAACCAACCATTTTTTATTTGTCACTAGCTTTTCATCAAGCGGTCAAATTGGACACGGTGTCTATTCTGTGCTAGTAGGTACTCCGCACCATGGGAAATAACACTGAATATTTTTAACACCGTGCATCTGTGAATTTCCCTTATGACTTGTCAATTTTCGCCGGCAGAGGTACGGAATCGAGATATTGAAGTCGCAGATAATGTAAAAGTATTGGCGCCCCAAACGTTACAGGGGACCTACACAAAATTCATTTTCCAAAGCAATCATTGAGCAAGGGTGAAAACATTGAGAAAATATACCTGTCAGCATGGATTCGCATTTTATATATCGTAAAAGGCTGAAAAGGAGATGTTTTTTTGTTGAAGACGTGTACGTATCAACAAGAGAACTGATGATGCGATGGGCTTCTAGATCAACAACAAGTATAAATTAATTATTAATTAATTAAAATTTAAAACACCCCCGACACGTGAATCTATATGAATACCTAGTAGCTACTAATATCTACCAATATCTACCAGCTTACTTCACATATCAAATTCTCGCAATTCAATCTACTATTACAAAAATGAATACAATAAATCATTCATGTTTTCATATTAATTACGTGGGTTTGTTCATTTTTTCATTTCAATTTTTGTTCAAGTTCCATTGTATCATTATTATTAATTCTTTTGTTCACAATATCTATCATCTACTTTCATACAACCTATGATTGTAAATGTGGATGATTTTAAAGTAAATCCAGTGAATACAAAGCTCTGATATAACATTATCTTCTCTTAATTGCCTCGTGGGCTCTTGGGGTGATAAGGTTGCTTATTTTTAGCGCAAAGATTCGTGCTTATCAACTTAGCGCGTAAATGCGGCATTCTTAGTTGAATCGTTACTGAAGGTCGTCGTGAAAGTTATCACGTAGTAGTAGGGGTTTTATTAGAATAACTAGCTGATTCACGCAACTTCGTCCGCGTGGAAAAAGTTTAGAGTGACTTGCTTCTATCCGCGAGAAGTTATGCCTTCTATCTCCGATAATATTTGGTAGATCTTCACTAAAATTGGACGAAATATTTCTAATAATACACAATTTATAATAAAAAAGAGTTATTAAATTCGGTTTAGACTTAACGAAGTTATGGAGCAAAATCAACAAAAACTTTCATCCCTTATCTCGGATAAAACTTATTGTTTGTCAGGATATAAAGTATTTTATATATTGACCCGAAGTATCAGCTACCATTATATCAAACCTGCAAATCCATGTAGTAGTTTTTGCGTGATGCGCGCACAGACAGACAGATTCAAAAAAATTGTTTTGGGCTCAGTATCGATAATAAAGCAACCTCCGATTAAAATTTTCAAAATATATTTAATGTACAGAATTCATCCCGTTCGTGCAAGTTTTCTCACGATATTTTCCTTCATTGTTGAAGCAAGTGATATTTAATTGCTAAACGCACTTCGCTCCGAAAATTCAAAGGCGACCAGAGAGACCAAAGAGAATCAAACCTGCGACTCCCCGAATGTGAGATTTCAATCCTAACCCAGGTATTACTGCTTTTAGGGTTAATGATTATTACCTGATATTAGACGCATCGTACGCATGATAGCTCGTAACACCCTCTGATAGGAAAACCAACTAACATAATTTTTTTCAATTATTTTGCCGCTTATACTTATTTACGAAAAATAGGTAGGTACTTAATTAATTTATTAATATTATATATAAATTACATTTAAATTTAAACTTCATAGTGATAATAATAAATTATGGAGATAAATACTCGGAGTTTACCTGCGAGATCAATTAATCAGAAATGAGGAGAACCGTAGATAAACCAGATTTACCGACATACCCGTAGCTCATAGAGTCGCATAGCTGTAGTGCTATAGGCGGGCTACATGGTCCCAAGAACTATATGATCGTTGAGGTGACAACGTGGCAACCTCAGTGTTGGTAAACCCCCCACTTAGGTGGACCAACGAATTCTAGGGAGCCGCTGGATACAGGGGGACAAGACCGAAGCTTGTAAAAGTCCTTACAAGAGACTATTGTCCAGAAGTCGACATCTATCATCTATATTATGTCCATCTCTTAGATCCATATTATCTCTTTGCTAAATTTGATCAAAATCGGTTCAGCATTAGAGCTGTTAAAAGTGGCAGACAGACAGACATAGCTTCACATTTAAAATATTAAACGAATCAAGAGAAGAGAGTATAAAAGATTGGAGAACAAAATATGCTGCGCTTCACAGTAAATATACCAGGTTATGTAGCCTTGGTGATGAAAAATATACATGCCGTTTTTAAAGTCACACAATACACTGGACAAACTATATGTTTGAAACGCGAATTATTAACGCGCTGCACATGTATTCATAAAAAAATAATTACCTTGTAATGACAGCAGCAATATTAATGTCCGCATCGCGCCACGTGCTTTTATATCTCCCATTGCGACGCTGAAGTGTTTTTAATCCGCCCACACACGTAGTTTATGACATTTTACACACCACATATACACTGACGCCAATTTTAAAAAGGCATGCACTTTACATTTTTTATGACGTAATACAATTTTATTTGAGCACTTGTTACGTAGCGAGTTCGTAGTTCGCACTACGGCGTAGCAGACGGGCATAGAGCGGACAGCTGAAATACGACTGACGATGTAGGTTAGGCTACGTTCCACTTAACTGGAGGTCAACCTGAATGCAAGCTAATGCAAACTTTAAGTAGAGTCGTTTATAAAACGTATAGAAATTTTCGTATTCTGTATCTACTAGATATTGAATTAATAATTTAAGGAATTGTAATATACAACTAAGATCTTACAATAATAATCTCAGTAAGAATTCGAAATGGAATCTCTGGTTTTGGGCATAATAATATGCTGATTAAATTAAAACACATTAATTATGAAATAACACAGTCAAAACTCAATACGAATCTTCTTTAAAGTAAAATTAAAATTATTTAGTGAAAAAACGTTAAGATAGACTGAGAATTGTATAGATAACATTTGAGGTTTGAGGTGAATAAACTTAGTCAAAAAACAGTCGATCGCGTGACATGAATTGTTGTGTGTCGCGGTCGCATAACTCAAAGTCTACTTTATGTTACATTACAATGTATGCTTTGTTTTGACCTGCCTCTAGGCCGTCCATCCATTTATATGTAATTACTAGCGGACGCCCGCGACTTCGTCCGCTTCTTCATTTCACAATCAACAGTTCCTAAATCCCCACAATTTAGGTGGGCTGAACCCCTGCAGCATCAGAATTGAGGAGTTGGAACCCGAAATTTCTTTCGGCATCATCATCATCATCAGCAGCAGCAGCAACAACAGCAACCCAACAACAGTTCCTTACTGAGTTCAGGTCTCCTCTCAGATTATCTAGGCCGCTGATGTTTTTGATTTTTATTTTCTTTTAACAATAAATAATGAGGTATTTGACATTTTTTTTTATTTACTTAAAATAAAGGTTTTTAATATTATATTATTATTTAATACTAGCTGTTGCGCGCGACTTCGTCTGCTTCAATTTCTGTTATTATAATCGGGATTAAGAAGTTTTTAAAAGAATATATTTTAAAAATGGATAATTTTAAATATGGATAATCCCCGTTTTTGCAACATTTTTCACTGATGCTTCGCTCCTATTGGTCGTAGCGTGATGTTATATAGCTTAAAGCCTTCCTCGATAAATTCCTCGAAAAACACAAAAATAATTTTTCAATTCGAACCAGCAGTTCCTGAGATTAGCGCGTTCAAACAAACAAACTCTTCAGCTTTATATATTAATGTAGATTATTTTGTCATCTTTCTTTTAAGTTTCTATGACATCACGATTCAATAGCTCCAAACACTCTCCAAAAAAATTTCGTTATATAAAACAGCTTAAAAAACTTATTTGTTTTTTGACCGATTTATTTTCTGTTTTCACAAATGTTATTGTTACATGTTACATTTTCGATTGTAGTTAATGAGTATCCACATTTTGACAACAGTCAAGTACCCAATTACACATTTTAAAGGTCCGAGTAAAGCTGAATAAACTGAAATCACCCACTAGTCTGAACTGAACTAATGACGGCGGCGAAAGGTTGCTAATTATTTTGTATTGATCGTTTTAAATTCCCAGTACACTTTTAGAAACGCGGCAAACTTTACATTCTCTCCAGAGGGAAATTGGTGTTGCATTAGTGGAATGTATAAATGTCTAACTGGTGAATAATTTATTCACTAAAATGTAAAGGTGCTTTCAGAATAACTGATCGTTTCACAATTTACTTGTGACTGAAACAAATCTCGTATCTGTGGACGTGTGTACCAACAGTTTCGTAACAGTTATGGATCTATATACAAACGTAAAAATTATTTTAACAAATACGAATTCAAACACACAAAGTATATCAACTGTGCCTATAAAATTTGAAGAGTTCACTCGATTTCTCCAGGATCCTATCATCAAATTCTGACCATTCAAAAAAAGAATATTCCAAATCGGTCCAGGCGTCTTCGAGTAATCGGGAAACATACAGTCGCGGACAGAAAATGTTTACCACCTTAAGATTCATAATTGCATGCACACATCTGTGTCAGAAGGTCGATATGTGATTTGATTAGCCATAGATCATAGACCACATAGTAATCTGTGTCATAGACTTTTTAACATGTAGCGGTGCTTAGACAGTTCTTTAGCGGTCTCTTCAGTAGGTGACTGCTAAATAGGTTAGATGTAGAAAACCTTTTTTGGAACAAAAAGTCCTTACTAATGTTATAAAATAATGTGAGTGTTTGTTTGTTTGTTGTTGGTTTGTCCTTCCATCACACAGCTACGGAGCAATAGATCCACATGATTTTTTGCATGGATATAGTTGAGGATTTGGATAGCGACATTTATCCCGGAAAAATAGAAGGTTCCCATGGAAATTTTAGAATCCTAACTTCACGCGGACGAAGTCACGGGCAAAAGCTAGTAATTTTAATAAATAGATATTATCTCATATAGACACGAGCACAGGACACGAGTTACCAAAATATGAAAACGGAAGTAATAATCTAATGAAACAAAGAATCTTTATTTCTTAATTTTATTATTGAGAAACTAGACGATATTAGTATAAATAAATAATTAGCTTAATTAGCTTCCATTCGCTGCTATGACAACACGTAGACTCTCTCGCATAGACGCGACAAGGCAATAAGTCAGTTCATATCATCTCATACCCCAGTGCAATGTGATCTAAGAGTTTGAGGATTTCTTTGATTCTGACAGTCCTAAAAGCTAGCTTTGAATCATTAAGCCCCATAAATTTTCAGTTTCAAATCAGCAGATCGAGCGGGCTATTGGACGAGATGACTGCCACGGTGCAGATTGAACCATGGAATAGTAGCTCGGCGCATTATCTTGAACTTAGGTTGTCGGAATTTTGCTGCAGAACATCGATGTAAAATGCTGCAGAAACACCACGCATCACCGTAGCTCATCCACCTCCTTTTGACTGTTTTTGACTGTGGATGCTAGCAGCATCATTATGATTCAATGCACAATATGAAATTCACCATTAGAATTATGATTAAGCTTGCCATTTATTTTGTATATTTAAATTTCAAATAACAAATATAATATTTTTGATATTTAATTGTCACTTTTACAAGGGCAATGATGCTAATGTGTCAAACTTGAATTTCGGAAATGAGTTTTATTACTAACATTTGTATAGAAAAGACATTAATACTTTTTTTTGATAAAACGATGCATGAAATTTTTATAACGTAACAAATGCCTTGATATAGCATTATAGACCTTACTGAACGCAGGGTTACGAAGAATCTAATTTGAAAAGTGGTAAACATTCTTTGTCCCCGACCGTACATAAAAAAAAGATTCCGACGAATTGAGAACCTCCTCCTTTTTTGGAAGTAGGTTAAAAACAACGCCTTACCTTAGATCTAGTTTGGATTTACAATCAACATTAGCAGCAACACATCAGCGGTTCACTAATCAGCACAGAACTCTTCTCAGAGAAGGGTTTTAGGCCATAGTGCACCATGCTGGTCCAAAGCAAATTGACAGACCTCATCACACCATTGAGATTATTATGGAGAACTCTCAGGCGGGCAGGCTTCCTTACTAGGTTCTCCTTCGCCATTAAAGTATGTGATTTTTTTAAAGAATACCTATTAGCCAAGCTAAACTTGACTTATATTCTCTTCTCCCCTCCAAATAAGCGGAAAGCTTGTGCTAGAAGTGGGTACGACAATAGTGCAACTTTTAGTTTTCAATCCGCACCTTTAAGGGCTATTGAGGCTTTTTTGGAATATTGTAGGTAGGTATATCATTCCGAAAAGGTATGTGGTTTAACACACGCGACATACTCTTGTCATAATATTATGCACGTCTGTAAAAATGCTATCGCAAGTAGGCCATAGTCCATACGGTCCTCTCATTTACTTCCCGAGGCGTTATGTAACGGACGAGCTCCTTTTTATCAGATACAATATAAAAGGGTACGGAATCGATGAAGGCCGGAGATAGTCCTGCCAGCACTTTCACTCGCATCTCGACGAGTTTGCTACATCATGGGGCTCTATTGAGCTCTTGACAAGCACCATTCATATGACTACCTGAATATTACATAGAATATTTTGTATACAGAACATGAAGTAGGTGAGAATTTCTTAGCTGTCTACAGTTTTTTAGGCTTCTGAAAAAAAAAAACGGAATATGGGATCGCTCGGTTGTCCGTCTGTCTGTCCGTGTATCAAGGCCCTTTTTTCCCAGGCACGGCTTGAGGTACTTTAAAATATACCGAATACAAAGGTCAATGGTCTCTTAATGTGAAAATTTCAAGTTTCTAGTTAAACTCAATGAAAAATTACAGTTTCTCAAAGCTTATTTCTACACAAAATTCCTAGTAACGTTTTGCTATTAATTTAAATCTAGGCGCATTTATTGATGAGATTATTTATGAGAAATGAAACTAAGCAGGTCATTGTCAGTAACATAGTTACTTTAAAGTCAGCTAGCACTTGCCCCAGCTTTGCGCGTGTACACTTACTTATCCTATATGTGTTTTACATACTTTCTTTCCTCTTGAAGGGAGAACTGAATTGGAATCTACTAAAGAAAGAAGTAATAAGCGTAAACATTGGCAAACGCTAATAGCAACTTTGTTAAGTATTACATAACTATACTTAAACGGTATATAAGTTCATCATCGTCAGACAAAGCAGGCAAAGTCCGATCTCTTCAAATAATTTGCCTGGGCGGATTTATTCTTTCCACCTTATAGATACATCCTTATCAGGTATCTGAATTTGTTATACTTGTCCCACATACCTACTAATGTCAGTCAATTATTTATTATCAAACAGAAATATAATGTAACGAATACCTGCGCTTTTTCTGGCAAAAAAATCTCTTTGCCGTAACTTTAATTAAAACTTACTCAAACTCGTACCTAAAAACTTCTAGGGTGCTAGGACTAAGTCAGGGGTGAACTACCCGCTACGCCAACTATCAGCTAGCAAAATCTAAATTCGAATTATAAATCGTAGTGCTATAAAACTAAAGACGTGAAATACCACCGCCGGGACATTATCCCGCTGAGGCAGTCGAACAATGTCGAAAGGAATTTCATTAAATTCTACGCTCACTTATTGATATGGAGGCCAGACGTTCTAGGCCGGGTCGCACTTTATTAAGACATCATATAAATGTCGGGAGGGATGTACGTGACAATACGCCGTATTGGATTGCTAGGAATAAGCGACGTATTTCAGGGTGAACAGAGGAAAACGCTCAAAACGCTTGTAGGTACAAAATGTTCAGCGAAATAGCAAGGGCGTTTTTTTTTTTTTTTTAACTTTACATTTACAAGTATATATAGTAAGTAAATAAAAAAGGTAAATAAAAAAGGCTGAACATTTTGAACAAGCGCTTTCCCCACCACAAATGTGAGTCCTGTGATATTGCGATATCTGTTTTAGTACGTTTCGTATTACGCATGCGATTTCACACACTATCTTTTAAAAATGAGCCCATGAAAGATTTATGTTCCTACAAGAAATAAGTGCAAAGTACAAAATGCACTTTACCATCAGTTGACCTTCAAACTTTATATGCTTGTTATATAAAAGTTTAGAGCACACAGCCGCATCGTGAGACGTGTTCACACTTACTCACTGAAAATAGGTTTCCAATAGTAGATAAGAACCTAATTTTTGCAGACGCTTATCAAGTACATAATAATTGATCAAAGAGTGTGATAGTATGTATTGTATGTATCGAGCATCAACGTGTTAGAAGTATGAAGCCAAGCCTTGGAGCTACGTTTGTTTCTGAAAATAATTTGCTTTTTCCAACGTATTGTGTTGTACCTATCTCAGATTCATCAGCCGTTATAGAGACTCTTTTGGATTCCATCGCTCCAACTAGTTGGAAAGCGCCCTACAATCCACTTACCGAACATTGGTAGTTATTGATATCAGACATGCAGTGGCTTTTCAACTCGAAATATCAATGGACCTCCAAATGACTTTACCTGCCTTAAGAGGCCTGGATACCCAGGTTCTGATTTTGACGTAAGTACCTTAAAACTGGTTTATGCTTCAGATATTATGATAGTAATAAAAAAAAGACGTGTGGTACTCGGGGACTGCCGCGGTAAAGCTATTGCATAGCATTTTTTATCAACGCACGCTGGCCCGCGATAGAAGCTATGCAATAGCTTAAAAATTACATGTTAAGGATCCAACCCTGCTCAAGGGAGTGTTGAGCAGGGTTTTAATTTTATAAAAAAAAATGTATTCGAAAGAATAATGATCAAGCGAATGATCGAATATCTACTACTTATGTCTCTGCTCCATGTACGGACACTCTTATTATGACAGCTTTATAGGCAAAGATTAAATGCGTTTACGTATCGTTTCTCTATCCGATTGTTGGCAAATAATAAAACCGTGATTACTCCATTGCAAACAGAGCAACGTGATGCTAGTATTTATGCGTCACAACTGCTATGCAGTTCAGGCGCGCCACTGTTTGCCGGCGGCGACGACCTTTTCAGCGAGAACAAACAATACTGAACAAATATCAAATGCGAGCATTTTCATGCGCTACTCTCTCCGTACTGCCTTCCACATTCACTTGAAGCGCTGTAGGCGATAAATTAAATGAATTACAAATCGTATATTGTTCAAATGCGCGATACGAGTGTACCCCTTTTAAGATATTACTTTTGCATAAAGACCTACTGTACCTTTTAAGATACGAGTATTACCTACTTCTGTATAAATACGCATTCGTTATTAAAGACTTTTTTAACCGACTTCCAAAAAAGGAGGAGGTTCTCAATTCGTCGACATCTTTTTTTTTAATGTATATTCCCCGATTACTCAAAGACGCCTGGACCAAATTGGAAAATTATTTTTTGTTTGAAAGGGTGTACTTCCCAGGTGGTCCCATTGTCATCAATCTGATCTGATGATGGGATCTTGGAGAAACCGAGGCATAATTGATGATAGATATACTTTGTTGTGGCGTTTGAAGTCGGTTTTGAATTTTACATACGCTTGGGGCTAGTCTAAACTGAGAAAAGTGACGATACTCTCCTTTACGAGTATCAACCGATAGATAGGATCTACCCACTCTTGAACAAAAAGTTTCCCGCATGGACTCGGTCTTGCGCTAGCTGTATCCAGCGGCTCCTTGCATCTGATATCGTAGTTCCTTTTGCCTATTAAATATTGTACCTATTGATTTAGTGTTAACATTACAATAACCATTACCTATTTTTAACCCCCGACAAAAGCAAGAGATATTATAATATGTAATTATTATAATATTTTTTTATACTACACATGTCGGGGGTATTTTAATTTTTTTATTTACACTTGTAACACTTAACACTTATCATCAGGTGACCCGCCTGCTCGTTTGCTCGCTAAAAATATAAAATAAGTACAACAACAACACTTTTAATTGACGTTCTTTCATTACTCTCATATACATTTTTAAGTAGGTACATAAATATAGCTCTCTCCTGTTTATTTCTGTAGTTGATGTGCCTAGACCAACACATGAAACATTTTAAATTGAAAACTGAATAAAACAACGCAATCGCAATCCTCTTTGCTCATTTGAAATTTTGCAATGGAAGGGTGCCTGCCCTCAGAAATGGAGCGAAGTGATACCCAGTAATATCCTAGGTTATGATTGAAATCTCACATTCGGCGGGTCGCAGGTTTGATTTCCGGCACGCACTTCTTAATTTTCAGACCGATGTGCGTTTAGCAATTAAATATCACTTGCTTCAACGATGACGACCTCCCTGTCGCGTTGTGGTCTTATAACTGGGAGGTCTCCGGTGCGATTCCCGGCGGTTTGGTGATAATTTCTGAACTGTCTCTGGTCTGGTCTGGTGGAAGGCTTTTGCTGAGGCTAGTTGCCACCCTACAGTCAAAGACGTGCCGCCTAGCGATTTAGCGTTCCGGCACGATGGCGTATAGAAACAGATTTGGGTTATGGGTTAAATGTACAATCCCATACCCATTACCCATAGTGACATAGGCAATCATTTATTCCAAAAAAACAGAGGGATCCCGCGAGATTTTTAAAAACCTAACTCTGCTCGGACAAAGTCGCGGGCAAAAGTTAGTGATAATATAATAAAATAGGGCACCATATCTTACATAACCATCAAACAACTTTGTTTCAGTTCGATATAATATAACCAACAAGACAAACATTTTAAACAAGTTTAAAACAGTCTAAGTAATACTTGCTTATGTAACTTTCAACTTTGATAGCTAGTTCGTGTTTTCATTTGAAACATAATTATCCACATAAGATCTTTGGAGAATTTCACAAAACATGTTTGAGTTAAATATTGGTAATCTTAAATGAATGCTTTTTCTTTCTTTCTTCTTCCTTCTTTTATTCGGGAAGTTTTTATAGTTTTCCACTGTAGAATTTCTTACTGGGTATAACCCAGTCTACTTTTTACTATTGTCTAACAATGCAAGCAATGATATTCCATAAATATGTATAGTATAAAATGTCGTTGAATGCAAGTGTTAATTAAAAATTTAAAACAACCCCGACATGTTACAACTAATCGCTAGTCAGTAATCGTTAAAATAAAAATAATATGTAATCTGCTATTTGGGGCGGCGGCCATCTTAGACCGATATTCATCAAACATAGCTAAAAACACTCCTAACTAATTCACCTTTCAAACAAAAGAAACAAAATCAAAACTCACCTTTGTAGGAGGTGTGCGTGGAAGAAAGTTCGTAGAGTCGGTTCCTACGTTCACGCAATCTTTTATAGGTATCTTTTCATATCTTTTCATAAAAGTAGAGATAGAACTTTTCAATATTTTAAACATGAGAGAATTAGGTAAATACCTACCTGTATAAAGCCATCCACGAATGTGCCAACAAGTTGACTATCAACTCGTTTTAAACAATAGGTAAAATAAACACAGATCGGGCCAACAATTCCAGCATTTCCAACCCATCTAAACTAAGCATCTAATGTATGATCTAAAATTGGAAACAAGCTCGCTTTGTATGGAGGTTTGACATAGAAATAGGAATACAAATACCTAATGCCTACCTACTCACTTGAAGTTCTCGCCCACAGTAATTATAACGTTTGCATTTACCTAATAACCTCATTTTTATCCATTCTAAGAATATTTTATTTTTATATATTTACGTAATTATATAATAAGTCTAGGCAACCTTACTAAAACTAATACCCAATCTGTGCTTACTAATATTATATATGCGAAAGTGTGTTTGCTTGTTTGTTAGTTTGTCCTTTAATCACGCAGCAACGGAGTAATGGATCGACATAACTTTTTTTGCATTGCTATTGTTTGGGACTTGGGAAACGTAGCATTTAAGAATTATTTTTTTTAAGATATAAAATCACAATACTGAAAAAGACTACGCAAAATAGGATGCGAAATTCCTTTTTATTATTTCTAAGAAACAATTACAAATCAAACATTCGTTCGAGTCAATTTGTGTCTTAAATGATAGGTCAATACTACCACTGGTTCAGAAAGCAGATTCTGCTGATAAGAGCCACCATGAAACTCGCCTCACTTTCAGTGAATAGCTTTATCGATAAAAAAAAGATACCTACCGACCGAATTAATAACCTCCTCCTTTTTGGGAGTCGGTTAATATCTATCTGTCGATACTCGGTTAATATCGGCTGTCAGTGATTATTTTGCGGAGAGTTGATTGCGAAGCTGATTTGTTTACCTATATATGTATGCGTCGAGAGTCTTCCGCGCAGGCCCTCACGGGCCTCGGGGTAACCGCTCGGGGCAATGGCCCCTTTCGGTGGAATCCAGCGCCGCCTGCAACGACAGGCGGGGCACTGGGTTGAACCGGATCGGTCCGCGGTGTCACGTCCGGGGGAAATGTCAACTCCGGGTGTGTCCTGCTGCCGTGCGATCAAGCCCGCGTGAAGTCGCGGGCGATCTGCGACCTGCAGCAGGGTGGTAAGTCCAGGGAGTGCTTACACCCGCCGCTCAGCGAGGTCGAGCCCACCGGTGGTGTACCGGCGAGCGCCCATCAGCCAGCGGCGAGGAAGCGGTCGTGTCCGGGTAGGGCGGGCTCATGCACGGGTTGTGCAGAGCTCCGCGATGCAATCCAGGATCAGCGGAATGGGATCACGCTGCTCCTGGATGGCCACCAGCACCTTGTTAAGGGTGCTGATGACGTTGGTCAGTCTGGGGTCCAGCGGTCCGCGGGGAGGCTTTGGTGCAGCGGGCGGCGCAGCAGAGGAGGTGGGGGGCGCAGCGGGGCGACGCGCTTGCGCGCGCTTGCCACGCTTGCGGCGGCGTTTGCCCGGGCCCTGTGGCTGGTTGGCGGCAGCCATGAGCGACCCGGGCGCATCGGCCTCCGATGCGTGGGCGGTGGTGGAGCGCGCGCGCGCTGGTGCAGCGGTGCGCGCGGTGGTGCCTGCCCGGCGGTTGCGCAATTCCTTGCGGAACACCGGGCAGTTGGCGTTGTTGGCCGTGTGCGCGCCGCCACAGTTGGCGCACGTCGGCGGTTCCTCCCGGGGACGCTGGCACTCCCGGGCCGGGTGAGACTCCCCACACCGCACACAGGCTATGGGCCGGTGGCAGTTGTGGGAAGAGTGCCGGAACTGCTGGCACCGATGGCACTGCGCAGGGCCTTTGCGGCCGCGCCACGCCTCGATGGTAATACCGGGCATACAGAGGAGCTCATGCACCTCGTATATGCCCGGCATGAGGTCCGGTGTCCGCTGCAGCTGCGCGAACATGAGGCATCCCGGTCTGCCCGGGCGAGCGGGGATCGCTCGCACGTGCTCCGGGACGTACCCGAGCTCGCGCAGCTCTCGTTCCACTAATGCCGGCTCGGTGTTAGCCGGCAGGCCGCGGATCGCCACCTTCACGCTCCGGTCGGCGGGCAGCGAATAACAAAACCAGGAGATCCGCGCACTACTCTCCAGCTGCGTGAGATAGCGCTGGATGGCGCGGAACTCCTGGTCTGACTTCGGCATGAAGCGGACGCCCTTGCCTATATATGTATTAATTTTTTTTAAGGAACATTAGCCAAGCAGACCTTGACTTATATTCTCCTCTCCCCTCCAAATAAGAGAAAAGCTTGTGCTAGGAGTGGGTACGACAATAATGCAACGAGTGGGGCTCGAACCTGCGACCTTTTAGTTTTCAGTCCGCACCATTAACCGTTGGGCTATTGAGGCTTACTAATTATTCCTACACTCTATAGGTACCTCAATAAATGTAGGTATGTGTGAGTATTTAGATTATATTCGGTTCATTTGTTTGTTATTTTGGTTTAACAATGAGGTTACGTCTGCGTCACACGCGAATAATTTAGGTAGAATTCAGGTTATTTAATTCAAACTAGTTTATTTAGCAAACCCACATCGGGATATTTGGTAAATTAAATATTCTATTTTACAATAAATTAAATTAGTTTTGGTACTGGGAGAGCGTTGCGTTGCGTGTTGCAACTGCATGCAAATTTCATTAAGCTCATATTAAACATTAATAACTGAAAATGAGCAATAAAGTTCCGCCCAAGGGTCTTCAATAATAATTTTCCGGCAGTGAGACATTTATAACTGATCAGAATTTAGACATTATGTATTAGTCCATACTTGGTAGGTACTTATAATATGAATTCACGATCGACAATTTTTTAATGTCACCATGGGACAACAACACCTAAAACAACGGAATTATTGTCGATTATGAATTCATATTATAGGTAAGGTACCTACCAAGTATGGACTAATACATAATGTCGCAGTGTTCCCGTAAAAAAAGTCCCGGCTGTTAATCCTGATGCTGCTGGGTACTGTCCACCTAAACTGATGGGATTTAGAGACTCTATTATTTATTACAAGTATATCATGAACTCCAGGCTCCAGCTGTTTTTATCGTTGGGTTTGTTTTGTAGCCGTGCGAAACCGTGGCGGGTCAATTAGTAATGAATCTTCTCTAAAACAAAAAATACCCTTGAAGGTAGGTATATTCCATAGGTAACTTAATATTCAATTTTAATTATTATAATATTGTTTTTAAGTACCTAGACCATTAAAATGGACGAGCCGAACGATTGATGAAAAGTTTAATCAAGGTTTCAATATTTACCGACATCGAGATTCCACACCCAATGTTAGCGGACAGTAATTGCATTCGCAGAATCTAATGGGTAAACCTCCTAGACGTTAAAGCAGGTATTGATGCGTATAGATGGTACACATACCTACTCAGGCGAATGAAACTGTTTTGAGTTGAAGGCGTCAAATAACACGAGCGGCACACGAGATCGTATCTATACTTTCGATCTCGTGTGCCGCTTGTGGACTGCGCGATCATAGATGATACACTATACCTTGCGTGATAGCGCTGGCGTACGAAACAGGTGCAGTAACTGCACGCGTAACTACCTACTCTTACCGCGCATGTAATAGCGCTGGACTGACTAATGATAGCCGTTATACCGATTCAGCAATGACTGACTTGCTGATGATCCCATACCTCCACTTTTTTATTGGACAAGATAGTCCTTGACTGCGACCTCACCTGATGGTAAGTGACGATGTACTCTAAGATTGATGGTAGCGGACTAACGGAAGATGGAAGAGGTGAAAGAGGATGGAAGAGATGAGAGATGGAAGAGATGGAAGAGGTATGGCAGTGTACGCCATCGTACTGGAACCCTAAATCGCTTGGCGGCACGTCTTTGACGGTAGGATGATAACTAGCCACGGCCAAAGCCTCCCACTACCCACTAAACCAGACCAGAGACAATTTAAAAATTATAAATTCCCTAATTGACAGGTAATCTAGTAGAGGAGAAGGTGGTAATGTGACCCCCGCAGATATATTGGCCCCCTTTGATATTTATACCTTAGAGTCACGCTGCCTAGTATCTCTTTAGGGAAACGCAGAGCTCCTTTGACGGTATTGATTTAGTACTTACTAATTCCGGTAGATGACTTTACGTTCTTTTATTATTGGAACCAGTCGAAACCTGCAACTGCCAAACTTTTAAGACCGCTCCGATTATAATTAAATTTTTGCGGTAAAATTCAAGTTTTGGCGTTGGTGCTTCGTAAATTGTGCACGATAAAGGATTTCCTATGGGATTTCGAAGGTAAATAGACAAAAAATCTAATAAATTTACGAATTATGATGTGTTTATCTATCCTTTGATATTTCTAATTTGGCCCCCTCATATTGTTTGTAATATGGACCCGGGGGGCCATATAACATGTATGAGCGACAACTTTTTATATATTTTTTATGATAGAGGGGGAAGCGGTGCTAATCGGCGTCAGAGAGACGCTACATCCAGCAGTAGTTCTGAAAGTGATGTAGTTCTGGAAACTGACTCAGAAGTTGATGAAAATATCTGTCCAAATTTGGTACCTGAAAGCTCAGATACGAACTGCACTATTTAAGCGACAGACGGGGAGAGGAGTGGATTCAGTGCCAGAGTTGCAATTTATGGGTTCACACAGCCTGTTCAGGTCCGGATGGCCAATATTATATCTGCGATTTTTGCCGTTAGGTTTTCATGACATTGAATATATTTAATATGGCCCCCAGGGTGCCATATAACCCTCACTGGATCTCAAGTTGCCAAATTTGAATACATTTGGAATATATTTGTTTTTGATTATTATGTGGCTGTTTCATTTATTCTAAAGCCTAGCATGCATAGCCAAATAAATAAGGAACACTGTAATGTATTTATTCGATTTCTGAGTATGATATTTTGAACATGAAGCCCCAAATACAAAGTAGGGGGCCACATTACCACCTTCTCCTCTACTTACCAAGTTTAACATAACTTTTTAATTTTAACAGTACGTGTAGTTTAGCATTAGTATTAGTCTTGTTGGCAACACTGTACGTGGTGATTTTAAGTAACTAATTATATTCTCTTGGATTTTTGTATTGAACCTGTGGATTGAACAAAGTTTGACAGCCGCGCTTTCTAAAGGACTTCACTAACTTATAAATATTTAATACTTTACTATCAGAGTTCACAAAATTTGAATTTTGAAGAAAGAAATGGAAAAAAATTCGTGGACATGATCATCACTGAATAAAAACGTTATACCTACCTGGATTTGACCTCTTCTAAGGTAAGAAACCTATCTATTTAAAAGGAACATTCAGATGAATCTTCTGAGATTAATTAAAAAAAACAAATCACGATTGAATAAGCTTTGCCTTTAGTTAAAAACAAAACTCAAGAAATCTTACATCTGAAAAGGCTGTATGGTCGTGGATCTTTGCCTGTCCCGAAGAGTGACAAATGAAAGTTTTTAAAAAGGCTAGAACCCAGAGCCATTATTTAAAAAAAAATAGTGACGAATGAACACCTTGCCTTGTGACAAAGTTTGACAGATTTGTCTTTGAAGTTCGTTCGTTATTTTGATTTTTCATTTGATTTGTATTTAATTTGATTTGTTTTCGTGGATATAAACAGAGTGATTAAATATTATTATTATCAATAATTATTTATTATACACTAAGGATTTTATTTCAATATGACTAAATATTTTATGTGTGTAGGAAGTATGTGAAACCCGCAGATTAACAATTTAATGTTCTGTATCTACTAAACAATAATAAACTTCTTGTATCATCAAAAAAAGCCAAACTTCAAAAGGACAAACATACTGATGTGAAAA
Organism: Hipparchia semele; assembly: GCA_933228805.2. Classification (NCBI taxonomy): domain Eukaryota; kingdom Metazoa; phylum Arthropoda; class Insecta; order Lepidoptera; family Nymphalidae; genus Hipparchia; species Hipparchia semele. The sequence continues at coordinate 4,055,450 of OW121717.1, read as the reverse complement.
ATTGAACACATTGAACATAGAACCTAATAATCACAGAATAACTTGCTAATAATAACTCTGACCTTACACCGCTGTTACAAAACTGGTTTACCACAATTTTTTGTTTTTATGTAGGTACTTAAGTACCTATTCTAAAAATGGATTCTGAAACCGAAGACTATTATGAGATTACTTCACAATTAGATGCTAGAGAAATACTGAGATATTTGAATAATTTAGGCATACGTAATATAAGTGGCGAAGTTTTAAAATACTTCATAACAGGTAAGGAATTAAACTTACAATAATATTAGAGCATGTTTATCCTCAATGTAACCTACCTACTCTCATTATCCCCTATAAGTAAAAAAATTGATGACCGGTTATTTCAATTTAATGATGTATTTAGGTGTTATAATTAGTTCCTTGATTTAAGTTTATCAATTAATAAAATTTATTAATGAATTAAGAAAAAAAACTACCATCCAGATGATCGACTTCATACTATTTTTATCTGTAATTCCAGATTTGAAAAAGCTTATAAAATATGACCTACAGCACAAAGATGACAATTTCAGTGCCAAGACACAAATCTCTGAAGTTGTAGGGCCGGAGAGATTGTACAGTGCAAGCACATTCTCTTCTAGAACCAGATCAAGAGTACAATCTTCAGAAGTAAAATGCAATAGAGATTGTGAGAGATCAAGAAAACTGACTAATGTTCGACCTGTTCATTCTGCACCAAATCTATTTCAACATAAATCTGATGACAAACCCACTCGGAGAGCTTGCTCTTGTGTCAGAGTTGACAAAAAGCCAGACATTCAAAAAGAAATTCCAAAATCAACCGTCAGCAGTAGTTGTAAGTAACACAAATTATTATTTAATTATAAACTAACAAACAGTCAAAACTTCATTTAGTTTATGCTATCATTCAAATATTTTAGAGAGATATTTCAAATTGCTAATAATTTTTATAAAAGCTGTGGACCTAAATAAATAAAATAAAAATATAATAAGTCAATAATAAAATTTTCCTTGTTAGGTAGTTATATTAATGCTGTTTAATTATTTATTAAAATGTATGTTTGTTAATCTCTTATTTCAGTAATTAAAGTTCCCAAACAAGTCAGTAAAAGAAAAAGTGACCCTGTGTCTCTATATCATTACTACACATCGCTTTGGGCAAAGTACAAGCCAAATGTACCAGGGGAGAATGACTGGTCTGACTTGCGGTGGAATATTAGACAGAAGATGGTAGGAAATGTGCCTCAGACCACCAATAAGGTTAGTTATTTTTAATTTTTCTTCATGCAATTTTAAACATTTTGCACAATTTACCTAAACTAAAAACTATCTAAAACAAATTAAATTCAAGAAAAGATGGCTCCTAAATGTAAAATAAATATTCCCATGTGATGAAATCAAAATAAGGAGATCCATGGAAGTCTTACAGTAGGAAAACTCACTGAATTTGCAATGGACCATTAGGCCATATGTATACTTCAAAGTAAAACTAATACTTGTATATCAAATTTGGCACTTCAGTGATCCATAATTGAAATGTCATTTGTATACATAGGGACAGCAAATAGTGTTCATCATTGATTAATTCTAGAGATCAATGCTTGTAGATAAACATTAAAATAACTTAATTTTTATTATATTTCAGGCTACAGATATGCAAGAAAGATATTATGCAGTAAAAAAGAAGAAAAGTCCTACCACAGCTTGACATTTAATGAGTTATTATTTTTTTAACAGAAATAAGTTTATATTGGCATCTACATGTATCTACATGCTACTTCTGTCATTTATTTTTGTATATTCTGAGTATGGTGTTTGGCAAGTACATAACATTTCTGATGAACTACTGTATAATTTAAGTTTTTATAATAATAAAACAAAATTATTAAAGTAATCAGCTATTTTATTTTCATTAATGGGATTAAACTTGACTAAGTTTAAATTTCAATTGCTGTTGCATTGTATTTGAATGCAAATGTGTTAGTATCCTTTCTTCAATCTTTTCTGCGGCTGCTTGGGTTAGAATCAAGGTGTCATGCTTCAACATCGAGTATACATTTAGGCCATAAACTGGCATTATATTTACATATGGTAGACTATCCGTTGCCACTGTTATATTCCGTGGGGCATAATCAGAGCTGAAAAAAAATATCAAGTTAATAATTTTTTTTTTTTTTAAGAAAAGTAAAAACCTTTACAAACAACTGGTGTTTTCAGTACAAAATCTACTATGTACATAAAATTAAAAAAATCTAAAATAATGCCATCCTTACTACAGTATTCTACGCAGAAAATCAAATAAAGTATACTTTGATTTGTGAATCACTACTAATATCTTGTTTATAATCCTTGCCAAACTTTATGGCCACTGTAAACACAGTGTATTTCACGGACTGTTTAATTTAACAGAAGCAAGTGACTCTGCTATCCCTCCATGCTCCGATGTCTCACTGATATTTACCTGAATGTGCATCAGAATGTTGCTTTATTCAGAGCAGGCATACAGACTTGTGACAACTGTTCTTTTGAAATGTTCTCGACAATTGACAAAATATGAACTTGGCACATTTAATACTATGAAGTGAGTACTTACTCATCCACTATTAGTACAGAGGGACCCCAATTCCTATTCTCTATAAGATCAATAAAATACTCAGAATCCTCTGTTGGTAATTCTAAATCTTTAACAACGTGCAGGTCATCTTGAGCAAATTTTGCAGATAAGGTTGATGTTAGACCATGTATCCTCATATGGAATGGCAGCATAAAGAAATGGGTCTTTCCAGATCGAGGTCCATGTACTACGCCACCACCGCGCCAAAGTGGAGATCTTATGGAACCATGTCTAGCACGACCCAAGCCTTTCTGGGCCCAGGGTTTTCTTCCACCACCCCTGACTTCGGCTCTTGTTTTCGTGTGCGCCCATGATACCCAACGGTATTTTTTTTGCCATTCTACATTACGATGTATAAGATCTATTCGCGGAACGGTAGCGTAAACCAAAGGATGTAGTTCGAAAAGTCCAAGCTTTTTCTCTTCTATTGAATCCAAGTTCTCAATCCACACTTCACGCGGCTTTGTATACAGGGGAGGGAACTTCCAGTCCTTTTTGGATACGTTCAAATCTCTGTTGTTAACGGAGACTGCATTTGTGACCGAGGAACACAGTCTAATTTGTGTGGCGACAGTGATATTAAGTTTTTTGAATACATTTATTAATGCTGAACTCATTTTAGATCATAAAATTAATACTTTAATTAAAAAGAATTTCCTATAATTTAATTATTATAGGAAGTAGGAGGAACCACAACAACAATTTTTAGGTTAACCTCAAAATGTCAATGTCAAATTGATTTAATATTTTGAAAATGTCTACTGTCAAAGAGGTAGGTAACGCGATTGCAGGTTCTATTACATATTTTTTCAAAGTCCTCAATCTTCCTCCTATTATAGTCCTCAATATAGGTACAGCTGCAGTTGTTTGTTAACCGCAATATATTTGTTTGTCTGCTAGTTAGGCCTACCTTTTCTTTACACAACTCTCAACTGCAAAACTGCTCTCAACTACCTATGTCGACATTAAGATTTAACAGAGATAGGTTGCATCCTGGGGGAAGACGACATTCACAAATCACACACCTACTGCATAGTAAGTGACCTACACCTTGCCTACACCATTGACTACATTTAATGTACAACTTCCTCGGTATACTCTCTAAAACGATCTTAAATAAACGACATTATGTTTTTCCCTTTTCAAGAATATACCTACCTACCAAAGGAGTTGTAGATTTTTTATTTTGATTGAGTTTTACCCTTCGTTAGAAGAAGAAATAAGGATTTCCCACAGAAGAAAAAATATGGATTCAGTACTTCATACTTCAACAATTATTCAAATGCATCATTGTTCTTGACTTATGTTATCGTGACACATGCTGTCCCGACTCCCGGCTCAAAACTACGGATAGCGACTTTTTAATTTTATGATTATATTATTTTATCAAATATTTTTTATTGCATTTCATGACTATGTAAATCTTATGCGTTCTGACACGTATTTCACGTTTATGTTCATTTTATAGTCTCCTAATGCCATTAAAAATGTAACTTCAAAATTTTCAATAATTAATGTAATTCAATAATGCGCATTAAAATTTAAGCAAATGTACTTTGTAGCGTATACTAGGTCTGTAGGTAAGCGAATATATTAGACGCGTAACATCAGACTCTAGATGTGGGTAGATAGTAACAATACAACTGTATTGTTACTATAAATGCAGCCACCATGCTGTGGGAGGCTCAGTCTTATATCGGCGTCATCGTGGCAGCACATGTGAGTGTACTCTGTATTATGCTATGTATACATAGCCATTATGTTGTGTTGTTGTACTGGACAAGCCAGTACATACTTAAAAATTAAGCACATTATTTACAACTTTGCAATTCAACACCGCATTATATCCATCCAAAGTTTTTACTTATAATATTCAGTATTATAGCACTATATTACTTTTAGTATGTATATTAAAATAAAGGAAAAAAAGATATATTTTTTATTTTACACTAATCCAACTAAAAATAGAACATCAAATAAAAAGCATAATAAGAATAATTTGATGGTCTCCAACCCGGATCTTTCGTAAAAGTACAGCATTAATCCACTTTCTAGCCTTTCTGCAGATTGTGCAGGAATAATAACTATTGAAAACTTAGATCTATTATTATTTTCGTCCTCGTGACAATGCGGTTAACAACGAAAAAATATATTATCAAAAAATTTCAAAAAATCAATTTATTAATATTTAGGGTTCTGGTATTATATTGTCGACTTTATTGTTGCATCTCAAACTGTTCACTTATCTAAAAGAAGACTTTGCAAATCGCTTTCAAGGATGAGTATTTATTAATTCTAAAGAAGCCGTCTCCACTCTTATCAACCAGATTCAATGTATGACATAAATGATCTTACCAAGTAAGTGCACTCGGTGGTTACACAAATCGGACTAACATGCGGTATCCACTTATTTTTCTATGATCGAAGGTTTTACCTAGTTGGTAACTAGCTTGATAGCTTCCTAGTTACACGTTCGGTAGGTAGGTACCTACTTAGTACTTACGTTCAAAAACTTTCATTTTATTCAAATGCATTCTTCCAACCTCAGCTTTTCTAACGTGACCAGATTTACATATTAGGTACACATTTGGCACTGCACTCTTACAAAATTCGTTCGAAATGTATTCATAGGTTTGCTGAAATTTTCAAATTTCTTTAGGGCCAATTGTGGATCTAGGTTTCTTAATTCCCGCGGGAACTCTCTTATTTTCCCCGGAAACAAACAACCATGTTTGTTACTCAATTACGCCGCAACGAATGAACCGATTTGGCTGAAATATGGCACAGAGACAAATTATAGTCTGGAATAACACATAGGCTACTTTTTATCCGGAAAATAAGAGAGTTCCCGCGGGAATTAAAAAACCTTAATCTACACATAACGAAGTCGCAAGCATCGAAATAAAACAGAATATTATTTATTATCCATAAACTTACTATATTAATGGCATATTATTGAAAGCGTTTTACCTACCAATAAAACGCTTATTAATTTACTTACCTTATTCGAAGCTTAACTACTTAAGTTAAGCTTCGAATAAGGTAAGTAAATTAATAAGCGTTTTATTGGTAGGTAAAACGCTTTCATTAATTTGACTGTACCGTTATTCGAAGCTTAATTACTTGAGATAGGCACTACGTTTCCCGCCGTTACACATCTGTCTCTCTGCGTCACATTGCCGCCCCTCTCTAAGCCCCCACCACCAGGTAGTGGGGAGAGCGCTTAGCTCGGCGATAGCGCTCGCCATTTTGATCATTGCGTCGAAAATCACCAGGCAGTGTTTAAAGTTAAGCTTCGAATAAGGTAAGTAAATTAATAAGCGTTTTATTGGTAGGTAAAACGCTTTCATTAATTTGACTGTACCGTTATTCGAAGCTTAATTACTTGAGACGTGTTTGTTATCGCCTGGTGGTGGTGGTAACTGCGCCAATGTGACGTAATGGTAATAATTGCAGAGAGAAACGAACAATGAAAATTAATATTGAGCAATACATTTATTCAAAATATTTTTTTCCGAATAAATTATAATAATTTGTATTAATAAAAACTGATCACATCAGTTTTCTCAGTTGTTTCGCTCTTGACTGAGCGGTTGCGTAACAACAGCTATTGTGCTGTGAATGGAACACTTAATTTAAAAGAAAATTTCACAACTAACCGTTATTATATAGGATCAGCACGTTATTTGTGTGAAAAACAAAAATAAAATAATATAATCCGTCAGATGATTTCAATGCATTGAAGCAGTAATAATTTCGACCAGTCTTCGAAAAAAATTGGTTATATTTCGAAAGTATAACCAGTTTATAGGTTGGATTAAAATAATGCGATACAAAGGTGTGTGCGAACGCTAACAATCACTTATAAGGTGTGTTTTCCAAAGGGTAACACACTCAAGTTTGCCAGCCAAAACAAAAATAGTGTATTGCAAATATAGCAGCATCCTTCAGCAAGTCTTATAACCCTGAAATAATACCAGATAGAACAATTAATAAGGTTCCTGCAGTCTAAAAAGAAAAACAGCTGGTAGATTGCTGATAAATCGTATGAATCAATGGCTATATTTCCAGTTATTGTTCATCGGTGATTGCAAAATTGCATTTTAGCCGTTGGCGAGCATGTCTTCCAATCAGAGATGATTGAGATCGTCACAATGTAGGAACCATTTATAGACTATTCCGCGGTAAATCATCAATAATTCTAATAATCCAATAGAACTTAATTATACTATTTATTATTAAGTATCAAGTTTTGTAATTCAATTTCAAAACAGATTACACATCGCCAACTGAATCAGATTTTGAACCGAAAATGGGTTATTGTCAGCTGAACACGGTACTCAGCGCTCCTTAAAGTAATTTCAAATATTAAATTCTCCGCCCAGCCACAGCTGTAAAAGTATCGGAGAGTGCTCCTGAACGTGGAAAAACATACAATTTAAAACAAAATTATTACAATTATTATACTCAGTGCTATCCACACTGTGACCAGAAAGCCCATTTTCCATTTTAAGCCTACGTCTGCTCGGCTTAATTAAGGCCAAACCTTTGATCAGATTAATCAACGTTATGAGGATTTACTACTGATTTATGCAAAATCACAAGACGTTTTAGGCAATAAGCATAGATCTGATATAAAAAGATCAGATCTTGACTTTCTGGATTTTGTAAATAAAGCTTATGCCGTTTCGACTAGGTATGCCATTTTCTCTAGGAGACGTAACAGAACTCCACACTTTAACCTCACCTTGCTTTATACGTTCCGAGGAGGAAAAACAGGCATGACACACGGCTACATTATAGTACGGAAATTCATTCGCGTTGTGGCAATAAACTTATTGTGTTCAGTTATACACGATGTATTTGCTTACACAACATTTTCTTGTCATATAACATAAGTAGCCAACTTGTTACTCGTATTAACATCACAGAAAATGTCGTGATAAAGATTCATCTTCACACGAATACATTGTAGTTCCATGAACTACCTGGCCACCTTTGTCACGATAGTGCTAATGTTCGCCAAACTCTGACAATGCAGCTGCAGTATGAGAAGACGTTCCCTTTACGGAGGAGACGTGCTTCAAGATCGGTTCACCATTAAGTTTATCTAGTGTTACACCACTAAGGTATAGAAACCAGAGATTGATTGAAATGACCCGCAAGGAATTAGACAAAGTGGAATAAAGACCCATTGTAATGGGAAATTCCATATTGACCGAACAGAAATCTACTGCTGCATGAGCGGGGCTGCATGCAGATTAAGAATCCATAAATGCGGTTAGCAAGAAAACCGCTGTGCTTGAGACAGTATCTTTGTTTCAGCGCAAAGGCCGAGAACACCTGTCAACCTTCGATACCACTATCGGATGTGCAGTAATTGCTAGTGAAAACGAAACAGGCGTTTCTCCAAGCCATGTTTAATGTATTTGTTCACATTATTCACTTGACATTCATCAACGGAACCGAACAAGATTAAGGGCAGCCAATCTCTTTCGCCCCATTGTCTGCCCAAACAGACAATCTTCATAGCTGGCATGGCCATTTTATGGATGGTCTGCAAATAGATTTGATTTTGATCCAAGATTTGACAAACTCAGCGTGTCAGTTCGATGACGGGAATAGATTTCAACCGACTTTCATTTCGAAAGTTTATAAAAGAGGTTGCAAATGCAGAGCTGCTAATGTGCTTGAAAAACTGCTAGAATTGCCTTTTTGGTTGCAAAGCAAACAAGAACTTCAGGAAATACGCCGGCTAACCATGTAAATGGCACATAGGCGATTCCGACCACCACAGTGTTTGTTACAATTGTTTTTCAACAAGTACCAATAATTAGGTCCACTGCCAACAGACAAAAACGAGAGTCTTGGCCTCTAAGACTAGAGATCTTAGAAATTGTAACTCAATAGGTGTAGTCTCTGCATCACAATCGTGAAACATTGATAGCAAGATTGACTTGATTGGTCAAAGGATCACCACAGAGTGTTGGTCTGAGATAAAGCTTCTCATAATTGACCATCCAATCAAGCGTTTCTAACAATTAAAACACAACTATTTAAGTATTATCACACACTCTGACCCTTTTGCTCTTCGAGCATTTGTGTAATCCAGTTGGTTTTTGAAGAATTGCAAAAGACTTCAGCGCAGAGCTCAATCCAAAGGATAAACATGTTTTTACGAGTTCTTTCTGTCAAGAAACTCCCAATAAACTTCAGCTTCTACGAGCAACACGAACATAAAAATAAGCCTGATTATAGACAGGGCTTTCTGATAATTAACTCACAAAAAAATTCTGTTGCTACGAGCAACAAAAACATTAAGATAAAGCTATTTTTAATTTACGCCAAAAATTCAAAAGTTTGAATCTGCCAGACTATAAAATTTACATATTTTTTCCAAAGCTTCTGGATTTGAGTATAGGCCTTGCCCAGCCTTTGACTAGGGCTCCAGAGAGACCCACTGCAGGAATCTTAAACACAGCTTTGCAGTCTTGGTTTATGGCAGTCGCGAGTAAAGACGTTACAATGGCAGCTAACACAATTATCCGGCCTTATTAGAGGAGCATTGTGGTGAATGCTATTCTTGGTGCAAATTCTTACACATTTTATATTTCGATGCATTTAAATACCACTCTCAACTCGAGTCATTTTTGCTGAAGGAATAAGGTCTCCAACCAGACTTGGAGCAGACTTGTAAAAGATTATTTATTTGAATATTTCGACAAAGTCGCGAGGAACGACCGCGAAATATTTACAACCATTCGGTCCGACCAAATGAGGACTTTGTCACTGGTAGTCACCCTGCGAGGGTACTTTACAATGCAAGAATCATAATGCATTGGAGCACGCGCACCGCTGTACACACCCCGCGAGGGTACGTCAAAACGCAAGAGTATAATACATTAGTGCTGAACACTGGATATTTTTCAGCGTACTTTATCCTTCATGCATACTTTGACAAGGCCGTAATGACTGAAAAATAAATTCGGCACGACCGAACGACAATTGCTACCACCCCACGAGGGTAGGTTATCACGGCATGAGTGCATGGATTAAAGCACGAGAACGCTATTGCTCAACCCTTGCGGGTGTTTATCGCGCCAGACACTCGGGCTTTAAAGACCACGCCTGCGAGGCGGGAATAAATCTGATTTTATTAGTCAACTATTTTCAGAATCCATTATTGTCTTGATCCATTATAGCCTTGATTTGTGTTCCGTGCTTGTTGACTCAATCTCATCAATTTTCAAGCATTTCAGCACGATGATCGCATATCTTTTAACACCTTAAGATACTTACCAGTATACGGGAAGAAATATGCGATCAATTTGCCACTGAATAACTAGAAATAACTAGAGGTAAATTTCTAAGACGCACAAATTAATGTCCTGGAAAAAACTCGTATGCTTAAACACTAATTGTTCATTAGAAGGTATATAATACGAGTACGTCAGGGCTGTCATATACTTTAATATGCAGCCAGGCCCTTTAGAATAAATAAAGATTAAATTCATAAAGTAGGCAAAGAGAGAAAAAATATCGCACTTTCTCCGGTAGTTAGCGGAAACTCCTTCTATTATATGCTTCATTTTGTCCCCCCTTTACTCTATAGGGCTATAAGGACATCAATCCAGCAACCCTGAGCACGAAGAAGGACTGGTAGTTGAAGAACTACTACTGTCAAAACTGGCACTTACTTTAATTTTTCCAGATCTTTTAGAATTTGATGGCACAGGCATAATACGCTACTTCCTTTGTCTCCGTATTTAAACCTTTAAACAAAGAGTAGAACGGCAACCACGCCATAAAAACCTTTAAATATTGTTTCAATATTCACAATCTCTCTGTTTGAACCATAAAACCACCTTCACTTGCAAACGAAAATTGCAATCATCTGAAAATTTGCACCTGCAAACACCTTCAATATTTCCATAGAAATAAAAGAATTAAATAGGTAAACATTAGTTATAATGTAAATTATAGCCTCCAATTACGGAAAACTTCTCTGAAAGAAGTGTTATTAAATAGCTAATAATTGTATGCATTAGCAACAAAAACAAAGTTATTATTAATATTTAATTTCTATTTAAAGAAATAAAATAAAGAAAAAATATCTCACGTGATCCGTAATTTCCAAAAAATATATTCTGCAAAATACCTTGTATAGGTATCTAATATCTAATTATAATAATAAATGTATTTTCTATATATATATGTCAGATATATATATAGAAAATACATATATATCTGACATATATAGGTATCTTAGTGCTAGCGTTCAAGCAAGCACAACTGTTCACGGCGGGAAACAAAACGCCAATGATCAAAATGGCGAGCGCTATCGCCGAGCTAAGCGCTCTCCCCACTACCTGGTGGTGGGGGCTTAGAGAGGGGCGGCAATGTGACGCAGAGAGACAGATGTGTAACGGCGGGAAACGTAGTGCCTATCTCAAGTAATTAAGCTTCGAATAACGGTACAGTCAAATTAATGAAAGCGTTTTACCTACCAATAAAACGCTTATTAATTTACTTACCTTATTCGAAGCTTAACTTAAGTAATTAAGCTTCGAATAACGGTACAGTCAAATTAATGGATGATTATTGTCTATTTTATTGTCTCTTAGGTACCTACATATTATAGTAGGTGAATATGCGGGAAAAGTCGCCAAGATAACGCCTCCATTCAAATAATTAAATATTTATCAAATAGATCGTTAGCATTTGTTTGAAATTAACACAAACATATACTCTTATATGTTTGTGGAAATTAAGATTTCAAAAATAAATAAGATGGTACCAACCTATACCTATCTGCCTATCATCACATTGACAATGAATAAACAAGATAATAAAATGATAAATTATTGGTAGCCAAGTTGGGTCCAATATTGGCGATAACTAGCAAAATAATTACCTACCTAAGTATCACACTTTACACTAATATTATAAAGGAGAAATTTTGTGTGTGTGTGTCTTACTCCTTCACGCCTTACACGCCTTAACCGATTTGGCTGAAATTTGGAATGGAGATAGCTCACACCAAAAATTAACTCATTAGATAAGTTACATTTTATCCCGGAAAATTAAAGAGTTCCCACTGTAATTGAATAGCTTTAATCCTTACCTACCTGTTTGGCTAAATATTCAATTATTATATTTTATGACTAATCGAAAGGTACGTTAATGTATTTACTATTACTTAAAAACCCGTTACCTGTGCTATGTCATATGCATAAAGATACAATGTACCTACTTACTGTAATTTATAATGTATTAGGTAGGTACAACCTACCTGCATTAAAACCTGTAACCAAAAAGTGAGGCCAACATTTGCCTAATTTGTAAAATACGTCAAACAATACTACAAACATTGGAAGTGTTCTGAACGTAAACGAAACCACGGTGTTAGCTCTCAATTATTGTTGCAATGAACAGCGTTTCGCTGTTCTCAGTCGCCTCATCGCAGTCTTGTAGTGTAGTACATTATATACCCACAAGAAAAATACAGGAAAAATGTCAGAAGACTACAAAAATAACCCTTCGATTGTCAACTTCGTCGAATATTTGCGCATACCAAGCGTGCAGCCAAATGTTAACTATGGTAAGTAGGTATTTATTTTAATAACTATTAATTATAAGTACCAACCTAAAATAAAACAGAAATGTTGTATGATCAACAACAGAATTCTATACTGTGTTACATATTATAATATTTAATATGCTACGCTGGAGAGTGGCGATTTCTGACGAAGTGGCGCCAAATTCAAAAAGCGATAGATTTTTATGTTCAACTCTAGCGCTCACTGGTATTGTTTTTTTTTTACCTTTTACTATTTAACTTTTTAAATCGACAAGTAAGACCTTGACTTTGATAAAGAGGAGGAGTAGGTTCCTGTTACTGGTATATTATTGTTACTGCAGGGCTAGCATAGGCGGGAGAAATTTTATTCCCGGGAAAAGGATAAAATGTTTATCCCCTCGCTTAGTTTTATCCATGGCACAGAGCATGGGCACAGAGGTGGAAATAACACTCAGTGGATATACTTACAGGAATATACTTCGCCTTCTCCTCTCTCGCCATGCTTTAGCATAAGGAAAAGATAATTTTATCCCCTGTCACTTGTCAGTGGATAAAATCGGGTGATAATATTTTTATCTTCTGCCCATGCTATAGCTATGCTGGTCTGTGAGTAGGTTCTCTAGTGGGTAGTCTAACTTAACCATGGTAGTTTTGTAATTTTGTTATAATAATTATAATCATCATAATAACACCATTCTATTTTAATCGGTGTTTACGCGGCAAGTAATGTAAATTGCAGCTGAAGCAGTAAGTATGTAGTAACATGGACAAAAAAAATTACCAGCTAGTAAAACGAATAATATAATCTAACTTCAACAATCACCGATATTACGATGATTGATTATCCAGCATGGTGGACCCAATTATCCAACTCTGAGATGAGTCTTGCGCGCAGTAGGCGGCCGTTGACGGGTCTCTGACTTGACCATTGAAAGATCAGCAACCCAGCAACTCAACGCTTTGATCGCTGATCCTAGCGAAAAAAAGACATGTGGCACTCGGGGACAGCCGCGGTAAAGCTATTGCATAGCATTTTTTATCAACGCCATCTAGCGGCTCACTGCTAGATGGCGTTGATAAAAAATGCGCCATCTAGCGGCTCACCGTAGAGGAGTCCCGGGTCAGGTTATTTTCGTTACGGAATTTCCGGATTCAGTCTCCACGCTGGCCCGCGATAGAAGCTATGCAATAGCTTAAAAATCGTGGAAATATTTTTCGCGCGATAAAAAACTGTAGTTTGATACCACGCGACTTTTAAATCGCAACTGAGGGTATTTGCATATGATTGCAAGTGTTACAAGGTTGCGAAAAAAAAAATCGCGCGGATTTTATTCGCAGTGCAGACACCGTGCACCGTAACAAACTTTTATAATAAAACATTTCGCTCTCTCATCCGCTCATCTTACTAAGATAAAATATCTTATCACCGATAAATAGGTAGGTACCTAGGTTAATCATCTAATGAGAGGTAGGTGTCTACTATCTAAATAATATTTTATTCTATTGTTTTCTGTTATTTGCTGAGATACTATATCTACGCAGTGTACCTACTTACATACCCATAACTTTTTCTAAAGTCACATTATGACCCAACACTATAAACATTGGACCACGCACGCGCACAATAATCTAAATTGAATAATAAGCATTTCATTGCTATTTGCCACCGACCTGCCACCGACATCCAGGAACACTTAATCTACACGTAGGTACCCTGTGTGAGTGGGTACTAAACTACCTACCTACCTACCTAGTATACTAACACATTAGTGATTTACCTATCTAGACTTTGTTGATTGCAAGCTAGAATCAATTAAATATTATACGACTGACCAGTTTGGGTCGGCAGGATCTTACTATAATTAGGTATAACTATAATTAACAAGACCCAAATCAGTCACGCCGGCCACAGCCGTCTGCACGGGAGATATTATAGTGCACAAGCAAGCGTGTGCGCAAACGCAGATGCTCTTCTTATGCGTTTAGGTAAGTCCAATGTACAAAAATACGACAAGACCAGAGAGAGATCAGCAGCCGCAGGACCGATGGCTTTACGTGCTCTCCAAAGCACTTTCTTGACAGAAAAACCCATACGTATACAAACTAAAATTATTTTAGACTTCATACTTAGTGGCGCTTGAAGTCGATTTTTTAAAAAGAATTTTTATTAGTAAGTACCTACTTACCTAAAATTGCTCTTGAGTCTTAACAAACGGCTTTTTTGAATACTTCCAGATGGCTGCGTCAATTTCCTCAAAAGGCAGAGCGATGAACTGGGCCTCGAGTTGAAGGTTTACGAGCTCGTACCTCGGAAACCAATCGTCGTGTTGACCTGGCCGGGGCAAGAACCCTCGCTTCCAGCTATCTTACTCAACTCGCATATGGATGTCGTGCCTGTATTCGAGGTTCGTAAACTGCCACCGGCAACTAAGTACATTAGGTTCCTCAGGATTACTTCGGTTGTTGGTCCGGTTGATTGTCTGTTTTATGTCTGCTACGCTCGAAAGCGTTACGCTTGTGTGCGTGCGTGTGCGTGTAGAATACTATACTTACACTATGATCAATTTCAAATCCAAGATGGCCGCCACCGCAAGAAGGCGAATTACATTTTTTTTCCATATCATGTCGGGGGCGTTTTAAATTTTCAATTTACACTTTTTAATTAATAGATACCTTTAATATGTAATTATTATAATAATGGTAACTTGGGCCTAAGTATCGAAGACGCCAGACGCGCCTCAAAAATTACCTACTTAGGTACCTCCACTGACATCTTTCAATTGGACATAGGCTGTGCCTTACAAAATAGTAACTAGCTGATTTCCACCGTGGCGATTCAAAGCGTCCAACTCTACTGCTTAGGTCTTCCTATATTCATTTGGCGCTTTGAATTTGTTCCTATGGAAACCTGAATTCGACATTTCCCAAAGTAATTTATCACAATTCACGATAGTTCCGGGCACCTTCATTATCACGTCGTCAATAGAAAATCCAACTTAACTAAGTATATTAATAGGGGTGAGCGCCTACCTCACTTTGAATACTCGCAGAATGAATAGGTTCGTATTCAATTAGTTAACATTTCCAGAACAGTTGGACATACCCACCATTTAGTGGGCACATAGACGAAGATGGTAAAATCTTTGCTCGCGGCTCACAAGACATGAAGTGTGTTGGCATCCAATATCTGGAGGCGGTTCGGAAGTTAAAGAGTTCAGGGATTAAGCTAAAGAGAACCTTACACCTTAGCTTTGTACCTGGTAAGTAGGCACAATGCACATACTTAGGTAATGCCCTTATGTAGCTCTTGATGCAAGAGAGAATAGGCATCTTCTAGGCAATTGCGCTCCAATTTAGACGTCATCAGTGCTTTCTATCATTGATTGTCTTTAAGCCCATTAAAAAAATAGTTATAAGTAATTGTTTTGTATGTATAGAGTAGGTACATAGCAAAGCAGGTTTCCTCAAAGCAGTCTAAAAGATAGATAGGGGTTAGGTACTTTGTTGCGTTGAGCAACAAAAGAATAGGGATCTACCATGATCAAAACTAACTTACAATACAAACATATTACTTAAATGATTAGCTCTTAACGTTATGAACCGTCGCCTTTGTTACCTTTTTAGAATTCCGGTACCTTGTACCTTTGGTATTCTTGTACCTATGCTCACTTTTGTAAAATTGCCTACAAGAATGAATGAATTAAATATTCTTTATTTTTAGGAAAAATAACTTTATAAAAAAAGTGACCAAAATTACAATAGGCGGCCTTATCGTTAAGAAACTATCTCTACCAGCAAACCCATGGAAAAAATTAAAATAAAACACAGGTCATATGCCTACATGCCTACCAAAGTCCCGGCAAAATCGCTCCAGCGATTCTGCCGGGAAATACTACTACAATAGTAATTCAAAAAAGTTTGTTTGCTTTCGCTATAGTATAACATAAACGAATGTACGAGTATGTACTTATTCATAATTACGATGTAACATCGAGTGCCTATATGGTGTAAACTTATCCAACAGATGAAGAAATTGGCGGTCATGATGGTATGAGGAAATTTGTTCTCACCGACAGTTTTAGAGCCCTGAACATTGGGTTCGCTTTAGACGAAGGTATGGCCAATCCTGGGGAAGAGTTCGTTATATTTAATGGAGAAAGGAGCATTTGGCGTAAGTGATTACTTCTTATTATTTATTTTCTGATTTTTTAGGTACTAATTCATTGCTCCATTTTTCTTTCTTCTACATTTACAGTTTGCGCTGTACTAGCAGTTAGCACTGTATGCCAGTGCAGTGACTCATGAGTAATAGTAGATCCTAACTATCCTTACTAATATTATAAATGTGAGTGTTTGTTTGTTGGTTTCTTGGTTTGTCCTTTAATCAAGACGCAACAGATCTACGGGCCGACATTATTTTTTGCATGGGTAATAGTTGACGACCTGGAAAGTGGCATAGACTACTTTTTAGGCACAAGGAAAATCAAAGAGTTCCCACTGGATTTTTAATCAGCCACATACCTAATTATTAATTTCGAATAGGATTTTCCAAACTTTTTTTTTAAATTTTTTTTTCACAATTCACAATTTTGCTAGCCGCATCCTGTTGTATTTCATAGTGCCGATTTCCCCAACATCGATTGACGTTTTACCGAGGAAAAAAATTGGGAGTTCTGACAATTTTTGTATTTTTTTTACGTTGGTGAAATCGGCACTTAGTAGGTAGGTAGGTACACTAATGGTTAAATTAGGGTGGTAGACAAAAACATCGCATAACGTTGAAAGGGACGAAAAGGGTATCTCGCCTCCAACCTAAAATTTTCTCTTATTATTATAGTAAATTACCTATTAGGTCTAGACTCTAGACCTAATAGGTAATTTACTATTTCATATTACGTTTTTCATAACGTTTCAACCTACTCTCCTTTAATCGGTAGGTACCTAAGTTACATAATATACTCAACTTTCGATTTAGTCCTAAATAAATAATTATTTAAAAAAAAAATACTGGAAAAAGAGCGACAGACGATAGGAATAAATTCAATAAAAACTTTTGACTACAACTCTGCCACCGAGGGGTAAATAGTGCCTTATGCCTTAGGGATTTCTAAAACGTTTTTTTTTGTTAATAGAAATCCACGTTATCTGCACTGGCCAGCCTGGCCACGGATCTCTCCTTTTACCAAACACAGCCGGAGAAAAGGTGAATTAGAAAATATAAATAACACCTACCTACTGTACAAAAGATTACCTACTTAATAATTAATTTATTTTTCAATTAAAGAGTCCTTACTAATCCTTACTAATATTATAAATGCGAAAGTATGTTTGTTGGTTGGTTTGTTGGTTTATTGGTTTCTCCTTCAATAACGCTGCAACAGAGCTACGGATCAACGTGTTTTTTTGCATGAGTATAGTTGAGGACCTGGAGAGTGACTTAGGCTACTTTTTATCCCGGAAAATCAAAGCGTTCCCGCGGGAGTTTAAAAACTAAATCCACGCGGACGAAGTCGCGGGCGGAACAATTTCACAATTTTCATAACTAACTACCTAACATAACATAACTAAGTACCTACTTATTTATGAAAATATTATGAAATTATAGGTAGCAATATTTATAAATAAAATAATATGTAGGTATGTATGTACTATAAGGTAAGTTCACCTAGGTAGACTTTTTTGCTTCTTTTGAACTTTGGTATACACGTCTTTAGGTTCACTAGGTCGTCGTCTTTAGGTGTTTTAGTAATTACCTGGATAATTTATTCACTTTTAATTTTTTTTTTTCAGCTACGATACATTATCAATAAGTTCATGGACTTGAGAGAAGAACAAAAGAAAATTCTCGAAAGCAATCCTAACTTCACAATTGGAGATGTGACCACTATTAATTTGACCCAAGTGTTTGTAAGTTAAAATGGTACCTACTACCAACCTACTACAAGTTCAATGATTTTTATAATATTATATTATACATAATATGCTTAATATTTACTTAGTTATAAGATGTAAGGTTTATTTTATTCACTGTTTATTAAGTTTTAAATTAAGTAAACATTTTTAATATAATTTATAACCCTTTCACGCTGCCGATTGATGAAAAATAGATTAAGTAGGTGAGTTACAATCATAAATTATTAGATAGTAAATATTAATTATAAAAAAATGTTCATGTTCCAAATTACCCGTAATTTTTTAATGGTTCTAAAGATTGTTTTGCGATTTAAACATGACAAAACACATATGATTGGCTACTTATCACAATCTTTATACATTATGTTTCAGGGAGGTGTTCAATCGAACGTTATTCCAGAAAAACTAACAGCCGTTTTTGATTGCCGTCTCGCTGTTACTGTAAATCACGATGAATTTGAAAACATGGTAAGTAAATAATATAATTAATTAGTCCACGTTTACCCTCTTACAAGCTCAATGTTCTTTATGATGCTTTATTTTATTGTTCTCGAAATTAATTTAGGAGATTTTCTTTATTTATACTAAGCCAAGCACATCAGCCCCATCGTTCCCTTTACCTAAAGAGTAGGTACCTACCTGTTTTATATACGTAACTTAAAATATTCATCTTAATTTTAATCAAAAAAACATTCTCGCTACCTCTGCAGCAGGAACAGTCGATATATTTTGAGAACATTCAATATATGTATTTCGCGCCTCTTTACATGTTCCGGAAACATTTACCTACCCAGTACCAAAAATTAGGTCATTTCCTGCATCTCAACCTATTGCTAACCCAATACTCGGCACGGGTCTCCTGTCGATCCACTGCCAGCCCACTACTCGGCACGGGTCTCCTGTCGACCCACTGCCAGCCCACTACTCGGCACGGGTCTCCTGTCGACCCACTGCCAGCTCACTACTCGGCACGGGTCTCCTGTCGACCCTCTGCCAGCCCACTACTCGGCACGGGTCTCCTGTCGACCCACTGCCAGCTCACTACTCGGCACGGGTCTCCTGTCGACCCTCTGCCAGCCCACTACTCGGCACGGGTCTCCTCTCGAATGAAAAAGGTTAAGGTCATAGTTCACCACGCTGTTCAAGTGCGAATTGGCAGACTCCAGATTTCATACACCTTTTGCGAACATTATGGGAACTCTCAAACTGACGATAGTTTAGCAAGTGATATTTAATTAGTACTTTTCCGTTAAAGCTTAAATCATAACAAAAAGTAGATAAGCTATAAACTGTGCTTAATCTACTTAATAAATATTTTAGGTTCAACAGTGGTGCAAGGAAGCTGGTGAAGGAGTGACTTACGATTTCGAACAAAAAAATCCGTGTGTCGAGGTCACGAAAACCGACAGCACTAACTTATATTGGATGGCTTTCAAATCTGTAGCTGACGAATTGTATGTACCTACCTACCCAGTCTTTATTTTTTCCGTTGTAATGTTTACGGGGTTTAATACTTTTATGAATTTGTCATATTTGGTACATTCTGTAGAAGTTTCGTGGGTAGATACTTACCTACTTTTATCTCAGAAAAGAGTTCCCCCGGGAAATCGAGAGCGAGCATCTAAACATCGTCTTCAGGGAAAAATTGGGTTATCACTTATTGAGACATAAATTATATTTATACTTCCTCGGTTGCTAATATTCATAATTTTTTCAGTCCTCAGATAACTTATGCATTAACTTATATTAAAATTTAATAAACCATAGTAAAATCAGCCGTAGGTACTTAGTAGGTACGAATTACTATCTAAGTAAATAAATCATTGTTGTCGTCATTAACCATCGCTAGTCCATCGCTGGGATAATTGTAAAGACTTCTACACGCCTGCCCTGGTCTTACTGTTTCTATTCTATCCAGCCCCTCCCCACGACTCGTTAGATATCTCATGGAATTATATTCAGGAATAATTAAAATAAAATCGTAAAACTCGAGTGTCAATTGGCGTACCTATAGCTAAACCTACCTAGCTCGAGGAACTGATTGAAATTGGTCTTCCAAGGTGTTAGAATGACGACCTCGCACCGGAAAGCGCAGCTTTGGAAGCGGAGGCGCCCCTCTAGGTGGTGGGTCGATCCCAAGCGTATCGCTGGCAGTCGCTGGATATCGGACTCAGTGGCTTTCAGAACTAGGTAGCAATGTAATGCGTGCGTGGCGATTGCAACGCGCCGCGCTAAGAGAGTGTAGGTATCGGCGTTCGTTGTTCGCGATACATTGCGTGCTCAAAAATTACAATATTGGTAACCCATCATTTCCGAGCAGATGAATGGCATTTGTAAATTCAATATAGGCATTAAGTGTAAACTATCCACAAAGTTTTCGCTATGGTGCCCCTAACAACCTGTATAATTATGATTTCACAGGAAGTTAAAGTTGGACTGCCGAATATTTCCTGGCGGTACTGACAGCAGATACGTCCGCCGAGTGGGCATACCCGCCATCGGCTTCTCTCCAATGAACCATACGCCTGTCTTGCTTCACGACCATGATGAATTCCTCAGAGCCGATATCTTCTTGAGAGGCATCGACATTTACGTGAAATTAATTCCGGCTGTGGCCAACGTGTAATTTAACAAAAAAAGAAAACATTTCAATGAAATTATATTTTGTATGAAACCTAGTTGATTATATACCCCAAGGAAACCTATTATAATATTATTAAGCACAGTTATTAAGTATCTTAATTTTTTATTATATAGCCATTGACTGAGCAGTTGTCTTTATTATAATTTTAATCTAAGTTAAGTACCTAGCTAAAGTAGGTATAATTGCATTTTTTATTGCCTTGTGATTGCGTGATTGTTATTTTATCCTATTAAATTAAATAAAAAAAAATTATATTCCTAATCTTATGAAGAGAAATGTCATTTACTATTTCATAGTAAACCTTCAATGGATAAAAAATATATGTCAGTGGCTTTCATTTTTTGATTGGCACTGGTTACAGAATCAGCCCCCAACCCCCGTGTTAAGCGCGTGATACACATGCTAGTAGATGGCATGCTAGGTGCAGGTAAGCTGGCATGCCAGTTACTGGCAGAATGACAGCGCGTGATATACATGCTAGTGAATGGTATGCCAGTTTCTAAACATCTACGTTCTACGTACGTAACGTTTCTAAAAGTTCACAAAATGAATATTTATGAAGAAATAAATAGTGTTACATTCGACCATTTAACCATCTATGTACGAAGTACATATACAAACGTACGTGTCAGCTTGTAAGTGTGACACCTTTTGAGTTAGTGTGCGTTCATAGAGACATTAGGTTTTTTACAAGAATGTGCGGAAGTGAGTAAATGTGAGCTGTACGTAAGCTGTACGTGATTACCTCACCTCCCGCAGAAAGTGGCAGAATATTATTCAGTACCAAATCTGCGTAAAGGCTCGTCCCGGCTAAATGGTCGAAGAGTGTTATACAACTCGCAATGATTTTAGGCAAACAAAAACAAAAACAATCACAAAAATTTAAAAGTTCTTGGCAAATAGTTGAGAGTTGCGATTTACTAGGAACACGTTAGTACGAAAAGTATCTGAAACAGGTACTTGTAACAGACAATACGTCCCAATTCCCATCAAGGGGAAAAAATCAGACGGCTACTGGTACTCGTATGGTTTGTACTGGCACGTGAGTTAAGTATTGGTAGAACCGCGATACACATGCGAGTAGCTCGGTTTTGCTTGTAACTAGCATGCTTTTGTGCGAGTAACTAGCATGTGTATACGCACTTTAAAGTTTAAGGATTTTTAACCAAAAGCCTCAAATTACTAGAATCTAGGCCATAAATGAATTTAAAAAAAGTTTAAGTTTAGTGCTCTAGTTGTTCCTGGTCTATGTTTAGTGCGGTGGTCTATGGTCTAGTGTTATATTTTTGTTTGCAAAATAAAAAAATACCTACCAAAATACCAAAATAGTATGTAATGATACTAATTTTATCGTTGTATAAAAGACCTGAGTCGTAATGAATAAATTATGCAGAATATGTTTGGAGGAAGGAATTCTATCATCTATATTTACAAAAAGCTACAATTTGGCCCTGTGTGAAATGATAGAATATTGCAGTAACGTTAAGGTTAATTTTTTCATTAATTGCTTTATAATTTTTAATTCATTGCTTAAATAAGCAATATATTTTTGTTGGTCTAGACTTTTTTTATTTCAAATATATATTTTTAATAATATAATAATAAATTATAATAATGTCCACCCGACCGAATCCGGTCACGGCAGCCAATCCCAACAGAGATTAGCCATCTGAGCAGCAGATATTACAGTGCACAAGTGTGTGCGCAAACCCATTGTTTGTACTCTCTATTCCCTCACTCTCATAGTCTGATGGGACGCAAAATCCGACACGTCCGGAGAGAAATTAGGCACAGGGCCAACGGCTTTACGTTCTCTCTGGGGCACAAGGGTGACTCACTGTCAATTTCCTAATTCTGGGCTAGTATTGACAATTTCTCAACAGAAAAACCCTTTGCATTATTTGACCCAACCAGAGAATCGAACCCGGGACCTCGTCATCCACAGAACTTGGTAACCATAAGACCAACAATGTAGTTATATTTTTAATAACAGCTTGCATGGTAAACATTTTATCAACCCTAATTAAAAGGTTTTTTTTTTTAACAAAACACAACATAGATTAGCAAGAATGATGGCTTACCTGAACAAATATGCAGCAACTGTATCTACAAATTGGGAATATCGTACCATTTCAAACAATCATGTGAAAGTTCAGATGTGCGTTTGAGACAGTATTTAGGTCTCAGTATACCAAGCAAGTAAGTAGGTTTTTAGTAAATAAAATATGTTAAAGTAAGCATATCCTAGTCCTTTTAACAAATCACAAGTTTAAAAACTATGTTTGCTTTTAAAGAGAGCCAATCTTTGTGCCACTTTCAAGCTACTGAACATTGGTGAAGTAAACATTACTGGCTTGGCACTAAGAACACCATCAATAAAGGAAAAAGAAGAAAAAGCCACCACATAAGGATTAAAGATCATCAAAAAGAAAGTTGAATAATGATGTTTGGAAGCATTTTCATAAGATCAGTTCTTTGTCCTATAGAAATAATCATCGTCTCTAAAAATCTTAACTTTTTTTTTCAGAGTAAGCCATGCTATGGTAATGACTGATCCCATAGTAAGTATTTTTAATGTTATAAATAAATCTAAAGTTATTGAGATTTTGTTATCAACTATCATTTAAAAACAGAATATAATATTTCCATAGATCTGCCTGGTGAAATATTTATATTGCATGCCATTGAAGTTATAATAATAGCTTTTTATATCCAATCATACATTAGATTTTACAAGTTACACCTATACTAGTTGTATAATGGGTAAAAGCCTCCCTCAATCCTTTCCATTTTTCTGCCATTGGAACAATTCCCTTATAATATTATTATAATTATACTTAATTTTCAGGTCACAACTCAACCAATAATAGTAAAAAAATGGTAGGTAAATTAACCTAAATTGTTACTTTATTAAAAAATGCAGAACTATTCACATCTATGTTTTTTTTGTACTAGTATTCAGTATTCTGATTTACAAAATGTACTGTAAAAATATTTACATAAAATTTTTGTAGCAAATGTCAACCAGTACAGAAGAAGAGCTCTTCCAATTACAAAAAGAAACCTGAATCGGAAAAATTAAAGAGGGGTCCAAAACCAAAACCCAAGAAAAACTATACTTGTAATCAATGCAATAAGGATTTCCGATGCCAAGCGCAGTTAGAAATGCATGTGAGGTAAAATTATTATTTTACTAATTAACATGTCAATTTGTCAATAAGCTCTTTTTGCCCAAAAGTGCCCCAAAAAGACTACAGCAAACCAAAAAAAAAGGTTTGATTTTAAAACAGTATGTATTTACGTATGTCTGTTTGTTTGTATTTACGTATGTTCCACTGCAGCTCCTAATCTACCAAGTCGATTCTGATGAATGAGGTGTCAGTTGATAGGTTAATACAATTACAAAGCCATAAACAAAATCTTATACAACGAAGTTTCTGTAGTCATGTTAGTTTTTAAATTTCTATATTTGCTGCTGTAGAATCTATAGGACAATTTTTAAATACTGTACCTACTTACTTAAGAATTTTTGTATTATACTTATTGCCATTTATTATTTTGCAGAACACATACTGGGGACAAACCATTTGTATGCAGATATTGTCCTCGCCGATTTTCACAGAAGCATAATCTTACCATTCATTTGAGAGTGCACACGGGAGAAAAGCCCTTTCAGTGTGAAATTTGCAGGCAAGTACGCCTCCATATTAACTATATCAAAGCAAAAGGTGACTGACTGACAGATCTATCAACGCACAACTGAAATCACTGGATGGATCAGGCAGAAATTTGGCATGTAGATTAAGACGTAGGCATCCGCTAAGGATTCTTGAAAGTTCAATTCGAACTCGAAAATTGGTTTGAAAAATCGAAGTTAACTTGAGCACAGCCGCAGGCAAAAGCTAGTCTTTCATATGATTATAAATTAATCACCTGTGTTAAAGGTTATTTATACGATAGTCAAATAAGAAATCCAAATAGGCTCGTGATTCCTCAACTAAACCTCAGAAATGTCTGAAAGTTGTTTGTGGAAATGGAAATTGTTTATTTTGATAAAAAACATCTATTTTTATCCACTAATATGGTAAATAAAATATGTAATCAATTTAAGTTCCTACTTTTCATTTCTTAAACTCACAATAAACATTTGAATTTTAATTATGTTTTAAATAAGCTGTCTCTTGTTACAGCAAACGGTTTACAGCTCAAGGAAATTTACAAGCCCATATAAAAATCCATACAGGACAAAAAGATCATGTAAGGAAACTTTTTTGTATTATTCTACCTAACAACCTATATAGTTGTTTTTTACTAGCTCTAATGTGTAGGCTATTCTCTATTTCGGTAGCATTGAAAAATTGCTAACTATGAATTATAGTCAATACCGCATTTTGTATAACAAAATGCAAGTTTAAGTTCTTAGCAACTTTAGATTGTTTTCCATAACCACTGGAAATATTAAACATATATAAATAAGTGTGTGCTTTTCTAGGCAACTGTATCATAGATTGTAATTACTTGAGCAAAATTTCAGGTGTGTTCATTATGTAACAAATCTTTCATAACGTCCAGTGAACTAACAAGACATATTCAGAAACATAGAGGAGTAAGGAATTTCAAATGTGATATTTGTACATCAGCCTATGTTCATCTCAGAGACTTAGTAAGTATCAAACAAATCTATGCTTCCCAAGCCCCCTTTTGAGATAACTGACAGTCACAATGGCTCTCCATCAGAACTTTGAGAAAATTTAAATCTACATACACAAAGTTTTTTTTTTAACTTCCCTGATATAGAACGCCTTTCTGGCATCCATGAATACAAGGTAAACAGGCATCTTCTAGGCAAGCATGCTTAAGCCATGCCTTAGGCTACATTTTCACTTACCATCAGCTGTGATCACACAATGCTCTCGACATGGAAGACACAAGGTTTAAATCGAAAGTTTTTCAAAGTTACCCATCAACTTTGGTAAAAATTGCATAACCAGATCACATCAGGTTCCTTAGTAATCAAATATTCAGGCAAAATATTATAAAGTGGTTTGCACAAATATTTTACTAGCTGCTGCTTGCAACTTTCAGCGGATTTTATAATTATCCTTTTTCAGTCTTTTCAAAGGTTGATATTTTTCTGCTATTTAAGTAGTTTATCTATATTCAAGACAAGATACAATCTATCCCTGTTCCAAACATCCTCAACTTTGAGCTGTATGTAAACAATTGATTCATCATTTGAGCTGTAAAAAAGTAGACTCACATGCTATAAAAAGCCTCAATAGCCCAACAGCGAAAGGTGCGGACTGAAAACTGAAAGGAAACAGGTTCAAACCTCACCCGTTGCACTATTGTTGTATCCACTCCTAGCACAAGTTTTTCGCTTATTTGGAGGGAAGAGAAGAATATAAGTCATGTTCAGCTTGGCTAATATTCTTTAAAAAAAAAATGTAGGCATAAAATTAAGATTTTTTTTTTCAGAAATTACATAAATTAAGGAAGCATCAAGTTCCTGATACTTCTAAAGCACAGAATGAGTATAATCCTAACAAAAATATAGATATAATTGGTATAGACGAAGGAAAAACTATGACTTTGCCAGGGAAAGATGAAAATTATGCCCATAATGTAACAAGCAATAAAAGTGTACAAGAGAATCTGTTAATGGGCAATCATTCAATATTTAATTCAAATTCAAATAAAATAAGTGAATCGTTCATTTGTTCAAATTGTGGTGAAAACTTTCAATATATGAGTGCATTAGCACAACATTACTTGCATCACCATAAACTGTGAAAAACATTTGATGAACAAGTCAAGAACTTCTTACTGATGTAGCTTAGATGTAGGAGTAAATTGCTATTAGGCAGGATCCTTGATCATGTGCAAAAATCAAGTTATTCATACTTTTTAAAAGTGTATTCATATCACATAGAATCAATGAAATTCAGTGCAACAAACTGTAGCTTAACTCTGTATTTATGTCTAATAAATTTTTTTATAAAGACAAGTGTTTTATTGCTAACTAGCCAATGCCTGTGAATGGATTAAGATTTTAAAATATAAAAAACTTCTTTATTGGTTCAGTGGTAGAGACAAAAAATGGTAACAGACACACACTTTTGATTTTACAATAATGTTAAAAACTTTGGAAAATTTGTTTCAACTATAAATTAATTATGAACTTTTCTTTATACATGACTAGACTTTGCCCATGTGGAGTTCAATTTTTAAATTCCACATTGTTTCTCCAGGATAAACAGTAGCCTATGTCACTTCAAGTCCTCAACTATGCCTATGCAAAAAATCAAGTTAATCCATTGCTGCTTGAAGGACAAATACTTTTGCAATTATAATTATAATATTAGTAAAGCTGTATATAGGTACATTTGATGAGAAAAGAGCTAACTAGATAATAATTTATTTTAATATTAGATCTGTACTAATTTTTAACATAACATACAAATAATTAGAAGTAAATTTAGCGAATTGGTACCCATGGCTCCAAGATTTCACCAATTTTCTTTCTTTCTGAAAAAACAAAAACATGAGTTTATATTGCTGACTTCAATGTAAATATTATACATTTCAACTAAGCGTTATGTTCTTTTTCAAATTAATGGTAGATTATTGGTAATGATAATATTGTAAAATAATGATCAAGAAAAGTACAGCAGATACTGTTGTGGGTAATTTTAATGGCTACTCTACACAGCTGTTACAGTAAATGTATATGTAAATTTTAATTAGTACTGATAACTACACCATGAGCACAGAGATCATAATGGATTGATGGTTCTCGCCGCGTAGTTCAAATCAGCCATAAAAATTGCCCAGAACTAGATAAAAACTAAAAGTTACAAACCAGGAATGGGGAAATCTTCAGGGTGCAATTCAATATAATGCCTGAGAACAGCATCTTTCTCTGCTAAGTATTCATTTCGTTTGTTTGTCACATAACTTAACGCCGCAGTCCACCCCACCACACCAAGGATATGCTTTTGGATACCTAAGAACAATTAGTAGTGCTTTAAATATAAATTGCTACATATATTCTAACGTGTTCCCTTACGCATTTTTTTCAGAAAATGTTTTGTTATTATTATTATGTAATCCTTTACCGCTCATAAGGGGACGTTTTGTGCCAAAGTTGATTATCAATCCTGTCCCTATTCCAAAAAAACTACCAAGAATGTATGGCCAATATTCATTTAGAAACGGTCTCTTTCTTCCCTGATCTCCCATCTTTAGAAGCTCTATAGCAGATAAATTCGAAGCCATTTTTTAAAATTTATTTTCTCGCTTTAAATCACCCACTGGAAAGTTTTACAAATGAAAATTATTGAAAATTCAAATTGTCAATGTCAAAAAAACAAAGCGAGGAACACACTGTAGTCTTTGGCGAGGAAGTAGGAACAACCAAAGAGTAGGTATATAAATCACTACGTTACAACCACAGATTAGGTATTAGTTACTAGTTACAACTTCCAAAATATAGTGGTAAGTAAGTGATTATATTCTCTTTGGTAGGTAAGTATAGCCCAAGAAGCTTATAGCTTCTTGGTATAGCCACAGTCTGTAGCTCAGTATTTTATTTTTACTCTATGTTTCTCCTATGTTACCATATCAAAAACCCTGCGAAAAAATTAGGGTAGTAATTTAATTTTCATGTATGGGTTCTTACTTCTAACATAATGTCGTTCCAAAAAAAATATTTCTGTTCACTAATTTATTATTCTAATATATTATTTTTATTCATGTTTATTTCTATTATTTTTTTTTATAACGCATACGTCCTTTATGCCATATACCTACTACGTTTTGCATCTATTTTATTGGTCCGACATATCGTTTTTTAAAATATTTTGGTATAATATCTACTTACCCAGAAGTCGATATAATAAATAATATTACACTTAAATACAAACTTCGTTGTGATAAAGCTAACAGTAAATAATTGACAGTGAATACTAGTAACAATTATAATGCAGATAAATATTACTGATTTATAAATAATTTTCGTCTTAAAAATATGAATACTTACTAATGGTGCTTAATTCAAAACTTTTCAGGACTATTTTTTAAAAATTATTATTATGATTGAATAATATAATAAATAACAGTAATATTTTAGCCAAGAAGGGAAATTACATACTGTGTCATCTTGCAACACTAACATTGCCTGTAGTAAATAGTAATATTGATTGTAAAATGTGAAACGTGAAGTGAATTGTATTGCGAATTATTGTGAATGACTATTGTATTTATTTGTGCGATGCAATATTTTTTGAAATTTTTAAGTTATAAATTGAAGGAAATATGTAAAAAGTCATCAAGTAATTATTAGAAACCGTGTATTGTGTCTGTCGCATTTCATTTCTGACCTTCTAAATCTGGCTATAATTTTAACTGTAGAAATAAAACTGGGATAAAATAGGATTTATTTGGAATTATGGTGGAGAACGGTGCCTCTAGTGGTGGCAGCGAGAGTCCCAACGCTACAGGCGTTAGGTCTGGCTTATTGGAAACTCTCGTGCGCGGTGTTTGGTACAGGGTTCATTGTTCCTTAGAAGACGATTACCTGAGCGTGTGTCTCGACGACGGCTATGATGCTACCACGACCCTAAACGGAACCTTAAACAACAACAATGTCGAAACACCCAACAGTGACTTCACGGAGGTACCCGAAGCTATCGCCAACCAAAAGCGCTTAGTGCAAGTCGTCAAATCCGATAATAATGGCTTGGGTATATCAATAAAGGGTGGCATTGAGAACAACATGCCCATATTAATATCGAAAATATTCAAGGGTATGGCAGCTGATCTCACTGAGCAGTTGTATGTTGGTGATGCCATACTCTCTGTAAACGGAGAGGACTTGAACGATGCTACTCATGAAGAAGCGGTTAAAGCGCTAAAAAGAGCAGGGAAAATGGTTCAGTTAGAAGGCAAGTATTTAAATTATTCCTTTATTTATTTTAATAATGTGTATTTAATTATTTAAAATGGCATTAATTATTTAAAGGCATTATTATATAAAAATGTTTTAAAAATAGTTTTAAAACATTTTTATATAAAACCCTTTGATATTTTGGATTGTTTAAAAATGATTGCTACAATTTCTTCTTCATCCTTGGATTTATCGCTGCAAGTATGAACAATGTCTTCCCCTCCTTGTGTGAGAGCCGATACTTGTGAAAATATTAAAATTATAGTCTCAATAGATTTTATTGGTGTGAATTTGAACCTTATGATAACAACAATATGGTACAAAATAAGTTGCATTCTATTGACTAGCACAACCATGTTACTATGAAAAAACTGTGCTTTTGGCCATGACTATTTAAGTTGAGCTGTATCTAGAGTTTTGGTTAACTTTAGTCCCAGCAACAATATTCTTAAAATATTAGGCTTTAATTGTATCATGGAAGATTGCTGCGATAGTGACTAAGTATTATAATTGAATTAACTGTAGGTCAATTAAGTCAATTAGGCTTAATTGAAGGACTTATTTCATCACACCTTATCTTATTAACATTTACTATTGCCACATAAAATAAAGTTCTCAATAGGTCAAAGTGAATATTGCTGTCATAAGAAAAAAAGATGTATCTGACGTTTTTTTTTAAATTGCGTAACACATATTTGGCATCAAAACAAAAACACTCATCTACCAGTATTTTTTAAATTTAGTTTAAAATCACAGTGATCACATTGATAAGTTTAAACAAAACTTAAAAATACTGGTAGATGCATCTTTTTTTGGTTATTTTTTTTTATTATGAGATAGGCATACACTTGACGACAATCAATAATGGAAAGCACTGATGAGATTAAGTTGGAATGTACTTGCCTAAAAATGCCTATGCACTTTTGTCTTGAAAGCACTCAAATTATACATGGCCGAAAACAAAGGTGCCGAAAGTGCTTTTTGCACCTTCGTGATTTATTTCAGATACGTTGATCTTTAGCATTTTGTGTATGTTGAATTTTGACCACGTAAGGTTTTCTTCAAATAACCCTAGGATAGAGTATAACCATTTGGCCTTGTATGTATAATCTGTTTTTCTACATATAGCTGTCTTAAAACGGTAAATAAACTTTTTGGAGGAATGCTTTACTGAATAACGTAGTATGCTCATGACGTTCTTATCTTTTTGCACGGTTTCATTGTCAGTGTGGTAAGAATGCCACACCACCTCACCACCACCTTCACCTTTTTAAGACAGCTAAGAAAAAATAGATTGTAGATTGTTTGTACATTGTTTATCTACTTTTTTGGTATATAGTTCTGAGATAAATTACATGGCTACCGACCATATGGGGGTGCTGCATTTAAATTTTACTATGTTTCCTGGAAAAGTATTAGGCAGATGTTGTTATAGTTACCTTGGAGCATATTCTTAGATATGTAATAGAAATGTTTATGAAGCACAAGGATATTTTAAAATGTTTAATTTGATGTTGTTTCAGTTAAGTACTTAAGGGAAGTGACACCGTACTTCCGCAAGGCGTCCATCATAAGCGAGGTGGGCTGGGAGCTGCAGCGCGGCTACATGGTGGAGGCGCCGCCGTCGCCGCCCTCGCCGCGCCGCCGCCGCGCCGACACCAGATATGTACCACTCCTGATGGCCTGCGTCGCTAAGAACCTGCGGCACCACGACCCCGGTACGTAGTAACTATCTGTGAAATAGTTGAAGACATAATAAATAGTCTCTAAAAACTTAGTTGCAGGCAATTTTCTCTATTTTTTTTAAAATGTATTAGAATAAAGCATTCCATAAATTCTTTTCTTCTTCACAAGAGAAAAGTATTTATGTACTACTAGATGATACCCATGATACCCGCGACATCATTGGCGTGGATTAAAGTTTTTTATTCCCGCGGGAACTCTCTTATTTCCCGGGATAATAAAGTAGTATGTGCTATTCCAGACTATAATCTATCTCTGTGCCGAATTTCAGCCAAATCGGTTCAGTCGTTGCGACGTGATTGAGTAACAAACATACAAACTTTCCTATTTATAAAATATTAATAATTAATAATGATGTAATAATTTTTCTATTGATTTCAAAAAGTATCGTAGGTATCGATCACTATTTCGATTCAATATTTATTCTCCATCGCAGAGGAGCGCACAATAGAAATCTACTCCCCGGACGGCGTGCACGCGCTGGCGCTGCGCGCGCCGTGCAGCACGTCGGCCGCGGGCTGGCACCGCGCGCTGCACGCGGCGGCGCGGCGCGCGGCGCGGGCGGCGCTGGCTCGCGCGAGGCCGCGTCTGCGCCCGCTCGTGGGCGACGTGCGCTACGCCGGCTGGCTCGCGAGGCGCCCGCCGCAGGATCAGGTGACGACATCCACTGGACTTCTACCGGGCGCTCTCCCAAAGCTTCGGCCCATATAACCGCGAGGTTAGAGGGGCTATTGGTGGTGGCGGGTCCTGGACTTCTATTGCGGTCTTGCGCCCCTTATATCGGGTAGTCCCTGCGTCTAGGGGTAATTCATCCAATCAGTGGAGGATCTGCCAACACTGCACTTTTCTGGCCCCAATGACATAAATTTTTCTCTACTTTCAATAAATACAATAAACTCTCTGGGCAAAGTTCTCTAAGTGATCACAAAACCTGTAACAAAATCTGTTGCCTAGTTTAGTGGAACCAAACACAGAAATCCGCAGGTATCAATTTTGTTGTTTAATATTCAGCAATACCATAGTATATGCTGAGTGAGCATCAATACTTTTTCTGTTGCATGGACTTCTATAGGCATGTCTATTTGCTTTGGGGGGGGGGGGGTCTGTCAACACTGCGCTTCCCCGTGTCCACTGCAACACCTTGGGATCCCAACGATCATCAGTTCTCTGAACTATGAGTGTCATAATCTAATTATACATATATTTATGATAATAGGTGCTTGATTATTAAATTACAATTTCAGATGGTCGCGTCCGGTGGATCTGACAGTTCGGACGACGCGGAAGGCTGGCAGCCGACATTCGTGGCTATTACAGACCGGGAATTAAGGTTAGAACTTACTATTCTAGCCATTGTGTTGGTCACAGAAAAAAAAAACATTACAAATCGCTTAATTTGTATTAGAACCAATGAATGTCCACTGAAATGAAAGTTCATTATATACCAGAAAATCGAAGAGTTCCCACAAAGATTAACAGAGTTATAAGGTACGCAAGTTAATCGACAATCTATTCAAATATAAATGACGTCATACACCGATCTCGCGCACCTCTACGCGGCCGTGCGTTGCCTGTAATACCGCGACTCTAACGCTGACAATAATAAAAATATAAAAAAAAAGTTGTGACGGCACGTGCACGTGCAGGTTGTACGAGGCGGCGCCGTGGTCGGGCGAGGCGTGGTGCGCGCCCGCGGAGAGCTTCGGGCTGGCGGGCACGCGGCTGGCGTGGTGGCGGCGCGGCGCGGAGGGCGCGGCGGCGCTGGGCGTGCGCGCCGGCACGCCCGCCGGCCTGTGCGTGCGCGCGCTGCGCGCCGACACGCCGCACGACCTGGCCGCCGTGGCGGGCGCGCTGGTGGACGGCGCGCACCACGCGGTGCGCGCGCAGCCCGAGTTCACTTTCCGTGAGTACCTCGCTCCCCGCCTTGTGCATTTTTATCCTACCCAGTGTAAGTGACCATACAGTTTACGACAGTTGGTTAGACCCATACTCCTAATCCGTTTTTACGCGATATCATACTGTAACGATTTTGCCGCCCCAGACCATATAATTGTGCAGACCCGAAACAATTTAGATAATAGAAACTCCCGCATGGCCTCTACCTGGAAACCTCCCATAATAAAATAGCATGTATACATTTTAGGTAGGTAGTTAACATTGTTGTCGGTGCAGGGTGCCGGTACCGCGGCGCGTGCGCGCGGCTGTCGCTGGGCGCGGGCGGCGTGTGCGTGTGGGAGGCGGCGGGCTCGCTGGGGCGCGGCGGCGCGCGCGCGCTGTACCGCCGCCCGCTGCACGCGCTGCGCGCCTCGGCCGACGACGACCGCGCGGCGCTGTGGCTGCACTTCGCGGACGACGACACGCTCGTGAGTACTGCGCGTCCCTACCGTGCGGTGCAGGGTGCCGGTACCGCGGCGCGTGCGCGCGGCTGTCGCTGGGCGCGGGCGGCGTGTGCGTGTGGGAGGCGGCGGGCTCGCTGGGGCGCGGCGGCGCGCGCGCGCTGTACCGCCGCCCGCTGCACGCGCTGCGCGCCTCGGCCGACGACGACCGCGCGGCGCTGTGGCTGCACTTTGCGGACGACGACACGCTCGTGAGTACTGCGCGCCCCATACTACATTTAACGCGCGTCATTAACTCGGGATATTTGTTTAACCGCGCGTTTTGTAACCGCACGTTATTTACAAACATCATTCTTTTTAATCAATGTTGTGATTTAATGTCATTCTGTGAGAGAAGGCAGCAGAAATTATCAAATCGCGCCTGTTAGCACTTCGAGAAGACCCCACACGTGCCGTTTACTATTTTTTATCAAACCGCACGGCTTCTCTATGAGACCATATATGTGATATTATTTTGATCGCACGCATGAAGTTAAACTTACTCTATAGGCTATGACAGCGATGAAGAGATCCATTTTATGAACAAATGTATCGAAGGAAATGTTTATTTCCCAGGAATTAGACATGGAAGGTAGCCCGAAGCCGGCGGTGTTCATCCTGCACAACCTGCTGTCGGCGCGCGTGCACTCGCTGCCGGGCGAGGCGGCCACGCACCCGCTATAACCCGCCCCGGACGCTGCGCCCGAAGCCCAGCCACTCGCGGACATCCTAGAGTTCCACGTAACTGACAACAATAACTAATCTGTTAAAACCTAAACATTTTAGACTTATTTCCTGTGGTGCGATTCTCTAAAAATAATTGCTGCAGTGTGATGATTGCAATCGCCTTTGATTGGCCGATACTCACTCGCCAGTGGCTAATAGCGGGTTCACACAGTTCGATTTCAGTTGATCGACTACTAAATCGCATGCCACTTGAACCGTCTGAACGGAAGTTTAATCAAATTGAAGCTTTGAAATAGAAGAAATTATTGTTGATCGACAAGATATGTTAATCAACTAAAATCGAATCGTGTGAATGCACTATGAAATGCAATGTTGCAGAAAGAACGCGATAAATATAGCCAATCATCACAATTGATACCATAGCAATGATTGATGCAGCTTTACAGAATCGTTCTGCTAGTTTAATGACATAATATTTATGATGTACTAGCTTTTAACCGCTGCTTTATTCCCGCCATATTAAAAGTAATCGAAAGCGGTGATTCCTGACAACATTACCAATTTTTATTTTTTCAATTTTTTAGTCCTATAATAATTAATTAGGTCATACAATAGTTTAGGTCAATCCATTTTTGAGTTTTAGCCAGACTAAAGAACAGTAATTGATTTTTTATATATAATTATAAATAGAATGAAGAATAAACGAGTACATACCGCGATTATTTGTTATTGTCTTCAGTGTGGCTGTTATGACTTTTATTGAAGATGCAATTTGAGGCATTTTATTAAAAAGTGAATCTCTGTTTTGATACAATGATTATTATATTTAATTTGCGTTTGCACATCCTAAAATTTGACAACTTATATTTTCGACAGATCGAAAAATTCGAATAGTGTTTAAGAAATGTAAGCAATTATTAAGCTTTTATGATGGTATTAACTGTGGCATTAATCAGTGGATACGATAAAGATTTAGCAGTAAATAAAAAAATGCATTGCTCAAATCTTACTTCAATGCATTCCAAGGTTAAGAATGATTATAATATATTATCTATATTTCATATTATATTATAGGGTGGGATTTTTTGTTTAATCTCTACATAATAAGAGGGCAACCTGGACTCTTCCAAAGAACGAATCTCTAATTTTTATTTAATTCTAAGGCAGTAAGGAGTTGTATAATATGTTATCGATTATAATATATTTTTTATAATTTATTTGTTGTATATAACGGTAGATGTAGTGTTTTATAATCGAGAATACTCGCACATTCCCAGAATGTAGTAGAAATTTGCTTTAATAAGTGTAGGTATGTTTAATCTCAAGTAATTTTAAGATTCGACTAGCTAACATTGCGCTGAAAATGTCATTACTTGTTATTATATGTTTTATTTCTAGGGTCGGCAGACTAAAGCACATAAGTCACATGAACTCACATTTTTTTTTTTATTAAACCAATATTCATTTATTTTAATACACCGTCTGACTAAAGCACATAAGTCAAAGAGCGAACAGCTGTGATTTATGTCACAACGTGTAACCTGTAACACTAATTCAGCGTTTTTGATAAGAACCGCTAAGGTGTGGAACACTCTTCCTATAATTTGAGAGTGTTTCCTGCCTATAATTTGAGTATCGGCAAGAGTGAATAGGCATCTTCTAGGCAAGCGCGCTTCAACCTAGACCTCATCAGTGCTATCCAGTACTGATTGTCGTCAAACGCAAGCCTATTTCGGATTAAAAAAAATACGCTTTAGTCAGATGGTGTATTAAAATATGAATGTTAAGTTGGTTAAATAAAAAAATATAAGTTTTTGTGACTTATGTGCTGTAGTCTTCCGACCCTAGATTTATCAAATGGGAAGAGCGCCTATGTGGTCCTTATAATGGTCTAGTATACACATAAAATAATTGATAATAATGACTCTCGATGTTTAACTAGTACATAATACGCATTCAGTGTAGATATCAAATATTCATATGGTATAGTACGTTTATCTCACGAAGTTACGGGCGCTTTACTTGTGGTTACGTCGTGTACACATTGCGTAAATGTGTGGCCCTGTCAGGAGTCTAGGTGGGAGCGGTCAGGCGCGAGCAAGCTCTCGCTCACACTTATACAGATGCGACACACACACAACCAAGAGCCACGCACCCTCGTGAATTGAAAGAACTATACGTGCGGTTGAGGCCAGTCTTGCAGCTTGTTGCAGTAGACATTCCTATCGATCGTGATTGCGATGATATTCGTCGCAATCACACATTGTGTTATCAGTTATTGTGTTATAAAAAAAAACATCAAACATAATATGGTTTTCGTATCTCATTTGGTACATGATTTCTCCATTCTTTAAAACTGTTAACTGTATTACATCACAATTACGCATTATTATGTAGCTCATACTAGTATCATAGGAACGAGTGTAATATTTAGTTACCGTATCTATATAAAAACGAAACGCTATCATTGCTTAGAATAATAAAATTAATAGTGGTGCTAATTCAGTTGTATAATTATAAATAGTCTCCACTTGCCAGGCCTTAAAATACTGCTGTCCTATTCATAACATTCCTCACGGAAAAGGTTAGTAATACGTTATGACCTGTCAATTTAGTTAAGTTTAGAGATTGAGTACAACCGAATTAGCACCAGTGTGTACTGTCTTAGAAGTACTTCTCTAATGAACTGTGTTGCCATATCGATTAGAAAATCTCTTATAATGTTAATAAGTCTCAGTAATCTTGTAATCTCTTAGCATTTCTATCGATACAATATTGACATTTCTCTGTATACTATTTACTATTGACTAGTTTTGTACTCTTTGTAAGAGAATTCTACCACTAGTACCGAACTTGTGAGCTTTGACAGTTTTACATTATTCAATATCTAATAGTCCAGATAGACCGACTGAGTTTGGACTGCAACTGAAAAATGGCAGTTTTCAGGTATTTTCTATCTTCCACGTGGCTTCATATTAAACATTATTTATTATTAATTTTTTTATTTAATTTATTATATTACAAGCTTTCACATTCTGTTGAACCCCATTGGGCGTAGAATTTCAA
Organism: Hipparchia semele; assembly: GCA_933228805.2. Classification (NCBI taxonomy): domain Eukaryota; kingdom Metazoa; phylum Arthropoda; class Insecta; order Lepidoptera; family Nymphalidae; genus Hipparchia; species Hipparchia semele. Next base: position 4,017,875 of record OW121717.1, on the reverse strand, counting down.
AAATTCCTTTCTTAATGAATGCCTACATGATAAAAGAAACCTACTGTCGAAATTTCAAATATTAAATTCTATTGGTTTAGGCTGTGCGATGATATATAAGTCAGTCAGTCAGGGCCAACATATATAAAGATTAAATTGGAATTTGGTAGTGTATCACATTGTAGCTTTCAAAGTTCGATGCTAGGGTCTCTGATATCATGCTGTATAATGATTATAATTATATGAAGATTGTTCAGACAATAACAATAATTGCCGGAATAATCTTGCATATATGTAGAGCATGACAGTCCCTGGTTATAAAAGAAATCGTTTGATTGACATTATTTTAGCATTGCTAGGAATTAAAAATTGTATTTTCATCGCTCTTTCAAGTTATAATCAAATTGATGACATGTGCCACGATAAAACTGCGTCCTTTACAGACCAAAAACATATTATGGTAGGAATGAAAAATCTATGCAATTTTTGATACATTCATTCATATTTAAATATAATATTCTTTTTGGATCTTTAATGTTCATTAAATTAGCTTTGGAATAGAAAAATGATAGGAAACAATTTTATCGACAAATACTGTTTCAAACACTGGTCCAAAATATTGATTTTCAGTGCAATTTTGTAATTCTAATTCATTTCTAGTTTACTAGAACGATATGCTTTGATTTATGCTCATTTAGTGCTTTAGCGAGCAGAACTGTATTTTTGTTAATTTTTTTTTTTTATAACAAGTTAACAACATAAGCTTGAAAGGAAACAAGAATGTACTTCTAATTTTCCTTTCAATTTTTTTTAAATTTCTAATGTTTTATAAGTCCTTTAATATACGAGTGTATCTTGATCTAGTAACCTGCCAAAAATAATAATTAAAATAGGTACATATTATTGTCATCAATTTTTTTCTAAAAGTAATATATATTAGGTATATTGATTTAATTAATATTTATTTGTATAGCGTTGCCTTTTATAGTTCCAGGGACTAAAGCATTAATCTCTCTTCCACAGTAGATAATATATCCGGTACATGCACAACCAATGATTGCATTTATTAGTATCATTTACAACAAAATATTATACACAATTCAAATAAAACGAGTATTGTTTACAATACGACTATTTTTCAAGGACTTTTTTATATAATATCAATCTAAAAATTCAAATTTTTAAAAATAAATACATAGGTCATGAATTAAATACACATTCCGACATTAAAGAAATACGCACATCCATTTTTTGACTGTGAGTTTATCTTGCATTGCCTTAGGGCCGATTATACCAACGTAAAATAAGTCTTATCCGACCATTTTAATATTTTGACAGGTTTTCAATACTAAAATTTTTAGAACGCCTAATTAATTCCTCGTTTAAACGCCACTCGACGTTGGTGAAATCGGCACGTAATCTATCAAACAGTGTAAAGACCAAGGTTTTTTTAAAAGATTTTTACTATTTATTTATTGAATGTAACATATAATATTAAACCCGTATTTTACAACCCCAATGTACCAAAAGTGCAATAAAAAGGTTAATTTTTAATGGATTTACAAATTTTATTTTAATTAGTTACGAGTGCATACATAGTTTTTAGTCTATTTTAAAGAATTAGATAGTCTTTATATTTGTTCTGTTATTATTTTTTACAAATATTTATTTACTAATTCACAAAGAATTTGTTATGCATTCTTGGGTCGTATAATATGTTATGTTCGAAGCGGTCAGTACAGTTGGACCACTTTTATTTTGTATCTGCGCAAATGTTATTGTTTTGGTGGACGCAAAAATAATATCTTCATCCGCTTCTGGTTTTTCACACCTTTGAGAACGCCCAGGCATGCAATATTCCTTAGAATTTAGATGGTACAGACACCAGACGGTATAAGTTATAGATATTTTATGTGGTGTAGATTCTTTTTAAAGCCACCGAAATAAGGAATAGGCCTGTTGTGCGGTACGTACTAATGTTTTGTAGTATTTCAAATCTAAACGCAAAGCAACAAGGTCTGTATTTCAGTGAAGTTTTAAAATTAGTTTTTAATTAACCAAATTATTCCTTTTTGCACTAACGAATATTATTACTTACGCTTATGAAAGTGGTTTTACTGTAACTTCATGACTGCAAATGTTATTTTCATAAAGATTTGATGGAGAAAATGGCCATGTAATGTAATAGCGTTTTGATAGTTGTTTTTCTTCTGCCTTGAAATAAGTTTTTCCCGCGCTTACAACTCGGTCACATTATCTGTGTACCTACCCTCGATGATGTCATCGGCGCTCTATCTAGTACGGTGTGAAGTTAATACAGCTGTGCGATTCTCTAAAAATGCTTGCTACAGTGCGATCGCATCTGATTGGCTGATACTCGCTATTGGCTAAAATGCGTTGTCGCAAAAAGGACGTGATAAATTCAGCCAATCACCACATTTGAGATCTTAACCACAAAATACCTAATAGACTCTTGTTACCCCACAATAAAGTGCAATTCAAGTTGACACAGAGCCACTTCCCTACCGTCTTATTCACCTAGTCTTTTCTCTTTCTATCACGTAACTCATCCCTTCGCACACTCTGAATTTAGGCTCTTAGAAGAGGTACGCCATTTACTTGTATCTCCGCAGCTTACTGCGGAGTGCGCCAGGCCTGCCGTTACAATTATAATTGAAGCAGATTTTACAGAATCGCCTGCAGAAGCAATAGGGTGAGCGCGGGGAAGTAAAGGGAACGGGAGGGGAATCGTTTTTCAGCGAGGTGCACACAATCTGATAAAATGTAACCGGGTTGTAGGTTGGTACTTCCTAGGTATGAACGAAGATTGATTCTTATTCTGCCCCGGCTTGAAATTTACTAATGAAGAAAGTGAGAAGTACGCTTAGCAAAAAAAAATTTTTTTAATGAGATCTTCAAACATACCATCCAAATTTCCAAATTTTCGGTGGATTTTCCAAAACTTCTATCTATCTATCTACATTAGTTTTTAGAACGAATACCAAACTTGCTTTAATTGATTAATAATTATAAAATAGAAATCAGACTTCGTTTATATGGGAGCGCGGATTTTATGTATATTAAGTTATATTTATTATTTAATGTAAATTATTGATTTAACAAATCATTGTGTTATTGTGTTCATGTAATCCATTGGTATGTGTGATATCATCGATATTTAGATCTGTCATTAATCATTAAAACAACGAAGAAATTCTTGCTTGTTTCTTTTAATACCCCTTTACTTGAGTTAGAAAGTACTAACCTACTATGTAAAAAAGCGCCATTTATCTGTAGGTACTGTCTCGTATCTACTGCCTATGCAACATAGAAGTACACCTACAATATTACATAATGTAGGCTTGTCCTGGTCCTACTGACCAGATAATTAAATCAGTTTTCGCTTCTTTTAATTTTTGTCCATGTAGCGCAAAGTTGTCAAAATAATTATAGCTAGACAATGCAATGACCTAAATCCATCCTAAACCTGACTTAGGACACCGCTACGCAGGTATTTGAATTACTTAAGTTACACTGTGAAACAAGTCGATCTATAAGTTTCAAGTGTGCTTTACTTTACAGGCGTAAATACTATAGTCGGAATTTTAATTCGATTCCAGATTTGACAATTTCAGTGTTGCAACGTTATGACAAGTACTAAATAGTGACGTTGCGAAATTATTCGATACGGAAATGGAATATTTCCTGATCGATTCCTCTCGTTTATAGTAGTACATATTATATCCAAACAACTACTACTTTAATAGAAACTAAGTATATCAGGAAATTAAATATTTCTGAACGGATAATTTAGTTATGACGATTAATTTTATTAAGGATCTGAGAGTTTTCTTTAATAATTGTGTGTGAAATAAATAAAAAAATGTGATCATGAAGGAACATGAGAAATAAAAGAAATAGAATATATATTATGATAATATTTTATTTTATAAATCGTCGCCGTCATTGCTTTCTATCGCTGTCACTTTCTGTAACATTTATTATAAACTAGCTTTCACCCGCGGCTTCGCTCACGTTAGGTTCGATTTTTTAATCCCCTATTTAACGCTCTTGGGGTTGAAATTTTTCAAAATCCTTTCTTAGCGGATGTCTACGTCCTAACAGCTACCTGTATACCAAATTTCAGCTCGATCGGTCCAGTGGTTAGAGCTGTGTATTGATAGATCAGTCAGTCAGTCAGTCAGTCAGTCACCTTTGCCTTTTATACATTTAGATGTATCTGTGATATTGTCAATTAACATATTATCTAGCCTACTCATTCTTTCCTATTCTTGGACAACATGTGATATATAGGCTCTTTTATTATAAGTTTTGTTTTTAATATAAAAAACAAAAATATTAACTTTTTATAAAATAAAGCAGCGGTTACTAATTAATAAATAATTATTATGAATAATGATGTATTTATTTAAATAAAAATCAATAATTTAGTCTTTAATTGGCACACCAATATTATGATTACATAAACATAAATCGCGATTGTTTATCGATTTTTGTACAATGACTTAATTAAAAAAAAATTAAAGAGTACAATAAAGTTTTTGCTTCTGGTGTTAAATCTTATAATGATAGTATGGAACGAAAGTCGTCGCATGTGGGTCGGAGCATAGATATAATGTACTATAGTCTGATTTTTAATTGCGTGGAATTCTGACGTATCTTAATGTTACCAGAGATTAAAAAAATCCCACAAAAAAGATAGTGAATTGAAACTTGTACAAATAAAAATCAATTGCCACACATAGATAATTATGACAAACGCCTGTCAGATAGTTAGGGGTAAAATCGAACTACAGGTGGTAATACTGTTTTTCATACAAATAACTCGCTTTATTTATAAAATGACAACTGTCAGAATTCCACCGAATTAAAAATCAGACTATATATGGGTCCGAGTCCGACTCGCACTTGGCCGGTTTTTTAAAGGAGTATGCTCTTTGGGGGTAGTTAGGTAGGTATACATTTTACTAATATGATTCCCTCCCTTGATGCAGGACAGGTCGAGAGCCAAGTACTGCAGCACGTCGCCCAAGTGCCCTGCAGAGTGTAGAGCTCTCGAACGATACCTATTCGCGAATCCATAGCCGATCCATGTCAATGTCATTCGGCACGACCTGCGCTGTATGCACCCTAGTCTGAACCGTTTATATGCCATTTTGCAGTGGCAAGATTCAATCTTGTGTAGTGTCTTTGTTGCTTTAGAATTTGATAAGGCAAATCTTCAACCTAGTTGCTACTCCCCGTACGTAGATTGAATATCGCACAGCCGATATTAGATTTACCTAGGGCGGATTTCTGAGATTGTGACCCGTTAAGTTTTGAGCGTCTAGAAGACAATGTTTTATTAATAAACTTGCTGATGCCTGCGATTTCGTTCGCGTGGATTGAGGTTTTTGATCCCGCGGGAACTCCTTAATTTTACCAGACTATAATCTATCTCTGTGCCAAATTTTAGCAAAATCGGTTCAGTCGTTGCGGCGTGATTGAGCAACAAACATCCATACATCGAAACTGTCGCATTTATAATATTAATAGAAAATAGGATAAGTTACCTAGGTACTTACCTACTTTAAGTGTGTCCCGGGATTTTTAAAACTAAATCCACACGGATAAAGTCGCGGGCATTAGCTAACTAATAAGGTTCTAAGTTCTAACTAAAGGTGAGGATAACTAATAATAACTGTAAATTTTTATATGTAGTTATCACGATTCATTTTGAACGAATCGAATGCTTCACGAAACCTCTATCACAGTCTCTCGTGATTAAAGTTGGCTTTCAATTAATCGTAGGTAGGTGTCTAGTTCGGTTCCAGTGCTCTGCCGAATTCATTTGGAGCCTATAAATTTCCTTTATGTCGAATGCCAACGCCGTTAAATGATTCGTCCACGTCTCTAGCGGATGCTTCGTGTCTCGCAGTTGGAATTCAGTGAAATACTGAATTTACTGATCTACCTAGGTACTTATAACACTTAGCTAACTACTTAATAGCTATTAACTCGTACCTACCTACAGTAAAGTGATTACGTGGTTTGTCTTCTGTTATTTATTATATTACTAGCTGATGCCCGCGATTTCGTTCGCGTGGATTGAGGTTTTTTATTCCCGCGGGAACTTTAATTTTCCCTGGATAAAAAGTAGCCTATGTGCTATTCCCTACCAAAATCTATATCTGTGCCAAATTTAAGAAAAATTGGTTTAGTTGCGGCGTAATTGAGTAACAAACATAGAAACTATCGCATTTATAATATTAATAATAAGTAGGAAGTAGGATACATACCGACTAGTTGACCCGCGACTATATCCGCGTGGATGTCCATATTTTCATGCGATGAAGTTGTATAAATAAATAATCATCTATATAGGTATATAAAATTCAAAGTCCTGACTGACTGACTGACTGACTGACTGAGATATCAACGCACAGCCTAAACTACTGAAGTTAGAAACTAGAAATTTTTACAGTTGGTTCCTTTTATGACGTAGGCGCACACTAAGGAAGGATTTTTGAAAATTCAACCCCTAAGGGGGTAAAATAGGGGTTTGAAAAATCGAACTTAACGTGAGCAAAGCCGCGAGCAAAAGCTAGTAGGCTATAATATAAAGTATGAATTTTTCCGCGCACGGGGCATACCTACCAATTGTTCCCAGTTAAATAGGTACGAGATATTATTAGGTACGAGTGATATTATTACATCGGCAGGCACGTAGGTGAACATGTGGTGCCTCTTCGTATAGGTAGATACTTCCCTAACTACATATATCGTGCTTACTTTGCAATTTACCGCTCGGCTGCGTGCAAGTTAGCCAGTATACACCTGAGTATGCGATGCATGCTGTATTTATAGCAATTTAAATTGATTATGTGTCATTTTTCTTCAAATAGAATATATTAAATAAGTAGGTACTTATATAAAAGAATCCTTAATATTAAGTATTAAAGATTTTTAACGCGAAAGTGTTTGTTTTTTGGTCTGTTCTTCAATTACATAGGAACAACGGATACGGGATAAGCATGATTTTTTTGCATGATTAGGTAAGTAGATACCATGTTTAGTTGAGAACTTGAAATGAAATGACATGATTACTATGGTATTCTCCAAAAATGATTGCATCAGTGTAAGGATCGCAACTGCCTCTGATTGGCTGAATTTATGGCGTTGGCGTTGTTGCATCAATACATTTTAACCAATAGCGGGAGAGTATCAGCCAAACTGAGGTCATTGCGATTGTTACACTAATGCACTCAATTTTAGACATTTTTCAGAGAACACGCCAGCTATTACCTCGGAAAAACAGAGAAACAGATCCCGCGGGATGTTCAAAGGCCTAACTTCACGCGGATGATGTCGCAGGCTTCGATCACAGAAGATTTTTTTTCTGTGATCGAAGGTCGCAGGCAAAAGTGGTGGGAGGTTACAGGTAGGTACCATTCCCGGAGGAGACAATTTCACTCTGGTCTATTTCATTCTAGTGGGAAACTTAATTAGACGTGGTTATGGTTAAACCACTCTATCGACAAGAAAAGCTGCTTTATCTGAACTTTGGTGGTATTTACTTTATTAGAGAACGAAAATACTGGGAGCTATGTATTATAAAACATCATGTATTCAGAAGTTTGTTAAAATGTTGTTTTTAAAAGAAAACAAGCTGTAAAATACTGCATAGGTAGTTACAATTTGTTCTCGTTGAGTTAATGGAATAAGTCATTTAAATCAGTGTTGCCATATATACAGATTTATCTGTATCTATACAGATTTTTCATCACCAATACAGATTACAGATTTAGCATAACTTTTATACAGATTTTCGTCATTTTCGCTTCCTCACATAATCTATGATGAAATGATTGAAAATGTATCTCTTTTTAGTGTATAATAATATGTTTTTATTTATAGCCTTCAACACTTTTTTCCCTGTGATGTGGATATAATGATTATTATATCCAACTCTTCTGCAATTTGTTACTGCTTTACTAAGTCTCCCTCATTCCAGTGCCGCGGTGGAAAGAATATTTGCCGCAGTAAATTTAATTAAAACAAAAACAAGAAACCATTTAGGCACTGAAACGATTGAGGGACTTCTTTTAACGAAACAACTTCTTAATGATGGACCCTGTTATAAACTCCAAGTTGATAAAAAAATGATTGTTAAAATGAATAAAAATATGTACAAAAAATATTTAATATTGTTTTCTTGAACAGATTTTGTACAGATTTTATTACAGTTTTACAGATTTTATACAGATTTTAGCGTTTTGCGTTCATACAGATTTTGTACAGATTTTTCGACCGTTCTATCCAGATTTCTCGATCTGGCGTGTGGCAACACTGATTTAAATACCGGCACAGGCGCGGCGCAAATGAGTTTGCTAAAATTGTTTTATTGCAGAATTTTAAGGGCAGTTCAGACTTCGCTGTAATACAGAAGAATAGCATAATTATTAATGTTATGAAGTTCTTCAGCCACATCTCCAGAGTAACTGCAGTGATTTATACCACTAACTGCCTCTTTCACCACCTCCAAGTAAACTTTAACCGATGAATACTTTTCGACAGTTTTTGTATGATCAATGTGTCAAAAAGTCTTTAGAAGGTGGTGAAATAGGCCTTCTAACCGACACGTTGCTTTATGTGATAGATTCATTTGACGATTCAAAAGTAGGTAGGTACTTTGTAAAAGTTTATTTGAATAAAAAAAGTGATAAAATTATCGCGCGATAAAAAGTCATTTTGGTAAGAGATGCTGCGACAATTTTGTTCAAGGGCTAGGGTTTGAAGGCGTTGACCTTTCGGATTTTAGCTCGCTTGTTGCAATGAACTGAACTATAAGAGACTGACTTAATTTTATTTACAGTACCCCACTGTAATATTTAATCACCAGTTAAATTGGAAACAAAAGCGTCAGAGGCAATTAATGACGTCACTACCGTCAACGAAACAAAAAGGGTTTCGGCTATTTACAATATTGATCACTCAATTTAAGTTGGATTCTGAACAGATTGCTTGTTTCCCATCTAATTACGCTGAAGCTTAAAGGAAAAAGGTTTCAATAACGAAATGGATACTGTAAAATTTATTTAACGAATTAAATAGTTACAGGGAAGATAGGTACGTAGGTAGGTACTATTTATAATTTAAATACTTTCTTTTGGTAACGAAATATCTGTAAGTACCTATAGGAAAAATTGAACAATTTGGTAGTGGTACCTAAGATACCAAGTGATATTTGAACCAAAGTAGATCCTTAACTAATCCTTATCAAAAGTTTGCATTAGGTATTTTTGATACATTTTATATCATAATATATCTACTTTTTTAGATATTTGCAATTTTCAAATCTTTTGGCTCGGTCATCCGCTTAAAAACTCTGTGCAAAAACCGGCAAAGCGATAAAGATATTCCGCTTGACGGAACATCTTCGTCTGCTAAGTCTTCCGCCAGACCAGACCAGACACAATTTAGAAATTATAAACTGAAATCTCGGACGTCTCTCTCTAATGCTGAGATCTATAGAGCGTGCTCTGACTTAACTCAGACTTAAGATAGAGTTAAAACAAGACACAAATAGCTCTGACATAAATCTGTAGGTATCGTTTTTTAACACTTGAGCGTGAGCTGTTGGAGAGAGGTTGTAGGTAGCAGATTCTTCTTAGCAGAAACAGCTTTCCGAACCGGTGGTAGATTCCCGACTTGTCATAAGAGCCAACATTTGGCCTGCATGAAATAAATAATTTTGAATTTGAATTTGACATTAGCTAGATATCTTAAACATAGTAGGTACAATGGTAGATATTGTTGTAAATACTTGTGAAAATGGTATACAAACGTAACTACAACGGTAACAGTGTAGCGTCTATTTGAGTTTGGGGACCGCACACCTGGCTTCGACAGTTATATCTATTATCTAAGTAAGGGATTCTAAATAAATACTTTCATTGGAAAGGATAAAGAGTACCTATGCCATAGCGATAATAATTAATTGGACTTCTTTTTTGCGTCTTGAGTTGACTTTTTTAAATAATCTCTGGGTTCTCAATGAATAGTGAATACGTTACGTTAATTCACAGTACAGGGCAACCTTTTTCTTTTTTTATATATTTTTAGTGAGCAAACGAGCAGGCGGGTCACCTGATGTTAAGTGATTACCGCCGCCCATAAACATTTGTAGCACCTGGGGCACCATCAATGCGTTGCCGGCATTTCAGGAATTTGTTGGTCCGCCCCTTAAACATTTTTCTTTTCTCAGAATATTTATTTATAGGCATAAAGCAGGTAACTAGGTATAATTTGATACTTAAGATGCATTTGCGTGCATGCAGTCGAGTTGGCATATTTACGCAAATAGCTATCGTTAGCAAGATAGTTAGTTATGCTACAATTTCGCATGTATTTGCTTGCAATTTGAGCCAATATGCGTAATAAGTCTCGCACAGAAATATACCGAGACAAGATAGAACGGAAAAAATGGGACACGCGTGCCCACATTAAAATACTATATTTTCAATTTTCTAGTGGGAGGCTGTGGCCTATATCACCCTAGCGTCAAAGGAGCGTCAAAGACGACGCTAAGTGATTTAGCATACCAGTACGATGGCATGTTGTAACCAATTAGAAGTATGGGTTTTATTTACACTGCCATATCCCTTCCAAATTAGCCCGCTATCATCTTAGACTGCATCTTCTCTTACCAATAGGAGAGATCGCAGTGATTTAGTAATCTAATTAAAAAAGATACTAATGCATGTTATTAAGTAACTCTATTTCTTATAAGAGAAATAAAAGCTTGGAAGTTACTACTTGGAACTAAATTCTAAGAATAATTCGACTTACGGAAAAGAAGGTATGTCTTCTAAGAAATTGTTAATATTTTGCTAAATAGGCCTTTTTAAGAATGGGTCAATTGGCGAACAGGACTTTTTTAGGAGTAACATTTTATAAATAGGTCCTTTGTCGGTGAACTCATCTCAAAAAAGGAAGCATTTTTTTGAAGAGGGAGTGTGTATAGGGAGGGAGTTTTATAGAAAATATATAATAATAATATGTATTTTTAAAAACCAATTGTAGCGTAATTTTGTCGAGAAATAGCTATACCTATACCTTCGCATAATTATTAAGGATTTATTCTTTCTATTTCGATAAATTGTTGTGGTGTCAAGAAACATGTCGATTTCTCAGAACCACGTCAAGAATTATTCCTACGACTTTTCCGGAAAATACTGTTATACTGTTATATAATATAAAACTTGTTACAGACACACGTAAGTACTAAAAATGCAATACTACATAATTTTTTTGATTTTACACAATTCATCCAAATTAATAATTTAAATACGAGAAATTAGTATTTGTTATCTTTTCATGGGTCAACTGCCAAACGGATTTTGACGAAATTTCGCAGTGATAGAGATGCAAGATTGCATCTTAGAGATGGATACAGGAAATTTTTATTCCAGAAGAACGTCGTGTTCTAAATAAGTTTCCCGTTAATATACTAATGAGAAAGTTCGACTCGGTCTGAACTAATCAAAAGTTCGTTGCCTACGTGATTAAGTTTACACAGCTCCGTTATGTTCAATACTTTGAAGCGAATAGCTTAAGGTAGTTTGAATGCTCTGTCTAAACACCGTAAGTAATAACTTATTTCCGAACTTAAGTAGCATAGCTGTGTGCTGTTCCGAACTTAGCGCTGCAATGGCGACGTCAGACGAGTCGCAGGGAGCCGTTAGATACAGGCGGCGCAAGACCGGGCGCCTGTACCTGATAGGCGCTCCTAGATAGCAGAAGATTCAAGAGGGGAACTTTTGGGTATTTGACTAATTTTTTTTATAATATAATAAAGGTTTTTAATATTATAACACAATGTCATTTTTCTTTTTTTAATATCTTAACAGCCAGTCTCGAAAATATAGAGCTTTTAGAAAAAGAGAGCGCTATTGCAACATGACGTCACGATTCAATGACTCCATACACTCTACATACAAAATTTAAGGTTGGGAAGAGACGGATACAGTCGCAGTAAAACAGCTTATAACCTATTTGTTATTCGACCGATTTATTTTCTGTTTTTACAAATATTATTTTTACATTTGTTACATTTCCGGTTGTAAATAATGAATAACCATACTTTGGCAACACTCAAAAAACACGGGATTTCATTGATTTTCCGGCATAAAAAGTAGCCTATGTCACTCTCCCGGACCTCAATTATATCCATGCAAAAAATCAGGTCGTTTTAACAAAGCAACGGTGCTTTGTTAAAACGAGATTGAAGGACAAACCAACAAACAGACAGACATTTCGCATTTATAATAAGTATTATTAGTAAGGATTAGTATCTAAGGATAGAATAAAATATGCAAAGGGTAACAAAATCTCAACAGTTTACTATTCCATTTACATATTATAGAACGCTTTAAACGGAGAATCTATCGAATGTTTGAATTGGATTTGTGCTTACTGTTTTGCATTAAAGATTTTATGTTAACTCATACCTATATTTTATTGTAATAATATCAGGACAGTCCTTTTCTTTAATAAAATATTTAGTATCTAACTGCTCTAAGTCATAAATTCTGTAATGAAATGAGTGAATTCAGTCTGAGTTTCCGAATGAAAAAAATGTCCATTCATTTTGGGCCTTTTTTGGGCACAAGTGATGTCATCAAGAGTCCTTCCCAAATGGCACCATTTGCAAATGCCTTCCAATCACGATTAGGTAGGTACCTGTGAGAGTGAACGGAATGAGAGACAAAGCGCGAATGAAAATCGTGACTTAATTATTGTAACGAAAATTTCACCTCTCTTCGGCCCTTGAATATCTTACCTTTGTGTCAGCGAAAAATTTACGATGGTGTGACTTTGTATGCATTGACGAACATTAGAATTATTAGGTAAAGGAAAAGGATCTTCAGTTTTCAGGAACTAAAAGATTTTTTTAGGACGAAGCTTTTCAAACAAATTCTATGCACCTACTAAGCTAGGTAATACCATTACAATTAATTCGACTGTTTGTTCGGTTCTCGGCAATTACTGAAATGAATAATAAATGAATGGACATGACCATTAGCCTTAAAAGATTAGATGAGAATCAGAAATGTGAGATACGTAGAGTAACTTAAATAAGAATAGGTAGTTAGCTCAACCAAGTTGCCAAGAGTTGCCAACCTGAAGGCGACGCACATACATAGTTCGAAGAACTGATAAGTGTTGTGAAGTTAGTTGCTGGAATGACGACCTTGCATATTAAAGCGCAGTGTTAGCAGATCCCCCTTGTTAGATAAACAAAAAAACAAGTCGCATGGAGTAGCTATCGCTAGTATCCACTAGCGACACAAGAACGAGACGTATATAAAACTCCCTCCAAGAGATCTATTTATATCCAGTAGTGGACGACAATAATGAAAGGAATAAGAAGTAGATCAATTCGATGATCAGATAGCTAAATAAAGCCCTATAGTTAATAAGCTACGGAACTCTAAGATGTAATGTGATCAAATATAGTGTCTTTAAATTGGTAGCCCCTATATTTGAGTTAGAGTACCGTCACACCTGCGCGCATCCTCTCCTTAAGTAAATATTTTCCGTATGGAAGGAATAAATAAAGGGCACGCTACTGGCAGCAAACTTGAAGCTTTTGTAATGGGTTTACGAAGATGGAAAATAGAGATATCCCTACTCTAATAATATTATAAATGTGAAAATGTACTTGTTGCTTTGTTGGTTTGTCGTTTAACCACGCTACAACAAAGCCACGGATGGACCTCGCATGGGTATACTGTTGAGGTCCTAGAGAATGATATACCAACTCTAGTTTTATTCCGTAAAAACTAAGCCTTTAATCTTTTGTCTGTATCCAGCGGCTTCCTGCAGCTCTCTAGAACTCATCTGATGTCGTGCCAAAAGTGCGCTTTCCGACGCGTGGTCGCCACTCCAGCACCTTGGGTAGGTACCCTAACGACCACCAGTTCTTCCAATCGTTCATTTTCACTCGATCAGCCATATCACTGAATTTGGCTCTCCTCCGGATTCCCCCTTCTCTGATTCAACCTCGCAGGGATGCTCCAAGTGTAGCTCTCTCCATCACCTGCTAAATGACCCTGAGCCTTCTTTTGACTACGTCGTATTCTACCTCTACTATTGGTATTATTAATTGGTAGGTACTACATTCACTTGTTTCATGAAAATATAAACTTATAAAATGTTTTCCAAAAAGTTATATTTTCATTGAAATAATAACTTTTAATTGAGTACTTTAATATTCAGAATATAATTTAAATGGCTCTGCTAGTTTTGTTTTGTCCTCTTTATGCGGAGAACTTAGCCGTTCGCGAGATCTCTGCGAAATCTGAAAGCTAATTAGGACTGCTGGAGCTCTCCTTTTTTTCACAATTTCGCTAAAAGCTTGGAGCGTAAAAGAATGTCGTTACACATAATAAGTATAACAGGCTTCGCTGACTTGCCAGTTACGAAAGTGATCGTAATTCGAAAGTGTGTTTGTTGGTTTGTCCTTCAATCACGCCGCAACAGAGGTACGGATCGACGCGATTTTTTGCTTGGGTATAGTTAAAGACTTGGGGACTGACTTGGAGGCTTTTATGTCGGACAATTTAAGAGGTCCAAAAGGATTTCTTAAAATTAAATCACGCGGATGAAATTGCGGGCTAGTTCGCGGAAGAGCTGCATCCATTGCTAGTTTAAATTATTGTGGTGATTGGATGAATTCCATAAATAGGTACCTACTTGCTGCAAAAATTAATTTTAACCAAAAGGGAAAGAATGTTGGCTAATCAGAGGTGATCGTCACAACGTAACAGCAATCATTTTCAGACAACACCGCAGCGGGATTTAGGTAAAATTGGTTTATTATAAAAAAAGTTTTATTGTTACTTCGAGCAGCTCCTCCTATATACGTAGGTAAATATCTACTTTGTGGATTGTTTATTTTACACCCTTTCCTTAAGCCCCGTGTGCAGGTGTGAGGAAGCCCAACTCTAACACAAGCAACCAATTTAAACTCCACAGTCACGGCCAAACTTGCTATAATAAGGACAGTACCAGCAACCGTTGAACAAAACCATACCTATTTGTATTATTCATGGATACGAGTTGTATAATAAAGTACTGGCAGTTTCTTGCGACTTCGTCCGCTCAATAATTCGATTGAGGGGACATGAATTCAGAACTTGAGTACTACCGAAACCCCACTTGAGCACGATTGATTTTCTCAATCTATTTATATTAATATAATAACGTAGATTGTAGACCTTTAAAATATGTACAAGTTCTTTGACTGCCGGTGAGTAGATACTAAATAATTTAGAATAGAATAGAATAGAAATATTTTTTATTCAAATAAACTTTTACAAGCGCTTTTGAATCGTCAATGAATCTACCACTGCACTGGTTCGGAATGAATAATTGTATTATTTACTGTGGGTTCGATTTTATTTTTGGTAGGTACCTAGGCTTAGCGTAACAGTAAATAAGGTACTTATTGTACCTACCCGTGTAAGTAAACCATGTTATAACACTGGCATAATTTACCTACAGTAAATAATAATTAATTATATGGACGTAAATCCGTATCCGTTAAAACTCTTAATATTAAAAATTAGCGCATATACGCTCTAAATTCAGTCATTTTCGCTCGTTTCGCAGATAAACATTAATGGCAGACATTAATTCAAAACTCGTGCCTTCTTAGATTACCTAAATCTCGCTTGAGCACGCCTCATCGACAACGATTTTTATTATTAATAGAGTCAACTTTCAAGACACGGTCTAACATATTTCATATCATCTATTCTTAATACCGTATTCAAATACTAAAAGTCGCGGTGTTTTGCCTCTTGCTAAGTTTTAGTTACTACAATTTCATTGTTGTAACCAAACTTAAAAAAAAAATGTGAACTGTGAAGTTAGCGAGAGGTGTCGTAGCGGGCCTATTAGTATTTGGATACTAATCATGCTTGCATTTTGCTCGAATCCCGCACACGAAACTCTTGCTTTTTGAATTGGCGATTTAAGCAATTAAATATCGCTTGCTTGAACAGTGAAGGAAATTATCGTGAGGAAACTTGCCGGCCTGAGAGCTCTTTGTAAAGTGCTTTAACGGCAGGATCTCCGAAAACAGCCTGTTTTTGATTCAATAAACAATCAAATATTCTTTGTTTTGATAGGTTAAAAATATATGTTGTAGTTTAATACACGTTCTAAATTATTTTACCGTTCAAAAGTCCATATTTTGAACTTCACTCGATCAAATAATATTCTGAAAACAGTGTAGTTTTTAACTGTTTTTCAGGTTGTATTTATAGTATATCAAAGTTAAACTACAAAAAAAAAATGTCAAAAAATAGGCAAAAGCTTTTAGAAGAATATTTTACTGTAAATTTTTCTCTAAAAAGTTTTCTTTTTTTTATCATGACTGTTTTACTTTCTTTATAACAAAGTGGCTCGTGCACCTCACTTCAATAGTTCGCAAGGTACTGCGGCCGAAGATCGTGCCCTTAAGGTGGAAGATGTCATGCCTAAAGCAGTAATACATTGCTTTTCATTCATTGCATTCTATAACGTAACTTAAATTTCTAAAAGTGTAAGAGATGTAGGCAGGTACCTACCTACATATTTAACAGGGGAGCGTTTTGAAAGCGTAGAAACATTATTTTTCTTTTTTTTTCCTTGCAACAGGGTTATCGATGCGCTAGTAGATTAGGTTTTCAAAATCTCCTAACTAAAACTTAAAAAAAAAAATGTTAAAAATAATATTAAAATACCTTAAAAAAAAAATTTCAAAATACTCCATGATTCGTCAGTTTGCCTCAGATGTGACAATTGCTGCAATGAATTTACTTCATCGGATCTCATGCCTATGCATAACAATAAAAGTGTCAAATACAATTCCGCAACCCGTCGCGGTTTCTCAGCGCACTATGTGGCATACATACAACAGATTTTTCTACGTAGTATTCTATAATGTTCTCGACTGTCTAAACTAAAAACTAGTAGCAGCGTTGACTGTTGGCAGACCCCCCCACTTACCGATGATATCAAACGAGTCACAGGGAGTCGCTGGATGCAGGCAGCGCAAGACCGAGGCCTGTGGAAGTCCATGCAAGAGTGGACGTCTATCGTTTGTCAAAGTAAGGTAACTACTACTAATGACCATTGAAATTAATTCAATTAATCGCAAACTATGTAATAGCGTACAAGCTCAATAAATTCTCTCCGCGACTGCTCTTATCTGTCCTCGTTCATCTTGTAGGCCATAATTTCTCCGAGATTATTTTTCACTCCAGACAGCAAGTTTAAATGCCTTTTGAAATATAATTAAGTCACAGTTCCGCCTTACCAATTAAAATTGTACCCACCTCCAACAAACTATGTAGCTTAGCATGTATGAATAGACCAGTTTCGCTTTTATCTTTAGTATATTACCGAGTAACTTTGAGTATAATATAACTAACTCGAGTAATTAATAGGTATAGTGAAACCTTGAAGGATATAACCAGTGAAACAATGAAACTCCAGAATGACGTGGAAACAGATATATACACTAGAAATGTGATGAGGAAGGTAAGAAGCGGTTTAAATTGGACTCAAACATATTGAGTTATATTTGTAGACGTTAGTCCATAGTGATTCAATGGATTCAAATTTTTTCAGTAATCTTTAAGGGCACCAAATCATACTAAAACGATCCATTTTATTTAAAAGCTTTATAGTTATTACACAATTTGATGAACTTAAACACCAACAAAAAATGCGGAAAACGAAAAGGTAGCGGAAGTCATAACTGCATGGCTCTAACTTCTTGTTAATATACAATTTTTCTTCTAAAAATAATCTCTTCGAATAAAGTCGGCAAATATCTGGACGCGGCGGGTTAATTGGATCAAGATTGAGTCGTTGTCGAACATGGGACACCATTACTTTCGTATCCAGAGTTGTAGCAACAATAGAGCAGCACTGCTGTGCCTAAAAACTTCGATCTAAAAATGATTGTATCAGTGTAACGATCGCAATGACCTCTAATGACTGGTACTCTCCCGCTATCGGTTAAAATGCATCGATGCAGCAAGAACGTCCTTTTAGAAAATCAGAGATGATTGAGATCGTTCCACAGCTGGTTTACGTCACAGTGACATTATTGTGACGTGCGTCTTGTGGTATACAACAAAATGAAATCATTTCCGGCGTAAAGCTGTGTGGAGTATTTTATTCCTCTTCCGTTGTTTAGCTGGATGAAGTAGTATCTACTGAATACGATGCTGTTAAAGCTGCGTTATCACTTTTGGACAGGTTCATTGATAATCATTTTTTATGTTACTTAGCACAAAGGGGTGCTCCAATCGTGTTTTAAGTTTTTACTTACTTACAGGATAACCTGAAAAATTATCATTCGATTTTGATGCATTTAACAGGGCTAATCTTTACATTAGACTATTTAAGATAGGTGTAAGCGACGCAAATATATAAAAACATTATATTTTACCCTTTAATTACTCTGTCTTTATGTTCATCTTGTTTTAATAAATGGTAATAAACAGGCGGGCGTTAGAACGGAACGTATATCGTATGAGGGTTGCGGGGAGCAGGAAAACGTCATATTTGACAACCTTTTGAATATGTTCAGTTCGTTGATTGACCGCAGCATCTCCAACCGCGTTATTTCAGCTTCGAATACGAAATACGTCCCGCATAGCTCATTTTCACCAAAACGCTGTGTTTTATTGAAGTCTCCGTAACAATAGGTTTTATATGGTAAATCATCTAGAGATTTATGAATTTTGATTTTGTGTCTTTCAGTAAATTGGCGCTAGATCTGTTTTGTCTCAAACTGTCAAAATAATCGCAAACGTTGTCATAATATGACGGTATAGTAATTGTTACTATGTTGTTTATATCACTATGGTATTGTTAAAAATGTTACAGTAATTATGACATAAAAACATTTATTGTAATATAGATCTGCTACTCTAGGTAGGTAGTCAAACTCAATATCTCTAATAATATCCAAATTCCAAACTCCTGAATCGACGGGTTTTCTTCAAAGTAATTGCCTGGTGTAAGCCCAGATAATATGGCTAACTTGTTTTACAAAGAACTCGCTCAACTTTACAATACACGGCCTGAATTCTGATTAAGAGTTGGAAAATCCTTGAAAAATAGATCTATATCTGTAGGTAGTCAGAGAAGGTATCCAAAAGTGAACAGTGGCACACATTTTGCAAAATAAAATTACTATAAAATAACAATTGGGTATCACGAACGCTTTCGGTGTCCCGTTATAATAAATCTCTATTTACGAACGCCGAGTGGAAACTGGAAATGCTTTAGGCGGGACATTTTTCTCCATTCGTGTGTACACTAACAAACTACGAGTACATAACAGTGACTTACCTACACTTTTTTTTTGTTTTTAATATACAATAACTTTGTTGTATTTTTCTCAGATCATTTCGCAATTATAGCAACACAACTAAAATATTTTATAATTCACACAACACAACACAACAGCATCTAAAATAGGTATTGTATAGCAAATACAGTTGTGCTACACTTTCCTGTGAAGACTTTTTCAATTTGTAGACGATTTCTTCATGAAACTTCGACCTAGCAAGGAAAATTGTATGTAACGTCCATTATATTGACTTTGTTCATATAAAACGTAGCTCATGTCATCCGGACGAAAGGAATCAATTGACACGACTTTCATCATAATCGGCACCGTATTGTAGACTAAGGAACATACGTAAATTATACGGATTAAGAGTTTTTGATTCCCTCGGGGATTCTTTAATTTTCCGGGATAAATAATAGCTTGTGTACTATGTGCTATAATGATGTATAAGTACATCGTAAAGTTTCATCAAAATCCGTTCAGTAGTTCGTGTTTGAGAGAGTAACAAACATCCATGCATCCATCATCAAGAATCCAAATCGAATTTGTAAGTAGTAATTAGTAGTAGTAGTTAGTAGTAGTAATAGTAGTAATGTATGATGTTTCCCGCAGGAACTCTTAAATCCGGGATAATGATAATGTGTTAATCCTGGGTATGACCTATCACCATTACAGATTTCAGCCAAGCCTTTTATTCGTTGTGGCGTCAAGGAGTAACAAACATCCATCCATCCATCCATCCAACCATTCAAACTTTTTCAATATAATATCAAAACCAAGTAGAATTACAATAATAATTTAGTAGGAAATAAGATTATATAGCCAGATATAGTAAAATGTTAGAATTACTCAAAATATTATTTTCAGAGGATTTATCGCAAACATGCAAGGGCATATCGTACAAGGTACTAGTAGCTGTTATAGAGCTTTATAGTTATGTCGTAGCAGGAGCTGTCTCGTATCGCCGTTGTGTTAGGGCGGAAAGGAGCTTTGCAACACAAATCTTGAGGATCCGTCGTCTTAGGGAATGTGTAGTTACAAATACTGTAATACACATAGGGATAATCTGGCGTAGAATCTACCTGCATAATGCTATGGAGTATTTTGCTTTAGGCATTTTAGTTCTATAATGTCATGTTACTGGAGCCTGCCATAAAGTGCCATCAACGCTTAACATGGAATTTCTAAAGGACCTTGGGCATCGAACTAGAAGCTAAGAAAGGAAGGATTTAAAACATAAACAGAAATCATACTTTTTTGTTAGGTAAGTTTTAATGTTGGCATGGTGAATACTCCGCCAAGTGTAACTCACGCTACTGCCAGGGTCCGTGGAAAACAAAGACAGGTTTTAGTGGGTGCAAGCCCCACATGACCCCTCCGTTTCCCCTGGTGGAGGGGTATGCGTTAGGCATTTCCTAATTCCTATCTAAAAAAAAGATAAGTTGTAATGATAGTTTTTAATAGGTATTTGTGTACAACTCAATCGGCTTATAGCATACCATAATATAAACCTAGTGGTTTCTCGTATGCTAATAAGAAAAATTGTTTAAATTTTTGTACCTATGTTCATAATAAAAAAAAAGTTTCTAACGCTCCAAACTAGGCTTGAACAAGCACTAAATGTGTGAGTGCCGTATAATTATATTTTCTGTGCTGGTACTTTTAATTACGTTTTTGATCGTTATTGTACGTACAGTATGTCATTTTTTTATAATTTTCTGCAACCTCGTCGGCCGGTCGGCCTTTAAAGGCTTACTAAAAAAGGCTTATCACCGCGTTGACTGTTGCTCTTCTTAGCGTTAGAGTTCAAAGTTATCTAAAAATGTCAAAGTAGCTAAGTATCAAAGCTATGTCTTATGAAAGCTTTTAAGCCTCAATACGATTAAAGGTGCGGACTCAAGACTGAAAGGTCGCAGGTACGAATCCCACCTGTTGCACTATTGTCATACCCACTCTTAGCAGAAGCTTTCCGCTTATTTGGAGGGGTTAAGAGGATATTAGGCAACTTCAGCTTGGCTAATAATATTCTTTAAGAAAAAATTAATAAATTATTTCATACTATGGCATTGTACTATGGTGGCCAAACCGAAATCAGGCGCAAACATAGCTTGGTGTTTTGCAAATTAAGTAAATACATTTTCAAAACTAAGAAAATATTTAATTACAAACAAACAAAACCTATTTAATTTCCAATCATTACGGAAACTTACCTACTACTTATTAAATTGAATAGAATGGAAAACAAACAAAAACGACACAACTTTGTCGACGGCTGTAATGAAGTAACTTGTTGTCTGCAGTAATAAAAACCACGAGACAAATCCAATCTTTCCAAGTTGTAACTGAACAAGTGTCTAAGTTGAAATTACTTTTATCAAAAAATATAGGTAAGTAAGTTAAATACTTAGACTTAAATAGTTTGTTTTATTTATCTTGGTGTGGACTGTGGTAGCATAATGTATGACGTCAAGTCATACACTATGTCAAACATGTCAGCGATCAGCAATGTAAACTGTGAAGCAGTATGTTGCTGTGTTTAGGTCTGGATATGATAATATGATAACTTTACAAGAGCCTTGATGAAAATTAGCTTTTAGGATAGCGTCATGATTTTACATCTCCATACTAAATGACAGACTACGCACAGAAAAGTTTACGTTATTATTGTAGAGATGTTTGGTTGTATGTTTGTGGGTAATTCTTTGTTGCACACACAGACAGAAAGTGTTCGACCTTATGATCAGTCGAGTATATGACTTATTACGAGTTTATCTATGTCGAAAGCATAAAATTATTTTGGATATCAAAACAAATATATTTACTGAAATGAAACAAAATCTTAAAATAATGAACAATTAATATTACTTAGATTACTTTTAAAATTAAAACTAATAAATTAAAAGTAAAACAAACTTTTTTAAAGACAAACTTTTATTTAAATGCGCTAAAAAGAATAAAATAAACTTTTCTTTTAAAACTTTTACTATCAACTTGTAACGTAAACTATATGATTAAAATTTTCTAAAGCTAGATACCAAGAATTGTCGTAAGTAGAATGTGGAAGGTGGAAAATTCACAAATTTATTTAGTAGCTACTTACACAAAAGCTTAAACTAACAAGGTAGTAGGTATGTAGTCCATCTAAAACCTAGGGTCTTAGTGTAAGACCCGTGAAATTGTTCTTTCAACTCCGCTATTTGAGGTTTAGACTAGAATATAATAAATAAACTATCTAACTTTGATCCTCTTACTGGATAGTTGCAGCAAATACCTGTTCAAAACTAACTGCGGACTGAGCAAACAATAACTATCCTATAAATTGAATTATGGCTGATTTTCATTAGTCGATAGAACACGCGGTCGGTCGTGGGCGATTTGGCGACGCATTTCATAAGGCCCGCACACGGGAAACCATTTTCATTGGTTGCAGCCTCCACATATTATACCTTAACCCATGTACAATACTAGGTATTTAAAATATTTCCAAACACACAAGTACGCTTGCGTAAGACGCTTGGTTTGTTTGACGTATATGTGAATATATATTTATTTTTTGTTTTTTAACCAATACCTAACGAGAGAGTAATTTTTTTTATGAACATATAAATAATTACAAGACAAAAAATATATTAGAAGAAGTGGACATAGTGGACAACTAATCAGAGAGAGATTGCGATCGTAACACTGATGCCATTAGTTTTAGACAATCCACAGCAGATTTATGTCAGGACAAAG
This sequence comes from Hipparchia semele, assembly GCA_933228805.2. NCBI lineage: Eukaryota > Metazoa > Arthropoda > Insecta > Lepidoptera > Nymphalidae > Hipparchia > Hipparchia semele. The sequence goes on along the minus strand of OW121717.1, from coordinate 3,994,738 downwards.
CGTCTCTTATTGAATCTGGTTTAAGTCTGAGCCAATTCAGAGCATCCTGTGTAGATCGAATTTTTTTTATAGAAATTAATAGTTAGTAATTATACGACTAAATTAAGCTAAGGTTTAATTAAGTCGAAAAAAAAAATGTAAAAACGTTGTACTGAATTAAAGTAAGGTAAGGTAATTAAAATAGCCGAAAAAAATTGAAAAAAAAAAATGTAAAAATATTTTACGGTCATCGCGGATAATGATTTATTTGCATTGTTTTCTCAGAGCTCACATCGCTAGACCACGGGTATTTATATCAACGTTTTGAATCAAGGTTCAAGAGCTTGTAAACTAGTGCAGAAAGATCTTTGAAAAATAAGCGAACGCAGCTTTCTTGCTAACAACATGCAATTAGTTGGAGGAAAATCCGTTCAGGAGGCTGGATCTTAAAGAAGTCCTTTAATTAATGGTACCGTGCTCGACATCATCTCGATCGTGACCTAATTAACCTGTCCCATCTTTGATATTTGCCGACTTGGATCTGATAAGAATATGCTTGTACTGGCGTGTGTCTACGATATGATATTTTGGTCTACACTAACTTACGTCGAACTACTACGAGTATATAGGTAGCTAATAAAATTTTAATACAGGAGTTTTTGAGTAGGTACTAGCCTTATTTTCAAATTTAGTTTTAATTTGTGTAGTTGTTATCAAGCTTTACATGATGTTAATGTAGAGTACATTATTTTATTTCCCTTCACTTCAGTATCTATATTTAATTCAAATCTTTTGATATATTTTTCGGTTGCTTCAATTAAATCAACTCTTACCTAACTTTGCACCACAAATTCAATCTGATCACAATAAAACTAATGAACTCTACATTCATAATATATCTCATAATTTATGTTAACTTTACTATGAGCTTGATCGTATGAGTTTCTGCAACCAAGCTTGCTAAGGAAGCGCGTAGTCCACAATAGCCCAAAAAAAAACAATTATATACTTGCCTACTAGCCATGAAAATATCAATAAAACAAGTACAGTACTTAATAGAATTTTTTTACATTATGTTTATAGCATGATATAGGTAACTATTTTAAATTAAATATTTCCATCTAATCCAATCTGTCCCATTTTGAAAGTACCTAAATACGATACACCCACGTGAGCTCCATGAAAGGCAATGTAAATTAATTTAAATTCCAAGTTACATTGAAGCCCTATAAAGGGTAATGACCCGCACGTATATGTAAGTACGTTATAGTTCTTACACTTTCTAACAAACCTTGACTGAACCGTCGAACTGAAGTACACGTTGGTATGATGAAAAGAGTTTAATGCTTTATTAGGTATATGCCTTTCGCCCTATAGAGTTATTATATTATTAGAGTCAATGATGTCTTCCAAAATGGCTTCGCTTGGACAGGTGTACCAGGAAAACTCTTTAGTTTTTCATTCAGTAAATTGTCCTGCTACCTAAATACTCAGTGGTCTCATTTATATAAGCCTAAATTGCCCAACGGTTAAAGGTGCGAACTGAAAACTGAAAGGTCACAAGTTCAAACCCCATCCCTTGCACTATAATTGTCGTACGTAGCTTGTGCTAGGAGTGCCTAGCACAAGCTTTTCACTTATTTGGAGGCGAGAGGTGAATATAAGTCAAGTTCAGCTTGACTAATAATTTTTTTTTTAAATAAAAAAAAATATAACTAACTTTTCAGTTTTACGGCTGTATAACTCAGAAAAATTCGTGGCTGGGATTCAAACCTTGGTAACCCAGTGTTTAATACTTTTCGGTCTCCCGAAAAGGAGGTCGGAATGTCTTAACCACTTGGCTACCACCGCTGTTAATGACAACTCTATATACTCTATATTATAGTCTGTCAGAGGCGATGGGGTCCAATTATATTTATACGTAATTACCAACATCTTTTCTTATTTCACAAGGTCAAGCTAGCTATTAAGACTTTCTGTTCAGGTATAAATTAGGTATCTACTAGGCTACAAGTATTTCATAAGAAATCTTTTCATCAAAATAATTATTCTGTATTTCGAGTATGTAAAATTTATTTTTGCAAGACTACTATGATATGAAAACCCGCTATCTTGTTCAGCCGTTGTTTTGCTTGACAGGCAGGCTTTAGGGGACAAATCTCGAAGTCTTACTCCTCTTACCCTGTGATATTACAAACACAAAGTGCTAACACACACTAGAACAGTATATTTAATTTGATAGAATTGTTTCGTTGGCACCCAGACAAATTACTAAATATTTTTCATATACCTACGTACCTACTTAGTGAAAATGTTATTGTATTTTATTTGATAACATTTTCCAGATCCGTCTGCATTAGGGTAACTATGCTACCCCAAGATAATTTAATGTAAGAGATTCGAAGACACTTTCAAAATATTGAATTTAAAAAAAAAATTGAGTACAATATTTACTCGTATTACTTAGGACATTAAGTAAGTAAACCTGGATATTTTTCACTTTGACAGTTTTTGTTTTGAAATCTGTCGAAATGTTTTCAATAAACAAAAGTAGGGTTAGTATAAGATTTAATTCAATTGATCGTATTCGTATTCGATGACTTTAGCGTCAAAGTAAAATGAACCATAATTGGATTGGATTAGAGCTTAATTTCGTGGATGCATTCTTATACTTTTACGTATACAGATACGCTCCAAACTAAAATCGGTTGTACCGAATTTGTCACTTTAAAACAATAAGGTTAAAGTTCATTTTGCTTTGACGCTAATGTCATCGTAAACGAATACGATCAATCGAATTAAATCTTATACTAACCCTACAGATTAACACGGATCTACGATAAAGTTTTCCTGCACCCAAGTCAACAGAGTACGATGTGTAGGTCTTCAAGATTTGCGCTACGCTACGTATGAATCTTGCTACGGTCTACGAGAATGTAGCAAACAAAGCAAAGGCTTTACATTCATCTCACCTTGGTTGTTGCCACGTACAAAGGACAGATATAAAGTAAGCCTTACGCATCTCTGATTTACTAATTAATTGATATTATTTGTTAAACATTTATTTTTCAATATTAGGGCTATGGGTTGAATTTACACTGTCATACCCCTTCCAAGTTTGCCCGCTACCATCTTAGACTGTATCAGGTGATATCGCAGTCAAGGACTATCTTGTTATTGGTGGTTATATTATATAGGTACATTACTTCAAATAACTTGGTAGGTGGGTAGGTACATTCATAAACCAATTATATTTATATCGTCTGAGGGTTAATAATATAGTTCTTTAATCGTATACTTGGAACAAACTCAATGGCGGGACAAGTTAGTTGCAAAAACAACGATGCTTGTACCTTATAATTTCCAGTGAAAAGTGAGATTTTTTACAAAAAAATTATTGTTCAAGAACAACTTGTCTTTTTGTTCGGTTTTTATTCTTTCTTTCAAAAAGTCGTAGAAATACCGCAGTTACAAACAACTGTTTGAAATCAGTTACATTTGTTTTTTGTTTGTATTTTGTAAGCCTAAGAACTCTTTCGCTGTGTTGAACGCGTGGTCCTAGTAGAAGACGCGGGTTCGATGTTCAGTAGGAGCGATTCTGTTATAATTTTTAAATTGTCTCTAGTCCGATCTGGCGGGAGGCTTCGGCATTAGCTTGTTACCACCCTATCGGCAAAGTCGTGCCGCTAAAAGATTGAGCATTCCAGTATGATGCAGAATATAAACCGATTACAATAATTACACTGATTATCCTTCTATTGGATGAACGTTCACAACCACTCATTAACCCACGGAAATCCAAAACCTTTAATCCACGTGTAGTTATTAGCTAGATATATGTAAAACGAAAAACGCGTTCCCAATTATCTATTTTTATCTGAAACTACATCGTCACTTACACGGTGCAACAGCAGTCGCGTCGACATGGATAGATAAGCAATTTTAAAGTTCACTGATATGGTTCTGTAACACCCAGCTAAAAGTGGATGGAGAAGAGACGTAACAATATTATTTCTCACTACGGCATAAAACACGGCGTAGAACAAGTCTCAATTGTAGTAGGTAAAAGTCTTTTATATTTTTGGGGAGAAAATAAGAAAAAAAATTGTAATATCAGATATCGACGCTCTGAAGCAATATTTTTTTTAAATATATTTTTGCGATCAAACGAGCAGGCGGGTCATGTTAAGTGATTACCGCCGCCCATGAAAATTTGTAGCACCACATGTGTATGTGAAAAGTTTTATTTTCAAAAATTTCGCTTTGCTTCTTTTTCTGTGGTAGGCACAATAAAATTTAAAGTGTAGAATTTCAGAACGATAAAAGCCTCCATCAATCCTCTGGGCGGAGTGTAGTTCAAAGATAAACCGCTGGGATGTTTTTTTGGGTCTAACTTATCTTTATGGAATAGTTTGGTAAAATTCACGGATATATTCAGGTTATCGCCGAGGGAATACCCGGGATATGTTAATTTACAGCCAATGTAAATAGGCTCGGTAATTTATGTCGCTAAAACATCGGGATGCTAGGGGCTTGTCCAAATACACTTTGTGCTTACGTATTGATCAGTTTAAAATAACTCTCATACGTTAGAACAAATAAGGGCAAACAAATTAATAAACCTTTAGGCATCAGCTAGTACTACATACTAGTTCATGCCCGCGACTGCGTTCGCGTGGATTGATGTTTTTAATTCCCGTGGGAAGTCTCTTATTTTCCGGGATAAAAAGTAGCTATGTTATATTCCAGACTGTAATCCGTCACTGTGTCTAGCCAAATCGGTTCAGTCCATAGTCCATAGTTCATCCATCCATCCATTCATACATCCAAACTTTCGTATTTATAATATTAGTAGGAATAGCTGGATTGTAGGATGTAATTAACGAAAAAAACGGTTCAATCGAAACTTTGGACATAGAAGAACTTTGAAAAGAGTAACGTGAACGTTATGACTTAAGAATTCGCTATAATTACATGTACATGAATATCTTTCAGAAGACGGCGGAGTTTTTAATTAATTCTCATCGCTGGCGAAAGCCTTAGCTGGATGCTATGGCATCAACTCGTTAAAACAGTGTTTATTAAGATGTTTCCTCGGCGGATTATCCGCGGACGTGTCTATTCAGGATTTAAACGCGCCTCGCCTCGCGTCTATTATTATTCATGACATAAATTTGCTCGGTGAGGAAGGCATTACACGAAAACTCATTAAAACGAAGACGCGGTCTGACTTTTCAAATTAGACACGTTAAGACCACGCGTGGCGCTTGCGGGATGCCGGGACGGCGGGATAGTGGTAGGGCGGGACGCGGGATGGGTCAACGATGTGCTAGATAAGCTGTCAGCCGGCAAAAAATGTCGCTCAAAAATAGGTTCTCACTTGCCATTCATCATCATCAGCATGTCTACTCGTAATCCGCAGTTGGATATAGGCCTTTTTGAGGGCGCCCCACCATACACAGTCTTCCGGCTTTTCCATCTAGCTTCCTTCCTAAGGTCATTGACCTTGCGTGCTGGAAGGTATCCTACGCTGCGTATGCACCGGTCTCCAATCTAGAAAACACTATCCCAGCCATCGATGTACGACGGAGACCTATTTTTCTAGGATAGTTCCGTTACTAATGTGAATGGTATGGAATGGAAATGATAAGTTCAAATGAAGCGGTGATGCGGCCTATAAACTTTCTTCCTGAGGTCTTACAGAGGTTGAGATGAATGATGGTTTAAACATAAGTTGGAATAAAAATCTATTTTTAATTTCTAATAGTGAGAACTAATTTTCACAGGCTTTTTTATTAAAGTTTTTTTGGGACTGCATATCTAGTCTATCAGTGATCGAAGGGCCACGGGACCCTGTTCTAGTTACTTAATTGTCATTCGCAACAAGTAGCGAAGTTGCTTATTAAACCGCCGTGCCTTTAACTAATTTATAAACTTCCACTGCCATACTTAATTAAAGTTGCTACGACCTAAGAAAGTAAATTCAGACTGCTATTATGTAAAACGCGCAAATATGTAAATCATACCTGATAAGTTGTGCAGTTAGTTGGTACATCCAGAAGTAATTTTTGTGAAAACCTCTCTAGTGCGCAGTGCGGTGCGCTTACATACAAACCTCCCGGAATACTGATGGTGATTATAGAACCGGCTAAGTGCGTTAAACTCGTGCAATGGGAGTTCCGTACTTTTAATTTGTTTATATTATTCCACCGCCTAAAATAAATGCACTTTTATTAATTACCTATTAGCTTAAGGCAAATTACCTTGACGTTTGATACAGATAATATAATATGTAATACGTATTGCGGTGCCGCAACGCACAATATGCCCATAACAACGCGTATTATGAACGCTCTTTTACGAAGATGCCATAGTAAATAAAAGGTTTTCCACACGTTTTCCACAGCCCTAGTAAAGCTGAACTTGAATTACAAGTTGGTTAAGAAACGGTTCATTTTATTTGAATAGATTTCGAAAGGTGTTGAACTTTTGTTTTACACGAGCCTATAAATTTTAATTAAATTCTCTCTTCAGATCCTTTGAGTCGTCAAAGGTCTGTTTGTTAGTAATGGTCTACCACTGGTTCGGAATGTTAATTCTACTACGTGGAGTTGGTAAAAAACCGGCGAAGTGTGAGTCGGACCCGCACATGAAGAGTTCCGTACCATTCTACAAGATTAAGCATCAGTTATTATTAAAATCGAGCAAAAACACAAGTTTATTGTATGGACATCCTCTTAAATTAACTTCATTTTTTTTATTGCTTGTTTGTGTAACATTGATATTCTATGAAAATTTCTACCTATTTCAGTTCATGAGATACATACAGCCCGTCGATAGACAGACGGACGGACAGCGGAAAATTATTAATAGAGTCCTATTTAATTGGCACCTATTACAAGGTTACGGATCCCTAAAAATAAGTTTAAATTAAATCATTACCAAAACATAACTCTTGCCTGCGACTGCCATCTCAGACTACAACGACACTTACCATCAGGTGAGATCGCAGTCAATTGTCATTGAATAAAAAAAAACTTGCATCCCCGGAACTGATAAATAAAAAGTAGGTATGTATACTTATTATTCTAGGAAATTATTTACGGTATCTTTAAAGTTGGTTCATTTCAGTGCTGAATATTTTGTGCGACATAATTACTGGATTGATCGTTTAACTGCTGATATCAAAAAGCTGTTCACATTATTCCAGCAACAATTTTTCCAGACTAATTTCAATCTATTGATCTCATGTAAATGTAGGCAATTTAATTTGGTATTTGATAGCCTTTGGGGTAATTCGGCAAGCTTGTTTGTATGGCAGATTAGTATGTTTACCACGGAACCGCGATGTCCCGTCCGATAAGACTCATCGAGACATGCCTATGGATTCGTAATCCGGTAACTTGCACAAACTTTTGTACATATAAGGGCCTGCGCAGACGAAGGTTTTTCTTTTTTTTAATTCGATGACAAGTTAGTCCTTGACTGCGATCTCACCTGATGATAAGTGGCGATGCGGTCTAAGATGGTAGCGGGCGGATAGTGTACATTCAACACAGACCCCTAATCCGTTTCTAAAAGCAACTTCTTCACCTACTAAATAGTACCTAGTGCCTACCTGCCTTGGATACGATGACCCAAAGTAGGTACCTACTCTACCATTCATGCTTTTGAGCTCTTGGGTTAGTAAATAAGTAGGTACTAGGTACTAGCTTTTATCTACGGTTTCCATCGCATGTTTTGATTTGCTGTTGTCTATGAAAAACAAAAGGTGAATATAACAATACCCAATTTATGATTGTCAGTTCCTTTGTGTAAGAGAAATGCCCGTACAAACATTTTCCAGTGAACGATCGTAATGATGTTAATATGCATAGTAATATCGATACGATATCATAATTTGTTACAAACACCTGCATTTTATTTCGACAAATCAAATATGATTGTATCTAATCAAATCACATTTTTCACACCACTTTTCCTTTTAAACTGAAAGTTTAAAACCTAAATAATATAGGTATATGTGGTTTTAGAACTAACTAGTTGATGGTTTAGGAGTGCATTTCCTTGCAACATCAGGTTTGAGGAGTAAGTTTAGAGTTGATAGGACCTACATCAAATTGCGTTAATCCGTTGCTCCTTTGCTGCGTGGTTGAAGGACAAACCAACAAATCAATAAACCAAAAAACTAACTGCAAACACACATACAAAAAACACATTCACATTTTTAATTTTATTAATTTTAGTAGGGTATAAGTTACTTGTTAATGCTTATGGCTATGGGCACTATGAATTGGTTATTGGATCCTGGCATCCTTTAGATTTTAGACCATCCTTTTACTTGTTAATTATGTAGGCTTTAATTGCCTAGTGATAAAATAATGTAGACACATACAACTCTGCGTTTAATCCTATCGAATGCGTACCGACGTATTCTTGAGTACGGTTCCATTTACACACGATAGGTATGTATCCACGTTTCGACGTAATTTAGATTGACTTATTTCGACTCCATTTGAATTGTTTTCCGGGGAATATCATGCAAAACATATCACTCAATAGAAACGTACCCGTATCTACGTAATATATTATTCACAAATGAACTACGGAAATTGAGTTTTAACGAAGACAGATTGAACTAAAAGCGGAATCAATTATGGGGGAATTATTTTTACTGAAGGAAAAATAACGAGATGTAAAAAGATGTTTAAGTAGAATTTTTGAAGCTCCCAAGTTGTTTTGAAATTCTAATTTGCCGCGGCGAGATAAGGGCCCGGCCACATTACTACGACATGCAGTCGCTACCATGCTTTGCAGCCATGCCATCCCTTGGTAAGGTGTCACGCATATGATATATCATACGTCAAAATTAAGTTCTCCAGATAGTATAGCTCTCCAGCTGTGTTCTCTCCTTCAACATATAGCCATTGGCATAAAAAGTGAAGTGAGATGTCTTTTAATATGTACGAGTATTTACCCAACCCAACCCAACATTTTACCGTAGTTGAGTTAGTACCCAACTACGGCAAAGATTTTATTTATTTATTTTTAGATGGGTAAAATTATTAAAGGCAATTTTTCGCAATCGGGTTACAGTTTTTAAACTTTTCTTGTTTTAAATGCAATTTATAGATGAACACTGTGATGGTACTTAACATTAAATAGAAAAAAAGACATGTGGCACTTGGGGATTGCCGCGGTAAAGCTATTGCATAACATTTTTTATCAACGCCGTCTAGCGGTGAGAGGAGTCCCGTGTCAGGTTATTTTCGTTACGGAATTTCTGGATTCGGTCTCCACGCTCAAGGCCCGCGATAGAAGCTATGCAATAGCTTAAAAATTACAAATCGAATGCGCAAACTTGCCTCTTGAAACGATCACCTTCAGCCCGCACAGTCTGTCACACGACGGCAGTACGAGCGGTTCGAATTTAGAATGATACTTACTGCTTATGTCTGACCTTTCGTCGCTCGACGCACCATTCCATGATGACGACGCGATGTGTCGTGGTCCTTATAGTATTTCGTGTTGTATAATAAGTAAGTAAGTAAGCTTTATGCCGTATAGCTATTGAATTTTTTAAAACATCGCACATTGGAATGCAATGTACTGGAGTTCTCAATGTCAATGCTGATGATTTAGGGTCGATTAGGTTCTAAAGTTCGAGCCAGAAAAAATCAATAGTATTTATCAATATCTAGTTGATGCCCGCGACTTCGTCCGCGGGGATTTTATTTTTAAAAATCCCGGAAGAACTGTTTGGTTATCCGGGATAAAAACTAGCCAATATCACTCACCAGGTCTTCAACTAAACTTATGTAATCACATCGATCCGCAGGTCTCTTTCGGCGTCATTGAAGGACAAACCAATAAACAAATACACTTTCGCATTTATGCCTGTTACGACTATTACGACTCACTGAGTCGTCCAGTAAAGAGTTACATACTACGTTAAAACTACACTATTCCGATGGTAGCAAAAATCGATACAGCTTTACCACAATCGATCTTCACGTGTGAGAATACTGATATAGTCATGTCTCACGCAAAAAGTTAGCGCCATAAAATAATAAAAAAAAGGAATTTACCGAGTAATTTGGAATGCATACGGCACACGGCTGCCACGGACTGTTAGGCTTAGCGCACACCGGTGGACCGGATTTTGGAATCAATTAACATTTTATATTTATTCAATGGATATATTATATTTCATATCTGCGTTTTCAAAGAGCATGCCAGAGGATAGCTCAGCGGGTGGCGTCGGAATGCGTAATAATGTTTCGTTTTAATAACTAATTTGGGTACCTTTAAATCTAGAAAGAATAGGCTCTTTTAGGTAAGCGCGCTGCATTTTCACTTATTAGGTCTGATTGCAGTCAAGCGTTAGTCTATGTATTTAAACAAAAATGTTTTTATATGCGCTGGCCGGTGGGCTGCGGTACGCTAGCGGATGCTGGCGATGTCGCAGAGGATTTTTTCAACCGTGTGCGCTTGCGGGCAGAGGATCCTCTTTGATCTCTCCCCTGCTGTCCACCGGTGTGCGCTAAGCGTTACGAGTTATCAGAGCCGGCTGTCCGGCAGATGTTATCGGTCTCACCTGGCGCTCGCGGCCGGCGCGGGCGCACGCCACCCGCACGCGCCCTCTGTCGCACGAGTCGCAGTCGCAGGTAAGCATATTGGGTAGGCATTATCTATAGATATAGACAGACCTACCATATACAACGTGTAATGAAACTAAAATTTATGAACTAAAATATGAAAAAAAAAAAATTTTACCTCCAATAGTAAATCAATCGGCTGATCGTAAATTTTATATGGAAGGTCCACATTTTTTTTTTCGCATTTCGACCTATGTTCCTTGGGGAAAGTTGTTCAGTTTCATGAGCACATTCACCTCCTTCAGTATTATTTCATTTCATTACACGTTGTATAGTATTCATATAATAGATATTATATTAACACATCGAGCCCTAGAAAGAGACAATCAGCTATGCTCGGTTACGCAGAGCGTCAAATCTGTTAAATTGAAAAAAAATATATATATATTTACTTCATGTAGGCCAACCTGTGGCTACCATAACCACAGGTTGGCCTCTTATGACAAGTCAAACATCTATAGCCTAGAAAAGAGCCGGCAGAGAACTCAGATGTTGCTCTTTGCAAAATAAAATTTTACAATCTTATTACTCTTGCCTACGTCACTTTTGTCGTTTCTAGGGTTCAGTACCCAAAGAGTGACCCTATTCGGTCCGTCCGTGTCGTCTGTCAGCACATAGACTACTTTTTATCCCGGAAAATAAGAGAGTTCCCGCAGGACTCCAAAAAAAAACCTCAATCAACACAACATTTGGCCCCAGTTGTACCAAACGGATCTTGTGATTGATTCGGTGTATAATAGATATAAACGACGTGTTCGTATCGACTGAACCGTCTACATGACGAACAGGTAAGAGAATTTCCTAAATAAAAAGAGTGTGCCAGTGTGGTTATTGATCTGTGAGCACAATACTATCCACTTACGGACCATCGGAGCTTCGCATTATGTATTTATATTCGATAAGTACCTACTCACTCGTCTAATACAAAAGCTTTATTTCTTATATTATTTAGAAAACATATTATATTTTGATAAAAGGAGATTGATGTGGTTCAACACGCATAAAAGTCGCAGGTTCCATCCCCACCCATTGCACTATTGTCGTTCCCACTCCTAACATAAGCTTTCTGATTATTTGGTGGGAAAAGGAGATTATAAGTAATTGTGTAAAAGTTTGGTATAAAATCGCTAATATTTCGGATATATCAGCCCCGCCCGTTGAGCTTTAGTGATCAACATTACAAACAAGTACTTGCGTAGTAGTTACTTAGCCGATTTTAATCCAACTCAAAAATAGGAAATTGATAATGAGCTTCGAGGCGGCTCTAGGAAAAGACGCCATTTTTTAATTAAATCAAGCTTCAAACCAATTTTCTTCTGTTACTGAAATGTTTCTGAGCTCTTAGACAAAACTTATTAAACTACAAAGAGCGTAAGACCACAAGCCAGTGCAAAACTAATAAAGAAATTAAAACAAAATTACAATTTATCACCCTCGCAGTCCTTTTTATCGTACGTGTATTTAATGAGAGTATATCGCTTAGAGCGACGTGCATGGCTACAGGCGTTTAACGTTAAATCAAATAAAATCCAGTGTGGAGGAAAATGCATAAACCCATTTCCGAACGTCCCTTCATTCGCATTACAGCTTTATCATAAAAAGGCAATTTCCATCATAACGCACAAATGTGCGTAAGTAAAATATATCGCTTATTATGTTACATCATACATGACACTGGATAAGTATTAAATGAAATATTGACACTAGCATTTGCCCCCGCAACTTTGTTCGCATGGAATTAGATTTTTTGAAACTCTTGCTTTCCCGGGATGAAAAGTAAATTGTGACACGTTACAAGTCTGCAACCATACCCATCAAAGACTCGAACGTCAAAATACCAAGTTTCATATACCTACCTATAATTTTCATCAACTATGTTACTTTACTGGGGGTAAAATTTACAAAACTGTGAAACACGTATTTCTTTGTTTTTAATCGAAAGCCAAAATACAAATTTTCTTGGATATAACTTAATTAATGACGAACTTTCATACAAAATTTTACACCCCATTTAACCCTCTTTTGGGTGGAATTTTAAAATTCCTTCGTTAGTAGGTGCTTACGTCGTAAAAGAAACCTACTGTCAAAATACCAAGTTTCTAACTTCAATGGTTTAGAGTTTAGATTGTGCGTTGATAGATCAATCAGTCAGTCAGAACAAGTTTTTTATATTATCCTCATATGGGCTGTCGACTTTTTTATTTTATGTCGTCAAAGGAGTGTGTAGATATCTACTCTCTCAGAGTCATATGACTCTGAGAGAGAAGTTTTTTGAATTTATACTAAAGAGATTTATCAGTAACGATAGTCTCTTTCCGTGGCTCTATGTGTTTACTGCTGGTAGTAACCAGCAGTAACGACGCGTCACTGCGTTGCTTCTGCGGCGGTTACTGATGATAAGTTTCACCTAGGTATCTACCTGGAAAAATCCAATAAATCATAGCATGCGGTGCGTTGCGGTACTCCAATGTTTTTCAGCATATTCTGCATCGGTGAGTTTTTACTGCAGCATCTGGTTTAGAAACAGCCGTGGTATATCACATGGCGCGTTACGAAAATGTCTCTAGTCTCTATATCGTTTGAGTCAGACGATAACATCGAATTAATATGTAAAAAGTTTAATAAAAATGCATTAGGTATGTAGGTGAGCACAATCCTTGTTTTGTTTTTAAATAGCCTAACAAAATATCGATTTGCCGCTCCACAGGCTCTGCATAATGTGTGCGGATGCATTTTATGCTCCTACGTACATACTTATATATCCACATCGGGGTACTAGAATACATTTAAAGGGCCAGTGGCACATCAGACGCGAGTACAGCTACTGACTGTCGTTAAAGTTAAAGCCGACCAAAAGGTTTGCAGACGTCAGCGTTTTTATATTAAGTACATACCAAAATTTAACCAAGCCTTTTTAGCCTTAGCCAAGGAGTTAAGGTTAAGGGTAAGGACCTACTCCTTTAAGGAAGACTTGAGTAATACACTTTCTTCAAACGGCAAGTTTAAACTTCAGGTTTAACTTTTCTTAACTTGAACGATAACTTCTCTTTTAAACTTCTTGACGGGTTTCAGTTGCCATTTCTTAAAATTATGTTAATAACATTAAATACTACCTACTTTACATAATTTCACCTTTTTATTTAATTTCCATTTCTTGGATAAAAGTAAATGTCGTCGTAGGTTTGAACTGATGAGCGCGACGTCCACAGCTGGACATAGGTTCTTGCAAGGAACACTACAGAACAACATTTTGTGCCGCTTGAATAGATTTGAGCTTTAGACTCAATCCAGTTTTGTTTGGGCTTATGTTAGGAGTGGCTACGACAATATTCGAAATAATGAGTGGGGATGGAACCGATGACTTTTCAGTTTTCAGCCTGCGCCATTAACCGTTGCGCTATTGAGGCTTTAATAAATTGGTGCCGAATAATACAGACATTTCAGTAGTAAATTATTCACATTTTCATGTAAGGTCTATTATATAAATATCTGCGAGTATGTAAACTATTCCAACACATTAAACATAATTATTCAAAACACTGAATTAATTTTAGTAATAGGTATTACTATTATCTAGCGTAGCAAATAGGTTCGTTATGCTGTTCTATCAAACTAATATTATAAAGGCGATACTTTGTATGCGTGTGTGCATGTGTGTGTGTGAGTGTGTGTAGGTATGATGTGGCTGTTTGGAATGGATTAACATATAGGCTACATTTTATCCCGGAAAATTAAAAAATCCCATGGGAATTGAAAAAAATTATTCCACGCGGACGAAGTCTCGGGCATCATCTAGTTAGGTTATATTAACGACCTGTGGTAAAATGCAGGCCAAACATTATAATTGTTTGAATGTTGATTTAAGAGAATTTTTTCCTAACGTACTCTATAAGTCCATTTCTTATTTGACTGTTAAAATCGAACCGTGTGAAACTTTGTAGAAATGCTCTAAAGATCGCTGTCTAAAGACAAGAAAAAGACTGTATCTATGTTTTTAGTTTGTCAGATTTTCGTAAAAAAAAAAAATTCGCGACGAATTGAGAACCTCCTTTATTTTGTCAGTTAAAAATGTGTAGTACCTATCAAAGATACACAGGCCCAAAAAGTATGAAAATCTTTACCGTTAACCAGACTTAGGTTTCTTGTAGCGCGTAGAAGTCTTTATTTTTAACTTTATTAATTTTTGATTATTTGTTGTTATAGCGTCAATAGAATTACATATTCTGTGAAAATTTCAGGTATCCACCTATACCTAGTCTAGGAGACTTTACGTACGAAACCCTAAAAATACCTTTCAAATACGATTGCAGTTATATGTTATGCATACAAAATAAGCCCCCGATAAACTTTCGTCCCTTGAAAGCGAACTGTCAACCGACCCGAATAACTATCCTATCCAAGCTTCGAAAACACCAACAATAGTAACTAATGTTAGCAATCGCTGTGTTTATACAACAGTTTATCTCATTTGGGCCCTGGAATGGAACACTTTTCGAGTTTATATTGCTTTAATAGATGAAATTTTCCATTTGTGCCCTCAGTTTGAACCTAATATTTGCCTAAATCTACAACCGAAATGTTTATGTAGACTTAGTTTATAGAAAGTTCGGAAACCAGATTTTATAGCTAAGAGCCGGCTAAAAACATTGTAGCTGTACCTACTCTAATCCGCGTGGATTTGGATTTTTAAAAATCACGCGGGATTCTCTTTACTCTCTAGTATTAGGTAGGAACTCTTTAGTTTCCCAGGATAAAAAGTAGCATATATTTTTCTCAGGCTGATTAAGTTAATATAATTGGTTAAATGCAACGTTGCGCATAAAAATTTCAACTATCTACCTATTAAATAGAATGAATTTTTATTCAAATAAACTTTTGCAAAATGTTGCAATCGTCAAGTGACTCTACCACTGGTTCGGAATGTCATGCCGTTCCGATCGAGAAGAACCAAGCAAGAATCTCGGCAGTCGCTCTTTTTAAAATAAGTACTTACCTATCATGTTGTGCACAAGTTAGTTAATACAATAGTTTTCTTTCTTTGTAAAAATTCAATATTTTAATATTATGAACACCATGAAAAGATGTTTACACTTTTTTCGTAGTTTAATGATGACATCCTACCTACCACGATAAATGTTTTCTGATATTTCGATTCATTTGCTGGACCGTAGTCACGGGAAAATAAATGTATTAACATTTTATATTTCTATACAGTTCCAGTTATATACTGTAACTTAAATAACTATACTAACACTAGTCAATTAAGAAGCGAGAATATAAAATTACCTACTACGCTTTTTTTTTTCTTGCCAACATACAAAAGGTATTCCTACCTACGAGCTTTTAGAACGCGAGGCCATAGTTTGGGGAAAACCACTAGTGATTAAAACAACTAACATAACATTGAGTAGTCTATATGGAACGAAAATATAATTGCAAAAATGTCGTTTTACCAAAACTTAACATTGGTACAATTATAAGTATTATTGAGTACGAGCTTTTACGACGCGTGGTTGGTCGTGGACTAGGGATGTTCATGTAAAAAAAATATCGATATTTTTGTCGATATAATATATCGTAGTGTTCTATCGATACTTTACGATATATCGTACAAATATATCGATATTTTCGATATATCGCAAGCGATTTGTATTTAACTAGTCTATAATATTGAATATTAGATAGGGTTCAGGTTAATATGAGTAAAACAGAGTGCAGAAACAAATCAACTTTATTTATTTATAAATACTAAAGCATTCAATTATTTATTGTTTCATGCTAATAAATAGTAATCTTTGAGTTTGATAGCACTTTAAAATCACGTTATACTTACTGTATGAATCGTAAACTGTAGTAAAAAAAAAACAGATAATAATTGTCACAGCTTGCTTCTTTTGTACAACTGAATAGTATTTATATATCTTTATGCACACTAACTGTATTTACACATTTTGTAAACTGTATTAAACA
The DNA here is from genome assembly GCA_933228805.2 of Hipparchia semele. Taxonomy (NCBI): domain Eukaryota; kingdom Metazoa; phylum Arthropoda; class Insecta; order Lepidoptera; family Nymphalidae; genus Hipparchia; species Hipparchia semele. The sequence continues at coordinate 3,978,131 of OW121717.1, read as the reverse complement.
AAACAGACAACTTTTATTTAAAGGTTATTTTGTACTGAGAACGTACTACGTAGCGAGCACAGGTAGCGAGTAATCACAAACCACAGGTTAATTATTAAAGATGTAGTACGAAGCCACAGATCATAAACTAAGTAGGTAGTAATTTATACAGATTATAAATTACTACTAGTGCTGCCCTCACGGAGAGTAGAAGAATTTCGTGTCTTTGCGTTTTATTATTGCGAACAACTTGATTACAGACAGGTATAATCATTTTGTAAAAAAAAGAATGTGCTTTTAATTTCTCCCGATATTTTATATATCGAATGAAATATATCGATTGTAAGTGCCTATACTAGATGATTCGATAATATCGGGTTGCATCGATATATCGCGTACATATATCGATATTTTACGAAATATCGATTTATATCGTGCACTCCTATCGTGGACCGTGGTCGTTAGTTTGAAGCGAACCACCAACTATAGGGTAACATTAGTCAATTATTACGAGAATATTAAAAAAATACGCTTTTTCAGCAAAAAATTCTTTTTACCAAAACTTTACATTCAATTCTAGATAATCTTGCGAGCTTCTAGGAGTTAGGACGCGAGGTCTAAGTTTGGGGCGAACCGCAAGTTATTGATAAGGTTAATCAAACGGGGCGAGTGAATTCAGCAACAGGAGGGCGGACTGGCTATCACGGGCCACGGCTGACGGCACGAGTAACGAACTAACCAGTACGACACTCCCGTGCCGTACGCTGTTCGTCTTGCACGTGGCACACAGTCCGACTCTGCCGCCCCGACTCGCGACGTAAACTTTCCCGAATAAGTTTCCAACCGAAGAAAAGTGCGGTGTGCCCCGAATGAAATTGGATGCAATTTGTGCAATTTATGCAGTGCTCTGTGATAGAATTATTACGTGGTCTCGAGTTTGGAAACTGTTATATAACGGGACTATACTGTTGGATGATGGTTTTTAATTAGCGAATTATGCGTAAGTACTTCTTATTTGTTAATGACATTCTAGAATAACGATATTTTTTACGACTCAAATGCACGTTTTGAAATTGTATTTCGGGCTATCAAAAATTTAAAATATGTTTATATTCGTAAAGATAAATTAATGCTTAGTAGTCAATTAGTAGTAGGTAGTTAATTATTTAGTTCTCCGTAATCAATTTTTAATTATTAATAACCGAATTCTTATAAAATTATTAAAAATATTAAAATTATTTCTAACAATTATTATTTATTGATATCAAGGATGTCGTGACTTAAATATATAAATTAATAAATTAATTATTTTTAATAAGCCGACTTTAATAATTAACATTATGGACAATAAAGCCGCGTTATAAGTTTGTAGCTTAGAGCATTTTATTTTTTTATTTTATTTTATTTAGCCAAACGTTTGTACCTACCTAGTTATAGATTAAAACGGAACTTTTAGGAAAGGGACATAATAAAATCAGGCCACGGTTAAAATTTGTTATTGGTAGGTAACCCAATTAATTCATGACCTGCGGCTATAATAATAATAGATAGTTGTTAAATTGAAATTTTAATTTATTAGCTAATGCCCGCGAAATCATCCGTTTTAGTTTTTAAAATTCTTTGATTTTCTGGAATAAAAAGTGTCTATGTCACTCTCCAGATCCTCAACTATAAGTCTATAACCATGCAAAACATTACGATCCGTAACAGCTCTGTTGCAGCGCGGTTGAAGGATAAGCCAACAAAAAACCACACTTTCGCATTTATTATAATTCTTAGTAGGTACTCTTCATAATTCGGTATTTTCAGCATTTTTTTCGTTGTCTTCGCAAAATCATGAAAAGAGGTCTTCTGCTTTTTGTGGCACTTATCCGCGCCATCCATCCATTTTAGTACCCTTTGGGTACAGAATAGACCCTATTACCACAGAGTAAAAATTCTCTTTATATTGTGCTATTACTAAGTCCGTCTGTCTGTCCGTCCGTCTGTCAGCGAGCTTTATCTCATAAATCATAATAAGTAGATACTTGAAATTTCGCAGAATTATTTATTTGTGTATTGCCGCTATAACAACAAAAAAAAGTTAAAAATGAGTGACCACCTCACCATACAATAAACTTTTGCTTTTGCTCGAGCTTAATGGTATGGAAACCGTCGTGTACTAATTCGACACACACTTGGCTGGGTTTTTTTTATAGGCTAGCGCTTGACTTCAAAACCGCCTGATGGAAAGCAATGATACGGTCTATAATGAAGCGCTTTTGCCTGAAAGATACTCAAGTTTTATAACTTGAGTATCTTTCAGGCTCCGTATTTCCTATCACTTATGTGACAGGAAATACGGAGGTCGGAAGAGGCGTCCCAACTTCTTAGCGAAAAGATTCAGAAACCTTGATAGAAAGCGTTACCATCGTTCCAACAAAGCGTTCCAACTAGGGAATGCAATCTCGATCTCGCGAGATCTCGTTTTCGCGAGATCTCGGCCTTTTTTAGCGAGATTGATCTCGGCCGAAAAAAGGGCGAGATCTCGCGAGATTAACGAGATTGCACTCGAGCATAAAAAAGTCTTATTCGAAGCGCGGACTGACACGAACGGAGTTGCGACCTGTCGGTTTCGTTCGGTGCGCGAATTAATTTTTAAATTACTAAAAGATTTGCGTTTGATATTAGAAGAGAAGACTGGTTGTTTTTTTTTTTTCATTTTTTATTTCAAATTCAAAATTTATTTATTTCATGTAGGCCAACTTGTAGCTCTTATAAATCTACTGCACCGGTTCGGAATGCAGATTCTGTTGAGAAGAACCGGCAAGAAACTCAGCAGTTGCTTTTCAAAAAATAAAATTTTTTTTTTTTACAATAGGTAAACAAACTGTGCTATGTATACACTGCCCTCGTAATTGAAAACACAGTAACTTAAAGGTAACTTCTATTTAACTTACTTTGTTTTCAATTACGAGGGCAGTACAGTGCTTCCACATGAGTTCCACAGTGATTTGATTGAAACGTACGTCAAAGTTTACTACTTAGAAGTTTATTAAAAAATTATAGACAATTTGATTCATAAAAGTCTATTGAAAAAATTCGTGAAAATAAATATTATCTTATAATACTTATAATTTTTATTATTTTTTTTTCTAATTTATTCAAATATTGTGATTATTTGCAAAAAAACCACACAAAACTGCCAATCTCGCGAGATCTCGAAATTAGCGAGATCTCGCAGTATTGTTATTTACAATCTCGCGAGATCTCGCTTGAGCCCCAATCTCGCGAGATTTGCATTCCCTAGTTCCAACAATGTTGGAAAACCCGCAGATTGTAACGCTTTCTATCAGACCCACTGATTCAATGTTCCCGGTGCGGAGTCACTATTCACTTCGGATTTTACCCAGTGGATTTTTCTAATCGGATGCTGCAATGACACCGCAACGCGCCGTGCAGCATCGATCTATAGGAAAGTTTGGTACTGACTACTGAGCATCTATTTTCGGGTAGGGTGATAAATAAATAATGTGTTTCGCTCATTTCCTATGTGTTCACGTATTATCAGATATTCCGTATTTAGTAGGTACCTATTACTCGTAGTGTGTGCAATGACTACATGGGTTCGTTTTTCCTTTATTCCGCCTTTCCACATTAATGTGTGCATAGTTTATTTTTAATTAAAATCAGATTTATTTTTATGTTAATTATAATACTGTTTGATTCACCGCAGACTCCTTCATTTTGCTATAACCTATTTTTAACTTTTTATAATTTGTACAATGCCTACCCTTAAGGTTTTTATAACTCATATTGGGGATTTTTCCATTTTATAGCATTTGCCTACCCTGTAGTACATTCTGTATAACCTACCTATATTGTGTAGAATGATTTCGTCAACCTGAAACGACCGCATAGTGGCGACTAATCACCTCGTACGAGTGCATGGGGCCTGTTAGATAAAGGTTTCAGGGCTTATCCTGTGGTACGGTTGCTGTAGGTAATTCAGGTGATGCGCTTCCGGAAAGTGCTTTACTGCACGGAAGCTAATAAATATTAGATGAGGCATAAGTTTCCAGGAAGGTTTTACTGTGTTCTAGGCTTATACTTGTAAAGCTTGCAACGTTTGTTGTTTTAATCTTTTAAATTCTACTAGGTACTATTTATTATTTCGTGTGCTAGTTCGTTATATTTGGACTACGGTTGATCATGTAATTTACATGTACAAGTCCTTGAAAATAATGAATAAGTGTGCATATTATGTGCATTCGGTAGAGAATCGCCCGTGAATTTATTGAATAGAAAGACCCGTACTTTGTTTTCATACAGCTTAGTGAATTGTCAATTGATATATTTGCGCTTATTTGTGGCAACCTTCGACGTGACAGCCCTAAAATCAACCGTAGTAGGTAACCTGTGTAGTAGGTGACTGGTAGTCCCAGAGATCAGCGCGTTCAAACAAACAAACTATTCTGCTATATTATATTAGTATAGATTGAGACACATCAGCCAACTCCCAACGTGGGTCTTGTGTTTGGGCCAATGCTGGCACCAACGTCGGAAGCTGCAGTAAAGGTTTCCGCAATTCATTGAAAACTTTAAAACTTACAAGTTCCTCTTAGAAAGTAAGCTTATATTTAAATGTAAATATTGCAGTGAACTTTCTATTTGCATGACAAAGCGAACCATTGTTTCCATTCAACCATTTCCATTTTGCGACTTTGGAAAAGTTACTTACTAAGGAATCTTCCTTAATTAGAGGAAAGACAGGAGTTCACTATTTCACTATCGTCTCTTTTAATTTCTTCATGAAGTCGGAAGGTGGAGTACCTTGTTAAAGTAGGTCATTTTATTACGATGCTGTTATTTACAAGAAGTGATCTTCATAAAATATATAATACAATATTGTGTAGATATACCTATATGTAAATTATTATCTATCAATTAATATTAAGCTATTTAATTAAAATATATTATAAATAGTTAGAATACAATCCTTACCTACTTAACTTATAATTTTTATCCCGGAAAATCAAAGAGGTCCCGCGGGATTTTAAAAACTAAATCCACGCGAGCGAAGCCGCGGGCGCCAACTAGTATCGTATAAAAATTATTATAATTTATCAAATACTAAGCTACCTCTACGATCCAAGACTCTACATTTAAATGAAAATTTCGTAAGATTTGAATATAGAATACCTACTTGCAATTACATGAAAATGAAAGTCCTATAAAAACAATTTAGGTAAGTAGTAATATAAGGTTTTCTGCCTTTAAAATAAATACGTATAATATGGTATTATTAATGTTATGCCAAAGGATGATTGAATCTTGTGAAATGAGGTAACAGATAACTAGGTATAATATTATAAATGTATGACTTATGAGGCCTTAGGCCTTACATCAGTAAAGTAAGTTAGATGATTAAATAAGTAGGTAGGTATGTTAAGTAAGTTTTGAACATGCGGAATTTTACAATAGGTATCTTTAAAAATATATTATATTGTACGAGGTAATAAGGTTGTTGATCGAATCGAATAAATAACGTTGGAAATGTGACGTGATCTGGCGCCCAAGTCTCATAAAGATTCGATTACGTCACTCCAGTATATATTCAGTATGATTACAGGCTCATTCCGACTGTTTTATACAAGAGTTTCAGCTGCTATTACATGAAAATCTGTGGTAAATGCTCCACTTTAAGATAAAGCTTACCAAAGAATTGCCAAATTAAATTTTGTTTTTTGTAACCGTCTACGCAACTCAAACGAGTAGTTGTGTGTTCATCAGTCCACGAGTATGTTATAATTATATAGGTACATACAGAAACAAATAAACATAAAGATATATTTATTGCTTTCTGTGAGTTAAATATAGGTAGGTACCTAATATGTTTGTTCGTTAATTTGTGCTCAAGAAACTATGCTTGGGTCAATTTTATTGATTTTTGCACCAATAGATTTGTTTTAATCTTGCAGGTATTAGGAACCTATTAAAGAAATCAAAGTAGGTTATTATTTTACAAGTATATACAAGTAGGAAAAATTGTTTTCAAAAACCTTCTTCAAAGCCACTACAAATTATAAAAATAATATTAGTTTTTACACGTTTGTTGAAGTCGGGCGGGTCTAAATAGAAATGATGAAACCGATGCACGACGCTTGCCACGGATGACACGTGAGACACTCATAGAACATATACGTGACATGTCTGTGTACATAGAAAGAAAAAATAATTCTGTATCCAGACCCTCCTTTTTTTGGAAGTCGGTAAAAAAAAACAATAGTGCCCTCAGTAAAATAAATTAAAATAGGTAATGAACGAAATTTGATTAACTAGGTCTAACTATGCCATTGAGATCGCAGTTAAGGACTATCTTCTCATTAAATAAATAAAAAAATAAAAAACTATTTAGGAGCTATAAATTAATTTCAAAGTTCGAGTTTTTATTTTATTTCTTCGTAAAGCTACACCTGTTTACGGAAGGGTTGTGAATTGCAGGCCTCAAATAAGTAGCAGTCGATCTGTTGTCTGTCGATGTGTGAGGCACCGCTCGTGCACCGCCTGCTCTTCCTCACGCCACCACCCGCACCTCACTATGCGCGTGATCTGCAAGCGTGCAGAACGCGTGCTATATGCGAGCAGTTTGCGAGCCTTGCGTGAGTTGTAATTAAAGTGGCGCACGAAATAGTTGCAGTAATTGTGCAGTAACTGCACGCGTACCACGCACGTGCAGCACGCCTGTTGTACATTCGTCAGATGTGTACGCTCCTTAAAAATTTAAGGGTGCGTACACATCTGGCGAATGCGCAACACGCGTACGTTTGAATTTAAATAACTCAATAGATTTTAGTTTGCCACATCAAATAGAATATAACGTTAACACTCGGTTACAGCACAGGTTCAATATTATATAATGATCATCAATGATTCTGATATAGGCACCTCCCAGTCTAATAAATAATAATTAATTGATTTCCCACAGGTACAGACGCGGTTTACATTGAAATTACGATGTTCATTTAACCTGAAACATAACTCTAGCCCGAGGGCCACGAGTTTCAATATTTAAGCGAATTCGCTCCGTGTTGCGAGCGTCAGATCGAGCGACAAAAACAACAAGTACAACAATTTTAATTGTAAAACAGTTGCAATTGCTACGAAGCCGTGCGAATTCGCTTTTCATGTTGAACTTCGTGACATAAAGATTACGTCAGATCACCTATCCTACCTGGTGTTCACCAGCTACAGCCGACTGCACACAAAGTTCTGCGTAATCGCTAAGGATATGTAGAATAGAATAAAATAGAACTAGCTTTTGCCCGCGACTTCATCCGCATGGAGATAGGTTTTTAAAATTCCTTGGGAACCCTCTCGTTTTTCTGGGAGTAAAGGTAGGCTATAAGTCTATGGCACTCTCCCAATTCGTTCGTTCGATTCGTTGCTCAGTAGCTACTTGCTCCGTTGTTGCATTTGATTTGAAGCACAAACCAACAAACCAAGAAAGGAACACACTTACCTACGTATGTATTAATAAACGTACTATAGTAGGGTAGGGATATAGTTTTACGTTTAGTCTATAAAATATGACTAGCTAGGCGGGGCGAGGAAGAAAGTAATGTTAAGAATTAGATTTTTTTTAAATCCTGAACGTTTTTTTCCAACTACAGTTTTGAACTTAATACTTTATTATTATCCGCTAAGTAAAAAGGAAGTGCATTGGTAAATTTTCCTGGCCTGGATGTTGCGGTTTAAAACTTGTAAGAAAAGTTTTAAATTCTTAAGCAACTAGGACATCATTATAGATTAAAAATATAATCTATTCAAAAGCGTTAAAAAAGCTATGCAGTATCCAGTGACTTAGGTAGAAATATCTAGACTTTCTCCAAGATGAAAATCATTTCAAACTTATATTATTCAAGCTTTTAACAACAGTTAAAAGCTTGAATAATATAAGTTTAGAATCATTTTATTACATGACTAGCTGTTGCTCGCGGCTTCGCTCACATTAAGTCCGATTTTTCAAACTTCTATTTTACCCCCTTGGCAGTTGAATTTTCAAAAATACCTACTTTCTTAACGGATGCCTATGTCTTAATAGCTATCTGTATGCCGCATTTCAGCCCGTTCCGCCCAGGCGGTTTGAGCTGTACGTTGATAGATCAGTCAGTCAGTTAGTAAATCAATCAGGCAGTGAGTCACCTTTGCCTTTTATATATTCAGATAATATAAAAAAGTAGTTATTAAACGTATATTTTTGGAATAAGGTGTAGCTTTAGGTGGTGGAATACTTTCATAAACAATTTTGTCGTACTTACGAGTTTTCTGACTTCAAAGTACGTACGCTTCGCTAATAAGCTTGCTTGTAACGAAACAAGACGGAACTCTAATTAACTCGAAGAGTTTGGAAAGGGTTGCGCGATATAAAATCGTATTATGTTAATAATTGAGACGTGAATTGATTGAGAGACATTCTAAGACAAGATTGATAAACACACGTTATCAGATTACATAATATTATGTATGTGCCTAATAGCTTTTCATTCGCATGGACTTAGGTTTTTAATATCCCCCAAGAATCCTTTGTTCTTCCGATATATAACGTAGCTCTGTCCACTCTTCAGTTTATAACTATTTACCCAAGAATCATGTCGATCCATTGCTTTGCTGCGTGACTGAAAGACAAACAAAAAAAAGCTTATTTTCGCATTTATAATATAGTAAGGATGTAGTTGAGGCTAGAGGAACAATATCCAACGATGAACTACGATGGTTCCTTTTTGGCTACGGAATTTTAACATGATATTTTTTTGTTTTTCTCTCTTTTTCATCATTCGATAGCCACCAATTGATCCGATGTCGTTGGTGAGGGATCTGCCAGCACTACTTTTTCTGGTGGGAGGTTGTTACTCTAGTACCTTAGAAACCGAAAGACCAACGTTTTAATCTCGCAGAGATACCTCGCCGTTTATAGGGCACGTCAGTCATTCCAAACAACACGTACTGTTGAACTTTTTTTCAGGAAGCACAAAAGGCTATTAAGTTAATTTATGGGCATTTCTCTGTAAGCTCGTACAGGTCCCATACAAATGCTGTCCTGGCAATTATTTTTAACATTTGCCAAAAAATCGTGTTCTATTTCGAAGAAAATAAAATATTATTTTAGTTAGATAAAGAGTCCCACTGAAATTATTTATATTTTCCGAGTTATTAGCGATTTTCCAAAAAATCATGACAGGGGACTGTCCGAGACATCAGGGGACTGTTGTACTTTAAAAAAAGTCAATTTACATTAATAAATTATTTATTATTTTTATAGAATATTTTCGAATCAATAGTAAACAAAATTTCTTTATAAAAAAATTAACAGAAATAACAACTTTCTTTAAACATTCATATCAAAAATTAACCTTAAGTGCTAGAAACAGTTTGTACTCGCTGAGATCAACATAGTCATATTATTATGCTATCAACAATTAAATGTTTCATTCAGTTTTCATTGAAATACTTACAATTATTAATAGAAAATTAATATAATTATTAGAAAACAGTCTTTTCTCTCAAATATATATGATATTTCAACTGAGATCTCCAATCAAATCCTAAAAATTTTTCTAATTCTAATAAGGCACATAATAAAGTTTAACCACATAAAAAAATGAACTTCACATTAAAAAAAATTACAGCTGTTTATTGCTGCTAAGGTGTATGCATATCCTTTACTAACTTCCGCAAACCTTTTTCTTTTTTCTTTTGGTACTTCAACTTCTCCTTTTCTCTCATTTCTTCTCTCTTTTGAGGGTCATTTTTTCTTCTTTGGTAACGTAATCGCTCTGCTTCTCTCTTTTTCTGTAGTAATTCCTCTCGGGATAAATTTTTCTATCTAGGAGCCACAATTGTCATGTGCGTTCGATCAATCTATGGAAAATAATTTAAGTTTATAAAGGATAAAAATAATGCAAAGCGATCAATAATACTTTGATGATTCTTACATTAATAAAACAGACTAGCGGATAAATTTACACAAACAATACATTAAAACAATAACCAATACGCAAAATACACAGTCCCCTGTTGTGTAAAAGAGGTCCCCTGCAGCAATTTCAGTCGGAGGACTGTTGCCAGGGGACTGTGTATTTTGGTTAGATTTCACAATATTTACAAAAATGATGTAAAATAGTTTTTTAAGAATTTACCGATCAATTGAGACATGAATAATGTAACAATAAACTTTATATAGAAATCATTAAAGTAATTAACATACATATTATGACTTACCAGAGGACTGTGTGTGGTAGCGATCCAAGCGCCTGTTCACCTCACAAATGACGCTCTGACACTAAACAAAATGATGTCTCAACTCCGCATTCGGCAAGGTTGCCAACTTCACAGCAATTGCGTTTCGTTTCACTCAAAAAAAATTATCATTTAATTATAGTTTATTTTTTATTATGAATTTAAATGTTTGGCAGGGGACTGTATGAAAATTCTGGGGACAAAGTTTACAGGACTTTACTAAATAAATAAAATTCGTAATGAGACCTTGTTTTACGAAAATAATATAATTTAATTCTTTTTGTTTATGATATCGACGGCCAAATGTATGTAGTTTCAATAACTTCTTCGTAAATCTCATTTCTAGGTGGAAATGCAGTGATGGGGACAGCCAGGGTACTGTATTTTTAGAGCTTCTATCACGTCTACAAAAAAACTACAAATAGTTATGGTTCTAAAAACAAAGGACCCGTAAAGTTTCAGACTTAAGGTTTCATTAGGAGTGATTTTTTTTTAAATAATTTAATTACTTTTTGAAAAAATCGGTCGGGACAGCTGATTACGACGTTACAGAGAATCGCCCTTATAAAGTTTCATTACGTCTTTATAGCATCAGTGTGCCTAGTTTAAGATTTTTTACTACAATTTCGAGCTCCGTAAAGTTTCCTCACAAACTACTCACTGCGTGAATAGTTTATGTCACTTTGGTACCACGAGTCTGTCAAATAGCATACATGAGGAAACTATTACGACTATACCAAGGTCAAAATCCTGACATTTGTTGTCTCTCTTACACATTTGCAAAAAAAGCGAGACAGGTATACGCTGCCATCTTATCCAATTTGACATTTTTTGCATCGTTTTGTGACGTCATTGACGGCATCAGAGTGGCAGCATAGACTATATATGTGCTGGGAAGTGTCAGTACATCATACAATCTATGGTATGGTTGTCTATGGTAATTTGACATAAGACCTAAGTGTTGATGTAAATGTTGTACACGAAAGAGATGCAGTATAGAAAAGTCAAACAAGATAGAATGAGACACAGTCACAATTTATTGTCTCTCACTGCGTGCCCATTGCAGATTCTATTTCTAAAGGATAGGTACTTTTTCTATGACCTAAGTCATTAAAAACCACAAACAGATTTAAGTGTCTGTGGCTCCCTAAATATCAACAAAAAGAAGATAACGGAATACAAAACCGAAAAATGTTATATATATTTAGTGGTAATTTGTAATCAAGGAACATAATATTCTGACGAGTTTGTAATAGTTTTGTAAGTGGTGTTTGTAAACAGTTTGTGTTTGAATTCAAAATTCGCCACCAATTATTTTCGCACTAATCCAGTATCTACTGTCCAGCCACCAAGTTAATAACTTCATAACCCTAGCTGGTTTAAAACTGGGCTTACGCAAACTGACCAACTGAATTGGAATTGAAAAATTAAAATCAAGCATCATCTTGTAAACTAATAGGTATGTAATTGTACTATTTTATGACCTAATCCTCTCATTTCGAGAGGAGACCCTAAACTTCGTTTGATTCTGTGACTCTGACGCACGGCTGTCCAGTTGTGAAGCTCAACACATCCTGTGTTGAGAAATGACTAGTTTCAGAATGTGTGGTAAAGAAAATAAACTATTGTATTTGTTGAAGTAAGCATACTTAATTTTATTATTAGACCTATAAAATGTTAAGATTTCCTACACTAAGGAACAATGTTATGTTGTTTTGATATATTGTGATGTCATTCTCCGTACCAATCCTACAAATTTTTTTATAATTGTGAAAGTGTTATTGTTTGTTGATTTGTCCTTCAATTACGCTGCAAAAGAGCTACGGATTGATGTAATTTTTGCATGTGTACAGTTGAGGAGCTGGAGAGTGACAAAGGCTAAACTTTTTATCCTGGAAAATCATAGTTCTGTGGGATTTGAAAAACTAAATCCTCACGGATGAAGTTGCTGGCATCAGCTAGTTACTAATGATTAAATAGCTTATGGGATATGTTTTTTTCTTTTTTTCCAGTATAACCTACGCAACTAGTGCCTACTTACACTATTATACCAGAAGAATGGGTATACATTTGCATCTCTCTATTCAGCTCTTAGGCTGGAATAGCCCTTAGGCCCTTAGGCTGGAAAAAGCAGCGCAGTCACCAGGTCTTCTGCATTTTCACCGCTTGTTATACCACTCAGGGGTACAGCACATTCCTACCTATACCTACTTTATAATCATTTTAGTGCAAGTATCCAGCGTTATAATGGGATGGAATGTAATTTTTACTTTGAGAATTCATGTCAGAGAATCTAATGTAATTTGTTATGGTTGCTTAATAAATAAAATAAATTGTTTATATTCTGTAATTGACCCATTCTTGTTTTATATTTATACTAATTACTACATGAATAAATAAATAAATTTATTTACAAACCATTTATATTCATTTATATGTACATTCAAGTTATTTTTATCTATACCTACATACAAAGTCTACTTAATTATATTATACAGGTAAATTGATGCTGAACAAAGGCATTTATTTTGAAATGGCAGTCTATCTATAATAAATAAACTGTCTTAAACATTTAAGTTTAAATTTTTGTGTCTGTTGGTCATGGTTAAAAAAGGTCAAAAGGCTGAACCGACTTTGATAATGCTGTTTTGACAGATGCACTGCAAGTAAAGTATGGATGCTATACAGTTTAATTGCTAATGCAGACCATCTGACCAGACTATCTATAAGTTTTATATGAAAGTTTCTACTAGGCTACTTTTCATACAAGAAAGGAAAAACAATATATAAATCCACATTAATGAAGTCAAGACCCTATATCTACTTAGTGAATAGAACATATGATTTAATTATATTTATTATCATTGACATTAGTCAATCATGTTAGTATATTAGTACTAACATATTTATTACAGAGAATCCTGCTAATAATGTAAATGCGAAATTATGGATGGATGTTTGTTACTCAATCACGCCGCAACGGCTGAACCGATTTGGCTGAAATTTAGCACAGAAATAGATTAGTCTGGATAACACATAGGCTACTTTTTATCCCGGAAAATAAGAGTTCCCGGCGGGATTAAAAATGCGAACGAAGTCGCGGGCTCCAGCTAGTGTTTCAAATATATTATTTCTTTTTAATAGATAAATAAGCTAAGTAGGTATGCTATAAATTATACATTTTAGGACAGAATTGGGCAGTTAAAAGGAAAATTGAAATAATAAAGATTATATTTATTTTTACATTTGGTTTGGTAATTATTGTCTTATACATATATAACCTACCTATCTTTTTATGAAAATCTTGATAATATTTAAGTATGATTCGAGCTCCACCTAGCACCTGCATACTTGGTATTAGTTGACAGCTTATATTGGTCTATAGTGATCCTGTAATAAGTAACATGGTGCAACCTGCATTTTTCTTCTTTATCAACCGACAGACGTCCACAGCTGGACAAAGGTCTCTTGCATGGACTTCCACGGGTTTCGGTCTTGCGCCACCTGAATCCAGCGGCTCCCTGCGACTCGATTGATATCGTCGGTTCACCTAGTGGGGGGTCCGCCAACACTGCGCTCCCCGGTGCGGGGTCGCCACTCCAGCTCCTAGGGACCCCATCGACCATCAGCTCTTCGAACTATGTGCTCCGCCCATTTCCACTTTAGATCCGTTTCGCTGAGCTATGTCGGCGACTTTGGCTCTTTTACGGATCTCCTCATTTTTGATTCGATCTCCCAGGGATACTCCGAGCATAGCTCTCTCCATCGCCCGCTGAATAACCCTGAGGCTTCTTGTGAGGCCCATAGTTAGGGACCATGTATCTTCAGGCACTGAGGAATTATTAATTATATTATTGCAACCTGTAATAAGTAAGTAACAATTTATTAATCTGTGGAACTATCCTGACAATCCTGAATGAACTGGCTGAGCGATTTATATAGTTACTCAACGGAACTGGCTACGGCTTAGGTACTTATCTTCGTCACCACTCACCAGTGATACTTTTTGTGAACTTTATTAGGTTGTGAGAGTTAGAGATAGTGCTAGATTCTCTTGACGATTCTAAATCACTTTGTAAAGTTTATTTAAATAAAAACCTATGTTAGTCCATTGAATAAGCACTTTTCGGGATCCGTTGGGAGTTTTTGCACAAAATGCTTCATCTGAGATTCTTTTCGTCTTCGTGACACTCTGGCCAGAGAGGTGGTGGTCATCAACGAAGTGACGTCTTTAGCGGCAGATGTGAATCGCCTCACGAGCTTTCGCCACTTCTCCCTGCTGGCCGACAGCCTCGTACACTTGTGCAATTGACCGCCCATCGTAGACTTTATTTGATGGGTCCATCGCATAGGTGATTTTCTTCGTCTTCTGATGCCCTACACTTTGTCCGAGAAGCACAACACCAACACTATTAACGCCTCTAAACTTTTCTCCTCCTCTTCCCGGCGGTTAGCTTTCACAGCCTCTGTGATCATTATTCACGTATTCGTGGGTCCTAGAACTCTTCAAATTAATTATTTTTCAACATTTCGTTCGTATATCACCAAGCTCTCACGGAATATTTTCGGTGAATTGCAATTCGAGTATCGTCTCGTGTCACAACTCGAAAATGACGTCATTTTCGGGTTGTGAGATGTCAAACATGTAACTCATACTGCCAAATAGCAATACTTTCCGTATCTTTGTTCGAAGACGTGTTTAATTCTCGATGGTGACGTCACACGTCTGTAACGTGTAAGCTCATACTCGGAAATACTCGATCACTTTTAGGTCCGCCGCTCGCCGCTTGGGGCGCTGGCTGTAGATGTATGAAGAAGCTCGATGTCGAAGATTCGATGAAGTATACTATCAAAACTTAAACTAACCACACAGTAGGAGTAATAGTTTTGTGTTTTCGGCGCCTTACTGTGCGTTGATATACAGATTTGAACTCGATGATGAAGAGAAACTGAAAGCTAGTTTTTTACTTCCTGAACTGAACCGGTTAATCGAATCGTCCTCCACACAAAGGATTTTACTGTCCCGAAGGAGTTTACCAATGATTCCGTAGCATTTAAACATATCGTGCGTGTTTCTCAAGCGGTCAATTGATTAAACGAAGCAATTAAGCAATCAGTCGTCAATGGCTGCGGGTTCTCGCAAATGTGCGTCTGCGCACATAAGCTTGTTAGTGTCGGGTGTTTGTACGCCCGCCTTTGAACTGCTGATGAACATTCTTTGCGTTACGATAACTTTGACTGCTGTAACTTCTCGGAAAACAATCACTTGAAGTTCATTGAGGCGATAATGTAAAGTTCTATAACACGCAACTTACAGTTTTTTCATAATTTTAAGAAGAAAAAATGACAATTTGATATCGCTTCTTACTACTATTATACTAATACTAGCTTTTGCCCCCGCGACTTCGTCCGCGTGGAATTAGATTTTGGGGTAGAATTTTTAAAAACTGTGACACACGTACTTCTTTATTTTTAACTGAAAGCTCAAATACCTACCAACTTTGATGGAAACAGCTTGAAAAATGACGGAGTTTCATATAAACTTCCATCCCCTATTTAAACCCCTTAGGGATGGAATTTCCAATAATCCTTTCTTAGTGTGCGCCTGCGTCATAAAAGGAACCAACTGTAAAAATTTCAAGTTTCTAACTTCAGTAGTTTAGGATGTGCGTTGATATCTCAGTCAGTCAGTCAGTCAGTCAGTCAGGACTTTAAATTTTATATATATAGATGAAGAAGTCTAAAATGATGAATTGATTATTCATAATAAAGAAAGTCACCTACTAGGTAGGTACTTACATTTACTTTGAAGATTAGTTTTAAACAGTCCCAGTCGAAAACTTTCGGACAACTATTCGTACCTACTTATTTTTATTTCGTGCCGATTTTCGCAAGGAAACGCAGTGTAGTGCTCTGCTCTACTCTATTCCGTGTGAGCAGGATTTGCATATTAATAACTAATAAGTTGGTTAATTCTAGCAACATTCTCATCGATATCATTGTTAAAACTGTTTTAGATAAAGTACGTAAAATTTTAATATTATATCATCATTAATAATAATATACTTACCTAATTGAAAGGACCTAAATCATAATCGAATAAAGTTGACGTTTTGAAAGATTGTATTCGTTGATTAAAGTTTACTTGGTGATAAGGATAACTGATGACTGATGGGGAAGTTAACCAGGAAGTTAGGCCTTTAATCTTAGAGTTAGAGCTAGAATGTCGAAAAGAAATTACGCACGCGTTATTCCGCCAGGTTTGTCCCTAGCCTAAAGTTAGAGACACATGAAAGACTATAATATAATCACATACAACAGCACTTAATTTTATCTCTATTGGTTCGCCGTCTTAGCACAATAAGTAGGCTATAAATGTATAAAACTTGAAATGCAAAGTGCTGATTCATGAAAGCGTTGCAAACTTCGGCTACTTAAGGAATGACAATAAATCACAGCTTTCAACTCCATTATTACGTACATGGTTGGCGGGTTGTGTAGACCCTATAAAGTTAAAGAAAACATTCCGTAAACTTTACCGTCCGAATCTGTAGAGTGGACTTGCTGCCAAATTCCCTGTGCAAACACCGGTCTAGACGAAATTTAAGACATTGGCTAAGACTTAAATTGCGTTCTTTAGTGGAACTTTTAAGAAGGTGCACGTCTTGTGTATGTATTGTGAAAAACGTAGCTATGGAATATACTTCTATACTTTTTATTTCTGCAATATCAATAAAAGTTCCGAACCAAAATTGTAAAAGTACTCTACCATGAATCGTGGTGCGATTTCAAAGTGACAAATAAAAAAAATAAAAAATGAAAAAAAAAGAACCAGACTGCGTTAAAAATATTATCTGGAAATTCAAATTTTGATTCAATAATTTTATTTCGCGGACGTCATGTTTAATTTTAAACTACCTATGTCAAAACTAAGGCCCTCTAAGGTGAAGTCCCGGGTAAAAACTAGTATTATATAATTAACTATTTTTAATTTAAATTGTAAAGGTATATAGCCTGATGAGTCACAGTACGCCAACAGAATATTCACGTTCTACTGCAAGGATTAGTTTCATATATAAATATTGGGTATACTGGGTATTTTATCAGGGAGTTGATTAATCAGCACCATTGTTCTATTGATATGGCTGTAATAGTAGGCTTTTGCGATTTAATCCTAAAATAACTTCGTCCACGCCTATGGCCGTTAACAATTAATCACTTTCCACTGTAGGTTTAATACCAATGACCGGATTGTTGCACCATATTTTATATAATTGCTAGCTTTTGCCCGCGGCTTCGCTGACGTTAAGTTCAAATTTTTTGAACCCCCATTTTATCCCCTTAGTGGGTGAATTTTCAAAAATCCTTAGCCGTTGCCTACGTTCTAATAGCTACATGTATGCCTTTCAGCCTGATCCTTCTAGTGGTTTGAGCTGTACGTTGATAGATCAGTCATTCATCTTTTCCTTTTTAAGATTCCGTACCCGAAAGGTAAACAACGGGTCCTTATTAATAAGACTCCGTTGTCCGTCCGTCCGTCCGTCTTTCTGTCAGCGGGTTGTATCTCATGATCCGTAATACCTAAGTAGACAGTTGAAATCCTTCCAATAGATATGTAATATGCTGTTGAGTTGATGTTGGTAGTTTATCCATTGAAACTGTAAGTGTACATCACAATAGTTATTCATGTACGAGTTTGTAGGTAGCTGGCGGGGGCAGGAATGTAGAACTTTCCAAATAAAAACAATACCTAAACAAAATTGACGAAAACTTTGCATCTTAAAACTATTACGCCTTTTGGCCTCTCGAAGTTTCGACTCTTTTGGAACGTTATTGCAAGGCAACTTTGTCTTTAAATGTAGATATATGAGGAATAAATTGTAGAAGCGGCGAGGAAATGTTCTACAAACTCATAAAAATGTATGTGTTTGTCTTTCCTATAAAAATAAATCCCATAAATGTTTACAGCGAAGATTACTTACGTCTTGAGTACGTTGGTAAGCAGAGGTTATAGTTAAATGAATTTTTGTATTCAACTAGCTTTTGCTTGCGGCTTTGCTCACGTTAAGTTCGATTTTTCAAACCCCTGTTTTACCCCCTTAGGGGTTGAATTTTCAAAAATCCTTCCTTAATATGCGCCTACGTCATAAAAGGAACCAACTGTAAAAATTTCAAGTTTCTAACTTCAGTAGTTTAGACTGTGCGTTGATATCAGTCAGTCAGTCAGTCAGTCAGGACTTTGAATTTTATATAAATAGATGACTTGTTGCAATAGAAAAGATTACATAATGTTTTTATTCCAATTGACAAAGTTCTTTCCAATACGCATCGATCAAATTCTGACGTAAGCATAGGTCCAATCAGCCCCCAAACAGTTGTAGGTGTATAATATCTCATATCACTCTGCATTAATTTGTATGGGACGTTCATATATAAGCTTAACAATATTATAATAGTAGTGGCTTTCTATGCATATATAATAATATCATCAAATCTCGGAAGCCAAAGATAGGTCAATTATATGATCAAATGAACTTACCAAATAATAAAAGCTGGAACTTAAAGCGTAATCTAAACTGTACATAATCCTGTTTCTACATACACGATATTCGTATTGCATTACTAGTCCCTCGGTATTCTAGTCCTGCAGGAGAAATGTGAGAAAGCTTTTGAAATTTTCAAAATAAAATGCTTTCTGGTTATCTATTTGTAAGCTTTATTTTCACTTGTGTTTTATTTCTCGCCAGTTGTACAAGTGTAAATTTAAAATTTAAAACACTGCAGACATGTAAACCCGTAGCAGGACTATGTAAAATATACCTGACATCCTGTTACCCAGTTTTCTGCTCCATCATCAGATCCTTCTCAATCCTCAATCATCATTTACCTGATCACCTGCTTATTGATACCATTGTAATGAGCTAAAACACGCTATATCTGCTGTAAGTTGCTGAGGAGTTGGGTACTCACAGACTACTTGATGCTGCAGCATTAGCTTAAGGCTACCGTGCCTTGGAAATAATACGAAGTAAAAAGAATTTCAACCACCACTGCACCAGTGAGAGTATATAAAACCCTTTAATCAAGTAGGAAATGAGCTGATGCTCTTCAGACGTCTGGGCAGATCTTCACAAATTATAACTAAGATCAACTTGGATCACGTCAGCCTTCATACAAAGAAAACCGCATCAAAATCGGTCCATTCGTTAGGGAGATACGAGGTAACAGACAGATACACAGATACACATGTCAAACTTATACACCCCTCTTTTTTGTCGGAGGTTAAAAATACAAAATTTTTATTTAACTCGGAGAATCACAAACTTCCGACAAACTTGCTACAAAGACCGAATTCAATATTATAATAGATAGAGCAAACTTTGCTTTCGTGTAATATACGACAAATAGCTTTCTCGAAATTTGGTTCAGCTTAAAATTAAGATCCTTTATGAAGGCTATAACTTTACTGGCCATTTAATTAATTCAGTTAGGCGGATTTTACAGCACTGTGGTCTGTGGCGGATTCTCTGTCATAAACTTGAAATGCAATATACTCACGTTTCGTATAGGTACGTATGTATCTAAGATACCTACTGAATAGTGGCAGAGTGTCTACGTTGTCAATTAGAAGTAGATTGTGTTTGAACTATAACTATGGTAATATTCACAATCACAATCTATAATTATATAAAAAGGCTTGTCCTGACTGACTGACTGACTGACTGACTGACTGACTGACTGACGATCAACGCACAGCCTAAACCACTGAAGTTAGAAACTTGAAATTTTGACAGTAGGTTCCTTTTATGACGTAGGCGAGCACTAAGAAAGGATTTTTCGAAATTCGCCCCCCAAGGGGGTAAAAAGGGGGGTTAAAGTTTGTATGAAACTCCGTCATTTTTCGAGTTATACTCATGAAATTCGGTATTTAGGCTTTAAATTGAAAACAAAAAAGTACGTGTTTCACAGTTTTTAAAAATTCTACCCCCTAAGGGGTTAAATAGGGGTTGAATGTTTGTATAATAGTCCTTCGTTCTTCAAGTTATTTTTCAAGTTACGTTTATGAAACTTGATATTTTGGCTCTTGATTAAAAATAAAGAATTACGTATTTTACATTTTTTTTTAAATTCTCCCCCCAAGGGGGTAAAAAGGGGGGTTAAAGTTTGTATGAAACTCCGTCATTTTTCAAGCTATACCCATAAAATTCGGTATTTAGGCTTTAAATTGAAAACAAAAAAGTAAGTGTTTCACACTTTTAAAAAATTCTACCCCCTAAGGGGTTAAATAGGGGTTGAATGTTTGTATGATAGTCCTTCGTTCTTCAAGTTATTTTTCAAGTTATGTTTATGAAACTTGATATTTTGGCTCTTGATCAAAAATAAAGAATTACGTATTTTACATATTTCGAAAATTCTCCCCCCAAGGGGGTAAAAAGGGGGGTTAAAGTTTGTATGAAACTCCGTTATTTTTCAAGCTATACCCATAAAATTCGGTACTTAGGCTTTAAATTGAAAACAAAAAGTAGGTGTTTCACAGTTTTTAAAAATTCTACCCCCTAAGGGATTAAATAGGGGTTGAATGTTTGTATGATAGTCCTTCGTTCTTCAAGTTATTTTTCAAGTTATGTTTATGAAACTTGATATTTTGGCTCTTGATCAAAAATAAAGAATTACGTATTTTACATTTTTTGAAAATTCTCTCCCCAAGGGGGTAAAAAGGGGAGTTTCAATATTCATAGTTAAGACAGGACAACGTCTGTCGGGTCCGCTAGTAATAATATACAACTTCACTTTAACCTTCAGAACAATATTCTGAGCTTGAAACCTATTGAATAAAAATTGCTTATAATAGGTACCTAAGTCTCTGGAACAATGAAATAAATCGAATTAAAATGAACAAAAAAATCAACCAAATGAACAAAAATCGCTTGTTTGGTTTTCTTGATCATATTTTACTTTAAAAAAAAAATTATTTTATTTTTCACACATACCTAATTCCGATTTACGGAAATATTTGTAGTTTCAAAGTTAGATATTTGTTCAGTCTATTCATGT
Organism: Hipparchia semele; assembly: GCA_933228805.2. Classification (NCBI taxonomy): domain Eukaryota; kingdom Metazoa; phylum Arthropoda; class Insecta; order Lepidoptera; family Nymphalidae; genus Hipparchia; species Hipparchia semele. Next base: position 3,956,819 of record OW121717.1, on the reverse strand, counting down.
GTAAATAGTATTTTAGTTTAATATTTTGTAAATAGTTTTTAGTTTTTAGGGTACGATAAGGCTGACATACGTCTTAACGTAAAAGCCTTCCAATTAAAGATTTAAAAAAAAAAGTTAGATATCCTTATACATTTACGATTCCATACATACAATACTTTGAGCCAGTGTGATCTTTTAGAAATGTTACTTACTAGTGTGTCAGAAAATTAATTGAGTTTGGTTAATTTTCAAAGAGCTTACTTTGTAATACATATATGGAGCGCGCTAGGGAGATATTTATTATCATTATTATTTTATAAAAAATGTTTCGTTACGTATGTTTATACTTCACATTATAATACGTAGAACAGGTGAAATATTCCCTAAAAGTATTTTATGACGGTCGTATTTCATTATAAGGCAACTTTGAGTAAGGCAATGTACAGCAATATCTGCAATAGGTACCTACTACTTACCGCGTATGCTCTTGGGTATTAAAAGCCACCATTAAAAATATTCTACTAAAAATGTTTTATATTACCGTCCTATCGTTATTCCACTTAAAGTAAACTGAACTTTCAGTGCTCCAAGAAGTAATTAATGTTCCGTTATAACACGCAGAAAAATAACATAAAAATGTACCTATAATATTTAATTTATTTGCTATGACCACATAATTTAAACAATAATATTCACCGTAAGCAATTTTTTAATTTGTGATGTGTTGTTTCCTTATTTGGTGTAGGTACAATAAAGAATGTTTTCATTTCATTCATTTCATTTCAGTATTGTGACCACATATTATAATATATTTAGTCTAACACTGGACTTGCTGCTGTGATTTCTGTTTTGGACCTACTTGATGGACTTCATCTTGGCGTTATAAGCATAATATGAGTATCTCTCGTATGTCATTTTGCCGCCCAGGATTATAAAATGGTAATCGCCATAGTGCAATATGGCGATTGCCATGTATGTTATTCTTTTGGTATGAGTCTGCAAGTCCAGTATTAATCATAGACTAAAAATAGAGGTCAGTGATTGTGACAAATGACATTTGCCAACACACAGTTCGGCATACAACTAAGTTTTCTATGTAAGATGCTGCAGAGACATCGCAGAAATTCCACAGCAACACCGCAACGCGCCATGCGGCATCGCTCGTGGTAAAGCTCGGCACGACTGTGACGTATAAATAGACTATAGAGCTTTATTGCACTTGTTTAACGCCCACTCGCTGGCTTATGGCTATACATATTATGTTTAGTTTTAATTGTGGTTGGTAGGGCGCAAATATTGATCCTAATACCGGCCATATTTTCACGGATTACCATACAAATGAGAGTATTAAGTTATTTAATTATGAGGTCATTTGATCAAATAGGCGATCACGCAGTAATGCAATTGTTACGTTCAATATCCATGGCATTTAATATTACACTAGGTAGCAACTATTTTACGTGTTTTTTTTTTTTTTGGGAACCCACCGTATTATTCTTCGTCTTCTTTATCAAATTCAAATTCAAATTCAAATTCAAAATTTATTTATTTCATGTAGGCTACCTTGTAGCACTTATGACACGTCATAAATCTACCACCGATAGACGATCACTACTGAATAAAGGTCACTTACATGGACTTGACAGGCCTCCCTCTTGCGCCGCGTGTATCCAAGCGGTTCGCTGCGACTCATCTGATGGCGTCGGTACACCTAGTGGAGCATCTGCCAATACTGCGCTTCCCGGTGTGGGGCCGCCACATCAACACCTTGGGACGCCAATGAGCCACAGTTCTTCGAACCCCTTCCGATCAGAAAGTCTAATCAAAAGGTCTACGTGAAAAGTCTAATAAGCAATAATGTCTATATGTGGCCTACCCATTTGCACTTCAATTTCGGGACTCGCTCAGTTATGTAGGTAACTTTGGTTCTCCTACGGATCTCGTCTATTACGTTTCATGGTTCGTTTATGTGTTGGTTTGTTCTTCAGTCACGAAGCAACGGAGTAGCAGATTGATTTGATTTTCTGCAAGGCCTATAATGACAGCGTACTTTTTATCCTTTGAGTATTAAATCAACTAGTTGGTTTAAGTTTTTATCCCAATAAACCATCTACGACGAGATTTTCGAAAACCAAACCTCTGACGAATTTGGTTTCAAAAGGAACTTTGCACATTTTTTTAAGGAATTTCAGCCAAGCTAAATTTAACTAATATCCTCTTCTTTTAAATAAACGGAAAGCTTGTACTAAAGTCGAATTTACAATAAGAATTAAGGGGCGTGAAATTAGTTTCATGACATTAATTTCATCAACAATTTCACGTGTAAACCTCAATTTCATGCATAAAATTAAAATGCATGCATCATGAAATTAGAAGTTTACACGTGTAATTGTTGATGAAATTAATGTCATGCCACTAATTTCGCAGTGTAAATTCGACTTAAGAATGGTTGCAATAGTGCGACGGGTAGGTTCGAACCTGCGACTTTTCAGTTTTCATTCCGCACCTTTGGGCTATTGAGGCTTAGATGTAGGTAAGTACTCTTATTTTAATTTGCCACTGGAGGCCAGAAATAGAACTAAATATCACGCGAATTTTACTAAATTTAAACGAAATGTTGCGTGTATCGCGCGGCGCACTGTCCAAACGGCGTGACATCCGGACGATCAAAGCGATCGGGAACTAGCGTCGACGTCGGCGCTTTATTGCATGTTGTATGGGCTGTGGCGTACACCACACTCGCTCCGCCGTTATACAGGGTGTAAACTGTAAGGGACATGTCAACGAAAACTGAAACCAGGGGACTCAGTAACAGGATTCTGAGTCGCTCAGCGTTGCAATTTTTCATCGATCTTTTCGTGACTTTGACAATGTTTTTTCATTTTTTTATTAATTACAACATGGAGTCGTGTGTGTACTTAATCTATCTCAACTTGATTTCAATTTAAAAACAACTAATGACAATATGTAATACAAAACAGCAATGTTCATTATAAATTATATCAGCTGTTATCAAAAATTCAAAACATTTGATACCAGGTACCTACTTATAAACGGCTGCTTGCCACGCGCAGTAGGTATTTCACGTGGAGATATGGTTCGCGATACATTGCGTGCTCAAAATATACAATATTAATCACCCATGATTTCCGAGATGAGTGTTTTTTCATTATGTGCATTAAGCACCTCACACCCTGTATAGTTTAATTACCATTGTGGATGAAGGGCGCGCAAACTGAAACATAATACCAAATACATTATGGATACTCATTCCCACTAGTAAGTACAATTATTGTTTGAACGGAGATTTTTGTCCCCAGCAGTATAACCAGTACAACTGCGTCTAAATCCTTCTAAGGGAGATCACATACGATCAAGTTTGCCTTCAAGTTTGCATGATGATTAGGGAATCCAAAAAAGGATCGATACCTGAGTAGTATCGATACTTTTGGTTCGTTACCCTAGGAAACCTCCCGTAAGCTGTACCACTCCATCGAAAGAGATAACGCTAAGCATCAGAAAGAGAACAGTATAGACTATATATAGTCTGCTTACTTACGGTACTTTTCCAATTAGTCGATACTTTTATCTCATCTATACTATTCTCTTTGTTTCTGATGTATAGCTCTCTCGATGGAGTGGTAGAGCTTTCGGGAGCTTTCCTAGGTAGCGAACCAAAAGTATCGATACTATTCAGGTATCGATCCTTTTTTCGAATCCCTAAGCATCATGCAAACTTGACGACAAACTTGATCATATATGGCCTCCTTATGAGTTGAATTAAAACGTAAGTTATTAAATATTTTTTAAGCACATGATTTTAAAAATCAGATGTGCTTGCCCGGGATCGAATCGACACTCGGAATTGGAGACGAAATACTACATATCTAAATTCCAACACAATTGATTTAAAAACCACTCGAGTCTATAAACAACAGTGCGTAATCTATTCAGCAGGCCTAACTCCAATTGCAAGGCGCTCCCGTCATTAACAATCTAACAAAGCTTTACCCATGGTGGTCTTACTCCTAATTAAAACTTAAACTGCCTGGTGTCGGGTGACAACTTTACCATATTGTCCGATCGCAATATAGCAATAGGGCTAGTACGACTTCTTATATCTCGACAACGATGATAGATTTCGATTATCGAAGCACTTTTGTGCGTCGAGTAAGTATGATACTGAATAGAATTGTATGTTTTCTATTTTGACGGATTTAAAAGTTCGCCATGAATTGCTGGTCGTATACAGCATCTGAATGTTCAAGTGAAATGAATCGTAACCTTGTTTTAAAGCTCAAATCCTACTAATATTATAAGTACGAAAGTTTGGATATATGGATGGATGGATGTTTGTTACTCAATCACGTCGTGATGACTGAACGGTTTTGGCTGAAAGGCACTGAGCTAGCTTATAATAGTAGTACATAGTAGGTAACAAAGACTACTTACCCTGGAAAATAAGCGACTTCCCGCGGGAATTAAAAACCTCAATCCACGCGTACAAAGTCGAGCTATTTGTCTATAGATTTTCTTAAATAGGCAGTGACCCAAGTGGAAACTGTGAAATAAGCATCGCCAGTACTGAAAATAAGACTTAAAAACGCGGGTGTTTATGTCTATCTGTATGACTTTTCAATGCTCGATATCTTTTAACGATAAAGTCTCAGTAAACTTGTACTAAGGATATCTACTGTTGGTTTCATGCCTTTACTTCACCCTGCCGGCCGGCGGCCGCTGCCACATGTCGTCGCCCCGTGGATGGCGGACGCCCCTACAAAAAATAATTACTTTACCGAGCCTCCAACCCGCTCAATTTGACTCGCCACTTATGCGTAGGATAATTTAATTAAAAGTAATAATATCGTCCCAATGCAGGACGAACGCCGAGCCGTATCAAGTTTTATCGTAAGCATCGATTAAACGGTATTTACAAGACTTTGTTACATATTTGTTATTTAACAGAGTTGTTCCATGTTTGTTATTTAGCAGAGTTTGTTTGCTAGATCTAACAGTTTAGTTTTTAATGACTACGGCAAAACCTGCAAAGATGTTACGTATATGATGAAAGATGTCATCAACTAGTCAATAATAACGTATGTTACATCAAATTTTCCACATGTCCACACATTAATTTGATGTATGTTCACTGGACTAATATCTGCTGATTAGTGTGGTGCAAATATTTTATTGTATTGCATAAAATACAGTCGCGGACAGAAAATGTTTACCACCTTAAGATTCATAATTGCATGCACACATCTGTGTCAGAAGGTCGATATGTGATTTGATTAGCCATAGATCATAGACTTTTTAACATGTAGCGGTGCTTAGACAGTCCTTTAGCGGTCTCTTTAGTAGGTGACTGCCTTCGATCACAGAAGAAAAAATAAGGATTCAGTACTTCATACTTCAACAATTATTCAAATGCTTCATTGTTCTTGACGTATGTTATCGTGACACATGCTGTCCCGACTCCCGGCTCAAAACTACAGATAGCGGCTTTTTAATTTTATGATTAAATTATTAAATACTAGACGATGCCCGCGACTTCGTCTGCGTGGATCAAGGTTTTTCAATTCCCATGGGAACTCTGTGATTTTCCGGGATAAAATGTAGCCTATGTTTTAATCCTGGGTATGAGCTATCTCCATTCCAAATTTCAGCCAAATCGGTTCATTCGTTGAGGCGTGAAGGAGTAACACAACACATACAAACTTTCGGCTTTATAATATTAGTGTGATTTTTTATTGCATTTCATGACTATGTAAATCTTATGCGTTCTGTCACGTATTTCACGTTTATGTTCATTTTATAGTCTCCTAATGCCAGTAAAAATTTAACTTCAAAATTTTCAATAATTAATGTAATTCAATAATGCGCATTAAAATTTAAGCAAGTGTACTTTAAAATAAAACACATTATTTACAACTTTGTAATTCAACACCGCATTATACCCATCCAAAGTTTTTACTTATAATATTCAGTTTAACCTCGTCCTGCCCATTGTTCTTTTTAAATCACAAACTATACTTCACAAGTCCTGCCCAAGCTTACTTAAATGAAGATCGTATTTCTGCCCAGTGTCATTTAAAAATGACATATTAGAATTTCGCACCTAATATTCCCGATTGCCTCCATAATACAATTTTACTACTTGCACCTGATTAGTTGGATTGTTGTCAATAACGGAGCTTCCATTTTGGATTACCTAGACAAAATGCAATTCGTCAGTGTCAGTCTAAATGGTCAAGATGGCACGTCGTCCGCGAAGAGGTAAGATTAATTAATTTTTATCAGTGTAATCATAGATTTTCAGTGAGATAAAAGTTTTTAAATCTTGAGTTTAATAGTTAGATAATCCAAATACGTAATATTTTAGTAGCTTATTTTTAAGTTTTATTTTTCATTTATGCAAAATGGTATTATGTCCTTTTAAAATCTCATTGGGCACATTTAACTACAAATATTCGTTATTGTTATAGACTGGAGAGACACTGATATTGAGAATTTACTCGAGAATTCAGACATCAGTGACTTCATATCTTCAGACAATGACTGTGGAGATCTAGAGTATACTTCAGTGCGGGAAAGACAGTTAGTAAGCGTCAGCTATTCCTTAGGATCTGAAGAAGTTAACAATTTAATGGAAAGGGGCGGAAGTGCCCGCGAAAGAGAATCGTCTGCAGTTCGTTCTCGTGGACTACCATATGAAGGCTCTTGTGGACGAACTGGCTCATGTGATAACTAGGTTAAGAAAATATGACATAATAAGTCAACAAAAGACTTATTTTGTGATATGCTAAATATCCTAACTTTAGGTCCATTCTAGGCAAGAATTAGCATTTAAGGCTGTTTAGATTAATAATATGAGTACTATGATGGATCTCTGTTAACAAGTAGCATAAAGAGGATGTAGGTAATTATGCCCGATGTCCTTTTAAAAGGACCAAACATATCGATCTAATTCTAGCAAGAATCAGTAGAGCACAGTGCCCTTGTATCTCAAAAAAATAATAAATAAAATATTTCATATGTAAGTTGCAAATTTCACCGAAAGTTGTTCTGGGCAGAAACGCTTTGAAATATATTGTCCTTTAGGAATGACAATGGGCATATTTAGCAACTTAAGAATTAAACGCTTGGGCAGGACGAGGATAATAGCACTATATTATTTTTAGTAAAATAAATGAAAAAAACAGAAATATTTTTTATTTTACACTAATCCAACTAAAAATAGAACATCAAATAAAAAGCATAATAAGAATAATTTGATGGTCTCCAACCCGGATCTTTCGTAAAAAGTACAGCATTAATCCACTTTCTCGCCTTTCTGCAGATTGTGCAGGAATAATAACTATTGAAAACTTAGATCTGTTATTATTTTCGTCCTCGTCACAATGCGGTTAACAACGAAAAAAATATATAATCAAAAAATTTCAAAAAATCAATTTATTAATATTTAGGGTTCTGGTATTATATTGTCGACTTTATTGTTGCATCTCAAACTGTTCACTTATCTAAAAGAAGACTTTGAAAATCGTTTTCAAGGATGAGTAAATATATAATAATTCTAAAGAAGCCGTCTCCACTTTTGTCAACCTAGCTAGCAAAATGATCTTACTAAGTAAGTGCATTCGGTGGTACACAAATCGGACTAACATGCGGTATCCTTATTTTTTTTCTATGATCGAAGGTGACTGCTAAATAGTTTAGATGTAGAAAACCTTTTTTGGAACAAAAAATCCTTACTAATGTTATAAAATAATGTGAGTTTTGTTTGTTCATTGTTGGTTTGTCCTTCCATCACACAGCTACGGAGTAATAGATCCACATGATTTTTTGCATGGATCTAGTTCAGGATTTGGATAGCGACATTTATCCCGGAAAAATAGAGGGTTCCCATGGTTTTAGAATCCTAACTTCACGCGAACGAAGTCACGGGCAAAAGCTAGTAATTTTAATAAATAGATACTCATATATGAAAAAGGAAGTAACAATCAAATGAAAACTCAAAGAATCTTTATTTCTTAATTTTATTATTGAGAAACTAAACAATATTAGTAAAAATAATTAGCTTAATTAGCTTCCACTCGCTGCTATGACAACACGTAGACTCTCTCGCATAGACGCGACAAGGCGATAAGTCAGTTCATATCATCCCATACCCCAGTGCAATGTGATCTAAGACTTCGAGGATTTCTTTGATTCTGACAGTCCCACCTTTGAATCACTAAGCCCCATAAATTTTCAGTTTCAAATCAGCAGATCAGACTGCCACGGTGCAGATTGAACCATGGAATAGTAGCTCAGCGCATTATCTTGAACTTAGGTTGTCGGAATTTTGCTGCAGAACATCGATGTAAAATGCTGCAGAAACACCACGCATCACCGTAGCTCATCCACCTCCTTTTGACTGTTTTTGACTGTGGATGCTATCAGCATCATTATGATTCAATGCACATAATGAACTTCACCATTAGAATTATGATTAAGCTTCCATTTTTTATTTATTTTGTATATTTAAATTTCAAATAACAAATCTAATATTTTGATAATTGTCACTTTTACAAGTGCCATGATCTAATGTGTCAAACTTGAATTTAGGAAATGAGTTTTATTACTAATATTTGTATAGAAAAGTCATTAATACTTTTTTTGATAAAACGATGCATGAAATTTTTATAACGTAACAAATGCTTTGATATAGCATTATAGACCTTACTGAACGCAGGGTTACGAAGAATCTAATTTGAAAAGTGGTAAACATATTTAGTCCCCGACCGTACACTATCCAAACGTAATTATGGTAAAGTACCTTAAGGTGCTATAAAAAGTCGATCGGTAACAGAGCTACCGGCGGTTATCTTGCGGTGTGTTTAAAAGACAAACAAACAAACTAACAAACACACTTTCGCATTTATATTATTAGAAGGGATATTCTGCAAACCAATAGGTTTCACAATAACTACCTATATATTATTTACTTACTATCTAAATCTTATCTCGAAAATTTGTCTTGTCTATAAAGTTTGGAGATAAATTGCGTTCCAAACTTGACAGATTTACGTATTGTACAGTAAATGTTTCCTAATTCAAAAATTTGTTTCAAATAGAAATAGAAATATAGAAAAGCAAAGTGGTGATAGGGGGAGGAAAAATATCTATTAGTGTGCCTCTTTGATCCTGCTAGTCCGTAGTTTGAACTTTGAGAGGCAACCGCAACCGCAGCTCGATTTAAAATATTTTACCGTAGGGTTAGTATAAGATTTAATTCGATTGATTGTATTCGTGTTCGATGACATTAGCGTCAAAGGAAAATGAACCTCATCAACATTGATTTAAAGTCGAAAATTCAGTAAAGCCGCTTTCAATTTGCAGCGTATCCGTATACATAACCGTATAATGATGCGTACAAGAAATTGAACACTAATTCAATGTTGTTATGGTTCAATTTACTTTGACGCTAATGCCATCGAATACGAATATGATCAATCGAATTAAATCTTTTACTAACCCTACTGTATAAAGCCTATTTATTTTAAAACAAATCAGTGGATTTAAAATCTACGATTCGGGAAAAGATTGGCTTTTCTATTTTCACTGATAAATCAATTAAACCTATTATGTAATCTACCTTTATGTATAATATTCTTTATGAAAAATATTCATAGTTAGTTTTATAGTTAAATAAGATGAGCCGTCACTAAGCCTATTAGTATACTCTTCTATTTAGTTTAGTTGAAATTGTAAGTCTGCGGATACTCTAAACGCCGAACGGCAACTCTTTTCAGTGCTCTACTATGGCGCTCTGTAATAGCGGCGGGTGTAGGTACCATACATTCGTGCTGTGGTAAGCTCGGCTGTTTTCTCAAATTCGTAACTCGGGGGAGCGCCCAAAAATAACATAACGAGTCAAGCTTGTAATAACATTTGTCCTAATATATTACTATTGTGACGGCCGACAGCATGCCGGATTTATGTACTAGCGTGCGAACCGTCTTATTATTTATTAATATTAATGTTCCCCGTCTACGCCTCGGTTATTTTTCATTTTACATCCCGAGGTGCCGTCTTCTCAACGCTTTTTATTACTTTGATTTAAACTTTTGCCTAATAATCGACCTCATTAATTTTGAGACATTCTCATTGCAAGGCTTATATATAAGTAGAGTTCCGTTGTTTTTATCACTTTAACAGCTAATGCCCGCGACTTCGTTCGCGTAGATTTAGTTTTTAAAAATTCAGAGAGAACACTTATTTTCCGGGATAAAATGTCCCTAGCCTATGTCACTCTCCAGATCCTTAACTGTATTCCTGCAAAAAACTCACATCGATTAGTAGTAATGTGGTTATCTGTTGTGATTGAAGGACAAACCAACAAATAAACCATTTATTTTATGATATTAGTAAGGATCTAATTCTGTATCTTTGATTAAATACACAGATGTCACATGTTTAAATACACAAGATCACAAGGAATAAATAATAATATGTATATTAATTACTTCGAGTAGCTTTTGGCTGTGACTTCATTTGCATGGAGTTAAGTTTTTAAAACTCCCGCGGGCACCCTCTGTTTTTCAGGACTAAAAGAAAAGATACTTAGCATACGTCACTCACTAAGTCCTTAACTATAACCATGTAAATCACGTAATCAATGAAAATAAAATGAAACATAACAGGTTCAAGGTTGGTATAAATTATATTATAATTTTATCTTAATTACTTACCTATTGCAGACAACATAATGTTCGCACTACAATATCTCTAATGTTGTATCCATGTTGGTACACTGCCTTGACCATTTGCATTTGTCGTTAAGTGCATACTACACATAACTTTGCTTAATGGATGCTTAATAGAATTTCTATTTACATCGTACTTGAATTATATATACCGTGGCAGTGTTCAGATATAACGCAGTTTCAGCCGAATCTTTATTTATTTTATTCATTTATATATATTTATTGCATGAAAAAAAGAACTAAATAATATAATAATCTTCTTCTAATATATAAATCAAAGTCAAGTTTGTACGTCTAATACAAATAAATAAAGGTGTCTGTTATTACGAACCATTTGTTTTTTTTTTTTTCTATTTTTTTTTTTTTAAATATTTCAAAATTTTCAAGTTAGGTTCCTACTTCAATTGAGACAGTTTTCTAACGCGAAAAGTTTGTTTCGGGGCTCTCGCCACGTGACCCTTAATATATGTATTTTCTTAAAAGCGAAAAAGTTTTAACAAAAAGTGGCCTCAACAATATCTCACAGGATTCTCAAAAAACGCGATCTTTGAACGAGTTTTCGGATTTCTTCACCCTTTAAAAGAGTTTTATCGATGACTGAGCGATGAATTTTTTTTGTAAGTCTTTGCCATGCCCACGCTTATGAAAGTTTTACGAAATAAAGGCTAAAAGTTTCTCTTGTAACTTCTTCAAATTGTTTTTTCTGTATTATAGGCTGCGTGGGTAAACTTTATGTTTTTGTTGACAAAAAATGACCTTAACTCATAAGAATGAATGAAAAGAATTGTTTCTGTTAGCTATTCATTAAAAAAGTACAAAAAACAATTTTAAAACGAGTTGTTTCGTAGTCTGTGAAGACAAAATAAAAAAATCTTTTTGTGATAAAGCTCCTTATCTATACTAGGATTTACATCTTCTTAGATACATCTAATACTAATACAAATAAAGTTATTTGTCATTTCATCAAAATCCAAATATCCATTTTTTTATCTTCTAAATATATAAAAGGAAAAGGTTACTGACTGATTGACTGATCCATCAACGCACAGCTCAAACCACTGGATGGATCTGAGGCATCCACTAAGAAAGGATTTTTGAAAACTCAACCCCTAAGGGCTTAAAATAGCGTTGAAAAATCGAACCTAACGGGAGCGAAGCCGATGGCGAAAGTTAATTTTTTTTTTAATATTCCTGTTTTCCCATTAATCTTCGAAAATATGCCTGATCCGTTTATAACAGGATTTAAACATGAACATAGAGCCTATTTTGTTTTTAGCTGTCATAGAAGTTTACGCGGGACCTTTGCCAAGCGCTTAAGACTTTAGAGTTTAAGTTTTCATTTGTAACACAGTTTCATAGGCCGTGTGTGGTAAGAATGTCCTATGTTATGTGCTGTGTTTAGCGCGTCACTTACGCATTTCGGCGAGAAACCCCCTGTAAACCTTTTGTGTGCCGATCTCTCCAGTGTCGAGTGATTTTTAAAAGAGAAATGAATTGGGTTTTCTGAGAGTTTTTATACTATATTTTTATATGTAATTTCTTTTCTTACAATCATAGCATACACAAACCCCGTTTCAAAATTCGTCATCTGAATCTGTGTAACTTTCCTCATAAACTTTATCCAATATTGGAGAAATTTGGCACTAAGGAGAACAGCTTAGGAAAAATAGTTTATACCTACTAAAGCCTTTACATTGCGAAATTAGTGGCATGAAATTAGTTTCATGACATTAATTTCATCAACAGTTTCACATGTAAACTTCTAATTTCATGCACGAAATATTAATGCATGCATCATGAAATTAGAAGTTTACACGTGAAATTGTTGATGAAATTAATGTCATGAAACTAATTTCATGCTACTAATTTCACAGTCCAAATTCAGCTTAAGGCGCTGCGCACACGTAGTTGCCTGTTGCGGCAACCGGAAACTTGCAACTAGCTTATTACGATTTTCATTTAATTTTGAGAAACTGCGCAGACTCTAGTTCCAAGTTTCGGAGGTCGCAACTGTATGGGAATTTTTTAAAAGTTGTCAGTTTCACATCGATGAGTTTCGGCAATTGAAGTTGCTCCGTATCATATCGCCGATAAGAATTGAGCCTTTTATGCTCGTGGATTTCGTATTTTCTGCGAAGTCGCGGGCAAAAGCCAAAGTTTATATAAATAATGACAGCATCATTCTGATAACCGCATAAGTTCATCAAAACATTTCAATCAGCACTTGACAAGAATTTGGTATAGTGTGCACTGTTCGATACGCACCGATAAATACAGCGGGTCGCATTATGGACGCGCCTTTATTCAAATATAATCCCTATTGTAATTGCGATATGAATTGAAATTATAATGTTATTAGGGTTGTCGGAAGTCGGCATACGGATGGAATGTTTAGACAAGCAAACCGCAACGCGTTACTGCGCACCGGCCGGCCCTGTTATAATTATTTATTTTTACTCGCGCCAACTACGTCAGCTCACTTTTGTGATAGACCACCCGAACGCGTCATCGGATTCGTGTAAGTCATGTCTGATGCGTTGTTTATCTTAATTAAAGTTGGGGGGTTAAATGGAGAAGTTTTATGATGTTGATAACAAGGTATAAAAATCGAAAGATCGAAACTAATATATCAGTGCTTTTCTATAGATGTGACGGAGATGTAGCCAATTAAAGAAACTTTGACAAAGAAAGTTAAAAATTTCGGCGCGGGATTTTCGTTTCATGTCACATTTGATGTCACGCACCCATTTTTCTGACCGGCAAGGCGAGCTCGAGCAACGCGTAAGTTTTTTACACGCCTAAAAATGGGAGGGTAATGTTTTCAGGGTTCATGTATGTGTGTATGAATGTGAGTTTTTTATTTATTTTATTAAAGATTAAGGGTTTATCAATTCCCCCGGGAAATCTTTAGTTTTTGGGGATTAAATGTAGTGTATATGTTAATCCTGGTTATTAGCTATCTCCATTCATACACACACTTACAAACCTACAAACCTGAACAGATTTGGATGCATGGGATGTCCTCAGTATCTTTACATCATCCCGAGTGATATATGTAGTTATTATAGTTGATATTCTTAGGTTTTATATTCTATTTTAATAATTTGCTTGTTGGCTCAAAAACTAACACGCAAACTTTTGAGTAAGTGTTACTTTGAAACTATACATAATATTTTTACAAACTTTTCCAGAAATTTCATTGAATTTGATCTCTAATTCAACTTCGTTTGCATGGAGTGCGCGACAAATCGTTAAACACTTTTATGTAAATTGTTTTACCGGTAAATACAGTAGAAAACTTTTTAACTAGATACTTACTTTACCTTAGAACTACTCGTAAAACTTATTAATATCCTACTACAGTCATATCTAGCCTTAAATAATCCAGCCTCAGAAAGGGACAACCGGCATGCCTGGGCTTCGTAGGGCGTAGTCTTTGTCACTCTAACTAGCCACGGCCAAAGCCCCCCACCAAAGAAGTAATGTTTTTTTACTTTTAAAAGTTGAAAAATATCAGATGAAACGAGTCAACATCACACCTAGTAAAGTTTAAAGAGAATCCCTTGTAGGTACCTACTTTAAACCTTTAATGGCGGGTAAAGATAAGACATATCGGGTTTTAATGGCGTGGAAATCGCGCGTTGAAATAAAAAGAAAGTTTATGAGAGCGTTCAAATTCAAAAAACTTAGATTATAAATGAAATTCCTAAGATAACATAAGGACCGGCTTAGTAGGTAGATAAATTTTTTAAAATGAAACTTTGAAAATCTTAATCATAATGGGGGTAGTGAGAGTCACTTAAGAATTAATTAATTAAAATAATTAATAAATTAAAAACATTTTTACGGATTAAAGCGTTTTCCAAGCACCACACCTGCACTCACACACACACACACACACACATACCTAGTCAAGGAACGAGAGATTTGTATTTACATAATTTCCACTGTAGCGCCAAAACTACTGAGCTGATTTTGATAAATAAGGTATCGCTAAATAGGTTAATCGATTATGGTCCGAATTCGTTCGTTCTTATCTAGAAAAAAATCAATAAGGCGGATGTTGAATTTTAGATTTTCAAGTTAGGTACACTCCGTACAGTTATTAGAATTGAATAAAATAGAATATCGTTTATTCATTGACATTATAATAATACACGAACAGGAATACTTATCACTTAGACCTTATATTTTGTGATCGAAGACTTAGACGTACACACAATACAGAGTTACTTAAAATCGAACCTAACTAGTGTCTACTATAATTAAACTTTTTTCTTGGTTTCAGTCAGGTTTCAGTACATGACAGTAAATAAATCTATTTTTCTCTTGCCAAAAATAATGATTGATGTAGCCCTTTAGTGCGATCCACTCCCAAGTTCCGTTCTGTTCGATGAAGAAAGGTTATATTCCTTTAGATTTTTCGTCTCGTCCTTGAATATCGTATCTTCGAAGTTTAGAAAGAAAACAGTGCATGACCTTTTCAATTTCGTTTCGAACAAAAAACAAACTCTGGTCAAAGTTTTGCCGAAGTTTAAATGAAAAAACCAAGAGTTTTGAAATAAAAACAAAACTTTTCGAAATAGATTTTACCTAGTCAATAAACGTTTTAGGGTGTATTGAAATCTTGGGCGTATGTTATTTCAGAGAATGAAGAGTTGTCATATAATAATAATATTATGAGAATTTTATATAAAAATTTTGGCTCTGTAATTTGCAACACATTGAAAATAAATGCAAATTGCTTAAAAATTAGACCTAACTTCGCGATTTTTTTTGTCGAACAAACATTATTTTATGTTTCTCGGTAATCAGTATCGTCCTTTGGAAATATGATGTAATTTTTGCCTGGTTTTTTTCGGATAGTTAACAGTTGATCTACTGTAAAAATCAAATCTGCATCTGAAGATTAACCATTGCACGCGCTCTTTTAATATCAGTCGCTTTAGCTGCTAAAAAGTAGCGCTCGCTTATTTGATGGTAGGGGTGGCGTTCAACCCTATAGAATTTAGATTGATAAAAATTCGCTGCAAAGTGTTTTTCCAATTTGCGTATTTTTCAACCAACGAAATAAATATTCATTTCTATGCTAATTCCTTTCGTATAATTTATTAACAAATTGAGAATAAACATCAGAAAGCCATTTTCATTACTTACGCTTTTGTTGGGCGTTGGCTTGAAAACTTTAAGTTCTAGTTGAAAAATTCTGAGAAATTCTAATTTATTTGTTATGATAGATAGACATAAAACCTCTTATTTACTAGACTTATAATATTACTTACTTAGCTATTTTCCACTTTAATTTGAAAGTACGAGTGGTTGGCTACGACCTAAGACCTCCCGCCGTATAAAGGTCATAGCACACATATCAACTCGAAAAGGGATCGTCACCGTATTGCCTTTTGCCTCGCCGTCAACCCGGCGTCAACCTGATATAAAAGCGGATCAGCAGCTCCAGACGAAGAGACGTGTTTGGGTATGGACTATGGAGAGACGTATTTTAGACGCGGAAACTGCAAGTTGACTACGCATCGCACCACGGTTCGTGAGTTTCTCCCGCTACAGCAGCTAGCGCAGGTCTCCTCTCGGATAATAGTTCACCATGCTAGGCCAATGCAATGTAACTTTGTGTAGTAGAGTTTCTACATTGATATTGCTATCGATAAAAGAACGAGCGTCGTCGCGTCGCATCGCATCTCGGACCCTAACAGAAATTGTCTGCCAGAAATCTTTGCGCATCCATTCGTCGAACATTAGTAGGTACGTACTCGTTCAATCCGTCAACATTCTGATGGTGTGCAGGGCGTAGTATAAAATTTTGAGTAAGTAGTAGAATCGAATGGCGATCCCTTCATTTACTAAACAGCTGTTAGTTATACGGGCGCAGTTTAAATGTTCGGCTGCTCTTAATTGGGGTTTTTACAAACATTAATCAAGCGTTGGGGAGGTTTTTATTATATCGGGTGTTTGAAGAACGATGCTTGGCCGCGGCTCGACGCCGGCGCGCATTCATCAGTGCAATACTTAGGTTAGTTGGTTTAAAAATAACACTTGTCATTGATTTTAGTTTAATCATTAATTAAGCTGTTTTATTTTCATAGTCTGCTTTTTGGTATGTCAAGTGAATGTGTAGGAAAATCCCATTGGCAGGGACACGTGGCTCTAACAAAATTACCACTTTGGATGGATCCCTGGATAAAAAGCACGAGTCTTGAAGTTAACGGTTGCGCTTTTTCGCAGGGTGTCGAGTGAACGGGCAGCGCGGTGG
Source organism: Hipparchia semele (assembly GCA_933228805.2). Classification (NCBI taxonomy): domain Eukaryota; kingdom Metazoa; phylum Arthropoda; class Insecta; order Lepidoptera; family Nymphalidae; genus Hipparchia; species Hipparchia semele. The sequence continues at coordinate 3,939,824 of OW121717.1, read as the reverse complement.
GCGGGGCCCGCAGTGACGCAGCATGGGGTCCGCCTGGCACGCGCGCGCCTTTGTGCTGGCGCTGCTCCTGCTGTGCGAAGGTAAGGCACATCACTATCCCACCTGGCCACTTTTGTGCTTGCAAATAAATAAATAAATATCTTTATATTTTATTCTATTTCATTAATTTGCTAAAGTTTGATTATCCTTGCTAATAGGTACTGTAACAGTGTGATGTAATAACGAAAGCTCAACGGGTCAGGAAACTAAATCGGCAATGGGCTCTGTCGTGTTCAAGCTTCAGTCAAAAGTAGAGCTGCTGGAAACAAGTGGCGTAGGTTGAAATCTATAAACCGCACTCTCACTCAGCTCAGACTCAAGACAAAGTTAAAATGAGACAGATTTATGTCAGAGCATAGGTATTTGTGTTTCGTTTTAACCTCTATCTTAAGTCTGAGCTGGTTTAGTGCACGCTCTACAGATCTCAGCATTAGAAATCTGTTATTTTGCTAGCCGTATGCACTTCGAGCAGTTGACGTCCAACGATTGAGACAGTATTTGTACCTATAATAAAAACACAAATTGTAAAAAAATTACATCTAGTAGTATATCTATGTGATTTTATTTCGGAAAAAGAAAGCAGATAGATAGATGTATCTGTTTTGTTTTTCCGAATTAAAATGTAGGTAACCTATGTCAGTCTTCAGTTGATCAACTATACCTACCCATGCAAAATTCACTTCGATAATTTGCAAACTTGCACTATTGCTGGGTGATTGAAGGACAAACATACCGACCCCTCCGTAGAACAAAGTCTTATCTGCTATAATTCACAACTTGAAATTTGAGCCTTAAAAGTCACATCTGCAAGGCTCAAATCTCAAGTTATGAATTTAGCAGATGAGACTTTGTTCTACGGAGGGGTCGAATTACTTTCGCATTTATAATATAAGGGTGGATTACGACCGAATATGTTTCTGATAAAGAGTATCAATAGCTCTTGTGTGTTTATTTTGTTGTATCAATGGCGAGTAAACTTCTGGACAAAGAATGGTATCAATGTTAGAACTACGACCAGAAACGCAGCCAATCGTGACAGTGTATGATGAATAATATTCAGCCCGGCAATCTTCGCCCACTTTAAATGTAAATGTGGAGAACCGTCGCGCCACATCACGTCTACCAATTTAGGGTGCAACAATACAAACACAACACTACGTAAGTATTACTAAAATACCACCTAGTCTTTCTGTTTTGTTTTATTAGCATAGAATGTTATTTATGTTATACTAGATGATGCCCGCGACTTCGTTCGATTCCCGCGGGAAGTCTTTGATTTCCCGAGATAAAATGTAACCTATGTTTTAATCCAGGGTATGAACTATCTCCATTCCAAATTTCAGTCAAATCCGTCAAGTAGTTTTTGCGTGAAAGAGTAACAAACACACACACACACATACACATACACACACAATTAATTTTCGTAGACTCACCACGTTGAGTACCCGATTACCTAGGTATGATATTTGCGTAGGATATAATATTTATTTTCATCTACGAAACGGAAATATTTCTGATTTACCATCGAAGCTGTGTGCACTAAAACATGATCCCGAAGCTGTGTTCCCACTATATATACGGTAACAAAATATTACGTGAGCTGAATAAATCCAGCCCTGGTTTGCGTTCACCCGATTATGCTTGATGCATAATATAGCTGCAGTTGTAATAGTAATTGTAGAGTCGCGAAAGTGAAGTGGAAATGGGCAGGGCACATAGTTTGAAGAGCTGATGGTCGATGGGTTCCCAAGGTGCTGCAGTGGCGACCCCGCACCGGGAAGCGCAATGTTGGCAGACCCTCCTACTAGGTGGACCGACGACATCAAACGAGTCGCAGAGATCCGCTGGATTCAGGCGGCGTAAGACCGAGGCCTGTGGAAGTCCATGGACCGATGTTTGTTACACAATCACGCCGTAACGACACAACCGATTAGGCTGAAATTTGGCACAGATTTGGCGCGGAAATAGATTATAGTCTGCAATAGCACATAGACTACTTTTTATTCCGGAAAATAAGAGAGTTCCCGCGGGAATTAAAAAACCTCAATCCGAAGTCGCGTTCATCAACTAGTAGTTAATATTATTAACTCAATCGGATTTAACTCCACTTGTGCTGCAATCATCTGCAGTTAGCAAAACATTACGTGATAAGAATTATCCTGCTTTAGTTGAATTCGTAAGGCTGAGCGCACACTGGCCACTGTCGCCTGAATGTCGGATCTTTCTAATGGTCGTCAACGAAATGGTCGGAACGTCTAGATCAGATAACTGTAATTCAAAAGTACATTATACACTTTGTGAGTATAAATTTTAACAGATAAATGGATGGTGGTACGTATTATTTACGAAACCTTTAAAACACAGCTACGAGTGTTCCAAAGGCGCCCTGTTCTGAGAATAAACTAACGATATCACTTAAGCTGAGATCTGTAGAGCGTGCTATGACTTAGCTCCAACTGAAGACATAAAATAACACTAAAATATTATTAAAACGAGACCGTAATACTAGGTATGTTCTAAAAATATCTCGTTTTATCTAGTCTAGTCTTAATAGAGTGAGTATCTATAAATTGCGGCCTTAGTTTCATTAGAACGATAGTAGATGCTAACTCTTGGAAATCGCGGCCCCAGGCCTTAGAACAGTAGCCGAATCTCTTTATCACATAATATTAGCTATAAAAATCGAATACATCAGTCTGTCCAAGGATACCTAAATCATCCCCAAGCGTATTGGTGGAAGCCTAGATGCTAAAAATCATACGTTTATTTGCTTAAAAGAAGCGATAGTTTAATCGATAGTCACTAGGTGCCCAGAATTAACCTCACTTTTTATTATCCTCGGATTTTTAGTATCCCTCGGGAACCCTTTGTTTTTTCGTGATAAAAAGTAGCCTATGTCACTCTCCAGGCCCTCAATTCCTATATCCATGCAAAAGTGTCGTTGATATCCGTTGCTTCGTTGCTGCGTGACAAATACGCTTTCGCATTTTAAACATTAGTAATTATTACGATTACGCTGCCGAACAGTTGCTGTAACTGCAGGTGCTGCGATGCCAACCGTCGCGTCGCGATGTGTGTGCCTAACCTAACTTAACCAAACCAGACACATTTCCCTAAAGCTTTCGTGATTTGAAATTCTGTATAAAATATTACTTTCCATTGTAGCGAACGCACGTAATGAAAAAAAGTTTATTTTTCGAAAATACATATTGTTTTCAGGATTTTATACGTTTTCGAGTCAAATATTGAGTGGTTATATTAATTTGAACCGATAACTTTATGCATAGTAGGATATTTATATAAAATACAACGATGTATCTACTTGCCTACGCAGGTTTATTTTTTATTTTGCGCAAAAATTATTATGATTGTTGTGTTATCACTAACGCTTACAATGGTTTTTAGTCGACAGGACAGGAATACCTACACCTTTCTGTGCTTAAGAATTTTAATAAAGGAAAGTAATTTTAATACCTTTCTAACTGCTGAAACCATTCTCTCTCTTTCTCTGTATTTCACATACAATAATTTCAACTTTTGCAACAGCCGACCAATGGCAGCTATCAAATTCAAATTCGTTTATTTTATTTAAGCCACCTTGTGGCACTTATGGCAGGTCGAGACTCTACCAGCGGAAAAAACAGAAAAGCCGACAAGAAACTCTACAGTTGCTCTTTTTAAAATAAAAATGTTACATTTAGTAGCATATCTATCTTGTGGACAGCTGAAGCACAGCAGACTGCTTCCAAGCAACTTTGTCATTATTTTCTTTATTAAACATACTTGTAGTTCGTATAAAAATAATTTGGTTGATTGCACATCAAAGACAATAACAATGGGAGCAAGACAAAACAAAATAAAGTCTCGGTCGACCACTGTCGACTTTCTACTCCTGACAAGTGATTTGCTTTTGATGTGAGTTTTATTTAAGTTAATACCCCTAAAAGTACCCCTATGATAGGGTTAATAGAGTCACCTGGATCTTCAATTTAGTTTATTTATTTATTACGTAACATATATTATTCAAAATCAATATATCTAATATAATTATAAGGTGTATATTATAATGTATATGTATACTCACAGTATTATTTGTGTATTTTAAATAACTTCTAACCATTTTATTATTTCGTGTGTTTCAGACTTTCGAAAGCAAAATAACAAAATATAATTTAAATCAGAGTTTCTACCTGAATTACAAACTCACTTGTTTTATTTTAATTTACATAAAATAATTGCGTAGGCGATACGTCTCTGTCTGACTTCTCATAATTTTCTTTGGTTAAAGGTAGAAATTATAAATTATCATTGAATTAATCTCAGTACCATAGAGAATCACGGGTTGGTTCCAACTGTTAGCCCCAAGAGTTCCTAACGTGAGAACTCATTAAGAATATTGGCGCGTAGTGCGTCCTCCTCGTATTATCTAAGAATCCAACACCACTGATCAACGTTGGCGTAAAAGTTTGGGTCAATGCTTGATCGAGCCGCAATCATGTTGTGTGAAGGGCGTCAAGGTCAACATTGGGGCCATGGGGGCATAGGGTAAAACCGGGATAGTTGCCCCACTTTTTGAAAAGGCTTCCTAATTTTCAAACTATACGTTTTTCATGAAAAATTTCCATGAATGTAATTAGTTTGATCTTACTCTCGTACTAGCAATACGACTCGTTTTTGATGATCTAACAATAACTGATTCTGCATAAATTGCGTTCTTGCAAACCCATTTTTTTTTGAGGATAGATGCCTATCTATATGGATAGGTGCCTCACCATGAAAATGCTAAGGAGGATAGATGCCCTTGTTCGCGCCAAAACGCTGTTGTGTGCAAAAATACCTAACACCTATCTCCTTTAACGCATCCTCTCCCCCCGCATACCTTTCCTCAACCCCGCTGGAGCACCCCCGCGGCCCGCGTCCACGCACGCAAATGGACATCGGTCATCACGTTCAGTTGAAATCTGACCTTCGCCGTGAGATCTGTATTGACCGTTTCGCAAGATCTTCGAATTCACCGCCGCGCAACGCCCGCCTACGCATATTTTGGTTTTTTAAGAAAAAGTGCAGTTCTCCAGTCAAGTCAAGTGCAGTAGATTTCGGTGAGTGCTCCCTCCTTTCTCTTTTCTCCACGCATTCTCTTTCTCGCGCACACAGCCCTATAGGTTAAAATAAGCACACTACATAATAGTTTATCACTAAAATCAGTCACGTCGTCACCTTCTTCACTAAAATAATTCTGTTTGTGGTGCAATAAAGAATAAATAAGTGAATAAAAATAAATAAAATAATTTATTTCTTTCGGTTTTCTTTTCTTAATATTCTTGTTTTATCCTTCATCTTTAATTTTTTTATTTACTTAAATTTAATTTTTCTTTGTTTTCAGTCTTATTTCTTTTGTTTATTTAGGTTTTATTCGTTTATTCTTCCTTTCAGCCATATCCTTCTTTTCTTTTATTTTTCCTCTTAAATTCAGATTATCTGCTGATTGCTTGTCCCTCGTAGCCATTATCAAGGGTATTCATGGTATTGGCGACGCTTGGACCAGAATTTTCAAAGGAGTTTCTTTTTATGATATAAAAATAATAATTTTAAAAATATGCTAACAAAACATGTATAGGGTACAGGGTATAGATGCCCCTAAGGGCACCTATACTGCGAAAAATTGGGGCGACTATCCTTTTTGCTATGGATAGATGCCCTTTTATTTTTTGACTTAAATAAATACAAAAGGACAATTATTAATACGTAAATATAAAGTTAATTAACCTATGTATATGATATTATATAAATAGAACAGAATTTATGACTACATAAAAAGATATGTAACTGTAAATACTTACGTTTGAAACTTTGAAGCGTTCGTCGTGTTCGTCGCGGAGATGATCGCACGCACGACCTTAACATGTCAATCTCGTGCGATGGTCTACGGGGCATTTAGGTGTGAAGGGCACGTGCTCTATTTTTGGACTATTAATTCTGTGTTGCGATTTTGCGAAGTTAGGTTTTTAGAAAATGGGGCACCTATCCGACTGCGGCATCTATCCCGGATTTACCCTATATGCAGTCGCAACCTGTGCAAGGGGTATGAAACCGACGCCATTCCTAACTTATCCTAACGCTATTTTGGCGAAATCAATGTTTACTGGGTGGGATATAAAGTTGAGGCCATAACGGATAGAGCCGTAATAATGCTCGTATAGACCAATCTATTTTAACCGAAGAGGAACTGTTCGAATATACGTAAATTAATTTTATTACTAATGCAATACATTAGTCAGATTACAAAAAGCTTGACCGACAATTAGTTTGGCAGAAGCGGAAGTCTTTAGCTTTTGACTATGCGCTCTCGACTTTCCTGACGATTAACGAAGTCAACTGCTATACCGCATCAATTCAACTTTAGACTGTAACGAATAAACAAAACTGTGTAATGTATTGAGGGTACGTACGTTAGTTGAACAGTTCCACAAAATACAACAATTACATCGTTAGCGAGCGCTATAGAGTGTTCGTCGTTTAGTTTGCAGGCAGCGCGCAAACAGCTTTACAAATTACCAACTGTTGATGACCTATGAACTCATCGCTTTGTGAGGAGAATAGGTACCTACTGTAGTTTTGTTTGATTTGTAATGCTATGTAGTGAGTCGATCGCGTTTTGTTTTGTTACGCACACAAAAATACAGTTTTATAGGAATCGAGCCAACCATTAGTTATTCAAACAATATTGTATAGATTACAAAATATGAGGTAGGTAATTGATACCGTGAAAAAATGTATTTCCAAAAAGCGATCCGAAATTTTTATTTAATAGCTGAGCGTGATATCCCCGTTAATTTAGATTCAAATTTCAAAAATTCAAATTCAAAATTATTTGTTTCATGTAGGCTAACTTGTAGCTCTTATGTCACGTCATGACTCTATCACCGGTTCGGAATGCAGATTCTGCTGAGAAGAGCCGGCAAGAAACTCAGCAGTTGCTCTTTTCATAACAAAATATGACAATATTAATATATAATATTACAATGTAATAACTTATTACACCATCTTGTGGATAGCTGGATGCCAAGCTGATTGATTCCATGCAACTTTGGCTTTTGGTTCCAGCTCTAGCTTGCCTGGGAGATACCTATTCAATCTTGTCTTGAAGGTATTCAAGTTATACGTGGCAGTATACACGGATGCCGGAAGAGCGATTACCACACCTTAGCCGTTCGTTTCAAAAACGTTGAACTAAAGCGTTTCATGCGAGTAGGTTGGATTTCAATCTTTGTGTGATTGAAATCCAACCTACTCACACATGCTGACGCTCACGATTTCTCGCAGTTCTGTGGTAGAAAGAAATTCGATGACACTGCAATGAGATAACCTTGACCTGATGCTGCTGTCAAGCCGATCTGCTGACTACTTATCTCTTCAATAACTTATAACAGACGTTTCAACAACTTAAGTATCTACATACTATATATTTTTCATTGAATCTGTTCATGAGAATCCGACTTTAACGTCTTTTATTTTTTTATGTGGATAAAATATCCAGTGACTTTGTTTTTTTATTGAAATTACCCTCTTCGCCGCGGGAAGAAGGAATTAAAATCGCATTAGGAAATCCCGTTTCCGCCTAACTTTTCCAGTCTCTGCACAGCGTCCCGGTGTATCGGAATAAATGGCCCAAACTTACTTTATTTATATAGTCTTACTGAATATTTATGCTTTTTTTCCTAATTTTGTATTCAGCCACTTTAAACAGGGATTTGAGCGTTCCAACTTTGTTCAAACTTATTGGAAATGTCGGTAAGCGTAAGTAAACAAAGCATTTTAAATTCACGATTTCATGATAAAGTAGAACGGTCTGAGTATACTCAAGCGCCAGAACTTTCTGCCTTTTGGATAGTCATTAGAATTAGATATTGTTATAAATTATTTATTAGTGAAACTCAGTACATAACAAAAGGAATTCTGACTTCTTAACTAGTTAAGGCGATATATTCAGGACCATGTGCCTTCCCAAAAAATATTTTTAAATTTTATGAATTATTAGTTACATACAGTGCATTTAAATCAGAAAATTGTGTTTTGCAATAGAATAGAATAGAATAGAAATATTTTTTATTCAAATAAACTTTTACAAGCACTTTTGAATCGTCAATGAATCTACCACTGGTTCGGAATGCCTTTCCTGCCGAGAAGAGCCAGCAAGAAACTCGGCGGTTGCTATTTAATAACTAATAAAATAACTTTTAACAATCTCGAAAAAGAAAAAATACATACAATATTTAGAATTTTAAACAAGTGTACCTACTAACAATTAAATTAAAGAGTGAGATAGCTCTTTAAGTCTGAAATAGATATAATTGTTTTATAAAGCAAAAATCAAAATAGGACTGAGACAGAAACAATGTCACTTAGCCACTTTTCCTCCCACGTATGTCTTGGGTATCTTCTATGCAAGCGTGCTCCAACCTAGACCTCATCATTATTTTTTATCTTTGATTATTTATTTTTTTAGGTATGATCATGCGCAAGATCATGGTAAGAAGTAACTACTTCATTATTAAGAAGTAGTTACTTTTAATTTTGAGTAAGTGTAGTAGGTACTTAACTCAATATGAAAATTACGCTATTACGATCTATGCATATCTGCCTTGAAAATTTATTTAAACAATATTAGCCAAGCTGAAGTTGACTTATATTCTTGTCTCCCCTCCAAATTAGCGAAAAGCTTGTGCTAGGAGTGAGTACGATAGTAGTGCAAGGGGTGAGGCTTGAACCTACGATATTTCAGTTTTCAGGCCGCACTTTTAACCGAGGGGCTATTGAGGCCTCTAAAGATTACGATTTATAGACATCAGTCGCAGTATCACCCAGGGGCCAGGAAGTAAAGAAAATAATAGGAATAAAGTTGATATGAACAGTTTGTTACGAACTGGAGCTACGAACGCAATAAATCCAAAGTTAGCTAATATGAAAAATATGTGACGCGTGACGTCTATTCGTCGCTCAAACAGGATAATCGGCCAGCTATTGCCGCGGCCGGAATACCCACTACCCACGCCAACCGCTCGTTTATTCACATACTAACTCATAATGCCGTCTGAAATTGTCTTGTACCTACCTAATATTATAGGAGCAAGCAAAATGATAAACTGTTACTGCGGAAAAATTAAGGCGATCATGCGATTGAATTAATGTAGCTTTTGGAGTGCATTGTTTCCTTTTTTATGCAAGACAGGCTTGCAATCATGCCTGATGGAAAGAAGCGATAGCGTCTAGGGTGGAATGTGTTTGCCTAGAAAATGCAAATGTATTGAGGGTAACTTCAACTTTTGTTAAAATTTTGATTGTAATTATATATTTTTATATAAAAATATATAATTACAATCAAAATTTTAATCCTTTTTAAATCCACTTCAAATCAAATTATCACATGAGTTGATACGATTACTACTGCGGGCCGGTTTATCTAATATACGGACAGACAGATAGACATACTTGGGGAAACTATCCGGGTTCTTTGTTGTACGATCGTCATCACATCTGATTGGCTGACAATGTCTCGCTAATGGCTAAAAAGCATTAATGTACAAAGAATGTAATAAATTCAGCCAATCACCAAAATTATTTGGTATAATTGACTGTTGTCAAAATGTGGATATTCATTAATTACAATTGTAATCGATTAATCGAAAATGTAACATGTGAGAATAATATTATTTTGTAAAAACAGAAAATAAATCGGTCAAAAAACAAATAAGATAAGCTGTTTAATGCGACAGTTTCTAAAACAAAATAATGTAGTATGGAGTGTTAAGAAAGCTTCTTGTTACAATTAAGTGCTCTCTTTTTCTAACAGACACCTTAAAAGCTCTATATTTTCGAAATTAGTTCAGATATTAAAAAAAAAATTGGACAAACACCTAATTGGGATTTGAGACTGTAGCAATTGATGCAGCTTTTTCGCTTTGAGTCTTTTTCGCGATCAATCAGCCGATATACTCGAGGGTTCAGTCACGTCCGTAATTTTTTGGCTTTTTACTTTCATCTTTTAAATTTTTTAACATTATGTTTGTTTTAACATGGTTCGGGTACAAGCGACACAAGATCGTGTTTTGTGGCGATCCTTGCGAGAAACATGATATCTAGCTGTTGATTTTTAATTTTGACTTTTGTTGATAATTATGACGATGACGATGAATAGGGGTGTTATTTTAAAAGCCATCAGTGAGGCAAAAACTTAAACTATAGAGATAGAGGCGTTTATTCCCAGGACGTTATCTTTATCCAGTGGCATACAATCCGACACAATCCCTACGTTGCGAATTCTCAACGCAACATGGTAGCATTGCTCTAATATCAACTCGTCTTACAAATTGGAAGTATCACTCAAAACTATCTACTGCAGAACAAATAACAAGTCGTTACCATAAAAATACACAATAATATTTTAGAAGGAGGTTGTATTCCGCATAGGAGCGGTATCTCCATACTTTTCACATTACTTATGCATAGAGTAGATATTGAAACGAGTGCCGTAGTTGCGCCGTCATCGGTATTCAAAGCCAACCCCACCCAGTTTAAACGCAACCTGTCTTCGACCCTGATTGTGTACAAACAAAGAATAACAAAAATGAATGTCATTTTCTGAATTAAAATTGTCTTGGGCGTATTCCACAGAATATTACCCTTTCAACTTTATTTGTTACACGATTGCTGCGTTTGATTTGCCTACCATGATTTTGAAATTTACAGAGATTATCCTTATTTTAAATGCGATAGTGGTCGTGATCCATATTTTGGGAACCTAGACTTTACACTGTTTTTGTGTAGAAGTCGATTGTACAGTCGTGGTGTTGCTGATACTTTTTTTTTAATTTAAAACTTCATACAAATAAATCATGTAACCTCCATATTAAGCAAGTGTTAAGCCATATAAAATTAACGGCTGAATCACTGCAAAAGGATCACAATAGTAAACCAAGTTTACTGCGGTTTATTTGAGCCCGAGGACATGTACGGCAACTCTATTAGATACTCGTAGTTTAGAGTTATGACTCAGCAATTCTTGCACTCCAGTAATATTCCTGTTATTATGAACGATTCATTTTGTTGTTTTATCTTGGGAAATGTACACGAGGACTAGCTGAAGCTCGCGGGTTCGCCCGCGTCTTTTTAAACTGACTACAGCAAAAGCAAAAGGAAGGATTATGAATTTTATGATTTTAGCAGTCTATGCATGTAGGTATGTTTATTTGTATGTATGTGTTGGTTTCAAAATTATAACAGGTCAAGACTCGACCATCGGTTCCCAAAGCAGATACTGCTGAGAAGAGAATGATTTGATGAATGAGATATCAATTGATTCGTTATTATGATCCGGGTGACATAGGTCTTTTTATACGAACAAAATCAATAAAACGGATTTCGGGTTAAAGTTCTTTAAGTATCTTTTTTGCAAGTTTTTAGAAATCTCATTCATCATCAGCCCACATACATCCACTGTTGGACATAGGCCTCTTTTAAGTAGCGCCAACGTTGCCTATCATCGGCCTTTCGCATCCAATCGATGCCTGCCACTTTTCGGATGTCATCGCTCCATCTAGCCGGGGGGCGCCCTACACTCCGTTTGCCGAGACGCGGTCTCCACTCGAGGACCTTACGACCCCAGCGGCCATCAGTCCTCCGACAAATGTGACCAGCCCACTGCCACTTCAGCGTGCTAGCCCTGAGAACTATGTCGGTCACCTAGTTCTTTGAAATCCCATTGATACCATTGAATTTTGAGGATAAGGTAGGTAACCTAAACCTATCCTATGGATGATCCTATGTTTGCCCCTTCAAATCAAGTAGGCATATATAAGTGCGAGAGTGTTTTTATTTATTCGTTTGTCTTTCCATTACGCAGGAAGACTGACTTGACCTACGAGTACAAAGTGCATAGGATATATTTTATCCCGGAAAAACAATCGCGGGATTTTTAATAACCTGAGTTAGCCCGCTACCATCTTAGACTGCATCGTCACTTACCATAATGTGAGATCGCAATCGAGTTAAGGACTATCTTGTCATCGAATAAAAAAAAAACCTAACCACGCGGATTAAAAATTTTAAAGCTCTCATCGAAATATTTCACATGTAAATTTCCTAAAATAAATATTAAATACCTATTCTAAAAGAACGATAAAATAGCGGGCAGGTAAGGTAGGTACTATATCAAGATCCTGCTATGATTATCTCAACCCCGCTACCTCAGTAATCTCTGTCTAAAATAATTTATGAAATATGATATAATGATACTTAACCTCTATAATAAAGGCCAGGAAGTCGTTTTCTTGGATAAAACACTTGACTTTATTGTTATTGGGGAAAATCTTGATAGAGGAGCTTAAAGCTTTCACAAAAGTGATATGGATAACTAGAGTGGGTATTCAACGGTTAGAGGATATAAATCGAATTGTAAGTAGGTAATAAGTAAATAACTTATTAAGAAGTAACTTAGAAGAAATCGTGTCTAAAGATACGGACATAAACGGATAAAAAAGTACAGAGGACCAAGAAACCAAGCAAAAGGTAGACCTTACCTTTTTTTTTAACAAAGAATACCAGCCAATCTCAACTTGCCTTATATTCACCTCTCCCCTCCAAATAAGCAGGTGTTAGGACTTAGGAGTGGGTACGACAGTAGTGGAACGGGTGAGGATCGTGGCATAGGTTACTTTTTATTCCGGAAAAAAAATGATTCCCAGAACCTAACTCCATGCGGAGTCGCGAGCAAAAGCTAATTTTGATATAATACGAGTATTACCACCTCGCTAGTAGATAAATGCTTAGGTTAAATTACACCAATAGTGTTTCTATTTAAACGTTATTTTTTACCATTTAAGGCTACCTTATCTAAAATGACCTTTTAGCGTGGACATTTCCGAGTGAAGATTTGTGGTGGTTTTCCGTTGAAAACACGCTGAGTGTCGCAAAATACAACCTAATCTTGAACCAGTACGTGTTGGCTTAAACACAATCCGAAGGGTTTACCCCCTTCACTATCCCACTGTACCTACTTAATGTTTTATTTTATAGGTACTAGTTGATGCCCGTGACTTGGTCTGCGATGGTTAGGGGTTTTAACTCCCGATGAAAAAGAGGGTGTGACGCGTATCTGTGTGCCTGTCTGTTTCCTCTAGCTCCTAACGAATGGACCGATTTTGATGAGGTGGTGGGAGTCTGGTGGGAGGCTTTGGCCGTGGCTAGTTACCACCCTACCGTTAAAGACGTGCTGCCAAGCGATTTAGCGTTCCGACACGATGGCGTGTAGAAACCGATAAGGGGTATGGGTTGAATTTACACTGCTATACCCCTTCCCAGTTAGTCCGCTACCATCTTAGACTGCATCGTCACTTACCATCAGGTGAGATCGCAGTCAAGGGCTATCTTGCTCATCGAATAAAAAAAAAAAAGGTTTTTTCTGGTTGAAAACTGACCTAATCGAAGTGGGAACAGACAGACACCAGTACACAGATCCACACGTCAAACTTTATTTTTCGAGCTACAAAGAATTCGCTTTGGAAGTCTCATCATAAAGGGTGCAGCCGTTCCATTTGTAGAGTCAATATCTCCAGAAGGAGCTCCGGTGACGCAATGAAACCAGTTTAGGGTATTTAAGTGAATTTTCGTGATGTTGCGTGTTGGTTGTACGCTTTCCGTGCTGCGTTTCCACTTTCCAGTCGCGGGAGGGCTGACGAACCCGTCTCTCGACCAGCACCGCCTCACCTGTTGCGGTTGAGATTTTTTAATAAGTGAGCGATGCCCTTGCTCGCCCTGCTCGTTAGTTAAACCATCCCGATTTTTCTGGTTTGGCGGATTCCTTGTGGATCATGAATTTCCGCAAAGTAAAGCCGCAACGCTTCAATTTTATGTGTAGTTTTTTGTCGATTAAGGACCGATTTCACCAACATGAAATAAGTCTTTTCCGAACCTTTTCATATTTTGGCAATTTCATTACAAAAACTGTCAGAATGTCCAATTTATTCTGGCTAAATGTTACTCGACGTTGGTGAAATCGGCACTTAAATTTAAAAACAAAACACAATGGTGGACATGACGTAAACATTGTGTGACGAACGCTATATAAAGTTATTCGAGCCTGCCTGTGATCGCGGCCGGTTCATAAATTGATATATCCGTCGTTAGTTTGATGTTTGATAGCGCTCGTGATTAGACGACCCCCCTGACGCAGTGGTCAGCGAGGTCTCGGGATCGATTCCCGGCGGGGGCAATTTGGAAATTTATAATTTCTAAATTGTCTCTGGTTTGTTCTGATAGAAGGCTTTGACCGTAGCTACTGCTCTATCGTCAAAGACGTGCAGCCAAGCGATTTAACGTTCCGGCACGATGGCGTGTAGAAACAGATTCGGGGTATGAGTTGAATGTACACTGCCATACTCCTTCTAAGTTTGAAGTTCAAGCTTTGTCACATATTCATTTTATATTGCAGTCTTTTATGTCTATCATAAACGAATATAATGTGACCAATTTCATAATCCTCAGCAATAATTCGATTCCTTTACCCGGGTGCGCGGCGAAAGCGAAACAATTTTCTCCTTATGAATAAAATTTTTAGATGCGTATGCAAATTCCCATTAGGGATGGCTGTCTCGGTAATGTCATATTATGGGCAGGCGTTTTCATTTTTATACAGCCTGCGTAAAAGACTTACACTAAGGCAGCTAGACACTTAAGTTGTTCGGGACTTTTCTATACTTATATATTTTGTGGACACCCTATCTATATTTTGCCATCCAAAATCACATGGCAACTACATTGTAAACGTGATTTTGGTAGCAAAAAAAAAGACGTGTGGCACTCGGGGACTGCCGCGGTAAAGCTATTGCATAGCATTTTTTATCAACGCCATCTAGCGGCAAACCATAGAGGAGTCCCATGTCAAGTTATTTTCGTTACGGAATTTCTGGATTCGATCACCACGCTGGCCCGCGATAGAAGCTATGCAATAGCTTAACTTTGTAGTACTAAATCATTTCTGCTGACGCTTTAGTATTTCTATGGATTGGCTTGTTTTTGGACCGCAAATAAAAATCATTTTTTTTTACATTCATTTGAAAAGTTTCAGTTCAGTTTCGCGTGTCATACAATGGACAACTCTTGGACCATAATCTTTCTGCGTTTCTCTATATTATTTCGTGTCGGAGACCTGTTACAAGCCTTAAACTCTGGTTCGCAGGGCCGCCCAAAGCAAACAAAAGAGATTTCACGTACATATAAAATGAAGTGGATATAATGGAATCATGATTATAATGTATTACATAATATACCTCATAACCTTTTCGTGGGCTACATAAAACACACTGAACGTTTGCCAAATATTATTTTAGGTCTATTGTAATTAAACTTTAAAATTTGCTTTTACTTTGAAAAATTAGCGTCGTAACTCATAATTTACGAATGGTAATTTCTAGGTGGGCAAGTACTTACACCTGTTACCACGTGATGCTTACTGTCTCTACATTTCAGTTTTACTAAACTAAACATTTGCGTACTATTTTATTTTTCTCTGTTTTCAGCTTTTCGTAGCTTCTTCCGTTGATGTGCTTTCATACTCGTATTCCAGTACTGAAATCAAATCCAGTGGCAGCCCATTTTACAAGCTTAAGAAACTTGAATGGTTCTTAACATCGATGGAATAAATTATATATCGATGGTTCTTAACAGTCGATTTATAAAAAAATACCAGAATGGCAGATTTACAATTGTGAAAACAAAACTCGAAGCATCTCCAACGTAATACCTCGCGATAGGGGGATGGGGCTACACTCTATCTATCTAGTAAAACCTAAATAAATTCTAAGTAGGATCCTTGCGTATTCGTTGGGTAATTCCCTAGTCTTTTTTGAGAAGGCAATCGTCCTCCGACAACAATTTTAATGTGGATTCACTAATATTGTAAGTCGATTGTATCTGGGTCATATACTTAGTGGTTCTAAGTATGACCTGCTACAGTTCGTCATACAAGGCAAGATACAGGGCAGAACGAGCGTGGGATGGAGAAGGACATTTCGGCCGAAGAACCTGTGCCAATGGTTCATTGAAAGCACCCGATCTTTATTTAGAGCCACCTCCACCACTAAAGACTCACTATTGAGCGCAAGTCTCCTCTCAGGGAAGGATGTCATAGACCTCCACGCTGCCCCAACGCAAATTGGCAGAAACTTCACACACCTTTGAAAACATTATGGAGAACTTTCAGGCCTAAGATTTCCTCACGATTATTCAGAGCGACTGTCTCCAAAGTTCAGGAGGCGCTTTAAGAAGATAATTGTAAGGCTCTTGATACCGTGGCACACTACTCTGCGACATTACCTACTTCAGTAAAAATATTTAATTTTATTATCTACTAGCGGACCCGACAGACGTTGTCCTGTCTTAATTTTTTTACATCCTCTTTGACGAAATTGGCAGCACGCATTCTGTCAATGTTATGTCAAACGCCATAAGGTTACATCAAAAAAGTTTGAATTGTAAAAGCGGTTACATTAGAAATAATTTAATATGGTGGTTAATATTTCTTAAATTTTCTAATTTTCCGCGCAATTTTCTTAATTTTTTCTTTCATAAGAACCTTCTCCTGACAATAACAAACACAATAAAAAAAGAATTAGCGAAATCGGTCCAGCCGTTCACGCGTGATGCGCTTACCAACACATTAAGCGATTCATTTTTATATATTAGATATTGTGGTTTTACTAATTTGTTTCGCCAAAATGATAATATCTACTGAATTAGGTATACGGGACTTTTTATAATGAGTTTTTTTAACGAAATACAATTCATGCTTTGAAAATTATAATAGAAAATTAGTATAAATAAGCTGCGGTGCGTTAATTTATATTTTTATGCTTAATAAGTTTCCATCTTTTTAATATTCTTATATCTTTGCTCGTAATATAATTGATGCTCGCGATTTCGCCCTCGCGATTTTGTATCACGCCGCAACAGAACTACGGGACAAAGTGATTTTTTGCATAGTTAAACCTGGTACCTAGCTACTTTTTATCCCGGAAAATCGGGGAGTTTCCCGGCATTTTAAAACTAAATCCACGCGGACGAAGTCGCGGGTAATATCTTGTAAAATAGATAAATCCGTAGGGCAGAATAACTTAATCTTCTACTCGCTAGGCAAAGTTCCCACAACCTTATAGTAAATATTTATCGCTCGAATCTCAGGCCCATATTTTCTCATTTTATATTCATAACGTATAAATTGCTTCAGTGTCATCAATATTCAGTTGGAGGTAAGTAAGTACGTCTAAAATGAACCCTCGCTTAAATATTGCTATTAAATTACAATATCACTTCAATCTGAGAACCTCTTTACGTTTGTCGTCTATGTTATTACTATGCTTATTTCTTTGTTAATCATCATAAATCATGGTCGAAATGATTGACAATAATTAATTTTCTAAGTTTCAAGTTTTCAACAAGAAAACTTTAACCTATATATGTACTTACCTATAAAATCTTTTTGGCAAACTTTCAATACAAAAACTGTCAGACTGTCTTTAATCCTCGGTTAAACGTCCGCTCCATTGGTTGAACAGGGATATTGCAACAAACAGATTCACCATCATAATCCTTCACCGGCCCACGTCAGGGCAAGTTAGAACTTCTCAAACCGAGAAGGTTTTAGGTCGTAATTCATCACCAGGTTTGCAGATTTCCTCTCGATGTTTTCCTTTACCGTTGAACCATGTGATATTTAATTTGTTTAAACGCACATAACTCTAAGAAGTCAGAGATGCGTGCCCGGGATCGAACCC
Source organism: Hipparchia semele (assembly GCA_933228805.2). Classification (NCBI taxonomy): domain Eukaryota; kingdom Metazoa; phylum Arthropoda; class Insecta; order Lepidoptera; family Nymphalidae; genus Hipparchia; species Hipparchia semele. The sequence goes on along the minus strand of OW121717.1, from coordinate 3,921,960 downwards.
GTGGCCCCCGAATAGGACACCGCATTCCTAACCCCTAGACTATCACTGCTTCATCGCTATTACATAGACAGAAATTAAGTATGGATTATTCCTTTTAGCGCCGATTTCACCAACATCGAGTGACGTTTAATCGAGGAATAACAGTTTTTGTATGGAAAATCTGCCAAAATATAAAAATTCTAGAAGAGCTACTCCCCGGAAAGAGTAAACTGAATGTAGGTAATCTGCTGTGTTAGTGGACTACGCTTGACGCAGATACCAATGGAAAGATATATCATTCTATTCAGGGCTCTACTCCCAATAAATAGGTATACTCGTATTTCACAAACAACAAGCGATGTCTTTAGTAGATGAGCATAGTTTTTGTGCTGCAGTGGACTGTGAACCGTCACAAAACTAACTTAGTTACTTTAAGCTCCCGAAGGATTTCCTTTGCGGTCTGAATAGAGCTTTGATAAAATACATAAGTATAACTGTTCGGTATAGAAGGTATATTATGTATAGGCTCCTCACGTATATTGCATGTAATGGGATTAGGTTCCTTAAGTACTTTGATTTTCATAGGAAGATAAATAGTATATTACGTACATCGCTCAATTTTGGATGTCGATTTACACCTCTAGCTGGTATAGTTGTGTAATACCTTTAGTCTACTCAAGGTAAAGGCATATTATACACTAGTTTTAACCCGCGGCTTCGCTCACGTTAGGTTCGATTTTTTAACCCCCTATTTAACCCTCTTGGGGTTGAAATTTTCCAAAATCCTTTCTTAGCAGATGTCTACGTCCTAACAGTTACCTGTATGCCAAATTTCAGCTCGATCGGTCCAGTGGTTAGAGCTGTGCGTTGATAGATCAGTCAGTCAGTCAGTCACCTTTGCCTTTTATATATTTAGATTTATTTTCTCTGACGGAAAATCATAGCAACACTGAACTATAACGCTCAGAAGCGATAAAGTCGACGCGGTGATTACGAAGTATAGTCGCGTTAGTACGAAGAGTTCGCAGAAAATTATTATTAAAAAATGATTTCTGTGCTGTGAATGGGTGTCGTCATTATTCATCACAATAAACATTAAAAACGTAATTATCAGTACCAGCACAGAAAATAAATTACAATATGGCACTCACACATTCATTGATTGTTTTGATTCTACGCTTGGAGGGGAACTTTGTTAGAAACTTCTGTTCTAAGCGATACTTCTAACTTCTGTTCTAATTCGATACGTAGCAATAATATAAAAGAGATATCTGAAGCATATTCCAAAATAAAGGTTACCAATAAGTTACCAATAAGTTTGTAATTTAATTCCTGTCCTGTCAGTTATTAGGTACTCGTATTTCTCTCTTACATTAAAATAATGGAGGTTAAATTTTTATTCAGCAAAATACATAGCCTTGTACGTACCTAAGTACCTACTTTCCTAGTTATTTTACATCATAAATACATGTTGTACATATAATACTACCAAGAAGTAGGCAAGACTATGAGAAGGTTGCCGTTACAATTGATAAAAAGCATCTTGCAGATTAAAATAGATTCAATTTATAATCACAGTTTAAATTAAAAAATTTCATGAAAATTTAACGATTAATAAATAAAAATAACTGTTGTTTATTTGCATTGTCTCCAATTAATCTTGTCACTGGAGAGACAAGTAATTTATACAATCAATTTGTATCAAGCGTCCTAGAGACAGAAACAAAGACTGCGGATAATACAATTGGTCACGACAACTCACCGTAAGGGAAGACTCGTATTAAATCGTGGCTCAGTTTTGATATGATTCAAACTTTTCTGCAGTAATTTTCCCTTTTAATCAAATAAAAAATACTTCATAAGTAACTTATTACTGTTTCATTTGACAAGAAGTATGGTAGATCTCACAGGATTTCGTCAGTAAATAGTAGATCTTAGCTCCAATCAAGTTGGCCACCTCTGCTATAGACTGTGCAAAGTGGAAAAGACTTAACACTTAACACAGACAAGCAGAGACAAACGCTAGGAAGAAGAAAAAGACTCGTACCCGAAACTGGGGCAACTGCCTTAACCATCATTTGAGGCTTCAAATTGATTAAGCTAATATTTAAGCAAAAACAAATGCTGTTGTTATTTGGATGATTTTCAATAAATCTTCCCGCCGAAGTGACAAGTATCTAATTCAAACAATTTACATCCAGCCTCCTAGTGACAAGAACAAAGGCTCTGTGGATATTGCAAATGGTGTCGACTCGTGAACGATAAATAAATACCTGTTTTGTTTTGAGGTAAACAGTCTGATTTATTTTACACCCTGCCTTCCATACCGTCTTGGGTATTTCACAATTTTTTTTATATTATACTTTAAATAAAAGTTTTTAATATTATAACACAATGCCTTTTTTCTTTTTTTTATATTTTAACTAATCTCGAAAATATAGAGCTTTTAAGTTTCCTGTTAGACAAAGAACGCTCTACTAAAACATGACGTCACGATTGAGTAGCTCTATACAGTCTTCGTTGAAAATTTCGTTTTAGAACGAGACGGATACAATCGCAGTAAAACAGCTTATAACTTATTTGTTTTTTGACAAACTTTTCTTTTTTTACAAATCTTATTCTGGCGTCTTACATTTTCGATTGTAATTAATCCACATTTTGACAACAGTCCAATACCCAATTGATATTGTACAGAAACGTAGTACCTACTTAATATTTAACGTCTAGTATGTTTCATATTTTTATTAGTGTTCAATCAATGCGTTAAAAGTGTAAATGAAGTACGGCGTGTACGGCTGCTGGCATAAATTACTGCCAGCAGCCGTACAGGCGCGGCGCGACCTCGCACGAGTCACAACTCGCGAATAACGACCCCTTAATATGACTACCTATAATCTTATTCTGCGAGGGGGTGAGCCGCGACGCGGTGCGTATAGGCCTATTATGATAATTTGCCGCCTTAGTTTCATGTACTTGCGTCTTATTGAATATTTTATTTTGACACCTAAAACAAAATTAAAGATCGGAGGGGCTATACTCTATCCCTGCAGTGGCAGTATCTCAGAAAACAATGGAAAGTTGCTAACTAAGAACTGACAAACCCGCGTTTCGTATAATCCAAAATGCTGGTTTGACAGTCTTTAGTTAGCAACTTTCGATAGCCTCTGAGATAGAGAATAGTTACAAGGACTATTTTTGTCACTTTAGGACTATTTAATATTAGTAAGGCTCTAAGTCTTGCCTATTTTTTTTACGGATAATTAAAACTTGCTCTATTGCTTTAAAAATCAAATCTGCATCTGAAGATTTACCAGTACACGCGCTCTTAACTGGTGTACTTACATAAAATATATCGCCTTTGACAGCGATCATTCAGCTGTGTTATTGTCTAAAAACATCAGTGTTAATATCGCAATAACCTGATTGGCTGAATTAATGGCGTTCTTGCTGCGTCAATGCCTCTGAACCACAAGTGAGAGAGTATCAGCTAATCAGAGTTGATTGCAATCCTTGCATTGACGCCATCCTTTACATAAGGATTGTAATTACAGCCTTCAAATAAGAAATTATTGCATTAAAACAGAACCACGATGTGCGATAAACTATGCTCCATCTACCTATACTTATTTAACAAAAACTGTTAGAACTAACGCAATATGATAACCGTAAAAGGTCAAATATTTAGTGTTCGGAAAGTTCCCGGGAATACAAATTCCGCACGCCTATTTCACGCTTCTCATTTTATATTACACGATAGAAGCCTACTCTACATGCTCTACAACACTGTGGTATTGTGTGATATTAGTTTTGGTCTAAGGGCTCATTCAGTCTGAGCATTCAGTAATCAATTGTACTAATTCTGTATTTACATACTTTCTAAACTAAACTGATAGATCGTTTTTATTTATTTAGAACACTACCCTATTGGTTAGGCTTGCGATCTCATGCTTGGGGGGACGCCGTTTCGGTTCCAAGCACCAAAGCCAAGCACCTGACTTTTCGTAGTGAAACAACGGTGAAGAAAGACATCTTGAGTAAACCTGCACTCCTGAGATTTTCCCATAATGTTCTCAAAGGTGTGTCAAATGTGCCAATCGGCGTATTTGACAGTTGTCAAAATGTGGAGATTCATTAATTACAATCGAAAATGTAATATATAAGAATAACATGAATAACATTTGTAAAAACAGAAATTAAAACGATCAAAAAAACAAATAAGTTATAAGCTATTGCGACTGTATCCGTCTCTTTCTAAAACGAAATTTGCTATTAAATCGTGACGTCATGTTGCAATAGGGCTCTCTTTTTCTAACAGGAAACTTAAAAGCTCTATATTTTCGACACTAGTTAAGCTATTAAAAAAATAAATTACATTGTGGTATAATATTAAAAACCTTTATTTTAAGCAGATAAAAAAAATTGTCAAATACCCAATTTGCATTGGGCCAGCGTGGTACAATACGAGGTCTAACCCTTCTCAGAGAATAGACCCGCGCTAAGTAATGAGCTATTGATGGGTTGATGATGATTCTACGTATATTATTTCTGCGTTTCGTACCATGAACATGACACGTAATACATCCAGGCCCTAACGAGAGATTTACTCCGGACAACCACATCATGTAATTGTGTGAGCAAATAACCTACTCGGATACCAACATTGACTATTCGTGTAATTAATAAACCCTCGCAAATTTCGAGCCGGAATCAATACAACAGTTGTTCAAGTGAAATATGAACCGTTTTACCTACCAATTTATTAAATGGCCGGTCGGCCTTTTGTTTTAATTTTCCCTGTATATTCGGCAAAAATACTCGTACCTACATATCAATGCAATTTTTGTTATGTGAAACAATGGTGTTTCTTTAAACGGAAAATTAAAAAATATAGACACATCAGTAAAATTTTTAGACATTGTGTAAAGACACATTTAATAAGTAGAGGTTATTTATTATAATAAAGTTAGTGAAGTAATACAGTTAGTGAAGTTCTCAATGACAAAGTTTCTTGGAAGCAATCTGTTTTGCTTCAGCTTTTCACAATAAAGAGCAACTGCTGAGTTTCTTGCCGGCTCTTCTCAGCAGAATCAGCTTCCGAACCGGTGGTAGATTCTCGACTTGTCAATTTGGTCTACATGAAATAAATAATTTTGAATTTTTGCAACAAAAACAAGTGGGACTATACAGGAGACATTATAGTGCACAAGTATGTGCATGAACACAGATGCACTTTCTTTTCCTTCGTTCTTAATGTCGTTGGACGGCAACCCGCTTCTATAACTCTTTTGATCAAAGATCAAAGACATAATTTGATATTTCTTTCACTGTCATGAATGATTTTCATTTCATTTTATTTCTTAGAAAAAATAAGTCTATCTTTTGTATTTGGATATTTTATTTCTATTTATTTGTGTTATTATTGACATGTTTATATATAATGATTAAGAATTAAATTTACTTCGTGTTTTATTCTTAGATTATTTAACTGTTTTCTTTAAAATGTTTTGAAATCGAATATAGCCAAAATTCGATACGTATATAAAAGTACGAAAACATACGTAGTAGGTTGAGCAAGATTTATTTTCATATATTTTATCAGCTTTTGGGTAGGTAGATACGTCGCGCTTTCATTGGTCAGAAAGGGACAATCCTGATTTATGTACGGCGTGACATATTATCAAGATATAGGAACATGTTCAGGTTTAACTATTTTTGGCATAAGCGTTGTTACTAGGACCAAAGATCTTTGTCTAAAATTGTGTGCACACAAATGGTCGTTGAATTTATTTTATGAATACTTCCCAATGAATGAAAGGATATCCCAGCCGGCAGGATTGTATAAAAAATAATGCTACATTGTGACGGTCTCTATCGCCTCTGATTGGCTAGTACTCTCTCGCTATTGGTTAAAATGCATTGATACAGCAAGAGCGCCATAAACTCAACCATTCACAAGTCATTACGATCGTCACTGATTGTAGCGATCATTTTCAGACAATCCCACAACAGATAATGCTAATTCATAACTATAGGAATATCATAATTACGAAAGTAACCGTATTTCTTAACTTTTAACATCTAAGCTGCTGAACAGAATTAGACAAAATTGGGCTAGTCAAAATAGCTTTGTCATATTAACTGCACCCTCTCTATCTACCAAGAAAATCCCGCATATTATTCCACATATTGTAATGACACACACATCGCCAACAACAAAAAACAAAAAGTAAAGAGTATTACCTACATAGAGCCAATTTTAAATCACCAAACATTTAAATACCCATACACCACAAACTACACTACCACCAGAGAGTTCGTTATTTATGGGGGCCCTTAATCACATCCTCGTCTGTCACCATTTCAATACATCTAATTGAAAGGTGTCGCCCTCTTAACGCCACGCCGCGTCCTCTTAACAATAATCCCATTACGTCGTACAATACAACCACTATTATAAGACAAAGGTACCACGAATACGTAGGTAATTGATTTACTGCCCCCTTGGTTACTAGAACAAAGAAAATAAATTCGATATCTTTTATATAAGTATGTATATATGTAATAAATTGAAAATTATTATTAATAATGTAATAAATTGAAAATTATTATTAATAATTATTACCAATGATTATTAATAATAATTAAACAGATTGACGGAAAAGTGGGAATAAATATATATAAATAGATAAATAGTTATAATGAAAAGTATCTGTCTCACTGTGTGTTAGCTATTAAGGCCTAAATTACGGACTGATTCCGATTTTTGACGAGACAACTTGCATCGTGAGAAAGAATATAGGATACTTATATCACGGCATATTAGACGGTTCTCACGGGATTTTAAAAAACTTCAGCCAGTGAAAGAAGAAATTAATTACGCCACCTAATTTCAAAACAAAGAACCACAATTATATAAGCAGAAAAGTAGACAAAAAGTCTTCAAAAGTGGGTAAAACACATTTTTCTTTTATAAAACTAAATCTAAACCTCCATCCGCAGTCCACGGCTGGCCTTTATTCGCTCGAGAGCCTCTCGACTCTCACACAAGCCAAGAAATTATTGAAATAAAGTTTCATATAAAACTTTCAACTATACTCGTCCACACTAAGCTAGAGAGAAAGTAATATATTCCACATAATACTAAAAAGCCTACGGATTACTGAATATAAACGAGTAATTTTAAACACATTCACACTTACTCATGCGTTAACTGCAGCCTCCGCTCGAACAACATTGCACACACACCGACATAACCGATGTAGCTGTAAATAAGAGAAATGCGAGCGCGTACAAATTTTCGAGCTGAATGAAAAGTTACTCCAGTTGTTGAAAGAGAAATCAAATCGCCGTGTTCAATTTTTACCCTGTCACACGTAATCGGCCGTCGTTGGGAACCGTACACCGTTGGCAACAGTCCATAAAACTTGGCAAAAACTAGGAACAAATAAATGTCCGCCGTCTGTTTTGTCAAATCTGTGCAGTACGTGCGCGATTCGAGAACGGTGCGAGCTGATTTTATGGCGTCATAAAATTTCCTGAAACGCGCCCTTAAATCACAACGCTGCGTCGTAATTCATCGTTCTGGCTGTCAATGTTTATTTTATATCATATTTTAGAGATCCTCCTCTTATAAATCAAGCCCGGATTGATATACATTAGGGTCACGTACTCCGGGCAGCGGCGCTTAGTTTCATCCCCGCTTTCGCGCCGTGTGACAAGTGGACAAAGTTTAGGGAACTTTTACGAGTTTCAACTTTGCAGACATTTTATTGAATATTATTATCAAAGTAATCCTGTGGTAATATAAGTCCTTTAATGTACAGGCTCAGAACTATAGCGTAGGTCTTTTGCTCGCTACTTCATCCGCGTCAAAAAAAAACTCCAGTAGGGCTAACATGGGCGCCACGAGAAAATTTTGTCTACACGACTACTCGTTATCTATATGTGAATCTCTACGGAGATTCACGAGTAAAGTGTAGATAAAATTTACTCGTGGCGCGCATGTTAGCCCTACAGGTCCTCGGCTAGTTATAAACATTCAAAAAATCGCGTCAATTCGTTGCTCCTTTGTTGCGTGATTGAAGGACAAACCAACCAAAAAACAGACATTCCCATTTATAATATTAGTAAGAGTAGTATTAGAGTAGTTAGTTAATACTGTCTCTATTACGTCATATTCACATTTTTAACTAGAGGTTTTTCTAGATTCGTTGAATCTTTACAAATACCATCAACTTTGTTAGCTATAACTTTATAGAATGCTTCTATATATTGCAGACTATACGTACGTAGTACAAGAACAGGCACGTAGCAATCTGAAATTAAATTATTTAAGAACTAGCTGCTCGCTTATTGATTTCCTTTCACGCTCAGCTTGTACTCATATCTCGCACTTACTTACCTTATCTACTTGTAATATGGAGAAAAATCTTTATATTCGCTGAAAAAATAGGCATTGACTACAATCTCAAGTGGTGTTAATAATATATGATCAAACGAACTTGCAAAGTGAAGTTCGATCGATATTATATGAGTACGCTTCATTCGAAGATATAAAAACATCATTGCAGTCTAAATTAGAAAGGATATGGCAGTTTTAACTTTTAACGAAAATCGCACAACTACACACATCTGAACATAAACAACAAATCTGACTATAGTTCGGCAGATATGTGAAATAATTGTGCGATTTATGATGAACTAGCTGTTGCCCGCGACTTCGTCTGCGTGTGAATATACAAAATGGAGGGATAGCTACTAAATATTGTTTGCGGTCTTTTAAAAGAAAAAGGCGACTCTCGAGATCTCGCAAAAATTCTGATTCCAACTCCTCAATCATAATGCTGCAAGTGCTTAACCACGGACCACCTAAATTGAATATATCCAAAATGAGCTCAAAAGTTTTCACATATCTCCTGGATTACTAAATAATTAATTTCTTTGAGCCATCGTATCGCAACACTGAGTCGTTTGGCGTCACCTGCTACTAGTAACAAGATAGAAGAGAAAGCCGAAACCTCCCAGCAGAAGAATCTATCACTGTCCCATTGATTCATTGAATTATTATGTACTAGATTATGTTTCTTCATATTATTATGAAATGAGCATTATACGCCAAGCAGTTTTATCCTAAAGGTAATCGGAGACCGGGCGACAAAAAGCTTAAGATCTCGACACGTCAGCAGGCAGTTTGTTCAAATTAAGCAGCGCAAGTGATTGGCGGGCCATCTCTCATCGCCGATCGCGACGGGTCGGGGCGGCGAGCTGAAGTAATCCACTTAGGATTAGCCATAAACAAGGAGGGCCATTGTCGTGAACCCGTGACACGAGCGATCTGTTAGCGTCTAAGTGTAACTGATAAAGGGCGTCGACGTATTGTTCGCAGTGGCATTAGGCCTTAATCCCTTCGCGAGCGCGACTCGTTAGGTTGATTGTTCTGTGTCGCGCAGCAGATGGCCGTCGTAATCCGAGCCGGCGCACGCTGCCCGCACCCCCGCCTCCCCCCGCCTGCGCCCTCACGCCTCCGCGCCCTCCTCGAATATAGCCTCTTTGTGTTTGTTGCATCTGCAGGTAAATTGTGCGCCAAAATTGGGCCGTACGTTACCGAGTACGTGCCCCTTTCATATGAATGCAACGGCTATGAATTATTCTTGAAAACGTATTGTTATCAGCGCAGCTTTCTTGTGTAATTCGTTATTTATGAGAGCGGAAAAATGCAGCCCGGTTTGTATTATTTTTGTGATTTGTAATTGTGTTTACAACACGAGTACAAATCACAAAAATAATACAAACCGGTTAATAACGAGAGGTTTTTATGCAGGTCGACGGCTTTAATACAAGAAGTCCTACAACAATGTCGGCAAATCCAACTAGAGAGTGAGGATATTACTGGGAATGCAGAGCGCACCACCTTACTTTACATTACTTATTATTTTGTCTTGCTTTCGTCCGATGGAATATAAACTGTATAAAAATCAAGATAAGCGGACAACCGCTTACAAAAGAGAGGATAAATTATTAAGAAACGAAATAAAAATCTTCCTTTCATTCAAATATTCAAATGAAAGAGTTGGCTTCAGCCTATATTTGAGCCATGCAGGCTGTTGATTTTCATGAAAATAATAAAAAAGCGCCACAACTTTATGGAGTTTCTTATTAAATGTCACTAACACCGTGCCATAGAATAGATACGTATCTAATAGCCGTACATTGTTAATAACCATTTAGCAAACGCCAAACTATAGTAAGTATAACATAACGTTGGGTGCTTACAAGATAACATACAGTTGGTGTCCTTTAAACTGTTTACAGAAGAGATTGCGGATAAAGTTTTTAACACTGATTTTGAAAGAACTTCCACAAGTAGGTAGTTAAAGGATTACACAGGGAGCAACGTTGATTTTGCAAAGAATTCCCATAGAATTTATGAACCAACATCCAAGCGGTTGGTCACCTACAGCTGATACCTACGACGATATAACATATAATATGTAAAAGAAAGAAAACAGTAGTACTAGTCGTGGTACAGTTTGGTACCTTAATATAAGCTTTGTAGGAGGTATTTTAATGTTCGAAACATTTGTTCAGGAGATTATCGCCTCCTGTTCTCCCATCCCCCAAATCTTAAAAGGTAGTATAAAGCTTATAGCTAATAGGTGAAAATAATAGTGCACATTTAACTCTTTCCGGTACCTATTTAACATTTTAACATTCACATGTAATTTAGAATTACTTCGCCTCAAAGATTAGTATGTGATCAATCGAACTTCGATCGATCTTATAGTACGAGTCGCTTCATTCGAAACTCCCCAAGTTTGAATTTAAATATGACATAGACATAGACATGCCCCAGACATTTAATATAATATTATGTGTCGCTGTTTAGGTAGATTTCGTGAAACTTATTTAGTATAGTAGTATGGTATGTAGGTACATATGTAGTTTCGAAGTTACATGGGCTCAAAGTTTTGTATGTAAATCTTGTAAATCCGTAATTTATTGAGTTCGATTGGTTAATTTTCAAATTCACAAAACTTCTTTGTATGGAGAGTTTGGGAGAAACTTCTATTAACTATTTCACTGAACATTTGTATCGAATGCTGCATAAGGTGTAAGTGAATAAACATAATAAGGAAGGCTTCTTATTAGTACTCGCCAATGTAGAAATAAGAACTTTCTGATAAATAACTTTGCAGTCCACAGACAAAGTGTGGGTAGAGTCTTGTGGAAATAGCCGAATCTATAAGGGTTCCTTGTTGTACTACGGAACTCTAAAAATGTAAATCACTCATTCTTGAAGTTTTCTCGGACGAGAAAACTGTAGTCTAGTATAACAAAAATAAACAAATTCAATGAATCGATTGATTCGAGTTTATGTTCTCGGCACTTTATAAAATGAAACTTTCAAAACACAAGTCCTGCCCCAGGTGGATAAACAGGCGGAACTTTTCACAACTTTTCATTCATTTAAACCAAAATTTATTAAACATCAACAATAATTTTATGTTATTGTTGTGTTGCCCAGATGAATTTTGTTTTGTAAAAATATTCAACCTCGGAGGAATTTCACTTTAGGATTCAACCTCAAATCTCAAATTTAATCTTATTATATTATTAACATACCGATGCCCGCGACTTCGGGCCTATGTCACTTTCCGAGTCCTCAATTATGCGAATAATCATGTCGATCCATTGCTCCGTGCATTTATATATAATATCAGTAAAAATTATTATAATAATTAACAGAAACATACTGTTGAGTAGGTAGGTACAATTATACTACTCCATGTAAAGTCTATAGCTAGTCTTTGTCTGTGTTTCGCGCTCTAGAGTTTGTCCGTGTCGAATCCGCGTAATGTGTAAAGCTAATGAAAAAGTAAAGATGGTGTTATAAATATAAATACGTGTTTTAATGTATCCATGATGTGTCCAAGTAGAATTATTATAACAGTGAAGAAACTAAAGTGAAAAACCGAATACATACATTTATAGATAGGTACCTATCATTAACGAAAAGGTTAACAAGATGTTTTTACTGTAAAGCAAATCCGCTTTGCTGCGTATTAGAGAGACTACTCTTATTAAACTAAACACATAACGTACGTTGTTTGTAATCAGACCGGAACAAACATAGCTAGTTATCCCTGTTTATAGCAAAAAACACAGCGAAAGAAGATGCCATTTTTTTTTTGTTCTGAGCGAGAATTAAAGCAACACATTTTGCTCATAATTTTGCATAATATACTTTCCATTAGTGGTTTTAAGGGTTCCGTACCCGAAAGGTAACCAAAGGGGCCCTATTACTACGCCTCCGTCCGTCCGTCCATCAATCCGTCTGTCTATCAGCGGCCTGTATCTCATGATCTGTATAACCAAAATCAAACTAAGTCCAAAATAGACCAATAGATTTGGTCACATATTCAGCAGCAACGTAAAACATTAACATAGTCCACAATAATTATACTTTAGGTCGTATATTATTATAGAGCTGGACTTAAATCCTGCAACTAAAATATACTTTGTTTCCAACTTCTAAGCAAATCCGACTTTTAGGGATGCCATTTTATAAATAAAATTCGAAGTAGTAAGATAAATAAAAATCAGAAAAATTCACTTCAAGAAAATATTTAAAATCTTTGGAAAATCCGCGCCTAAAAATTAATCAATAATAATAGTCCTAATCTATTTATTAAAAGATCCATAAGACGTTAGCTATCCTATCTGCCTTTGTAACTTAATACTGAAGAATCCTTTAACACGGGTCCTGATTTTCACTAATCTTGAAACTAGTTTTATGCTTCAGATATTACGATTGTAACAAAAAAATATTATATATTGAGGATCAATCCCTTCTCAAAACAAGGTTGAGCACAAAATTTTCTTAACAAACACTCGCGACAGACGTTTACGATTTTTAAGCTTTTGAGTGGGAATGGAAACCTATGGATAAACTTTCCTAAATAAAAATATTTAGGATGGATACGAATCCAGTGTGACACAAAACTCTCCACCATAATCCGCTTTGTACAGCAAGCACCGCGCGAGTTACAAGATATCGCACATTTTTATTAGATAAAGAAAGACATTATACAAACACAGAAAATATTTAAGAGGCACTTAAAAATGACAAAGTCAACAGGAGCAATCGGAAGCGACGGCAACCCTGCCCGCAAGTACCGGCTCTTGTTTGCGTACCAAATCGTGCAACATTCCATCTTCAAACAAAGTTAGGGCATTATTTATTCAGAAAGCTTTTGTACACACTACTTGAGTCTTGAGCGCGGTCCGATGACCGATCGCTGACGGAGGCGCGGGCGGATGATCTAGTTACGGCGGGCCTCGTGCCACCATTAACAGTTCATTAGCATAGTCAAACATTAGTCACACATAGGAAAGCTTAGCGGGTCTCTGTGCCAACAAGCCGCGGCTCTCCCGGCACTTCACGCGCAATTATTGTACTTAGCTATTGTCTGCATAAACATTGGCGCTGTTTGTTCAGCAAACGTAACGGAGCGCGGAACGAGATTAGGCTTTGTTTATAGTCTTGCTTGCATCCGCCTTGAATCGCTTCGTTATTCGCGAATTGTGGAATATTTTATTCGTAATTGCAACTATGAGCTCGACGGATTCTGAAACTGCTGGCAAACGAGATTGTGGAACGCGATTTGAAAGAAAGGCACGCTAAAGAACTTTGATGCGAGCTTTTTAAAACTTATTTCATCATTTCTTCAATTCTATGAATTACGCCCTAATAGAACGACCGGCTTTTCTTCGTGCAATTGAGTCTTGCTCATTTATTATGTTTTTTACATAAAATTAAAAAGAACGGGATTTAATAAAAACAAACCGACTTCAGTCCATACTAATATTATAAAATAATGCGAAAGTAATTTATGTCTTTTTATTAGCTTTTTCTCAGCTTCACCGCAGGCATTATCTTGAAAAAAACACAACAGTAGCTTGCATTCTGGAGACTGACATAGAATTTATCCCAGAAAGTCCAAGAAAAAAATGGCGACTCAGGCGACAAAAAATATTTCGGAAAACGTTTTGTTTACGGATTTTGGCGGAACTGCAGGCAAGTCTCTACTGCCTGTAACCAATCAGCACCGCTTCAACTACGAATATTTAAATATCATCATCAGTGATTATAATTTTATATTCGAATCAGCACTACCGCAAAGATATAATTACGTTGTAAAACTGTCCCAAACAAAATTCCTAAGCGTGCCATCGTACTAATTAAGACTTAATTGAAAATGGCCGGAGTTTGGCTTATTCTTTGTAGATTTATCACTTTGGAAGAGGTGGCGGAGGAACAACGCATTGCCGTTGTTCAGATAAAGTTTATTTTATGACTAAAGCGAGAGCATTAATATTCATTACTGAGGCAAAATGAACTAAGTTTATTGTTGTATAATAAAGATCAAAGAACACCCCCGTTTATATTCCACGGACCCGGCTATACTATCCAAGTATTGGCCACCTGTGAACGCTAATCTTATTTGATTTTAAATTATTTTTTAAACAATTTTTTAGCAATTGAGGCGCTAAGAGGTGTGGAATGCGTAAATTCTTGGAACATTATGGAGAACTCAGGCATCCAGGTTTCGAGAAGTTGAGGTTTCCAACCACGTACCTACTGCCCGAAAAGGCCACGTACTGCCCAAATTATAACCACTAGACTATCAACGCTGTGTGATTTAGAAAGTGTTTCTTCCTTTCCTTCTTGTGGTTATATATATTGAAGAATCTTAAAACTCTAAAATCGAACTTCGTCGGTATCACAAAATTTTCAATCCGATCGCTTTGATTGCACCAATATTTGTTTTGCTCAAGAGTAGGTTTTCGTGTTGTTTGATCTCAAAAATTGAGAGGGGTAATCCGCTTGTTATCAGGAGTGAATCCTTTGAAGTTTTTCAGGGAAAACCCCCAATGGCGCATTTGGGGAAGAACCCTAAAAATGAACAGATTTCATACAACGACGTGATCAATTACGATTTCGGGCATATGTATAAAGAGATAATATGACGCTCCCCGTAAGATTCTGTGTCTTCTAGATCTGCAATTCCTCATGCTCCATATCTAAACGAGCATCGTAACGACACTGCGTAATCTCACACAGTTATGACTTCGACTTTACACGCAAAGAAAATTAAACCTTAAAAGAACGTTTGAAGAATCAATTTCCAACGCTCTTCAGGATCAAGGTATGAAGTAAGTAATACTCTCTGAATAATAAGTTCTATATATAACTGCTCTCAGTGGTTTTTGTCCTAAACGTAGACATCACTAATTTGAACGAAAAACTGAAATAGAACGTCGAGAAATAAAACTTAGTCGGAAAGCAATAACTCGAAAAACCACTTATTTTGTATTTAGCATTCGAATTTATTATTCAGCTAAGTTGCTGATCCCATTTAGTTAGGTCTGGTAACAAATGGCGAGACAAAACAACAGTGACTCCAAATTTAGGCTTTAAATAGACAGGAATCGAGCATTCTAAAACGGGATCTATGTAAACTGCACATATTGAAATGTAAGCCTGCGTAGTATACAGCAAAGTGCTAAAGATAGTTGAGAGTTAAGAGAAGTGGAAGTTACTGAAACCCATCTGAATTGGGTATTTGTTACCCAATACATTATTGGGTATTTATGAATTCAGACGGGTTTCATTGGATATTATTTGGAGGGGAGAGAGAGAATTTAAGTCAAGTTCAGCTTGGCAAAATATTCTTTTAAAAAAAATATAATATTGGTAAGGCTGTTGTGAGAACCGGTGTGTACTCAACCTCGCAGGCGGGTTTTGCATCTCTAGAAGAGTAAAACTGTTGAGTTGTGGGGACCTTGGAATCAAGCATTACGTTGTTCTACAATGTCGTAATAAATTATGCTCACTTAGTTCGCTTTATAAGCTTAATTTCACATAATCCATCCGAGTGTCGCGTGTCCCGCATAATTGCGGTGCGGAGTTTTGCGACGCGGTGGCCGGATTTGCGGATGCTCGGTGTCGCGGCGCGCTCGTGATCTCGCATCGAGTTGCGAGTAATTGAGTGGCGCCCTGGCGCCCTCACTCAACCGCCCCTAAGTGTAACGCTTAATTATACCTAAGAAGTGCTTAATAAATCTCGTGTGAACATGTTTTTATTATACCGCTAAACAATAATGGGGCTCGTTAATTATACTCTGATATAATTTCACCGCGGTTTCTCAGGTGGGTAAATGAAAATGATTTTCCTTAAAATAACATCGGTGTTTTATTCGGTTCCTCGACCTCGTAATCGAATACTTTGTAACAGTCTGTTTCGTCAAAATTCACGAGACATGATTGCCAGAAATGCAAGCTGAAACAGTATTTACAATATTAATAGAATAAAGGACGATTTATGCTAGATCGTGGCGGTGCAGTGCGGAGCGCGGCTTGAGGTACAGGTTAAAAACTTTACATCATGGATGATGCTCTACGTACTCTTAATATAGAGAAGTTTATGCTACTACACCTTGCGACGTGAAGCTCGGCCAAGGCTCGTCCAGGGTACGAGCAACTAACGTTCTAATATGACCTGCTTTATAATAATTACTGTTGATTAAGTTGATCCATATTCCATGCTTCGCCCGCGCCTTGTACGGTACAAAACTCGCGCCCGCCCTTGGGCTAGTACATACATGTAACATGTCAGTAACTACATGGTTTATAGTTTTGATAAGATGTTGTAGTAAAACTATTATTTTGAGGAGATATTCTTATTTACTAATATTATAAATCTGAAAAGATCATACGTTTTTCCCGTGATATTTTCGTAAATCCTAAATCAATGCTACCGCGTTGATTTAGGATTTCAATGACTTTTCAGTGAGTTGAATCAAGATTTGAATGTTTAGGATTTTAGGAATGTCAAAGTAGGTATGTAATATTTTATAAATTGGTTAATTGAAATACTAAAATTATTTTTCGGCGTATTGGTTTGTTCTTCAATCACGCAGAAACAGAGCAACGGATCGAATCCTTTTTTGAATGGCTCGAGTTCTTACAGAATTTTTAACAACCTAAATCCAAACGGACGAAATCGCTAAACGTTTCATTTCTACATTTTTTGTTAAAATGCATACGTAATTTATATTAATTAAAAGTCTTTATTGACGTAGAAACGTTCTGAAAGGGATCCATTAAAGCGTTTAACGAGCAAAAGAACTTGTTAAGTGAATCCTGATCCTGTAACCTAATAGCTGCGAGCTGTGGAGGAAGCCCCACAGCGCGGCGGCGCGGCGCGGGCGGCGAGCGTCGCGCGGCGCCGGCTTACTCCGGGATTAAGCAATGTCTTCCTTAATTTATGCCGCTTGCAACTTTATTACAGCTACAATGTAAACTGTCTGCATGTTTGAATACTATTTGAATGCATTTTGCCGATGTCTATTTTGTTTTAGCTCTAGTTTTCTAGGTGCCGCTATATGTATATCCCCCACGAAGATTCTTCGGAAAACATCGTTGGGAAACCCGCGTGACTGAGAATTCTCCATAATGTGGTCAATGGTGAAGTCTGCCAATCCGCACTTGGCTAGGGTGGTGGAACTTAAACCCTTCTCATTCGAGAAAAGGCCAGGGACCCTATCGAACTTACTTCTGCAAACCAAATATCTTTACTCACCACCAATACACGACACCATACAAAAACTGATAGAAGAGTCTGTCCTAAAAAAACATGTCAGAAAATACAAATCAATTACGTCGAAAATAATCAAAACAATAAAAAATATGATAAACCGTTCATCCTGATTTCGAGCTTCGAACGTGCTTTTCACGACTCTCCAATAATAATTATATTTCGTATATATTTTATCCTTCAGTTGTTTTTCTTGTACTTAAAAGGCGGTCATTTGAAAAAGGCCGAGAAATGGAATTTAGTCGTTCTTCCCGAAGTACTTATAAGATAAAATTTTCATAATGATTTCCCTGCGGCCATTCGCGACAATTTTAAATATTGAACATTTTAAGAATGAGATTCATTAATTTTTTATACTAAGGAACAAGATTTTGTTTGCTAACTTGCTCTAACTAGATAATTACCAATGTATCTTATAAATATATAAGTGTATTGTGAGAAAATAATGTGATATTGATAATCAAAATAATATCAGTCCAAAGTCTTTTTTCTGCTAAGACTAATAAACGACCATTGAAATCAGGCAGTAGCTTGTTTCTAAACTGTTAAACATGTCATTGAGAGACAAGTCCTGATTAAAAGTCCGAAACTCTGCGCTTTTCAGTGTGCGATCACCATTCCAGACATTGGTGCCTCAACTTCTGTTGGCTTTAAATTTTATTCGAATTGCGTTTGTGCTCCGCCTATTGCCACTTCAGTTATGTCGTTTACTCTGCAACCCCCTTTACTGATTTGATTACACAGACTACTGAGCAGGCTCTCTCCGTGGGTAACTTTAAGCTTTCTTAGGAGGCCATAGTTAGCAATCATATCAAATCCCATACCCACGTCACTGGCAACATGCACTTTTCGAGGGCCTTTGTCTTCTGAGTGGGCGACAAACTACACATAAAAGCAATTAATAGACAGAACTTGTAACATAATAATGCTCATTTAAATAGGTGACCTCCAAACAATAGGCGGATTTTTGTAAGTGAACCGGGACAGGTAGGTTGACATTTATCACGCGCACAATAGAAACGTACGAGCTAGTATATTAGAAACTTTGGCAATTGTATGCGAGCCCCTTATGTTTCGCCGGAGCTGTTTCACGCAAAGTTCCTACTTTTACGATAATGTCAGCCATTGCCATTCAAACGCGCTAAAACTTTATCTGTGTGTGTGAAAGGATAAGCGTATGGCTTATATCTTTTGCGTATAATTTGAAACATGTAAGCCGAAGTTACTTCGTATCATTTTATTGGAGCATATTCAACGACGGGCTCTCATTATTTAAGACATTTACTATTATTTACAAACTTACCCTATCACCTTTTTGTAAGTAAGTAGATAGATTAAAAAGATAAAGTTTTGATATACATATATGGGAACAATTTATTTTATTCTTCTACAAATCAGTCCTTAACTGTTACCTCGCTTGGGAGCGGGCTAACCGGAGTCCTGAAAGGAATAATATGGCTCTTTTTCTTCGTAACACTATTGGCAGAGCGTCATGGTCATAAAGAAATGACGTCTTTTGCTCCAGATATGTGATTAGCCTCAAGAGTATTCAGTACTGCCCTGCTGACCGACAACCTGGTGCAAGGAGTATGAAAGTTTTTATTAAACCCATATCCCATATCACGATAGTGTTTTTATGCGGCATCGTACCAGAACGCTGAATCACTTAGCGATACGACTTCATAGATAGTGTTACTAAAGCCACAGATGAACCATCCCACCATAAACAAATAGGTATGTATTACTGATTTTATGTATTAACTTATATACTACACTTAAAATTGTATGTATATAATACAGTAGGGGCACCCTAAACTTGCTCAATAAAGATATATTGACATGGTTTTGGTATTAAATGGGATATTTATCTACTTTTACTTATTTTGTAGTACATTTCATAAAATTGCAACTCTACGTTATCACAAGCATTTTCCATTTTAAATGAACTGGTATTCTTCGTGATATTTACTTTCCTGTACAATATGTTATCTAAATAAACATTTTCAGAATCCGAGTATGCGCTACAATAAAAACCCATCTGAATTCGTATGCATTAACTTAGTTTGCTTTGTGCTTTTTTTATGCTACGAACATTTACAAATGCTTTCGTTATCCTGTAACTTTTACCTAGCTATTTTTAAAAGTTTGGCTTATGTTTTATCTTCTAATATATCTTAGTTATTCTATTAGTAAATAAGACCTTACCTTACTTACCTAGGACGTTAATAAAACTTGCTTGGTTGCTAAGGGCCTAAAAGCTTAAATTCACTCGCTGTCGAATTTTTTTTTAAATTCTTGACATTGAAGCCCTTGACTGCGATCTCACCTGATGGTAAGTAACGATGTAGTCTAAGATGGTAGCGGGCTAACATGGAAGAGGATTTGTCTATATCCGAATAAATTAAAATACGTCATGTTAAAATTTCTGGGGCTGATGGGGACAGAACCCACATCTCTCGGGATTTGCGCCAGAGTTTGTTGACCAGTTTACACTACGACTACGGTTGAGCTACCCGTGACCGATGAAATCACTAATGATATGTGTATCTACCAAAGAGTATAGGTACACTGCTGTTATTATAAGGGATCTAGAGTGAGTTCCCGCGGAAATTAAACCTTAATCCACGCGAACGAAGTCGCGGGCATCATCTAGTTACTACTAAGTGTTGCTTTTTAATATTATTTAATGAAACCTGTTACCTAAGTCCTTAGCTTCAATAATAAAATAAACAGAACTAGTTGCATTATGGCGCTACCACACAGCTGTTAACTAATGTTAGAGAATATATTATTATTACCGTGTTAGTTAGTTAGTAAGTCAGTTAGTTATAATTATAACGTTGTACACGTTATGTAACTAACTGGTGTATGCCGGCACCGTTACACAACACGGTGTATCGGTGACCGATGAGAAAATATCGCGACTTCATACGCGTGGATTGAGGCTTTTTAATTCCCGCGGGAACTCTCTTATTTTCCGGGATAAAAGGAGATACTAGTTGATGCCCGCCACTTCGTTCGTGTGAATTAAGGTTTTTGAGTCGCGCGGGAAAAAGTAGCCTATGTGTTATTCCAAACTATAATCTATCTCTGTGCCAAGCCAAATCGGTTTAGTCTTTGCGTGATTTAGTACCAAACGTCGATACATCCATACATCCAAATTTTCGCATCGCATTTATAATATTAGTAGGATAATATCGCGACTTTTCTCATATGCGAAAACAAAGTATGGGAAAGATTACGCGCGTAGGATATTACACGGCTTGTTCAAAGTAAGTAGTATTATTTCAGTCCCTTGCAAACGCTGATAAATGCGGGTACTCGATTTTCATTGCGATCGCTCGTCGTGGTGTGGGTAGGTACGCACTGTTACATTTCTTATGAAAATTTAGCTTTACGGCAAATAATACTAATATAACTCTGAATAAGAAAAGGTAGTGTTCTATCTCTAAATAAGATATTGGCCAATTTTGTAGAGAGCATTGGGTTGCTTTTATTTGGTACAAGATCTGCTCCTCAGAATCAACGGGATAGTTTTACAAAACATTGTGTTTCATCGATCGATGACAGGCGTACCTATGTTATAAAATTTATGTACGTATATACTTATTATTAATAAAAAAGTTTTTTTTTTTAAACCGACTTCAAACGCCACTACAAAGTATAAAATGTTGAAGTATAACGTGTTGAAGTCGGGCGGGACCCGTTAAAAATCTAATTTGGTTCAAATTTTCTGTTCTGTCTTTCTGTTAAGTCATATTATTTAACAGTATTCTAGATTACTGGACTTATTTTTTCCTTTTCCGTGTTTATTTACGCAGTCGGGTTTTTAATTGTTTTAAATTTAATATTTTATTTCGCGTCGGTTGATAAAACCTTATTAAATGCTAACAGGCACGGCTGACTTTCTGTCGCTAACTTCACTCACAAATGTAATAATGTTGTTTACTCATCGAAGTTGTGACTTAAGACAGAAGGGGCGCGAAATCACGTTTGTAAGCATTTGTAGGTCACATTTTAATCAATATGACTGTCAAACAGAGCAAATTTTGAGGTCGCTAACTTTTACGAATTTATTTTAAAGTGACATGTTGTAAGTGTTAATAAATAAAATCAATTAAGTATATTTTTTTTTTAAATTTATACATGTATTAATTAAAACCCTAATTATACCTTGGTATTATTGACATCTATTGATGGTCATAGAACATTATTGCTTTGTTCTAAACGTTGCATTCCCGGCGTTATTTAAAACCTTTGCCAGCGGGTCAGATAAAAATTTGCGTCTCGAATATAATTTTCTACTAAGCGCACTTGTAACATAAATAAGGTACTTATATCTAATATTGATAAAAATTTTGCTTTTCCGAACTGGATTCTTATTTTGAAAACAGTAATAATATTGCGTAAATATACATTTTTAATCAAAAAGCGTGTAAATCCTCTGCAGCGACGTATCATATACGAATCCGAAACTACCGGTATCAGAGCGTTTCAGTTTGTTTCCTTAATTAATTAAAACAAATAAAAGCATCAAGGCTGTATGTCGCAGGAGGGTGCTAGTCTGGATATGTCATTATTTTCCGCGAGCTTTTTGTAATTACATAACATATAGGCATCATATTATGTAACATAGAACTGTGAACAGTCTCACTCAGCTTCCTGTTTTAATATATTCAAAAAAATCATTTTTTTTTGAATACTTATATTTGTACCTTAGGTAGAATAATGGTATGAAAATACGACACATAAATCGTAGACACCGGAAAATTATTCACATAATACAAGCTAATGACTTTAAAAAAAATAACTCCTTGATTTTATTGGCGTCCCAAAGATGCAAACTATCTCATTTCCAAAATTCGTCGAAATCTGTTCAATGGCTTAGACGTTAAAAAGTAACAGGTAGACTGTATAGATACTATAGACGTATCCATCATTGGTTGCTACGTGATTGAGTAACAAACATCCATCCATCCAGCCATACATTCAAACTTTCGCATTAATAATATTAGTAGGATTCGTTATCGCATTCGCTAAAGTATATATTTCACGTTATAACTTTATACCTATAGGCCGCAGACTACTTACATCATAATAAAAAACGTCACCCATGTACATTAAAATTGCCAAAACGAGGCTTTTGAAACCAAATTTTTTTTATACGTTAACGATATATTAACAGTCATTAAAATTACGTTTAGTCTGGTTAGCATTTAATGGTTTTCTAAAAACCTTAAAGCGTTTTTTTGCATACGCCAAAACATGGCGTCACTTAATTACGCGGACGTTACACTACAGAGTCGGGTGTCGCATGGTCGTTCGACATTAGTGATGTGAAAATACAAAACGTTTAAAAAAAATGTTGAACATGACTAATATTCCCCTCTCCCCTCTAAATAAGCGTAAATCATGTGTTACGAGTGTTCGACAACAGTGCAACGGATGGGGGTTGAACTGCTGCGCAGCCCTGCCATGACAATATACCTACTGTATCTCAAAAACAAGCATTTTTCAAAAATCACGATTTGCTGGTTTTTTTTTTACCATTATGTTTTTACGAGATACAGTGCAGTTTCATTTGAAGTTTCGTAGTATTTTCAAGACTTAATTGAAATATTTCAATGCCATTATATGTAAACTCATTCATCGCTGTTACGATAAAACACTGTATCGAAGATACAGTTTATTGTCTTAGCACGGCATCGCCGTCTTTCAGTTTTCATTCCGCAACTTTAACAGTTAAGGTTATTAAGGTTTACACTCGATTTCAGCAGGATTATTAATTTATGAGTAGGTAGAGATCGAATAAAGTTTGGATAAATCTATAATTTGAGAAAAAAAAACGGGACTACATGATTGCATAACAGCTGCAGCTAATTGAATGGATATATTTACTCAAAGTGATATTTTAATCCCCGATAATAAAAAATACTAAAAGGACTTTCATTTTACAAAATAAACGCGCCTTTTGCTCTATTTGTACCTACTTAGAATAGATTTTGTGTCGCATTTTAAAAGTTTAGGGAGATATGTAAATGAATAAAACATGCATCCCATTCTTTTTCATAGAATCCTGAAAAAATTTAGAAAATCTTAAATAATCTTTCTTTTATTTTTGGTATTAAATGAAAAGTCATTGTCTAGAGTTGGAAATTTATAAGTAATAGGTATTTAAGAAAAATGTAAACTGTTTTCGATATTGATGATGTGTCGCAGTTTAAGTAAAGTCAACCCCTTTTTATTGCATATTCTGAACACAAAAAATGGTTGGCGAGGTCTAATCTTATCTTGTTGATATCAGTCGGTTTTTAACTAAGGGTAGCATTGTTGATATCTCAAGAAATAAATTCCAGTCACGTCTTTAATTTGAATCGCTCTCTCGACAGATTTATCAGGGAGCACGTGGCTGTCTAATAGAACTAATATTATAGAAACTTGATACTACCTACGACGTTCTTATTAAATAACAACATCAAACCACTTTGTCATAAAACGCATTTTATCCTGCATTTATTAAATATCTCTGATAATATTTTATGCACTTGTTGTACCTAGAACCTTATTGTATTAATTATATTATTAACCTTCAAAGATGACGTCATGTAACGTATTAAATATTCAAGGGAAAATATTCAAGGGTAGTCAGGATAACAGTAATTAATCAGGGAACTTTATTTACACTAGCAATCCTATTGAAATATATGATTGAAAACTGAAAGGTCGACGGTTTGTTTCCACCCATTGTACTATTGTCGTACCCATTCTTAACACAAGCTTACCGCTTATTTGGAATATAGTAATATGGAGAATATTAACAAACAACAATAATTATGGAGAATTAGCTGATGCCCGCGACTTCATAAGCTTGGATTGAGGTTTTGTAATTCTTGCGGGAACTCTCTTTTTTCCGGCAAAAAATATGTTATTCCAGACCAGAGATCTCTGTGCCAAATGTCAGCCAAATCGGTTTAATCGTTGCGGCATGATTGAGTAACAAACATCCATACATCCATACATCTAAACTTTCGCATTTATACCTAATATTATAATACCTAATACCTAATATTTAGTCAAGTTCAGGATGGCTAATATTCTTTTTTTCTTATTAAAAAAAGTTATGATAATCAGGCTATTAAATTGTATACATTTCGACTGGATTGTTATTTACACTAACAATCCAGTTGAAATGTATCGACTCGGTTGGTCACATCACTACCGGCGGCGCGGCGCACCCACATGTCTGCAGCGCGTTTTAATTACACATAAAATGCACAACAGCTTGTTTACCCCCGAAACACTTATAGAGCATTGAACAACTTTATTGACACACTCACTTACCGCTCTGTAATTTCACAACAACCTACGACGCGACGTTTGTACTTCTAATTAGAAAGTATTTACCATCGAATTTAACGCTTAGAACAGACATTTCTAACAGAGTTTCGCTCCAAACGTATGCTTAGGACAGAATTCTCAAGGCTCAAAACAACCAATGAATGTGTGAGTGAGTGCCATGTAATTATTTTCTGTACTGGTACTGACAATTACGTTTTCGATGGTAATTGTGATGAATTATGACACCCTTTCACTGCACTGTAGGTCATTTTCTCGCTCGTCGCTCGAGCTCGAGCTCGTCGTACTATTCCGACGATACTGAATAGTCCGCCTCTAAAAGCTTACTAAAATGGCTTATCACTACGTTGACTATTGCGCTTCTAAGCGTTATAGTTCGATGGTATTTACCTACTATGGTAATTGCGCCCAAAGAGATACTAGCGTGTAGGTACGCGTGTACTATTTAGAAAATAGTAGGTAACCTAAATAAACGCGTCGAATCGTATCAAATACCTAGATTTGATACGATTCGACGCGTTTATTTAGGTTTTATAAATCTCAAGGGCATTCTTTGATTTCTCGATGTAAAAAGTATCTTATGTCCGTCTCCGGAAGCGTATTTCCATTTCCGTGTTCAATATGAGGCAGTACTGCCTTGAAACACGCACGGGTTTGTTATGCTAACAGCTCCATTTCCAAACTCGTCTACGATTCAAGGCACGAGTATTCCAATCGCAACACGGGTTTGCAACGCAAACTGTTCTTCAAAACACTGTTTAAGGCGATGCATTGAAAAAGTAAGGATTTCCGGGTGCAAGTATTTCTGGGTGGTTTAAAGAAAAATAGCTACAAAGACTGCGGCGGGAGCGAAGTGGAGTGCAGCTCCCGCTAAAGCCTTCTAACCAGAGGCGTAACTATAGGGTGGCATTTCGGCAAAATGCCACGGGCCCCAGCCGGAAGGGGCCCCGGTCAGAGAGAGCCAGAAGCACAAGATGATCCTAACTTTTTACTTTAAAATTTCGCGCTCGCTTCGCTCGGGAAAATGTCGCTTTTACGTTGTAATTGTATGTACCTACGTCACGTAGTGATTTATTATAAAATAAAAAAATGCTATCTCATTGGTTGAGCTTCTTTATATTGGGGGAGGGAGGGCCCCATCCGATGAATTTGCCACGGGCCTCAAATGGTATAGTTACGCCTCTGCTTCTAACCTAACCAAAAGAGAGCATTTCCGAATTTTAAGTATTTCTGGGTGGTTATAAAAAAATAACCAACCTAACCAACAGTAAAGATTTCTGGATGCCTTCTCTTGAACACGTACCTATTTGGGAAAATGCGTTGCGAACCCGTGCTCGATTGGAGGACTCGTGCTTCAATCGAATACGAGTTTTGAAATGGAATTAGCATAACAAACCCGTGCGTGTTTCAAGGCAGGCAGTACTGCCTCCTATTGAACAATGGCAACGAAAATACGCTCTCCAGAATACAAACTATATCTGTGCCTAATTCAATGACGACAGTTCAGGGTTTAGAGTAGATTACTATCCCAATCGCAATGTAAGCGCCTGCAAAATATCTTTTACAATTTGATTTTGAAGGAAATTCTTAGCGATTGTGAATGTGCCAGAAAACGCATCTACGTTTTCACCAAGTAGTTAGTGCGGTATTACGTCCTAATGTACGTTGTATTTATACTTACAGTACTAGTATCTTTCATACTTACAGTAGCTACTTAATAGGTGCTGAATATAGTATGTACACATAACTAAGTTTGCTTTATGTTTGCTCTTAGAATTAATAATGTTCGAGCTAGCTAGCATTATATTATTCCCGTTTAATCAGGACCTGCTTTGTGTCCTAAGCTCGATACAGGGGTACACCTATTGAGAGAGTTGCTCCAAAATTACCACAGGGTGGAACCGATAAGAGTTTATTTAGATTATTGTGTATTTAAAGATATATTACCACCTATTTTCCTTATCGACGAAGCCTCGGGTAACTATATAATAATTAAGTATTATAAACCGCACATTATTTTTGTTGCGAATTTTTCTCAATTCCCTTTTAATTATACAAACCTTAATATTTAAAGCTGTTTGTAAATGCTTAACATTTTAATTAAAGCACTTAAGTAGCAGGCACGGCAATATTGAAAAGACCGGGGACTGAGGGTTCTCAAGCACTAAGGCCCATTTCTATACAACTTGCGTTCTTCAGAGTTACCCAGTTCTTCAAATGGTCCTTATTTTAAACTCGAGTGTAATTAGGCATTGAGACGTTCAGCGCTCCAAATAAAAACTAAGGCTGGCGCTGTGTTTACTTTCAGCCTTTGTGAGAAAACTGAAGCCAAGAGAAAGGAAGTAAAGAACTTTTTTTAATAAAAATATCAGAGAAGCAAAAAATATTAGAGAAAGGTCGCGAGTTCGATCCCTGGTAGGATCTACGCATTGCCCACCGAGTTTTCCGTATTTTCATTGGAATCCATTTCGGCCCCCTTTTATTTGTTTGGTCGTCAAAAAATCAAAGAGTTCCCGCGGGAATTTTTAAAACCTAACCCACGCAAACGAAGTGGCGGGCATCAGCTAGTATTGGATGTATTTATTGCTAATCAATTGAAGAGTAGGTATCGCGATCAAAAGCCACTCAGCGCCAGACCCATGTGCGAAGTGCCAACGACTATTTACCCGCCACTTGAGAAGAACATTAAACAGATGCGATGTATCTTTTTCTTTGAGGCCAGTAGCAGACCTCCACATGAACCACGACCGCTCCGGTATGACTTGATCGTTGTATGACAGCAGCGACCTTCCGGTTCTAACGCAGAGATTTGGCAATAATTTATTTGGATAGAATCAAGCGTTACTTTGCGGAAGTTCATGATTAGCAAGAAACGGTTAGTTGCATCGAATTCGCTGGTTAGTTGAATTTACTTGACCATTCAAAAGCACTTTTTGGTCCTTTGGACTTGTGGCACTGGTCAAGTCACAGGGTCAAGTATAATATGCGGGCTTAGTGATCTTACAAAAATATTTGAGAGGTCAAAATTGGTCTCGAAATTGAATGAGTCTGAAGAAGGAAACGCTGGGTATCGTTATAATTGGGTTAAATTGATCAAGTTTCATTAATCCGAATACTCGGAAGAGCTTTGGACTGTAACTGGGATTACAGCCGCGCTCGCGTTCGTATGGCGGCTGTCAATTCATTAGCGTTGAATCGCGTGACACGGCCGGTCATGTTTGTCCACTGGGGCCGTTGCTACCTATTCAGCCTAATATGCTTAGTGAGTACTGCTTATCATCTTATTTAGATTAGATTATTCAGATAACTCTTAAGACCCAGTTTATAACATAAAATTATCATTCCTTACTACTGGAGTCTGGGAGTAAGCATTCCTTACCACTGGTAGTAAGGTTTTTTTTTTTTCGGTGACAAGATAGCCCTTGACTGCAACCTCACCTGATGATATGTGACGATGCAGTCTAAGGTGGTACCGGGCTAACTTGGAAGGGGTATAGCAGTGTTAATTCAACCCATACTCCTAATCGGTTTCTACATGCTATGGTGCCGGAACGCTAAATCGCTTGGCGGCACGTCTTTGACGGTAGGATGGTAACTAGCCACGGCCAAAGCCTCCCACCAGACCGAAGGTACAAGGTATAGTACGTTTATCTCACGAAGTTACGGGCGCTATACTTGTGGTTACGTCGTGTACCTACGTGCACATTGCGTAAGTGAGCGTGCCTGTCAGGAGTCTAGGTGGGAGCGGTCAGGCGCGAGCAAGCTCTCGCTCCCACCTATACAGATATGACACACACACAACCAAGAGCCACGCGCCCTCGGGAATTGCAAGAACTACTTATGACCACACTGTGGCATTAAGTGTAGTAACCTATTCACAAAGTTTTCGTTACGGTGTCCCTTACACCCTGTATAATAATGGTATAGAGATAAGAATAGGAATAAGAAGCCTAGACACAAGTTATCAGAGGCGTAACTATAGGGTGGCATTTCGGCAAAATGCCACGGGCCCCAGCCGGAAGGGGCCAAGGTCAGAGAGAGCCAGAAGCACAAGATGATCCTAACATTTATAGCCATTCCTGTGACTACGGCTAGCCGTAGTCGGCACTAGTGCCGAGCGATCATTTTCAAAATTAAAATTGATTAGGGGCGGTAGATTTGGGGCCAAAATTTTTATTTATATCTTACAGAAATTAAAAAGATACATATTTGTATAGGTACCTAAATGTCATTAGGTCCATAAACACATATTTAAAAATTTTATAAAATATCTAATTAATTACCGAATATAGGTACCCCAATAACAATAGCTAAATAGTTTGAAGGGCCGACTTTACCTACGATGCCGGGTGCGCGGCGCATACAAGCGCAGGGTCTCAAGCGCCAAAAGTACAGGACTATGTAGTAGATATGGCGTAGTGCAAAATAATAAACGTTGCTATTGTAGGTGCCAAGTAGGGACTACTAAGTGCCGTAATGCAATCATAAAAAATTTCGCGCTCGCTTCGCTCGCGAAAATGTCACTTTTACATTTCTATTGTAGGTACCAAGTATGGACTACTAAGTGCCGTAATGCAATCATAATAAATTTCGCGCTCGCTTCGCTTGGGAAAATGTCGCTTTTACGTTGCAATTGTATTCTACTTCACGTAGTGAATTTATAAAATAAAAAAATGCTATCTCATTGGTTGAGCTTCTTTATATTGGGGGAGGGAGGGCCCCATCCGATGAATTTGCCACGGGCCTCAAACGGTATAGTTACGCCTCTGCAAGTTATCCCGAAAAAACGACCGGCTCCAGCGCAATTAAAAAAAATCTTACTCAACGTGGACAAAGTTCTGGGCAAAAGCCAGTCTAAACATATAAAACGAAAAGACTGACTGAATGATTGACTGACTGTTCTAGCAAGGCCCAAATCACTGGAGGGATTAAGCAGAAAGGCATTCAGGTAGCTATTATGTAGCAAGCATCCGCTAAGAAAGGAATTTTGAAAATTCAATTTCTAAGAGGTTAATACAAAATAGAAAAATCGAACTTAACGTGAGCGAAGCCGCGGGCAAAAGCAAGTTTAGCATAAAAGTCATTTATGAAATATATTAAATGATTATATTATAGCGTGAGTCCATGTAGCCGTGGGTCTCATCGAATATTCTCAGAATGCTATAATAAGCGTGTTCGGCGCGTACGTGATCGGTTTCAGTAATTACACTGATATTGATTCTCAATTATTACTGTTTGGCCGCACAAAGTGTAAGTGATTCAAATAACAAGTGTAAATTAAAAACTAGATGAGGGCCGCGACTTCGCCCGCGTGGATTAAGGTTTTTGGATTCCCGCGGGAACTCTGTAATTTTCCGGGATAAAAAGTAGCGTATGTGTTAATCCAGAGTATAATCTCTCTCCATTCCAAATCCGTCCAGTAGTTTTTGCGTGAAAGAGTACACACACACACACACACATAAATACATAATAATAGTGTGATTAGTATGATGTGATATGATATTAGTGTGATTTAAAAAAACCCCGACGTGAATCTATGACTGGACATACACTAGTACAAAATACCCAGTTTAATGCTTTGAACTTTGGAACAGACAGACACACGTCAAACTTATGGCACCCCTCTTTTGTTATTTGTTAGCGCAAAAAAAGAGCTTGTTACATTAAAAAAAAATCAATATAATTTTTCTACTCTGCAAAAGAAGATTTCCCGGAAAAATATTTAAAAGCTCTTTTCACGAATTTAAATGAAAAGAAAACGAAACACAATTTGGTAGAAATATAATTACATTTTTATATTTCAATCTTTGAGAATCGTTTTTTTATTTTGGAAGTAAATAAGTATAAAAATAAACATTTTATTGCCCTTGACTAGGATTTCACGTTTTGGTAGGTTACAAAATTATTAACTCCCGGAAACAGTCAACGCTGTATTTGTGTTTGTTACCTTTCACGGATAAACAGCTGAATGGAAGCAGACCAAAGGCAAATAGAATTCCCACGAATTGAAAAACCTATCATCTATTTTTCCTTGGTGGTCTTAGAAGTTAAACAAATCACAGAAACAGTTTTGGACGAACGCGTAACCGACGCGCATAGTCAGGCACTTACGACGTTCTTAAGTTTGGTTTTTCACCTGCAGCACGGCATTGCGGTAACAACATTCATGCCCTGTGCTTACCTTTGACAGCTGAGCAAAAATAGATAACAAAAACAACGGGAACGAATTCGCGGGCATCGGCTAGTTTTTCGTATAACAAAGTGTTTCGAGTTCGTGCTTTCCGAGCGAATCGTGACCGATTTGTGCACAGGTCGAGCAGTCACGTCACAAGGGACTCATAAACCACGAGACTTGTGGAAATATTTATGCTTATAAACAAACGGAAATAGGAAAAAAAGGCCGCGAAGGCGACGCTTGACGGGTTTTTTGATAGCTACCGCATATTGAAACAATACATTACCACCGTTATTCCCCTCTAACACCGATACACCTGATGCCGAACCGCATTGTGTATTCCAGGCAAAAATCACTCGCTTTTACAATTTCAGCTTGAAAATTACATAGCATTTTGCGATAAATATGTTGAAAATTTTGTAATGAGATAAACAATACAGGGAAAATATTGTATTATGCTTCAAATAATAATCATTGTCAGCCAATGTTCAACGGGACGAAAATATTTTCAACAGTGTTTTGTCTCAACTATGTGATAAGTAGAACCCATGTTCTCGATTCAAACCTATACTATATCTCGATATAAAGACCTTTATTATTTAGATCCCCTTATGCCAATATTAGGGTGACCAGTTAGTTCTATTTGACGACATAATTTTGGCTTCAGCTTCGAGGACTGGGAGGTCGCGGGTTCGATTCCCGGCGGGGTAATTTGGGAATTTATAATTTCTAAATTGTTTCTGGTCTGATCTGATGGGAGACTTTGGCCGTGGCTAGTTACCACCCTACCGTCAAAAATGTGCGTGACGTGACAAGAAGCGATTGAGCGTTCCGGCACGATGGCGTGTAGAAACCGCATTGAGTGTACACGGCTATACCCGTTCCAAGTTAGCCCGCTACCATCTTAGTCTTAGACTGCATGGTCACTTACCATCAGGTGAGATCGCAGTTAATGTCTATCTTGCCATCGAATAAAAAAAAGCTTTTTTTCTATAGTCCTTATTTGTATCCTGTTTTTTTTCCTAGAAACTTGGCATCTCTACAACTGGTATACGAGATGTGCTGGATATACGAGTACTAAACTACTCTAAAGGCCGTCGCGACATGTACTATCTTCGTTGTTAAGGCGCCGACGACAGTGTGTAGTTACAGACTTATTCAACATCCTGTTACACACTAACATTTTGCATTCGTGCCAAAATAATGTGAACTCTGCACTACATACAAGCTATGACTTCAACGAATCATTTAAACTCCGAAGAAACTTGCCTTACCAAAATGATAACAAAAGATGAAAAGAAATAGTAATTAACTTTCTTAATTCTGGCAGATATCAAAACTAGACGTAATTTACGCGAAATAGCAAAATTAGTGTTTTGTACATTCTTATAACTTAGTGAGATTCTTAACTAAACACCTCTTAAATCTACTAACCACGAAAAACTTAATAACACGTTTGTTTTGCTAGTAGAATTCTTCTTTTATAATAAATAATTTTCATCGCTAAATTCTCAGTCCACTACAATTATTTTATAGAATCGTAAAAATGCATTTCAATAATAGATTGTCTTCTCCATAAAAGCTGGAAAATGAAAATAAGAATGGGATTCCCATTTTATAATAGTAAGTAATTTGAAATCTCCATTCAATTTGGCTTTTCTCTCTCCCGCAGTGTTCGCGAGCGTGGGAAGGGAAATGTAGTTCAAGGGATTGAATAAAAATGAAAACTGAAATTTACAATTTAGAATGTTGGAATTGCTTCACCGCAAGAAACATGTTTCTAAAAATTTAATTACGAGGTTTATTTAAGAAATATTTGTGCAATATTCTTGAGATCCCATTTTCATTCACATTCATACCTACTAATATTATAAAGGTGAAAGTTTGTATGTGTGTGTGCGTGTGTGTGAGTATGTTTGTTAGTCTTTCACTCATAAACTACTGGACGGATTTGGCTGGATATGGAGATGGCTCATACCCAGAATTAACACATAGGCTACTTTTTATCCCGGAAAATTTAAGAGTTCCTGCGGGAATTAAAAAACCTTATCCACGCGGACGAAGTCGCGGATATCATCTGGTATTGCATAAATGAGAAAAGTGTGGATTTACTCATTTATACAATAAAAATTAATTAACGAAAACTTAAGTGGTTTAGTAATACATCATACATACGTATGGAAATCTAATGGAGGAAGTAGAAAGCGTCGATTCAAAGATTATGAGATCTTGCCTTGCTCAGACGATTTTCCTACGAAAGCTTATGTGCCATTCTGGGATAAAATATGTATAGCGTAACCCGCTAAACTGCACTGAAGTATTCCGTGTCGGTGGTAGATTCTCGACTTGTCATAAGAGCCACAAGTTGGCCTACATGAAATTAATAATTTTAAATATTGAATTTTTTTGAATTGTGGCAAGAGTTGAAACTGTGAAGCTGAGACGAGATGATGAGCTAATATCGAAGTGTGCTCTATAGATTTGATGCTAAAATTATGTCATGTTTATTTATTTATAAATAAATAAATATTTCGAGTACGGATGACGAGACCCGGGAATTCCCGGGACGGGC
Source organism: Hipparchia semele (assembly GCA_933228805.2). Taxonomy (NCBI): domain Eukaryota; kingdom Metazoa; phylum Arthropoda; class Insecta; order Lepidoptera; family Nymphalidae; genus Hipparchia; species Hipparchia semele. The sequence goes on along the minus strand of OW121717.1, from coordinate 3,888,218 downwards.
CCAAAAATGTATTGAGTTTGTTACCGGTCTGATCTGAGATGATGTGCCAATATAGAAGTGTGTTCTATATATTTGATCTTAAATGTCCTCCAAAAATCCTTAGAGCCCCTTCATATCTGTTCGCACTCAATTCGCGCACTCAATCTTCTTCCGCGCGGATTCCAACGTGTCTACCCCAAATGCTTGTAAACGTTTCTTTCCTTCTTTCTTGACTAGATTTCCTGGATTAGAAGCCGTGTGCACGCCTTGGTGACGTTGGTGTGCCTCTAAATTGTCGCGCTTGTTGTCTTTATTCGCCAATTTACTTACATTTGCGTTCCGCCCGAGGCCCCGCGGGTCGTAAAGTAATATTATCCACCGCTGGGCGAGGGCAATAGTGCCTCTTTTACGGGCCGCGAGCGAACGTCACATGGGAAATTATTTGACGTGGCGTTTAATGGATTTTTGCCTTCATAACATGCTACCTCCTGCCAAATAAAAATGCGAGTATGTATACAAAATACTTAAATAAATAGGAGCGAATGTTGGCATGTGGAATATATTTCAAGTGAATATTTTGCATAATACGAGCGTTTCAAAAGAACTGACAAAATCGATAATTTCAATTATAGTAGGTGCACATTATATAATATTATTAAGTACTCGTAATTTTATCATTGACAGGGTCTACGTGAATCTAGGTCCCCTGCAAAAACTTTCACTCGAAAACGGATATGGTAGCTCGACCATATCCACCAACTCTAAATTATTCCCTAAGTCTCTAAGTAGGTTGCCCTTAAATACAATCTCATACACAATGTCATTTTGACCTTTAGGCTTTCCCTAAAGGTTCGTGAAAACGAAATTGACCTTCCATCCGCGTTGGCAACTATTTTTCGTAACTGGCTACGAAATAAGAAGACAGAAAGTGTCACCTAGTCGTAAAAGTTAGGGAACGTTCATTTAGCAGCTCCCTGCGACTCGCTCGTTGGTTCACTTAGTGGAATCTGTCAACACTACACTTTCCGGTGCGAGGTCTTGGGTCAAATAAGTATCGGTTGAAGTCCTTGGCAACCTGGGCGGCCTGCTAGACTTCTGGAGAGAGCTGGGATGGTTGGAGGGAAAACATCGGAAGAATTGGTGCATCACACACAACAAACCACTGACTGGTCTAAGTGTGGAAACCAGCCCAGTACGAAGAAGAAGAAGAAGTATCGGTTCTTCAACTTACGAGTCCCACCCGTGAATTAACCATCACATCTTCACAACTCGTTGAGCAATGCACATCATACCCACCCCTCGCTGACTTAAAGTTTTACCTCGCACATCCACACATGTATAAAGGTACCTTTATACATGTGTGGATGTGTGAGGTAAATGTACATGGAAGTACCTATTAATATCCATAATTTAAAATCTTTAATTTTTTTGTTGTTTCAGAGTACACCGTGACCAGCCTAGAGCTACTAGAGCTTCGGGTGCCAGCGCATGTGCCTCTGGGCACCAGGCCGACCCTGTCGTGCCGGTGGCAGCTGGGGCCCAGCGACGTGCTGTACTCGGTCAAGTGGTACAAGGATGGGAAGGAGTTCTTTAGGCATGTCCCGAGAGACGTTGAACCCAGAAGAAAGTTTTTGTTGCCAGGAGTTGACGTTGAGGTAACCACTGCTTACCTTGTATCTCACCTAATCAGCCGTAGTGAGTAGAGTGTACCTGATTGTATTCACACTTAAATGGTTAAATCCCGCGCATAGTTTAATCGGTTTGAACTGCTTTTTGACGCCAGGTTTGTTCTCTACTTTCAGCAGAATATACTTTGATACAAACCTTTCTCTTGAGTGAATTAGTATATTAAATAATGAACACAGATTACAGTATTGCATCTATGTTTGTCATATCGGCTATATTAAAGGAGGTGAGTTGATAAGGCCCAAAATCCGCCCCTCATATACTCGAAAAAAATGTTCCAGATTCCGACAAATTGTAAATATATTTATATACTTGAAGATATAAACTTTATTTTAATATAAAGTTTAGGTGATAAAAAAAATTGTAAGTTACAGAAAATATTACCCAAAAGGAGAGTGTTTCGGCTTTTTCATACATTTTAGTCGTTTTTTAAAGCTTTGATTTAATATTTTAGAATGAAGCGTTCACGGAACCAAAATAGATTAATACTCATATAAAAGCTTATAAAAAGGAGCATCATTATCAGTTACGTTTACCATGGTTCATGGAGCTTCATTCTAAAATATTAAATCAAAGCTTAAAAAACGACTAAAATGTATGAAAATGTAAGAAAAGTAAAAGAAACATTCTCTTTTTGGGTAATATTTTCTGTAACTTACTATTTTTTTATCACCTAAACTTTATATTAAAATTTACAATTTGTCGAAATCTGGAACTTTTTTTTTCGAGTGTATGAGGGGCGGATTTTCGGCCTTATCAACCCACCTACTTTGTAATGATGTACTCCTAATATTGTCACGTGGACCGCTAAGATATCGTTGACATTGTCACAAAGGTCCTAACCTTTGTGACAATGTCAACGATATCTTTATTCACTTTAGAATTAATTCAAATCAAAACAGTGTGAGTAGAATTTTGCTATTATGAGGGAAACATGAAACCACTTAAGTAAAGAAGTCAATCCTCATACTTCATACTCGCGTTTAAAAAGAAAAAATATGGCAAACCCCAAGAAAAATCAAATAAAAACCACAAAAATTCTTACAACTCGACGCACAATGAACGTTGCCAAAAGGTTTAGTAATAAAGATCTCTTGAGAGAGCGCATAATGAAATTAATCGTGGCGCTAGTTGAGTCGTTTGCTCTAGTCTCGGAACTTCCCACACGAGCGGATATTACGCCGTGAAGAGGCCGCCGTAAACACACTCGCCGTGAGAAGCTCTGACTTCCGACAATTAGTTGCAACGGTTACTCGGCAACTTTTATCTGCGTATATTATGAATTATTACGTTGTTGCTTTGTGCAACTTTAAGCGGAGTAAAATTAACTTTTTATATAAGTACTTACCTACATCCTTTTAAAGATTGTTGGCCACGCTAAAAATTGACTAATATTTCCTTTTCATTTCAAATTAAACGTATCAAATACAATACGACAGTAGTGCAAAAGGTGAAGTTTGAACCATCGACCTACGCTTATTCAGAGGCATGCGATGGCAAGATAGTCTAAGATGGTAGAGGGATAACTTGGAAGGGGTAGGTATGGCAGTGTAAATTCAACCTAAAACCGATCAGAGGTATCTCTGATCGGTTTCTACACGCCATCGTCGTGCCGGAACTCTAAATCGCTTGGCGGCACGTCTTTGACGTGGCTGGTAACTAACCACGGCCAAAGAGTCTCACCAGATCAGATCAGAGACAATTTAGAAATTATAAATTCTCAACTTACCCCGCCGGCAATCGAACCCGCGCTTAAAAGACTACATCGCTCACCACTACGCCAGTGAAGTCATCAGAGAGGGCCTCCTTGTTCGTTTTTCCAACTATAACTTGGGTACTTTTTAATCAAGAGCTAATCTAGGCATCTTCTAGACAAACGCGCTCGAACTTAGGGTGGGAACAAGCCAAGGATGCCTCACTGCGATACCTCGCGGTCGCGGTTTAGCTCGCTACCTCGATGCCACCTCCATGTAAAACAAATGTATGCAAACAGACGAGCGCGAACATGCCGAAGGATACCTCACTGCGATACATCGCGGTTCACATCGATGTTTCTCGGCATGTTTGCGCTCGTCTTTTTGCATACATTTGTTTTAAATGGAGGTGGCATCGAGGTAGCGAGCTAAACCGCGACCGCGAGGTATCGCAGTGAGGCATCCTTGGCTTGTTCCCACCCTTAGAGTGCATTCACTTACCATCAGGTGAAATTGCACTTTGGAGTCAACCATTTAGTCTACATATTTAAAAAAAAAAATGCCAAAAAGTACTTTAAACTCGCAGTAAAACTGTGATCAAATTGGGTACCTAGTGGACGTTAAACTTTATAGGAAACTTTTGACAGGGCGCTTTATTAAATTAATCGCGTTGTGAGCGGCGTTGGCTCGTTTGCTTAGGTCTCGGGGCTCGCCGTACCTACAAGCAGAAAATATCGCCGTACGAGGTGGCCGTAGTAAACATACTCGCCAATCGCCATCAGCGTGTTTATCCGACTATTATTATCCATTTGCTGAAATTTAACTGCCTCGTTGGTCTAGTAGTTAGCATGTTCGACTGCGGATAACGAGATCCCGGGTTCGATTTCCGGGTCGGATTAAAAAACAGAAAGGATAAGAAATTCTCTGTATTAGCCCGGAGTTAGGAAGTTGGCGGTGTTTTCCCCGTGCCTCACAGAGCACATAAAGCTGTCGGTCCTGCGCCTGATCTCTCTCCAGTCGTGTCGGATTTCCGTCCCATTGGACAATGACAGTGAAGGATCAGTGAGTGCAGTCTGTGTACCTGTGTCTGCACACACACTTCTGCCCTATAATAATCTCCGCCCACACAGTTGGCTAATCTCTGTAGAGAGTTTTTAACTGCTTAGCTTTCTTAAGATCTCTAGAAATGTAAAAACTCTAAAGAAAGCTTGAACATACAAACGTACTTTATCACGGTACCACCTACGTGTTACCGCATTTTGAAAGTGATTTTTTTTCCACATTATAATAAGCTAGCTTTCAATGCGAATTCTTGAAACTTCATTTCTGGAATTTTTCATAAAAATATAACAATTTCAGAAATAAATTTGGAGGGTTATCCCTCAGTTGATAAGAAGATTGAAAATTACATCTTTAAATTAAACGCAGACGAAGTAGCGAGTGCTAGTTTAGTGTATTTTAACAAATATTTTTTTATACGTTCATTTTATAGTCGAAACAATCTTTCCCATATTAAATTAAGAATTTGATGGGGTTATATTATACAAGGTGTTAGTTAATGTCCCTATCCTACCGAAACCCATAAGTTGGGGTCGGTGTATAGATACATGAAAAAATATCATGAGACGTGTAGCTCATATCCTGGCCAAGTTATGAGGACTTCAAAATTCACCATAAATGTATAGGTGGCAGCCCTTTAAAACAGCTGATTCAATGGCGATGAACTGCCAACGATAAAACTATGAATGAATGTGTGTAGGCCTACAACGTACTACTTGTTATGCTATAACGTTGCGATAAAATATTCCAGATGCGATACCTAACCATTAATCGGCATGCAATTAAACCTGTAACCTGTAGTATTGTTCAGTAGAGTGGAAACCGATTAGAAATCTTGTATTTTTGCAAGAATATTCCAGACTACTTTCGGACTCCGTAAGTTAAAGTCCGTACCTACGTAGTCCATAAAGTGACTGCCGCCTCTTTCTTTGCAGGTAAGTAATATCTCGTTAATTTGTGTTGTGGTTTTGATTAACAATTACTGTATGTGAATGAACGAATGAATGTGTGTGATATTTTTAATAATAAATCAATTTCAAAACGATACAATAATTATTATTATCGCTTGCAGTACAGTGCTAGTTTTAGTTCCTTTACCGATGCCGCGTACTGTTACATCCCTAACTTATTTACTGCTGAGGCGCTTACATTGGAAAAAGTGCAACTCTGCAATATACTTCGATGCATGTATCGCTGAGATGCTATTACTTCAAAAAGTGATATTCAGCAATACATGTATCTATAAAAACATTTAATCAAGGGAAATCGAACCAGTCGTTCTGGTAATTGGCCTAATTGCTGCTCAGCTACGGACCTGGTTTCTGCCCGCCGGTCTGACCAGCAAGGAAGCTAAGAGCCTGACATAGTCGCCGTAAAGACCCTATCCTGAGGTCCCGCGAGTCGCGTATTTTAAAGAACAATAAAGTGATTTAAGTAGTGTAACCCCTATTTGTCAGAACAGTGCATAATAAACTTAGTTCAAAGTACGGCCCCGTGTTTTCCTTATAACACCGCCGAACCGACGGACTAACATTTTGGTGTCAGAAGAAAGCGGGATTTATTCCCGAGGGACGCCTACTCCTGACGACGTCCTGCTATTCGCCAAGCCACGCTGCTCGTGTTGCCGTCCTAGTCTCTCTGACTGACGGACAGGCAAACCTCAGCTGGCGCTGACAACGAGACCGTGCTGTGCCCCCATCGTGCCCGAGGGTTCTCTGCCCAGCCGTGAGGTGCTGCCACGCGGTCCAGAGGGTTCCTGCTTGATCACTTCATCGCGACGAGGCGTGTGGAATTTCCGCACGTGCGACCCAGTTCGACTCCGGTGTTGCAACTCGCAACCCCGTCAACGCCGAAAAACGCCGAATCATCAGTGACACTGTTTCAACTGTGAGTGTTTATTAACTTATTTTGTATTGACCCAGTTTTTTGCGTGTGGATTAATCTTTAACTTAATTTCTATTTCAATATAATTCTATTTCATTCATACTTCATATAAAATGGAAAAGAAATACGTCTCAGAGGAAATTAGCTTTTCTATACTCGCTAAATTCATTAAACCATTCGATGGTGATAGAAATAAACTGTCATCGTTCATAAGAAATTGTGAAAATGCAATAAACCTAGCCACTGTATCTCAAAAAAATATTTTATTTAAATATATATTATCGCAGTTAGAGGGGAAAGCAGATGCAGTCTGCTCATTAAAAGTGTTTGATAATTGGTTAGAGTTGAAACAATTTTTAAAAAGTAATTTTGGCGAAGTCAAACACAGAAGCCATCTATTTTTAGACCTCCAAAACTGTAAAATGGAATCAAACGAGACTATTTTAGAATACAGTACGCGATTAGAAACTTGTCTAACTAGATTACAAACCGATATTTCCCATTTTACTAAGGACGCTAGTGAGATAAAAGGACGACTTGCCGACACTGAGGACTTAGCATTATACACATTTTTATTAGGATTACCAAGTCATTTATCAAATATTCTTAGAAGTAGAGACCCCAAAAACCTTGCTGAAGCGATTAACTTAGCTATCCAGGAAGAAAAATTTTACAACTTTGCCCAGACTTCTAAGGGTATAACTGGTAGTTTGGGACACACGAACAGACAATACCATTCTTATCGCCCCCGTCCCACATATAATACGTCCTATTCATCTAGTTCCCAAGAAATAAGGTCACCCCCTTGTTATCCCAATACATATCACACACAGAAAAATCAAAACACTCTCTATAATCCACAACCATCTTCTTTCAGTACAGATATAATTTGCCGGTACTGTAAGCATATAGGTCATGACATAAGTAAATGCTGCAAGAGGCGATACAATAATGCCAATCGTAATAATTTTTCTAATTTCTCGCAGCCAAGTAATATTCATAGCGTGTCAGGAAATATTCAGAAAGACAATCCTGACTTATATGGGCAAGAGTTTTTAAACTAAATAGGGTTCCGCGTATGCGTCGCTCGGAACCCACTATACAAAATGACGCAATAGATAATCGCTGTTTCCAATACTATAACTCACGGTATTTAACGCCTACTACTCACAATAATAATCAGCCTAGCATTCAGGAAGTAGGGGAACACGTACCGAAAATATGTATCCCAGTTCCAAAATCCTCTAGTTCCACCAGGCTAACAAATTCCACAGTATCCGTCATTCCTGGTTATTTAAAACCTTCTATACCTACTAAATCCACTGATTCTACTAATTCTACTAAATCCACTGAGTCTACTAAATCTACTAAATCCATTGAGTCTACTAAATCTACTGATTCTACTGATTCTACTAATTCTACTAATTCCACTAATTCTACTAATTCCACTAAACCCACTGAGTCTACCAAGTCCACTGAGTCTACGAAATCCACTGAGTCTACTAAATCCACTGAATCTACTAAAACTACTAATTCCAATATCTTTATTAAAACTACTCAGTCTACTAGTCCTACAAACTCCTCTGTATCTTCTGTATCCATGTCACGAGTACACAAACAGGGTAACCAGCCCCAAACTCATGACAGTGAACAAATTACCAAATCTACATCGAAATCCACTGTATCTTTTCAACAAACCAACCGACAGGGTATAGGGTAAATGCATGGTCACAAAAGTCTTTCCAGTTCTACTAACATCTCAACAAAAAAAAATATTAACTCTCCATATTCCAGTAGGTATATATTATTTTATAAACGATGACAACTTATCTTTGCCATTAGAATTTCATTAAAGGTTTCCTCTGCAGAATATAATTTATAGATCATATTTATTTTTCACCAACCACACATAATATTCATAATCCTTATAGTTTAGTATTTATAGATTAATCCATCCGTAAAATTTTGGCAATAACACAAAATAAATTAATATTTATTCCGCGTAACAAGACTTAAGTGAGTGCAAAGTGATAAAAAATACTGGACACGTGTGATTATAAAATAATAGTGAGTGACATCGATTTATGGCAAAAGATAAATAATAATAAATAGATTTATGTTCAATTCGTTAATACTAAGGTATCACTAACTGTAATAAGTTTTTTTTTTTTTTTATAAAATTTGTAAAATACCTACTTTGTACTACGTAATGACATTTCCAATTCTAATCCTGGTTGTTGTATAGGTACATATTTTCAATAAATGCTATTCTGAACCTGACAATAATATACAAGCAATTAATACTAATGCAAATATTGAAACTCGTAATAAAGTTTTTGTAATACAAGTAATTGCTCTGAAGGTTCTCCCGGTAGCTTAAGGAGAAACCTACAGTAATGTATTTTTCATTTTTCCAAGAAGAATTGTTATACTAAGTACTAAATTTGTTTATATGTTAGTTATTGTTCTATTTCCATAGTTATAAGAAAATGTTACTAGTTCTAATAAAAAAATGCTATTTCTAGATTACTTTTATATCATACTTATTCCTAGTTTTTAATTTCTGTAATTCGCATTGTTAATTTGAGAAAAATTATATTTTGTTCTAATAAATTTCTATTTCTAGTTCTAGTTCTTGTATTATCGATAATTTTCAACATCTAACCATTGTTTTACTATTTCTTTTTTTGTAATACTTAAATCACTTACTTAATTCTACTCGCATCATTCCTGTGATGCTTCGTCTTAAAGGGGGGAGGTGTTACATCCCTAACTTATTTACTGCTGAGGCGCTTACATTGGAAAAAGTGCAACTCTGCAATATACTTCGATGCATGTATCGCTGAGATGCTATTACTTCAAAAAGTGATATTCAGCAATACATGTATCTATAAAAACATTTAATCAAGGGAAATCGAACCAGTCGTTCTGGTAATTGGCCTAATTGCTGCTCAGCTACGGACCTGGTTTCTGCCCGCCGGTCTGACCAGCAAGGAAGCTAAGAGCCTGACATAGTCGCCGTAAAGACCCTATCCTGAGGTCCCGCGAGTCGCGTATTTTAAAGAACAATAAAGTGATTTAAGTAGTGTAACCCCTATTTGTCAGAACAGTGCATAATAAACTTAGTTCAAAGTACGGCCCCGTGTTTTCCTTATAACACCGCCGAACCGACGGACTAACAGTACGTGGGCGTGGTTTGAATATTAAATACGTCGAAACACCGTAAGGGCGCGCCTTCACTGAGGACATTGTAAAAATCATAGACGTCGCGACCACAACGCACCGTGTAAATGTCCTCTGTGCACCATAAAACCTGCGATGCGACGATGTACTAACATTCTAGCGGTATCCACACTTCCCAGCGTGTGCATGTCAAGATGATTAATTACGATATCGATTATCTGATTTCCTTGATTCAGGAACCTCCTGTCCTTTGGGAGAAACCAGTGGAAGAATACAAAGATAAATTTCCAAAAACAAGCGTGGAAGGAAGTATGTAAATGTTTACATCTCAATTTTGAGGAGATGAATACGCAGTAGGTATTTTCTTTTGTGTTTTTTCTTGATGCATCTTAACGCAAGCAGAAGTAGTATTTAGTGCGGTCCATGTCTCACTAGAAAGTAAAATAATGGTAAGAGTTTACTCGTACGATGTCCTATGCGATGAAATTTTTCGTTGCGTAAACGCAACCGCAAATCTTGTGTGTAGCCTCGCCTTTACTCGCGGGGCGGAGTCAAAGAATTCTTGGAAATAGTGTAGGGGACCAAAGTGTTTACGTCTTTAGGAATTTTGCCTTTACCTGGGGAAAAACAACACAAAATACTTGTATTATACAAGATTTTTGCTTAACTATTTTTAAAGGAATTGATGATAATTGCGAGTGCATTTAATAATTTTGGAATCTAACAGTAACTACCAAATGTTAGGTAAATTCTTGAGATAAAAATGTGGCTTTTCAAATGTAACACTTTTGTTAATAAGTATTTTTTAAATTGCTACCTAAAGCAGTATTCAGTTTTTCATTTTACAAGTTATTTGCCAAAAGAAAGTCAAAATCTTTTTTCTTCTTCTTCAAGGACTTCTAGGGAATTTTTTTTGAGGGAAAACGGGTAAAATCAAAAGCATGAGTGGTAACACTCGTTTTGAACTTGTTGTTATGTCTCCAGTTAGGGTTTCCAAAATGTTTTTTTCTTAATTAATTAATTAATTTTGTATGAAAGTTTTTGATAATTAATTTTCACTTTTTACCACCGCCATTGTGTTTATAGGGTCAAAGTGCATGGGTGGTTGCTGGTAAGTTATACACATTAACAAACACCTTGTATATAAAAAATAAAAAAATATATGGATTACAAGAAACAACTAGAGTAGAAAATTAAACGTTTTATAACCAGGATTTGTTTTTACTCATTGAAAGTAGAAAAATATATAGGTATACTAGATATAGTATTACTAATTTGACTTGGTATTAAGACCATCCGTCAATCTTGCAAAGGTCGGAAACCCATTTCTTTTACTCTCTCCGTCGTTCTCCTAGCATTGAAATGTTTTTAATTAAATTTTTTCATGTAGCCGTGCCGTACTTTCTCTTTATATAGACGGGCGCGCGGGCGGTGCCTCAAATATTTATTGATGCCCACTCCTCCGCGACAGTTTGAGTCAAAACACACGAAATACTTTTTGTTTTTATCCAAGCTTTTCAGCGAAATGACATCATTAGCTAGGGACCTCATAATAGCCGCACTTTTAAGAGGATGTTATAATTTAATGAATATAGTGAAATCTAAATCCTAATCTGATCTGTTTTTATGATGAAATCGAGAAGGATTTCATAAAAAAAACATCAGATTTGGATCCCTTCCAAATAAGCGGAAAACTTATGTTTCGTCGCGTGAATCGTTGACCTTTCTTTCCAGTCCTTTAACCATTGATCTATTAAGGACAGTGATCATGATACCACCTGCTACCAATTTCATAATATAAAAATAACCCTCGGTTGAGTTCGGTAATGGATCCCTAAATCATCAGAATTAAGGATTTAAGGATTCAGGACGAAAGTTTTTGTCTAAGCTTACACTTTGTACCGCTAACACTAAATTAGCCTTAGACTTCACATCATCCAAGTGCAAGGATCGCTTTAATATCTAACTCCCGTGGCCTAGACCGCAGCTATACTATCTCTACGGAAACAACAGTCAGTACAAGCAAACTGTTTTCATAATAATATGAACTATGAAGACAATATCACGGTTATACATAGAATAAGAAGCGCTCTTTAGTGCTATCCTTCGTTTCTCTTCTTTATTGTATTTGCCTACGCGAACAGAATATGAGAAAATACTATTAAATGTATATTCTGTGCTGCTACTGGTTATGAAATGTCTTGCCGCTTTCGAATTGCAATAATACATTTTAAATTAAGTATAAGAGCTATATCATAAAATTTATTTTATTCTCAATCTCAACTCATTGGCGGTCTATTAATGGGCACAGACAGGTCACTTTTCCAATTGGTCTCTTTCCGTCCACCTCATTGGCCAAGTGGCACCAGACAGGTAGACTTCACACACCTTTTCGAGGACCTCCCTGGCACAGTGGTGAGCGCTGTGGTCCTATAACTGGGAGGTCTCGGGTTCGATTCCCAGCGGGGGCAATTTAGTCATTTAAATAAAAATAAAAATAAAAATAAAATAAAAATAAAAAAGCCTTTTATTTATCCTTAATTAATCATTTACATTATACATAATTACATTTTAAATATGGATTATCAAATACATAATTAATTTATTACATTTTTAAATTGGCTACTTCATATTATGATTAAAATTAGAAAAAAAAAAATAAAAAATTGTATTATATAGGTATGTCAAAATTATAAATTATAAATGTCAGGTCGTTATGTTACGAATTAAGGATCTCTCGTTGAGTAAAGGCCTCCTCCAGATTAGTCCAAATTTTCCTGTCAATAGCCTTTTTTGCCCAGTCTATTCCTCCGATTTCTTTAATTTCATTGTCCCAACTTTCTAATGGTCTGCCTCTTTTTCGTTTACCAACTGGACCACACCATTCTGTTACTGTCTTTGTCCATCTCTTGTCAGTATATCTAGTTAAATGGCCTGCCCATTTCCACTTTAGCTTCATAGAGTGTTTTAGAGCATCAATAGCTTTGGTTTTCTTTCTTATAGTAACATTTCTAGTTTTGTGTACCCTGCGCAGACCAAGGAGGCTGCGTTCCATTTGAAAGTTGAAATTTAGTCATTTATAATTTCTAAATTGTCTCTGGTCTGGTCTGGTGAGAGGCTTTGGCCGTGGCTAGGTACCACCACCCTACCGTCAAAGACGTGCCGCCAAGCAATTTAGCTTTCCGGCACGATGGTGTGTAGAAACCGATTAGGAGTATGGGTTGAATCTACACTGCCATACCCGTAGCTCGCTACCATCTGCATCTTCACTTACCATCAGGTGAGATCGCAGTCAAGGACTATCTTGTCAACGAATAAAAAAAACCTTTGACAACATTACCTTCAGTAAAGCAGTTTCCTGGCGATATTTTCGTGCACCATTAAAAAATATATATTAAGTTGCTTTAAAAGCACATAAATCCGAAAATTCAGAGATGCGTGCCTGGCATTGAACCCGGAAAAAGAGGCCTTAACCACTAGGCCATCACTGCTGAATATCAACACAAGCCTTTCAGCTTGGAGATAATGGCAATATTGAGTCATTGAGCATGAAGGAGAGAATCGACATATAAGCTCATCGATTGGCAAAGCTAAAGTGTCAATTTGTATAGCTGGAGGATCAATGGATGTTGAGAACTTAACGCCTCAAGATACCGGAATAGCAATCCCACATTGGATAGCGCAGTATTGAAAGACAAAGTTACTCTGCAGATATGCCAACCGTATAGAAATGCATCCCAACCATTTTCCAGTTAGCGTACAGTTATTATCCGTTTGACTAATCAACACTTCGCTCATACAATAGAACAAAGAACTATTAGCAAAAACTCGAAATTGATTTTTTGATGTCATAAGTATTAATAGTGGATGTTCTATGCAAGGAAAAATAGCATGTCAGGCCACGTGCAGTGGAGGGTTTCAATAATAATACGCCTTTTTTTAATAAATACAGCAGATTTGACTGAACTCTTAATCGAATGTGGCCATTTATCTTATTTTCCGTTAACTTAAATCAAAGATGTCAGAAACTTTTTTGAATTATGCATGTTGGCTCCACTGGCCTTTCAGTGTCGCGGCGCGGCAGGAGCGCGGAATAACTAAGCCTGCCTGCCTGGATTTATGAGCCCTGACAGATGGCTTAACCTAACCAACTCAACCTTACAAAGTACCATTTGATACAGATTCCACCAACTTCGGTCGCAATAACTTTGTGGCATAGAATCCATATTAATGAAATGAAGAAAATGTTCTTTATTGTACATCAAAGGATAACAGCTTACATGACTAATACATACATAAAAAAACACAGAGTACAATAGGCGACCATATTATAAAAATAGATTTAAAACAATAATAATTTGTTATAAAAAGAATAACAAACCTTAGAAAATCTCGGGAATCTCTTGAAATCAAAAAGTAACCACGAGATTTAAATAAAAACCTAAATATGCATGGATGAAGCTGCGGGTTACAATCCTTACGTATACAATAAATACGAAAATGTGTTTGTTTGTCGGTTGGTCTTGCAACGGAGGGATAGATCGACGTGTTTTTTGCATGGGGATAGTTGAAACCCTGGAGAGTGACCACTGACCATAGACTACTTTTATCTCGTAAATTCAGAGTTCCCGCGGGATCTTAAGAAATAAAACTTAAATCCACACTATATCACTAGTATTGAAATAATGCTACTTAAGAGCGCGTGTAATAGTAAATCTTTAGATGCAGATTTGATTTTTACATCAGTAGACCAAGTTTTAATTATCCGAAAAAACAGGCAAAAATTACATCATATTTCCAAGGGACGGTACTGAGTAGAAATAAATAATAAAAAGTTCGACAAAACACAAATCGCGAAGTTAGGTTTAGTTTTTAAGCAATTTGCTTTTATTTTCAATGTGTTGCATATTACAGAGCCAAAATTTTCACATAAAATTCCTATACATTTTACTAACAGACGATACAGCTGTTTAAAAAAAAATGCAGCATTCCGAAGCAGAATCAGCATTGGGAATCGGTGGTAGATTTTCGACTCGTCATAAGATTAAGAGCCACAAGTTGGCCTACAATGTAGGCCCTACATGAATTAAATAATTTTGAATTTTGAATGAATATCACTTACGAGTTATTAGCATACATGATGTATTTGGCGCTTAGGTACTACCTACACTACTATCTGTCGCGTTTCACACGAGGTTTCGGGTATATTTTTTTCATCTATCGCGGGGATTTTTTTCTGACATTCTGCGTACCTTTAAAGCGTTGATGATGGGGCCCCCGCGCTCGGCAGTGAGCCGTCGACGGGTTACTGATGATGCTGATGTGTTTACAGAACTCGAGTCCCAACGGCTCGAATGTGACGCTGTACCCGGCGGTGCTGGAGACGGGCGGCCGCTACCGCTGCGAGGTGTCGGGCGAGCGGCCGCTGTTCCCCACCGTCTCCGACCACGCGGACATGACGATAGTTGGTACGTAGCTTTTTTTTGTTCGATGACAAGATAGCCCTCGACTGCGATCTTACCTAATGGCAAGTGCCGATGCAGTCTAAGATAGTAGCGGGCTAACTTGGCCGAGGTATGGTAATGTAAACTCAACTCATACCCCTAATCTGTTTCTACACCGGTGCCGGAGCGCTAAATTGCTTAACAGCACGTATGTGACTGTAGGGTGAATTTACACTGTCATATCGCTTCCAGGTTAACCCGCTAGCATCTTAGATTCTATCGTCACTTATCATCAGGTGAGATCGCAGTCAAGGACTATCTTGTCTTCGAATAAAAAAAAAGATTAGTAAGGAAGTAAGAATGCTAATTTACGCTTGCGTTTCAGCTTTGCCCGCAACGGGTCCTATGATATCGGGCTCGCGACTTCGGTACCAGATAGGGGACCGGGTGCAGGTGAACTGCACGTCGGGCCGGTCGCGGCCCGCCACCAGGCTCGCCTGGTACATCAACGGGGAGCCCGCGCCCTCCGCCGCCGTGCTGCCGCCCGAGCACGTGCCGCACGACGACGGCCTCGAGACCACGGTCCTAGGCCTCGACTTCAAAGTTAAACCTAAACATTTTAGGAAAGGAGACCTTAAGTTAAAAGTAAGCACCTACTTCTTCTTTATCAGAAAATAGACGTCCACAGCTGGACAAACGTCTCTTGCATGGACTTCTACAGGCCTTGCGCCGCCTGCATCCAGCGGGTCCCTGCAACTCTTTTAATGTCGTCGGTCCACATAGTGATTCTTATTAGGTAAATCTTCTTTGTAAGAAAAACAAATCAAACCATCGCAGATTTGTTTGACTGTTGAGAACTAGTAGATACCCAATAGAACTTGATTTAAATACTTCAAAAGTTAATTAATTTCTAATTTGAGCCTTTAAATTTTACAAACTTAAATTAGAAAAGTCCATTGATACGATTCCTCGTGTATTTTTATTATTTGTCGTGTATTATTTATGTACGTACTTATGCCATAAAGAAGTATTATTTTACTATCATTATTTCGTGTCTGGGAGAGCACTTTAAGCCGTTCGGTCCTGCATCTAATCTCTCTCGTCTCGTTGGATTTTCGTTCCATCGAACTATGAGAGTGAGGGAATAGAGAGCATATCTGTGTGTTTGGGCACACACTTGTGCACTAACATATCTCCCGCGCAATTGGCTCATCTCTGTGAACATTGGCCGCCATAGCCGGAATCAGTCGGGAGGACATTATTATTACTGTTTAATAAATAATTTTATTTATTTTTTGTTAGTGCCTCGCAACGATCGCCACAGTTTATTGGCGAAGCAACGAAGAGAGCGTGCAAGGCGAGAGACTCAAGGGATACGCGCGTTCGCGGGAGTTGCTTGAAGGCACTTCGCGGGCCGACCGCGTGCAGGCCGCTGGAAAGTCGCCCGACTGTCGTGCAACTTTGCCTATATTACTTATTCTACTAGTACATTACTCAACGAGTACTTCGTAGATACCAAATGATTATACAGTACGCATTCCAAGTTGCAGTACATATCCAAAGTGTGAAATGTAATATAGTTATAGATATTTTAATGCGCATTTTGTGTAACTAAGGACGTTCCGTGAAATATTATCAAGTGATAAAGAAATTGAAATAGTATATATGTATCTATCATACAAATGAATCTTTTATGATATAGCTGATTGTATGTTTTACCGTTTTAAATTTTAACACACAAATACTGCCATTTTGTGGTTTTAATGAAGTATGGATGGTCAATTTAAGTAAGCATGCAACTATTTGTCAATGTATTATATGTACAAATATATTTATTGTAATTTAGCATAGATTTAATTGGTAATGTTATTTGATCCGTTTGACGTAATCTTAGGATGATACTACCCGCTATTGCCACGTGCGCGTCGGCGGGCGGCCGTATACAGTGTAATGTGAATCCAGCTTTATACTTACATCTAGGTACACGTCGACATATTTTCGATGTTCGATGAGATAAAACAGTAATTTAATACAAACTCAATTTACCAACCATATTTTCAGCTTAAAATAACTACGATTGCAAAAATACGCCTCCTACTTAGGAGGCATATTATTTATAAAGTGAGTAGTCCAAACATTGGGGCACAAGGATAAGAACAAGGATTACCTACCACGAAGTTTGAACGGAGCCTATCAAAGCTACAGCCTTTACGATCGCGTCTCATATAAACAAAGTTTGATTCTTATTTTATATATTCACCATTTAAAATCGACATTTTGGAGACACTTTTTAGAAACTAATACCTGTCTGTGAATACGGCTTATCAGATTCCCGTTAAAATAAAAACTTATTTTTATAGGCTCATAAAGCGTGTAAATCCTACAACAATACAAAATGTTATATACTTTGACATAATATTAATTTCTACAAAACTGCGAGAACAAAAGACATGTTTACGAAATTTCATTAAGTTTATATTATTACGGTACGCCTTATATGTACTTTTAACAATATACTATGTATAATAATAATTCAAATCTTGGTTTAATTTGCTACATGATTTGACATGTAAATAGTCAGTTCTATGTTACAATTTAAGTATAATAATTTCTTATTAAATGGAAAGGCAAATAAAAAAAATTCAACATTTTTTTCAAACTGCGTTCCAAAGATCGATATTTATTGCCAAAGCTATAATTACCATTAACGTGTTCCACGAAATGTTTTAATAATAATACAATTACGCGGTTTATATTATGTATATGCAATTTGTTCAAGCAAATTTGAATAACATATTTTAATATTGAGTACCACCAAAATTTATCGCTGCTTTAATATGCAGATGAACGTACAAAATATGGCTTAATGATTTAAAGCCACAAGTAGGAATGTTATTGTAGTAATTTTAAAATTATTGTAAACTGAGATAATTTTTGTTTGTTATGTAAAATACCTACATAGCAGGAATAAATTTTTAAGCATCATTTTATTGAAGAGCATATTATATCGTATACCTACTCATTATTATTGGTATATAAATAATAAATGGTACATTAATTTTATCAATAGCATACTTAATCTACAAATAGCCGATGTTATTTATATCCTAGTCACTGAGGTAAGTTACCCTGAGAATTTGAAAGAAAAAAGCTGTTAAAAGCTTGGACTTAACTGATTTTACGAATTTCATTCAATAAAAATTATTAAATTGTCAATTTATAATACTTAACATTATTAAAAAATATTAAATTTCGATAACAGGGACAAATACAAATAGTACCTATAGAAAAATATTTAAAACTGAAATATAATAATTTTGTTATAGTAATAATTTAAAATACATACAGTTAATGTATACTCATCGTATTTACAAGTACCTATGTAATTAGATGTTCAGTCAATTTGCGGTGAAACCTAAAATAAAATATAGTTAGACGGTAAATTATAGATAGTTAAATTATGCATCCATTCTAATAATATTAATGTTAAAGTTACTCTATATATCACATTTCATGGCTCAACAGCTGAATGGATTTTGACGGAACTTGACATAGAGATAGCTTGAATACTGGTGGAGGACAAAGAAAACTTTATATACCGAAAAATCAAAGTAAGTATAAAATTATTACGTGTTACAATTTTTTTCTTTCAAAAAATATAGCAGTAAGAGCACTAAAATGACATCAACAGTAAAGATACTCATACTTTTTTGCTCATAACAGCGGACGCCACACACATATGTACGGTAGGTACAACCAATTATATGAATGTCAATAATAAATCACCTTCCTAATTTTTTATCCATACATGAGCACTGTACGTATATTAGAGCATAGAAGAAAAGAAAATATTTTAATGTGACAGATCCTTTTTATATTTGAAAAAAATCATGAAATAAACTGGATGGATTTTATATTTTGTTATACTATAATGTAGAACTTATAAATTATTTTTGTGTTTGCTTTTGCTCGTGTCTTTGTCCATGTGGACTCAGATTTTTAAAAATTCCTCGTGATACCGCTTGGAGATACTGCAGAGTGACATATAGAGTGCACTCTACCCATGCGTAAATAAAATAATCACGTCGACTCGCAACTATTCCAGCGCGAATGAAGGATAAACAAACACACTTTCGGATTATATTATTAAAGAGGTACTTAGTAAAAATTTGCTAAGCTAGTGAACTTTAAAAGTTATATTATTACAATTTTTTAACTATTTATTAATAAAGTCGTAATATTAAAATATTCAAAAATTGTACATAAAAAATAGAATATAGTACACGATGTTGGCCGGGCTGCATTAAAGAGTTTATGAACAATAAAAAAATTTGAAGGATAAAAAGATTTATGAACATTATGACCGACTTTGGTGGGCACATTGATTAAAATAAGTTAATTAAAGTTTTATGCGCGCTTAACTTTAGCGTCGTAATATGTATAAAAAAATATTAGTCAGTCTGTTTTATTTTCTAAATTGAATTGTATTACGACGCTCTGACGATTTTATAATAATTTATTACTGTCACTGTAGCTTCAAGTGTGTTACTCATACATAAATACATGTTTTAGGTATCCAGTTAAAATTGTTGCTTATTGTTATAAAATATTAGTATCTAAGTACGTAAATATGAAAATGTACATAATGAGTAAAGTAGCTCAAAGTAACGCAGCATAAATATACTATTGTGATCTAAACGAATATGCTAAGATGTTTTATTCTGCCCACTCCATATTCCCTTTCGTGAATAACGAAAATATTATCCTTGATATTTGAAAAAATATCAAAATTATATTTACGAAAAGAAAATTGTACCTACCTATCTACTTACGAATAAAGAACGAGTAGGTATAATAAATACTTTAAAATCCATTAAGCACAAAATGTAGCTCTGATTTATGAAAATAACAAGAAATGAGGAATTTAATAAATATTTTACTTAATGGTTAATTTAGGTACATACCTAAATGTTGTAAAATTTTTCCCCGGCGTGCCAAAGGCTAAATTTCAAGGATTACAGGGATTGCTGCCTAAGCCTACTTTTAATGAAATTATTATCAATTCGGGTTAAAGTTGCTTTAATAAACAGGTAACTTATGGTTGTGGCGTTATTATAAGAAAAAATAATTTAAATATTAGCTATACGTTTTTATTGTCATACATATATAATAATTATGCTATTGGGCTTTCTGCTCCTTTAGTTCATCTCATTTGAGTTATGATGATCAACACCTTTTTCACGTATAGATTAAATGTAGTATATATTCTGCCCCTTATAATATCTGTTTGAATGATCTTTTCAATCTTATGGAGAGATCTTGAACCACATTCTCGAGGTTTTTTACTTTTTATAACGTTGCAAACTATCTTCACTCTACCAACAAATAATAGTAAATTAACAAAGAAAGCAAGACAATCTTTAGCACAAAACTTAGCATAGTATAGCAGTAAAGGTCCCAAATACAACAGGTAAGCCACGCGCCTTATGTTCGGACATCATAGAGGTGCATTTATGGCTGCGTGCTATTAACAAAATATTTTATTAGAATACTTACTATGTTAAAAAGATTATTTTTTATGTTTATAAAAATGTTATAGTCCTAGTCGCTTAGGATATTGCGTGTGGCGAACCCATTAGGTGTTTGCATACAGTTTGCATAATATTGAGGCATGGCGCGCCTACACTCTCCATCACATTACGTTAACACACTCATTATTCTTAATTGTTGTCATGTTGTTCGAAAAATGAATAAACATTATTATAAATCAGGTCAATTAATGTCATGTCCCTGATATTGGATGTTCGGTAAGTAATTGATTGTTGTGGCACACTATTGTGTGAAAGAGGATGTTATCGGCATTAAAACCAATGGAGTTATGTGCCGTGCAACCTGCTATAGAAATATGCTACATGCAGGCTGCAGCATTGTGAAATGTGCAATGAATAGGCAAAAAAGAGGCCCTTTAGTTACCGACATGTTATTTTATTTTTGATTTTTGAATGTACTTTGAAAATAACTTATGTTCTGAGAGTCTGTTGCACATTTTGAGGAGGTTGTCTACAAGGAATCTGATTTTTAGCAAAATGTGAGCAATACCTACTTGGCTCGAAGAACCGATGGGGTCTAAACTTCTAAAGTACTGGAACGGCAGCCATACACCGGGAGGCGCAGCGTTTAGTAGATACCTCAATCAGAGGCGTAACTATACCGTTTGAGGCCCGTGGCAAATTCATCGGACGGGGCCCTCTCTCCCCCAATATAAAGAAGCTCAACCAATGAGATAATATTTTTTTGCTTTATAATAAATCACTAGGTGAAGTAAGTACATACAAACGCGAATACAATTAATTGATTTTCTAATAACCTTTAATTCAGAGCGTATGTCACAATTTTTGTATTAGTACCAAATTTCAAAGATTAAAATTCCTTTTTTCGGGCTTTTTGTTCAGTAAAAGTGTTAATGACATAAGAACCAAAAATGTCATTATCGCGAGCGAAGCGAGCGCGAAATTTTTTACGATTGTATTCTGCCACTACTCCACTAGTCCATATACTTGATGCTTAACTACCTGCAATACCAATCCACAACCGATGGTTTCTAAATCGTCACAATTTAGGTGGGCCTTACCAAGCAGCATCAGGATTGAGGAGTTGGTACCTGAAGTTCAATGATGTAGCCCAGTATTAACGGCTGCACCGCGCAGTTATGTATTCCATACTTGTTACTCCGAAAATGTTGCCAGCAAAGCGAGCGCGTAATTTTTTATGATTGCATTACGGCACTTAGTAGTCCATTCTTGGCATCTACAAATGCAACGTAAAAGAGAAATTTTCGCGAGCGAAGCGAGCGCAAAATTTATGATTGCATTACGACACTTAGTAGTCTATTCTTAGCACCTACAATAGCAACGTATAAGCGACAATTTCCTGAGCAAAGCGAGCGCGAAATCTATGATTGCATTACGGCACTTAGTAGTCCATTCTTGGCATCTACAATAGCAACTTAAAAGCGACATTTTCGCGAGCGAAGCGAGCGCTAAAATTTTTATGATTACATTACGGCACTTAGTAGTCCACACTTGGCACCTACAATAGAAACGTAAAAGCGACATGTTCGAGAGCGAAGTGAGCGCGAAATTTTTTATGATTGCATTACGGCACTTAGTAGTCCATACTTGGCACCTACAATAGCAAAGTAAAAGCGACATTTTCGCGAGCGAAGCGAGCGCAAAATTTTTTATAATTGCATAACGGCACTTAGTCACCCATTCTTGGCATCTACAATAGCAACTTAAAAGCGACATTTTCGCGAGCGAAGCGAGCGCCAAAATTTTTATGATTACATTACGGCACTTAGTAGTCCTTTCTTGGCATCTACAATAGCAACTTAAAAGTGACATTTTCACGAGCGAAGCGAGCGCGAAATTTTTTATTTTGCACTACGCCATATTTAGTCCTGTACTTTTGACGCTTGAGACCCTGCGCTTGTATGCGCCGCACACCTGGCATCGTAGGTAAAGTCGGCTCTACCAACTATTTAGTTATTGTTTGGGGTACCTATATTCAGTAATTAATTAGATATTTTATAAAATTTTAAAATATGTGTTTATGGACCTAATGACATTTAGGTACATACTTATACAAATATGTATCTTTTTTATTTCTGTAAGTCATAAATAAAAATGTTGGCCCCAAATTTACCGCCCCTAAAATCTGCTGCCCTAGGCTCCAGTCAACTCAGCCTTTTGGTAAATCCGACACTGTGCGAAACCTTTCTAGTTCAAAAGAATTTAGTTTATATCAATTTTAATTTTGAAAATGATCGCTCGACACTAGCCGTAATCACAGGAATGGCTATAAATGTTAGGATCATCTTGTGCTTCTGGCCCTCTCTGATCGGGGGCCCCTTCCAGCTGGGGCCCGTGGCATTTTGCCGTCATGCCACCCTATAGTTACGCCTCTGACCTCAATACATGCAGTTGGCGATCCCAATAAAGGCAGCATAAGACTGTAGTGTACCTACTGTGGTGATTCTTACAAGAGACCTATATGCCCAGCAGTTGGCTTCTGTCGGTTGACGCAATGATGATGTTGATGTGAGAAATATATTATTCACATTCGGGTACCGAGAAGGAGACGTCACTAATGCGAGTTGGCTGCGACGTGTGCATAGGTCTCATTTTAAGAATAAATAATTTGTAAGAATTCATAAAAAAACCGTGGCATTTCTTTAAAAAAATACTCTAAATTCAAATAAGTATAACAATTTTTATTGTGATGTCATTTAAATTTCCGATTTAAACTTCAAAAAATAATTTGGATCACGTTTGAAGCATTGTTTCGTAGCGAAATAAAACACCTGTCTATGGATACCTAAAGGTTAATTTGTTTTTATAGTTGGTAGTTGGTGGCAGCTGTCAAAGTGAAATGTTGCAAAATCAGCTGTTATATATTTAATTTTAATTTTATATTAGTTTCTTATTGAAATACTATTTAAATAAGTGTTAAAGTTCTATTTTGTAATAGATTACTTTAAAATTATTACACATTTGCTCCACTGTCGTCGAAAAGTTCCTGATTCACCTATGATATTTGGCGGGCGAACGGCGTGATTCGAAACTCGACGACATCGGGATAAACCGGGGGAGTATTTCCTTTCTTTTTATATGATAAGCTATTTGGTATTGTTAGTTTATTGCACTAACACATACCTAGGTACTTACCAATTGCTGCTGTTAGAAATAATTTAGGTAGGTAGGTAGCCTAACCTAACTAACAATAGCTGTTCAATATACAAAAATAAGTGTGTTTTCTGTAAATCTTGTTTTTGTTTTAGAAAGTAATAGAAAGTAATACAAATACACTAAATAATACTTATTTAAACTTTCTTTTTCCACACTTTTTGTAAAATAAATCTTAAATCTCAGACTCTCTTCTAGGTTTCACACACTCTTTTCTGTTTTTCCTTCATTTACACATATTATTTGGTGTTTCAGGTGTATTACTGCACTACTGCAAGTATTACAATGCAGACCAGACGGGCAGCAGCATTGGAAGAACAGCTGAAGCTTAAAACTGCCCTCAATGAACTGAAATCTCTGAGACAACTGAATAATCAATTGCTGAGGGAGCAAGAGGAAAGCGAGGTCGAAGTCAAAGCTGTGATTACCAAGAACTCACAGCTGAAAGCTGAATTGGCTGCCCTGAATTCCACTCATACATCAGTGTTGGAGGAACGGGACCAACTTCAGGAGGCAGTCAGCTCATTTAATGTGTGCATACAGACTTATGAGGAGGCTCTGGGAAAGATATCTGTACTAGAGGATGAATTGAGTAGGGCTCAAAAAATAATTGATGACCTTCAGTCTCAATTAAAAACATATGAAACTCAAGCAACCAATAACTTGTATGACGAACTGCTCGCTTCATCCTCGAGGGTGCCAATCATAGATCTGACATCTGACAGCCCCTGCACTAAAAGTAGTAATACACACCAAAAACATGATATGGTACAATTTAACAGCCATAGGAAAATTAAAAAATACATAAAAATTAGTAAAATAATTAAAAAAACCAAAAATTTAATTAAATTACAAAGGGCTCATATCAAAAATGTATCCTTAAGGAAAGAACGGGCCCAGTTATTACATGATATTGACACATATTGCTCATCTCTAACAGAAATGAGAATGAAATATGAAACTGATGTTCAAAATCTTAATGATGAAATTTGTAAATTAAATGTTTCTCTAACAAGAGTCAGTACTGAGTATGAGCAGTCACAGAATCAGATCCGTGAGCAGATATTGGCAGCGGATGAGTTGCTAGCCCTAGGTAACTATAATATGGCTCGCTTTGAGTCATTAACAAGTAAATGTCAATGTAACTCCTTGCATGTACCTATGGCTAGCAAAGATCATACTAGTACAGTGATCCCTGTCAAGTTGCCTTCTTGTCCAGTGCAGTGTAGTGTGAACACAAAAGTACCTTCATCCTCAAGCATTAGTAAAAAGACTGTAATTATTTCTGACCAATTAGGTAGAGACTTTGGCTCAATTTTAAGCAATTATGTGGAACACTCAGTGATTAACAAATGTTCACCGGGGGCAAGTTTTGACTATCTAATAAATAGCTTAAATAAGGAAACCTTAGACGCAAACACTAATGTAATCTTGCTGATTGGCGACAGTTCAATAGTAAACAGGCATAAAATTTTAAAATGTGTTGAGAAATTATTGTATTTACATGATAAAACTCAATGTAAGTTTATTATATGTGCCCTACCTTACTCAAATACTCTGAGTAAGGAACAAAATCAACGGATACATAAATTAAATTTACAAATGTTTAATTTGACAAACCGCCACAGAAATGCTATATTTTATTTTGACATAAATAAGTTTATTTATAAGTTTAAATTGACCGCAGATAATATGTATCTGCCTACAAAATGTAAGCGACTTATAGCTTCATTACTAGCATACAATTTAATTCATGATACAGTTACAAGTGTTGTAACAAAGTCTTTTGACAATTATACAAACTGTACTTCTAGTACTAATATTCCTGTTTTTGACTCAAGTACTTTAAGTACTAATATTTCTGTTTTTGACTCCAGTACTTTAAGTACTAATATTTCTGTTGTTGACTCAAGTAATAGTAAGCCTATTGCTTGTTTAAACTAGATACTAAGACAACGGAGAGGCTCTGTAAACTGAACATTGTACAGCAAAATATACGGAGCCTATCCGGCAGTTTTGTGAATTTGGACTCAAATAAAAACAATACTTGTGAAAATTTAAAAAATTTAAACTAAGCAATAAGACAACAGATAAGCAATCTAAAATTAATCTTGTACACCAAAATATACAGGGCTTATCTGGCAAAGAACATGAGATTGAGCTTTTTATTAAAGAATTTGATATTGAAGTCTTATGCTTCACTGAGCATTGGCTCAATACTCATCAGTTAATTGTACACCTTGATAATTATTCCCTGTCAAGTGCGTTCTCAAGAAAGACTGCTATACGCGGGGGATCATTGATCATAACGCGAAATAACATTAATTATAAAGAGCGAAAAGACGTTGTTAGTCTTTCTGTAGAACGCACTATTGAGCTGTCTTGTGTTGAGCTGGACCGATATATTGTAGTTTGCGTGTACCGCCCACCCTCGGGCGACTTTGTTGTTTTTGAGGAGGTAATGGAGGATGCCTTAAGGCGGCTATGTAGGTCATCAAAAAAAATAGTGGTCTGTGGAGACTTTAATATTGATATTTTGCTTCACACTCCTTTTACTGGTAGGCTACTTAACTTATTTAAAAGCTTTAATTTAGAGAATATTTTTGATGAACCTACAAGAGTAACTGCAAACTCAGCTACCTGTATTGACAACATTTTTTGTGATTGTAACATTATTGAAAAATCTATTATCACTTATCTCAGATCTGATCATTGCGGTCAAATGATATCTATTCCAAGCAGTGAACAGAATATAACAAAAGTAATAAAATACAGGCCAGTTACCACTAAAAAAGTAAAGCATTTCAAACAAAACATCTCAGCTATATTGCCGACGCTTGACCTTGCACAGGATGATCCGGATGAAATTTATACAGAGTTTTTTGATTTGTTAAGCTCACAATATAACTCTATCTTTAAGGTGATAGAGAAAAGACTGTCTAAAGATCTTAAGTTTAGTGACTGGGCAACTGCAGGCATCTATAAAAGTAGAAATAAGCTGTTTGACTTGTATGCAGAAAAACAATATAATTATTCCCCCGCGTTTATTGAATATGTAAGAAATTATTCTAAATTGTTTAGAAATGTATGCATACAAGCAAAGTCACTTCACATAAAACAAAAAATTGTCAATTCTGATAATAAAATTAAAACAGCATGGGACATCATTAGCGATGAAACGAGTAAACATAAGGTGCATAATAATAATAAATTGGAGCTTAAAATTGATAATCGTGTAATTAACTCCGATATAGAAGTTGTAAATACATTTGAGAACTTTTTCAAAAATATTCCAATTACCACAACCAGTTCTCTAAATTCCTCGCCGGCAGAAGCCTATCGTCTTCTAAGAAGCAATGTCTCTGAGTGCAATAAGTTATTTAGGTTTGAACACGTTACCCCATATGACATAGTCAAAACATTTAAATCTTTACAAAATAAGAAAACAGCAGATCTATGGGGGATATCAGTTAAAATAATTCATAATGTAATTGATATTATTGCGCCGTATCTTGCTTTAATTTTTAATAAATCAGTAGATTCTGGATCTTTTCCAGATCTTATGAAATGTAGTAAGCTAATACCGCTTTTTAAATCGGGCAGCAAAAGTGACCCGAATAACTACAGGCCAATTTCAATTTTGCCAACTCTCAGCAAGATATTCGAAAAAATAATGCTCAACCAACTGCTTTTACACTTTAATTTAAACAAACTCCTACATACTGAGCAGTATGGTTTTACAAAGGGTCGATCAACAACCGATGCAGCCGCAAGGCTATTACAACACATATTCGATGCGTGGGAGAACTCACAGAATGCCATTGGTATTTTCTGTGATTTGTCAAAGGCATTCGACTGCGTTGATCACGAGACTCTTTTGCTTAAACTGAGCCACTATGGCATTAAAGATTTTGCACTTAGTCTCATTGCGTCTTATCTCAGCAACCGAGTCCAAAGAGTATGTGTCAATGATGTAAAATCATCCGGATCAGCCTCAGTAATGGGTGTACCCCAGGGTTCTATTCTAGGTCCATTCATGTTTTTGGTCTACATAAATGATTTACCACATTTTGTCCAAAATACTTGCGATATTGTACTATTTGCTGATGATACGTCTTTAATTTTTAAAGTCGATAGGATGAAAGACAATTTTGACGATGTAAATAATGCATTATCTCAAGTTTCTGAATGGTTTACGGCAAATAATCTCCTTTTAAATGCTAAAAAAACAAAGTGTGTTGAGTTTTTATTACCTAACACGAGAACTGTCAGTAAAAATTTAAAGATAAATAATGAACCTTTGAAAACTGAGGACTCCACAGTGTTTTTGGGGTTAACCCTGGATTCAAAGCTACAATGGGGCACCCATATAGCAACGCTTGCTGGCAAACTTAGCTCTGCTGCTTACGCTGTTAGGAAGATTCGACAGTTGACTGACATAGAAACTGCAAAAATTGTTTATTTTGCATATTTCCATAGTATTATGTCATACGGAATCTTACTATGGGGTAAGGCAGCCGATATTGGAAAAATTTTTGTTTTGCAGAAAAGGGCAATCCGCGCAATCTATAATTTGAGGCCGCGGGATTCCCTTCGAGAAAGATTTAAAGAGATAGGCATTCTTACAGTAGCTTCACAATATATTTATAACAACATAATATTTGTCAGACAAAACATTTTGAGTCACAAAAAAAAGAGTGATTTGTCCGATAGACCAAGTAGAAATCCAAATAGGCTCATGTTTCCTGGGCTGCGCCTCAAGAGGGTCCAAAAGACATTTGTGAGAATGGGCGTGACGTTTTACAATAAAATTCCACAGTCAATCTTAGACTTGCCTCTACACAAGTTTAAGAAATCAATTAAATCTGCTCTCATGAAAAAAGCATATTATACAATTGAAGACTATGTAAATGATAAAAAAGCGTGGATATAATTCGCTCCAGTGATTCATAAGACAGTAATAACTATCCTGTGTAACATGATTTTATTGTATTCTGTTCCACGGTGTTTCCACTTTATTTGTCTCAGTCATGTCTTAAAATGAGTAGTTTAATTTTAGTATTCAATTCGATGCCTTAGCATGGGTAGCCTAAGTATGTCATGCTCTCTTTAAAGTTTCTGTGGTGGTGTCGTGTGGTGCGGGTTGTTACGTTCCCTCAAATATGGTTGAGCGAAGCAATGGCTGGATCATGCGTCATGCTCGTGAACGGGTGCCACCAACGGGAATGGGTCTGCTTTTGCCTGCCTGTGTTAACATGTATTGAATTGTATTTATTTGTACTTGTATTGTATTTATTTATTTTTACTTGTATTGTACTCAGGAAAATTCATCGTGGAAGCACTGAATACATAGCATAGTTTCAATAACAATTGTAAATTTTTATATTTTTTTGAAAAGAGCAACCGCCGAGTTTCTTACTGGCTCTTCTCGGCAGGAAAGGCATTCCGAACCAGTGGTAGATTCATTGACCATTCAAAAGTGCTTGTAAAAGTTTATTTGAATAAAAAATATTTCTATTTCTATTTCTATTTCTATAAGTAATTTTTTAAGTATTTTTTTTTTCTTTATTTATTTTTTATTTTTTATTTTTTATGTACATAAAGAATAACAAGACAACATATATTAGAAGAAGTAGACATAGGTGAATTCTTCCTAATGCTACGCTAAACTAAAGCCGACAACTATACTTTTTTTGCTATCGCAATCTCACAACGAATCGCTTACGATTCAACTCCGCAGATTAGAACAAGAGAAGTCGTAATTGGAAAACGTTTTTTTTTTTCTTTTTTGAAAAGTCGTCTAGCTTTATTTTCTCCGCGATCAAAGGAAAACCAACAGCAATTATTGTACGATACAAGCAGCCGATCAATCGCCTTTGCAACCATGAGTCATCAAGCAGTCCCCTCGTGTAATGCACCACGTGTCTTTGCATTCAACCGCCCGCCGATAAGGAAACCGAGGGAACAAATTTAAATGGGAAATGCCTGGAAATGGCTCACGCTATTGTTGTGACGTCGAGGGGGCAGATAGCGAGGGCTGTCTATAAATGTGTATAAATCTAACAGATAACTTTCCGATTTATCCAGTGTTTAATCAAAACATCCGTTCAATTGAGTAAAGGAACTAAGGGAAGTCAATACGGTCTATGTTAATGAAGTAAACGTAAAGCTCCAGACTTAGATTTTGCGTCCTAGATGTTCCTATGTAAATACTTATTGTTCTGAATTTGACGAAATCATGTTCATTAAATCGGCTGTAATTCCTATGTGCTAAAGCAGTAAAAGTAGGTATGTGCTAAAGACATAGTTATGTTCATTAAATCGGCTGTGAAATTGTCTAAAATTGAATACATCAATGTTATGATCGTAATCACCTCTAATTGGCTGAATTGAAGTGTTCTTGCTGCATTAATGCATTTTAACGAAAGGAGAGAGTATCAGCCAATCACAGATAATTGCAATTGCCACCATGACTTTTAGACAATCGACTAGCAGTAGTTGTAAGACTGCTGGCAGACGCGTAAACACAGGACAAGTTGCAATTCACCCAAGTAAATTCGGAGACCAGCGCTTCTCTTGGTCCAAAATGTTTGCTTCTTTTTTTTTGTTTATGAAAAAAAAAATTCATGCCAATGGAGAATATAAGACCTTAACACCAAAACCCGACTCCTTAGCGAATAGCGACAAAGAAACTCATGGAACCGATAAACCGACAAAGAATCTCACACCAACACACATAACTGTCAAAGACTACACTCACCAAAAGTCGAATTAAAAGTATGCAAGCTTTCTGATAAAACATCACTATTCACTACTGGAACTTTAATCGGTCGGCATTGAGCTCTTGAAACAATTGCTCTGAACATCTAAATGAGCTTATTCCGTTCCAATAAGGCAATTACGAAGTTTCAGTCACTAACGATTTAACTTATACACTGTACCGGGTAACTAAGATTAGTGGTACATGATACAAAGCTGCGAACTGCGAAATATAAGCTCAGTGAACATTACAGATTTTGAGCATATGCTTTACATATATGAAGAACACAGGGGAAATACAACCGTTGGCACATTTTCAGACTGACTTTTGAACTGGCAATGCCATCTTGTAGCGTTTGCGCTAGGTAGAAGACTAAATAAACGCTTCATAAAAAGACTAATGCCACATCTACATCTTTCAGGAGGATTACCTACAGTTTTAATCAGACAAGAGATGAATGTAGTTCCATACAGCCTTAGACACTCATCTGTGTTGAACAGGGTTGAAACATAACTTATAGGGTTCGATGCCTAATATTTAGTTTATGAGGAGCTTTATTTATTAACTTGACACGGTACTCGAACACGGAATCTAATGATCGGCAGCCAAAATTCGTCATCCATGTTTTATATAAAAAAAGGATGTGTAAGATATCGTTCACGCACACTACGCAAGTAGTTATTTGTTACTGACTTTCGTAGGCGAGTGCTACACAAATCTGTGAGATTGTCTAAAATTGTCTAAAAATGTCATAAATTGGCTGAATTTATGGCATTCATGCATTTTATCCAATAGTGAGAAAATACCAGTCAATTAGAGGTCCGCTGAGTCCAAAATACCTCATCAAAATCGGTCCATTCGTTGGGGAGCTGCGAGAAAACAGACAGATACACAGATACACACGACAAACTGATAAAACTCCTCTTTTTTTGTCGGGGTTAAAAAGGTCACAACGGGCCTGATTTCATAGAACATCAAAATTTAAAGGATAATGGGTAATTTTGTATCAAAAATGTAGCATTATCGGTATCGGCTTTTGTTGCCCTAATAGACTAGTTTAATTAATCCTAAGACAGCATGTCTGAATTCACTTGGAGAAAAAAGAACAAGTTTTCCCTATCAATTTTAATCAAGTTTATTAGCGTATAAACTATTAATTTCGAATCAGTCTAATATCTTTTTTCTCCAATTCAGACATTCTGTCTTAGAATTTATTAAACTATATGAGAAACAAATACCGACATAGTTCGGGTCTACTGTTAACCATCCTCCTTTAAACCAAATCAGATTGAAAACGTCTAGTCGTTACTCTATCCACCTTTGTAATCATAACGCTTGAAACTGTATCAAAATAGCATTTGCCGATACAGCCAGCATGGAGAGTTCACTCAGTTTTGCCAAATTGCTTGCGGTAACTGCATTTGGCTGCACCTAACAGGCGAAACTATTAATCGATATGTCACAATAACACATAAATAACAGACAAGTTTGCAGTTTCTCACCTTGTAAAACAAATTGGTAATTTAAATCTGGAAATATATTTACGGAAGGGCCTATTTCACCATCACCAAATAAATATTATCCGGCGAATTGGAATGATATTAATAGTTAATTCAAAATTAAAGTTGAAGACTAAGTAGTTAGTTCTATGGTTGTAGAAGTCGAATTAAAAAAAAGTTGTCGGAAGTTATTTTATTTCACTCCAAACATTATTCAATTAGTGGCTAGGTTCTTCGTTCGAAGTTTTTACCTGGGTCGGGCCAAGAAGAGTTATTGAATTATCACCTCATTAACTCAAAAAGGGCGTCTTTGCTGCATAAAACCAGTGGGCAAAAGTAATTTTTGCTCACCCAGTGAGAAAAAGAGTTAATACTCTGAATTGATATCTCTTCAAAATCAAAATCATTTATTTCATGTAAGTCAACTTGTGGCACTCGTGGCACATAAGTTAACTTATGACAACTCGAGAATCTACCACTGATTCGGAAAACTAATTTTGCTGAGAAGAACCGGCAAGAAATGTTACATTTAGTACTTTATATATCTTCAATGGAGACTTGCTAGAGGTGCGAAGACCTTTCAGAGAATGTGGTTTTATCATATTTCATGGAATTGTCTTAAACAAGACAACTGTCTACTGTCAACATAATGGAGTATTTGCTCCACGGTAATAAATATTGTTTTTGGATTTTTTTTCAATATTGAAGTGAAAAAGTCATTTGTAAATTGTATCGCACGATAACAAAATTTTTGGTTTCTTGAATGAAAGTGAGGCCTCACTACACTAATCTAATTTAGAATCCTTTGCTTGTTAAACTATAGGCACTCACAACAAAAACGAACTTTGCTATCTTGTTTGGACCGCATTCAAATCGGTTCAACCTTTTCAGCGCTAAGATGTCACAGACAAAAGTTATAACAACTCTATTTTCCGTCGTGGGTTACAAATTAAAAATAGTGTTAAGTGCTAATCCGACGTTATTATTACTATGGCTTAATTTTATCCATAGGTCAATATTAAGCAGCCACCGAAATCACCCACCCTAGAGATAGGTATAAAGTTAGTCGAAGATTGGATTTATATTCGAGGTACGTCGCTTCGAGATTTCCGTCGTTGTTAACTTCCTGACTTTGAATTCATAATGTTCGAAACTGCATTAAATAAAGTTCCCCCCATACAAATAGTATCGTGAGTTTACCCAATTCCGCCAAATTGCTTGCGGTTACTGCATTTGGCTCTTACCTAACTACTGAAATTGTTAATCGATTTGTCAAAATAACTGTGTTTTATTGTGACATTTTTGTATTGTTTAGTAACAAATCTTAAGCAATACCTACTTGATAACAAGCGCTTTCTACATACGCAAGTTTCATTGTACTTTTAAACGAAGCAGGCAAC
The DNA here is from genome assembly GCA_933228805.2 of Hipparchia semele. Lineage (NCBI taxonomy): Eukaryota > Metazoa > Arthropoda > Insecta > Lepidoptera > Nymphalidae > Hipparchia > Hipparchia semele. Next base: position 3,854,886 of record OW121717.1, on the reverse strand, counting down.
CTCAAGAAGAAGATAACTTTAATTTCACACCAATGGTTAAATGGTTACATAAAATATATCTATTTCTTTATAAAAAATACATATACTATTGGAAACTAATGGCTCATGCAGAATGCACTATTGTCCGGCACTCCTATGACAAGATTTATGCTTAGTTGGAGGGGAAAGGATCACATTAGCTATGTTAAGCTGATTAGCATGGGTATTCTTTACAAAAAAAACTATTATATTATTTGTGACGACTTCCCTGGCGCAGTGGTGAGCGCTGTGGTTTTATAACTAGGAGGTTTCGGGTTCAATTCCCGGCGGCACAGATTAGCCCGGCGGGGTCTGTTTGAGAATTTATAACTTCTGAATTGTCTCTAGTCTGGCCTGGTGGGAGGCTTTGGCCGTGGCTAGTTATCACCCTACCGTCAAACACGTGCCGCCAAGTCCAAGTTAGCCCGCTACCATCTCAGTCTGCATCGTCACTTACCATCAGGTGAGATCGCAGTCAAAGACTATCTTGTCATCATCACATGTTCATATCGATATATGTATTAAATAAATAATACTAAATCACAGGTCGATGTTATTTTCAGAATTATTCAACAATCTAATAAAGGTAGAGCAGGAACGTCCTGAATGTTTTTAGTTTGCTCATCGTGGAGTGAAGGCAGTGGCAATTATCCCATGTTTAATGAACGTGAATATAATAAATTTAAATAATTCCCGCGCTGTCCCGTATCAAGGGATAAGGGGCGAGCTGCAAACTACTTTGACCCGACAGCTCGCCGGTATTTTGATTAACAAAAGTTTGCGCCTCACGCTCGTCATCTCTACACAATGTCCCGCTTTGCAACTTTCTTAATAAAACAAAATACGGTTTCAATTAAGTGTACCTACTCATTGAGCTTAAAACATGCCATAGCTAATCGTATTTAGAACCCTATGACAAATCTCAGTGCTTTCTGGCCACAGTCGATCTTACACTTGCCTTTACACAAGTTAAAGAAATCTATTAAATCTATTTAAACGATTGAAGGTTATCCTACTTCCTACTATCCTATTTAATATTATAAATGCGAAAGTTTGGATGTATGGATGTTTGTTACTCAATCACGCCGCAACGACTGAACCGATTTGGTTGAAATTTGGCACAGAAATAGATTATGGTCTGGAATAACACATTGTCTTTATATCCTGGAAAATTGAATTTCCGCGGGAGAAGAAAATCTCAATCCACGCGAACGAAATCGCGGACATCAGCTAGAAATAATTATAAATGACAAAAAAAGCGTGGGTAGATCACGCTCCAGCATTTCATGAGACAGTAAGGACTAAACTGTGTACAACATGTTGGAATGCTGGAACGGCATACCGAACCCTGTGTGTCGATTCACAACGACCTCTGATTGGCTGGTACGTACCCATCCGTTACTGGTTAAAATGCGTCGATGCAGCAAGAACGCAATAAATTCTGCCAGTCAGAGGCGATTGCGATCGTAACACGGATGCAATCATTTTTAGAGAATCGACACTCAGGTGGTAGATTCACTTGACAATTCGAAAGCACTTTGTTCAGTTTGTTTGAATAAAAAATTCTAAGTACCTGATCTGATGACTGATATAATTTTCGGGAAATGTTAAAAATTTAAAACGAGATCGAAGCGCCATAAAATATATCTTAGAAAGAAAAAGGCTGCGTATTTGAAATAAATATTTAACACAGGGTACATCCCAATTGCCCACTAACGATTTAGATTTTTTAGGGTTTTCTTGCAAGTGTAAGTACCATTACTCGCCTGTCTAGTTACTCGTATTAAGTTGAATCTTTTATAAAGATGCGGCGTGTCTCGCAAGCGCGGCGTCTAATGATGATTTACTGGAGCAGCGTCCCGGGGGCTGCGTAATTTTCCCTTAGTACAGACCACACACTATTGTCCAAGCTGAAGTAAACACAAACTATGAACTTCGCCGTTTAATCATTCATTCCACCGAGGCAAGCAAGGCTTCATTTAGATTTATCTCGTTGTTTATCGGTCAACTTATATAAATAACGATAAAAAAACGAACTAAAACAGTGGCTTTGATTCTTTTCCTTTTCACAATTTATTTTATTAGACACAATTAGTGTTAATTTGGTCATAACTCCTCAAGGCTATTAATGTTAAATTAATGACTTTATAAATATGAAATTTTATGTAAGTATCTTAATATTACTTACGTTATATTTTAATGACTTTATACTTAAGTATTTTCGCGGGAAAACTTGAGTTGCGTTCTACTTACGTGTAGGTAAAACTTTTTCGATTAGATTTGAGACTGCACTGGGAAATGTCTTTTGTCTAAATATATCTTGTCTGAAAACGTCGAAAGTTCACCATCCAGTCTACAAACTATCCAGAAACTATTTGCTCGAATAAGTATTACAGTCAAGGCTAACTATAATAATTGCACCAAAGTTTGTTTCTTACAATTTACTTTAGGTACTTCAGGTGTCCACAAGATGATAAGCTACTTATTGTAACCGTTTTGTTTTGAAAAGAGCAGCTGGTAAAGAAACTTTACCGGCTCTTCCTAGTAGAGTCTACTTGCTCGACGTGTCATAAGAGCCACCAATTCTGGCCTAAGTACATGAATTTAAATTTAAATTTGAATTTGCTCATGTAAGCAATGGATAACCGCAGGCTCATTTTCTAGTACCTCCTACAGTAGGTAATACGATTTGGATCTCACAGGTAGGTATTGTCCCAAGTTAGAGATTTCGCATTGCTCATTTACGTATTGTTTGTACGTATTAAGTTGAATATTTTATGAAGACGCAGAGTTTCCCGCAAGCGTGGCGTCTAATGACAATTTACGTTCCCGGAGCTATGTTATTTTCTCTTTGTAAGAAATGTTATGGAATGCACTCCCATTAAACATACGACAGTCATTCAGTTCATTTGGAATCTATTTTTTCTTAGCTGTCCTAAATGGTAAACAAGTATAACAACAAGGTACCATTTAGAACAAAGACGTATCTAATTGCAAAAATCTCGAAATTGACTTTTTGATGGTATAAGTAGATATTAAAAGTGGGTGTTTTATCTAATTCTAGTAGACCTAATTCTAAGTGCCCGTTTACGTTTGTTTTCAAATTTCTTCGAACATTTTCTTTCATTTGTTTACCTTTTAATGGCCAATTTCACTGTGGACATAATAACATAAAATAAATCTTATCCAACTCGATATTTTGTCCATTTGTCTTGAAAATATCAAAACGCTCGGACTTACTAACTATCGAAATTATCGGATTATTTATCGGAATTTACTAATTTTACGTTAGTGAAATCGGCCCTAAGACAGCTTAAGAAAAATAGACTAGGAATACTTAAAAGCGTCTGTTCAATTTTATTGGTCAAAATAATAACGGCTAGTAGTAGGTACAGGTTTTCTTCCTCTTGCTTATTTATCTACTAATTGTGATCATCCTCTCAACTTATTGCCGGCCGACAACTGGGCACGGGTTTCATCTCAGAATTAGTAGGGTTTAGGCCACAGTCCACCACGCTCGCCAATTTTGGACTATAGTAGACGTCACACACCTATAAGAACATTATAGAGAACTCTCAGGCATGTAGGTTTCTTCACGATATTTTTATTCACCGTTAAAGCCAGTTAAACAACTTATGATATGATATAATATGGTATGGTATATTTGTATAATAAAAATAGTAAGTATATATTTCTAATTGGTTTATATTTAGGTATTAGAAGAATGTAGTGTTTTGAATGTATAATATTTATAACAATAAGCTGCCACAGAGTCCAGTCAGGTTTCATCTTCGTTTCATTTATTTGTCCGTTCGTCGCTTAACTATGGTAAATAATGCTTCGTTTCATCGGCCTTAATACTGGCTTATATCTATTTCTCAGAAGTAAATAATAACTGCAAGAATCATTCAGTTTTTCTCAACAATTTCAACAGAAAAAGCGATGCGACTCTTGAGGACGCTTCGTTTGATTTCTTTCAAGAAATTGGATAAGTTTATTTTCTTTTATATCTAAACTAGCTTTTGCCCCCGTGACTTCGTCCGCGTGGATATCCGACCGCGTGGTTTTTTTGAAAATCCCGCGGGATCCCCTTGTTATTCCGGATTAAACTAACCTGTGTCACTCTGCAGGTCAATAACCATAAACATCAAAGAATCACGCGGATCCGTTGTCCAGTTCCAAAACTGTGAAACATTTATTTATTTATTTTTAATTGAAAGTCCAAATACCTACAATACTCACTAGGTACCTAAGCCTAGTATAATTTCATGGATATAACTTGAACAATAAAAACTTTCATACAAACCTTCACCCCCTATTTAACCTTCTTCGGGGTAGAATTTCAAGAAATCCTTTATTAGTGGTTTCCTACATCATAAAAGAAACCTACTACTACAACCACAACTACTACGCACAGCCTAAAGCATTGGTTGTTTTTCAAAAAAACACTTTTCGTTGATAGATCAAACAATCAGTCAGGACAAGTAGTAAATACTACTTTTAAGTAGTAAAGAATAAAAATTTACAACATACCGCCTACTTCCTCACTCGGGGCTGGTACTGAGAATTTCTTGATAGAAAAGCCCAATACATCTTTGGTCCGACCGACCCGGGAATCGAACCTCCTAATTCGCAGTCGAAAATGCTAATTACAAGACCAACGAGACAGTTATAACATGATAAATATTGAGCGTAGGTACGGCATGCCTTATAACGTATAGCATGCCCTGCCGTATTGTCAAGAAGGCCACAGGGTTACGACTATATGCTCAATTAACACCCCGGAATATTAAATGTTTGCAAATAGGAGTGTTTACCTTGTTTTATCGGTGTTCTGCGCTTACCTAAGAGACATCAGTTGTAGTTTAACTATTTACACAAGTAAGTTGGGTTTAGTGCTCGTTGTTTATCTTAATTTAGCGAGCGAAATTAAGCTAGTTGGTACATTTCATTACACGTTAACAACAATGAAATAAAATGTTTAAATACGTCATGCATACAGCTACAGAACGACGAGCTTTTTGGCATGGGTACAGTTAAGAACCTGGAGACAGACATAGACTACTTTTTATCTCGGAAAAACAAAGGGTTCCCAAGAGACTTCAAACCAAATTCCATGTGGACGACGTCGCGGGCAAAAGCTAGTTTAATATACCATGTAAATATAAAACGTTTAATTGTATCCTACATTACACGATCCGTAAAATCCAAAAAATATACATAATGAATTCCCAGATGGTGACCGACCACATTTCTTATTAGAATTTTAAACATATTTTACTCATGACGACATACAATTTCCCCTAAGCTATTTTTATTAGGAACTTACTCGTACTTGTGGTTAACGTGTGGGGTGTTATTTTTATTATATGAGTCATTGGCATTACTTATCGCATTAACTTCATTACACATCACCCTTTGGACTTTTCTGCGCAAGGGTTAACACTACACGAATGTAGGTGAGGTCCTTCTGAGGTCTAATTTAACAGGTCTTAATATGAGGTCTAATTAACATATTCTAAATTTATTTCGAGGTTTGACAACTAAAAAGCCTCAATATAAGTCAAGTTCAGCTTAAAAAAAATATGATGGGCTAATCGGCTACATACCACGATAAATTTTTCCAATGGATTGTCGTGTGACCAGCTGTGGGATTGTCTAAAAATTATTGCTACAATGTGACGATCGCGATCTCCTCCGATTGGCTAGTAGCACTGACGGCTAGTAATCCCCACTCTATTGGTTAAAATTTATTCGCCATAAAATCTTTACACGGTAGCAATCATTTTTAGACAATCACACAGCAGGGTCTATGCAACTGGAGCGAAATATCAACAATTCCAACTAAAATATTTATTATGGTACGGACTTAATAAATTCTATGGAGTTGTCCAAGTTAGATGTGTGCCATATTTGTGAAAATGCATATAAAACCTATTTTAGGGGTTCTATGCACCCTACACATAATCTTTGTTTAAATATTAAGGCGCTGCGCAAACGTGGACACATTTGTGTCTTGTATCAAATACAAGCTACCATTGAATATTTTATTTTTATACAATCCATATGAATATCCATACTTGGCATCTGACACAAAACAAGCACAGAATAGCAGCAGAAATAGCAACCGATGACTGTTGATAGCAACTGTGCCCAGTAACGGCAACTGTCTCAGGCTGCCGACACCGGGCACAACACACAGGTTACCTATGATAGTGTCCCGTGTGGACAACAAACAGTCTCCACGTTTGCGCAACGCCTGAAACGATCGTAAAAGATCGTAAACGATCTTTACTTGCTGTCAAACATATCCGCAGATTTCCAAAGTGCGAGGTCAAAAATGACAAAATTTTTGCTACCGCCAAGTCCATATTATTATAGGCCCGATGTGTTTTCATATTATGGTTTGTCCAATCCTTTATTTTCTTTTTGGCAGATCACGCCTATAAATTACCGTTTTTTTGTTTTCGGAATAATGTACTAAAATAATGTCGTACTTTATTGACGTTTAGTGAAGTGCCCTATGCATAACAAACAACCACAGACTAAAACACAGTTCTTGAAAGACGATAAATCATTCACAATTATGATAAAAATAATTTGACTTCGTGTAAGTATTGTTTCTGTAAATTTAATAAAAAAAAGGAAATAAAAATAGTAACTATGACTCCAATATTGAATATTTGCAAGGAATTAAGTTGAAATCTTGGAATTTAAGTTCAAACCAAGAGTACAGAAATTTTTCTTTTAATTTTTTTTTTTTGACGGCTGCCTTAAAATGTAACTATGCACGCGTTAGTGAAGTGAGTTAACTTCAAAACGCGTGGTTAATAACGTCTAAACCAAGTTTAAATCAAGAGTTATGAGCAAATATACTTGGAAAATCACATAATCACATACATAGCTACGTAATTGGGTATACAAATGAAACAAGTAAAATTATTAAATACTAGCGGCTCGTCCTGGCTTCGAACGGCTGGACATTTATTTTTTAAACATTTTGGCATAAACGTACAGTAAATGCAGGACAAGTGACATCAACGCGTAATTTTTAAAAACATTTCACTGAGCAATTTTATTAAACTCGTAATATGTTTCGAATGGAATGTCCGATTTTAATAAACTAAAAAGTAATTTACAGGTATTTAAACTGCCTTGCTTGAGAAATCATTTATTTAGGTAAGGATTAAGGCAAAGGTATAAATAACTTGATCTGATTTATATACACTATACAATTTAAATTAATATCGGAGTTATCAGAAAATGAATATTTTCGCGTGATAAAATAATAAAATGGTGCCAGCCGGAGCGGCGGGGCACGGTGGCAGGTATCGGCGCGGAAGATTCCTGTGGTTCCTGTGGTGATCTTATTAACAATCGTTTCCTATAAGAAGCTCTGTGCGATCAGCCCCGTAAAAACAAATATTTAATATTTCAACCCAGACGAAGTCGGGGCAGGTCGCTAGTTAAACATATTTTAAAAGAAAACCTTAATTATTATTATTATCGATAAAGAACCCAAATCAACTTATTATTTTCTTCTGTTTGTCTGTTACCGCAAACATATTATGTCAAATTAATTTATCTAAGTGATTAAAAATATATAATAAAATATAAGTACCTACGTTAAATCAAAATTAAAAAATATTTCATTAAATCGATTGAAAGTTCTTCTTAAATAAAATCGATTATTACTTCAAATCGAATCGGTAACGTGTGAAGGCGTCACTAAAGTCAAAATTTCTTGATCTGCCAAAAAGAAAATAAAGAATTGGACAATCTATAAAAACACCATGTGTTTAGATTATGAATAATAAGCCACACGCAATCGTTTTCATACTATTCCAGTTCCTAGTTAAGTTTGCGCAGAACTGCGCATGCGTACGCGACTCGGCCAATTTTAAATTTAGACGCGTCGTCGGCGGAATTTCGCTGTCCTATATTATTTCCGATTCGCCGCAAACGGCACAGCCCAACCTCCAATGTTATTGTTAATTCTAAATTAACTGTAAAACATAATTCAACATCAAAACTTGTAATAATGTTCCGTGTTGTGCAGTGAAATGAGGATAATTTGTGGGGGTGAACGTTGACGAGTCGTTAAATTAAATCTAACAAAGTGACAATATGTTTGGTGCACCGATAATTACAATATTATTGTGGAAACACGGTAAATTACTTTCATATGTCCCAATTACCGACTCAATTTAATTAACGAAGCTTTCATGCAGTCTACATTTTGGTAATGGGAAAATAAATTAATTAACATTTAGTACCTAGCCGTACGTCGCTATTGTGTTATTTTGCTTACCTACAAGTCTCCGTCAAGTTCTGTACCCAAACTGCAATCTCGTAGTTTAGACACCTTTCGAATTGACGATGATTTCCATAGCGCATCCTCTAAAAGAAACTTCTGAACTTTACTTTCATAATTTCAACACTAGATACTTATAAACTTTAATTACGCATAATATGTATAAAAATTCACTAAGTATAGGAGATATATCAGAAATATAGGCGTGAATTTTCTTCCTTTGTGGAAAACAAGTCGCTAGAGTTTTTCAACTTTAAATACCGGCGTAGTCCGCTCACGTTTTACTGCCCATAAAAAGCGGCGAACTGGGGAAAAATATGAATGAAAATTAGAACATTTCTAAACAAAACTCTTGTGGTACGGTCAGAAATCGTAAACAACGATAAAGGTTAAATAGATACGATAGGATGTAACTGCGAGGTTAAAGTTATTTGTAGTAGTTGTAGAGAAAAGGGTAAAAAAATCGTTATTACGAGTATTATGTACTTACGTCTTACATTTCGATTTTCCACTTTCATGCTAATAAATGCTAGGGACTCTAAACTACTACTACTACTAGGGACTAATATTATAAATTGCGAAAATTTTCGTTTGTCTGTTTGTCCTTATAATCACCCAGCAACGGAGAAACGAATTGACGTTATTTTTTGCCGAGTAAAGTTACATAGACCACTTTTTACCCCCGACGAAAAAAGAGGGGCATTATAAGTTTGAAGTGTGTATCTGTATATCTATGTGTCTGTCTGTTCCTTCCCTTACGAATGGACCGATTTTGATGCAGTTGTTCTGTTTGAAAGCTAACGTGATCGAGATGGATCTTAGCTATAATTTTGGGAGATCTACTCAGAAGTTTGAAGTTCAGCAGTTAATATTTTACAAATAATTAAATACATTGATTTATAGCGTCATCAATCTTCTTTGTTTAATGTTCTTACTGCCTGTAACAGTTACCTCAAAATCAGTTCCACCGTTTTGAAGATTTGTCCGGAAAACACACAGACGGACAGACAAACAAAATTTTTAAGAACGTTTTGCTTTCGAAAATAATCATAATACTTATGAATTTAAAATATTTTCAAAATCTCAAGGGAATTCAATTTTATTTGCACAGATTGATACGTACTGTACACGCGGTCACGAACACAATCTACGGCCACAACGTCTAAAATGCGGGTCACGAGAAAAATTTACTCGTGAAATCTCATACAAATTCACAGGCAATGTATCGTAACCCATTAAAGGTCGTCGCTCACTTATCCAACCCGGCACCCGACCAGCACCGCCTCGCTCACTTCGCTCGGCGTCCTATCATTTTCAACGATCTCTTGAGGCCATGCTTGATAAGTGAACGCATAATACAAAGCGAGGCGATGCTTTTCTTGCTACGTTACAGGGTTCCAGACTGATAAGTAAGCAACGTCTTAAGTGTCGCGAACTTTGCCGCCAAGACCATCTGACTGACGCACGACGTGTCGTGAGTCGTGACTACTCGTTATGAGCGTCCAGCTTATGCGACCAATTTTACAATCAACTTATGTGCGACGTCCTTATACTATTTTACTTGTTTCTTTATTTCAGTTTTAGTAGCCAGTATTCGCATTAAGGAGCTCCAGGTGCCGGGTATTGCGGCGGAAGGCCGACCGGCGCTGTTGGGATGCCAGTTCGATCTGGAAGGCGACGACCTTTATTCGGTCAAGTGGTACAAAGACAACCGGGAGTTCTATCGATATGTGCCTTCCAACAGTGATGTCATCACTCGTTTCTCCATACCTGGAGTATTTGTTGATGTAAGTCAGACGCTTCACATCTTAACTCAAACTTAAGTTTGTACTTCATCTTTATCTCATCCATGTACCTATCCGTTTGGTAACTTTAACTTGTTGCTCTACAAAAGACCAGTCTTTCAAAACAACGTATGCGAGTAAAATTGATTTTTGATGCACACAGTTATTTGTAAGTACCTAGGTACCTACCTCTGTATAATACTTATATCGCTTTACGTATATCGCTTCTTTGTTCTGGTTCTAAATATGTATTCACTATTTCTTTGTTTCACTTCCGTACTTTGTACGTGACGTGCGGTCGAGTGAGCCATCAAAAAAAAATTGCAAAAGCACAACTCGGAAATTGTTTCGGTCGAGATGTCCCCTTAGCCATTTTATCTATTGTGTCATTTTAATAATAACAAAAACTGATATATTTAACCCACTCCTACAATAAAACATGACACTAATATTATATCACACTTCACACTAATATTATAAAGCCGAACGTTTGTATATGTATGTGTGTGTATGTTTGTTCACGCCTTCCCTTCCTGTCCCTTCACGCCACAAATAATGGACCGATTTGACTGAAATTTTTAATGGAGATAGCTCACACCCAGGATTAATACTAGGCCATTTTTTATATTATCTTTAGCTTCTCTCACCTAGGATTTCGAAGGTTTTAATAGCAATCTAATGCACAACATAGTTAGATTAGTTACAAACTTGAAATATATATTGTAGTACTAGCTGTAGATAGCAGGTCTATCTAGTCAATAAAATTAAACTTGTTTAGATTGGTACTCTTGAGTCATAGTGCAAAAATACGTCAAAGGAATGGTCCCTTTTTTTTTTTATTATCTTAAATTTTAGGGGACTTTCGTCCGACACGGACACGCCAGCCCCATCGTAACCTAACTTATAATTATTCTAGTTGAATGTAACAGAAACAACTAAAACCAAATTCACCGCTTGTGCAGATATATCTCAACAACCGACTTAAAGCCTTCTGTTGCGGGCAGACAAAGAAGACTCGTAAAAGCACCTACGTCATATTTATTGATGTTATATGTCTGCACAAGCGCTTCCCTCTGTACGCTGTATCTGCTACACTCCACTAGTAAGTGCTGGACATCATCCATCGTACCGCAAATATCGCAGTTCGCAGAATCGACTTTTTTCATTAAAAATGCAAATTTTTTAGACGGATAATGTCCCGAACGCAACCTATGAGCTAATACGAGATATCCTCTACTTAACCTAGCATTAACACACCAAGGATACCGAGGAGGCTGACATTGGATAATTTTATACCAAATTCCTTTTTCTCTACTTCTTATGTCGAAATATTCCTTAAATTTATCGTAACATTTAATTTTGTAATTATTTAGTATTTCTGTAAAATATGGTACAATAGGAGTCTCTATACCTACTGTAATTGCTAATTTTGCTAGCCTATCAGCCTCCTCGTTTCCTCTTAGACCTATATGGGACGGAACCCAAAAGGAATGGTCCCTAGTGATCAGACAATAGAAATATTTTCTGACAAATTTTGAGGTCCCCCTGGCCACATGCGCAATATATTTTTGATTTACACTGACACTAAAATGTATTTTAACAATCGTTCATTGATCCAGACTGCGCGTCAGAACCAAAGGCCTTCGAAAGGCCAATCCTCTTGTTCTAAAAAAAACTGCGATCTACGCTTTAAGTACGTCAACTAAACACACTTAACTCCCATTTATCGAGGAACTGTCATAACGTACTAAAGTTTAGCAATACTCAATAGCACTATTTGTTAGTAACTATAGTCTGATTTTTAATTCGGTGGAATTCTGACAGCTGTCATTTTGTAAATAGAGCGAGTTGTTTGTATGAAAAACAGTATTACCACCTGTAGTTCGATTTTACCCCGAACTATCTGTCAGGCATTTGTCATATTATATCTATGTGCGGCAATTGATTTTTATTTTTATAAGTTTTTTATTATCTTTTTTGTGGGATTTTTTTAATCTCTGGTAACATTAAGATACGTCAGAATTCCACCGAATTAAAAATCAGACTATACGTGCAACATCGCCGTTGGAACTCAAGTGCACCGGTTTAGAAAATACCTCTAATATGTTGCTTTTAAGAAGTTTTTGTTTAATAGTCACCGCTTAAAGTTAACTGTACTTTTAAGAGCATGGTAAATAACTACTTGTAAACTGTTTAGAAAAACGGAGCGAAACTTAAGCGATTTCTCATACAATCTACTAATATTATATGTAAATTCGAAAGTGGGTTTATTACTTGGTTTCTCACGCAATCACGCAGCAATGGATTGACTAAAATCGTATAACTTAATATAAACATTAATGAAAGAGCACATAGCCTTTGATTTTGCGTATATTATTACATGTTCATAGAAGTCAAAATTATGATAGTGCATCAATAGGTAAGTACATAATATATGATATTTGATTTAATCAGTACCTATGTGTATGAAAACATCAATAAATAAACCGTGATCGAAATTCGGTCAGAAGAACATTATACCTATTCATCAAAATCGGTATATTCGTTAGAGAGCTACGAGGGAACAGACAAACATACAGATCTACAGATAAACACGGCAAACTTATAACGCCCCTCTTTTTTCGTTGACAGTTAAAAATAATTCCAAGCTTACGTCTTTGAAATCATTAGGCATTTTATAGCACTTGACATTAATTACTAGTATTATTTCCATCACTGCAATCTCGCTGCTATACTGTGTCTTATAAAATTGTGAGTAAAAGTCAAATCTAAACAATTGAGGCATGAAGGCTGAAAGGATAAAATATACTTAATACAATCTGTCATTATAAAAGTCTACTATAGTAAGCATTAAACATCCAATAACAGGCAAATAGGCATTTTCTACGAATAAATGAATTGAAAACTATTATAATTACAAACCTTATGGATTAGTGTTATAACAAAGTAATAAATTTTAGGTAAGCCATTCATCAAGTACGATGGTCGCTCTAGAGCACCTAACAAAGGACTCGGCCGGGCTCTATCGCTGCGAAGTGTCTGGAGAAACGCCCTACTTTGTTACAGTTTACAAAGAAAAAGCCGTCAGCATACACCGTACGTTTTCATACATATTACTAGTACATAGAATACCTTAGAATACAAGTGATCCAAATGACATTTGATAAGTTTCGAGATATTGACGATGCGCCAAACTATTCATACAAATCTCATGAGCACACAAGTAGGTCATTGAAGTTTTCAGTAGATTAATACAGTTAGATATTAAAATGATGAAATGTTCTACAGAAACCTACATAGTGATTCCAAGAAAGAAAAATGCACATAACTCGATTTTGACCAGAATGTCACGTGGATCACTTGTGCACTAAGGTATTGTAGCTAGGCTAAATTGGCTAAACTGAACTTCAGCTTTAATATTTTCTATAAAAATACGAATAAACAGATACTTATCCAAACTCTACAATACTCTTGTCTTTCTTAGCCTACCATAGAAAAATAATTATACCTCTTTTATTTTTGCAGTGCTTCCAAACAATAAGCCACGGGTGAAAGGACTAAAAAATGAGTACGTCATAGGTGATTTACTAGAAGCTAATTGTACGTCTTCTAGATCTCGGCCAAAGACTCAGATAATATGGCTCATAAATGATCAACTGGCACCGAAAAAATACACCCGAGGACCCTGGGAAAGGATATCGAGGGAAAGAGCCGATGCTCGCGAGACGACGTCGGAGTTGAGGTTCTTTTTGTTGCCGCACCACTTTCGAGACGGCGTGCTGACTGTCAAGGTAAAAATACTACTTTGTTTTAGTAACTATGAAAAAGCAAGATGGTTTATTGTTATTTTCACAAAGACTCGGCTGAGCACTACAGCGTAGATAAATTATTTTTACTTACTCACACCTATGACCTAATATAATATCTAATGTAAATAATCACGAAAAAATTTTTTCTATACTTTACCTTCTCATGAATCTCTGTAGAGATTCACATAGAGATTACGAGTAAACGTGTAGACAAAATTTTTTTTCGTCGCGCGCATGTTAGTCCTACTGGCATAAAACTGTCTACTTTTAACGCTTATTTTGTGCCTGAGAAGAGTTTAAATGAAATTAAATACCTAAGTATATTATTTAATTTTATAGTTAATACTATATATAAGTTTAATTGATATAATTAATAACTTATATAATAAACGTATATTAGTTTACAATTTAAAATTTCAGTGTCAAGCTGCTCTACCCCCATTATACCAAGATGAAGTAATTCGCCACATCCTTCGAGTGGATCCAGCTCCTGTACCTATAGACGAGGGTGATAATTTAGACGCCGCACCACCCATCTATGGGATGCCGGTGTTAAGTGAAAATAGTGATTTCTTACCACCTGCAGATTCACGGAATGAGGAATTTGTCAAAGGTAAAAATATAGTAGATCATGCCTAGCGTCTGATTGATCGGTTGATAGCAGTCTATGTCTGTATATGTTTATTTACGTATGTTCCACAATAACGCCTAAAGTAATGAGCCGATTTTGAAGAATAAGGTGTCAATCGATTCATTGTTGTGGTCCGGGTGACATAGGCTACATTTTACACAAACAAAATCAATATGACGGATGTTACATACACTTTATAACAGTTTTTAATCTTTTTATCTTGTCATTTCAGATAACTGTGCGACGCATTTCTCTGTTTGGACCATTATTCCATCGACATTCTTATTGTTAATTATATTATAGGTTTTTCGTTCATTTATTTGAACTATTCCACAATTATATTTTATTTTCCCATGTTTTTGTACAAAAATCAAAAGTAATCGTTTATGCATTGTGTTATTGTGAATAAACGATTAGTTTATATCTATGCATTACGTATATGCATTTGAAATATTTTTGATTTTAGTAGGTATTTGTACTTTATCGATAACCTTTTTTATAACACTTAATCATAATTAAATTAATGCTATAGAATTAATGTTATCTCCCATGATGTTCATTTATCAGAATTTAATTTTATAAAAACGTTTTTATTTTATTACGCATTTAAGATCATTTTACAAATAAATTGTTTCAGTTAAGTTTCAGTTTCATAAATAAAACAACCAGCTAAGTGAGAGGAACTTGACATTTTTACAGTATTAGGGGACCATTGAAAGTTGTATACGATATAACTTTCAACTTAGTACCTTAAGGCATACATTTTTGAGAAAAAGAGCCTTGACATACAAACAGACGGATAGTAAATTTGATCCTATAAAGGTTCCATTTTTTTTTTCGGAACCCTAAATATTAGATATTTTTACGAATTTTACGTTTTAAAAACTGTCATTTCTATTATACTATAAGTAATATTATGTGTGATACCTAAACTAATTTAGAGACGGTTTACACCAAAGGGACAAATTAATTTTATTTATTGTGCATCGTATAGTTAAGTATAAATCAATCCGTCAATCCTGTCATTATTTGTCTCCAATAAATGGCAGCTGATCATGATAGGATAAGTAGGTACTAAAATATTGCCTTGATATCCGCCAAATAATGTAGGTATATTACTAACTTTTACCCCTGACTTCATACGAGTGAAGTTAGGTTTGAAAAAAATTTAACATTGGGTTTAAAGAAATTTAAACCTTTTATTCTATAGCCTTGCTTCGTTGTGGTGTGACTGAAGGGCAATCCAACAAACTCACACTCTTTCGCATTTGTATATGAGTATGATGTACTTATAATATATTTAGCCCAAATTATGCACGTCATGTTCAAAAATCAGATTACTTAATATTCAATCAGGCCACGAGTAATATTTAAAATCAAATTAATCGACTGCTGATTACGTTTATTAAAATATTTAATTAAGTCGGTGCGGCAAAGCCTCCGAACCGCCAAATAGGCAAATAAAATATATCACTGTGCGAGGACATTAATTAACTGAAAGTGTATTGTACTATGCATAAATAATACCTATGTCATAAGATAATATTTATAATAAATAAGAAAAATTATATACCTGTGCAAATGCTCGATAATACAAAAAATGAAACGTTTATACGTTTAAAACGCTAATAGAATTGTATTATAGGCTAACTATCATGTTATAGGTAAGTATGTGATAAATGATTTAGAATGAATTAATAAAAAAGTTTATTCTACTATGTGTATTTATTTACAAGCGATCGAGATGCGGTTGACTTGACTATATTATTCGTTTATCATTAACATTCAGTATCCGGAACCACGTGGACCATTAGGACCTCCGCTGGGGTACCCCTCGCTTCCCCCTTGAGGCCCAAATCTGCCATCTTGAGGTCTACCCCCAGGAAAACCTCCTTGACTGCCAGGATAATTTCCACCACCCTGAGGTCCCCTCCCTCTGCTTCCTTGAGGTCCACTGGGATAGCCACTTCCACTGCTTAATCCATTATCGGGATAGCCTTGCTCATTACTCGGATAACCACCAGATGCAGATCCTGCGCCAAATCCGGGTTGCTGATATCTTCCGCCTTGACCGGATCCAGGCTGTTGAGAGTATCCTGGTCCACTTCCAGCGAAAGCACCAGCGTTTGCATTCGCACTTGGATAACCTTGGTTTCTTCCTCCTACAAATAAATTGCATTGAATAATTTTATCGACTTTGAACATAATAACATAAAAAACCGGCTCGCATAGTCGGACTCGCATAGCGGATTCTTAGTAATAGGGTCCCGTTGGCACCCTTTGGGTACGGAACCGTTAAAATTTATTAATGTAGAGTTCCTACTTCATAATGTACAATTTGAAAATTATTCCTAATTTTATGCATTTTGACAAAATCCGGCATAAAGGTGCTGATAACATTGACTAATAGATAGCCTTCGACGGAAGAATTTACATCGTTATCATCCTCGTCTTAACTGATAGACGTCCACTGCTGGAGTACTCAAAGAATCGCCACAGAACATGAACTTTTTAACCTACATCGAGCAGCTGCAAGCGACTCGATAGTCTATCCACTAGTGGATCCGACATTGCGCCTCATGGTACATTCGTTGCAACCCAAACGTCTTTGCTTTTGCCCGCGGCTTCGCTCACGTTTAGTTCGATTTTTCAAACACCCATTTCACCCTTTAGGGCTTGAATTTTCAAAAATCTTTTCTTATGGGATGCCTACGTCATAATAGCTATTTGTATGCCTTTCAGCTCGATCCGTCCAGTGATTGATAGATCAGTCAGTCAGTTAGTCACCTTTTCCTTTTATTTACGTATTAAAATTAAGATTTAAATTAGATTAGGATTCTTTAAATCTCGGAAAAGTGTCTTAGTTTCTTCGTCCACCAGGAAGACAGAAATAACTAAAATAACCACTACTGAAATGATGAAATGATAATGTTGATTATAATTATAAAATTCAAACTAATTTAAAATATTACCGCTGCCAAAACCAGATCCACTGCCGCCACCTAGTTGAAAACAAAAAAAAAGCGATTAGATATTATGCTATGCGATTATAACATCTATTAACTATTTTAAAACATTTCAAAACAAGCTTTCATAATCCTAGTGACATGGATGAATCCTGCTTGCTGACTATAATCAATCCCGAGCTTTAGTTTATTTCGTCTCCGCCTTACTAAAATAAACCGCAAAGCAGCTTTGAAACATTAACTGTAACTTGAGGAAATTCCCCCAAACAGCATATTGCCTTCATTACATCGTTTGGTGGACTTTAACGTGGCTTAAATCATGTGTTGCCTTCAAAATACACCTATAAAAGTATTTAATTCATCGTCTTCTAGATCTTCAGATGTGAGCTATCAGTTTGCAATGAGTCGTTTCTTTACACACATCATATGTTCTAAACAAATAGGTACCTAAGCAGAGATATAATAAACAAACCCTCATATCGAATCTGAGGCTTATAGCCCTCGCGATCTGCCTCATACTCCACCACTTGCTTCCTACCGTCGGGCAATACTATGTTATACTCCCCTGTAGTAACATCCCCATCTCGCCGTTCTGAGTGACCAAACTTTGTACCTGTCGCTGCATCATCAACCTCATAGCTAAACTCGTACTTAGCTGGCCCCTGTAAAAAAAGACTCATCATAAAAATATTCTCTCGAAAAATCTTCTAATATAATTAAAGTTATAAATGTTTCCAAACAATATCAATAATTAAATAACAAAGTCTAACTTACATTGGAATCATCCACCCCTGATCCGCGATAATTTTGATTTCTACTATCTAAATCATTACCGAAATCAGGGGTGCCGTAAGAAGATGAGGGCGATCCACCGAACTGTTGTCTAGAACCTTGATTTTGGGGGCCCGCATTTCCACCGTTGAAGTTTCCAGATTGATAATCGGTAGATGGTGTTCCGTATGATGATTCTGGCCTTTGAGAAGAGCCGCGACCGCGGAAAGGTGCATTGCCTCCACCGCTACCACCTCGTTGATTGGGTGTTCCATATTGTTGACTAGGAGCTTGCCCTTGGCGACCTTGCGAGCCATCTCGTGGAAATCCGGAAGAACCTTGTCCAGATACTCCATATTCGGTAGACAGTGAATTCGATGGAAAATTTCCTGGAGCATTAAAGTTGCCGCCAAACTGACTTTGTGAGCCCGAACCATCTCTCCCCTGCCCTATATTAGGAGCGCCATATTGCGACGATGGTCTTCCGCCAGATCCTGAAGTTGGAGGTAGGTAACTGTTTACTGGTGGTTCACATTTGGTCGTCCTTGCCAAGAGAACTGTTAGGGAGAAAAGCCACTGCAAAATAAATATAAAAATCGCTAAATCATCAGAAAACATTCAACTACGAGTATAAATCAACCACAATAAAAATGCTTACAACTAATATCATTTTAATGCACTTTTAAGTTCAATTCTATTTCGATTTTAGGATTGTTCCTTTAATCACACTTGAGTTTGGAATAAATTGAAATCCTCTTGTTTAAGCTTATATAGTGTGAATCAATGTGGTGAACGTCCTATCAATATTAATCCAAGAAGGAGCACGCGCATCGTGGCTGATTTTAATTTCGTGCATTTGTCTCCAAATGCAGAGTGTTCAAATACTTGTCACTATTCTACATTGCAATACGATCATCTGGGTATACTTTTGCTAGCACGATTTTCCTTTCAATTTGGTTGGTTTGATTTGTAGTTACTAGTATTTCTTACTATTGTGGTTTTCAGTCAAGTTATTTTTTAAGTTTTATTTTTTGGTACGAAATGTTATTTTCTTTCTATTCAAATAATAATTGTTTTTTTCGTTTCGCATTGGCTCTATCTGTTTGCATTTCTACGATTTCACGGGTTCAAATGAAAACCATTGTTGTTTTGCACTCATAAAGTGGTACCTAGGTAGGTAATATTATGTTCTCTTAAAAATCATCATAAACTATAAACAAGATAACAAATCGAGCCATCATGCTAAATTCAGGACACTTTAGTTCCAAAGCCAAAGCACCAAATCGAGGCATATAATAACGTAACACATTTGCTTTAAATCGAACTTAGGTTCTTTGGATGAATATGTTCGTGAGTGATCTGTGTCACATCGGTCGTGCGCGTACCGCGTATGAAGCAATGCGCACGCTCTAATTCAGTATTATTCATTTCCAAGTATGAAAATCCTTGCAAGTATGACTAAGCTTTTATTAAGCTATTGCATAGCTAGTATCGCGGGCCAGCGTGGAGACTGAATCCAGAAATTCCGTAACGAAAATAACCTGACACGGGACTCCTCTACGGTGAGCCGCTAGATGGCGCATTTTTTATCAACGCCATCTAGCGGTGAGCCGCTACATGGCGTTGATAAAAAATGCTATGCAATAGCTTTACCGCGGCAGTCCCCGAGTGCCACACGTCTTTTTTAATTTTGTATCGGTAACCCATTGTAACTGGTATAGTGCGGTCGCGGAATAGGAAGAATTTCGTACATTAACCTGTTACTACCTGTCTCTGTCACTCCCGCATTAAAATAATGCGTCACGCTCGCACAGATGCAATGACCGCCGTCCTCGGGGATTGTAAACCTTTTTACCTGCGAACCTAAGGCTTGTTTTTGTTTGCGTGTGAATTGAATTTAGGTAGTCTAGATCATAGTATAGACAAAACTGTAGATTCTTTCCTTATAACTGTGACAGGCGAGACGTCGTCGGAAAGTAGTTACTCCGATACAGAGAAATCGGATTTTGATTTTTGAATTTTAATTTTTTTATTTCTATCTAATAAGTAAATATAACTCGATTATTATAACTGTTTAAAAATAAATAATTTATTTAATAAGCTACTAATTTTTTTCTCCTTCAAATATTTTATATAAACCACACTTAATAGAAAAATGTTTGTGACCACTGTCAGTAGGCAAAGAGGTCATTGTACGAAATTCTTTCTGTTCGGCGACTGGACTATAGATACAGCACAAAGTCGAGCCCACTGAGTACATGTAGCTTTATACCTAAAATACGGATTGCGCCTGGCCTGACAATACAGGAAATTGGGAATGATGAGTTTCGTCAAGGCGCTTATTCATAGCAGTATTTGCATCCTTGTCAAAGGTGCACGTAATCGTCACGTTTGCTAGTGATTTGTTACGAACGTGCAATTTTGAGCGTGCGCGTTTGTTGTGCAATTTCACGACCGCAATGGACCTATTTTGAATCAAAGCGGACATGGACTAAATCGTTGTCCAATCCACACATCTAGACTCGTTAAAAATATATTATTACTAGTGGAGGCCTACGGCTTCGCTCGCGTTCATTTAGTTTTTAAAAATCCGGGATAAAAAGTAGCCTATTTTACTCTCCCGTTCCTCAACAATACCGCTTTGTTGCCGCGAGATTGAAGCAACCCGAACAAACCAACAAACAAACACACTTTCGCATTTATATTATTATTAGTAAGTACACTATTATGGTGATAGGTACCTACTGATACAGAACAACTATGGAGTTTCTTACCGGCTCGGAAAATCTGTTTTTCGAACTGATAATAGAGTCTTATCCTGTCATGAGAGCAACAGATCGTACCAAGTGAACCAACCTACTTTTATTTTTTTTTTAAATATGAATTTTGATATGTCGGCATCATCATCATCATCTCAACTCATCATCTTACTAGATACAGGTCTCCACTCAGAATGAGACAGGTTTAGGGCATAGTCTAACATGGAGAACTTTCAGGCGTGTAGGTTTCCACACAATATTTTCCTTCACCACGCAGATAAGTCATTATTCGATACAATAATAATACATTAAAAATGTATCCGGCCTATCTTGTTGTTGGTTGTTGCATCTCGAAGATGGACATAGCAGGCTTTATTACATTCTCATGGGAACGAATCGGCTTCATTCATGAGGGCTATCACTGTACCTACCTAATCATAAAGTTGGTAGGTATAGACCATAGTTAGTCTTTCGTTAGTGTCTGTGTATAAAAAATGCAGTTTATAATCAAACATCATTTATTTTAATCACGTTTACATTCCTCTTATGGTACAAAATATAAAATAATCATCATTAAAAACAAAACAGTAGGTATGACACAAAAAATTCAAACCCATGAAAAAATATACTTATTTGACTGTAATTATTGTTGTATTGGAAATCTGACAAATCGATTTACATTTAAAATAAATAATTGTTTAAAACGCTTTAATCTTTTAGAGGAGTCGTAGGGAGACTGAAATAATTGAAAGTTCCTACTTACAAACAATACAACATTTTAATCACAGCTGTGGCAATCGCCCCTTAAATTATAAATGCTATCTTAGTTTTCTTAAATAACCTACGTATTTTATACGTCACAAGAGTATATACGTACCTATTACTATAGTTTATAATATATTAAACTTAAATTCTTAAGCTAGGGATGAAACGGAAAACTGAATAGCGTAGACATTAATGTATAAAGAAAATACCTACTTCGAAACTTTTTAATAGATTTGATATTTGTATCAGGTACGTCTGGGTGAATATTCAAAGTAATGAAAATTACGTATTTCAGTGAATAAAAAATTGAAACTTAAGTTTAGACTCCATTTAATATACGTTTATCATGCACACCTACATACTTTATCGTGCACATGGTGTGTTTATTGAAATTTCTATGTAAATCACTCAGATTTTTAGTGAAAATAACATTAAAATTCATTACCGGCACCTGTTTTATTACTAGATATTTTATATTTAATAATATTTAGTAAACCTAGCACAAAAATAATGTTAATTTGGCTACTGTGCCGAATAATTAAATAATTTTTTATTACTTCTTCATAATTTAAAATTAATTTTACAAAGAAATATATGGTCAAATATGTTTTTAAAGTTTTGTTACGATGCAAAGTTCATTACCGGAACCCTCCGGAATCATCACGGGAAACATGTTTTTACGTGACAAAATCTTGCCGCTACATAGTGAGCTCTCGACGTCCCGCACCTCAGACCTCAGTCGACCGGAAAACGTAGCAGAAGGAAGACGTACGCACGAACTCGCGCAAAAAATTACAACTGAAAGTGTATTATAATGTTTTGTCACAGTTTATGTTTCATTACCAGTCCGCTTATATTTTGATAAATATTTAAAATTGGAATTTTATTGCGATAACAATACATCAAGTTCTCGTCTAGTTTAATTTTTAAATGATTAGATAGCATATACTGCTTATAGAAAAATTAATAATAAATTAAAAGTGCATATTTGTCATTACCGTGTCCTTCATTACCGTCGTTTACCGTAACCTTTTTGAAGTTCATTTAATGATTTTTACTGAAACTACATTATATACAGGAATACTTTCGAAGGGAGATGATTCTACAATTTGGTAGTACATGGAAAAAAAGATCTGGAGCACCTGATGGTCGAAGTGCTCCAGGCACCCAGGTGGTGGGGGTGAAATTGCGTTCGGTGGCGTGCGGTGCGGTTGTAGAAGTTAGAGGGCTCCCCGTTATATAGCCGATAGAGCACACAAAGCGAGCTTACATCTGCGGTGTTCCAAGCTTTCCAGCGAGTAGGTTAATTTGGGATT
Source organism: Hipparchia semele (assembly GCA_933228805.2). NCBI lineage: Eukaryota > Metazoa > Arthropoda > Insecta > Lepidoptera > Nymphalidae > Hipparchia > Hipparchia semele. Next base: position 3,831,753 of record OW121717.1, on the reverse strand, counting down.
GTCCACAAGCCGAAGTGCCCTCTTTTGAATCCCAATGCTGTTGGTAGGAGTAAGGGAAGTGTTCTGAAAGTGAAGAGGCGTGGTAAAAGGGGCCTTTTTTGCGGTAAACGCACAAACTTGTGTTTTTGAAGGGTTAAATTGAACAAGATTTTGTGAACCCCATACGGACACTTTCTAGAGAGAAGTCTCAATATCCGACACAAGTTTGGCTCTATTCTCCTCCAGCACTGCGCGAGAGAACTGTGCATGGCCTTTGTAAAGGGCATCAGAAGTACTGTCATCCGCAAAACAATATATGCTGCTGTTATGCAACATATCATTGATATGCAGAATGAACAAAGTAGGCGATAGCACTGAGCCCTGTGGAATGCCAGCATTGATGGGCTTAAGTTGAGAGCAAAAACCGTCGACAGCGACCTTGATGCTGCGCCCATGAAGAAAGCTAGCGACCCAATGGCACAGCTTCGCAGGAAGTCCGTAAGATAGCAGCTTCGATAGCCAAGCCCTATGCCAAACCCGATCAAAGGCTTTAGCGATGTCGAGGCTGACCGCTAGGGCTTCCCCCTTACTGTCAATATATCCCCAATGTACCCCGTATATCACGCAAGGAGTTTTGACACCGCGGGATGGTCAGCGGTGTTTTCCCACCATCATCAAGGGTAGAGTTGGCAGCAAAGAGAGTGCCCAGAATTTCGGCTTTCTCTTTGGCAGTGTAGGCCAGTGTATCATCCGGTTTGCTTAAAGGTGGAAACGAGGAACGACAGAAGTTACCTTACATGGCTTTCAACAGAAATCAGAAAGCACGGGAACCAGAAGGCAGTGAGACTAGTCTCTGCCCAATTCTGTCGATGTGCTCAAATTTTGCCCTGGCAATGGCATTTTTGTAGGCTCTGGACGCAATGTTAAAGATTTTCTTAACATTTGCAGCATTGGGATCATTGGTGCAATGTGCAGAGAGCCAGGACTGGTAGGAGTTTTGTTTAAGTATAGCAGCCTTATTACAGATCCCGTTGAACCATTTCTGCGCGCGCTTCCCAAAAGGTATGAGGGAGTTTGGAATATAGCAGTCCATACCTTGGAGTATGGCATCAGCAATTGCTTCAGCACAGGTGTTAAGGTCGTTTGTTGAAAAACAAAGCTGTGCCCACGGATATGAGGCTACCGGTATTACGCGTGCGAACAGAGGATGGAAGTGGCACGGAAGTCTGTACTAGGCAGGGGTTAAATGTTCCTAGGGGAGCATCGACTGTTACCTGGTAGCCGGTAGGGAGTCTATTAAGTTATGGAAGAACTGCTTGATATTTTGTTATTTGAAACGATCTTACTCCAAGCAGTGACGGGCCCAACAAGGTTCTCGGTCGACGAGTGAATTACCAATTCCCTGTGCACGGCTGGGCACTTGCTTTTATTCGTACAAGTTTATTCAAATAGAGAATTCATAAGAAATTCTGCCAAAAGTATACATAAAAATTCATTACCGTATACAGGGTTCATTACCGTAGCTTGACATAAATTTCTAGTGGCAATAACTCTTTGAATATTTGAAATATATACGTGCCTTTCACTTGTGTATTTAATGAAATAGCACCAAACATTATAATACTATCAAAAATTAAAAAAAATGAAATTATGCTTGTTCCTAAAAAAATGCGCAAATATCGTCCAAATTGAATATTCACCCGTCTGCTTAACAAGATATGAACTAAGAGCACCGCGGTAGACCGAGATTTTACAAGCTTTTATTTAACTTGCAATATATGTATGTACCTACGAGTATGTACTCTTATATTTTCTTAGGCACTAAATTAGAACAACTTCCCGTTTCCCGATTGAGTTGAAATTTTGCACGTAAGTATATAAATCGGATGAGAATGCATTATAATGTAATGCTGATGATCTGATTATGGAGCCAGAATCTAGCTATAGGAACTCTGTAGATAACCGGTGCTCAGCAAACTCAGGAGTTATTGTAAGTACAATAACTCTTTGCAAAGACTTGCAGCTGTAAATCTAATAAGTGGTTAAACTCTGTAATATAGATTTTCTAAAAAAGAATAGGCAACGTGCTACGCGGCACAGAGTAGGTATTAGTCTACTACACTTGGGTACAATAATTAATTATTATATTATTTACCTACTTAAAATACAATTTGGCTATTAAAATTAAAATTTCGTTTGTATCGTTTCGTTGTCTCTATCCTTTTTCCCCCTGAAATGTAGCTCGATCTCAGCAAGAGACTTGCCTTTCGTCTCCGGGACCATGAACAGCACGAAGAAGAAGGCCACGGCGCAGAAGCAGGAGTACATCCAGAAGGTGCCCGCAGAAGTCAACACGTGCTGCAAGCACAAGTTTTAATTTTATTTTGATGATGAATCAACATACACTTTCAATTAACCTTACACATTGAATAATTATGTACTGTACGTTTCCTCAAATATGGTTGAGCGAAGCAACGGCTGGATCATGCGTCATGCTCGTGATCGGGTGCCACGATCGGGAATGGGTCTGCTTTGTCTGCCCATCTTGACATGCTTTGGATTGTGTGTACCTACGCATTTTTGAAGCTTCATTGTTGAAGCACTATATACATAGCATAGTTTTGTTACCTATTGTTAAAAAATTATCTTTTTTTGAAAAGAGCAACTGCTGAGTTTCTTACCGGCTCTTCTCAGCAGAATCTGTATTCCGAACCGGTGGTAGATTTATGACGTGTCATAAGAGCTACAAGTTGGTCTTACATGAAATAAATAAATTTTAAATTTTGAATAACCTACTGGAACTGTGTGCCGGGTGACGCAGTGCGGGGTACGCGGAAAGGAGCCAATGAGAGAGCATGGTACAGAGTAAAGTCTATGTTTAACTTATTTTGAACGGAACACAGTAGTGATGAGTGATGTCTTCTCTATTAATATATTAACTCAATGACCTTACACAACAGTTTAATAAATAATTTAGGTATCTCCTTTAAGTTAAACTAATGTTCTCCTCGCCCCTCCAAATAAGTGGAAAACTTGTATTAGTAGTGAATACGACAATACGTGCAACGGGTGGAGAATTGGAGATCGAACCGGATACCTTTCAATTTTAAGTTCGCACCCTTAACCTTTGGGTTATCGAGTTTATATAAAATTAAAATAAAACCAAAATCGTACACAGCATCGTAGTACATCGTAAGTGTAAAATAATACGTATAAGTTATTGGCCTATGTATCAGGTCTCAATGAGCTCAGCAATAAAACACATTCATTTCATCTAAAATACACTTGCTTTAGTCTCATTCTTCTTCGTTAATGTCTCGTCTCTAGAGAACAACAGTGTTGTAAATGGGGAACCCAACACATATAATATTACGACGCAATATCGGCGCAAAGCGCTCCGTATACTTGACTGGCCCATAGAGTTAGATAGACGAAGAGGAAGCTTTAAACAAGTTATAATTTAAGAATAATTAAACCGCCTTCAAAAGGTACATATACTTAAATAAAGAATAACTGAAAAAAGAAGTGTCCATATCTTGAAAATCAGAACCGATCCAAAACCCGAATCGCTATACAACTGATTTTGATAAAATCTTTATTGTTCTTTAAGTTGAACTAAATGTAAGCAAATAGAAAAGAATGGTCTCAATTCAATTAATAATTTTGGCATGGACAAACATACACCTATAAAATTTTATATATTTGTTTGGAAAAGGTTTGGAAGCCCTAATACAATTATGTATATTTTTATAATTCCACGACAGTCTACCTAGTTTTAAGAAAAAATTGTATCAGCACGCATATTCTAAGTGTAAATAAACTAATATTTATATAATCCAATTTATATTCATTATTGTAATCCTTATGCCTTGACATTTTTAATTCCTTTTTAATTTTTTTTAATGTATAAAATATTCATATGTATTCCTTATGCCTTGACATTGTTAATTTCCTTTTTGATATTTTTTAATGTATAAAATATTCATTTAAGTATGTTTGTACTCTTCTTTTGCATTGATGTACTTTTGGCAATTGTTGTGTATACCTATAAGTGGCGTGTCACACAGTATAAGAATTTATATACATGTATTTTCGTTAGCATAGTTTTGTGAACTCGCTGTTGGCGTACCTAATAAATAAATAATAAAAAAAAAAATAATGTATCACTTACAATTTATGTGAATATTTTGCAGAACATTCGTGTCGAATTGATAACCTTTTTTTTGAAATCAGTAGAAAAGCTTAAAGCTAATTTGTGATTCGTGAACAAAGATAATCTACTAATAAGTTTGGGAGGTTCTTGTTGCTTCAATTTGACATCGCCGGAGGGCCAATTTGACAAAAAGCACAAATATACGGGCCCCTTGTTTTGTTATTGTCTATCTGTCTATCCACTAGTGTGGATATATTGCAGGACGTTTCTGGCTCTAGAAATACGGCAACTCTACGGCATAGCCCATAAACAGCGGGTTCAAACTTATAATTGCCATTTCGTACACAAGCGCGGCCGTTTGGAGCCCATTCAGATTTCAGTGGCGGCCATTCAACAAACTTTCAATTCCAGAGTAATTTGATAGAGACGGGAGTGGACTTTGATTACAATGCACATAGATACGACTTATGCCTACTTATTTCTTCTGTGGATACGACGTTTTTTCTTTGTAGTTCAATATCATTTCAATAAGAATAATAATTGAGTATTAAAGAAAACAAACTAGGCATATTTAGTAGAATAACAATTACCTAGATAATGTTTTATGCATCCAATTAAACAAAACTATATCTAGAGAGAATTATAATCCGAAACTAACTTTTTTTATAATTTCTGAGCCATAATGCCATAATGTATTTTCTATTTTTTCGATCTAGTAAATTAAAGCAGTAACAATTAGTTAAGTAATACTAATTTCAATATTTGAAGAAAAATTGCAGGCTGTTTTGAAATACCTTGGTAGTTTAGTAAATATACAGATAAGTAGGTATATAAGTTTATTTTAATACAAAAAAAAACTCATTGACTGTAGACCTTGGTGCGGTTCTTAAGGCGGTGAACGAAAAGATAGCTGATGGCTGTGGCTGGTAGATACACAGCTGACTACCTATATAGGAATAATAGGTACCACTCGCACTGAGGATTGCTTAAATAATATTTTTGTTACCTCTAAGGCGTGATAAGATTTGATGACAGTGAACATGGAGATGAGGTTGACGGCGCTGGCCATGGCGGACAGCTGCGAGCGGTGGTGCGCGGGGAACAGCTCGCCCAGCAGCAGGAAGGGCAGCCCGCCGAAGCCCAGCGAGAAGCCCAGCATGAACACCACCAAGCTCGCGATGGGCAAGTAACTGGAAATATTGCAATACTCATCTATACACGGTGTAAGGCTAGAATCACACCTGTGTGCATCGATTCGACAGCTACACGGGTATAGTTGAGGAACTGGAGAGTAGCATAGGCTACTTTTTTCCCGGAAAATCAGAGATTGTGAGATATGCTATCTTTATAGGCCAACTATGCTATGTTGTAATATTTCTATAGTATTTGTACGGGACAATCAATGAGGAAAGTACTTTTCATTTTTCGCAGTAGGTACGACGGTGTAGGTAACAAGGACTATTATAAATATTGAAAATACCATTAGGTACCTACCTCTCTTTGCGTCGCGTCGTCGTCTTCCTTAATGAGGGTCGTGGCCCATTGAATTATAATCACGTTATAATGAGGGTTTTCTTGGGATAAAGCATAACTGTTAACTATCGATTACAAACGCTATGGCCTATGCGTCTTCTCACACGCTTTCGAGCAATAATTGTTTTACTTATGACTAAATTAGGTGAATAAGAAGAGTAATAAATTGCCGCATAATAGCACAAAGTAAAGTATCCAGTTCCAACCAGAATAAAAGCAATTCGCGTCCGATAAACAGATGACAATGGGATGATAATGAATTTAACAACATTGTTCAGATGAATAATGTAAACAGTGCTCTGAAACACATTTTATGGTCAGCATTGTTGTCAATTACATTTGAAACGTGAACAGGCAGTTAGAATCAATTGGGATTGTTTTCTCTCGCAACAATTTACCCACGGAACCGTTGACCCGATGCATTCATCGACCAGTCGGTACATAAATGGTAGATTAAACCAGAAAGAAGCCACCAGGAACCAGGAAGCAAAAGCAAATTAATGTCGTCACACCCAAACTGTCGCAGAAATAATGCAGAAATATCGGTCGGCCCAAACTTCGTTGGGTGGATAATATTGTGCAGAGTTGGAGGACGAGCGCGAATGATGTGAATGGTGTTTATTATTGTAGTTGTAATTGAACTGTAGATGGAGAAAACTTCTGGAGCAGGCCATTGAAATACCTCAATGGAGCAGGCATGGGCCCATAAGGGGCTTTACGCTGCTGATGATGAAACCAGGAAGAACAAGGCCGTCGCCAGGAGGAATAGGAAAAAGTCTCAGCCCGTAACAATGGGAAAAATAAAAACCTTTATTTTTATAAATAAAAACAACTTGATTGAGGCAATAATATAATATTCTTTTATAAAGAAACCTGAATAATGCAATGACAATGGCAAGGTTCACGAATGTTTTATTTCCTCTTGCTTAGTTATTTTGCTCCTGCCTAAGTAGTGGACACCATTATTATTAATAACCTATGTAATAAAGTTTAACCGCGTTTTCTGTTGTTGGTTTGTTCTTCAAACACGCAGAAACGGATAGAAGGATTTTTAAACAGATATAGTTGAAGACCAGGAGAGAGACAGACTTTTTATCCTGGAAAATCAAAGAGTTTCCACGGGATTTTTAAAAACTAAATCAGCGCGGACGAAGTAGCGGGCATCAACTAGTAAATTGCAAGTCCCTGCGCCGAGTTCGCCGGCTCACCCGAGATACGAGGACTGCTCAAACTCGAAGTAGAAGGCGGCGCCCATGGCCAGCATGGAGCCGCACATGGCGAGCGCGGAGAGCAGCAGCAGCGGCCGCCGCCCCGCGCGGTCCACCAGCAGCGTGCTGACGCCGTTGCTGCACAGCTGCACCGCGCCCACCGCTATCGTCGCCGTCATCGCGTCCAGCGTACTTCCTGGAGACGACATAGTTTATTTACTAATAACTATTACATTGTAATATACAGCTGTACATTGATATTGTAATATTTTGTTTTGTTAAGTTCTGGACTTGTCATAAGAACCACAAATTGCCCTACATGAAATAAATTTTGAATTTTGTTTTTTTTTAATGCAACAGTTGTTTTCGAAACGGTCGCGGTGGTACAGTCTTGACGTGTCATAAGAGTCATAAGGTTATTTTGAATAAGAATTTTAAGCCAATAGGTTCAAAACCCTTAAAAGAAATATCCAAATAAATACATATCAAAAATTGTGGGCCTGGCGAACCCAGATCTCCCGGGATTGACGCCTGAGTGTGTTGACCAGTTTACACTACGGCCACGGTCGAACTATCCTTTAGCACCGAAATTAGTGATATGTAAGCCCAGCCCACGTAACAAGAGAGTCTAACAACGTATCATTACGGTAGATTTAGTTCCTAATGGTGCGTTTAGAATTTCGTACCGGGTAAGCACCTTACTCTTGCATACCTATAAATTAATATGGCTCTAAACCGCTCTTCAACATTCTTCAAGTATTGCATTTATAAAATTGTATTTTCAGTAGAAACATTCAAATAACTTATAACTCACTAGAACCGGTTTCACATACACATAAAATTTTGGCAGATTTTGAATACAAAAACTGTTAGAACGCTCAATTTATTTAAACTGCACTCGACGTTGGTGTAATCGGCACTAAAGAAAGATACTTAAGTTTATTAATCTATGAATAAATGTCAATTACGAGTAACTTACAGCGAGAAAACTAGTTACCAGCGCTTTGGAAGATCTCGACAGTGAAGAATATGACAGCATCAATGCCGCTGAACTGTTGGAAGAAGAGCAGCGCGAACCCAACCGTCAGAGGCTTGATGACCGCCGAGGAGAAGAAAACTTCACGGGTAAACAGGCTTTTCGGCTCCTCTACTTTTTCGTTATTTCTGGAATATACAAAAAAGATAGGTATAAGTATAGGCACTGGTAGATTTACCAGCAGGCTGGAGCTTAGAGCGGGGAGGTCTTACAGAAAGTTTGGATGTATGTTGGTTATATCCTTCAAGGTATGGATGGATTATGATTGTTACTCAATAACACGTGAAGTCGCGGGCATCAGCCATACATAATTATTTAAAATTTTATGAAAATCATTTAATTACTTACCGAATGTATGTACCTACCCCAAAACAATTTCCTGTCTAAATAGGGTTAAAGATAGAGGTCAGTGGTGTAAGTGCATGTAAAACTAACTCTTCGTCTTTAACTGTTGCTACGGCGTGCTGCGACAGATGCAGCCACTTGATCGCCGCCGTGTTGTCGAGCCCTCTCGCGCTCAGCCACACGGGGGACTCGGGCAGCGGCAGCAGAACCACGAACAAAGCCACTGAAAAACAATCGTGTTGAAAAATAATTTAACTTAATAAAGCCCACGACTGCATCATCCATGGTATCCCATAACCATAAAATATCTGCGCAGAGGCAAGATGTGCCAAAATATTACATGGTTACATTAACCTTCGCCGTTATATAAGTTTAGCGCTTTCTTTTTTAGAAGGAGCACCTTAGTGCTGCGCAAACGAGGACACTTTTGTGTCTTGTGTCGGATACAAGCTACCATTGAATATTTTATTTTCATACAATCCATAATATGAAATCAACCAACAACTGCGCAAACGTAGACACTATTTTGTGTCCAGTTGTTTCCTTTCACAAAGTGTTCGGTGTAAGCAACAACTAAAAGTTGTCAATTGAAGACACAAGCAACAATGACATTCCATACAATTTGCACAAGTTGCACACAGTTGCTCCAACTGTGCCCAGTAACGGCAACCGTGTCAAGTTGTCGACATCGGACACAGCACACAGGTTACATGTGATAGTGTCCCGTGTCAGCATCAAAAAGTGTCCACGTTTACGCGGCGCCTAACTTCACTGTTGACTAAACTTCTTTACGTTAGGCAGTGCCTGGTTTTATTTGAAGGCGATATATGCTGAACATCCTGTGTACTGTACGTAGCGCACCACTTAGCTACGCCTTTTTGCGAGAAACCACTCATTTAGGTACCTACCTACCTTTTAAGACAGCTAAGATAAAATTACAAAAATACAGACGTGATATATTACCACAAAAAGTAGCAGAAAGGAAGGCCAAGTATCGCCAGTAGAGCCAGCCGCCCGCCACGTAGGAGATGAGGATGCCCAGAGACATGGACAGCGTGGGCAGCGAGCCCAGCCGCCCGCGCACCTCGGGGTCGCAGCACTCGCTCACCTGGAAATAACTACGTACTTTCATAGCCCGCTGAGGCTAACATCTATAATCTATTTTTTCTTAGTTTTTCGTTGATAAGATAGTCCTTGATTGCGATCTCACATGGTGTAAGTAACGATCTAAGATGGTAGCGGGCTAACTTGGAAAGGGTATGCCAGTATAGATTCAACCCATACCCCTAACCGGTTTTTACACGCCATCGTGCCGGAACGCTAAATCGTTTGGCGGCACTTCTTTGACGGTGGGGTGGTAACTAGCCACGGCCCACGGCTAAAGCGTCCCACCATACCAGAGACAATTCAGAAATTATAAATTCCCAAATTGCCACCGCCGGGAACCGAGCCCTAACCCTCCCAGTTATAAGACCACAGCGCTCACCACTGCTCCAGGGAGGTCGTCAAAAACCTCACAATCAAACAACCTCGGCTAAAAAAATAGCAATAGATCTGTGCATAAATTAGCTATTATAAATTACTATACCTATACATATAAGTGCACCCTCTAAGTATGATGATGGAAAGAAAATTCGGCACCAGAAAGACCAGGCGCAAAATTGAGGATGTTACCGTTAACTCTCCAACTCCAAACTACTGAGAATAATTTCTTGACAAATTGACCCGACCCGGTGCTAGAACCAGGGACCATTTATGTTCATACTACCAACCTAACCACTAGATTTATGCAATAAGTAATGCCGCTAGGCTATTCAGTTTTAATCGTATAGGGGATTACAAGGATCACTATCATATAATAAACAATTAAGTAATTTATTAACACCGGGTAAATAAAGATCTTATTATGCTGAAGCGGCTAATGGTTCAAATTATATTTGAAAATATAAAGATCTTTGTGCCTTCATTGATAGTGCTAGACCTATATGTAGTATCCACATATGTTTTAGATCTATTATTACATGTGGAATGTTATCGTAAAATAACATAATTTGCCTAGTAAGTACTTTAATGTACACAGCTTAGATATAACCGCTCCTTTGATCATAGAAGAGCTACGCGAAATATAATGATTATGTGACCACACATTCATAAAATAATAGTATGTATTATACATATTTTTATTCACTTGAAAAGCCGTACTTATCAATCTAAAATGGCAACTTAAAATATTTTCATATCTACCGTGTCTACCGACCTCATTTTCAACCAGTAATTTATCTGCGCTTTCACGTTGTAATTTAATTTTTACCTTTCAATTAGTTCGTTACTTCGATTCGACACAGCTTCGAATCCCTACTATAAACTATTTAGCTACACCAGTCATATCGGTTTCTACGCTGCATTATACCCTGAAATATCGCTTGGCGACACATCTTAGCCAGTAGAGTGGCAACTAGCGTAGGCTGTAGCTTGTAGCCTCCTAGTGGACTAGAACAGAGTTAATTTTCAGGCACGAAACATTAAGTTTAACGATTCTGAAACGCACGTTTGATTTGGGTAGGTAACTTCAAGGCAAATAGGTGAATACGTATAGTACACATCTTGAAGGCAAGTGCACTTCAGCCTTGACTTCATTCCTGCTTTGCATCGTAAATAGCGAAAGCCCAGCTTGTAGAATAAAAAGAAGAAAAAAACAATAACCGGTAAATTGCGAGTCGGACTCGCATACGAAGGGTCCCGTACCAAAAAACGTCTTAAAAAACACGTTTCCAGTTAATTTTTAATTTATTTTTATTATTTGTTGTTATGGCGGCAAGACAAATACATATTCACAATTAAATTATTAGACAACATATTCTGAAAATTTCAACTCTCTACCAATTAAGGATCATGAGATATAGACCGCTGACAGACAGACGGACGGACGTTTGGTTACACTTCGGGTACGGAACCCAAAAAAAGGATAGAGACATTAAAGTGGTACTTGCATATACTTGCACCGGCGCCAAAACGAAGCCCACACAGAGGCCAGACATCACTCGACCCAGCAAGACGAGTGGGAAGTTAGCAGCGAATCCCAGCACGAGCCAACTGGCCGCCCAGAGGGGTGCCGTCAGCTGCAGCGTGCGCTTTCTGCCCGCGCGCTGCATCACCGGCCCGGAACACATGCTGCCCACGAACGCGCCCAGCGGTGGGATTGCACCTGAGATAAAAATAACAATCATTACGCCAAGCAAATAATCTGCCGAGCGGAAGTTGCAATTCAAAGAATATCAAGCCGAGCTAGTTCTCTGAAATATTCTAGCATACGTATCTATTTCTATGTAAGGGGTTTGCACGGATTTACCGCTAATGGATCACAAGGAAAATTTAGAAACAGAGATAGCTTGAATCCTAGAACCTGAATCTACTCATAAGCGGATTAAATCGCCTGCATCAACTATAGTAATACAGGTTTCATTTTACGACTCTTAAAATAGGTACAGAACAAATTTTTATTGTATTCTGAGCTTTGATTCTGAATTAAGGCTCAGAATCAAAGCAAAATCGAGTTGACTTTACCTATTTAAAAAACATTACGTTTAAAAAATTCAAAACATTCTGAGAGAAACAAAATACATTCTTACCAATCCATGATTTCTGTTCGCTGTCCTGTATAAGGTAGGAGTCTAAGCTTTCTATCGATGGTATCGCGGACGCCGAGTATCCTCTGACCAGGCCGATGATAAGAAAAGCCAGCGACGCGCCGAAGGTCAGCCATAACTGAAACAATTCAAGACTGTAGCAGAAGATCCCCACACATCGGCGTCCTCAGTCTCTCCATAACTGACGAGCTGATTCTAAGCAGAACTCCTGTATACAAATGATAACAACGACGACCTTTGTTTGTGTCTAGTTAGCACTCTCCCATCGAAGACGTGCCGCGAAGAAGTTACATGTGGGAGGTTGTTGGTAAATTAAAATTAACCCTGTATATAAGATAATATTAGCTATAATAATTTTTATTTTTATTTATTTATTTTGAGGAAACATACAGTGTTGTAAAAATATTAAAGCTATAACAGATCTGCGCGCATTAATCGCTTTCACCTTCTTTCATCACTTTGTGTCTGTTTTGGGGTATTTTAAACTACACGCTAGACACGTATTTAATTCTCTTTCAAATCTACAATAGGTACAAGTTACTTAACAAATTTCTTTAACGGCCAATTAATCTTATAAAACGGAGTGATAACATTCTCTTGGCTTATATCGTAAGGAAAGTACCTAATCTGTTTAGTTACAATAAGCGATACTTGAAATAGGATAGCACTGTTAGAAAATCACGTAATGGATTAGATAACTCTATCTTTGAAGTGTGAAACATTGAGATCGCTAATGTGCAAAAAAACTTGAAATACCTACCCACCTATTTTATCTTTAATCTTCTAAAGCGTTAAGTATAGACACTGGATACATTATATATATCTATAAACATTTCAAATCGAAGGAAAAATATAAATTACTCTGTAAACTAACTTACTTAATTATATTATTGTTTAATTATATTATAATTCTGAATAAATTGAATATTGAAAATTATTGATAAACGCGACTTCGTGTGCGCTCGTTTAAGTTTTTAAAAATCCCGTGGGTTTTTTAATTACATTTCCCGGGATCAAAAGTAGACTATTATAGCTATAAGCAAATATATCCTGAAGGCAGGATAACGTTTAGATCATAGGTATTATCAAATGTTTTATTTTTTACGAAAGAACTCTGATTATAATTACCTACCGAGTTAAAATGTAGCCTTTTATTTTCTTCATGCTTGTAAAAATCTCAGCCATTCCGAAAATAAAAACATCTCTTTGTCGGTCTAGATCGAGAAAAGTTAAAAAAAAAAAACTTTGTAAATTGTTTTAAACAGAACTATAGTCTCTGTGGTTGGTATGTAAATAATTAATTTTGGGAATTAAGTCCTTCTTGAAGAACATCAATATGAATTTTGTAACTAGTGGGTATGTCTCTTTTAAGTATAGTAATTCTTTTAATTATAGGAACGAACAGTAAGAACGGAATGATCAGGAAGTTTTGTAAGGAAGCAAAAAATAAATACTCAATAAATACCTAATAAATACATCTCTTTATTATTGATTCAATATAATATAATAATATTCAGCAATCAAATGGATTTCCTTTTTTTTATATTCTACTACATTGCATTGAGGTCTAGAATACATAGTTATTTATGCAACTGCATCGTAACCACTTATTACGTACAGTTGCATACAAAATTTTATCTACGACAAGAAAACTAAAATCATTAACAAAATTACGTCGTCTTTATAATTTTTACTTTCCTTTACAATTCATAAAAGTCAAATCAATCAATATTCTTTATTATGGCCTTGGGTGAATATGTACATTTTTAAATATTTTCTTAATTTTTTTTAAAGTTTATACTTAGTGGGTACCTATTCCCTTACTCTCATAGTCTGATGGGACGGAAATCCGACACAACCGGAGTGAGATCAGCCCCCCGATTCAGACCCTTCCGATAACTTATTTATCGATCGATTCGGTTTGTTACCGTACGATAAAATATATTTTCAATTCGCAAATGCTCTTGTAATCGAATGTATCTTGTCGATGTCGCTAACGTAGTCGATACCGAATCGTATCCTCAAACCAAACGCTCTGAATCACACGACAAAAAATTTTTATACGAGATCGATATCTAACCGTATCGACACGGTATGTTATCGAACAGGTCTGAATCGCCCCCCAGGTGTAGGACTGACGGATTTACGTGCTCTCCGAGGCACGGAGGTGACTCATCGCCAACTTCCTAACTCCGAGCTAGTACCTACCTACTGAGAATTTCTTTGACAGAAAAACCTAATACCTTTGCCCAATACATTTTTTTTTTGTACATGTACAATTTACATTTTATACCTTCCTACTTAAAGCAGAAGTCCCTACCTACCTACTCAAGTTTTGTGCCTTCGGCACTAATATGCAGTCAGTATTCTTGGCACCGACCGATAAAAATGTTTTTTTAAGATATAAAAGGTCGAATGTCCTTTCCTATACTTATAAAACCTTGTAATAAAAAAGTAAGATAACAATATTACTTAATATGCATATACTTACCTATACGATTAACGAAAACAGGTTTGCAGTTTCACGTTCAATGTTCAACTTTAAGTGTGAATATTTTATTTTCCTTATACTTACCTAGCTCACAAAATTTAATTTTATATTTTTTACCCTTTGAGTACCTAAGTACCGGCACAGAATAAAATATAGTACCTAGTGAGAGAGGAACAATTACGATGAAGCCGTACGGTAAACGCGGGGCCAGGGAGTGACGTACTGCCTACTGGCCTCCGTCAAGAAGCGTAGGGAATAAGTCCCTATAATGGATAAGTACAATGGTTAACTGCCTCGTTGGTCTAGTGGTTAGCAAGTTCCACTGCAGATGACGAGGTCCCGATCCCCGGTCGATTCCCGGGTCAGACCAAAAAATGTATTGGGTTTTGCTGTGAAGAAATTCTCAGTACTAGCCCGGAGTTGGAAGTTGGCGGTGAGTTACCCCCATGCCTCGGAGAGCACGTAAAGCAGTCGGTTCTGCGCCTGATCTCTGTCCGGTCTGAGGGAATAAAGAGTGCACCTGTCTTTGCGCACATACTTGTGCACTATTATATCTCCCGCACAGATGGCTACTGTGGAGATTGGCTGCCGTGGCCGGATCCGGTGGGGAGGACATACAATGGGTACAAGCTTCTTGGGCCGCCACAGTAAATGGAATCTATGTATTAGAAACCCTTCTACCGCTGCACTGTATTTAAGTTTATTAATAATCCCGTGGGTATTTTTCTGATATTCCTATGAATGTACCTACCTAATGTACGTCTTAGGTATCTCCTAATATATACCAAGTACTTAACATTTAAACTTTAACTGTTTGTCTTCTTCTTCTTCTTAAATCTATTCTTAATCAATCGAACCACGACATAGGTCTCTTGCATAGACTTCCACCTGTCTCGGTTCTGCACCGCATTGTATCAAGTGACTCGCTGCGACTCATGTCATCGGTCGTACTAGAAAATTATAAAATTTCAAGTCCAAGACCCAAGGTCGTTGTTATAATGACGGTAATGACAATAGAGAACAATCATTATTATTTTAGATTTCCGCAAAATACCATAGTGAACAGTTTATGAAAAACAGCGTCAGCGCCACCGCGCCGTAACCACGCCGTAACATGACAATAAAAAGATAATAAAGATAGAGTACCTACTAGGCACCTATCTTTAGGTACTACCTACCCACCAACTACCTGCATACATTGCTGTAGATGTAATTAAATAAAGAAACTAAAAAAAAATGTACTTATCTAGCTTTTGAACGCGACTTTATTCGGGTACAGTTATCTTAAATCCGGGGGAACCCTATAAACAAACTCACTTTCGTATTTATAATATTAGCAAAGATGTTTATTTTACGTAAGAAGGCTGTATTTCTTCATTTTCGTCTTCTTATAATATGTACAATTTACAAAACCTTGATCAAGTGCCTGAGGATTGGAGTCATGGCCGAATTTAAGTTATTCTTTTTTTGACGAGTCCACTAGTCGTGTATCATTGTAACTTTGCTTCATGCTTCTACTTTGTGAACATGAACAATAATAACTGATGAGTATGAGTTCGTATTATGTACAATTAGTTTTTTTTGTACCGGTTTTCTTATTGGGCGACTTTTTAATATCAGCAACTTTCTGCAGGCAACTTCTTTAAGTTTTTAACAACACTTTTAAAAGACTTTTTACAAGACTCCAAAAAAAAATGTTTTCTCAATATTAAAACTTTATTTTTTCAATTTTTTTTGTATAAAAACTTTGACATTATCTTCATAACATATATTTTAGTAAGACCTCGTTTCGAAGTAGGTACTTAGTACTTACTACCTGTTATAAAATAAGTAATACTTAACAAAATAAACTTAAATGTATAATATAAACACGAATGACTCACACATTCAACAATCGACATTTAGTTGAATAATTAATTAATAAGTATTAATAAATATAGTAATGGTTCTTTAGAAATTTTTAATAGGTCTATCTAATTCTAGGCATTACCTAATACTTAGATTCCCCTAATAATTAGGCATAATTATTTTCATGGAGCACGCGAATCAAAGGGCTGCGCTATGTGCTTTTCAATTTTACAGTCGAAAGGCATTGTATTAATAGAAAATTGTTAATTAAATCTATCATGCTTAATTTGTATACAAAATGTATTTTACGGAAAGATTAAGCATTTTATATTAAGTGTCTCCTTAAATGGCCAGAAAGAGCAAACTAAGAGAAAATATAAAGATACATCGCCATTATACGTAGGTACAGATTTTTTAAGTAGGTAAGTAGATAGGTATACTATAATAAATGTTTAAGTAAGTACATAAAAGAAAGCCACCTAATTCTGTTTATACATTCCACGTAACTAGTAAATAATGTTATATTTATGTAATCACCTGTTTCAAGAATGCTGTCGGAATTTTTGTCATTTCGAAAATTTGCTCAATTGTATTTCACAAAGTAAAACGCACCGACAACAATCGCTCGAAAGCGGCCTCCTTGCGCCGCGGTTATTCTTCGTTGCACCAAGGAACGTGTCAGCAGATGAAAATTTTATTATTATATAGATGAGAGAGACCGGTGCCTCTTGACCGCTAACTCTGACTGGAGCCGCTGCCGTATCCGCCAATCTGTTTTGATTAACGATTACGATCGCATACAAAAAATCTCCGTCTGCATAGGTGCCATGTGAGATACATTATATGATAAATCGTTTCACTGCCAAGGATTATATTATCACAACACAACTAACTGTGCGAGTATTCACCATGACAAACCAAGCGAACTCTCGTTGAAGTGGTATCAGAATGTAATTGCTTGTTACAGTTAACGTGTCCGGTCGAGGATAATGAACAACTAATTATTGTAAATAATGCACATTATACGATTCCGTTTGCCAGTAATTGGATGGTCGCAAAATCTATTCTCACTTCATCAGTTGATCACAGATTAACGTAATGTTCACTTTGTGTCATCAACCCTAAAACCCTGAACAATGCTTGTATTTTGTTTGTGCGATGTTTGTGCTGTTTCAAATGATAGATTGCGTGGGTAACTAGGTACTTTGATATAATACTGTCAAGTTTCAAGTGGCTTTTCACTTCGTAAAAAAAATGCCACGGATACGTATAAATTTCGTATTGCTACTGTACTTAATTGTGTCACTAATTTAGGGATTAAATCGTATTTAGCCTTATATATTATTGGTATATTTATAGGTTAACTACAGGTTCAGGTTCAGGTAAGAAATCGTGGTATTGAAGTACCTACTACTTCACTAATTTTTCCCAAGCTTTTATTTAATTATGTATGCGGTGTGCTTGTATGTATGTTTGTTTAGGTTAAATCTTGCGAGCTGATTTTTTTTAATGAATTCGATCTTAGAACCACTTCTCGGTTTTTGGTTGAGCTGAAATTTTGCATGTATAAATCGGATGGCAATGCAATTTAATTGTGATATCAAGCTGATCTGATTATGGAGCCGGAAGGTGGGACAAGCTTGACCTGGTTTGATTCGTCTTGCTATATAGGTATGTACTTTGGTCCTAGATGGTATCCAGGGTCTGGGTCAGGGTCAGATGTAGCCAGCTACTAAAAGCTTGTTTTTTTTAAATAAAATTTTCAATTTACATTTATTTATAATATACCTACTTATTTTAAAAATAAAATTTTGTTTTTAAAAAACAAGCTTTTAATAAAAAAATAGAGTCAAAATCAAACACAATCGTGAGAGAAGCGTAAATGGATAGAGACCGGACGGGAAAATGGGCCCGTGACATCACATCCACATTCTGCGACCATCAGACTTTGATAATGTTATTAGGTATCTATATATATGCATTTCCTTAATTTGTAGAGGGATTTAAAGTTAGCACTGGTACATTTCACCTTTACACATTTTATTGGTATGTTCATTGGTTTCATGTTATGCTCAAAGAACGAAAATGGTCATTGAAACCGCTCACAACGCGTTGTGAGCTGCTGTTTTCGGTCTTTGAGCGTAACATAATAATATACTTATAACTCAATATTAACTCATATCGAAAACATAAATATCGAAATATAGATCTTGGTAGATATACCTAAGTGTGACGATTCTTTGCACCAGCAAAGAGATCGGCAGTTTGTAGCCACTGTGAAAGAGTAAATAAATAATTGTGGATTATTTATTAAAAATGACCACAATAGCGGTCTTGCTATCTAAAAAAAGGATTATCTGATATAGATACGTACTTTGAAATATTAATCAATACAGTAATAGTAGATTGATAATAGGTAAGTATAATTACCTAATGTGTCTGTCTAATGACCTGCTAGTCTTTTATTCGTAGTTAGTCTGTTCCATTGCAACAACATCAATATGTTATTTTATGTTCTATGCATACCAATATTATTAGGGGCTTACGCAAATGGTAAGAGGATTCCTGTTTTCTTTATTAATATTGCCAAGTATGCGATAGTAAGAGAAGATAATATTTATATCGTGATAGTTGTAATTTGTAAGGATTCAGTCGAACATAAAAGTGCAGTTTAATTTAATTACTTATATATTATTTATTTATTATAGAATATCTACCGTTATCGTATATACCTACCTAATAAAATATATTCAACTTAGTACTAATAAGACTTGTAACCCTTAGTTTTTGTTGGTTTCGGATCGACGCGCGACCTTTCGATGTTGTAAAAAAACAGGAGAGCTAATGCGCGCCACGAGAAAATTTTGCCTTCACGTATACTCGTAATCTCTACGTGAATCTCTATAGAGATTCCCTAACTCCATGCGGATAAAGTCGCGGACAATAATACGAGACCGTTAATATCCTGTATTTCAATATTGACGAGAAAAGCTAATCGTTGATGTACGAAGTAAAGTCACAGTGCACCTACCATCAACGTCAGTTGCTTATATGATATCTTATAATATATAATAATATATAACTAGGCACTTCATTATAAAATAAATACATCACAATACTTTGCACTAGGTGGTAAATTGAAATTAAAACAAAAATGGGATATACTAATTTCATATTATAATCAACAGCACAGTTTGGGAATTTCAAGCAAAATTTTGACTATGTCAAAGTTCGTGAAGGAGCTCATATGTTTTACTGGTTGTTTTATACCACGGCTAGTGTGACAAACAACACAGAGTACACGGAGAGACCCCTCATAGTATGGTTGCAGGGAGGTCCTGGTGGGTCATCCACCGGAACCGGAAACTTCGAAATACTCGGACCACTTGATCTCACACTGCAAGAAAGAAACTACACTTGGGTAAGAAAGAACCTATTTTTTTTAAGGTTTTAAGGTTCGGCCTTTCCTTCCATCAGTCTGTCAGCGGGTTGTATCTCATAGTCCGTAATAGGTAGACTGTTGAAATTTTCAGAGAACGTGTTTTTCTGTTGCCGCCATAACAACAAATAATAAAAATTAAAAAAAAATTAAAGGGGGCTCGCTTACTAGAAACGTGTTTTTTCGGCGTTATTTGGTACGGAAACCTTCGTTTGCGAATCCGACTCGTATTTGACCGGATATTATTTAATTACTAGTTTCAATGCATATGTACGACGTAGGTACTACAATCTACATACGAGTACTATACCAATAAATACTATGTTTTAACTATTTCAGATAAAAAACTTCAACGTATTATTTGTGGACAATCCTGTTGGCTCTGGCTTCAGCTATGTTGAAGATAAGCAATATTTAACAAAAACTAACGACGAAATAGGTAAACACTAAACAAACCTTAGAAAGTCTATATATAGATTAATTTAAAACTAAGTAATCTTGTCTGACTTCTAAAACAAAACTACATTAATTGCAATTACAGCTTTAGATTTCGTAGAGCTAATGAAAGGCTTCTATCAGAGTAATCCAGAATTTGAAGGAGTTCCGCTTTACATTTACGGGCAATCGTACGGAGGAAAGATGGCAATCGACATGGGTATTAGGATGCGGGAGGTACGTCAACTTATGGTATTAAACCTAGGTACTTATAGGTACCACAACTTAGTAGGTACTTCTTAGCTCCGTGCTACAAATATTCAACTATTATAGGCACATAATGATATTATTTTTAATAATCACAATGTCATAAACTAAATAACAGTCAGAAAATCGTACTAACTTTGTATGTTTTAAGTGAAACTTTATTGCATGAGAGAAACAGTAAACCATTATTTTCATTAGAAAATATTATGTAGTGAAGAAACACCCTAGGATTTGTGGTAATGGGTTAAAGATTAGCTGGTCAATGTTATTGTTGAGTACAAGGCTCACGAGGTGGTAAGGTCAGGCGTCGTAAAATTGAGAAAAAAGAATGTTTGAACCTGTGGTTTGAACATTTAAAAAGTAAAAGCTCTCCTAAACACATACTTAGAATTAGGTACCTTTTTTGTTTGCCAAACACCCTTACTGACATCCTACTAATATTATAAATGCAAAATTGTGTTTGTTTGTTGGTTTGTCCTTCATTCACGCTGCAACAGAGATATGGATCGATGTGACTTTTTGCATGTTTTAGTTGAAGACCTGGAGAGTGGCATAGGCTTCTCTCGGAAAATCAAAGGGGTCCCGTGTAATTTTAAAAACTAAATCTAGGCTGACGAAGTTGCGGCATCAGTTAGTGATTAAGAATTGCCTTTCTCCTTAAAGCTTGTGTTAGGAGTAAGCACGACAATAGTGTCACGCCAAGATAATATACTTACTTAATCACTCCGTTTGTCATGGGTGTCAATTTAGTTTACAACATATGAATTATGTTGGGTCAAAATGATCAAATGCTCCATCAATAGATGATATCAACTTCTGTCACATGAGAATTATTCAATTTTTTCTACCATCAACGGCCTATCGAAAATCGGCACGTCTAAAATATTTACATTGTCCTAATAGGCAGAAAATAATGGATCAATCAAATCCAATTTGCGAGGAATTGCTATGGGGAATGCCTGGATACACCCAGTGTATGCGACACTCACCTGGGGACCCTTACTTCTAGCAGCTGGGCTAGTTGACCAAGAAGGCTATGAGGACATACAGGCATCGGCTAGAGAAACTGAGAGGCTATTTAATGAAGGGTTTTTCTGGAACTCCACAATGCAGTGGGCTGCAACGCAGCAGGTGGTGATAAGAAGGACAACCAGAGTTGATTTTTACAATATATTAACGAAAATGGAAGTCAACTTAACTGATACCTTAAGCGCTTATGGTAAGTTTGTGAATGAAGGTAGTAGGAACACTTTAAGTAGCCAATGTACTGATTGAACGTGAAGTCTACTTGTCTGTACCTCAATTACTGTTTATTTGCTTAATTGTCCTCAATTTAATGTATTTTCTGTATCTCAAGTAGGTATATTTTGTTTCATATAACATTGGCAAGATTTTTTCTTAAGGTCGTTGCACACAATATGTTCATCAGCTCGGCACTGGATCGGCACCAACCAACCTCGTTGATCCAGCGTCGTCAAGGCCTCGATAAGCGATACTGATCTAGTGCCGAGCTAATATGTGTGCGATTATCTTTAGTCTCCTAGAGGTCACAATTGCTAAGTTAACCTCTAGTTTAGGTTGCATATTTCTCTGTACAGAAATTGCAAGAGACGCGATGATCCGTGACATACCGTACACATCAACGAGGCTAGAGCTAAATCTCAATACTCTTATGAACACGAAGGTGAAAGAGGCTCTTCGCATTCCGGAAAATGTCACTTGGGGATCTCAAAGCAGTGATGTATTCGATACGTTGAGGACTGATTTTATGAAGCCAGTTACCGAAAACAGTTTGTATTTATATTAAAATTACAAAAACATGATGAATATAATAATTATAACACTATGAATTAAGTTTTATAATATTATATTTAAACTAGGGTTGCCCGCGACTTCGTCCGCGTCCAATTTCTCAATAATTCATTATGAAATTTTCCCGCTGTAAGAGACCTATCAACAAGCGGAATAATCTAATACAGGTGGGCTTTACCCCTGCAGCATCAAGATTGAGGATTTGGAACCCGAAAGTTAACATAACCAGAACTGTAATTTATCTGTTTATTACCCATGTTATTACCAATCTTACTACCAGTAGTATATAATATTACTATATTTGATCACCATAAGGGTATGGGTACCTCGTAAATGTATTTTTGTTTGTAGCCTTTTGAAAAGGCATTTGTTTGATTTATTTTCAGTTGAAAAGCTCTTAAATGAGACTGATATAATTTTAACAAAATACAACGGCAATCTGGACCTCATTTGTGATACTCCTGGTAAGCTGACGATCTCATCAATTAAACAGTTAATATAATAATCAGTTTATTTAAAGCTGCAACAAGTTGCAACTTTCGGGACGTTCTGAGGATTATCCGGAATAAAAAGACAGGAAAAAATTGTAAAATTCTTTTGGCTACATTTGAAATCATCATGGTTAATTTCAAAATTACGACTAGAATTATTTTGTTGTATTGCATAAATAAGTAGAACAATTCAATGATAGTATAAATTACAAAATTGGTAGATATTAACAAATATCAATCCACCAAATTACTGTAAAAAAAATATTAAATTAGGCTATATAAATACCTACCTATTTACTTAAATACTTATAAGGTAAGAACAGGATATTTTATTTTACTAAATTCGTCAGGGCAAATTCTCTGGGTGGACCGTCTAAAGTGGGGGGGTGCAGATGGATACAGGAACGCCCCCCGTCAACCGATCTGGGAAAATGACAGATTGGAAGGATACTACAAGTCCTATGGAAACTTCAGGTTCTTCTGGATCAATGTAGCTGGTCATAGTGTAAGATATTTTTTTAATTTTGAATTTCCTGCCAATGTTTTAAAAATATTTCCTGCGGATATTTCGTGCGAAATAATAATTGCACAAACGAGACAGATAAATGGACTTTCAGAGATAGATTAGAGCTTAGATTATTATACATGACCAATATTCCCCCCTCCTAGGCAACTTGTGTTGTTGTTATTTAAAACAATGTCATTAGACAGGCAAGCAATTAATTAATTTTTAGAACATTATCACTCTACAATAATGCAACGGTCGAGGTTTGAATCGTTTACCTTTCGGTCTTCAGGTCTTTGGCATTATCTTTATATCCATACTTATAATTGCGAAAGTTACTCTGTCTGTCTGTCTGTTACGCTTTCAAGCCTAAACCGCTGAAACAATTTTTATGTATTTTGGTAGAGAGATAGATTGGACCTTGGGAAAGGATATAGGCTAGGTTTTTGTCGCAATAATGAATCTTGAAGGGGGTGAAATGGGGGATGATTGTTTTTGTCGATTTTACACCAAGACTTTATGAAACCTGAACCAATTTTGATATATTTTTCTTTATTGGCCAATTCTGACGTTGCGATAGGGTTCCAGGATTTTTATAAAATTATTTTTCTTAAATCTTTATGCCACCTGAACGAAACCCCAAATTACGGATAGGACAACGTCTGTCGGATCCGCTTACCGCTAGTCCTTTATTATCTGGCATTCATTACCTACTACAGGAAGGTACATCTAAACAGCTATATGCAATTCGATTTGGCGATTATCTTATAGAACTGTTGTACCTACTTAACATAATTAATTAATTGTACAGGTTCCAAGAGACAATCCCGCGGGAACCAACGCCTTCTTACGTGACATGACTTCATTTGGATGAACATTAAAGAATAAATTATAAGATCTAATTTCTAATTTTTTTTTAAACCTATTTTTGAATACGCTACACACAGGGGTGCAATCATCAGTCTAATTATTAAATTATTAAATCATGTTTCTTAGCGCTCTCTGTAATAATCTGTGTAATCTGTACCTACTCTCACTCTCGAGAGGGTGACGAGACATAAATCTGTCTCGTTTTACTTTGCCTGAAGTCAAATAGCACAAAAATCTTCTACCATTGTAGAAACCGTCATAAACTAGAAACACCGTCATGTCGTTTGCCCAAAGTTCAAATATCCTTTGTGGGGCTGAGTGTACGCTCTTTTAATGTCCTTCAAACCGAATCCGGCCACGGCGCGGGCAGCCAATCTCCACAGAGATTAGCCATCTGCGCGGGAGATATTATAGTGCACAAGTGTGTGCGCAAACAAACTCTATTTACTCTCTCTTTATTCCCTCACTCTGAAAGTCACTCAAGACAGATTTATGTCAGAGCCTATTTGTGTCTCGTTTTAATCTCTATCTTGATTCTGAGCTGAGCTGAGTCAGACCACGCTCTATAGATCTCAGCATAAGTAGGTACCTACTAGTACGCAAATAATAATATAATATAATAAATATGAACGAAAAAGTGGTAAGTATGGTCAAAAACCAAAAATCTACAAGACTCGCGTCGTGATTACAAAAGACGCGAGTCATAAAAATGTAGATCAAGTCAGTAATTAATAGGTACCTTACCATTTCATTCAGATATAATATCAGTTGCGGAATAATAATCTGATAACAAATATTTCTATTGGGTCGATCTTTTTAATATCTGTTGATAATAATATAAGCTCAAGTAAGCTATAGTTTTAGTTATAATTCCTATTGTGGTTATTAAAAACCTATTTATCTTCATGTTTCTAATTTGTTAAGGTCTTTAACAAAACATGAGAAACCTTACGTTAGTGTTATTGGTTATATTCGGTCTTGCACTAGGTGCTGCGTTGGGCGTCCTTATTTGGTGGCTAGTCCGTAGTGAACAAGATTTTGAAACGATTCGTAAGTTAAACTTTTTATTTATTTGATAATAAAATTATTGCAGACAAAGAAGAGGGGAATATTAAGGAGAAACCGGCTGATAAAAATATTATCATATCACTGACGTACCTACCTACTAAGTACTTGCACACTGTTACCTTCGTCTTTTTACCTCTACCTATTTAAAATTTTGCATATGCATTGACATTGTAATAATAATAACCTTATTTTCTTTATTTTTCTATAACCCAACCTGAGAATCCCATTTATAGAATTTTCAGAAATTCCACTCGATTAAGTAAGACTAATCAGCTAATTGATTATATTATAAATACCCTTTCTGCTGTCCCTGTACAATAACTTTCCCCCGATTTTTTTTTTATTACGATATAGGCTTGCGCTTGACGGCTTGCGTTGATAAGGTGTAGGTTGGAACGCTTTGCCTAGAAAATGCTTATTCACTCTTGCCTTGGAGGTACTCAAATTATACGTGACGGGAAAAAGGCGCTGAAAGTGCATTCCAAACCTTGGCGGTTCGTTTCAGTAACGTTGAATAAAGCGTTTCGTGCGAGCAGGTTGGATTTCTATCACGTAAGGGTGCCAACGTTCACGGTTTCTCGAAGTTCTGTGATAAAACGGGGAAGGGGGGTACGCTCCGTTGTATAGGTATAATATCTAGTGAAATTTATTTCCTGTTTCTTTGTTTTAAAAATCAACTCTATCAGTTCTAGATGGCAGGATTGGAGACGTCAACTCCACGGCAGCTTTCACCAGGATTCATGGACATGGTGATATGTTTTGGTGGTTCTTCCCGACTGTCGCAGCCGCTCCGACCACCAGGCCTGTACTTCTGTGGCTGCATGGAATAACTGGCATACCGCCGAGTTTTCTGGCTAATTTTGGCATGTTTGGTCCATATGACGAAAATCTGAATAGAAGAGCCGATTCATGGGTTTGTACGATATATTAACGGAACTGGTTATTGTAGTCTGTAGGATATTTCACTTTGTTGCGACTTGCGAATGTGTTTTTAATTTTTGAGAGAGATTTGCTCCTAAAAGTTAGTCTTATTTTTATTGGCGAGATTTGCACATGAATGCTTGATGGCGGCACAAGATTGTTCTTAGCGATCCTTTCCAGCCAGCAGACGTCGACGACAAAGACGATGACAAAAACGACAGCGACAATACATTGGTGTCAAGAACTGATCTTCCCCGAATGAAATTACGCGGTCATGCGGTTGCGTCGTCAACCGGCGACAACTTATCGAAATGTACCTATACTTTTTAGTATCGAACTTCATTTTAAAAATACAAATCTATTATTATTTTCAGATAAATGACTACAACTTATTGTTCGTAGATGCACCCTTGGGGACAGGTTTTAGTACAAGTCACACTTTATCGGACTTGGACCGAAATGGTATGTATAATATGTATTTATACTTACTTTACCTATATAATAGTATGTATATATATATATTGCCTAGTGGTAGAGGCCAAGATTTTTGTTAGAAGAAGTTGATTGATATCCTCCTATCCCCTTCAAACAAGCAGAAAGATTGTGCTAGAGGTGGATACGACAATAGTGCAACGGGTGGGGTGGCAAATCTGCGACCTTGTAATGGCGTGGTTTTACTCAACGTATCAATCATCAGGCAGCGAACAAGGCGTCAGCATCGCCACGTCAAAAGCCTATGAAGAATTCGACCCCACCGTATAAGCCGCGGCTAGAAGTCAAATTCCCTAGGATACTTTGAGTAATTGGCAATAGGTACTCAAAGCTAGAACTGTGCTAGAACAGCGGTACCATTAGTTCCGTTATTCTGATTGTACCTACCTACCGCTATTCTAAAAGCATAGCACTGCCAAGTCAAACACAATAATATGTTTTAAATTTTTAATTCTATTAATTTTACCTACCCGTTTTTTAGCTGATTACTTGCTCAAGACACTAGAATCATTCTACGATATACACGGGGAATACAGAAATTCCTCTCTTTACATTTGCAGTCAAGGAGACGGGTCTCAACTTTCTCTAGCATTCACCATAAAGTTATCAGAGGTAAGTCACATTTCATATGGTACGTCTAACATTAGATATCAATCCTCGTATAGAGATCTTTGCGCCTTAACAATCAAGACAAAACCACTAAAAGCACGATGGCAGGAAGCAACGGAAACATGCCACACGCGCCTCCTAGAACCTCGCAATACAAGAATATAAAGGTCTTTAAAATTTGTTTTAGATGGGAAGACCGTCTAGCATTTAAAAATCAATGCCAAAATTTTCAACGATGAGTTGCATCGCCTCCTAGGAGCACTAGAGGCCTAAGTTACTTAATTTGTGCACATGATTCACACACACACACACACAAAACATTCCATCGTCTGTTTGATCCTCATATGATTTGTTAAACCAAAGTCTAAGTGCTAGCCCGCACTGCCAAAAACGACAGCGCGATTTTATATTCGCGCGATTTATATTCCACGTATGTAAGGAAATTCACCTAAGAGCTAGCCTAGCTATCTAGAGCTAGATACTTTCACGGGGTGCGTAAATCGCAAGTGTGGGTGTCTCTATACTCGTATGTTTGCAAGTGATATAGAATTGCGAAAAAAAAATCACGCGTTTTTTTGCGCTCTGCGGAATAACTTTATTAAGATGTCCAACACTTCGGAAAATTACGATTCTTTGGGACCCGGGGCCTGGAACTCTTTTCGAAGGACTCCAAAAATTCAACTGGTAACATTTGACATTCACATTGCAGGCAAACAGCGTCTCAAATAACTTGAAGGGAATAATTTTAGGAAATCCTGTGATTTCCCCTGCTCTGACTCTCACGAAGTTAGGGTTCTATTTAGAAGAACTCGGCTACGTGGACGGCCGAGGTCGGGCAGCTGTTGAACACTTCTCTGAGCTAACAAACTCATTAGTCCAATCAGATGCGCTTCAAGAAGCTTTCGATCAATTCACCTCCCTCGGGGATTTCGTTAATGAGAACGCTGGGGCCATCGCTGTTAATTTGGCCCACATTGTTGAAAAATTGACTCGGAATTCTACAGGTCAAGGTAAGGACGTTATTTAAATGATTGGACACATAAAACGCACGACAGTACATGTAATGGTAGCTGGTACGTGTATAAAGGTTTGATATGCTATTGTGAAAATTAAAGGTATGTGTGTAGGTATTTCCAGCTTAACGTATCCAAAACTGTTCTTAGAATATTTTGTTAAAACAGGTCAAAAATAGGTATACGAAACCGTACAGTTCGATCAATAGATAAGGCTATTCTCTATATCAGTAGCAAACACTCGAAGGTTACTAACACGTTTTTTTAGGTACAGTATAATTAGTTGACCATTTTCAAGTGATAAATCAACTAACAGAGTTTAAAGATTAGGTGTAACATTTGATAAAAATTCGCACGACTCTATCTGGCATGGTCTAAACTCTAAAGTCTGAAATACTACCAAGTCTGACTGAAGCTCAGACTTGTCTGGGGCAGCTATGAGATTGTCATATTTTACTATTATTTCCAGATTATTTCGGAGAGAAAAGTTACCTTGCAAGTGTATTTCGCCCTGCCACCAATATATCCAGTTTTATGGACACAGTAGTGGCGTCTGCGCTTGGCATTCCTGATACTGTAAAATATGATGGACAGCGAGAAGCGACGACAAGAGCTTTCAGAAGCACTTATATGAAACCCATTGTGAATAAAGGTTTGTATTATAAGCCAACTAAAACAATTTAATTACATCGATAATAATATTCGGTAGCTCAAATTACCTCGACTACTAAAAGCTAAGCTAAACCAACAAAATATAAGTCTTGTTAACACATCACACGTAAAAACAAAAAAAAAACATCCAATCCCAAAAATTAGATCAGCGCAAAGGTCGATCGTCGACCTAATATATAAATATTGTAGTAATTGTTGGTTGGTTGGAGCGATTATTTTCAGACTCGAAAAAAAATGACAAAAATATAATAAAATTGAAAAAAGAGATCAAAAGATAGGTAAGAAAGGTACCTACTTTCCGGGACCGTATTTATTATGTGATTCATGACAAGGTTTTTTTTTTTCAGTGGAACATATTCTCAAAAACACAACCCTGAGTGTCAATATTTACAATGGTAACCTCGACGCTGTTTCCAACACACCTGGTAAATGCTTAGATTTTAAACGAAGATAAAATTTTGTTACAACTGGGCAAATATCCAAGCCTGCCTGAATCTGTTATATTTTTCTGGTTACTTAGTTATAATACGAGTATTATGTAGAGGACTCCCTAGAATGTAAATGTTCCTTGGTATACAATACAACCATGGATGGATACAAAAAACGTAGATCTATCTTTATTTAACCTACCTAAGAAATACTTACTTACATAATTTTCGGAAAATACTTAGAGATTTGTTGCCCAACAAAGTAATTCCTATACAGTAAAGTTTCCAGTAAAGTAGATATAGTTAATAGGTCATTCCCACTAGATATATAGTTCAACTGATTAGTTCAACCGTTGAATAGTGGGATTTTTTTCCCATTAGTTCAACTGAGACAGATTTACCTACATATACCTATGTAGGTACCTACCGAACTTAGTACCTACTTCTTAATCATCGATATACTTAATATCCCAATAATTATTTCATATTTCTATCATAGGTCAATTAGAATGGGTGAACAAACTCTCATGGTCTGGACAGGGTGAATTTTTGAATTCCTCAAGAACAACGCTAGTTTTTAATAAACTCATTGAGGGCTACTTCCGAGAGTCGGACAGACTACGATTTTACTGGATAAATGTCGCAGGGCAACTGGTAAACCTATAACTTTATTTAATAGGTAGCTGATATAAAAGTTGTTCATATACAAATCGTTTTTTTTGCAGAAGCTCGCAGCTAGGTAAATCCTCCATACAAGTGAAGATTC
Source organism: Hipparchia semele (assembly GCA_933228805.2). Taxonomy (NCBI): domain Eukaryota; kingdom Metazoa; phylum Arthropoda; class Insecta; order Lepidoptera; family Nymphalidae; genus Hipparchia; species Hipparchia semele. The sequence continues at coordinate 3,801,725 of OW121717.1, read as the reverse complement.
TTGAAGTGATTTTAATCTTACTAATTTAAATCTTACTAATTTTATTATAAATGCTAAAGTGTGTTTGTTTGTTGATTTGTTATTATGCCCTTCAATCACTCTGCAACAGAGTTCAAGAGAGAGAAAATCATCAATCAATCAATTATTTTTTGCATGGGATAGTTGAGAACCTAGACAGTGACATAGACTACTTTTTATCCAAGAAAATCGGAGCCCCCTGTGGGATTTCAAAAATGAAATTAACGCGGACGAAGGCACGGGAATCAGATACTAACTATATTTAAAACATAATAATTATGTAGAAACAGCGGCGGTGTTAGGGGGTGCCAAGCAGGGCAACCACCCGCAGGCCTCACTCTTGCAGGGGCCTCCAATATATACATTACTAGCGGACCCGACAGACGTTGTCCTGTCTTAACTATGAATATTGAAACTCTTTGACGAAATTGGCAGCACGCATTCTGTCAATGTTATGTCAAACGCCATAAGGTTACATCAAAAAAGTTTGAATTGTAAAAGCGGTTATATTAGAAATAATTTAATATGGTGGTTAAGTTTTCTTAAATTTTATAATTTTTCGCGCAATTTTCTTAATTTTTTTTTTTATAAGAACCTTCTCCTGACAATAAAAAACACAACAAAAAAAGAATTAGCGAAATCGGTCCAGCCGTTCACGCGTGATGCGATGACCAAGGAAATAGGGATTCATTTTTATACAGGGCGTCCCACGGCTATGCCACATGGAGGGGAAGTACCTTTAATATTGTAGATGGAACATTTTACTGAAAGAAGACTTCATTTTAATTTAAAAAACAATTTAAACTGCATTCATAGATTTTTAAATAATTGCCTGGTTGAACCGGGACTCGAACCCGCTATACGAGAAAAAAAATTAACCTGTATCTTTATCATACCGATCGGAAGGCTTCATCATAAGGATTATTTTTTGTTAAATAACATAGCATGAGAAATAAAAGGAAGACCATGAATTTGATGTAAAATTTTGTTCAGAAAAATGAAAAGCTGACATTGGCGTATCGACATACAACTGACATGAACTATTACTAATGAGTACCCACTTGAGAAGTACGCATCATTTCCCGATCCTTACTATCCTTACTTATATTACCTATAAATGCGAAAGTGTGTTTGTTTGTTGATTTATTGGTTTGTCCTTCAATCCCGCTGCAATTCGTAGCTCTCTTGCAGCGGGATTGAAGTGAAAATTTTACATCAAAGGCTAAAATTCATGGTCTTCCTTTTATTTCTCATGCTATGTTATGTAACAAAAAATAATCCTTATGATGAAGCCTTCCGGTCGGTAAGATAAAGATACAGGTTAATTTTTTTTCTCGTATAGCGGGTTCGAGTCCCGGTTCAACCAGGCAATTATTTAAAAATCTATGAATGCAGTTTAAATTGTTTTTTAAATTAAAATGAAGTCTTCTTTCAGTAAAATGTTCCATCTACAATATTTAAGGTACTTCCCCTCCATGTGGCATAGCCGTGGGACACCCTGTATATATAGATTACTTACCTACATACTACTTACCTATCTACGTTTTCGAATAGCTCTAAACGTTGAGAAAAATTTCTACGAACTTACTAAAAAAAAAAATTTTTGCAGGTTCCGCTGGACAATCCTGTTGGAATAAGAAGAATTCTTAATCGTATTACTAGTTAAAAACGTAATAAAATGGAAAATATACCTACTGTTCTAATTAATGATAAAGTTTTATTTACCTACTTATTACATGCTGATTATCTACTATAGTATAATAAGGACTTGGTTCGGTTGGTTTTGTTTGTTGGGCCTTTTCAAGTCCACAAACCAACCGAACCAAGTTCTTAATAATAAGTACTTAAGGTCCAAGACACAGAGCTGCCCGCGAAATTCAAATTTAATTTGGTTTTTCGCCATTTATAAACGAATACGACAAAGTAGGCTTATGGTATTCAAATTGCGATAATGACAGTATCATCTTCACAGGTTTATATACTAATCTTAACGTTAAAGTATCCAGTTTAAGAAATTAGTCAAAATAATGAGTTTGACGTGAGCTACTCACAAATTAGTCATTATTTTGATTAATTTCTTAAACTGGATACTTTCACGTTAAGATTAGAATATAAACCTGTGAAGATGATACTGCCATTGGCGCAATTTGAATACCATAAGCCTACTTCGTCGTATTAGTTTACAAATTGCGAAAAACCAAATTAAATTTGAATTTCGCGGGCAGACCCCTCTCTTGGGCCTTAATAGTTAATGACATTATTAATCATTATTGTGATAAAATTATACGAGTACGTATCACGGTACTTGTTTTAGGTGAAATTGTCGATATTTCGATCTAGTTGCATAACAAAATATTTTTTGATTCCTCCTTGAGTTCCATGCTCTTTTTTATTTTTTCGGTGTTTTGTCTTATTTGTTTTTTTATTTGATGCCTTTGAATCCAAATTAATAAAGAGCCGGAAACTTTTTTAGTATGGTTACATACTAAATAAAGGCAGAGTGTGAAAAATAGCGTTAACATTTTTGAACACTTTTTAATTAAAAATTCATATTATTTACTGTAACTTGGTCCTACGTTGCTTAAAGATTCAATTCAATTATTAAAATCGTTAAAGTAAAAAATCGAACATAAATACAACACTAAAAATAAAGCTGGCAACCTGGCAACATATTTTTGGAGTTTGACAAATGACATTTGCATCTGTCAAATTACAATCACAGGGATTAAAAAACGAACTGGGATTAAATTGATTTTATACTGTGTAAAATTTCCGTCGGTAATTTGTCCCAAGAGAATATAAAACTATAAACAATTCTGTGGATTTATCCAGAAGATGTTCTGTAGCCTATAAATTTCAAACTCGCCATAAAATACAATGGCAGATATTTTGGATATATTGGATATTGAGCAACCTGGAGCATCTGAAATTACAAGAGAGAGTATTATTCACGGCGACAAGGCAAAGAAGAAGTATGTTACAGCCAAAGCGGTGCGACGCCCTGAAGGCATGCACCGGGAAGTATTTGCCCTCTTGTACAATGACAACAAGGACTTACCGCCACTACTGCCCACAGACACTGGTTAGTTAGTAAATTATGAACTTCTAAAGATTAGATTCATATAAGATTGCTTTTACATTCACTACATCAATACTATGCAAAAAAATCTATACATCAGTCTGCAACATGGCATTAGCTTGCTTTATAGTTTATAGCTACGCGCTTATAACCTATTATGTGTTCCAATAATCATAATATCATGACCATGAGCATATAACAGATGCAAAATCAGTTTTCTTAATTTGGATTATTATTTTAGGCAAAGCATACAAACAAACAAAAGCAAAGCTTGGTATGAGAAAAGTCAGAAAGTGGGTATGGGCTCCGTTTACTAATCCCGCTCGTAAAGATAATGCTGTGTTTCATCACTGGAAAAGGGCGGCAGATGAGGCAAAAGAATATCCATTTGCACAATTCAATAAGGTAATGTAATAAAAAACAATAATATAATTTTGTACATCTAAGAAACTACAGTGTACACTGTACATACTAAAAACTTCAGGTACTTTTTTTATTTCTAGTTTTTGTTTTCAAATTTTTCAATAGAGATGACTATTTTGACAGAACCCTTTTAGGTTTGATTAAAAAGAAAAGGGTATAATGATAAATCAAAAAGGATTAAGTAATAGATATGTTATATGAGTTTACCATTGTAAATATGCATTTTGTTCCATAGCAAGTATCAATACCATCATATTCTGAGTCAGAATACAACCAATATTTAAAGTCTGAAGATTGGAGCCAAGCAGAAACTGACCATTTGATTGATCTGTGTCAGAGATTTGACCTCAGATTTATTGTGATACATGATCGCTGGGACCGCGCTGCTTTTAGAGACCGAAGTGTGGAGGATCTAAAAGAAAGATACTATAATATTTGTGCTATTTTGAGCAAGGTAAGATCCAAATAAGTTTATTTTAAATACTAAGCAAGTTGGAAAGTTGCTCTAGGTGTATTTCCCAATTGCCAAGTAAAATTTAACAGATGAATTTTGATGTTTTCATAGTTTTTGTATTGGCAAACTGTCAGAATATCAAATTTGTATATAAGTTAAAGTTTAATAGGGTATGGTGAAATAGGCCCTCAGTATTTTAGGAACTAATGTGATTTTGCTGCATCATTTGAGTAATGAAACCTCTACCTGACCTATATTTGTAGCAGATAATTCACAATTTAACTGTCATCTGCTTTGTTCATTAAAATCTATATTTTAACAACTATTGTTTAACAGAAAGATAAATAATCTCTAATATTTATGTAATAAGGTAGAGTCTTAGAGACATCCTATTTCAAAAGTTCCTACTACTTGTACTAAGTTGGAATCTCAAGATATACTATTCCCAGCTATCACTAGCAATTTCCTTCTACATCTCTCCATCTCATATGTCATTAAAAGTAAACCACACCCTCTGGGTGCAACTATGCACAAATTATAAATTGAATTCAAACAAATATCTAAATGGAGCTTGATACTACTATAAGCCTTATTTTCTCTAAAGCACAATTCTTTGAATTTTTAGGTAAAAACAAATCCTTGGTCCAACACAGTGACCATGGTGAATGGAGAAAAGCGGATATATCATTACGATGCTGAACACGAGAGAAAAAGGAAAGAGCAATTGAAAAGACTCTTTGACAGGACACAAGAACAGGTTACTCCAGATACAAATATTTTCAATCAATTTCTTAACCTGTTTACACAATATCGTAACCAAATTATGCCAACTTTTACAAATGCAATATTGGTTTATTAAAAAATAGGTAAAGTTTAGACTCATACTACATTATTGACACTTTTAGATTGACGAAGAACAAATGTTGTTAGCTGAACTGAAAAAGATAGAAGCACGTAAACGAGAAAGAGAAAGGAAGACTCAGGATTTGCAAAAGTTAATATCCAGAGCTGACAGTGGCCATATTGTCGCGAACAGCCAACCCAACATTGTCAATGACGGACCTAACACCCCCACAAGTGCTGTCTCCAACATTGCAAGAAGGCATGATAGAAAACTACACAAGAAAAAACTCACGTCACAACAAAGGCCAATCCGCACTGTAGAAGCTGTGGTGAGTAAACTGTACATGAAACTCAGTTGTGTCTCAATCAGATATTCTGCTCAACATTATTCAATTTATATAAACTATTTGAGGGACGTCAACTTCATCTTCAAGTTCCTGGGATTCTTCTCAGCAAGTAGGCTCCTATCGCCCATTTTGAGTTGAGGGATGTGTGGTCTAGTTGTGACAGTGCATATCTAATGATCATGCTGGTTAAACATCATTGACCACGGGCCAGTAACTGGATGTGTGACTGAAGTTGATTGTCCAAGTGCCTCTGAGAGCATGTTAAGGCATTTTCCTGGTTATTATTACTAATATCTGATATAACCACTAAACCTAAGAATAGACAACTCATTCCCTTAATTGTAAGTGATTTTGTTATAGACTGTGGAGTGGTCCGGTATTAAATTTCCTGAAGCCCGCGGGACAGGAGTATGGTTGAGATCGCAGCGCATGAAGCTTCCACCTGGTGTTGGGCAACGTAAATCCAAAGCTCTTGAGCAAGAACTACGTCTTATGAATATTGGTATGCTAATTCACTTGCAAGTAAAATTAAGAGCCTTATTGATAGAATAGTTAGCATGTTCGACTGAGGATGACGAGGTCCTGAGTTTGATTCCTGGGCCAGTTCAATAAAGGGTCTTTCTGACTAGAAATTCTCAGTACTTGCCCGGGGTTAGGAAGTAGGTGGAGTCAGTCTCCTGCCTCAGAGAGTACATAAAGCCATTGGTCCTTCACTTGATCTCTCTTCGATCATGTTGGATTGTTGGATCCTCATCATCAGGATTTCAGAGTGAAGGAATAGAGTGTGCACCTTTGTTTGCATGCACACTTGTACACTAAAATATCTATACATATAATAAAATTATAGAAAAGTGGTGTCTGTACAATGGAAATATATAAAAAAAAAAGTAGCAGGGGTTGTTATTATATCGATGCCGAACCCGAAATTGTAATTAATTTTTTTTTTGGTCTGTTTGTCTGTGTGTTTGTGCACGCTAATATCAGAAACGGCTTATTCGATTTAGATACGGTTTTCACTAATATATTGTAGTAAGCTTCACTTAACATTTAGTGTTTATTTCATGTCAATCAGTTCATAAATAAAAAAGTTATGTCAATTTAAAAAATCACGGCGAACATTTTAACGTACAGAGTACGTACTACACGCCTCGCGCCTGAGCGTCGACGGTATATGTAATTCAAAATATGCTGCCCGAAAAGTCACTATTCCACGCGAACGAAGTCGTGGGCACAGCTAGTTGTTAATAAATTAACTTGTTCAGTTTCTTTAAGATATAGTTAAAAATATTCTCTTCTATCTCATTCAATAGAGCTAATAAATAACATTTTGTTTAAATTTTAGATATTGCACCAACTCCTACCGAAGCAATTTGTAAACATTTCAATGAACTACGTTCTGATCTAGCACTTTCATTGGACCTTAGAAATGCATTGGCTTCATGTGAGTTTGAATTACAAGCCTTACGCCATCAGTATGAAGCTCTTAACCCCGGAAAGGTAACTTGGAACTACTTATTTCTTATGTTATTATCGAAAGTAAACAAGTAACAAATAAATACAGATATTTTTAAATTGTGTATCTCTTAGTCTCAATCCATCAATCCACACAAAGTTGTCAGCATCAGGTAGTCTAACTTTAGTACAGACATTTAACACACTTTTGAAAATATCAACAAAGTTGATTCTTTATTGTTTGGTTATAAACTTTGAAAATAGTGATCATGAAACCAAAATGCATCATTGTACTAGGATAAGCAACCAGTGTGTGTCCTTTATTTATTAACTTATTTTATTTTTATTTATTTTTACAGACTTTGAGCATTCCAGCATCAATATGCAACTCAACTGCAGATGGAGAAGCTAAACCCATTGGAGAAATAATTGATGTTGTTGGTTCCCCTAGTGCTCTGAATACAACTATTTAATGTTTTACTACTCATTAAAATTGTCATGATCGTAGAACAACGACGTATCTGCATTGTATCAACTTAATAGTATAGCCATTTGAAATAATTTCCGAAATTTTGCTATCATAACTGATTAAATAAAAAATCTGTCGCAATTTCACATACACTCATTAAAAAAGTTATGTTTTAAAATAGAAAACAATTGTTAATTAAATGTCCAAATATTCCAGTCACTTTGGACTTTATGCAAATCCGTCAACTGTTCTACAAATATGATGAAATGAACTGTACAATAGTTGGTTATTGGTTAATAACTTATAAGATTCATTACATCAAATTAGACTTAGGCCTTAAACCTGTATTGCAATTTAAAATAATTAAATAGCTACTTAAACTTATTTTTGCATCCCACATTTTATACTAACTATATTTTTATTCTATAAAACAACAGACTATTAAATGTGTTACAATATTTGTGACTCAAGTAGCATTATCAGTTACAATCATACAAATAAACACAGTGCATGAATTTAATACTTTGCTAAGCCACAAGTATCATTTACTATTTTTAGCATAAGTTTAAGTCCATCAGTCAGCATTGATTCCTTTAAAATTTATGTGCAGGTATATTAAGTCGCACACATGCAATTATAGTATATTATAAATAATTAGGATTTATTTTATTCGATGACAAGATAGTCCTTGACTGCAATCTCACCTGATGGTAAGTGATGATGCAGTCTAAGATGGTAGCGGGCTAACTTGGAAGGGGTATGGCAGTGTACTCATACCCCTAAATGGTTTCTACACGCCATCGTGCCGGAATGCTAAATCACTTTGTGGTATGTCTTTGACGGTAGCGTGGTAACTTACCACGGCCAAAGCCTCCCACCAGACAGTGAATAAAATTTTGAATGATTTGTTAGATTCAATAAAACAAAATGATAAGGTATAAATTAATTACAAATTTCATAAAATATCAACCTAAACAGCCCCTTTTGGGGCGCCATAAGCATCTGGCATCCTTTCAATTGTATACTTATGCTGTGCCACATACATTATTGGCACACCTGGTATCTTTCTGAGTCTTCTTTTCAAGTCTTTATCATTTGTAGCTACAATGTAACATTTATGTTGTGTTACTCTCTGTACTATACAATCATCTGCATATGTTCCCTTGTGCAAGCATGCAATTCTTTCAAATCGAGGGTCTTTTATTATCCTTAATGCTACCCGATATTTTCTTCCAAGCTTTTCTAGCTCTCCTAAAACACAGTCTGTGATATATGGAATACATTTCGCATACAAACAATCCATCATGTTCTGTACTATGTCTAATTTATTTTTTATAGAGAAATTTATGAAATTTGTATCAATAAGGATGTGATATGGTGGACCCAGTTGCGTATTATATTGAAAGAATAGAGCTGAGCTGGTTTGTGGGACTTCGCGAATCTTAACTTCGTGCACATCAGTTTTTTTCTTTGGGTCAGCTCTTTCCTTGGCTTTTATTCTACTATCTCTTGGATTAATAAGTTTTTTCATTTGAGCAAATCTTTTCTCAACAATTTTTCTGGTCTTCCGCTGTTTTCCCTGTAGAAACAAACAAAAAAAAATATTAATAATAAAAAGAACAGCATTTTGGAGATACTAAGTATGCCAAACAAACATACCATTTTCATTCACTTGTAACACTTATTGTATAAATATGGTAGTAGTGTAGATATAAAATTACAAAGTAAAGATTTCTAGCACTAGCACTTAATAACACAATAATACAATAATTATTATTACAACGGCACTTGTGATTTTAGGTTAGGATTATTATCACGAGGCTAAATACTCTTTGATTTATCCATTATATTTTTAACCGACTTCTAAATTCTAATATTAGGGTGACCAACCCAATTGCTAGCACTGCACCAGTTTATTCGCACCTTGGCAAAAAACATTAAAATATAAGTTTCTGATTGTGGTTTTTAAATTTTCAGATTAAAAATATTTAGGGGAATTCATATTTTTCACAATCGCAACCTTTCTAATCTGGAATGTTTTAAAATGACGTCAGTATCGTAGTTGAAAGATATCGTTCTGGAGTTCCCGAAGATTTTCGGCCATTTTGACTCATCGACGTTAAGGGTCAGTACTTACTTAATAATGATTTAACTGTGGTTTTATTTGAGTTTTAATAATATAATTGTTTTCAATTGATTTTCTAAGTATTATTAGTTACTAATTCAAAAAGTAAATGAAATTTTCCCGTTATTTCATTGCAAAACAAGGGGTGTCAGTATCTGGTTACAAAATTTGGAGATTTTCCTGTTTATTAACACTCCGAAGCGATTCGATTCCCTAGCAGACTAGGAGTCTGTAGACGATCTTAACAAGTGTGTGTAAACTGTCCATACTCTGGAGTCTAAATTCTTTAAGACCCATCACACGAAAAGAACCAAGAAGTTCTCTGACTTTACTCTCAAACTGATGGAAGACAGACAAGAAATGAGACTTCAGTCGTCAGCAGACGCGGATGCCTACTGGTAGGTTAATAGGCAGATCTCTAAGAAAAGAACTCGCGACCTGCGGGCCTTGAATACCAAGTATCTTAAAGATACCATCTAGTGGAACAGAAGTTCCATTCCAAAGTGTCCGTGAGAGATCTATCTATCGGACAGAGCCAGCTGACGCGGCTGAAAACTGACGAAGGCTGTCACATTTCTTCTCCACCTGAGGTATGGATAGAGGTTGAAAGTTCTATGGGCAGTTATTTATCACGAAACAATAATCATTCAGCGGACGATGGAGAGAGCTATGCTCGGAGTATCCCTGCGAGATCATATCAGAAATGAGGATATCTGTAAGAGAATCAAAGTCACGGACATAGCTAAGCGAAACTGAAGTGGAAATGGGCGGGCATATAATTCGAAGAGCTGATGGTCGATGGGATCCCATGGTGTTGGAGTAGCGATCCCGTACCGGGAAGCTAGGTGGACCGACGACATCAAACGAGTCTCAGAGAGCCGCTGGATTCAGGTAGCGTAAGACCGAGGCCTGTGGAAGTCCATATAAGAGACCTTTGTCCAGCTGTGGACGTCTGTCGTTTGATAAAGACTATGTTTACGTTTTCTTATTAAATATGTAAGGGTGTTTGTTTTAAATATAATAAATATAAAAAAGTTAAGTCACCTACAGTTACTATAAGAATTTCCGTATATTATTTCGTAATAAAATCTATATTCTAAAAGACTTCCGTAGGTAGCCTAGCGTTATATTTCCCTTAAACTCTATTAAAATCTGAGTGTTGATAATTGGATAATTTTGTGCCCATAACTGGTAACAAATGTGCGAATAATTGGGGACTGGGTCATTTTTCAATCTTATTTAAAATTCTAGTTGATTTAAGCAAAAAAATTTCAATATCTTCATTAATTATATATTTTATTAAACAAGTAACCTAATGAACACATGGATTTATAGAATTTGGTTAAATTTATACTTAAAAAACATATTTAAAATAAGATAAACTCTTAAAGTGCCCATAATTGGGTCTGCCACCCTATATGTGTTTCCAAAACACACAGCATTGATTGAAGAAGCATCCATAGATTCTACCTGAATAGTACATGCTAGCTTACTTTACCTGTGTCTCTTGCACTTATCTGTACCCTTTCACGCCACAGCAGAGCGCGCCAAATGTTCTGTCAAAGCGCACCTGTCAAATGTCAACTCATAGCGTTTGTAGATTTTGCCGCAAAAACATGCAAACTTTAAACGTAAAGAGAAATTAATTAAATACTGAAGCGAGTTAAGCTGTTTTTATAGTAAGTGAGTGTTGCTTATTATTCCTGGGCTGTGTTTACAAGAATAGGGGCCCAACCCGCGCGAAAGGAACAAGCTAAGTCGCGTCAGTGAGAGATCGGACGCCGCTGTTTCGAACGAAGTGTGTCATCTCGACATCACTCTGGTAGTTCCAGTGAAGGTGTCTCTGTTTCATCTTCGGAAGATGAGCAGGGGTGTGGTTCATCACCACCCAAGAAACGCCGTAGATTTGATAACTTACGCACTACCCGTGTGTCTCGGGACCAAAGGGTCGATTCTGTATTAAACCAGGTAAGATTTTCTTCTGGCTATTTAATCCAGTTTCTGCATTAAGTACTACATTATGCTGCTGCCAATCAAGATTCACTAAGCCAAAGTATCCCTGCCCCCAGTACCAAGAAAGACCAAAGTTCACAATCTTCATTTCTGATTAATCTTTGTATGAGCACAGACAGGTTTCAGTTGGGTGATTATAAACTGACTTTGTTGAAAGGAGGATTATTCCCCGTTCAAAGAAAGAAAGGCTTATAAGGAATCAGTTTCAACATTTTGAAACATAGGCAGTGAAAGGCATGCAATACAAGTCAACATTAGGGGGTTATTCGGTATGTCCAGGTTTTGTATCACTTAAAGATAATGAAAAGTTGTGCGATTTTAACAAAACAAAGATTATTTAGCTTCTGCCGAAAGTAGGTTAGCAGTTTTGATTATTGCTGAATTAGAGCGGCAGGAATTATTGAAACAGGGTTTGCAGGAGCTACTTAATTAGACTGCTGGGAACCCTGGTAACTTAAATTCGTCAAGTCGTCTTGAGAAGGTGTTGACACTGCTGGGACCAGTTTTCCCTTCTTCATAAATAATCGGAAAAGATGATGCAGATAATAAGTGACAAGCCTTGCAACTAGTTATTCAAGGCATGTAATTAAACAGGCTTCTATTTAATAGCAATATTCACCTCTAAAAATATACATGGTCCTCTAAATTACTAAGTGAGCCACAATCAATGTGCCTCTGAAAAATACTGTTTTAGCCACTATACATTTTGAATATAAGCTTCTATAAATACAATTCAGCATAATAGCACAGCAACAGCAAATGATAGGTATGTACGTAAATTAAAGAAATTAAACAGTGATAATTTTTTGACTTAGGTAGGTTTACAATCCCAATAGAACCTAAGTGCCCGGCCTGCGGCCGGGCACCTGCATTTTTATGTATAACCCTAACCTAACCTAACTTGTATCTGTGGCTGGGTTAGTGAATTGGATGGCGATGTATTAATCTGTTGGCCAAGAAATAAAAATTGTGGCTCTTTAATTGATGTTTTCTTTGGAATATTTTGTTGCTATTGGGAAAAAGGTGAGTTAGTTTATTAGAAGCTTCATCATTTCTCCCTGACTAAGTTATAAAATTAGAAGCTAGGTTTGGTGGCCAAAAAGTCTGCAGCTCGACTTATTATAACCCGTTATTCAATCGCTGGGAGGGTCAAACATTGCTGAATAACCTAGAATACATAGAAGATTTTTAAGAAGTTTTCAATTAAAATTGCTTTTGATGTTTATTATATATTTTTTCGACTAACAAATTGTTTAGGTACATGATACACAGATTTTATTGAGAATGTACCACAGAGAATAATCGCTCCATTTTGCAGATAGCCATAGAACACATAATGGTTACATAGTATTCTTTGACTGCAGTGTTGCCAACCCTTAACAAATATGCATAATTATCGCATACAGAAGGGAAAGGCAGTGTGACCAACGTAGGCGATTCATCGCCATTTAGGCTACTTCATACCATGGCTATTTAAATTACCTAGCCAAATTACCAAAATGTCGTCGCAAACTTATCTGTTTGCGCTTATTAGATCTACTTCTACATGTTCCGTTTGCACAAACTTTTATTTTTTATTATTTATTTTGAAATAATGATTTGATTGAGATGTGAGTTTGAATCTATTAGGATATTTCCCTTAAGTGTAGGGTAACACTTTAATAAATAATAAAAAAATCATATTATTATTATATTTTGGCGTTTGGGCTACTTTAGGCTACATCAGACATCAACTGAAATTCGGCTACATTAGGCTACTTAAGTTGTGAAAAATGGCGACCTTAGGCCTTGTGGTGTTGGAAACACTGGGGAAAGGATAACATTGCTTAATACCCATTTCAAACTCCAGTTTGGAACTCCCGCTTCCTGTCCAAGATGACCTGACCAAACATTTTCAGTATGGTCTCAGGCAGACGTGGTAGAGTTCCTACAAGAAGACAAGACAATTGGATGTTGGATATAGACCTTCAACAGGCCTATTTTTATCTGCCTATTGCAGAGGTCACACCATCGGGTCTCGGAGACCATCAATATTCTGGAGAGCCTCAACTGCCATGTAAATTACCAGAGGTCTGGGACAACACCCTTTTAGTACCCCTCTAGTACTATGTACTAGTACTATGAACTTACCTCCAAAGAAGGTAGCAAGCATAGGAGAGGTTGTATCAAGGAGCATAAAGAGGATCTTGTACACTATAAGAGATTCAAAAGGTATTAGGACTCCTGAATTTTGCAAACTAAGAGATGACTTCTTGACCACAGTCGCATCGGATGCGGGCTGGGTGCTCACTTGAATGAGAAATATCTAACAGGCAGGTGATTAGTACCCCTAGAACGTTGGCACTATTAAATAAAGGAGCTGTTTGCAGTGTGTGGTGCACTACTACAAAAGACTTCCTCAGGAATGCACACACAGACAACGTAACACTTGTGGCATAGGGAACGAGGGCGGACTTCGACCCTTAGCCCTGCTCGAATTAATGATAAGGCTCCGGGAGCTTACCAAAACATCACACTATCGGCGGCGTACCTCCCGGGGAGGTATAATGGCATAGCCGACCGCCTGTTAAGAAATCGACCAGTGCCGGAATGGTACTTGTTGCCCCCGGCCTCGGAGGCCGTATACAGGTTTTGGGGCATTCCAGAAATCGACTTATTCGCTTCAAAAGAGGCCGCTGTAGTAGATCACTACACTATGTAACATGGGACCCCAGATATGGGTCAGCCATTTTCTGTGAAGCGTGCAGTCAACCCTGGAAATTCGGTATTTCCACCCAACTTAATTCCATGGGTGCTACGCCAACTCAGCGCAGTGACAGGGATTTATCTAGTAATAGTGTCCCATTGGACGCAATGCTTTTGGCTAGCAGTCTTGAAGGCGCAAGCTCTCCCAGAACCAGTACCAATAGAGGACCTGCACAGGAACCTGATAGACCTCGCAACAGGCAGGAGTCCTCCCCAGGTGGAGAAGCTTGAACTTCTAGCATGGAAGGTTGGGGGTGTATAAATAAGATAGCACATTGGTCTCCACAGGAGATTCGAAAGCATTTTGTAAAGGTTGATTTGAATAAGAATTATTCTATTCTCTCAGGCGAGACTCAACATTACCTACATATAAAGCGTCAATTAGACGTTGGGTTTCTTGGTGTGAGTTTAACTTTAATTGACTTAAACCAGCTACATGAACCATGATAAATTGGGTGAAAACAATTTTTTAGAGAGGTTGGAATAGAGGCATTTCCAGGCAGTTCACCAGTTGCTTCAAGAAGCCTTTTAGATAATAGACCTGTCGAGGAGATATTAGAGAGAGCTAATTGGAGGAGTTTCCAAATCTTTAGAAAGTTTTTATAGAAAAGGGTCTAATCTAAGTAGTACTAATAATGGGGATCAGTTGTTAGATAATTTCATAGTTACTTCATTTTTGTTCTTCTAGATTTCTAATATTGATGCAGAAGAAAGAAGTTTAGTTAATTCAGAGAATAATTACAATATATCAGTGTTTATGCATTAGATTTTTCATCTAATCATATGATTTTTGCAGGAGAATCTTGATTTTTATTTTTTATAATATTCTTAAAATCTGTGCCCAGTTGGCGGGCCTGATTCCCACTGCTTGAGAATTGAATTGAATTATAATATGCTTTAGAAGTTCTATAAGTAAGTAGAGGTTCCTACAGAAGTTTTGAGCTCAGTAGAGTCTTTGTAGAGAATTAATTAATTAGAAATTTGTATGAGAAGAACAGTGATTTTCTTTTATAAAAATTTTTTGATCTCACAATATTTTAATAGTAGGGTGATTATTTTCCCTTGGATTTCTGTTGTTTGTTGATTTATATAATTAATAGATGTTTTAGGTACATAACTACTATTAGTTGTACATGGATAACAACTAACAAGATTTAATATTTTGTCTTTCAGAGCTGAAATAATAGGCCTAGAGAGATATAATTTTATATTTTTGTTTTCAGTATCACATAGCGTTTGTAGTAAGTACTCTTTCACCAGCAGATATCAAACAGATCTTCAATCAATGCTGTGTGTTTTGGAAACACATATAATATGACTGTTTTGCATTCCAACAAAACAGTTATTATGTGTGTGAAAAAACACACAGCATTAGAGCAAGGTGCTTGCTGGTGACAGCTGGTGATGATTGAAGACTATGAGTTGACATTTGACAGGTGCGCTTTGACAGAACATTTGGCGCGCTCTGCTGTGGCGTGAAAGGGTACAGATAAGTGCAAGAGACACAGGTAAAGTAAGCTAGCATGTACTATTCAGGTAGAATCTATGGATGCTTCTTCAATCAATGCTGTGTGTTTTTTCACACACATAATAACTGTTTTGTTGGAATGCAAAACAGTCATATTACTGATTTAACGGCTCTGGGTCCTAGGTCTTTTGTATTTTTGCTTCTTTAGATTTATTTAACCACAGATTAATGATCCTAAATATCGATATGAATATTCCACAGGAACATTCATCCTTGGCTTTGAAAATTCCTTCTTCGTACATAGGTTGGTAGTATTGTTTCTATTTGAAAGTTGGCTAAAATTGAGCTACACTGCTATAATCGCAATGGCTCGCGAAAAACCAATGTACTAGAGTACCTACCAAGAGAATATAATCACTCCGTTTCTTTAGTTTCTTGTAGTGAATAGTAGGTAGGTACCAGGGTTCCCAATTTAGGGCTTTTAGCCCCAAATTTAGGGCGGAATTTTGCTTATTGGGATTTTTTTAGGGCCCAAAAAAATTTAGGGCTATTTTTAGGGGCATAAATAAATTATCAAGCGTCACATAATTGACTGACCAAAACGAGTAAATAAAGCAAAACGTCTATGGTATTCCGGAATAATATGCTTAAAATCGTTTTATAGCTAAAGCGTTTTGAAAATATTTCAATAAGTACATTAGCGTTGAACACGCTTTTTCGATATATAATTCCTTTTTCATTTTAAAACGTGATGGTGGATCTTGCGTTACTTTTACTCCATCTCCAAAAAATATTACAGTTATAATGTAAACATATTGTATGACTATAAGAATTCCGAATAATGTAATTAAAATTAAGTTATATTATTTTTATTTACCTCAATAAAACGGGAAACTTATTTAAACATTAGCCTTGAATGGGAACAAGATACAGGGGTTTTTTTGGGGCTTTTAGGGTTATTTAGGGGTATTTCATGTTGATGTTAGGGCTAATTTTTTTTAAGAGTTGGTAACCCTGGTAGGTACTAGCAGCACCACAGAAGCACAGGTTAATTAATAATTGTCAATCAGAAAGTTTATGAAAGTTAACAATAATTTAGTTTGTTAAAAATTATTGGAAATTTAATTGATTATAGGAACAGATATGATTATAGATTACTATATATTTATTTAGTAATCTATGTGCAAGGAACATAATACTCTGACGAGTCTATGTGGAAGCTGTTGCTGCAAAACGCAGGTACTTTGCGTGATCAATAAATTACTTTATCCCAAATAAAGAAGACTAGGCGAAGCTGAGAGGGCGAAGAGAATTAAATCACCTTTTCAAGTTTTAAATAAACTTTTGTTTCATCCACAGTTTAGCTAGAAATATGCAACGTGAAGAGAAACAATTAGAAGCAACCTTACATGCGATACTAAACAGAGTGAATGATCTTAAAAGTGCTATCCAGGCCTTAATTACGAAACTAGAAACTGAATATGAAACCATAAACTGGCCTACGTTTCTGGATAATTATGCCATTTTATCAGGCCATGTAAGTCACAAGCATTCCTATATTATATGTAAGAATACAACTGTTTTCCCCTCATTCAAGCATTAACGGATCGACGTGACTTTCTGCATGAGTATAGAAGTCGCGGCGAATTACCTTTTCCTATAAAAACTGAATTACACCTTACTCCTTTGATAATTGTATACCAGTCGAAGAGAATTGAGTCCAAATTCGTTTAGCCATTCTATTATTGTACGATAAGCCTAATATGAGGCAGTTTTTTCAAAATTACAGGCAGACACTTCCATTTCATTTATGTAAAGATTGTTGCATAAAGCACAAAATATAACAAATATTTGCAACATCCTTGCTGCCTCAGCTTAGCTCCAAGACTGAAATTTTCAATTCTCATGTCTATCCCATTCTGAATGTGCACAAATTATGAAATCACTTTGTCATTAGTTGACAGGTTTAAGTAAAATATTACAAGCTGAGATGGCTCCATCATTGAAGTCAGTGGTAGTATTGCCGCTGCAGCTGGGATGTGAGCGAGATGAGGAGCTTGCACGTCTGACAGAGGGTCGTGTTCCGGCTTGCACTCATGACCTGGTGCCGGACTTGTTGCGTACCAAACCTGAGCCTCAGGCTGAACAGAGGCTACAACAGCTTAATCATAAAGCAAGCACACTAAATTTTGATACTGCACAGGTAAAATTATACATAAAGCCTAAATTTTGACCTACCTGCTGTCCACCATTTTGAACTTTATTTTCAAAGTAGCAGCTACTCATTAAACATGCATTTATCAGTAGCTGGCATCAATACACACAAGTATTGTTGTAAGACACCTTCTAAGCTATCAAAGTTGTAACAGTGGTGCTATCAGTGAATAGACTTAACATCAAAATGGTATATAGTATATAGGTTAGGCTCCATACAATTTATATCCCTTTTGATATATGCCTTTCCCACAAAGGTAATTTTTTAATGATCGATGTAATTGTACCTTATTACCTTAGTTATATATTTTCATTTTATTATCATAGTAGTGTTATTGTATGTGCCCTCAGACCCTGGGGGGATATTCACTATCTCTGGCTATCATTTAGTTGCCAACGAAAACTCAAACACTGAATATGTGTGAAGAAATGGGGGTTTGACAATTCTCAGTTGGCAACTTTCTATTGTTTTTAACAGACCACTGGAAATGTCAAAAATAGAGAATCCTCTGAAACGGAACTATCATTTTTTACTTTTCCTGAATCCTTTTCACTTTAATAAAGAGAGTATTTCAATCTTAATTAACTTTTAACAGAAACAAGTTGCTCAATTTACCAAAGTTGTGAGCCATGTGTGGGAAATAATATCCAAAGGTCGAGAGGACTGGGAAGGAGAATCTATGAGATCTGCAGGTACGTAGATACAGTGTTAGATTCACTTGATGATTCACAAGCACTTTTATTTGGTTCTAAATCTCAGTACACTATCAATGGTTCCTACCTAAAAATGTTTTATAATTTCAATTTTTTTAATTTTGACAAATGTAAAATTCTACATTTTTATGTTATGCCTACCTATTTTAAGATAACCTATATATATCTTGTATCTGGAAGGAACTATCCTCTGCAACACAGGTTTTCCTAGTGCGGAGGGTAGGGACCAATAGAAATATGTATGTAAATTTTCATATGTCAATAAATAAATTCTTATTTAAAAATAAAATTCAAAAGGAAATAAAAATGATTTGAACATAATATAACTCTGTCTACAATACAATTTTGTGCTATAATTTAAAAACCATGTTTTTTTACCACAATTAAGAAATACTGTGCCTACTTATCTAGATTTGGTTATTTACTTTTCATGTTTCATAATATTTTACTTATTTTCAGGTATGCAGCCTACACATAGTATTGCAGACACTCATGCATTAGTCACAGCAGTTGGAACTGGAAAAGGACTGAGGCCTGGGATGCCCCCCAGTCTACCACCAGGGGTAGGGGCCCCTGGCATGGGCCCCACTCGTGGGCCCACCCCCCAGATGGGCCCTGCTGCACCAACCATGCCCAAGGCACCATCAGCTATCAAGACTAATATCAAAGCAGCTAATCAGATACATCCTTATCGACAATAAAACTTGTTCAATGAAAAATAGATCGACAACAGTAGCTGAAGCACAAACATTTTAACTTTTGAATAGTAAAAGTGAAGTAAATGCCAGCAAGAAATTTATGAAACTAGCTGATGCTCGCGACTTCGTTCGCGTGGAATTAGTTTTCAAGATCCCGCGGGAACTATAATTTTTTTCGGGATAAAAAGTAGCCTATGTTCTAATCCAAGGTACAATCTATCTTCATTTTAAATTTCAGCCAAATCGGTTCAGTAGTTTTTGAGTTTATTCATTATAAACATACACACAAAAATACAAATCTTTCCTCTTTATAATAGTAGTGTAGATTGGAAGTGCTCCTGTCATTTTCATACAAAATTTCTTGCTGATGTTAACTTCACCTTTACTATTCGAAAGTTAAAATGATCGTGCTTAGGCTACTGATGTGTGACTACTGTCACTAAAGGCGCATTTTCACTAGGCGACATGTCGCAGATACTTGTCGCTCGACATTCACGTAGTTGTCTCTGCAAAAGTTGTGGGAAAGACATTGGTCTTGCGACATATGAATCGTTCACATTGGCCAGTTGTGATCAGTATATCGCCCGAGGAAGTAGTGTTGTTCAGTGCAGCTTTTTACACTACTGCCATTTTCGGAACATAAAGCGACACACGTTCTCACCACTCAAAGCCAGTCCGACGACTGTCGAGGGACACGAAGGTCGCGCGTTGACGCTCGTAGACCATCGACTAGCGACAAGTTGCGCGACCCGTAAATGTCTCAAGCGACGTCTGACGACGTCGGGCGACATCGCGCGGGATACGTGAATTTCGTGTAGAGTAACAGAGTATTTTTTTTATTTTTATTTTTATTCTATGACAAGATAGCCCTTGACTGCGATCTCACCTGATGGTAAGTGACGATGCAGTCTAAGATGGTAGCGGACTAACTTGGAAGGGGTATAGCAGTGTAAATTCAACCCATACCCCTAATCGGTTTCTACACGCCATCGTGCCGGAACGCTAAATCGCTTGGCGGCACGTTGACGTAGCGCAACAAATGTCCCCTAATGAAAATGCGGCTTGACAGTTACTTAAACTAATTGAAAAAGTAGATACATTATCGTATATCACTAAATTCGGCGCTGGCGGGTAGCTCGAGTGTGGCCGTAGTGTAAATTATTCAACACGCTCGGGCACGTTGCCCGAGATATGTGGATTCGATCCTCGCAATTTTTGACGTATTTATAATTTATTTGCATATTCGATGAGTAGGGAAGATTATTATTTATCAGATGCATATTAACCTAATGTTTCAAGTGTCCTGAAGAATAAAATCATATTATTTATTTTCCTACCTGTTGTAGAGAACAATATAATTTAAAGTTATCAATTATACCCTTAATTAATATAATAAATCTTGTGATTTCATAGCAAAAAATAATTACAGCCAAATTAATATATCAAATATAACCCCTTTGCTAACAGCTGTCTATAAAAATAAAATTTAACATTTGACTTTGTATAATTAAAACACTGAAATATTGTATTATCTTAGTAATTTATTAATAAATTAGTTTTCTAAGGTTCCTTTTCTTTCTTTTCTGGCTCTAACATTCAATACAAGCTTAAATGCATGTTTTAAAATAAACAATAATTCTATAACATATTTAAATTGTGTGAATTGCACTTCACAATATTGAACCGATTTATCCATTATAATTATGTTACATCACATAATAAATCCAAAATTATTTATCAATGCTGATCTTGAAAAAATAAAATAATACTTTTATTGTGTGAAACTATTTGGTTAAAAATAAGCGATTATTTCCCACTGCTTAATTAACTGTATTGACCTGTAAAGTAAAAAATAAATGATTAGTACTTATGACAATACACAAAAACAAAGTTTTTATCACAGGTACAGGAGGAGGAACTTTTTATTATTTTTAAGAAATCTAATGCAGAGGCAGTCGATAAGTAAGGTTTAACATGGCATTTACAGCCCTAAATCACTTTAGCCGGTAGGGTACTATCTAGCTACGACCGAAACCTTCTACTAGTTTAGAAATTACAAAATCACAAAATTGATTGCCAAGAATTTAACTTAGTCCTTAGCACATATGAGACCACTACGCAAAGAATGTTGTTTTACTAAATTTTTCATCTCTTCTCTACTAATATAGATGCGATTGTTTATTTTTTTCCCTTCAATCACGCAATAACGGATTGACGTGATACGATAGTTGACCTGGAGAGTGATATTATTCTGGAAAAAAGTGGGTTCCTGTGCGATTTTAAAAACCTAACTGAACTCCTGAACTTTATTTCAATAATAATAAAAAATCTTTTCACTGGTAAAATTATTCCATTGAAAAGCAAAAGGACTAGTGTTCAATACTCACGATGTCGTCAATCTTGAGTATCGCGCGCACAGTCTCGGTGGAGAGCGCGAGCGCGGACGCGGTGACGTGCAGCGGCTGCAGCACGTGCTCGTGGCGCATGTCGGTGACGCGGCCGCGGCGCACGTTCACGCCCGCGCTGCTCTGCGCCGCGCCCGCGTGTGCCGCGCGCAGCTCCGTCACAGTCTCGATCGGATTCAAACCTATGGGTGACATCTCTGTCAGTTCTCTATTTCGACCAACGGACATCACAAGTAAAGTTTTGGAAGATAAATAAAAAATGTAGTTCTAATCGCAATGAGATTGAAGCAAAGAAGCCTACGTATATTTCTTTTCTATGCCCTTGAAACTGTGTGTTTGTCCTATTTTAAATCCCTTGTAAAGGATAAGTAGTCCAAAACATTTCAGGGATAATATAATTTTTGACAACAGAGGTTTATGTACTTCAATCTAGCGGGCCCCCCTAGAATAGATCGATGATACCGGTGGAAACTCCTAGTTTTCAAAATCTTTAATAGCACCAGAGAAAAAACTGCAATGTTACTTTGTTTTGCACTTCACCAGTTCACCAGAGCCACCTATACTCGTAATTTGGTTCCCTTTTTAAAATCCTTAGTAGAATTACTGTATTTATGATAGTTTTATTAACACTAGACATAATAAATCTAGCCTATTTATCCCAGAAAGCTCATCCATTTCACGAGGGAGGTCATGTATGAAGAAAGTCAATAGTGTAGCCCGGATCGGAACGCACCAGCATTCTCGGCGAGCGTGGAGGGGATGACCTCGAGCGCGTCGGCGTAGGCGCGCAGGCAGTAGTGGTCGGCGCCGGGCGCGGCGATGGAGGCGCGCGCCAGGGCCGCCGCCGCCGCCGCCTCGGGCGCGCCGCCGCCCGGCAGCAGCGCGGGCCGGCGCGCCACGCAGCGCACCACGCACAGCGCGTCGTGCAGCGAGCGCGCCGCCTCCGCCACCACCGCGCCGCTCGAGCCGCGCACCACCACCGACACCGTGTGCCCGCCGCCCGCCGCACCCGTCATCTGCCGACAAGTGACTGAACTTCAACAGGCGATCAAAACTGCATCCAAAGCTCGACCAGGGGCCCAAGTCTGCTATTGCAATTGTAGTTCAATTGTCTATCAATGACACTCCAATTGCTATTTTTAGCAATTTTAGACTACCAAAATTGCTAAAAGTAGCAATTGGAATGTCATTGATAGACAATTGAACTACAATTGCATTAGCAGACTTGGGCCCCAGTATGGTAACCACCGAGTAAATTGTTATCTGGAGTTCAATGGGAACTCCAGATTTAACTCGTATATCTCGATTCTACGCGAAACCACACTCGGCCAGAGGAACTGTTTGATTTTACATTTAAGAACATTAACAAACATCAAAGAAATGTTAGGGATATTAATAGGTTTCTACAAGACTAATAAAAAATTTATAAAGCAAAGTAACATCGTGAGTTCGCGACAGCATTTTCGCAAATATTTCGTCATCATCGTAGAACATTGACTGCAGATCGCATTTTATCAAATTTACAGTACAACCATTTGAAATAATTTCCAAAGTTTTGTTATCATAACTTTTTAAATAAAAAAAACCTACAGAAATGAAGTTTCACTTATACCCATTAAAATGGTTCTATTTTAAAATAGTAAACAAATATCAATTGTTAATTAAATGTCCAAATATGACAAAGAGTCATTTTTGGACTTTTTGAAAATCCATCACTGTTTTACAATCATGCTGATTTGTAAATGTAATCTAAATACATGGCTTACATTTCGATCAGACATGACATTGCATAAATCAATTATTATTGGTTATTAAGGTTCTTCGGTGAAATTTTTGCAACCATGGATAATTTCTCCATACATCTGCAAATACTTCAATGGCGACCGCTCACGTATCTACTGAACTGACTGAATCAAGTATTATATTGATCGAAATTAATAACATTTATAGGGGTGTTAGAATAGCATATTTAAAATAAGCATCTGATCAGTAATCACCTTGATGTATTTCCCGGCGGGTTCATTCACTACCTCTACGAGGTCTACGGCGACCAGGTTTTCAGCAGTGAAATGATCCAAGGAAGCGATTGGCCGACATCCCAGAGTCTTGCACACAAACTCAATATCCTCCCGCTCAATATCTTTAATGACCATTGTCTTGATTTTATCCAAGAAGTGAATGGCAAGGTCTGAGAGTGCATCTCTGCAAAAAAATACTTAATATGAAAAAGACTTCACAATTCTAATTTTAGTGAAATGAAAAAATAGTAACTGAACTTACCTTAAAATAGATTTTTGAACCAAGAGGACATTGCATCCAGCTTTTTTGATTTGCTTAACAATATTTAGAATGTACTGACGTTCTTCTTTTAATACTCGGTCCATAGCAGCATAGTCTGACACAATTACATTGTGGTCCATCTGTGACAAAATTTATATACAGAATTTGAAGCATCTTTGATTTGAAAATAGTTGCCTCTTACTAAGTGCTTAATACTATTTGAAAGATAACCTAATGACACATTTTTAAAATTCTTCATCTTTATTTATATGTTGGTTTCGTATATTATGGTTCATTTGATGTTGACTGTGATAGTTCAGAGAACGATTTATCGCCCAAATCCAAAGGAGTTTGGGCATGTTAAGATAAGTGTAAATCGTTCATTAAATGGACAATGGTGGAGTAATATCAGTTTTGACTTTTATTATTCTAGGAGCTACAGAATTTTAATGCATCAGTATACTCGAATGCTATAATAATAATTATAGCACCTATCATTATTGCTTATTAACTACAGTGTAGGCCGGATCAGATATTAGAACAAGAGAACTCACATCGGTCTTAGGCGGGGAGATGCAGAACTGTATGAGGCCCACTTTGGCCTTCTCGATGCGCTGCGGACCGTTGACGTTGGCGGGGCGGCGCGGGATCACCAGCCCGCGCACCAGCTCCGTGTCCTCCACCGTGCCGCCGATGCGCTCGATCACCTTCACGTCGCGCAAGTCCACGCGTGCGCCCACGCCGCCCACTCCGCCCGCCACCGGCTCCATCACTACCATCATCGTCAATCATCAATCATCGAATACGCGACCGCTACTGTCCGCGAGCCATAACTCAGCTTTACGTTTTATGAGTAATCACCGAAATAACCCAATTCACGTTTGAGTCACTGTCATTTTAACAGTGTGCACTCACACAAATGCGTAGCTGAGGATGACTGCTACTGATGATTTAACATTTTGTGTTAAAATGAAATGTTACAACAGCTGTGGGATGGTGTAAAACTGATTGCATCAGTGTGGCGATCGCAATCACCGCTGAGTGACTGAAAATGTGTTCTTGCACTTAAATTATTATATAAGACAGCTGTTGTATAAATGTAACACCATCACTTGCTCACCTGCACAAATAGCCTGTACTGCTATTGGAGCTAATATAGTTGAATGCTGGGATACCACTTTAGAATTTAGAGATGTAGCAGCTGCTTTCAACAGCGCATCCTCATTTGACATATCAACTGGAGTTGACATTCCTTCAACAACCTGTGTAAAAAATAATTTTTTAATACTTTTTCGTTTGTTATAGTTTAAATCATCATCTCAACCCATTGCCAGCCCACACACGCACGCACGCACGCAGTGTACACAGGTATAACCGTGCGACTCTAAAAATGATTGATGCAGTGTAACTTGGCCGAGACTCCCAATTGGCTAAAATGGATCAGAAAGAATGCAATAAATTCAACCAATCACCACTATTGGGACTATAGCTATATTTGATGCAGCTTATACAGAATCAGCCTGCCAGTCTCCTCACAAAAACGCACAGTTAGGTAGCCATAGTCCACCACCCTGGCTGAATGTGTAATGGCAGACTGAGCAAACTTTTGAAACCATTATAGTGCTCTCAGGTTTGCTGGTCTCCTGATGATGTTTTCCTACTCTGAGATTTCCATTCATCAAGTGAGAGAGGCAATCTGTGCGCCGTCGATGGATTAAGATGTATGAATTCAATTATTATTAAACTATATATAGTTAAGAATATAGTTAAGAGTTTATTTCTGAGTACTAGTAAGTAAAACTGGTTTTTTTCTGATTCTGCACAAAAACTCCCATCTCACTCTATAGAAAATTTTCCTGCATAAAATTAATATCTATTGTAAATATTTAAAACAAACCATTTTTTTTTTCAATCATATTTACACTCAAACAAAAAAAAATGTTTTTGTGCATTGTGTAAACTTTTGAGATTCACTTACTAAATACTGCACTTTGAATTCAAAAATAAATAACCTGCAAAGCCATTTGCAAGGCCTTCTGGAAACCATCAGATATGACAGTAGGGTGGATGCCCTTCTGAAGCAACTTCTCAGCAGCATCAAGCAAGGCTCCTGCAATCACAACCACTGAAGTTGTGCCATCACCTGCTTCTATGTCTTGGGCCCTGGATAGCTCTACCAGCTGAAATTAAACGGTCATGTTTAAACAACATCTATGATTACTTGAAGTTAATATTATTAGTTGAAGCCCACAACTCTTTTCTGGGGTGGTAAAGTTTTTTTTTTTTAAAGAATGCAAGCTGAAACTGACTTATATTTGTCTCTCCCATCCAAATAAACACAAAGCTTGTGCTAGGAGTGGGTATGACAATGTAGGTGGAGCTTGAACCTGCGACCTTTCAGTTTTCAGTCTGCACCATTGGGCTATTATGATGAACTATATGGGAATGCATAGTTGTATGAATTAAAATATAATCAGTATTAGTCTCTAGGTACTTCACTTTTTCACTAAATTCAACCATAAAAAAGCAAACCAGTTTTAAAGTTTTCATAGGAGTATATAAAATATAAACAAGAATAACTTGAGGCTGGGCATAATTATATCATTAAAAATATTTTATTAAAAATTTTAATATATTAAAAATATTAATATAATTTAAAATGTTTTATTAAAAATAATAATAAATTCAACCCTTAAATTGACAAAAAGGGTATTTAAATTATTAAAGTTCTTATATTATGTTTTTTATGTATTTCCATGAAAGAATTTTTCCAGAATTTTTTAATCTAAAATTCCACAGATAAAAAGATATAGAAAAGTACTCTAGTCTGAATTTGCAAATGATGTTGTAAATGGAAGAAACAGAAACTATACCATTTTTGCTGCAGGATGAATAACACTCATCTGTTTCAGGATAGTGGCACCATCATTTGTTATTGTCACTTCACCATTAGCTGCTTGAATCTACAATTATAACCATAAGGTATACCATAAACATTGTCAATATCCAATAGTTTAATAGCTGTAGCTGTAATTATTCAAATCTATAACATAATAAATAAAATAAAAATCTGACTACTTCAAAGAATATCAACTGAAAATTTATAGCCAGTGGTAAGGATTCTAACAATACCCCACACATCCAAGCCTATTCAGGCATATAGAAGTTATCTTGGAATAAATAAACCTACACACATACAAGAACCCTGAAAGCATGCATACATGCTATTTCACCTTCATGTATTATAGAAGACTATACCTACATATACTATACTACACTGCACTATAGTGCATTTCATAGAATTTAATAATTCTAGAACATTTGGGAGAGTGATCTTACAAGAAAACTGTATGCAAAATTTAGTTATTTATACTTTTATACTATATGAATAAAATATTATATTATATATATTGTTTCAATTAAATTTACCATCTTATCCATTCCCCGAGGGCCCAAACTGGTGCGGATGGCATCAGATACAGCTGAAAGAGATTTTTTAACCTTGTTATAAACTCAAAGTGTACTAAAATAGTATGTTTATAAGATTATAAGTATTAGGGATAATTTTTTTTTATATTGTTAAGTTACCTGTAAAACTTAAAATATTACCTTTGTAAAGTACCTAGTAAAATAATAAGTAAAAAAACTCATAACCCACAAGTTTTCTTTTTCTAAAAATAAATGTAAAAAATATTTTTCGTAATGATTTTTAGGATGTTTTAGTTAAACTATAGACTGTAATAAAGAAATTCTCATGATATTTTAAGTAGTTTTAATATAAAGTGCAAAAATGTTAACAGATGATGAATATTTAGGTAGGCTCATGTGTACAATTCGAAAAGTTAAAACAAAACCAATAAGTGCAAATTGTAATTCACAAAGATTACTTTATCATAATTATAATAAAACTAATTTTTGTAGAGGTATTTTATTAATCAAAGTTTACCTTTTGCGGCATTTATGTTGCTGAGGCGTATATCAGTGGGCTTGCTTTTATCTTTATATACGTTAGAATTAACCTTAGCAGAATCTCCTCCTGCTTTTGGAGCCATTGTTAAATTAAATCCAAAGGAAATACTAAATTAGATGCCGAGATTAATTCCGATTTATTTAATTTATAATTTATTATTATCAATAAGCCGTTGAAATATTTTTTTTCGTTTATATGACCCAAGAGAATATAATCACTTCGAGTTCGTTTTAAGAGGCGCAACTTCATACATTTTTTCGAACCATAGCAACTAATTTTAGCCAACTTTATAAAAAAAACAATACTACCAACTAATGTAAAGATTTACGATGTCTACGGTGATACACATGCTTGTTACTCACACAAAAGCATGCCAGTCACAAGCAAAAATGAGCTACTCGCATGTGTATCGAGATTTTGCCAGTAACTCACGTGCCAGTACAACTACAAAGCATACGGGTAGACCGCAAGCCGTTTGATTTTTTCCCCTTGAAGTGAAGTGGGACGGGAGATTCGTATTGCCAGCTACAAGAACGTGAATCAGATCGTAACACGTTGCTAGTAAATCGCAACTCTCAACTATCTGCCAAGATCTTTTTGTGCTTGTTTTTGTTTCATTTTGTGAACTTTAAGAAACCTTACGTGCATTGATGCATAGAACGTAGAAATGTTTTTAATTTTTTAGAAACTGGCATACATTCACTAGCATGTACATGATGCACTGACATTCTGCCAGTACCTGGTGTGTCAGCTTCCAGCACCTAGCATGCCATCCACTAGCCTGTGTATCACGCGCTTAAAACGAAGTGATTATATTCTCTTGGATAGGACATCTTGTACTGTCGTAGTATTTATAGTAATCTAATCTGTGGTAGGTAGGGTGGCAGACCCAATTATGGGCAGTTTAAGAGTTTATCTTATTTGAAATATGTTTTTTAAGTAAAATTTAACCAAATTCTATAAATCACTGTGTTCATAAGGTTACTTGTTTAATAAAATATATAATTAAAGAAGATATTGAAATTTTTTTGTTTAAATCAACTAGAATTTTAAATAAGATTGAAAAATGACCCAGTCCCCAATTATTCGCACATTTGTTACCAGTTATGGGCACAAAATTATCCAATTATCAACACTCAGATTTTAATAGAGTTTAAGGGAAATATAACGCTAGGCTATCTACGGAAGTCTTTTAGAATATAGATTTTATTACGAAATAATATACGGTAATTCTTATAGTAACTGTAGGTGACTTAATTTTTTTATATTTATTATATTTAAAACAGACACCGTTACATATTTAATAAGAAAACGTAAACATAGTCTTTATCAAACGACAGACGTCCACAGCTGGACAAAGATCTTTTATATGGACTTCCACAGGCCTCGGTCTTACGCTACCTGAATCCAGCGGCTCTCTGCGACTCGTTTGATGTCGTCGGTCCACCTAGCTTCCCGGTACGGGATCGCTACTCCAACACCATGGGATCTCATCGACCATCAGCTCTTCGAACTCTATGCCCGCCCATTTCCACTTCACTTTCGCTTAGCTATGTCCGTGACTTTGATTCTCTTACAGATATCCTCATTTCTGATATGATCTCGCAGGGATACTCCGAGCATAGCTCTCTCCATCGTCCGCTGAATGATTTTTGTTTCGTGATAAATAACTGCCCATAGAACGTCTCAACCTCTCCATACCTCAGGTGGAGAAGAAACGTGACAGCCTTCGTCAGTTTTCAGCCGCGTCAGCTGGCTCTGTCCGATAGATAGATCTCTCACGGACACTTTGGAATGGAACTTCTGTTCCACTAGATGGTATCTTTAATACACTTGGTATTCAAGGCCCGCAGGTCGCGAGTTCTTTTCTTAGAGATCTGCCTATTAACCTACCAGTAGGCATCCGCGTCTGCTGACGACTGAAGTCTCATCTCTTGTCTGTCTTCCATCAGTTTGACAGTAAGGTCAGAGAACTTCTTGGTCCTTTTCGTGTGATGGGTCTTAAAGAATTTAGACTCCAGAGTATGGACAGTTTACACACACTTGTTAAGATCGTCTACAGACTCCCAGTCTGCTAGGGAATCGAATCGGTTCGGATCGTTGATAAACAGGAGAATCTCCAAATTTTGTAACCAGATACTGACACCCCTTGTTTTGCAATGAAATAACGGGAAAGTTTCATTTACTTTTTGAATTAGTAACTAATAATACTTAGAAAATCAATTGAAAACTATTATATTATTAAAACTCAGATAAAACTACAGTTAAATCATAATTAAGTAAGTACTGACCCTTAACGTCGATCAGTAAAAATGGCCGAAAATCTTCGGGAACTCCAGAACGATATCTTTCAACTACGATACTGACGTCATTTTAAAACATTCCAGATTAGAAAGGTTGCGATTGTGAAAAATATGAATTCCCCTAAATATTTTTAATCTGAAAATTTAAAAACCACAATCAGAAACTTATATTTTAATGTTTTTTGCCAAGGTGCGAATAAACTGGTGCAGTGCTAGCTATTGGGTTGGTCACCCTAGTATACGTATAATTTATGATGGTAGTATAGGTATTATATTCGTAACTAATACCTAATCTGTGTTATATTCCAAGGAGAATGTAATCCTAATCACTCCGTTTTTATTCCTTGTTGTCCAAGAGAATATAATGCTCCTCATCAGTACAATACAAGATAATAAATGATGGTGAAGTTCCCTATATGTTTGTGAGTTCCTCACACTCTTCAAAGTCTATTATCGGATCAAAAATTTTTCCGTCCACTATATGCTTTTATGGCTGCAGTTCAAAATGATATATAGATTCAAGATTGATATAATTATATAGAATTCGTCAACAAAATACAAATCGAAAATAATGACCAAAAAATGTCTCGAATACTGGAAAATAGAACAATAAACTATAGACAGGCTTAAAAGGGCTAGAACCCAAAGCCGTTAAACCAGTTATTAAAAAAAAAAATCACTTCGTTTCTTGTTATAGGTGAAAGGTTCTTTGTTTTTAAATAAAGAAAATAGAAAATAGTACATATACATACCTACATAAAATAAATACAAATAAATAAAAGTGAATAGGTACATACACTGAAAAGATTAGGTATATTATTGTTGCCGAATGCCGATGATTTGATTTTGAATCGCTAAGAAGAATCAAAGAACATCGCCGGCAGGCTGCTAGCGTTTCAAAATTCTATTCTGACCAAGGAAGAGTTCGTCTAATAGTACAATGTCGACACCGCCGGAGGATAATCTACGAGTTCAGACATTACAAAATGAAACCAACGCTCAAGATATTGCTGGTACCACACACCAACAACACGCTTCTGAAAGTATATTATCAACACCACAACCTGTGCTCCATGTATCAGGAGAAGTCATGCTGACACCTACCCATCGGACATTTACCCCACAAGCTCATTCTGCAAACCCACATAGTTCTATGACTGCAATAACTCCTATGGCAAGTGCAGCTAGCCAAGCAAAAAGTAGCATCAAATTGCAGTAAGTTCTCCATCGAAACAATTCTATAATAGTATCTACTGAAGAAAATTGAAACATAATTAGTAAATTCAGTGAAATGTTGTTGGCTGTTTTAACTGTCTGTGGTGGAAAATTTTAAATTTTTCTGCTGCTAACATGCTGCTGCCTGTGTCTAATGTCTATAATTTTTTTATTAGAATGTGCTTAAAAGTGAGTTTAAAAATGGTACTTAGCTTCGAGGTGGCTTAGACTGAGTAAATTAGCAATTTTTTTCTTTTTGCCATGTTATTTGCATTATCAAATATAATATTTAATGATAATAATGATAATTGTATAAAACAAAATAACCAATCCTCTACATTTCAGGAACTGTATCTCTACAGTCAGTTTAGGCTGTGAATTAAAACTGTTAGACATTTATTGCCGGACAAGATATTCAGAATATAATCCTTCTCGATTTAATGGTGTTGTTATGAAAATTTTGGAACCTCGTACGACTGCTTTAGTTTTTAAGTAAGTTCAATTTTTTTAACGTTACTATTTTAGTTTTTATTAAATAAATATTGAAGTCTTTAATTTTGCAGATCTGGGAAAATTGTATGCACAGGAGCAAAAAATGAGCATGATGCTTATATTGGTGCTAGAAAATTTGCAAGAATTATTCAGAAACTTGGTTATCCGGTAAAGTAACTGTTTATGAACTGTTTAGAAGATAATTTTCATACACTAATACAAATTTAACAGTTAAATACTTTTAATTTTTAGGTAAAATTTCTCAATTTTAAAGTACAAAATTTCATTGCAACAGCAGATTTAAGATTTCCATTGAGGTTGGAGGCTCTGCAGCAAGCACATGGCCAGTTTACATCCTACGAACCAGAGCTATTTGCAGGTTTAGTGTATAGAATGATACGGCCAAGAGTTGTGTTGTTGATTTTTGTAAATGGCAAACTTGTCATTACAGGTAAATATTTTTATATGTAGTCCATATACTTAACATGCTTTTCTAGATATTTTAATTAAATTTTTGACTTTCTAGTAGTAATTTTTAGAATAGGTGTTAATCTAAAAATTACTACTAGAAAGTATATTAGTAATTGAGGAGCTGGCGAACAAAAAGGGGTAATTGCAAGATATTAAATTTTACAGTAGAGGCAAAATACTAAAACACTAGGTTCTAGACCACCTATAGAGTTGTGATTTTTGGATTCATATGACTCTCAAATTTCAAGTCTATATACGTTTTGGCTAATTTTCAGAACTCAATATTTAACGAAATACAGACTAGACAAATTTTCAATTAACCCATTTTGTTAGCCATCGGTTCACTTATTCCGTTTTGATTGAACCTGATGTGCAATTACCACATTTTGATCATCGATTGAGTAAAAATTAAAAATAGTCTGTTCTAGAATAAAAAAAATTTAATCAACTTAAGAATTTTTTATTGTTACATTAGTAATTTAAAAAAAATTAGTTTTATGAAAAAATTATAGAAACTGATAATTATTATTAAAATAGTACACGTTTAGTTCTACATCTACTTCAACATTGAAGATTGTGGAGAAAGATGCGAATCTTTTTCAACAATCTTCAATGTCCTCATTAGCGTCACTTTTAGCCCTGTTTTCTACGTCACCCAAAACCTCGCCGTACCATACTAAGTCAGGGTTTTCAAGCCAGTTTTCATCAAACTGCTTACTCAGTAGTATTAGTCCCCGAATTCAGCCCAGAAACAGTGCTAGGACTTCCAGATGACATTTTAAAACTTTTTTTGGCGCGGAACTGGCTTCAAAGATACACAAAATAACAAACTAAAATATTGCCATATTTAAATCGGGGATGCCAGAGTAATATAAAAGAATTTCCCCACAAAATTATGCTAATTACTTCGTTTTGATTGAAATCCATGTTCCGTAATCTTGAATAATATGAAATTTACCCCCTTTTGATTGGTATTCAAAAATATATTTGAGAGACGGGATTTTTATTTTACAATTACCACGTTTTGAACGGAATCGTCAACTTTGAGCCCATTTTGATGCAACTTTTAGGCCGTTTTCACAGACTTTTTTGCACGTAATAGATGGAGAGGTATGATAAGAACACGATTTCATGAAAAAAGTTGTTTGAGAAAATTACGTAATTACGCCCTTTTGTTCGCCAGCTCCTCAATTAATACCTAATCTAAAAATATAACCTTGCTGGTAGAGTACCTTTTTGGAAATAGGTGTTTATAGCTTTTCTTCTAAAATAGTGATTGTAATAATAAAATATTGAAACAATTTCGAACTAAAAGGCATTGCATGGTGTTTCGATTTTTTTGATGGGAAGTATATTTCATATGCTATACATGAAAACATCTCAAAATCTTTCCTTTCAGGTGGGAAGACCAGGAATGAGATTTATGAGGCAGTAGATATTATACACCCAATTCTTAGGAGCTTCAAGAAAAACTAGTTTTCCTGAAAGGTACTTAAATTACAATGCCTAGTATTAAGATGGGAGCAATATCTGTATTAAACAATAAAAACTAAGTTAATATATTAAATGTTTCTATTATGTGTTCTGTTTTCTTTTATTTATTAAATAAAATAATTTTTATCATCAAATTAATGGTAAATATTAAAAGATCAACTTAATTTTAGTTATTAATTTATTTTATAAAAATACTTATTAATTACACAAAATTATCCAAAAATATGAATACAAACTAGACTTAATTTTACTGTATTGTGTCAGCTAAACCAAATAACTTAGTTTACCAGTAGATTCATAGAACTGTTATAATAATATTTATTAGACTATTATTATAAATCAAGAACCACAGCTCAAGCAGTCCTCTTTGTTCAACAAGGAACAAGCTATCATTGACATAGTTGCCTCATCTTTTTCAGTATTTCCATTGGTGACTTTTACTTTAGACTTATCAACTGTGAACTGAATGGCATTAGCAGCCGGTTTAGTGCGTAAATAATACATTCCTGTTTTGAGACCCATTTTCCATGCGTAGAAATGTATAGAAGTCAGTTTGCCATAATTTGGTTCAGCTACATGTATATTGAAGGACTGACTTTGATCTATAAAAGCTCCTCTATCAGCAGCCATTTGGATAGTAGTTTTGACTGAAATCTCCCACACTGTCTTATATAATTCTCTTATTTCTTTAGGAATTCTTTCAATATTTTGTATTGATCCATTGTTGTGGATTATGAGATTTTTCATTTCCTCATCCCAGAGGTCAGCTTGAGTCAAGTCTGTGAGTAGATGATGATTAACAACCTGAAATTCTCCTGATAGAACTCTTCGTTGATATATATTTGATGTGAATGGTTCAAATGATTCATTATTTCCAAGAATTTGAGCGGTAGATGCTGTGGGCATTGGTGCTAATAAGAGAGAATTTCGAAGACCATGCTTTGCAATTTTTTCTTTAAGGGCTGCCCAATCCCAAAGGTCTGTGGGAGTCTTGTTCCACATATCATATTGCAAAATACCTTTGCTGGCTGGACATCCCTCATAAGAGCTATACACTCCTTCCTTTTCAGCTAACTCACAGCTAGCTTCTAGAGCACCATAGTAAATAGTTTCAAAGATTTGTTGATTGAGAAGTATGGCCTCTTCACTTTCATATGGAATTCTCATCAACACAAAGGCATCAGCCATTCCCTGAATCCCAATA
The DNA here is from genome assembly GCA_933228805.2 of Hipparchia semele. Lineage (NCBI taxonomy): Eukaryota > Metazoa > Arthropoda > Insecta > Lepidoptera > Nymphalidae > Hipparchia > Hipparchia semele. Next base: position 3,766,829 of record OW121717.1, on the reverse strand, counting down.
CCAATAGGTCTGTGTCTCATATTTGAGTTTTTAGCTTCAGGAACTGGATAAAAATTTACATCAATAATTTTATTCAAATTCTGGGTAGCAATTTTAGTGACTTCTTTTAATTTCATGAAATTAAATACTTTATTTTCAACAAATACATTTACTGCTATAGAAGCCAGGTTGCACACTGCTACTTCATCAGATGATGTGTACTCAACTATTTCAGTGCACAGGTTACTGCATTTAATAGTACCAAGATTTTTTTGATTGCTTTTTCTATTGCAGGAATCCTTGTAAAGCATAAATGGTGTTCCAGTTTCGACTTGTGCTTCTATGATTGCTTTCCATAACACTTGGGCCTTGACTTGTCTGACATATCTATTTTCCTGTTCATATTTCTCATACAGGGATTCAAATTCTTCCCCCCAACAGTCTGCTAATCCAGGACAGTTATTTGGACACATTAAACTCCAGTTCTCATTTTTTTCCACCCTTTTCATAAATAAATCAGGTATCCATAGTGCATAAAAAAGTTCTCTGGCCCGTACTTCTTCCTTACCTGTATTCTTTTTCAAATCCAAGAATTCAAATATATCTGCATGCCAAGGTTCCACATAAATTGCAAAAGCTCCTGGGCGTTTATTACCTCCTTGGTCAACATATCTGGCAGTGTTGTTATAAACTCTTAACATAGGAACAAGACCATTTGAAACTCCATTTGTCCCAGCTATATATGTTCCTTTGGCTCTGATGCAATGTACATGAAGGCCAATGCCCCCTGCTGATTTTGAAATCAATGCACACTGTTTTAGGGTGTCATAGATCCCCTCAATACTATCGTCCTTCATAGCAATAAGGAAACATGAAGATAGTTGAGGCCTAGGTGTAGCAGCAGAGAAAAGAGTTGGACTTGCATGAGTAAAATACTTTTCTGACATCAAATTATATGTGCTTATAGCAGCATCTATATCTTCACCATGAATACCAATAGAAACTCGCATGAGCATGTGCTGTGGTCGTTCAGCAACCTGTAACAAGATTGCGATTTTTTTAGAAATATTATCAAGACTGACAAATCTAAACTGATGCACCTAGGTTTTATATTAAATATCTTTAAATCATTCATAATTAAGAAATAGATGTAAAAGAATGTTATTTATAAAATGCGGCTTTATTTGAAGAGTGATCTCTGCCAGACAACATCTATGAAAGAACTTAATGTACAAAGAGATAAAGAATCACAAATTGCTATAGTATATTTATTATATTGAAATATTTCTTGAGAATCCCTTCTTACCCCAAAAGGTAAAAATTTCCAAATATATGAAACATTGTGTGTACTCTCACTGGTTAAAGCCAGGATCTTAAACTTGCACTGGGACATAGGCTACTTGAGAGAGTTGGTCTTAAGTTGAAGCATTCATTTCGTCTCATAATATTATATACTTAAAGTTATATTTTACCTTGTTGTTGATTTTCAATAAGTAAGATCTCTCCAATGTTTTGAAACCAAAATAATTGTATTTAAAATCTCGATCATAGACAATAGCAGAATCTAATCTATCTTTGTATTTCATTGTAATATTGTAATGAAAGTCTGATATCATTGGAGATCTTTTTTTTGTATAAGGATTTACAATATTATACAAATCAGTCATAACATCTGGAAAAAAAGATATAGTTCACTTTTGAGTACTAATTCAACTCAACTTTATAAAATAACTAGCAAAAGAGACATTGACTAAAAACATTGTACACAATCTCTAAGATTGTCAGCTTTAAATTCAAAGCTATCCTTTTGTATACATAAATATATTGTGATTTTATTCCACTCTCTAAACCAAATTGGAATGACCTCTCAATTTAGTATAGAAATTAGATACAATAGAGTTCAGGTTAATACAATGCTAAATATTTTTTACACTTGCCTGAGAAATGCTTTTTGGTTTCTTTGTGTAAGTTAGAAATTGCCAATCTTGCAGCCAGAATGGCATAATCTGGATGATCAGTAGTCATTGTGGCCGCAGTCTCAGCAGCTAGGTTATCAAGCTCCACAGTTGTGACTCCAGAATATATACCATTTATAACTTTAAGAGTTATGCTGACCTGTTAAAGTGAAAAATAATAACAGTAAATATAACTCCATAAAACAAACCACTTTATATTACACCCAGGTTTGACACCCATGTCTAACTTTACTCACAAATGGAATTAATACCAAATAGGTATAAAAGATACAAAAACAAAATTGTGATAAAGGTACCATCTAAAAATGAATGGTAACAGAGTTTATGTTCATTTTGCTACTTAATAGATACAGCTTGCATAGTCAAAAAAGTTTGTTGCAGTGTTGTTGAAAGTCAATAATTGATTTTATGTGACTGAACTTTGGTGGTCAAAATTTGACAAAACATTTCATTTAAAAATGAATGGTAACAGATTTTATGTTGATTTTGCTACTTAATAAACACTGTTTGCATAGTCAAACAAGTTTGTCGCAATATTGTTTAAAGTCAATAATTAAAAAAAGCCTCAATAGCCCAACGGTTTAAAGGTGCAGACTAAAAACTGAAAGGTTGCAGGTTTGAACCCCACCCGCTGCACTATTTGTACCCACTCCTAGCACAAGCTTTCTGCTTATTTGAAGGGGATAGCAGGATATTAGTCAACTTCAGCTTCAGCATTCTTTAAAAAAAATTGATTATGTGATGGAACTTTAGTGCCAGTGGTCTAAATTTGACCACCTCTAATTTCTCCCACCTGTAAACATATTTAAGTGACTCAGTTACTAGTTGTAGGCATTAGTTAGTATGTAAAAACTTCACATACTACTTAATCTGATGCAGTTCAATAGTACCTACTTCTATATGAAAAAAGTTGTCTAATTGGATAAGAATTATTATAATCAAATATGGATGTGAAAGTTTGGATGTGTGTTTGTTACTCAATCATGTCACAACAACTGAGCCAATTTTGCTGAAAGTTTGGCAGAGAAATGGATTATAGTCTGGAATAACACAGGCTACTTTTTATCCTGGAAAATATGAGAGTTCCCGCGGGAATTAAAAACCTGTATCAAACGCATACAGAGTACATGGTCATCATCTAGTAGAAATAAGAATTTAACAGAAAAATAGTTAACAATCAAAATGAAAATTCGTCTTTAACTTTTAATAATACACTTTTTAAACATCAACCAACTAAAGCCCTCGCCAGTCAGTCTATTCTAGAAATACTTACAGGATCTACGAAATCCATATTTAATCCATAACATAGTTTCTTTATTCTAGAAGTAATTTTATCAATATGAACTTCTTCCATTCGGCCATCTGTTAAACACAATGCAAATACAATTTAAATAAAATATTTAGTCACAAACATGACACACAACACAAGGACTTGTGTGAATAAATAACAATACTTTAGATAGTTATATCAACCATTAAAATCAACTTATTTTATGAAGTAACTTACCTCTCTTGAGAACGTACAGCTTGCTACTTTTGCCAACCATCTTGAATCGTAAATTTAAATGATGAAATTTACCTTCCTAAATTGAAAGCAGCAATAATAATTTAAATTTGTTTTAATAAAAGTACTTTTCAACAAAGTAAATTAAGAATAACGTCGAGAGATTGACGGCGTCGGCGATCAACGATCACAATAAATTGACATTTGGCGGTTTTTAGCGGGAAACTGAAGAACAAAGCCAGAGACTCCAAAGAGTTTGTTTGCGCTTTGGTGGCACTTTGGCGCTTTGGCTTCAAGGTATCCTATCCTACCTACCTATCTTTTTTTCTGGGATCGAAGGCCGTTGCTTATTAAGCGCGTGATACACATGCTAATAGACGGTATGCTAGGTGTTGGCAAGCTAGCACGCCAAGTACTGGCAGAATCATAGAATGTCAGCGCGTGAACGATTTCTTCTTTACATTGGTTGGTAGTATTGGTTTTTTATGAAGTTGGCTAAAATTAGTTGTTGTAGTAACTGGGGCCCAAGTCTGCTATTGCAATTGTAGTTACATTGTCTATCAATGACATGACAATTGTTATTTTTAGCAATTGTCATGTCATTGATAGACAATTGAACCCCTGGGCTCCAAGTCAAATTGCTAAAAGTAGCAATTGGGATGTCATTGATAGGCAATGTAACTGTAATGTAACTACAATGGCAATAGCAGACTTGGGCCCCTGGTAGTAACCACCATGTGTATGACGCACTTTAATCTGCTAAAACGGAGTGATTACATTCTCTTTGATCTGCTTTATAAAGTATTATAGTCTGAGGTCAGCTCTATTCTCTATTTTTTAATGCCGAAAAAAGTACCTATCTAGGTGACCGACCCAATTATTAGCACTTTAAGAGTTTATCCAATTTCAAATATGTTGCCTATGCTTCTTTCAACCATGGCAGGCAGGCGTAGGTAGATAAAATAGGGTGGCAGACCCAATTATGGGCACTTTAAGAGTTTATCTTATTTCAAATATGTTTTTTAAGTATAAATTTAACCAAATTCTATAAATCACTGTGTTCATAAGGATACTTGTTTAATAAAATATATAATTAAAGAAGATATTGAAATTTTTTTGTTTAAATCAACTAGAAATTTAAATAAGATTGAAAAATGACCCAGTCCCCAATTATTCGCACATTTGTTACCAGTTATGGGCACAAAATTATCCAATTATCAACACTCAGATTTTAATAGAGTTTAAGGGAAATATAACGCTAGGCTACCTAAGGAAGTCTTTTAGAATATAGATTTTATTACGAAATAATATACGGAAATTCTTATAGTAACTGTAGGTGACTTGATTTTTTATATTTATTGTATTTAAAAGAAACACCCTTACATATTTAATAAGAAAACGTAAACATAGTCTTTATCAAACGACAGACGTCCACAGCTGGACAGAGGTCTCTTATATGGACTTCCACAGGCCTCGGTCTTACGCTACCTGAATCCAGCGACTCTCTGCGACTCGTTTGATGTCGTCGGTCCACCTAGCTTCCCGGTACGGGATCGCTACTCCAACACCATGGGATCCCATCGACCATCAGCTCTTCGAACTATATGCCCGCCCATTTCCACTTCAGTTTCGCTTAGCTATGTCCGTGACTTTGATTCTCTTACAGATATCCTCATTTCTGATATGATCTCACAGGGATACTCCGAGCATAGCTCTCTCCATCGTCCGCTGAATGATTATTGTTTCGTGATAAATAACTGCCCATAGAACTTCTCAACCTCTCTCCATACCTCAGGTGGAGAAGAAACGTGACAGCCTTCGTCAGTTTTCAGCCGCATCAGCTGGCTCTGTCCGATAGATAGATCTCTCACGGACACTTTGGAATGGAACTTCTGTACCACTAGATGGTATCTTTAATACACTTGGTATTCAAGGCCCGCAGGTCGCGAGTTCTTTTCTTAGAGATCTGCCTATTAACCTACCAGGCATAGGCATCCGCAAGGAACATAATACTCTAACGAGGGCATCCGCGTCTGCTGACGACTGAAGTCTCATCTCTTGTCTATCTTCCATCAGTTTGAGAGTAAGGTCAGAGAACTTCTTGGTCCTTTTCGTGTGATGGGTCTTAAAAAATTTAGACTCCAGAGTATGGACAGTTTACACACACTTGTTAAGATCGTCTACAGACTCCCAGTCTGCTAGGGAATAGAATCGCTTCGGAGTGTTAATAAACAGGAAAATCTCCAAATTTTGTAACCAGATACTGACACCCCTTGTTTTGCAATGAAATAACGGGAAAGTTTCATTTATTTTTTGAATTAGTAACTAATAATACTTAGAAAATCAATTGAAAACAATTATATTATAAAAACTCAAATAAAACCACAGTTAAATCATTATTAAGTAAGTACTGACCCTTAACGTCGATGAGTCAAAATGGCCGAAAAACTTCGGGAACTCCAGAACGATATCTTTCAACTACGATACTAACGTCATTTTAAAACTTTCCAGATTAGAAAGGTTTCGATTGTGAAAAATATGAATTCCCCTAAATATTTTTTAATCTGAAAATTAAAAACCACAATCAGAAACTTATATTTTAATCTTTTTTGCCAAAGTGCGAATAAACTGGTGCAGTGCTAGCTATTGGGTTGGTCACCCTAGGTACCTATAGTTACCTACGATTTCGGATTTGACAGTTGACAGAATATAGACCACAGAAAAATAAAAATACTTAGATTTTTAGGTTATAATGTTTTTTTTGTTTTCTCGAAAAAAATGCATTAAGTACCTTATTATGCGAGTGGTATTGTTATAATCGAGGAAAAAACCAAACCAAATACACCTTTCTTCCCGCAATTCCTGCCGCACGATTCTAAATCCAACCCAAAAAAGTTTTTGGAAATGCTCAAGCCCCAAAAGAAACCCATTCAAAAAAATATTAATTATGGAAGGTCAAGACTATGATCAAGTATCATTTTTAATCGGACTTAGTCTAGCAATATCATCCAGTATATTTATAGGGTCAAGTTTCATAATTAAAAAAATTGCTCTGAAGAAAATTAATGCCTTAGGAAATACTAGGCCATCAGCAGGAGGTTATTCATATTTGAAGCAATGGATGTGGTGGCTTGGATTTTTAACAAGTAATGTACTCATATTTTTTAAATAACACGGTAAATTTCTATTTATTCATATTTAGGACTGCATTGCTAAGCGAAAATCCACAATGCATTTTATATAAAACTGCATAGTATACATACATACATACCTACACTTCATTACAGTGGGACCAATCTCTAATGGGTGTATAATAGATCTGAGTGGCATTTGTTTTGCAGTGGGCATAGGAGAGGCGGCTAACCTTGTAGCCTATGCATTTGCTCCAGCGGCTTTGGTGACACCCCTGGGCGCTCTGAGTGTGCTTGTTGCTGCTGTACTCTCTGCTAAATTCCTCAAAGAAAAATTTAATTTTGTTGGAAAGGTAAACAGTATTATTTTTTACTTAATACTTACGCCCAGTCTATATTAATGGTCTAAAAGACAAACAGGCTAAGTGTGAATTCCATAGATGTGTTGTTTCTTTTAAATTTAGTATTATATTATTATAGATAATACTACTACCACTTAGATAATTACAAATAACAATTCACAATTATTATTGTTTATGGCTATAAAATTTTAAACATGATGGCTTTCTAGACAGTCAGTATTCTCAGATGCTTATTTATTTTTAATACAATAAACAAGCCTTTAGCCATTCTATATTAAAAGGTAGAATGGCTAGGAGTTTGTCCCCATACCACTTTTGGTGTAAAACTGAATCACTCACAGAAATCAGTTAAAAAAAAAACATGTAAAATCATCTATCAATGTTCTTACCATTTAAAATTTTATCATTTCAGATTGGGTGCTTTTTGTGTATTATTGGATCAGTGATATTTATTGTACATTCACCTAAACATGAAGAAATAAAGCAGTTTTCGGAACTTTCAACTAAATTAGGTGATCAAATTTTTTTATCTTATGTTCTGACTATATTAATCATGACATTAATTCTTAGGATAGTTTTTGTGCCAAGATTTGGCAATACCAGTATCATTGTATATTTATTGGTATGTTCAGCTATTGGTAGTTTAACAGTAGTTTTTTGTAAAGGTGTAGCTTTAGGCATAAAAGATAGTATTAAGAGTAGCACAAATCCTCCATACAGTTCTAGTTATTTATTTTGGTTGTTGCTTACTTTGTCTGTGATTTGTATAATCATACAAATGAACTACTTAAATAAGGCACTTGATGTATTCAATACAAATGTTGTTACACCAGTTTATTATGTAATGTTTACAGTATTAGTCATTATGGCTTCTGGAATTTTATTCCGGGAATGGGAGCATATGAAACTCCACAACATTATAGGCTGTTTTTGTGGTTTCTTTATTTTAATGTTAGCAGTATTTACACTTAATACTTTTAAAGATAAAAGCTTAACTTTTAAAAGTTTGAGCCTTAATACTAGACACAGAATTTCATTATTAAATATATAATGTTGAACATGGAATAGTCATGTTGAATTATGATCTTACAAAAAGGTCCAAATGCTCTCTCTTCAGAGTGTTCAGTATCAATTTAGCATGAAGAGATGACATGAAGTAATTACTACTTTACATTATTTATAGCTGATTTATGAGGCATTACACAATATTTTGAAAGAAAATAGTAAAATAATTTAGTATTATAACTGAACTTTGGCTTATCATTGTTTTACTGAGTTTATTTACAAAGTTTCCTTATTTGTACAAAATAAGGTAGTAAAGGGTCTTAGTTTGAATAGTATTCTGAAAAAGTGGTAAAGTGACTTGATAATAATTTAAAAGCAACCATTTTGTTAAGTTTTGCTGTAAAGTATTATTTAAATAAACTTTTCTATTCTATATCTTTCAAAAGAAATAAGATTTTTTATTCTTAGAAAAATTCTATTTAATTTTCTTTTGTGGTAAGGCTATGCCAAATAGTATGAAGGAGATAAAACATAAAATAAAATTGGCATCATATTATATGTGCATAAAAAATTGTATGCATAGATTGTTGGCTTACAATTATTAATCTATTACAGTAAGGCTAATTTATTATGTATTAGTAATGACTAATAAAAATGATAAATGTATTCATACGATACTAGTTGATGCCCGCGACATCTTACGCGTGGATTGAGGTTTTGTAATTTCCGGGATAAAAGGCAGCCTATGTGTTATTCCAGACCATAATCTATCTCTGTGCCAAATTTCAGCCAAATCGGTTCAGTCGTTGCGGCGTGATTGAGTAACAAACATCCATCCATTCATCCATACATCCAGTTTGTAAGTACAAACTGTCGCGTTTATAATATTATAGTAGGATTTTTTAATTTCAAATGTACAAAAGGAAAATATGTATATGTCTTGTGTGTATATATATATGTATATTACTTATTATTACTTGTGAGCACATAAGTGTACAATTTACGGGTCTTAAAGTAGTACCTTTTGAAGGTAACACTAAGAAAAGAAATGCTACTGTACAGACCTGTCAATTTATTTATGTCATTATTCCAAGTTTGAAATAATAAAGAATAATAAATAAATACAATATATTTTTTGATAATACATTATACACTAATTTCTATTATTTATCATTATTTTGTCATGAAAATTAAATATAAACATATACTTTCAATACAATATTTTTTTATTTCATCTATGAAAGAAATTTTATTAGACCTTTTGTTATCAATGAACACGCACTTATATGTAAGTAACATGTTTCTGTCTGACAGACAAATGAATGGTTCTCTAGAAAAGTCTAAATAAAATCAAATACAAAATAATTAAAAACATTTAAAATAAAAAATTTAGAATTCTGGAACACAAGGCAACATAACATCAAAAATTAAAGTTTTTTGATTAATTAAAGTGTTTTGGTTTTTAAAATCTATACAAATAATCAAAATTGACGAGTCTATCCAATTTTGAAATGTGCCACTTATGTATCACTAGATGATGCCTACGACTTTGTCCACATGGATTATGGTTTTTTAAGCAAATTTCCTAGCCAGGAAATGCCTACTTTATAGAAGGATTATACAAGGAAAGGTTATATTTTAATTGAAATGAGTTTTACCACAAAATTTTACACATTTGACAGTTATTTTATTGGAAATTTGACTTGTATCAGTACAGTTTAAAATAAATACATTTAATTCTTGTTTCAATTTTTCATGGTAAGGCAGCTAAGTACTTGTTCAGGAATGTTTTAGATTATTTATCACAAATATATAGTCACTGAATGGTAAATAAACGTTCTACAGATTGGGCATGTGCGTTGGTATCCATATAAGCGCATGCAGCATTCGGTACAAAGGCAAACATGACGACATGGCAGTGTCAACACACACTTCTGGCGTTCCTGACAAATAACACAGAGAGCATCCACAGAATCATCATTGTCATTATCATTTACCATCTGATTCTCTACATTCCTAAAAGTCATTTGTTCTTCACCAACCATTTGAGCTATTAACCTTACTTCAGAGTTTGTGAAATAATTATACGATGCATAATACAAGTACAAAAACTTTCTAACTAGGATCCAATAAAAATCATTTATATAAGACATTATAACTTCTCTAAAGTGTATGCATGAGCGTATAATTAAAATGGTGCTTATTATTCCAATAAATGATTCCAAAGGCACATCTGACAAAAAATTGGTAACTTGCAATAAGGCCATATATGCATCTAAGGTATAAGTTATTATAACGTCTCTAACGAGTTTCAAATAAGCTTTCACCAAATAAGGCAGATGCACTGGCACAAATGTAAGCACAAGCCATAATGTATCACCTAAAAATACGACAGTTTTCTTTAGCATGTAGAGCACTTCACCAAATATGAAAAACACTGTGCCGAATGACCATGTAATATTGCCAATTATTGAGTTAAGCTTAAAAACTGTTTCATTACACAAACTAGTCAGAATATCATGTAAATAAAGCCACTGATGGTTTACCACCTCAATGAATTCACTTGATATGTTGGGCAGATCTTCTGTAAATATAGAAACATTGTCTTCGTAAACTATTTTGAAGAATTTTATCACGTTTGTTATGCTGCTGATGATAAATGAGGCGGTTGTTGCAATCACTACGACTATCACTTTTCCTATTGAAGATGTGATACCTACTAATACTTGGAATAGGGAAGCAAGTAAGTTGATAGTTTTGGCTACATAAGTAATCATTTTTTAAACTCATCATCAAATAAAATAAAAATTATTGAAAATCGGTCATAAAAACAATTAAAAGTATAGTTTAGGTATTAGTTGAAGAAAATATATTAGCTTGCACATAGACATAGCTTGAGTCCTGTGACAGTTGTCAGATTGACGTAAATAGGGTTGGGACAATGTTGAAAATCCATCATAATGATATCGATTTTGTTACTAGCTACATAATATGTCGATTTTATTTATTATATTTTCAATGATACTTTGTTTAGGATTATTATTATTTATAACTACTAATGATTATAAAATTAAACAAAAGTGTTAAAGGTTTCATATTGTATTTAATTATGTAGTGGTGCACAACCCAAATCATCATCACAGTCACAGTCGCTAGAGAAGTCCTGCAGATTAAATATAAATTCTTCAAATGTAAATAACTAGATTTTTAATTTAAAAAGTAACAATTTTTTCCGATTTAACGTATTTATAGTGCCCATAAATTATAGACTTTGGTTACGATAACAAAAGGAACGTCACTATTAATGTGCATGAACCAATGAAGTATAATATTTTTCGCGTATATTCTTCATACATTTTTACCATTATAAAATATTGAACTTCATAAGCGTCATTTGGATGACATCTGTCACAGGACTTAAGCTATCTATATGTTGTCCAGTCCTTTATTTTCTTTTTGACAGTTCAAGAAAATTTGAAATTAGTGACGCCTTCGCACGTTACCGATTCGATTTGAAATAATAATTGATTTTATTTAAGAATAACTTTCGATCGATTTAATGAAATATTTTTTAATTTTGATTTAACGTATATTTTACTATATATTTTTAATCACTTAGATAAATTAATTTGACATATGTTTGCGGTAACAGACAAACAGAAAAAAATAAAGTAATAAGCTTATTTGGGTTCTTAGAAACAATACTTACACGAAGTCAAATTATTTTTATCATAATTGTGAATGATTTATCGTCTTTCAAGAACTGTGTTCTAGTCTGTGGTTGTTTGTTATGCACAGGGCACTTCACTAAACGTCAATAAAGTACGACATTATTCCGAAAAAAAAAAAACGGTAATTATAGGCGTGATCTGCCAAAAAGAAAATAAAGGGTTGGACAAGTATAGTAGGTAGGTACCTACATTTTATCAATAGTTAGGTAGGTAGGTACCTATTTCACTTTTGTACCTATTAGGCTATGTTCACATGTAACGCGCGTTAACGCGCGTCAACGCGCGATCAAATTTGAAGAGAGTTCAGATGATGAGCGCTAATGCGCGTTGCGAGAGTACTCGTCAGTCTAGTTCGGTAGAACGTAGAAAATGGACGTGGAAGAGGCTATTATTTTGTGGTTATATTATAAAGAAAAATATAGAAAACAGAAAACGTACACATTGGGTTCATCCAATTTTGAAAAATAGACCCAGTTTGTTTGCCTTTTTTCTACTTCATTGATTAGTAAGTCGATGTCAATATTTTCAATTTCACTCATTTTAAATGCGAAAACAAAATATAATTACGAAAATTAACAAAATTACATGCGCTCGCGATGAAAGCGCGCGCTCAACTGAACAGCAAACGGACATTACATTAATATCAAAGCGCGAGTCAACGCGCGATTGTCTGCGTCTAGAAACTTTTTCTCTGAGCGCCGCGTTGACGCTCGCTGACGCGCGTTAACGCGCGCGCATGTGAACGGTTGCTAGGTATATATTAGGATGTCTAAGCGCGCGATTTGAAAACGCGCGTCGCAATTCAGCCATCTGAACATAGCCTTATAGACCACGAACACAAGTACCTACCTACCTATTTATTTTCAAATTTCAATTTAAATAAAGTAGATAGGTACCTACCTACACACATGAAGGTATGGTAGGTAGGAAATGATATGGAGATGCCCAGATCTACAAAAATAGGATGCATACTTATAGAATGCTCTCGCATAAAATGGCCGCCCGGATGTCTGCTTCAATATTATCGACATCGATAAGAAGTGAAACAGTAATTAAGCATTTATGAATACACTGGCTTATGCCTGCAACTTCGTTCGCGTATTTTAAGGTTTTTTAATTCCTGCGGGAACTCTCTTATTTTCCGGGATGAAAAGTAGCCTTTGTGTTATTCCAAAACATAATTTAACTCTGTGCCAAATTTCAACTAAATAGATTTGATCATTGCGGCGTGATTGAGTTACAAATATCCATACATCCAAACTTTCGCATTTAAATTATCAGTAGAACAGTATAACATTTACTATGCATTAGGTAATAATAATTACTTAGTACCTATTATAAACACTTAAGTACTCTATCACATGCCGATTATTATTCGGGGTGGTGCGTGGGTTTAGGTTCTAAAAGATCTGGGAATTTCTTAACAGTTTTGTTGCTTAATTTTTTGATATTTCTAAAGTTATTTAAAAATATCTTTCATATTTTACCTAATGAATAATAAATGCTATCCTTTTCTAATCTCATAATCTAATCTAATATTATAAATGTGAAAGTTTGGATGTACTATGGATATTTGTAATTCTATCACGCCGCAATAACTAAACCGATTTGCCTGAAATTTGACACTGCGATAGATTATATTCTGGATAATACGTAGGCTATTTATTATCTTGAAAAATAAGAGTTCCCGCAGGAATTAAAAAACCTTAATCCACGGGAACGAAGTCGCGGACATAAGGCAGTGTATACATAAATGCTTGATTACTGTTTTACTTCTTATCGATATCAATAATTTTAAGGCATACTTCCTAAGGGGCGGCCATTTTATGCGCCAACGTTCTATAGGTATGCACCCTATTTTCGTAGGTAGGGCATCTCCATATATTTCCTACCTACCATGATAAATGATTAACGTCGTCATCACTCATCAGCTTCAGCTGTCACTTTTTATTTTTCAACTACATACTTGAATGTATTTCAATTTCAATCTTCATTTTATTATTGTCTAACAGGAAAGGTATATAGAAACATGAGTTTTTTAAAGTTGTGATTTGATCTCAATTGCAGCATTTAGTGCAAGTTCTTGAATAAATCATTGGCGGTTGCAATTGTCTAGAATGCAATGCTACCTCGTCGTCGTAACGTTGGTGTATCAGAAAGGTCGCCCAAATCACAGGACGAATTAATTCCCTACGACAAGTTGAACAAGAACGGATCAACTTTCCAACAGACTGCCTTTCGTAACTCTGATGAGCAGTATCAACACAGGTTTGTCGAGAGAGAGATTACATTTGATTTTTTGGAAGAGATCATTTTTGAACCAGTTATGGCTGCACGGGACCGAACTCAAGAATTTGTGACCACCGTGAGGAGTCTTCAAGGGCGTATGTTAGCGAGACCAGTTGTCAAAGATGACCGAAAAGCTGCAGTTCTTGCTACATATTCCCAATTCATGAGTATGGCTAAAGTAATAAGTAAAAATATTACTAGTACCTATACCAAACTAGAAAAACTGGCTTTACGTAAGTTTTTGTATTGTCTTCTATGTTTTTATTGTCTATAATCATAAATGTTATTTTTTTTATTATTATATTTTATGATCTTTACATGTTTTTTCTCATTAACATTTACAGTAGCAAAAAAGAAGTCTTTATTTGACGACAGACCCATGGAAATACATGAGCTAACATACATTATCAAGGGTGACTTGAACTCCCTGAATCAGCAGATTGCTAGACTGGGGGAAATGCCAAGAGGCCGCAAAAGTATGCACAGTCACTCTTCAAGTGTTGTACTTGCTCTACAATCAAGGCTTGCTTCTATGAGTAATCAGTTTAAACAGGTAAGATTTATTAAATAATCCATACCCCGTTTTCGAATTCGGTTTTGAATTTTTTTGTGATAAATAGGAAGACATGTATTACATCATGTATATTTAATAACAAAGTAATTCAATTTCAAGTTTTAAAGCAATATTTGAAAATGTGTAGCAAACAAATCTCAGTGTAAAAATTAGATGAACATATCTACAAAAAATCAAAAATCGTTTTATTTTTCATAAAACTGGTCACAAACTACCAAAACGACAATATCCTACTTTAATATTATAAATGTGAAAGTGTGGATGTTTGTTAACCAATCACATCGCAACGACTGAACCGATTTGGCTGAAATTTGACACAGAGATAGATTATAGTCTGGAATAGCACATAGGCTAGGATAGGCTTTTTATTCCAGAAAATTAAAGAGTTCCCGCGGGAATAAAAAACGAAGTCACAGGCATCAGCTAGTATTAAATATATCACAAATTCCAAAAAAAAAATTATCCATTACTTTTTTATATTTAATTATAATTATTTCTTTTAAATAACTGGTAAAGATTGAAGAGGCAAATCATCCTATTTTTTGCTCTCCTGTAAAATTGAGAAAATGTAGATACGTTCATCTGACTCTTACACTGCGAAATAAGAAATCATTGGATCAAAAAACACACTTAGATATTCATGACATCACAAAGACAAAATAGCCTTTGATTAATTATTAATATATTGTAATAAAATTGTCTTTTACTAAATAACTGATGAAATTAATTTATTGATCTTAAGTTGCTGAAAAGAGTTGCTGGGTTTGAATCTTGACTAGATTAATCTTAAACCTATTTATATAATACTAGAAGCCCGCGCCGACTTCGTCCAGGTTGAAAATTAAATATTTGTTCTTGTGAGCTTCTTATAGGAGACGGTTGTCAATAAGATCACCACAGGAACCACACGAATATCCCGCACTGATACCCGCCACCGTGCCCCGCCGCGCCAGCGGGCACCATTTTATTTTTTTGTCGCGCGGAAATATTAATTTTCCGATAACTCCTAAGATATTTATTTAAATTGTATAGTGTAAAGGGCAAATATGTTCTAAATTAAATACTTACGATAATTAACATATTTATTTAGATATAGTTTGATATCACATCGGTTAAAGAAGCTTCGAAAATAATTCATTATTTTTAATCAAAATTTGAAAGATAGAAATGGTTACTGTAAGTTATCCTTAGAATATAGACATATGCTATCCCGGACTTTTTTTTAGAACTCTTTAAGAGGAACAATTCACCCATACATCATTTTCATCCAATAACAGTATATGACCCAGCGCACGCCTTGAAAACGTTTAAGAGTCAAAAAAATTTCCGACTTCTTTAACAAATTTGCACATAATATCTAGCCATAATACATTTATTAACATAATTATAGCCTATAACCATCTGGAATAATGTACCTTTGAAATGGTAAAAGAATTATTGTAATAAGTGCGGTGGTTCCAAAGTTTGCTCCGGACATACATACAAACTCACAAAATTCACGCTCTCTCTTTATTATAATAGTATAGATTGCCAACCTGAAAACTTAACAGAACCTGAGGTAAAATACATGGCAAGAAATTAGTCTTGAGTTTGATTGTTACAGAATTACTGTTCCTTTTTCAGGTTCTAGAAGTGCGTTCAGAAAACCTTAAGCATCAAAATAATAGAAGAGAACAATTTTCAAGTAATGCACCAATTGTGCAAGAAGTGCCTTCTATATTACAACCTGATGAAGTAAGCATAGACTTAGGGGAAGCTTCCAGCTTACAGACACAGCAAATGGCACTTAGAGATGACACAGATACTTATGTGCAACAAAGAGCAGAAACAATGCACAACATTGAAAGCACTATAGTGGAACTGGGAGGCATATTCCAACAATTGGCACACATGGTAAAGGAACAGGATGAAGCTATTGGTAGAATTGATGCTAATATACAGGAAGCTGAAATGAATGTAGAAGCTGGTCATAGAGAAATAATGAAATATTTTCAAAATATAACAGGCAACAGAGCACTGATGTTTAAAATTTTTGGTGTATTGATATTCTTTTTTATATT
Source organism: Hipparchia semele (assembly GCA_933228805.2). Taxonomy (NCBI): domain Eukaryota; kingdom Metazoa; phylum Arthropoda; class Insecta; order Lepidoptera; family Nymphalidae; genus Hipparchia; species Hipparchia semele. The sequence continues at coordinate 3,750,218 of OW121717.1, read as the reverse complement.
CTTTGTTATATTTATGGCTTAATAATAGGCAGGCCAAATAAAAACAATAACCTATTTATTAGTATTGAAATAGTTTTATGGTAAAAAAAGAGATCACAATTAAAAATTTGTTAAAGTCATAAAACATGCAGGTCATAAAGCATCCAACATTAACATTGATATAACTACTATCTAATAATAAAATATTAGATATACAAACAGTTTTTACTATCAATTATGAATTTCCATACATTATTGTTTCTTTAGAAATGTATTTTTATTACATTCAGCATGTTTATATTTCATTATTATTAATAATATAATCTTTGAGCAAAGTATATAATTTAGTTGATATACAAATTATGAAACCTGCATCATTTAAATTTCAAGTCAGCTCAACAAAACTTCACAATTAGGACAAGACCGATTTAAATTTTAATGATTGTTTAAGGGTTAAGGAAATTGCATTTTTTGTTGTTATTTAGAGGTTCATGGAATACTTTTCAAATAAGGAAAATCCTATGTAAATTTGAATATTCTTTTTGCCCCTCTAAGGGTATGACTTAATTAATTACTCAGAATACATATTTCCAGTTGTATTGTAAAGAAAACCTCAAGTCAAGCAAACATCTATCCAGCCCTACTTTGCTACCAGTCATTTCATGCTCATGACGCAAGATTACATTAGGCTAAGTGAAATAAATACTTACATACTTAAATAGTAAAATCTCTTAGTAGATCTTAAATAGTAAAAGGGCTCATTTAACTGTTCTTTGCTAAATTTGACACTAGGGGAATAGTAAGCTTAAACATTATAATTTTTAGCTATCAATGGGCTTCAAAACTCAACTTAAAGGGTACATATCAACCATGTAATATATTTATAAATTGACTTGTATTCATTTTTTGCACTAAACAATTCAATAAAAACTTGCTAGATGTTGGCAATCTATGGTGGTATTTTTTAATAGTTGTGGTATTTACTTTCAACATAGGTATAATATTCAATGATTTTCTGGGATAAAAAGTAGCCTATGTCACTCTCCAGGTCCTCAACTATACCCATGAAATCGTCAATTATTCATAAATATCAACTAAAACCATGTAAAAATAATCTGAAATTTTTTTGTGCACTTATATTTGATTTGAGTTTATGAAAGTATTTCTTTTGTAATTAATGTTCAGAACTGGTTCTGTAAATAATTTTACAAATAAGGTCTTACATTGATGTACGTATATTATATCAGAAATGTATTTATAAATAATATTATGTTGAAATATAACATTATAAATATGTATATTAATAAAATATTATATAAATTAGGCAATCAAGTGGTTTTATTTACTCATTAACATTATTTAGGTAATACCTGAGTATGGCTAAAGCAAGGTGTGATGGTAAAAGCAAGTTTAAGTCTAAGGGCCGATCTACACCGGAATGACAGTGCAAGGCGCGGCGAGCACTTTCAGTGTGAAATAATTTTTAACATAATCTTCATAATCACTAAAGACCAGCATCGCTTTACGCGAGTAACCGCACGGTCAAGTGAGACCGACCTTCACTCATCTGCTTACCAGATGAAAATTATATTGCATAAGTGTTGAATATTCTGTATTTTATATGCTTTACATTGGAATTTTGTTCATTTGGCAAGCAAATCAGTGAAATTATAAAAATAAATTATTTTTAATAATTTTTATTTATTACAGTCATGACCATATTTTTTATGGCAACGCTATTGGTATAAGTTCGGAAACATATTTTATCTGATAAAATATCATTTTTAACCGACTTCCAAAAAGGAGGAGGTTATCAATTCGGCCGGTATATTTTTTTTTTTTTTAATCTGGTAAACAGATGAGTGAAGGTCAATCTCACTTGGGATCTGACTATTTTTTAAATTAATAACAATTTTATTGGAATAACTTTATATTTCACAAGTCAGTTGAACAATTTCTGTAAATATTAAGTATTAAACAATTGACACACACATTAGAATATTTTAAAATGCTATTATTTACATGTTTTATCCTTAATAAAATAATTATTTGTATAAAATTGTGAAAAATCTTTTAAGTAAATATACAAGTTACAAAAATTCATCACACCAGTCCTTCAAACACTGGTAACAGTCTGCAGATTGTTTAGAATTAGCGCTACAAGTTTCTTTCATCCACTCTTGAAATAGCTCCTTATCTTTTTTTAAGACTAAGAACTGTCCGAGAACAACAGATGCCTGGAATAAGAATACAAATAATCACTATGGCTACAAGTTTAATACTTTTTTAAATAACTAGCTCATGAATATAATCCAGTGGTGTTTTCATATTTAACTTCATCTTTTTATGGGATGATTTTGCAAAAAATCCCCCTGTGCACTTAGTACTCAAGAAGCCTAGTTTTTTAGCCGCTTGACTAAATAATTTCGGATTTTATTCGTTATACGTCTTTGCTTATCAACTTAACACAAGTTTGTGGTTTGAATGGAACTATTAAATCATAACCTTAACAGCATTTCATCAAATATTGTATTGGAAAATTAATTCATTAAATAAGTGTATTTAGAAGCCCTAAACCTGTAAGTTTAGGTAAAGTATGATATGATTTACAAAATTACAAAACAAGAATTGTTAAAATAGACAATGATAATAAAATACCTTGTCGAAACCTGCAGTTTCTAATCGCTTTCCAAGCACCTCTCCAACTCCAGCTAAATCTGTTACAGGCTTTTCACCCATAGGTTCAGCGACAAAGTTACGATGCTTCTGCGATGTACTCGACATTTTTTTATAGTTTTAGTTTAGTAAAACTGATACAGAAAGGTATTTACAACTTTTATGCATGAAACGCACAGTAAACAAAATAAAATACCAATAATTCAAGACTATATAATCAAATGCAATCAGGCGTTCAAAGAGAATATAATCCCTACAGCCCCTGGGGGCTGAGGGCTGATTCTGTAACTCAGTGTTTATCAAAAAATGAAAGCCACTGACATATATTTTTTATCCATTGAAGGTTTTAGGCTTACTATCGTAGAGAGAGAAGACATAGAGCCAGTGACGATTTCTTTCTCACTCACACTAAAAAGAGAGCAGAAATAAAGTTATTAATGTGATAAACAGAGACGCAGCTACCCAATTTTTTGTCCCTCATCGTGTAACCAGTTTTTTTCAAGGTCCACACACTTTTGTACGAAACAAACTGACAGTTAATAAGAAAATTTAGTATCTATGTGTGTTGCCAGCTTTAGGTACCTATACAATGTCCCGATTTTCCCTATCCTACTTATATTATAAATGTGAAAGTTTGAATGTATGTAGGGCCATCCATACATACATCCAAATTTCAGCCATATCGGTTTAGTGTGGCGTGATTGAGTAACAAACATATGGATGTTTGTTACTCAATACGCCACACTAAACCGATATGGCTGAAATTTGGCACGGAGATAGGTTTTTTTAGTAATGTCCTCTGACATACCGTAACGGCGGGTTACTTTGGCTACTTTTTCATTTTTTTTTTTTAATTTTTGTTGAAACAAAATAAAGTCGTGATGGAAGAAATGAATATTATGAGAAAAGAAAAGAAAGATGATGGATACTAGAATATAATATATGTCGGCGATGATTAAAGTGTATTCAGTTAGATAGTGTCGGTTACTGTTCTGAATCATCCTGAAATTTCGTTCGAATGTCCAACAACCAGTCGAGAACTGTTGGCGATCTTAAGAATTATTTTATTTACAAAGTTCTTAATTTTTAAAGCCATTTTTAAATAGCTAGAGGCAGACTTTTAATGTTTTTTTTAAATAATTATTAACTTAAACTATGAAGAGTTGCAGTTTTATACGACTGCCTGAAAAAAGGAATATACTGTTAATTTCATTAATGATGATTTTGATGACTAAATATACAATTTTTGTTGCTTTTAATTCAATAGCATTACTCGATCGAAGGAAAATTTTAACTGTTCATTACAAATTATTTTGTGTAACATTCTTACTAGTAACGAAAAAAAAATTTCCTTTGTGTTACATACATCTTTTTTCAAAGTGACTCACATATGCTAAATTTCTATTCGGCATTTCAATATTTTTTTTAAGGAGCAAATAATTATCTAGTGAATTGGTCCTATGAAACTACATTAAAAAACTTTAGTATAAAAAAAAATATTTTTAAAAAACCGACTTACGTGTACAAACTAAAATTATTTTATACTTTTAAGTGGTGGTTGAAGTTAATATTGTGTGCAATAAAGAATAATAAATTCTTTATTGCACACAATGTTAAGATATATTTAAAAAATAGAAGCTTACCCTAATAGGTATGTCTCTCCCAGACAACCTTATATGTGTAGGTATGTTATTTAAAAAATAAAACAGTTCAGCATCTGTTTTGTCGTTTTATTTAAAAATCCTGGGAAGAATTTTCCATCTAATTTGGGGTACTAGGGGAGTGCAGTTATTGTGGCAACATTAAACTCGAACTTGTCATGTGACGTCATCGTTACGTCATGTTATCTCTATTTCAGTCGCGGTTACACAGTACCTTGGTCTCGTAGAGAGAGAAGACATAGAGCCAGTGACGATTTCTTTCTCACTCACACTAAAAAGAGAGCAGAAATAAAGTTATTAATGTGATAAACAGAGACGCAGCTACCCAATTTTTTGTCCCTCATCGTGTAACCAGTTTTTTTCAAGGTCGACACACTTTTGTGCCCAACAAACTGACAGTTAATAAGAAAATTTAGTATCTATGTGTGTTGCCAGCTTTAGGTACCTATACAATGTCCCGATTTTCCCTATCCTACTTATATTATAAATGTGAAAGTTTGAATGTATGTAGGGCCATCCATACATACATCCAAATTTCAGCCATATCGGTTTAGTGTGGCGTGATTGAGTAACAAACATATGGATGTTTGTTACTCAATACGCCACACTAAACCGATATGGCTGAAATTTGGCACGGAGATAGGTTTTTTTTAGTAATGTCCTCTGACATACCGTAACGGCGGGTTACTTTGGCTACTTTTTCAATTTTTTTTTTAATTTTTGTTGAAACAAAATAAAGTCGTGATGGAAGAAATGAATATTATGAGAAAAGAAAAGAAAGATGATGGATACTAGAATATAATATATGTCGGCGATGATTAAAGTGTATTCAGTTAGATAGTGTCGGTTACTGTTCTGAATCATCCTGAAGTTTCGTTCGAATGTCCAACAACCAGTCGAGAACTGTTGGCGATCTTAAGAATTATTTTATTTACAAAGTTCTTAATTTTTAAAGCCATTTTTAAATAGCTAGAGGCAGACTTTTAATGTTTTTTTTAAATAATTATTAACTTAAACTATGAAGAGTTGCAGTTTTATACGACTGCCTGAAAAAAGGAATATACTGTTAATTTCATTAATGATGATTTTGATGACTAAATATACAATTTTTGTTGCTTTTAATTCAATAGCATTACTCGATCGAAGGAAAATTTTAACTGTTCATTACAAATTATTTTGTGTAACATTCTTACTAGTAACGAAAAAAAATTTTCCTTTGTGTTACATACATCTTTTTTCAAAGTGACTCACATATGCTAAATTTCTATTCGGCATTTCAATATTTTTTTTAAGGAGCAAATAATTATCTAGTGAATTGGTCCTATGAAAGTACATTAAAAAACTTTAGTATAAAAAAAAATATTTTTAAAAAACCGACTTACGTGTACAAACTAAAATTATTTTATACTTTTAAGTGGTGGTTGAAGTTAATATTGTGTGCAATAAAGAATAATAAATTCTTTATTGCACACAATATTAAGATATATGTAAAAAATAGAAGCTTACCCTAATAGGTATGTCTCTCCCAGACAACCTTATATGTGTAGGTATGTTATTTAAAAAATAAAACAGTTCAGCATCTGTTTTGTCGTTTTATTTAAAAATCCTGGGAAGAATTTTCCATCTAATTTGGGGTACTAGGGGAGTGCAGTTATTGTGGCAACATTAAACTCGAACTTGTCATGTGACGTCATCGTTACGTCATGTTATCTCTATTTCAGTCGCGGTTACACAGTACCTTGGTCTATTGCCTTCTCTGTCTACGCTTGGTCTATTGCCTTCTCTGTCTACGCTTACTATGAAATAGTAAATGACATTTCTCTTCATACCTTCAATGGATCAAAAATACCTATCGTCGTTGATAGATATTGATCACATATTGATACAGAATCAGGGGGCTGGGGGCTGACGTAAGTGAAAGGGCCCGTACACGGTCAAATATGTTTGTCAAACACGTAAAATTACGTGCTTTTGTTACGGTTTTGTTTGAACAAGGCACAGGGACAAGGTCATCAAACACCAGCGCACCCAATCAAACACAAAACGGAGTGATTACATTCTCTTTGTCAAACACCTCCGTTTCCGTTTGACAAACACGACCACAGACTATCAAATACACATAAAAATGTTACGTGTTTGAAAAACACGTTTGACCGTGTACAGGCCCGATACCGTAGACAGAGAAGACAATTTCTCTGTCTACGATTGATACCTACTATCTTTAGCTTTGACAATTTGTTCTTCTTTACATTGGTTAGTAGTATTGTTTTTTTATGAAGTTGGCTTAAGGCCCAAGACACGGGTCTGCCCGCGAAATTCAAATTTAATTTGGTTTTTCGCCATTTATAAACGAATACGACAAAGTAGGCTTATGGTATTCAAATTGCGCCAATGGCAGTATCATCTTCACAGGTTTATATACTAATCTTTACGTGAAAGTATCCAGTTTAAGAAATTAATCAAAATAATGACTAATTTGTGAGTAGCTCACGTCAAACTCATTATTTTGACTAATTTCTGAAACTGGATACTTTCACGTTAAGATTAGTATATAAACCTGTGAAAATGATACTGCCATTGGCGCAATTTGAATACCATAAGCCTACTTTGTCGTATTAGTTTACAAATTGCGAAAAACCAAATTAAATTTGAATTTCGCGGGCAGACCCGTGTCTTGGGCCTTAAGTAAGTATGAATGGCTCGAAAAATTTCGTTTGAAGTTCCGGTGGTTCTACCTAATTAATACTTTGGTTCCGCCTCTTAAAACGAAGTGAATATAAGTATTTTCTTGGATATTCTCTTGCAAAGAGTATAGTATAGAGGTTTGCACCGGAGCGGAATTTCGAGCACCGGTGAAAATCACCGGTGATTTGCCATTCTCCGGAGATCTCCACTGAATCTCTCTCTATGGTACGAAATAGGATCCTATATTAATATAGATACCTACCTAGTAGGTATAGTGTAATATGGGCCTTATGATCTAATAATTACTTTCACCGAAATTAATTTCACCGATTACTTTCTCCGGAGAATCACCGGTGATTCTCCGGTAATCACTGCTCCGGTGCAAACCATAGTAGGTAATAACAGGGAAATTGTAGTACGTGATTTATATACTCTTTGGTCTTTGGGGAAATTGTCTTGGTTGGCTATTGTAGAGGTGAGTCGGATTAGGTAAAAACGATACCTGTTCCACCTAAACCTAATATTTAAAAATACCTAATCCAAATACCTAATCCGAATATTTATGAAATATTTATGGCCGTTTCTTTTGGATTAGGTAGGTATAGTATTCGATTCGATACGAAGCACGAACGATACATTCCGTAATACGTTCCTGATACGTAATTACTTTATTCTGGTTTCGGAACGTTCCGTTTGGACTAGTGTAGATTTTTTTTTAATCGTTTCGAGACGAGCAATCTATGGTAGGGTATTATTATCTTTAAACAAAAAGAAAAGGTAAAATAAAATTAAATGTGTTTAATTATTAGATAACCTAAACATAGAAATTTTCTGGAAAAAACTGGGGCGATGTTGATTACATGAGTAATACCATAGAGCAGGTTCTTAATTTTTAGTTAGTGAAATTGGTTGATGAGCTATGAAGTTATGAACCGCTTACGCAAGCGGTTCATAACGTTTTTATTGCAATGGCGATGCGTTTCGAGTTTCGACGCATTCCGTGTAGTCTAAATAGTACAATAGTAAGGTGCTGGAGTGGCGACCCCCCACTAGGTGGACCGAAGATATCAGACGAGTCGCAGGGAGCCGCTGGTTTCAGGCGGCACAAGAGTGAGACTGTGGAAGTCCATACAAGAGACCTTTGTTCAGCAGTGGACGTCTATCGGTTGATAAAGAAGGAGAAGAAGGAAATTTTATGCAATACCTAATCCTCAGTATCAAGGATTAGGTACGGACTGGTAACGAAAAATACCTAATCCACATACCTAATCCAATATTTATGCCTCACCTCTACTATTTTGTCTGTGCTGTGTACTTGCTAGTTGCTGTGTGGTTGCTGTGTATAAAAATCCCTGATAAAATAAAAATAATTATTGTTTTATTTATTGGTGTATTATGTTTCTATAAAATTAATTAACCCAGTCGCAAGATTCATGAAAACTAAGTAGGAGTTTTATCAATAATGGTACGCCTGATACACTAAAAAAATAACGATATTAGTACCTAGTACATGTAATTTTCGGTGATCATTAAACTGATAAATATTCATTAATACCAGGATAATCCCAGTACTGGGACGAGTTCGCCGGGGTTGATAGCTCCACCTCTGTTGCCACCACCAATGCTTGGCGGCCTACCACCGCCGATGCCACCGAGCGTTGGGGCTGTAGCTATGCCGCCAGTTCCAGGGATGCCACCAAATATTGGGCCTTTGCCACCTGCGATGGCATTTCCACCAATGATGGCACCATTTTCTATGCCTCCACCTGGATTTCCACCCTTTAAACCGGTACAAAACTCCATTATTACATAACTAGCTGCTGCCCGCGACTTCGTCCGCGTAGATTTAGTTTTTAATAATCTTACGTGTATTTAAAAATCTTTGATTGTGCAGAATGAAAAGTAGCCTTCGGTTTGGCTCTCGTTGGTTGACCGCCCGTTCAGTGATTCGTTTTCGCTTGGCGTATTTTCTTACTTTCCCTCTTTTTGCTCGGCTTCTAAGGCTCGTACCGTGATGTTAAATATAGACTATATAACCTTCCTCAAGGGTTAGGTTAACAAATGCAAAAAGAATTTTTCAAATCCGCCGGGTAGTTCCAGAGATTAGCGCATTCAAACAAACAAATTCTTTAACAAATTTTTTAGGTATAGATTTACACGATGGTTAAGTTGTAACAATAATGTCGAGAAACTTTTAAAAATGGCTTTGATGAGACAAACACTGAATGATGTTAAGTCTAAGTGTCTTGTTTTATAGTTTATAGTTCTTCACTTAAGATTTATACACTAATGCAGTACTACAGCTGTCTGTATAAAATTGTACTTTGAATTTTATGCATAACATGCTAATTGCAATCTGTACATTCTGACAGTTAAGACAGAGTCAGTAAATTAATTCTGTTGATTAGCAAGTCAGCACTGACTTGATATTGCTATTATGTAAATTGTAATAAGTCAGTGGTGCTGATGCATTTGTGCAGTCTTGAAGATAATCTAGCTTCAACATAACTGGTTTTGGCTCTAGACCCTATGTAAATATCGAAACCAGTGGTCAGTTATGACGAGGGTGACATGGTGCTTGCATAGTGTTGCAAGAAAAGATATGCAAAATTTAACAGACGAAAAAAATCAAGTTTGTCACAATTTATTGTATTGCCAATGGAACATTAAATATCAATAATATTGATTGCATTGCATTTGATAAATATGTACTAATAATATTTTTTCTTAAATTATCCTTTAGAAATAAGTCTGACTACTAATATAATTTTTAATGTTATTTACATTTCTGCCTTACTCAGGAACTCACTGCACCTGCACCAGAAGTATCGCCTATGGCTAATCAGAGTTGTCCTTGGTCTGAACACAAAGCTCCAGATGGTCGTATATACTATTATAACTCTATCACAAAACAAAGCCTGTGGGAAAAACCAGATGACCTTAAAACTTCTGCAGAGGTAAGTGACCATACTATATGTATATACATTACTAGCGGACGCCCGCGACTTCGTCCGCGTTCTTAAATTGTTGAAATTTTTCCTGAATTTTCTTTGCTATAAACCTCACAGAGCCCGAGACCTTTCCAACAAATGCAAAACCGTGGAAATCGGTTCCTGCGTTCTGGAGTTATAGCATCAGGAAGGAAAACCCGACTTATTTTTATATAGTAGATAAATCCTAATATTATGTGTCTGCATCAGCTGGTTTGTTGTTGGTTATCATGGCTGATTTTAGAAAAATTCTCCATAGATTGGATGAATCCTAGAGATGACCTTTATTGCTGCAATCACCTTACATATATTTGTATAAATTTCTAGAAAATGCTTTCCTCTTGTGTTTGGAAAGAATATACAACAGATGCAGGACGAGTATACTACCACAACATTGAGACGAAGGAGTCCAGCTGGGTCATTCCTAATGAGCTCCAGGAGATTAAAGATAAAATAGCAGCAGAAGAAGCAGCACAGTAATTTCTTTTTAATATTTTTTTTTCATCATTTACAAAAGTTTTGCTAGCTAGTTATCTAATTTTAAGTTAAAATACTTCTCTGTATATAGGATCCAGAGACTAGTATTTTTTTATCTTTCTTATTATATTTGAACTCAAAATTAGTTTATTTTAGTTACTTACATTCCAGTCTCGCCTTAGTTTTAAATAGTAGAGTCTATAATATAAAATTATAGATTAAGTGTTGTTAATCTATAATTATTAATTATATTACTTGTTTGCTACAATTTAGATTTGAGCAATTTGCTCAAATCTCTAAACTGTTACACAGACTTTCTTAAGGGAAATTATAAAATCAAATTGTCATTTGAAAATCTCCTAGGATTTCATCAAATCCCAAAGGTATTTATCATTTCCCTGCAACATGTATATATAAACCAAATGCTGTTGGTTGTCAAAAATGTCAAAACGACTTGACCAATTTAATTTTTGTTATATTTGGTTTGCTCTAACACAGGGGTAATTTAAAAAAAAATAAGGACAACCTAAAAAAATTGCTTCGGATTAATTTTCATAGATGGTGGGAGCAAAGCCTTAGGTAAAAGCTAGTATTTAAGAATAACTCATCCAGCTAGAAACGATTCTATACCTTATAAATCTGTAGGGCAATACTGAATGCTGATCTGCCTCCAGGGGAAGTGCCCCTGCCCTCTTCCCCTACCATGGCATCTTCTGGCAGTTCCGCGTTGGACGAGGCCATGGCCAAAACTCTAGCTGCCATTGATCCATCGCTCGCTAATGCTATACCAATTCCAGAAGAAAGTAAGTAAATACTTTGTTATTAGAGTTCCGAAAAAAAGCAAAACCTTATAGGATCACTTTGCTATCCATCTGTCAGTGTCAAGGCCCTTCTCAGAAACAGCTTGAGGTACTAAGTTGAAATTTATAATGAAGTAGATGATGCCCGCGACTTCGTCCGCGTGGATTAAAGTTTTTAATACCCACAGGAACTCTACTCATGCATGTACTCGTAATTTTTAAGAACCACATGTAGCTTTTTTGTATACCTACCTACCATAATATTTGTACGCCGCTACGGCTAATGTGTTGAGCTTTTAATTAGAATTGTCAACTTTTGTTTGTAACACACATTATGCAAATGAAGAATTTTTATTTCTATTTAATTTTCCGGGCTTTAATGTAGCCTATGTGTTAATTCTGGTTATGTGCTAACTCCATACCAAATTTCCCCAAATTGATTTATTCGTTGTGGCGTGAAAGAATAATACACATACAAATCGCCTTTATAATATTAGTGTGATAGTGTGAAGGGTGATGTGATTCATCTGAAGATGGTGATAATCTTTTTGAATTATTTGTCAATTAATTTTGTAGATTCACTAGCTAATCCCAAAGGACCTTGTAAAAATTTATTTGCAAAAAAATATTTCCATTCTATTAAAAAAAAATCAAATACAGTATTGTGTACGTAAGTGCTTGAATTGCAGTTAAGCCAGAGGAGATAGAGGCCCCACCGCAGCCCACCGGCGCGGAGTCCAACGAGCCGGAACTGCAGTACAAAGACAAGAAAGAAGCCATTGAGGCATTCAAGGAACTCCTGAAGGACAGGGTAGGTTCTAACAATAAAATTCAAAATGATTTATTTCACGTAGGCCAACTTGTAGCTCTTATGTCACGTCATGAATCTACCACCGGTTCGGAATGCAGATTCTGCTGTGAAGAGCCAGCAAGAAACTCAGCAGTTGCTCTTTTCATAACAAAATATTATAATATTAATGTATAGCTACATAATATTACAATATAATAACTTATTACACTATTTTGTGGATAGCTGGATGGATCCATTCAAGCAAGATAAATTTTATATACAAGCCAACACCGAAACCCACCCCTTAATAATACAAACACAGATGAACAGCTCATTCCTGAAGAAAGATAAAGATTACTTTTATTTGATACTTGTTTTTGCCCGCGACTTCATCCGTGAGGAAGTAGATTTTTAAAAATCCGGCGGGAACTTTCTGGTTTTCGGAATAATAGTCTATATCACTCAGGTCCTCAACTATCAAACGATACGCCAATCTATTGCAAAAAAAAAAGTGACTGAGTGACTGAAAGGCATACAAATAGCTATTATGACGTAAGCTTCCGCTAAAAAAGTATTTTTAAAAATTCAACCCTAAGGGGGTAAAATAGGGGTATGAATAATCGAACTTAACGTGAGTGAAGCAGCAGGCAAAAGTATTTCTATAAAAGCGAAGAATAGTCTGTCAGTGTACCTTTTCAAGGCTCAATTGCTTAACCAATCTTGACATTTGGTAAAAAGGTAGCTTGCATTCTAAAAATCAAATCATGGATAATCATAGAGTACTCACAGATTTAAAAAACTCAAATTCATAGATGCTTCAAGTTATAAAAAAATATGTTGTAGAATGTTCCTTCGAACGCCACGTGGGAGCAATGTGTGAAGATAATATCCAAAGACCCCCGCTACGCGACATTCAAAAAACTCAATGAGAAGAAACAGGCTTTTAATGGTTACAAAACACAGAAGTTGAAAGATGAGAGAGAAGAGCAAAGGTAACATTTTTCTTCTTTTTTACAAATCGGCAGATGTCCACCGCTGGACATGGGTCTTGTACAGGCTTCAACATGTGTCGGTCTTGTGTCGCCTGTATCCAAAAGCTCCTTGCGACTCATCTGATTTCGTTGGTCGATCTAGTTAGGGAGGTCGCAAATAGGTAGCACTTGCTTGTAAAAAAAATACACCAAAAAAATCATAAAACTAGTTCAAATAATCATTGTTTTAAATATATAAATGTTTTTTAAATTTCCCCATCACTTATTTTGTGTTGTAACTTAATATGATGGTTCGCAAAATTTGCCTACCCAGTAACATTGTATATCTCAGGGAATTTGGTGTCCTGACATTAGACTGAGCACCCGCCTAGCGTTGGCAGGCATCCCTTCCTTTAATACAATACAACATTGTATATCTTGTATCAGTTTTATGTACCTATTGTACATAAGACTGATACAAGGTAAACAATGTTGTAGGCATCTATTTGCATTTGCAGAAATAAAACAAAGTAAATATTATTAAATTTTATTTTAGGCTGAAAACTAAAAAGAATAGAGAAAATTTGGAGGAATTCCTACTGAGCTGCGACCGTGTGACGTCACTCACTAAATATTACAAGTGTGAAGAGATGTTCAACAATCTAGAAGTGAGTTATGCTCAGTGCACACTACAGCTCGGCTGAGCCGGGCGGTTAAGGGTCTAAATCAAAAAAATCAAAATTTATTTTATTTCATGTAGGCCAACTTGTAGCTCTTATGACACGTCATAAATCTCGGAACCACCGGTTCGGAATGCAGATTCTGCTGAGAAGAGCCGGCAAGAAACTCAGCAGTTGCTCTTTTCAAAAAAATTTTTTTACAATGGTTAACAAAACTATGCTATGCACACAGTGTTTCCACAAAGAAGTTTCAAAAATGCACACCTACCACAACCTAACACATGTTAAGATGGGTAGACACAAAGCAGACCCATTTCCGTTGGTGGCACTCGTTCACGAGCACGACGCATGATCCAGCCGTTGCTTCGCTCAACCATATTTGAGGGAACATAACAACCCGCACCACCACCACCACCATTCTAGACAGATGAACTTATTGAACTGCACACAATTTGCAAAAGGGCAGTTTTGGTGCAGTTCTATTGCAGTTTATTACTGCAACGCAACTGCCTACTGAAGTCCACAGTCTGTTGTACTAGAACTGCATGCCGGCTGCACGTCAACTGCATAAATTCATCTATGGAATTTGGAAAGTACAATTTTACCCACCTCTCTCTATAATCTGATTGACTCCACTTCTGAGGTGTGTTGCGTTACGGAAAGAGATGACGTGATAAAATGATCACGCCATTTATCAGTGATCCGATTGGTCGTTTGCACGTTTGCGCTCCGTTTCAATAAACAGGCTATTATTATAATTGGACGCACATACGCAATAACATTTCAACCCACAAACCTTTGTCAATTTAAATACATACATAATGCAAAGGAATAAAGTTAACTTTTCAATTGATAAGTTGTGTGGGTTGACTGTTGCATGTGTGCGTCCAATTATGGTATTGTTTCTCCACATGCACCGCTCACACTAAGCTCAGAAAACGAACTTTGCTCTCTCGATGCACAATTAATAAGTGTTGGATGTGTGAAAAATGCAAGATTTCTTTTTTTGATGTTTCTTGAATAGATTTGGCGCTGTGTACCCGACTCCGATAGACGAGACATATACGAGGACTGTATATTCACAATCGCTAAACGCGAAAAGGAGGAGGCGAAGGCTTTAAAGAAGCGCAACATGAAGATATTGGCACAAGTAAGTACTCGCTCACTTACATAAGAATAACGAAAACGAATAGTTAAGGGCCATGTTAACGAAAATTGACACCTGGGATTCAGTACATGATTTTGAGTGACATTGACCATTTTTTTTTTCCCATTTTTTTAATTAATGACAACATGTAATCGTGTGTGGAACCTTTCTCAATTTGATTTTAATTGAAAAAACAACAAATGACAATATTTAACACGTAACAGCAATGTTCATTTTAGAGTGATCAGCAGCTGTTAATCAAAATTTCAAAAGCACTCTGCCTAAATATGTACCTAAATACCAACGCTTGCGACGCGCAATAGGTTCTTCACGTGTAGGTATAGAATAGAATAGTTTTTTATTCAAATAAACTTTTACAAAGTATTGGAGTACATGCCCGATACACTGCGTGATCAAAAAATACAATATTGGTGACTGAGATAAATAGAATTTTTATTTCAATATTGTCATAAAATCTAACCTTTTCACGAAGTTCTCGTTAACATGTTCCCTTACCTTCGGTTGATTATTACTTTCTGACTTAGGGACTTCCGAACCATAACTTAATACGACATACTTACTTGGGACATAGGAAAACCTTCTTCTTGTTTCTTTTTTGTCTTTTGCTCTAGTGATTTCTCAGGGGCAAGATATAATATTGATTACTGTTTTATAGATTTAGATTATTATTTGATACTATATATTATTTACTTTTAAATTTTAGGTGTTAGAAAATATGACTGAAATTACATACAGTAGTACATGGAGTGAGGCCCAAGTGTTGCTATTAGAAAATGCAGCTTTCAAAAATGATGTCAGTCTGTTGGGCATGGACAAAGAAGATGCTCTAATAGGTAAGCTCTGAAAGACCATCGCGCTCTCATCTGAAAAGTATCATCATCAATATATTATGTTTTGCTTACTTTTATTTTATTTTTAGTATTCGAACAGCATATCCGAAACTTGGAGGCTGAATATCTGCAAGAACGGGAACAGATCAAAAAGAGAAATAAACGTCAGCAACGGAAAAATAGAGATAACTTCTTGGTATGGTTTTAGATGTTTTTCATGTTTTTTTTTTTTTATAAAAAAATTGTCAACCTATAACTAATGCGTTTATAGAGATAATTTAACATTTCTTATACTGTTGCTTTATTTTGTTTATAATTTTATGGAAATACACAATCAGTAAAATTATCGTATAAAAATAGATTCGTTATCTCTTCCAGGCGTTGCTGGACGGCTTGCACGAGGAGGGCAAGCTCACGTCCATGTCGTTGTGGGTTGAGCTTTACCCAGTTATTTCCGCAGACATGCGGTTTTCCGCCATGTTGGGTGAGTTTTTTTATATTTTACTTTGAGCTGGCCACTAAAATGTTGCTGAACTCAACGTAACATTATCATAGTACATAATTTATTTTATGGGCTTTGTTTTATTATGTTGGTATATGTCATTTACAACCAGCGCCATAATACAACATAAACCACTTTATTTTTATTTTGCAAAATTTCTGCAACTTCGCAAAATAAAAATCTAGTACTGAAAATACGATTCTAAAGAAGAGGTTTAAGGACATTTTACCATGACGTTACTGCAATGCTTTTATGCTCGGAATCGCAATCGCATAGTAATGTATAGTACTAGGTATCGATGAGGTTGCAAAATGTGTAAAAGCGAGTGTATTTTTTTTTTATTCTAACTTGCAGGTCAAAGTGGATCCACACCGTTAGATTTATTTAAATTCTACGTTGAAAATCTTAAGGCGCGGTTCCACGACGAGAAGAAGGTGATAAAGGAAATTCTGAAAGAGAAGGAATTCGAAGTGAAACCGGACACCACTTTTGAGGAGTTCGCGACCGTCGTGTGCGAGGACAGCAAGTCCGCCTCGCTGGACGCCGGCAACGTCAAGCTCACCTACAACTCCTTGCTGGAGAAGGTCAGCTGCGCGCTTCGCGAACACTTCGCTCATTTTGCTTTGAACCTATTTTACCAGGAAATAATATTTTTTATTTTTCAAGGCGGAAACAAAGAACAAAGAGAAATTAAAGGAGGAGTCTAAAGCTCAAAAGAAGATCGAGAGCGCGTTCAAGTGGGCCCTGAGCGACGCCAACGTCGAGCACCACCTGCCGTGGAGCGAAGTGCGCGACAAGCTCGACCTCTCCGCGCCCGAGTTCGCGGCCGTGCCCAGCGAGGAGGAGCGCGCGCGGCTGTACAAGGTACGAGCCTCGTCGGTGTGCCTCGTACTGCGAGGTCCTTGAGTCGACCTTCCACACATATTGTACACTCACCACACTATTAAAACACTGCACATCACTTCAAAAAACTTTTATTAAGAAAATTACTAATTCAGTATATACAACGAGCGCCAGGAGGAAATAGCGAGTTGCAAGGTCCTAGTGGCGCCATCTAGTTGGTGAATAGTAAAACAGTCATAAACACATATCAAAATGGTGATGAGGACCCCCTTCATCTTTCAAGGGCGGCACAGGCTCGCCACCTTTGCCGACGACGTTTCACACTGAAAGGAGGATGTGAAGCATTACTTCCCAAAGATGCTTTGGAGCGCGTCTCTTCGTCAGCGCCGATCGCCAGCCGGGCCTTCCACAAGCAGGCCTCACCAGGCTCGGCTTGATTCGCGACGACGTTAAAGACAGCTCCATACGCCCTCCTCTTCTCGGGAAAGGAAGACCTCAGGCCTCAGACCCACTTCCGGCCGAGGGCCCTGGAGAGTTAAAATCGTTAGTTCCAGTCGGTGGCCACGCCCCGATCACTTGCGGGCACTAGTGCTCGCTGTTAGACGGCCAAAGTTGAAACTACCTTTGTGATGCGTCACTGAGATTGATGTCTTAGATGTCAATTCAATCAATTCAGTGTAAACTTCTATTTTTCAGGACTTCCAACTTGAACAAGAAGAGAGTTGCATGCACTACCATCATCCGAAACCGAAGAAATCAAAGAGATCCAAGAAAAAGAAGCAACGCTCGCGGTCTATATCACAAGTAATTATTTTTCATTAATTGAAAAATCCAGAAACTACTTCAAGGAAAATCATCTGTCGCTACGATGCAACGCAAATTATAAATATAGGAATTGCGGTTATTGCGATATGGCTGGACGCGGTTTTTATGCTAAGGTCTATAGAGAGCGCTCTGACTCAGCTCACACTCAAGATAGAGGTTAAAACGAGACACAAATATGCTTAGACATAAGTCTGTCTAGCTGAGTAAGAGTGCGGTCTATAGATTTTTTTCAAAGAATATGAGGCAATCTAAACTTGACTAATATTCCCCTTCGAATTAAACGAAAAGCTTGTATTAAGAGAGGGTACGACACTGGCCTCTATATTTAATCTATAATTAACACTGGACTTGCTGTTGTGATTTCTTTTCTGGACCTACTTGATAGACGCCATTTTTGCAGTTTAAGCAACTATACGAGCTATCTCTTGAACCAATAGGTAATGCCAATTGCAAATGGAACACCAACCTCTATCATTTCTAATCTATGATTTCATTATTGTCGTTGTTGTATGATGTCATAGATTAATTATGTTGATGTCATAGATTAATAATAAACGTCGGTGCGCCATTTGCAATATTAATAGTTCCAGAGACACTCGTATGTTAAAAATGGCGCTTCATATTGATAAATAATTTAGGCTGTTTTGTATAGGGACAGCAAGTCAGTGTTAACCATAGATTAACCCTTTCCCTGTTCCATGAATCACATATGAGCATGGTTATTGTTTAACTATTGTGTCTGTTGTCTGGACAGGGAAACTGTTAAATATAGAAGTCAGTGTTTCCCCGTCATTGAGCGTTCAGATATCTGATAGAAATCTGGGCCTGCTGGCTTCAAACGACTGACACACTTTAAGTCGCGGCTATCAGCCGCGGCTTCCGATAGTTTGTTTACAGCTTTTGACTATTGAGGCTTATAATAACTTGTTGGTTAGGTTTATTAGGATTTCATAATTATTTGGTTGTAAGTGCAACCATGTTAGTCAGCATGGTGGCGGCTGTGAGAACTTTAATGGTGTATAATATTACAGTCTCGGTCGCGGTCGCGGTCGGCGTCGCCTCTACGGCGGTCGCCGTCGCGCACGTCGGTGTCGCGCACTTCAGTGTCGCGCGTGTCGGTGTCGCGCGCGTCGGCGTCGCGCTCTTCGGGCAGTGTGTCGGGGTCCGACGACGAGGCGCGCAAGCACAAGAAGGCCAAGAAGAAGCACCGCAAACACTCGCCGCCGCCGGTACTAACAATATTAGCTGTCATATCAGTTTCAGGTCCGCCGCATATTAGCAAAAAATAGTATTATATTGTGCACAATCTCTTAACACAATTGACAGGTTTAAAAATAGTAACGCCACAGCATCGCAACGCCCAACGATTCTTCGAGCCGTGTGCGCCGCCCATTGTCTCTTCAGCGTAGCGACTCGATGAGCTTTGTCGGTAACTCTGCTTCTACGGAATCAAATCAGAATAGTCCGAGGATAGCTCTCTCGATCATCCGCAATATAAATATATGTGTTTATTGTGCGTGTGCAGAAGTCACCGAGCCCGGAGGAGGGCGGGGTGTCGGGCGGGGTGTCGGACGAGGCGGAGGACGTGGCGCGGGCGCGGCCTCGCTCGCGGTCGCGCAAGGCCAAGCGCAGCGCGCCCAGCTCGCCCGAGCAGCCGCCCGAGCTCGCGCACAAGCCCAAGAAGAAGAAGGAGAAGAAGGACAAGAAGGAGAAGTGAGTTGCGAATGCAAAGTGGAAAAGTTCCCGATACTATAATATCAATGGTCTCAAAGATAAATGTGTTGACAGAGATGTTGCCAGCTAAACGAATCGGCAAATCTTTATCAAACGTCTAAGCGCGCGCTTGTATTAATAATTGAAATGTGAAGTCGTGTACCATTTGATGCACTTTTTTAGTTAAATCGATAAATTAAAATGGCTATCAAAAAAAATAGACAGTATTTTGCCGTATTTTGGAAAAGCATTTATTTTAAAAATCACTAAAAAAAAAATTATTCATGAATTTGGCAACATCCCATTACAGATTTGTAATTTTTAAGAGAGCAGTTTATTTACTTTATTTGTCAGTATAGTAATTAGTTTTATATAAATAAGATGAAACTGGAAAATATCTTTCAATCCAATGTCTCAGTTAATTTGTACTTAACACGTTTGTCTTCTAGACCATCGATATTGAGAATATTAAAAAAAAATATAGATAAAAACTAATATATCAGTGCAAGAAGTCCAGAAATAACGAAGTCCTAGATCGATGCATAATATTATAGCGCGGAATAGTGTTGTGTGTATCCACTAAGAGTCACTGGTATATTAATTAGACTGGTATATTAACATTTTTTTGTTTAAAGTACTTAATAATTTAATATTTATTTAAAAAAAAAAAGTAAACTTCTCAGTATTGTCGAAGACTGTAATATAATCCATCCATATGCAGAATATAATAATGTTTGTATTCAAAGTTCTTGCTTCTTGGCTTGCATAATTTTTGTAGTTTATCATAGTAAGTAGCAGATGGCAAAAATAAAATGTATTATGGATTTTATACTGGTAACTTTTAATAACATGCTACCCGACCCGATAACGCGCAATGCGAGTTGATTCATATCTTCATAAAAAAGAATAGCTTTCAATGCCGATGCAACCCTTCGTGGGTATCACGCGGAGAACTCAAAAACTAGTTGCGTCGGTTTTAAAATCAGAAGGCTTATTGTATATGGTATCTCAGTGGTTATATAATAATTTGTTTTGTTCAGTGCAGTATCTACTTGTCCAACAATAGAACTGCGTTACGGTAACCACACTGACCCTATAATCGAGATTCAGTACCTCTGGCGTCATTCAGGCGTTACCCAAAAAAATAAGCGTTGGACAGTTATTTGAGAATTTTATCGGAAAGTACTAGCCACTGTGATACAAAATCTGTGTTTGCTGAGCTATCATCCCGTGCGAAAACAAGCTGATATTCATTTAAAAAATATACCGTAATACGGGCTAGTGGCAACGTGCGGTAGCAATACTACTATTGCGACCGTACGGTCCGGTGGCGTGTTGTTCGGACGGCTTGCGGTGTGCTGCAGGTCGGCGGTGTGGAGCGACGCGGAGCTGGAGTCGCGGCGCGCGGCGCTGCTGGCGCAGCTGCACGCGCACGAGGCCGACTGACGCCGCGTCACGCACGTGCACATCTTCAACCGCTACCCGCCGCGCCCCGCCCCGCAGCCGACCTCCCCGCCCCCACCCCCGCCCCGCACCCCGCCGTGCGTCCGGGTCACTCCCGGCACGCCGGGCACTCCGCCGTCCGCCTGCGAGGATTGCATCAAACAGCCGCTCATTTCGCCGATGCCGGATACTGATACCGATAACTCCAACTTGTAAAGGTCGGTATTACGCGAGCCGCGACCGTAACCGTTCGAGGTTTTAGCTACGTCGCATATTATAAGAAACTTGCGCCGGAAGACTCACTGCTCTTTTATTTTATATCAGACCCTGCAATCCATCAAAAGAACTGCCGGGTCTTACGACCCACATAATGGTCGAAAAATTTATTATAAAATTTCCAATGTGTATGTTCTACATTCCATGATTTTTGATAATAGTCAGTGGTTACAGTTACAGCTCGCTAGTGTTTACACGACTTAAGTTAAACGTGTCAGCCGTTTTCATATTGTTATTAGTTTGATATTCTTCTATATAGTGAAGCTGTAGGTACATGTACCTATTTTAATGAGATGATTTCCATGTATAATTTGACTAACTTCTCCAATTGTGTAAAATGACGGACTATATTTTGAACTGCATCCCGACAGTACTGACGGACAGCAAGTCGACTATGAAATTGCAGTTTGGATGCAGCCATGGGATTGTTCAAACATGTTTGCTACAATGCTTGACAAGCACAATCACCTCTGATTCGTCGGCACTCTCTCTCCCTATTGGCAAAAATGCTATAAATTAAGTGAATCATCATAGTTGACAGTCTCTTGTTGTATTAGAAATTGATGTTTCCGCAATCGAACAGCAGTTATATCGGAATTGATACAACAATATTATAGTCTCGAAATATTAACAGGCAAGAGGCCGACTGTTTAAGCCCGATCTGTTGCATTATTAATACTGCCTCATTAGTCTAGTCTACAGATAAAGAGGTCCCAGGTTCGAGTTCCAGGTCTGGCAGAAACAAAATGTATTGGGTTTTTCTATCAAAGAAATTCACAGTACTAGCCTGGAGTTTGGAAGTTGGCGGGGAATCACAACCGTGTTATGTTTGATCGCGGATTCTGATCCAGATTGACTGTATATGGCAGCACACTTTCAGTGCAACCATCATGCTTATGAGCTAGTTTCTTAGTTTCAGGATAGTTAAAACTTGCAGAAATAACTGGCTCAAGTTTACAGTTCCAGTTATTGTTAGAGCAGACTTCAAAAATTACTGCTAGTGGACACAAACACATTACATAATTATGATTTGTTTGTTTTGAGATAGATGGATACCTTGGTGCACAAGTCTTCCAAGTGCATATTTTGCATTTTCACTTTCTTGGGATCATTTTATGAGTTTTTGTAGAACACCCCCATCATTCTAACTGCTTTGTAACTTAGTGAACATTTTAATGACCTATTTGTATGCACATAAGATTTGTATTAATAGTTTAGCCGTTTAGTGCATTTACGTCAATATTTAAAAACATACAACGCCACTTGGATCATGTCTTGTACACCAAGGTATACAAATATCCATCTTGTTACTGTGGAAGCTCTATTATGTATATTTTTGAAGGCGCCCTTAGTATCCATTAGTTTATAAGACAACAGATATTTTTTTTATGTGAATGAATTACAACATTAATTATTACCAGTAGTCCCTCCCATAGTCCCTGGAAGGTACCACGGGTATTTTTTTTATACAATACATTTTCGAACTGCAGCCATGGATGTTTGATGTTGTATTTTAATTTATACAATAAATAATTAATTATCCGCCCTAGTGGGTTCACTTATAGGCGTGTCAGTGTTCAGTATCAAGTTTAAATGTACATGTATTTGTTCTTTAAAAAAACATGTACCATATTCTCAATAGTAGTAAAATTGTTGACCAGGTGCCAGGTGTAGTAGCGATTTTATATATTATGTATTTGCAAGAACACAATTATAATAATAAATGTACTTGCATATTAAATATATCAAAGATTAATAAAAGTATTTGTCTCTATATTTAGTTTTTTATTTCACTATTTCTTATTGTTAAATATTATAATTTTTTTAACTTAGATTTTTACTGGTGAAAGAGAATTTAAATTATAAAAAATAATATTATACCTTCAGCATAATATTTTCTTTATTATAGAAGAAAATATTTATCTAAAGAAAATTCTCGCACTTGTTAAACTGTAGTATAGCATTTTGTACTCCTCTTCTAGCGTTTTGATCTTCTTTTCTGTAAGAGCTAGTGCTTGCTGCAACTGTACAGAACCTTTACTTTTTTGTTCATTAATATTTTCCCTTTCCTTTTTTATATGGGTCCATACAGAATCAAACCAGTGAAGGGACTCGAAACTGGAATCCTGTAAGACAAATTTTAATGAATAAATAACCTCGTAAGATTCAAAATTAATTTTACTGGCCGAATTAATTACATTTTTACTGCAAACAACTGCATTATAGTCCTAAGTGAGTGTTTATTATTCAATCATGCAGCAACATGTGATGTGATTTTTTTGCATTGGTACAGTTGAAGACCATCATGTCGATTCTCTAAAAATGATTGCATCAGTGTAATGATCACAATGGCCTCTGATTGACTGAATTTATGGCGTTCTTGCTGCATTAATGCATTTTAACCAATAGCGGGAGGGTACCAGCCAATCAGAGGTCATTGCGATCGTTACACTGATGCAATCATTTTTAGAGAATCAACAGTGGGTAGCGACATAAGCTAATTACAATAAAATTAAGTACCTGGTCCAACAACTTGAGAATATAAGCAACACCCATTGCAAAGCCGTCATCTGTGAAAGCAGCTCCTGCTTTATTTTTCTTTGACATTTTATCTTTCGACAATATCATGTGCTCAACAAAATTCAGTGTCAATGGTGGTACAATAATGAAAAAATTTTTCAAATGAACATTTTTAGGATTTCTGAAAACAGGAGCAAAAACTTCTACAAGCAATTTAAAATACTCTGTGCCTTGAATAAAATTAGTTGTGAGACCATTAATGTTGTCATCTAAATTGTCAGCGGTTTGTATAGTTTTTTCGTTAAGACCGCTTTCTTCACAGAGCCCTTTGAAATCTTTAATGTCAAGGCTGGGCAGAAACGCCGTCGCGTCACAACAGCAATGCCTGCCGCCCGATCGGATCATGCGCACGTATCCCATTGCGTTTCCTATCTGACTAATGAGATCTCTAAATAGATCCAAGTAGCTTTGGCCATCTTCGACAACTCCCAAAATCTTGATACCTTTGTTAAACTTTTCCGCAGTCTTGTACAAATAAACATTTCCATGTTCACCTGCAGATTCTTTAAAGTTTCTGAGATCTTTGGCGAGGCGCGATTTGATCTGTTCGTCGTACATAAACTGGGAGAAAATAAAAAACTTATTTTTCAAAAACTGATAAGTAAAATTAACAGTAGTATTCATGATTCCAGTTCCATGTGTCCTTATTGAATTAGCAATGTGTCTAATGTTTATTGAATTCAGATGTTTATTGTTGCTACTTTTCTCAATAAAGATTTGATTGTTGAGATTATATTGATACTTTGAAACAAAGATGTGTATATTGCGCATGATTTCTAACACATCTAAACCTTGTTCCAAAGTTTGTGTGGGAAGATTATCCTGTATAGTGGAAATCTTGAACTTGAGCTTAGCCATTTGACGCATTTCACCATATGTTTTCCAGTCTGACAAAACAACAGTGGTTAAATTGTAATAAGTCTTTGAGAGATAATGTTCTACACATGGCTTAACTGACATGTATTCATTGTGAAGTCGAAGATTTTCTAATAGAAGTAACATTTTTTTTATCATATCGTCATTTAAAGGATCCACAACATCTAATTGTAAATGGGAATGAATGTGCAGACGAAGATTAGTTTCTATGTTCTGACTTACATTTTTCAGAACACGTTCATCAAAAACGATTTTAAGTTTACTTTTAAACTCGTTAGCTCTGTTCATGCCAAACTGTTTGTCTGTTTGCTCTAACAAAACAATGCAATCGTCTAAAGCCATAAGAAAATACTTCAACTTTACTGCATGTAATTGCATGCTAAAATTTTGTTCAAAATATATTGGAATTATATTTTGATGCCATAGCAGCCAGGAGCAATTACAATGTTTCTTGATTTTGTCGGGAAAGTCTGATAAGGTTTGTATCTTTTCAAGCAACAAGCCTAATCTTACATAGCTGTCTTCACTGTATGTTGTTTCAGGCACAAAGCTGAGGGCAATATTAGTAGCTATATTGCGTTCTAAAGTCGATGCACCTCTTATGGTTTGTTCTGCAATTACAATGCAGGTAAGCTCATCCAACCTCTTATTGGCGTACTTCTTGTCACTCATCAATGTCTTTTTTATTTCAAGTATCGAAGATACTGCTTGAAATGTTAAATGTTGTATAAGTATATTCATGGAATTTATAATCTGATCATAATTTCTGCTGACAGCATTCCATAAACTTTTAAGGATATCCATAATTTCAAACATTGACATTAACATCTGTTTTGTTAATGGCATACCTAGAGATAGGTGCAAATTGATTAAAGATAAAACTGAATAATTTATATTCGAAGCCAAATCTAAACCATCCATAATAGTCTTTGCATGAAGAGTCATTTCTGCAGCGCACAACTTATTGTTGCTAGAAAATACTTCTTCTACTGTCAATACCCAATGAGAGCATATATGTTTCAGGCTTATAATATCTTTGGTTAGAGTAATTTTTTTTGAACTCATATAAGTTTGTCTAGCTTTAAGCATGGCTTGCGATAATTTGCTATAGTTGCCACAAAGTGCTGGAACAAATCTCTGGAGAAATGGTTCAGGAAACCAAACAACTGTTCCAATGACAAAAATGCTGTGTGCCTAAATAAAATAAAAATGCATTAGCAATTATTTATAAACTAAAATGTGTTTTCAGAGTTTATTATTCTCACCTTTGTATTCAATTCCATTAAACTTTTAAAGGTCTTCTTGTCATTATTTCCAAAAAGATGAGTGTTCAAAACAAATAAAGCATTAATTTTAATGCACTTGTACAAATTATCACCACTAGGCTTTTCCTGGATTAGTTTGTCCATATTTAGAATAGCAAGTTTAATATATTGAGTTATCTCTGCTGAGACAACTGAGCAGTTCTTGACTGATAATTCTTTTTTCCGTAACAAAAGAACATTTTGTAAAGTGCTCAGAACTATATCATCATTCATAAGTTTCATTGATATATTGTTGGCAGCACCAGACAAAGCTGTCAATTTCTCTTCATCTAAATCTAGATCCTCAGGTTTAGAGCTGTACACTTTTAGATTCTTAACAAAATTATTCCAATTGGATGTTATGGTGCACCTTGATATTAACATTTCTAAAATCACTATCAGTGTAAAAATTTCCCCAATTTTATTTATTATAAAGTGCCATTGAATACCATCTAAAAATAATAACAGAAATAAAGTGAATAACTTTGCTTCAACAAAATGATGAATAAAATAAATGCCTACATGAAATAAATAAATTTTGAATTTTTTTTTGAAAATTTTTTGAATTTTGCTTCTATCACAAAATAAGAGGATACTGTATGTTAGTCCGATTCATGTAACCACTAAAACCCAACACAATTCAAATACTCTGACCATCTGGTTTGATAAATTGGAGACAACTTCTTTAAAATTATTGTATTTTTTACTTATCCTTGAAAACAATATGCAGTCTTCTTTTCGTTAGTAAGCAATTTGAGATACAACAATAATGTCAACAATATAATACCAGAACCCTAAATATTAATAAATTAGATTTATTAAGTTAAATTTTTTCACTGTTAACCACATTTTGATGAGAAAAATTGTAATAATAATATAATAGTTGAAGTATAAAGTGCTGAATCCACTTATTTTTTGTGATCAAAGAATAAATGGTCTCATACAATTTTACACTTAAAGCTATTTCAAGTTTGAATAATATTTTAGCAATAAAATGTCCAAACTCCATTTTTAGACCTTAGCATTGAATGTTTCTTAGACTAATGTACTACCCGTTTAATGCAAGTAAGCAGCTACCTTGTGTCATACTTCCCAGCACCACACCTTATGTCGGGCCAGCTTAGTACAGATAGCAATGTGCTGCTCGTGACTATCACTTCTGAGTTTCTTCAAACTTTTGTTAATGTTGTTTTAAATGTTTTGTTAAGTTTTAATTAGTTATTTGGTTCCTATAGTTTACATGTTGTTTTCTATGATGACCAAAAAAGGAAGTTTTCTATAGCGAGTATTTATTTTGAATACATGACTTTTTTGAAGAGGAGAAAAATAATATAATAATAATTAAAAATTACACCCTTGGACATTCAAGATGTCACTGCCAGAAAAAAAAACTTCCATTACAGTAGTGGTTACAGTAAAAATAGAATTATTATTTTATTGTCAAGGTACCAATATGACATTGGTCAACAACGGCCAACTTGTAGTGAAAGGGTAGTACCTATGCAATTATTTATTGCATAAAACATAATTATAATAAGGATTAGTAAAATAATATTAACTATTAATATTACTTACTTGAATTTATAATGTCTTCATTGAAAATGGCAAAAATTTGACTACACAAGTTATTCAATGTGTCATTGCAACGACTTAAGAATGTGCTTAACAGACATATTGACTCCATTTGAGCTGATACATCACTTCCAGTATATTCATCATAAGCTGACAGAAATTTGAAATGACTGTGAACACAAAAATAAAAGCTTATTACAATGTCCTGTTGTAATTTACAACTTGTTAAGTTATAGGAGTTTTTCCCAATTAGAGATATAGGTTTATCTGCCATATTCCTCCCTAGATATCCTGTAGCCTAGACCTTCCAGGACTAATTTGTCATGAAATAAAAATGTTTAATGTAATCACCTTTCAAAACATTCTTCTTTTAATGCATTAACTTCTACACACAGGGATGTTAGCACACTTAAAACTTTTGTTATCACTGCATTATCAGATGCAACTAAATCAGTTACTGGCAATAATTCACTTGATTCCAAGACAACTTGTACTGGTGTAAATGTCTTATTTTCTTCCCTATTTTCATCTTCAAATAAAGACGTGTAATCTTGATACTGTTTTTTGAAAAATTCTCCATAACTTTTCAAAATATATGCACCAGCTTCCTTGTCCATGTCGTTCCTCATGATAAATAAAATATAGATAAATTCGGGGAAAGCAGTGGATTGTGATTTTAACACGTTTTTACATTCTTACGTTGTTTTTGTTCAATGCCAAGTTCAATAAAACACACTGGGTATAATAATTACTTTCTTTAAAGTTGGGTCTCCACTCTCCACCAAAGAAAAATTGCCAAAGTGTTGTCAAGCAACGACGGACGACGTTCATTCTTAATCATAAATCATAATTTGTGATTACTTGACACTTCGTTTTACAAGTGCCTGTGTGGGCTTTACATCGGTTGGTAGTATTGTTTTTTTTATGAAGTTGGCTGAAATAAGTATGAATGGCTCGAAAAATCTTTGTTTGTAGTTCCGCCTATTATAACGAAGTGACCAATTGTCTTGGGTTTGTTCATTGCTGTGGTGGACTGAAGTTGTTAATTGCTATATTAACTTATAAACTTAAGAATTTAGATAAGTGGATAATTAGTAAATAGCGCCGCGGGCCCAGTTTTAGTTATAGTTTAATTTAAATAAATACTTCTATGTTTTACTGTATAAATAATTCATGCTATTAATTATTATTACAATTCAATAATTCAAACAAGTGTTTTAACCTTCTACAAACATGGATCAAATGCTGCCGAGTCCGTACAACATACCGGGAATAGGAACCCCGCTGCATCAACCTGAAGAGGACCAACAAATTCTGCCCAATGCTTTGCAACAACAAGCCCAACAACAACATGCCTTAGTTTCTCTGAGCTCGTCGCCACTGGCAGGATTTGGCGCGCAGCTCATGGGTACTCCGCAGCGAACTCTGCACACCTATGCACCAACAGCCAGCTACGCCACGCCTCAGCAGATGATGCAGCCGCAAACTCCGGTATACAATATAGTATTTCAAATATAATAAATATAAAATTCTCTTTAACAAGTTAGTGGCTGACCCATTGCTTTACTAGCTAGCCTGGTTCGGCTGTAAAAATATAAGTTGTTGGGGTTATTTGTCTAGGTCTAGATCTTCACTATAACATGGTGCAAGTTTCAAGCTCACAGCATAGTTCATTGCATTACAAGGGTTGGAGAGGACTACAAACTGTAGTCTCCTTCCTTTAGACGAAGGAGACTACAGAATGCACACATGAATGCATAACAGTTGGTTAGTAAGCTAACAAACTGTTATGCATTCAGACCTATGCTAATCTGAATAACAATTTAAACTAACAAGAAAATTCATACTGATATTTTAAATACAAAATTGCATCTGCTACGTCTTGTACCTTCTAACAGCTCAATTGCTAAAACAATTTTAACAACATTTGGCTCTGAAATAACTCTCATCCTTCAGACACAAGATACTTTTTTCCCTGGAAAATTTAAGAGTGCCACTGGGTTTGCAAATAACCAAAATCTGCAGAAAATCCTTGGCATCAGCTAATACTTTATATTGATGTTTGTGTTACAGCAAAATTTAATGTCACCTATGATTACGGGAAGTACTATAGCTGGTCAGCAATTACTTGGACAAGCCAGTCCTGCTCCTATGACTCCTATGACACCACACTCTGCTGATCCTGGAATATTACCGCAGTTACAGTAAGTGGCCTCTCATATTAATATCCAAAGGATGTTTACAGCTAGATCTCTTGAAAGGATTGCAACAGAACACAATCTTGAGCCACTCATATGCAGTGTCTTGCTTGAAATTGTTTGCCAACCTATTGGGGTCTTCCAATGCTGTGCTTCCTATTGAGGGGATCTCAACACCTGCCAGATTTATGGTAACTCTTAGTTTCCCTACAGATCACCTCTTGTCTGATTTGATTCCGCTGATATGCTACAAGCTTTTCATTGCCCACTGAGTGATCCTGAGCCTTCTTACAAAGCATAGAGTAAGCACCCTTGTTTTGGATCCCCTCATGTGTGATTTCATCCTGCAGGAATATTACAACCTCTTCATTGTTTACTGAGTGACCCTGAGTCTCCTTATGAGGCAGTAAGTGGCCATATTTTAGATCCATCTACATCTTGGCCTAAATGTACCTACAAACTGCCACTTGCAATGCGCCGTACCTACTGCGGGCGTAGGTCAGCGGTCATTCACGATATATTGCATGCTCAAAAATCAAATTATTGGTAACTCATCATTTCCGAGACGAGTTTCATTTGTAATTTCGCTATAGACAGTAAGTGAACATATTCACAAAATTTTCATTAGGCTGTCTCTTACAGCCTGTATATACTCTCCTACATTTCGAGTGCAGAGTTCTCAAATATGTATTGAGTAGAGCGGCACATAAGCATTAGAAATCATTTAGCCGTGTATATACCTTTTTAGGCGCCCCTAGTTTAGAGTTTAGTAACTTACACATATGATGTGACCAAATATTTATGGTGGAGCCAAAATAAATTAAGATTTAACACTTAGCTCTTTAACTCATTTTCAACTGGAAGTAAATATTCTATTTTTATTTTTCAGAAATATAGTATCTACAGTGAATTTGAACTGTAAATTGGATTTGAAGAAAATTGCTTTACATGCCAGGAATGCAGAATACAACCCAAAACGTTTTGCTGCTGTCATTATGAGAATAAGGGAGCCTCGAACAACTGCTTTAATATTTTCATCTGGTAAAATGGTCTGCACTGGAGCTAAAAGTGAAGAAGATTCCAGACTAGCTGCAAGAAAATATGCTAGGATTATTCAGAAACTTGGTTTCACTGTCAGTATCTATTCTAGCTTACTATCAGTTCTTTTTACTTTATCCTGAAGTAAGGATTTATTTTGTATATCAAAAGTGCACTTCACATTCAGCTTCCTTTTGGAGGTTCCAGGATATCTGGGAGTCAATCCCAGGCACACATCTCTAAAGGAGGTAGGTTGATAAGGCCCAAAATCCGCCCCTCATACACTCGAAAAAAAAAGTTCCAGATTCCGACAAATTGTAAATGTATTTATATACTTGAAGATATAAACTTTATTTTAATATAAAGTTTAGGTGATAAAAAAAATAGTAAGTTACAGAAAATATTACCCAAAAAGAGAGTGTTTCTTTTACTTTTCATACATTTTCATACATTTTAGTCGTTTTTTAAGCTTTGATTTAATATTTTAGAATGAAGCGCTCCATGAACCATGGTAAACGTAACTGATAATGATGCTCCTTTTTATAAGCTTTCATATGAGTATTAATTTATTTTGGTTCATGGAGCGCTTCATTCTAAAATATTAAATCAAAGCTTAAAAAACGACTAAAATGTATGAAAATGTATGAAAAGTAAAAGAAACACTCTCTTTTTGGGTAATATTTTCTGTAACTTACTATTTTTTTTATCACCTAAACTTTATATTAAAATAAAGTTTATATCTTCAAGTATATAAATACATTTACAATTTGTCGAAATCTGGAACTTTTTTTTTCGAGTGTATGAGGGGCGGATTTTGTTGCCTTATCAACCCACCTCCTTTAATAGGTTGTATTAATTTTAAGCTATTAAGGCCAGGGAAAATATCATGAGGAACCTGCATGCCTAAGAGTTCTCCATAAAATTATCAAAAGTGTGTAGTCTTCAGACCTGTGCCTAGAAGAGGGCCATCAAATGTTGAGATGAATAAATAATAATAAAAATATCATTTTCATGCTACAAAAATAACCGAAAAGTATTATTATTATCAGTGTAAATCCCACCAATTCTAAAAAATGATTTTTTGTTACAGGCAAAATTTTTGGATTTTAAAATACAGAATATGGTTGGCAGTTGTGATGTAAAATTTCCAATTCGCCTCGAAGGGCTAGTGCTCACACATGGGCAGTTCAGCTCATATGAACCAGAACTATTTCCTGGACTCATTTACAGAATGGTGAAACCTAGAATAGTATTGTTAATTTTTGTTTCTGGAAAAGTAGTGTTAACTGGTGCCAAAGTAAGACAAGAAATATATGAAGCATTTGATAACATTTATCCAATATTAAAAAGTTTTAAGAAACAATAGACTGATGATTGGTATTAATTTTTCCTGTCATATTATTAATTAAGTTATATTTGTATGTTTTTTTTAATAAATCTTCAAAATTAAAAGATATTCTGTATTTTACCATAATACTGGATGCTTTCGTGAGTTTCTTCCTTTGCATAAAATACTTGGTTCTGTATTAAATAAAATACTTTTAATATATATATAATATGTTGATCAAATCTTCACCAAACTTAAATGGAACAACCTGACGATACGTACGATTTGACGGAGTTATGGAGTAACATCGCAAAAATTCGAGCACAATAGATCGGCGACGGTCAACGTGCTACAGGGCCTCGAGACCTGCATAGCCACAACTCAAGATGATGAAGATGAACATCGCAAAAAAAAATACGCATCGAATGGATAACTTCCTAATTTTTTCAAGTCGGTTAAAAATAGTCTGTAACCGACACTTTTTTCGAGTGAGTCTAAGAGAGTGATGGGCGAAAAATGCCACTTTTTTAATTTTTTAAGCTATTGCATAGAGACCGAATCCAGAAATTCCGTAACGAAAATAACCTGACACGGGACTCTTCTACGGTGAGCCGCTAGATGGCGTTGATAAAAAATGCTATGCAATAGCTTTACCGCGGCAGTCCCCGAGTGCCACACACAAGTCAAATGTGGCGCTTCGAAATTTCGAAATAGGTTCGAAACAGCTTATTCATAAAATATAGGGTGGCAGACCCAATTATGGGCACTTTAAGAGTTTATCTAACTTCAAATATGTTTTTTAAATAAAAATTTAACCAAATCCTATAAATCACTGTAGTCATAAGGTTACTTGTTTAATAAAATATGTAATTAAAGAAGATATTGAAATATTTTCGTTTAAATCAACTAGAATTTTAAATAAGATTGAAAAATGACCCAGTCCCCAATTATTTGCACATTTGTTACCAGTTATGGGCACAAAATTATCCAATTATTAACACTCAGATTTTAATAGGGTTTAAGGGAAATAAAAGGCTAGGCTACCTACCTAAGTCTTTTAGAATATAGATTTTATTACGAAATAATATAAGGAAAGTATTATAGTAACTGTAGGTGACTTAATTTTTTTATATTAATTATATTTAAAACAAACACACTTACATATTTAATAAGAAAAAAAAAACATAGTCTTTATCAAACGATAGACGTTTACTGCTGGACAAAGGTCTCTTGCATGGACTTCCACAGGCCTCGCTCTTACGCCACCTGAATCCAGCGGCTCCCTGCGACTCGTTTGATGTCGTCGTTCCACCTAGCTTCCCGGTACGGGGTCGCTACTCCAGCACCATGGGATCCCATCGACCATCAGCTCTTCGAACTATATGCCCGCCCATTTCCACTTCAGTTTCGCTGAGCTATGTCCGTGACTTTGGTTCTCTTACGGATATCCTTATTTCTGATATGATCTCGCAGGGATACTCCGAGCATAGCTCTCTCCATCGTCTGCTGAATGATTTTTGTTTCGTGATATATAACTGCCCATAGAACTTCTCAATTTCTCTCCATACCTCAGGTGGAAAAGAAACGTGACAGCATTCGTCAGTTTTCAGCTGCGTCAGCTGGCTCTGTCCGATAGATAGATCTCTCACGGACACTTTGGAATGGAACTTCTGTTCCACTAGATGGTATCTTTAATACACTTGGTATTCAAGGCCCGCAGGTCGCGAGTTCTTGCCTTAGAGATCTGCCTATTAACCTACCAGTAGGCATCCGCGTCTGCTGACGACTGAAGTCTCGTCTCTTGTCTGTCTTCCATCAGTTTGAGAGTATGGTCAGAGAACTTCTTGGTCCATTTCGTGTGATGAGTCTTAAAGAATTTAGACTCCACAATATGGACAGTTTACACATAAGTACTTGTTAAGATCGTCTACAGACTCCCAGTCTGCTAGGGAATCGAATCGGTTCAGAGTGTTGATAAACAGGAGAATCTCCAAATTTTGTAACCAGATACTGACACCCCTTGTTTTGCAATGAAATAACGGGAAAGTTTCATTTACTTTTTGAATTAGTAACTAATAATACTTAGAAAATCAATTGAAAACTATTATATTATTAAAACTCAGATAAAACTACAGTTAAATCATAATTAAGTAAGTACTGACCCTTAAGGTCGATCAGTCAAAATGGCCGAAAATCTTCGGGAACTCCAGAACGATATCTTTCAACTACGATACTGACGTCATTTTAAAACATTCCAGATTAGAAAGGTTGCGATTGTGAAAAATATGAATTCCCCTAAATATTTTTAATCTGAAAATTTAAAAACCACAATCAGAAACTTATATTTTAATGTTTTTTGCCAAGGTGCGAATAAACTGGTGCAATGCTAGCAATTGGGTTGGTCACCCTATAAGTTGTCATTTATATAGGTACAGCAAGTCCAGTGTTAATCATAGATTAAGAATAGAGGTCAGTGGTGAAATCTTGGATATCTGTGGTACCCAAGAGAATAAACCATTCTATTTTAGAGGCTGAACTTCATGTACCTACTGATGTACTGGTTTTTCGAGCCATTGTGCTTTATTTTAGCCAACTTCTTAAAAAAATATACTACCAACCAATATAAAGAAGAAAAAATTATCGAAGCTAAGGATGTATGTATCGTGTTACGTATTAGATACATCTTATCGATATCGAAAAAGACAGGATTGAAAGTTTACTATTTCATAGGATAAAAAAAATGTTAGTGGCTTTCATTTTTTGATAGGCACTGAGTTACAGAATCAGCAGACATGTTTTGACAATATTATGTTGGCAATATGACGTCACACACTGAAAGGAATAATTCCATACAAAATGTTCATGTATGAGAGTTTTTTTCGAGAGGGTGGTAAATACTCTTTGGGTAAAACGTCAACCAATGTCGAATCGAAAGACAAGTCTAATATTTTTTTTGTGACCACGTTATTAATGTTGCATTTATATTTTTCTTGTAAAAATAAAATAAGAATTTGAGTGAGACCTAATTTAATTCGAGTATACAACATGGCGGAAACAATGCGACAAACTGTTGCAACCATACTGAAAAGTATTGAGAGATACAACCCTGCTAACCTCCAGACCCTAGAGCGGTATGTGGAAATGCAGTCGAGAGAGAATACTTATGACTTGGAAGCAAACTTGGCCGTCTTAAAGCTTTACCAATTTAATCCAGAGAAGTTTAACGCTGATATTACTTGTCAAATTCTATTGAAGGCGCTAACTAATTTCCCGCATACCGATTTTACATTGTGCAAGTGTTTACTTCTCGAGTCCGTAGTGAGTACCCCTGTTTAATATAATCGACCATTGCCTATTAGTCCAGTGTTGTTTGCAAACGAACTAGTTCCGTAAAGCGCTCTCCACAACGAACTAGTTTTTTTACCAGCTGGCATGCCAACCCCATCGAAACGTATAGAAGATACTTAACTTAAATAACAATAAACTTATCCTACTTAATACTAACTTAACTACGAAGACATCCGACAGTCACTGACGCCAAGCGCCATATCGCACACCCTTCCGGCTTTACGTGGGGTTTGCCAGATAACTCTGACAAAGTCCCACATCAAACCTGTTCTAATTAAAACTTACCATCAGTGACTGTCGTTCGGCCTTATTTTTCTTATATTCTAACAAAATATGCACTACAAACTACGCAAACTTGTTCCTACCCTATTAGTAATTAGTTACCTATTGGTAATAGCTTCAATGAATTAAACAAATCTGTTAAAATTAAAATACGACAAGTTTAATGTTTGTAAATTAAAAAAATAAAAATAATATTTAAATACCCCTATTTTAACCATTTTTGTAAATTATTGGCTCATTTGGTGACTAATAACCCATAAAAATCAATTAGCATGTAGCAAGATGAACAAACAATTTGAAAGCCTCTAAAAGAGCTTGCAAATCAAACTGAAAACTTCCTGCTGCAAACTATTATGTGCAAGATTATACTATACAATCTGTGTCTACAACCTTTCACCAAATTTAAAGATGTTAGATGTTTTGACATTTACGTGTATTTTTAGGTGGAAAATGAAACCATTTCACAAATTAAATATTTAGCGGATATCCTAGAGCAATGTGATTTTGCTCAATTCTGGAATCGAGTTCACCAAATGCCAGAACTGTGCAATCGTATCAGCAACTTCCATGATTCCATCCGCAAATTTGTTTGCCATGTTGTGGGAATCACCTTCCAGACAATTGAGAAAAACAATCTTGCAAATCTTCTGGGAGGAATTGATGGTAAGGATTGTTTCAATCAAAACAATTAATGACTTTGAGTGTTACCAAATGTTCCCTACACAATAAAAGTTTGATTCTTATTTTAATAAGAAAGCCAGTGTAATTTTATAAACTACAGATGTTTGAATTATTAAAAATAATCATTTTTTTTTCTTATTAATAACTAAATCTGTAGTCTCTTTACTAAATAAATTTTTTATGTTGTTCTCATTATTTTGACAATCCAACAACCAAACACAGTAAAATATTAGTAAGGGTGGTAATCTCCTCCAATTATGCAGCAACAGGGTTACTAATCAATGATTTTTTGCATGGAGTAGCCAGGACCAGGAGAGTGACAAAGGCTACTTTTCACTGAAAACAAGGAATTTCCACAGGATGTTTAAAAATTCTCACGCGGATGGAGTCTCAGGCAACAGCTAGCTGTTATACATATATCTGAAACTTATTTATTGATGTATTTGTGGTAATTTCAGATTTGACTTTGAAGCACTGGGTAAAAAAGTATGGATGGAAGGATGAAGGTAGCCTTATCTTTATTGCCACACAGGATGAAAACATCAAGACTAAGAACATCACAGAAAAGATTGAGTTTGAACATTTAGCACCTCTAATGACGATTTTATAAAGTTTTTGATTATAATTTCTTACAGTGTTGTAAAAGATAAGAAAATAATTTAATAAAAATCAGAGTAAAAAAAGGCCTTTTATTATTTACTAGCGGCCCGCTCCGGCTTCGCACGGGTATAAAATATATAGCCTATGTCATTCACTGATAAAATGATTAAAATCAATCAAAACAATTTGATTTATTCATTACTGCCCGTGGCCTGCACGCGTTTTTAGAGTAAAACAATTCTTCTTTCCCTAAACCATGAAGATTTCCTGCTATTTTTTAATATCTAAATTCATACACTACATTCTTACTTATTTACTTTTTACATTTTTACCTATTTATTCTATTTTTACAACAATTAATATATTACAGAATGTCTTTATCATCTATACAAATAAATAAAATTGAAGTGTCTGCTTGTACTATCAACAGCTTTTTACTAACTGCATACGAAAGTAAATACGATACTTATACCAAGAAAACAATTTTTAAAATTTTTGTCTGTCTGTCTGTCCGTCTGTTTGTCTGTCTGTCTGTTTGTTACCGCTAATCTCGGGAAAGGCTGGACCGATTTTGACGGGACTTTCACTGGTAGATAGCTGATATTATCGGGCAACGTATACTTTTTTAACCGACTTTCGAAAAAGGAGGAGAAGGAGTTGTATTTTTCTACCTCTGCATATCAATGTCTCCGTGATTTCTTAACCGATTTGCGTGAACCTTTTTTTAATCGACATAAAAACTGTGCGAGATGGTCCCATAAAAAGTTCGGGTTCCAACTCCTCAATCCTGATGCTGCAGGGGTACTGCTCCCCTAAACTGTGGGGATTTAGAAACTGTTGAATATGAATAGTTATTGTAGGGACCAAATAAAGACTACATCGTTAAATTCCAGGACCCAACTCCTCAATCCTGATGCTGGTTCTGCCAACCTAAACTGTGGTGATGTAGGAACGCGGACGAAGTCGCGGGCGTCCGCTAGTTAGACAATATATTTTATAGGCACACTCCGGCCGCCCGGGCCAGCCGGAACCGCCGCAAGCGCTACGTCCCGCAATTTTTAAATCTGTAATATCTTCGAAAATATTCATTTAAATCATATGCTGTAAAGGGCCATATAGATCTATATTAAATCAACAATGTATTTAAGGTATTTAATTAGATAAGGATTAATGCTGTATTGGTTAAAATCGCTTCGAAAGTTAGCCATTATTTGTCGTAAAAAGTAAATGACAAAAAAACGTTATTGTGGGAGATCCATAAGAGGTAGACATATACCATCGCGGAGTTTTCTGTAGACTTTTTCAATGTGTACAATACTTAGTACATTATTTTGATAAATCTCGTAGGGTTCAGCCTGCGTTTGCAATGTAAGCGGAAAAAATGTAATTATTTACGACATCACTTTAGAAAACTCAAAAATAACAGTATTTCTCCACTATTTAAAGGATGTTATTATACATATAAACCTTCCTCTTAAATCACTCTATCTATTAAAAAAAAACCGCATCAAAATCAGTTGCGTAGTTTTAAAGATTTAAGCGACCAAGGGGAAATAGGGACAGAAAAAGCGACTTTGTTTTATACTATGTAGTGACTAGTGGACAATTCAAGTTCAATTGAAGAAATTGTGAATTCACAATCGACAGTTCCTATTTAAATCCCCACAGTTTAAGTGGGCAGAATCCCTGCAGCATATCGTAAAGTTTTTCTATTAATTAAAAAAACACTCAGGTTCAAATTCGTTTAGAAATTACGAAGATATCGATATACATAGGTCGAAAAACACATCTCCTCCTCCTTTTTCGAAAGTCTTAAAAAAGTAGCCTATGTTACTCCCGAAAAGATCAGCTATCTACCAGTGAAAGTCCCGTCAAAATCGGTCCAGCCGTTCCTGAGATTAATGGCAACTTTTGAGTATTACTCAGAGTAAGATTTCATAAAGATTTACATAATATTAATGTATTAGCTGTTTTGATCTATATTTTATTTTTATACTATCAACACCATGAAACTTCTCCACTGATGACTAAAAAACTATTAAGTACATAGGTAGTTATTATAAAATTTATTCAACTAGGTCAGATTGCAATACTTAACTGTTTTGCAATACCAATTTCAATAACAAAAGAGTTAATAAAAACGAAACTAAAAAGGTTCATTTTTTAAAAGTGAAGTTTCAAAAATCTGAATACAGCTATTCTTACAGCTATTTCTTACTAGCGTCGTTATCTATAAAATAAATTAAATTAATGTATCTGATTTTGAAATAAGTGCCTCCTAATAAGCTTGAAAGCTGTGCTTGAAAGAATGACGTTGTATGGTATAACATCCGTTATACGGTTTAACGGATGTTACATCCAATTGTATAACTTATACTACCAATTGATTTTGTTCTTTAAATGTTAGCCTATGTCACCCGGATCATACCTATTTAATAACGAAACGATTGACACCTTGTTCTTTAAAATCTCTCAAGAGGCTCAGTAGTTTAAGCGCTGGAACCGTGTAACATTATGTAAACACAAGCATTCATAACTTTCTCATGGCTTTGCAGTTTGCCCTAGTCAGGTAAAAATATAATATCAGGCTTAAGGTTTTTAACAGTAGGACCTGAATACAAAATATGCCTCACCAATTCCCCTGGTCCGCCCGATCTACTTACTTGGTCTTAAAATCTCAGATGAAACGCCGTAGATGTCCCGATAAATTGAAAGCCATCCTCTGGGAGATTTTCCTAACTTTTCTTGT
Organism: Hipparchia semele; assembly: GCA_933228805.2. Lineage (NCBI taxonomy): Eukaryota > Metazoa > Arthropoda > Insecta > Lepidoptera > Nymphalidae > Hipparchia > Hipparchia semele. The sequence goes on along the minus strand of OW121717.1, from coordinate 3,710,354 downwards.
TAATTATTAAAAAATTGGGTTTTTTTGCACTTCCTACTACTATTAGCTCAATGTCCCTGCTATTTTTAGTTAAGAGTTACGTAAGCCGTAAGATTGGTAAGTATAATTTAATTGTAGCAAATAGTTAATAAATGCTACGTTTTCGATTAAATTAAAATTTATTTATAAGTAATCAACAATGGCTTAATTTTACTGAGAAGTATATAAAAATATAAAACACAGTATTCACTAGTGGTAACTCCTCATTCTTATGCCTTCTTCCCATGGCTGTAACCGAACTCTTTGCCTCCGGTGTGTCCCGCTTTCTTGCCGTGGTCGCGATGATGGGCGTGGTGCTCTTCGTGTCCGTGGTGCCCTTTGTGTCCCTTGTGGTCTTCATCGTAATGGCCTTTATCGTGTTTCCCTTTCTTGCCGTGATGTTTTTCGTGATGCCCCTTTTCATGATGGCCGCCCTTCTTGTGATGACCTTCCTTATTGTCATGATGGCCATGGAAATCGCCATGCTTGTGATGATGACCGCCCTTGTGGAAGTCGTCATAGAACTTGTGTTCTTTATGATACTCATCTTTGTGAGACTTGTGGTGATAGCCAGTTGTCTTCGAGCCTTTCTTGTGACCTTTCTTGTGGCCGAATTTGCCGCCCTTGTGCCCGTGTGCCGCTTCATGATGTTCTCCATGGTGATCGTGTTCGTCGTGGTGTTTCTTCTTATGCCCCCCGTGTTCATCGTGATGTCCTTCGTGGTGATGCTTCGCGTGGTGGCCGTCTTCTCCTTTATCGTGGTGATGATGTGATTTGTATCCTTTATCTCCCTTTTCTCCGTCTTCTTTGTGGTGATCGGCGTGATGTTCGTGACCACCACCTTCTTCTTTACGACTGCTCGATGCTTGTTTTTTTTCGGTTCCCGACGAGGCTTGATCTGCTGCCTTTAGTTTCGCGTCAGTCGCTGCTACGGCTACATCTCCTATTTTCGTGTCAGTTGCGGCCACAGCTACATCTCCTATTTTTGCGTCAGTTGCGGCCACACCTCCTATTTTTACGTCAGTTGCGGCCACGACCACATTTCCACTTTTTGCGTTAGTTGCGGCCACGGCTACATCTTCTATTTTTGCGTTATTTGCGGCTACGGCTACATCTTCTACTTGTTTTGGTTCACTTTCAATATGACGAGCTACCGCCACTATGATACCCCAGGCCAACAGCACAATAAATAATGATTCCTTCATATTGCCTGCAAGTAAAAGATTGTCTATAGGTCACTACATTGATTCCAATTATTATTACTTTAAAATACTTGAATTAAATAATATTTTGTCTTACTAGAAGGTATGGCTGTAAGGAGAGCCAGGCGTGTTGTGTTATGAACGTTTCTAAAGATTGCATTTATAGATAATGCCGCTTTCATCGCTCGCCGATTACAGAGAGATGTTTGGCAATCACATTGCTACTCATTTCTGGACGAGTGATTCCGTCGGTTATGGTGACGACATCCGTAATTCACTGTAAATAAATTAGTTCCGTAAAACCTGCAGTGCTTGTAAAGCGATTCTATTAGACTATCTAAGAAAAATGACCACTTTATTAACGTACTATAATTACCTAAAAGAATGTTATTCTCATGTGGGTCATAAATTAAAAAGTAAAGGTATGTAATACGATGTAAATTAATATAATATAGGTAGGTAAGTATTTATTTACACGATATTTGATAATATTGACCGCAACAGACAACAGTGAGTATAATACAAGTAACAAGTAATAGCTATCCTTAAATTAAGAAGTTCAGTGCTTTCCGTGGTGGAATCCCCAGTGTTTGTGGTCTTCGTGGCCACCCTTCTTCCCGTGGTCGTGGTGATGATGATGATGCTCCTCGTGGCCGTGATGGCCTTTGTGGCCTTTGTGGTGTTCATCGTAATGATGTTTGTCGTGATGTCCTTTCTTGCCGTGATGATGTTCGTGGTGGCCGGAATCATGGTGGCCGCCTTTCTTGTGATGTCCGCCGTGGTCCTCGTGGTGGCCGTGGTGGTGGCCGTGCTTGTGGTGTTTACCTTCGACGTGGTGATCGTCGTAGAAGTGATGGTCCTTGTGGTACTCGTCTTTGTGGTATTTCTTGTGATAGCCTTCGGTCTCCTCGCCTTTGTCGTGATGCTTCTTGTGGTGGTGCTTGCCGCCCTTGTGGTGGTGGCCGTGCGCGTGGTGGTGGCCGTGGTGGTCGTGCTCGTCCCAGTGCTTCTTGTGTCCGCCGCCGTGCTCGTGGTGGTGGCCCTTGTGGTGGTGCTTGTGGTGCTCGCCGTGCTCGCCCTTGTCGTGGTGGTGGTGACCCTTGTGCCCCTTGTGCCCCTTCTCGCCGTGCTCGTGGTGATGGTGGTGATGATGCTCCTTGCCGCCGCCCTCCTCGTGGTGATGCCCCTTGTGATGGCTGGCCGCAGCGACCAGGTCATGTTCTTGCTGCCCGATCTCTCGGCCATTGCAAGAGTATAAAATGCATCCCAACAAAGTAAGGGCGACCAGCGTCCTCATTTTGCCCGCTCTTTCGGCTTTCTACGTTTAAGGTTTTAACACTATGAATGAACTGGCCTTAGAACTGAACGAGAGGGCATTTATATCAATCATTAAAGCAGCTGATTGCAGCTGGTGAAATTACCGGGCAAGGACGCCGCTGCGACCGTTCCGCCCATAGCATTCGTTTGTTGCGAAATTTTTATATGTAGGTACCTAATTAACGCATTTTTTAAAATTATGGATATATTTTCTTCGTAACTTGAATCTTTAAAAAACTTCAAAGTTGACTACTTGAAACGAAATCAGTCGTGTCAATAATTTAACCCAGTAAGTAAGGAGCAACAAAAGATTTTTTGTTTTATCAGTAACCATCGCGTCGTAATCGAAGTAGGTAGGTAAGTAGGTACGTACTTTAAAAGAATAAATTGAACAGATGTTTTTATATTTAGTTTACTTTGTCATTTTTAAGGTTCCGTAGTAATAAAATATAAATGGCTATATAACTATATAGCCATTTATATTTTATTCCCATTCACCAAGTCCGTCTGTCCGCGGTTTAACTCCGAGATTAATTTATTGGTAGGTAAAAGCTGCGACATACCTGTTGGTTATATGTAAGAATTTAGTATTCACGATATTATGTAGGTTAGGTAGATAACGAAGTTAAAAGTATCACAGCAAAAAAGGCTTTAAAAGTTAACAAGTAGGTAACAGTCAACTAAATAAGTAAAAATTTCGTAATAATCAATAGCTAATGACTTAGATGGCGTTTTGATATCAGGCAACTACGGAACCCAACACTGCGCGTGGCCCGACACAAACTTGGCCGCTTATTATTTACAAAAAAGGCAATAAGCTCATTCTTAAAAAATATTTATGCCTAGTTCAGTAGAGTTCAGTCTCTTAAGAACAAAGTCATCATGGAAATAAATAAATTAATTTCTGACATGTAGAAATAATTGGTATTATTAAGATAGATACCTAGGACAAGTGGGTAAATATGCCTATCTAGGTATGTAGGTACTTATTATTAGAAACAATAGATTGTATTTTATGATATTGTACCTACCTAATCATTGATTGTATTATAAAGTAGGTAGGTACCTACTTCTTGATAAATAATAATTTATACCTATTCATGATTTCTTTTCGTCGCCTATCCCGTAGTAATCATAAGAATTATACGGTTTCTTGTCATCAATATTAATTCAGGCTCCAAAACAAAATTGTTTACTATAATTATATGCCTTAGATTTAACATTCACTTACACATAAACTTACCCCCAATTCCCCTTTCCCCTCCAATGTCTAAATTTTTTTATTTAAATGAGCTTCGATGTTGTGAATTTCGATATGGCGTACGGGACCCTAGCTGAACTTGACTAATATTCCCCTCTCCCCTCCAAATAGGCGGAAAGCTTGTGTATACGGCAATACAGTGGGTGGGGTTTGAATATCGACCTTACGAAGTTCCAATTTCGACAAAAGTGGTTTTGCCTATACCATCGATCTTCTAGATTTCATCTTCCCTTTCTCTTCATTTTCATCTTCGAGAGGGTGGGGTTTGAACTGTCGATCTAGGTAGGCCCCTAGACTTGTGACCTTGTTTTTTTTTTTCAGAACTGTAAGAGAGATTATTTTTTACAAACTTACAGATGGTTGAGTACCTAAAGGTTGTCTGTTCAATCGGTTGTACGTTAGGGTGGGCTGATCTTGTATGGGAATTTTTTTTTATTCGATTTTCGTTACGCAAGAAGTATCAAAAGTTGCGGCTGACTACGTAGATTCAATTAGATTTAAAAAAAAATGTTCAATCTTTAGCCCTCTACCAGCAGTTAAAGAATGAACTTTTAATCAATTTTCAATTAATTGTTTTTGGATGTTTGTATAACTTTTTTGAAGATTTTGTACCTACGTAAGAATAAAAATAAAACTATATTTTATTTTATTTTATTTTATTTTATTTATTTTGGAAAACCAACAGCTTATACTACTACATAGACTTAAATTTTAAACAACTAAAAGCTAATAAAAGGTTCTCACAAATAGAAACTAAATGAGTAACCCCGAGTGCACAGTAAAAATTCTAAGCCATCTAAACGTAGAAAGTTTAGGATGCACTTGGCTGAACTAATATTTTTGTTAGATTTCGACGTAAACTATTCATATTACCACAAAACAAGTCGACATTAGGTTCGTCATAAACTGAGTTCAGAAGGCGAGAAGCGCGAATAATAAATGAGTTGTGTCTATAGTTTGTTTTGGATAATGGGATATGTAATATCTTTTTATGTCTAGGTGAACGGAGTGATCTACGTGAGGGTACTATAATACCTAGCTTAGAAAGTAATTCAGGACAATCTATTGACCCCCTGGCTATATTGAGTAAAAAGCAAATATCAGCTATATTTCTACGTATGTACAGAGGCACAAGATGTAAATCAGAACAGGCTTTCTCATAAGATGTTTTAGGAAGGTGAAATTTGTGTTTTAGGAATCTAATAAATTTGCGCTGAATACTTTCTAGTTTGTTAATGTAAACCTGATAAGCAGGATTCCATATTTGGCAAGCGTACTCGAGGTGACTGCGGACCAATGAACAGTAAAGAACCTTAATAGTTTTCATTTTCTTGAATGGTTTCGAAGCACGAATAATGAAACCTAAAGCTTTGTATGCTTTACTCGTAATAGCATCTATATGCTGGTTTAGAATCAGTTTCGAGTCAAGCAGCACTCCAAGATCTCTTGTTGTGTCAATTCTGGTTAATATTTGATGCTTTAGGATGTAATCAAAACGAAAAGGTTCCTTTTTCCTAGTGTATGATATAGAGTTGCATTTAGATACATTAAGATCAAGTCTATTTTTGGTACAGTAATTGTCGAATCTAAGTAGATCATCTTGCAAGAGTTTCGCTTCTGAACTGTTATTAACTGGACGGAAAACCTTCAAGTCATCAGCAAAAAGTAAGAATTTAGAGTTAATAAAGCATTGGTCTATATCATTAATGAAGATGATAAATAAGAAAGGTCCTAATAAAGACCCTTGAGGAACACCAGAGGGTACCTGGGTCCAGTTGGATTTAAAACCATTAAGCACCACAGATTGTAGTCTGCTATCAATATAGGATGAAAACCAACGATACAGGTCTCCTCTAATGCCAAGGGAGGCTAATTTTTCCAATAGTAGACTGTGGTCTATTTTGTCGAAGGCTTTACTAAAATCAGTATATACTACGTCAACTTGATCGTGATTATCTAATTTATCGGTAAGATAGTCAGAGAATAGTGCTAGATTCGAAACTGTAGATCTGCCCTTTAAAAAGCCATGTTGGTTTAAAATAATCTGTGATTTTAGAGCGCTATAGCATTGGTTATAGACTATACGTTCAAAAATCTTTGCAATTAGGCATAATTTAGAAATGGGGCGATAATTTTCAACTGCTTTCTTGGAGCCTTTTTTATGTATAGGGGTAATATACGCAGATTTCCATAAGGAAGGCATATGACCTTCTTGGATAGATCTCTGGAAAAGTATAGAAAGAGGAGTAGCAAGCGTATTAGAGCAGTTAATTAGAAAGCAAGCCGGAATTTCGTCAGGGCCGGCAGATTTATTACATTTCAAAGATTGAAGTGCTTTTTGAATAATTTGAGGTATAATCTCAATTCCAAAAATGTCACTCGTTGAACTGTTTAAAGTTTTTACTTGCGCACAGGCCGGGAAAGTTGTTGAATTTTGGTATGTTGAGTGAAAGTAAGAGGAAAAGAGTTCACAAATCCCGGTCCCGGTGTCAGATGATTGTTTGGAATACGTCATAGACTTAGGATAGAAGCTATTAGTGCGTTTGGCTATACTACGTTTCATGTGTGACCAAAACACTTGTGAATCCTTAGTAATAGACTCTTCAATCTTCTCAATGTAATGAGAATAGCAATCGTCTTCTAGTAATTTCACTCGGGCTCTTAATAAGTTAAAGGTAAGTTGGTCTTCTAGATTGCCATACCTGCGATATTTAAGTAAATACTTATATTTTTCTTTAATTAATTTTATAAGTGGGATGTTGTACCAAGGTGGATATTTATTATCTTTAGTTTTGACTAGTGGGACATATTTATCACGCAATTCATATAATATTGTATAGAACGATCTGACAGCAGACTCAACATCACCGACACTTAGTAGTGAGTTCCAGTTGTAAAGTGAAAGGGCTTCGTTAATTTGAGTATAATCTCCTCTCTTATAGGCATAATGATTTCTAGGTGCTAAAGGAAGTGTTTCAGTATTAGTAAAAGGTAAGTATACGCAAAGCGCTTTGTGATGAGGATCTTCAGGAACAAGCGGGTCGTCACAAAGCGAAACCTCTACAGCCAAGTCGTTGGATAAAACTAAGTCTAGTATGCGGTTAAAATTATTTTTAATATCATTAAATTGATTGAGGTTACATATACTAAGAGCATCGATAAGATTTTTTGAATTATCGTCTGATAAGTTTACTGCTTGAAGTCCATCATCAGTGTTAGTCCAATGAATAGAACTCATATTGAAATCCCCTAAAATTAAGAACTTGTCATTGGGATGTTCATTGATTAATTTCTCTAAATTGGACAAAAAATTCACTAGTTGTTGTTCGAATGAATTTCCAATATTCTCAGAGCAGAGATATATAGTACAAATGTGAAGCCTTGAAATATATCTACAATCCTTGTTGTGATGAGTGACTGTTATCCATAGGTCTTCAGCAGAGGATTGCCAACCTGTCTGACATTCAACGTGAAGCCATTTCTTAGCGGCTATAGCCACACCTCCCCCTCTTGATTGACACGTTTTACCATAATTACGATCACGTCTCCATACACAGTACCTAGCGTCAAAGAGTTCAGAGTCAGAAATACTATCAAGCAACCAGGTTTCTGTTAAAGTTACTATATCATAATTGTTTAAGAGTAAGTTTCTTGCAAAGATGTCTGTTTTAGTCCGCAGTCCCCTTACATTTTGGTGATATATATTCAAGTTAGACAGGGCGAGAGTAATACACAATAACTAAGTAGGTAACAAAGTAAGTCGAATAGGCCGTAACCTACCGACCGAGTTCTATAGCAATATGAATAGTTCAGCCTTCCTAGTAAGATATAAGTAATACACCAAATTATAATCAATACTAAATATAAATATAACGAATAGCAAATAATAATAAGTCCGCTCCTCGAACGGTATGTAAAACAAAAATTAAAAATTAAAGTACAGCAAAGTAGTATGTTTTGACTTATCTGGAATAGTACAGCAGCGCAAATACTTATTCTCATACTACTAGAGTAGAAGTAGTTATATAAATTTACTAAGTAATTAAAAGTCATTATATTAGCACAATTGAAAATTAAACCTGTTATGATATTATGTAGGTAGGATAAAAAACAATTACCATCTTTTATATTAATTTTCCACATAAGTACAAGTAATAAAATCAATATTTCAAGCTGACTCAATTTTCTCCACTTTTCAACACATTTATTAATCGGGCATTTCTGATCAGTGGCATGCTTTGGGCGTGGCTAGTTACCACCCTACCGTAAAAGACGTGTCGCCAAGCGATTTAGCGTTCCGGCACGATGGCGCGTAGAAACTCATTTGGGAACCCATAGGTTGAATATACACTGCCATACCCCTTCCAAGTTACCACTACCACCTACCCCTTCCGCTACCATCTTAGACTGCAGCGTCACTTACCATCAGGTGAGATCACAGTCAAGGACTATCTTGTCTTCCAGTAAAAAAAAATTCGGCATTGACATCGTTGAAATACATCTGTATTATGTTAATACCGATTTTTTTTTGCTCTCAAGCCTTATTGAGTAAATACTTTATTAAAATAAAACTACACGCTGACAAAATCGCGGGTGTCAACTAGATCTATCCCAGAAGCACTTTTCTGACTGTGGTGGCTTATAAATCTTTTCTATTCGTTAGTTTAGAAGGTTGAGGCGGGAATTGCATTCCACTTAGCGTAGCAAGATTTTAGACGGAGCATTACCATTTGGTCCTTATTTAACCACCACGATGAACCACTTTTCTGACTGACTTGCTACCACGGCAGAAAAGAATTCTCTTGTAGGAAATCTTTCAAATCCGCAGTTTTTAGATAGAAACTGTTGTAATCGGGGCGGACAACAAAATTAATGATGAATTTTGTTCATAGAATGTTTGACGTTATGAGAAACAATTGACATTTGTCCTCCGTACCGTTCATGACAATAATAATTGAGAAAAGTGTGCCTAATCGTAATTCGTAACTTGCCAAACAAAGTTTCTTAATGTTTACTGGCATCAATAAGAAGCTGCTTTCGCAACTTAGATTGTCACTTGACGAAAACGCTTCGAAGTCGTTCGGAGTAATTGTATTGTTTTTTTTATAGTTCTTGATCAAATTGTCTACTTTACTACCTACCGGGAAGAATTTCCCTATAAGTATATATTTTTTTAATCTAAAAATAGATATTTAGGTAGATTTTCATATTTCGAAGGTAATGATTACGGGTTTAAGGATTTTTTTAAATTAATAGATACGGACTAGATAGGTAAAATGTTTTAATAAGTTACCCCATCCTCAGGGTTTCAACTTTAAGTACCTAATTAAGTTTGTTTTATATTAGGTAATTGCGGTAAAAAAGTACGAAAAATAACAATAACATCAACAAACTTCATAATTGATAACAAACAATTGTAACAACTAAAGTCGATTAAATTTTTAATGTTTGTGGTGGTGTCCCCAATGCTTATGGTCCTCGTGGTGGCCCTTCTTGCCATGATCGTGATGATGGTGACCATGGTCGTCGTGTCCGTGGTGGCCGTGGTGGTCGTGGTGGCCTTCGTCGTGGTGGTGCTTGTCGTGGTGGCCGTGGTGGCCGTGGTGACCCTCATGGTGTCCGTCGTGATGGTGGTGGCCCTTCTCGTGGTGGCCTTTGTCGTCGTGATGGTGTCCGTGGTGATGGCCGTGCTTGTGGTGCTTGCCCTCGTGATGGTGGCCGTCGTGGAAGTGATGGTCCTTGTGGAAGTGGTCCTTGTGGTGCTTCTTGTGGAAGCCGTCTATGTGCTCGCCCTTGTCGTGGTGCTCGTGGTGGCCGTGCTTCTCGCCCTTGTGGTGGTGGCCGTGCTCGTGGTGATCGCCGTGGTCGTCGTGCTCGTCCCAGTGTTTTTTGTGTCCGCCGTGGTGCTCGTGGTGGTGCTCTCCATGGTGGTGCTTGCCGTGGTGGCCCTCGTGCCCCTCGTGGTGGTGGTGGTGCCCCTTGTGGCCCTTGTGGTCGTGGTCGCCGTGGTCGTGGTGGTGGTGGCCGTGATGGTGGTGGCCCTCGCCATGCTCGTGGTGATGCCCCTTGTGATGGCTGGCCGCGACGGCTTGGTCTTCGGCTTCGGCGTGGGCGCCGCTGAGCGCCACGGCGCACAGCACTCCTAACAATATAAGCCCTCTCATGATCGGCGGTTAGTGTCGGAAGTCCGGTTGTTACTGACCTATGCCCGCCGCTTGGCGGTTTTATATTAGTGGATACTAGTATAGTTTAAGGCGGTGGAGAAACATTTTTATTAAGCAACTGTCTATCGGCAGATACTGGTTCACGGACAATCAAATAAGGCACACTGTTTTTATTAGGTATCGGCAATTATTATTATATTTAATTTATATAAATACCTAAGTATATATCTATATATCGAAGTATTTAACCGACCTATAACTTAACATCTCAGTGAAATGTATGGATCAGATCATGGCATCGCCTGATAAGGAATCTCCTTATGCTTTCAGAGTCCCACGTAGGTAGTTATCTATCTACCCAGATACCCAGTCGCGGGAGCCATGACGTACGGGTATACTCACACTTTTCTTCATTCAAATAATTTACCTAATATTGTGTAGCCAAGTGATTTGATTGACAGCTTGTAAGTTGTAATCTCGAATCATTCTGAATTTATCTGCTTAGTGGAGCCAGTCGTGTGAGGGAGACCGCTATTTGGATAGCGTTAAACAATTCTTCCGAACGACTACACTTGTTTAGTGCACGCCCTTGCTCCATACGTCCGGTATCTTCAATTACAATAACGTTCTGTTTGCATATTCAGTTCGATTATACACGCTTTAGAGTTTAGTTGAGATTTTTAATAAAGCGTAGAAGAGATTAGTTATGACAAGGCAGGTAGGCGCGCCTTAGGTATCTATGTGTAATACAAGCATTTGCCCGCGGCTTCGCCCATGTCAAGTTCAATTTTTCAAACCTCTGTTATAATCCCTTAAGGGTTGAATTTTCAGAAATCTTTTCCTGGAGGATGCACGCCTACGTCATAATAGCTATCAGCTGTATGCCAAACAGCCCAATCTGTCCGGTACCTACTATGTCGTTCGAGCTGTGCGTTGATAGATCAGTCAGTCAGTCAATTAGTTAGTTAGTCACTTTTTCTTTTTATATATTTAGACTAGCAATTGCCCGCTACTTCGTCCGCATGGAGTTAGGTTTTAATATATCCCGCGGTTACCCTTTATTGTTTTACCGACATAAAACTTAACATAATACTCGTATGTCACTCTCCTGCAGTTCCTAAATTACTAATTAGTATAGCCATGCAAAAAATCGCTATGATCTGCGCCTCCTTTTCTACGTGATTAAAGGACAAACCATCAAACAAACACACCACCGCATTTATACTCGTAACACAAATATTAATATCTCAGGTGGTAAGGACAAGATAGATTTTTACCTATTTTTAACTGTTACGAATAAAAATTCTCGATTGAAATATCTTGACGTCAAAATTCTTTAGGTAGGTATACCAATTCCAAGTTTCACCTTTTTGGAGGTCAACAATTTTACACTATGCCGTATTAATGTATTAAGTGAGGTAATAATGGTGATAATTATTTACGGACCATAGGTATCTACGAGAGGTTCAAAGCGTCTCCTCTTCTAAAAAGAACTCACAGCAAACTCTGCAGGGTATTCTTTTATTATCAACATCTCATAATATAATTTGGCCTGTGCCTGCTAATATTATAAATGCGAACTTATGTTTGTTTTTTAATCACGCCGCTACAGAGCTACGGCACAGCTACGGATTAAAAACTTAACTCGACGCGAACGAAGTTGCGGGAAAAGGCTAATAAACTTAAAAAAAACCACAATTATTATAGTAATTATCAAACACGATTTATTATATCTATTGTTAGTATAATTATGTAATAATAATAATTATACAAATCTACGTATTTTTTGCGAACCCCGTCACTCAATTCAAATTCAAATTCTTTTACTAGTCCAGTCAAAAAACCTCAAAAAATGGCCCAACCTCTGGAAAATTGCGAAAGTTTTGAAACTTTGCACATCGAATTATGGGTCCCTAGGGATGAATATACCAAAAGTCCCCATGCGTACGAGGCGAGCTCTAGCGGCAATTAGCGGAAACAGGACCCTTTTTTTGGTTTTTTGTTAATATCTCGAGAACCTTTGGTCAGAGATAAAAGTTTACTACTACATAATTAAAGCTTATTAAATTTGCAACAATAATAATTTTATACATTTTTCTTGAATTCCTAATAATTACCGAGTTTTAGGCCACTAAAAGATAGCTTTTTCGAAAAATCACGCTAGCGGCGCCCGGTACAATATGGCATTTGTAATAATATTTGACAATCATGGTTTATCATTTTTTTTGGGTACCAAGGGTGATTCAGAAAATAAACTTCACAGTTATGTACAAAAAAAAGACATATTGTTTATTAAACAACTAGCTTTTGCCCTCGGCTTCGCTCACGTTAAGTTAAATTTTTCAAACCCCTATTTTACCCGTTGTACCCCCTTAGGGGTCGAATTTTCAAAAATCCTTTCGTAGAGGATGCCTACGGCCTAATAGCTACCTGTATGCCAAATTCCAGCCTGATCCGTCCAGTGGTTTAAGCTGTGCGTTGATAGCATTTTTCATTGTTTCTGTATTTCATCTAAATATTTAAAACGCAAAGGTGTCAGACTTACTGACTGATCTATCCACGCACAGCTTAAACCACTGGACGGATCAGGCTGAAATTTGGCATACAGGTAGCTATTAGGCCGTAGGCATCCTCTACGAAAGGATTTTTGAAAATTCGACCCCTAAGGGGGTACAACGGGTAAAATAGGGGTTTGAAAAATTTAACTTAACGTGAGCGAAGCCGAGGGCAAAAGCTAGTTGTTTAATAAACAATATGTCTTTTTTTTGTACATAACTGTGAAGTTTATTTTCTGAATCACCCTTGGTACCCAAAAAAAATGATAAACCATGATTGTCAAATATTATTACAAATGCCATATTGTACCGGGCGCCGCTAGCGTGATTTTTCGAAAAAGCTATCTTTTAGTGGCCTAAAACTCGGTAATTATTAGGAATTCAAGAAAAATGTATAAAATTATTATTGTTGCAAATTTAATAAGCTTTAATTATGTAGTAGTAAACTTTTATCTCTGACCAAAGGTTCTCGAGATATTAACAAAAAACCAAAAAAAGGGTCCTGTTTCCGCTAATTGCCGCTAGAGCTCGCCTCGTACGCATGGGGACTTTTGGTATATTCATCCCTAGGGACCCATAATTCGATGTGCAAAGTTTCAAAACTTTCGCAATTTTCCAGAGGTTAAACCTTGTTTTGACTGGACTATACTTTATGTAGGCCAAATTGCGGCACTTATATGCAGGTCGAAACTTTACCACTCGGTTCGGAAAGCTGATTATTAGGTCAAGCTTTTCTGGATAGGTTGCCTGCCAGAAATCATTGTTAGTGATCACCTTTTATTTTACTTATAGCCCAGTCAAATTAGGGCTTTCACCTCGGAATGAAAGATAATAAGATGCAAATTGATATGAACCTTTGTTTTGCCATTCTAAATGTTGTCTCAAAAGTCACAATCGTTATCGTGTCCGCGTCTCAAGATATTCAAGGTCAAAGGTCACAAAAATCGGTTTTTCGCGAATATCTGGCTTCCTATCGGTTAAATGAGATTTGCATTTATTATAAAAGTTGTAGGCTATAAAATTCCCTACAACTTTTGTTTAAACTTTTTTTTCATACGACCAACCGTTTTGAAGGTAGAGCGCGAAGAGTGCACATCGTACAGTCATATACGGCCTAATGCAAGGTCAAGCGTGAGTTATGGTTATCAGTACGTTATAAAGTCAATTATTTACTTGGAAATTATAATTATTAAACAATGCCTATTATTTATGTACTAACTATTAATTATTTATATTTAATTAAAGTAAGTAACTTGATTATTTATATATAATTATTCATATTTAACTATTTAAGTATAAAATATTATTAATTCTGGATTATATATTTTAGTTTTATTTTAAGTTAAAATGATAGTAAGAGTATATATTTTACACATATTTTTATTTATTATTAAATACGGCATAATATACATTTATCAAAATGTGAGTTCAAATATCAAAAGTATCTTTGTTGATTTTAATTGTAATGAAATTGGAAATGGAAGCTAATTATCTTCTTCTTGTTCGTAGTCTTCTTCTTCTTGTCGCTCAAAAATGTTCGATTCATTGTCATCATCCTCATTATCTGTCATGTTCATCTCCAAACCTTCCAGAATATCGGGATCATATGTATTTTCTTCATCGGGATTACTTGGATACAGTGAAGCGTTGAGGCAAGCTTGTCCGTTGCACTGGCCGCAAGCTAAAGAACATTGTAGCCCTGATTTTCTGCATCCACAGCGGGAACCACAACCATTTTTGCAATTGCAAAATATTACGTTTAGTAGTTCGGCTGGTGCTGGAGGTAATAACGTTCGTATGGGCTCCAGGATATCATTTTCAAGCATCCAGCCCCATTCTTGAGGTTCTAAGTCCTTCCCTAACCACGTTTGAATCTGGTAGTAGACACGTTTTATGTGTTGATGAGCTGCTACACTTGTTGGTGGAAGTGTTGACAGTTGTACAGGTTTATTTAGTTTTGTAAATTTGATGAATTGCGTGTAGCGGAAATGATCAATGTTGTCCTCAGATTTTGGAGCATTATATAATGCCAACAAGATGCGCACTCCATTTTCTAATAATGTTTGTTTTGGGCAGTTTTCTTGTTGAAATACTTCCACCAGTTTATCTAAATCAGGAATTTTTTCCAATGCTCTAGTAACAGTTTTTTTTCCTTTTTTAAATAGCGCAGAAGTCGTGTCACAGCCACTGAATGCGTGTAAAAATAAAATATATAAATAATCAAGTTACTTACTTTAATTAAATATAAATAATTAATAGTTAGTACATAAATAATAGGCATTGTTTAATAATTATAATTTCCAAGTAAATAATTGACTTTATAACGTACTGATAACCATAACTCACGCTTGACCTTGCATTAGGCCGTATATGACTGTACGATGTGCACTCTTCGCGCTCTACCTTCAAAACGGTTGGTCGTATGAAAAAAAAGTTTAAACAAAAGTTGTAGGGAATTTTATAGCCTACAACTTTTATAATAAATGCAAATCTCATTTAACTGATAGGAAGCCAGATATTCGCGAAAAACCGATTTTTGTGACCTTTGACCTTGAATATCTTGAGACGCGGACACGATAACGATTGTGACTTTTGAGACAACATTTAGAATGACAAAACAAAGGTTCATACCAATTTGCAGCTTATTATCTTTCATTCCGAGGTTGACCCCTTTTTTTACCTAATATGACTGGGCTATTAGTTAATTCTTTCTATTTTACTCAATTTATTGTACTTAAATGCCATGATTTTTTTAAAAACTCAGTAGGTTCTTGTTTTTTTAAGAATAAGAAGTCAAATAGTCTCATGCTGCACTTAGAGACTCATTTAATTAATTTAATGGATCATTCATACTAATACATATTACAAATGCAAAAGTTTGGATGTATGAATGGATGGATGGATGTATGTTATTCGACCACGCCGCAACTACTGAACCGATTTGACTGTTTGGAATACTAGGCCAGGGTAGATCCCTTTAAAAATAATAAAAAGTGAAAAAAAATAGTAGTAGGATGAAACCCATTAGAAAAGGAGGGGAATATTATAAAGATGAAAGGAAAAATAATTTACGGGCGATCTGAGGTCGGGAAGGGGTGGGGGTGAGTTTTTAAGGGGGAAAAACGGTTTTTCTCGATTTCCGGCAAAACTAAAAGTCCTATCGAAAAAAGTTAAATGGCAAAGTTGTAGGTAATAAAAAGATCTAAAACTTTTGTATTTACACTTTTTTCACATAACCTCAAAAATGTGAAAAATTCAAAAAACCCTGTTTTTGGTTTTTTATTTTTATCTTTTACAAAAATTATTTTTTTTTAACGAAATTTGGTGAAAACTTACCTTTTTATGTCCCAAATACGCTGTAATTTATTTGATTAAAAATATTTATTTTTTCACCTTATTTTGAATTAATATCGAAAAAACACCCTAATTTTCAATCGAAAAGTCACCCGTCAAAATATCAGCTTTTTTCAAAAAGTTGGTATGTTTTCTGTTCGTTGAAATCTCTACTTTCCGATGGTGAAAAAAAATATATATGTTACTACAGTAAATCTTCTCAGAAAATAATTTCAATCTTTAGGTTATGTTACGTTAAGCATACTATTTTTTAAAGAAAATATTACGATTTTAATGTTTGAGTTGATTGATACAGATAAAAATGTTTGTTTTATTTTTTTAAGTAAACTTGTCACAATTATCTTCAAGAAAATAAACTCAAACATTAAAATCGTAATATTTTCTTTAAAAAATAGTATGCTTAACGTAACATAACCTAAAGATTGAAATTATTTTCTGAGAAGATTTACTGTAGTAACATATATTTTTTTTTTTCACCATCGGAAAGTAGAGATTTCAACGAACAGAAAACATACCAACTTTTTGAAAAAAGCTGATATTTTGACGGGTGACTTTTCGATTGAAAATTAGGGTGTTTTTTTCGATATTAATTCAAAATAAGGTGAAAAAATAAATATTTTTAATCAAATAAATTACAGCGTATTTGGGACATAAAAAGGTAAGTTTTCACCAAATTTCGTTAAAAAAAAATAATTTTTGTAAAAGATAAAAATAAAAAACCAAAAACAGGGTTTTTTGAATTTTTCACATAAATTTTGAGGTTATGTGAAAAAAGTGTAAATACAAAAGTTTTAGATCTTTTTATTACCTACAACTTTGCCATTTGACTTTTTTCGATAGGACTTTTAGTTTTGCCGGAAATCGAGAAAAACCGTTTTCCCCCTTAAAAACTCACCCCCACCCCTTCCCGACCTCAGATCGCCCGTAAATTATTTTTCCTTTCATCTTTATAATATTCCCCTCCTTTTCTAATGGGTTTCATCCTACTACTATTTTTTTTCGTTTTAAAAATGATCTACCCTGGTCTATACAGATAGATAATAGTCTGAAATAACCTGGAATAACACATAGGCTACTTTTTATCCCGAAAAACAATAGAGTTCCCGTGGGAATGAAAAACTCGATCCACGCGTATGAAACCGCGGACATCTAGTAAATAAATAAATAATGTTACTAGAAGTTACGTTACGAGTATGTCCATTTGTTACGCTATCGAGACAATATCTTAACCATTGATCTAATAGCTTACATAAACCTGTACACCTTTACCTAGGTTACGTTTGAGTGGTTTTACATGAGATTCGAGTTTTTTAGCGTTACGCAACGGAATAAGTTCACGATCGTCACGGTACAATGGACGCTTTTCTAAAGGTGTGCTGCCAGAGACGCACGGCTTTCAAGGTTATGTGACACTTTGAACTGTTAGTAGATAATAATTATAGTATCTATACTAAATAATTTCACTACAAGAGAACAAATACATATACATTATACACATTTGTCGGAGGACTGATGGCCGCTGGGGTCGTAAGGTCCTCGAGTGGAGACCGCGTCTTGGCAAACGGAGTGTAGGGCGCCCCCCGGCTAGATGGAGCGATGACATCCTAAAAGTGGCAGGCATCGATTGGATGCGAAAGGCCGATGATAGGCAACGTTGGCGCTACTTAAAAGAGGCCTATGCCCAACAGTGGATGCATGTGGGCTGATGATGATGATGATGAGACACATCTGTGATATTTATGAAACTATTGTGATGATGAAAAGAAAGAAAGTTCCTGAAAAAATAGGTTTAAATTAAGGTAAAAGGCAAGGTAATTAAGTTATTCATAAAAGACTAGCTTTTATCGGCTTCGCTCACGTTAACTTCAATTTTCCAACCCCCTGTTTTACTCCTTTAGGGGTTGAGTATTCAAAAATCGTTTATTAGCGAATGCCTACGTCATAATAGCCATCTGTATGCCTCAGCCCGATCCGTTCAAAAAATGAAAATGTCATAAAAAATAGACACCTGGGTTTAGATATCTGACGAATTTCTACATAAATATTACTTCCTAGTTCCTTTGATTTTATTTACCTACTATTAAAATAAGAGTCAGGCTTCGTTTATATGAGACGCGCCGAGGATACTACTCAAGGGCAAGGTAATTAAAATAATTAAATATGTTCAATTAAAATAATTATATTTACGCCTGCAGCGTCATCGTCTACAATCAAGTTAAGCAAGACCTAGTTTGAACATAAGCCTCTATACTAATGCTCTTACCGTATGGAGAGCGTCGTATTTATGCCTGCTTACCGGCTAAGAAGCCTAGCCGCCTAGCCGCCTAGCCCACTACATCGCACAATCCTGTTAGAAGTCCTACGACGATGCTATTAGGTACTTCTGTGATAATCTTCTGTACTTAGGTATATTGTATAACTTACATTTGTATCTACCTAATCGTTTTCTATTTTCTGCTTAGATTTCTCTACCAGATAGAATTCCAAAAACTTTGGTAGAAACGTAGGAGATAGGCAGGTACAATGATTTCAGAAAGGATAGGACACCTGTCCAGAAAGGCTTATTGCTTAAAACTGATATTCCTAAGACACTTGGTCCGACTGTAGGTAGGTATATAAGTAAGTAAGTATTCATTGGCACGGAATTCGAAAATTATAATGAATCTTTTTATCTAAATATATGTATAAAAGGCAAAGGTGACTGACTGACTGACTGAATGATCTATCAACGCAAAGCTCTAACCACTGGACCAATCGAGCCGAAATTTAGCATACAGGTAGCTATTAGGACGTAGGCATCCGCTAAGAATTTTTGAAAATTTCAACCTCAAGAGGGTTAAATAGGGGGTGAAAGTTTGTATGAAAGTCCGTCATTTTTCAAGTTATATCCATGAAAATTTGTATTTAGGCTTTCAAATAAAACTAAAGAAACACGTATTTCACAGATTTTGAAAAATCCACCCCCAGAGGCATCAAATAGGGGATGAATGTTAGTATGAACTAAAATAGGAGTTTAAAAAATCGAACCTAACGTGAGCGAAGCCGCGGGTTAAAGCTAGTCTATCTATAAAATTATAAGTTTGATTTTATAGCAGCTTAAAAAATATAATCATCCAGTAAATATTATTTTAAGTCGAGTCGAGTTGGTCGAGTCCCGAAATTTAAGATTCGGTCGTTATTTTATTGAGAGTGCGATTATAGAAAGTATATAGGTACATAAATGAAAGTTTTTCAATAACTGAATTTGATGTAGCTCTACCCTACCCCATTGCTTGCAGAACGGACGTCGATACCCAGAGTCTGTCGCTGCTATGAGTTAGCCGGGATAATCCCGCCTATTGTTGGATATTTAATGCTTATGCTTTATGTGACCGGCCGAATTAAGTCATACGCGGATAATCGCTGCATTATACGCAGTTAATTTTCCATTGCTTGTACCCAGGGCTTGGCAGCTGTCTGTTTAGCGACACAAATCTGTGACATGTAGGTACCTACCTACCCATTTTGCATAGGTAGTATCAATGACGCTTTTTTCCCAAATGTGTTTATGAATTGATATTTTCTAGGCTCTGAGTTGATTTATATTAGGTGAATATAATATTAAATTTAAAATAAGAATAAGACAGCAACGAAGCAAGTTGTGAGGACCAGGGATTGTGACGTAGGTTTCTTTTTATTCCAGAATAATTAACTATGGGTTCCCTAGTAAGTGTAGGTACCAATATATGCATGTGGAAGTTGTAGGTTACGATAAACGATATACTCAGGTACGTAAAGACACTTGTATCATTGTCCGGTTGCCCGCACCACCGCCGTGGTCGTCCGGTGTCACGCATCGTAGAGTGTGACCAATATTTGCCAGAACAGGACACCGTAAAGATGTTTCCGGCCCGTGAAAGTATCGTATTAACTATTCAAACATTGGAAGCGAGGTTTTATCTTGGGCAGCTGGCCGACACGACTAATTACATCAATTACAGGTAAACAGAAGCGCGCTCGGGTTTCGAGGCTCCCACCTTTGTCAATATTTGCGAAGAGAACCGCGCGCCGCGCCGCCCGTTTTCTGGTAGGCTTATTGTTGGCTACATCAGACACCGATCCATACGACTCATTCTATTCAGCTCGTAGGTTAGCTGACTCGCCCTCCCTTCTCAAAACTGCGATCCTTGATGACAGCGAAAACTGAAAACTGTATCAAAAATTAAAATCTAATATCTAACTAAATTAGATAACTTAATAAAGAGTAGGTTGGTAGAGTCTAAAACAGATCTGTATCTCATGAACGTACATACGTAGATAGTTGCAATTTTCACAGAATGTGTTTATCTATTGCTGCTATAACAACAAATAATAAAAATAATAAAAATTAAAAAATAAAGTCCCCATAAAAGAAACTTGATTTTATCGGCGTTTTTGCTCAACATTAACAATCGCTGTTACGATGATACGGACCCTTCTTCTGCGAGTCCAACTCACATTTGGGCGTGTTTTACATTTTTTTCAAACTTTTTGCGATGGAGCCAAAATGGGCACTACGTAGGTACCTATTTGCTCTCAATCCAATTTTTTATTTCTTAAGCCACGGCAAATTAAGAATACATTTTTTGTCGCCGCTAAAAAGGACATGTGTTTTGTGTGTAGGCTTACATCTGAATTAGATATTGTGTTGTAGGTAAGCTGCAAAAAGGCGAACGCGCCGCGAACGCCGCGGGCTGACGCGAGCAAAATAGATAGGTAGGTAAGCCGGCGCTCAATTTGTTCCTTGTTAGATAAGAGTTAATCCTCGCGTCTCTCACAATCGTCACGCAGCTTTTGTGTTACGACATCCCACCTCATATGTACCCAGTACCCACCCACTATACAGAGGTACACGGGGTTTGGTAGAGAAGATATCCAATCGATGAATGATAATAAATAAATTATTCATTTATCATTCATATCAAACTATATCTATAGCATCGCCGAATATAACGCCAATTATATAATCGGCGATGACAATACCTAGTTAGGTAGGTAGGTATATATTTAAAATTACCGTAATTTCGATGTTTTGATTTTAGATAGCTAAATGAGTACTATAGAAATAGGTAGGTATATACTTAGGTAGGTACCTACTGTAGATCAGAATGAACTGTCACCTGAAACTTCATTTGTACGAGAGTAGGGGAGGCTCGGGCTGGTTGTGACATTTTTTTATAATAAAAATATAAAGCCTCCCAACTTTTTGTTTGTCTGAATGATTTACCTGAGAATATTTTCATTTGATTAAGTAACAATAATTTTACTATAGGATACTAGCTATAGGATTTTAATTAAATAATAATTTTATGTACCAGACTATTGGGAAAGACATAAATGAAAGAATTAATGGGAATAGAGGAGTGTAACTTTTAACCCCGTGCTAGGGAGTGGTTGTTACACCACAAGGGACAAAATGTTACTGCAAAAAACAAACGTTATCTAAGACTTTTTATTAATAACTTTTAATAAATCACAGTATTTTTTCAGAATTTAAATAAATATAAAATATGTCTATAAAATATTAAAAATCAGTCTTTTTCCCCATTAAAACAAAAACATCGACTCTTTTAACTTAAAAAACTATAGTATTATTTTTTGGTATTATGCCTAAAAAATAAACTATAGGTAACTTTTAACCTGTCAGAAAATTACTTAATCTTTATTAAACAATACTTAGTAGGTACGAATCAATAAAACCGAATTATTGTCTCTCATAAAAAAAAATTATGCCTCTAAAAGCTAAACAAACCAGTCACAATATAGTGTGAACAATCACTTTTGCAATTAAAACATCTGCAGGATAGAACATTTCCCTTAGGATACATATGACAAACAACACACTGCACCCATTTCTCACCAGCATTATTCTGGTCAAACGATTAATAACAATTAAAGCAAAAATCTTCTGCACTTTCTTCAGCAGAAATGTTATACCTCCCTCTTTACACAAGCTTTCCTGTTTACTTTGCTATTTTTTTCCCTACTTGTATTTCCTGTTTAGTCATCATTTCTGATTTAGTTAACTTTGCTTTCTTAGTTATTCCTAGTTTAGTGACATATCCTGCTACAATCTACCCCGAGCAAATGTCACTTTTAGCTTCAAAGTCAAAATTGATATTTTGAGTTTGAATAATAAAAACTTGAAATAAAAACGAAAATACTATATAAAAGTAGATTCAATTCAAAAAGAAAGCATTGGGGCATATTAAGTACATAATATGTCGCAATACACAAATCTCTACTTTATGAAAAACAGGTTTTAGACAAATATTAATAAAAATCGAAAATGTTACTAATGAGTAGTTTTGACGGCAGCATGCTCGAGATGATGTAAAGAGGACTTATAAAAACGCTAGCGCCCTCGGTAACCGGGCGTGCTAGCCGATGGTGGAGTGATCATGTATCTGTTTCTAACGTCAATGTAGCATTCTTCGTTTAGACACGATTGCCGCTGTAACTACCTACCCCTGTCACAACCAGCCCCAATCTCCCCTATAACTTCAAATTATAAGAAGCGATTGCGTCTATTTTTATTGAAAAAAAAAAAAACTAAGTAAATTAATTGAATATCGTATAGGTATCTAATGAAAATAATTATAATAAGGCAAGTCGCCTGAGCACTTCTATTAAATTAGGTAGAAATAAAAAACCTAATAGGTAGAAAGTTATCAACAGGGATTTAACTCTTTGTAGCTAAACACCCAAACATAGGGCAGGTAGTATATGAATCAAAGGAAGGGATAAAGATTACTATTATTAGTGAGGCTTTGGGAGCGCCGTATTGTCACATCCATTAAGCTGCGCGAGGGGCGGGGCCGCGGGGCCGCGGCACGCCCACCGCGCCGCGCACGCCCGCACGCCGCGCCGCACGCCGCACGCCACCCCACTTGCTCCCGGCCGCGCCGCGCCACCACTCGACGCACTACGCGACTTCTCACTAAAACGATTTGCTCGCAATCGCATCACGCGTCCATCCTATGATCCTATCATACTATTCATTTTACTAATCACCGGGCGAATCGAGTATAAGCGGTGACTGACCGGACGGAGCTCGTAGTTTTGGACTCGATCATTCAATAGAGGGACTCGATAGTGGCAAACTTAGTGAGACAGTGGTTCAGAATGATTAGAAGAAAAGTTGGGGAAGTACGATGAGTGAAGGGTTGAGGATAGTGGAGTCGGCGCGGTGGGTGAGCGTCCGGCGGTGACTCGCTGAGGCAGCGTGGCGGAGAGCGCGAGCGGCGCTGCGGGCGCGCGCGCGTGCGGCGCCATGGGCGGGGCGGGCGGCTGGGCGCGCGACGCGCCCGCGCTGCTGAGCACGGCGCTGCTGCTGGGCGGCGCGGGCGGCGGCGCGCTGGGCGAGCGCCCGCCGCCGCCGCTCTTCACCATCGACAGCATCCTGGCGCCGCGCCCGCCACCGCCCATGCCGCCGCTGCAGCTCCACCATCTGGCGCACACGCAGTTCCACCGGGCCCACGACCTGTTCGGTACGTCCAAACCGATGCATGAACCACCCAAACATGTACCCAACCGAGTACCTAGTAGGCATGTCGTCGCTTAAGTACTTATCACTGTGCAACTATTTACAAGAAAAAAGTTACCCGACTACGGAAAATATGTAAAATCCGACATAATAGGTATATTGATTTTATTATAAAATCCCAACTTGCAAAATGTTCTAAGAAAAACAAAAAGAAGAAGAAATCTTCTTTTTTACACTTAAAAAAAACTTAACGTAACATACTATAATTATAAAATATAAATATACTTAAGTAAAAAGGTGAATTTGGGCGTAGTTACAGGAGCATTTATTTCTATAATGATCTTATAGTCTACTTCTGCTTCTGAAATGCTATTACTTATAAGTAAAAGAGTGTAATACAATGACTTTATAGGAGCTTTATTAGTATTGATAGACTTGTAGTCTTTTTTATAGAACTACTTTGCTAGTTGGGATGCAACCTATGTCACTTCGATTAAATTATTATAAGTAATCCATTGATATCTCATTCTTTAAATTCAGCTCGGTATTTTAGGCGCTTCGGAGGAACATAGGTAGGTACGTAAATAGAAACATAATAATATACAGGATATTACGTACCTACCTTACCTAAGCACCCGTAATTTAGGTAAATAACTACTACGTCATGTTATAACCTACCACTACATAGATTTTGATATCTCTGTGTAAGTCCGGACTCCAGAGTGATCAACTGGGCGAAGCCGACGGCGCCCGTACGCTCGACGTAGCTCCCGATTGTCGCAATTACGGGCACTGGTTTTGGAACCAGCGAAAAAATTAATAGATTACAGCGTATTTTCATATTAGTTTAAACTTTAAAGTGGCTATTATTGATATAAATTTTGATATTTTGCGTCTTTTTCTTTCGGCAAATAAAGCTTGCTGGTCCGCAATTCGGGCTCGGCAAAAAGCCGACTTAATTTTCAGTGACACAAATAAAGTATGATCGGCTCTTACTTACTTACTTTTACTATATTATTATTTATTGAAGGTCTAAATGCTAGAGTTATCACGAATGAAAAAGAGTTGTTATAGCAGCGTATTATGATATTAACGAAATCCACATCGCGCGTGCCAACCCACAGTTAGCGCCATCTATTTTAAGTTGCGACATTACGTCTGGTAGTGTTACACTTATTAAAATTGAAGTGTTTGTTTATTTCGGCTAATCTCGGGAACGGCTGGACCGATTTTGACGGGGCTTTCACTGGTATATAGCTAACTTTATCGGGAGTAACATAGGTTACTTTTTTAACCGACTTTCAAAAAAGGAGAAGGAGCTGTGTTTTTTTACCTATGTACATAAACCGATTTAGTTCTTAGAAGTTAGATTACTTCAATAATGGCAAAAACATCATTGGAAATTTTGTATGGAAAGACGCTTTGAAAAGCTGTAACTTTTCACTGAATTAGAAGTTGGAAATTGGAAATTTTCACAGCATTAAGAAACCAATATATATTCAATATTAATTTGAATTTAGTATCTCGAGTCGTGTCAGAAAAAAAGGGCCTTGACTCACAGGCAGACAGACAACAAAGTGTTCCGACAGACAGACAAATAACGGTTCCGCTTTTTTTCGGAACCCTAAAAATTGAAACAGCAGAACCTGCTTTGACGACCTCCCTGGCGCAGTGGTGAGCGCTGTGGTCTCATAACTGGCAGGT
Source organism: Hipparchia semele (assembly GCA_933228805.2). NCBI lineage: Eukaryota > Metazoa > Arthropoda > Insecta > Lepidoptera > Nymphalidae > Hipparchia > Hipparchia semele. Next base: position 3,685,275 of record OW121717.1, on the reverse strand, counting down.
TTCGGATTCGGTTCCCGGTAGGGGCAATTTGGGAATTTATAATTCTGACTTGTCTATGTTTTGGTCTAGTGGGAGGCTTTGGCCGTGGCTAGTTACCACCCTACCGTCAAAGACGTCCCGCCAAGTGATTTAGCGTTCCGGCACGATAGCGTGTAGAAACCAATAAGGGGTATGGGTTAAATGTACACTGCCATACGCGTTGGAAGTTAGCCCGCGACCATCTTAGACTGCATCGTAACTTACTATCAGGTGAGATCGCAGTCAAGGACTATCTTGTCATCGAATAAAAAAAACTGCCTTAATGTTGTCATCCGTCCAATATATCTGATTGGCACTCATAGCTTATGAATAAAAAATCAGAACAATATTCTATAAATTGTGTTGCTTCAAAAGATAGATAAAATCTATGAGTCTCTTTATAACTAAAAATATTATAAAATAATATAAAACTAGACGATGCCCGCGACTTCGTTCGCGTGAATTTAGTTTTTAAAATCCCGCGGGAACTCTTTGATTTTCCGGAATAAAAAGTAGCCTATGTTTTAATCCAAGGTATCATCTATTTCGATTTTGAATTTCAGCCAAATCGGTCCAGTAGTTTTGGCGTGAAAGAGTAACAAACATACACACACACACACATACAAACTTTCGGCTTTATAACATTATTAGTGTGATGTGATGTGATGTGATAGTGTGATATTATTATTTTTATGCAAAAATTACGTCAATCTATAGCTTTGTTGCGATGTAATTGAAGGACAAACCAACAAACTACCTAATACACTTTAAATTTTATAATATTAGTAGGCATATATGTATATTCATTTTCACAGTAACACATAATTATTTCTTTCAGTTCATGAATAGAATTTTTTTATTAGCATGATTACGGTAGTACTGCTACATGAACATGTGATACCTTATATGCATTTTTAGATGCACTTGATCCGTATAAGTATCATTTTTATAAGTAGTTATAACCAATTCCTAATGGAACATTAAAATTGGCATGGAGTATTGCTCGGATGGTAGCTTGTACCTAGGCGTTTGTGTAGGCGTGTTTGTATGTCATTTTACTAAATATAATTGAATAATTAGTTACTTTAAATAATTATTAATATTATCCCTATCAAGAATCCAGAAATCAAAGTCTACGTTAAAGCTCTACAGCGTAGTCGTAGCCCTCTACGGTGTAGACGTACAGTGTGGAAATAATTTAATAATTTATTATAATATTCCCAAGAGGAGAAGCTCATAGACCCTTCAATGGGCGTGACACATAGTTCGAAGGACCTACGCAATGGAGTTTTGTCCAGACGTGGACATCTATAGGTTGATACGACCAGGTTACGAGGTTACATTCATTGTTGTTTTTATATTCTCATTATTTCCTAAATATTTTATTTGTTGCTCGATCCAAAACTTTTCACGTTTAGGTAATGAAATGTTGCTTTGATTAGGTAAATAATATATATTTCAAACTGTCAGCAGTCTTCTTAGACCATTCAACAATACATGAAAAAATTCATGTACAATAATACAAAAATTAATTCATAGAGATAGGGCTTAATTAAAAGGGATAGGGACAGATTTTTGGACTTTTCGCACCTAAAATGTTTCTTTTGTAAAACTGTTAAACACATTAATTGATAGATAAAAAAATTATAAGATGTTATAACAAAATATTAGCATGTAAAATGGGGTGAGTAAGTATAATTTAAAAAAAAAATGCAAGATGAAGTAAATTATAATTTTTAATTGGACCTTGATGTTGCAAAATATTAATCTACATAAGGTCTTAATTAGAGTGTACGTAAATAATATGTTAAAAATTGTACAAAAATGTACTATTATGTTAAAGAAAAATAAATACCATAACTATTCAACTGATTTCTAGGAGCATTATAAGTAACGTCATTTATCGCTGGACCACGATATATTTTTTTTGGTATTTCTTAACCGAGAAATACAATGCTGCCGAATTGAAATGATAGTCCCTTTCGTATTCCCTGGAAGGTACCAACTTTATAAGTATACTTGCAGGTTTTATGCATTAGTTTAAATTAGCTTTTTACATTACAATATCCATCCATTTCGGATAAGTAGCAGTGCTCTAGTGGTAGTGCTGATAGCCCCGAGCCATGCCTCGCATCCGCGCCGCTTCCGAGACCGAGGGTGAAGACAGGGTTTATCACAATTACCTACTCTTTTTTGCTTAAGAAAGCATTTTAATATTTAAAAATATCTGCAGGGCTTTAGCGGTTTGCTAAAACAAAAATAACTGATAAAATTTCATTTATCGTTTGGTTAGTTGATAATTTTTTATGTAGGTACATACTTAGCTATTTCGAGTAGTTTAATTATACCTAAATTAATTTTATAAGCTCCACTAACTCATTTATCAAAACAATCTAGGTAATATGTCTTTCATACAAACAAGTTTTAAAGTTATTGTGAAAACAAACACATTTATTTGTTAATTTTAGAAATAATTATACCTATATTAATTTTATTGTTTTTTTTTTTAATTTTTAATATAAGTACTTATTAGTGGTTTATCCCGAACTGACCTCGCTTCTAAAGTCTAATTTCGTATTAGTAGGTGCCTCGACGTTTCTGCATAGAGAAATGTTTGCAAGGTAAAAGTATCCTTATTTCTGTTTGATAATAATTAATTGATATTTACTGTCTCGGACGAAAAAAAATTTTGGGCTATATCTTGATGTTTACTGTTTAACTAGAAGATATGTCTGAAATTATATTCAGCTTGTTATACTAAGCCGTTTTCGAGATAGACCTGACTTAAGAGGTCTGAAAACGGCCACTTTGATAGCCTCGACCTACCCGACCCATGGATGGTTAATATTTGATGTAAAATTAAACAAAAAACAGTTTTGGAATCTGCATTTAATTAGGTAAATATGCATAAATGTTCTGTTTAATGATGTTTCACACGTCTATATATTTTTTGCCCTTCATTAGCAGTTTCTATGGGAATATCTACTTATTACACAAACCTGTATGGTTAACCGATTTGTATCGATAGTAAGCTAGTTATTGTGCTCAAAATAAAAATGTTAAGTTTTTATTAAAATGAAAGTAATAAAAAGTAATTTTTTTACAAAGTGCATTCAAATCATCACGCGAATCTACCATGGCAATACTGAAATCGGGCAATCGACAAGCTGTAGCCAGATATATCGAGGATGTGAATTAATTTTGTTGCACGAAATTAATTCACATCCTGATAACAGAAGAGAAAAATGTTTCTCGACACTCACATATTTTGTTCCATATTGCGAGTAACCTGGTATTTTAAAATCAATACGGCTTAGGCGGGCGAGCGCCCGCGTAAATGCAAAGACGGCGAACAGAAAACCACCGATAGCGCCTTACGAATACGCTGGCGGCCTTAAAAGCTTTTATATTTCTATCGGAAATAATACAGTGTAATACCCTGCCAACGCCGGAAGTATGCAAAAATATTCAATTTTTCTTCGCAGCGTTAATATATTTTGAATTGTTCAGACGGTTTGGACCGCGCCTGGGGAGCGCTTATGGGGCCTTAAGCTCGGATATTCACGGTTCGGCTGTTTTAATGCTAGACTAATTCTAATAGACGGTGACATGTTTGAATCCTCTATTTGGTGATGAGTACGTACAATTCTTATTGATTTTCTCTGACGTAAGTGATACACCTAGAGATTGGTCAGCTGTAGTTCGCTTTCATTGTAAGCTGGTCTCCTATTAAAACATGTTTGGTTGGTTAATATCGAAACCATCGGACTCATCGGACTATAACAGCGCTACATTAATTCAATTTCAAAATTATTTATTTCATGTAGGCCAACTCTTAGCCCTTATGACATGTCAAGACTCTGCCGTCGGTTCGGAATGCAGATTCTGCTGAGATGCATGCAAATTTTAAAAAAAAATGCAAGTCATTCCGCGATTTATTTTTCGTAATTTCAAAAATTTCTGCACTGAATTTAAAAATTGGTACAATATATAATTATTTTTATATGTCATCGTATTATTACTTTATCATTGTGATCATCGTTTGTTTATAAACAATCTCGTAATCACTCGTAATATGTATTGTAAACTGTCGGATTAATTTTTAATCCTTGTTGTAAGTACTAAGTATTTCTTTTATTGTTAATACTCGTAAGAATATATTATTATCTAGATGTTTTGGACTATAACCATCCAGAAAGCTTTTCCATCCAGTAATGCCTACTTGCTGTCGGTATGTTAGAACAGTTATCACAATGCTAGATCCGAATTGTAGGGGATTAACTAATAATAATAGGTACGTTAAATTGTAAACGCTTAGGTAGGTAAGCTTACAATATCACAACATCCTACTAATATTATATAATATTATAAATGCGAAAGTTTGGATGTGTGGATGTTTGTTACTCAATCACGCCGCAACGACTGAACCGATTTGGTTGAAAGATACAGAGATAGATTATATATAGTCTGTAATAGCACATAGGCTACTTTTTATCGCGGAAAATAAGAGAGTCCCCAAAGACTCCAAAAGAACATGAATCCACGCGTACGAAATCGCGGGTATCAGCTCGTTGTTTATAAAGTAACGATTTTCACAATAATACAGTGACATATTGCTCATTTGCGACAAGGGTGACATAACTCAAAATTCACCAATTTTAGTGGCGAAAATGTATACTTTTTGCTATAAAAATGACATTACGCTAAGCAAGCAAAAAAATAAGAGCGAGAGAGATTGTGACTTAATGCTCTGTCGTTATGTTGGCTGTTGTGTTGTTTCGAGACCGCAGCATCCACAAAACATTACTCTCTAACGAGAGAATTCTCTCATTGTCGATTTTGAATTATGTCACTCTTGTCGCAAATGAGCGATATGTATACATCAACATGAGAGCATCAAGACTGGAGCTGTCCGTTGTGCGTGCAGGTGTGGGCAGCGCGGTGACGTCGGCGGGAGGCTACGCCGGCCTGTACAGCGGCTACGCGGCGGCGGCGCTGGCCGGCCTGTCGGGTCCGCCGCCCAAGCGCAAGCGGCGCCACCGGACCATCTTCACGGAGGAGCAGCTCGAGCAGCTGGAGAGCACCTTCGACAAGACGCACTACCCCGACGTGGTGCTCAGGGAGCAGCTCGCGTTGAGGGTCGACTTGAAAGAGGAGCGTGTAGAGGTATGTTTGACACATCCTTTTTGGGTCAGTTACACAAGAAGAGTAGAAGAAAGAGTCTCGAATGCGAGCGGCAAGAAATAGTTTGCAATTATACTGTGCGAAAACTTTCCATACAATTTTCAACAAAAAAGCTCGTATCATTTAACGATGCTCAAATATAAGTGTCGAAAATTTCGCTCGCAACTCGCATTTGACCGGTTATTTTTAATGTAAATAAAAAAAAGCGGAAAAGTTGTGAAATTCAATAAGTAGGTATGTAATGTTGTAATGTAATGTAATGTTGTAAGTGATATCAAGTAAAATGAAATCATAAAATTAGAAAATATGGCAGCAGTTTATCAAAAATAGCTCCAATAAAGTTGATTATTCTCATTCGCTGTTACTTCAGCTACGAGATTACTGTCGGGCGGATAGTTTGAGCGAGGTAAGCGCTACGAGTCAATAGAGCTGACGTGACATTTTTTGTGCCAACATTATGTGGGTGGCCCATCCAAAAACATATTAAGTTTTGTTTAAACTGCCCTCTTTTTACTTGTAATCGTTGATTTGCTCCTGGAGTTGCTAAAGGTCCTCTAACTATAAGATATTTAATAGAAATTAAAGGGGAAAAAATAAAAGTCGATGAGTCTATTCTTAACTTTAAGCAGAAAACAGAAAGATCTATATTTAGACACATAAAAACAATTAAACCTTAGCAAAGGGATAATAGGGATGTACAATATGAAATGAGAAAAGTATTTATTCAACAAAGATTACATTATCCACTTCTTAATCTTATCCACTTAATATTAACTAATATACATACATACCATAGCATAGCCAATAGGAATATAATATACCTATAGTTTAATTAGCGTTTGATCAAAATTGAAATTATTTATATATTATTTTAATTATTAAATGAAATGAACGTGCAATTTTTATTCTAAGTACTAACATCACACGTTACCTATTATAGAAAAATTTTAAATTGAAATAAAACATTAAAATAAAACATTTTTTGACACAAAAAAAGCACAAACGACACAGGATTTTTTTTTTTTCAAACTCTTTATTGGGTTCCGATGGCAACTAACTACCCACCTATATAAATATTTATTTAGGAATACTAGTGCCTCAATGAAACGATACAACTAATGAAATAATTTTGCGAAGATTTATTTGTTAGTAGCAAAGTATTTATACAGAGTATTATCAACAAAAGAAAATTGAAAATAAATGTTCAAAACTATGTAACTTATAAGGACCATAGACTTAGTATGTACTATGGTAAGAACAGTGTTTTATCAGGCAAGCTGGCTCAAATAAATCGTTACTCAATGTTTGTCCAGCTTAACTGTCCGGTTAGCCGGAATTTGGGATATTGGATGTTTGCGGCTACCGGTGTTGGTGGTGGTCAAGTGTGTGCCGACCACTCCAGCGAGCCACCCAGACTGCGCTCCGTCAACTGTTTACATGCCCGCCTTTTTATACCATTGCGCAAATTATACTTCTCTACTAAACTATACGAATATTTGGACTCAGTGTCTAGTGGTTATAGCTTCTTCGGCTTCTGACCATAATGACTCGTGTTCGAATCTCTGTTCGGGTCACAAAGGTAGATATTGGATTTTCAGTCAAGAAATTCGTTGGTGACCGGTCCGAAGAGAGATTTAGTTCACATCACTAAAGCTCTCCTTAGTGATATGAACTAAATCTCTCCTCGGTCTGCTTGAATTATCATTACATCGAACTTTGAGAATGAAGGCATAAAGAGCACACATACTTTTAAACTTTAATATCTCATGATTCAGTGATAATCGTCGATGTATGTATATCTTCTTACTTATTATGTAGGTATTTAAGTTTTTTCCATGATTTTTTCTGTACCTGTGCTTTTCTTATCAACTCTGAAACAAACTCTTCATAACGTGACAGCATCACAAAATTTAACTAAACAAAGCATTTAGATGAAAACAGGCCTAAATCCATTAACGCGGATTTGTACAAAGGTCTTCTTTCATATCGCACTAGGTATACTTACAAACGAAATGAATTTCCAAATAAACGGGAGCTAAAAGTAATAGATTTAATTTAAGTGACCTTATACGGCTTCGCGCCGGGAGAGCGGGTACCGCGACACGTTAACGCTAAGTGTAAACTTTTTATTAAAGAATCCATAGTAAATCACCGACAGTCGAGTGTAGAACTGAGGATTTTGCCTCGGGGCAAATAAAAAGGGACGCTGAGGCGGGCGAGACGGAGCGGTGGCGCCGCGAAAATTAATCTGAGTTAATTAAATTTGATTTATTTATGCTATCCCGAGCCGAGGGCGCCGGCAACGATAAAAGTACAACAATGAGGCTAATGAGGGTCACTTTTAAGGCTTTCCCTCGGATAACAGTGTTTTTCCGATTTGCGTAACTCGTGACTCGCTGTAGGTAGCTACAATCTTGTGCGATATTGTGCGAAGCCTTTTTAAATTATTACAAGAGCTAGCTAATGCCCTCGACTTTGTCCGCGTGGATTTAGTTTTTAATAACCCCTTCGGGTGACGCCCTCCGCCACCGATTCACCGCATCGCATTACCCGCCCGCGCTATTTTTGCTTTTTATTCGGCTTCTAAAGGTCGTATTATAGTGTTGAATAACCTATAACCTTCCTAAAGAATTGGATTATCAAATACAAATATTAATTTTTCAAATCCGACTAGTATTTAAAACAAACAAACAAAAACTCTTTGTTATATTAGTATAGATAGAATGTTGTCTGATAACTATTCGATTGTCTGCTAGATACTTTTAGATAAAGAAACGAATGATTCCTACCGAAAAAAGTGATAGGCCATTAACATACGAGGCCAATACGGAGGCCCGGCACTGGAATATGACGTCTAACCAAACACGCAACAATCATTCCGCGCTAAAATGAAATAACTACTTTTAATTTTCTTTTCTTTGCTCCGTTGTTGCCTGACTGACAGACAAATCTATAAATAAACACACTTTCGCATTCTTAATATACTTATATATAAGTAAGTTGATGTTAATTTCTACCTTGATGACTTTGAAAAAATTTTGCATTGATGTATCTGATCCATATTTTATATTTTTATTTATACCTACTAAATTCAATATTATTAAAGTGATGTAGTATAGGCATTTTCAGTAAAATCTTGAAATATTTTAAAGGTTGTATCTCGGTACCTATCTATTTAGTATGATAATATATACAGGTAGAAACATATCTACCTAGTACAAAACAAAATTAGTAACAAGTAAGTAACTCAAGAGTACCTAATGTGTAGCACGAGGTTTTCCTTTGTAACAATTCGTGTTATTTCTCAAAAGGTTGTTTTTTTGCCATGGCAGTGACACAGAGTAAAGATAGTAGTAGTAATACAGAGAGAGAGAAGCTGTCTAGACGGAAAATGTGTGGTAAGTGCGGGGCGAGGGGGCGTCCCATTCTAGCCTTCGTAGTATGGTTATGTCCTATGACCTATGACGTTGGAAGAGGTCTTCGTGTGCCACTCACACAAAGTTAATTTAATAATTCAACTATTTTGTTCTATTTCTATATCAAATGTAAATCAATATATTATTATCTCCATAAAATCTTGGTTGATTTTATCATGGGTGTGTCGTCATGAATCGAGGTCGCCTCTGATTGTCAGTATACCTTTATAAGTCTGTAGGGGTATTTTGGGGATAACTTATTTTTCTAGAGATAATCTCAATAGTTATTTAAAATCAAGTTTATTAACCAGTTGTAGGTATGGTATCTGCACATTGGTCACGCAATTCAGGCGACCAAACCGATTAAAATGACAGAAATCGATATTGGTTTTAAGGGTTTTTGGTTATGTGAGTGACATTAATTTTCAGAGGCAATAGCAGTGAGTTTAAAAATATGTCTTAGGGTGAAATTTTTGTCAATTATTTATTAAAATAATTGTATTTATTGATGTAAAAAATGTTATACATATTTGAATTTTTGTTTAACAAGTTATTTTCAATATTAATCATTTTTATTTTAATACGCACATTCAGCGCACATTATTGTTGAGATTATCGATTTTTATTTATAGGCATTGTTTACAGTGATAAGACTTGTCCACTGTCGCGACGCGAGGCGTAATCGGCATTTCCCTCGAGATCAAAAGCTTCAACCTACTGTATCCTATCTTTATACTGTGGCAGTGCGCTGCGGTCGGCAGTCGGTAGCTACCCGCGCCCGCTATTTGCCCAGCGCCAATTGGAAAATGCATTATTAAAACGCTTTTGTTTAGACACCGCAACACTTGCTGAAAATCGAGTTCAGCTCATGACCAACCGCTTTGTTGTTATTTCATTGTTTTACTTTTCACGTTTTATCATTTTTGGATAAATGAAATGGAAAAATTTAGTTATAGGAAATAAATGCTTTAAAGTATCTATTTAGTGAAGTCAGTTTGAAAAAGGAAAGCGCTGATCTCAAAAATACTGAACTTTATTTACTTATACGTAGACAGAAAAAGTCATCACCATATGAAAAGGGCACCTGTGCATGCCATATCGAATTATGTAACACTAGCTTATGTCCAAGACTTCGTACCCGCGGGAATTCTCTAATTTTCCGGGATAAAAGTAGCCTAAGCAATTCAAGTAATTAATTTCGGCCAAATCGGTTCACTCGTTGTGGCGTGATCGAGTAACAAACATCTATCCATCCATACCTCCAAACTTTCACATTTATAATATTAGAAGGACAAGTTCGGTAGATACACAATAAAAAAAATTATGATATGTGTATAGTTGTAGTTTGAAAACACTGTAATTTCAAAAGTCTGGCTTATAAGTTTTCTTAGATAGTTATTCTCAGATAAACTATAGGTACCAATACGAATAGGTAAGTATGGGACTCATTCAAAATGTTTTCCTAACTGAATTTCGGCTACGAGACTAGATTAATCAGGAGATGATATAGTGTCGTGTGTGTCTGCACATGATGTAACCGCCGGGGATTCCTTGAATTCGCTGGATCGGCAACAGCAGAGAAAGATAAGGCGCAGGACTAACGGCTAAGTTACCTATTCTGTGGGGCAAGGGCGTGTTACAACGACGCTACTAATATCTCCGGACTGCTACTGAAAATTTATTATTATAACTTTTTGATCAGACACGAGACTCGACTCGGGACCCTATAAGTACCGCACCCAAATAAGCAACGAGGCAAGCAGTAGATAGTACCTATACCTACCTACACATTATGATAATGTGTAAAATCAGTTTTCTAATTTGCTAGCTATCAATATTAAATTTCTAATTTTATCCAAAATTCGCGGTAAGAATACGTAATTTATGAGTTGGGTACTTTAAATACTCAACGAAAAAGTCGTTTTACTTTTCCCGATTATTTAATGTGATGAGCAGCGCTGTGTAAACGAAAAGACAATGAAAGGCTGAACGTCGCTCCAACTCTTTACTCAGTTAATAATTAAGGAGACGAGACGAGATTACACATCTCGGTTTGTCAAGTTTCGAGCGCTGTAACCGCCGCCGGCGAAAGCCTCCAATATTAATCTTAGGCTAACGCCATACTGGCGAAAGAGTAGATACCCAGCATAAGGAACGAGGAACTACTGTCGTGTTTCATGCTGAAAAAGGAAATAAAACACACTGATTTCACCTGTGTACAGGACTATTCCATTCGTCTTCGTCGGAGATTTTTTGCAAGAATCATCGCCCCGAATTGATAGAATGACGCCTCCCTACCCTCATATCCCCTAAGGTACGGCGTCAATCGTAGTACACCTTCGTCGTAGTCATCTTCGTCTCAACTTTTAAACGTGTTGGAAATACATAGGTCTCTGGCAAAGATCACCAAAGTCCGCAGAACGCACAAAGCCAACTAGGCGAATGGATGGAATAAGGCCTCCCTACCCTCCCTACCATATGCGTCCTCCTGCCTCTTTACCCTGCGTTAATCTTAATATCGTTCGCAGCTATCGCATCTTCAATACGCTTACACATGTCCTTGTCATCTTCGTCTCAGCTGTTAAACTTATCACACAAAGACATAGGTCTCTAGCAAGGATCACCGTTATCCGCAGAACACACAAAGCGAACTAGACGAATGTATTTATGGAATGCGGCCTCCCTACCCTCAAACCCCGGCAGACACTGCGTCAATCTTAGTATCGTTTGCAGCCTTCGCATCTACAATATGCTTACACATTGCCTTGTCATCTTTGTCTCAACTGATAAATATGTTGCACATATTATGTAGATAAGACTCTAGCAAAGATCAGCGCAGTCCGTAGAACACACGAGGCGAATGTATGGCATGCTGTTTCCCTGCCCCCATACCCTCTCGGGCACTGCGTCTTTAGAACCGTCTTCACAGCCTTCGCCTTCACTGTCGTTGTTTTAAATTTTAACCGATAGACGTCCAGTATTGTGCATTAGCTACTAATTGGAAGGATAGCCACAGAACACGATGTCGAAACAACTTATGTGTGCTCGCTTGAGTTCTCTCATCCACCTATTGTGGTGGTTTTGTAACTCCCAACGCTTTCTTGATCCGAGTCTACAAACGAGGCTCTGACGACCAATAAATGGCGGTATATTTCAAATTAGCTAGAATAAAAATGGCACAGGCCAGTGTCAGGCAGTGGCAACGCTGTAGTATATAGTGGTGGTGCAATCACGACCACGAGCGATCACGAACACCTGTCAGGTTGTGACTAAAGCCACTTAACCTGCAAGTGCATGGATCTTTTATTCAAAAAATATTATTTTATTACCTTAGAATACCAAGTATCCATCAACCAGTTATACTTACTGACAAGTTTTGAAAATTATGTAGCACTTCTCATGTGTGCAATAAATACACAGGCCTATTGGCAGTGTGGTGGTATAAAGCTCAACAAAAACCGTAGACAAGATAAATCTTGGTCTTTGTTATGTTCCCTTTAACTGTTGTTGTTACCCACCCCTACGTTAGTCTGGCTTTAGCCTTAGATAACTGTGTTTATACATACGAGTACTTACTAATTTGACTTGTATTTCATTTTAATATTTTCTCGTGATGAAATCATAATAAGATCACGTAGATACATTAATGTCTTATTAATGTAGACAAATATTATTTCGCTTTGTTTTTGCGACAGAGTTAGTTAGTTATTTTTAGGTACCTATCTCTGAGATAGTCAATATTAAATTATAATTTATATGAACGACAGTTTGTGATGAAAGTTTGAATTGGTAAGGAATTTATATTGGTGCAAAACAAATTCTTCATTTTCTTACTTACTATCTTGAAGCTTGATTTGCAGTTACGTATTCGACTAAATAATATCTCCTAGCTTCTTAAAATTACTTATGTACCTATATCCAATATCCATGAAAAAAATCAGGTCGATCAGTTTCTCTGTTGCTACATATTTGAAGGACAACCAAACAAACACATTTGAAGGTATTTATAATATTGGTAAGAAAGTAGGTAAGCATGAAATTTTCTCCATTTAGTTCCAAGCAGCATGCAGTTAGTTAGCACAAATACCGATTTTTAAAGATTAGGCCTTACAAATACACAGACAGACAAAAGGGGCAGTTATTTCTAAATCACAGATAGACTTCAATTTCGTTTTTTCAGTCAGTTTATGAAATTTTAATCATAATAATGTTCTTGGAAATAGAAGTTGAACAGAATAATGAATACGGTCGACATAGTACGCTTCGTGCGACGCGAACATCAGGATGACAAAGCACATCCCCAAACAGCAAGAGCAAGAAAAAGAGGGCGTGTCGCCCCGCCCAGCCAGCGCCCGGCGCTTCCGAGTCACGCTGCAGCCTCCCCGACAGGACTTATCTCGTAATAGGTAGCTATAATAAAAGAGATACGCTCGCAATGTGTTACTAAGTAATAAAGCGGCGCCATTTTGTCTTTCCTTCCGTGTCGACAGCGAGCAATAACGCCTTTATGAGTTCAACAGCGATCCGGAGTCGCTGATCAAAGGTTCTGTCCCGTTTCATTTTCCGCTTGTTGCCCTTTTCTGATTGTCAAACGAATCGTGCATAACTCAATCTTTCGATTGTTTTGTGTGTAACTCTCAATAGCACGATATTTTCTATATCCATTCTTTTATGCATTTCCTGTCTAAATAATTGATACACCTACCTTCTCCTTATCTTTACCCATCATACTACCAAAATTTTTTATGCATAATATAAATCACTTTTCAAGAAACTTTTTTCAAAAAACTAATTTCATACGCCACTACAAAGTATAAACATAATTTTAGTTTATATATTTGTTGAAGTCGGATGGGCCTAAATAGAAACAATGAAACCGATGTGCGATGCTCGCCCGATTATGTAGTCTGTGCTTGTTACTTACAATAATATAATTCGCAATCGACAGCTCCTAAGTCTCTACAGTTTAGATGGGCAGTGACCTGCAGCATCTGGATTGAGCAGTTAGGATCTAGAGCTCCATGATTTTGTCTATGCTTGGTACCAACAATATCAATTTGAAATCGATAGTTTCTAAACCCTCATAGTTTTAGGTAGCCTACAGCATTATGATTGAGAAGCTAGGACCGGGTGCTCAATGTTGTACCTAGGCTATGCTTATTGTCTACAATAACAATTCATAATCGCTACGGTTGCTAAATCGCTACGGTTTTGGGTGGACAGTAACCTGTAGCATCAGGATTGAGGAGTTAGGATCTAGAGCTCCATGAAGTACCTAGTTTTCTTTAATTAGTAATGTGGAAGGAATAAAAATAAGATATTTAGAACATATTTTGTGTTGACCGGTATACCTAATCGACCTGGTAACCGACTTACTTACCAGTTTTTAAGGATTTAACAAAGGAGGACGAACCGTAGAACCTTCCTAGTTAAGTAATTGCGGAACAAAATAAAAATCCGATCAAACTTTACTATTTAAACAGATCGGGAGTGAAAAGTTTCCCTATTACGAGTATGTGTAACCACCTACCATAGTTTAAGAGGAAGCGTCATAAGCCTCCCAATGTTACCGGGCTGGGAAAAGATCTACTTTTTCACACTAACCAGCCCACTGTGGTATTTAAATAAAAAATATTATCTGTTGACGGAATTAAATAAAAAGTTTTAGACTATTAATTACCCTTTTCTTTTTTTAATTGTTATGTTTATTATCGCTATCATATAAAATGCAAGGTTCAATTTTATAACAACTGTATTGATTTCTGTATTTGAACCTTAAAGATGTCTGATATGAAATAATACTATATACATTAGGATTGGAACGGGCTATAGGTACTACAACAGGTTTGTAAGTTGATTTAGATTAAAATAGATCTATGCGAAAAGAATTAATAATATTATATTTAAATGTTTGAAATCTCTTATTAAATTAACCAGCATTACCTATGTTTACATAAGCCGTGAGAACACGGCAAAAGCTAGATTATTAAATTAATGTAAGTAGATTAGTTACCTGTTCAAATTATAAAATTGTAAGATATCTGTCTACTTAGTTTGATTTACTTTTTATGTTAATAAAATTGGTGTTACGATCCTGAAACATAAGTTCTACATAAGTTTAGTTTTTCTTATAATCTATGTGCCTAATCTTATAATCATAAAATGAGCGTATTAAGTTCATTGTTTAATTCGAACAGTATGCCTCTCCGGCCTCGGTTTCAGCCGATGTATCACTCTATTATTTATAGACGCGTTCGATACGCAATACAAATTATTGTTTTCAAAGTATAACGTTTAGGGGGCCCGATGTTTGCAAAACGACCCTCCGGGGTACCCTACGGAGCATTAAAATTCTACGATTTTCGCGTTTATAGACATGAAAATAAGTTTTATTTTACATCAGACAATCAATGACAAAGTACTTTTTTCATCTAAGCTAATTCAGACGTACCATTAAAGCAATCTTTTGACAATTGAATTTCGATTTGGTTGGCGCATTGTACGCAGATAGGCCTTTATGGCAGCATGGGGTGCTGCTAGCATGGCTGTTTGCGTGCGGTAATTGATACGAAGTGACAGATACGGGGGGATACTTTTTCAGCCTCCGGCCGCGAAGAGGAGTAATGTTTTGACATTAACCGAAAAGAGATGGGTGTGATTTGAAGTGCCCTTTGTGGAATTATACTCACGGACGGAATCTTTAATATTGACTAATGCATTTCACAGCTAATGGGGAGTCGGAACACGACAGGTGTGAGAGTTTTAGACGCGGCTTAGTTGGAAAATTGTTGACAGCGATAAGCTTTTATTTAGTGTTATTTTGAGTGATGATAATATAAAGTTTTCGAAGTAGTTCTTAGGTATCATTTTAATAGTATACACGATCCTAATTTTTTGAGTACCAAAAAAACGGAACCGTTATAGGACTACTTTGTTGTCCGTCTGTCTGTGTGTCAAGGCTTGGATGTACTAAGTTGATACTGAATACAAAGGTCTCTTATTGCTGTGAAAATTTCAAATTTCTACTTCACCCAATGAAAAGTTACAGATTTTCAAAGCGCATTTTTAACAAAACTAGCTGTCCCCTCGCGACTTCGTCCGCGTGGAATTAGGTTCTTTGAAAATCCCGTGCGGACTCCTGATTTTGTCCGAATAAAAGTAACCTATAACACACTGTCTGCAACCATACCCATCAAAGAATCACGTAGATCCGTTGCTCGATATTAACTTGAAAAATTATGGATTTTCATACAAACATTCAACCCCCATTCAACCCCTTTGGGAGTAGAATTTTTGAAAACCGTGAAACACGTCCTTTTTTATTTTTAACTGAAAGCCCAAATACCGAATTTCATGGGTATAACTTGAAAAATGACGGACTTTCATACAAACTTTAACCCCCCTTTTTACCCCCTTGGGGGGAGAATTTTCGAAAAATGTAAAATACGTAATTCTTTATTTTTGATCAAGAGCCAAAATATCAAGTTTCATAAACATAACTTGAAAAATAACTTGAAGAACGAAGGACTATCATACAAACATTCAACCCCTATTTAACCCCTTAGGGGGTAGAATTTTTTAAAAGTGTGAAACACTTACTTTTTTGTTTTCAATTTAAAGCCTAAATACCGAATTTTATGGGTATAGCTTGAAAAATGACGGAGTTTCATACAAACTTTAACCCCCCTTTTTACCCCCTTGGGGGGAGAATTTAAAAAAAATGTAAAATACGTAATTCTTTATTTTTAATCAAGAGCCAAAATATCAAGTTTCATAAACGTAACTTGAAAAATAACTTGAAGAACGAAGGACTATTATACAAACATTCAACCCCTATTTAACCCCTTAGGGGGTAGAATTTTTAAAAACTGTGAAACACGTACTTTTTTGTTTTCAATTTAAAGCCTAAATACCGAATTTCATGAGTATAACTCGAAAAATGACGGAGTTTCATACAAACTTTAACCCCCCTTTTTACCCCCTTGGGGGGCGAATTTCGAAAAATCCTTTCTTAGTGCTCGCCTACGTCATAAAAGAAACCTACTGACAAAATTTCAAGTTTCTAACTTCAGTGGTTTAGGCTGTGCGTTGATCGTCAGTCAGTCAGTCAGTCAGTCAGTCAGTCAGTCAGTCAGGACAAGCCTTTTTATATAATTATAGATTACCAGTTACGTTTTTGCCATTAATTTAAATTTAGGCGCATTATAATTTTGTAATGTTTATGTAATATTATGTAATATTAATAATAAAGAATTAAAAAAACTACGGAACCCTACACTGCGCGTAGCCTGACACGCATTTGGCCGCATTTATTCTTTGTAATAATTCATTTCTTCGTATCCACCTTAAAGTAAGCTGTATTTAAAACAAAATCGCTCATAAGGAGAGTTAGCAGACAGAAGACATAAAGACGTGTCTTGCATAGAGACGAAGTAGAGTAGCATTTACTAATAAAATTAGAGAACGGATCCGACATCCGTCACCGATTACTTTTAGTTTTTTTCATGTTTTACTGGGCTATGAGTAGATACCCATTAAAGTTAAAAACAGCACTCCAAGTAAAAATAAGAGCGTGGAATGGAATGTAAATGAAATCGAAATTAAAGTATCAGAGGCGGATCAAGCGGTCCATTAATAAATCAGTTCGCTAAAACCGTAATTGTAATCTCAAACAAGGCGGAGGGAGCGAGAGAACGGCGGTGTTTGTTCTAACAACATTATTACAATAAGTTCGGGTTCGGTTCGCCGCGGCTCGGCCGCTCTCGAGCTCAGCGTGTGGTTCACACGCCGCTCCCTTGCCGAGTTGCTGCTCCCTTGCCGGTTGCTTGACTCCACACTCCACTGGCCAAATTTTGCCTATAATATTATTTGATGCTTTTTTCATCCTTTGCTGTTGTCAATAAATACTAATATTATAAAGCTGAAGAGTTTGTTTGTTCGAACCAGTAGGTTCGAATTGAAAAATTCTTTTTGTGTTGGATAGTCCATTTATCGAGGAAGGCTATATAACATCACGCTGCGACCAATAGGAGCGAAGCATCAGTGAAAAATGTTGCAAAAACGGGGATAATTATCCATATTTGAGGGCTTCCGTTGCGTGCGCTGCGTAAACGGTTCAAGTTACCCAAAAAATATGTATGAAAGAATTATTACTCTTTAAATGATCTAAAAAAATGTCCGCGACAATATATGTCTATTTTTTAAGATTGACTCATTATAACCTTTCTACGGTAATCAAATTTGGTCGAAATTAATGCATTATTGCCAATTATTTGCCAGAGAGTTTTATCAACACAACTTTATCGTGATCATAATAACAGAAATTGACGCGGATGAAGTCACGCGCAACAGCTAGTTTTATTGTAAAACTAGATGATGCCCGCGACTTCGGGTTGATTGAGGTTTTTTTGGATTCCCGCGTGAACTCTCTTATTTCCCGGGTTAAAAAGTAGCAGAAGCCTATATGTTATTCCAGACTATAATCCGTCTCTGCGCCAAATTTCAGCCAAATCGGTTCAG
Source organism: Hipparchia semele (assembly GCA_933228805.2). Classification (NCBI taxonomy): domain Eukaryota; kingdom Metazoa; phylum Arthropoda; class Insecta; order Lepidoptera; family Nymphalidae; genus Hipparchia; species Hipparchia semele. The sequence goes on along the minus strand of OW121717.1, from coordinate 3,667,138 downwards.
TCGTTGCGACGTGATTGAGTAACAAACATCCATATATCCAAACTTTCGCATTAATAATATTAAATAGGATAATAGGATAGGTATATAAATAGGATACAGCATTAATGTATGGGTATTGTACTCAAATCTAAACGAAAAACTAATTCTTAAAAAAAAATCAACGCCAAACCTCTGAAAAGCTTAAATGCCAGCTAGCTACGAGGTTCCGCTACGCCGTAGCGAGCTATCAAACAGTCGTCGCTTATGCCGTATTTTTATCTCTTACCGTCGGAACAACATTTTTTTTCATTGTTTATTAAAATTGATTGTTACAGTGATCGCAACCACCCTGATTGGACATCCCAGGGTGGCGATTTGCGTGACTTGCATACTGGCTACTGTGACCGGTTCGGTGCAAGCCACGCGAAATGGACTAGCAGTAGCTAGTTGATCAGTACTCTACCTATAAGCGAAAATCAATAATTATAAAACAAATGAAATGAAATGAAATTTATAAAATAAACGACACGTATCGTAATATTACAATGATGTTGAACTCAATATATGTTTAAACTAGACGATGCCCGCGACTTCGTCCGCCTGGATTAAGGTTTTTTAATTCCAGTGTTCCGATTTGGCTGAAATTTGGAGTGTTGTGTGTGATTGTCCAAACATTGATTCTCCAAATTTCAGCCAAATCTAAGGCCCGGCTAACACTTTGCGTTAATATAGCTCTATATATCCAATTGAGATGATAATACATGGATAGTGAGCGTTACAATGAGCCGCCGGCGCGCCTCCCGACGCCAGGCGTCGAGGCGTACTACATAGCTGCGGGCGACTGATGGGCTCCACATCTGTACAGCATCCCAACCTAAACAACAACGCTGTTTACACTCTAATTATGTCTCAGTCTTCGATCAATAACGATAACAATTTTTTTAATGTCAGATGCACATTATCTATCTATATATATTATATCTTACTTCTTTCTTACCAATATTATAAATGCGAAAGTGTGTTTGTTGGTTTGTTCTTCAATCACGCAGCATCGGAACAACAGATTGAAGTGATTTTTTGCATGGATATACGTGAGGATCTAGAGAGTGACACAGGCTACTTTTTATCCTAGAAAATTAAAGAGTTCCCGCGGGATTTTAAAAATTAAATCCATGAATACGAAGTCGTGGGCATCAACTAGTCTTTATGTGAAAATAATTTACTTTTCGTTAGTCTGGCTAAGACATAAAACCGGCTAGATCTCCAAGGAATACTGTATGCTTATGGCTAGACCGATTTGAATGATTTTTTTTTGTTGTGTTCGCTCTAATATGGGGGTGATTTAAAAATAAAAATAAAAAATTGGGAACCCCAAACGAACAGCTGAAAAATTGAAAAGAGCAGAAATGGTAATTTTATATAGGAATTTCACTTTGGATTACTTTTAATAGATGGCAGGACCGAAGCCTAGTAACCATTTAAAAACATTCTTGAGTTAAAAGTTACCTCGACCACCTACGACGTGACGAACTGTCACGATATCTAATGATAAACTGCCAAAAACCGTGCAATTTCTTGTTGGTCGGTAGAAGGCTAGAAGGTTCCTAATGTTTTCAAGTAGAATAACGTTTTCGTCCTACATAAAATTTCCTTCATCGTGTAGGAAATATCTGAAATTCAAAATAAATACTTTCTAATTTCACAATTGATATTATAGATTGATATTTAATTAGCTTAAAGAATTGACGAGCTAGACCGGTTAAGTACTTACAGTACAATGTAGTTAAACCGGAACAAAGGCGAAACTTATACACATTTACTATGCAGTTTAGCCTTTCAATGAAGCTCTGTTTGTCTTTGTTATACTCCGAGCTGGAAATTATATATGCATGTTAGTGCGCTGCAGCGCCTATACTAGAATTTGATAATTTCCTGTGCGGACTTAAAACAATAGGGCACACTATATATTCAGTTTGCGATAAATTCGATAGGTATACCAATGATTAAGAATTAATCCCTCTATTTGCAAATAAGCTTTATAGTCATAATCAAATGTAACAATATCAAATCATACCTATTGGAGTTTGTAAGCTTTATTGCACATACAGGTTTCGGGTATTCTGATTCTACAGAAAACATTTATCTATCTCAATAATTAGCCTACGTAACTATACTTACTTGAAGGAAAAAGAAATATTTTTAAATATTGTTCTTCATATGAATTAGGATCGAAAGTTTATACTTCTTCTTTCATGGGATCAGCTATTTTAAAAGTGACGTCATTTAAAGCAATGAGTATGTAATTATAAATTTAACTGAGTTTATACGTTACCCTACCATACATAACCTATAACACGTAGGCCAATTAAATACTTAGAGTTCAAAATTGTTTATGTACAAAATATATATAGTATAATACCTCAAGTAGCTACTTGAAAACTAGGAAAATACTTTTATTGCATCGTTGTGTCAGTAAAACGTTATATTTTTATATGATGAAACGATGAATTAAGGGAAAAGTAATGTAGATACTATAAGATTAAAGATATGTATGTGTATGTATGGGTATGGATATATTGCTAACATAAAGTTATGAATCGAAACTCAATAAAACCAAACAATGGACGGGTTAAACCAAATACAATGCGTGCCGGACAAAAGCGCATCGGCTAATCTAGTTGCGGGCGGGCGTCGACAACAGCAGCAGGAAGACGGAGCGCGCATTCTGCGAGGAAAGGCGAGGAAGCCGCCCTCAGGTCTGCCGCTGGCATCGGCCATATTTGCCGCATGAACGCAGCACAATGGCGCTACGCCCGACGAGTGCGAAAGCTCCTCACTCATTTTCCGAAAGTTAATAGGGGCTTTTGTCGAGCTCCCGGCCGACACTTGTAATGCAATTAACTCCGACAATGGTGGTATCGTTAACGAATTAATTCTAAGCTTCCAACGCCATTAAAACTCGGCACGTTTTAGTATTGCGTTACGCTTGGCTGTTTTGTAATCATAGTTGTGATGCGAATTATTTTTTTCATTCGGTAGGTAGAGTGACGCATTTTGTTCATAGGTATTTCTTCCTATGACGAACGTACAACTATTTTACATTTAATTTAATTTTTCCCTAACTTGAATGGACAAAACACCTTCGCATTTACTAATAATGATGTATGTCTTTTTAATAATTAGGTACACATATTAGGTTCGGTTCGGTCATCCGTACATCTATTTTTTCTTACTAGTGCCATCCGAGAGGCGCATTTATTACTAATCCATACCCACATCCATACTATATTAAAATGTCGATCGCTAAAAAAACCGCTTCAAGCGAATAAAGTCACGGGTTGTAGTTGCTAGTAGATAGGGATAAAAATTAAAATCGAGCCAATAACAATAACATTAATGAAAAAATATTCCCTAACATTAATACCTTTCTTTCTATGACAAATAATACATCTCGTAGATCATCTTCCGAAGTTATGAATGAGTGGGCGACGCAAAGATGCCGCTAGTGTTGTGACTGAATGTAAACGTGTAAGCCGCTCCGACCACCCGCAGCTCGACTTTTTCGACACTTGTGCGTGCTAAGTCGAGTGGAAGCCGAGACGTACTGAGAACATCATTGATCACCCAACAAATACTGTTTTTTTCCATTTGCAGTGCTACAGTAGCGCGGTCATCACTAAATAAAACTGGGTCGCACATTGTCCCGAATGACACGCTTTATTATAACATATTGGTGGACCTTACAATTCAGTAAATTGAATATTGTATTGACTATTGAATGTATATTTGGAAGATCTATTGAGATACATGGATAACCTACTATACCTGTATTTTTACACTTGGATTATTTTGTAAATATCTTAGGAACATTTGAAGTTTTAAGAAATAAATTTTTGATGTTGATTGCCCCCGCATCGCACGCTCATCGAGATCACTTGGGTGAATTTGTAGTAATCCGTTTTTATGCCAGAGCCATAAACTCCTGAGGTAATAACTGTAATTATTTCAAATTCAGAGGTACATATAAATCAAAATGAAAAATGGCATGAAAAATGGGCATGAAAATACCATACGAGCAGAAAGTCTCTGACTTTTCCCGGTTATTAAGCAATTATAAATCACATGCTTTAACAGTGAAAGAAAACGAAATACAACGAGGAAACCTGCAGGTCTAAAAGCTCTGCGTAATGTTTATACACAAATCATTCAAAAGGGGAGACCTGTGCTCAGTAGTAGCCTGGTATTGTGCTCAGAGATTGTTGATTATACGGCTATAAAAGAACTTTCTGTTTCAGGTGTGGTTTAAGAATCGCCGCGCCAAATGGCGTAAGCAAAAGCGCGAAGAGCAGGAGCGACTTCGGAAGCTTCAAGAGGAGCGAGCTTGCGGTCGCGCGATGGCGAGCGCGCGTGCGCGGCTGACGTCGCCCGCGCGCCCGCCGCCCGCGCCGCCCACGCCGCGCCCTTACACCGACGACTCCGAAGATTCCGATCTCGAAGTTGCTTAAGTACTACTGTGTAGTAGTAAAGTGTACCTAAAGTGCTAGTGTAATGCAAAACTATTCATAGACAATTAATCATGACTGCATTCGAAATGAATGATGAAACTCCGAAAATCTCAAGAATTAAGTGCACAAATAAATAGACGTTTAAATATATACTCGACAAAGACGATGTATGGCCGTTCCATAAAAAAAAGTTAAAAGATTTTTCGTTCGGTCAGTTAATAAATAAATAATCAATGTGTTAATTTATATCTACATATGCGAATGCAATCGTTAGATCTAAATAGGTGCATTATAAAGATCCTTGTACCATTTTAGATTAATAAGATTCTGTATAGTGGTTTTAAGTTATTGATTGTAATTATTATTCTTAGTAGATAAGTAGTTGCAAAATGTGTCGATCTTACAGTTAATCCAGTCTCTGACTTCAAAATTCTTTTCATAGATATCTATATAACACATTGTGCAAATATCTACACATTATGATTTTTACATAGATATCAATATCAGTGGAGGATTGCTATTTGAAGCCCCAAAAACAAGTCTAATGACATGGAAATATATTTTTTTTTATATAACTCATGACAAAATCATAATCAATTTTCGAAATAAAAATAATAATTATTATGATAATGAATTGAAGGCTCTGACAATATGTATTATACTTTCTTCAATGACAAACAAGTAATAAAAAGATATATTAATTTTGTGTACCTACTTAGTTCATTAAAGAAAAGTTTAAGAATTCGTACTCACAATTAGCTAAGATTTTAAGGCGCGATATATGGAATTTTTTTAACAAGATCTTTCTACTTCGTGGAATCTATTATCCACCTATGTAATTCCGATTTAGTAGGTCATTCATAGCGAGGCAAGAGCGATGCTATACAGTGCGGGGCATCGCCACTGCGGCGACCTTCATAGAATAATCCGTGGCCAAACCCTGTCCTATGAAACCACGACGTCGCACCAGCACTGTACTATACAATCCGTTAAATTCCGCTAAATTCTGAAAATTCCGACAAAACTGCGCAAAAAATTGCGCTACCACAAAGCATCGTATGGCATCGCTGTAAGCTATTAGATAACTCAACAATATATCTATCAATTCATTGTATAAAACATACAAATCAATAATTGAAAAGTATATACATACATATTATATACTTATCTAGATATTTGAGGTATTGGCAATATACAATAATGAGAATTAACAGTAAATAAATAAAGTCCAATAAATAAGTCTATTTATTTCATACAACCTAAATGACTAAAGTTTAACCACCCTTAGGTACCTGACTACTGAGGGAAGCTGAGACTATGATATTGTATATGTTAGTAGAAATCATTGAGCTGAGATGCGAGATTGTTTAGCGGACCAATGACATTATTGAGACGACATTATACGAGTACAAACATCTACCAAGTTAAGCACGTCTGCGATCCTTCTTCTCTGCTCCACTTCAATGAATGTGCACCATAAAAGAAAATGTTGAAATTATTTTTCACTAACTAATGCCCGCGACTTCGTCCGCGTGGCGAAAAGTTAAAATCCCGCGGGAACACTTTGATTTTCTCTGATAAAAAGCCTATGTCACTCTCCAGGTCCTCAACTATACTCATGCAAAAAATCACGTCGATCCGTAACTCTGTTGTAGCGTTATTAAAGGACAAACCAACAAACAAATACAGTTCCGTATTTATAATACTATATAGTATATATTTGAACGAGCGAAGCGAAGTTCTCTGAGTCAACTAGGGCGCTTGCCTACTAGACAGAGAAGTGTGTTCGTCTAAATGTCTGTCAGAGCCCTATAACTTCTGAATTACTGAACGTAATTACTTCAAATTTAAATATAATATGTAAACTGATGGCCTTCAGCCGAACATTGTATAAAAAAATATAAAAAGCTTTATTTCAGGGGGGCTCTCATAGAAGCGTATTTGAAGTAAAATCTTGTTTGTTGCTCTACATAGACTTGCGATATATCTTTTTAAAGACGACTTTGAACAGAGTACAAAAATATATTTTTTTTAATTTTTCCCTAAAAATTGACCAAATGGGGGGGTTTCAAAGTGGAGATTTTAATTTGAGCCATATGTCAAGAATTACTGAATATTAGAACGTGAAACTTGGTTGAAAATTCAGTTATATCCTGTACTTGAACAACAAATACTAAAATTAGATAAATGTTATAAAGAAACGAAATTATTTAATTTTAATGCGCCATCTATTAGCATTATTGTGAAGCTAATAGCTTCACTATAATGCTTCACTATAATGCTTCACTATAATGCTTCACTATAGATGGCGCTGTGTCAGTAAAACAGTTTTATGTCAACTATTTTTTTTTTATTGCGTCTAATGTTAAAAGTTAATTATTACAATATATAATTAAAACTTTTGGGAATTATGGGATATCGCGAGGTCTCAGTTCGGGGCGAACCACTAGTATAGTAAGGATTAGTACCTAATGATTATAAGGATTTTTAATTAAATCATCAATAAGTCATCATCATCTCATCTCCGCCGGCCCACACTGGGCACAGGTCACTTCAGTTCACTCAGATTGAGAATGGTTATAATAATTTGAATACGAATAATAAAATAATAGTCAAAAAATCATAGTCACCCTGTGAGGCCAGAGCCCAGAATATGTGCCGTCTTTACTCGTATCATATCACTCCAGTAATTTTACATTCAGTAGATACCCATTAAAATCTTTTTTAACTTTAACAAACAAATACATATTTGTTAAAGTAAAAAAAATAAAAAATATTTAAACGCCATTTGTAGCACCAAATAACAGCGCGTTGAACTCTAATATTAGAGAAAGTTTCACTAGTAGTGAGTACTGTAACTAAAAATATAGGTATAATAGTCTTCTGCCCACGGCTTCGCCCGCGTTAAGTTCGGACCCCTATTTTGACCCCTTAGGGGTTTACATAATAAATAGAGGAGTATTTTGGAAATATTGTGGAATGCAACTCTAAAGATATATATATATATATAGGTACGTAATAAATGTACATGTATAACAAAGTCACTAGGGTCTGTGAAGTCACTTTTTTTCTTAAATATATCTTTACCAAACCACTAGACGTCCACAGCTTGATGTAGGTATCCTGTATGGACGTAGTACCTACTGTATTGTATGTCGAGCTTCACGTGGTACACCGACGACATTCAGTACAATTTTAGAAGAACACTGCACTTTCCGGTGCGACATCGTTGGTCACCCCATTAGATTAGGCATCGTGGGACTCCAACGACCAATAAGGTCATCATTATTAGAACATTTAATATTTAGAATACTAAACGAGGAAAGTCTATATTACCTAACAGGCTGATTCCTACGACTCCGTTTTGCGTCGATTTAGTGTTTAAAAATCTCGTGGAAATTCTCTGGTTTTCAGGGATGAAAACTCTATGTTACTCTCCAAAAAAAAACTCAACTATACCAATGGAAAAAATTACATCGTTGCTCCGTTGCTGCGCGATTTAAGGACAAACCAACAAACAAACACACTTTTGCATTGCTGGAAGGCCCAAGTGTGCGAAACTAATACTGGTAAAATTCGATAAAAAATAAATAAATGCACTATTTTTTTATTTTTAAATTGCCTATTACAAAGTAAGATTACGTATGTAAAGAGCCCACATCCAACGCGTTAAAAATATCACGTAGGTGTGTACCTGATGTGTATGTATGTTCACAATTAAATGATATGAGCCATGTGAGCTGTCAAATCACTCCAATCCCTGCATACAAATGTTGAATGAATGATAGGAAGCCTTGAACATACCACGATTATTGTGTCACGGACATGTGTCATCTTTCTTTTAACAATGCATGTATTAATCCGGGTTTATCCATTATCTATTTCATTAATAAGGCATGACTGATTTTATGCTGTCTGTGCTAGTGTCCAGACGGAGCACACCGCATGGTTTAAAGAATATAAAGGGTATGATATTGTAATGCAGTAAGTAACTATTTATTATTATGCCTCAACTGCCTCGTTAGTTTAGTGGTTAGCAAGTTTCACTGCAGGTGACGAGTTCTACCCAGGAATCGATTCCCGGGTCGGGCTATAAAAAGTATTGGGTTTTTCTGTTAAGAAATTCTCGATACTAGTCCGGAGTTAGGAAGTTGGCGGTGAGTTACCCCCGTGCCTCGGAGAGCACGTAAAGCTGTTGGTCTTGCACCTGATCTCTCTGCGGTCGGATTTCCATTCCATCGGGCTATGAGAGTAAGGGAATAGAGTGCAGCTGTGTCTGCGCACACACTTGTGCACTATAATATCTCTCCCGCGAAGATGGCTAACCTCTGTGCAGATTGGCCGCCGTGGCCAGATTCGGTCGGAAGGACATGATTATTATTATTATTATTTATTATTATACATTCCGTCTTGTCCTGCCCAGACCACTATTTATTTATAGATTACCTGATGTTAAGTGATTAACGCCGCCCATGAACACTTGTAGTACCAGAGGCACCACCAATACGTTGCCGGCTTTTCAGGAATTTATTGGTCCGCCCCTTGAATAACCCCATATCGTAATTAAGTGGGAACACTGTCGATGGGATGATTCCACAATTTTCAAATTCCTATTCAACTCTCTATCTATTTAAATCAATTTTCTTTTTACACTTTTTACAGTAAGTTGGCAAATCTTAACAGATTCTATAACATTTTAATAGGATTTTTACTCTTAGGAGGACCTAAGACAGGAGTCTTAATTAGTAGAGATACCTAACTGTAAGGTAATAGTATCTATAGCAATAGCGTGACAATTGTGCGACGCTTTGCTGTGAAGCGTGAAAGCCTCGACAATACCGTGCCTTGCGCTGTAAGACGTGCCGCATAGGTACTTAAGTTGGAACAATTTTTGTTTGCATTAATAAAACAATGCTTTTAAATAAATGTTTATTTTATGAAATCAAACATTAATTAAACATCGATCATGAAACAATTATTGCATTGATAATAATAAATAATTAATGGAAAATTACGAAAAGTAATAGGTACAACCTTGATATCCTCTTGACCATACCATTCCATCATACCATGAGCAAACTACTTAAAAATAGTACTTGCAATTCAAGAACCATGTGTAAGTAGTTCTTTTTATAATTTGATGATAAGATAGTCCTTGACTGCGATGCCACCTGATGGTAAGTGACGATGCAGTCTAAGTTGGTAGCGGTAAGTTTGCTCACATTAAAACCCAGATAAGGCTAATCAAAAATCCACTTGTAATTCTGTTTACAAATTCCATAAAAATAATTTACGTATTTTGATTTATAAATTTACACTACAGGCGGTTTTATGACTAAAAATATTTGAAATGTTTTAAATATGGCGGTTAATATCACATTGACAGTTACGGAAATAGTGCAGAGAGGCTGGTCGAACATTGACTACTACTGTGCCACAGCGCCTACACAGAAGCTTACTTTAAATGCTTACTTAAACGCCTAAGCCAACTTTGAATATAAGGAATTCCGCGAGGCTGCGGAAAAATTCGAACGCTCAGCTGTGGGATTGTCTGAAAATTATTGCATGTAGTGCTACAATCACAATGCTATCTGACTGGCTGATATCCTATTGCTATTGGTTAAAATGCACTGATGCAACAAGAACGACAAATTCAGCCAGTCAGAGTTTATTGCGGCAGTCGACACAATCCGGCAGCAAGTGATATCAGTCAATGTGCGGCCAGACTTTAAAGACGCTACTATACAAGCGCACTTAAATTATACCTATATGTCTAGTAGTAGGCTAATGGGTAGGAGTAAGTGTAGGCATAGGGGTAGGCGTAGGCCAGGGGTGCGCTGTAGGAGGCGACGTAGGCTGGCGCGTAGTAGCCGTAGTCGTACACCAGCTGTGGCTTGGTCAGTGCCGGGGCAGCAAGCAGCACTGCGGCAACGATCAGCAACAACTGAGAACAATAAAATTATCAAGTTACTAGCTGATTCCCCGCGACCGAATCAAGCGAGGTTTTAGGTTTTTAAGCGAAAATTAGATTTTTAAATTTCCGCGGGAACTCTTTTATTTTCCGGGTGTAAAAAGTGTCATTCTAGACCATAATCTATCTCTGTGTTAAAATTATTAGTTAGTTATTAAAATTATTAACCTATACTAATATTATAAAGCTGAAGAGTTTGTTTGTTTGAACGCGCAAATCTCAGGAACTACTTGTTCGAATTGAAAAATTCTTTTTGTGTTGGATAGTCCATTTATCGAGGAAGGTTCTAACATCACGCAGTGACCAATAGGAGAGAAGCTTCAGTGAAAAATGTTGCAAAAACGGGGAAAATTATCCATATTTAAAATATATTATTTTAAAAACTTCTTAATCGCGATCATAATATCAGAAATTGACGCGGACGAAGTCGCGTGCAACAGCTAGTGACAGATATAGGCTAGAAGATAGACGGATATATTTCGCAGAATAAAAAGTATTTTAGTCTGGGAAATTAAAGAGCTCCCACAAGATGTTCCCAAAAACCCAAAACCCTCGGAGGCGAAGTCACGAGTATAATCTAGTCTATTAAATATAGGATAGGATAGGAATAGAATTCTCGAAAATGTTGAAGATTATACCTACTTAGATATAATAAATTAGATTTTAAATTGTCTCTGACTAAACTAAAGGTAGCTATAACAGTTTTTTAATTTAAATACACAGATACACAAATAAAATGTAAAATAATTATTTAGTAATCTTACCAGTTTGTACATGGTGAATGAAAAAATAATCCTTCAATTTCACAACAAGGCCAAATCTAGAGGCTCTAGACGGGAATGTTGTCAACAGCTGTGACTCTAATGCAGCTCCGGACGCTTCCCAATCTTATATAAGTGTTCGCAGAACAATGTCCCGTCCGTGCTCGGAAAAACTAATCACCACACGGACTCCGATGTTCAATGATACCGGACATAAATGATATTCACAATGTCGCATTAAGCGTTAAAACTTCCATCATCTCCATATTGAACCCGGATCACTGTAACAATAGTGTATAGGTAGGTAGGTACGTATTTTAGGAGATTTGTTGTAGCGGGTAAATATCTGTGACTGACGATGGGTTGATGTGCAAGAGGTTCTTTCCTACAACTTACTACTTACTAGCCCACGACTTCGTTCATTTACCGGTGTTTATGTTACGGTAAGTGTAATCCTCTACTTTAATATATATTGGCCTATTCACATTAATTAGGTACGTTATTTGGATAAACTTATACCTACTTGCTTAGATGTCTTACTTATTTACACTTATCTAATACGTATATCTAAGAACCTACTATTATGTATTAGTAAGTTTCTCTGTGATCGAAGCTCGTACCTAAGCAAAAAATTATTCTCCATACAAATACCGAGCTCGCGAAATCGTGATAAGATTGTTAGCATTCAGGTGATGTACTTACCTACCTAACATTGATAAAAAAGATTAGGTAGGTAGTAAAGTACCCAGATTTGTTACGAGTAAATATGCGTGTGAACATAGTATGCATACTATACATAGGTAAGTATATGAGTATATCTGGATATCTGGGCTACCATACTATATAATATGTTTGTAGTACTAGGTATTTATTTATATTCTTTACAGTGATTTGTTAGGTCATTTTATTATTTATTTTTACGCAAATAGTAGTTACCTATTTAAGTAAGACCTACCTATTTATAGGTATTATTACGTGATGCGCTGATGATATTTAAAAGTAGGGACCTATATATGTACCGGTACTTATTTATTTTATTTATTTATTACATAATATATATAAGAGCCTATCCACCCACCTTCTTATACTTAAGTAACTTGTTGATCTGGTGGTAAGCATGTTTGACTGCGGGTAGTTCCGGGTTCGATTCCCGGGTCGGGCCGAAAATATCTAAGTACATATCTATTGAGTTTTTCTGTAAATGTAATTCTCAGTAAGTACCTACTAGCCCAGAGTAAGGAAGTCGCAATGTGACACTTCCGTGCCTCGGAAAGCACGTAAGCCGTCTGTTCTGCGCCTATCTCTCTCCGGTCGTGTCGGATATCCGTTTCATTAAAGAGAGATTTATAAGGGAACGAGGAAATGGAGAGTGCTCCTGTGTTTCCTCACACACTTGTGTATTATGTAGATATAATATATTGCAAAAAGCTAATGTCCACTGAGATATTTTAAGCTAAATACGCTGCTTTTGACGAATGGTGTCTGCAGGGCATTAATATTATTATACTACTTTAAAAAATCTCGATTCCAAATTCAATTTTCAACTCTAATATAAAAAATATTTATAGACAAGTTCACAAAAAGCTTGGTAGACTTTTTTTAGACACCCTAACTAATTTATTGAAGCAGAAACACGCCACGAAACTCAAGGTAAGTACCTACTTAACTACCTACTCAAGGTACAAACTTAGGTACAACTCCTTTCAGGAGTAGCTTTCATAATTTCAGCGCGCCGACAAAATAAACGGGAAGACTTATAAGGCTTAGTAGGTAATTACAATGTTCAGAGTGGGTTTCATTCTTAAATTTTCAGGCGATAAACGAAACTTTATGTAGCAACTTTGCCTTTGTTAAAGGTCTTCGAAGATTTAAGGCGGAACCTCTCCTCAACGGTCAACAGCTCATGGGACTTATCAGTGCATTATTTTGATACCTCAACGCCCAACGGGCTCGATAACGAAACGCCGACTGCACCATGAACCGGAGGATGCGGATACGAATCCCGGCTAATGCCTATGTGTGTGCGGTGTGATGTCAGACCCCTGAGACCTCTTATTTGTAGTATAGGTGTTCATTTTAACTTCCATGCTTTAAGAAAAGGAGTAGGTAAGTAGATAGATAAGATATTGTTGACCATAAGATTAACAATATCTTAGTCCAATGGCCATGGCTAGTAAGGTATTTCAATCCATTTCGATTTGAAGAATTGAAGCTTCAGCTTCAATTAATTCATCACACATTTTCGGCCATCCATGGCTCAGTTATCCGTAGGTAACTCCTCCGATACCAGAAGCTACCATTCCTGCCAATTGTGTATTCCGAGGCAGAATACAGCTCTTTGCTTTGTTGAAACGTAATAGTAAATCTAGTAGGACAAGATAGATAATATGTAGTAGACGTAGCTATTTATTTTGAAAAGTAGATAGGTGAGTACGTACATGCCTACTTCCATTTTCATTTCATTTTTAAATATCTATTTACACCACTCTTATTAGTAACCTTTCTTATCAAACGAAATCTTAACAAAATAGTTAAGTAGAGTGAGTAATTCATTACGTATAGGTGCTGCCTAACCTTAGTAGTTCTCTTAACTAACCTATCTTAATAATTATGATAATGATTCTCCATACGTGTGTCCATGATACTCGTGTTATTGAGGCCAATTAACACAACTCCATATCTATTGACTTAAGGTAATGCATTATGAAACATAAATTATCTAATGGTACCTATGGGTAAAAACGAAGAAAAATGTCCGTATGAAATGTACGGGCATTGTCGAGGACCTGGGAGAGTGACATAGGTTATATTTTATCGCGGAAAATCAGAGATCCCGCGTGATTTTTAAATTAAAAAAAAAAACATTAATAGGTAGGTAAGTATGCAGGTAGATACTTATTTTAATAACTGTGATTTTATGGAAGGGCTGTGACAACTTAATAAACCCTATATTTCAAATCGGTTTCTTAATTCAATCTTCACTAAGCTTTCCAGATACATATAAAAAAAATACGTAATGGTACTTAAAAAAATATTTATTTAAATAGATAGTGCTTTTATTAATCATCATCTACTTTTTGTCTCATATTTCGTTTAGGATTATTGAACTTTCTTTTCTTGAACTCAACGGGTCCTTCGCCGAGGGACTCGATCCGCTTCTCTTTAAACACTATGGTCTCTGGTTCCATCACAACAGGCGGAGGAATAATTTCTTTCGTGGATTTTGGCAACTGCAAGTCGATTTTTTGCTCTGGCCTGTAATTAGGTTTGTATTAGTGTTATTACTAGAATTAGTTTTGTATTATAAGTTTTAGAGAGCACACTGCAGCATCGCAAGACGTATTTACACAGGATGTCTAAAGCGACAAGTAGTGAGAATGCGTTTCCCGCATGCGTAAATCCAAACTGAGACTAATCGACTCGTACGGGGAATGCAGGTGTCCCTCGCGCCTCATAATTCGCCGGTACCTTGGCGTGATCTATTCAGTAATGCATTCAAAATCTATACATATAAAAAAACATGTCCTGACTGACTGCCTGTACGGAATCTAGCAACATACAGCTTAAACCTGACGAAATATTGACAGGTTTCTTTTATGACGTAGGCTGGGTGGGGAAGGATTTTTTTGAAATTCCACCCTTAAGGTTAAACAAGGAGCGAAAGTTTGTATGTACATAAGTCTGTCATTTTCGAGTGATATCCATCAAACTTGGTATTTTACCTTTCAATCCTTCCTACTAACCGATTGGGTAGAAAGAAATGGAGAATAACTGCGAAAAAAAATCGCGCGAATTTTTTTCGAAAAAATCTGTAGTTTGATACTTTCACGCGGAGTTTATTCGCAGTGCAGGCTAGCTCTAACACATAGACTACAATATATCGCGAAAAATTACAGAGTTCCCGCAGGAAACCAAGCAAACGAAGTCGCGGACAACAGCCAGTTAAAAATGAAGAAATACGTGTTTCAGATTTGAAAATTCCACCCCCAAAACTTAGTTCCGTACGGACAAAGTCGCGGCGACAAAAGCTAGCCACTCATATTATTGAAACAAACATACTCTTTAACAACAGGTTTCCAGGTCCCATAGGGCTTGACGCAAGGCGCTGGGCCGAAAAACACGTCAGTTTTGACAGGTTGTGGCTTCTCCTTCTCTACGGCCAAAGCTCTCATACTCTCTCGCGTCAAGTGAGCTTTCACTTCCATCGAGGCCTCTTTTTGTTTCTGTTTCCTAAAAGTAACAATATCGAAAATAGTGCTATCCTTTTCACACTATCCCTAAAGAAAGAGATAACATGATTTTTGTTAGTGGTTAATGGTTTATCTTTGTGCTTTTGCACTATTGAGGAGCAAATATCTCAACATGTTCACATAATATACATTACTTGAGCTGTTTTTCTCTTTTTTGTTCTTCCTTCTCTTTAAGCTTTTTTTCTTCTTGTTGTGCCAAAGAAATAAAATTATCTGGAGGATCCCAAGTTGTCTCTGAAAGCAATTTTGAATTGATTTCATACAGAGTCAGCAAATTCGGGTTTTTTGAGCATCGTGTCACATAACATATATAAAGATAGCAGCAAAATCCTACTAATATAAATATGCAAAAGTGTGTTTGTTTGTCCTTCAATAACACTGCAACAGAACTATGGACCAACATGATTTTTTGCATAGTTGAGGGCCTGGAAAGTGACATAGGCTACTTTTTATCCTGGAAAATCAAAGAGTTCCCGTTGGATTTCAAAAACTAAATCCAAGCAGACAAAGTTGTGGGCATCAGCTAGTAGAAAAATAAAACTGAAGATACATCTACCATTAGTGTTGGTATTCCAGTAGTATATATTCCCATCATCATTCCTGATTTCTTGCCAAACAGGAGTTTCTCTAACAACTGTTTCAGTAGATAGTACAATATCTTTACTTGTACTTCCAGAATTGCCAAGCATCTCATTGATACTCTGTGAACATTTAGAACAATTTCAACATTTTTTCAATAAAAAAGCATAAACAACATGCTATTTCATTATTATTTCCAATACTCTTAACCTTAAAAAAATTAACCTTAAAAATAATCTTAACATTAGATGTCATTTTTTCTACAAAAATTATTGACTTCTTATTTTTCACATGAAATTAAATTTCAAATTGTAAGTTCCCCTTATATATAATGTGTGTTGTGTCAATTGTGAAACTGATATAATATACTAATGCTGTAGTCTTATAACTGGAAGGAATTTATAATTTCTAAATTGTCTCTGGTTCTGGTCTGGTGGGAGGCTTTGGCCATAGCTAGTTACCACCCTACCGTCAAAGATGTGCCGTCAAGTGATTTAGCATTCCAGTATGATGGTGTGTAGAAACAGATTAGGGGCATGGATTGAATGTACACTGCCATACCCCTTCCAAGTTAGCCTGCTACCATCTTAGACTGCATTGTCACTTACCATCAGGTGAGATCGCGAGACTAGAGTCATGGACTATCATGTCATCCAATAAAAATATATTCTCCTCTCTCCTCCAAGTAAGCAAGTAAGTATATATATATTTTTTGCAAGTTTTACACTATACAGGACAAGGTATTTGATTCAGCTGAATATTATAGTTTAAAAGTAAGTTACTTGAGAGGTGAGGTCTGCATTATTCTGCACATCCTTCAAGTAAGCACTCATGGCAGCTGCTTCCATCTTTTTCATATCATCTTCAATCTTTTCCTGTTTCTTGAATTCTTTTGCACTTTTCTTACTAAGCTGGGATATGTGCTTTTTAACATTTTCTTTATGTCTTTTTCCATTTTCATGAAAAGATATAGACTGTAAACAAAATAACGCATAAAGCATAATGTAGGGCACCATATGTAGGGTACTTATTAGAAAGTTTAATTAATGAAAAACCGAAATACTCACAACTTTGTTGTCAGCAAACCAGCACTTACAAAATTCACAATATTTTCTGTCCTGCGACTTCCAATATGTAGTCCTGTTTCATGAATATTTAAAAACAAAATATAATATTATTTTACTTGTATGCAAAAATTAAAATAAGCCTGAAAAAATAAGCGCACGATGTGTAAAATTATACAGTGTGCTTATTTTTTCATTACTGTACCTACTAACGAATACATAGTGAAACAAATTTGATTTCTAACTTACATCTTTTACAATTATTTGTATTAACTTCCAATGCTTGCATTATATTAGTATCATTTGCATTTAGTAATTGCACTATTCCAATATTTTAACAGTATCTAAAATATACATTAAAAATTGATAAATTGATGATTGACCACTGATCTCGTTAGAGTACTATTATGTTCCACTTCCTTGCCATTGATTGATCATTAAATGAGATAGAGATGAGTGGATCAGTGGAGATAAGTTAAATGATATTAAAGTTAAACACAGATTACTATGATTATAATTAAAATTAAATTGTTTATCTCACAAACATATAAGAGTAATTTATCTTGTGTTTATTTATGACGGTTTATGACTATGAGTATGACTTATGTATTTTTTTATTTTGATGCTGTGGCAATAGTGGTCATAGACTATATACCACAATCACAAACATATAAGAGTAAGTAGACCTAACATAAGAAAAAATTGGCGTTCCAATTACGCCTACATACAAATCTCACGCACACATTGACAGTAAACAGAGCCGGACTTCGAAAAGCGAGGTTCAGCCATCGATATATAAGGATAGGCCCTTAGAAGAAAAAAAACGCGCTCAAAAAGACAATAGAATTTGCAAAAGTCTATTGTCTTTGTTATCAGTCGGCCGCACGCGCTTCAACGCATCGCTCGTGTTTTTGATCGTTAAAAAAGCCGTCGTGTGCAGTCAAATCATGCAAAAAACGTTCGGAAATCCATCAAAAAAGAGATGGAATAACATTTCACTTGTAAGTATATCGTTTTCTTATTTAATTTACAGCATAAGCTGGGTATTGTTTAATTTTGCTATGATAAAAAATGTGCTACAAAAATATCGTATAACTGCATTACAAAAAGAATGGAGTCGTGTTATTTTTTTCGAAGTAAAACTTTTTATCCGCGTATGAATTATGATTATGTATGTATTTTACTATGTATATATGTTTGTATGTATTTAGGTATTTAGCTATATAACTATGTTTGTATGTATACGTCGTACGTATTACGTACCTATAGATAAGGTAAGTTCCGGATATTCCGCATTGAGTTGGACATCCGTATCTGCATCCGCAATAATCAATGCGGATGGTCATGCGGATGCGGATGTCTCTAGTTGCGAAAACTGTGTACTGTACCTATGTTTGTTTGTATGTATTTAACTATGTATGTATGTTTGTATGTATACGTCGTATGTATTACGTACATACAGATTAGGGATGCTGCGGATATACGCATCCGCATCCGCAACTTTAAAAAAAACTGCATCCGCAACATCCCTACTATAGATATTATAAACACTGAAAAAGTTATAAAAATAAAAATTGTACTTAATCGAAAAGAATTACAATCCATTAAGTTTTTGTACAAACTGTAATATTCAGCTTTCTCATAAACAAAAAATAATGCCATATAATATCTTTGCGGCGACTTTTACCAAGTCTTTATTCTGTGGCCTATACTAATAAATAAATACATTATATTTTTAAAGGAGAATGGGCGGTTTCGTCCCCAGAGTGTATCAAGTTGTGATATATGTCATTTTAAAGGTCATGATAATAGCTTCATTTTATTGTAAGACACCAACTATGAGACACGTGCAGGGAAAGAGCTATGATTTTTTTAATTTTTTTATAATAGAACGTATTTATTTTTGTTTTTTTATTATTTTTTTTTAAAACAGAATGTATGCGTTATTTTAGGGGTTTCATTTATTTAGTATAAACTCAAAAAAACGCTTAAACCCTACCTAAAGCCGTCTCCAACCACCCCTATAACGGCCCCTGACCTCACATCTAATCTATTATACGCGCGTCCTTTGTACAGGCCGTAGTTTGATTTTGCTTTGATTGTGCTAGCAAGCGGCTGTATTAAGGTCCTTAATACCTGCTTAATCTATTGTCTAGTTACAACATACAGCAGGGTCGTCTCCTCTGTCCGTGAGTCTTGAGGGGGTACGCGCTTCGAGGCATGGCCTCATTACCCGGGCGGGGCACGGGGAAGAGCATTTCCCCAGTGTTGAGTTTCGGCCTTATGGCCGAGGCTCACTGGCGTTGGTTAGGAGCCTGTGGTCCGTCGTATCCGTGGGGCTCCGCACCGCGGGCGGGTACTCCGCCGCCGTGTGCGGAGCGATGTCAAATCCGGTGGGTGGCTCCGCGCTATGGGCGAGTGAATCGTCCGGTGGATCTCGCATCGTTTTCGTCGTCGCTGGAGTCACTTGCGTGCCTCCTTGGTGTTGGCGATCGCAGGAGCTCTCGAGGTACGGGACGTCCAGTCGTGGGTCGGCTGGTTAGCGGTGCGATGCCGTTGAGGTGCTGGTACGGTCCGCAATCGGCGCGCTAATATGCGCCGCGCAACTGAGCGGACGTAGTCTTCCGCGGTGGGCATCTTGAGGTCGCGATGGATGACGTCGTTCCTCACGTACCTTGGAGCTCCAACGATCAGACGGAGGCACTTATTCTAGAGGACCTGTAGGCGGCTCCTCTGACTTGCCGAGTAGAGCGCATACCAGGCAGGTGGCGCTTACGTCAGTCTGGAGCGGATGTAGGCTCCGTAGATGAGGAGCTTGGTCTTCGGTGATAGGCTTGAATTGAAGACTTGGTGAAGCATCGACCCTGTCGCCTTGGCCTGGTTCACAACTTGGTTGACCAACGGAATCAGGTTTAGGCTGAGGTCGATGCGACACCCCAAGTAGCACACCGAAGTTCGTCACACTATGTCCTGCCCTCGGAAGCGGAGTTGATGCATAGGCTTCCGGTCTCCGGATGTCGAACAGGATAGCGGCCGTCTTTCCCACGTTGATGGCCATCCTCCATTTGACCATCCATTCCGGAAGCAGGTCCAGCAGGCGCTGCATCTTGTTGCAGACGACGATCTGGTGGTACGACGAAGCGAGATACGCGCTGTCGTCGGCGTAGAGCGACAACAGCACGCCTTCCTCCCCCTCGCGTAGATGTCCGGCGAGGGTAGGGATGTTGTTAGTGTACAATGCGTACAGGCACGGCGATAGGCAGCGGCCCTGGGGTACTCCTGCAAGTATGGGGTGCGGCTGGGAGTCCGCGCCCTCCACGGAGACGTGGAAGGATCTGCCTTCCAGGAAAGAAGCCACCAGCCGCACGATCGTTGGTGGTAGGTCGGTCGAGAGGTCGCCGGTATGCCACACGTGATCGAAGGCCTTCTCGATATCGAGAAAGACCCCGACGGTGCAGTACCCCCTGTTCTTCTCACTGGCGATGTGGTGAAGTCCTCTCGAGCGTCATCGAGTGGTTGCTGCGAAAGCCGAACTGCTCGTCCCGTAGTTGGATGTACGGGGCAAGCCTTCGCAGCAATAAACGCTCAAACAGCTTGGTCATGTGCGGCAGTAGGGTGATGGGGCGGTAGCTCCCTGGATGGTGGCGATCCTTGCCCGGTTTGGGAATGGTGATGACCTTCTCCCTTTTCCAGGTCTCCGGGAAGTGTGCGGTGTGGAGTACCTCATTGAAGAGTCTCGTTAGGGCAACGAGACCTCTTCTGGGCAACTGCTGAAGTGTGGCGATCGAAATTCCGTCGTAGCCTGGCGCCTTTCGTTTGGGGAGTCGGAATACGGCCTTCCTCAGCTCAGACGGGCAGATGAACTCGTCTCCCCGGAGCTGGGGAGTCGGGGCCGACAGGAATTCCCGCACTTGTTGGTCGATCTCTTCGTGGTGCCTGTACGTAGTCACTGGCCGGTGGGTTTGGAGTAAATTGTATCTCCATATACTCTGCCATGATCTCAGCACGATCCTGGACGGAGTATTTTTGCCTACCCTGGCTGTCTAGTACAGCGTAGACGAGTGAGTCGGTTCCGGTGAGTTTCTTGCACAGGTGGTACAGCGTCGTTTCTCCCAGGCAGGCAGGGGTACTGCGTAGATATGCAAGCACGGAGGTGAAGGTGCAACACAGACAAGTAGCCACATCGCACTATATAAAATAAAACTAATTACCGTCGTACCAACTAGCCACAATCAAAGCAAAAACAGAAAAATCAAGTCCGTTAAACGTGCAGAGGACAGAGGTCAAAAACTCAAAATAGTACCGATCCTAAAGAGCAAAAGATATGTGCGCGCCGCGTATAGTTAATAGTTACCAACTACGGCCTGTACAACGGACGCGCGTATAATAGATTAGATGTGAGGTCAGGGGCCGTTATAGGGGCGGTTGGAGACGGCTTTAGGTAGGGTTTAAGCGTTTTTTTGAGTTTATACTAAATAAATGAAACCCCTAAAATAACGCATACATTCTGTATTAAAAAATAAATAAAAAAACAAAAATAAATACGTTCTATTATAAAAAAATTAAAAAAATCATAGTTCTTTCCCTGCACGTGTCTCATAGTTGGTGTCATACAATAAAATGAAGCTATTATCATGACCTTTAAAATGACATATATCACAACTTGATACAGTCTGGGGACGCAACTCATACAAATGTGCCCATTGTCCTTTTGTTTTATTTTAATTTAAGTGATTCAATTAACTAAGGCAAAAATATGTTTGTACGTGTATCCGTTGCGTACATGCATAATAAGTGAATATCCTTTGATTTATATTCATTACACGCTCAACCGCAATTATATTATTTTATCTAAATGCAAAAGTCTGGTTTTCACGTCCCATCCGTATAAAATTTTGATGAGATTTTATACAAAAATAGTACTAACGCCACTCCATTCCATCTTTGTTCTTGACGGCGGTTTGTCCTCGAACGTGATTGGTTGACACTCGCGTCAAAGGAACCGCCGGCGACGCGCGATGTCACTGACGTAATATTCGAGCGCATTTTTGTAGACGGAATTATATAGGAAAGGCATATGGTTGGGTTCAGCGAGGTTGAAGGGACTGGAGAGTATTTAGTATCTGTGATTTGAAATAATATGAAAACTACGGAAAGTTGCCATCAAATTGTAGGTTAAACCCTTATTTTACATTCTGTAAACTTAATTCTATAAATTAATTCTTAATTATGAAAATGGATTCTAATGTGCTAAGTTTCGCGGTTTTGTAATCAAACAAGTAATAATGTTACAAAATAATATTTAATAAAATCAAAACAAAACATGATTTACAAAATCTACCCAAAAGATATATCTATTAGATAAATAAAACAAAATCAAAAAGCAACTTTTTCTCTAATATCTTTTAGAAATACAAACATTGACAATACGATAACATCAACAGTAGTTTAATTAACTCTTACATTCTATTCAGCCTGTATCACTCATTTCAATAACCTTATTAGAATAGTATTACACATTTTAAACTTATAAAAATAACAAAATAAACCATATGTCTCAGTCTTTTCAATAACGTAATAAGGAATAGTATTACTCTATACTCTTTATTAATAGTATTACTAGGCTGTAAATTTTGCAAGTCCATCAAAACTTGATCTCCAGCAGCTTTTCTTTCTACTGGACCTTTTACTGATGATGTAGACATATTCTGAAAACAAGAGTAATAAATTATCAGTTGTCTAGTATTAACAATTTAATAGGTAATACAAATAGGTACACAGCTATATATATATGGGTATAGCTGTCAATATTTACGTTTAAATGGCAAGATGTTTTGGGTTGGTACCTAAATATAAGAACAACTAGAAACTTACTTGTAATGATGAATCAAAAATCATTGGGATTGCATTAGAAGTAAGAACGGTACGAAAACCACTGCAATCCACTAAATGTGCTTCAAAATGTTCAGAACATAGCACAGTCGATGTTTTGTGCTGCCAATTTTTTTTATTCATCTGCATCAACCAGGCATTTTTTAGATTTTCATCCTTTGGAAAGCTGAAAAATGATTTAATTTTATAATTTATCCTTACTTTTATAGAAATAGAAATATTTTATTTCAAATAAACTTTTACAAGCACTTTTGAATCGTCAATGAATCTACCACTGGTTCGGAATGCCTTTCCCGCCGAGAAGAGCCAGCAAGAAACTCGGCGGTCGCTCTTTTCAAAAAAAAGTAAAAATTTTACAATATTTAATGAAACTATGCTATGTATACAGTGCTTCTACGATTAATTTTCCTAAGTCCAATACAATACAAATACAAATTAATACAATCCAGTACATCTTAAAACAGGCAGGCAAAAACAGACTAATTATTTAATCAAAATATACCCACTAAACAAAACTTGCGCCTGAATACGGCCCTGTCAAATTGTACAAGTATATGAAACGACAAACAAGATCCTGATATTAATTAATTGATAAATATTGCAACAGGAATATACTAGAACCAAAATTACTATAACTGTCTACGAGTTTTGCGTATATAATAATTAGGGACTACTTCTAAAATGCCGAACGATTATTAATAATCACACAGTAAGCATTAACCAAATTACGAGTCTATAGCACATCAAAACTTAGCCTTAGCGATGAAAAGTAATTGCAGGTGTTTTCCTGTACGGAGAATTGCCACACAGAGGTGCACAACACTTCACCATTTTATTTCAGAATTTTTGATTCTTTAGACTCGATTTTAAAGCAAATTTAAAAGAATAAACAACTCGCAGGTTATGTTGTTGTTTTTGACAAATTGACATATTGCACCAAACTATTCTTATTTGGAGCTTACGAATTGCCTCAAGATCTATTATGTCTATGAGTGCGTAAGTGTTGCAACAACAGAAGTAAAAGAGATAGAATCATATATTTTTTGTTGGAGAGAAGCAAGCGAATATATGTTTGTGACCACAATAGTGTGGTATTTTCATTTTAGCATTTTAGTTTTTTTTGCCACAGATTTTTTTAATGCCTAAGAGGGTCCACACACGGTCAAACATGTTTGTCAAATAGGTACGTAAAATTTTTACGTGTTTTTGTTACCTACGGTTTTGTTTGAACAAAGTCATCAAACACCTCCGTTTCTGTTTCAAAGAGAATGTAATCACTCCGTTTCTGTTTGTCAAACACGTAGTTTGTTTGACAAACACGACCACAGACTATCAAATACACGTAAAAATGTTACGTGTTTGACAAACACGTTTGACCGAGTATGCCCCCCTTTATACTATTTAGCAGTTTGAAGCCACAGTTTGAAACTTTGAAGATGGCCATAAATCTATATTAATGTTTAGTAAAATGTTACATAAATTAAACTTACGTAGGTAGTAAGGTGGATTGGATGTGGCAAGGTAGGTATTTTATATGATATTAGGTAGCGTAGGTACCTACTTTATTTACCTAGCGTCTGCTTTGGCACTGTGCTGGCAACACAGCTGCTTACTTTTGTGATGTCGTCTTCGAGTATCGAGTGTCGTCGTCTTTTTTAAAGTTTTATCAAGGTGAATTTTCGGTTTCTTTATATTTGAAATATTAATTTAATCTTCAGTAATTAATGTATTAAGTATTTACCTAGTAACTTAAATTCTATGTAATGTTTTAATGTCCTAATTCGAATACACTGTAGGTCGGCCATATTAAAAATAGGAATTCGTTGATAAATTTCATCTTTTCTAATCATCACAATCGATCGTTTGTTTTAAAATTGTACGATTAATATTTATATTATACGGTCCTGACGTAGTGTTAAGCATTTTAGTTACGGTATAAAGTCACCGTTACGTTAATTTTTATAGGTATTTTGCTTTCTAGTTCAACAAAGTACATGTACAAAGTAGATTATATATTGCTTGTTGACGCGTCTCGTAATCTTCGAGTATAGGTACCATTGGGAATTGATTATATTATTTAACTGCTCTTTGTTATTTTGTTTCAGATATTTCCTGCTAAGTTGGTGAACGTGATAAACTTTAACGTAGCATTTATGTATTTAAAAGTGACTTATTGTGAAATTTGTTTAGTGTTGGACTCTAATAAATATCTTGTGATAAGTTTCTAATTTTAGTCACCCCTAGTGGGCATATTTGGCAAAAATGATGACCGAAAATAGAATTAGTTCAAGTAATCACGTCGGAAACATGAGCAATCCAAAAGGGTAAGTGTCGGACCATTGTTCGCTTTGTGTGATGTTACTTTCTCTTAATTAGAATTATTATAAACTTACAGAGATGTCAATGATAAAACTGTAGACGATATTGGGTGGAAAGCGAAATTAAAACTACCCCCCAAAGACAGAAGAATCAAAACCAGTGTAAGTTCATAAAATGTCCTTCTACAACATATACTTTCTATTGTATTGGTGCTAACTAAAGATTTCACAATTTTGATATTTAGGATGTCACTGACACAAGAGGTAATGAGTTTGAAGAATTTTGTCTAAAAAGAGAAATATTGATGGGAATTTTTGAAAAAGGATGGGAAAAGCCATCTCCTATTCAAGAGGCATCTATTCCTATTGCACTTAGTGGTAAAGATGTACTAGCAAGAGCCAAGAATGGAACCGGCAAGACAGGAGCTTATTGTATTCCAGTCTTAGAACAGGTCAGTTAACAAAATATGTTATAACCTGTTTATATAGGTAATTTGCTTAGAAATTATGATAATACAGTATTTATATAATTCTATGCTTAGTATTGTAACCACAGGTTAGCCATTAAACACATCTAAAATTGTTTTGAGTTTTGAGTAAGTCTAGTATAATTTTAATTAATGTTTTTCTATATAAATAATATTGCCTACATTTTTAAATGTACTTAACACACTTAAAAATTTAATATTATATCGAACGAATCAGATAAAATCCAATTCACTCTCTCTCCATTTAACTCTCAAGAAACTTTTTTTTCCAACTGTTTGCTATATTGAAGTAAAATCTTCATTTTAAAAGCATTTCCAATTGTTTTGTTTATGTTGGTTAACATCATTATACCTTGAGAAGGCAGTGGAGTGACCTGCCTCAAGGTACAATGTTAACCAACATTATTTGACAAAGGAGGTGGGTTGATAAGGCAACAAAATCCGCCCCTCAGACACTCGAAAAAAAAAGTTCCAGATTTCGACAAATTGTAAATGTATTTATATACTTGAAGATATAAACTTTATTTTAATATAAAGTTTAGGTGATAAAAAAAATAGTAAGTTACAGAAAATATTACCCAAAAAGAGAGTGTTTCTTTTACTTTTCTTACATTTTCATACATTTTAGTCGTTTTTTAAGCTTTGATTTAATATTTTAGAATGAGGCGCTCCATGAACCAAAATAAATTAATACTCATATAAAAGCTTATAAAAAGGAGCATCATTATCAGTTACGTTTACCATGGTTCAAGGAGCGCCTCATTCTAAAATATTAAATCAAAGCTTAAAAAACGACTAAAATGTATGAAAATGTAAGAAAAGTAAAAGAAACACTCTCTTTTTGGGTAATATTTTCTGTAACTTACTATTTTTTTTATCACCTAAACTTTATATTAATATAAAGTTTATATCTTCAAGTATATAAATACATTTACAATTTGTCGGAATCTGAAACTTTTTTTTTCGAGTGTATGAGGGGCGGATTTTGGGCCTTATCAACCCACCTCCTTTGATTTTTTGATGCTCTCTTACTAAGAAAAAATTCTTTATTGATCCATCTAAACAGTATTCTCCTTACTGCTGTAGATTTTGATATGGCAATATGAAAAACATCCTTTATTAGTTATCAAATGGTGTCAGTTCTTTATAAATGACACTAGCTTTAGGATGGCAGTCTATGTGAACTCTCAAACTCAAAATATGGAAAATATTATAACATCTTATCATGAATTTGTCTCATCATGATTAAGTTTATTAAAATTTTGTGGGAACTCTTTCATTTCCCTAGAGTAAAAACTATATCCATCTCTGTAACATAACTTATTTCTGTGCCAAATTTAGGCAAGGGTGGTTTTGCAGTTAGACTATTATTATTACTAGTATTATTGTCACTAATATCAAGTTTTTAATTTCTTTCAAAGGAACACCTAATTTCTTGGGAATCAAAATGAAATCTCCAATACTAGATGTAGTTATTCACACAATCTTGTGCTGCTTATATCTGGTGATTCACAGCAGCTTGTTTGAGATTGTCTATACATTATATATTTGGGGGCCTTTGAATGCTGTAATTTCCAGTCTCCACTCAAATGGAGACTGGAATGAACTGGTCCCAATTTTAGCTTCACAACTCAAACTACTGTCTCAATAAAATATACAAAAGTATGTTTTTTCTCAAAATGATGATACTGTTTGGATTCCCCTTCACTTGACAATAAGTGATAAAACCATTTCTGAATACATTTATAGTTAATAATAATTGTGAGTACAAAGTTATTATTTTCTTAACCTTTAATCTTTTTTTAAGGTTGATGCTAAAAAAGATGCTATACAAGCTTTAATTGTGGTGCCGACTAGAGAGTTGGCGTTACAAACATCACAAATCTGCATTGAGCTTGCCAAGCACACAGATATTCGTGTTATGGTTACTACTGGAGGCACAAATTTGCGAGATGACATAATGCGCATTTACCAAAATGGTAAGTTTATGAAAGTTACTATGTGTAGAAAAATGGTAAAAAAATTACAGTCTTACACACAGTTCAGTTCATGGTGTTTGTAAAATGTGGATAAGATTTTGAAATAAATAAAAAAATGGAATAACAAATAACCATCAAAAATGTTTCCTTCATTGGTCCCTAGTAGTTTCTAGTTTTGTACAGTTTCATAAACAAAGTATAAGAATGTTTGTGCAATTGCAGCAATGGTAGCTCTCCCTTAGTTTTAGGTTATTATTTAGAACTGTTAAATTCTTGCATAAATTTTTTTAGGTATTTAAAAGTACCTACCCTTGATTAGTGCATTGTGACTCACTCGGCAGGTTTTATTTCACATATTCATTAGGATTGTTTATTATTTCAGTTCAGGTCATAATTGCCACACCAGGGCGTATAATTGATCTCATGGATAAACAAGTAGCAAAGATGGACCAGTGCCGGATGCTGGTACTTGATGAAGCAGACAAACTTCTTTCTCAGGACTTTAAGGGCATGCTGGACACAGTTATATCACGGTAAGAAATAAATATTTCATTCTGTACCTTTTTACAATCATTTTCACCATAAGTTTGAATTAATTAAATTAAAATTTAATGGAATAGCTATTTAAAAAAGTGAATTATATTTTTTGCTTCATAAATCACATTATTATTATTTACTAAATGATACCTGTGACTGTATGTGTGGATAAAGGTTACATGCACTGTCCACAGACACAAATATGCTGTGACATAAATCTGTCTTGAGTCTGAGCTGAGTGAGTGTGCGGTCTATAGATTTCAGCCTTAGTTTCAGTTCATAAAATTATTTTATATTTCAAAATTTAAATGCATTTTATTGCTTGATACTTTCAATTGATTAAAATTTTAATATAATTTTATTATTATCATCTTAGAATCAATTTGAGACACTTCAAAAAATAGTAAAAATCCCTATTGGTATCATGGCATACTGTATTAAACAATTTAACGACGAAAAAAACACATTTTTGTTTTTGCAAAAAATGATGATATTTATTGGATTCCCCTTCACTTGTTGATAAGTGATAAAACCAATGCTGAATCTTTTTTTTTTTCACCAAATTTTTGTGTATATAATAGTTTCAATATTACATATAATAATTTTTTTAGATTACCAAAAGAGCGTCAGATTCTTCTATTTTCTGCGACCTTCCCATTGAGTGTCAAACAGTTTATGGAAAAACATTTAAGAGAGCCGTATGAGATTAATCTCATGGAAGAACTAACTCTGAAGGGTGTAACACAGTACTATGCATTTGTTCAGGAGAGACAGAAAGTGCATTGTTTAAATACACTCTTTTCAAAGGTAAGAAAAATATTTATTAATTATACAAATTATATTGCAGCATCATGAAAATTAAAAAAAAATTGATTATAATATAATATACAGTCTAAGGCTGTTCGAACTTTGGACACATTTTCGTACGAATTTTACTCATGTGAATATGTACTAACGTATGAATGATCCTAATATTACAAGTACCATGGGAGTGCACAGACTGGGTGCAAGTTATTAGTATATTTTGTACTTGTTCACATGACTGAAATTCGTACGAAAACGCATGCAAAGTGAGCCCGGACTAATGTTATTGAAGTAAATATTAGGTGAGCCAACATATTAATTCATCTAATTACTTATTACAACTTCAAAACTCAAGTTTTTTTCTATTATCTTAATTTTAAATCCAATTCAAAACAAACTTTAAATACCTATTTCAGCACATAGGACTACTGTAGGAAAATATATTTGACAAGTTAGAGCCAATCAAGATATTTACTTTTATGCAGCAAATGCAAGATCCCTAGAGAGTGGTTACACTATGCTGCACATAAATAACTTTGTTTCTTATATTTCTTGTTTTTTGTAATCAATAAATAAGGAAACTCAAAATTTGGCAGAAAATATGATTAAGAACTGAAATTTCAAACAATGACTCCTCACATTATTGTATGTCCATTTGAATACTTGTTGCAGTTGCAAATCAACCAGTCCATCATATTCTGCAATTCGACGCAGCGGGTGGAGCTGCTGGCCAAGAAGATCACGGAGCTGGGCTACTGCTGCTACTACATACACGCGCGCATGGCGCAGGCGCACCGCAACCGCGTGTTCCACGACTTCCGCGCCGGCCTCTGCCGCAACCTCGTGTGCTCCGACCTGTTCACGCGCGGCATTGACGTGCAGGCCGTCAACGTGGTCATCAACTTCGACTTCCCGCGCATGGCCGAGACCTATCTGCACCGCATCGGCCGCTCGGGCCGCTTCGGCCACCTCGGTATCGCCATCAACCTCATCACATACGAGGACCGCTTCGCGCTGCATCGCATCGAGCAGGAGCTGGGCACCGAGATCAAACCCATCCCCAAGGTCATCGACCCCGCGCTGTACGTGGCGCGCGCCGACGAGGACGACGCCGACAAGTAACGCCCGGGCGACCGCGCAGCGTGAACGGCAGTGACACAAAAACAAAAACTTATTTGTAAAAAGTGTAATGAATTTATTGTAACAAAATGTGCGTGTATATAGTTTATCGTGATATAAGACTTGAACCTGAAAAGGGTTAATTTTTTAAAGTGTATATAATAAACATC
This sequence comes from Hipparchia semele, assembly GCA_933228805.2. Taxonomy (NCBI): domain Eukaryota; kingdom Metazoa; phylum Arthropoda; class Insecta; order Lepidoptera; family Nymphalidae; genus Hipparchia; species Hipparchia semele. The sequence goes on along the minus strand of OW121717.1, from coordinate 3,636,722 downwards.
GGGACTTACGAAAGGCACCCTGCGTACATTGTCCATATTGGATTCTGTATGTGGTTTCCTAAGATTGTTAAAAAGTAAAATATTTATCTGAGTATCCTACTTGTGAGAGTCTATCTAAATTTGTCAGTGATCTTAACATAAATTGTGGTAGACTTTTGACATGTACATCTTTTCGAACCCTACCCATATATTGTTTGCTTGAGCTAGCGCTGGTTTTCTTTTAAAATAAACTTAACATCAACGTGAGTCTGTATATGGGTAGGGAGAAAGTCTAGCTCAAGTTTAACATATTGAAAAAACTTCAAAAATCAGCATAAATAGTGTTGTTTCTGGCCGCTTGAAACAATACTAATATACCAAGCCAAGCCTATTTTGAGATCAGGTTTTACAATTCAAAAGGCAACGTAATGTTTGAAGCATGTAGGTCTTACCAAAATGGCAAAAAAAAATATATAAACTGACCTCTTCGTATATTTTTCAAGTAGAGTCAAAAGTAGTGTTGACCTGATTTTACAGTGACTGATATCAGGTTAAGCAATTAAATAGCGATATGGGAGGTCTTATCATAATGAAAAAAAAAAAACATTAGTGACCTCTTTTAACATTAATTGTTAAACAAAGTCATATGTGTGTTAACCTGATTTTACAGTAATTTTAGTTTTATTAATTTTTAGTTTAAGCGGCAAAAGTCACAGAACAAGAAAAAATTTAATGCAAATTAAATTTTCGGGGTGGAAAGTGGGTTGTTACAACATCAAAGATATTGTATGGTTTGTTTTTGTTCAAGCATAGTGATGCTTGCATAGTAGGAATTTTTATGATGACACAAAATGTGTCTTTATGTCAACCCTATGTAATTGTGAAGAAGGATAGACCAAAATAGGTCGTGGAACTGTGACTAATTTAACAAAGCAGAGCAATGAAATCATTTTGTTATGGCTTGCATTGTGAACATTGTTCTGCTTAGGGGTGTTCAAGATGAGAGCAATTTGTGTTCAAAATAATATAATATATTGCGCTCTTAGGGGTTTTAGATATTTGGGATGTCTAGTGAAGAGTTATATGATTTGGTCGCAGTCAATGCACACACATTTCAGATGCATTTTTGTTTATCTAAAATTCATCAAGAACTGTTGCATGAGTACTCTTCTTTATTTACAAAATGAGTTTCCCTTTTTTTTTTAATAAAAACAAGCTACTGAAAATTAATATTCTTCTAATATCTGTGCATCTGTGATATATTTCATTGTACACATGCCTGGTAAGAAAAAGTGGAAGCAGTGAAGTGATGAGATTAATATTTATTCCTTTAGTCTTCCGCATAGCTTGTAAATCTATTTGCAAACAACATTAAGTTTGGTATAAATGATATAAGTATTCCTATACCGTATATTTCGACCGTGATATTTCTTTAGTACAAAGTCTATTGGACTGTTATTGTAAGGATTGAAATCTCATCTTCAACCAGGCGAAGATAGCATATCATAGATATTTTTGTAAAGATGTAATAGATTCAACAAATCATGCTTTAAAGATTTTACATTTGAAATCACAAATTTTTGTATATTATGAGTATGGCACATCATAAAATTGAACTTTTTTTTTAATTTATGTTTTTTAGTACTGTATAGATACATTCACATGTTGAGGTGAGACGTACATACAAAAATAGTTTTGGGATGCTTACAGGCGTTTTGTAAACATCCTGTATGTATCCAAAATATTGTTTACAATTTGGTGTGTGATATTATAGTTTTACGACTGTTTTGATGTGTGTTTACAAACATGGATGAAGGCTTGTATTATCCATCTCTTCGCTAATTTAGCTATTCCTCAAGTAAAACAAATTGTAATAACTAATAGCTCGATTTTACGGTCCAGTACTGAAGATTGAATATGATTTGTATTAGAAAAGTTGTGTTTAGAATGTACGTAATTTTTTTTAGTATATTATGAGACCAAAAAGGATATGCTAAAATAGATAAATTTAAGACAAAAAGTCTATTAAATACAATTAATTACTTTTTTGTTACACAAAAATATTTGTTGTTGAAAAACGGGCCAAGAATAAACTCTTCACACAAAATATTTCTTTGATTACCTATTATCGTCAATCCCCAGTAAATACTGTTTATGCTAAGCCTCAATAGCCCAACGGTTAAAGGTGTAGACCGAAAACTGAAGGCTTGCAGGTTCAAACTCCACCCTGCGTAGGTATTGTCATACACACTCCTTACACAAGCTTTCCGCAATTGAAGAGAATTTGAGTATCGTCAGGCGAGGCGCACTGCATTTTAGGTACAAAGCGTGCGTTGGGTCAATTCAATGGTCTAAAGTAGTCAGAATGAATAAGAGTTACACGATAGAGAGGCAACTTAGCTATGTATCTCAATTAAACTTGTCTCAATTCCTAAGTATGAGAACGTTCTTATAACTAGCCTAAAGGATTCCAAATGGAACGATACGACGCCATATCAAAGTATTTTTGTCAAAAAAGTCATGGAGGTCGGTTTTTGCAGTTGCATCTGCTCCTGCAGTATCACAGCTTTTGGCGCATATGCAACGCGCGATAGGAGCACAGAATCTAGCGTTCGTTGTTACGTGGGCGAAGGTATACGACCGACCATTCAGGTCGGTATCGCGGTCTTTTTAAGATTGCATCGCTGCAAAAAGTAGCCGTGGGCGACCCTCCCCTTTAGTTTAACAAAACCATTACGAGATTACATTGCAGCGCCACACTGCGTAATATTTTGTATGAAGCCTCTATTCTCCAATTCTATATTGCTTTTACTTTCTGAACATATTTGACCTGATTTAAGATTTTACAAAATAATTCTGTTGTGGAACCCTGCATACACTTGAGGTTCGGACTGCAGTGCACAGAGTGATATTCTCTTGGCCGCAGTACCTCTATTAGCGAGATGCGAGCGTTGGCGCGGGTGACCTATGAAGATGCATATTTAAAAACTTGGTACGAGTAGCAGCTGTAATGCTCGAACTAGTTATGTGCATAGCCCATACCACTTCAACTTCCTTGTATAGTCAAAAACACTTATAAGGATAGGTTAAAAAAAATCTGTAGTGAACATTATAGCGTTTAATAATCCACTCAAATAACTTATTTAATTAAGTAGGTAAGTACATAAAACTCGCTAACAAAAATAATTTTAAACACAAATTACATATGTCGTAAAATATAAATTAATATGTATCACATGTATTTAATTTTGGGACATCACTTCTACTAATGTTTTTTCAGACTCAGGTAATTTAAACATAGAGGAGACTTATGTTCTATTGGTGTTCAATCCAATATGGCGGATTGCTGTACTTTATATTTTATCAAAATCAATCTAGCTCAAAATAGAAAAGTTAATAAGTAGGTTTTTTTGATTGTTTCATTTTTGATTGAGGAAAAATCATAATTTCATTGAATTTTGGTTACTGTCATCATGCTTAATAGGCATACCTACCTACCTACCTATGTAGGTATATTATATTGTAGGTGTCCGTTAGTAGACCAAATAAATAAAACATGCATACTAATACAAAAGGTAGTAAAAACAGATAAGTATCGCAATATCGCAGAACGCAAATGAATGAAGAAATTTTCATTCCACTTGCTATTTTCTTATATTCTGGTTAGGAAAATTTCACTCACGTCTACGTTGATTTTTGAAAGTTACTTACAAATAAGGTAAGTACCAATAAAATTATATTAAAAAAAAAAATACTATTGTCAGTGGTTAATTATCTGTTAGGAGCCGATTCACCAACGTAAAATAAGTGTTATCTGAGCGTTTTGATATTTTGGCAGATTTTCAAAACAAAAACTGTTAAAATATCAAAAAGCTTGGATAAAACTTATTTTAGGTTGGTGAAATCGGCCATAAATAAATAATATAATTAGGTACATATTGTGCATTTGAATGGAAATGGAATATTTTAGTTGCATATCAGGTCCCCATAAAATTTAAGAAAAATATATTAAGTAATAAAATACGAAATTCATTATTTTTTCAAAGGCGGCTACAGACATTTAACTAAAATAGATACCTCGTTATTTTCGTCATATTTACTTAATGATTGTTGTCTACTGTAAATCTATTGCGTTTTAGTTATTTTCTAAAGCAATTAATAAAATAATTAATTATCACGTAAGATTTTAATAAATTGTGAGGAATTTATTTTCTCGGATAACATTTTTAATTTGTTACTATATCTATCTAAACTAAATTAGGCTAAATAGTTCATCATTAACATGTCAAGACTTAACTTTAAGAATTAAGTACTTCATTAAATTAATATAAGTTAGAATTTCTAGAGAAATTCAAAGAATTTATTACTTATTTCCTATATTTAAGTTACTAGAATAAATATTGTCTATATTGATATCGACGGATTCTTTCGTCCGAACGGAATCAAATATTTGCCACATCCTCACAGAATATAGAAACATTAATTATTTGACAAGAAACAATTCTATTTGTTATTCATGGAAGTAATATTAAGTATTAACATTATCTGTCCCAGTTGTAACCACTAACTTTAGCTGAGTTGCCCAACAGTTGAAATCTCACTCTAAGAATTAGAAGGTAGTTACAGAAACTATAATAAAACGACAAGTACTCTGGTCCTAGATGACATTCAGGGTCTGTTGATGTTGCCAGCAACTAAACTTAAAGCTTGTTTTTTTTTAAATAAAGTTGTTGCAGTTGCATAACAGGCCGTTAAAATTAAAGTTATGCCGTCAAGTTGAACGCTGCCAAAAAGTACCTACAAACTTTAAAAGTTTCAAAAACGTTGACAGAAAAATAGTGCACGGTCATCGCAACTATAACTAAACTAAAGGCTCATATTGTAGCTTCGGTGGTATCTTTTCATACTCGAGTTCACACCGCGTGCGGAACTAAGCTAAGCGAGCTAACTGAACTAGCTAACAGAGCTAAGCTATGTGAACTTTGTTGCCCTACACTCCCGTAGCCCTTACTCCGGAGTGTATCTTTGAATTATTTATTAATTATATTTCGTCGCTTCATTCTTCAGATATATAGTCTATATCTTCGAATGAAGCGTACTCATATAATATCGATCGAACTTCACTTTGCAAGTTCGTTTGATCATATATTGTACTTATTTATTTTGTACCAAACAACGAAAATTATAAAAGAAAAAAGATGGTGTACGTACACTGCACTAGGCAGTTTTAGTTTCCGGTCAGAACATACATAAGTATTTTATTTTTGAACACCGCAAAATATCGTTTAATTCGCATAGTTTGCATTTCGCAGTGTGGTTTGCGGTTATTAGCATTACTTCCCACGCAGCGTTTAACTCACGCGGAATTTTAATGGTTTTATTGAACGTTTTTAATTTGATGTTTGTGTGGAACGCGAGTTTACATTATATATTTGAACACAAAATAGTGTAGGATTAAATCTATTCTTATTCTTAAGCATTTATTTAAAGTAAATTCTAATGGCAGTAAAATAAAGTTAAGTCCATAATTCTTAAGTTGTAAGTTTTAAGTAAATTAATTATATTCTTAAATATATGATTATGTGCTCAAATAACCGTAAATATATCTTAGCTTAGTATTCATTATTTACATTATGTCCAAATTGTCTCTTCCAGTTATGTTTGCCCATCAGAAAAATCTTAGACAAGGGCAAAAATTAGACATATTTGGACGCACATACGCAATAACGTTTCAGCCCACAAACCTTTGTCGCATTAAATACATACATAATGTAGAGGAATAAAGTTAACTTTTCAATTATTATTGTTAAGTTGTGTGGGTTGCAGAGGCGTAACTATAGGGTGGCATTTCGGCAAAATGCCACGGGCCCCAGCCGGAAGGGGCCCCGGTCAGAGAGAGCCAGAAGCACAAGATGATCCTAACATTTATAGCCATTCCTGTGGCTACAGCTAGCCGTAGTCGGCACTAGTGCCGAGCGATCATTTTCAAAATTAAAATTGATATAAACTAAATTCTTTGGGACAATAAAGGTTACGCACAGTAAATTGATTTACCAAAAGGCTGAGTTGACTAGAGTCTAGGGCAGCAGATTTTAGGGGCGGTAGATTTGGGGCCAAAATTTTTATTTATGTCTTACAGAAATTAAAAAGATACATATTTGTATAGGTACCTAAATGTCATTAGTTCCATAAACACATATTTTAAAATTGTATAAAATATCTAATTAATTACCGAATATAGGTACCCCAATAACAATAGCTAAATAGTTTGAAGGGCCGACTTTAACTACGATGCCGGGTGTGCTGCGCATACAAGCGCAGGGTCTCAAGCGCCAAAAGTACAGGACTATGTAAAAATTGTAACTCGCGAAAATGTCGCTTTTACGTTGCTATTGTAGATTCCAAGAATGGACTACTAAGTGCCGTAATGTAATTATAAAAAATTTTGCGCTCGCTTCGCTCGCGAAAATGTCACTTTTACTTTTCTATTGTAGGTACCAAGTATGGACTACTAAGTGCCGTAATGCAATCATAAAAAATTTCGCGCTCGCTTCACTCGGGACAATGTCGCTTTTACGTTGCAATTGTGTGTACCTACTTCACGTAGTGATTTATTATAAAATAAAAAAAATGCTATCTCATTGGTTGAGCTTCTTTATATTGGGGGAGGGAGGGCCCCATCCGATGAATTTGCCACGGGCCTCAAACGGTATAGTTACGCCTCTGGTGGGTTGACTCTTTATTGCGTATGGGCGTCCATTTTTACCCGAGCCAAACCCTTTTTGTGAGGAATTTTATTTTAAGTACATACAAAGTTTTTGATTCGAAATGACAGTGTCAGAAAATAATGTCGTTCAATTTGACAGTAAGTTAAAAACACTTGCTTTCAAATGATGAAACTAATAAGTATGGTATAGTTCTTTCAATTCACGAGGGCGCGTGAGCTTTATTCGTTGTTAAGTCGTGTACATGCACAGCGTGTGCCTGTCAGTAGCCTAGGTGGCAGCGGTCAGGCGCGAGCAAGCTCTTGCTCTCACTTATATAGATACGCCACACACACAACCATGAGCCATGCGCCCTTGTGAATTGCAAGAACTATAGTAAGTTAGTAACAGATTAATACACACAAGAAGTTTGTACATGTTATGTGGTTTCACTGCTGTCTAGGATTTCCGAAGGGATTAGAACTTCCACAGCCAAGCACATATTTCCTCCCCCTGCCTACAGCCGTGGGTATTTATTTAAGCTGGGTAGCTCTATTTATGCTTCAATTAATTTAAGACATCATCTATGATGAGTAATGATAAAATTACGTTACAACATATAGCCCTGTTTTTTTTTTAAATATTTTATACTAATTGAATAATTTACTTAATTTTAACTACAACAAAAAATGTGAAAATTCTTATGTTAACATTCGAAAACCGATGTTCAAAAGATAAATTTTAAGTTTCAGTCGAAATAGCAAATTTACTCATAGAGTAAAATGTAATTATAATTAGTAAGTATACATCGTAGTATTGGATATATTAATCTATTTTTTTTTATCTTAACATTCATTACATATTATGATAAAATATTAATTATTAAGTATGTCATATTATAATATTATTATTGACGTATTGGTATGGCCGTTCATTGAAACTATTCTAATGGCAATGAAAAATAGGAAATTAACAATACAAGCCTCATTTTCGCTTACTAACTATTTACCGATATTTGATCGAATTTAATTTTTGGTGGATGGTCTGAGATTTAGACTCGCTAGATTGTCAAGAGATACCGCTAAAATTTACGGTAAGTATAACGACAAACCAATAAACAAATACATTTTTGCATTTATAACATCGGTAAGAATTAGTAAGGATTGAAGATTTCCTTCGAAATTATTGTATGCGTTTGACACTGCGGAGGTTCACACGTTATTAAAACAACATTTCAATAATAACGTCAGAACTTCGCTACTCGTGTGTGTGTGCACATCGGTATGCGTGTCGCTACGCCGTGACACGCTCGTATGTTCCTAGTTCTAGTCTATCTGCAGGCCGGCCAGGTCGAGGTCGAGGTCGGGCGGCGGCAGGCCGGGCTGCAGCGTGACGCCCACGCCGCGGTTGAGCGACACGGCGGGGTAGAACGCGCCCCGCAGACCCGTGAATGCGATGTCGCCCTGTAGACAATATTGCGCACTTAGTTCTGCATCTGTGCTCTAGTCACCGTGTTCCACTGCGGCCGTGCACGGAGCACGAGCGCGCCTGTCGTACCTGCGGCCGGTCGTCGACGGTGAAGCGCAGCGTGCCGCGCGTGAGGTCGAGCAGCACGCCCACCGTGGAGCCGGCCGCCACGCCGCCCGCCGCGCGCCCACCGTGCGCGCCGCCGTGCACGAACCACGAGCGCGCCCCGTCGATGTACATCGCCCAGCCGAGCGCGTCGCTGCCTGCACACGCACGTACATTACGCCGAACATTTACGATTACTCATATCGCTCATTTGCGACAAGAGTGACATAATTCAAAATCAACGATGAGAGAATTCTTTAGTTAGAAAGTAATGTTTTGTGAATGCTGCCGTCTCGAAACAACACAGCGGCCAACAAAGCGACAGAGCATTAAGTCACAATCTCTCTCGCTCTTATTTTTTTGTGCTTGGCATAATGTTGTTTTTATAACAAAAAGTATAAACGTTCGACACTAAAACTGGTGAATTTTGAGTTATGTCACCCTTGTCGCAAATAAGCGATATGTCGAAACAGTGATAGTGGTTACGATTGCTGTCTCCGTTCTGATTTTATCTATTTTAAATTATATCTTTAAAAAAATTAAAGTGGGTATCGTGCGGCTGACCGAGCATCTTGTTGTTGAACAAACACTGACCGAGCATCTTATCGCGCGCGACGTCAGCCCTTGCGACGCCGAAGGCCGGGTCGGCGTTGCCGTCGTAGTGGTCGATGCGCAGGCTCCAGTAGTGCACGCCGCGCGCCAGCGGCTGGTCGGCGAGCGCCACGCGCGGCTGCCAGCCCGCGGCGCGCGCGCGCAGCCCCTCCGCGTCCACGTGCAGCCCGCCCTCCGCGCCCGCGCAACGCGCGTCCCACGTGAACCACGCCACTGCGCAACACACCTTGTCTTTCATATTTCTTTTAGAGTATAGATGGCGCTAGGTATCCTCACAAACGTCAACAAATTTCATTCTCCGACCACAGATGTCACTAGGGGTGTGCAATGCCACAAAAATGCGTACTAAACAATAAAGTAATGTTACACGGCATGTTTCTGCACACCTGATGGAATATCAACGACGTAGGAATGGAAGCTGTCACTATGTCTTGCAGTGCGGTGGTAAAAAGGAGAAGGGGGGACAAGATCGAAGAGCTCCTGAGCACGCTCACCGAAATAAATATCCTATAAAACACCGACAAGCCGGCAACTTTATGGCAGTGATCGAGACTCTGGAGTTTGCTTAAAAGTGGTGAGTCACATTTACTTTATGATTTTTTCGGTGTAATAGTTTTAGAAGTCCGAACTAGTACAGTCTTTTGAATGTACTAGTATGGAGCGCCTCTTTTAGTCACTCACCCGGTGAGGTCTGCAGGCCGATGACCTCGCTGTAGGGCCCCTCGCCCGCGCCGTTGAAAGCCTTGACGCGCGCGCTGTACAGCGACGCGTAGTGCAGCCCGTCGATGGTGCACACGGTCTCGCGCCCGCAGTACACTTCCTATTAATATAAATATAAAATATAATCTATTTTTCCTTAACTGTCTTAAAAGGTAAATAAATGGTTTCTTGCAAAAAGGCGTAAGCAGCGCGCTACGCACTGTACATAGGACAAGTACAAAACCAAACAGTAAAATTTCGTAAACATTTGCAATATTATTAGTCCCAGAGACACTCACATTTATGCTTACAACGCCAAGATGTTGTCAATTAAATCCAAAATGGCGTCAATCAAATAGTTTCAAAAAAGAAATCACAGCAGCAAGTCCAGTATTAATAAGCAGGGAGAAGTGGGAGTGGCAGCGCTCACCCGGAAGGGGCCGCCCAGGCCGTCGTCGAGCTCGAGCACGTAGCCGCGCACGGCGCTGGGCGCGGGCGGCGCGCGCCACGCCAGCGTGCACGAGCAGCCGCGCGCCGCGCACGCCTCCACCGCCATCTCGGGCGCGCCCGGCGCTGGCCACAAATTGGGTTATTTATTTCATATACACTATTTATTTATTTAAAGTATTCTTTATTTTATTTGTTATGATTCCTCAAAATCCCTTAATAGTGTTCAAATCGATGCTACATATTTTTAGAGGTACAACTTATTTCGTACTATGGCGGACAAGTCGAAATCGAGGGTGAACATGGTGTTTTGGTACATTTTCAAAATGAACACGACAATGATATTGTTGTAATTAACATTTTATGTGTTTCAGCCAAATACCTTATGCATGCAATACATATTTACTAATTATATCTAGGTAGTACTTGTGTGTTATGTTTAATATTGGCTGAAATCTTTCACAGGGTTTATTGTTTTTTCTCTCTATTTTAATTTTACCTGGTGATTTCATTTCCTTCTCTGGAGCTGCATTCCAATGTTTGATAAACAATAATTAATTATTCAAAAATTTAAAAATTAGAAGGCAAAACAAATTAAAGTTAAGAATTCCAAAAAATTCTGACTTCAGTCAGAAGAACAGTTTGAAGTTCAGACTATGGTATACTTTTTATAAGTATAGCGAGCCAATATTTATAGCTATAAATATTAATAGCTTCATGTGAACGTTTCTATATAAAAGAGCGACAAACAGTATTGACCTGCTCTCCGAGGCAGATCTATCGCAATACTCGGATAGACATGGGTAAAGAGAATGCATGCATTGAGATCACATCTGGGTTCTCTCGGTGAATGCCATTAGTGGTATAACGATTAGCTGAAGCACAAGACGATACTCACGTATGCACTCAACAAAGTTGATAGCTTTGACTGTTCTCAGCACAGGCTCAATATCCAGTGTCAGGGCGGGAGGCGCGGGCGGCGCTTCCAGCGATGAGCGAAGTCCCGTTGCAGTTTCTTGCGCTCGATCCGTTAGAATTTTACCCACCTGTAGAACAAATCATAAATGGGTTGATGGGATGTAATTTTTGTATAGAATAGAAAAAATTGTACCACTAATTAAAACATTTAAATTAAAAAATGGATGATTTTACTATGATATAGACTCAATAGAAAGTATAGAAAAAAATAATAATAATTGACTGCAATAATTTAAATCACATGTATATTCCCTATTCTGTATCCACCTGGCACATGTACACCATTAATTATGATTTTTTCATACATTTTGTGACAACTGACCAATCATTGATGAATCGATAGAAGACATCAAAACAATCCTTCAGCAATCATTTAGTTAAAAATATTAGTAAGGATTATATTTATATAAATTAAAAATTAATGTCAGAACATTATTAAAAAGAAAATGAGGTTTAAACTTTTACCAACCTGCAAAAATGCAGCATGATCTGGTTCTTTAAGGGCTTCTATTGAGAAATGTAATAATGCTGTCGCCTCGTGGACTTTTTGAGCTGCCTGTGACATAAAGGAGCGCATATTCGCTACAGCTTCCGATCTTGTGTTGCGCGCCGCTCTAATCAACTCGTCTCTCCTCCTCTCAATGGCACGTGTGATTTCTAAGCAGGCCTGATCGATTTGCCTCTCTAATTCTTCACAAGTGTCCTACAATAAAAATTACTTACAATGTAAAAGTATACAATAACAAACTTTTCATAAAACTTCTTAAATCTTGATTTTGTTTATTTGCTACCTAGCGAGACATTTATTTAAATCCACCTACATACTTAAAACAGTTTATTTGTATATTATAAATATATTTGTAATGTGACAATTCTATATTTTTTAGTAGAGATTCTAACTATTTCTTAATTGTACATACATTACTTTAGTGTTGATTTCCCCAATGTTGTGTGACTTTTAGCAAAGGAATAAATTGCTATATATATATGATAGTTTTTATATTGAAAATCTAACAAAATATCAAATTTATGCTTGGATAACTTATTCTACATTGATGAAATCTGCCCTTAATAATAAATACATACATTTATCTTATCTCCAGATCCTTTGACTGTTTGTATGCATTCAGTCATAGCTTTGGCTTCTTCAGACAGTTGATGAAGTGTTTGAGAAAGTTCAGTCTGAAATTAGACATATCTTTCACACACTGGTTGACAATTATTCAAGGATTTATTAGGTACTTTTATTCTCCACATAGTGAAAGCATACAGGCCCACATAAAATGAATATAAACTCTTAATACTAAGAGTAATATATGATAAAACATTTTTATGACTCTAAATTTTTATTTTTTAATCTAGCTATAACATGGCTACAGAGTACACAGATCCAATTTTAATCTTTAAAATCTGAGTTCTCACATGATTTAAAGAAAAACCTTAATCAACAGAAACAAGGTAATGGGTATTAGCTAGTCAGTGATATAAAATATAAATGACTATTGTTTTACAGTAATTTTATTGATGTGTACTTTACTTTATAAATTAATTAATAAAAATAAAAATTTCAAATACCTTATGCGTTCTAGCTGCACTAGATAATTGTTGTGTTTCATGCGACGAGTGCCTCTCTGCGAGACACCTTTGGCATATGGGAAGCAGGCATGTGTTGCAGTACAGGACAGGGGGTGACCCATGGTCCGTGCAGATAGTCCCCAGTGCTCTGAGCTCGTGTTGGGCCAGTGGTCCTCTGATCGGGTGCCAGGCGTCCCGACAGCTGGCACAGTATCGGACGGAGCACTGCTCGCAGCGAACTATGGCCACTCGCTTTTCCCCTTCACACATCTGGCACGCTTCTTCGGCCGCCGGAGCAACGGTAACTCCGCCGAAACGTTCCACAATAGTTCGCATGACGCGAAAAGGAGGGAGACCTTCGGCTCCATTCTCGTCTAAAAATGCTTGTTTACCGCACAGTGGACACGTTATACTAAATATCGCAGTAGGGTACACCGGCGCGGCTGGCGTCCCTGCGTAGCTGTTAGGCCTCGAGCCACAAACCACACCACTATCGGTCTCGCTCGAAACAGATGCTTTGTCTGCTTCTTGGTAGTCTGTATTCAATGCAGAAGCATTATCGCTATCGCTTACATGAATTTGAAGACTAACAGCACATACACGACACAATGCATGACCACAGGGAAGAAGTACTGGTTCCCTGTAGAATTCTTTACATATACACCTGAGCTCTTCTTCCATTTTGGACGTGATAACAATTTAACTAACAGAGGTACTTATTTTATTTTTACTGGTGATTTGCTGAATGAAGTCAAACATTTTTTTATATTTTGAAAAGATTGATATCAAAGGATATCCGGTTTTTAAAGTAAGAAAATCAGAAAATAGTTACCAAAATACTAAAGAAAATAGTGCACAAAAAATCTACACCCACACACTTATCATTACGGAGTGAATTATATACTCTTTGTTATCATTTACACACACAATAAATGTGTAGCCAATTACAGCCAAATTACAGCCAATAGCCATAGAGCCCATAGAGTACGTCCTAAACACAAACATATAAGAGTAAGCAGACCTAACATAATTTTCACAACTACATCTAAACGAATAAATAATATCTTCGCTTGCTTCTCTCCAACAAAAAATATATGATTCTATCTCTTTTACTTCTGTTGTTGCAACACTTACGCACTCATAGACATAATTGAGCTTGAGGCAATTCGTAAGCTACAAATAAGAGAAGTATGGTGGAATATGTCAATTTGTCAAAAACAACAACATAACCTGCGAGTTGTTTATTCTTTTAAATTTGCTTTAAAATCGAGTCTAAAGAATCAAAAATTCTGAAATAAAATGGTGAAGTGTTGTGCACCTCTGTGTGGCAATTCTCCGTATAGGAAAACACCTGCAATTACTTTTCATCGGTAAGTTTTGATGTGCTATAGACTCGTAATTTGGTTATATGCTTACTCGGCATTTTAGAAGCAGTCCCTAATTATTATATACGCAAAACTCGTAGACAGTTATAGTAATTTTGGTTCTAGTATATTCCTGTTGCAATATTTATCAATTAATTAATATCAGGATCTTGTTTGTCGTTTCATATACTTGTACAATTTGACAGGGCCGTATTCAGGCGCAAGTTTTGTTTAGTGGGTATATTTTGATTAAATAATTAGTCTGTTTTTGCCTGCCTGTTTTAAGATGTATTGGATTGTATTAATTTTTATTTGTATTGTATTGGACTTAGGAAAATTAATCGTGGAAGCAATACATAGCATAGTTTCATTAAATATTGTAAAATTTTTACTTTTTTTTGAAAAGAGCGACCGCCGAGTTTCTTGCTGGCTCTTCTCGGCGGGAAAGGCATTCCGAACCAGTGGTAGATTCATTGACGATTCAAAAGTGCTTGTGAAAGTTTATTTGAAATAAAATATTTCTATTTCTATTTCTATAAAAGTAAGGATAAATTATAAAATTAAATCATTTTTTAGCTTTCCAAAGGATGAAAATATAAAAAATGCCTGGTTGATGCAGACGAATAAAAAAAATTGGCAGCACAAAACATCGAGTGTGCTATGTTCTGAACATTTTGAAGCACATTTAGTGGATTGCAGTGGTTTTCGTACCGTCCTTACTTCTAATGCAATCCCAATGATTTTTGATTCATCATTACAAGTAAGTTTCTAGTTGTTCTTATATTTAGGTACCAACCCAAAACATCTTGCCATTTAAACGTAAATATTGACAGCTATACCCATATATATATATAGCTGTGTACCTATTTGTATTACCTATTAAATTGTTAATACTAGACAACTGATAATTTATTACTCTTGTTTTCAGCATATGTCTACATCATCAGTAAAAGGTCCAGTAGAAAGAAAAGCTGCTGGAGATCAAGTTTTGATGGACTTGCAAAATTTACAGCCTAGTAATACTATTAATAAAGAGTATAGAGTAATACTATTCCTTATTACGTTATTGAAAAGACTGAGACATATGGTTTATTTTGTTATTTTTATAAGTTTAAAATGTGTAATACTATTCTAATAAGGTTATTGAAATGAGTGATACAGGCTGAATAGAATGTAAGAGTTAATTAAACTACTGTTGATGTTATCGTATTGTCAATGTTTGTATTTCTAAAAGATATTAGAGAAAAAGTTGCTTTTTGATTTTGTTTTATTTATCTAATAGATATATCTTTTGGGTAGATTTTGTAAATCATGTTTTGTTTTGATTTTATTAAATATTATTTTGTAACATTATTACTTGTTTGATTACAAAACCGCGAAACTTAGCACATTAGAATCCATTTTCATAATTAAGAATTAATTTATAGAATTAAGTTTACAGAATGTAAAATAAGGGTTTAACCTACAATTTGATGGCAACTTTCCGTAGTTTCCATATTATTTCAAATTACAGATATTAAATACTCTCCAGTCCCTTCAACCTCGCTGAACCTCGCTTTTCGAAGTCCGGCTCTGTTTACTGTCAATGTGTGCGTGAGATTTGTATGTAGGCGTAATTGGAACGCCAATTTTTTCTTATGTTAGGTCTGCTTACTCTTATATGTTTGTGGTCCTAAACCTAAAGTAATAAATAGGTAAACCCAAGAAGGTAAACCACTAAAGTAAGCACAGAGTACCACCGAGTCACTGACCTCTATCTTTAATCTATAATTAACACTGGATTTGTGCCTGTGATATTTTTTCTTTTCTTTTTTGGACCTACCTACTTGATTGACTCCATTTTGGATTTGATTGTCACCATCTAGCTTTGTAAACATATCTATAGATAGATATGAGTGTTCCTGAAATCATAGAATTATTATAAAAGTTGGTGAGCCATTTGTAATATTATAGGTTTTAGAGATAGGTACCCGTAGGTACGTCAAATGTGGTGCATCAAATTGATTCTTTTTGCTGTCATTTATAGGGGCAACAAGTCCAGTGTTAATCATAGATTAAAAATAGAGGTCTGTGATTGTCAACCACAATATGTCAGATGTCAACAGTCAATTATTTGTCAAATGTCAATTTCATATTTCATTTCCAATTTCCAAATTGAAATAAAAAAAAATCAAAACAAACTTAATAATTCTGTGTAACTGGATATTATTATCAATGTATTGCTATTGATATTAAATCTTAATTATTATTGAAAGCTGAAAATTAGAACTCTAAGCTCTAGTTTGCTGTTATTCGTTATAAGAAGCTGTAACTCTAACACAAAGATCTAAAAATGTCCGCTACAAAATATTAATTGGTTTGAGGGTCACATTTGTTGTTATCCTTTCTTTTAAGTTGCTTAGTTCCGTAAAAATGATGGATATTTATTTAATTTAGACTAGATTCCAGACAATATTTTTTTCCATTATGGAATCGGTATTATCTTCAGACGATAGTTGCGATCGTGAAATCAAAAGTTTAAAAAACCAATTAACTGGTAAGTAGATATACTTATTAATAAAAGGCCAGCCTAAAATGGCTAAATAGCCTGGTACAAAAATCTCAAGTGCATTCAGCATTTCAAAGAGAACTTATAATATGTTTTACTATGTAGAGAAAATATATTTTTTTTAGAATATGGATTGGATGAAGATAATTTAAGTAAGGAGGAAATGGTAGATTTATTAAAAGCTCTTAAGTATTCAAAATCATCAGTTCAAGAAGAGGTGTCATTAAAGCGGGTAAATTATTAATTTTTATTTATTTTTGTCCTTTACTACTACGTACTTATTATACTTTTAATAAGTAGCTCATGTTTTTTACATAGCTTTAGTTTTGCTACGTACTTTTGAGAATTTATCTATTGGTTTTGCATTGGAATAAAATCTATACAAGTGCTGTCAAGCAGGGTTACTTTGGTGAAATAAATAAAACTAAAATCTACCACATTGTACAGATTTAATTATAATAATTTTGTATCTGTTTATTAACTGTATTAAGACACAAGGACACAGTGGTGGTTGTTTGGTTGTTAAAGATTATAGATAAGTTTAATATAGACAATGGATGTTAGTTCATGTGTTTCTTCTAGTTTTAAAATCTAGTTGTAGTAGTACAATTTCCATCTATCTAGTAATTGAAAGTCATTGTATTTGAAATTTTACAGGCAGACGACATTAATTGCAAAACACCTCCAAAAGTTATATTGAAGAGGAGATATTTAAATGTAAAAGACAGACGCATGCCTTGGAGCCTTTTTCCCAACCCGCTCACACCAGCTGAGAAAGCGAGAACACTAGCTGCATACATAAAAGTAATGTCATTAAATAATTATCGTCAAGCAAGACAGTCTGTGAATTTAGTTTCTTGGCCATTGCCAATACAGATTGTTGAGTCCACAAGGGTACAGCCGCTTCGATCTACGAGGAGTGGTCGCTCTGTGCCGATTTACACCGACTTTGATGATGATTCCTCTGATTTTGATCAAATAATCACGAAAACAAGGAAAAGAAAAACATCAAACAATGACCAAAATGAAGTTGCCAACACAAAAAAGGGTTTAAGTTTAAAACGCAAATTGCAGAAAGATGAAAACATGAGGCCAATAAAAGAAGCCAAAATCATTGAAATACACAAAACTGAAGCAGATAGTCACGATGAAGACTGAAATATAACTAGGGTTTAAGAAATTAGAAGTACCGTTATGTGCATGTGTGTCCATTTTTATTACTTACTAGCTGAAGCCCGCGACTTCGCGTGGATTTAGTTTTTAAAATTGCGCGGGAACTCTTTGGTTTTCTGGGATACAAAGTAACGTATGTCACTCTCCAGATCCTCAACTATACCTATGCAAAAAATCACGTCGATCAGTAGCTCTGTTGCAGCGTTATTGAAGGACAAACCAATAAACCAACAAACAAACACGTTCGCATTTATAGTATTAGTAAGGAAGTAAGGATTAACTTTTGCCCACGACTTCGACTCCTTGAGTTAGGAGAAGAGCTAGGTATAGATAGTTTAATACATATATGTGCGAGCGACGCTGTGTGAGTGCGAATTTTTTTAATGTGCGTGAACTCTTTCTATTCCTTCATCGTAATCCTTACTATCCTTACTAATTATAAATGCGAATGAGTGTTAGTTTGTTGGTTTGTCCGTCAATCATGCAGCTATGGAGCAGTGGATCAACATGATTTTTTGCATAGGTATAGTCGAACACCCGGAGACTGACAAAGGCTTTTTATCTTGAAAAAAAGGTTCCCGGGGGAAGTCGCGGGCAAAGTCGTAACTAATAATTGTGAGAGGACCTAATTTGGCAGAAAATGTTTCTCGTAATAGTCATTCAGACGTATGTACCTACTCCATGGTAGGTAGCGACACGTACGACATACGCCGCGCGCACAAATGAGTTGATATAAGTATAATATTTTTATTTGTATCATATTATAATATTTTGTACTTGAGGCCACCCAGGCGAAGCCAGGGCTGATCTGCTAGTCGATAATAATAAAAATAGCGATAGTCTTAATTCAGACTGTTTATTCTCTATTGTTAATTTATTCTAGAAAATACTTTGCATAACTAGTTACTGTAAATAATAAAGCTTGAAATATTTGAAGGGAATACTGCCTAGCAATAATTAATTAAATTTTAGCCCTAAAATAACTGTAACAGAAAAATTTAAATTATTAATTGTAATAAAATAATACGAGTACGTACCACGTACGTATTATTTTATAACAATTAACTATGTCATTAAACCACGAATCAAGTCTAAAATCTTTAGTTAAATTATTAATTTTATATACACGTAAATTAGAAAAATTAAAACTTTTAAGAGAACGTAAAGTTCGGTAACTTCAAATACATAAGTTGATTCCTAATAATGTTTTTAATTATTGTAATGTCATTTACCTATAGTAGCGGGTTTCATTTACAATATTTACTAAGTAGGTATGTCTTTGAAATGTGAAGACCATCGTAATTAGCCTAAATTCAGTGACATTGAGCCCTAAGAACAGACATTCAGCGTCGACTTTGTAGTGCAGTCTTTCAACCGACCCTGAGACGGAAAATTACGAATCCGAAACCAGCCAGTCAGGGTACTTGGGTAATATACTTTTACGCAGACGCATTGTTATAGACAAAGACTTGGTCCAAAATAAAACAAAAATGTGCCAAGAAACATTATATTTATTATTATCTATAACACGAATAAAACAAAGCCATTAGTCAGTTAGTTGATCTAAACTTTTGGATCCTTTTTTCTTAACCGTAGCTTCGATGAGGGACGGCGACGCTTTCTTCAAGTCGTAGGCCCAACCGATGCGCGCAAACAAGTCTATGTACAAGGTAGTGATGTTCAAGAAATACGACAGCTCTGCCGCCTTGTAGTCCCACGGGAAGGTGTGATGGTAGTTGTGCCAGCCCTCGCCCATTGCGAATATTGACACTTTCCAGTTTTCAGCAGGCATTATGTTACTAAGACAAGTATACAAAGGAATTTAAATTTCAGGCTCCAAAATACGAAATGTTTTTTTTAAAAAGAGCAGCCAAGCTGAACTTGACCTATATTCTCCTTTCCCCTCCGAATAAGAGGAAAGCTTGTGCTAGTAGTGGGTACGACAATAGTGCAGCGGGTGGGGTTCGAATCTGCGACCTTTGAGTTTTTATTCTGCACCTTTCTTACGACTTCGCATGCGCAGTGTTGAGCACTGTGGTCTTAACATAGAAGGTTTTGGGCTTAGATTAAGGTATGAATATTCTTAGGTTTTGGGTAATAAAAAAAGGGATAATTTCTCCTGTGTCTCTGGTCTGGTTTGGTTAGGCTAAATAGTTACCACCCTACCGACAAAGACATGCCGCCAAGCGTTTAGCGTTCTGGCACGATGGCGTGTAGAAACCGATAAACCTACGGGTTTATTAGTAACTAGCTGATGCCCGCAACTTCGTCCGCGTGGATATGGGTTTTGAAATCCTTCAGGAACTCTGATTTCCGGAATAAAATACTTTTTATGTCACTCTCCAAGTTCTCAACTATACCCATGCAAAAAATCACGTCTATCCGAAGCTCTATTGCAGCTTGACCGAAGGTCAAAGAACAAACATACACACTTTCGCATGTATAAAATTAGTAGATGTTTTCTGCTATTTATTGACCTTTTAAAACAATTTTTAGCGAGCAAACGAGCAGGCGGTCCACCTGATATTAAGTGATTGATTACCACCACCCATGAACCTTTGTAGCACCTGAGGCACCACCAAGGCGCTGCCGGCTTTTCAGGAATGTGAATAAATAATACTTAATCCATCTATTGTTGTCCGCCTCTTGAATGACCCTATGTTGTTATTTTGATTGTAGGTAGGCAGCGAATGAATTTTCATTCGCTATAGGTAGGTACATAAACTTACATATCATAGGGCTTGTTTCCCCAGAGATGTGCAAAACTGTTCACAGACCAGGTGAAGTTGAGGCTGCACATGTATCGTACAAACGTAGAAGACAGGGCCATCTCACAGGATTCATTCCAAAATATTATTTTAGCGATAGTCGGTAGTATGAAACATATTGTTATTTTCAATAAACCGAAATATCTGAAAGGTAAGATTATTATATAAGTAAGAATAAAATTTTTAGGAGTCTTATCAGCTTTATTTTGAATACAGTTGAAATATTAATAATTAGGTATGCTATGCAACCAAGGAAGATGCATGGATATGGCCTAAGTAGGTACGCCTTGAAAATATCGAACGTACTAACCGTCCATGTCAAGTTGGCAGTCGTCGACCGTTACAAAATGACGTCATACCGTACCGTTGACAAGAAAATAATAGTTGTATTTTTACTGTAACCACAACTATGACGGAAATTTTCTTTTCTGGCAATGCTTTTCATGGCAATGACATCTTGAAAGTCTAAAAGGCGTAAATTTTAATTTCTTATTTTTTTCCGCTTGAAAAATGTCTAAGTTAAGTCTAGCTATAGCGCTATACAAAACTTTTCCTTTTACTCATCGATGAAGATACGCTATCAATACCTAGTAACCAAAAAAAAAAAACTAATTCAAAGTTAACAAAAACATTCAAAACGTAACAAAAATAAGACTTTGAGCAAGCGGGACGTTGCTATCTATACTAAGCGGGTCTGACTTGAAGTGCGGTGCGGGAAAGCGCGGGGCGAGGTAGCGGTCAACTTGACGTGGACGGGTGGTAGTTAATAGATATTGCTATCGACTTACTTTGTATGGAACTTGACGACTGGGTCGTTGAGAATATCGCTCATGTCAAGTTTATTGCCCTCTTTGACGACCAGTGGGTGCTTTTTCATCATGAGCCAGCCAACGTGGGAGAAGAAGAAACCTCGGCGCGAGTCGTGGGGATCCGCTGTGGTTTCAGACATTTTGTGGTGGACACGATGGTCTCTCACCCATTCAAATATAGTGTTCTAAAACAAGCTTATTAAAATAGAATAAAAACCCGACTGCTTTAAAGAATATCAACTAAGTAGTTAGTTAACTATGTCAAATAGCCAGTGCCACTCGGGATGATGAAAGGATTCAAACGACACCCACCCCATACATTCAAATCCTGTTCACACATTTAAATGTTTCTAGGTGATTCCCGCGACTGCGTCGTTCGAGTTTTTAAAATCGCACGAGAACTCTTTGATTTTCCGGGATAAAAATAGCCTATGTCACTCTCTATACAGGTATACTCGTATAAAAAGTAGCATATGTCACTCTCCAGGTAATCAGGTATACTCGTGTAAATATACGTCGCTCAGTTGCTCGGTTGCTGCATTATTGAAGGATAAACCAACAAACAAACACACTTTTGCATTTATGATTAAGGAGTAGGTACGGATGGTGGCATAAAGAAACTCACATAAGTTTATTACACGCCTTTTTTGAGCTGTCGTGTAGTTATTTAAGTAGAAGTACCTACTTATCTAGGCCGTTAATCCGTTAAAATAGGTTAAAGACTCGCGTTAGTCCGTTAAAATAGGCGTATTGTGTGCGTTTCAGGCTTAACGGTACCTAATCAGTTAATCGTACCTGCCCAGCTAAGGAAAAGCAGAACATCAATATTATTCTGAGTGGCAACGTTGCCTTGAATGATCTATGGGTCCAGAATCGATGAACGCCCGCAGTTACACCGAAGCCGCTCATTCCTCCAATAAAAAGTTCTGAAATAAAAGATACAAGTTGAAAACCAACTTTTTTCGACCCGAAGGTCCAATTCCCTAATATCCCATATGCGAGGTGAACAGCGCGTATTTGTTTTTTTGAGATGTGCTATTTGACACTGAAGTGAGTGTACGACATCTGCCTACAAAAAATTGCAAAAACCAAGATTTTCTCCAAAATTTTGATTGAATAGTATTACGTACTATGTTTGCATTATTGTAATATTTTTTCTGAAATGTGTTTTTGATGATGTTGCATCACGAATTTTTACATCTTGGTTTTAGAATGCCAAATAAATATAAGCCGAAAGGCTGATAGGGGCATGGCTGATAGGGTCCAAAATGACCCGGCATTTGAAGAACACAGAGATGAAAAAATAATGAGAAAAAGAAGAAGCCTAAAAATAAAGTTTTTTTTATATTATACCTACATATGTATGTTATTATTATTGTTTTTTAGGCTTTTATTTATTTATTTGGACAACCAAAATTGTTACATTTCTTAAAGTACTTAAAAAATTACACCGAAACATAATTAAAATGCACAACTATTGACGGTGTCACAACGTTTGCTAAAAAAATTAAACAAAAAAGAAAGCGTAATACAAAAAAGTTTTAGGTATGATATATGTGTAGATTTAGTGTGTACCTTTTATGTAATTTATATAAAATTGTTGCACCTTCCCATATCCCTCAATAAATATTTTAGTTAGTAAGGTTGTCTGGAGGAGAGCACTTAAAGCGATAAGACCGCCTTTGCGCACTTAATGGACCTACATTTAAAATAAAATAAAATAAAATAAATAGCCATTTATTCCCAAGATTGTTAGGTACATACATATTTAAGTCATATACATTATTTCATTATTAATAAGTCAATTTCATTATTTTGTTAATTTGTCAAATATAATCAATTATTTCAATACAGTCAAATCATAAATTATAATTTATATTATTAGAAATAAATTTATTGTTTTAAATGTCAAATGTTGTTATTTTTTATTTGGGTACCCATTTTCGGGTAAAGGCCTCCTCCATCCTTTTCCACTTCGACCTCTCTCCAGCAAGCCTCGTCCACGTGGGCCCCGCGACATCCTCCAGGTCATCTCTCCATCGAGCGCGCGGGCGGCCGCGTGGGCGGATGTGGTCGCGCGGCCACCAGTGCAGCACGCGTTCGCTCCACCGGCCGTCCCTTGCCCGAGCCGCATGGCCAGCCCAACGCCATTTCAGCCTACATGCGAGCTCCGCAGCATCAGTCACCCCTGTTCTATCTCGAATCTCTCTGTTTCTTACGCGGTCGCTCAGCTTTATACCTAACATACTCCGTTCTGTCGCTCTTTGGAATACTTGTATTTTCTGTATAATTCTTTTTGTAAGCGCCCAGGTTTGGCAACCGTACAAAAGGGTTGGCAGGACTATAGAGTCCATTGCCTTCTTTTTCAGTGATAGTGGAATTTTTGCCTTAAAAATATGTTTAAGAGACCAACATTTATCTGTTTCAATTGTAAACATCAATTATTGTGTGTAGCAATAAAGAATTTTCTATCTATCTAAAAATAAAGAAGTTAGCTGGGTGAATATTATAATTTATAAATAAAGAACTACTAATATCTACAACTTACCAAACAACCAAGTTTGCCATTTAGGCATTCTCCCAAGTTTGAAAGTTGCATATAAAGGGTGTAATGTAGTTAGTATATGAAATAAAGATATGGTTAAAGAGTTTATCCATCGTATCGGTGTCACAAACCCCATCCGCTTTTCCCATCTTCTGACAGGCGCGAGAAATTTTGGATCGTTTTTCGGTATCGCTTCATCGAAGTAATCAACACCTTCGTGTACTGGATCGTTTCCATTGGAATTTTCACGAAGATCAAATTTTGTATCCCGCTCAATAGTGTTGTAGTTGTTATAAAGCAGCTTTCGTTTTACTAACACTTTCGTGACTGTAAGCGAGGGCGTCATTTTCTGTAATAATATAAAAATTCCATAAGGCATTAAAATTGGTTAAGTTAAGGTTTAAGGTAGGTACGGTTAAAAATTAAAACCGCATATGCTACACAACGCTTTAGAAAGCAGATTCTGCTGAGAAGAGCCGGCACGAAATTCAACAGTTTTTTTTTATTCGTTGACAAGATAGTCCTCACCTGCGATCTCACCTGAGGGTAAGTGACGATGCAGTCTAAAATGGTAGCGCGCTAACTTGGAACGGGTATGGCAGTGTAGATTCAACCCATACCCCCTAATCGGTTTGGTGGTAACTAGCCATGGCTAAAGCCTCCCACCAGACCAGAGCAGAGACAATTTAGAAATTTTAAATTCCCAAACTACCCCCGCCGGGAATCGAACCCGAGACCTCCCAGTTATAAGGCCACAGCGCTCACCACTGCACCAGGGAGGTCGTCAAAATTACATAATTAATAATATTAGGAGCAAAGTACCTACATAACTTATCTTAAGAGTAATTCAAGTTAATACCTACTATGATAGCTTGTATCTATATTTACTCATTGAGTTACAGTTATTGTAATCATAAAATCCAGTGGAATATTTAAGAACGCGATCAAGGTCAGAAAAGAACTTCAGTAAACGTCGTAAGCGCCTGGCTATGTTTGTCGGTTACGCATTTCTCCGAAATAATTTCTACGATTTTTTTTCGTGAAAGACAGCTAAAAAATTCTACTTGATATTGCAGACTGAATTATGCCCGCGACTTCATCCAATTCCCGCGGGAACTCGTTAATTTTCCGGGATAAAAGGTAGCCTATGTCCATTCCAAATTTCACCCAAATCAGTTCATTCTATGTGGCGTGGAGTAACAAACATACACACACACATACAAACTGTAATGTTTGTGTGAATTGATGTGATGTTTGGACTAAATTTTTAGGGTTCTGTAGCCACAAGGTGCCAACGACGGAACCTCTTGTATTCGGCACGGCACGGTACGATAGGGTAAGGATGCCGATATCATCAGATACTTACCATTTTTATTTTTGGCCATAAAAAATAAAAAATATTGCACGAATGACTATGAAAGTTGCAAATTAATAAATACCCTATGTATTTAATGAAGTTTATCTATAAAAGACCGTTTATTACTAAGTACAATACATTTTTTTATTATATCAAATAACATGAGAAAATTCAGAAATTACGTCTGAGGCAAATGGTCTTCTATTATGAGACTAAGATACGGCTGCGCGTACTAAACCCATTTGCTTGTTTCGCACTGCATTCACGGCCTGTATCACGGCATCTCGGTCCCAGGATTCCCTTTTGATCGGTGGCATCTCGAAAAAGGGATTTTTAAAAAGTCGTACTTATTGTTTTTTATCCTAATGTACCTATTATGATTTCTCATTTAAGAAGCCCTCCTGTGTCTCATTTTAGGAAAACATCTACATACAAAATGGTTGCCTATTCTTGGCAAAGAAAATGCAACTACTACAAATAAAATTAATCATATAATTCATGGAATGACAGTTAATTGTGTAATCATAAAGTTGTAACATACCTCGTAAGTTGGTGACAAAAATTTTGTTTTGTGCTTCCGTAAAAACCCGCACGTACAGAAAAAAACTTCGACTCGAACTGGGAACCACTAACACACATTCCGATCTGATGCCACACGGCTTCTGGCGACAGTAGCGCTAAAAACCAAAACCTAACTATCTCATATTTTGACTAACTACTATCTCATATTCGGCATCCTTACGCTATTTAAAATAATAATAACATAATTTACAATTAAAAAAAAAAATTACTTACTGAGCATATAATTTTAACGAACAATCATTCACAATATTTAAAAAATAACATCACTATGAATCACGAGAAACGTGTGTAGTGCGTGGTAATGTAATTTGATCACAGTATAATTGATTACTGTAGACAAATCATATGGCAAAGTGAAAAAATGCATTTCGGTCACGTTTCAAGCAGTACGTGTCAAGTTTCGTATCTACCTATACTATGTATATCGGATTATATTAACATCACGTAAGGGCATTATCTTATAAATGCCTGATCCAATATTTAGGTAGGTATATTTTATATATTTTTAACTGGCTCGCTAGTTCCATGGATTACTAATTCGGCGGCGGATCATCACGAATTCCATCCTGATTAAGAGTTCCCGCGGGATTTTAAAAATAAAATCCACGTGGACGAAGTCGCGGGCATTAGAAAAGTAATTTCTACCACCGGTTCAGAAAGCCAATTTTGCTGAGAAGAGCTAGCAAGAATTTAAAAACTAAGCTTCTGCAATAAGATCTCTTTGTACGCATTAAATTAGGAAGTGCCCAATTCTTAGGTACAAGTACAACAACTCCATGATAATACCTATCTACGTCATATTTACATTGTAGGAAAATGTACAATAGGTACTACAGACAAGCTACAGACCTATTGTACATTTTCCAACGACGGAACAGGATTTAGGAACATAATAACAATTAATGTCAGAATCGTTGAAAATTGTATCGAACATACAATGTTTCTAATAAATCAAATCAAACAATTAATCAATAGCTCTTTGTTATTATCAAATAACAAAGATAATATAGAATTAATCAAATAACAGTAGTTATAGTAACAGATTTCGGGGTAGGACGTACTTTAAACACTTTGAAGTCCGATTTATCAAAGCTTGTAACATAATAGAGTAGGGGCCCGCAAGTCTGTGCGGTTCACTAATAAATCCCAATAAGTCAACGAAACAAATAAAAATGTCTGTTTTATGGATCAATTTAATATACGTTTAAATTACGATTAAAATAAATAATAAATATGTAATTTGTTATCATTTCAAAATTGCATAATATATTTAATTAATTGTGTCTCATGTAGGTACGCAGTGTGTATACTTTAGTTTTATCGGTAAACACAGGCAATAGCTTTGAAAGCTTAATGGGCAAGGGGAGGACTGAAACGGTATATTGACGGTTGAAACTTGAAACCCTTTGAAACCCCACTCGTAGCACTATTTGTGTGTATTTGACATTGTGTGTTTGATAAAGTTTTCAATACAATATTCTGTCATTAATTATTGTTGAATGTTATTCTCCAATTGATATTCTTAAAAAAAATGCCCAGTTAAAAAATGACGATGAAGCGAGGACGATATCTTTTCGCTTGTATATTTTTATTTATTTATGGAGGTGTCGATGTCAATGCAATATGCTCCACGGCTCTTGTGACGTCTTTGGGTTTCGTGGTAGAGTACGCGGTATGGCGCGGTTGGCATCAGGTCATAATTCAAACACCACATAATGACGCAGGTAATTTTCTTTAAAGTAAATATAGAGATAGCGCACTACATATAGCGACTATATAGTGTAATTTTACCTGATGGTAAGTGAAGACGCAGCCTTAGATAGAGCACACTTGCCTAGAAAATATCTATTCACTCTTTAAAGGTACCCAAGCTATTGTATAAAAGAAGCACTTAAAAGACGGACAACAGATTTTTTTAGGCTGATGATTTAAGATGATGATTTTCATGATGATGATTATGATGAAGTTATAGTTAGTCGGAAAAGCAAGAGCTGGAAGGGAATTCCAAATTTTTACAGTGCTTATTTTTTTTGTATACACTATAGGCACACGCTTGACCACTATCACACCTGATGGAAAGTGATGATCAATTATTATTTTCTTGTCAGCGTTATTTTGGAACGGTCGACGACGGCCAACTTGACTTGGAAGAGTAATAGTATATAAACTTTATTCTTGTTACTTCTCTTACAGACTGTTATTGGGCAACGTTACGTCTGGTGAAGTGTCTCGCCGTGAATGGGGTTGCTTCAGCGGTAAATGTAGACAAGAAAGCTGGCACGAGCTCGTCCCTTGGTGTTGTAATCCTCGCACCAACACTTCGAGGGATTGCTAGCAAAAGTTTAACATCTGTAATTGATCAGGTATTACGTTGTAGAAGCATCAAATGATCGTTTAAGGCCCTTAGGACGTCTTCGCTGCAAAACCGTTGCAATGATCGATAGGGATTACAGACAAATGCATAGTATACTGCTTTAAGACAGGCAGTTTCGCTGCTCTCAAACAGAAGATGTGGTCTAAACTCTGCGAAATGTTATTTACAGCAGAAAATTTCGGAAAGCTAATATAAAATACCTACCTAAATACTCGTATTAAAAACTACGGGGAGTCTGGAGTTCTTATTTCAGGCACGGGAATCTAACTACTCGGTAACAACGTGCGTTTGAAGCAATTAAATATTATACTGTCTTGTTTTAACGGTGAAGGAAACCTGCCTGGTTCCTGAGAGTTCTACAGTCATAATTTTCTCGAAGGTGTGTGAAGTCTGCCAATCCGCACTTGACCGGCATCACCGTGAACCACAAGGGTGGACTATGGCCTAAACTCTTTTCATATTAAGTCTGTGTCCAGTAGTGGGCTGGCGATGGATTGAGATTATGATGTTGATGTTGATGATGCTGATGATGGCTATTTTTATGCTTTTATTATAAAGTAGCTTTTACTTACAACTTCGTTCGTGTGGTTAATTTTTAAAAATCCCGTGGGTACCTACCTGTTGTTTTTCCAGGATAACAGGCAAAAAATCACATCAATCCGTTGCTGCGTGTTCGAAGGACAAACCAACAAACAAATCGCTGCTTCAGAACTATAGAGCCACATCTCAAAATTTTCAAAATTCACTTTTATTTCAAAAATAGGGCCATAACACGAAGACATTCGTCAAAATCGGCCTTTAAATTACAATAATTTACGCGTAAGCCAAAAAAGCAGAAAAACTAAATAAAAATTTTCAATCTGCTCTCGTGAAAAAACTTAAATTTTGAGATGTGGCCCTTTAGTTCTGAAGCAGCGAAATACACTTTCACATTATTTTATAATATTAGTATTAGCATAAGGATTAATAGTAGTATAAGGACTTAATCCTATTGTTTTAGTTGAACCAATGGGAAATGAATACACCCTCCCATGACTGGCTGGTTATGGTCAAATCAGTGGCAGACTTTAAAATATTAAGTAATGTTTTAAACGCAACAGCTCTTCGATTTGATCAGAATATTGTCTTGGGTATAGTTGATGGAGATGATCAGACATCGAGAAATAGTTTTAATCTTTGCGACCACAACTTTGTTTACAAAAAGAACATTGGAACATCGCAAAACTATGGAAAAGAGACTAATTCACGTGTTACCAATAATGGCATAATCTTTCTTAATGATTCTTATTCAGAAAATGAATACAACTTTTACCATGGAAAAACAGAATCCGAGAGAAATTATTATCGAACGTCAGAAAGATTTAAAAATATTACCAAGAATCAGAATTACAAGGCGTTGGAAAAAAGTTTGCCATTATTACGATCGGGAATTCTAAATTACAATTTTTCAAGAAATTTTGATGTTGTTAATGCTAGTCATTTTAATTTGAAAAGTACTGTACAAGAGTGGAACAATTCAAATAACATCAATGAAACAGATTTCAATGTGTATGTTGTACAGTGTTTTAAAGTACGTATTAATTCGACGCTGTATGTAAAAAATTTAGGTAAGTTGGTAAGAGACAATCGTTAGGTGGTCAAGTCTAGTGCAACCAACTAAAATATTAACCACTTTTTGGGTTTTGCTAGACTCAGATAAAAAGATTGATTTCTTATTATAAATTACAGGTGCATGGAGTGTTATGCGATCTATGTCATTAGTGGATATTCCGTACCCGGTAGAAGCACGTAATTTTATGGGTGAGAAGTTTATAATTGGAAGGTGCAACTCCTCTGCAGAAGGGTCGACTGGCCTGGACGACGATGGGCCTTCTGCGCCAGAGTTGCTGAATGATATTCTTCAGTTTCTGGCTTTGAGACTAAACGCTACGTAAATAAAAAATAATAATGTTAATTATGTTAAAGCACATACACACATAGTATAGTAGGTAGTTAATTCTCTAGAAACTTCTAAACTACTTAGTGCTTACTGTAGCATGATGCTCAGTGATCTTCAATTGAAATGGAAAGTTTGAATAAGTTTGTATTTATTTATTTATTTTGTATCAAAACCATAGCTAAAGAATAGACTTAAATAAAGGACATGAATAAGGATAGATTATTATCTCTAACGAAGAGATTTCTTCCAGAAGTCATTGATCGTTTTACTAATCTGATCAATTACAAAAGATTTCTTTACTCCAAATCTTTAAATTTGAAAAATGTATAAAACTGGATAACTCTAATTTTTATTTAAAACATTATTTTGCACGTAACAACACACTACATGGTCAACTAAACTATGCACTAGAAAGTAGAAACACCAGCTCCAGTTTTTCTAACCCTTCGTCAAAATTTCCAAAAGACTCTCGGGCCATGTATTTTATAGGTCCCTTACACGATATTACGGCAAGCTTGGATTCCGCACATACGAAGGCGCTTGGACCGGCCTCCTCGGGGCTTTAATGGACCATTCCGTGGACATAGCGCTAGAGCCAGTCACAGCGATTGCCCCACAACACCAGGATATGGATTTCATATTTCCTATAGCTGATACAATGTAAGTAATAGGTACAATGTAAGTAGGTACATCAGTTAGTCTTGGCGTCTTGACTATCACAAAGGCCACGAGTTGGTCTAATTGCATGAAATAGACCTGAATTTTGAAATGATGTTAATAATTCCAGGTGCAATATTTATATACGTCATCAAGAAACTTCAGCTGTTCGTGACATATTTCTAGCACCGTTCAGCTCAAAACTAATAGCTTGCGTAGCTTGCATGGCGATCGTGGCCGCCGTCGCCGTTGTCATTATCAGCAGAACCATCACAGCACCCTCGCAGGACATGAGACGCTTGAGCTGCATCGAGGGTATTATTTGGTCAATCGGAATTCTTTGCCAACAAGGTACTTTTTATTTACTGAATTCTTACGGTCAAAATTGCATATTGGACGGTCTTCTAACACAGCTGCTTATTTTATTATTTTACTAGCTGTTGCCCGTGACTATACACGTGGATTAAGGTTTTTTAATTTTCGTGAGAACTCTTAGAGAGTTCTCACGAAAATTAGATTTTGCAAGATAAAATGAAGCCTATGTGTTAATCCTGGGTATGAGCTGTCTCTGTTCCAAATTTCAGCCAAATCGGTTCGTTGTTGCGTGAAGATGTAAGAAACATCCATCCATACATCCATCTTCACAAACTTTCGCATGTATAATATTAGTACGAGAATAGGAGGATTTCTATTTCATTCCCAAGTAAACTCTAAGCGACGAATAAAGACAGTTTGATGGATTGCCAATAGAAAAATCTCACATCGTTTTTATTAGCAGTTAGCATTGAGTGAGTATGCGTATAATCATTACTCTTATTGTTAGTGTTAGTGTTGTTTTTACAATTATCTGCCATTTTAGTTTCAAATAGGTAGGTAATATATTTGTCGACTGTATTTTCTAGGCAAAAACAACAATGAAAATTTCGGCGTGTACCTATACATATATCTTTATAGGTGGTACACGGACACCCCAGAATCCGGCTGCCAGTGTTCTCCTCATCGTGTGCTTATTCTTCGCTCTGGTCACCTACAACGCGTATGCAGCCTTCATCACTTCCGTGCTGTCTGTCCGCGTGGCCAGCGTGGGGTCCCTGTCGGACGTGCTGCAGTCAAATATGAAGATTGGCTACGTTCGCAATGGAGCTGACCAAATGTACTTGATGGTAAACAAGAAAAGAGTTTCAAAACTGTAACCCGACTACGAATATATACCTAATATAGTTAAAGCTTCAATAGCCCAACGGTTAAAGGTGCGGACTGCAGACTGAAAGGTCGCAGGGTCGAGCCCCACCCATTGCAGTATTTACTCACCCACTCCTAGCATAAGTTTATCGCTTATTTGGAGGGGAGAGGAAAATATAAGTCAAGTTCAGCTTGGCTAATATTCTTTAAAAAAAATTGGGCTGTAACATTCGTCTAATATTTTTTGTTTTTTCATTTCTGGTTGCGAATGTTGAAATAAAAATAACAGAATAGCCAAAAAATAGAAACAGCTACGGATAAATGGAATAAATAAAGTTTGGATTTTTCAGTCAACTAAAGACGTGCAGCTAAATGCTTTCTACATCCGCGGTTATTCTGAGGCGGAAAATTTAGTATCTTCAGCTGCAGAGGGCTTGGAGAGAGCTGCCAGGCTGGACTACGCCTTTTTCGCTGGTCAACGAGTGGCTCGATCTACTCTCAGGTTTTTCTCTATACAATTAAAAAATTACAATTTAAAAAAGCCTCAGTAGCCCAGTTAAAGGTGAAACTGAAAACTGAAAAGTCGCAGGTTTGAATCCCACGAATCCCGCCCTTTGCACTATTGTCGTACCCACTCCTAACACAAGCTTTCCGCTTATTTGGAGGGGACAGGAGGATATTAGTCAACTTCAGTTTAGTTTATGTTTAAAGTGTGTTTGTTTGTTGGTTCTTCAATAAAGATGTAACAGAGCTACGGATCGATTTGATTTTTTGCATGAGTTGTCTACTAGTTGTGATTTTACTAGAATCGAAGCTAGCTAGTAGAGAATAGGTATGTAATTAACTCACACCGTCTTTCTAAGTTCAACTGAGTGGATATATTCAAGGATTAGCGGAACTATTCTCAGTTGCGAACATCGGAACCACATAGAACATAGCTTATGTTAGTCAAAGGTGGAACTAAAAGTCTCCGGGTTCCTGGTTCACTAAACAAACTCGTTAACGAGGCTAAACCTGCCCCTCCAGTGATGCAATAAGCTGCCTAGCGAGAGATGCGTTGTCTAAATGCAGAATATTCAATTTCGCAAAAATACACCTGAATTTTATTTTTGTCCGCGACTTCCTTTGTCTGGAGCAGGGTTTTTAAAAATTCTGTTGTGATCCCTCTGTTTTTCCGAAATAAAAGGCTATGTTATTTTTCAAGTTCCTCGTCAACCCATGCAAAAAAATCACATCCGTTACTTCACGTCACGTTGATGATGATTGAAGAACAAACCAAAAAACAAGCACACTTTCGCATTTATAACAAGTAAGGACATTGCAGCTTTCAATTTTCCGAATATTAAGACCTTTTTCCTTATGGCAGGTCTCTCAGCCAAGCCCGCGGTCGCTGCGACCTGCGCGAGCTGCCGGTGCAGTCCACGCGTGCACAGCTGGCATTTCCTCTACCTTCACGCTCTCCGTACGCTCGACCTATCCTCATGAGGTATGCTAGTGTATCTCTTGCTATTAATTTAATTTCGTTTTTTATTGTTATTATATAAATGGAATTATAAATTCGACCATTTAGCCGGAGCCTTTACGCAGACTTAGTACTGAATATATTCTGCCACTTTCTGCGGGAGGTGAGGTAATCACGTACAGCACACATTTACTCACTTCCGCACACTCTTGTAAAAAACTTAATGTCTCTATGAACGCACACTAACTCAATAGCTGTCGCACTTACAAGCTGAACCGTACGTTTGTACATGTACTTCGGCAAAGGGGAATGCGTGCGCTTGCCAAGTCCTGGCTAAATGGTCGAAGAATTATAAGCTGAGCCCCAAGTCTGCTATTTTACATGTCATTGTCATTGAACCGCAATGTAATTACAATTCATTTATCATTGGTCCAAAATTTCGTAGTCTACTAAATTCACAATGGTTGTTCGATTTCTTATAATTGGATTGTAATTCAATGATACCTCGGTATTGCCATTAGCTTAAAAAGCGTTTGCCGAAATGAGTTCCAAAAAAAACTACATATTAAAACGTTTATTTAAGCTAGATTCAAAGCTAGATGTGTCAGTGGCAAACCATCGGAAAACAATTGAACTACAATTGCAATAGCAGACTTGGGTCCCTGTTAGTAAAAGATATAGGTAAATGTAAAAAAAGCCCACCAGCAGCCAAGGCGGTCTTTTTCTCGACTTGTGTAAGTAAACTCGCGGTGGAAGTCTGTTACAGCTGCGCAGCGGCGCCGTGCTGTCGCGCTTGGAGGCCGCGCTGGTGCCGGCCATGCCGCAGTGCACGCCGCCCTCGGGCTTCGCCTCCGCCCGCGCCGCTGACGTCAAGACCGCGCTCTTTGTGATTCTGGCGGGACTGTTCACTGGCTTATTGCTAGGCAAGTCTCTCCCTACCACCAATTAGTGGTGGTAAAAACGCATCTTTTTTAAAACTGGATCATTTGTATCTGAATCAGTCCTAAGATTGTAATCAATGAACCGCTTCATTTGAATCATTTAAATCATCGATTCTCTATAACTAGAGCAGAAAATATATGCGATTAAATGAAATATTGTTAAGATCATATAAGAGTATATTGCATACTTGACTCAATTTCGGGAAAAAATGTCGAATGGTGGGTTTTACAATCATCGATTCACTTTGAGTTTGGTTGCTACAATTTGACGATTGCAAGATTTAGAAAAAAATGTCAAGTTTTTATTCTTGCAGGAATTGGCGAATATGTTTGGAAAAATCGGAGCAAATACAACCGTACCTTGAAGAAGCCTTTCCAACGTTTTTTTGATACATAATAATTTTTAGATATTTACAATTTACATCTAGTTACAGCTATTTCATAGGACTCACGTTATTTTCAAGCAGTTTTTAAGTTGATTTTATCTATAATTACAAGCCTACCTTACGAGTATATACCTTACCTCTATAGAGGTAAGGCTTGCATGTATACGTTTTTAAATCACAAGCCCATGCTACTCACTTAAAGTTTGTCACTAAATTTAGTTCAGACTACGTAAGTTTTTGATCACGAGGCGAGCAATTTTGTAAGTAAAATCATTGTTCAGAAATATTTCCTAGCTAATAAAATACTCGTGCCTTGACCAAATCCCTCGTATCTTCTATTTTACTAGACTAAACTAGACTTTGGAATAAAAACACTATATTAATGTATAAACTATATTTAATTTTATCATCATTATAATTTTAAGAAGTGGTCTTTCTCTAAAGCCTGCTGGCTAATAGCGTCTTCTATGCATGCGGATAACGGCTTTTTAGTTCTGGCTGCTACAGCTAAAGCCTTATGTAGTGTATTTGTTTGTAAGGTGCAAAGATTTGTAGCTTCACCCAATGCGGCAAACACCCGAATGAAAGCAGTTGAACAGCCACTTCCTGAAATATAAATATTATAAAGCATTAGGTACTGCCATAGAGGTCGGACGTTCTAATAAAATTACTGTAGAATTAGGTACTGTAGGTAAAAGATTGCAGAAGCATTGATCATATTTGTGTGGACTTAGGTAAATAAAACTTGAAAAAATATGTAAGTATTTTCTTTTCTTTCTCCAATTGAATCCTACGGGGTAGAATTTTCAAATAATTATGTTGTTTTCGTGAAATTAGTGTTATTTTATTTAAAAAAAAACACAAATACCAATCAATTTTCATGGGTGTTCCCTGAAAATTTCGCACTTTTTTTACAAAGAATATTAACCACCCTGAAGTTGACTAATATTCTCCTTTCCTCTGCAAATAAGCGGACACCTTGTGTTAGGAGTGCAACGGGTGGGGATCGAACCGGTGACGTTTCAGTTTTCCGTCCGGACCTTTAATCGTTAGGCTATTGAGGCTTCTAAAAAATTTGCATCCCTTAATTATCTCCCTGGGGGTGGAAGTTCCAAAATATGTCGTTTTTGTTGACACACATAAAAATTTTATGAATCTAGCTTCATTAGTTTCGATGTCAATGAGTCAGTTAGGACAATAGACATCAACAGTGTTAAATTACGAATTCTAGCCTTAATAAGTATTTTATATATGTAGGAACCCTTATTTACCATCACCATTTCCGTTTCGTACGATTTTATTTGTACGCAAAGGACCCCTTATGTACCTACCTACATAAGGCACATTAAAGAACCCGTCCATTTTTCCTCAGATACCTAAATAACAGAAAACATTTCGAAGAAACTCGTAACCATGAACACGTGTAACGGAATAATATATTGCATATCAAATGTATATGGAATAACAAAAGAATAAAAGAATTACCGTAAGTGCCGTATTCTCCAGACTTGTAGTCGCTTGGGTACACATAGTGGTATTCAGGCCAGTATGTCTTAGAGAGGAGGAAAACTAAATTTGTATCTGGAGGGTACCTGAAATGTGATTTTATTTTCATATATTTTATTAGGGCACTATCACATGAACTGCAGGTGTGCAGTTGACACGTATGTCATGTCTCTGCAAAATTAAATTAAATTATCTAAAAGGAAATCTTACTTTTCGCCTTCCTTG
This sequence comes from Hipparchia semele, assembly GCA_933228805.2. NCBI lineage: Eukaryota > Metazoa > Arthropoda > Insecta > Lepidoptera > Nymphalidae > Hipparchia > Hipparchia semele. The sequence goes on along the minus strand of OW121717.1, from coordinate 3,600,338 downwards.
AGACCCCAAAGGCAAACTCCACTCTCCAGCAGCCACGACGCGTGGAGAACAATGGCATAGCGCAGGAAACCAATCACGAACACCGCGCTCAGGATGGAGTCATTCCAATACTCGAGAGGCGCATTTATCGGCAGCAGAAGAAACAGCACTGCGTACATAACCCAATAGAACCTGGAAAAAATTTTGATACGCTTATCTAGTACCTACATTATCATTAGATGTTCATAATTCCCTTATTTATTTGTGAACTAATAGATGCCCGCAGGATCTCTTTGATTTTCCGGGATAGCCTATGTCACACTCCCGGCTCTCAACGATACCCATGCAAAAAATCACGTTGATTCGTTGCTTTGTAGCGGCGTGATTGAAGGGCAAACCAACAGATAGAGTATGTCACGTTGTAACTAGGGTTGCCAGATTTTTTTTCAGCCTATAAGGGACAAATGGTTAAATGGGCAAAAAAATACGGGATTTCAGTTTTTTAACCGGGACAAATAAAAAACAAAATTATTTAGTGTCATTTTTTATTATTTTTTATATTTTTCCGAGGATCCAGTCAGTTTTAACATTGTCATTCTGACACTAACACTGTCATTGGTCGATGCGGGCTGCGAGTGCAAGTTATCGAGACGAGTACGTTTTACGAACGTTGCGTGTGTGAATACGTAGATCGATTTCATAATGAAAAACGACGTACGGTTCAAATACGGGACAGAGTCAGTCCCGCCGGGACATTTTAAACTATGCCTAAAATACGGGATGTCCCGGGAAATACGGGACGTCTGGCAACCTTAGTTGTAACATAAAGGGGGTACATTGCGTATCCCTTAGCTGGCTTAAAAGGTAAACAAATCGCAAAAAACGTTTCGAAAAAACGCGTAACCGACGAAAGTAGCCGGGCTCTTACGACGTTCTTAAGTTTGGTTGTTTCCCTTGTAGCACGATTTTATTGCCAGCGCGGGATCTATGCGCTGTACTTGGCACGTCGCTTACACTTTTCTGAGAAAAACAACTCGATTACCTATTAAGATATCTAAGGAAAAATACACCTAGTTAGTTATTCGTAGTATATAGAAAACTTTAAGTAGGTGCTCAATATTATTCTTTAATATTAAGTACCTACTTAAAGTTAAAGAGATCACGGTGCCGCGGCCGGTCAGCATGAATCATCCTTTTGTACTCGAATAAATTCTTTCTGTTTGTAAGATTGATGAAGTAGGCAAGTTTGTGATAGGATTTCTTTACCGATTTTTCTTTCTTTCTTTTAACTTTTTTTTGCAAACTTTCAAAAAGTTACTATCCGCCTTTGTAATGTAATTAATGGAATTTTGCGCTCTACGGTTAATTGTAAAAGAAAATAAAGGGAATTGCCGTTTTCATAATAATTATATTATTTAGAGAAAGGACAGGAAGTCTCAAGGTAGCCCTAACAGCAAAAGTTAAATAGGTGGACTGAAATTCAAAAGGCCGTAGGTTCTGCGTTGATTTAAGAAATACCAATGGAAGATAATAACCTACAAGCATTTGCCTGCGTCTTCATCCGCGTGGAGTATGGTTTTGTTTTGCCGAGATAAAAATTGTACTTATTATCATGTCCCTCTTTAAATTATTATTTATCTACCTAAATAAAACAACAAAAGAATCGATCTATAGCTCCGTTGCTGAATGATCGAAGGACAAACAAACAAACTAACACAAGTTCGTGTATCATATTTGTATGAATTTCCCTATTTTCTCTGAATCAAATTCTATAATTTAATTTTTCTTTTCGCACTACATCTACGCTCCGATGCGCTGTCAGGTCTGAACCGTCCTTTACGCACCATGGATTTCAAATTATAATCTATATTTCCTTAGTTGCGGTAAACAAGTGTAAAAATACGTCAGCGACGCGCTAAACACAGGTCAAAGCAGTATAGCCTATGATATAGTTTATGTATTCATCTGTGAGTATAGTACACTGTCAATTAAACCGTGCTACATTGTTATGTAAGTATATAATTATAAGTGCTATATATAATTCATAAGTACTTATATAATTATAAGAATATAAGTGAAAAACCTAACATAAAAAGGTAAGTTCCCGGCTTCGTTTGTTGGTTACACGTTTCTTCGAAACGTTTTCTACTATTTGTTATCTTTTAAATTGCCAATTTCACCAACGTCGAGTGTCATTTAACCGAGAAATAATAAGTAGGGCGTTCTGGCAGTTTTTGTATAGAAAATCTGCCAAAATATTAAATTTACGATCGGATAAGACTTATTTCACGTTGATGAAATGGGCCTTTACTCTATTTCTCCTTAGCTGTCTGGGCCGATTGGCAGTACTTTAATGCAGTAACTGTCAGAACGCCCAATTTATTCCTTGGTTAAACGTCACTCGACGTTGGTAAAATCGGCTATAAGTATAGAAAGTTTTACCTTTTTTGAAACATAACAACTGAATCTTTTTCAAGGTCTGACATATCAATGGTTTTCTTTAAAGATTCCTGATATTCGCTCAGCTTCTGTAGCCTAGTGAGAAAGTGTGCGTAGAGAAAGCCTTTTCTTGAATCGTACGGGTCGGCATCGGTCTTATAGTACGCGTGGTGAAACCTGTGGTTTTGGACCCAGTCGTAAATTGATCCCTGAAATAAGATAATTTCCATACGTCACCATAATAATGACCATTACTTCACTTCTACAATGGCATACTTATAAAATCCATTTGAAATAGTGTATCTGGTATATCGAGTGCATCGATGTATAAACCAGACCGAGTGTGTTTAAAGTTTAGAAACAACTGTAATCTGAGTGTGGAAAATTGGATATAACATCCGTTATATTGATTTTCTTCGTATAAAATGTAGCTTATAATAACGAAATGATTGACACCTCATTCATCAAAATTGGCTCAATAGCTTAGGCGCTATGAAGGAACATATTATGTTAATAGACACACATATTTACATACATATATGGACTATTTTAGCTAGAATATCTTCTTTTTGAGTGCCGTAGTCGAATAAAAATAATTTTATTTATTTTTGCCGTATTATTGTGGTATATCAACACATTTACGAGTATACTGGACAAAGTTGAATTCTATCGACATTGTAGATGGACTCCGCACGGTGTAGCATGATTTCATAAGTAGCCTCGATCGTCGCACGTGACCAGTCTGCGCGTGGAATAATGTGAATTCACCTTTTAATGTTGCACTTAAAAGTTGTTGTATCATTTTAAATTACTTACGTGGCCAGCTAAGGTTTGAAATAGCATTAGAACTATTTTTAGTTTTGTACTGGCGGTGTACGTGCTGTGAGCCCACAGTCTGTGGGAGCCTGTAGTTACTCCTAGTATGGCGACTGCTGACAGAAATAACACTGGAAAGATAAAATAACAAATCTAGGAACACGACAAGTTGTTTTATATTACTAGCAAGAAACTCTAACTCGACTACGCAAGATTGGGAAGATTGGACATAACTTCCATCATATTGATTTTGTTAGTGTAAAATGTATCCTACATAACCCGGATCAATACCGAATCGATTGACACCTCAGTCAATTAAATCAGTTCAGTAGTTTAGGCGCTATGCTATAGAACATACGTAAATAAGCACATACATACGGCAGTTGATCTTTCTCTAAATTGGATATACCTAGCTGGACTGCTATCTCAGTTATAGGTACTTCCCGCACTGGAAATCGAAACAAAGGATTGTGTTTGCAAGCCACCCACAAACGAGCCGATATCAAACGAGTCGCAATGATATTAAAAGAAAAAGTATTATTTCTTTGCTATAATCCTCCAAACCAGAAAAAATCTGTATGGCAAAACGCGCCGTATGCGCTGTACACCGTCGTTTCTCCTGGTATAGAAGAAACGCAGGCACAACACAACGCCAAGCACAACACAAACTCTTTCGACAAATGAGTTGCTATACAATGCAACCTTCACCATATCTCTAGCGCTTGATAAGGAAGAAGAAGAATCATACTTTTTTTTTATAATCTTTATTTACAGAGTTTAGTCCATACCCAACAAACAAAAATGTCATATAAGACAAGGCTTGTACGACTTTAAGTTGTATTGCAGTCTTACAATAGTAAAGAGATGACTACTAGGTCCTATAGACGTCTTCCATTTAACTTCTTAGTCGTGCGACTATATGTCATAATAAACTGGTCATAGCAACGTCAGCAAGACTAAACTACACGACGTTATATTACAGTTTTAACTATAACGTTAGTACGATAATGCAATAGTCATACTAACGTTACAGTCTAATAAACGGTTTCAACTAACCAAATTAGGTTATAGAAAAACCTGTATGTGACATTTATATAATGAAGCAGTTGTACACACGTTTTGAAAATGACGTTTGTAAAACAATCCCCCATTTTGTCTTACAACAGTTAACTTGAGACACTTGAATGACTTGGTTGTTCATTTTGACTTAAATATGATCTCTATATTACAAGATGTCGATTAAAGGTCATGTCCTGACTTTAACTAGCCTTGTTGTCGCATTTGAGACAAGTTTTTACTTTTAAGCGACTTGGCCGCCATACTAACGAAAAGTGTGTAACTTTTCGTTAGTATGGCGGCCATATATATGTGCTCAATAAAAATAAATTTAAATAATTCATACTTACAGAATAAAATTGTCACCAGCTTCGCTTCAAAGACTAGGAGCCATATCCCGTACAGTGAGAGCAGGTGAACATGAATGAAGAAGAGCACTGAAGGCCAGTTAGCTTCACGTGACTTCTTTAGCTTCGACAGCGACAGCTGCACCGTAGAGGGCTCTACGGTCATTGTCGTAGACATACCTACAACTTTGGCAAAACGGATTTGGTATTATCAAAAAATTTGCTGGTGCCTATACTACGCGGCTATCTTTACTTATATTATAAACTAGCGGACGCCCGCGACTTCGTCCGCGTCAATTTCTATTATTATGATCGCGATTAAGAAGTTTTTAAAAGATTTTAAATATGGATAATTTTCCCCGTTTTTGCGACATTTTTCACCGATGCTTCGCTTTTTGTTTGACTGATGTAATGACGTGGAAACTGATATATTTTATCTCGCGTGCCGAAACTAATACAAAAGAAACGCGAGTTTCGGAACGCGACATTAAACTCCTCCAACTATGTATTCTGTGCTCCAACGCACACACGCACATTGTTTTGATAGATATGATCTTTGACGTTAGGAACACACCTACATTGCTTAGACAACAGTGAGTGCTTGTAATTTAATATGAACTTTATACCATAGCAATAAAGCTCAAATTGACTACGTTTTAGTTTCAAATCATTTGTATGGGAAAAAGAAAAGGGCTATTTTTAGGGTTTTTCAAGCAATAATTCTAATTTTTCTCGCCGTAAAAACCATCCTTGAACTTCAACGAACATTTTAAAAAAAGATTTGGCCAAATTGGTCCAGGCGTTGTTGAGTTATGCGCTTACCAACACATTTTGCGATTCATTTTTATATTATAGATGCGAAAGTATGTTTGTTTGTTGGTTTGTCTTTCAATCATGCTGCAACAAAACTAAGGAACGGTTTTTTGCATGGGTATAGTTGAGGACCTGCACTGGTAGCATGGGCAGGAGATAAAAGTTTTATCCCCCGATTTTATCCACTGAAAGGGGATAAAATTATCTTTTCCCTATGTTAAAGCATGGCGACAGAGGAGAAGGCGATGTATATTTCTATAACTATATCCACTGAGTGTTATTTCCACCGCTGTGCCCATGCTCGACGGGTGGATAAAGCTAAGCGAGGGGATAAACGTTTATCCTTTTCCCGGGGATAAAATTTCTCCCGCCCATGCTACCAGGGCTGGAGAGTGACTTAGAGTTCCCGAGCGATTTTAAAAACTAAATTCACACGGACGAATTAGAGGGCATCGCTTAATATAATCCAATAAAATAGTTACACTGCTGTAAGGTAACCTGATGTTGAAATTAATGTCTACGAATTCTATACAAGGCGAACTAACCTACCTATAACGAAATACAAAAATGCAAATTTTGTTTGTCCAGGTTTTTTTCTAGAAACGCGTAGGTACATTATATTGTTCATTGCTGCATAAAGATTATGCAATGAATAGTTTATAATATTTTAACATCATGATTGGTTTTTCAGTATTTTTCAAAAGAGTAATATTTTATGCTAGCAACAAAAAAATGGCAATTTTTTTTGTTATTAGCGTTAAAAAAAATCTATAATATGTCGCGTAGGTACAATTTAAATCGAAGTCAATCTGTGATTTCGAAAAGACTGAAAGCTCATATTTTATGATTCGTAATAACCTAGAGCAATTTTTCCTTGTCTGTCTTAAAAGATAAACAAATCGCAGAAAACGTTCTGGAGAAAATCGTAACCGACGAAATTAGCCGGGCGCTTACGTCGTTTTTAAGTTCGACTGTTTACTAATTGTAGCAAGGCTTTATTGTCAGTAACTGTCATTGCGGTTAGAACGACCTATGCGTTGGGCTTAGCGCGTCGCTTACGCCTTTCTAAGGAAACCACTTGTTTACTTTTTTAGCCAGCTAAGCAAAAACAGATTACACCTAGAATATGCTCGGTAGGTAATTACAAACTTCTACGTGGATGCGAGTTCTAAGTTCGAGGCGCATCAGCAGTTTTCTAAGATTGTATAAAACATCTATTCTAATTTAACTATGGATAAGTTTCTAAAGAATAGCTACAAAAGGCAGGTTTTATTTGCATCATCAATGTGACGATCTAATCGATCTAAATAGGTCGCTTAACATTGATCTCGGCATAATTACTGTGTTTCGTCATTTTTATTGAAAAGCTGTAATCGACATATATGCAAATGCGAAAATCGACTTACGTCGTTAATATTCCAGTTTATTAAACAGAATTTTATATATGTTTATTATTATGTGTATTATTTTGTATATATGTAAATCCTAAATCCTAGGTTTTACTCGTACTAAGTCTTAGGATTTACCAACATAAGTTGACAAATGTAAGGATTTTTATAAAACGAGAGGATTTTTCGGACTTTTACCATCAGAATTTGTTACATACTAGGTTTTACTAAAAATGGTTCATACATTTGGTAGATGTTGATTTTGAAATATAAATATGAGTATTTTAATAATCATTTATTGCAATTATTACAATCAATCAACTTACTAAGTCCTATTTATGGTGCCCTATCATTTCATAATTAATGAATAACGTTTGGCAAAATAATGAATGATATTCATTTGACAAAATAGTTACCAAAAAGCAGGGTAAAGTTGGTCGAAATGGAAAATGGAATGGAAATCATCATCAAGTTCGTAAATAATGCAAAAATTAAATGTGGTTCAGAACAAAATCTGAGCACCCACGCAGTCCTATCTGTTCTACCCCTAGAGTGTTTTTATAAAGCACGTTTGGCATAGCCCACTTAAAAAACTTAACAACCTTGGATCCCCGGCAAATGTCACTGCATATTGGTTTGTTAATGGTAACTAGTTTTATTAATAACTAGAAGCCCGCGCCGACTTCGTCCGGGTTGAATAATTAAATATTTGTTTTTACGGGAATGACCGCACAGAGCTTCCTATAGGAGACGATTGTCAATATAAGATCACCAGGAACCACACGAATCTCCCGCGCCGATACCTATACAATGTGCCCCGCCGCGCCGGCCGGCACCATTTTATTATTTTGTCGCGCGGATATATTAATTTTCCGATAACTCCTAAGATATTAATTTAAATTGTATAGTGTAAAGGGAACATGTGTTCTAAATTAAATAGTTACGATAATAAACATATTTATTTAGATATAGATTGACATCACATCGGTTAAAGAAGTTTCGAAAATAGTTCATTATTTTTAATCAAAATTTGAAAGATATAAATGGTTATTGTAAGTTATTCTTAGAAGATAGACATATGCTATCGCAGACTTTTTTTTAGAACTCTTTAAGAGGAACAATTCACCCATACATCATTTTTATCCAATAACAGTACATGACCCAGCGCATGCCTTGAAAACGTTTAAGAGTCAAAAAAATTCCGACTTCTTTAGCAAATTTGCACATAATATCTAGTCATAATATATTTATGTGCATAATATATAGCCTATAACCATCTGGAATAATGTACCTTCGAAATGGTGAAAGAATTTTTGAAATAGGTGTGGTGGTTCCAAAGTTTGCTCCGGACATACATACAAACTCACAAAATTCGCGCTCTCTCTTTATTATAATAGTATAGACTTGTGAAATAGTTTAAAAACTTTTTACCATAACGAAAGTTAAATTATCTTCTCAAAAATAACATTATAATAGCCTACGTTCAACATTTTCCATGTCTCTGAGATAAAACCTAAGTTATGCCGAGTGAACGGTGGTAAATGTTGGAAATTAACGATGATCGTAAAACATTTCGGGCTGTTACCATATTATCTTTGGTTTTACAGGAAGATTTCAGGATTTACCATAGTTCGAACTTTTGCAGTAACATATATACGATTATTCGATATAACCTATGAATATTTAAGTATGTGACCGTTAACAGACGATTGAACTGACTACAATGCCCTACTTTATAGTAACAATTGATGTTCATGTGAAATAACACGTAATAAGGTACAGTGTATAGTGATGCAATGTATTGTTATATGTTATGTATTGGATAAGGTACTCAAACCTAGGGCACATTTCACTATGAATTTTCAAAATATTTAATCCATTTTATGTATATCTAGTAGTTATATTATGTATGTATCGGGCAATTGTAACGTTTCTGCGGGTATTTCTTCAACACCTAAATATAATTTGAAGCTTTAGCCCTACAAATTATTTTGATTTTTTTATTTTGCCTACCCCTGGTGGGTCGCTGAGATCTTTAGATTTATTTTCTTCTAAGAGTCATGAATTTTTATCTTTATCAATTTTTTTTCTTCCGCCAGAACATGCTAAAATACTCAACTTATCCAAGAGAATAAAATGATATGCTCGCGTTAACGAGTCATAAGGAAAATTAATTTTAAGTGGTAGGTATCGGTTATCGGTGATTGCAGGTAATTAGTGACGTATGTATTTTCTAGAAAAATTCATTGAAGAAGACATTTTGAGAAAAGAACTTTATCCGCGAGGTTACTTTTTTCCGAAGTAAAAGGTCACTTTCCTTGCCATCAAAAAACCAAATTTTGCCAATACAATGAGATTATGAAATGTTAATTAGGGTCAGAAAATATCTATATTTGAGTACAACATTTATTACTCAAACAGCTTGTTTTCAAAATATAGTCAAAAATCAAACCAAACAAAATAAAGATAAAATTACCAAACAAAATAAAGATAAACTTAGTCTCATTTAAAAAAAAGTTCAAGTCGATTACGTTTACTTTGTTTTTGTTTTGGTAACAGTATTGCTTAAGTTTTTAATATATTTCTAAAGTAAAAAAGTTGACTGTTTAAAAATTTTATCGATTACCTAAGATATTTGTAGTAATAGTTTTATTTATGTGGTTATTTTGCAAATTTTTTTGAATAGTAATATTTAATATGCTTACCCTAGCTAAATGTATTAGGTTCAACTCGAGCGAACAAATGCCGCCACCACCGCACGGATGTCACTGTAACATCACAATGACTGGCATCAAAATAACCGCGTCAGCCTAATGCATATTTATTGACACGACAGCTTGGATCGTGGTCGCCATGTGGTCACATTGCGCTTATTTAACTATATTTAACTTTTCTTTTTTGGCCCCAGAGGCTCGAGATCTTTTTCAAAAACTCCAGCCCGTTTGGTCGCTAAAAATATATAAAAAAAAGAAACTTTGAAAAAAGGTCATCGAGTCTACCGGGGATCCAAGAGCTGACCAGCTACCTTGGTAAAAGAATTACATATTTCTAAATTGTCTCTGGTCTAGTCTGGCGGGAGGTTTTGGCCGTGGCTAGTTACCACCCTAGTGTCAAAGACGTGCCGTCAAGCGATTTCGCGTTCCGGCACAATGGCGTGTAGAAACCGATTGGGGGTATGGGTTGAATGTACACTGCTATACCCTTTCCAATTTAGCCCGCTACCATCTTAGACTGCATCGTCCTTACCATTAGGTGAGATAACAGTCAAGGACTATCTTGTCATCAAATAAAAAAAAAATTGTTTGGCCACCAAAGGGGCGATGCTGTCAGCATTTTTTAGGTACATATCTAAAGAGGCAATGCTGTCAGCATTTTAGGTAGGTAGGTACTTAAAATGCTGAGTCAGCATTGCTGACAGCAGCATTTCAAAAACACACCAATACATGGGCGCAAAAGTAACGCAACAGTAAGAATAACTTGGTAGTAGTTTTTTTGCAATTTCGTTACTTTCGCGCCATGTATTGGTGTATTTTGAACCGTAAATAATGTTGGTAATTTTGTCTATGTTCATTTTGGACTTGCTTTACATCGACATAGAATATAGATACATAGACGAGAACATCAGCTGCCTTAGCCATATTAAAAACGTGTCGTCTCTTTCTACGATCGCTCACGTTAAAGCAGGGGTTTCTAAAGATTTTTTTGATCGCACATCCTATCCTTTCAGAAGGGAAACAGGATAAAAAACCTTTGGGAGCCCCTGCTATAGCGTGAGCGATCGTAAAATGAGACAACACGTTTGTAATATGGCTAGGGCTCGTAGAACACTTGTATGAACATCGCACTACAATGTCGTTAACTAATTTTTCACTAAATCAACTGTACTTTTTTGTTTTTCAAGTAGAATATAGGTGATGTTGACTTTTCAATTCAAAATTAACTGCTTAAAAAGTTTTTATCGCTTAGCTCGTACGTCGCCATTGCCCATGCCATACAACTAACGCACGGTCGACTGTGCAAGTCAGTTAAACAAGATGAGTGTTCGGAACGGCATATCTAGTACGTAGTACATTTATATAGATACCTGAATAGTTTTATTCTCAGAATTTTTCTTTCAGCTTACGTAAAACATGTCCCTTGTCGGATTCCAGGCCGCTATTTGTGAATCAAACAGACAAATCCGTTAAAAGCTTTTTACTTTGATTTTCCGGGCTAAAAATAAGACTATGTCACTCTCCAAGTCCTCAACTATATCCACGCAAAAAATCTCGTCAATCCGTTGCACCGTCGGTTGCTGTGTGATTGAAGGACCAATAAACCAACAAACAAATACACTTTCGCATTTATAATATTAGTAAGGATCTTCATTAAAACAAAATGTATATGAAAAACAATCTTTTATTAAAACATTCCATTCATAATTAAACATTAATAAACTTAAATTCTAATACACATCAAGTCTTATTTTTTCGTTAATCTATAATAGAAGATTCAGGGTTCTAACTTAGAACTAATAGTGGCGATCATCTGAAATCTATACAAATAAATAAAATTGAAGTGTCTGTTTGTAATATCAAAATAACAGCTTTTTACTAAATGCGTGAACCTTTTTTTAATCGATACAAAAACTTCGGGTTCCAACTCCTCAATCCTGATGCTTCCACGCGAGCGAAGACGCGGGCATTAACTAGTAAATTAATAATAATTTGATATTTTACAAAATAACTAACACTGAATCAGCTCTCGCAAACCCATCATGTTCCGGCTGGCACTTCTAATTAGCCATGCTGCTGCTATAGGTTACGCACGAAAAGTAAGAACCTCACAAACTTTCAACTCTTATCAAGCACCACCTCTGAATTCGCTAAGGACTCTTGGAATAATCATAACAAACTTTCAGCAATGTAAGTATTTACAATAATTATTATTATAAGATTTAAAATTTTGTATTAAAATAATACAGTGAAATAAATAATTATTTTTAGTTTTTTCAAGAATTGACCCTGTTTTTCTATAGTTACCAAACATTTTATACACACTTAAAATTAATAAAAATATGCTTTCATAATTTAAATATTATTTATTTAGTTAACACTGACTTATTGCTATATAATTATAATATCTAATTGTTATTACCATGAACGTATACCCGTAGGTGAATGAATTAAATCTAGTGTCAATATTTATTTACACGTCTTTATCTTTCTCTTTACTTTATGTACGATTTCTATTACGACGATTCCCTTTATGTCCAGAGTAAGAGCGGTCTCGATTAAGTATCGTCAAGCATGATTTTTTCCTCGCTTATATTCAGTAATAAATAAAAATATAAATAGAATCACCCGTATTGGTGATTGATCTGTGTTTTTTATTTAAACTGAACTCGACGTAAGAGGAATAAGATTTGTAAACTCAAAGTTTTCAAACGTTGTGTATCAATCACAAGGGTAATCACCTAAAATAATAATATATTTAGGTATTTAGGAAATACTTACCCAGTATTACTTCAATAAATAAATAATTATTATGATAGATAACTGGATAATCAGGTGTTGAATATTTAAGTAAATCTTTAAAAATGAAATGCTGTTCGTTGGTGAGCGTATCACTTGACACTGACTAGACTGATTTTTTTCCAAAAAAATTCGATCATTTATCGAACAAAAAGTCATCTAATGATCAGAATTAGATTTTTTTGGAAGGAAAAGTTGAAAAAGTTACCCCGATTTTTTAGACACAAAGCACGTGCAACTCTTGGGCACAAACACGTGAACAACCAACACATAATTGTTCGTGTGAGAAGCATGAAGTGCCCAAATAAATGCCAGCCACTTTTAAGGTTTGGCCTTGGGATTTGTTAATCATCATTAAAAATGCCAATTTTAATGGAAATTGCAGCCTCTTAAATTGAAATGGCAAGTTATTCGGAATAATGGGTATGCGGGGAATCAAAACGCTCTCTCTTTTAGCAGCTCCTGTAATAATGGTGGCTTTTATAATGTTACTGCCCAATTTTGTGATACGAAGCCTGTTGCCGTTGCACAGTCTGGGTGCGTCAAGGTTTCGCATCAGCAGAACTGGAACGCTCTATGTGACGGCACGCCCGCCCAATTAGTAGCACGGATAGCTGTATAAATACTCACTTTTAGACCTATTTGAAACTCTATGCGTATTAAGACTCTTTTAAGAGTACACTGGTGATCCTACAGCTGCATAATAGCTGTCAGTGATATTTAAACAGCTTAGGCTGAATAAGGGCTGTTTAGTGGATAAAATTACGCCAAATGCTGTATAAGAAGGTATTTGTGAACTCTTATTACACTGACTTATTAAGGGGGCACGTGTGAACTATTATGAAGCTTATTGCTGAATATCAGAGTTTTAACTATTCACGTCGCTGTTTAACATGAATCCACCATTTTGTTGTATAACCTCATAACCTATATAAATATACTGATTCATTTTTCAACTTTTATGATGTTTTGTGTATGAATTAGGAATGGATTGCATTAGTTTTTACTTCTCGATATCATAATAACAACTTTTTATCTTATAATTCTTTTCAAAGCACTAAAAATTGTTTATTCAAGTTTTCATCACGGCTTATTTATATCACGAAACTAATTAAAAACCGAATATTTTCGTGGCGCACTAAAATTTTCTTAGGTAATATATATGTATAATGTCAGTAAAATTACATTCCCAATCATTTTTCTTTTATAAATATGAAAACAATGCACTTAACTTTGAATATATAACCACACGTATTCAATCAAATTCAATTCACTCCACGAAGTATATTAATTTGCTAGATTTGTATTATCTATGGTTTGCTACCTCACTTTTACGTCACGTGACATATTTGCTGAATAAAGAGTAACTTGTAATCTTTTACTCAACTTAAGGCTGTATAATTTGTGCCCATTTAAGAGGTATAAGAGCTGTATACGGCCGTATACAGCCCTTATGCAGCTTTTTTATACAGCTTTAAGCGTGACGGGAATTCGTTATTCAGCTGCTAAGCAGCCTTCGTGTGCTACTTGGGCGTTACCTCAAGGGAGTTGAAAAATTCAACGGGGTAGGCAGTACTATAGTCATTAGCCATCACAGTGTCTACGGATGTGTATACTTTTGAATTTTCATCAGCGGACGACCGTTTCTAAAAATTTTTTGTTTATTTCGTTGACTCACTCGCTCTTTGGCGATAGTACTGCCCCCTCACACAACCAATCTTCATTATTTATATTAACCTAAATTGGGAAAAACGCGTATGATAAGTTCATCCTCTGTAGCCATTTGATAGGAAAATTCTTCGGAAAATAGAATTTTTCCTTCTGCGTCTGATTCCAGACTTATTAACAAATAAATTCGGGATGATAGGAAAAATTAAGCTAAATCTCTTTTCCACCATTGAACAAAACAAGATTAGCGCGGTAAATATTAACATTTAATTGTAATTTGATACTGTATATTTAAATATTTTCAACCCTTTTGTTCATTGTTTTCATTATGCGACACTATTTGGTTTTTTATTTTTTGTTTTACTAAATACTTTCTATTGAAATAAATCACTGTGAGTAATGTTGCTTCTATAACTAATACTAATGTAGGAAAATACAAAACATAATTAATTCTAATAATGTTCAAGCATTATTGCAGAGTCGAAGGGAATTCATGTCTTTTTTATACTTTTAGTGAATGGGTGTTGAGTGGTGACCTGATTTACATAATATAGGGAGAAAAAGTACCCTTAAATAAATATTAAAATTACATCCGACATTTGAATCCATGGCCGGTCTGTGAACGATACTACTAAATACTCATGAGGATCAAATCAATGTCCCTAGACACGATGTCTGTATAAAATCGCACATAAAATTCAAAAGTTTCGTACAGTAATTTCCCTCCTACTAGTTTGCAAACATGATAGTCATTATAGAATTTCCACAATGTCAGTATAGGTTAAAATAATGTTATTTTGTTATTATAAATCACGTAACGTTGACATTACGTGGGTTCATCCTGCGCTACTGCCGCTGCACTCCACAGAGTGACATTATACTTCTAGTTCTTTCCAATCTTACATGCATGACTAGTCCTGCCGCAGTCTCACTTTGCGTCGTCTTAGCCCCTAGTCTAGGGTATTCCATGACGGCAGACCCTACGAGATGGCAGGTTCATTTTCGCATTCAGCCCGTGACTGCAATTGTTCAGTTCAAAAGATTGCGTGGTAGTAATAAATGTTTTTTGGCAACGTTCACAGATTTTCCATACGCGTGGAGACGGCGTTATTGTTTTATTGTCTTCATTCCTGAGACTCAGTTTTTCTGTCTTCGTGCTTGACGACTCGACTTTTGCAGAATTTCCTGTAAAATAAGTGTAAATTAAAAATTTAAAACACTCCCGACATGTTACAACATCCTAATCGCTAGTCAGTAATAGTTAAAATAAAAATATGTAATCCGCCATTTTGTGGCGGCGGCCATCTTGGATAGATTTTCATCAAACATAGCTACGAACACTCCCGACTAATTCACCTTTCAAACAAAAACACACACACACACAGACACGTCAAACTTATAACACACCTCGTTTTTGCGTCGGGGGTTAAAAATAAAGGCTTGAAGAGCACTGGAAAAGAAGATTGGACACATCGTCTTTGTTTTTTACTTTAAGCTAACTATACGGAAATATAAAATATTATTTTTCTTTTTTATCGTTTTTAGCTTCTGAATGTTGAATATTTTTTAAGAGATGAATAACCTCCAAGTAATCATTACGTCAAGAAATAATACTCACTACGCCAATAACACTGCCTACGCTCGGAAGTACCTACGCATTGCCCTTGCGAGCAGTAGGTAGGTAAGCTAAGTGAATCAGTTCGATGTTGTTTAATTGCGACCAATATCCTCCCGACCGGATCCGGCCGGAATCTCCACAGAGATTAGCCATCTGCGAGGGAGATATTACAGTGCACAAGTGTGTGCGCAAACACAGGTGCACTCTCTATTCCCTTGCTCTCATAGTCCGATGGGATGGAAATCTGACACGACCGGAGAGAGATCAGGCGCAGGTTCGAGCTTTACGTGCTCTCTGAGGCACGGGAGTGACTCACCGCCAACTTCCTAACTCCGGGCTAGTACTGAGAATTTCTTGAGAGAAGTACATACCCAATTACCCATACCCATTTTATGGCCTGACCCGGGAATCGAACCCGAAACCTCGTCACCTGCAGTCGAAATTGCTAACCACTAGGCAATCAAAATTGCAACTAGTAAAGCTACGGGAGTACACTACGATTATGCCTGCTGGTTGCATACCTGAGTTTAGTGATGAGCCATTTGTCGTGACGTGTCGGGAAAAAGGAACCGTTGTGTAGGAGCATCTTTGTATTATAGGGGGTTTGTTACTCCGACAACACCATTGCACCATTGTAGACTGAAAAATAAAGGAATATTTCTTAGACGCAGTTTTTTTTTATTTTATTCGATGACAAGATAGCCCTTGACTGCGATCTCACCTGATGGTAAGTGACAATGTAGTCTAAGACGGTAGCGGGCTAACTTGGAAGGGATATAGCAGTGTAAATTCAACCCATACCCCTAATCGGTTTCTACACGCCATCGTGCCGGAACGCTTAATCGCTTGGCGGCACGTCTTTGACGGTTGGGTGGTAACTAGCCACGGCCAAAGCCAGACCAGACCAGACACAATTTATAAATTATAAATTCCTGAATTGTCCCCGCCGGGAATCGAATCCTGGACCTCCCAGTTATAAGACCACAGCGCTTACCACTGCGCCAGGGAGGTCGTCAAAATACGTTAGTATTTGCAATATTCCATGATACATAAGGAACAACAAAACTTATGCTATAATCCGCCAAACCAGAAAAAACTGTACGATAGGTATAACGTGCTGTTCTCGCTGTATGTTGCTGCTGTACTAGTATACGCACGCTAGGTACGTTGTACATCGATACCAGAGCATCTTCAACAGCATTAGAGTAGCTACGTTGCAGGAAATACATGTGAAAGACAGATTTTTCTGGTTTGGGTAATTACAACAAAAGGAGTTGGTCCTTGTGAATAATAAACAAGATTTTTTTAAATAATCCGATTTCATTATCCTCGTTAAGCTACTTTACTACAACGTATTGAATTCTAATAAACAATTTAAGCAGTACTTAAATTGGGATAAAAATAAGCCTATGTCACTCTCTAAGACCTCAACTATACTTTTATTTACCTATTTGTTTAAAGAATATCAGCCAAACTTTACCGACTTGACTAACATTGTCCAAGTTCTCTCTCATCCAACTTAGCGAAAAGCTTGTGTTATGAGCGGATAGGACAATAGTGTAACGGATGGGGATCGAATTGTCGACCTTTCAGTTTTCAGTCCGCACTTTCAACCGTTAGGCTATTGAGGCTTTTGGTAATCACCTTTGTGAAATCTATTGGGTTAAAAACATTTGGCTACTGAATTGATATTCGCAGAATTCGATGTAAGAGACATACCTACTGGAGTTAGACTTTCGGGTAATTGGACCTTGCCGGAATTGGAAATTCTGGGAATAGGACGTAGCAGACATATTGGACATTCGGCGAATTGTGTGTTTGACTAAATTTTTTTATATACTTAAAATAATGGTTTTTAATATTATAACACGATGCCATTTTGCTTTTTTAAATATAAGTAAGCCTGAAAATATAGAAATTATTTTCTGTGTTTAAATGTTAGTCTTACAAGTTATTGTTATTAATGATTATCCATATTTTGACTTGGAAGGTTCAATTGGGTATTCATTCAAATACCCAATTGAACCTTCCGAGCCGTAAGAAGCAAAATTACGCTTACCTACCTTAAACGCCTCTCTAAATTTGTTGGACATGATGTGATAGAATATAGGGTTTATGCAGGTCGACATGTAGTAAAACACTCCAGACATATACGTCAGGAAGTAATACACGGAGAGCAGGACCGGCGACTTTGCGAGGTGGTTTTCGGAGGTGCCGTAGATCGCTACCAGGCGTTGCGCGTGGAAGGGCGCCCAGCAAACGAAGAATGCCACTACTACAGCAACTGTAATCATAAAAACAATTTTTTTTATATAATTGACTGCAATTACACTAATCCTAAGCTTAAAGCTAGCTTTTAAGCTATTGCATAGCTTCTATCGCGGGCCAGCGTGGAGACCGAATCCAGAAATTCCGTAACGAAAATAACCTGACACGGGACTCCTCTACGGTGAGCCGCTAGATGGCGTTGATAAAAATGCTATGCAATAGCTTTACCGCAGCAGTCCCCGAGTGCCACACGTCTTTTTTTTATATAATTGACTGCAATTACACTAACCCTACCACCTTAGCTTAAAGTAGTATGTTTTTTTTTATATTTTTAACGAGCAAACGAGCAGGTGGGTCACCTGATGTTAAATGATTACCGCCGCCCATGAACATTTGTAGCAACTGAGGCACCACCAATGCGTTGCGGCTTTTTAGGGATTTGTTGGTCCGCCCCTTGAATAACCCCATGATGTAATTTAGTGGGAACACTGTCGCAGGAAGTTGGTTCCACAGTTTCAAAGTACGTGGAAAAAAAATCTGTTGTGATGTTTTGACATGTCATACAATGACATCAGGTTATGTTACTTTGAAGTTGTTGAAATAATAACTACATCTTTTAGCGTAGGTGGTAGGCCCACTATTGATTTGAAGATAGGAACGGAAGTAGAAAGGGCATACTACATTTTTAACCGATTTCCCAAAAAGGAGGAGGTTCTCTATTCGACGGAATCTTTTTTTTATGAATGTTCCCCAATTATTCGAAGACGCCCGGACCGATTTGAAAAATTCTTTTTTTGTTTGGAAGGGTATACTTCCGAGGTGGTCCCATTATCATCAGGTCAGGATCTGATGATGAGATCCTGGACAAATCGAGGGAACGCTTCAATATAGGCATCAGTGATATACTTTGTAGTTGTGTTTGAAGTCGGTTTTGTAAATAGAATTTTTACGTTTATATTATTTGAACATCATGTTGAATTCAAAAGCCTCAATAGTCCACCTGTTAAACGTTCGAACTGAAAACTGAAAGGTCGACGGTTCGATCGAAACGTTCATTGTATGGATTTCTTTCTTTTCTTTTTCTCTTTAATTTTTAACTTCTTTTTATTATTTGTTGTTATAGCAGCAATAGAATACATATTCCGTGAAAATTTTAAGTATATGACTCAATGCAGTCTGCTGGCAAACAGACGGACAGACAGACAGACAGCGGAGCCTTAGTAATAGAAACCTTAAAGTAAAGGAAAAATATATATTAGCTTGAATAGTTAAGAGTACTTACCGAGCATCTTGACAACTCTCTTTGTCGACTGTGTGCTGTTTTTTCGCTGAATTTTCTGTATAACTCTTGAATTCCTTTTTATCTTATTAGTTTCTAGCACGTGCCCCTTGCTTGAATTTGACTGATTCAGCCTCAACCCAATCAGATAGTATAAAACAGTTATAACAATCATAGGGGCGAAAAAGAAAAAGAACGTGGATATTTCAAAGGAATGCGCGATGATTACTCGCGTCTGTAAACACATGGTGACCCCTCGGTGGACCCTTATTCCGAATTGGAGAGCCTGAGGTAGGGCCAGACCGAGTGACGCCAACCACAGGAGGATAACGTGTTTAATGGCCCGCGACAGTTTCGACATTTTGTGAGACACAAAGGGGTGACAAATTGCTAGATACCTCTCTATTGTAAATAGAGTAATCGTTAAGACGCTGGCGTTTGTCGAGGTCTCGGCTGCTAAGCCACGGATAACACAGAATACGTTCCCAAATATGTACGGCCATTTTGACCAAATCGAGTACATCTCCTGTGGCATGCCACTTATGAGAAGCAGAAGATCGGAAATGGCTAAACTGAATAGGTAATAGTTTGTCGCTGTGTGCATACTTTTGTTCCGAATTATTACGATACATGTAAATATATTCCCGAATAGCCCCGTGACGAAAATGAGGGTGTAAATTATAGTGATAGGGAGTACGATGTACAGGGAATCTCTCTGGGGACCGAATATAAGTGTCGGGTCGACGACTTGTGTCGTGTTCAGAGTGGTATTGGTTATGACATCCATAGGGCTCATGATTACGACGAAACCATTACAGATCCAAGATTTTCATCTTATCCCTTTTCTTTATTCTTCCATTTTTCTAGCATGAAGTTTCTGAAACAAATTTTTTAAATTAATTGAGTTCATTAAAATTAAATAACAGACATTTTGTGAAGTAATAAATCGATAGGAATATAAATGAATAATAAGTGGACTCGTTCAAGAGTCCAGACTTTTAATAGAATGATATATTGTTTCAATTTGTGAAAGGATTAAGGTGGGATTAAGTATCAATCACCGCTGTCGTGTGTAATAGTCTTCAATCTTCAAATACGGCATAAAAATAAAATACAAAAAAAATGTGTGTGTTTACCCATTTACTCGTGCATCTCTGTAGATTCAACCCATACCCCTTATCGGTCTCTACACGTCATCGTGTCGGAACGCTAAATCGCTTGGCGGCTTTTTAACGGTAGGGTGGTAACTAGCCACGGTCAAAGCCTCCCACCAGACCAGACCAGAGACAATTCAGAAAGTATAAAATCCCGAATCGCCCCCGCAGGGAATTGAACCCAAGAGCTTCCAGTTATAAGACGCAGCGCTCACCACTGCGCCAGGGAGGTCGTCGAAAAGCTCGATGCCGCGTTCGAACGCAAAAACGCCGATCGTCAAAAGTATGTGTCCGCCCGGGCTGAAAGATTTTTGCATCTATCATTTAAAAATTGAAGGGTACAGGGGAGGATAAAAATCAGTATTTTTGTTAATTTCGAATAAATACGCCCTCAAGTTCATTTTACTTATAGGCCAGTCATTAAAGCAGTTATTAGGTAAACTTTGATGTAATAAAAACAGAAACTAGAGAAAAAATCTATGTAACCAAAGACAATTTCAATTTAAAAAAAGGAGTTTAGCAAACTTATAAAAGAGCATGTAAAAAAGAGTATGATCTCTCTATCGCCTTGAAATACTATTTTTTTTTTAAATCTTTATTTATTATATATAGGGCTTTTACACAATAAGTATATGACAGCCCCATCGTACTTTTATCATGTACTTACTTTCAAATTTAACAATTAATAATCAATAATTACTACGCTTAATAATCAACATTAATATGCTTAAAATTTACCTATTATTTACACTTTTCATATAAAAATTAAATAACATTTTGGCTGAAACGGAATCCGGTTCAGCCAAAATGCTATTTATAAATCCAATGTCATATTTTTGTATGTTCAGTATTGTAAATGTATGGTCTCTCAAACTATACTATTTTGTTAATACACAACCTCATCTAATGGTAGGTACCTATGTAAGACAAAACAATCCAATCTGAAAGTGAGTGGTTAACTCAAGAATGTTCCGATATTCAAAATATTCCGTAATAAAAATATAGACTACATTCAATTGCCATTTATTCGATGGATTTTATTCCGTGCTCACTACACTAGAATCAAATAAACGTAAAAATGGGCGATGAAATTGACATTACTTACCTTGTTTACCATTTAGAAAATTACATTATAATACAACGATAGGTAAAATTGTGTTGTGCTAGAATAATTTATGCTTGGTCTTAGTAGATTGTTACACAAGGGACGTAAGTAAGCTATTACAGAACAAGATCCAATTTGGCGCCAGTGCGAGCGCAGCTCGCATAGGGCGCTAATGGATCGCGTGCACCCGAGATATTTAGTCACACGAGCGAGCGCAGCGAGCGAGGGTGAATATAGTTCGAGGGTGTAATAGCTACTTGCAACCGAGGTAAGCATTCTACTTTATATCATTCTTGCGAGGTAACTTTGGACTTATCCGGCAAAAGGTTTTGCATCATTTGTTCTGCTTCAAGCAAACAAAAATCAGGCTCTCCTCCTTTATCATCATCTGATGAAGTGCTTGACATTGTTGTAAATAACTTAAATCCCTTTACGAACAAACTTCACAAACTTTCAGATCAAATGAAATGCCGCCATTTCCATTTTTTTTTTCGTAAATAGTTTTCCATTTTTTTTTACGGCTCTGAGTTCCAAGGAGTTTTGCATAGTTTGAAATGTATGGAAATTAAATGCCGCCATGTTCAGTGTTTTTTTTTTTTTCAGTAAAAAGTTTTCTTACCATTTTATAAGAAAAGAGATTGTTTACCAAGGAGTTTTGCATAGCTTGAACTGTAAAGTGAACATTACAATTAAAACATAGTGCGACGTAATGTTGCCTTGAATTGCAAACACCAACTTACAAGGAGACTTTCCACCATAGTAATCCCTAGTTACTGAGCAAGTATGTTATAAAAGTACATTACTTAATAGTTGGGTTAGTAACATAATAAAAATTATGATTATAATGGTTATATGCAATTGGCATCTTTTAAATTTTAATATTGATACCTAAATTGCCCGGTAGCGATTGCTCATTAAGCAATAAGGCCGCCTTTGCATGCGTAGAGTTAAGATGTATTCAATTTTGTGTCTTTCTTGTGTGCAATAAAGTTTTTATCTGTCTATCTATCCAAATAGTTGTTATTCTGTTCAAAAGTTTATTATTTCCTATTTATTATTTAAGTAAAAACGTATCTAAAACGTAAAAACCCGTCAACTATGTACGCCTCCTTTCACAATAAGAAGGAATTGAAAGGCCAGTTGTGGAATTGCTAATTACGGTTCTTCATGCATCCTTAGTTGCTTCGACCATTTAGCCAGGACTTGGCAAGCGCACGGATTCCCCTCTGCCGAAGTACATGTACAAACGTACGGTTCAGTTTGTAAGTGTGACAGCTTTTGAGTTAGCGTGCGTTCATAGAGACATTAAGTATTTACAAGAGTGTGCGGAAGTGAGTAAATGTGTGCTGTACGTGATTACCTCACCCCCCGCAGAAAGTGGCAGAATATATTCAGTACTAAATCTGCGTAAAGGCAAGTTCTTTCTGAATCATTCAAGCTTAGTTGCCATTTGCTGAGCAAGATGCAGTGAAGTGTAACTCTCTCTTTTCATTTCATTCCAGGATCCTTTCGCATCCTTTCGCATACGAAATGTTACGAATGGAGTCGTACAGAGAGCTACAAACACTTGTACGGAGTTGAGGTACAAAAAATGGGAAAACTGAATCGATGCAAAAGGCTGAATCGATGCGTACGCGACTCCATACAAAATGGCACTTTTATATGGACAAAATGCGAATCGATGCGCACAGATATGATTCCACCCTTAAAGCAACGTTCATTTTATGGATAATAAAGTATAATGGCTTTGGAATCGCTGTTTACGTGGGGTCAGTCTAAGGATTTTTGTGACGTAAAATTATCTTTTTTTTTCGAGGATGTCGCGTCTTTCCATTGTAAGCTGTTTCACTTGGTTTCACTGAATTTTTCATCTGAGTTGATAGCACTTATTATAAATAGTTGTCTAGAGTTATCATGCTCTCTAGTCTAGACTCTAGACTAATAAAGTAGGTTTAGAATTTTTCCGCCAATAGATTTCAAAACTTCATTGTATTAGGTTTTAGCACATTATACAATATAAAACAAAATACTTACTAGGTACTTAAATGAAATCTACTACACGACCCCCACACTCGCGACATCTGACCTGAATAAATATTTATTTATTTCCCGTATATAATTCCGTATATGAATTATTCATAATAAAATAAATTACGATGTGTCTATGCAGAAATAAGGCTGCTTTGAACGTCTAGGAAGTTGTTGCATTAGAAGATATTTCAGTTATCCTACTTCCTACTAATATATTATGAATGGGAAAGTTTGGATGTACCTATGGATGGATGGACGGATCCATGTATGGATGTTTATTACTCAATCACGTCGCAACGACTGAACTGATTTGTCTGACATTTGGCACAGAGTCAGTTTATAGTCTGGAATAACATACTATAGGCTACTTTTATCCCGGAAAATAAGAGAGTTCCCGCGGGAATAAAAATCTCAATCCACGCGAACGAAGTCACAGGTATCAACTAGTAATATACATCGCAAATATAGTGCGATGGCTGAGCGCAGACTGAATATAATGTAGATAATAATATTCCCTACTCTCCTGATTTTTTTTCTTGATAACTTTTGTAGCGGTTACACACCTTTTCCCATTTAGTTTTAATGAGAATGTGTTGGACTCGTATTGAACGTTTTCGAAAAGTTCTAAAAATAATAATGCACCGTATTTTTAGTAGGTAGATACTGTAGTTAGGATGTTATAAACACGAGTCAATTAGTAGGTAGGTACTTTATACTAGTAATTTATAAATAATTATACTTATAGGTTTTTGTTCCTTATTAAATATTGTGTAAGTACCTACCTACTTGTAACTAGCAAGAAGTTCGAAGCAAGCAAAAAAAATACGCAGATAGGTGTTTTTGAAACTAGAAGGCATTATGTAATTTATGGAAGTAAGTTTTTTGTTTAAAAGTATTTCATTAGTTTACATTCTAAAGTTAACATAGGTAGATAGTTTTTAGCTGTGTTTTTTTTTTAACTAATTAAATAGGTATATTATTAAAATGAAATATTTTTTTTAAATTGGGCATTGCAAAAGCTACTAGAATATAACGAAAATAATGTTTCTACATAGTAACTATGTATAAAATAAAATAATGTTATAGTACTTACTATGAGATGGAATTTAATAAACCAATTGCGACTTGCGAAAACACAGTAAGTTAAATAGAAGTTACCTTTAAGTTACTGCGTTTTCAATTACGAGGGCAGTATAGTTACGAAAGTATAATAAAGTAACTACAGGTAAATAAAATAAAGTCCCAGATAAATAAAGTGCAACGGTAGGGGCACTGAACTTAAAAAGTATGAAGTTGTTTACAGTTTAAAAAGTGCTGAATAGAGTTCAAGTTTTATATGGTTGAACTACTTCTATATACTTTCTTGCTTTAGTAAAATGGTTTGCCATGAACCAAGAGCTCGTGTCCAATTAATATCCTGTTACCTATCCAAAAATAATACTAAAAATTACGATACCTTTTACAAATTAAATTCAGCCAATCACTGTTGAGACTGTGATTGCACTGATTAATGCAGCTTTACAATAAAGCTATTACAGAATCAATACACAGTCACAGGTATGTACCTAATCCCTATTCGGAAATAGGTACTTATTATCTGCTTACTATGCGTATCTATTGATGGAAAATAACCAAATTCTGAAAGTCATTATTCTCGTATTATTATTGTATTCAAATTAACCATCGACGGTTTACAAATTAACTTGAGGTTAAAGGTTGTAAATTTTTTTTACTTCTTTTGAGTCGACTTAACGTTTTTATAATAAAGTATTTCGATTCTTTTTAAATCGAATAAGTAAGTACTTAGCAAAAAAATGTATTTGCGAGTTATAAACTGGTAATCTCTTATATTATTATCGATGCTACAGGGTGAACTTGGATAGGAGACAAAACTTTTATCCCCGATTTTATCCACAGACAAGAGATAAAATTATTTTCTCCCTATGCTAAGGCATGGTGACGGGAAAGGAGAAGTATATTTCTATAAGTATACCATAAAACTCACTTTTTCGTTTTACATATATGTATATATTTGAATTTTTAAAGATTTTTTTTACCATAGAGTAGATAGATACCTATTGTATATTACATTAGCTACGTAGTAATCTGGTAGCAAAACATGGTTTAGATAATAAGCAAGTTCTTATGCACATTTTTATAATATGTATTGTACCTATTCTTAATTAATAAAATTGTTCTATTGATCTGAAGGCAAAACTACTCATTTGAAGCCTTGAATAAATTCCATTTGTTATTTAACACTGGCAAATGTCTACGAATTTATCTGCGTAAATTCAAGTTTTTTTAAATCACGCGGGAGCGTGATTTGATTTCTCGGGATAAACAATAGCTTATGTAAGTTTCAGAAATGCAAGCTATCTCTGTGTCTAATTTCGCTAAGTCCAAGAGTTTTGTAGAGTTAGACTTACCGAAGACTAAGGCACTTAAGGAAGACTTAAGGAAGACTCTGTAGACTACACTCCCTTTCTGCTCAGCCTCAAGACGGAGTTAAAACGAGGCAGATTCATCTCAGTGCATATTTTGTGTCTCATTTTAACATCCGAGCTAAGTCAGTCTTAATTACAAACTTGGTCCAAGTAATATTGGCGAGATGGCTACCGTATAGAATAAATACTGCACAAACTGTATAATAATCGCATAGTAAGATTAGAATAATTATTATCGACAGGCGATCTAGCGGGAAAACCATTGTAAATAACATTGTATGTTATTATTATCTATACAAACAAATCAAATCATAGTGTCTGTCTGAGATTTTTTAAATAACTGCCGCTAATAATTATGATTATGATTATTCGAATAATAGCCAAACACAAACCTTATAGATTGTCCAATTCTTTATTTTCTTTTTGGCAGATCAAGAAATTTTGACTTTAGTGACGCCTTCACACGTTACCGATTCGATTTGAAGTAATAATCGATTTTATTTAAGAAGAACTTTCAATCGATTTAATGAAATACTTTTTAATTTTGATTTAACGTACTTATATTTTATTATATATTTTTAATCACTTAGATAAATTAATTTGACATATGTTTGCGGTACAGACAAACAGAAAAAAATAATAAGTTGATTTGGGTTCTTTATCGATAATAATAATAATTAAGGTTTTCTTTCAAAATATGTTTAACTAGCGACCTGCCCCGACTTCGTCTGGGTTGAAATATTAAATATTTGTTTTTACGGGGCTGCGATCGCACAGAGCTTCTTATAGGAAACGATTGTTAATAAGATCACCACAGGAACCACAGGAATCTTCCGCGCCGATACCTGCCACCGTGCCCCGCCGCACCGGCTGGCACCATTTTATTATTTTATCACGCGGAAATATTCATTTTCTGATAACTCCGATATTAATTTAAATTGTATAGTGTATATAAATCAGATCAAGTTATTTATACCTTTGCCTTAATCCTTACCTAAATAAATGATTTCTCAAGCAAGGCAGTTTAAATACCTGTAAATTACTTTTTAGTTTATTAAAATCGGATATTCCATTCGAAACATATTACGAGTTTAATAAAATTGCTCAGTGAAATGTTTTCAAAAATTACGCGTTGATGTCAGTTGTCCTGCATTTACTGTACGTTTATGCCAAAATGTTTAAAAAATAAATGTCCAGCCGTGCGAAGCCAGGACGAGCCGCTAGTATTTAATAATTTTACCTACTTGTTTCATTTGTATACCCAATTACGTAGCTAGTTTGTTAAATAAATAAGTAGGTAGGTATGTGATTTTCCAAGTATATTTGCTCATAACTCTTGATTTAAACTTGGTTTAGACGTTATTAACCACGCGTTTTGAAGTTAACTCACTTCACTAACGCGTGCATAGTTACATTTTAAGGCAGCCGTCAAAAAATAAAAAAATGAAAAGAAAAATTTCTTTACTCTTGGTTTGAACTTAAATTCCAAGATTTCAACTTAATTCCTTGCAAATATTCAATATTGGAGTCATAGTAACTATTTTTATTTCTTATTTTTTTTTTTTAATTTACAGAAACAATACTTACACAAAGTCAAATTATTTTTATCATAATCGTGAATGATTTATCGTCTTTCAAGAACTGTGTTATACTCTGTGGTTGTTTGTTATGCACAGGGCACTTCACTAAACGTCAATAAAGTACGACATTATTTTAGTACATTATTCCGAAAACAAAAAAGCGGTAATTTATAGGCGTAGGGTATTTGGCAGATGCCAAAAAGAAAATAAAGGCTTGGACAACGTATAGAGCATTGATGATTATAAAGACTTCTTTTTTGAGTTTTGACTGACATTTAAGCCATTTCACATTCACATTCAGATCTTAGGTACATCTGAATAGGCTGTATGATCATGGATCTTTGCCTTTACATGAAGAACAACAACATCACATTCAGATTGTTAATACCTAGCAGAGTAAATTAACATTCTTGAAGTGACTACAACGCTTAAATTGTTTATCGATAGATTGGTATAGTCGCTACTACCAATTCTATGTAGGTATTGATTCTTCATGCTTTTACTTTAAGATCTAACGATCTAAAGATAAGTATCGTTTTCCTATTGCCAGAAGTGCTCAAACGAACCAAAAGAAGTGCCTAGTTTTTTATAAAAACATTATAGGTAAGTATTTAAAAAATTAAAAAAATTAAAAATTAATACCCGATCCCGAAAAATTGGATGTTAGGTACATCCATCGTACATAATAAATATGTATGAACATGTATAACAAATACACACTCACACACACACACGCACGCACGCACGCACGCACGCACGCACGCACGCACACACAAACACACAAATACAAACTTTCGCTTTTATAATATTAGTGTGAAGTGTGATGCGATATGGCTGTCTTTGAATCGGTTAGCAGAATAATCAAGTAGGTATTCCTTCACCATTTAGCAAGCGATATAATGATTATAATGATTAATGGCTTAAAACGCACATAACATCAAAAAGCCTGGGAATTCAGACACCGTATCCTTTTAGAAGGAGGCCGAAGTCAACCAATACACATTTATCATCTGTTTTACAACTGGCCAGTTAGAATCAATTAAGTTATGGAACAAAAACAAGTACGCATCACATGCGCACGTGCCCACGCTTCGCCTTAACAAACCTTGACAGGATTCTTTGATAAATACAGGAAATTGTATTTCTCTGACCAAATGCGCGTAACCGCCGGCGCGTAAGGACCGGCTGCACATCAGCGGTTAAAGTGAGGTTATAGTCAAATTTAAGTCTCAAAAAAATATAAAACTGCGAGTTAGGCTTACGCAATGAGGTGTCCGTATTGCTGTCTTAAACTATACTAGAAAAGCGCTATTTTGTGATTTTGTTTTAGATAGATAGATAAGACTTTATTTAACAAAACAAAGAGGAAAAAAGTTTAAACTGCGCATGCAAAGACTGCCTTAGTGCTAACAGAGTAATCTTTGCCAGGCAACTTTCGCTTTAAGTACTTATATTTGTTGTGTAATCACAGAATACATAATTATATTGTAATAGTACTGCGGGTAGGTAGTGTAATATTTTTAACCGACTTCCAAAAAGGAGAAGGTTCTCAATTCGTCGGATTTTTTTATGTATCTTCCCCGATTACTCGAAGACGCCTGGACCGTTTTGGAAAATTCTTTTTTTGTTTGAAAGGGCATATTTCCCAGGTGTCCCCATTGTCATCAGGTCAGGATCAGATGATGGGATCCTGGAGAAATCGAGGGAACTCTTCAAATTTTATAGGCACAATTGATATACTTTGTACGAGTAGTAGCGTTTGAAGTCGGTTTTGTAAAAATAATTCTTACGTTTATATTATTGGTGCCTCTGGTGCTACAAGTGTTTATGGGCGGTGGTAATCACTTAACATCAGGTGATCCGTCTACTCGTATTCGTAATTCATATATAAAAAAAATTACTGTTATCACGACTAGTTACAGATGGCCCTGGACATACTGTCAGTAGCTCAAGTAGGTAGGGTGTGGTATTACGCGGAGTCATCATCAATAATTAATTATTTTATCATCATTATATTTTTATTACAATGTAATAAAAAATACCATCGCAAAGAAAATGTTCTTACCCACCTACATAATTACAAGCATAAAGTAGCCAATTCATTGAAAATTGTAAATTGATATTAAAGCTAATTTTAAACCATAGGTACCTACTTCAGTCAAAGTAGTTTATAATAAAACTAGCTGATCGCCACGATTTCTTACGCGCGGATTAAGGGTTTAAGATTCCCGCGGGAACTCTATATTTTAAATAAAATATCTCTATATTTTAAATATGAGATAAAATGTAGCCTGTGTTAATCCTGGATATGAGCTATCTCCATTCCAAATTTCACCCCAACCGGTTCATTCGTTGTGGCATGAAGGAGTAACAAACATCCATCCATACATATACCTTCACAAACTTTCGCATTCATATTCTCTATCATTTATTTTCACGCACATTTTACCTTATTATTAAAAAAACAAATTAAAAAATACATTATATAAGTATTACAACATCATCAAAAATAATAAAATGAAGTGGGTCCCACGTCCCACTTGCTGCAGGGTAGGGACCCAAGCAGTCAGTGATCAGGGCCTCAGAGTGAGGAACCTCCTCCTGCACTGGTAGCATGGGCGGGAGAAATTTTATCCCCGGGAAAAGGATAAAATGTTTATCCCATTATCCATCCGTCGAGCGTGGGCTTAGCGTGGAAGAATATTGACAGTGGATAAAATGGGAGAAAATTTATCCCCGCAATTATTGCCATTATAAAAAAATCATGGGAGTAGGAGGTACAAATACCACAATACTTCATTTATGTCAATTCGATCTCAAAAAGTCATTATTTTTATATATACTCGTGATTTTGACAGTTAATAGGTGATTCGTAGGTGGTTTTTGTCTGTGGTTTTTGTTTTCGTTTGACCCTTTCAAAAGTCAAAAAAGGATAAGTTTATCACTTTCATTTGTTGCCATGCTCTAGCCGGGGGAAGTTGCTCCATTTTTAATGTCAAATAGGGGTATACTTCTCCTTTCTCCTGTCGCCATGCTTTAGAATAGGGGAAAGGCAATTGTATCCCCTGTCAGTGGATAAAATCGGGGGATAAAATGTTTATCTCCTACCAGTGCAGAGGTATCGTCTTCTGTATCCTGCCGCTATTAAGCGAAAGTTTCAAAAGGTATTTGATCGAAACTTTTCGCAATAAGACTATAGTTGTTTTCTTTGCATAATTTGTATTTTATACATATGAATCAATGCATTAAGGTAGTTACTGAATCGCTATACTAATTATTTATTATTTATTAAGTAGGTATATAGCATAAACACTAGACCTTACGACCTAGCGACATGATAGAATTAATACAATAATATAATTAAAACATGTGCTTTAGACATAGTTATTTCTTTAATTTAAATTTTTTACCCTTTTGAATCCTTAATTAAAAATTATAGTAATTTTATTATAAATGCGAAAGTGCGTTTGTTTGCTTGTTTGTTGTTTTGTCCTTCAATTCTCAGCAGAGCAACGGATTTTTTGCATGGATATAATTTAGGACTGGGAAAGTGACAAAGGCTACTTTTTATCCAATTTATTAAAGTGACAAATTTTTTATTAAATTATTTATTAAAGTGACAAAGGTTACTTTTACGGAAAATCAAATAGTTCCCGCGGGATTTTAAAAACTAATTCCACGCGGAGGAAATAGCGGGCATCAGCTAGTACTTATTAATTTATTCAGGGACACTTGTATGTCAAATGACAGCGCTTCAAATTGATCCATAATTATGTTGTCATTTGTCATCATCATGATATATTAAAAACAGAGGTCAGTGACCAGCCAATCGGAGGTGATTGCAATTATTAAGATTGCAATTTTTACACCGTAGTTATCATTTTTAGACAATCCCACTGCCATGAACACAATATTAATTCATCAATGTACAGTTGGTTGGATTTTACCGGAATAATGTATAATTTAGAATGGATTTATTTATCTGGCACAGGCAGATTTGAATTTCAGGAAATAGTGCTCACTGGACCGTTACTCTTTTGAGGTTTCCATATTATACGTATAGTAAAACAAGGAGCTCTCCTTAGAGCTCTCATAGTTTCATCTAGTTCATTGATCTGCGTATTTTATATCATTGATCTGCATCGTACCTATGTATATTTTATGCACAAGCTTTTGGGAAATTAGGTAACTTTTTCAGCATCCCCTCTGCCCCTTAAATTCAAATTCGAAATTTGACACTTCATAAATTTACTACCTTAAGACATATAATAATTTATAAGCTTGAAAAATATAGGCGAAAAAATCTTGTTGCGGATGATGGTTGCGATTATATAATATCTAATTTTTTTATATAACTCATTTGAGTACTTATCACAATTATTCCGAGACACGATAAACTTTTCTTTTGAAGTCACTGGGTTTACTTATATCGAAAAATTCCAATTATAGTCTGTAAGGGCTGGTTCTTTTTATAATTAATCTGTGGGCGGGAACCTCAGAAAGTTATTATCGATTATTATTTATTATTGACATGACAAGTAAATAATTAATAATTATGTCGCCTTTCGTCCGATAAAATTAATATCTGTTACGGACAGATGTTACTTACCAGAATTGTAAAGAAAATGGTTTTATGAAACGCTAAGAAATAAGTGATAAGTACTACTATAAAATATAATCCTGTCTACATTTCTTAATTTGTCAAGTTTTATGAAACGCCAATAATGCTAAATTATCGTGACATTCCAACAGACAAATAACGTAATTTTATACAAATTGTCGCCCTGTCGGGTTTTATGACATAGGTTCCAGGTGTGTGACATTTCACTTGGTTGCTATAAAGATTACGAGGGTTTTAATAATCTTTATCTATACCAATAAATAAAATTGAAGAAGCCTATACTCGGAATTATAATTCGATTCCACATTTGACATTAGCTACTGTCATTTTGTAAAATAATGATACCACATATAATAGTGTAGTGATGAACACAAAAATCGATAAACAATCGCGATTTATGTTTATGTAATCATAATATTGGTGTGCCAATTAAAGACTAAATTATTGATTTTTATTTAAATAAATACATAATTATTCATAATAATTATTTATTAATTAGTAACCGCTGCTTTATTTTATAAAAAGTTAATATTTTTATAAAAGTTTTGTTTTTAATATAAAAAACAATTTTTATATTAAAAACAAAACTTATAATAAAAGAGCCTATATATCCCATGTTGTCCAAGAATAGGAAAAAATGAGTAGGCTAGATAATATGTTAATTGACAATATCACAGATACATTTATAATAAATGTTACAGAAAGTGACAGCGATAGAAAGCGATGACGGCGACGATTTATAAAATAAAATACAGGGTGTCCCACGGCTATGCCACATGGAGGGGAAGTACCTTAAATATTGTAGATGGAACATTTTACTGAAAGAAGACTTCATTTTAATTTTAAAAACAATTTAAACTGCATTCATAGATTTTTAAATAATTGCCTGGTTGAACCGGGACTCGAACCCGCTATACGAGAAAAAAAAATTAACCTGTAACTTTATCATACCGATCGGAAGGCTTCATCGTAAGGATTATTTTTTGTTAAATAACATAGCATGAGAAATAAAAGGAAGACCATGAATTTTAGCCTTTGATGTAAAATTTTGTTCAGAAAAATGAAAAGCTGACATTCGTAGCTCTGTTGCAGCGGGACTGAAGGACAAACCAATAAATCAACAAACAAACACACTTTCGCATTTATAGGTAATATAAGTAAGGATTAGTAAGGATAGTAAGGATCGGGAAATGATGCGTACTTCTCAAGTGGGTACTCATTAGTAATAGTTCATGTCAGTTGTATGTCGATACGCCAATGTCAGCTTTTCATTTTTCTGAACAAAATTTTACATCAAAGGCTAAAATTCATGGTATTCCTTTTATTTCTCATGCTATGTTACTTAACAAAAAATAATCCTTACGATGAAGCCTTCCGATCGGTATGATAAAGATACAGGTTAATTTTTTTTCTCGTATAGCGGGTTCGAGTCCCGGTTCAACCAGGCAATTATTTAAAAATCTATGAATGCAGTTTAAATTGTTTTTAAAATTAAAATGAAGTCTTCTTTCAGTAAAATGTTCCATCTACAATATTTAAGGTACTTCCCCTCCATGTGGCATAGCCGTGGGACGCCCTGTATTACCATAACATATATTCTATTTCTTTTATTTCTCATGTTCCTTCATGATCACATTTTTTTATTTAT
Organism: Hipparchia semele; assembly: GCA_933228805.2. Lineage (NCBI taxonomy): Eukaryota > Metazoa > Arthropoda > Insecta > Lepidoptera > Nymphalidae > Hipparchia > Hipparchia semele. The sequence goes on along the minus strand of OW121717.1, from coordinate 3,566,568 downwards.
TTCACACACAATTATTAAAGAAAACTCTCAGATCCTTAATAAGATTAATCGTCATAACTAAATTATCCGTTCAGAAATATTTAATTTCCTGATATACTTAGTTTCTATTAAAGTAGTAGTTGTTTAGATATACTACTATAACCGAGAGGAATCGATCCGGAAATATTCCATTTCCGTATCGAACAATTTCGCAACGTCACTATTTAGTACTTGTCATAACGTTGCAACACTGAAATTGTCAAATCTGGAATCGAATTAAAATTCCGACTATAGAACAAAATCATTCGCTATAGCAGGGAATTATGTAAGGTAGGTAGGTATAAAGGGTAGGTATCGACGATACATATATCGCGCGTGCCAACCTATAATTCAGCTACTTTTTGAAATTTTAACTTACGAAATTACCAATAACGTATGTGTATTTATAAGATGTTACACGTGTAGTAACGTGTAACATCTTATAAATTTTAAATCGATCTGGGTGAATCTTTTTTTAATCGATCGATTTATCTTTGCGAGATGCTCGCATAAAAACTTCTGATTCCAACTCCTCAAACCTGATGCTGCAGGGGTACTGCTCCCTATGACTGTGGAGATTTAGGAATTGTCGGTTGACGGTTCTTCTTCTATCTTTTCTCTAGATTTTTTCTTTACCCAAGATGTACATTATAATAAATAATACCGTAAATAGTTGCATATTCTATCTAGATGACTTCTAAGTTCTAATTAATAATTTGAATAAAATAGTTAGTTTTAATCTACTACTACTCTACTAAAATCAATGCCAAAATAATCTAACTTCTAGGTGTAGCTGAAAACACTAAAAGCAAATAAGTCGTTTTTATCACTGCCAAAAGCAATATTTGTTTATCTCAACCTGTTGAAATGCATTGCAAATTAGTGCATTGAGTTATTTGAAATGACCAAAAGTAGTGAGAATGAGCTTTTATTTCTTACTAAGTAATATTCGAAAAGGTGTTTCTTGGTTTATCTTGTCTTTCAATCACGCGGACACAGAGTTACGGATCGACGTGATTTTTGAAGGATAACACGGGCTAATTCTCATCCCGGAAAATCATAGTTTCCGCGAGGTTTTAAAAACAATATCGCTGGCATCAGTTAGGTTTTGTTTGTGCCTATAAAATTTGAAGAGCTTCCTCGATTTCTCCAGGATCCTATCATCAAATTCTGACCTGCTAACAATGGCTACCTGGGAAGTAGGTATATCCTTTCAAACAAAAAAAAAATGTTTTTTTTTAAGGCGTCTTCGAGTAATCAGGGAGCACACATAAAAAAAAAGATTCCGACGAATTGAGAACCTCCTCCTTTTTGGAAGTTGGTTAAAAAGAAAATGTTCTCAATATTGACAATACCTGAGGATATAGGTACCAATATCAATAGGTAATACTGTTGTACCTACCTATTGAAATCCATCCAAGTTCAGATAATATAGGTAAACAGACATAGGTACAACTTAATTTTGAAGAGAAATAAGCTTTGATAATGCCAAGATAACGATGCTTGCAAATTCCTTTATTACTTTTAATTTTAAAGCCGAACTTTCATTCAAAATAAGAAAAAGAGTACATAAATAAGTGTATTTATACTTATTACACATAAATGTTTCATTTTTTTTAATCTTTCTTACCTTATCCATTCCTACTAAAAAATGCAATCCAAAAGACACATTAGGTAGGTACTTTCAGCTAAACACAATGGATGTTCTTTTGAAAGTTGCGATTTTCGTTTTCACGGAGAAATGTTTAGACGTCAAATACGATCACAAACAAGATTGCGAGACGCACATTTCAGTCGTGTACCGTTCGCGAAACCATGGCGCTTACTGACACTACTAGATGGTACCGACTCATCGTATTGTGAGACCAGTTCAATCACTTGAAAAGCTCTAGATTTATAGAGCTTTTGCGACTGTATTAAAATGATGCTGAGAACTAGAACCTACCTATATTTTATTTTCGCAAAAGTTTTGCACCTTCACGCCTGAATCGCGCTCTTAATAAAACAACGACCGAATACGAAATGGCACAATGAGTTAAAGTAAAATACCGATTTAAAAAACAAGCTTCACACAATCTAGATAAAACAAAACATCTCTCTTCCTTAACGATTAAGGTATTTAATATTGGGTTCGATTCCATAGTAGCTTAAAAAAATATTGTCATAATTGGTCATAAATCATAATATAGTGAATATAGTTTGTCGTTGATTCCCGAAAGTTACGGTTTTGGATTCGGTCGTTGATAAGTGTGTGATACGTAACGAAAAGCTATTGTCTGGTGGGAGGCTTTAGCCGTGGCTAGTTACCACCCTATCGTCAAAGACGTGCCGCCAAGCGATTTAGCGTTCCGGCACGATGGCGTGTAAAAACCGATTAGGGAGTATGGGTTGTATCTACACTGCCAAACCCGTTCCAAGTTACCATCCGCCCGCCCGCTACCATCTTAGACTGTATCGTCACTTACCATCAGGTGAGATCGCAGTCAAGGAGTATCTTGTCAACGAATAAAAACATGTGCTAATTAATAGACGAGCGCTGTTGAGTACTTGGTGTGTATTAGGTAGATGTTGAGTGGGAAGCACAGTGTTGACAGACCCACCACTAGGTTGACAGATGACATCAAACGAGTCGCAAAGAGTCGCTGGATACAGGCGGCACAAGACCAAGACCTGTGGAAGTCCATGCAAGAGATGTCTATCGGTTAATAATGATGATAATCATGAGGTACGCCAAAGCCACAACTTGAGAATTGAATTCAGTAGATGTTTCGTCTCTATACGTTTTATATGCGAAAAATTGTGTACCACAATGATGTCACTACATCGGAATACGCAAACAAAGTAGTAAACTACTCATACATCAATCGTTTTTTTTTTTATTTTTTCTACTATAAAGCCCGCCATAATGTGATGGTGGCTTTATTTTATACTACCATCTAACATGTGGGCTAGTAAGTAATATTATTCTAACTTAAACTTCTACTTATTATTAATTTCTATATCTAATTTAAAGTCCAATAACTGATCAATCGTTTATGATCACTGAATATTAATTCCAGAATTTCCCGGTTCCAAGCGCCAGTCCAATTTCCAATGCAAATAAAAAAATTCGCTAGACACACAACTAGAACAAACAAAAATAATAATTATACTTTATTTACTTACTAGTTCGTTCGCGTGGATTTAGTTTTTAAAATAAGCCAATGTAAAAAATCACGTCGATCTATTGCTTTGTTGCGGCGTGATTGAAGGACAAACCAACAAATAAATACACTTTCGCATTTATAATATTAGTAAGGATAAGTAAGGATTCCAACTGTAGTGGAAACAATGTCAAGTACGTTTTGATAGATTATGGGTGCCAGACTTTGAAAGTTATGAAAGCCATATTATGATATGGCCAAATCCAAGTTTTCCAGGTGTACATTGCCAGAAAGAATCAATAACCTCGATCTTTTGATACGCCTGCTGTAAGGAATCGCCAATGGAAGAGTACTTCAAACGTTGTAAATGAGGTCCATAAGGTGACCTAACAACATAGCGAGGCAGGCTCTTAACTGCAACCTTCAGGGAACGAGAAAGCGAGGCGGGCCTAAAAAACATGGCGGCGTGCGGTTCTGCGAGGATATCTAGGGTTGATGTGAACGAAGTCAGGGTGTAGCTCAAAACCGCTGGGAACGGCGTAATGATGTAAACTCCCTCTACTCCACTAGCGGGACGTAGTAACACGGTGGCTTTAATACATTTACGGCTATTTCATTTGTCTTCACTTTTCGTGAATTTGCTGTGTAATTTATTGCAGGCGCTTCCGCACCAACTAATGTAATCGCTTATTCGTATTAAAAATTACCTATACAAATAGTTATTTTCCGTGTCGATTCTCTAAAAATGATTGCATGAGTGTAAAGATCTCAAAGCCCTCTAATTGGCTGGTACACTTACGTTATTGGCTTAAATGCATTGATGCAGCAAGAACGCTGTAAATTCAGCCAATCACAAGCCATTGCGATCGTTACACTGATGCAATCATTTTTAGAGAATCGAAAGTAGGCATGAAGCAGCAGTCTAGAAAACACTGAATTTTAATGGGATATAGGGCAACGCACTCGTTAAAAATTACGGCTAAGTAGAATATAATTTTCACAGACATACACTTGTCCATAAAGTTAATATTAGTGAATGCTAACCTACCATACCTACCCATAGAGCACTAGTGTTTTGAAAATCCGGCTGTAGTTAAACCTCAGTGATGTCAAACGGCGCGGCGTGCGATATTTGAAAAAGGAAAATTTTTCGGTAAATGGGGGAAACTTTGTATTGAAATGAAAGAAATAAGCAGACAAGAATAAATATTTATTATTTAACAGTTTACATTATTGTTGATTAAAGCTATATGGGTAACACCTGAAAATTCAGATTTTGTACAAATCATTTTGCAATCATAGGCTTCATAAACATTTTTAAATAAAATTATATTTTAAATTATATTTAATTCATGTATTAATTAATTATATGAGTCAAATATGCATACTTTTTTATGATTACTAATTATTATAGTTTTATTTTACTTATAACTTAATAATATTATTATTTTATTCGTCCAATTTGCTCTTGACATAACTCTACAAGTACTCAATGTATAGAGGTTTTATGAGTAGGTATCTACAACATTCAAACACTGCATGGCTATTCAGTAAATAACAAACTCACTTCGAAAGCAAACTTACTTAAAGTGGTTTACCAATCACGGAATAGGTAAAGAAGACTGGAACGCTGAAGACTAATTATTATTATAATAATAATTGTACTAACGTAACTCGTCCACTGTCGTCGTCGTCGTCGTCGTCGTGAGAGAACTCACACACTCACAGGAGGGCCTTAGGCTAAAGTCCGCCATGTTGGCCTAATGCAAATTGGCAGACTTTGCAAACATTTGAGAAGCAAGTGATATAATAAATTAATTTTGCTTAAAACGGACATAACCGAAAAGTTAGATGTGCGTACCTTGAATCGAAGCCAGGACCCTCCGAGAAGGAGGTCATATTGACTCAATAATTATTTCAATTGATGAAAAGGAAAATTTCTCGTGAAAAGTTCATAATGATGTTGTACATTCATGTAAAACACGGTATTTACTTAAGTCTATAGAATACAGTAAATAATAGTTATGTTTCAATTTAATTAATACTTGTAGTAAGTATTTGCAAAGACTTAATAAATAAGGTGTTTAATTTTCTAGTGATCCAATCTTCCACAGTAATAATTGTAACGTGCATAAATTAATAATGTCTTCCAATAACTTCTACAAAACTTCTTATTACAACGTCCAAACCATTACAAAGACAAACACAAACATATCTATTATCACAAAAATAAAGATATACAAATGCACTATAATCTAAGAATAATAATTATTATTCATTTGAAATAGTTATAAGATTGCAAGAAGTCATTTACTTATTGTATAAAGTTTTCTTGCAACCATTTAATTTTGCAATTAAATTGTTTCTGTTCTGGAAGAATTCTAATTTCACTTGGTATTTTATTAAAAAAATTATGCACATAGCGTAACAGCTGTCAGATACTAAGCTGGAGTAATAGTTGCAATTTTCGAATTTTCGAAATTGAAAAGACGACGGACGCGGGTTCGATCCCCACCTGTTGCACTATTGTTGTATCCACTACTAAGATAATCTTTTCGCTTATTTCATGGGAGAGGGGAATATTAATCAAGGTCAACTTAATTAAAATCTTTAAAAAAAATTAAACTATTTCTTTGAACTTGGAGTCTTATCAATTATTATCACGGTGGCAGCTGTCTGAAGTGGAAGACGGATCGGGTTCCTCCGTTTCGCCTAAACTTCCGTCGCCGCTGCGCTTTGCTTTCTTGATAACCATTGAACTCGTCGCTGCTTTTACTGTAAAATGAAAAAGATTTTATCGTATAAAGTTCAAAGGGGTTTGATAGTCCAGGACCCGGTAACACTAAAAGTGCACTTACACGGTGTGTTTCACGGATTTTTAAATTTTATAGTGTAATAGCTAATGCCCGTGACTTTATCCACGTTCATTTAAATTCTTAAGAGTATTTAGATTCTTAAATTTTATGCGAGTGACTTGCTGCTATCCGTGAAGAGTTGTGTCCTCTATCTCCAGATTAGATCATAGTAGATCTTCACCAAAATTAGACAAAACTTATTCGCTGATACAAACTTTCCAATACAGAAAGAATAATCACAATCGTTTCAGGTTTGATGAAGTTATGGACTAAACTCACCAAAACTATCACCCCCTATTTCACACCCTTCAAATTTAATTTTTATGACAAAGGGTAGCCTGTAATCCTTCTTCAGGGTCCAATTTATCTCTATACCAGAATTCATCAAAATTTGTTAGGTGGTCTAGGCGTGAAAGCGTAACAAAGAGACAGACAGACGTAACTGCGCTTTCGCATTTATAATACTAAGTAGTTTGGATTGGATAAATATTCATAGGAAGGGACAACATAAGTTCCGTGTGACAGGCTCGGCCTGTATTTTTTGTATGATTTTAAATAGGTGTAGGTTTTTGCCACGATGGCAGTTATCACACCAAATCATTCTGAAAATATATACAATTTCCAATAAAATGGTCTACTTAAAATTAATTTCCGTACAAAAATAAGTACCATTGCTCATTAACAATATAAAAAACGAGCTTATACCCGCGGCTTCGCTCACGTTAGGTTCGATTTTTTATCCCCCTATTTAACCCTCTTGGGGTTGAAATTTTCCAAAATCCTTTCTTAGCGGATGTCTACATCCTAACAGCTACCTGTATGCCAAATTTCAGTTCGATCGGTCCAGTGGTTAGAGCTGTGCGTTGATAGATCAGTCAGTCAGTCAGTCAGTCAGTCAGTCAGTCAGTCAGTCAGTCACCTTTGCCTTTTATATATTTAGATATTGTTGTCAGGATACATCCTGTCTCACCAAGTTTAATTTATGTTGTAGCTACCTATGATACCGCATCACGTGCACTATCAATTTGAAAATCCGTAGATATTAGTGCACTTTTAGTGTCACCGCCTTCCCGCCTATGAGTGATATATGAGAGCTCTTTAAACATGTTCTAAAGACGTGCTCTAAACACATCTTAAACTCGAGCGGGTGTACTTCAGCATATATCTATTTGGCTTCGCATAGCTGAAATTCCTCTTCTAAAATGAGGCAACAGCGCAAGTTGTACTATCTTTGTAATGTTTATAAAGTTAGAAGTTACTTAGGGTTGTACCCATGGAATAGACGTTTCTTTGCTCTCCTGAAAAGTAAACTTTTTCACGCGGTAGTAGAATTAATAGAACGATATTTCTTTTTTTAGTTTTTTAGCAAATCTATACCTACTTCTATACTAGGTAGGTCTGTTTTAGTTTGGTCAGATTGTGAGTGGATTGACAGATTGTTAGAAAACTTGTTACCTTATGTTCAACGTCAATAAAAGATCATGGACTGAATTGATGAAAGATTGCTCGGCTAATGGCCAATTAATTAGTTATTCGAAAGAGACCTTCGTTAAATCTGATAAAAGATTCTGATGTTTTGATCGTTCAATGTATATAGTTACTTATGGTATTTTATTTTTGATCCAAGATCCATGATCTTGAACTGATGATCCCAAAAATTGTGTTGATAAAAATATCAACGGAATATTTCTTACGGTCGTAAGCCCATCCTATCTTAGCGAAGAGGTCGATGAACTTTGTAGACACGTTTAATCGACCGAGTTCCGAGGTCCGGTAGTCCCACGGGAACACGTGATGGTAGTTATGCCAGCCTTCTCCAAGCGCGGCCAAGCTGACAAACTTGTTTTCGACGGACTTTATAAACCTGTTCAGTGGTGTAAAAAAAGTATATTAGTCGGTACGAGTAGTACAACAACCGTATTCTAACAACCGATTTCAATGTGTTAAGACTAAGTAATTGAAAAGCATTTCTATTGCCACCGACTTATGTGTTCAGGTGGGACAAATTGGAACTAATGCCGCCATTTTAAAATTGTCCAAGTGTTCGTGGCACGGAAGTAATACTAAAGCATGGAACTAGTTGATTCCTGACTAAAATAAAAACTAAGTACCCTATATTTTATCCAACTATTTTTTATTATCATCACGTATCCTAAGTGTGAGTGATTACAAAACATGACCGTTTGCGTTTATTTGATTATTATCAACAGGTCACTAAGTTCAAATTGTCAAATGACACCAAATGACACCATTCGTCTTTTTTACTATCTTTAAAATAGGTACCATATTCCTTGTTAAACTATATGTGTCGTTCCATTGATCTAATTTTGTCGCATAATATTACTCACTTGGAATTTTAGTGACAAACTAGATACAGAGACAATCTTATTTCCATGCTTTGGTATTAAAAGCAGCAAAGACCACGTACCGTGGAAGGTACGTGGTCTTTGCTGCTCCAGCTGCCAAATAAATAACTATTATGCATTAGAGTTCGCGCCACGAAAGAGGTCCCCTAGAGCAGAGGAAGCGCTAGTAGGTACTTAGTAGTCGTATGTTTATGCAATTATTGTATGTAAAATGTGTTAGTTCCACTAATTTCCGCGGGATTTATTCGATGGTCTAGCAACAGCGTCAACTTCTATTTGTACTAGATAAGAGTTGGGAAAAATTAAAATTGTAAGCGCGTTTAAACGTTACGTTTTTTCTATATAGAACTTTTACGCGTGCGCTTATCGTTTTTTAACGCGATCGAAGTCGAAAGCAATTAAAAATTATTAAGATTTTTATTATTAAGCAAAGAAAATTACATTTCAAACGTGCTATTGAAAATTTTTAATATAATTTATACCGATAGCATACACCTGAAACTGAATTTTGTAAAAAAAATCATAATCATAAATATTTCAATAAAATTTGCTATTGAAAGCGTAGGTTCGGTTGACCAAAAAGTTTAAACGAAATGAGCTTATAAGCGTTATTGCTTTTTAAAAGCGCTTTTCGTTCAGACGCCCACTTCTAAATAATACATACCTATCATATGGCTTGTTGCCCCACACGTGTGCGAAGCTGTTGACGCAGAAAGCGATGTTTAGCGTGATAGTGAATCTCGTAACGAAGCTCACCACAAAACTGTTCAGTACCGTCTCTTGCCAGCAGTATACAGGAATTGCCATTGGTAATATCACATTAAGTAGCAAAAATAACGGTATGAAGAATCTGGAAACAATGACAAAACAGTAAAAACACATTTTAAGTCGGGGTTATTATAAAGTTCAACATTGCATTGGTCTGGCATCCAGCTGCCCAAAAGATAGTGTAATAACTTATTACATTGTATTATTTGTAATAGATACATAATGTATAATAACATTGTAACATTTTATTTTGAAAAGAGCACTGTTGAGTTTCTTTCCGGCTCTTCTAAGCAGAGTCTGCTTTTCGAACGGATGGTAGAGTCTGGACTTGACCCGTCTCAGTTAGAATGGCATTCCGATGACGATTCGAAAGCACTTTGTAAAAGTTTATTTGAATAAAAAAGTATTCTATTCTATTCTATTGACTTAAGAGCAGCAGCTTGGCCTACATGAAATAATAATAATAATGCTAATTAAGCATAATTGTTCTAAGTCGGTAGTGGGATTGATTTTGAAGGTTCGAGTTAGGCGTTTTCGTCCCAGTTATTTCCGATTATAATTAACGAACAGTCAAATACCCTATTAATCGAAGGGGTGAAGAATACCATAGGTTGTTGAAGCTTACTTTTTTTGTAATCGCACAACAGGGTCATGCATGAGGTCTAACGAGGTTTTCCGTAGGGCAACTCTCCGATCCTCCACCGCTGGGTGGGGGGTCAGCACCAGCCAACCCACGTGCGCGAACCAGAACCCCCTGTTGATGTCATGAGGGTCTGCGACAGTCTCGGAGTACTTGTGGTGGACCCTGTGGTCCAGGGCCCATGTGTAGATGTCCCTCTAAAAGGTAAACGCTGTTCTTAGTTAAGGGTGTTCGTAGTTCTCATAATGTCAAGTTTCTATCGGAGCAGAACTAAAACAAAGGTTGCTATCCTAATTCCTACTAATATTATAAATGCTAAAATTCGTCACAAATTTTGGATGGATGAATGGATGGATAGATGGATGTCTGCTTAGAGTATAGTATGTAATATAATCAGTTACTCCATCACGCCACAAAGAATTGATTTGACAGTGGAATGAAGATAGCTCATACCCAAGATTGACACATAGGCTACATTTAATCCCGGAAAATTTATTAAAAAAAAAAACTAATCCACGCGGACGAAGTCAGTTCGAAGCGTTTTCGGGTGATAACTTAAATCCCACTAATACCTACATGGTTTTTGCTATGGTATCGTTCCGAAGTATGGCCTCCATCGTTGAAACAGAATCCATTAAAACCTTAAGAAATTGCTCGCCCAGCCCGTAGGGACGGTCGATTCAAATGTCGGTATATCAATTTCAAATTGATTTTCCTCGACTGTTTCGCGTAATTTTCATACAATACTATTTTTGGAAGGCACATAAAGGTCTAGCAACAAATTAATATCATTGAATTATACCGATATATTTGTTTGTTTCATCCAAACTTCAATATCACGTTTAAATACTGAATTGTGCGTTTTGTAGATGATTACATAAATTGCTCCCATTTACGAGGAGATGCGTAGATAATTTTACAATACAAACAGTCTTGATGGGTCAATTCGACTAATTGACCCTAATATTCTCAACGGACGTAGGTATGTCTTCGTTACTTTTATGTAACACGTGTTTTATGTAATGGAGAGCTTGTGATTTTAAGGCTCGAATTAAATTTTGAACTGGGCACTATGTTGAATATTTGTACATGTACAAGTTACATAACTAGGTACAAATATTCCTCATAGTACATGTTGAATATTTGCACTTAGTTATGTAACTTGTACCTACTTTTGGGCCATGATGGACATGATTAATTTTGTCCTTCAAATATGCCTATAATAAGCTTGTGTTGTGTAGGACTGCTGTGTCTGAACCACAGATTAATATTGATGTCTGGACACTTGACAACGGCTAAAGAGTATATTATAAAATCTACGTTCTACAGCGACTGAGAATCGCAAAAGGCCATAAAAACGCCGAACGCGCGCTGCCGCTGCCCTCTCCCTAACATAAGAAAAATCGAGGAGTTCCCACGGGATTTTTAAAAACCTAACTCCACGCGGACGTAGTCGCGGGATCAGGTAGTTTAACATACTTGTCCCGTAATCGTGAAGAGTAGAGCGAGCAAAATCCGTAGAGGCAGCCGCGCGCTGTAGGCTCGGTGCGACCACAGCCGGTGCACGCCCGCCGTGATGCCGAGCCCCGAAGTGTATATCGTGGCAAACACTGTAAACATACAAACATGGATTATTATTATTTTTGTACTCTCAAGGGATAAAGCCAGGATCTTTTCGAAAAAATTCGATAGCACTTTTTAAAAGTTTATTTAAATAAAAAATTATTGGATTCTATTCTATTTTTTAAGATATTTTCAACGAACAGGCGGCTTAGCTAATGTGTAAGTGATTACCGTCGCCCATGAACATTTGTAGCACCTGAGGCACCACCAATGCGTTGCCGGCTTTTTAGGAATTTGTTGGTCCGCTCCTTGAATAACCCCATGTTGTAATTTAGTGGGACCATCGTCGAAGGAAGTTGGTTCCACAGTTTCAAAGTACGTGGAAAAAAGATCAGGCACATCGGATGGTCGAAGTGCTCTAGGCACCCAGGTGGTGAGAGCGAAATTTTGTTCGGTGGCGAGGGGGCGGTTGTAGAAGAAAGACTATTCTATTAAATTCAATTCTATTCTATTCTATTCTTAATCTTGCGCAGGGGCATAGGTCCAACGCGTAGAGGCTACATGAGAGAGTTGATCTAAATAAGGCGATGATTACACCAACCGGATTTTCTGCCCAGCCATGACAATATACTGTGTCTAAATAAAAAACAAGCATTTTCCACAAATCGCGATTTTCTGTTTTTTTACCATTATGTTTTACGAGATAGTGTATTTCCATTTGAAGTGTCTTAGTATTTTTAAAACTTAATTGATATATTTAAATGGCATTATATGTAGGTAAACAGGTGCGCAGAACTCATTTATTGCTGTTACGATAAAACGCTGTATCTGAAGATAAGAGAAGAGGTCTTAACACGCTAATAGCCTATGTGTTAGTAGGCTACATTTTCTCTCGGAAAATTAAAATTCCCTCGGTAATTAATCAACACGGACGAGTATCACAATATGTATCAACATATATATAGGTGGAGGAAAACATCGAGAGGAAAACGGCAGGTTTTCCATAATGTTTTTTTTTTAATTGCAAATTTTTGTTTTTCGATTTGTCAGCTGTTTTTTTGGGTTTTATCTATTTTTTCAATCACCCCTGTATTAAGGCGAAGACATTGAAAAAAAAAATTGAACAAGTCAGGCTGTTTTTGAGTTGTAGGGAAACTAAAGAACAGCAGTTGAATTTTATATAATAATAGATAGATATTCATTATAAACGGCCCTGTATAGTGTACATGTTAGGGCCTTACAATTACCTACAAGGTCCTATAGATTTGTAAGCCGCTAAGAACTTCAAAGTTCAATGACATTTTTTTCACATTGGATACAATACATTCAATCAATCTACGTTTTTATAGCTAAGTAGTTCATTTGATGTTGACCCACTTTACGGGCTCTTGTGAAATATATTATGTTGAGATATTATTTAGGTACGGTTTTGCTGATGGTCGTTGAGGTCCCAAGGTGCTAGAGTGGCGACCCCGTACCTGGAAGCGCAGTGTTGGCAGACCCCACACTAGGTGGACCGACGACATCAGACGCAGGCAGCCGCTGGATACAGGCGGCGCAAGACCGAAGCCTGTGGAAGTCCATGCAAGATACCCTTGTTCAACAATGGTTCTATCGGCTGATAGGAGAAGAAGATAGTAATGGAGACATTCATAACAGAAATTACTCACCAAAAAGTGTAGTCAGGAATTTCACTTGATTGCTTAACATGAGGTAGAATCCATAAATTGTTACGGTGTGCAATAACACCTGCACTATAAAGTCGGGCCATCGTATTTGGGCCCTAAATTTCATAGTCTCATATTTAACTAAGTCGAAGTCCACGTCATCACTAGTTTTATCTTTCACATATTGTTTTAGAACTCCATTGTTGTTAGCATTATCAAGTTTGTAACTATCGTGTAAAAGTCTATTTGAATCCAAAGGATTAACGTTTTGTAACGCCGGTGCCATTTTTCAGAATAAATTAAATGTTCCAACAATCTAAAGAGAAAACAAGAATAGAATAATTTGCATCGCTCAGATTAAAGATTTATTTACTTACGCATAATCTTTAACGGAATAGGTACGAAGCAGAAACTTTATATTTATTTAACAGATAACAGTGTTATACATCGATGTATATGGATAGGCCTCTAGAGGAAAAAACGCGCTCAAAAAGACAACAGAATTTGTAAAATTCTCTCGTCTTAAAAGAACTTAAGAGAAGTTTAAAAAAATTACCAATGTCGCTTAATTCCATTTTTTGTTCTGGTTAATACGGAGTGGCTATTCCTCGAACGTGATTGCTTGATACTCGTGTCAAAGCGAACCGCGGAGAACGCGCGGTGTTCATTGAAGTAATATTCAAGCGCATTTTCGTAGACGCAAAATTCCTTGGAAATACTGAATGGTGTATATTATGTGCCTCTGATATAGAATCCTTGAGCCTTTGTTGGAACCTACGTCCTAACCGTTTTTGATTAAAGTTTTTCCAAAAATAAGTAAATACGACTATAATATGGGCCGATTTCACCAACGCAAAATAAGTCCGAGCGCTTTAATATTTTCGCTGATTCTTATTTTCTAGATTTTAGCGAGAGAATTTTTCCTACGTATTTATCAGAACGCCTTTTTTAATTTTATTCGATGTCAAGATAGTCCTTGACAGCGATCTCACCTGATGGTAAGTGACGATGTAGTCTAAGATGCGGACGGGTTTACTTAGCCCTTAGCATAAAACTGTCAAAATATCGTTACGTTTGGATTAGACTTACTACCTACTTTACATTGGTGAAATAGGTCCTAAATAAAAAAAATATTATAAAATTATAATAATTTTTAAAATAATAAAATAACATGTAACCAATTTAAACCAGATTATTATTTTGATAAGCTGGAAATGTTACAGCATGAATTAAAACTATTTTTATGGGGTATTGTTAAGCAAGCGAATTTCGACTTATCAGAATTATGCGTACCCACTGTTTTAGATAAGACCGTTATTGTTTTTTTGCAAATACTTAAAAATAATCTAAAATAAATAATAATTTATTATTTGGAGTAGTTTATTTTTAAACGACTTAAAAAAATAATTCATAAATTCAGTTATTCGGGAAATATTTCTAAGCAAAATGAAGAAAGAAAGAAACGTTTATTTTATGAATTGTGCCACACATCACCCAATAGGTATACTTAGATTAGGTTGTCCCGGCGCATCCACCACTTGAGCATTAAAGACAAAAGGCGTCAAGCAGAAGAAGCGCCCGAACAACTAAGTCATGTGTGGCACAACCCGGAAAAAAGGTCCCAACTCAGCAAAATGCTGTATGCTTTGTACCTGCACAAGAGCATGCAGCGCCGATTTTCAGCCAGGATCCTGATTCGGTCGGCGCCACGGAATTCTACATCGTAGCTTGACAACTCAAAACGCTGAAACCCTACCTAAAGCCGTCTCCACCATCCCCTTATAACGGCCCCTGACCTCACATCTAATCAATTTAACCACAACACGTCAGACAAACCACGTGAACGTGAGGGTAACTATCAAATATATCCAAGTATTATTGAATCAATTACACTCATCTAAACTTCCGGGCAATATTTATTCGATTAGGGCGCAATTGCTATCGCAATCCCTCCATCAAATGCAACGACCTAGACGCGGGAGCATCTAATAGTCGAATGAGCCTCTGGAAGAGACTGAATTCGTAATGTTAAATCCGCCGAATTTATACCGTTCAAGTCGGCGTCAATCGGGTGCGCCAGACGGGCGCCTACGTCGTCAACAAAGTCAAATATCGATTTTATCAAACTACCTTCAATACATTAAAGTTGTATATTTTTACTATTTCAATATTTCGCTAACAAGCTGTACAGCTATATCTGCTACTTTACTTATCTATAACCTGTGTCTATAACATATAAATGCTGTGAGTAATTTCACTGGTGATTATTTTAAAGGGCTACAAAATATCGATAAAATGATTTCGCGAAGTCTTAGTCATTGATAGACCGTATAACAGGTGTTATTATTATCTATGAGTCGCCCCGGCTTATCAAGGATGGGCTTAACAGACAGATTAGTGAGTCGAATGACTGACTGATCTATCAATGCACAGTTCAAACCACTGGTCGGATTGACATACAGATATGACGTAGGCATTCGCTAAGAAAGGATTTTGTAAAATGAACCCAGGGGATAAAAAGTGAGAGAAGCCGCGGGCAAGAGCTAGTTACAGGGTTAAGAGCAGTGATAGCTCAGAAAGAGACCCTAAGAAATTCCGTTTATGATTAGCTGAGCCTGAAAGTGACTAAAATAATTCATTTTTAAAATCACCTTGCAACTTGTCAAAAATCTAAATATATAAAAGGCAAAGGTGACTGACTGACTGACTGACTGACTGATCTATCAATGCACAGCTCTAACCACTGGACGGATCGAGCTGAAATTTGGTATACAGGTAGCTGTTAGGGCGTAGACATCCGCTAAGAATGGATTTTGGAAAATTTCAACCCCAAGAGGGTTAAATAGGGGGTTAAAAAATCGAACCTAACGTGAGCGAAGCCGCGGGTTAAAGGTAGTAATAAAATAACACTTTGAAATATGGAATTTGTTTTCACTTTCAGTAACAAAATTAACAGTTTGACGACGCTCCCTGGCGCAGTGGTGAGCGCTGTGGTCTTAAAAAACTGGCAAGTCTCGGGTTCGATTCCCGGCGGGGGCAATTTAGGAATTTATAATTTCTAAATTGTCTCTGGTCTGGTCTGGTGGGAGTCTCTGGCCGTGGCTAGTTACCATCCTACCGACAAAGACGTGCCGCCAAGCAATTTAGCGTTCCGGCACGATGGTGTGTAGAAACCGATTAGGAGTATGGGTTGAATTAACACTGCTATACCCCTTCCAAGTTAGCGCGCTACCATCTTAGACTGGATCGTCACTTACCATCAGGTGAGATTGCAGTCAAGGGCTATCTTTTCGTCGAATTAAAAAAAATTGTTCAATTTCGGCGCATTCTAGAAACCGAAATGGCGGAAATGGTCAAAGCCGAACTTTGACCATTTCGGCCCATATTGGTCGAAGTCGAAGGTTCAGGCTGACCCTATTAAAAGGGAAATGGCTTATTAAACGAGATTCGAAATTACTTAAATTTTTACTGAGGAAGGCGTGGGCGGGCGGAAAAGGAAGAATTCTTCTTTAATTTAAACTTAATGAATCCTGTTATTTGATTCTTATTGGAACTAAGGAGACTGACAAAGTCAAGTGAATAGCTGGAAGTACGTCTTAGATTCAAAGAAGCGGCAAAAGAGATTGCAATCAAAGAGTTCCCACAGGATTAGGTATCCACGCAGACGTAGTCGCGGGTATCAGCTAGTTATGATTAATTATATTAATTCAACGATTTTATTTATTTATGCAAGAATGTAAGTTTGTTATTTATTGAACTCTACTTACAAATTAAGAAAAATTTAATTTTCTTGGAGTGCAATCCAACGCCGAACTTTTTAATATTGGAAATCCCTGCTCTTAAAACGGAGTTTTTTAATAATTCGTTCACTATGCAGTGTGCATGCTGCTGTGCTTTGGAATGCACTTCCACTGGCCATACGCCAATCTAAGTCACTAGTCATTTTCAAAAACGCTGTATATATTTATGTATAATATTGTTTTATTTATTTGTTTATTATTGGTATATGTATTAGTATGTAGTTATTTGTATGTACATAATATGTTATAGGAAATGACCACCTGCAGTTCATTTTTCCATAAGTTTTCCTATTCCTAAGGTTGCCTGGTAGATCGCTAGTCGCTACTAAGCGTTAAGGCCGCCTTTTGTGTCATACTTTTTGTCATTGTTTCTTTTAAATATATATTTTTTGTTGTTGTTTTGGGTTGTGCAAATAAAGAGCATAATAATGATATTATTATAATCTATCGTATCGTAGTCTTTAATTATGGGATTAACAACAAGCTAAATGAACATATTACATAATACTATTAGGTATATAGCTGTTGATAAGCAAAATAAACATTGAAGTGTGTAAAAACCATTACCGTAGAAGAACACAAAGATAAAGTCAACCATGAAAATCTTTTTACAATGACTCATTGAATTCACCAACTGTGACCGTGACATAGTGGTTCTTAATAAAAAGTAAGTAAATAAATAAGCAGTGATAGCTTAGTGGTTGTTGTTCGTATGCGGGGGATGCAGGTTCGATCTTGGTCACACATCTCTGACTTATCGAAGTTATGTTCGTTTCAGCAATTAAATATAACATGTTTCAAGAATAAAGGAAAACATCGTGAGGAAATACGCACACCTGAAGGTTCTCCATAATGTTGTCGGTGGTGGTGGTGGAAGGTGTGTGAAGTTCTTTGCTGAGAGAACACCCGCTAATAACTAGATGATGCCCGCGACTTCGTTCGCGTGGATTAAGGTTTAATTCCCGTGGGAAATCTTTGATTTCCCGGGATAAAATGTAGCCTATGTTTTAATCCAGGATATGAACCATCTCCATTCCAAATTTCAGCCAAATCCGTCCAGTAGTTTTTGCGTGAAAGAGTAACAAACATACACACACACACACATACAAAATTTCGCCTTTATAATATTAGTGTGAAGTGTGATGTGATAGTGTGATGTGATGTAATGTGAAGTGTGAAGTGTGATTCACAATTTTTGAAATGTCTCTCCGATTGCTGTGGCCATGTCGTCAAGCGATTTAACGTTCCGATACGATGCCATCGGCTACCATCTTTAAAAGTCTAGCTTTTAACTAATTATAACTGACATAAATCACTCAATAGCAAAACATCGAACATTAGTGTCCCAAAAAAAATAGCTGCACATAGCTTTTGTATTTCGCCGCTTCGCGTTGATGCCAGGAAAAATATTGGGGGGAAATGCGTGGAAATTCACCGACTTTCGCTAACGTCTTTTATTTTTTGTACGATCGAACTAATATGTATTAAAAAGTATTAACAGTGCGCAGAATGCCAGAAAAAAATCCTCGCGTTAAATGAAATATTATAAAATTAAAATTCTTTTACAAAACCGACTTCAAACGCACCTACAAAGTATATCAATTGTGCCTATAAAATTTGATGAGTTCCCTCGATTTCTCCAGGATCCCATCATCAGATCCTGAGCCAATGGGATCACCTGGAAAGTATACCCTTTCAAACAAAAAAAGAATTTTCCAAATCAGTCCAGGCGTTTTTGAGTAATCGGGGAACATACATAAAAAAATTTAAGAAAAAAGATTGCGATGAATTGAGAACCTCCTCCTTTTTTGGAAGTCGGTTATTAAAACATACCCGAAAACTCGTGTGAAACGCGACAGATACTAGCGTGTAAGAGCGCAAAATACATCATGTATTCTAATAGGATATTAAAAATTTTTTATAAATTACTGTATCATCTCTTAGTAATATGTATAGGAATTTTATATAATAATTTTGGCTCTATAATATTCAACACATTGCAAATAAATGCAAATTGGTTAAAAATTTGACCCAACTTCGCGATTTTTATTGTAGAACAAACATTATTTTATGTTTCTACTCTACTGAGTAGCATAGCAACATAAAATAATTCGTCCCTCATATTATCTAAATACAATATATCTAATATCGGAAATATCATGTAATTTTTGCCTGTTTTTTCAGATAGTTAAAACTTGATCTACTGCTGTAAAATCAAATCTGCATTATTGTCGAACAAACATTATTTTGTTTCTACTCTACTGAGTATCGTCCCTCATATCTAAATACAACATATCTAATATCGGAAATATCATGTAATTTTTGCCTGTTTTTTCGGATAGTTAAAACTTGATCTACTGCTGTAAAATCAAATCTGCATTTAAAGATATTACCGTTACACGCGCTCTTAAAGTATTGTGCGTTTGAAAATCGGGACTTCAATTTAATAATATAACTAGAAAACGGGAAAAATCTTTTACGAAATTCATCCGGCTTGAATAACTTTCAAGCGTTGAGTTTGAGGAAAGAGGAAAAAAATAGGAAATTTTCATGAGAGAATAAAATTCCTTTTTCGTGGAGGGTGCGTAGGAAATTTCTTTGAAGGAAACATAAATCTTTGTATCTATGCAGTTTTTCTAGTATTGTAGCTATGAATACCCTAAGCTACGGCATATAAACTTTACATTTCGCTTCAAAGTGCTGAAACCTTGTTTGAAATAAATATAACACGTGCCGTAACTACATGGCAAGACACACTGAACGCGCGCGTATATGTGTACGGTTTGTAATACAAGAAACTGTATCATACACGTCATGCGAGTGGAAGAACGCGCAAAGCACTAATACTTATGCCGTCTTGTAGGCCTTTTAATTTTATGAAATTGTTATAAATTTGATAATTAATAACATGATCTGTTTGATTGCTTATATAAAGTAATTTCTAGGAGTGGTTTTAGTATGTCTGGCGATAAGCTGATAGGTATATTTGTATAACGACGATGCTATGCCAGCTGAGGTATCTTACATACAATAAACCACATGTTCATAAACCTTATCACTTGGTGTACCGTACCATATGGTGCACTATTAAACCACTAGTCCTAATAGAATTGGCGATTTGACGATAAAATCATATCACACTATCACACAAATATAATATTAGTGTGAGGTTTGTTACTCGTTCACGCCATAACGAATGAATCGATTTGGCTGAAATTTTGAATGGAGATAACTCATATCAGGATCGATACATAGGATAATTTTTTTTCCCAAAAAAATAATGAGTTCCCGAAAATCTTAAAATCAAAAACCCTAATCCACGCGGACGTAGTCGCGGGCATCGTCTACTATAATATGCAATATGGTAGACATGCTAAGATATAGATTAATAATAATTATAATAAAAATAATGCTTTTTTACATAATATAATAAGTCTATGCTTTTTAAGAAAAAAAAAAGACGTGTGGCACTTGGGGACTGCCGCGGTAAAGCTATTGCATAGCATTTTTATCAACGCCATCTAGCGGTGAGAGGAGTCCCGTGTCAGGTTATTTTCGTTACGGAATTTCTGGATTCGGTCTCCACGCTCAAGGCCCACGATAGAAGCTATGCAATAGCTTAAAAATATAACGACTTGGTGGGGGCACTGCCGTGCCCCTCGATATTGTACGAAGCATAAAGTAAACAAACGTCAAAATATTTTTCCGAAAACTGTCAAATAGCCAATTGTCACTTAAGATACCACACGCAGTGCGGCATACAATTAGACAAAATGATGGGGCATCCGCGTCGCAACGCAACTTGTGGCAGTGTCGGAAACGTTTCCGTTGCACGTTGTGTGTTTCAGGCCTCACGGTTTCATATATCCCAAGGTGGTTTTTATTCCATGTAAAAACAGGTTAGCGTGACAAGTCCGCGTTATAACGAACAAACTTAGCTGCTGAAGATAGTCAACAGGTTTTACGACGCATTGTAAACTTGCCGGACTGTATCAAAGATCGGCAAGCAGCGCGATCGATAAACACGAGCTAGCGTTCGGTCATGGTGGGTAATAAAACTGTGCGACGATATGCCTGTACATTTTAATTCGCAAACGCACCGTGACTATGTACTGTGTAACGCTATTTGTATAGGACTGAAACAAATCAGTCAAAGTACCTAATCATTCTCAAAGGCTGCAGGCTTTAGTAACGTCGTGATCCGACCGCGTCTATTTAATAGATAAGTGATAAAAATAACCCAAGTAGCACAGATAGCTGCGTAAGTATTCACTTTTAGACCTATTTGAACCTCTAAGCGTATTAAGACACTTTTAAGAGTACACTGGTGATCCTACAGCTGCATAATTTGCTGTCAGTGATATTTAAACAGCTTAGGCTGATTAAGAGTGCTATAAAGGTATATTTTTTACGACTCTATTCAGCCTTTAACATTTTTTAATGCCTTAACCGCAATAAAGGCTGTTTAGTGGATAAAATTAGCCAAATGCTGTATAAGAAGGTATTTGTGAACTCCTATTACACTGACTTATTAAGGGGGCACGTGTGAACTATTAGACAGCCTTTGGCAGAATATCAGAGTTTTAACTATTCACGTCGCTGTTTAATAGTTAGGGAGCTGGCGAGCAAAATTTCTATATGATCAGCACACATGGCAGACGTTATTAATAGTGATAATTATACCCTAAGAAACATCAAGAACCTCGTCTACCACCATGATAGATTACGAACTGTTATTGTATGTATCAAGCATAGACTACATCAAGGAGAACTAGGTCCTGGCTCCTCAATCCTGATGCTGCTGGGTAGTGCCTACCTAAACTGCCAGTTTCGAATTGATATTGTATGTATCAAGCATAGACTACATCATGGAGCTCTAGGTTCAAGCTCCTGAACCCTGATATTGCTCACATAAATTGCGGGGATTTTGGAATTGTGGATTGTTAATAAGTAGGTACCACAGGTACCAAGTATAGACTACATTAGTAGCGTTTTGGAGGGAAGAGAGAAAGAGAGCAGGGACAAGCTAAGAAGTAGGTTTTTTCAAAAGATTTTTTATGAAGTTAAGTAAAATGATCATAAAAAGCCAAAAAGATACCTTTTTTTAATCTTTATTATCCAAACATAAAGGAGAAATTGTTACAAGGTTCTTGTGAAAGCCTCCACATAAACCACGCAGGGTTTTTGCGCAGGCATAGTATACTTTTACATTTTAATTACATAAAAAAACACAAATAAATTAATTCTAACAAATAATATCTTTAAATATATAACTGACTGTTTACCATGGCTATGTTGCCTCGCTGTTGAGATATTGTATTTTATTCTTGGGTAATTCCACTTAAAAAGAGACTGTATTAAAAGGTACAAAAAAAATGCTTAAGAGCAATATTTAAATTAAAATCGACTGATAGTTGTAAACCCTATTTTAAACAATATAATATTCTTACAATGCCATGTCTGTATATATATGAAGCTGTCATATTTGTCAAAAGTAACTTGAATTTATTTCAAAATCGTCACAGCAAAAGGCATGTACCTAATTGAACTGCGTCCACCAGCCAGTTGTTGTGCACATTTTTCTAAGAGTTTCTTCTGCACTGGGCCCCTTTTATATAACCATTTGCCTAGACATATTATAGAAACACAAGAAATACCACTTTTTAAAAAAAGGCTTAAATTTTTGATTGACAGGACATACTATAAAACCAGTGATTACCTTATGGAAAAATTTTAATTATGAACTTTTGACATTTTAATAAGAAATTTTATATTAGACATTTAAATAATATCGCAATGTAAACACAAAGCTTCTTACTTAAATAAATTAATAATAATAACAAGTTGTGAATAATCATAAAACTGGTAAAATAGTGGTTTGCTATAGGATTGTTTATAACTGCTGTTTGTACACATAAGCTATGTTGGCTGGGATTGTCCACACATCGTATGAATATGTGATCAATACAACTTTTAGTTATCCTATCCCCTTTAGGTTCTATCCGTGTATACTGCCTTATACCACAGTCAATACCTACTTCACTCATAGAACATAAGTATAAATTTACACTGGGATCGTTTAACATTATGTTTATATTCATATCACCACTAATTACAAGATTACTTTTACCTGAAAATTGAGAGATTATTTGTTTAAGTTCCTGTATGAAACATACTTGGTTAGTATTCAGAGGTCAGTACAATGCACAAACACTTAATTTATACTTAATTGAAACTTGTGACAATTTCACCAATAACTGATTCAGAGTAGCTTGTATTCACTGTTAACCTGTAGAACAATACACTTTTATGCACATAGAGGACATCACTTCATCGGTGATTCAGTAGCTGCGAAAACATCTTGTAGTCATCTTTGAAACAATTTTGAGTTTATGACCCTTATGTTAGCTACAGTAACAACGACAATATGAATTTGGTTCGAGCTGTTCTTTATTATGTATTCCGAGCCCAAGTCTGCTATTGCAATTAAAGTTCTTGAGACTTATGTTTACATCCAGAGTACACAAGTTGTTTGTTACTTCTCCGAAGGGTTTGTTACTTCTCCGTTGTCCACGAAATCATTCCATTTAGTGCATTATGAGGGTTGTCGATTGTTAGTAAATATAACCTAACTTCATTTAGTGGTGGCTAGATTCACCAATCTCTCTATATCCTTGCTAGATCGTATATGATGTATTTTGTCGGTTTCATCTTTACGTACGCTAATATTACGCAGTTCTTTCACCAGACAAACTTATAAAGATCCGTTTTTATTTACTTTTTTCGGACGAACACTCTTTTTTATAGGCTTTTAAAATCATATAAGTACCTAAATGCTCACCAGCTCTGTAACTATAACATGAATCCACCATTTATTGTATAACCTCACATAAATATACTGATTCATTTTTCAACTTTTATGATGTTTTGTGTATGAATTAGGAATGGATTGCATTAGTTTTTACTTCCGTATATCATAATAATAACTTTTTATCTTATAATTCTTTTCAAAGCACTAAAAATTGTTTATTCAAGTTTTCATCACGGCTTATTTATATCACGAAACTAATTAAAAACCGAATATTTTCGTGGCGCACTTAAATTTTCTTAGGTAATATATATGTATAATGTCAGTAAAATTACATTCCCAATCATTTTTCTTACTAATCAGGGAACTTTGAATATATAGCCACGTATTCAATTCACTCCACGAAATTGTGTTAAAGCTACAAGGTTATAATTTGCTAGATTAAAGTTTGCTACTTCACTTTTACGTCATGTGTCACATGACGTAATTTTAACTGAATAAAGAGTAACTTGTTATCTTTTACTCAGTCGTTATTCAGCGCATAGTACTGTCGTTACCCTTTATAACACTGTTATTTTGCTGCTATACAGCTCTTAAGCAGCTATTTGAACTTAAGGCTGTATAATTTGTGCCCATTTAAGAGGTATAAGAGCTGTATACGGCCGTATACAGCCCTTATGCAGCTTTTTTATACAGCTTTAAGCGTGACGGGAATTTGTTATTCAGCTGCTAAGCAGCCTCCGTGTGCTACTTGGGAATAATAGGGCTTTGTTTGTATGAAAATCGAAACTAACGTGAACCAAGCAAAAGCTAGTGTATTATAAAAGCCGCAACCTAAAAAAATAAACAAAGTGACCTTTGTCCAGCTGTGGATGTCTGTCGGTTGATAAAAAATATTTTTTTTCAATCGAAGAGGTATCTTCTCTATCCTTATCACGAATAAGGGCAACGACACTAAGTTGCCCAACCAATGAGGCATATTATATCGCTACGTTTGTTTGTTTATTTGTTTGTTTCAACGAAAAATAGCCCACTGGCAGTATGTCCGCATCGCTACGGCTGACGTATAAGTAATGCGGGTCGTGTTTTGGCAGGCCACATACAATTAATTTTGCCGTCTAGATTGCATGATGCTTAGAAATTTGAAAAAAGGATCGATACCTGCCCAAGTAGCACACGAAGGCTGCTTAGCAGCTGAATAACGAATTCCCGTCACGCTTAAAGCTGTATAAAAAAGCTGCATAAGGGCTGTATACGGCCGTATACAGCTCTTATACCTCTTAAATGGGCACAAATTATACAGCCTTAAGTTGAGTAAAAGATTACAAGTTACTCTTTATTCAGCAAATATGTCACATGACCTAAAAGTGAAGTAGCAAACCATAGATAATACAAATCTAGCAAATTAATATACTTCGTGGAGTGAATTGAATTTGATTGAATACGTGTGGTTATATATTCAAAGTTAAGTGCATTGTTTTCATATTTATAAAAGAAAAATGATTGGGAATGTAATTTTACTGACATTATACATATATATTACCTAAGAAAATTTTAGTGCGCCACGAAAATATTCGGTTTTTAATTAGTTTCGTGATATAAATAAGCCGTGATGAAAACTTGAATAAACAATTTTTAGTGCTTTGAAAAGAATTATAAGATAAAAAGTTGTTATTATGATATCGAGAACTAAAAACTAATGCAATCCATTCCTAATTCATACACAAAACATCATAAAAGTTGAAAAATGAATCAGTATATTTATATTGGTTATGAGGTTATACAACAAAATGGTGGATTCATGTTAAACAGCGACGTGAATAGTTAAAACTCTGATATTCAGCAACAAGCTTCATAATAGTTCACACGTGCCCCCTTAATAAGTCAGTGTAATAAGAGTTCACAAATACCTTCTTATACAGCATTTGGCGTAATTTTATCCACTAAACAGCCCTTATTCAGCCTAAGCTGTTTAAATATCACTGACAGCTATTATGCAGCTGTAGGATCACCAGTGTACTCTTAAAAGAGTCTTAATACGCTTAGAGGTTCAAATAGGTCTAAAAGTGAGTATTTATACAGCTATCTGTGCTACTTGGGTGAGTAGTATCGATACTTTCCGTTCGCTACCTAGGAAAGCTCCAGAAAGCTGTACCACTCCATCGATAGAGATAACGCTATACATAATATAGACTTTATGACCATGCGTGCGGATCGTGCGGCGCGCGTGTCGGTAATGTGCGAACAGCTCAACCGCTTCAATGCGATTGTTCAAGTCACACCTGACAGATATTTTACATTACGTAAGAGTGTGCTAATAATGAAGAAAAACGCGTTAAAAATGTAGTACCTACCTACATTGATATTATTTTGTTTACTCACTTGGGTGATATCATTTAGAGCTTGTGTCGCGCGCTCAAGGCCGCGTTGCGTGTCATCTATTCTAGAAGTGACTACGACGACGGGGAATCAGGAAAATTATTCGTCTATCATTTTTTATCGGTCAAATCGTTCTTTGGTCTAGTGGTTAGCGTGTTCGACTGCGGATGACGCGATCCCGGGTTCAATTCCGCGTCGGGGCTACAAAATGTATTGGATTTTTCTGAATGTGAACTTTCTGGTTTCGAATTATTTTCAGTAACTACTTATTTTGATTTATTTAATAACTAGCGGACGCCTGCGACTTCCTCCGCTTCTTCAATTCACAATGGAAAGTTCCTAAATTCCCATAGTACAAACATTGACATACCTACACAGTTGACATAGATACTATAGAGCTTTGAAAAAGTTAAGAATTATTCATTTTTAAAGGCTTACATAGACACGGTAAGTATATATTTTTTCAAAAAATCGGTTGACATACGTCAGTGTGGCCCTTAATTTTTTTTTTACTTTTGTTGTTATCGTACTTAAATACGTTGATTTATGGTTCATATGATATTGTGAAACGAACAAAATTCTTACGATTAAAAATATTGTTTTTGCAAATACGCCCATGTAGTACACTGGTAGCAAGATAACTAAAACTAATTTATCGGTACTCATATTACGTTTTTCTGGTTCTATTGAAAGTGGTTACTATACAATTCATTTTTTTTGGAACTTGTTATATATTGAATACTAGTTGATGCCCGCGGCTGCGCTCGGATTTAGTTTTTATAATATCGCGGGATTTTCGGGGATAAAAGGCAGCCTATGTCACTCTCCCGTTCGTCAACTATATCTATGCAAAAAATCACGTTGATTCGTTGCTTTGTTGCGGCGTGATTAAAGGACAAACCAACAAACAAACAGCACTTATAATTAAGGATAATTCATGTCAATGTTTTAACATCTCATACCATGACGACTTTATGTTAGTTTACATTACTTTAAGGTCATTACTGTATGACATGACATAACAATACTGTAATAATAATATTACTTTAAGCGTTTCTTTCGACGACCTCTCTGGCGCAGTGGTGAACGCTGTGGTTATAATTTGGAGGTCTCGGGTTTGATTCCCGGCAGAGGCAGTTTGGTAATTTAAAAATTCTGAATTGACTCTGGTCTGGTCTGGTGGGACGCTTTGGCCGTTGCTAGTTACCACCCTACTATCAAAGACGTGTCGCCAAGCGATTTAGCGTTCCGGCACGATGGCGTGTAGAAACAGATTAGTGATTTGGGTTGAATGTACACTGGTCATACCCCTTCCAAGTTAGTCCGTTACCATCTTAGACTGCATCGTCACTTTGCATCTGGTGAGATCGCTGTCAAGGACTAATCTGTTTCTACACGCCAACCTGCCGGAACGCTAAATCGCTTGGCAGCACGTCTTTGGTAGGGTGGTAAATTGCCACGGCCAAAGCCTCCCATCAGACCAGACCAGAGACAATTCAGAAATTATAAATTCCCAAATTGCCCTCGCCGGGAATCGAACCCGAGACCTCCCAGTTAGATTCAAAGCAGGCAGTGGTACCTACTGTACACTTTTCAATATCAATTATTAATTTTACGAGTATATTGCTTTGGGTAATGGTGTTAAGTATTAAGTATTAACGTCATCATAAGGGTTCATATAATTCATATACTTATCTACTTATTACTTACGCGATCAGATTACGTGCATTGACTCGCGTAAGTCAAACGTTAAAGCTACGAGGGTTTAGAACGCGCTCTGTTGGGAGACAAGGTTTAATTACAAAATAACGAAAGATATTAGATAACCGTGAAAGATATTACACTAGCTGTAATAAAATCTATATTTTCCCTTAACTGCCTTAAATGGTAAACAAATGGTCTCTCGCAGAAAGGCGTAAGCGACGCACTAAGCACAGCGCATGACGCTTTTACCGCACTGACAATATAACCTTGCTACGAGTGAAAAACCAAACTTGGCAACGTCGTAAGCGCCCTGATACGTTCGCTGTTAAGTACATGTTTTCCAAAACGTTTTCCGCCATTTGTTTACCTTTTAAGACAACTTAGAAAATGTAGATTGTACTAGTAAAAACCATCTCAAAATACGCAAATGTTGACCTTATATACACTAATCACAAGTTTAAAACTGCTTTTGTACCTATTCCGATATTTAAATGCGTGAAAATTTTCAGACTGACCACACGAAGTTTAACGCACACTATCACACCTAAAACTATCTAACGGACCTTAAGACACACCGAAACAGTACAGACACACTGGACGGAGTAATCGTATAAAAGATTTTCTGAATTTGTCATTGAGGTGTTTGCGCAACTGGTGGGCAAAGTGGTACT
The DNA here is from genome assembly GCA_933228805.2 of Hipparchia semele. Classification (NCBI taxonomy): domain Eukaryota; kingdom Metazoa; phylum Arthropoda; class Insecta; order Lepidoptera; family Nymphalidae; genus Hipparchia; species Hipparchia semele. The sequence continues at coordinate 3,538,186 of OW121717.1, read as the reverse complement.
GACGAAAACGCGAAATCGTTCACGGAAAACTACGGGACAGATTAGTCATGGTGGTACGAGTAAATATCGCGGCCTCAATGTGCAGTGGGTCGGACCAGCGCGCGCGACAGGCCATGGAGGACTGGTGTTGTGGTGGCGTGGACTCGTGCGGCTGATGGGATGGGGTCGGCGCTACCCAAACATCGCGGACCTACTCGTAGCTACGATAGTTAACGCGTCTCGATACGGCCGCACAATGGAATATTGTTCCGACGATAAATATGCTCTTTTTTAAACGACTTCAAAAAAACGTAGTTATGTATGTAATATTATTGGAAGTGCGAAATATTCACATATGATAATCTATTAGGGCTTCCAAACAATTGTACAAAATATTATAGGTGTATGTATGTTTCCGCAATACAGCCGCAGGTTCGATACAGCCGCACAATGGAATATTGTTCCGAAGATAAATATGCTCTTTTTTAAACGACTTCAAAAAAACGGAAGTATTTTGTATATTTATATGGAAGGCTTCCTAACAAATATACAAAATTTTATAGGTGTATGGTATGTTTGTATGTATGTTTGTCCACGTGTTTGTCGGGAACTAAGTGGGTCGGACCAGCGCGTGTGACAGGCCATGGAGGACTGGTGTTGTGGTGGCGTGGACTCGTGTGGCTGATGGGATGGGGTTGCTGCTAGCTAAACATCGCTGACCTACTCGTAGCTACGAGAGTTAACGCGTCTCGATACGGCTGCACAACGGAATATTTTTCCGAAGATAAAAATGCTCTTTTTTAAACGACTTCAAAAAAACGGAACTTATCAAAACAAAACGGATGGACAAAATTTTATAGGTGTATGGTGTCAACAGTAAAGATTTCATCAAAATCGAGTTAATAGTTTTCAAGATATGGACGCTTTTCCTACTTAATGTACCGAAATAAAGAATTTAACGGTTAATGAAAAGCATATTTTAGTCTGTATCGGTATATTACGTCGGTTTAATTTTTCTTAAATCCGATAGCTTTTTTGTCATATCATGTTGAATTATTGAAATTATGTTAATTTACAATGATTATGTTCATTCTATTATAATCTTTTGGTGTTTTTCAGGGTTCCGTACCCAAAGGGTAACCAACGGGACCCTATTACTTAGCCTCCGCTGCCCGTCCGTCTGTCTGTCAGCGGGCTGTATCTCATGATCCGTAATAGGTAGAGTTGAAATTTAAACAACTTAATTTTAAAACAAATAGTAAAAATAAATTAAAAATTAAAGTATGTGTTAATCCTAAAAAGGTGTTTTTTTCCGACGTTTTTTAGTACGGAACTCTTCGTATGCCAGTCCAACTCGCGTTTGACCGGTTATTTTAATATTTTGCCCTGGAAAAATGTTCCTTACTATAAAACTCTGAAACTATTAGGAACATTAATAGGTAACATACCTAAAGTTGATTGGTACATGTGGAAATCGATACCGAAACCTTTTATAATGAGATTATCGATAGCGAGGTCTGTGTCAAAACAAGTTATAATAGCACAGTTTTCCGTAAAGCCACGTTATAAGTGATGCTTACTAGTAATGCCCTGTGACTGTGTCCGCGTGATTGTAAGTTTTCAAGGTCTCGTACCCAAGCGTCACCAAGAGGACCCTATTACTAAGCCTCCGATGAACGTCCGTCCGTTGTTCGTCTGTCTATCAGCGAGCTGTATCTCATGAATAGAATAGAATAGAATAGAATAATTTTTTATCCAAATAAACTTTAACAAAGCGCTTTCGAATCGTCCAATGAATCTACCACTGGTTTTTAAATGCCGTAAATCGTAATAGATAGAAATACCTGAAATTTTCACAGAATGTCTATTTATATTGCCGCTAAAAAAAAAAATAATAATAAAAATAAAGAAAAGTTGAAAACTAAAGACTGCCTCCGTAAGTCCGTACAATAAACTTAAACATATTATGTTAATAATAGCTGGTGGGTACGGAACCATTTGTGTGCGGATCTGACTTGCACTCGGCAGGTTTATTTAAAAATCAGTAAAAGTCCCTTAGAACACCTTGAAATTCCACGGTATTATAAAAGTGAAAGTAGGTCATAGGCATCAGCATACTTCGCGGCTTCAATTCAAAGCTACCATAAATCAAACTTACACTTTTTTACAGAAGAGCTAATAAAATAAGAAAAAACTATTTTTGGCTACTGCTTACTTATTTTATATCAAACGAGCTTTTGCTCGCGGCTTCGCTCACGTTATGTTCGATTTTTCAAACCCTTATTTTACCCCCTTAGAGGTTTCAGTTTCAAAAACTCTTTCTTAGCGGATGCCTAAGTCATAATAGCTATCTGCATGCCAAATTTCAGCCCAATCCGTCCAGCGGTTAGAGCTGTGCGTTGATAGATCAGTCTGTCAGTCACCTTTTCCTTTTATATATTTAGATATATGCATATTATGCATCGTTAGAAGCGTATTTTTAAGCAGCATTAAACATTTTGAGTTGAAGCATCGACTTATTATTGTAAAACACTTGCTGATACCCGCGACTTCGTTCTCGTGGATTGATATTGAAGTTATGAAAGTAAGTCACAGGCATCAGAATTATTATAAAACACTTCTGATGGCCGCGACTTCGTTCGCGTGACGATTTCGTGATTATCTTGTCATTGATAGAAAAAAAAAGATTTTTAAGCTACTGCATAGCTTCTATCGCGGGCCAGCGTGGAGACCGAATCCAGAAATTCCGTAACGAAAATAACCTGACACGGGACTCCTCTACGGTGAGCCGCTAGATGGCGTTGATAGAAAATGCTATTCAGTAGCTTTACCGCGGCAGTCCCCGAGTGCCACACGTCTTTTTTTAGTTCCCGCGGGAACTTTCTTATTTTCCCGAATAAAAAGTAGCCTATGTGTTATTCCAGACTATTTTGATGTTACTAAGTTGTTAGGTAGATTAATTATTATCTATCTCTATGCCAAGTTTCGGTCAAATTGGTTCAGTCGTTGCGGCGTGATGTAGTAACAAACATCCATCCATACATACAAAGTTTCGCATTTATGATATGAATGATGAATGATTAATTCGGGTGTGTTTGAGTAGACAATCCGATTAGACACAAACCTTCATAGATCTATTTCAGGATGTGTCTTCAGACTGCGCTACGCAGTGCGCGTCGCGTCGTTGCGTCACCACGCGCCAGCAATAGGCGCGGCTACGGCCTACGCATATACTCGTACTACAGAGTAGTAGCAGTGCTATTATGTATTCCGTGGACGTTGGAAGATCTTATTGTTACGTTCGAGCCATATATAAATACGCAATCCATGCGGATGAAGCCGTGGGTGAAAGATATGTAACGGCTGGGGAAGACGCGATGCTTTTATAGCAGCAGCGATTGGCGATTTTTTTGTGAACGCAAAAACGCCAATCTAAAAGCTAAAACGACAAAAACTCGTTAATCGCTATCGCCGCTGCTTCAAGCAGCGTGAAATGTATATAGTACGTTTATCTCGCGAAGTTACGGGCGCTTTACTTGTGGTTACGTCGTGTACATGCACATTGCGTAAGTGTGCGTGCCTATCTAGGTGGGAGCGGTCAGGTGCGAGCGAGCTCTCGCTCACACTTATACGACATACACACAACTATGAGCCACGAGTCCTCGTGAAATGAAAGAACTAAAATATAACACATGAATGAAGTCAGCTGTGTTTGACTAGAAAATCTGATAAGATACAAACCTTGTTACATCTATTTCAGGACTCGTCTTCAGACCGCGCTACGCAGTGCGCGTCGCGTCGATGCGTCATCGCGGCGGCAATAAGGCGCGGCTACGGCCTACGCATATACAGGGTGTACGGACATGCTAGCGGAAACTGAAAACAGGGATTCAGCACATGGTTCTAAGTTGCTCAGCGTTGGAATTTTTCATGAGTCTTTTCCTGGCTTTGCGAGTTTTTTTTTTTTCAATTACAATTTTTACAATTATTTATGGCATGGAATCGTGTAAATATATAGCCTACCTCAACTTGATTTTAATTGAAGAAACAATAAATGACAATATTTCCCTAACCTAAAACAGCAATGCATACTCACATGCACTCTGCCTACAAACCGCCGTATGTTAGCTATCGGCGTTCGTTGTTCGCGATAAATTGCTCGAAAATTACAATATTGGTAATCCATCATTTCTGAGATAAGGGGTATTTGTAATTTCATTATAAACATTCAGTATAACTTATTCATAAAGTTTTCGTTAACGTATAACCTGTCTAATCTTATCTAATCTGAGTCAGCTTGAGCTGTTCTACGACTGGGCAAAGGCCTCCCTCCGATTCTCATGATTACACACACAGGGGTCGTCTCCTCAGACCGAAGGCCTGAGGGAGTACGGGCTTCGAGGCCTAGCCTCATTACCCGGGCGGGGCGCGGGGGAGAACACTCCCCCGGTGTTTGTTTTCGGCCTCATGATTACACTAAATGCAATGAGAGGTTTCACGGTACGCCACTAGTTGGTGCCACTTTGACAAGAGGTCTCCCATCCTAATAATGAAGACATTAGTCTCCATTTACATACTTTTAATAAAAAATAATACAATTAAATATACAAAATTAATAAAATACTAAAAAAGTTTAATGCTATGTACCTACTTGCATTTCGATTCGGATAGAATTTATTTTACTTACGTAATCTTATTGAAAAAATACAAAAAATTCAGACACGAAAATATAGGCGCTCTGACACTTTTGACAGGTTTCGGACATGACGTCTCAGTGCTGCCACCTAGTGGGCGTCTTTTCAGAAAAGGAAAACCCTCAGTCATCACGTCATCGCGCGTCGTCTCGGTCTACCACACAGGTTGATGAATTATTACACCCTGTATTCCTACACAATATAGTAAATAGATTGATAGATTTTGACGACCTTCCTGATGCGATGATGAGTTCTGTGGGATCGTCTAAAAGAAAAGAGTTTAGGCACTGTAACCCGATTACGCACAATCGGATATATAACATCCGTCCTTATCCGTCCTATTGATTTTGTTCGTATAAAGTAAAGCTTATCTCACCGGGACAATGATAACGAACCGATTGACACTTCATTCATTAAAATCGGCTCAGTAGTTTTGGCGCTAAGATGGAACATACGTCACTATACATATATCTAGGTGCGTATAGCGTTACCAGGTGTCTGGATAAAGCCGGATACAGGCTTTTTGGTTGCCTGTGCGGCCAAATTAGACAGTTATTGAAATTAATATTGTAATGAATATTGACCATCGATGTAATTGAAATGAGAAGCCACAATAGCCCAACGGTTATAGGTGCGGACTGAGAACTGAAAGGTCGCAGGTTCGAACCCCACCTGTTGCACTATTGTCGTACCCACTCCTAGTATAAGCTGTTCGCTTATTTAGCGGTGAGAAGAGAATATAATTCAAGTTCAGCTTGGCTAATATTCTTTATTTAAAAAAAAAAGAAGAATAATTACCTCAAGCTCATAAGCGCTAGAATGATTGATATTAGTACTCGGTAAGTATTGATAATAAATTAACTAATATAAAACGACGATAATTTTTGTTACGTTAAAAGATGTGTTTTAAAATAGAAAAGGAAAGTAGGTATTTGCGTGTATCGAAACGCCTGGTGTTTAAGTCGCAGCAATAACGACAATATATAATATATATATTGGAACGGCATTCTGAACCAGTGATATTGAACCCTTGAAGATTCGAAAGCACTTTGTAAAAGTTTATTTGAATAAAAAATTATTCTATTCTATTCTACCGAATATATTCTATTCTATTATACCGAACCAATATACCTACTACCAACGCTTAATATTATTTTACCTAAAGAACCCAACGTTCCAACTTTCCAAGTTATATTTTATTGTTGAAATCTGGAATGTTATTTAGTATCTAATTGAAAATATTATTTTTTATTCTGGTTCATCCTAGAAATTAATAGATATATTATTAATTTCTAGGATAAAAATACAAAATTTACCGGATACAAAATTTTCATAAAATCCATAATTCATACAAGCCAGCACACGTGCCAGCCATAGGCCAAATTGATAATGTAGCAATTTGCTTGGGAGCTCGGCAACGGCTATGGTACATATGCGCTGATGTCACCAGCTCAGGTTCCCGAAGGCTTCTCACGTTACGTTTTCTGTACCATGGGTTACCTGGAAAAGATCGCTTCTTAGCGATAACGTTTTGTTTACTTGTTATGTTAAGAATGTTGATTTTTCTTGTTCTTTGGTGTGTAAAAAAGAATATTTTATTCATTCATTCAGTCATTGACTCACTCATTCATTCATTCATTCATTCATCCGTTTCTGAGTGTTCTTAAAATCGAATTCCACGAAGATGAATTCGCGGTCAAAAGCATCACGCTTATGTGTTTCCATAGCCCTATACAGGCTCTCCAGCAACACTTCCTGAAGTTTTAGCCGACTTGGGTGGCCTGCTCAGATTCTGGAGTGATCCGGAGGCGGAGAGCCATACCAGTGGCATGACGCAAAACGGACGGCGCTGAAGAGAAGAGAAAAAGTGCTCGATACTTTCCCTTAATTCCATTAAAATCTGTTATAGTAAATAAGTATACTCGTAATAAATAGTTTTATTCTATTTTAAGACTGTGTGTAACTACTTATTCTATTGAAGTGCAAACATAGATTTCCTCTCAAACAAACTATTTGTTCCCAACAAACATCAATTCTAGGTTCTTATGAAAAAAATATTAGTTCATGTAAAATTCAGCAGGGTAACGCAGCCAGCGTTCTGGGCCTCACATTTCCTTGTCGAAAGGTTGACAGTTCGATTCCCATCCGTTACACTATTATCGTTTTCACTCTCAAGCTCAACATAAGTTTTTCGCTTATTTGGAGGGGAGAGGGGATTAGTTTTTTTTAAATAAAAGGTACTTTAATGTGGGTTAAAAGTGGAGAATGTAATCAAATAAATATTATATACATACGTGTAGGTAAATCTATCTTTACGCAAAATCAAGAATAATGCCATATAGTACCTACTCGGACCTACCTGCCCACTGTTCCTTGCGATAAGCATAAATTCTTTCTCACCATTGTGTAAGGGTATTTGATTCTTTGAATGAAGAGGGCATATAGCGAAGCATAAATAACCTATTGTTAAAACGCTAAAACATGTTTTTTATATAAAATAACCTACATAACATACCTACCTTTAACATTTGTAGGTCTTAGAACTACAATTCTAGGTCTAATCTACAATTGTTTTTTTCCTTGGATAGAACATTCAATTTTAATAATTATAACATCAAAAAGTTAATTTCGAGTTTTTTTTGCAATTACATAGGTCTTTGTTCTATTAGAGCGAAATGTTAAAAATTAAAGTGTTTTCAAGCGCCTGTAAATTTACAATACCTTTCACCCAGTAAAACATTGCTATACCATTTGAACTCAACGGTACATTTTTTCGATTTAAAATTTAAATAAAGTGAGCTATTCAAGAAATGAATAGCTCACTTTATTTAAATTTTAAATCGATCGGCCCATGTAATTTTGTTGTATTATACTTTAAAGAATTTAAAATTTTATTCAATGATAAATTGATAAGCCGAAATATCTTTTACGAGATACTAAACTAAAATGATGGTTGGAAAAAGCGTTATTAAAAAAACGGTTAGCAGAATAATTCGATTCGATAATGTCCTCCCGACCAAATCCGTGGCCAATCTCCTCAGAGATTAGCCATCTGCGCAGGAGATATTATGGTGCACAAGTGTGTGCGCAAACACAGATACACTCTCTATTCCCTCACTCTCATAGTCCGATTGGACGCTTTACGTGCCGTCCGAGGCATAGGGATGACTCACCGCCAACTTTCTATTTCCGGGTTAGTAGGTAACTTCTGACAATTTCTTGACAGAAAATCCTAATACAGTTTTGGACCGCCCTGGGAATAGAACTCGGGAGCTCATCATCCGTAGTCTAACATGATAACCACTACACCAAAGAGGCAGTTGAAGATACATTCAAAAAAATTTTGATTGGCTGTAATTTTGTTTTTAAATCTGACCTATCTTTTGCAGTGCCTGCAACTTTCGTACGCGTGAAGTTAGGTTTTTAAAATCCCGCGGGAACCCTATGTTTTTCGGGAATAAAAGGATTCAACATCTCTCTCAAATTCTTTAACTATAGTCTACTTCTATATATATAAAATTCAAAGTCCTGACTGACTGACTGAGATATCAACACACAGCCTAAACTACTGAAGTTAGAAACTTGAAATTTTTACAGTTGGTTCCTTTTATGACGTAGGCGCACACTAAGGAAGGATTTTTGAAAATTCAATCCCTAAGGGGGTAAAATAGGGGTTTGAAAAATCGAATTTAACGTGAGCAAAGCCGCGAGCAAAAGCTAGTAAGTATATCTATGAAAAGATTCAGGTCGATCCGTTGCGTGATTGAAGAAGAAACCAACAAAAACACACTTTCGCTATGCATTTGTCCGCGACTTCATCCGCGTGGATTAAGTTTTTTAAATTCCCGCGGGAACTCTGACTTTCCGGGATAAAAAATAGTCTATTAACTATACCCATGCAAAAAATCACGTCGATCCATAGCTTTCTTGCAGCGTGATTGAAGGACAAACCAACAAACCTTACCAACAAACAAACACACTATCGCATTTATAATATTAGTGAGATAGTGAGAAGTGAGATTAGTAAATTATAAACAACGAAACGCACAACGGGCTCGAATTGATAGCTTCAACATATATGAAGTCAATTAAGTCGATCCATCTTCACACTGAGAAGATAAAATTTTCAAAAACTCAAAAAGAGAAAATAAGAAGAAAACTAAAACGGAGATTGGTGGGGAAAGTGGTACGAATTCATCTGAAACTATAAGTAAGAGGCGGTATTGGGCACGGCCGTAAATCCTCAACTTATGCGTCCGCGCGCGCGTTGCGAACACTTACCATTTGTGAAGTAACCCGCAGATCGGCATAACGCATTTGCATAAAACTGTGATGATTGTGAGTGCGGTATTCAATTAAATAGTGCAACGTTGTTATTTTATTAAGGTAAGCTTAGTTTACATATAAGTTTCTATAATTTAAAAAATATATATATACCTATTGCGATAAGCCTAACGAAATTGTAAATGAATATTTAATTCACAAAATTTTATTAGGTAGGCATTATAGTTTTAGAATCTGAAACATCTATGCATAAGATAATATTCACATTTATGTTTTGAGCGGTAAAAGTCTAATTTCAGTTATTTATCTAGTTAAGTTAAGTTAGCTTAATCGTTAATTTTTGCCAACATAGTACTTATCTATTTTTGAAAATAATGATAACGAAAATCAAAGTTAAAAGTAAAATTAGTTTAAAGATTTTATATTACGTTGTATCCCTGAAACCTGAATAGGAATCAATATCGAATAAACGAATATAATATACCTTTAGAATTACATAAGTAAGTACTTACTTAATTTAAAACTAAAAAGCAACTAACATTATTTTATTTTATTAAATTTACTAAAATCTAAATTAAAACTAAATTGTTACTGACCCGATGTTTGTTTAATTTACTTTTTTTGAGTTGCCTGAAAGAGATCGCTTCTTAGCTAACTTCTTAGCGATAAGGCTGCCCTAACCGTACTCGGCTGTTTACATTTAATTTTTTGTTATTTCCTGTGGGGCTAGTATAAGATTTATTGTTCAATTCTATTCTATTCTATTCTAATTCGATTGATCGTATTCGTATTCGAAGACATTAGCGGCAAAGTAAAATGGACCTTCGTTATATCAAATTAAAGTCACAAGTTCAATACAACCGATTTAATTTGGAGCGTATTCCTTAAAATACTTATATGTAAATACTTATATGTAATACTTAAATGTATAAGAATGCATGCACGAAATTGAGCTCTAATTTAATACGATTATGGTTCATTTTACTTTGACTAGCGTGTCATCCAATACGAATACGATCAATTGAATTGAATCTTATACTAACCCCACTGGTGTATTTGGTAAGAACTATACTTCGTATACTTCTATATTAATTCGTATACTTCTGTATTAATTTCCTTCATTCATATTATTTTCATAAACTTGATTTGGTAGGAATTTATATTTTAGTTTACTTTTACCAAATTAAATCAGGAATAATAACAATTTGTATAAACGTTGGACGTAGGTAGTACAAAAAGGGACCAAGCTTTTTTTTAATTATAAAATTCGATGAAGTTCATTACAAGTAAGTAGGTTAGTTATTTAATTTATTTACAGAATTCCAATGATTTTTGGTATTCATTATTTGGCAATAAACTAATTAACTTTAATCTTAAAATTATGTTTAACTACTTTCATCACGAAATTGTGCTTTTATTATTTTGATTGTTGATACTTACATGATAATTTTATCTTCAAGCCGCACACAATTTCTAGATTTGCCACAGCGGAGTTTTCTCTTTGCAGTTTTCTCTGTTTATGAATGAAAGTTTATTTTTAAAGGTACCTATCTGTTGTAGCCTTTTTAGGTTAACATGCATGTTGTATACTTTATTATGCACTTATATTATTATGTGACGATAAAATCAAATCACATCACTAGGTATTATTATAAAGGCGAAAGTTTTTATGTGTGTATATAATATTATGTATGTATATATATGTGTATGGATATATGTATGACTTATTTATGAGTATATTAATTCTGCCATAATTAAACTAATGGTATGTCGCTTATGTGCTTGATAATAAATCGTATTATCATTTTCGCTTAGCTTCTAATTTGCTCATAAGCTTTGCGTTCTTTACAAGTTTAATTAACTAATTATTTATTATATATAATTTGTTAATCCTATATGATATTTATTGTGGAATATAGCAGTTTTAATTAAACCCATTATACCACTAATCTGTTTTCTACGTCATTGTGCTTGCTAGAACGCTAAATCGTTTGGGGTACGTCTCAGAGTGGTAACTTTCGCTGAGATCTATAGAGCGTGCTTTGACTCAGCTCAGCCTTAAGATAGACTTAAAGCGAAACACAAATATGCTCTGACATAAATCTGTCTCGTTTTAACTCTGTCTTGAGTCTGAGCTGAGTAAGGGTACGGTCTATAGATTTCAGCCCTAGTCAAAGCCTTCTCACCAGACTAAACTTTTTTTTAGATTAGAGAGTAGAGATATTTCAGAAATCACAAGTCTCTTAATTGTCCCGGGAATCAAACCCGAAACCTTGCTCTTTAAGGGTGAAATCTATAGACCGCATTCTTAGATTTAGCGTTCTAGTAGGCACAGTGGCGTGTAGAAAACAGATTAGTGTCGCTTGGCATTTATGTTAACTCCATCTGTTACCACATTTATTGATCTATTTATTTTTCTAAATATTTTATTTTATTTATTTTGGAAAATCAACAGCTTATAATACTACATAACCTTAAAATTAAATGACTAATAACTAATAATAGGTTTTCACAGATAGAAACTACATGAAGATGGGTACCCGTTTATGGACAACATTTGGTTCTACTGATCATTTAATTGACCCAATAAAAAATCTTGAGCATTTTGAGCGCTAATTAAAAGTGATTCATGCATGTCTTCATGTTTAATATATTAAAATAGGGTAAAAAATGAAGAAACGCCGGTTCAGTGCGAGTTAGTTAAATAATTGCTATAACAACTGCAATGCAAGGCCACCAGTACAATATCAATAGATTTCCAATGTTCGCGAAATTGCCTAGGTATACCTACATGATACGTGAGTCATATATTATCTCATGATGGGCAATACTTCGTAAATAAATAAATAATTATCGTCTATAATTGGGTATTTAATTGTTATCAAAATGCGGATTACAATCGAAAATGTAACACATAAGATTAACGTGTACAAAAAAGAAAATAAACCGGTCAAAAAACGAATAACACAACATCTCTTTCTAAAACGAAATTTTGTATGATAATTTTGAATTTTTTGAAATAAAATAATAAAAATATTATACTGGTTCAACATTAACAGATTGCGAGTTCAGGTTAGGACTTTAGGAGCAGACCGCTGACTACGTATGTCACAATATCAACCTGAGAAACGAAGGTCGCAACCAGAAACTATCAATGAAGATGTGACCACAGAACTGCGACCAACACTTTAAGCACTGCACGAATAGTTTGTACACTACGACAAACAGTCTTTGAGACTCGCAGTGCAAATATTATAATATTTTATTTACCAATTCGTTACAAATGGGACGTAGTTTGAAGTAATGAAATGAAATGAATACATTTTATTGTACACCACATTGAATAGAAACATATAAAGTACTTAAAATTAACTTAAAGTAAATTATATATATGAGAGCACAAATGTGGCCTTATTGTTAAGAAGCGATCTCTTCCAGACAACCATGATTCGTGGTGGATATGATGATAGGATTGAAATTGAGGGTGCACGCATTATTTATACGGAGAAAAATAATAATAATAGCATACACACATAAAACTGAATAAAAAACCTGATGATTAATTCATATATTTATATAAATACAAACAGACATTCATAAACATATACATACAATACATACATATATATGAATCTACATATACATACATAGAATAAAATAAGTACCATTTCTATCTCTCATTTTACTCTATTAATAGGAGGTTTTAGAGCCTAGCAGTCTATGTTATGTTTGTCGATATAAAAGTACCCCAGAGTGTCAAAATATATAATATTAGGTATTTTATATGTGAAACTCTGTGTCTGTCTGTCACATTTATACGCCTAAAAGTCTAAAACGATTTTAACGAAAGTTGGAAAATAAATAGTTAGAACTCAATTCTGATTTTTAATTTCCTTTTGGTTGCTTGAAAGAGAGGCCGCTGACAATGACAGTCCCACATCAAGTTTTATTGCCTATTCAAATAAATAATAAGAAAATATACTACCTACAAGAAGTTATATTTCTTATCTAAGAAATATAATTTCTTGTAGGGATTACATGTATAGACCCAGTTATATTAGATCCATATATGTGTGTGTGTCCATACGTAATAAGAATTCTACGAAAGTCTTTTTTATATTATTTTCACAAGTATCCCTTTGAAATAGAAAGTAAATACTATTTCAAACTGCCAATAAAAATACATTATTGACTTATTTCACTCTTTACGTAATTTTTGTAAATAATGAAAAGTTAGACTTGACAGACGGTTTTACTTTATTTTATGACAAATAATTCAAACAAAATGATATAATACAGAGACTCTTTTCTTATACTTAATGAAATATAAGAAAAGAGTCTTTGTTTATATTATAGGTAGAAGTTTTCACTGCCTTTGTTTCAGAGTTAGTATATATTTGAAGTTCTTCTTTTTTTTAACGGATAGATCTCCGCAAATAAACTGCAAAATCATGCATGTATAATAAATATATAAGTTGATTTATTTAACGGTAAATCTGCTGCTTTTATTAAATAATATTTTTTTTTCTGATTATCGTGCTTGTTAGGGTTCCGCAGAAGAACAATAAGGAACCCTTATACCCATTCTCTGTCTTTCCGTCCCGGCTCGTCTGTCGGCGGCCTAGCGCAGAGACAAAGCTGTAATTTGACAAGGTTATCCATACCTATTCATTACGCCGTTTAAGTTGTACTTACAATAAAATTTTGAAGAAAAAAATTATTATATTTTTAGGTACCTCCCCTACACATTTTATTATTCGTCTATTCCGTTGCGTAGGTTATCGTTGAAAAGTATTGGAGGGACGTAAAATTACATAATACCTAGGTACTGACATGTAACTACGGAACCCTACACTGCGCGTGGCCTGACACGCAATTGGCCGTTTAATATGTTTTTAGTGACTCTCCTCTATGATGTCAATGGATCCCAAGTCTGTGGGTCAGTCTCGCCCGTACGCTTTACAATACAATACAAATTCTTTATTTGCTTAATGTGTGTACACAAGATGGTAAATGTAATTATTACAGTGCAGTACATTAGCCTTAGCGGCGTACAAATATTATTGAAATGAAGGTGTTTCTCCTGCCTCCATGCAGGCACTGCATGGTAAACTGTCAGTGAAACCCAATGATTTCTACTAAGGATCAGACATATTACTCACAAAACAAGCGAAAAAATTGTGCCGAACGACGAAGAGTATAACAGAGTACTTCATTGTTAAATGACATGACAAATTACGACAAATATCTGCCATTACGCGCTTCATTTACCGCACGCCTGTAACATATCCACCTCTTTTTATACGTATTACAATATCATAGGTGAAACCCGAAATGAAAAGGTGTTTTTCTAACGCCGCGCTGTGTCGTTTTTGCGTCTGTCGTGCCGTGCTTGTGCCATCTTCAGAATTGTGGCGTTTATAATAGTTTAGGCTTGTTATAGTAGGTACGTTTATCTCACGAAGTTACGGGCGCTTCACTTGTGGTTACGTCGTGTACATGTACATTGCATAAGTTTGTGTGCCTGTCAGGAGCCTAGGTGGGAGAGGTCAGGCGCGAGCAAGCTCTCGCTCACACTTATGCAGATACGACACACACACAACCATGAGCCACGTGCCCTCGTCTTCGTTTCCTGGGAATCTTTTCCGCAAGTAGGCGTCAATTCGCCCGTTTTGCGTGAGCCACGTGCCCTCGTGAATTGAAAGAACTATAAGAAATTATATGACTGAGATTAAAAGACAATTTATGATCAAAGAATAAAAGAAGGAGTCGTACCACCTACTACTGCTAATTTAGTGGACATCTCGACCGAAAGAATTTCGTTCGATTGTCCCTTTGCAATTTCATTTATTTTTAATGGTCAACTCGACCACACGTACAAAGTAGGTACAGTCTTTCAGTTCAATGTTATATTATATTTTTCCAATAAAACCAACAGAGTTCTCGCAAGACAGACTGAAATATAATAAGTACAGTAAGGTATAAAATGAAAGAAATAGAACATCCCTTTAATGAAACTATTAGATCATTCAAATGTATAACAATTAGGTATAAGTAGTTCTTTCATTTCACGAGGGCTCGTGGCTCATGGTTGTGTGTGTGTCGTATCTGTATAAGTGTGAGCGAGAGCTTGCTGGCGCCTGACCGCTCCACCTAGGCTCCTGACAGGCGCACACTTACGCAATGTGCATGTACACAACGTAACCACAAGTAAAGCGCCCGTAACTTCGTGAGATAAACGTACTGTACGAGAAATATTTCCTGATTTTCTGAAAGTCGGTAGGTACTTACTTGAAGTTTTGTTTTGAGTTGTTAAATGATGCTACTCGGATTTAATCTGTTTAATAAGTATATTTAATACCTACACAAAATGGATGTAACTATTTCATAGTAAGTCATGCTCTATAAATTCCAGCCGTGATGCTTAACATTTCGTATTGATAAGCAACAGATGATAATACACTTTCTAAACCGTTCGCCATTCATTAGTTAACATGGATACCTATAGGAATTAACAGCGCTAATACATCTTCCAAAGGAAATTGTTCCTAATGCGTTTCTCATCTACAGAGCGTACCTAAAACGAGACGCAAATATGCTCTGACATAAATCTGTCCCGTTTTAACTCTGTCTTGAGTCTGAGCTGGGTGAGAGTGTGGTCTATAGATTTCAGCCTAAGTGTAGTCTATCCATCCATACACACATACATACAAATAAATAAAAGTGTCTGTTTATAATATCAAAATAGCAGCTTATACTAAATGCCTATGAAAGTAAATACGGTACATACTTATAACAAAAAACAATTT
The DNA here is from genome assembly GCA_933228805.2 of Hipparchia semele. Taxonomy (NCBI): domain Eukaryota; kingdom Metazoa; phylum Arthropoda; class Insecta; order Lepidoptera; family Nymphalidae; genus Hipparchia; species Hipparchia semele. Next base: position 3,522,420 of record OW121717.1, on the reverse strand, counting down.
TTAAAATTTTTGTCTACCTATCTGTCTGTCTGGGTATTGTTGATTGAATGACAAACAAACAAAAATACACTTTCGTATTTATAATTCAATTGTGCGTACAGATCCTACTAATATTATAAACGCGAAAGTTTGTAAGTATCTGTTGCCTTTGTTGTTGATTTGTTGTGCCAAAGCATAGAGATAGATTATAGTCTAGAATAACACATAGGCTACTTTTTATCCCGGAAAATAAGAGAGTTCCCGCTGGAATTAAAAAACCTTAATCCATGCGAACGAAGTCGCAGGCATCAACTAGTTTATTATAAAACTAGATGATGCCCGCGGCTTCGTTCGCGTGGATTTAGTTTTTAAAAAGCCCGGGCTCTCCCGGTCCTAAACTATACCCATGCAAAAAATCACGTCGAACCGTTGCTTTGTTGCGGCGTGATTAAAGGACAAACCAACAGACAAACACACTTCCGCATTTATAATATAATATTAGTATGAAATTATAAAATACAAATATCAAAACTATTTTAGCGATGGCGATGGCGAAGAGTCGTGTTTGAGACACAAAGGCATTTTTAGGACATAAACCGTTACAGGGTCGCGGTTTGAGGTTTCGCATTTTGATCCTCCTGAACTCCGTAGACTAATAAGTCTAGAAGTCTGCAGCGATTTAAATATTGAAGTAATGCAAAATTTTCTCCTATTTAATACCAGCTTACTCTCACAGCCTCGCTCACGTTAAGTTAGATTTTTCAAAACCCTTATAACGTTTTAGGGGTTCAATTCCTCAATAGCCCAACACGGTTTTTCACTTCGGTTGTGTTGCCTTCTAGTCAAGGAGTCGATGCACTGACAGCGTGCATTGGTACCTAAATGCAAATATTCAAACGCCTTTGTATTGTAAAATTCATTTTATGGTGTGGATTTGGGACAAGCGAGCTGTAAAACGAAAACAAAGTCTAATCTCAAACGACACAGCTATCAAATCAATGATTAGGAATGACTATTGTGGAATTTATGGTTATTTTACGTAAGCCATTTAGATACGGTGGCTGAAATTCCAAAATATATTTCCAAGTCGAGAGATTCTTAGTCGCTCTCATATACTCTCGAGTGCACCCCATACAAATGAAGTTTTTATTCTTATTTGAGTATTTACCACCTGTAGCTGAATGTGAAGGAAGTCGCGGGCATATCTATTTCTTCTCTTTCTTTTTAAAAAGTGTATCAGCCAAGCTGAAGTTGACTAATATCCTCTTATTCCCTTCAAATAAGCGGAAAGCTTGTGCTAGGAGTGGGTACGACAATAGTGCAACGGGTGCGGTTTGAATTTGATAATTCTTTCTTTATTATAAACAAGCGGCCCGTCCCGGCTTCGCACGGGTGGACATAAGATTTTTTTTATATTTATATAGCCTATGTTACTCAGGGTGAATGTAGCTTTCCAATGGTGAAAGAATTTTTGAAATCGGTACAGTAGTTTTTGAGTTTATTCATTACAAACATACAAAAATACAAATCTTTCCTCTTTATAATAGTACTAGCTGATGCTCGCGACTTCGTTCGCGTGGAATTAGTTTTCAAGATCCCGCGGGAACTATAATTTTTTTCGGGATTAAAAGTAGCCTATGTTTTAATCCAAGGTATAATCTATTTTCATTTTAAATTTCAGCCAAATCGGTCCAGTAGTTTATGAGTTTATTCATTACAAACATACACACAAAAATACAAATCTTTCCTCTTTATAATAGTAGTGTAGATATAAATATAAATAAATAAATAAATAGTGTAGATTGTGTACTATTAGAAAATATATTATGTTCAATTTTGGTGAAGATCTGGAAAATATTATCGGAGATAGAGGACATTAATTCTCGCGGATAGAAGCAAGTCACTCTAAACTTTTTCCACGCGGACGAAGTCGTGGGAATCAGCTAGTTCAATAATAATGTCTAACACTGTGTGACACGATTTCGGTATCCGAAAAACTGATTGCTATTTTAGTTTTCTAGTAGTAGTTTCTAGTAGATAGTGGATATGTTTTGTGATTAATTTTTTCATACCCTCATTTTTTCCATATAAGTTACCTTTACCGTTATTGACAAAATAAGTTCATTGCACATTGGTTTGGTATCTAACTATAATTAGATACGGTAGGTGTTACTTCTGTAGCCCTTGTGCAACTTTAAAGTTTAAATACGTTAAATATGCATAAATCCGTTATTAAGTAGGACGAGCGGAAGGGAACGATTTTTTTTTAAATTTCAAAACAATTTTTTAATTTTTAAGTTTCGATATTTCTGCCACGTATGTACCTACTAACAAGGCACAAAACAGTGTGTATATCTATGATTTTTTTTAAATATATAGACTAGCGCTTGACTGCGATCTCACCTGATGAATAATTGCATTTATTTTTATTGCACTTTCCCTTTGTATGACTAGCCAACGAGTACCTATTGCATTTAATTAGGCACCGATCCCCTTTTTATATGCATTAAAAAATGTTAATGTTATATGTTTTATTTAAATGTAATAAAAACAGTTAAAAAATATAATTTTAAAAGGAAAAATTAAAATTAATTTAATTTTCTTTTATTTTATATTCTTGAATATTTTATAAGTGGGTGGAAATATATTAAGCGTGTTTACGTAAGGAACGACCTTGTTATAAATAATAATATAAATAATAAAATTATTATTTAATTAATATAATAATTTAAATAATGACATTAATTAATTATAATTAATGCAACGTGTGGAACGCTACCATGGAGGAAATTTGGAATCAAATTTTTTTAACGCTGCACACGCCGTGTAAATATTTTCAAATTTTTAATGTTTTAATATTTGAATGTTTTATACAATTTATATTAAAGCCACACAAGGTTTTAAAGAAGAGTAACATTTTCCCGGGACTTCGTCAGCGCGCAATCGTATTTTTAAAAATCCCTTTGTTTGCTTTTCCGGCATAAAATCTAAAAGCTAAATAGCAACATAATGTTTCTTTTTTTCATATTTTTATTTCACAACTTTGTAGGCCTGATATATTATTATGTAGGTATCTATAAGTTAAATCTCACAGACCGACAAGCCGGGGATGAACCTGGCGAAACTATAAAGGTTCCTTGATGTTCTACTACGGAACTCTAAAAACCACGTTGCAATGCGTGATTGACAAACCAACAAGTTTGTAGGTGCAGTTTCCGCACCTTGTCTCAGGATGCGTCTCAATTGGGCTCTCGACATATTTTTTTTAAATATAAGTAAAGGCAAGGGCTTGACTGCGATCACACCTGATGGTAAATGAAGATGTAGCCTAAGATTGGGTGCGCTTGCCTAGAAGATTGAAGGCCCAAGACATAGTTAGCTGGGTAAACGGAAGCGGAAGGCTATTCCAATTTTTGACGGTGCGTATTAAAAACGAGGAGACAAAGCACTCAGTGCGAGAGCGTGGAATTTCAATCACGTATCGATTATAATTATTCTAAGTATTATTCTAATATTATAAACAATGAATTATGATGTAATACCTACTATTAGAAAAAATAAAGTGCAGTGCAGGTAATTACTAATTATAATAAACGGAACCCAGCAACGCGTGCCTGACACGCACTTGACCTACTTTTTAATACAACGAGTGTTAGCATTAAAGTGCTAACGAACTTGTGAGTTTTAACGTACTGTAGCTTAGCGAGTCGAAAGTTTTGTTATTCTAAGAGATATTAACTGTAAATAGTCACGGCGAATTTTTCTTTTCGAATCTTCCTTAAGGTTGTTCCACATCTACGGTTCTGTATCTGAGGGCCACAGCTGGATGCAGTGGCGTGTTTTACTCAAGGTAAACGAATATCCAGCCAATTCATAGGTACTGATTGTAATTAAGACTTCATTAGCTAATCACTACCCGAGTACGAGAGGGTAATGCGCTTCCGTGTGTGTGTGTGTGTGTGTGTGTGTGTGTGTGTGTGTGTGTGTGTGTGTGTGTGTGTGTGTGTGTGTGTGTGTGTGTGTGTGTGTTAGCAGTTCATAGATTCCCTCATATTAATAAAAACCTTGGCCTAAATTTAATTCTAGCTAGACATCCAGTGCTGGCTTGAAAGGTTACTCTGTATCTCAATACTCTGTACTTCAATTGCCAAATAGAGCTATCAAACCCTATGCAGATTTGAAAGTTCTTAGTTGGCAACTTTCGATTGTTTACCATAGCTAGTGGAATTGTCAAAATTACAGAATATAGCAGCTGAAAAGTGACCAGCTGGTCCATTCTGTAAAACCTGCATGTCAATTTTGGTGCTTGGCTGAATTTATCGCGTTCTTGAGTTGCATTAATCCTTTTGCCACAGTCGTAATTGTGGCTAGAATCGCGTTCTTTCTGCTACATAGCATTTTAGCCAATAGCGAGTAAGTATCGACCAATCAGAAGCGATTGCAATCGTCACACATTATTGCAAATAATTCCTAGAAAATCATCATCATGTCATACACTGGAAAAGATTCTTGAGTGACGCGCGAGTGTGACCGAAGCATTAGGTACGGAGTACTTGTTACCAACGGCGATTTGTAGTCTTCTGTAATGTCAGTGCCGTTGCGGAGAAAGTGCCAGTGAATCGACGCGGACTGGCGGTCCTCACTCGAGGTCATGCACGGAACAGGTTTTCGACATTTTACTTTTCATTCAGAGGAAGTAAAAGTGAGTCGGCTTCACTTTTCGACACCACTCCTCCCCAGTATAGGTCACGGAGTGCCCGCAGACTTACAATTTCAAGTTGGGAAACTAAATCGCAGAGTTGGGGAAACCTGTACGAGATGATCCGTTGAAGTAAAATGATCCTTTTCAATTGTGGCCAAACTATAAACGCCTCTAGTTGCAAACTTTTGCAAAACATACCTCTCTACACCCACTGGCGTTAATTAATTCGTGAGGGCGGCATGAGCACCCAATTAAATTTTACGAAAAAAAGATGTTAAATAAAGATGGTAGCGGGCTAACTTGGAACTGGTATGGTAGTTTAGATTCCATCCGTACCCCCTAATCGGTTTCTACACGCCAACTTTTATCCAACTAAGTCACTATGCCTATAGTATACTCTGCGATTTAGTTGTCCAACTTGAAATTGTAAATCCGCGGGTACTCTTGTCCAAACAAGTCACTATGCCTGTTAGTATACTCTGCGATCTAGTTGTCCAACTTGAAATTTTAAATTCTTGGATACTCTTGTCCAACTAAATCAATATACATACTTATAGTATACTCTGCGATTTAGTTGTCCAACGTGAAATTGTAAATTCGCGGATACTCTTGTCCAACTAAGTCAATATAGTTAGTATACTCTGCGATTTAGTTGTCCAACGTGAAATTGTAAGTCTGCGGGTAGGTACTCTTAAACAGCGGCGTCACTTCGAAGCAAGAAATGCTGCGTTGCATTGACATCAATTTTCATTAATTGCTGCTCATTGTCATTCACCGTTTACCTACTGCTAAAATCTCAGCCATCAACCTCATGGCTTTAATTTATTACACACTTTCGCACGTACCTACCAGCTATTGTATATCCGAGGAATTCGCCATTACTGGTTTTTAACCGACTTCCAAAAAAGGAGGAGGTTTTCAAATCGTCGGAATCTTTTTTTTTTTTTTTTTTAACTTTTTATGCATGTTCCCGGATTACTCGAAGACGCCTGGACCGATTTGGAAAATTATTTTTTTATTTGAAAGGGTATACTTCCCAGGTGGTGCTTTGTCATCAAGTCAGAATTTGATGATAGGATCCTGGAGAAATCGAAGGAACTCTTCAAATTTTATAGACACAATTGATATTCTTTGTAGTGGCGTTTGAAGTCAGAATGGCGTTGAAGAAAGAATTTTTACGTTTAAAGTGGGCTAGTGTCTCTGATCGGTTTCATCGTTTCTATTTAGGCCCGCCCGACTTCAACATACAATACATATGTGTACAAACTACAAATATTATATACTTTACAGTGGCGTTGGAAGTCGGTTTTTCAAATAGTATTTTTTATAATATTATTATCCTGTATAAAATTAGCTTGTATCACTCTTTCGGTACTCAACCATAAGTCCATAATCAAATCCATGCAAAAAATCACATCAATCTATTGCTCTGTTGCGGCGTTATTGAAGGACAAACCAACAAACAAATACATTTTCGCATATAGTAACGATTGTCTCGTAAACATTTTGAGGTAACAAACTAAAATACGAGTATAATACGAGTATTATTAACGTTAATTATAAACTAACATGAATGAAAATGGGTGAAAACTAAGGAACTATTTTGTATTGTGTGTGTTGAATAATAATTGAACGTAAACGTTCAAGTTATTTATATACCTAATGGTAAAATAATAACGTGGAAATATTATAATTTACCAATACCCTATTAAATATAATTTATTTCCATGATTCCGCAGAAAAAGGAAGACTGAGCTACGAGCGTGTATTATGACGGCGACAGCTTTCTTGGGCGAGGACAAAACACACAAGGAAAATACAGAAGACACACACACATACGTTTCTCAGGGCAAAAGGAGAGATTACGAGTAAGTAATTTATACCATCTAAGTTCAAAGCGACGCGACAGCACTATTTTGTGGTGACACAAAACCAAATAATACTTTTAGCTGTGACAAAAGGTCCGGCCATTAATTTTAGTTAGGAATACCATGGAAATATCCAAATGATTTTGGAATTATGGGTATTTATTTTATACAATCACAAAACCAACTTCTTATTTAAGACTTCATGCAATTATTATTTGTGTCCAAACTTATATAAAAATTATATAAATTATTACATATAAAAATCCGTTTTTACTTTTTCAGATGGCAAATAGTATGGAGAAACGTGTTGGCTTTCATTTACCTTCACGCAGCAACTTTTTACGGCTTCTATCTGATTTTCATAGGCAAAACGAAAATATTGACGATAATTTTTGGTAAGTTTTTCGTTAAAATTAAAATTATATGTATTCGTCGGCTTCTTCAATTCACAATTGACAGTTCCCAAATCCCCACAGTTTAGATGGGCAGAACCCCTGCAGAATCAGGATTCAGGAGTTGGGTCCTAAAATTCAACGATATAGTCTTTACTTGATACCTCCAATAACTATTCATAATCAACAGCTCCTAAATCTCCACAGTTTAAGGGGGCAGAACCTCTGCAGCATCAGGATTGAGCAGTTGGAACTCGAAGTTTTATGAGAGCATCACGCAAAGCTTTTGTATTGATTGAAAAAAAATATTCACGCAAATCTATAATTATATAAAAAGGCTTGTCCTGACTGACTGACTGACGATCAACGCACAGCCTAAACCACTGAAGTTAGAAACTTGAAATTTTGACAGTAGGTTCCTTTTATGACGTAGGCGAGCACTAAGAAAGGATTTTTCGAAATTCGCCCCCCAAGGGGGTAGAAAGGGGGGTTAAAGTTTGTATGAAACTCCGTCATTTTTCGAGTTATACTCATGAAATTCGGTATTTAGGCTTTAAATTGAAAACAAAAAGTACGTGTTTCACAGTTTTTAAAAATTCTACCCCCTAAGGGGTTAAATAGGGGTTGAACGTTTGTATAATAGTCCTTCGTTCTTCAAGTTATTTTTCAAGTTACGTTTATGAAACTTGATATTTTGGCTCTTGATTAAAAATAAAGAATTACGTATTTTACATTTTTTTTAAATTCTCCCCCCAAGGGGGTAAAAAGGGGGGTTAAAGTTTGTATGAAACTCCGTCATTTTTCAAGCTATACCCATAAAATTCGGTATTTAGGCTTTAAATTGAAAACAAAAAAGTAAGTGTTTCACACTTTTAAAAAATTCTACCCCCTAAGGGGTTAAATAGGGGTTGAATGTTTGTATGATAGTCCTTCGTTCTTCAAGTTATTTTTCAAGTTATGTTTATGAAACTTGATATTTTGGCTCTTGATCAAAAATAAAGAATTACGTATTTTACATATTTCGAAAATTCTCCCCCCAAGGGGGTAAAAAGGGGGGTTAAAGTTTGTATGAAACTCCGTTATTTTTCAAGCTATACCCATAAAATTCGGTACTTAGGCTTTAAATTGAAAACAAAAAAGTAGGTGTTTCACAGTTTTTAAAAATTCTACCCCCGAAGGGATTAAATAGGGGTTGAATGTTTGTATGATAGTCCTTCGTTCTTCAAGTTATTTTTCAAGTTATGTTTATGAAACTTGATATTTTGGCTCTTGATCAAAAATAAAGAATTACGTATTTTACATTTTTTGAAAATTCTCTCCCCAAGGGGGTAAAAAGGGGGGTTAAAGTTTGTATGAAATTCCGTCATTTTTCAAGTTATAGGGGAGACCGGGGATGGTTGACTAGGTTTTTACTGAATGGTACATATATTTTTTGTTTTAATATTTATAGAAAAGAAAACCATGTTAATTGATAGGAAATCTATTAACCTAATAAAAATACGTAATACCTAGTTCCTAATTTAGTAAAATAGTGATAATTTAACGCATTTTCCAAAACACGAAATCTTAGTCAACCTACCCCTGGTCCGGGGTAGGTAGACCATACACCAGGGGTAGGTTGACTTATGTATCAATAAGAGTCGAATCATGGGAAGGAGCAAATAACTAACATTTTTTTAATATAATTGAGCCTTTTATTAAAAAAAACTTAAGTCAGCTGATCATCCATTTCTTAAAATGTCTTTAAAAAATTACCAAAAAATAATCTTATTTTTAACATTTTTTAATTTAACTCTTCGTCTAATACCTATTGTAAATCCTAGCCAGACATAATTTCTATAACAAAAAATTACAGGTTTTTGTCGGAACTTAATAACAATGTAGTTCTACTTGTTGTATCAAATATAAACTAACGTAGTTTGTAACGTAATGATGTAGCTCTCAACAAGCTCGTTGCTGAGGTCGGATTGATAGAGAAGGATGACGTTTCAAAAAGGAGTCCAACCAATCTTCACCAACTAACAATTGTCCTCCAAGAATCAGGCATAGCTTTGTTTTTTTTGCGAACTCATATGCTAATTTTCGAGTATCATATGGCGTCAATCCCTAATAAGTATCAGCTGCCTTCTTTATATAATTGGCTAAAGCTTCCTCTTCTATATTAGTAAAAATTTGCCTATTTCATAATATATGCAACTGTGTCCAGGGTTAATTTTGATGACGTTTTGTTGATTTGACCACGTAACGATGTTATATTTTTACCAGGAGTGTTGCACTGTTTTAATGTGGCATTAATGCTTTTTTCGTCAAAAATTACAGTATGACAAGCTCTTTCTAAAACATCTATCGCTCGTTCAGTTATACATATAATTTATCTATGTCGTTCAGTAGTTTTTTTATAGGTCCTCATTGTTCTGCAACAACAAAATTGCTATAAATATTTAAAAGTCCAATAAAAGGTTAACTAAAACCACCAAAACAACCATTTTTGATTGGTTGACTGATTAGTCAACCAGCCCCGGAAAAAATTAGTCAACCGGCCCCAACTGCTATTTTTTAGTTTGATCGCATGGCTAGCCTAAACACTAACAGTGACTTGAAAAATAAGATACGAAATATGATAAATGTGCACCCATCAAACGTTGGGACTAACATAAAAATGGTTCACATAAAACTTGTAGGCACCAGATCAAAAAGTGTAATAAATCAAAATATTACTTACGTGGTTAAAAAATTAAAAACCTATCACTGCTCAAAAACGGCGCACGACTGCGTTGCGGCGCTCCAGACACCTGAGCGGGACGCAGAGTGTAATACTCGGCTGTATTCGGATGATTCAATTCGTACACTGTCGACGAGTTTTTGGCAGTTAGTCTACCTACCCCTATAGTCAACCATCCCCGGTCTCCCCTACCCATGAAATTCGTATTTAGGCTTTAAATGGAAAACAAAAAAGTACGTATTTCACAATTTTTTTTAATTCCACCCCCCAAGGGGTTAAATAGGGGTTGAATGTTTGTATGATAAAAGGACAAGATGATTGACTGACTGATCTATCAACGCACAGCTCAAAACACTGGACGGATTGGGCTGAAATTTGGCATAAGATTGCTGTTACGACGTATATGCATTAACGTGAGCGAAGCCGCGAGCAAAAGCTAGTCGGTTTATAAATCACGGAGATATCGATATACATAGGTAGAAAAACACTATTCCTTTTTCTCCTTTTTCGAAAGTTGCTTAAAAAAGTAGCCTATGTTACTCCCGATAACATCAGCTATCTACCAGTGAAATCCCCTTCAAAATGGGTCCAGCCGTTCCCGACATTAGCGACAATAAATAAGCCGACACACAGACAGACGGACAGTCAGACAGATAAAAATTTTAAAAATTGTTTTTTGTTATAAGTACCGTATACGTATTTACTTACATATGCATTTAGTAAAAAGCTATTATTTTGATATTACAAACAGAAACTTTAATTTTATTTATTTGTATAGATATAAGTATTTTTATAATTTACGACTTCTACGAGTCATTAACCTTCTAAACATCTTTCTTTTCATTCTACGTATATTTATATTCTCCTTCTTCTTCAAAGCTGGGCTGGTTTCCACACAACCAGTTACGGTTTGTTGTGTATGATACACACTTCTAATGCTTGCGTAGGTGTCGTACTGACGCAGCCAGTAATGGCTAGACTTGCTTGTCTCTGAAACTGTAAGTCTTGCTGGGCAGTTATAAGAAGCGTTCTTGGCCACCAGACCAAGCCACCATACCTAAGTGAGCTATGGGTACTGCTGGGTATAACCATTTCATGATCTTTGGTTTTAAGCCCCAGGTTTTCCCCAGCATGCGTTTGCATTGGTTTAAGATAATGATGGACTTTTTAATCTTGTCTTCTAGGTGTCTCTTCTAGTTGAGCTTACTGTCTAGGATTACACCAAGGTACTTTGCTTCGGTAGATAGTGTGTCTTGTGTTAGCCAAAATTGGTGTTTACAAACAAAAGGAAAAAGAACCATCTCTGTTTTCTTTGGATTAACCGTAAGTTCGTTTTCATTTCACCATCGCTCGATTAGTTGCAATGCTCGTTGCATGATTTCATATAGTGTCCGTTCTAATTTGCCGCTGATGAGAATTGTAATATCATCAGCATAGCCTATTGTGTAAAATCCGGTTTTGGTTCAGTTTCTTTATTACGAGGTTCCACAGGATCGGTGATAGCACACCTCCCTGTGGACATCCTCTTGCTACTATACCTTTTGTAATTCCATTGATATCTAGATGATTATTCTATACTCCAGCCACTGCTGCGTAGGGTATCCGGTGCGTTATAACGATCTAGGGCTTTGTCTATGCTGTCAAATGTTGTTTTATCAAAAGCGCCTTCAATGTCAATGAAGATACAAAGGGGTTGATATTCTATTCTCAAGACCATGTTCAATCTTGGCTACAACGGAGTGTAATGCAGTTACCATTAATTTTCCCGTGTTGTAGGCACGTTGGTTTGGTTGTACAAGTATATATGTTTTAAGTATCCGTCCCTGAGAAATCGTTCGGCCAGTCTTTCAAGCGATTTCAGTAGCAAGGATGTAAGACTGATTGGTCTAAAGGATTTCGGTGAGATGCAGTCACTCTTGCCTGGTTTCAGTAGGAAAACGACCTTTACTTCTCACCAGGCTTTAGGTATGTACTTATGTGTAATACAGGACTTGTATATCAGTTCTAGCCATGGTGTTAGTTTGGTTGTTCCCCATTGCAGAAACGCGGGAAAGATACCATCCATCCCTCCCGATTTAAATAGATGGAAAGTGTCAATAGCCCATGTTATTCTATCTGGTGTAATAATTTTGTTCGCTAGATCCCAGTCATCTTTTAATGGATGAGTGTTGGAACTGCTTATCCAGTCTAGTGAACTAACGGAAGTGGTAACGAAGTGGTATATTTATATTATTCTGGTGGTAGGAAGATAAATAATATATTCCGGAGGTACATTCTAATCAAGCAGCTTACAAACGTCCTCCAACGAAGCGGTAACGAGCTTCAGGGAATTTATGTGTCCCTGTCACTTGAATTGGCCGTTAGTCAGATAGTATTGGTTACCATTTACCAATAGTTTAATTTGTTGTTGGCAGCGCTCGTTTTCTCGGCCATGTCAGCGATGGGCGTGACGGCGGGCGCGCACCGGCTGTGGGCGCACCGCGCGTACAAGGCGCGCTGGCCGCTGCGGCTGTTCCTGGCGCTCATGCAGACTATGGCGTTTCAGAACCACATATACGAATGGGTACGAGACCACAGGTAAGAGCTATCGTTCATCTAGTTTGCAGCCATCATCAGCGCTCGTATTCTCGGCCAAGTCGGCTGTGGGCGTGACGGCGGCTGCGCATTTTTGAAATGCCACTCATAAAGAAAGAAAGAAAAAGAATTTATTTGAGACACACAGCACAGTTAATGACAGAGATATACAAAACAAAAAATAAATAAATATGTGTGGTCCCAAAATGGACTCCACTCAGCATATGCTATCCCTGTGGTAAAAGCACAGGCATAGTTCGTTTTTTTTTTTTCGATGGCAAGATAGTCCTTCACTGAGATCTCACGTGACGGTAAATTACGATGCAGTCTAAGATGATAGCGGGCTAACTTGGAAGGGGTATGGCAGTGTAGATTCAACCCTAATCGGTTTTTGTACGCCATCGTTCCGGAATGCTAAATCGCTTGGTGGTACGTCTTTGATGGGAGGGTGGTTACTAGCCACGGCCAAAGCCCCCCGACCACCAGACCAGACCAGAGACAATTCAGAAATTATAAATACCCAAATTGCCCCCGCCGGGAATCGAACCCGAGACCTCCCAGTTATAAGATCAGAACGCTCACCACTGTGCTAGGGAGGTCGTAAAAGTTCGTTTTTATCTCGGAAAAACAAACAGCATCCACGGGATAGCATGGCATGTTAAAGTAGATAGTCTAGTGTTAAACTGTAATAAGCGCTGAAATGACACAGGTTTCGATATGTGGAATGAATAATAAACCCGAAATAACTGATGTATTATTTATGATAAAAGTATTAGTAAAGTAATTAACATTGGACAAGACCGACATTGAAAAACAACAAGATGAACGACGCGTGCGCCGTTCGATCGCGAGAGAGGTGCCACCAAGCGGCGGCTCAAGGAGTTACTTTCGTCTTTTATGTCGAGCCTAAGCAACGATCCATTTAAGTTCAGCCAACACGATATAAAATAATGATTCATGTATTATGTCTATTTCAGAGTGCATCATAAGTTTACGGAAACGGATGCGGATCCACACAACGCTAAGCGTGGGTTCTTCTTCTCTCACATGGGATGGCTGATGGTGAGAAAACATAAGGAGGTCTTCGAGAAAGGAGCTTCCGTAGATATGTCCGACCTCGAGAAGGATCCCATCGTAATGTTTCAGAAAAAGTAAGCCCAATGAATTTATAAACTAGCGAAGATACCCCATTCCTCTCCAACATACATCAGTTCTTTACTATTATCATCATCTTAACCATGTACTTTACTTGTTTTGGAAACCTCTTAAGGGTCCGGGACCCTATTATGGCGGGCTGTATCTAATAAACCGTAATAATATGTACTAACCGTATACTTGTAATTTTCATGGAATGTCTACTTCAATTGCCACTATAATAACAAATAAGTACATAAAAAAAATTAATTTAAAAATTACTCCTGCAGCATCAGGATTGAGGAGTTTGAACCTGAAGTTTTTATGGGAGCATTTCGCAAAGTTTTTGTATCCATTAAAAAAGATTCATTCAAATCGGTTGAGAAATCATGGAGATATCGATATACATAGACAAACCAACTCCTTCTCCTCCTTTTTCGAAAGTCGGTTAAAAAAGTAGCCTATACAGTGAAAGTCCCGTCAAAATCGGTCCAGCCGTTCTCGAGATTAGCGGCAACAAACAAACAGACAGACAGACAAAAATTTTAAAAATTGTTTTCTTGTTATAAGTACCGTATTTACTTTCGTATGCAGTTAGTAAAAAGCTGTTCTTTTGGTATTACAAACAGACACTTTTATTTATTTGTACCACGATCGTTCACAGGACATACTTGGTGGTGATGCCGCTGCTCTGCTTCATCCTGCCCGCGTGGCTGCCGGTCGCGCTGTGGGGCGAGAGCCCGTGGTCCTCGTGGTACGTGGGTTCGATCCTGCGCTACACCATCTCGCTGCACTTCACATGGCTCGTCAACTCGGCGGCGCACGTCTGGGGGAACAGACCCTATGACAAGTGAGTTTCTTACGGAAACTGTGCCTTAGTGCCACTGATCTCTATCTTCAAGCACAGATTGGTTGTCAAAATAATATTTATAAGTACATAGAATATTTGTTTTAGCGGGAAAATCTGGGAAAATACATAGATAATATTATAAGGTAGGCACAAAACTAGATAATAGTTTGTTGTTCTACAAAGATTAACAAGAAGATTAAGACTGCTGTTACTTCAATAACTATAGAATTTGCTGTTAAATATTTTCAGGCGCTATTTAACTTCCAGTAGGTATTGTTTTAAAAACCTCTAAGAAAACTCTAAGCTATTTTCTTGAGTTAGTAACTACCCATCAAAAGCTGAATAAAAGGCCTGTTACAATAGGATATAAATATTTTCTATTGCTGCAGAAAGTCTGTTACAATAGAATATAAATGTTTTCCAATGCTTAAAAATCTATTTAGTGGGAGGCTTTTGTCGTAACTAATAATTATACTACTCTGAAAAGATCTGCCCAATGGGTGGTCAAAGTACTCCAGGCATCCAGGTGGTGAGGCTGAAATTGCTTTCGGTGGCGTTTGGTGCGGTTATAAAAGAGATCGAGGGTGGGATAAGGTCAAACAGCTCCTCAGTACACTCCCTATTTTTGTGATTTCAGATACATTGGCGCCACAGACAATAAAGCTGTTGCGATTTGCGCGTTCGGCGAGGGTTGGCACAACTACCACCACGTGTTCCCGTGGGATTACAAGGCAGCTGAACTTGGAAACTACAGTACAAATTTATCAACAGCACTGATTGACTTCGCCGCTAAATATGGTACCGTTCATAACATTCATTCGCCCTGCTTGGTCCCAAATAGGTTAGGCTATGCGAAGCTGACACAAATCCGACGCAGTATCACATAGTACAGGGAAGAGCAGATTTTGCAATGCATCTACGTTCTACACGCAGAGAGCTGAGTACATCGTGCAACGCAGCAGACATGTTGTATCTGCTCAGCGTGTCTTGGTAGTGATGACAAGGATTTTTGCGCAACACGAGCGCGATGACGTGTTTTTAACATCGATTTATACGAAGGTATAAACTCGTTTGAACAAAACTGAACATCATAGAGTTGGTGCCATTTAGTTTGCGCTCGTGGAGTATATTCTTTACGTGAAATGAAGTAGGTATCTGTGACACAGCTGCGTCGTAGCGTACGCTCGTCACCTATTCTGCCCTCGTAATTGAAAACACAGTAACTTAAAGGTAACTTCTATTTAACTTACTGTGTTTTCAATTACGAGGGCAGTATGTCTGCCTCGACTGCCCTGCCTTGCAAAATATGTATACCTAGTACTATACGCTGTGCTGCGTTGCCTGCGTTTCAGCATACGCTTTCCTAATCATCATTTTCTGTATAATTTGAACACTTAGGTCCACTTGCACCAATCCGCTAAATAGGTATATTTAAGCAAAATTTTCCAACCCTATTCTTTTCTTGTTAACTCTGAGATAACCTTGCCAAAAAGTGACAGCATTACAAAATTTAACTAAACAAAAATTAAGCATTTTCGTGCAAGTTGACGTTAAAGTAAAACAAGTTAATTGTGGATTGAATAATGATTTAAACCAAATATTGTTTTCCAATTTCCAGGTTTAGCGTACGATCTCAAAACAGTGTCCCTTGAAATGATACGCAAAAGGGTGGCGAGGACAGGGGATGGATCCCACCCCCTCGGCAAGGAGACTGAAGACCGCGACGATGATCATCATCACCCCGAAAACCCCGTGTGGGGTTGGGACGACGAAGACATGACTGAAGAAGAGAGAAAGCTAGCTGAAATTGCTCATAAACTAAAGTAGAATATGACACTTATTTTTTATTAGGAATTTGTAAAGGAGGATGGAGTGGACCCAGACATAAAATTACTTGTATTATTATTGAACTATGTCGGTATTTGTTGCTCTTATCTTCTTTTTCTTCGTGACACTCAAACACACCAAGTGACGTTCTTAGCGGCAGATGTTATTCGCCTCACGAGCATTCGCTACTTCCCCCTACTGGCTGATATCCTGGTACACTCGTTTGTCGATGCAAAGTTGATAATAGATGATAATAGCGTCATGCTAGACTGTCGCCTGGGTTGAAACACGTGTTTCGTCGACCTCCCGGGCGCAGTGGTGAATGCTGTGGTCTTATAACTGGGAGGTCTCGGGTTCGATTCTCGGCGGGGGCAATTTAGAAATTTATAATTTCTAAATTTCTGGTATGGTCTGGTGGGAGGCTTTGGCCGTGGCTAGTTACCACCGTACCGTCAAAGACGTGCCGCCAAGCGTTTTAGCGTCCCGGCACGATGCCGTGTACAAACCGACTAGGGGTATGGGTTGAGTGTACACCCCTTCCAAGTTAGCTCTCTACCACCTTAGACTGCATCGTCACTTACAATCACATGAGATCGCAGTCAAGAGCTATCTTGTCATCGAATAAAAAAAATATCTCTATAGCTAAGTTTCGACCTACTCATCATGCTTTCCCAATGCAAATTAGCAGACTTCACACATCTTTGAGAACACAATGGAGAACTCTTAGGCGTGCAGGTTTCCTTACAATGTTTCCCGAATCCCAGTGGATCGACCTGGAATCGACACATTTATCGGGTAAATAAAATTATCCGTAAACCCGTGACGCTAAAGAATACAAATCGATACCCTACTGTAGAATCCTGACATTAGTTAAAGCAATGAAATAAAATATATTTAATTGCTTAAACGCACATAGCTCTGAAAAGTCAGAGGTGCGTGCCCGGGATCGAACCTGCAACGCCCCGAATAGGAGACCGTTGTCCAAACCACTGAGCTATTAAGTACTGACTAGAAGATTCTTCCTATTTCTTATTCCAAGTTTAAGTAACAGTTAACATTTCCGTGCGAAATCACCCCCTGTAAACACTCCGTTACACGTACTTCGTTTTTGCATTATGCATTAATTATGCATTTTCAGTTTTTACATTATGCATTTTCTTGCAACTACTGTATAATTTTGTTTTTACAATCGGCTTCTTGCTTCTTCGCACGCCAACCTACAACTTACCTACCTAACATTCTTTGATAGCCACTATACTTAACTAAGTTACCTTCTTTTATAGCATACCATATTTTTTATTTTATTTACACAGAATAGATATTAGAAAGGACTGTTTTTGCTCTTTGTTTCCCTCTCGACTGATATTAGTTAATTGTAACGTTTGATTATTAATTATTCTTTAGGTAATTCTATTAAATTATTCAATAAATCTAAAATAATAAATTGTATTTATAATATTCATAATATAGGCGGTTAATTCAATTAACCAAAGTTTTTTGAACCAAACTTGTACCAAAGTACCAAGTATGGTGCAAGTTGTGATCTTCCTTCACTAGTTACAACTTTCGTTAAGTACAAACATAATATTTGAATACTAGAAATAAAAAAGGGTCTAAGTGCCAAAAATTTCGTTTCGGTTTTTATTACTTTATTATTTAGTATGTTCCCTCGCCAATAACCTAAAATAAGAACTAAACGACTAACGTTGTAAAGAATTTTATTGTAATAATAACCATGTGAAGTTTAAAATAAAAGAAATATGTTTAAATGATTTATTAATTATTTGAAACACAAATTCTGCTCTTTTTTGTTTTGGTACTTAGAGCCTTTTTTATTTCTGGTATTCATTTATCTTTATACAAATACTTAGATTATACAGCTACTTACCTTTGCAAACATTGACATAAAAAGCTATTGAAACTTGATGCTATTGTTTCTGAGAAAATAATTAGGTACTTACTTAATTATTTTTTCTTTGAATGAAATAAAGTACACCGACAAGAAAAAAATTCAAAAGAAAATGACGCTTTTTAATGTCAAAAGATTTAATTATTATTGGTTTCTGGTATATCTAAGTAATTTTAATAGCTAAGTAGGTACCCTTTTCCACTTAGGTATATTTATTTACTACGTGGGAGCTTATTCTTAAAACAAACTTTTATATTTTAAAACTCTACATAATAATTTATGTAGAGTTAATAACTGTTAGTCACTGACATTGTATAGTGAATTTTACAGTATATTGTACCTATATGAATTATTGTAATGTGATAATAGTATTTATTTAATAAGTGGTGACTGTTTAAGTTAACTAACATTAATTTATTCTTTATAAAAGTCAAATAAATGATTAAGATTAATTTATTGTCGGTAAACTGAGGCTACAAGATAAATATTTGTAGAAAATTATTATACTTATAAGACTTGTATGGAATAAAACATCAGTATTTTAAATAATACAGGATAAACTTTATAACTGTTGTTTTATTTATTCCGTTACCTAAATCTGTAGTATATCACCTTTCACAATGTTGTAAATGTGTTATGCGAAAGTGTGTTTTACTAACTAGCTTTTGCTCCCGACTTCATCCGCGTGGAGTTGGTTCCGGGAACCTTATGTCCTCAAATATACCTACAATTTTCACATTTATAAATTTATTATAAGGATTTGGAATCAGGTAGATAATAATAGGAATAGTAAAAGAATGTTGGTACATAACTAATTTACGAAGTATTTAATAAATAATGTTTAGACTAGGCATCTACGATTACGTTTTTCAATAAATACTTAATCTACAAAATCATAATAGGCTGTAATAGGCATTATAATAATTTTCTGTTTCATTGGAGAAATATTCACCCCATTACCGAGTTTTATGCGATAAATAGGAATTTTCGAGCTTCACTTATTCTTTACTCAGTACAGATTCCTTAAAATAAAATTGCAACAAAAAATTAAGTCCATTTGAAAATTCAAAAGAACCGTACCTGTAATCTCTTTTTATCAGGTACTAGCTGTTGCCCGCGACTTCGTCCGCGTCAATTTCTGTTATTATGATCGCGATTTTTCACTGATGCTTCGCTCCTATTGGTTGCAGCGTGATGTTATATAGCCGCCTTTCTCGATAAATGGACTATCTAACACAAAAAGGATTTTTCAATTCGAACCAGTAGTTCCTGAGATTAGCGCGTTCAAACAAACAAACTCTTTAGCTTTATAATAATAATAATATAACTACAACATCGTCTCATTAACTCTCACATTCAAATATTTCCAACCCATTCTGTTTCCTTTCCGACATCGTCTTCCTTTCTCCAATCATTTGCTACAAAGTTATTTCCGAAAATCTTCACGTCATCTTTACCGGTGATTTGTTTGAGCCAATCTGACTTGATAGGATAATCCCCGTCGAGCGATCCGTGGCCAGTTATTTGAAAATCCTTAACATCGCTCGTCTCCAGGGCCGCGTATTTATCTGGATATTTACCACTATATTTATCAAAATCTCCTTCAACAATAAAGTCATGTGGGCTGTCGGCAAGTGGCTCAAGTTTGTCAGTATGGTAACCGTGGTTTAGATAGATCACTCTGTTTTCGTATCTATCGTTGAACGCGTTATTTCTGAGCAGAGTGAACACTGCGCCTGTCAGGGCCATGTTGTTAAGCATTCCAGCTCCTATGGTCATCATTTTCAAAGTCGGCAAGAAGAAGGGCAACACCGCTGACATCAGGAGACCGGGCAATATTATGAATGGCACCAATTCATAGAAATATTTCTCAAACTTTTTCATACTACCTCTTCCCAATGCTCGATCATCTGAAATTAAATACAACGAAAGTTAAATTTAAAGGCTTTTTTACTCTTAGAAAGGAACAGTACTCGTAAATCGTAGGGATTTTATAGGGATATTATCGAGCGTCAATTAATAGTATAATAGGATTAATAGGTATAATATTGAACTGCAGGACCCACTCCCAACTCCTCAATGCTGATGCTCTCTCTCTCGTATATAAATATGAGCAGCGCTGAGAGTCGTGACCTCTTCCTATCTAAATATATAAAAGGCAAAGTTGACTGACTGATTGACTGACTGATCTATCAACGCACAGCTCAAACCACTGGGCGGATCAGGCTGAAATTTTGCATGTAGATAGCCTATTATAACGTAGGTATCCGCTAAGAAAGGATTTTTGAAAATTCAACCCCTAAAGGGATAAAATAGGGGTTTGAAAAATCGAAATTAACGTGAGCGAAGCCGCGGGAAAAAGCTAGTTATTCAAATAATGATAGGAGATTTCTTAGAATAATAATACGGTTCCCACTTCCCAGATATTTTCGCAATTCTGATGCTAAGAAGCTTAAAATAAGAAAAGAGACGACGAAAGCGATGCGACCTGAATTTTGAATTGGGGACTTCCTGAAAAACATTTTTCAATTATTGTTTTCAGTACGCGGTCCGTCGAAGTCGTAGTCTCTTAATATTAATGAGAACATCAAGCTGTACAAATCTAGCAAATTAAAACTCTTCTTGACTTCATGTAATTTAGAAGCAGAACCTACCCATTGCCTTTTACAACCTTATACAAATGTTTTATACACGAAACGAATACGAACAATCATTATCGTCATCATCAGCAACCCACAAGCAGCTCACTACTGAGCACAGGTCTCCTCTTATGCTGAGATCTATAGAGCGTACTCTGACTTAGCTCGGACTTAAGATAGAGTTAAAATGAACAAATAAGCTTTGACATAAATCTGTCTCGTTTTAATTCTTTCGTTTAAGTCTTGAGACCGAGCTGAGTGCTAAAAAATCTGCTAGTTGAAAATAAATGCAAATTGGTTAAAAATTAGACCTACTCGTAACTTCGCGATTTTTTTGTCGAATAGAAATTTCATTATTTTATGTTTCTACTCGGTATCGTCGCTTGAAAACATGATGTAATTTTTGTCCGTTTTTTTTTTCAGATTGTTAAAACTTGATCTACTGCTGTAAAAATCAAATTAGCATCTGACGATTTACCATTAAACGCGCTCGTACCTATTAATTTTTTAAGAAAGTATACGTTGCGTGCGTGTAGAATGATATTGACGTGTGACTATTGAAAAACACTATCCATTTCAGTATTCGTATCATGCAACTTTACTTTTGATGCATCGATGTATTTAATGCTATTAGCATCATAAATGTATATTATGTACCTATTATGACAGTCCGAACACACACTTTGTTCAACTAAACTGAACTACAGTCAGTCACTTACCATCTAAATTATTATTGTATATTTACTCAAATATGTGGGAGATTGTAACTTAAAATTTATTACTTAAAAACGAAATATTTTTTATTTATCTGAAAGAAAGTCTCTAAAATAACTACGTAGATGTATTATATTTACTAGTTTATAATTTCTATACAGAATTTGAGTATCTTATTTACAAGTAAAATTTCAACAATTTTATCAAAAAAAGACTCATTATTAGCAAAGAACTTATAACAAGAACTGGCAAAATATATACCTAATGAGTCAACGTAGGGAAAATTCGAGTTACTTCTATAACAACCAAATTAAATTAAATTTTTCCAGTGAAATTCAAGTAGATACCTATTTATTTTATTAGCAGGTATACTTTAATTTTCTTAGTCTAGACTTTTGAAATGAGAACATAATAATATGAAAGAATATTACTTTTCAGAACATCGACGTTCAACGATCCATTTCCAGTTACTCCCAGTTGTAGACTGTAAGCTTCGTTCAAATCCAATTGCAGCGTACGCCGTTGTAGCAGCCTCTCTGTTCCATCACAGAGCTCTGAGAAGAGTTCATCGTCGGACACATTAGAGTACCGTTGCCACGGAAACCTTGCACCGTTTGCGGGTCCAGTACGCGCGCCCGCTTCGAGAGACTTTTCCGCTCGCCAAACTCCGTATGCGCCCACGCATTTCGAAAGGCCTAGATTGCGAACACACGGCACAAGATGGATTAAATTTTCATTTATTCCGTTCGCGAAATTTTGACTGTTTTCGTGCGAATGCGATTTTTGCGCGTGAATAAAACATGGCCACGCCGCAAGAAAGAGAATGGCGGCGCATGCGCGCATCGCTGCAGCTTGACTGAGTTGATGTCTGCGTTCACTTTTAGGCCACGATGGAAGGGACATATCGTTATAATACTTAGAAATGCCAGATTCAAATATATAGAGCAATAAATATTTCTATTACTGCTCGCACGGAAATAATAATTCAAATAACTTTTCCGGTATATGCTACAGTTGTATAACTTTGTACCTAACAGGTACATCGCTAACTGTCTTGTCGGTCTAGTTGTTAGCATGCTTGACTGCAAAGCGGATGATGATGCGGTCCCGAATTCAATTCATGGGGCGGGTTCAAATGTTTATTGGGTTTTTCTGTCAAGAAATTCTCAGTACTAGGTTTGGTGGTAGGTACGGGGGTAGGTAACCTCGGAGAGCACGTGATGCCGTCGGTCCTGAGCTTGATCTCGCTCAGGTCTTGGCGGATTTCCGTCACATCGGACTATGAGAGTGAGGGAACTGTACTTGCGTTTGCGCACATACTTGTACACTATAACATAAATGGGAGATGAATTTTTGATGAAATCCGTCATTTTTAAGTTATATCTACGAAACTTGACTGGCAAAGTGAACACTAGATTATAAATGTTATTACCTACCTGACAGTAGGTTACTTTTCTATTCTATTCTAGAAAAGAAAGGAGTTCCCGCATTTTTCAAAAACCAAATTCAACGCGTACGAAGTTACAAAGTACGAAAACTAGTCACTTTAATAAAAAAAAAATCCAAATTGCTTCAAGTGTGCTTATAAAATTTGAAGAGTTCCCTCGATTTTTCCCCATCCCATCATCAGATCCTGATCTGATGACCATGAGACCATTTGGGAAGTATACCCTTTGAAACAAAAAATAATTTTCCAAATCGGTCCAAGTATCTGCGAGTAGGTAATCGGGGAACATACACAAAAAAATTTAAAAAAAATAATAAAAAAAAGATCCCAATTTATTCTAGAAACGATGCAGACGAGTGAAAGTATATATTATAAAAATAAAAAGTAGGTGACTATAATTTTGAGCAGAGAATGAAAAAAAGCCATTATCATTCATCGTATCATTCAAGTTTCGAGGTATTTCTATTATGTAACTGCATGTATTATGTATAATAGAAACATCTTTTAAATTAGTTATATATTGTATAAATTATCATCTATAGACTATCTTGTCACCGAATAAAAAAAAGTGTATTTCGGAGTGTGGTGTTGCGTTGTTCCTGTACTTCTTTTACTACTGGTAGAGCTGCAATGTACTCGTCGTACCCTATAGATTTTTTCTGTTTTGGCGAGTGTAAATGGTAAAAAACTTTCCTTTCTTTGAAATAAAAAAAAATATATCTGTTTATTTTTTCGTTCATCAATCCAACAGTGAAAACAGCCGGAAGTCAATTTTGAAATAATTAACGTGCTATAACAATAATAATTTTTTTTCAAAATATAGAGATAGGCTGAAACAAAATCTTCCACTCAGATAATAAATCTTGAATGAGTTGGACTTGTACATACACAGGGTTCCATATATACCTAACATAACAGCAATATGCAAGGCATATGCAAAGCGCATTAGATACACAAGGTTCCATGCATAACATATATCAACAACAATATACCTACAAGGCTTAGGCATAGGCTAGGCATAGCAACATCAAAGCTCCAACGGAACGCTAATTTTTGTTATTTGTTCGTATAATATAGGTACTTTAGTAGTGATAAGTTCCAAAAGTTGAGCGAAAGTTTTTTTGCATAGACGGAATGCAGGAAATGGCCCATATTATTGCCAAATGCATGGCATTTGCATGGCTTGGTCACGGACAGGCTACCGGCGCTCGTGTCGTCGCCCCGTGAGTTTCACCGAGCGATACGAAACTATACCTACCTACGTGATGAGGTTCTTGATACGGCCGTGTTTAATTATACCACTCACACGCACAAGCATAATTTCCCTAATCATTTCTAAGCGACAATGGACTCGAAGTGTGAATAATCGGATTAAAATCGTCAATATTAAAACTTGTTTAAAATATTGTTAAATAAGTGTTACTTTACGGTAAAGAGTGTTTACATGATTAGAAATATTATTAACATATACAGGGTGTCCCACGGCTATGCCACATGGAGGGGAAGTACCTTAAATATTGTAGATGGAACATTTTACTGAAAGAAGACTTCATTTTAATTTAAAAAACAATTTAAACTGCATTCATAGATTTTTAAATAATTGCCTGGTTGAACCGGGACTCAAACCCGCTATACGAGAAAAAAAAATTAACCTGTATCTTTATCATACCGATCGGAAGGCTTCATCATAAGGATTATTTTTTGTCAAATAACATAGCATGAGAAATAAAAGGAAGACCATGAATTTTAGCCTTTGATGTAAAATTTTGTTCAGAAAAATGAAAAGCTGACATTGGTGTATCGAGATGTCCTTCACTCCCGCTGCAAACTGTTGCAGCGGGATTGAAGGACAAACCAATAAATCAACAAACAAACACACTTTCGCATTTATAGGTAATATAAGTAAGGATTAGTAAGGATAGTAAGGATCGGGAAATGATGCGTACTTCTCAAGTGGGTACTCATTAGTAATAGTTCATGTCAGTTGTATGTTGATGCGATACGCCAATGTCAGCTTTTCATTTTTCTGAACAAAATTTTACATCAAAGGCTAAAATTCATGGTCTTCCTTTTATTTCTCATGCTATGTTATTTGACAAAAAATAATTCTTACGATGAAGCCTTCCGATCGGTATGATAAAGATACAGGTTAATTTTTTTTCTCGTATAGCGGGTTCGAGTCCCGGTTCAACCAGGCAATTATTTAAAAATCTATGAATGCAGTTTAAATTGTTTTTTAAATTAAAATGAAGTCTTCTTTCAGTAAAATGTTCCATCTACAATATTTAAGGTACTTCCCCTCCATGTGGCATAGCCGTGGGACGCCCTGTATATACCTATAGGTAAATGTACACAATGCCGGGATAGTACTTTATGCCGTGGTATTTATGTCCCTTATTCTGGTATACCTATATAAGGAGACGAGAAACATTATCTTCTAAGCCTCAAATAAAACATAGTCGATGTTACTTTTTAACCGACTTCCAAAAAGGAGGAGGTTACCAATTCGGCCGGTCTTTTTTTAATAATGTAGCTTTCTAATAGAGAAAGAATTATTATTAAAATCGGTTTAGTAGTTTCAGTGTTTATCGATTACAGATAAAAAAATCTTTCATCTTTATATTATCAGTAGTATAGAAATAAATACTTACATACTTATCAGAAGAAAATTATACGACCGTGCCGCTTGTTGTTGCTCGACTTGACGGGGGCAATACGGCTTGTTCGCTTTAGGACAGATTCGCTTTACGACAGATTCGCTTTACGGCAGATTCGCTTTACGGCAGATTCGCTTTACGGCAAAAATTGTACAGGTCGAGATAAAATATGGTTTCCACTCCAAAGAAAACTTTCCTTTATATAATTATTATTGACCGAGCGAAGCGAGCTCTCCGAGTCTACTTGAGTGAATTTGCACTTGTCCGTCATTTGAATTTTTTCTTTAAACTAAAGTTAGGTTAGGTTAGGGTTATACATGAATATTCAGGTGCCCGGCCGAAGGCACTTAGGTTCTGTTGGGATCGTAAACCTACCTAAAGCTTACAAAAAAAAAAGTAAGTAAAAAAAAAATTGATTTTTTTTTTGATGCTAATATTAGGTACATTTTGATGATAGAACAATATAGGATGTGTTATAAATTATCTTTAGGGAATTATAGGATACCGCGAGTTCTCAGTTCGGGGCGAACCACTAGTTATATATTGTAATAATTAACTTTTAACATTAGACGTAATAAAAAATAATAATAGTTGACGCAAAACTGTTTTAACATGACTTGACCGATAGTAAATACAGCGCCATCTATTAGCATTAATGTAGTAACTTGTTTAATGTATTATTAATTTTAAACAAAAATCTATCTATATATATTCGAGTTCACTGTACTTCTGCCGTAAAGCGAATCTGCCGTAAAGCGAATCTGCCGTAAAGCGAATCTGTCGTAAAGCGAATCTGTCCTAAAGCGAACAAGCGGGCAATACCGTGTCCCCAGAATGGTACGATTTTAATTCGGTATTTTTTTTTGACTTCAGCTCAAAAAATGGCTCCAGCAATGTACACTTCAAAAGTTTTTTTCGATTTAGGTATATGTTTTTAATTTTGAAATTTTTAATCATTTTTAGATTTTTATATGACAAGAAGTTTAATAAATGTAAAAATTATATTTGTATTTAATTTTTATAATTAAATTATTTTAATTTTAAGGCACTTACGTTTTTGCTTTAAGATAAAAAACTAAATCCTTCTGAGTTATCACGGAATCAACGGCTGCCAAGATTATATCAGGAGCCAAATATTATCCTGGAATTAGGGACAACTCGAGGTTCAGCAAAATAACGATTATCTCTATAAATTAAAGGTTACGCCGCAAATCCCATTTATAATAACAGTCTATAGATCAAAACAGTTTCCATTCTGAGCACCTTTCTACATTTTCGAAAAACCATCCTCAAAGCAGAAAATGCCGTAAGTTTGTACATTTACATATTTTAACATTTTTGTTGAACTAGGTATTACAGATTTTGCACAGAGATTGCAGCCAAGCGCTAATCTATTGTTAAGCACGCGATGTTACGTGAAGGACAGAGATGTCGCCACGAGTACGGTGTGACGTCACGCGGGCGCGGTGAGCGGATATATGGCGCCAGCGGGTCTGGGAACAATGATGGCGTCTGTCTGCGCGTGTTGATGTAAAGTTGGAAATGTGAACTAACCTAAAAATGTAGTTGTGTTGCGTTGTAACTCTAAGTGATGTGAATTAATAACTGGACAAGTTAATTATTAAACGTGATTGTAAACATATCCAGAGTCTGATTTTCACATTCAGAAGTGGCATTTACGACGAAAATTGGACCCAAATATAGAGAGATCAGTGCCTAATAAAGAAAATGCATTCATGCGGCTACTAAGAAATGCCGATTAACTCCGGCTTCCCTGACAAATGCCAGCACATTTCATGTGGAATCAGTCAATGTCGCTATCGATAAAACTTTTGTATGGAAAACGCGATGTGAACGCGATTTTGTAAGAGTTGAAGAGGATGTCTTTTAAGGATCTCGACAAAGTTACGTAAAACTAGATTTTCATTGAGACGACTCGAGAGGTGTTAAAGCAGTGACATTAGCGGTTTGCTAAGCGTTTTACAATAAAAAACGAGCCGCTGCAGAATGAAACTTCCAGCTGATGTTCATAGATACCTACAGGTCAACCTGTAATCTGCTCGAAGGGATACTCAACAGTTGCTACCCAGAAGTCTGTGATGTTATAAAAAGATGCTTTTCATGAAACTGACTTGTCTGACGTGTGTCTGACACTAAGTGCAAATTGAGTTATACTTGGACGTATGGATTTTACTACAAGAATCAAGTTTGTGGGACTGAATATCGTAGAGAATGCAGCTGATCATGATGATGATAAATCGACTTTTCTTCCGACACAGTTATTACTGAGGTGCGTAGTTTTTATTTTTATTTATCTGTCTGTTGGTTTTAACCATCTATTTTCTGTCTGATCTGTTCTGTTTTCTGACCGATCTGTTCAGTTTTCTGTCTGATCTGTTCAGTTCAGTTAATTTGTTAATCTGTTTAATCCGTTTATCCTTTTTATCCGTTTTATCCGGTTTACCGATTTCACCTGTTTTATGCTTTATCCGTTTAACCATTTTACCCGTTTCACTTGTTTATTTGTTTTATCCGTTTTTACTGTTTTACCCGTTTATCCGTTTACCCGTTTTATCCGTTTACTCGGGTTATCTGTTTTATCCGTTTATCTGTTTTACCCATGTCACATGTTTTATGTTTTATCCGTTTATCTGTTTTACCCATTTCACCTGTTTTATGTTTTATCCGTTTATCCGTTTTACCCGTTTTACCCGTTTTACCTGTTTTACCTGTTTTATCCGTTTACCCGTTTTATCCGTTTCACCTGTTTCATCCATTTATCCGTTAAATGCGTTTTACCTATTTTATCCGTCTTATCCGTTTTACCCATTTCACCTGTTTTATGTTTTATCCGTTTATCCGTTTTACCCGTTTTACCTGTTTTACCTGTTTTATCCGTTTACCCGTTTTATCCGTTTCACCTGTTTCATCCATTTATCCGTTTAATGCGTTTTACCTGTTTTATCCGTTTATCCGTCTTATCCGTTTTGCCCATTTCACCTGTTTTTTGGTTTATCCGTTTTACCGTTTCACCTGTTTATTTATTTTACGCGTTTTATCCGTTTACCCATTTCACCTGGTTTATCCATTAAATCTGTTTTACCTGTTTTATCCGTTATCAGTTTTACCCATTTCACCTGTTTATGTTTTAACCGTTTACCTGTTTCACCTGTTTTATCCGTTTATCCGTTTTACCCGTTTTACCTGTTTTTTCAGTTTATCCGGTTTATCCGTTTCACCTGTTTTATCCGTTTATCCATTTAACCCGTTTTACCTGTTTTATCCGTTTATCCGTTTTATCCATTTCACCTGTTTAAGTTTTATGCGTTTTACCCATATCATCTGTTTATCTGTTTTATCCATTTTACCTGTTTCACCCGTTTTATCAGTTTTACTTGATTAACTGTTTAAATTTTTTTTCCTGTTTATCCGTTTAATCCGTTTTATCCATTCTGCCCGTTCTGTCCGTCCTGTCCATCCTGTACGTCCTGTCCTGTACGTTCTGTACGTTCTGTACGTTCTGTGCGTTCTGTACGTTCTGTACGTTCTGTACGTTCTGTACGTTCTGTACGTTCTGTCTGTTCTGTCTTCCTGTCTGTTCTGTCTGCTTTATCTGTTAAATCTGTCCATTCTGTTTTATCCGTTTAATCTGTGTTATCTGCTATATCTGTTTTATCTGTATTTATTTATTTATTTATTATTTATTTTATTGTAATCAACAGCGATACCATCTGTGCAACAGTATTATCTGTATTAACTGCATTATCTGTATTACCTGTACTATCTGTATTATCTGTACTATCTGTTTTATCTGTTTTATCTGTACTATCTGTATTATATCTTTTATCAGTTTTATCCGTTCAATCTGTGTTATCTGCTGTAACTGCTTTATCTCTATTAACTGTATTATCTGTACTATCTGTACTGTCTGTGCTGTCTGTGCTGTCTGTACTGTCTGTACTGTCTGTACTGTCTGTATTGTCTGTAATGTCTGTACTGTCTGTACTGTCTGTACTATCTGTACTATCTGTACTATCTGTATTATCTCTTTTATCTCTTTTATCTATGATACTGTACTATCTGTATTATTTCTTTTATCTGTTTATCTGTTAAATTTGTCCATTCTGCTCATTCTGTTCATACTGTTCATTCTGTTTATTCTGTTCATTATGTTCATTCTGTTCATTTTGTTTATTCTGTTTAATCTGTTTTAATTTTTATTTATTTATTTTTTTTATTTTTGATTATGATGTTCTGATTTTGAACCCAAGTAGAGACTGTTCTGACTTCTGTCCTATTCCTATAATTTTTAACCCTCATACGGGTTTGACGCGGTTACTTTCTGTTTGAAAGCTGACGTGATCAGGATGGTTTTCGATTAATCAATAGTGAAGATCTGAACAGGCGTTAAATATCATCAGCTCATTTCCTGCTTGATAAAAGGGTCTTACAGACTTCCGCAGGTCCGTCGATCTAAAAATTGATGATTGGGGCCCCTGGTAGAGAAAATAAAAATATATTTTTTAAAAAATTACAATTTTATTTGTTTAAGTGCATGACAAAATCCGATTCTGGTTCAGAATAATATGTCTTTTGACTCTGGTTCACCTTTTACGAACAATATGGTTAAATTATATTCTGATCTACGAAATTATTATGTGTTCATATTATGTGTATAACTTAATATTGTTTTTTATTTTAATTGACTTTACTAGAGCGGACTGTAGAACGTAGCTGATCAGCGTTAACGGTTTTTTAGTCAAAGAAAAATGTTGATAGTAGATTGTGTGCGGAGTACAGAGCTTTGAATGTCTTAACAGTCAAGAACAGGTTCCTTTTGCCAAACATTGGTGATGCTAAGTTGAGAAATTACCCGGCAAACACTAGTTTAGACTTAGCACAGTGCTACCACTTAATTATCCTAGCAACGGAGGCTATTAAGATCACACCTGATTTTAAATTCTTCATCTTAACTTTACTATGTCTATCCGGAAGTAGGGGCCGCACCCGAAGAACTGTTTGTTCCTATGTTGTTGTTGAAAATATTATAAGAACCTCCTTAAGTGATATTGTTTAAAGTTCCAGATACTTTGACTTTAATATGGGTAAATACTATCAACTGCTTAAACCGAAATTTGGCTCGTCTCTGATATGTGTGCTCTACCGCCTTAAGATTTGTTAACTGATCTGTTATCTTATGTGCCTCAGGGTCAACTAAAATCCAAGTAAGTTAAAAGTGTGCACCAAACATTGGTTGCCTTATATCTGCAACGATTAAGTTCCATCCGAAATCGTAAATTAAGCACACTGATACATTTGACACCTTACGTATTGATCTCCGATCAGTTTGCAGGAAGTAATTATAATCCCTTAGCAAAATATTTGCTGGACAGTGAAATCACTGATACGTTCACACCAGAAGAACTTAAGTTTCAACTCACATCCGAAAAGCTTAGGTCGTAATTCGTTGAAGAGCCACAACTTCCGGCCTTGTGACCATATTCAGTTTCCGCTTCTTCTCCTCCAGTTCTCCTCCCAGTTGCATGGTTTGATTCCTACGCATTCTATCACGAAATTTGGTGATTTCCGCTATCATATTAGGAGAGTCACTATTGGATTACTTCGTAGAAGTGTTGGGTGTCGATTTTAGTTCTGAGACTAAATGAGTAGTACCTGCTGTTTCATCATCTTATCAGCAATTTTGGCCGAACAGTTGAGGCCCCTGTAGTTTGCAACTATTCTGCATCTATCTCAAAGTTGAGGTTGCTTTTGCTCTCTTAGTTCCATCTTTCTAGGAGGTTCTGGATTTGATGTATTCCCAAATTTCCGATGCCATGGCCTAGGTTCTTACTTAAAGGCCCTAGAACTCATTAGGTTATTGTGATGCCTCACAGTTGAAAACACTGGTCTGTTTCCTCTTTGCTCTGCGCGCCAGGTGTCAAGCCTTGTGCCGGGACAGGCGCCGGTGGAAGTGCTTTTGGGATGATGTTGAATGGCTGAGTGCTTAATAAGAGGTATACTAGCTTGCTCACTGTGGCATATACATGCAGTTGTTATATGTTTGGTTGGGAGTGCACAGTTGTGACACTGGTGGACATATTAGCGCTGACTGTTATTCGCTCGCAGGCGAATGGGTAAACATAGTGATCAAAGGCGTGTTGAGGTGCACAGTGCCGACACGTGCAGCGTGCATGTAAGCAGGGTTGTGCGAATTGACGCGGGATCTACCGAATGGTCGATTTAACTTCGCGGTGTAAAGAAATGAAAGGTTGTAGAGTATTGTGGCGGTGGTTGCTGCTGATGGGTGCAACCGAAGTTCACTAAATTACGGCAACTGATTCTGACAAGGACAGTGTTGACGCACAGGATATAATAGATTTTCTAGAAAGTTAAAAACCTACTTCAGTCCGATCTGGTTCAGTCAATTTAGGTCTGCATCTGAAAATCTTATTCTCCACTAATGCCTGTGTGTGAATACCTGGTGGTATTCACTTTTCAGGATGGCCGATGTTAAGCACGCGATGTTACGTGAAGGACAGAGATGTCGCCACGAGTACGGTGTGACGTCACGCGGGCGCGGTGAGCGGATATATGGCGCCAGCGGGTCTGGGAACAATGATGGCGTCTGTCTGCGCGTGTTGATGTAAAGTTGGAAATGTGAACTAACCTAAAAATGTAGTTGTGTTGCGTTGTAACTCTAAGTGATGTGAATTAATAACTGGACAAGTTAATTATTAAACGTGATTGTAAACATATCCAGAGTCTGATTTTCACACTATACTTACTTATGTATATTAAAAAAATAAATTGCAAAGTTAAATAAGTTAGTTCTAATAAAAAATAGAGATTTGAATTATTGAAACACTTAGAACACTCCTTCAAAACAACTTTCGATGCAACGTTCTCACAGAATGTTTAATTGTATACAATCAAGTAGATTAGCATCAAGTTATCAACGTTCCTTACAATTACATGGGATTTGAATATGTGTGTCGTTGCTTCTGCTTTTAAAGAGATAAATAATATAAACGTAAAGACTCTTTCTACAAAACCGACTTCAAACGCCACTACAAAGTATATCAATTTTGCATATAAAATTTGAAGAGTTCCCTCGATTTCTCCAGGATCCCAGCATCAGATCCTGACCTGATGAGAATGGGACTACCTGGGAAGTATACCCTTTAAAACAAAAAAAGAATATTCCAAATCGGTCCAGGCGTCTTCGAGTATTAGGGGAACATACATAAAAAAAATCCGATGAATTGAGAACCGCCTCCTTTTTTCGAAGTCGGTTAATAAAGTATTCAACCTTATCTAGATACACATAAAACATTTAATTAGCTACTATAAAAATGTAGTGTAAAAGTGAAATTACCTGAGATAAAACCTAATAGACACGCTATGACTTTTCTACTTCACATTTTCTACAGCATTTAAGCTCGATACTACTGATATGTATCTATTTGCTAGTTAGTTTAAATGCGAAAAGTGAGGATGGATGGATGGATGTTTGTTACTCCTTCACGCCACAACGAATAAACCGAATTGGCTGTGGAATTGAAATAATACATATAAGCTACATTTTATTCCGGAAAATAAAGAGTTCCCGCGGGAATTAAAAAACGTTAACCGCGGACATCATTCTAGCATCAGCCTGGCTGTCCGGCGCGGAAATGCAGCCAGTATATTCTTGGCATCATTCCACGCGGGCATGATTTGTATAGTAATTTGATTAGTTTAGCATTAAGTTTTATTGTAATACTAGCTGATGCCCGCGACTTCGTCCGCGTGGATTTACTCCGAACCGAGTCCGACGAAACCCGTCCAGCCAAAAAAAAAATTTATTGGGTAATATTTTTCTGAAATAGACTACATACAGACTATATATTGTAACACTTTTTGTTTTGAAAAGAACATCTACTGAGTTTCTTGCCGGCTTTACCACCAGCAGCAGACTCAGCTTTTCGAACCGTTCCGCGTTGGTAAAAGTCATGTATGAGCTACAGGTTGGCCAAATAATAGTGTTGTTTTTAGTTGGCTGAAATATATTAATAATTAATTTTCAAATTATGAATTTCGTAAATTCATCAGTTCAAAGGAAGTTATCTAGGCTATCGTACCAAAATCAAATACTAGTTTTAGGACACCATGGACGCTCATTAATTCTAACTGCCTACTTAATTACATTTCTACATAGCCACCGCGCATAGACAATCATCACTTTCACCCACGCGCTGGCATAGAGATAGGGATCGTAGGAAGTTCTCAATGTCCAAGGGGAGCGTATGCCCGTTAATGATTCGGCGTTAGTCCTTAACTGGTGGTAAATATCTGGGTCGATATTACTACCGCACGATCACGTTGTCCTGCACTTTCTTTTCGATGTTTGGTTTTGCCGACTATTGTCTTCCGTAGGACACTTTATATCCTGCCAATCGATCATATTGGCTCCAGTCAAACTCGAGCAGGCCTCCCGTGATCATCATTTTTCGGCGAACCTTTGCCATTAGTTGCCAAAATGTGTAGAATGCTCGGAGTGTTATCTTTGGCCTACGTGGCCATCTTTATGTTAACTGTAGTGCACTGTGAGGATATAACAAGCTCGGGCCTTGTGGATTTTATGAACAAAGGTAAGAATAAGAAAGTGCACCCTCAAAAACTAGCTGATAGTCGTGACTGCGTCTGCGTCGATTTAGGGTTTTCAAAAATGGCACTCTTTGATTTCCGAAGCTGTCTCTGTGCGAAATCGTCAAGATTAGATCAACATTTACCTCTGGGCACAGAATGCTAAACAAGGTAGGGTACTACGCATCGAAGTGACATTCACTCCCGCCAATCGTAGTAGTATGCCTGGGGCCCAAGTCTGCTATTGCAATTGTAGTTACATTGCCTATCAATGACATCCCAATTGCTACTTTTAGCAATTTTGGTAGTCTACTAATTCAATGGCGTCACAATTGTTTTCCGATGGTTTGCCACTGACACATCTAGCTTTGAATCTAGCTTAAATAAACGTTTTTAATATGTAGTTTTTTTTGAAACTCATTTCGGGCAACGCTTTTTAAGCTAATTCCAATACCGAGGTATCATTAAATTACAATCCAATTATAAGAAATCGAACGACCATTGTGAATTTAGTAGACTACGAAATTTTGGACCAATGATAATTGTATTGTAATTGTATTGTGGATCAATGACAATGACATGTAAAATAGCAGACTTGGGGCCCTGGAAGTATTACGTATTTTGAATTGATGTTGGAACTAGGAAGGTCTAGTGACTATCCAACTTCTTCAGAACTTACAGCAGAATTTTGATGATGAGTTGGCTTAGAAACAGCGGCCAATGTCTGATGATGGAGAACGCAGAATTATCGAGTTTTACTCGTTGGTTTCGACTCAATTAGTATTATTAGAAAAAGGAGAGTGAGGAGAAAGACTAAAGAGAGTAAAAGGTTGTTATTAAATTATCATAGTCTAACCATTGAAATAATCTTGACGAGGCATAGAGATAGAGATGGTATTAGTAAATTATTATTTATCGTCATGGTCTAACCGCTAGGCAATTTTGAAGCTTTTTATGAGTACTTACCTATATAGTTATCACAATATTTTAATAAACCCTTCGAGCATTTAAACAGAAAACTGACTGGAAACTAAATTGATTACCTCACTAAACGTGTCATTTATTAGAATCTCATTAAATTTTCTATTCCAATATGTACAGACTAATAAAAATATAATTGGCGTATTATTCTGAATCGTCGCGTGCAAACGTAAATTATTCCGCTCAGTCAACAATGATAATATTATCGTTACAATCGGCTGTAAATTAAGAGACACGTATTTATTTAGAGCAATGATAGACTAGGAGTTAGATCTGCGGCGGTCACCTTTTCGGGGGTCGCGGGTTCGATCCTCACCATCTCTAGTTATTTATGTTTAAATAATTAAATATCAGATGCTAATGCATAAAGGCACATGCTTGAATCTATAGCAGGACTATATACCTGACATTAGTTACCCAGTTTGACATCTAGTTATCATCAGAAACTCTCGATCCCCGACCATCATTTATCTAACACCTACTCATTGATACCATTCGAACGAGTCCAAACACTTGATGTTGCAGCATCAACTCTAGGTAGGTAGGTAACCTTGGAAATAATCCAAAGTAACAGTACACCAAATTTCAAATAAAACGCTAATTTATTAATTGGTTACCAGAGAAACCCTATTGATCTAGTAGGAAATGAGCTGATGATCTTCAAACGCCTAAGCAGATTTTCATAAAGTATAGCTGAGATCCATCTTGATTGTGTTAGCTTTCAAATAAAAAACTGCATCCATTCGTTAGGAAACAGACAGACACACAGATACACATTACACACGTCAAACTTATAACACACCCCTTTTTCCGTCGGGGGTTAAAAAAGCAGCAAAAATATTACTTGTAGGTTCCGCCTATACTTGACGCAAGGCTTCAGGTTAATACTGTCCTGACTATAGTCTATAACGCGAAGCTTCAAGTTAAGTTTGATTGAAAATTACTCATTCACAGCTCATATATTGTATATTTCGTATTAAACGGTTGGATGGAATTACTCCATTAATTAAAATATTTTTATACCTTTTTAATTTATGCCAATTTTTTTTGTAGTTGCCTATCAAATTATCATCTTTATAAAAAGTGTTTGTTTGTTCGTTTGTCCTTTAATCACGCAGCAACTGAGCAACAGATCGACGTGATTTTTTTGTATGGGCATAGTTGAGGACTTGGAGAGTGATGGCTACCTTTTATCTAGGAAAAACAGAGGGTTCCTGCGTTAAATACCTAATTTCATTTTATTTCGCTAACGTACTCTATAGAGGCTTTGAACTTCTTTTTCTTTCATATTTCTAGGTAATAAGGGTGTCTCTCCCACTGAATGTCGGGTATCTTAAAAAAACAAAGTACTAAGGATAATGTATGGATTGTTTTCAGATGTCAGCGTCGGCCGCACGTTTGGACACAATGCTCTGAAGCGCCTCTCGTTCATTTTCCTCCCCGTGATGTTCACTCTGGGCGTCATCTCTACCCTGCTGATGGCGTTGGCTGTCATATCCGTGAAGAACCTCGCGATCGGTGTTGTCCTTCTCATCGTAGCCGTTAGCCAGGTAATTTAAATAATTTTTCAAAATATGAGTAGCGAGAAAACTAGCGACTGGACCCCATTTGATTCAATCTTTATTAATAAGTACTTTATGATTAAGTGAAGTGAGTACTTGATCGAAGTCCATTAATATAACACTCTTTGATTATAATTAATACTAGATGACGCCCGCGACTTCATCCGCGTGGATTAAGGTTTCTTTAATTCCCGTAGGGACTCTTTAATTTTCCGGGATAAAATGTAGCCTATGTTTTAATCCTGGGTATGTGCTATCTCCATTTCAAATTTCAGCCAAATCGGTTCATTCGTTGTGGCGTGAAGGAGTAACAAACACACACACACACACACACATACACATACAAACTTTTGGCTTTATAATATTAGTGTGATGTGATTAGTGTGATGTGATTACTTACGTATACCTTTACTTTTTACTACACGCCTTATATCTGGGGCAGGAAAAAAAAAAGGTAAAGCAATGTACATTTTTTTTTATTTACTACCCTTTCTAACACTAACAAGTGGCTATATATATATGGCTTAAAAACTAGGTACAAAAACTGCGACTCGTCTGATGTCGTCGGTCCATAGGCTGTTGCGAGGTCTGGCACCTCTTTAGATGATGGATTTATATTATTAGTGATATTTTTTCTTTTTTTTCATGTTTATAATCATTTATTACAAACCATATGAAATCACACACACTAAGGGTATACTGGCCCAGGTTTAGAGAATTTTACTCGGGCAAATTCACGAATGAACGCTAGCCATCAGTAAAATTAGCTAACGTAAATTGCAACGGTTTCTTAAAAATAAAGGAAATATGAGTAGCCGGTTCCGCTGCAGCCTTTCTAACGTTCACTTTTACTTTTGATTTGCTCGGGATAATAGTCTACTAGCTGAAGACCGCGACTACATCCGCCTGAATTTGAGTTTTTAGAAATCCCATGGGAATTATTTGGTTTCCCGAAGGCATTTCAGATCGACTCGCATTTTTTTATGGCGATGTTACTCCATGAGTCCATCAAATCTGAACTGATTTCAATATAAGTAACAGAACAAAATATCTTCCTAATGCAATTGATCTCGAGCTACACAAAAACTAACGTCGAGTGACGTTTAACCGACGAATAAATTGGGCGTTCTGACAGTTTTTGTATTGAAAATCTGCCAAAAATATCACGCTCGGATAAGATTTATTTTACGTTAGTGATATCGGCCCTTAAGGTGGTTTGATCCGGTCAGCTAAGCACATCAGCGCCAATAGATGGCGTAGATTTTGTAATTAGACTTATTTTTTTTTTATGAATGAAAATGTGAATATTTTTTTATAATAATATGGTTCCCGGTTGTAGCGGTATATTTTTAATATATCCAACTACGTTTCAGATGTATTTTAATTTTCAAAATACTTTCATTTGTACTGATAATCACGCGGTAGCAGCACTGTGCTGCTACCACCACCTTAATGTAACAATATTAATTTGCTTAAAACTCTTACAACATTAACACTTATTCACTACTAGTATAAAATTTTAACAGTATGTCTGTTCACGCATCACGCACAAACCACTGGACCGTCAGTAAAAACTTTCGCTGTTCGAAGGCAATGAGCATGAAGTTAGCCTTACGTTCTGATCCAAGTTTAAACAAATTCAGTCCAAAATTACCCAAATGTGTGTGTGGGTGTGTTTGATAAGTACTTCTTCACGCCTCGGTTTTTGATACTTTTGTCTGGTGGGCGGCTTTAGCCGTGGTTAGTTACCACCCTACCGTCAAAGACGCGCCGCCAAGCGATTTAGCGTTCCGGCACGATGGCGAGTAGAAACCGATTAGGGGTATGGGTTGAATTTATACTGCTATACCCCTTCCAAGTTAGCCCACTACCATCTAAGACTGCATCGTCAGGTGAGATCGCAGTCATGGGCTATCTTGTAATAAAAAAAAAAAAAATATTTATTTCTCGTTTATTTTTCTAGGCCGTATCGAGGTTGTTCTCTGCGGCAGCGCCTGCCCCCTTGGTGTTCCACCCCCGAGCAGAGCTCCTGCCCGCACCCGCCTTGCCAGCGCCGTGGCCCCCAACCGGACCTCTCCTGTCCCCATGGGGCAGATCCGACAACGACGCTACCATATCGGATTAAGCACCTGTCCTTGCACCGAATTTTGTCAGCTACAATTTGACAATCGCATCGGATCATACTTCCACTAAGTATTGGCTAGACCCTGAACACAGTTAAAGTTTTTAGACTTATTTCGCGATATAATGACATATTTAAGATGTGCTATACAAGTACTTACCACGATAAATTCCTGGTTTGTTCTTCGAGTATCGTTGATTTTAACCGCTCTAGGTTCAACCTGAATGGCGTCTCACAACCTTGCAGTCCCGTCGTGCACACGGTCCATGCAACTGGATGGAAATATTAACAGTTTCAACTAAAATATTTATCGTGGTACGTACTCGTATGAACACAGTTGTAGCGAATCGTACCTACATTGGATCAATGCCTATGACGATTTTGATGTGATTAATAAGAGAGTATAAGTTCGGTGCAATAGAGGTAGATACCGTAGTAGTCAGAACTAGGATAATCCCAGAAGTCAATACTAGATGGATGCTTTTGAATAGAAGAAATGAGTAAAGTCTATTTTTCCTTAATTCTGCATTCGAGTAAACAAACACCTCTTGTTACGAGAATCACATAATTACACATCACTTACTCATTTTTAATTAGATATGACTGTCTAGATCTGTTCATTAAACACACACGTTACGATTTACGCCACAAATTGCTCATAGTTTACCATTTTAACACATTTATTTCTTAAAAACTAAATTATCTTAAAATTTATCTGCACGGATTACGAGAATGTGACATTTCGATACCCTAGATTGTCTATGAATCGTTGAGATGGGCAAAGGCGAATGAATGATAAACAAGGAATTGAATGATCGGTACAGTAGAGGTGGGTAACTTTAGAAACGAATAAAACACTGAATCAGTAAATTAAATGAATAAAAAGTTATTAAAAAGTGTGTGTGTATTTAATGAACAGATCTAGGCAATCATATCTAATTCAAAATGTGTAGTTGATGTGTAATTATGTGATTTTCATAACAAGAGGTGTTTATTTACGCCAGCGGTCAAGTAGAGAAAGCTAGACTGTAATTTTATTCAAAATGTGTAGTAGATGTGTGATATTCATAACAATACTTTGTTAATATACTCAAGTAAGTAAAAATTGACCGTAGTAACCGGTAACGGTATACATTCATGACCATCGCAATTGAATGATAAAAATAATTCAGTTGTATGTTTTCGCTAGCGTTCAATCGTTCATGCGATAATATCCCAACCCTAAAAATTGTCTTTGGTTATCACTCGGCCATTATTGTTTACTCGAATGCAGAATTAAAGAAAAATAGACTGTAGGTACAGAAGCAAAAGATTATTATCGAATTTATGCGTTCGACTGAATTATGAATTTCTACTTCCTCCTTACACACGTAGGTATACAAATGTATATCAGTAATTTTGGAAACAATTTTAAAACTGGGTTAAAATGTTTGTTTTCTTTTTTTTCATCATGGGTCAAAGAGTCAGTTTTTACGAGATGAGAGCCTGATTCCGTTGTTATTATTATTGCACGAACGGTTACGAATTTAAATATTTTGTCGATACGAATATCCGGATGACAAGTGGGTTAAAGATCCAGGATTGCAATGCTATTTAGAACATAACTAGTAAGTATGAGTTTGCATAACTCATAAACGTTGACAGATTTCGAGCATGAAAATATTTTGAAATATAACATGATTAAATAGCTACGGCAATTTTCTTCTTTGAGCGTTAATTAAAACAGAAAAGATCCATTTTAATTTAACGTTATATTATTTCGGAATTCGAAATCTATAAAAGTTGTAGAGATGTATTAATGGCCTAAAAACGAACATTAGTAGTGATATCCTGTATTTGGTAATTCATTAATTGGTATGTATTTTACTCTAGAAGTGAGTAGGTACTTGAGGAATAGGTAATACTAGAAAAAATGAAGTCTTCGTCTGCTTTTCGCGAATTCCATTTCGTGGAAGATAGACGACGAAATGCTTTCTTAGTTTATGTAAGTACATAAGGTTATATTGTAAGTTGTAACTAAATTAAATAAAAAAGATAAAATATTTTCTTTATGTTTATTTATACACCTACCTTATTAATAGACTGCCGAAACTACATGACTTTTAGATAATTTAAAGGAATCTCTGATTGACTGAATTTATAGCGTCCTTTCTGTATCAATGTATTTTAACCCTCAATTTAAGCTTCAACTCAAAACTGAAACATCGCGGGTTCGAATCCCACCCGTTGCACTGTCGCACCCACTCCTAGCACAAGCTTTCCGCTTATTTTGAGGGGATAGGAGGATATTAGTCAACTTCAGTTTGCTTATACTAATATACTTATTTAAAAATAATGTATTTTAACCAATAGAGAGAAAACCAGCCCATCATTACTATCTTTATAAAGGTTGCAACCGTTGACAACCCCACAGCTGTTGTTGGAACACAGAAAAAAAGACGCACCTACTACTAATACAAAGTACTAATACAAAGTGTGATGGACTATGATCCATCTCTGAAAGGTGCCCTGCGCTCAGTAGTGGGCCATTGATGACTTGCTGCTGATGATGGTGATGATGATAAATGATGACAATAATGATGATGAATATACTTAGCGTGTAAAGAGATTCCTTAAAAATACTACTTGTTTATAGAGATGAATATTTTGTTTCACAAAGACTACATTGTTATAAATATACTGTGAAGCCACCGTAAGTAAGGAATTCTCGCGAACAAACTAAAACTCGAGATAGTAGTAGCTGGTATCATTTACCCATTATGAGGTAGGTAGGTACCTACTTAGCCTCTACTGAAAATAAGTAAAAACGATCAGACGCGTTGCCGGGTCGGCAACAGCCTTAAATTAGGCTACCGCCACAAAAAGACATCAATGAATCATATTTTATTCATGACATGTTACCATTACAAAAGCAAAAATTTTCCATTCATTTTTTCCTCGGGCTCAGAAAATAACTTTCACATCTATCGCTCCGATAAACGAACCTCTATTTTCTAATCAAAGCACGTTACATAAGGGAATAGGTTTAGAATTTTATAACAACGAGAGAAAACCCACCTGGCATCTGATAGCGGTCAATAGATACCTACGTAGCTTAGCCACAGGTTTCTAACCAGTTTAAAACAAGCTCCCAGCCAGAAATCCCTTTATATAATTCATCGGCACAAATTGCTTGTAATAGGTATTTTCAAACAGTTTTATTTATTTTTACTTTCGAAATTTGGTTACAACCTTTGCGATGATTTTTCGACTACAGAGGATAGATGAAAGACACGTCGAGCTGCTAAACAAAATCATTTCTAAGCTACAGTAGAGAACTTTGATCTGTAGATGTTTGGACTCCTAGAGCTTTCAAAAAATCGTTCATACAAAATACCAGACCAATTTCCGCCTTCTTTCAGAAACTTAAACCTATAAAAATGTATTGATTCCTATTGGCAAATCGTTCATAATTTTAGCCAATATACCAGTTTGTCAACATAAATCTTATATAATTTACGCAACTTGCCATTTTACTTTGCATTTTCAGCAGTTTGCAATATTTAGTTAAGAAGTTAGCACCTAGCGGTAGCAACCGGCCGGGGCGGCCGACGGGCGTTCCTAAGAGAATACGCGCTAGTTCTCATCTAGGACGTCTAGGACAAGATCGCAGTCATGGAATGAAGGGTGCACCTAATGTTTGCGTCGCCATTTAGTTTAAGACTGGGACTAATCAGGGGGATAGTATTTCACCGTACTCTTAATAGGAGATAGAAATTCTCTAAATACAGACTAACTCGTCGTTCTCTCTCTAAGCAACAGGGTGATGCATTATTCAAGCAAAAGGAGGGGACGCGCGCGCAAAGCATTGGTAAAGTGGCCGTCACAATGGAAGCACCGGGCGTGTATTTGCTGTTGCTCGTATTTGCAACTCTCTGCGCAGGTTCTGCGTACTCAAATAACGACCAGGATAGAACGTCGAGCGTGCGTAAAGTTGAGCTTTATGATGGTGTATACGTGAAAATTCCCGAAAACAACAATGAATCCAGGAAACTGATGTCGTTTGAAATTGAAACGAATAGAACTGGAGATAGTGGAGAGACAGGTGAGTTTGAATACTAATGATATTGTAGAAGATACATTATAATCTGTAATTTTTAAGTAACCCAGGATTTTATTATTCTCAGATGTCAGTTAGCATCTAACTGAATTTGCGCCACCTTCATGTTGCTGTTTAAGATCTAATATGTTACCTATATTCTTGCAAATATCATATTCCATTCTTAATTTAATTTACCGTTCATAATTAACTGCCTTCTTCATAAGTTCTTTGACGTTAAGTTAAACAAAATGAAAACCTCAATCTAACTTTGCCGTATTAATCTCTGTCCACTCTTTGCTCTAATAAAAATGTTCATTTTATTTTTTAATCTAAAGCGGTTATGAAAGCAGTATCTTATTAGTTGAAGGTGCCGGTCGAAGCGAAACTTTCCCGTACTCTTGATAAATCCAACCACCCGTTGCAGATCTAGATCGGCTACAAATTACCTGAGTAAAACAATTAAAAGATATTAGGTTTGGAAAATTTTTTTTCAGTGTTATCAGGGTTCCTTACAAAAAAGCTTCGAAAAAAAAAACGTTTCTAGTAGAGATCCTCCTTTAA
Source organism: Hipparchia semele (assembly GCA_933228805.2). Classification (NCBI taxonomy): domain Eukaryota; kingdom Metazoa; phylum Arthropoda; class Insecta; order Lepidoptera; family Nymphalidae; genus Hipparchia; species Hipparchia semele. The sequence goes on along the minus strand of OW121717.1, from coordinate 3,479,074 downwards.
TTTTTAATTTATTTTTATTATAATATGTTGTTATAGCGGCAACAGAAATACACATTCTCTGAAAATTTCAACTGTCTATCTATTATGGATTATGAGATACAGCCCGCTGACAGACAGACAGGATAGACGGACAGCGGAGGCTTACTAATAGATTCCCGTTGGTTACCCTTCGGGTATGGAACTCTACACTACTGTGAAACTGTTTTTGTCTATGCTCCTAAACAAAACAATAATAGTACATTATGGTACAAGTGTCAAAGTTGGTGATTACCGCTGAGGCGCTATTGAGACCCGAGCCGTTAGGTGAGGGTCTTAAGTTAGCCGAGGACGGTAATCATCAATATACACGTGTATCATACGACGTTTTTCAACACACTTGTGAAGAAAATAATACTAAAATAGTACATTATGGTACAAAACAGTGAAAACGAGTTGTGAAAATTTTTTCGCAATGGCGGGAAAAATTAATGTTGTTATTTGTTCGCCGTCTTGAGATGCTCTTGAGGGCTTGAGGGCAGGCAAAGATCGACGACCATACAGCCTATTCAGATGTTTATTTGATTTAATCAGATTTCCGGAATGCGCGCGCACCTTTAATGGCCATAGACTAAAAGAATGAGGTTTCTTTTTTTTTTTGGCTTTTCTCTTATAGCCACGTACAAAATGGGGAATTTCCAGTTTTCTTTATTACAGAAAAAACAAAAGTTATATTTGAGTGACAGTTTTATTTATTAAACACGTACAAGTTGAAATTATCTATTTAAATACGAAGTTGTATGAAATGAGCAAGCAATAGGTATCTTGGCAATAGGTAGGATTTTTTTTGTAATAGAAACTTTTTTAAGAACAAAGCAACTCAACCAATAACATTAAAAAAAATAATTCTATAACTCACATTATGAATAATGGTAATAAAAAGTCACAGTTTGAGTTAAAGGTGTCATTGTGTGCCTAATTGCGGTGAACCGGGAGCCATTTTATGAGCAAGTGTGTTGAAAAAGCATTTATACCAGCTTTAATAGAGCATTGAGATGGATAATTTGCCGCTAACTGGCTAAAATCGTAACCGTAGAAAGCGAGCATGCGTGTAAAACAGGGTTATCTACACGATCAAAGCGGGCTATTTCGTCTACAAGATATAATCAAAGTCTACAACATTGCTCTTCGGACTGTTTCGGAGAAGTTTAATTGCAGTTGGTAAATTGCATCGAAACGCCCGACAGACTACAGTCGACGTGATTTTGTTTAGTCATTTATTTCTTGATGGATTTATCAATATTTCTTGTGCTGATTTATTTGTAAACTAGTTTACGTGTAGGTATAGTAATAAATAATATATTAGCCGTCAGAATGGGTGTACAGCTCAGCATATGCCTTGCGTTATAAACACCTATAATAATACCTACACGACGCTGATTTTCAGTTGAGATCCGAGTGACGTCACAGCAAAACAATTATAACAAAGTGTCATTTGCAAAAGTGATAGAAGTAGCAAAAAATATATGGTTAATGAAATGAAATAAAAAATAAACAAAAAAAAATATTAAATTTATATATTGTTGATATCTCATGTATCTAAATGAATTTCTGTAATTATTCTAAATGAGAATAAAGTTCTTTAAATACAAAATAATTAAAAAAAATCTCATAATAAATAAATCATATTACAATAGGTAGATTGACATAATCTATATTAATATATAAAGCTGAAGAGTTTGTTTGTTTGAACGCGCTAATCTCAGGAACTACTGGTTCGAATTGAAAAGTTATTTTTGTGTTGGATAATCCATTTATCGTGGAAGGCTTTAGGCTATATAACATCACGCTGCGACCAATAGGAACGAAGCATGAGTGAAAAATGTTGCAAAAACGGGGAAATTATCCATATTTAAAATATATTCTTTTAAAAACTTCTTAATCGCGATCATAATAACAAAAATTGACGTGGACGAAGTCGCGCGCAACAGCTAGTATATTGATAAAGATACTGATATCCGCGATTTCCGAGAGCATAATATTACCTAACGCTTTTAATCATACGACGCCTAACATAGTGGCATAAAGTACCCTAATACTCCTACTAGCAGTATTGTAGTAGTAAAAACATTACACTACTAGTAACATTACCTCATGGATTCAATTAGCTCTATTTGCCAAATATGCACAATATATTATGTCTATTTATTGGTTAGGGTATGACTGTTTTTTTTTCGATCTACACAATTTTACATTCGATTAATGAATTCATATGTTATGAAAGATTTTATGATTGTGTTGCGCGGAACTATCGTTAATTCGTTGCGCAAAAATTTAATTTATTATATTCACGTAACTAATAAATCTATAGAAAGCATTTATATTAGTAACGCTCATATTTCTGCACGCGATACTACAATTTATGAAGAGTTATGTCATAATATGTGAAACAGAGTAAAAGCAATTCTAGTGGCAATTTATCGATTAAACATATAATTAATAGACTAAATAATGACGTATCGTATACTGAAACCGGACATTTATTGGCAATCAATCAGTAATGCAGTTGAAATTACTAAGCTTGCAGCGCTGACCCCATAATATCGTCTATCAATTTTGTATCGGATGAATACTTGGAGTAGTAGATTCAATTGACGATTCGAAAGCAATCTGTAAAATTTTATTTGAAAGTTATTCTATTCTACTCCATTCTATTGCCACCAACTTATCTGTGTGGGTGGACAAAATTGTATAATTCATATGACTTTTCAGGCCGCTTTCAGCGATTGAAAATATTCATTCGCTGCGTTCAGCCCGCATATTTGATTACAGCATTTGAATTGACAGTAATGACGTACCTACTTTCTTTTACGCTAAAAAACAAACCAGAAAGTACTTTCCGAGCAGGTCTAGTATAAAATAATTTTTATTAAGTTTGGAATTTTCTTTACAGGTCGAGGTAAACAAAAGAAAATCATGAAGAGAATCTTGCCCATGTTCATCTTGCCGTTCGTCTTCCAGTCTACCATCGTGCCCCTGTTTCTCGGGGTGCTAAAGTTCATGCTCTTCAAGTCTTTGATGATCGGAAAGTTGGCGTTAGTTCTGCTCATAATTAACGCCTTCAAAAATAGCAACTCCTTCAAAGGCAGACACGACGCCGATATAGCGAACTTACATTACGGATATCATGGCAATGGAATGGAGGAATTTGCATCGCATTTTTCTTAATATTTTTGGCCAAAGACCCGAAAAAAAAGTTACATATTTTACCCGGCTACGGTGAAGATAAAAGAAAGGTATGAATTCCGTAGTTTATGCAGCTATGAGTATGTAAGATTTTACCAGTCTATACATGCGTATATATAATATGTATGTAAATTTTTACGTATGTTCTACCTATTGACCTATATTTTTAATCTATGATCAAAACTGGACTTGCTGATGTGATTACTTTTTAGGCCTACTTGATTGACGCCATTTTGGATTTGATTGACACCATCTTGGCGCAGAGATAATATTATGAGTGTCTCTGAAACTATTAATACTAGTGTTCATAGATTAAAGATAAGGTCTGTAGTTGTACCCTAGCGCTTAAACTACTGAATGAGGTGTCAGTCGAATATTGTATGGGTGAATGTCACCCGGTCGATAGATACATTTTATCTATACAAATAAATAAAATAGAAATGTCTGTTTGTAATATTAAAATAGCTTTTTACTAAATGCATACGAAAGTAATTACGGTACTTTTAACAAAAACAATTTTCAATTTTTTTAGCTGATGTTATCGGGAGTAACTTAGGCTAATTTTTTTAGAAGAGAAGGAGTTTTTTCCACCTATGTATATCGATATCTAAGTGATTTCTAAACCGATTTGAGTGAATCTTTTTTTAATCGATACAAAAAATTTTCGAGATGCTCCCATAAAAACTTCAGGTTCCAACACCTTAATCCTGATGCTGCAGGGGTACTGCCCCCCTAAAATGTGGGGATTTAGGAACTGTCTATTGTTAATTGCAGAAGCAGACGAAGTCGCGTGCGTTCGCTAGTATTATAATATAGATACGAATGTGACAGATGTTAAATCTAATTTTCTTTAGTCAGGTTAGTTTATAAACTTTTTTTTTATTTAGTGAACTGAAAAATATCTATTAATCAAACGTTCTTAAAATATAATATGGATTTTATAAAGTGATACTATGTAACACGGCTGTTAGTTTTAGTCTTTAAGCATACTTTTTAAGCTTTAGATAAAACTCATAGTTAGTTAATAAGTAGTAGGTACATAGCTTTCGTTTTAACCTTTCTTTAATTTATGATTTCGTGATTTATTTATTTGAACTATTTTATTGATCATGTAAGTACTTGTTTGCGTAATATTAAAAGATTAATATTACGCAAACAAGAACTCTCTAAGCCACAAGCACATGTCAAGATTATCATATTAGATAAAAGCAAAACTGATTTTAAAAATGTACGTAATTAATCAACGGAAGTAAATGCATAAACATCAGAAGTCAAATCGGAAATATCAATGTAAACTTTCTAGTTACATAGGATTACTGGGTGTCGTAATAACATTTATAGATACGTGAAAAAAGTTTTAGGTGTAAAACAAAGGCATATAAATCAAGTTGAAGTAAGGAACTGGGTTAATTGGAGGCATAAAATTAAATAAGTAGCTACTTTATTTCCGTGTGATAATAACGGAAGAGGATTTAATGTTAGGTATGTGGAAAAAGTAGTCACTTGAATGAGTACAGATTTCTATTTGTTCCCTGAAGTGGAAACATCTTTTCATGTGAACATTCTTGCTTTTTTCTTGATACAAAATGAACAACATCTGGATTTTGTTTTCTTGTACATAACTACATAGCATTTGCAATCAGTCGATAGACTATAACCAGATTTGTTGGGATTTTTTATGGCTTTTCCAGATGAAAGGACCACTGCCCCAAAATCTGCACAATGTCAACAATATTTCCCTGCTTTAATCGTTTTACTTTTCCATTGTTTAGAGGCTGTTTGTTTAGATTAGAGTGCCTAAGCAAGCGTAAAATTATACTTATTGATTTCGTTAATGACTGTTCTCATTGATCTCTATATTTAATCTATGATTAACACTGGACTGGCTGACCTTATACAAATGACTGTTTAATTATGGATTAATTTGAAGCGCCACATTTGACATACGAGTGTCTCTGGAACTAATAATATTGCAAATGGCGCACTGATTTATATAATAAATCTATTATTTCATAATATGAAATCATAGATTAAATAAAGAGGTTAGTAATAAAATTATTTATAGATAGGTACATAATAGAGGTTGGTGCGCCATTTGCAATAATATTAGTTCCAGAGACATTCACACTTATGCTTACAACGCCAAGATGGCGTCAATCAAATCCAAAATGGCACCAATCAAGTATGTACGTCATTAAAATAAATCACAGCAGCCTATCCAGTGTTAATCATAGATTAAAGATACTTTGTTGGTATTGCTTATGGATGGACGAGACGCGTCAGGATTCTTTTTTTAAATCGTTGCTCATTTGAAATACCTAGTTGGTCTATTAAGTAGCTATTCAACTGCGGATTGTATGTAAGGTTCAGGTTCAAATCCCGGGTGTGGTAAGAAATTAGTTACAGCCCCGTGATTCACAGAGCAAGTAAAGCTGTGGGTCATGTATCTGATCTCTCTTCCATACTAAGTAATCAAAGCGGAATGGATCTTCCAGTGTGGATGACATGTTTGTTATTTGAGTTTAATTAGTAGGTAGTTATAGAAGAAACGCGTATGTTTAAAACTTCAGTTTATCTAATTTTAATAAGCTTCACCAAATATTAATGTCATTAAAATTTGAGTCTTAGATAAGTTATATAATTTATTTAATTTATTTTAGCCTCTCAGTGTTGGACCTATGTCCTCGCGCAAACTAATTAAGGAAGGTTACACAAAATAAGTACTAAATACATACCTACTTACATTTATGTTCTTTGTGTGATCCTATTAAGTCGTAATAGGATAATTTAATTTATTCATATTTTCATTTCTGAAATTTCCATTTAATTTATTCATTTCAAATTCATTTCTGAATAATAAATAATAGGAATGTTATTTTAATTTTAGAGTATTTAATATTGTATAAATGAGTGTTTGTATTTATTACTCACAATAGGTACTTATTTAATAAATTATTACCGTCTCTATCTGTGGTATTCTTTTACTCAATGATTTATCTACACATTTCACGAAAGAAAGTAACATAGGAAAGTAACAGAACTATAAAATCATCGATGCGGGAAAAATATCTTATCCTTTCATACCTCATTTTTTTGGGTCTGTTATTCAAGTTTTCTGCATCGGTTGATAAGCTTTTTAGTTGCGTTGATGTTTTTACATACAGATTTTGGTACTTATTTATCTATTTTTACCAGGCTACGCAAAAGTCAAAAGGAAGAGTTTTGACTTCAGCAGTCTACGAATGTATGTTTATATGTGTCTATTTACGTATATTTCAACATAGCGCCTTAACTACTGAACCGATTTTGATTAATCAGCTGTCAATTGTGGTAAATAGAGATTAATTACTCGCATTGCGGTCAACAATAAACTTGTTTTCGATAAAAGAGAGTAGGTGCGACGAGTTAAAGACAATAATAATAATATTACATCTTAACAGAGAGTTGCCATATTATTAGAAAACGCCCTTTCAACCAATAGACGTCTAAAATGCTAACATAGATCTCTTGCAAGGATCGTCACTGATTAGAATGCTCTTTACAATATCACGTGATAGTACGTGAAGGAATTCTCAAGAGTACGTACGAACAAATGTACATTTCTACGTTTATTTTAGTTTTGAGTCTATTCACGATGGCGCCACCGATACAACTTTAGTAACTTACAATTTACATGTATATCGGAAACCTAACGTTTAACTTTTTCCCAAGAGTGCGATTTCTAAAAACAATTGCAACATTGTAACGATTGCAATCACCGCTGATTGGCCGACCCTCACTCGCTATTGGCTAAAATGCATTGTCGCAGAAAGAATGCGATAAATCCAGCCAATTACTACCATTGAAACCATAATGATTTAGGCAGCTTTTGCATAATTAATTGATCTACTTTTCATTTGGAATCATAACCATGTCCTAGAGTAAGTGGAGGCGTTTATTTAACGCTTGAAGTATGAGGCTCGCTCCTCTAGGTTATTTAACTTTATGACTTAGGTATAAGTATTGAAAGAATGGTTTTTCGTTACAGATAAATTTTTATCAGTTTCTCTTATTATCTCCGCGGCCGTGACAGATACCTCCTGATCGCGACGTTGCGTAGGTACCACTTCGGTCTAGCCAAGGTTGCAATAACCGTTAAGTATTAATAAACAAGCACATTGTATTGACCTGTTTTCTTTACCGGTATCCATCAATTTACCAAGGTAAGAGCGTTTTAGAGAAACCAAAGTGAGTACAATTTGAGAACAGCTAGGTAGGTAATAGTGATCCAGTATCTATAATCAAGTTTTCCTTATCTACCCAGCTTATTTAAACGGTAAACGAGTGGTTTCTCGCAAAAAAGTGTAAAGGAATGCGGTACATAATTGTATGTCAATTGAATTGTCAAGTTCAATTTTGACGACCTCCCTGGCGCAGTGGTGGGCGCTGTGGTCTTATAACTGAGAGGTCTCGGGTTCGATTCCTGGTTGAAGCAATTTAGGAATTGATAATTTCTGAATTATGTCTAGTCTGGTCTGGTAGGAGGCTTTGGCCGTGGCTAGTTACCACCCTACCGTCAAAGACGTGCCGCCAAGCGATTTAGCGTTCCGGCACGATGGTGTGTAGAAACCGATTAGGGGTTGAATTTACGCTGCTATACCCCTTCCAAGTTAGCCCGCTACCATCTTAGACTGCATCATCACTTATCTGCCACCAGATGAGATCGCAGTCAAGGACTATCTTGTCATCGAATAAAAAAAATTAAAAGCATTTATTTCATGTAGGCCAATTTGTGGCACTTATGAGACAAATTAAAGTCAGAGCATATTTGTGTCTCATTTTAACCTCTATCTTGAGTCTGAGCTGAGTTAGAGCACGCTCTTTAGATGACAGATTTAAAAAAAAGGATTATTAAGTATTTTAAATGTACCTTTGTTGACTAACATTTTGTTCACAGAATGACAAATGTATATTTAAGTGGAGAGACATATTTATCTATCTGATAGGTATTAGATATCTATAGGTAGGCAGATATATCGTATCTAATGTTCATCTTATTGTTCAGTGATCCAATCTCAAAAACAATAGTCGAAGTCCATATTAACGATCTTCTAGTGATAGGTTACCTAGTTACCTGCCTATCACTTGACGATTACAGATGTAGCCATACCTAATGCATTACCTAAATTAAATTTCAGATCCAATTACTGCGTAGTATTGTGACCACAAGACCATGAACCTGAAATTTTATATAGACTAAAATTATGTAGTATACTAAATGTAAATTGTATTGTTTATGTAAATAGATTTATATACCTAATCATTCTAATTCATTACCTGAATTTGAATATTTAAATTTTGAACAACAGAATGCGCGAAACAAAATAAAGTTGAAATTAATTAGTTATGTAGTTTTACTAAGCTACATACGTGTACAATCAAGTCAAATATACTTTATATAAAATGTTTTTTAAGCTATTGCATAGCTTCTATCGCGGGCCAGCGTGGAGACCGAATCCAGAAATTCCGTAACGAAAATAACCTGACACGTGACTCCTCTACGGTGAGCCGCTAGATGGCGTTGATAAAAAATGCTACGCAATAGCTTTACCGCGGCAGTCCCCGAGTGCCACACGTCTTTTTTTCCTTACTTAGATTACTCGATGATAGTACGATAAGTAATCTTTTATCTAACCTTTTCATGTGTCACAGATAAACGTAAAGTGCTAAGTGATATTATCTGAAAAGATCTGACATTTAAGATACTTAGCTAGATACCTCGACGCCTGGTAGAAAATCTTGAGTTGACTGTTCTTCAGATCGAATTTTGGCTACGGCGCGGCGCGGCGGCCAAACTCGCGGAGACTGCCTAACTACACAGATGATATGTTATACAAGTGTGTGTGTGCAAAAAGGATTGCACTCACTATTTTCTCTAGAAATGGCGTAGAATGCCAACTGTGTATGGCTGTATCGTCTCTTAGTAATATGTGAATTTTATATAAAAAATTAGGCTCGGTAATAACTTCGCGATTTTTTTTGTCGTACAAATTTCATTATTTTATGTTTTTACTCAGTATCGTCCTTTGGAAATATAATGTAATTTTTGCCTGGTTTTTTTTTGTCGGAGTCGGATTATATTGTAATCAAGTACAATATAATTAAATAGGTACGCGTTTTCACCAAATATTAGGGACCTAAATATCCAAATTAGAAAAAGAATTAGGTACCTACCTATTTAAAAGTTGTATTCCTTTTTTAATATATGGACTAGCGCTTGACTGCGATCTCACCTGTGTATCACCTAAGTGAAGATGCAGCCTAAGTTGGTGCGCGCTTGCCTAGAAGACGTCTATTCACTCTTGATTTAAAGACACCCACATTAAAGTTAGTTGGAAATTGCGGTGCGTATTAGGAACGAGGATCACCTATAAATACATGGATTTTTAGTTTATTTACCGCAGTAGTTAGGTATGGCGTGTTTTTAATTTTTCAATGTCACTTAGGTACTTAGTATTACATAATATTATAGAAAAGACAATCTGTTATAATTATTTTTAATGAAATAATTTCCTCCGGGAGACATTCTCTAAACGAATCTCACCACATTAATCTCGGCTCGAAAGTCCCTAGCTACCTAAAACAATAATTTAAATGACGAGTAGGTAGGTATTCCATATTAACTATTTATATTTGTATCCCTACACAAAATCTTAATTATTGAGTTTATTCACAATACAATATTTAGCAACTGTATTTTTTTATAATAATTATACTTAATTCATCATTATTTAAACTAACTAAATAAATAAATTAAACTAAAATCCATATGAAAAAATATACAAATATATATTACAAAATATTGATGTCTATCAATGTATGCAGGTTGTCCAAACTGCCTCTGCCCTGAGTTTGGTCTAGTGGTAAGCGTGTGTGAATAACAAGGTCGCGGGTTCGATTACCGAGTCGGACCAAAAAATGTATATAATAAGGTTTTTCTGACTGAGTTAGGAAGTTGGTGTTATGTCACTCCCGTGCCTCGGAGAGCACGTAAAGCCGTCACTCCTGCAACTGATCTCTCTCCGATTGTACCAGATTTCTGTCCCATTGGACAATGAGTAAGGGCATAGTTAGGATAATCCCTACACTCTCATAGTCCAACTCTTGTGCACTATAATATCCCCAACGCAGATGGCTAATCTCTGGGAAGATTAGCTGCCTTGGCCGAATTCAGTCAAGAGGAATTTATTAAATAATAGGTATTAATTTGTTCTGTAGCTTAGTCCATGGGCTTATGACACACAAATCACGACGTTCAAATAACTCTTCGCATACGATGACCAAAGGCCGAGTGACAAAGAGTCTCAGATGGAAAAATGTACCTATTGTTTGCATATTATTTATTATTTAGCTTTTACCCGCGACTTCGCTGCCGCCTCTGTTAAAACTAAGAAATGGGAATTCTTATACAAAATTGCCAATTTTTATTTTTTTCGATTTTTCAGCTGCTGTTCTTTTGGAGTCTTACAACTTTTTAGAAGCTTTTATTAGAAGTACTTCCCGGTTTCATAAAGTTTAGGCTCGTTTGAATCGTCTTAACAAGTGCTCTGGTTCTAGATGATATCCAGGGTCTGATGTAGCCAGAAAATAAAAGCTTGTTTACCTCTATATCAAGGCGAAAAAACAAAAAAAAAATTGGTCAAGCCGTTTTTGAGTTTTAGTCAGACTAACGAACAGCAATTGGGTATTTGATTAACTTTTTTATATACTTAAAAATAAGGGTTTTTAATATCATAACACAATGTCATTTTTGTTTTTTTAATATCTTAACTAGTCTCGAAAATATAGTTTTAAGATTCCTCTTAAAAAAGAAAGCGCTATTGCAATATGACATCACGATTCATACAAAATTTCGTTTTAGAAAGAGACGGATACAGGCGCAGTAAAACAGCTTATAACTTATTTGTTTTTTGACCGACTTATTTTCTGTTTTTACATTTGTTATTCTTACATGTTTTTTTGTATGATATCATTTTATGAATATAATATGATTGTATGAATATCCACATTTTGACAACAGTCAGATAACCAATTGATTTTTATATTTATTTGATATAGGTTTACGGCTCTTTATGTACAGTGCTTATATAAACATTGCAACGAGATAGCTGCCACCAGTGTGGTTACTGTACATCGAACAATCAGCGTGTTGTTATCAACTTGAATTCGCGAGTGAATTTCAACTATGTTGTAAACGCAACTAGTTACCTATTGCGCAGGTTTTTAGTTTCTTTTTCCTCTTGTACCTATCACTTGTATTCTATCGCTACTCCCCTACTGTATCTTGTCTAATGATGATTTAACAACGTAATCACGTTTTCGTGGTCGCCTGTCAGTATTTTGTGCTAGAAAGTGAAAGCGGATTATTGGACTAATTTAACTACTAACGTGAGTTGATACTATTTTATGGATTTTTTATGTAAATTTTATTTAGTAGCTACTAGAGTAGCTATCGTCTATACTCTATACAAATAAAAAAAATGAAGGGTCTATTTATAAATATCAATAGGTAGGTATAACAGCTTTTTACTAAAAAATCTATATGAAAGTAAATACGGTTCTTGTAACAAAATTTTTTTTTTAATTTTTATGTGTCTGCTTATTCCGGTTAATCTCGGAAACAGCTGGACCGATTTTGACGGGACTTTCGCTGGCAGCTAGCTGATGTTATCGGGAGTAACATAGGCTATTTTTTAATCGACTCTCGGAAAAAAAGGAGAAGGAGTTATGTTTTTCTACCTATGTATATCGATATCTCCGTGATTTCTTAACCGATTTGCGTGAATTGATACAAAAATTTTGAGAAATGGTCCCATAAAAACTCCTCAATCCTGATGCTGCAGAGGTACTGCCCATCTAAACTGCAGGGATTTAGGAACTGTCCGTCGTGAATTGAAGACACGAACGAAGTCGCGGGCTATTATGTGGTCATAAGACCACAGTAATAGCGTACCTCCCTGTTATAAAACAGGGAAGTCTCGGGTTCGATTCCCGGCAGGAGCAATTTGCGAATTTATAATTTCTAAGTTGTCTCTGGTCTGGTCTGGTGGGAGGCTCTGGTCGTGTCGAGCTACCATGCTACCGTCAAAGATGTGCTGCGAAGGATTTAGCGTTCCGATACGATGGCGTGTAGAAACAGATTATTATTAGACAGGAATGGGTTGAATGTACTGTACCCCTTCCAAGTTAGCCAGCTGTCTTCTTAGACTGCAGCGTCACATATCATCAGGTGAGATCGCAGTCAAAAATTACTACTTATCTTGTCTTGAAAAAAATATATATCTCTATAGCTAAGTTTTGACCTCTCTATCTACTTGCCTACCTAAACTTAAGTTGATAAGTCTGACCTCCCTCGTTTCAAAACTACAATAAAACGATTACAACCTTCTTTTCACACGCATCGTACCTACCTATGTTGTGAACGTGGCGAACAGGCGAGGCAGCCAACACTTTGTTTTACCATTTTACCAAGCTAAAGCTGCTGTCCCGTTGCTTTCTCAACCTACGAATAGCCTGTTTTTGACGGAAAATAGAGACGGCAATCTTATTATCTAACATTTATTTGGAACCAGGTAAATAGTGTTATTTTACTGCAGCCTGGTAAAATAAATATTCAATTTGTTGTGTACCTTCCTACTTAGTGTCTTCTTACAAGATTTGGATGGTCAATATTATTTAGATATATTATTATTACTAGCTGATGCCTGCGACCGCGTGGATTTAGTTTTTAAAATCCCGCGGAAACTCTTTGATTTTCCGGGATAAAAAGTAGCCTATGTCATTCTCCCGGTCCTCAAATAAGTATATCCATGCAAAAAATCACGTCGATCTGTTGCTCTGTTGCAGCGTTGTTGAAGGACAAACCAACAAACAGACACACTTTCGCATTTAAAATATTAGTAAGATAGTAAGGATTCTTATTAGATAATGCCTATCAATAAAAGTGCTTTACATAACTATCGTACCTACCTAACTAAATTGCAGAATTGTAACATATTTGTAATATTATTTCGAATGCTCCTAAGAACTGACACGGACTAAGTATTACAAAAATGTAAGTAGTTTTAGTTTGAATGCCTCGTCGGTCTAGTGGTTAGCGTGTTCGACTGCGCATGAGGAGGTCCCGGGTTCGACTCCCGGGGCGGGCCAAAAAATATATTGGATTTTACTGTCAAAAAATTCTGTGTACCTATGTACTAGCCTGGAGTTAGGAAGTAGATTGTCTGTTTCCCCGTGCCTTGGAGAGCACGTAAAGCCGTCGCTCATGCTCCTGACTCAAAGACTACATATACATAGGTAATTAACATTGGCCGTGGCCGGATTCTGTCAGCAGGACATAAATATTTTATTATCAGTTACCTAGACCTACGTATAGTTATATTACATCTCACAACAATTACAAGTTAGCCTGGTGGATAAAATCCTATCCTATTAATATTATAAATACGAAAGTTTGGATGTATGTAGGTATGTATGGATGGACGGATGGATGGATAGATGGATGAATGGATGTCTGTTACTCGAAAACGCCGCAACGACTGAAGCGATTTGGCTGGGCACAGAGATAACTTATAGTCTGGAATAACGCATAAGTAGGCTACTTTTTATCCCGGAAAATAAGAGAGTTCCCGCGGGAATTAAATTCAAATTCAGAATTATTTACTCCATGACACGTCATGACTCTACCACCGGTTCGGATTGCAGATTCTGCTGGTAAAAAACCTCAATCCATGCGAAGTCGCGGGCATCAGCTATTATTAAATATATTTATATGCTCCATTCATCGGAAGCCTCGTACTATAATATTTATTCTTTGGCCCAGCCAAGATTAGTAATTCATAACTTGAAATTTGAGCCTTGCATATGTGACTTTTAAGGCTCAAATTTCAAGTTGTGAATTTAGCAGATGAGACTTTGTTCTACGGAGGGGTCGATTTGTTTGTTGTTGTAGGTACCTACAGTCATACCTAACAAACTATAACAGAAATCGCGAAACCTGTGCGCGAAACAATTGAACTTTGCTCTCTTGTTGAACATTTTTTTTTTTGTTTTCAGATGACACCTCAAATAATGAGATGGATCCAAAATAATAAAGTGCTTGTATTTTTTGGCGTGGTTACTTTTTGTTTCTCTGTCTCCACTGTGGCACTCTCCGCACAAAATAATGCTTTAAAACAAACACTGATGTTGATCCTGCAAAGATCTTTACCAAATCAAGCTGAATTGACAGACGTAAGTATCCACCTACTTAAAAATAACTTAAGGCCGCTGCATACATAACGTGCACGGGACGGGACGGGACGTGGACGGGACGGGACGTGGAGTTTTGGAAACATCGTTTCATAGAAAATGTAAGCGACTGTGCATACGTCACGGAGCACGGACGGGACGGGAACGTGCCACGCGCGGAACGGGAAAAATATCGTCGGCGACGATGTTTAGCACGTCCCGTCCCGTACGTGCCCCGTCCCGTGCGTGATTCCGCTGCGTATGCACAGTCGCCCCGTTCGCTCCGGAGAGCTAAGTAGTGATGTTTGTGTATTTACCTACGAAGCAAAAATGGACGAATGGAAAAACTAATTGAGTGTGTACGATCATTGAAAGTATTTAGACACCAAATATAAAAATTATCTGTGGCGTAAAATTGCAGTCGAACTATCACTCACTGAAAACGGTCAGATTTATTTTATTAATTTATTGCATTCGTATCTCTACTTATATTTTAATATGTAATAATAATTACAGTTGAACTTTTTATGCTCAAATCAATAGGTATATAGTATCAACCTTTGACGACCTTTCTGGCGCAGTGGTGAGCGCTGTGGTCTTATAACTGAGAGGTCTCGGGTTCGATTCCCGGTGGGGGCAATTTAGGAATTTATAATTTCTAAATTGTCTCTGGTCTGGCCTGGTGGGAGGCTTTGGCCGTGGCTAGTTACCACCCTACCGTCAAAGACGTGCCGCCAAGCGATTTAACGTTTCGACACGATGGCGTGTAAAAACCGATTAGGGGTATGGGTTGTATTTACACTGCTATACCCCTTCCAAGTTAGCTCGCTACAATCTTAGAAAAATCCATCTTTCCTTGTTCACATCACTAGCACGTTAGTTCTGAGTTATTGCCACGTTGCGTATGCATTAAAAATTCCCGTCCGTGTTTACTAACCACGTCCGGGCCACGTCCCGTCCACGTCCCGTCCACGTCCCGTGCACGTTACGTATGCAGCGAGCTTTAAGCCCTTTTCAAACGACTACGGCAAAGGCAAAAGGTTATGATTTTAGCAGTCTATACGTATGTATGTTCCATCGTTGTGCCCGAAACTACTATGCAGATTTTGATGAATTAGTAACTCATCTAAACATTTTTTTTTTCAGAGTAACCGCTACCGACTTCCAAAGCATATTAAACCTTTAAATTATGCTTTAAAATTAAACCCAAATCTTACTAAAAAGGTTTTTGAAGGTGAAGTAAAAATTTCACTCAAAATTTCAAAACCAGTTAGAACAATATTTTTACATTCAAAAGATTTAGACATTCATTGTGTTGAACTTAAAACCATCCACAATCAAAGTATACCTGTGGCGTCTACAAAGATATACTCGACTTCAGAGGTATTACAGGTGAATTTAAAGGAGGAAATTGAAGCAAATACAAAATATGAACTTTTTTTAATATTCACCGGAAAATTAGATAAGGGGATTGTTGGATTTTACGCGAGTTCTATGCGTAATGGAAAGTAAGTATCTACCTTAACACATAATACTATGTTTATGGACCACAAAACGAGTTGAAAAGACAAAATTGGTACCTACCTAAAAACACCTATTTATTTATTATGAACTTGATGATGTGAGTTCATTGCGTAAGAGCAAGGAACATAATACTCTGACGAGCGTAAGAGCAATTGGGAGTAGCGACATGCCATAGGAGATAGGAGGTATAGGTAGGTCTAAGGTAGGTACTATTTTTTTAAATAGGTAATTATCATAAGATCATAAGCGAAAAGAATAAGTTTTAAGGTTTGATGACGGGTCAGGTGTTTTTAAATTGTGAGTTTTATTGCATTCATTCCGAAAGCTGTAGTAATAAAAACAAAATTTCTACCGAAAAAACCACAACTTTTTTAATTTTTACAACTTTATTTTTCTTTTATGGCAGTTCTACGGAATTTTTACTTTTTGCAACACTGAGTGGATTGAGTAGGGGTGTCCAGTGTCCACTTAGAAAATACAGCGATGTTTCTTTCGATTCAATGCATCGATACTATGCATCGATACTATGCATGGATATTTTCCGATGCATCAGTTAAAAACATCGATGTTTTCTCAACATCGAGTACTTTTTTAATACTGCATTGGATGATACATCAGTCTCATGGTTGCTAGCGGAAAAAAAAGGTCACAGATGAAGATTTTTCATTTTATAACTTTTTAATTGTTCAAGATCAACCGAAACAGTATTAAATAGGTATAATATTAAATTACCATTGATTCGATGTTTTATGAAAGTACGTCGTTACATCGAGTAAATCAACAATTTTTCAAAACATCGAATCGATGCATCGTACTATAAACATCGAGTGAATTCGATGCATCGATGTATATCGAACATCCCTATAGGTACCTGTGAGTTTTGACAGATAAATCTTAAATAAATAAATAAACCAAGCTGAGTTGGCCTAAATCATAATATTCTAGGCTTTCTTGTCGATTTTAAACAGAAATATTTTTGTAGCCCTAGACACAGCAGCCAAATTAAAGTTGCATATGATCTTCAAAAGCAGATGGATTCATAAAAGTGTTATAACCTATAAAGCTTTGACTCGAAGTTGTCGGTGCAAAAATATTATCTTAAACAATACCATGGAGAATTTTTGCAAACTTAAACTAACTGAAAGGCTTTGTAATTTCGTTTGGCCAACGCACTATAGACTGTTACTCAATCCTGATCTAAAAACTGGCCTTTTCGTAGGCGACGTTTATATAGATATTGATGTGAAGGAAGATAAGAAATTTTTGGCCTTACATATGAAATTTTTAAAAATAGACGATGTGAAAGTGTATAGAAACAAAAGTGAAGTGTCAATAGGAAAATTCCAGAAAGTAGAATCAGTAGAGCAACTTATAATACAGTTTGACAATAATTTAAATCCTGGTAGTTATCAAGTACATATTAAGTTCAATGGCAACTTGACTCACAACATTGTTGGATTATATTTATCTCACCTAAAAGATAAAAGGTGAGGTAAAACTATCATCATTTACTATTATATACTTTAGTATAGGTACATAAAAATAAAAATCAATTGCTGTGTTAATCTGCCTAAAACTGAAAAATGACCAATTTGAATAATTTTTTTTTTGTTTTGTTTGCGCTAATAAAGGGATGGTTTAAAAATAAAAAACAATGGCTGGAAAATCTAAAAATCAAAATTGGTAATTTTGTATAGGAAAAACTAATTTGGATTACTTTTAATAGATGATGGCTGTAGTTAAAAGTTAATAATGAATAAATATTTTTTAATTTCAGTACAATGGTAGCCAGTAAATTCCAACCGACCTATGCTCGCCAAGCATTCCCCTGTTTTGATGAGCCAGCCTTCAAAGCAACATACGATATAACACTTGTGAAACCTATCAACTATGTGGCTCTTTCCAATATGAATGTAAGATAAGTTTTTAAGGTAATCAAAATATAATTAACACAGTGAAAAGTTTAATGCTTCATCTACAATTTATTTATTTTGTTGTGCATTAACAACTTATCCTGTACAATAAGTATTTTTATTATTTATTGATTTACCAACAGCATAAACTGTAAATTTAAATAAATCAATAAAAAATTAAATTAAATAGAAAATAATAATTAAGTATTTACAGGAAAACAGCATACTTATTGGTTTTAGTGGTTTATTATACATATTTTATTTTATTATTGCATGATAAACAAAATTACTTTAAAGCTTTTGCTGTTATCTTATAGGAAATATCGAAAACATTGGACCCTTCTTCTGACAAAGAAATAGTTACTTTTGCAACAAGTGTACCAATGTCAACATATCTAGCCTGTTTTGTTATATGCAACTTTGACGCCAAAGAAAATGAAATTATGGCCGACGGTATTGGTAAAAATTTCCAACTACGAAGTTTCGCCCAAAAAGATCAAATGCATAAGATCGATTTTGCTCAAGATATTGGAAAAAGAGTGACAGAGTTTTACATTCAGTATTATGAAGTTCCCTTCCCTTTGCCAAAACTGGGTAAGTCAATCTTGGTTGCTTAAGTTTTAAGATTTTAAATTGCCATTGTGATACTAAATAAATAGTATCAAAATAGCAATTTAAATGTTATTCTTAATTATTTATTGAAATAATGTTGCGGTGATTGACAGATAGACCAACAAACAAACACATTGTAGTGTAAAATATTTTATTTTTATATAGATATAATGTTTATTTTATGTTAATTTTATTTTATATATAAATTTCGATTTTCGATGTCAACACACGGACATCGATCGCAAACCTATTTTTATTATAGCGAGCAGCGCAGGAGGCGGAGTTTAGAAAGGTTCGATACCTGCAGTGGACATCGTCCGATAAAATCAGGTGACCAGTCGATGCACTTACGCGATCCGCGACGGGCCTATGCCGATTGTTTTAGCTTACCTTTCTCCTGCGCTGCGCGCTGTACTTAACAAATAACTCATTTTATTATTTTAATATTTTATATCTAATATAAACATATAAACTGGTCAAAGACAATAAAATAGTTGTTCGAGTTCGAGTGTTTGATTTGGACTTTCGCAACTAAAACATTTATAATATTAGTAAGTAGTGAAACTCTGAATAGAATATAATAGTTTTTTTATTCAAATAAACTCTTACAAAGTGTTTTTTATGTTTAAGTGAATCATCATTGGATCAGAATTTGTATTACAAATGTAATATAATGTTACATTGTAATAGATGGTAATTCATCTCATGAATTGCTGGAGCAAATTATATCCATTTATATATATTTTTTTTATCATTTATATAATCTTCAATTGTGTAATATGCTTTTTCACAATTAAATTGTCTCCTTTAGGATAAATTGTATTATTCTTTCAGATATGATTGCAATTCCTGATTATGTCTCGGGAGCGACCGAACACTGGGGTTTGATAACTTACAGAGAAACATCATTTCTAATAGATGAAGAAACTGCCTCTTCTAGAAATA
This sequence comes from Hipparchia semele, assembly GCA_933228805.2. Taxonomy (NCBI): domain Eukaryota; kingdom Metazoa; phylum Arthropoda; class Insecta; order Lepidoptera; family Nymphalidae; genus Hipparchia; species Hipparchia semele. The sequence continues at coordinate 3,459,590 of OW121717.1, read as the reverse complement.
AGATCAGTGTTGCCAACACTGTGGCACATGAACTGGCCCATATGTGGTTTGGTAACTTAGGTATGTATACACTCCAAATTGGATTATGTGACATGACAAGGAGTTGATCTAATGATGACCCCGGAAGATGGCTTTGAAAATCTGTAATAAAACAACCTAATCCTATCGAGCATGGACTCTAGCCAAGCTGAACTTAACTTATATTCTCCTCTCCCCTCGATATAAGCGGAAAGCTTGTGCTAGGAATGGGTACGACAATAGTGCAATGGGTGGAGTTGGAACCTGTGACCTTTCAGTTTTCAGCCTGCACCTTAACCATTGGGCTATTGAGACTTAAATTGGTTTGATTTGTTTTGATAAGTTTTCTGGTGCTAGATGATATTTAGGTTCTGATAGTAGCCAGATACTAAATGCTTGTTTTTAAATTTTATTTTTTTTTTACTTAAAAAAAGTTAAGAAAATTAAGTTTTATTTTCTTATTTTTTCAGTAACAATGAAATGGTGGGACGAAGTGTGGCTGAATGAAGGCTTTGCTTCGTACATGCAAGTAAAATCGTTGAATGCGATAGAACCATCTTGGACGATGGTAAGTATTATTTTATCCCAGTAATTATATGCAAGTACATCCATGGGGAATTAAACTAAGTTTTCCAAAATACTGTAGGAATTTATTAATACAGTTTGGTTAGGCTTGGCAAACATTATTGGCAAAGCCAGACGGTAAAACCATAATTATGTAAATGAATACAAGCTTGTGTAGATGCTTCGGGTGAGTTTTTTTGTTCAAAAAATACTGCCAAATCGAATGTTAATAACAACCTTACCTGAGTTGAAAAATAGCCTTGATAAAATCCCATCAAAATCAGTTTAGCCATTCTGAAGATTAAACAGATGAAATCCTCAAAAGTGTATTTTTGACTTAAAATAATCTTATGATTATTTATTTTCTTAGCATAATGACAGTTACAACAATTCGAAATAAATAAACGCACACATCAATGCGTTCATGATCATTGAAACTCGCCAGAAATTTCCTTTTTTTAGTCTATGATTAGATTTGACTAATAACATGCATATTTACATACTAGTTGATGCCTGCGGCTTCGCTCGCGTGGATTTAGTATTTAAAATCACTAGTCACTCTCCCAGTCCTCAACTATATCCATGCAAAAAATCGCGTCGATCCGTTGCTTTGTTGCGGCGTGATTGAAGGACAAACCAACAAGCAAACACACTTTCGCATTTAATTAGTAAGGATAAGGATTTGGCTAATAGCATGTTTCTTTTAGCTGGATCAATTTTTAACACGAACATTGCACTCCGTGTTAGTGTCTGATGCCAAACTGTCCAGCCATCCTATAGTACAGACAGTTGAGACACCGGACCAAATCACTGCCATTTTTGATGCCATCTCCTACAATAAGGTAAGTATAGCTATTAATGCAAAATCGTAATGATGGTCAATAACCGACTTCCAAAAAGGAGGAGGTTATCAATTCGGCCGGTATCTTTTTTTAATTTGAGTGCTGTTTTTTGATGATATGAGGCTTGCCTAGTATCAAAATAGCTCAATAGCCTCAATAGCCCAACGGTTAAAGGTGTGAACTGAAAACTGTATGGTCGCAGGTTCGAATCCCACCCGTTGAACAATTGTCGTACCCACTCCTAACACAAGCTTTCCGCTTATTTGGAGGGGACAGGATTAGTCAACTTCAGGTTGGCTAATATTCTTTTTAAAAAAAAAAAATAAAAAAAAATAGGGTAGGTAGTACGAGAATTAGAATAATATGTAACTAATTACGTACAGTTGCATACCAGATTTTATCTACGACAAGCATTGAAATAATAATACTGGATTTCGACTTCGGATCAGCGCTAAAAATTATCCAAAACGTGAAAAAGGTTTCCAATCGACCGTCAGTTGAAGCAAATTATTGCAAGCAAAATTAGGCTGTATAATAATGGTCTAAGACATAATTTACAATGTATTAGTTTATTTATAAAAATACACATGCACACTCGTATATAATATAGGTTTTCTCGGAACACTTTTTTCGTGAATTTTGCATTACACCCAAGGTCCAAGTATTATTATGTCAATGACGACAAGGAAAATAAAATCATTAACAAAATTACGTCATCTTTATAATTTTTTACTTTCCTTTTTTAATTAGAAATACCCAATTTATAAGAAAGCCCGAAGCATTCCAGAGACTAACTCATAATTTTTAAAAAAATATGCCACACCAGCTTCCAAGTTAGCCCGTTACTCATCGCACTGCAGCTTCACTTACCATCAGGTGGAACCACAGTCATGTATTAAAAAAAAATTACAGGGTGCATCGGTTTTAAGAATGCTGGAAGGTTTCCTTGGAGAAGAAAACTTCCGTCGGGGTGTGTCAGATTATCTTAAGAAATATGAATTTGGCAACACTATCACGCAAGACTTGCTGTCGTCCATGGAACCTTACTTTAAGAAGGAATATCCTGATCTGAGTCTAAGGTAAAATTGCCAATTCCATATCGCACCTTTAGAGTTATAGTAACCTAACTAAAAATTCATGCAACTTTGGTTTAAATATAATCACATTAATATTTGTATGTGTGTGTGTATATTTGTTACTCTTTCACGCAAAAACTACGGGACGGATTTGGCTGAAATTTGGAATGGAGATAGATTATACCCTGGATTATCACAGGCCACATTTTATCCCGGAAAATTAAACTGTTTCCACGGGAATCTTTTTGATATTGGGCTTTAGCGATTACGTAGGCAAAGTTTAAAATTATTTCACACTGAAAGTGCTCGCCGCGCCGCTGCCGGCCGCTGCCATTCCGGTGTAGACCGGCCCTTACTATTCCATATATAAAATACCAATTTATAAATAAAAATCTGCAAAAAATCAACTTTTTCTAATATAACACGGCAGAAATACATTAAATTTACTGAACCTTTTTGAATTATTTTTTGCTCATTTTGCAACAAATTGCAATTTTTGAATTAGGTCACTTTAATTCTAATTGTTCACCGTAACTTCTAAATACCTGAATAGAGGATGAATGTGGGGTAGCATTAGAATCCATAAAATCATCATCTCGAGTGATACTAGCTATAAACTTTCAAAAGATATTCTTTAAAGCGGTCGTATTTTTAATTCTATTTTAATAATTAGCTTGATTTAACTGACTTCTTAGCTACATAATGGACACATGGACACGACAGATGGGTTATCCGCTACTAAGCGTAAAGCCAGGAGATCAAGCTAACACTTATATCGTCACCCAGACAAGATTCCTGTTAAACCTGGAAGCTGAGGACAACCAAACATCAGAATTTAGGTATGTGGATTAGATGTAAGCGATTCAAATGAAAAGTGTACAGTATCAATAACTGAGTATTGGACAATTTTTTTTTTTTTATAAAATTAAAATAACGCACAACTTGTCTAACAAAATATGTATCTATAAATGGTACAGTACGTTTATCTCACGAAGTTACGGGCGCTTTACTTGTGGCTACGTCGTGTACATGTACATATAGTAAGTGCCTGTCAGGAGCCTAGGTGGGAGCGGTCAGGCGCGAGCAAGCTCTCGCTCACACTTATACAGATACGACACACACACAATCATGAGCCACGCGTCCTCGTGAATTACAAGAACTACAGCATTTTTCTCGCTTACAGTTTACACTCTTACATTTTTGCATAGCTGCATCACTTACGCTTAAAGTATCATTTTTATGAGTGTTCTATATTAATCTGTGCAATTGTTTAAAGTTATAATATTATAATATTTAATAGTTCCTATTTATTTTATTTTCTCAATATATTAATGACTTTATTTTGCTATTTTCCCTTCTGTCTAGATATCGCTGGTATATTCCAATTACATATACAACTAACAAAGGACCAAAGAAAGAAATAGTCTGGTTCCCAAATTGTCAAGAAAGTGGTAAGCTTTTTCTTGGCTTATTCTTGATTGTTAAGACTGCAAGCCAACTGCAAATTCATTAATGGTACAATTCAAAATATACAGTTTCGAGTAATTGAAGTTTTGAATTGACAGCTAAAATCAATGTTTCTCTGGCAGATTCTGGTTTCCTTTCAATTATTAGAACCAAAATTTGAATTGTACCGTTAGTGCTTCGGAAAGATTATCCAATTACCCACCATTTTGCATACTTAACTCAAAACACCTGATTTTGGAAATGTTCCACTATTGAATTTGACCGACGGTATGTTGTCTTTCCTTTCGACAGTTACAATAACTCTCGGCGAAGGGGAAAACTGGTTGAAGATTAACAATAACCAAGTCGGTTACTACAGAGTGGACTATACTGCCGCCATGTGGCAGAACCTTATACAGGAGTTGAAAAACCGGTCCGAACAGGTTAAAATACTTTATTATTTATTACATGTAAAATTTCAGACTTTGTAATACATATTATTATACATATACAACAGGTGAGATCGCAGTCAAGCGCTGGTTTTTTTTATTTAAAAAAAAAAAAAATATTACTAGCTTGAAGCTTCCCGGCAAACTTTGTTTGGCCATATAAATTTAAAAAAAAATTGTCACACTTCGATAAGGTTTTAGATTTTATTTAATATTTATATTTATTTAGATAGTTTTAAGTTTATTTTTAAATTATGTTACATTTTCTTATCAACTTCATAGTAAATAAAATTTCTACTTTTACTAATTAAAAAAATAATTTGACTTTCTGCACCTTCGCTACGCGTGATCAATGAGTTTATATAGAAGTTCATTCATGTTCGAGTGTCGGGTTGATAAGTGAGCGACGACTTTAATGCTGAGATCTATAGAGAGTGTTCTGACTCAGCTCAGCCTCAAGATAGAGGTTAAAACGAGACACAAATATGCTCTGACATAAATCTGTCTCATTTTAACTCGGTCTTGAGTCTGAGCTAAGTGAGAGAGCGGTCTATAGATTTCAGCCTAAAACTTTGGCGCTGTAATGCCTATGATATTGTATACGTATAAAAAGAGGTGGATATGTTACAGGCGTGCGGTAAATGAAGCGCGTAATGGCAGATATTTGTCGTAATTTGTCATATCATTTGACAATGTAGTACTCTATTATACTCTTCGTCATTCTCTCATGCTCTCTTTAAAATTTCTGTGGTGGTGTCGTGTGGTGTGGGTTCTTACGTTCCCTCAAATATGGTTGAGCGAAGCAACGGCTGGATCATGCGTCATGCTCGTGAACGGGTGCCCCCAACGGGAATCGGTCTGCTTTTGCCTGCCTGTCTTAACATGCATTGGATTGTTTTGCATTTTTGAAACTTTATTGTGGAAACACTAGGCTATGTATACACATAGCCTAGTATTGTTATCTATTGTAAAAAAAATTTTTTTGAAAAGAGCAACCGCCGAGTTTATGGCTGGCTCTTCTCGGCAGGAACGGCATTCCGAACCAGTGGTAGATTCATTGACGATTCAAAAGTACTTGTAAAAGTTTATTTGAATAAAAAATATTTCTATTTCTATTCGACACAAATTTTTCGCTTGTTTTGTGAGTATGTATATAACTCATCCCTAGAAATCATTGTGTAATGCACGCTTTTTTCATCCCACAGCTAACAATATCGGACAGAGCACATCTACTAAACGATATATTTGCATTGGCTGAGTCTAAGATGGTACCTTACGCGGTGGCGTTAGACCTCTCGACGTACCTGAACGTCGAATCCGACTTCGTGCCTTGGGAGACCGCCACGTCTATTTTCGCAACACTTTTCGATAAATTGTCTAATACACCAGCACACGATAACCTGGAGGTAAGTGTTTACGGTACCATTATATTATTTTACTAGCTGATGCTCGCGACTCCGTCCGTGTAGATTTAGTTTTAATTAAAAACTAGCTGTTGCCTGCGACTTCATCCGCGTCAATTTCTGTTATTATGATCGCGATTAAGAAGTTTTTAAAAGAATATATTTTAAATATGGATAATTTTCCCCGTTTTTGCAACATTTTTCACTGATGCTTCGCTCCTATTGGTCGCAGCGTGATGTTATATAGCCTTTAGCCTTCCTCGATAAATGGACTATCAAACACAAAAAGAATGTTTCAATTCGAACCAGTAGTTCCTGAGATTAGCGCGTTCAAACAAACAAACTTTTCAACTTTATAATATTAGTATAGATGTCGCGGGAACTTTTCGATTTTCCGGGATAAAAAGTAGCCTATCACTCTCCAGGTCCTCAACTATACCCATGCAAAAACACGTCAATCGGTGGCTCCGTCGCTGCGTGATTGAAGGACAAACCAACAAACAGACACACTTTCTCATTTATAGTATTAGTAAGGATTTTACAGTAAATGGAATTATTAGTAATAATGTATAACTATCGATCATTATTAATAATTACCAAGATTGAAGGTAAAAGTAATCGATTATTTACTTTTACTGGTTATTATTACACCTTATTTGTGTAGTTAAAATTTGTTGTAATAGTACATTATTGCAAAGGCAGGGAAGTAGGCAATTGCTGGTCGAGTATGAGTTTGAAGGCTGAGCCGTAGGCGAGGACTTCACTAAATACGAGACAGGCAATTGCCATTTCCCGCCGAGGCATATATAGTGCTTTTCTCAAAAGAATGCAGGGAAATAAAACACTTTTTATATTAAATTATACATCCAAATCCATCCGCCATTTTGGTTTAAATCTGGTGGAGTAGGTACAATCAATCTCCATTTCACTCTCTGAACCGTTGGAACTCATTTTGATTATTATTAAATTTATATTTATTAAGTAGGTATGTAAATAACAAATCAAGACGAATTTTCAGCTTTACCGCCAATTTTTTTTATTATCTGTGCCGACAGGCAAACGCATTTATGGCTATACAGCCACGTAAACGCAATTAGTAGGGTGACCAACCCAATTGCTAGCACTGCACCAGTTTATTCGCACCTTGGCAAAAAACATTAAAATATAAGTTTCTGATTGTGGTTTTTAAATTTTCAGATTAAAAATATTTAGGGGAATTCATATTTTTCACAATCGCAACCTTTCTAATCTGGAATGTTTTAAAATGACGTCAGTATCGTAGTTGAAAGATATCGTTCTGGAGTTCCCGAAGATTTTCGGCCATTTTGACTGATCGACGTTAAGGGTCAGTACTTACTTAATTATGATTTAACTGTAGTTTTATCTGGGTTTTAATAATATAATAGTTTTCAATTGATTTTCTAAGTATTATTAGTTACTAATTCAAAAAGTAAATGAAACTTTCCCGTTATTTCATTGTAAAACAAGGGGTGTCAGTATCTGGTTACAAAATTTGGAGATTCTCCTGTTTATCAACACTCCGAACCGATTCGATTCCGTAGCAGGCTGGAAGTCTGTAGACGATCTTAACAAGTGTGTGTAAACTGTCCATATTGTGGAGTCTAAATTCTTTAAGACTCATCACACGAAAAGGACCAAGAAGTTCTCTGACCATACTCTCAAACTGATGAAAGACAGACAAGAGACGAGACTTCAGTCGTCAGCAGACGCGGATGCCTACTGGTAGGTTAATAGGCAGATCTCTACGGCAAGAACTCGCGACCTGCGGGCCTTGAATACCAAGTGTATTAAAGATAACATCTAGTGGAACAGAAGTTCCATTCCGAAGTGTCCGTGAGAGATCTATCTATCGGACAGAGCCAGCTGATGCGGCTGAAAACTGACGAAGGCTGTCACGTTTCTTCTCCACCTGAGGCATGGAGAGAGGTTGAGAAGTTCTATGGGCAGTTATTTATCACGAAACAAAAATCATTCAGCGGACGATGGAGAGAGCTATGCTCGGAGTATCCCTGCGAGATTATATCAGAAATGAGGATATCTGTAAGAGAATCAAAGTCACGGACATAGCTAAGCGAAACCGAAGTGGAAATGGGTGGGCATATAGTTCGAAGAGCTGATTGTCGATGGGATCCCATGGTGTTGGATTAGCGATGCCGTACCGGGAAGCTAGGTGGACCGACGACATCAGACGAGTCACAGAGTGCCGCTGGAGCCAGGTAGCGTAAGACCGAGGCCTGTGGAAGTCCATATAAGAGACTTTTGTCCAGCTGTGGACGTCTGTCGTTTGATAAAGACTATGTTTACGTTTTCTTATTAAATATGTAAGGGTGTTTGTTTTAAATATAATAAATATAAAAAAATTAAGTCACCTACAGTTACTATAATACTTTCCTTATATTATTTCGTAATAAAATCTATATTCTAAAAGACTTAGGTAGGTAGCCTAGCCTTTTATTTCCCTTAAACCCTATTAAAATCTGAGTGTTGATAATTGGATAATTTTGTGCCCATAACTGGTAACAAATGTGCGAATAATTGGAGACTGGGTCATTTTTCAATCTTATTTAAAATTCTAGTTGATTTAAACAAAAATATTTCAATATCTTCTTTAATTATATATTTTATTAAACAAGTAACCTTATGACTACAGTGATTTATAGGATTTGGTTAAATTTTTATTTAAAAAACATATTTGAAGTTAGATAAACTCTTAAAGTGCCCATAATTGGGTCTGCCACCCTACTAAGCAAAGAGACTATGGTATGCCAAGAATGACAAAAGAGATCCGATCAAGGAGTATTTAGTAACCCCAGCACGCCATTTCATACTGTTGTATGAAACAGCATTACATCACAAAGCTCCTGCAATATTTAAAAAAAAAACGCTCCGCGAAATAACTGTTTCGCGGAGCGTTGTAATGTTCCAAATTCAAAAAACGCTCTTGCAATGGATTTGATTTTCTTTGTCCGACAATTCGATACTTCGCGTGTTCTTTTTTCGAAAATAATGACAATATTTCCATGCATGTTTGAGAAATAGTACATTATTGCAAAGGCAGGGAAGTAGGCAATTGCAGGTCGAGTATGAGTTTGAAGGCCGAGCCGTAGGCGAGGACTTCACTAAATACGAGACAGGCAATTGCCATTTCCCGCCGAGGCATATATAGTGCTTTTCTCAAAAGAATGCAGGGAAATAAAACACTTTTTATATTATACATCCAAATACATCCGCCATTTTGGTTTAAATCTGGTGGAGTAGGTACAATCAATCTCCATTTCACTCTCTGAACCGTTGGAACTCATTTTGATTATTATTAAATTTATATTTATTAAGTAGGTATGTAAATAACAAATCAAGACGAATTTTCAGCTTTACCGCCAATTTTTTTTTAATTATCTGTGCCGACAGGCAAACGCATTTATGGCTATACAGCCACGTAAACGCAATTTGTACTAAGCAAAGAGACTATGGTATGCCAAGAATGACAAAAGAGATCCAATCAAGGAGTATTTAGTAACCCCAGCACGCCATTTCATACTGTTGTATGAAACGGCATTACATTACAAAGCTCCTGCAATATTTAAAAAAAAAAAAACGCTCCGCGAAACAACTATTTCGCGGAGCGTTGTAATGTTCCAAATTCAAAAAACGCTCTTGCAATGGATTTGATTTTCTTTGTCCGACAATTCGATACTTCGCGTGTTCTTTTTTCGAAAATAATGACAATATTTCCATGCATGTTTGAGAAAATATATTTTCTGGGTGGTTATTAAGAAAATGACCACGAAAAATGTGCCAGGGTAATTATTATTTGAATCGTAAATGCTGTAAACGCAGTAAGTACATACAAATATTTTCGTGTGTGCAAGGTATAATCCCAAACCTTTTGGTGGATCGACACTGTATCATCAAACAATTAATCATTGTTCATGTAATTTGAACGTTTTTTTCGAAACTGAAAAAGAATGTATTAAAAAAAAAGACGTGTGGCACTCGGGGACTGCCGCGGTAAAGCTATTGCATAGCATTTTTATCAACGCCATCTAGCGGCTCACCACTAGATGTCGTTGATCAAAAATGCGCCATCTAGCGGCTCACCGTAGAGGAGTCCCGTGTCAGGTTATTTTCGTTACGGAATTTCTGGATTCGGTCTCCACGCTGGCCCGCGATAGACGCTATGCAATAGCTTAAAAACTACATGTTTATCAGGTACCCTATTATAATTTGTATCAATGAAGATATGATCCTTTCGACTGTGGATTAAAGTTAACTGATTTTATTATTGACTATTTTGTTTTGTTTTAGAAATATGTGCAAAGTCTAGTTAAGCCTTTGTATGAAAAGCAAACTTGGGAAAAGACCAGCCTTAGCGTGATTGAAGGGTACGTTATAATTTTTACCTTTATCCATGGATACTTAGTCTATTTTACGCATTGTTTAAAGATGTCCCAAAATGGTATTGTAAAATGAAGCAAAAAAAGTTTTATATAATAGATAGTGATTCCAAAATATCGTACTTAAAATAGTTGACACAATTTTAAAAGCCGTCAATTTTGCGAAAAATATTTTTTAAAATTTGCCCCTTTTATTGACCTTTGCCTTATAAACAACACAAAAAACTACACATGTCACTCTTGTCCAAGCAGGTGTCAAACTCAGTATGTCAATATCGTCTACCGTCACCGTTGCTTATATAATTTAGTATCCAATTAATAAGTAAATAAGAGTATACTTCCTATCCCACGCATCTTGAAGTTTGACAGTGACATTTGTCAATTGACAGTTTCTTGATTAAAAAAAAAAATACGTTGAAAAACTTTTAGTGTTTAAACACACCATGCCAAAAATACGCGACCGAAGTTCGGCGTGCCTACGCCTCCAATGTATTTTATATTACTGATTGTCATCAGTCACCATCACCAAACCGAAATTACGTCGCGTTATAACGTACAGCCGAACTTCGGTCGGGCGTAAGTTCGGCAGCGATTCGGCGGCAATGTTTTGTATAGCGACCGAAGTTCGGTTTGATTGTCGACGAAGATCCGGGGATGGGGACACTGAATACCTACACAAAATTACGCAACTGAATTTCTGCCGCGTAATTTCGGCTCTTATCGTGTGTCATATCAGCCGAATGCGTCGGAACGTAAAATCAGCCACGAAACTTCGGTCGCGTATTTTCGGCATGGTGTGTTTAGACACTTAGGCGTTGTAGTCCAGTCATTACGTACATTCAAAAAAGAAAATGAATTTGCGCTTCTAATTTTTTAATATGTTGTAGGGGATACCTAGAAAAGCTTAACTTGAGATTGTCGACCAAGCTTTCCTAGGAGCTTTCGCCGCCATGTTGAAAAAAGGGGTAAAATTTGTTTTTCGGCAATAACTCGGCTATCCGATGAGATTTCGAAAATTTTTGTAGGACACTTTTTGTAGCTTTCTTTGTGCTCTACAATAACGCCTGAATCATTTTTAGCGTATCATGCATCGTTATCGAGATATCGATCGATAAAGTCAAAAATTTAGGACACAATTTTTGTTTTTTGCTTTTTTTTTCTTTGGGTCTTAATAAATATGAAAAATTGTGGAATTCAAACTTGTAGAGCATATTCAGACCTACAATTTCCTTCTTGGATTTTTTTATGTTGGACAAAAATTACGATCTCCAGCGCGCCGCAAAGTCGGTGAATCCACACTCAGCGTCGAGCGAGCTGCTCGCTCGGTTGTGTCTGGATGTCGAATCGAATGGGAAATTGTTCAGGAAATTGATGGGATAAAAAATAAGTACATAGAGCAACAAATTAAGGATCACACAATAGTAATTTATTAAACAAATAATTTGTTTGTGCAGTAAAAAATATTATTTTTTTACAATACAAAATAAAGAAAATAGTCCAGTCAAAAAACCTCAAAAAATGGCCCAACCTCTGGAAAATTGCGAAAGTTTTGAAACTTTGCACATCGAATTATGGGTCCCTAGGGATGAAAATACCAAAAGTCCTCATGCGTACGAGGCGAGCTCTAGCGGCAATTAGCGGAAACAGGACCCTTTTTTTGGTTTTTTGTTAATATCTCGAGAACCTTTGGTCAGAGGTAAAAGTTTACTACTACATAATTAAAGCTTATTAAATTTGCAACAATAATGATCATATACATTTTTCTTGAATTCCTAATAATTACTGAGTTTTAGGCCACTAAAAGATAGCTTTTTCGAAAAATCACGCTAGCGGCGCCCGGTACAATATGGCATTTGTAATAATATTTAACAATCATGGTTTATCATTTTTTTTTTGGGTACCAAGGGTGATTCAGAAAATAAACTTCACAGTTATGTACAAAAAAAAGACATATTGTTTATTAAACAACTAGCTTTTGCCCTCGGCTTCGCTCACGTTAAGTTAAATTTTTCAAATCCCTATTTTATCCGTTGTACCCCCTTAGGGGTCGAATTTTCAAAAATCCTTTCGTAGAGGATGCCTACGGCCTAATAGCTACCTGTATGCCAAATTTCAGCCTGATCCATCCAGTGGTTTAAGCTGTGCGTTGATAGCAATTTTTATTGTTTCTGTATTTCATCTAAATATTTAAAACGCAAAGGTGACAGACTTACTGACTGATCTATCCACGCACAGCTTAAACCACTGAACGGATCAGGCTGAAATTTGGCATACAGGTAGCTATTAGGCCGTAGGCATCCTCTACGAAAGGATTTTTGAAAATTCGACCCCTAAGGGGGTACAACGGGTAAAATAGGGGTTTGAAAAATTTAACTTAACGTGAGCGAAGCCGAGGGCAAAAGCTAGTTGTTTAATAAACAATATGTCTTTTTTTTGTACATAACTGTGAAGTTTATTTTCTGAATCACCCTTGGTACCCAAAAAAAATGATAAACCATGATTGTTAAATATTATTACAAATGCCATATTGTACCGCGCGCCGTTAGCGTGATTTTTCGAAAAAGCTATCTTTTAGTGGCCTAAAACTCAGTAATTATTAGGAATTCAAGAAAAATGTATATAATCATTATTGTTGCAAATTTAATAAGCTTTAATTATGTACTAGTAAACTTTTACCTCTGACCAAAGGTTCTCGAGATATTAACAAAAAACCAAAAAAAGGGTCCTGTTTCCGCTAATTGCCGCTAGAGCTCGCCTCGTACGCATGAGGACTTTTGGTATATTCATCCCTAGGGACCCATAATTCGATGTGCAAAGTTTCAAAACTTTCGCAATTTTCCAGAGGTTAAACCTTGTTTTGACTGGACTAAAACAAAATAAACGGAAAGAAAAATATTTTTTTCTGCACTCGAGACACGAACGATGGACTTTTTTCATGTCTTTTTTCGCTTGGATGGTCCAGGCTGATGATCTTCGTCCTCCGTAAACTCTTCGAGTTGTTGTGTCTGTTGAAACGTTGGAAATGATGCTGATTCGATGAGAGCATCGTCATCATCATCGTTACAGACATCGTCGTCGTCGTCAAGCAAAATGTCGACTCTGGCGACGATACTGCATGTTTGTCCACTGCAGTGCATGCAAATAACTCAACACGATACGATATACTAACTTGAGCGCGCTCGACGCTGAGCGTGGATTCACCGACTTTGCGGCGCGCTGGAGATCGTAATTTTTGTCCAACATAAAAAAATCCAAAAGGAAATTGTAGGTCTGAATATGCTCTACAAGTTTGAATTCCACAATTTTTCATATTTATTAAGACCCAAAGAAAAAAAAGCAAAAAACAAAAATTGTGTCCTAAATTTTTGACTTTATCGATCGATATCTCGATAACGATGCATGATACGCTAAAAATGATTCAGGCGTTATTGTAGAGCACAAAGAAAGCTACAAAAAGTGTCCTACAAAAATTTTCGAAATCTCATCGGATAGCCGAGTTATTGCCGAAAAACAAATTTTACCCCTTTTTTCAACATGGCGGCGAAAGCTCCTAGGAAAGCTTGGTCGACAATCTCAAGTTAAGCTTTTCTAGGTATCCCCTACAACATATTAAAAAATTAGAAGCGCAAATTCATTTTCTTTTATTTGCCTTTTTTTCGGACGAAATGACTGGACTATTGTCCTAATATAAAGCGAAAGCGCGATCATCGCGCGAATAAGCGATGCGAGCGGCCGCGGGTTCCACTGCGCTTCGTTCCATCGCGCGAATGCCTATTAGGACACCTATTCGAGATCAATATGTTTGATCGCGCGTTCGTACGAGTAAAATTCGCGCGAACTTGCGATGATCGCGCATTCGCGTTGTATTAGGGCAACGCCTAATACTTTGACTGTTCAGTTTGCTTCGAGCACGAGTTCTGTCGCTGGCCACAGCGTACCGCCTGCCGGCTGCAGAAGCGAAGGTCCGCAGTCTGTTCCTGGAGTGGCTGAACGCGAGCTCCAATCAGATCAAAATAGAACCTGATTTGCGAGATTTTATATACTTTTATGGTTAGTTTTTTTTTTCACTATATTGTATAAGTGCTTACACAATCGTAAGACTTTGTTTGCCTCAAACCAAAAGGAATCTTGGTCAACATAGTCCGCTGTACAGAATGAAATTTCTTGCCAATTGTTACAGGGATGCTATAGATATCTTCTGTGACAATATACCGTTTATTAAAAGGAAATTAAGCACACTTAAGTTAGGAGTTATTTGCCATTTTTGTTTATCTGTTGTTTTTTTTTTTGTTACTGTATGTACCCTTTCGTCATGCATGTCACGTCCACATCGAGAAGACTCGATTGCGGAAGATGATAAATTCATAAACTTGCCTTATATAAATGTAATTTAAGCAGTTGTGGTCAGTTTTGTGGACTTAAAAAAAAAGTGCAATTTTCGTTCTTGTTTTTTGTTTTTTCCCCCCTAATTATTGTTTCTTTACTACTTTTTCTGTCTATCCTTTTTATCTCAGTTGAGTTTTTTTCTCTCATAATAATAATAATCTTTATTTCAGATAAAAATCCACATATTACAGAGTGTAACAAGTCAATAGAAGAATAAAAATATTAAAAAAGAAATAAATATTAAAACAATAATTAAGTCCTTAAATCTATTTCTTGTTTGCGTCGTGGATAGTCCGCCCGTGATTAAAAATCTTCACCAATGGTTTTAAGGATGGCGTTATTAGGTTTTTGCAATCTATCTCAGACGGATGCTATACGGTTTCGAATTATCGCGAAAAAGCGAGATTTGGCGAACTTATGTATTGTTTTTAATTTCTATCTGTAAAAATTTGAGTGTTACAAATTTTACAATTCAATGTTTTGTATCAGGTGCGAAATCAGCGACGCAAGACGAATGGGACAAGTTATGGCAAAGGTATTTGAAAGAGGAAGATGTACAAGAGCAATCTAAACTGAGGAATGCCCTGTCCTCACCCAGAGATGTTAACATTTTAAGAAGGTTACCTAAATTTTGATAAAAACATAATTAAATATATATAATAGGCTTTATTTTAATTCAATTCAATTGCTTATTTGCTTAAATGGCTATGGTGTAAACTTTACTGACCAAATTTTGAGTGTACGGAAGTGACTCTTCGATGAAGATAGTTCTCATAATCCTTACTAATATGTATTATAAATGCGAAAGTGTGTTTGTTTGTTGGTTTGTTCTTTTATCACGCAGCAACGAAACAACGGTCAATATGAATCCAATGTCATTATTTAGAGTATACAGTCATCTCGCTGCTAAGACCTTGAGTTTTAATCGGGGCCGGGCGGGGCGGCGGGGGAGGTGCATTGCGTAGAATAACCGAAACCGGGTACCAGTCAGAAAAATGTACTGTAACGAAAAGGTCTATATCGTCTTACCTTAATAACTACAAAATTATAAGTCTTAGAAACATGAATCCAATGTCATTATTTAGAGTATATCTTCATCTCGCTGCTAAGACCTTGAGTTTGCATCGGGGCCGGGCGGGATGGCGGGGGAGGGGCATTGCGTAGAATAACCGAAACTCGCAGATATAGACGTTTTACGTTAAAACCAACGGCCGTGTGCACCGATACAGCTCCACCTGGTTTTTGACGTGAAACGTCTTTAAAATCACACCAAAACATACGGGTACCAGTCAGAAAAATGTACCGTAACGAAAAGCTCTATATCGTCTTACCTTAATAACTACAAAACTATAAGTCTTAGAAACATAAATCCAATGTCATTATTTAGAGTATATCGTCATCTCGCTGCTAAGACCTTGAGTTTGCATCGAGGCCGGGTGGGGCGGCGGGGGAGGGGCACTGCGTAGAATAACCGAAACTCGCAAATATAGAAGTTTCACGTTAAAACCAACGGCCCTGTGCACCGACACAGCTCCACCCGGTTTTTAACGTGAAACGTCTTTAAAATCACATCAAAACATACGGGTACCAGTCAGAAAAATGTACCGTAACGAAAAGGTTTATATCGTCTTACCTTAATAACTACAAAACTATAAGTCTTAAAAATATGAAACCAATGTGATTATTTAGAGTATAATTATAGTCATCTCGCTGCTAAGACCTTGAGTTTGCATCGGGGCCGGGCGGGGCGGCGGGGGAGGGGCACTGCGTAGACTAACCGAAACTCGCAAATATAGACGTTTCACATTAAAACCAACGGCCGTGTGCACCGATACAGCTCCACCCGCTTTTTGACGTGAAACGTCTTTAAAATCACACCAAAACATACGGGTACCTGTCAGGAAAATGTACCGTAACGAAAAGGTCTATATCGTCTTACCAAAACTATAAGTCTTAGAAACATGAATCCAATGTCATTATTTAGAGTATATCGTCATCTCGCTGCTAAGACCTTGAGTTTTCATCGGGGCCGGGCGGGGCGGCGGGGGAGGGGCACTGCGTAGAATAACCGAAACTCGCAGATTTTCACGTAAATACCAACTGCCGTATGCACCGACACAGCTCCACCCGTTTTTTTTTGGTAGATATTTGGATCTAGCGTGGGACGAGAACAACATCCGTAGCCAGGACTACCTCAACGTGCTGACCTCTATTAGCAGTAATCCGCACGGTACGGAGCTCGTGTGGGACAACGTGCGAGCGAATTGGCCCAAACTTGTGGACCGCTTCACTCTGAACAGCCGGTACTTGGGCAGTCTCATACCGAGCGTTACCGACTCCTTCAACACGGAACAAAGGCTGAAAGAGGTATGTGTATCTTACTTCTAATTTATATATCACAGAGGACATAATAAAAAAATAATATTTATTATATATATTTAATACTATCCTTCCTATTGTTACTCAATCACGCCGCAACGACTGAACCGATTTGTTAGAAGTTTGGCATAGAGATAAATTGTGGTCGGGAATTACACATAGGCTAATTTTTGTCCCGAAAAGTAAGACGGTTTCCGTGGGAATTAAAAATCTCAATCCACGCGAACGAAGTCGCGGGCATCAGCATCAGTGTACATGATAAAGAATTATAAGACAAAAACATATATTGGAAGAAGTAGTTGGAGTAGTGAAGCTTATCAATTATTCAATTTACCTATGTCAATTACTGACTTAATGAACAGACTAACGAACGGACGCCGAGCTAAGAGTGACATATCGCTCATTTGCTACAAGGGTGACATAACTCAAAATTCACCAATTTTAGTGTCGAAAATTTATACTTTTTGCTATAAAAACAACATTACGCTAAGCACAAAAAAAGAAGAACGAGAGAGATTGTGACTTAATGCTCTGTCGCTTTGATGGCCGCTGTGTTGTTTCGAGACCGCAGCATCCACAAAACATTACTCTCTAACGAGAGAATTCTCTCATCGTCGATTTTGAATTATGTCACTCTTGTCGCAAATGAGCGATATGGTCGGGTGCCGGGGTGGTAAGTGAGCGGTGATCATAGTACTTATATTATAAATATTTATTTTCAGATGGAAAACTTTTTCGCAAAATACCCAGAAGCGGGTGCGGGCGAGACGTCCCGCATGCGGGCTCTAGAGACTGTCCGGAACAACATACTTTGGGCAACAACTCACCTACCCGCTGTGTCAAACTGGTTAGAGGAAGCTGTCAAACAGATGCTATAGAAAAAGAGAATTAGCGTTAAATCGTTAAACGAAATCTAATGTTTGTTATTCAGACCCACAAATAAAAGTACAATAAAATTAATTTATAGTAAAAACAATTTTCTTTTATCCTATTATTCCTATTAATATTATAAATACGAAAGTTTGGATGTTTGAATGGATGGATGGATGTTTGTTACTCAATCACGCCGCAACAACTGAACCGATTTGACTGAAACTTGACACAGAGATAGATGGAATAACAAAAGAGTTCCCGCGGGAATTCAAAAAAATCTCAACTCTTTGACAACTCATTCATCAAAATCGGCTCAGTACTTTAGGCGCTGCGGTAGAACATACGTAAATAGAAACAAATATGACTGTAGAAAACATAACTATTTCTTTTGGCTCTGCCGTAGTCGGTTAAAAGGTAAAAGGCTAAGGGTAAAATTAGGGTATAAAATAAAACAATAGTAACTTAGTACTTTTTTCAGAGAAATTTCTCTTTTTAATTGTCAAACTAGGCTCTACACAGCATTATTAAAGAATCGTGCAAAATGAAAGGTAAGATTTAATTGAAAACTTCTTCACACTTGCAAAAACCAAAATTTATTCTGATGTCTGTCTTAGAACTGCGTAGTAACTGTAAGCAGTGCGGACGATCTGAAAAATGTAAAATTATACATTATCTACTAAAATAATATTAAAAATGGGAATATTTCCCCTCACTCATTGGTGGGGCAAGCAGGTAGGTCCACGGCTCGCGACCCAAGACTTTCTTAAATCGCTTACCCAAGTAACGATAAAGTTTTTGAAATTATCCTTTACAAACAAACCTATGTTTGTTTTCTCTTTATACAATACTAAATAATTCCCGCGACTTCGTTCGCGTGGATTAAGGTTTTTTATTTTCGCGGGAACTCTTATTTCCCGGGATAAAAAGTAGCCTATATGTTATTCCAGACTATAAACTATCTCTGTGCCAAATTTCAGCCAAATCGGTTCAGCCGTTTTGACGTGATTGAGTAAACATACAAATATTATAATAGGATTAGTTTAGATTTAGAAAATAAATGATAAAGTATATAAAATAAAATATAAGTACATAGGTAATTACATAGTTATTATAATTTAAATGATGTGTTGTGTTTGTCTGTCTGTCAACAGAACTACTGAGAGTACACTATTACGAGTAGGTATGAAGTTAGGTAGTTATTTTTAAAAGTGTTAAATAAGTAGGTAATCTTTATAACCTGGACGAACGAAGGCAAATCCAGTGTAATGAATGGCCCAGCGCGCAGTGTGCACGGACGCGCCATGCCGACGGACAGTAGCGCTATCTCGCGCCGTATCTTGGGGCTCAAGCACCAGCAAGCAGAGCCCAGGGGCCCCTCGCCCAGGCCGATGGAACTCTATAGATTTTTTTTATATTTTTTTATATGAATAGCGGGCAAACGAGCTGGCGGGTCACCAGATGTAAAGTGATTACCGCCATGAACACTTGTAGTACCAGAGGCACCATCAATGCGTTGCCGGCTTTTCAGGAACTTATTGTTGCGCCCCTTGAATAACCCCATATTGTAATTAAGTGGGGACACTGTCGAAGGGAGATGATTCCACAATTTGGTAGTACGTGGAAAAAAGATCTGGAGCAACGGATGGTCGAAGTGCTCCAGGCACCCAGGTGGTGAGGGTGAAATTGCGTTCGGTGGCGTGCGGTGCGGTTGTAGAAGTTAGAGGGCGGAATAAGATCAAACAGCTCTTCAGAACACTCCCCGTTATATAGCCGATAGAGGACGCAAAGAGAGCTTACGTCTCCAAGCTGTCCAGCGAGCAGGTTAATTTGGGATGGATAGTTCAGTTATACACGGTGGAACTATAGTGGTTGTATTCCCGAAGCGAAATGATTTGATCATGGTATTACAATCGATTTTTAAATTTAAAAAATGATTAGAATCAAAAATGGCAATTTTACAATCGAGAAAAACAAAACTCGAAAAAGCAATGAACCAATAGTAATGGTACTTCGGCAGTTCGCAATACCGCGCGAGGTCGCGTGGTCAGTTGGCCCTCGCGTGCGCTTAGTCTTGTCAGCTGATTAACTACATACTGAAGTCTGAAACACAGTTATGTACTTACGTTATGTTGTGTCCATTACTATTGTTTCTCACCCTCTCGAGTTGCTGATTATTTTTTTAATTATTTCAAAACAAAACATTTTTATTTTTTGATTTTAACTCTATATGTCGATAGTAGGTACTTCTTCTTCTTCTTCTTCATCAACTAATGGACGTCCACTGCTGGACATAAGTCTCCTGCATGGACCTCCACAAGGATCTCGCAGGGATACTCCGAGCATAGCTCTCTCCATCGCCCGCTGAGTGATCCTGAGCCTTCTTATGAGGCCCAGGTAGGTACTATTGAGGGCTAATCGTTTCGCTTCGGGAATACAACCATTAAAAATACACGGTGTAGGTAGATATATTTTTTCATACATCTTAGAATTTGCATAGTTTCAAGAATCGAAACAGAATCCTTAAGTTCTAGTACCTAGTTACCTAGTTAAAATCCTTGAGTTGTAGTCGTACTTTCAGTACTGTACCTGCAGTACTATTTATTATGTAGGTATTCTGTGGTAATACAGACTCTTTATTTGCCAAGTTTTCGCTTTGGCACTGGCCTTGAGGTTTCCACCGCGAGCGACACTCCCTATGGACTCGGTTTAACTCTCAGAGGAAACCTGTTATAGGTATACAAGTGCTTTTAACGAACTATCTAGACTCTAGCGTTATAGACTAGCGAGCAGAAAGAGTTCAAAAAAATTCAAAATGAGAGCAATGGAA
This sequence comes from Hipparchia semele, assembly GCA_933228805.2. Lineage (NCBI taxonomy): Eukaryota > Metazoa > Arthropoda > Insecta > Lepidoptera > Nymphalidae > Hipparchia > Hipparchia semele. The sequence goes on along the minus strand of OW121717.1, from coordinate 3,438,912 downwards.
ATGGCGTCAATACTGTTTGTTAGTGGAAGTGTATCTAAACGTATTTTGTCTAAACAGAGTTTATTCCGCTTAGCCATTTCCCGCTCACTACCCTACTTCAGTAGCAACCGCAGGTAATAATTACCTACCATGAACCTTCAAACAAGGATTTTCCATTTAGATTTAACGTTATAATTTACGTTACGAAAACGTGAGTTATGGATCCTTGCTAAGCAATTGTTCAAGTGAGAAGATGAGTACCGCCTATTTGGTGTTTAAAATCTTACGTCATTTAATACTGCAGCCCCGTACCAACAGAAGATGAAAAGTTGCGTTAGAGTCGCTCCCATGTATTGAAGAAGTGATATCATCTGAGCAGCAGTGAGTTCCTGGAAAAATATGCCCAAATTGATAACCCAAGTCCTATTTAAGTGGGCGGAAGATAAGACGTGAGACATTGCAGCCACTGGGTATCGGTAGGGTACAGATCGTGTTTTGTGGTGATTCGTTCAGTATGTGATGATTAAGTCAACATGTATCGATTGAGGTGATGATGATGAAGTATATACCAACTTAGTATGTATGTAGGTACAATGTACATATAAAATTAATCTCACCGATTTTAGCTGCACAGCAACTGAACAAAGTGTTAAGCTTGCCAGAATGAAATATATTCCCAGAATGTTTTGAATTAAACCGTTCAGATGATATACCGTTCTAAAAAACAAGTCATTAAAATATTAATCACCTAATTGTTATTTAAGTAAATATACTTATTATTTTCAATCGGACATGCTGCGGTTAACTTACTTCAATAATACGACGTGAATGCTATGGCATTTTTTAACCCTGAAATGAGCTCTCATGTCTCTTGTATGGGATAAATTGCAGATTTCTCCCCTGCCACCGATACGCTCGCTATATTTATGGAGTAAATTAAATTGCCCACGTATAAATATCATAAAGCCTATTGTGGTCAAGTCGAAAGCTACATGTACTCTTACGCAGTATACGGCGGCTGCGATCTCTGCTAAAATAGTTATGGCATAGCCAATTGGACTAAAATCTAGTGGGGTCCAACCCGGCAATATATGAGGAAATACTTCAACATATTTCCCCTGATACAATCGTAATCCATACTCAATAAATGGGGACACCATGAACACTACTGCAGTCAAACAATATATTTTCGTCAAAGATTCTGAAATCGAGGAAAAGTTTTTCGTGTACGAGGTTATATACTTGGAAAAGCTGTTTTCTTCTTCATCATCAGATGCATAGTCGTATTTATAATCTCGATGATGAACTTGTTCCTTTTCCAACGACGTCACTCGGTTGATGAGGTGGAGCCAATGTTTTCGTTTGATAAGTAAAGAACAGAGTTTCAAGAACCCCATAAAACAGAAAGAAAGTATGCTGAAGCAGGCAAGCAATGCTTTCGAATTTTTTGTAATAAATAGTGCTATCACTTGGGATAGGTTCGTTACAAAAAAGGCAAAAATGGACACTTTGGCTTCCCAGCGAATGCCGTATGTGCTAGAGCTATCCCAAATCCCTGAATTTCGAATTCGTTGTCGAATAATGGATTTTACATTGGTCATATTACTTGCTTGTTCATTCATTTCCGTGATATTTACAGTCAAAATACTTCAGTTTTAATCTAAAACATAGTTAAAATAAAAATTATCATCATAATCATTCTCTATCTTATCCAACCAATATTAAAAAAAAAAATTAAAAAAAATGTCTAAACTTACCTATTTAATTTAGCCAATAAATCCACAGTAAGTAGTAAGAATGTGAAATTAAGATATACCTACTCTTATGTACATTCATGTGATTGGTAGCTTGCTAGACGGTATATGTAGAGTCCAAAGAAAAAATTATATTGAAAGTTTCCTTTCAGTTAGGAAAATAATTATTTAACATAATGAGTCTCGTCAATGTTGTAGTGAAACTGTTGTTTTGGAATTTAATTTTTATCGTTCTAGAAAAATCTGCCTTTGCTGAACATGACAAATCCCCGTTCGACACACTGTTAGAGACACATAATATAATCTATGGCTAAATAAGCGTGCGTAAGTACCTATTTACTAATATTAAATATATCTTTGAAGCTGCTGAACTGATCTTGATGAAATTTCCCATTAGGTATAGCTTGCATATCGTAGACCGACAAGGTTACTTTTTATTTCGGGTGATTAACTACTGTGCTTTGCTTGGAGTTTGTTTACGTGATCGAATCAGAAATAAACTGATTGTAAGAAGAATTGAAGAGGATTTCGGTTTTCGGTTGCATTGCACTAGGTGGACAGAGGATCTCAAGCGAGCTTTTGGGTGCATCTATCGGTAGGTACACGGACAAGGGCCACGAGTACCTACCTAAGTCTAACACTGCTGACCACCTGCAGGATTGTCTTAAAATGTATCTATCTGAATGTCTGGTTTTCCAGAAGTGATTTCTATCGTCACACTGTAGCAATATAATTTTTAGACAATCCTATTTGGATAAGGTATGCTGCATTTGGTTAGAGCTAAAAAGCTCCTGTGACAACTTTCTAGACTCCAACATAAAAATAATTCAACGAATTTTTTTAAATACTTCTTCGTAGTTTTGCAAGTAATAGGTATAAAGTTTCACTTTTAATTACTTACATTATAAAGTTTTAATTACCCACTTATAATATCCCTACTCCCTAAAATCTTTAATACAATCGGTTGGATTGGGTAGGATGAAAAGGACATTGAAGGAGTCCTTAAGAAGTTAAAGGAACACTTACTGAATAAATCATGCTTTTTTATTTATGTTTGATTTTTTATAATTTACTTTTCTTTTTATTTCTGTTAGTACGTAGTTAATGTGTTAATAATAATTTGTAAACAGTAATGCTTGTTTCAAATGGAGATGACTAGCTCAAACATCTTATCCCGGAAAAAACAGTTCCTGCGGGAATCAAACTTTAGGTAATTCACGTTAATAAATTTAATTAGAAAACGGCTAGAAACTTAAAGCCTAGTTTTATTTTATAATATTTTTTAGAGTCTCTGGCATCATTTAGTATAGTATCTAGTTTACACAATATAACAACACCCCCAAGTGATTATTAGTGCTGAAACAGAATGCAATTTCTTCATAACGATTTTATGATGTTATGGTTCCAGCCCAACCCTTTCTATGTTCATTGGAACTACCTATCTAGCTGCCTACGCAAGAAATCGTCAGAACGAAATTATATTGGGTATTAATATTAATTTTATTAACTATTAGATAATGCCCGCGAATTCATCCGCGTGTATGAAGGTTTTTTGGTTCCCGCGGACCAAATTGGAACTCTTTAATTTTCCGGGATAAAATGTAGCCTATGTGTTAATCCTGGGTAAGAGCTATCTCCATTCCCAGTCAAATCGTTTCATTCGTTGTGGCGTGAAGGAGTAACAAACACACACACACACACACACACACACACACACACACACACACACACACACACACACACACACACAAGCACGCACGCACACAAACTTTCGCCTTTATAATATTATAGACTACTGGCCCGGTCCAAAAATGGATGGGTCATATGAACCACCAGGTGACCTATATAGGACGATATCTTATAATATAAAAATGAATCGCAAAATGTGTTGGTAAGCGCATAACTCAACAACGCCTGGACCAATTTGGCCAAATCTTTTTTTAAAATGTTCGTTGAAGTTCAAGGATGGTTTTTACGGCGAGAAAAATTAGAATTATTGCTTGAAAAACCCTAAAAATAGCCCTTTTCTTTTTCCCATACAAATGATTTGAAACTAAAACGTAGTCAATTTGAGCTTTATTGCTATGGTATAAAGTTCATATTAAATTACAAGCACTCACTGTTGTCTAAGCAATGTAGGTGTGTTCCTAACGTCAAAGATCATATCTATCAAAACAATGTGCGTGTGTGCGTTGGAGCACAGAATACATAGTTGGAGGAGTTTAATGTCGCGTTCCGAAACTCGCGTTTCTTTTGTATTAGTTTCGGCACGCGAGATAAAATGCATCAGTTTCCACGTCATTACATCAGTCAAACAAAAAGCGAAGCATCGGTGAAAAATGTCGCAAAAACGGGGAAAATTATCCATATTTAAAATCTTTTAAAAACTTCTTAATCGCGATCATAATAATAGAAATTGACGCGGACGAAGTCGCGGGCGTCCGCTAGTAAGAGCATAAAATAATACGATTCAGCACTATGCCGTCACTTGTAAGCTGTCCAACTGAGTGCTGGTGACAATTGAAAAGTGCAGGTAGAGGGAGTACATTTTGGTCATATATTTTTGTACGGCATTTTTACCATCGATAGATCCATGAAAAATAATAAGAAAGCGCGCAGTGCCGTACAAAAATGTGGATCCACAAAGTCGGTAAACTTTTTTGATTTTCTGAAAATTTCCAGGATAAATTTGGTCATTTGATTCTGTACGGCATCAGCTTCATACTGTTTCAATACAGCTTCTAATCCATTATTCCGCAACGCCGTACAAAAATCATGCGACAATGGAAAAAAATCGAGGGTTGCAACCCCCTCTCTTTTCGTGGTCCAGGGGGTGATTTGATACAACATAAAATTAATTTATTTTGAAAGTATTTTATGCATAGATAATATTTTTTTACATGCCGTACATTTTCGTTGGTCCAAAGTTTTGTAGGGGTTGAGGTCCTTGAGTTTTTTTTCCCCTACAAAACTTTGGACCAACGAAAATGTACAGAATCAAATGACCAAATTTACCCTGGAAATTTTCAGAAAATCAAAAAAGTTTACCGACTTTGTGGATCCACATTTTTGTACGGCACTGCGCGCTTTCTTATTATTTTTCATGGATCTATCGACGGTAAAAATGCCGTACAAAAATATATGACCAAAATGTACTCCCTCTACCTGCACTTTTCAATTCTCACCAGCACTCAGTTGGACAGCTTACAAGTGACGGCATAGTGCTGAATCGTATTATTTTATGCTCTTATATCGTCCTATATAGGTCACCTGGTGGTTCATATGACCCATCCATTTTTGGACCGGGCCAGTAGTCTATTAGTGTGACTATGATAATGGGCAGACACTTACTCATTTAATTATTTATTTTATACCAGCTTTTGCCTACGACTTCGATTGCCTGGAGTTTTTAAAAATTCAAGATTTTCCAAGATAAACCTACCTACATCACCTAGTTCATTCAACCATAGTCTATAACTCGATACCATGCAAAAAATAACATCGATTTGTTACTCCGTTGCTGTGTGATTGAAGGACAAACAACAAGCACACACTTCGCATTTATAATATTACAGGGATCTATGGGCAGGAAAGTAAGTATATCATGACATTGGTTTGTTTTTTTTTAATTCGATGACAAGATAATCCTTAACAGCGATCTCACCTGACGGTAAGTGACGATGCAGTCTAAGATGGTAGCGAGCTAACTTGAAAAGGTTATGGCAGTGTAGATTCAACCTATACCCCTAAACGGTTTCTACACGCCATAGTGCCGGAACGCTAAATTTGCCGCTTGGCGGCACGTCTTTGACGGTAGGGTGGTAACTAGCCTAAGCCAAAGTCTCCCACCAGACAAACTTTAGGTAGGGCTTTTTAAACTTAACATTTCTGTAAATTCATACTTGCTCTACGATTGTTTAAAATACAAATCGCTTATCCCTGACAGCTAGGTCCAATCTATTCGTAGCTACGAGGTAATCCAATCAGAATAAAATTTCCCAGCGGTAGGCAAAAGTGATGTGTAAAAAACTATTGGTTTGTTTTTATAGTAGGTAGGTGGTACCTAGGGTTGCCAGATTTTTTTTCAGCCTTTAAGGGACAAATGGTTAAATGGGCAGAAAAATACGGGATTTCAGTTTTTTTTACCCGGGACAAGTAAAAAACAAAATTATTTAGTGTCATTTTTTATTTTTTTGATATTTTTCCGAGGATCGAGTCAGTTTTAACATTGCCAGTCTGACACTAATACTGTCATTGATCGGTGGCAAGTGCAAGCTACTTCACACTACACAATCGCTCGAGCCGAGCCGAGTTAGACAATGTAAAGAGTACGTTTTACGAACGTTGCGTGTGCAAGTGCGTGTGTGAATACCTGGATCGATTTCATAATGAAAAACGAAGTACGGCTTAAATACGGGACATAGTCAGTCCCGCCGGGACATTTCAAACTAGGCCTAAAATATGGGATGTCCCGGGAAATACGGGACGTCTGGCAACGCTAGTGGTACCTATTTGCTAAACACTGCGTAGACATAAAGCATGAATGTTGTCCGCAGTTTCGAAAAATAATGTCTGATAATAATTACCCACTGTTTTATTAGCTGACGTGTAAATATTTATATTGCTTAAATAATATACCTTTATGTTGCACCATACTACCCTCACACATCATTTCACTCCTATCACCAATGGTTGCCTGGTAGAGAGAGATTGCTCTGTAGTAATAAGGCCGCCTTTGCATACGTAGTTTTAAGTTGTATTAATTTTTGTTTCTTTCTTGTGTGCAATAAAGTTTTTATCTATCTATCTATCTTACGGCCGGAAAGAAATGTCCTCGGGAGTACTGCCCGATTCCGAGCACGGCGGCTGATCTTCAAAGAGATTAGCTATCGCGTGAGATGTTATAGTGCACAAGTGTGTGTGCAAACACAGGTGTACTCTCTACTCCCTCACTCTCATAGTCCGATGGGATGACTGGGATGGCAGGACCGACGGTTACTCGCTCTGCGTGCGTTACGGGGGTGACACAGTACCACAACAAATAGATTGTACTGAGAATTTATAAACAGAGAATCCCAATACATTTTTTGGCCCGACCTGGGAATCGAATCGGGGACCTCGTCATCTGCAATTGAACATGCCTACCACTAGACCAAAATGATAAGGAAGGAAAATCTGTTAGGTACCAATTTCGACGGGAATATAGCAAGCTAATAATATACTTATATGTAATAAAAAATAGTATCGATAAACTCTAGACTAGATTTGATAATTTTTACATTTTTACATAAAATTGAATTTTTTTATAATGAGAAAACTTTCAGGAATGTTAACACTCCGTGATCTCGAGCCGGTATTTTTCAAGCATTTTTTATGCAATAAAAGGAACAAAAGTTGGCGATGCTCCAGGAGACAGTTTTTGTATTACCGGGGTCCGGGACTTTGCGCAATTATCTACAGCGAAATGCATTCGGTGTTTTTATTGAATGCGAAAAAAGCATACCCACCAGTTTAGATATAGGTAGGTACTTAATTAAACAACAGCAGATTTAAAGTTTTATAGCAACATTAAGCAAACGATGACGTGATTGAAGAAAATAACCTACAATGTCAATAAGTGGTGAATGGTCAATGATTATCTACTTATTAATTTATCTATGACCATCTGTTCTGACGCAAATCGTTAAGTATGTCCGAGCTATTTGTAAACAATCCGTAACTTTCCATTTGAAGGGACCAGAGATGTATTATTACTTAGGAACCTAATCAAAATTCACTGCCGCCCGGATCCTTTATAGTAAAATAGTAATTATTCGCCTGAAATTAATTAAGCTATGTCCAATGTCCATACAATTTAACGCCATCTCATACCGTTTTTGACGACAACGACGGCTATAATCGAGAGATTACAGATGTTTTTACCTCACCAAAAACGTAAGGTTCGATCACAAGCACGCTTGATGCCGTTTTTGACAACGGCTTTTTTTATTTACCTTTATTTATTTACCTATTTATTTATTGTTATTGTAATTAAGTTTTATTTTTATATATTTTTTAAATAATTTTTTCATTCGTTTTTATACACGATGAAATTTTATTCCCCGTAAACCCTGAAGGAAGTGAATGTGCTCATGAAACTGAACAACTTTCCCCAAGGAACATAGGTCGAAAAATGAAAAAAAATTTTGGACCTCTCATAGTACTTAAATCAATCAGCTAATCGTCAATAGCACAGTTTTATTGTCAGCATGGTAACAATTATGTTGTTCAACAGTCTATTGTATAATCCATTTCTCTTAGATGTTCTTGGGTAAACAAACGGCAGAAAAAATTTCGTAGAATCGTGTTACCGGGTCTACGACGTTGGGAAGAGGGCAGACTGGCTACTTTTAGCGGCAGCCTTTTGCGATTCTCAGCCGCTGTCCGCCGGAAAGCTAAAAGTAGCCAGTCAGCCCTCTCTCTTACTACTTACGATAGGTAAGTACTTCAGCGGTTTTCATCGCTGGCTCACTACTGGGCACAAGTCACAGATTGAATAGAATTTATAATCTATACTATTCCTGAGCTGTTTTAATAGGTACAACAGTTTAGACGTTCTAAGCAAAGCGCATGGCTACTTTTAGCGGCAGCGTTCGGCGTTTATATAACCTTTTGCGATTTTCAATCGCTGTCCGGACGCTCAACAACAACTGAGAATCGCAAAACGGCCATAAAAATGCCGAACGCTGCTGCCAAAAGCAGCCAGTATGCCCTCTCCCTAAGACTCGTCTGTTGTATGAAATACAACACGGAAAAGCCGTATGTAATCTAGCGCAGAAACTGGATTTGAGCCCCACGAGATTTCGGAGACTCTTTATGACTTCGTACATTAGGAAAGGCGCGTATATGAGATTTGCATCTCCCTCTATACCTAGTCTATAACTCAATGCTTTATTTTCTATTATTGTGAGTTTTTCAAGAAAGCTTCGTCTCTTTTGAAAGTCAAATAAAGCCGAAAAGCATCTACGCACAAACGTAAGGGAGGTCACATACGATCAAGTTTGCCGTCCCTGAAACTGTGTCAAGTCCGCGGCAGATTTGACGGTGTGTGGCTATCCATCAATTTGCATGACAAGTCTGCTTGTCTTGCAAATTGATAGCCACCCATCATGGGGTCAACCCAAACAAAAAATTTGATTCCTCCATGGGTCAACCACTCAATAGGTGCATACCTTTGTTAGGTTTTCTTTTAAAAAAAAGAAAATTGCCCAAGTTGAACTTGACTTATAGTGTTAGCAGTGATGGGTAATGGGTATGACAGCAGTGCAACAGGTGACCGATTTGATTATTTTTTTCAAAAGAACAGGTAAAAAATCGAAAAAAAAACAAAATTACTAATTTTGTATAGGAATCACTCAATCACCATTTCGAATTACTTTTAATAGATGCCAGGAGCGAAGCCGCGGGTAAAAGACAAGAGCTACTTGTAAAATAATAAATACTTTATTAGATACACAGTGTTTAATTTATTAAACGTAATACTCGTAAGCTGTTCTATTGTTTACTGCAAAGTTAAACGAGCTTCTCTTAACTAATAAAGTTGAAGGAGTTGTTAGCTTATGCAGCTATATTACTTTGTTAAATCAGTTAAACGACGCTTTGTTTTTTTAGGGTATTATTAAAAGTGTTGCGGCTCGTTTCTTTCCTTCCTTGGAGTAAATCCTGAAAGAATACACGTATAAAATGAGAAAACAGATGAGCCGTGGAAGCTATTACTGTGTCCTATGATATTGGTAATATAGTTAAGGCGTTGAGAAGTAATAAAGAAATAAACGTTCCTTGCAATCCTTACTAATATTACAACTGCGAAAATGTTTTTGTTTGTTGGTTTGTTAGTTTGTGCTTCAATCAGGCTGCAACAGCGCTACGGATCAACGTGATTTTTTGGATATAGTTAAGGATATGGAGAGTAAAATAGGCTACTTTCTACCGTCGAAAAATTAAAGAGTTTCAAGACGAAGTCGCGGACATCCGCTACTTTGTGATATAAGTTTGAATTGCTCATACAGATAAGTACCTTAAATGCTTTTCGAAATCTCCGAGACATCAGACCATAAAGTATCGGGTTGATAGCCGCTGACATGTAGCTGTTAATAGAGCTCAAGTATATAAAGGCTCGCCATAGCTGAAAAATAATATAGTTAAATTAATAATCTAAACTAATTTCTTTGAGGAGAACCACCAAAATCCAGAATGAAACCACTAAAGAACTAAGGTAACCGAAATAGCTTTCAACCAGAGAAACTTTCCGTCGGCTAGCACCTTTTCAGCCTAAGTCTACTTCTTTTAGTATATTAAGTATGTTTTTGTCTTGTAATTCCTTATAGCTTATATGTACATAAAAAAAATATAAGTGGCAATGGGCTGGTCACATTTGTCGGAGGACCTACGGCTGCTGAGGTCGTAAGAACCTCGAGTGAAGTGTAGAGTGCCCCCCAATAGATGTAACGATGGCATCCGGAAAATGACAGCTACATTGATTGGATCGCAAAACGCCGAGGGTAAGTCACGTTGGCGTGACCTAATAGAGGCCTACGTCCAACAGTTGATATGCTGTGGCTAAATTAGAACTAAGTTGTATCTTATTGTTCAAATCGACGAAATATCGTAGAATGCTTTTTCATAAAATCGCAATTTGAAAATTATACAACAATTAAAGTACTTCAAGCCTCAAGTTCCGAGGAAAATGGCCTTGACACACAGAAGGACAACAAAGTGATCCTATAAAGACTCCGTTTTTTTTCGATAAGTATGAGGTACGGAACTTTATAAAGCCGGTAGCTGGAATACAACAGCTTGATTAAATCGGTCTAACAAGTAGAGCATTTTGCATATAGAACAACTCAGGAAGCAGTTTACAAAGACAGTGCTAAGATCCCCTGTCGGCGAAGCTTCCTGCATGGATTACCATTTTAATAAACTAGCTATGCAGTTTTAACTCTACCTACGAAGTTGTTGAAATATCTTGAAGAAAGTATCAAATTCAAAGTGGAAATTAGTTCCGTGGGTAACTCCATGAAAACATTTGCTGAGTCTATCGGACAACCTAGATAAATATTAGAAAGAAGCTCAAACATACTTAGTACTTACATTGTGGTGCTCATGATATCTAAGGTTTGGAATTAATATCATAATACGCAGCACTGTGTACGGAGACCAGCATATAAAAAATGAGGCGGCCACCGCAGCTACAAATAAAATAACACCATTTTTGAGTTTAGTTGTTTTTTTGGATTCAAGAAAGCCTTTGACTGCGATCTCACCTGATAGTGACGATGCAATCTTATGTGGTAGCCAGCTAACTGCGAAAGGTTATACACTATGCAGTGTACATTAAACCCACAATCCGTTTCCACTCGCCATAGTATTGCAACTGTAAATTCCTTGGTGGAAGACTTTGGTCGTGGCTACTTACAAGTTACAACCCTACCAATGATGTGCCGCCAGTCGATTTAATTAAAATTGCCAATTTCCGGAACGATGGCGTCTAGAAACCGATGAAGGGTATGATTTTAATTAAAACTGCCAAAGATACCCTTTTCCTATTAGGTGAGATCGCTGACAAGGGCTATCTTGTCACCGAATTAGAAAAAAAAGCACTCACCTAACATTTTAACGGCTTTGTTTTTGTTCTGCTTGCCATAAACTGGATTAGGCCGAGATTTAGCCTTAGTTGTCTTCAGTTTCATAGCTATCATGACGTACATCCCAAATATCACCGTCATCGGGATACCGTAGAATATAAACAGCTCCACTGCGACCAAATACGTTTTCTCCTTATCGGGGACGGTTAAAAAACAATAAACGTTCTCCTTCCTTTCCACGAAATAAACATAATAAACGCTGGGAACGGAGAATATCAAAGACACCACCCAATTTACAGTTATTATCTTGAAGACTCGCGAAGTTAAAAGAAGCTTCTGCCGGAGAAAAGGTTTCGCGATAACGAGATAGCGTTCTATTGTGAACGCTAATATGGTTAGAACGCTGCAACTGCTGAGAAGATCCCACAGTAGGAAGTGTATGCGACAACCTTGCTCACCCAGTGGATAGAAATCTGGTACCCATATTATGTATATTTCTACGGGCACGAAAATGCTTATGACGAGGTCTGTGATAGCGAGGTTCAGCAGGTAGCAGTTGGTCGGTGTCCTCATGCTCCTCTCTCTGGTGATCACTGCACAGGTACACGAGTTGCCTAACAGACTGAACACCATGAAAGCACTGAGAAAAATGCTGAGTATAGTTTTGATTAAGAAGCTCTCCTTGTACGAACTCTTGTCATCGAAGTCATAGAACGATAGACCTATACCGTATGACGAGTATGTGTTATTTTCTTCAGCTAATGTAATGTTGGAAACCATTATGTCGTAATTTTACGTGCACGTACTGGGGAGTGCGAGGGTGAAACTGATCAAGCATGGAAACTTTGGATGAAAGCCACGCAAGTTCTACAGGATGTTCCTAATAATTCCTAATAATGGTCTGTATTATTTTTTGTATTTCACAATTTTCTATTGAACTTACAAAGTATTATATACAGCTAGGTACCAATTATTAGCATGTCTGTTTCGAGAAGGCTACGAGTGCCTCCGGCGACCGCATCATTAGGATGCCTTCGTATTTTCATGCCAATTTAACTTATGATTTAGGATGAACGAATAAGCATATTTTATGGTAGGCGTGTGGCCTAGTTACCAATAAATTGTGCTAGCCTAATAAGGTAACTGGAAAGGTTCAAGCCTCAGCATTCCTAATGGTTGAATGTGCGGACTGAAAACTGAAAGGTCAACGGTTCGATTCCCACCCGTTGCACTAAAAACAAAAATGGACCAAGTGCAAGTCATGCTCGTGCACTGAGGGTTACTTATCTTGTGAGGATTGTACTACTTACTGAATAACCAGCTTTGTGGCGAACTTTTGTCATATTTTACTGGAGATGTGAAGTCAATGGAACTTTTGCGTGAAAATACGTTTTGAAAACCTGTATAACTTTTTATTCAGTAGAACTAGAAACTTGAAACTTTTACAGTACGATTGACATTTGAATTTAGTACCAACTTAGTACCTCACGCAGTTAAAGGATCACTAAACACAAGTCCCTTTTTCTTAGGAACTTTTGTAGTGATATTTGATACCTTATATTATTGCAATTTTATTTTCGTGAGGAGCTCTAATTTTTTGAAAATAAAATATAGCTTATTCTACTCGCTGATAATGTAGCTTTATAGAAGTGAAAGAATTTATAAAATCGGTTCAGTAGTTTTTTAGTTTATTCATTCCAAACTAACAATCAAATCTTTCCTCTTTATGATATTGGTATATCTTTCATAATTTTTTTTAATCATAAAAAGTAAGATTGTATTTTAAGAACACCATTAAGATAAATGTAATTGAGGGTATCCAAACAAGCCCTAAAATTGATAGCAACCATAGCGAGTCCACAATCTACCCTAATTGAAATTGCAATGTTCAATGGTATATCATAAAGGTACTTTCACACAACGTCATAAGCGTAAACTTTTTTTTTAATAATACAAGAAAAAAGGTTAATAACTGTAACCCAACTACGGAAAATTGAATATAACATCCGTCATAATGGTTTTTTCGTTTATAATGTAGTCTATGTCACCCGGACGAATCGATTGACACCTCATTCATCAAAATCGGCTCAGTAGTTTATTCACTATGGTGAAACATTCGTAAATAGTCACATACATAATACATACAAACATCCATACATAGATTACAAAAATCGTAACCTTTCTTTCTTTCTTTCTTTCCTTTCGCCTTGCCGTTGTTGGGTTGGTTCATATAAAATGTAGCCTATCTCAACTGAACCAATCGATTGACACCTCGTCAAAATCGGCTCAGTTATTTAGGATTAGGCTACGGTTTAGTAGCTTACGTGAGCCACACGTAAATAGACAAGTACATACATAATAATACAGGCTATTTTTCCTTAGCTGTTTTAAAACATCGGTTATGAAGTGGTTTCTGACAGAAAGGCATAAACGACGCCTAGTTCTTTTTAACAATTGTAAAAAATTTTTTTTTGAAAAGAGCAACTGCTGAGTTTCTTGCCGGCTCTTCTCAGCAGAATCTGCATTCCGAACCGGTGGTAGATTTTTGACGTTTCATAAGAGCTACAAGTTGGCCTACATGAAATAAATAAATTTTGATTTTGATTTTGATTTTTTAAGCAAAGGACGTAACCGTGCTACAAGTGAAAAGCCGTAGACGCCCGGTTACGCGTGTAAAGTAACAAGCTATAATTTAAAAAATAAAAAAATACGACTGCCCAGCCAAAGAACGAACTAAAAAGTTAAATACTACAGTCATTATGTACCTTTGAAATCTTATTCATATTTTTAAATGATATTTTTTTGTGAATCACTGTATATTGAACTACAGTGTTATATATTTTTGAAATCTACTCATCATTTTCTAGATGATGTTTAAGTATATACTCAATCTTATTTTCGAATATTTTTTTTCAAAGTTTGTCTTTAATGCGAGACCATAGTCACCCCATCAATTTTTTTTTTAAATTTTACTAGCCTGTCACCCGGAATAAGCCAAGGATTCTAACGATGCCTCATTCATCAAAATCGGTTCAGGCGTATAGAAGTTATGTGAAATATAGAAACTCACATACATACACACATACATACGTGAACCCTGAAAATAATATACTCCTTTTTTCAGGCAGTCGTATAAAAAGTAAAAATGATTGCATCAGCGTAACGAAACTGATGCAGTCATAATTTTTAGAGGATACCACTACAGATTCCGGTGCGATCTTGAGACTACATGCTGTTGGAAATTCAAGTCTAATAATGATGGTGATGAAGAAAAACCTAAAGGATCTCGATTCCCGGCGGGGGCAATTTAGGAATTTATAATTTCTAAATTGTCTCTGGTCTGGTCTGGTGGGAGGCTTTGGCCGTGGCTGGTTACCACCCTACCGTCAAAGACGTGCCGCCAAGCGATTTAGCGTTCCGGCACGATGGCGTGTAGAAACCGATTAGGGGTATGGGTTGTATTTACACTGTACCCCTTCCAAGTTAGCCCGCTACCATCTTAGACTGCATCGTCACTTACCATCAGGTGAGATCGCAGTCAAGGGCTATCTTGTCATTGAATAAAAAAAAAAAAGGAGGATTTAATATGACTTTTGATTGTTTATCTCGTCATTTAGCTTGCATGACATCAATAAGAGAAGCTTTGATAAGTGTCGCAATTATATTGTTCCTACGAGTATGTACAGTCAACTTAACAAATGGCTCGTTAGATGATTGTCCGGAACACGTAATTTCATTCTTCAAACGCCAGTATCGTGGCTCTATCAGGCAAGTTAAGCGTATGCAAAGTAGAAAAATAAAACTAACATGTGTTCACTAATAATACATAAGTATATTTCTAATGGTCTAATTAGAATTTCTCATTCATTTTAATCTAATTCGCTATATAAATATTTTAATAAATTACAATATGAAATCTTACAATTACTTAAATATATCACATAATCCTTCACAGTCATGACTAATGTCTATAAATATGTTTATTGTTTATCGTATTGCACAATATGTTTTTAAGATTAACCCTCATAAAATTTGACCTGTACAATAAATTTGGATGAAGTTCTATTGTGAGTGGTCATGTGATACTTCGGAGCCCCATTCTTGGTGCGTGCCGTCACCCGTCCTCTTTACCCTCTTCTCGATGACGTCACTGGAGACAGTTTTAAGATCGTAAGCCCATCCGATTTTGGCCATAGTGTCAATGAAGAGCTTGGAGAGATTCAGCGAATAGTTCCCCAGTTCAGCGGTCTTGTAGTCCCACGGGAACGTGTGGTGATAGTTGTGAAAGCCTTCTCCCAACACCACGAACGATACCGGCTTGGTCTCTACTGGGTTTATGTTCTTGTCGTAGGGCTTGTCTCCCCACTTGTGCGCTGCTGAGTTGACTAACCACGTGACGTTCAGAACGTAGACGTAGCGGAAGATTGCGCTGACGAAGTACGCGTTCCATAACGACTCCCCCCACAGCGTTGGGATGTACGTTGGGAGTATGAAGCAAGCCAGGGGCATGAGAATCAAGTAGTATCTGAAAAGAACGAGCAAATTATTAAAATAGAATTCAAAACCCGACTCCTTTAAAGAATCCTTCAATTGAACGTTATTAAAAAAAAATCGCCAGTGTCACTCAGGATGATGTAAGAATTTTAATGATATCCTATCCTACTAATCCATAATACATAAGATGTATGGATGTTTGTTACTCAAATCACGCCGCAACGATTGGCTGTTTGACCCAGAGATAGATTATTATCTGCCTGGAATAACATACAGGCTAATTTTTATCCCGAAAAATAAGAGAGTTCCCGCGGGAATTGAAAAAAACCTTAATCCACTAGAACGAAGTCGCGGGCATCAATTAGTAAATAATAATTATTATTATTTTTAGACAGGGACAATAATAATTATTTATGGAGTACACAATATCTCGATCATGGCTGAACCAATCTTGACGATCTTGAAATTTGGTACAAGGATAAATTGAATCACGGAGACGAACAGAGACTTAATTTAATCCCGGGAAATCAAAAAGTTCCCTGGATTTGCAAAAATATAAATTCACTTCTTCTTCTTTACTGAGAACTTCAAGAAACTTTTACATTTTTATAGGTAGGTAGGTTCTACTTATGTGTATGTGTCTAGCTGAGTAATATGCAAGTCATTCTCCTGAATTGCATCAATAATTCCGTAGCGACGGCTTAAACGCTTCAGTATAGAGTTCATTACATAGTATTTGGCACACGAACAACAGGAATTCAAGAAATGTAGGTACTCTTAAGTTCACAAAGTGATAATATTGCAAGTGCGCTGAGAGTTTGTGCAGCTTCGAGCAAATGGCTTGTTCTCTTTAGGACAGATTCGCTTTACGACAGATTCGCTTTACGGCAGATTCGCTTTACGGCAGATTCGCTTTACGGCAAAAATTGTACAGTCGAGATAAAATATGGTCTCCACTCCAAGGAAAACTTTCCTTTATATAATTATTATTGACCGAGCGAAGCGAGGTCTCCGAGTCTACTTGAGTGAATTTGCACTTGTCCGTCATTTGAATTTTTTCTTTAAACTAAAGTTAGGTTAGGTTAGGGTTATACATGAATATTCAGGTGCCCGGCCGAAGGCCGGGCACTTAGGTTCTGTTGGGATCGTAAACCTACCTAAAGCTTACAAAAAAAAAGTAAGTATAAAAAAATTGAATTTTTTTTTTGATGCTAATATTAGGTACATTTTGATGATAGAACAATATAGGATGTGTTATAAATTATAATTATTGATGCTTCACTAAATTTTAAAGGTGCCGAGTTATGAAATTAGAAGCTTATATTCAAAATATATAGTGGCTAAAATAGTATTTTTAGAGGCTTATTGGTTGTGGCTGACTTAGTAATTTAGAGGCCAATAATGGTATTAAATAGAAGCTTGTTTAATGCCAATTATAAATTATAATTAAAAGTTAAAACTATCTTTAGGGAATTATAGGATACCGCGAGTTCTCAGTTCGGGGCGAACCACTAGTTATATATTGTAATAATTAACTTTTAACATTAGACGTAATAAAAAATAATAATAGTTGACGCAAAACTGTTTTAACATGACTTGACCGATAGTAAATACAGCGCCATCTATTAGCATTAATGTATTAACTTGTTTAATGTACTATTAATTTTAAACAAAAGTCTATATATATATATTCGAGTTCACTGTACTTCTGCCGTAAAGCGAATCTGCCGTAAAGCGAATCTGCCGTAAAGCGAATCTGTCGTAAAGCGAATCTGTCCTAAAGAGAACAAGCGGAGCAAATCCTTCCATACTTTAGGCTTATAACACTTGCATTAAAATGCGTCTAAAGCGTTGTATCACCTACTACTACACGACTAGCACTAATACCATGGGCCAAAATGGCTTGATATAAAGAGATTTTTTAAAATATCAAGTGCCTACCTACTACCTAGGTAGCTACTTTTATGTTTACATAATTATAGACTAAGCCGAATTTACATTGCGTAATTACTGGCATTTAATTTTATCAACAATTAGACGATGCCCGCAACTTCGTACGCGTGGATAAAGGTTTTTTGATTCCCGCGGGAACTCTGTAATTTTCCGGGATAAAAAGTAGCCTATGTTTTAATCCTGGGTATGAGCTATCTCCATTTCAAATTTCATTTCATTCGTTGTGGCGTGAAGGAGTAACAAACACAAACACACACACACACACACACACACACACACACACACACACACACACACACACACACACACACACACATACACATAAAAACTTTCGGCATATTTTATACTAGATGATGCCCGCGACTTCGTCCGCGTGGATCAAGGTTTTCAATTCCCATGGGAACTCTGTAATTTTCAGGGATAAAATGCCTATGTTTTAATCCTGGGTATGAGCTATCTCCATTTCAAATTTCAGCCAAATCGGTTCATTCGTTGTAGCGTGAAGGAGTAACAAACATACACACACACACACACACACACATATTAGTTTAATATTAGTCTGATAGTCTGATTAGTGTGATTTCATGCCACTTATTTTCTAACTCCGGGCTAGTACTGAAAATGTCATTAACAGAAAACCCAATACATTTTTGGCCCAACCCGGGAATCGAACCCGGGACCTCGTCGTCCTTAGTCGAACTTACTAACCACTAGACCAAAGACCCAGTTAATTAAGTTTCTATAGGTACAAGTAGGTAGATACTCACTTTTTCTGGAACCGCAGCACCGGATCGCTCCACAGGTCGTTCATGTCAATGGTATGCCCCTTTGCCTTGATCTCAGGGTGCTTGCGCACAAGCAGCCAGCCGACGTGCGAGAAGAAGAAACCCCGGGTTGCGTTGTGAGGGTCTGCATCCGTCTCGGAATACTTGTGGTGCATCCGATGGTCCCGCGCCCAATCGAGTACGGAGTCCTGTTAAAATATAATATAAACGCAAAAATCCTTTTTACAAAACCGACTTCAAACGCCACTACACGGTATGTCAATTGTGCCTATAAAAGTAGAGTTCCCTCGATTTCTCCAGGATCCCATCATCAGATCTTGACCTGATGGAATGACAATGGAACAAGTACTAACACGAACAAGTAAGTAATAAGAACTCTTTCAAACATAAAAAGAATTTTCCAAATCGGTCCAGGTGTCTTCGAGTAATCGGGAACATAATAAAAAAAAAGATTCCAAAGAATTGAGAACATCCTGCTTTTCTGCAAGTCGCTAAAAAGTAACTATAATAAAAAAATAATATATAAAAAATATCCACATAATAATATAAAAAAATATTTAAAAAAAACCGACTTCAAACGCCACTTAAAAGTATAAAATAATTTTAGTTTGTACACGTATGTTGAAGTCGGGCCAGCGTCGCGCATCGGTTTCATCGTTTCTATTTAGGCCGGTCCGTCTCAAGGGCTAATTCAACAAGTATACCGGCCTAATAGTATTTACGATTTAATAATTTTAGTTTGTACACGTATATTGAAGTCGGACGGGCTTAAAATATAGAAACGATGATACCATTGCGCGACGCTGGCCCGACTTCAACATACGTGTACAAACTAAAATTATTTTATACTTTTAAGTGGCGTTTGAAGTCGGTTTTTTTTTTAAATATTTTTTTATATTATTATTTTAAGCTTTTTAGTGTAGCTTCAGGGGACCAATTCACTAGACCATTTGTTTTGCTCCTTAAAAAAAGTATTGAAATATATTATTCCAAATAGAAATTTAGCATAAGTATGTATGCTATGAAGAATGCATGGTTAAAATCCTACACATACTCTGATCACGAGCGATTTGCTCTTATTTATTGAGGAGTTCCGTCCTCCATCTCCGAAGATATTCATCAGATCTTCACCAAACTTAAATGGGACCAACCTGACGATATACCCTTTCAAATAAAAAAAAAATTATTAAAATCGGTTCAGATTTGACGGAGTTATGGAGTAACATCGCCAAAAAAAAAAAAAATAAAATAAAATAAAAAAAAACATACGCGTCGAATTGAGAACCTCCTCTTTTTTTTGAAGTCGGTTAAAAATTACATCGGTAACAGATGTTTTCCGTCACCCTGGAGCTACAACTCGTAGCCATCCATCGCGCTGGTTAGATCTCGTAAAGCCGAATTTACACTGTGAAATTAGTGGCATGAAATTAGTTTCATGACATTAATTTCATCAACAATTATTGATAACATAGATTGCGATCATAAGCAATTGATAGTAACTGATGAAGTTTTTTTTTATACCTACTCACTAAACAGTTAATATATCTTGGCGGTAATAAAAATTGCATCATCATAATATTTGTAATAGTACATTATTGCAAAGGCAGGGAAGTAGGCAATTGCAGGTCGAGTATGAGTTTGAAGGCCGAGCCGTAGGCGAGGACTTCACTAAATACGAGACAGGCAATTGCCATTTCCCGCCGAGGCATATATAGTGCTTTTCTCAAAAGAATGCAGGGAAATAAAACACTTTTTATATTATACATCCAAATCCATCCGCCATTTTGGTTTAAATCTGGTGGAGTAGGTACAATCAATCTCCATTTCACTCTCTGAACCGTTGGAACTCATTTTGATTATTATTAAATTTATATTTATTAAGTAGGTATGTAAATAACAAATCAAGACGAATTTTCAGCTTTACCGCCAATTTTTTTTTTATTATCTGTGCCGACAGGCAAACGCATTTATGGCTATACAGCCACGTAAACGCAATTTGTACTAAGCAAAGAGACTATGGTATGCCAAGAATGACAAAAGAGATCCGATCAAGGAGTATTTAGTAACCCCAGCACGCCATTTCATACTGTTGTATGAAACGGCATTACATTACAAAGCTCCTGCAATATTAAAAAAAAAAAACGCTCCGCGAAACAACTGTTTCGCGGAGCGTTGTAATGTTCCAAATTCAAAAAACGCTCTTGCAATGGATTTGATTTTCTTTGTCCGACAATTCGATACTTCGCGTGTTCTTTTTTCGAAAATAATGACAATATTTCCATGCATGTTTGAGAAAAGTTATTTGCCGGAATGTAAAAATATTTTCGGTTTATAAAGTTAAGATGCGTTATGATAAGATAAGACGTAACATTGAAAATGACCCAAAAAGTATAATTATAAATCCTACATAAATTATATTCACATAGGGCAATGACCGGCAGCATGCTTATGCCTGAGGCTGAGATGACACGAATATTTATTTCGTTATCATTGCAAATACCTATATATAAATAGATGGTAGCGGGCTAACTTGGAAGGGGTATGGTAGTGTACATTCAAACCATACCCCTAATCTGTTTCTACTCGCCATCGTGCTGGAACGCTAAATCGCTTGGAGGTACGTCTTTGTCGGTAAGGTGGTAACTAGCCACGGCCAAAGCCTCCCACCAGACAAAGCATAACGGGTAGGTATAAAATCGCAGTCAAGGTCGACTTGTCATTGTACAAAAAAATTATATGTATAATGCCCAATCGTGTGTCAGGTCATGCGCAGTGTAGGGTTCCGTACTACGCACTTAGAAGGATGTGCATGAAATTTATATGCATAATATGAAGAGATTTAGCGAACTTTTTAGCGATAAGACCGCATTTTTGTATTTACATTATTTTGTTAAAAGTTTCCTTTCCAGTTTGTTCTTGATTATCATAGAAGTCCGCCAGGTAACGCTACTTTTTAAAATTAGGAGATTATTTTTTAGGATATTCGTTTTCCTACGGAACCCTAATAAACGTCTCAGACGCTGCGGCTGTGTGTGGAATTATCCATTATGTCAAAGGATATCGTTGTAATTATGGACGTTATCTAAACTAAAAGCGGCATAATTTTGATAAGGCCTGACATTGGCATTGATCGGAAGCACGTTGCGCCGCCGCCGGACAGAAGCGTGAAGGTGAAATTGATATCGGATATAATATTATCAGATACTTTCTCTAAACCCCCTTAATAGCCTCACCACACACAAGTTCGAACCCCACCCGTTACACTATTGTCGTACCCACTCAGCACAAGCTTTTCGCTTATTTAGACGGGAGAGGAGAATATTATAAGTTAAGTTCAGCTTTGCTAATATTCTTTATAAAAAAAAAAAGACGTGTGGCACTCGGGGACTGCCGCGGTAAAGCTATTGCATAGCATTTTTTATCAACGCCATCTAGCAGTGAGAGGAGTCCCGTGTCAGGTTATTTTCGTTACGGAATTTCTGGATTCGGTCTCCACGCTAGCCCGCGATAGAAGCTATGCAGTAGCTTAAAAATTACATACCTTCCTATTACCGCACGCCTAAGCTCGAATGAAAGCATTCATCTATCACGCGTGTGGGTAAGCGTGTGAAATCACGCGGCAATTAGTTGATTATAATAATAAATAACATAATTTTATAATTACTATCGCTGGATTACCGATAAAGCTGTCAAAGGTTGGACTTGGAAGTTCAATAGAGCAATGTTTGTATTGTACACTCATAAATGATTCCACTGTCATATCTCTTCACCTGATATCACCGTGTTGGACCTGACCTCGATCATTTAGAGACACTTATAACTTGACGATAGATAAATTTAATATTTAATTACTAGAGAAGATATGGTCTACGTGATATACCTTTATAGTCTATACTAGCGGACGCCCGCGACTTTGTCTGCGTCTTCAATTCACAATTGACAGTTCCTAAATCCCTACAGTTTAGGTGGGTAGTCATTACTTGGTACCTAGTCATCATTGTCTATTCATAATCAACCTCCAAAATTTAGATGGGCAGTACCCCTGCAGCATCGGGATTTTTTCTTCTTAATTCCGAAATCCGAAGTTTTTATGGGACTATGACGCAAAGTTTTTGTATCGATTAAAAAAGAATTCACGCAATATATCTATCTATATGTATTGGTATTTACCTGAAACGCCATAGTGTTGAACACGGTGAGTAATATACGCAGCGGTAGTCTCGCTTTGTACGACTTGTGTGCCCAGAGCCGGTGCGCGCCCGCCGTGATACCAAGCCCGGAAGCCACATAAAGCAACACCGCTGTAAATTAAAAAAGACGTGTTTATTTTTTAGTTCGTGGCTGAAAGGATAGGCGTATGCTGTGATGCAGGTAGTGAGGTAGGGCGGAGCAGATTTTGTAACGCGTGAACATTCTCAGAACTGGGTATGCTGCCGCGCAGGCACGTGACATCAGACATGTGACTATACCCTGCTCAGCGCAGACACTTCTTTGCAGTGCCGGTAATGTCATCCACAATTTCACGTGTAAACCTCTAATTTCATGCATGAAATTACTGCGTGCACCATGAAATTAGAAGTTTAAACGTGAAATTGTTGATGAAATTAATGTCATGAAACTAATTTCATGACACTAATTTCGCAGTGTAAATTCGGCTTTACACCAGCCCGAAACAACCAACGGCGAACGGCCGAAGGAAGACCGGAAGTCCGGAAATTTACTACGTTACAAGAGTTAAAATATTTTTAAATGTTTATTAAAGCTCCCAAATTCCCCCATCGCAAACCCGGATGATACCTAATCATTTTTTAACGCTACACGCTTAGAGCAGTTAAATTGTGGTTTTTACACAATTTATGAAAATTATTATCTAGCTTTTATATTCTCCAAACATTCCGGGTTTACAACCCCGAAATTTGAACTTAATTGAATGTATGGCCTCTTAAAACATTTTTCATAATATCAGGTTTTCTTATAGCGCCAAACACAAGCCGAGACTAAAACACCATCCTAATTAGCTGACAGATGAACTAACTGTAGTAATTTCTATCAATATGGGCAATCTCTACCTCAGACCTCTGGATATCATCATCATCGTCAGCTCAACCCCTTGCCGGTGCACTAAAGAGCACAGATCTCCTGTCAGAATGTGAAGGGATCCAATCAATGCCTGCCACTTTCTGGCTGTATTCGTTCCATCTAGCCAGGGGGCGCCCTACACACGTTTGCCGAGACGCCGTCTCCACTCGAGGACCTTTCGAGTTAAGACTCCAGTGGTCATTGGTCCTCCCCACTGCCAATTCAACCTACTAGCTTTGAGAGCTTAGCTCTTGCGACTTGGCTGAGATCTACAGACTGCATTCTCTAGAGAGAGAATGCAGTCTGTAGAATGTAGCAGAGGCTCAGACTTAAAACAGAATTAAAACGAGACAGATTCATGTCGGGGACATAAGTGTTTCTCGTTTTAACTCTATCTCAAGTCTGGAGCTAAGTCAGAGCATGCTTTATAAATCTTCGCTTTAAACTTTATGGACTAGTCTCATGGTAAGTGTCCACGTTACAGCACCTCTTTTCACTCCTTTCAGCACATCTTTAGTAAGACGTATAGATCTACTTTATTTTAAGTAAATATATAAATACTCACTGAATATTCGCGTAGTCCACATCGCTTGTGTCAGGAATAGGTAGGCTCCATAAACTCCTCCCAAATGGAGGAGCACAAAGAGTATGACATTCCTCCAGACTATCTTCCACTCTCGTTTCTCAGCAGAGGGCGGGACGAGAGGCGGTGGCGTGGCGTCTTTGTTCAAGTCCGACTCATATAGCACCCACGACCCCTGTTGCTGGCCTTGAGGCGGCATTTTGCTCTGAATGAACAGCAAAAAAAAAGGTAATTATTAAAATGAAAGATAATTTATAGTCAGCATATGTTGCGACACCCCATACATCCAAATCTGTTCAGAAATTTAAAAGTTTCCCACACCGGGAAACGCAGTGTTGGCACCCCACACTAGGTCGACCGACGACATCAATCATAAAAAAAGTTATCATGGAATCTTACTTATTCAGTGAAATAAAAAACTCACATACACACATACAAGGACCCTGAAAACATTACACTCCTTTTTTTGAGCAGTCGTATAATTCGACATTTATTTAGCTTTCGCCCGCGCTTTCGTTTTTTTTTTGTTAGTTCCGCGATAAAAACCATATGTCACTCTCCAGGGGCCCAAGTCTGCTATTGCAATTGTAGTTACATTGTCTATCAATGACATGACAATTGTTATTTTTAGCAATTGTCATGTCATTGATAGACAATTGAACCCCTGGGCCCCAAGTCAAATTGCTAAAAGTAGCAATTGGGATGTCATTGATAGGCAATGTAACTGTAATGTAACTACAAATTCCAATAGCAGACTTGGGCCCCAGGTTCTCAACATTTTTTGAATGGTGTATCCATTCAATCTTTTACCCTTTGGTATTTCAGATTAGTTTGAGATGCTATTATTTGAACTAGGAAGCTTGCATAAGTTATCATACATGGGGCGAAGATCACGTGTGAGCATTCATTAATTGAGAAAATAATATTATATTCTCAATAATTGCGGTCTTTCAACGTAAAATTCACCCATCAAAAATTTAAATTGCTCTTCTGTAATTACGTGTTAATTATAATAATAATATTATGTTTGAGATGCTCACATCAATTAGCCCGTTGATCGACGTTTTAATTTTTTTTGTTATTTTACTTATTCGGCAAATTAATAAAAAGTTAAAGAATAGCAAAAAAAAAATATAATTTTAAAGCATGGGAGTAGATAAATATTTTGAGCTAAAAAATAAGTCTACATCAGAAAATTCATCGTTGTATAATCTCGTAGCTCGAGAAACGTATTTTTTACGAAGAAATGGTGGTGAAAACAAGTTTATTTTACGGTTGGGGCGTATGAGTTTTAGAATTTAGATAGCAGCCGAGGACAATAAATTTAACCGTTTATGATTTTATATAGGAATGCGAATGCGATGCCGAATTGCGGTTATGAAGGCTTCCTTTTCCGATAAACCAAGTGATACATATAAATGCTATAAACGCATGTCTGACCGTTCCCTCAAATATGGTTGAGCGAAGCAATGGCTGGATCATGCGTCGTGCTCGTGAACGGGTGCCACCAACGGGAATGGGTCTGCTTTGTCTTCCCATGTTGACATGTGTTGGATTATATGTATTGCATTTTTGAAACTTCACTGTGGAAGCACTGTATACTTAGCTTAGTTTGGTTACTTATTGTAAAATTATTTTATTTTTTGAAAAGAGCAACTGCTAAGTTTCTTGCCGGTTTTTCTCAGTAGAATCTGCATTCCGAACCGGTGTGGTAGATTTATGACGTGTCATAAGTGCTACAAGAAATGAAATAAATAAATTTTGAATTTGAATTTGAATTTGAGCCACATGAGTAAAGACCGACTTGAGCTAGAGGTCTGTGTCTGGGATTTGAACCCCGGGCCACCCGAAACAAGGCCAAATTCCTGACCACTAGGCTTATCACCGCTGTACATATGAACATTATGTACCTACATACCTACTTATGCTAATGCTATATGTTCGCATCTATTGATCGCGGTGGCGTGATCGCGAATGGACAATCAACAATGATCACTACAATTTGCTATCAATGGAGTGATAACGGGCATCAGCTTGACCTTTTGTCTCATTTATTTGTTCTGGCATGACGTCAACATTTCACACTCGTGAAATTTTCCTAGCAAATAACATTGTTTGAAGGACATTCGAAAATATTGCATAAATTGAAAACATCTAACACTACTATTTAATGATAGTAGTGTTAGATGTCTTGTACGCATGTGTTTTTACGCACTAATAAGTTAGTAAATACACATGCGTAAATACACATGCGTAAATAGACACATACATACATAGACTGCTAAAATCAGATCCTTCCTTTTGTACATTCGGTTATAATTGTTAAATAAGTTCACATTGTTTTTCTTACTCAAAATAGGTTTGCAATAAAATTATACTAGTATGTTACAAGTTTATTTAGAAGATTGTTGTTGTTTTTAACCCCTGACGGAAAAGGGGGGTGCTATAAGTTTGACGTGTATTTCTGTGTATTTGCCTGTCGGTTCCCTCGTAGCTCGCTAACGAATGGATCGATTTTCATGTGTTTTTTTTTCGTTTGAAAGCTAATGTAATCGAGGTGGATCTTAACTGTAATTTATAAATCTGTTCAATTGTTACAAATACCGCTTTTACCCCCACCCCAAAGCCAGAAGGAAAGATCTCTATCTATATAATGTTCCACGGTAGCGCCTAACTTTTTGACGACTTCCCTGGCGCAGTGGTGAGCGCTGTGGTCTTATAACTGGGAGGTCTCGGGTTCGATTCCCGGCGGGGGCAATTTGGGAATTTGTAATTTCAGAATTGTCTCTGGTCTGATCTGGTGGGAGCCTTTGGCCGTGGTTAGTTACCACCCTACCGTCAAAGACGTGCCGCCAAGTGATTTAGCGTTCTGGCACGATGGCGTGTAGAAACAGATGAGGGTATGGGTTGACTGCTATACCCCTTCCAAGTTAGCCCGCTACCATCTTAGACTGCATCGTCACTTACCATCAGGTGAGATCGCAGTCAATGGCTATTTTGCCATCGAATAAAAATAAAAAATGAACTACTGAGCCATTGTGTAAAATGAGGCGTCAATCGATTCTTTATTATCTTTAACGAACGCAATGTTATTATGGTCCGGTTAACGTAAGCTACATTTATACGAACAAAATCGAAATGACGGATATTTAATCCAATTTCCCACTGTCGGGGAATTTTTAAATACCTTTTAACGTAATTATTTAATCAAACAATGCCCGTTTTTAGGGTTCCGTAGCAAAACTACAAGGAACCCTTGTAGTTTCGCAAAGTCCGTCCGTCTGTACGCAGCTTAGCGCAGAGACTATTTGTGCTAATTGATAAAAGAGCTGTAATTTGGCTAGGTTATACATATTATTAATTATGCCAACATAGTTGCACAATAATATCTTCAAAAATCTATTGTTTTGGGTACCTCCCCTACACGTAAAGGGGAGGTGGAATGATATTTTTTTATTTTATTCGTCTATTTCATTGTGTGGGGTTACGTTGGAAAGATCTTTCAAAAGTATTGAAGGTGAACATTTTTTCGAGTTAGAGGACCCTTTGCAAAATATTAAGCCTTAAAGTGAAAATTTTTGATCGAGTAGGTAGGGCGTCCCAACTCCCATCCCCTCTAAAAACTAAACTATTGATTTTAGATATTTGAAAAATGTTCACGATAGTATAAAGAAGTTAAAAGGGTAAGTAGTCTTTTCAAGCTAAGATTAATGGTCAACAAACATTTAAAAGGAAAAAATTTCATAGTAGGTAAATGACTTGAATAAGCAGCGTTATTTTGCAGAATTCTGATAATCAAGAACAAACTACATTTTTATACTACTGAGTACTGACTAGCTTTTGTTCGCGGCTTTGCTCACGTTAAGTTCGATTTTTCAAACCCCTATTTTACCCCCTTAGGGGTTGAATTTTCAAAAATCAAAGTGTGCGCCTACGTCATAAAAGGAACCAACTGTAAAAATTTCAAGTTTCTCACTTCAGTAGTTTAGGCTGTGCGTTGATATCTCAGTCAGTCAGTCAGTCAGTCAGGAACTTTGAATTTTATATACAATAGAAGATGAAGACGCTGCAGTATACGGCAAGTTGTACCTTGAGGTTTTGCTATAAATTTATAACTAGGCGCATTATTACTTTGTGATGCAGTTTTAAAATGAAAAAATTAAAAAAAATTTAATGAGAAGTTACATTGTTACATGAAAAGTATACGCATAAGTGACAGGCAATTACGGAACCCTACACTGAGCGTGGCCTGACATACAATTGGCCATTTCGCTAGTTTGCGAGAACAGTGGCGGAACTAAAAAAATTAATGGTTTTAGAGAATGACGTTTTGAAATTTCTTGATTAATGTTTTTTATTAATGTTTTTGTGCATGCTTCAAAAAGTATATTATTAGGATTTGACTTTACTGATGTCGGTGTTTTCATTTCTATTTACTACAAAATATCAAAGATTTATGAGCGTTTGGCATACCTACTTAGTTCAGTGTGATGGAATTTTGAGTTACGTCGATATTCTCGCAAACCCGCGATTTATTATAAAATAAGTACCAACTGATTTTTGCTGGGGTTAAGTACCTAACTAAATTATTATATACGTTTTTAATATATACAAACAAAAAAGTTTCATCTCGATCGGTCCAGAGGTTTTTGCTTGAAAGCCCATTGTCACAAATAAGCTTCTAAGCTTGTATTATTGGCATGTAGCCAACTAAATGCTCGAAGCAAATAAGATAGTAAACATGATCTATACCTTCTATAGCTAATAGCAGGTAGTCATACAATTACATAAAAAACAGGTATATCTTTTCTCAATTAATATCAATAATAGGTACCTAAGAATAATATTATATTTTCATGAATATCTACAGTCTACACTCATTATTATATATTTAATACTTTTTCAAGCAATTTTATTAATTTTGGTTAATATGTACATAGTACATACCTATGTACTTATGTAGATAATAATTGTGAAGGTTATTGCAAAATAACTTTTTAAAATGAAAAATATACTCAAATGTACCTACGGATTATCAAAATTCAAATTATTTTGTTCATTAATTTATAACCTACAGTCTTTAAGCTTATACTTAATATTATATTATGCAAATCAGTTGAAAAGTTATGCAGTTGCGACGAAACTAACATCACATCTGAGAAGTAAATATTGTCATAAAATCGCAAAATTTGCCGCCATGTTAGCGAAACCCCGATATTTACGATAGCGAATTACGATGATTATCATTTAAGAAATAAACTTTTGTTAGTTAAAAACACTTTTTTTTTAATTTTGTATAACTTACCTAAAGCTAACTGGTGTAATTGAACATTATGAAACATTATGAAATAGCAAAATCCAAGTGAATTATTTTAAGGCATCGGCGCTATAAATTATTTTAATTTGCATGCGCAATTATTTAATTTGGTTGTTTCAATGCAATCTGACACATCTTAACCCAAATTCACAATAAAATATTTGAATTATAATGATACATAATAATTATTTTTTTTATAATAATCTTAAATCACGCAACAACTGAGCGACGTATTAAAGTGATGCAGTTTTGCATGAGTAATAGGTATAGTTGTGGACCTGCAGCGTTAGCATGGGGAAGAGATAAAAGTTTTATCCCCCGATTTTATCCACTGACAAGGGATAAAATTATCTTCTCCCTATGCTAAAGCATGGCGACAGGGAAAAGGAAAAGTATATTCCTCTAAGAATATCCACTGTGGATATTATTTCCACCGTTTTGCTCATGCTCGACAAATGGATAAAACTGAGCGAGGCGAAAACATTTTATCCTTTCCCCGGGGATAAAATTTCTCACTCCCATGCTAGCTATGCTGGTGAGAAACAAAAGGATCAAAAGAAGCCGATCCTTTTTATCCCACAATTAACAAAGGGCTCTCAAGGGATTTTTAAAAACTTCACAAAGTCGAGGAAAAAAATTAATTCTAATAAGAATAGATAATTTCACCTTACTCACTTTCAAGGGATGCTGGAAGAAATTTCTTTTTTTAGAGATAATCTTCACCTATGTATGTCTACTTCTTCTAATATATTTTTTGTCTTATAATTCTTTATATTATGTAAATAAAAATAAAAATGAAATAAAATATGTACATAAAATAAACCGAAAATAATAATTAATCCGATTTATCCGAAAATATAGTTAGTCATAAGACGTGAATAAAAACTTTTTTCGCTTTAACTTAATGGAACAATTAGTGATCGCAACTAACCTAAATAACAATAAACTTAAAAAAAAACAAGAAAAATAAAAACAAATCTCTATAAACTTATCCTACTTAATACTAACTTAACTACGAAGACATCAGTCACTGACGGCAAGCAGTGACCATATCGCACACCCTACTTGTATGTAAAGGTTTCATTCTAAGTGCTACGAAGCGAAACACTTTTCACTCACCTTTCAGGGAAGTACTGGAACTTATTCACCGAAGAGGTTTATTAAGTAAGCACTTAGTGGGCAGCGATCGGATTTAGACTTGAGAGGAGACTGCAAGGGGAAATTTGTTTACCCGGATTATATATCTGCTATGTTATTATAAGCCACAGTTTGACGCGCTATCAACTATCTACGTGTGACACACTGACTGCGTAGCTGGTCGGACTCTCGAAGATTACGGTCGCCGATTGAAATCACTGAACCGAACGGCGGAATTGAGAAAAATAAGATGACTGTAGTGTTGTTACGGCCGAGAATTGCCTCTTAAGCTGAATTATATGGACCGCATTATCACATTACGAGAGTTTTAACATGGTCAAGAAGTCGGTAACACTATTTTCAAAACCCCGTCGAAAAATAAGTCGAAAATTCTTTAAGGGAATTAGTGGCTGTTAACAATTATCTATACTTATATATAAAATTCAAAGTCCTGACTGACTGACTAACTAACTGAGATATGACAGCCTAAACTACTGAAGTTAAAAACTTGAAATTTTTACAGTTGGTTTCTTTTATGACGTAGGCGCACACTAAGAAAGGATTATTGGAAATTCCACCCCTAAGGGGTTTAAATAGGGGATGGAAGTTTATATGAAACTCCGTCATTTTTCAAGCTGTTTCCATCAAAGTTGATATCTGAGCTTTCAGTTAAAAATAAAGAAGTACGTGTCACAGTTTTTGAAAATTCCACCCCAAAACCTAATTCCACGCGGACGAAGTCGCGGGGGCAGAAGCTAGTACAATTATATTAAGCTTGGTACCTTTACTAATATTATAAATGCGAAAGTGTGTTTGTTCGTTGGTTTGCCCTTCAATAACGCTGCAACAGAGCTACGGATCGACGTGATTTTTTGCATGGGTATAGTTGAAGACCTGGAGAGTGAAATAGGCTAAAACTATAAATACACGCGGGCGAAGTCGCGGGCATCAGCTAGTGCGTTATATAAAAAAGATTAAGAAATAAAATGTAAGGAAACTGATTATTTGCTGTGTATTTGATATAAATATGGGTACTTTTTCTGAAAAAAATTACGCGAATGCACAAGATGGCGGAGAAACTTTATCACCTATCGTATCCTTTAATTAGGTAATAGGTATGCGAGATCGGTCCAGTCAAAATATTATTTAAAAAAAATGGCGGTAAATTATTTCTATTGCGTCAACAATTATTATAATTACTTATTGTTATTGTTATATGTTATCGCTATGACAATTTTAAAAGGTTTACCTACATCTTACTTCCATGCCTAAATAAAAAATCTAGTGACAAAGATTATTTTGAACTTTGCTCTCCGCTGCACAAAAACTTTTTGCTTCTCATAAAATGTTAGAAAAAAACGACACAAAAAACATATCTAACCTTCATATGACATTGACACATGAATAGAGTAGTTAGGCACCCGTCCACGTCAAGTTGGCCGCTACCTCACCCCGCGCTTCCCCGCACCGCACCTCAAGGCAGACTAAGTACAGATAGCAACGTACTGCTCGCGATTGTCACTACCAAATTTTGTCAAAGTTTTGTTATTGTTACATTTTGAATGTTTTTGTTCTAACTTTAAATTAGTTAAGTATTTATTTTTGTTTAGTGGTTCCCAGGTGGTCCCATAGCCATCAGGTCAGGATCTGATGATGGAATCCTGGAGAAATCGAGGGAACTCTTCAAATTTTATAGGCACAATTAATATACTTTGTTGTGGCGTTTGAAGTCGGTTTTGTAAAAAGAATTTTTACGTGTTTTATTAGACTTATTTGAAATTATTATAAGGCTAATTGTAGCTTGGCAGGCTTTGATTAATATATAATCGTCTATGTATAATCAAAGCCTACCAAGTATAGCAAATGTATGCTACGACAGTAGAACGTCGTAGCATTCAGATTGGCATTTTCTGGTTTGGCAAGATAATTTTGCTTGTTGTTGTGTCGCATGTGGTTGTGTAACGCATGGGTTCTATCCAAGATACTTAAAATAAAAAAAAGACGTGTGGCACTCGGGGACTGCCGCGGTAAAGCTATTGCATAGCATTTTTTATCAACGCCATCTAGCGGTGAGAGGAGTCCCGTGTCAGGTTATTTTCGTTACGGAATTTCTGGATTCGGTCTCCACGCTCAAGGCCCGCGATAGAAGCTATGCAATAGCTTAGTAAATTTTGTAAGAGGCAGTTATTGCGAATTCACATGAATTCACTAACAGAATCTTCAATTGTATCTATTTACATAAATCTCTGCTTCAATTCAAAACTACCATAGACCAAAATTACACTTTTTTATAGAAGAGCTAATAAAATAAAAATAAACTATTTTTTGTCTACTGCTTTCTTATTTTATTTTAAATAACAAATATAAAAATATGAAGGACTAGTTAATGCCCGCGGCTTCGGTCGCGTGGATTTAGTTTTTAAAATCCCGCGAGAACTCTTTCTTTAGTTGTCCGACATAAAAAGTGGCCAATGTCACTCTCCCGCTCCTAAACTATGCCCATGCAAAAATCACTTTGATCCGTTGCTTTTTTGCGGCGTCATTGATGGACAAACCAACTACAATGTATAAAAATAACTTCAGTTTGTACACGTAAGTAGATATGTCGAAGTTGGGCGGGCCTAAATATAAATAAACGATGAAACCGATGCGCGACGCTAGCGATTGAACCGTTCATATGAAAGGCACAAAGCTAGTTTGCAGCACAGACAGGGGCAATTTACTACTAAACGCCTAATTCCCGCATAATTCTTAATACCTACAGTCGAAGTTGCGTGATTTAGCAGATTGATGTTTTAAAACCTATAAAACGTTTGAAAATGACATAGTTTTTCGACGACCTCCCTGGCGCAGTGGTGAGCTCTGTGATCTTATAACTGGGAGGTCTCGGATTCAATTCCTGGCGGGGGCAATTTTGGAATTTATAATTTCTAAATTGTCTCTGGTCTGGTCTGGTCGGAAACTTTGGCCGTGGCTAGTTACCACCCTACTGCTAAAGACGTGCCGCCAAGCGATTAGGGATATGTGTACACTGCCCGCAACCATCTTAGACTCCATCGTCACTTACCATCAGGTGAGATTGTCAAGGACTATCTTGTCATCGAATAAAAAAAAGAGTAGGTACCTAACCAAGATCAAGTTACCTATGACATGAAAATTAATACACTCGTATACCAACCTTCGAAATAAGACGCACTTTAATACCTACACGACACTTCCTAACACCACTTCAAACAGCGATATAATTATAATAATAATAAAGCGTACTTGCACGAAAACTGCGTACCTGTTCGTCGAACGACAAGACTCAAATGTTGTAATCCAGCGAAAATAGTACAGGTCACTCGCAGGTAGCTCATTAGCGATTCATTAACAAAATGCGAATTTTCGTGAGGAATTCAATACACTTTACTTCTATCGTTTTTAGGGTTCCGTACCTGAAGGGTAACTAACGGAACCCTATTACTAAGCCTTCACTGTCTATCCGTACTTATGTCTGTCAGCGGGCTGTATCTCATGATCCGTAATAGGTACCTACACATCTACATTTCACAGATGTGTATTTCTATTGCCGCTATAACAACAAATAATAAAAATTAAAAAAAATATAAAGTACCTATACCGTACTTTGTAGGATGGTACGGAACCCTGCTTGTGCAAGTCCGACTCGCACTTGGCCGGTTTTTTTTAACTTTCGTCTGGTGAAGCTTCGGCGGTGGATAGTTACCACCCTACTGTCAACAACTTGCCACCTAGCGATTAAGCGTTCCGTTCCGACTGGCTTTATTACACACGAGGCTAACATTCATCATCAAATAAAAATAAAATCAAATGATTTTGAAGATTGCGCGAATTTGCATATATGTATAATTATATATAAAATTCAAAGTCCTGACTGATTGACTGACTGACTGACTGGCTGACAGACTGAGATATCAACGCACAGCCTAAACTACTGAAGTTAGAAACTTGAAATTTTTACAGTTGGTTCCTTTTATGACGCAGGCGCACACTAAGAAAGGATTATTGGAAATTCCACCCCTAAGGGGTTTAAATAGGGGATGGAAGTTTATATGAAACTCCGTCATTTTTCAAGCTGTTTCCATCAAAGTTGGTATTTGAGCTTTCATTTAAAAATAAAAAAGTACGTGTGTCACAGTTTTTGAAAATTCCACCCCAAAATCTAATTCCACGCGGACGAAGTCGCGGTGGCAAAAGCTAGTAGGTATTCTATATTTGAAAAAGTTTTTATTCGAATTTGTATTGTGTAGGTACGTTGTTGCAAGCTACTAGCGAAGGCGAAAGTAGGATTTGGATTCAATTTGCATACTTACCCATCTTAAATGTCTCCAAAGAATTTATATTATAATGGGTTTAGTTGAGATAGAAGAAATAAAACACAGAAAAATGCTTGTGCACGATTGTTCGTTACTCAGACCTAAATAAAAAATCTATCTCTGTCTATCTTGAGCTGTTTCATTGTCTCTTTGGTCTAGTAGTTAGCATGAGCGACTACGGATGACGAGGTCCCGGGTTCGATTCAAAAAACGTATTGGGTCGGGCCAAAAACGTATTGGGTTTTTCTGTCAAGTAATTCTCAGTACTGGCCCGGAGTGAGGAAGTTGGCGGTGAGTCACCCCCGTGCCTCGGAGAGCACGTAAAGCCATTGGTCCTGCGTCTGATCTCTCCGGTCGTATCGGGTTTCCGTCCCATCGGACTATGAGAGTGAGGGAATAGAGGGTGCACCTATGTTTGTGCACACACTTGTGCACCATAATGTCTCCCGCGCAGATTGCTAATTTCTCAGGAGGTTGGCAGCCGTGACTGACTGTCTTGGGTAATACATATCCAATCCTTCCCCGCTATATGCATGACGTCATCATCTAACTTTCCACGCAAAGTCTGCAGAAACTAGCCATTTTGTGGTTTGATGGATCCACCTCTTATCTTTGTATCCTATTAATCCTATTATCCTATTACCTATTATCCTCTTGGAACTAATTTGGCTGAAATTTAGCACAGAGATAGATTATAGTCTGGAATAGGACATAGACTACTTTAGCCCGGGAAATAAGAGAGTTCTCGCGGGAATAAAAACCTCAATCCACGAACGAAGTCGCGGAAATCATCTATATCTTCTGCCCACTTCCATTTCTGTATTAGAATATACCCACTGAAGAACATCTGTTAACTTGGTTTTGTTTCTTATCTTTCGAATACTTAGTATGCCCGCCTGAAACAGTTTCCAAGGATTCCTTTACTATCGAGGATCTCTTCAAGGGGAAAGGCATTATTCAGATCGCTTAAATCCTCTTTAAACGTTACCTTTTGAAATCGTCGTCGCCTCAATCGCTGCATGTCCTTGAAGTGGTGGAGAATTCCTTAATCTTGTCGTAGACAAATTACTTTGTCTACAATCAACGGGCTAAGGTCGAAAGTTCAACATCCAACAAATTGAGTTATTGTTGCATAAAAATTGTTAATCGCCCGCGACTTCGCGTCTGCATGGCGTTTTTTATTAAATAGGTAGGTATACCTATAGACTAACGCTTGACTGCAATCTCACCTTATGGTAAGTGAGGATGCAGCCTAATATGGTGCTATATGCGCTTGCCTAGAAGGTGCCTCTTCACTCTTGATTTAAAGACACCCACATTATAGTTAGCTGGAAAAACGGAAGTCATAAGTGCGTTCCAAATTCTTACGGTGCGTATTAGGAACGAGAAAACAAAGCGCTTAGTGCGAGATCGTGGAATTTCAACCACGTAGCGGTGCAGATTAACACACAGGCTACTTTTTATCTCGAAAAATAAAAGAGTTCCCGCCAGAATTAAAAAACCTTAATCCACGCGAACGAAGTCGCGGGCATCCACTAGTATTATTGAATTAATGCTGTGAACGTGGTATGTAAATATTAACGATTAAAAGTTAAAACAGATAAAGCAATTTGGAGGAAGTGGTCCTAAATCCGTGCAAAAAGTTATATTAGATTACTAGAAGAAGTGGTTCCCCTCTTTATGTCTACAAAGTATAGGAATAGTCCAATTTGCGATCAGGAGACTATATTGTAAGCATCAATTGTAAAATGGCCTATATCCGTTGGCCAATAGAACGCAAGTACTACCGCAAAATTTAAACGGTTTGGCACATGCTGAAATCGCCAATGTACAATACTATACACAATTTTTTATAAGCACTAGAGATCTGCCCCGGATTGGCTCGAGTGGAGTTTTTGAAAATATACGAGTCGGTGGAATTACCAAAAATCCTGAAATACGTGTTTCTTCATTTTGAATTTAAAGCCCTTGTACCAAGTGTCATGGTTATAAATCGTAAAATTCATACAACACACAGACTGTCATACAAAATTTGTCCCCTATTCAACGCTCTTGGGGGTGGAATTTCTAAAAAATATTTCTTAGAGGGTGCCTACGTCATAAAAAGTACTGCCTCGATGGTCACGTTGGTTGGCTTTGATTCCCGGGTCGGGCCATAAAATGTACCTATTGGGTTTTTCTGACTCAGTACTAGACCGGAGTTAGTAAGTTGACGGTAAGTCGCCCCCGTGCCTCGGAGAGCACGTAAAGCTGTCGATCCTGCGCCTGATCTCTTTCCAGTCGTGTCGGATTTCCGTCCCATCGAACTATGAGAGTAAAGGAATAGAGAGTGCACTTGTGCTTGCGCAGATACTTGTGCACTATAATATCTCCCGCGCAGATGGTTAATCTCTGTGGAAATTGGCCGCCGCCCGTGGCCGGATTCGGTTGGGAGGACATTATTATTTTTCTCGTAGAATACTATACATTATGATAAACAAATCCAAGATGACCGCCACAAATGACAAATTTCAATTTACACTTGTCCATTTGTACTACTGCACCCATATACGTAATAATGGAACAAATTGGTTTACTACATTTGATTGTTTTTTGGAGCAAGAAATAGATGGCGCTGTAGTACTTTAAATTGCACTTCGCTCAACTTAAACTCAATGTATGATATTGTAATATTCTGTTCCCTTGACAGTTTTATTTTATACTCGTCGCCATTTGTAGTGTTTCGATCAAATGAAACACAATTTTTGTATGTGATACTCTTGTAGTATCATAAATATAATAATAATAGCTAGTAATATAATATTACTAATTTACTTTTATTGTATGAAATATTAATATTAATATAATATTAATAAATAATAAATATAAAGTAAGTATAAATAATAAAAAATTAAATGAAACTAAATATAAATTAAATTGTGCACTATAATATCTCCCGCGCAGATGGCTAATCTCTGTGGAGATTGGCCACCGTGGCCGGATTCGGCCGAAAGGACATTTAAAAATATATATTTTAAATTCTGCTGAGATCTCATAGCAAATTCAACACAGTATTTTCAACAATTAAATCGTTAGATTATTATATTACATATATACTATACTATATATATATATTGTTATACTATAACTAAGTATAACAATGTAATTTATATTGTTTACTAGCGGATCCGAGTTCCGACAGACGTTGTCCTGTCTTAAGTTTTTTTACATCCTCTTTGACGAAATTGGCAGCACGCATTCTGTCAATGTTATGTCAAACGCCATAAGGTTACATCAAAAAAGTTTGAATTGTAAAAGCGGTTACATTAGAAATAATTTAATATGGTGGTTAATATTTCTTAAATTTTCTAATTTTCCGCGCAATTTTCTTAATTTTTTCTTTCATAAGAACCTTCTCCTGACAATAACAAACACAATAAAAAAAGAATTAGCGAAATCGGTCCAGCCGTTCACGCGTGATGCGCTTACCAACACATTAAGCGATTCATTTTTATATATTAAGATTACATCATCTAGTCGACTGCTGAATACCCATTGCAACCATAGAACTTTGTCATTAGCGAAATTATTATTTTGCGTAATAGCTTGTAATGTATTTTAGACATTCTTTGAATTTGTGTTACATTCTTATTACATTAGACGATTGTAATTTACTGTAATTATTAAATAAAATAATCTGCGTGTGACACTGTAGAGTCTATTAGCAATTTGCGTTGTCTAGGGCCCAAGGAACATAAAATGCTCAAATGCAACTAACATTTGAGCATTCTGCGTTCCTGTCTGTCCGTCTAACTAATAGTGTTTTTATTTTATAATTTTTTGATTTGTTCTTCAATCACATAACAACGGAGCGGCAGATCGAGTTGATACTTTGCATAGATATAATCAAGGACTTGGAGAGTGACATAGACTTCCGTTTATTCCGGAAAAACAGAGGGTTCCTGCGGGATTTTTAAAAACCTAACTAAACTAATTTCACCCGAACGAAATCGCGGCCGAAACCTAGAAATAACATAAACCTAACGAACTACCTAATTTGAGTGTGTACGTTATCTTAGTAGGAGCGTTCTAATTGAACAACGGAAACTTTCGTCTTCAGAGAAAAGTATCGTTTGCAATCACGTGAGAACCATAAACATGAAATATTGTATCACGGAATCAAAGTTCGTCGGTTATCAGAGAAAAGTGGTCAAAGGTGAAGATTTAATGCGTAAGAGATATTTGTTGCATGCTTATAACTTATACCTAAAACTTAATTACAAATTACTAGCTTTTAATAATAATGATGAAAATAGCGGCCTTATTATGTATCTACTTGGTAATTTGGTAAAATTAATTAATTAGCGTAACCAAAGACCCGGCTAGTCAGAGCGCTTGTGTTTCCCATATTCCTCTACGCTTCGGAAACGTGGACCCGGAAAAGTGAGAAAAAGAGAATAGTCGCTTTCGAGATGTGGTGATGGAGAATAATGTTAAGAATGTCCTGGAATTAATTCCGGGCGAACAAGTCCATTCTCGAAGAACTGGCATCAAGCAGTGGCTGTCCTCTATTGTTCAGGTTCGCATTCTCACTTTCTTTGGTCACGTATGAAGACGTAATGATGACTCAATTGAACGTCTACAGGTCCAAGGTAGAATAGAGGGCAGGAGTACGTGGCAGATCGCCCATGAGATAGACGGGCCAAGTGAGGGCTGCGGTAGATGTCCCGTTGTATGGCCTCCCTCGCCTCCTCTTTTGGCGGGAGGTTTCGGGTTCGATTCCCGGCGGGGGCAATTTGGAAAATAATTTCTGAATTGAGGCGCCTAACCTAAGTGACCACCACGACCGCTCTGTCAAGAATGTAACAGCTGAGAACAAGAATTTTGCAAAATTGATTTGATTGAATGATCGAGCACTAACTTACAAAATTCATATCAATAAAGCATTTATCCGCTAATCACTGTTCTGTGTATAGCCTACCAGTAATTTCTGTTACCGGAGGAAAAACCTATTTACAAAAAAAAACCGAAAGGCAAACCAAAACTGACGAAGAAATTACCTCTGAAACATGTTTACAATTTATTAGGTTTGACTAGTTTTAAAACATATTTAAAATAACAAACGTTTTTTTATGGTGCGCTCTAGACATAAACTCTTTAATTTTAATTTGCATAATTTTGTAAATCTGGTAATACCGGTAAATTATATGAATGTATTTCGGTCTGAATTGCAATTATAGGATTATCACCGCACAGCTCAAATCAATGGACTGATCGTTAAGAAAGGATTCTAAATATTTAACCCCTATATGAGGGTAAAATAGAGGTTTGCGAAATCGAAACTGTAAACACCTAATAAGTATATATTTATTGGCTTTGCTTTTATTTTTTTTTTAATTTTTAATTCGATGACAAGATAGCCCTATTACGCAATTAACTATTTTACTAATTAATTAACGCATTCATAGGTAATTATTATTGTTTCTGCGACGTGACTAGCATCTCGTAGCTATTCTAACATAAACTGTTTTGTTTCTTTCATATCGTCATGTGATAATGATTTGAAATGATAATATGTAATAATAAATTATTATTGATATTTATTGTGCAACTAGACGATGCCCGCGACTTCGTCCGCGTGGATCAAGGTTTTTCAATTCCCATGGGAACTCTGTGATTTTCCGGGATAAAATGTAGCCTATGTTTTAATCCTGGGTATGAGCTATCTTCATTCCAAATTTCAGTCAAATCGGTTCATTCGTTGTGACGTGAAGGAGTAACAAACATACACACACACACACACACACACACACACAACACACACACACACACACACACACACACACACACACACACACACACACACACACACACACACACACACACACACACACACACACTCAAACTTTCGCCTTTATAATATTAGTGTGTATGTAACTTCGCCAACATATACCTACCTATCCTATTAGCCTATTAATATTATAAATGCGAAAGTTTGAATGGATGGATGTATGGATGTTTGTTACTCAATCACGCCGGAACGACTAAACCGATTTAGCTGTATGGCATAGAGATAGATTATTACGAGTACTTATAGTCGGAATAACACATAGGCTAATAAGAGTTCCTGCGGAATCGAAAAACCTCAATCCACGCGTATGAAGTCGCGGATATCAGCTATTATCATTATCAATTTAAAAAATCTTTCTCATTCGCAAAAATTTATGACTTTTTGTTTTTTAAAATCACAGAAAATACTGTTTATTTGAAAATTTTATTTCACATTATTTAATTTAAGCGCGCTACGAGCATCATAACTCAGAAAACCCGCTAACTTTTTATTTACCCTTTTGTCGTAATTGGTTTTGGAATCCTGCCTTTGTATATTCGCTTCGCTTGGAAAATCTTTATATACTTAGGTAATTAATGAAAATAATAATTGTTATGTATCAAATAAGGAGGAGGTTCTTAATTCGTCGGAATTTTTTTTTTTTAAATTTTTTATGTATGTTCCCCGATTACTCGAAGACTTATACTAGTATACTTCCCAGCTGGTCCCACAGTCATCAGGTCAGGATCTGATGATGGGATCCTGGAGAAATCGAGGTAACTCTTCAAATTTTATTGATATACTTTGTAGTGGATGGCGTTTAAAGTCAGTTTTGTAAAAATAATTTTTACCTTTATATTATTTTATCATGAATAGGTAGGTATTTGCAGTCGGAATAATTAAGTTTAAGTAACTAATGTTAGTGTCAATGATTATTTTAAACAATTTACATATGTTAAACAGTTACATCACCGTATGTAATTAAATATTAGGCTTCTCTTAACTTGGTTTGTTTTGGTTTGATTTGGTTATTCCTTAACTAACCAATTCAATTGTTATTTTTTTTTATATGTATAGCGAGCAAGAAAGCAGGCGTGTCACCTGATGTTAAGTGATTTCCGCCGCCTATGCACACATGTAACACCAGAGACACCACCAATGCGTTGCTGGCTTTTCAGAAATTTGTTGGTACGCCCCTTAAATAACTTAATGGAGTAACTACTCCAGTTGGAGTAACTACTTAATTTAATTAATATAAATTCAAACGGAAATCAAAAACAATACTCTTAATTAATATAAATTAAATTATACAGATTAAAAATTTACGATTTAAATTTTATGTATTAACAACAACTATACACGCATTATCGCAAGCAAAACTTCGTCTTATTTGTTAAATAAGCATTGAAAAAAAAAGAACAATTCTTAGTATAAACTATGTAGTACTAGGACTGCTGGCATATACCTACGAGTACATAAGTCGTACATAATTATTTAATTGAACACATTAAAGTAGATGAGATGTAATTATCAAAATCAATTATCTAGACATTAAGTATAGTCAATTATAATCGATGATTGTCCCGACCTACAGCAATGTTAACTTACTGTACCTACTCACAATCCAAATACAATACTCACTTTCAAGAGAAGCTGAAAAAAAAATCTTTTTTTAGAGATAAGCTTCACGTATATCTACTTCTTCTAATATATGTTTTTGACTTGTAATCCTATTATATCCTATTATCCTGTTATTATTATATATTATAATATTATAAATGCGAAAGTTTGTATGTTTGTTACTCAGTCACGTCGCAACGACTGAACCGATTTGGCTGACATTTGGCACAGAGATAGATTATAGTCTGGAATAGCACAAAGGGTACTTTTTATCTCGGGAAATAAGAGAGTTCCCGCGGGAATAAATTCAAATTCAAATTCAAAATTTATTTATTTCATATAGGCCAACTTGTAGCTCTTATGACACGTCATAAATCTACCAA
This sequence comes from Hipparchia semele, assembly GCA_933228805.2. Lineage (NCBI taxonomy): Eukaryota > Metazoa > Arthropoda > Insecta > Lepidoptera > Nymphalidae > Hipparchia > Hipparchia semele. The sequence goes on along the minus strand of OW121717.1, from coordinate 3,396,059 downwards.
CCTCAATACACTACTACATCTACAATAAAAAACAATCCACGCGAACGAAGTTGCAGGTATCATACATCATATAGGTACAAGTACATAAAAAATAAAAATAAATAAAATGCCTATCTTATTGCAGAAGAGCCAATGATACTGAAAGCCCTATCATAGAGTGATCAAATTGTTTTATAAAAAAGTTTATGAGTGAACAGACTGTGTTTCAATTGTAAACGTCAATTCTTGTGTGTAGCAATAAAGAATTTTCTATCCATATGTCTATTTGATAGTTAAAAATTATACAAATAAAATAAGTTGGTATACAATTTAAAAATCCTGGAAGTTGTTCCATTGCTGTGTGAGTGATGGACAAACCAACAAAAAAGACATTTTTGCATTTACAAAATTAATTAAGATCATCGATGGTAAAGATCAATTAGGGCCGGGGCAGACACCAATCTTTTCGAAGTGGCGATCGTTGTTTTTATGATTTATTTTAGTCGCTTTTCAAAACTACCGACTTACAAAAACGCCGATCGTCGCTGCTAAAAAGCATCGTGTCTATATGGGCCGTTTGTTAGACTTGAATTACAAGCGTCTCGTTGGGTCGATTACTCTGTTTACGTCAGTTTGACGTAATTTCAGTGAAGGAGAAAGTTCGGTAAGTTCGATAACAGCAACATTAAGGAGGAGTGCGAGGTATAGTGTTACCGCGTGACCCATTTTGATCAGCGAATTTCTCCCTTTTAGCAGCGACTGTATTCGGTTTCTTGCCCTTATAATGGTCCGTGATTTTACGTCTCGCTGCGATCAACAATTTGTACTTGCAGGATAATATTATGTTGAAAGATGCTGTTTTGTTTTTTATTTCACTATTTAATATTTTTGAGGACCATTTTATTCTAAAAATTCTATTTGAAAAGATAACAAAGTTTCGCTCGCAAAAGCCAGCAATGTATCTTCTAAAGATACTGATCACTCTTTACAAAGAAAACAATAAGCTGGAACTAATACAGAATCCTCTTATGCGTTTCACTAGGTTAATTTTCTGGGTTGCGTGTAGGCTCTGAAACATTGTGGCTGAGTGACGTCTGCAGAACCCCATGGTTAAACCGAACTGCAGCAGTTGATCTATTAACGTACAACTCAAACACTGAACGAATTATGTGGCATGCAGATATCTGTTATGACGTAGGCATCACAAGAAAGGATTTGTGTAAATTCATTTTCTAAGGGGAAAAATCGACATGAACGTGAGCGAAGTCGCGGACGAAAGCTAGTTAAATTATATGTTATAATTATAAAGCATTTAAATAATTTTGATTTATTTGATTTTTATTCGACATTTAGATGGATGATTTTGGTATGATTTCGTGGCGATTTGAGAAAATTTGAGTTTTTAAACCAAATGTATATTCCCTATTGCAGCTGATGTTAAAATTTGTATTCGCAGTTAATGTGTGTGGTGGCCCTAACAGCGACATAGGGAATGGGTGCAATTTACGAGTTGTAACTATTCACTGTACGGCCCATTTAACTAACAAATTTTGCTCTGTTTCTGCGGCTACATACAGTATAATAGGTACATTTAGTTATAAGTAAAGTAAAGTAGAGTAAATCTTGAGCGCACCTTGTACAAAATAAGTTCGATCGTTATTGTGTCATGTCAGTGAAAAGTGTCATTTTCAGCCGGTTACCACCCTACTGCAAAGCCTTGCGTCAGACTAGCGGTCTAGTGCGTAGATAAAAGGTATGGGTTTAGTTTACACTGCCAATACCCCTTCCAAGTTAGCCCGCTTACCGTAAAAAGTTACACTGGAGCTATATTAACGTAGCACAAATGCAGAGCCGTTTGCAATTTTCTTAGCAATTCGTCTTCGATGTGAAATAAGAATTTGCTGATCTGACATCGTAAACAGCGATATGAAATTGTAAACCGACTAGGTACACAGCATCTAGAATCTCATGTACCATCTGACAAGAAAAGAGTTTGAAAAGTGTAACCTGACTACAAAAAATTCATAAACATAATATTCTTTAGTACCGTAAGGGAAAATTGGATACATAACATCTTTATTTTATGCCAACCGGGCTGATCAACACAGGCGTCTTCGCCCTCTGTGTTGATCGGTCTGCGATTTTTAAGTCACCCGGACGTGGATCCTTACGATAAATCAAAAATACCTCCTAAAAATCCTTACAAAAAGTGTCCACGTTTGCGCAACACTAAAGTGTTGCGCAAACGTGGACACTTTTTGCTGCCGACACGGGACACTATCACAGGACACCTGTGTGCTGTGTCCGGTGTCAGCAACCGGACACAGAATTGCCATTACCGCATACAGTTGCCGTCAACAGTCATCGGTTGCTATTTCTCCTGCAGTTCGGTGCTTGTTTTCCAAGAGTTTCTGTTGTGGGGTGTGTATCAGTTGCTTGCGACACAAGGGCTGTGACAGTGTTCAACTGTTACAAATTGTATGGTTTGTAAATGTTGCTTGTGTCTTCAACTGATATAGTACGTTTATCTCATGAAGTTACGGGCGCTTTATTTGTGGTTACGTCGTGTACATACACATTGCATAAGTGTGCGTGCCTAGGCGCCTAGGTGGGAGCGTTCAGGCGCAAGCAAGCTCTCGCTCACACTTATACAGATACGACATTGCACACACACAACCATGAGCCACGTACCGTTGTGAGTTGCAAGAATTATAACTTTTAGTGTCTCGTTACTTATACCGAACACTTTTTGAATGGAAGCAAGTGGACACAAAAAGTGCCTACGTTTGCGCCCGCGTTGTTTTGTTGGTTGAATTCATATAGATTGTATGAAAATATAATATTTAATGGTGGCTTGTATCCGACAGAAGACACAAAAGATCCACGTTTGTGCAACGCCTTGGTAGGTACGAATAGTAAGAATTCTTGCCCGAACGTGCACAAGTTATTATCCTTCCGGGTCGTAAGGATATCGAGCAAGCAAGCTTTTACTCTGCTTATTACTGTTACATTTCCCGCAGAGTATAAAGCCGTAACCTAATTGAACCCTTTCTATAAAATGGAGTCCTTTATGAGATAAAGCAGAGATCTACGTATATTATACATACCTACTGGCAGGCATCGAGAGCAGCGCGCAATGTTATCTAGGTAGGGCTTGGAGTATAAAACAGGTAGCGTGATTTGTTTTGTATTGACACACTGTTAGTATGGCGTTGCAAGTGATAATTATTATGACAATTGACATTTGAAAGCCCAAAAGTGCGCTTTCTCAAGTCAATAGTAATCTTTATAAATAAATAAAAGGCAAAGGTGACTGACTGACTGACTGATCTATGAACGCATAGCTCTAACCACTGGACCGATGGGGCTGTTTGGCGCATAGACAGCTATTAGGACGTAGGCATCCGCTAAGAGAGGATTTTCCAAAATTCCAACCCCAAGGGAGTTAAATAGGGGGTGAAAGTTTGTATGAAAGTCCGTCATTTTTCAAGTAATTTTTCAAGTTGTATTCATGAAACTTTGGATTAAGGCTTTAGATTAAAAATAAAGAATACATGTTTCACAGATTCTGAAAAATCCACATCCAAAGGCAAATAGGGGATGAAATTTTTTATGAAAGTTTTTCTTTTTAAAGTTATTTTTCAAGTAATATTTTGGCTTTCGATTAAAAATAAAGAAGTACCTATTTCGCAGTTTTTGAAAATTCTCCTTCCAATAGGGTTAAGTAGGGGGTGAATGTTTGTTATGAAAGTTTGTAATTTTTCGGTTTGTTTGAAATACAATCTGCGTCGGTAGTGGAGCCGTAAAGAGGTTACTCAATCCTGGTGCTGTCTAAGTACGTAGGTACTTAAATGGTAGGGATTTAGGGTCGATAGTGAATATACCAATTAGAATGGACTACATATTTTATTTATTTATAAAACTTTATTGCATGAAAAACAAGAACAAAATACATAAGCTATGATGACGTAAACTAAGAAAGGTTTATTGAAAATTCAACTCCGAAAGAGGTAAAATAGGAGTTTAAAAAATTGAACTTAACGTGAGCGAAGCCGCGGGTAAAAGCTGGTGGATTAATATAATAGATATTGATAATAATTAATATAAATACAAATATAAATATTAAATATTTTAATATTAACTAATTAATTATTTTTAATTTTAATTTAATTTATATTTAGTTTAATTTAATTTTTTATTATTTAATATTTATACTATATTTTATATTTATTATTTATTAATTATTAATATTTATATTTCACACAATAAAAGTAAATAATTAGTAATAGTAAAAGTAATAATTAGTAATAGTAAAAGTAATTATTAATGTTTTAACTTATGATACTACAAGAGTATCACATACAAAAATTTTGTGTTTTTTCACCAAAACACTACTACATTATGGCGACGAGAATAAATTAGTGTAAAGTGATTACAATATGATACATTGAGTTTAAGTTGAGCGAAGTGCAATTTAAAGTACTACAGCGCCATCTATTTCTTGCTCCAAAAAACAATCAAATGTAGTAAACCAATTTGTATGCCGGGGCAGCCGCAGCGCCGGCGGCGCCCCGCCGCACAACCCCACCGCCCGCCACCCAGCCAGCTTCGCGCAGCACGCCGCCGCCTGCTGAGCCTGCGGCCTCGCATCCGCAGCAAAGACCGCCGCGGTCGGAATACCCCCCCCCTAGTGGTGGAGTGCCTCCCGAATTGGACGAGGCACTTCCAGGCCATTCGGAGCGAACTGGGGCGGCGTTCAATTTCCAAAGATTAACCATCTGCGCGGGAGATATTATAGTGCACAAGTGTGTGCGGAAACACCGGAGCACTCTCTATTTCCTTACTCTCATAGTCCGATAGGACGGAAATCCGACACGACCGGAGAGAGATCAGCGGGCGCAGGACCGACAGCTTTACGTGCTCTTCGAGGCATGGGAGTGACTTACCACCAACTTCCTAACTCTGAGCTAGTACCTATACCTATTGAGAACCCTTGACCTCGTCATCTGCAGTCAACCTTGCTAATCACTAGACCAACAAGCAGTGGCGTAACTATAGGGTGGCAAGACGGCAAACTGCCAAGGGCCCCAGCCTGAAGGGGCCCCCGGTCAGGTATCTCATTGGTTGCGCTTCTTTATGTAGGGGGAGGGAGGGCCCCATACGATGAATTTGCCACGGGCCTCAAACGCTATAGTTACGCCACTGCCAACAAGTTAAGTCGCTAGTAGCGTGGCAGTGGCAGATACCTTCTCTTCTCATTACAACTATAGTCACGCGACTCATTTAGATTAGCGTGGCGCACTTCATTTTGGAAATGGATTCCAACAAGGAAACATCATTGTTACTCCGGATTTTAATGGTAGCTACTCCTTCGGCGCTCTCGAAGACGCGCATCTAAACGAAAAAGACAATAATTGATCGCATGTATGTGTATGTGTTTTGACGACCTCCCTGGCGCAATGGTGAGCGCTGTGGTCTTATAACTGAGAGGTGTCGGGTTCGATTCCCGGCAGGGGCAATTTAGGAATTTATTATTTCTAAATTGTCTCTGGTCTGGTCTGGTGGGAGGCTTTGGCCATGGCTAGTTACCACCCTACAGTCAAAGACGTGCCGCCAAGCGATTTAGCGTTCCGGCACGATGGCGTGTAGAAAGAAACCGATTAGGGGTATGGGTTGAATTTACAGTGCTATACCCCTTCCAAGTTAGCCCGCTACCATCTTAGACTGCATCGTCACTTACCATCAGGTGAGATCGCAGTCAAGGGCTATCTTGTCATCGAATAAAAAAATAATAATGTGATAACAATAAACTTAATTACGATGGAATCTCAATAAAGTCTTTCGACGAATTGTTAGGTACGTCTTCTTGTATATTTTAAGGTCTAGTACGATTTCGCAAAGCATTTCCGCTGAAGAAAGACTCGTTATAAATATTTTTTTTTAATGTTAAGACTAACTCTTGACCTTATAATTTCTAATTTTTGCCTCACTGAACACCCTCAAAATAAAACTCTTTAAATATATATTTAAGTAAATAGAAATATAATATATATACATAGTAGGTACAATTTACATATTATAATAAGAGAGTATTGTGTAAATTCTAGGGAAATCATTTCATTTTGCGTCAATGATTGCCAATAATGGCTTCTAGGATTCCACGTAATGTGAAATACTCGCAAGGCTTTACGTGGAAATTGTCACATTATGTAAATGGGAATCTGCTCGCTTTTAAACGGAGTTCAAATAAGGAGAAAATATAGTTTTAAATTGTACTGGGTTATAATTTTGAAAATATTTTATTTCTAGCTCAGATACTCCGCCGATATTTCTTTATTATATATACTACAAGCAGATAATAAAGTTTACTTGGCGAAAGTGCCAACTAAATAGCTTTTACCGCGGCTTCGCTCCTGCCATCTATTAAAAGTAATCCGAAAAATGCCAATTTTGATTTCTTCGATTTCTCAGGTATTCTTTTGACATTCCTAAACATTGATCTTAAACACCCTAGCTAAGCACAATAGGGTGGTCCTTCGATGGGTTCCAGGGCATGTGGGCATAGCTGGCAACGAGAACGCCGACATGCTTGCCAAGACGGGCGCTAGGGTGCGACAGATAGGTCCAGAGCCTGTCTGTGGTATTCCTAAAAGCTTGGTTCAGCTCACCCTGTTAACCTATTGCTACTATGACACGCTTATTCGATGGCGTAACTTACCAGGTTTAAATCACTCCAAAGCGCTGGTGAGGTCTTTCAATAAGAAGACTGCCTCCGGGGTGCTGGCGCTTGGAAGGAAGACCCTATGCATTCTAGTACGAGCTTTGACGGGACACTGTGGCCTAAACAGACACATGTATAACCTCAAGCTCCAGGGCTCAGATGTGTGCAGGCTTTGCCAGGATGCGGTGGAGACACCGCTGCACATCATCTGTTACTGCCCTGTTATAATGCATAAACGTAGCATCCATCTGGGGAAACATATAGTTCACCCCGAGGAAGCTATACTCATTCCAGCCAAGAAAGTGCTGCTGTTCCTGGCGGCAACGAGTATCGGCGACGAAATATGAAGAGTGGCGAGCACAATAGATCGGTGACGGTCAACGTGCTACAGGGCCTCGAGACCTGCATAGAAGAAGAAACATTGATCTTTTTCTGGTGCACTAAAAACATTATTATATTCTTAGAGTTAGGCAAAGTTATATGAAGTTGGTCTATTTGCCCGTATTTATTCGTATCTTGGCCTACGGCGAATTCAGACCGTTTTGCTTACAGCAAGCTTCCGAAACGGTTATTGTGAAAGTTAGGCTATTTAAACTTGGCACAGAAACGAGTTACATATTATGCTAGGCACATTAAAGCCTTTAAGTAAACCTTTAATGTGCCTATGCGTTTATTTTATGAAACAAGACACAAAAAACTGAAACTTGACTTAAGGCCCGATTTCACCAACATAAAATGCCTAAGTCGTTATAATGAACTCCCTGGCGTAGAGGTGAGCGCTATGTTCTTATAACTGAGAGGTCTCGGTTTTGATTCCCGACAGAGTGCATTTGTATTAGTGTACAGATTTGTGCACTATAATATCCCATGTGTCTCCCCCCTAAGCTTGGTCGAAATCTGGTTGGGAAGAGGATTTTAAAATAATATAGTAAAACCTAAGGCATTCCGAACCAGTGGTAGATTCATTTGACGATTCGAAAGCACTTTGTAAAAGTTTATTTGAATAAAAAATTATTCTATTCTATTCTAAGGCGCGGGCGTCAGATAGTAATTTATAAGACAAAGTAGGTATATAGGTAATATCGCAAGCCACAAAATAATTTTATTAAATTGTTTTATTATAATTATGTAACCGCTCCCAGTGGGTATCTCTTAAGCTCCCAAACAATTCAGGAACTATAAGGAACTCTACAACACGATATATTTGATCTTAAGTTTCTGTGGTTGCAGTAACATAAGGAAGACGCCGGAGGCTTCTTCACGGCTCATTTAAACGAGAAATGCCGCCTGCGTTATGTTTCTTAGCAAATACTCTGCCTCGTATTACAAGCAATACTCTAAGATTTAACTCCTAATTTGCCCGTTGCCGCTTACAGCGATATAAAGAACTTACCAACTTACTTACAACTTAGTAGGTATAATTATTCTAGTTTTAAGTAATACTCTTCTTCTTTATTATCAACCGATAGACGTCCACAGGTCTCGGTCTTGTGCCGCCTGCATCCAGCGGTTCCCTACAACTCGTTTACTAAATTGTAAATTATTCTTACTAAACACAGTTTTTACTAAAGTCTAGTGCAGATAAAAACTTTAAATAAAAACTAATTTGAACTTCTCAGACAATTACCACCAAATAAATAAGTACAAGTAGGTAAATACGATACCCATTTTTAATTAAAGTTTATAGTTTGTGATGAGTCTTTACTCGAAGTTGAAGATTGCTTTAATCTAAACTATTCTAGCGGGGGAGCCAGTGGAGTGAAAGCAGCGTACCTACTTAATAATTTTTTTATGTGAATTAATAGTTAAAAATTAATCGAATAAAATAAGGTTATCTTACTGATACTGTAATTCTCCTTCCAAGTTAGCCCGCTACCATCTTAGACTGAATCATCACTTACTATCGGGTGAGATCGCAGTCAAGGAAACTTGTCATCGAAAAAAAGCTTGTAAAAATAAGTTTACTTAAAAGGCCGAAAAAAATTAAAAAATATAGTAATAAAGTTTTAGGTAGTTTCCTATTGAATTTTTTAGACAAACATTAACACGTTAGCTGTCCAAGTTGATTTGGTCAAGTGACACTCTACGTCCAACTTTTTTTTTAGATTATTTTAATTAAGATTATATATAGAGCTTCATGAGATGACGGGACTATCTCCAGGTTTCATGAATTTTTATTACAGGCTGAATTTCCCTATGCCCTATATGTAGTGCACGGACGTTTCACCAGGAATTGCAGCTACATTTTAGTGCACTATTTGTGGGTATTTTCTATTTTTTGTATTCTCTGAGCATGAGGCATAGACAAGAAAGTATCAGACAGCTGTTTAAAAGTTTCACTGTCAAAATATAACGTAATTTCGGAAATTTACTTAATTAATTTAAAGTTTAACGGAAAGTGGAAAGACGGTAAATGAAGCAAGGAGACAGACGTCAAAGGTGGTTACAAAATGTATTAATTGTAAAAAATACTTCTGCCTGTCATATATTAATGAATGCCACTGAAAATGTTAATGTTTTATTTAATAATTTTTCTTCATTACCCTCTTTCCAAATTACCCTCAACTACCACTTATATTATTAAAATTATTCCGTATGTCCCTCGCGGTTTTATTTACGCAATGCCTAATCCACACGTCCACCTCAAATTCAATAGTCTTTTTCGTACGTCCAGCTCAAGAAATAACATTAATTTCGAACGGAGTGGTGCCCTAAATATAGTGCACGGACGCTATGGCTAACTCCACAGTGCCCTATATATAGGGCACGGACAGTTAACGTGTTAAGCAACAACAATACCTACAAAAAGTGTTACTACAGGGGATAGAATTCCTCCAGTGTTCATTCTTAGCTTTTGGATTTTTTTTCTGCTTTAGCGTATCGGATATTTTTTTATTACATTTTTTAATAAAATTAAAATTTTATTCTTAACACTCCCTGCACTGGTAGCATGGGCGGGAGAAATTTTATCCCCGGGGAAAGGATAAAATGTTTATCCCCTCGCTTAGCTTTATCCACCCGTCGAGCATGGGCACAGCGGTGGAAATAACACTCAGTGGATATTATAGAAATATACATCGCCTTCTCCTCTGTCGCCATGCTTTAGCATAGGGAAAACATAATTTTATCCCCTGTCAGTGGACAAAATCGGGGGATAAAAGTTTTATCTCCTACCCATGCTACCAGTGCTGGAGAAGGGTTCAATACTTAACATGTAATTTTTTTTACAATGATAATATCTGAAGCATAAACCCAGTTCCAAGATGCGTCAAAATCAGAACCTGGGTATACTGGCCTGTTAATTAATTATAATTGAACGAGCGAAGCGAGTTCTCTGAGTCAACTAGGGCGCTTGCCTACTAGACAGAGAAGTGTGTCCGTCTAAATGTCTGTCAGAGCCCTATAAGTTCTGAATTACTGAATATTACAACGTGAAACTTCGCAAGACAGGTCTTTCAGTTACCGGCTCCTGGACCAATACAGACAGAGTGTGTTAATTTATTGCGATCTTGATTACGACGAAAGTCGATAGTGAATGACTGCATAAATTACTCAGACTGATTGAATTACGTTCTTTGTTTGTTGTAGTCATTATCATTATGTATTCATTAATTATTGTCTAGGCACATCTTACACGTGTTTTTGGTGTAGAGCATAAGGCTCTGTAAAGAATAAGACAAGTATATATATAGTGGTACAGGGCGTCCCACGGCTATGCCACATGGAGGGGAAGTACCTTAAATATTGTAGATGGAACATTTTACTGAAAGAAGACTTCGTTTTAATTTAAAAAACAATTTAAACTGCATTCATAGATTTTTAAATAATTGCCTGGTTGAACCGGGACTCGTACCCGCTATACGAGAAAAAAAATTAACCTGTATCTTCATCATACCGATCGGAAGGCTTCATCATAAGTATTTTTTTTTTAACATAGCATGAGAAATAAAAGGAAGACCATGAATTTTAGCCTTTGATGTAAATCCCGCTGCAACAGAGCTACGAATTGCATACTCATTAGTAATAGTTCATGTCAGTTGTATGTCGATACGCCAATGTCAGCTTTTCATTTTTCTGAACAAAATTTTTCTATTATGACGTAGACATCCGCTTAAGAAAGAATTTTTGAAAATTAAAGCCCTAAGGGGGTAAAATAGAGGTTTGTGAAATCGAACTTCACATGAGGGAAGCAAAAGCTGGCAAAAGCTAGTAATAATATAAACTGTTGACAGATCTATAATTGACTAGATCTTCTATGGATACCTACGAATTAATATTATAATACATCGAGATTCTAGCTTAATTAAACTTTTCCTAGAAGCGACTAGAAATACTGTGCAAATAAAGTATCAGTTAAGAAGTTGCAAACTTTTCCAAGTTTCCAACTAAGTATAATATAATCTGAACACTAAAAGTGGGACATTGATAAGCTTGTCTACACTTAAACATATTTTAACCAACTGTCTACATGATTTTTAGGTATTTGTTACAAATGACGGTAACAGACCAATATGAAATTACTAAATAACTTCAATGTATCTCACGTAGGTAAGAAAGAAAATAAAGCTACATACTTAAATAGCAAAGGTATCCTATCTTTTGTATTATAATATTTTGCAGAATTTTTCCAAACAGTAGATATATTTTCCTCATCTTTTCTTTTATGGGCTGAAAGTTCGAACTAAATTATGGCTCGCCTACGTAAAACAATTTTCGTATAATTTCTCGGCGCGCAAATTGACATACCATCTCGGGTGTGCCAATTTTGACGCGCGTTTGTTTGTAAAAACATTTCTTTAATGCCCCTGCTCCACCTGCGCCGTAACGCGTAAATTAACACGATAATAAAGGCATTACACAGATGGGGCCAATATTTTACCGCGTTAAATGTTGAAGCTTCACTGTGGAAGCACTGTATACATAGCTTAGTTTGGTTACTTATTGTAAAATATTTTATTTTTTGAAAAGAGCAGCTGCTGAGTTTCTTGCCGGTTCTTTTCAGCAGAATCTGCATTCAGGAACCGGTGGTTGATTTATGACGTGTCATAAGTGCTACAAGGTAGCCTACATGAAATAAATAAATTTTGAATTTGAATTTGAATAAATGTTTGAATTTTAATTTGAATTGAAACATTACTGTCATCAGTAAGCGTTAGACGCTAAGCACTAATCCATTTGAACGCAGCCGTTAACACTAACATTAATGCAGATAGAGCAGTAGCATAACGAGAAGCTTGGTGTGATAAAGAAAATATTTACCACGACAGATAAATAAAAACAGCACTTTAACCTTGGTGTAATTTGTGTTCATAGATATAGGCCCGGTATACACCTAAGTTGAAGTAGGCATAGTGGAGGGGAGAGGCGTAGCTGACTGAATATTTCCACTAAAGACCAAATCTAGGATGCCCTTCAGGCTTCTGTTTTTTCAAGTAACTATAATTTGGGTCAGCACCTACCTTTAGATCAAGGTAAGTGCGATCCATCTAAGGCTGCATCTTCACTTACCATCAAGTCAGATAGCAGTCAAGCCCTATACTAAGATCTATATAGTGTGCTCAGACTCAAGACAGAGGTTAAAACGAGACACAAACATGCTCTGACATAAATCTGTCTCGTTTTAACTCTGTTTTCAGCCCTACTCTACACATATTTGAAAAAAAGGGAAAGTCGATATGTACTTGCATCACGTGTGCAAACAAAGAAACTTAGTTATGATACTTCTAACTAGAACAAACTATATTTTTTTTTTAATGAACTTTTGAAAAAATCCGATCATGAATATATTGAAGTGTGCGTAAATTGCTGTAAACAAAACATTTTTCGCGCATCCATGCAACTTCTAGCTTGCTTCTAACTTGCTTCTTGGCCACCCCTCAAACGGTGTGCTCTAGGCTTATCCTAGATGAAATATGAGGCCATCGGACACAACTCCAAAAGATAAAAGGAATTTATAGGAGGGGCACGCTGGATAAGTTACTTAGCTATATTTGGAGCAAAATGATCATTATCTCTAATGAAATAAAGTTTTATACATGAAAATAAATAATCTTAGTGACAATTTATTGAAAATAAATTAAGGGCCGATTTAACCGTCACTCGATGTTGGTGAAATCATACCTACTGGTAGTAACTTAATACTTATAAGTTCTTGCAATTCACGAGGGGCGCGTGAGCTTTACTTGTGGTTACGTCGTGCAAGTGCACATTGCGTAAGTGTGCGTGCCTGTCAGAAGCCTAGGTGGGAGCGGTCAGGCGCGAGCAAGCTCTCACTCACACTTATACAGATACGACACACACACAACTTAATGAGTAAAATGAAGAAAATGTGGCAGAAGAACAGAAAACACATTTTCTGAAAATTTCAACTCTCTACCTACCTATTACGGATCATGAGATACGTGTCATGCCTGCTGACAGACAGACGGACGGAAGGACGGACGGACGGACGGAAGGACGGATGCACGGACGGATTAGTAATAGGGTCCCGTGAGTTACCCTTCGGGTACGGAACCCTAGGAAAGAACCAAAGCATCCCAGAACTCTACACTCTATTACGAGTATCTCAAGTAAACTCCTACCATTATTTATATAGATAATAATACAAAGCAGTCACCCACAGCAATGAGGAATACGATGCAGAGAGATGATAAGCCCTTAGATGAGATTGTGCGAAACTCGTAGGTGATAAAAAAACATATTGACTCCGTAAGTATTGAAAAACAAGGTGGCCGTGTCAAGGCCAAGGTGTCACTTATTTTCCGAAAATAGCAAGTTTGAAAACAAATAAAAGTTGTCCTTATTGATTTGCTCGTAGCTGGTACTGAGTTTTACCATCGATGTATATGGATAGGCCTCTAAAGGAAAAAAACCCGCTCAAAAAGACAACAGAATTTGGAAAATTCTCTTATCTTAAAATAACTTAAAAGAAGTTTAAAAAACTATACTAATGTCGCATCATTCCATTATTTGTTCTGGTTAATAGGGATTGGCTATTCCTCGAACGCGATTGGTTGACACTCGTGTCAAAACGAACCGCGAGGAACGCGCGGTGTTCATTGTAGTAATTTTCAAGCGCATTTTCGTAGACGCCATTATATGGGACAGGCATATCCATATACATCGATGAGTTTTACCGACTATGGCAATGCCAAAAGGTAGAGTTCTGATTTTAGCAGTCTATATAATCTATACTAACATAGGCTACATTTTATACGAACAATGGATTTAATATCCGACTTTCCATAGCCGGTTTACAATTTTTAAACTTTTTTCTTGTTACAATCTGGTAACGATACTTTTAATTGCACTTGTACCAACTCGATGAAATATATCGTCCGTCAAATTCATTAATGGTACAAATAAAAATATATAGTTTCGAGTAATTGAGAGACAAAGTTTTCAGTACACAGCTAAAATCAATAACTCTAGCAGATTGTGGTTTCCCATCAATTAGAACCAAAATTAGAATTATGCCGTCAGTGCTTCGGAAAGATTATTCAGTTTCCAACCATTTTGCATACTTAACTCAAAACACCTGATTTTGGAAATTTTCCACTAATGAATTTGACGATATTTAAGGTAATTCTTTTTTTTTTTTGGCAACTTTGAAATAAACTTGTCAAAAAGTGGCAGCATTACGAAATTTAATGAAACAAAATTAAGCATTTCGGTGCAAGTTGGGCAAAATATTTAAATAAAAAAATCCATTTTGTAAATTATGTTAAATCCTCGAAATTATGTACTTACCAAGAATTAAAAACAGCAATTAATTACATGGGAGTCTGGCGCAGAGATTTATAAATGGAAGTCTTGTCCAGAAGCATTAGTGGAAAAAGTCCCAGATGCGTGCAAGTTATTTAGGCCAGCTATTTTAATTTGCCTTACTTTTGACCCAGCGATAGGTTCACGGTCTTGATATAGGTGTTAAGTAATCACTAAATCAACTATTATTTAATTTTTCCTACTATCTGCTATTCCTACTTAATATTAAAAAAGTTAGTTTGTTTGTTTGCTTTACGTCCTTCAATTACGCTGCAACAGCGCTACGGATCGAAGTGATTTTTTGCATGGGTAAAGTTGAAGCCCAGTAGGGCTAACATGCGCGTCACGAGAAAATTTTATCTACACTTTACTCGTGAATCTCCATAGAGATTGACATAGAGATTACAAGTAGACAAAATCTCGTGGCGCGCATGTTAACCCACACAGTGAGAGAGTCACATGGAGAGTGACACGGGCTTTTTTCTATCCCGGAAGATCAAAAAGACCCCACGGGATTTTTAAAAACCAAATCCACTCGGACGAATTCGCGGGTATCAGCCAGTCCAACTATAAATCGATTAGAATGCGTAAAGCTGTTTCAAGGGACCAACAGCTGCTATAAAAGAGGAAATTTATCTTTAGTGGCGAGATCGCGAAGGGATCGCGTCTGCTTGGCATACCAAGTCATCTTATTTCTAAAGCGTTACATCATGACACGTTTAATGCATTTTTATCTAACGACTAGTGGTTCGCCCCGAACTGAGACCTCGCGATATCCCATAATTCCCAAAAGTTTTAATTATACATATATTGTAATAATTAACTTTTAATATTAGACGCAATAAAAAAAATAATAGTTGACATAAAACTGTTTTACTGACACAGCGCCATCTATTAGCATTATAGTGAAGCCATTAGCTTCACAATAATGCTAATAGATGGCGCATTAAAATTAAATAATTTCGTTTCTTTATAACATTTATCTAATTTTAGTATTTGTTGTTCAAGTACAGGATATAACTGAATTTTCAACCAAGTTTCACGTTCTAATATTCAGTAATTCAGAAGTTATAGGGCTCTGACAGACATTTAGACGGACACACTTCTCTGTCTAGTAGGCAAGCGCCCTAGTTGACTCAGAGAACTCGCTTCGCTCGTTCAATAATAACAATAATAATCATCTGTATTTTTAACCGACTTCAAAAAAGGTCTAGGTTCCAAATTCGACGCGTATTTTTTTTATCAAATTTTTTTTTTTGTCAAATCTTAACCTATTTCAAATTTTTTATTTTATTTTAAAGGATATATTTTCAAGTTGGTTCCATTTAAAGCTGAAGATCTTATAAATATCTTCGGTAATGTAGGACGGAACTCCTCAATGAATAAGAGCAAATCGCTCGCGATTAGAAAATAATATGTCGATTGATTCTATGAGCTTCATAACAATAAAAAACGAAAATAAATGAAAATTATTTTTAAAAACCTACTTCAAACGATACTAAAGTATAAAATAATTTTAGTTAGTAGAGACACGTTGACAACTGAAATTATTCCCCTAAACAAACATGTTTGATGGAAAGCAATGATGAAGTCTTGGTTGGAGCGCTCTTGCCTAGGAGACACCTATTCACTTGGAGATACTCAATACGCTGTGTACATAAAATAGAATAAAATAAAAGCAAATTACATAATTTTGTTGTTATTGGAAAAAAAAATATTATTTCGACCACTTAAATATCTCATCTAATTCGCCCTTTCACTTATTCTCGTCACGTAAAACTAAGCAAAGCAATTTAGATGATACTTTTGTATCTCTTTGTACGGTCAACGAAAACTAAGCCTTGTATTAGTTAGGGCTTACTATGTGTGGGCGTATTATCCAACACACCAAGCAGGTGACCCTAACGACATCGTGAGTGATATTAAGGCAATAGCCTCAATAGCCCAACGGTTAAAGGCCCGGACTCAAATCTGAAAGGTCACAGGTTCGAATCCCACCCGTTGCACTATTGTCGTACCCACTCCTAGCACAAGCTTTCCGCTTATTTGAAGGGGATAGGAGGATATTAATCAACTTTAGCTTGGCTAATATTCTTAACAAAAAAAAACATATGCTCGAATGCAGGCGATGTAATGCAGATTTATAAACAAACTAGCGGACCCGACAGACGTTGTCCTGTCTTAACTATGAATATTGAAACTCTTTGACGAAATTGGCAGCACGCATTCTGTCAATGTTATGTCAAACGCCATAAGGTTACATCAAAAAAGTTTGAATTGTAAAAGCGGTTACATTAGAAATAATTTAATATGGTGGTTAATATTTCTTAAATTTTCTAATTTTCCGCGCAATTTTCTTAATTTTTTCTTTCATAAGAACCTTCTCCTAACAATAACAAACACAATAAAAAAAGAATTAGCGAAATCGGTCCAGCCGTTCACGCGTGATGCGCTTACCAACACATTAAGCGATTCATTTTTATATATTAGATATATATAAGATAGATAAATACTTTTTTGTAATATTCCTGCGTCGATTAGGAATAAAGCTATTTTCCTCAAACAGAACCTCTGTCGAGCGAAGCTATTACTGACAGACATGTATAATGGCATATTCCGATTAAATTAGCTTAAACCTTAAGTAAGCACCTACTTATAACTTAATGAGAGACCATTGAGAGAAGTGTATTTCTATGATAGTGAATGATCGAGTACCTAATACTCCTTCTTCCATGGATCGAGCAAACAAGAATATTAAACAAGAATATAATATACTAGCAACCCGCCCCGGCTTCGCACGGGTGCAACGCTAATACTAAATATACAATGTTATACAATATACATATACAATGTTGTCTATCCCTAATCCCTATCCTGGCTGAGGCGAGCCTTAAGCTCTATAGACGATTCTCTGGCTCTCTAAAAAGTAAAGGATAAAAAAATGGTTATTATGGGTTATCCCTAAGAGATAGACATATACCATCGCGGACATTTTTGTAACCTTTTTAAGGTGTACAATACATCATTTTGATCTATCAGGATTCAGCCAGCGTTTGCAATGTAAGCGCAAAAAAATGTGTTTATTTACAACATCACATTAGAAACCTTAAAAATAACAGTATTTCTCCACTATTTAATGGATATTATTATACATATAAACCTTCCTCTTCAATCACTCTATCTATTAAAAAAACCGCATCAAAATCCGATGCGTAGTTTTAAAGATTTAAGCATACATAGGGATATAGGGATTGAGAAAGCGACTTTGTTTTATACTATGTAGTGATAGTGATAGTGATAGTGATACGTTGTCATCACTCAACCCATTTTGTTGACTAGAAGAGCTTTGCAAATATAAAAGAAAACCGATATTTTTGTGGTAACGCCCAAAGGCGAATTTCCTAAGGCGAATTTCCTTTTTCGCGCGACTTCGTTCGTGTGGATTTAGGTTTCAAAATTCCGAGATAACCTTTTGTTTTACCGGGGAAAAGGATCGTTTGTCAGTCTTCAAGCACAGAATACATAATACTCTTCAAGATACCAATTTTTTATTTATTATCCAATCAAGATTAGCATTCTATCTATCTATTATATGATAGCTATCGTAAACCTCAATAGTCCAACGGAAAAGGTACGGACAGAAAACTGAAATGTCAACGGTTCAATATCCCCACCTTACTGTAAAAAAAATATCGTTGCTCCACTGCTGAGCACAGATCACCTCTCAGATAGGAGAATACTGACTTCTAACCTGTAGTAAAGTGAACCATAACAGTGTTGAATTAGAGTTCAATTTCGTCCCGATTTTTTCCTTCAATGCTCAAAATGCATTGTAATTGAAAAGCTGTAAGAGGTAGACTGAAATCTGTAGACCGCACTCTCACTCTGCTCAGACACAAGATAGAGATAAAACGAGACAGATTTATGTCGGGAGCATGTTTGTGTCTCGTTTTAACTCTTATCTTGAGTCCGAGCAAAGTTAGGGCACGCTCTATAGATAGCATTAGAGTTCGAGCGTGTGTGGGATGCGAACCCAAAAATACTAGTATTTTTAGATTTTTAGTATTATAAGTGTGAATAAGTGAATTATATACTTCACAGCCCAAGGTCGCAATTAAGGAAACAAGCGGATTTGGTTAGAAACGGGCTATATTTCAAATGTGGAATGTAATTTTGGTTAGACCACACTACTATTAGGGTCCAAAACAAGTACCTAACTATGCAAATATTAACAGGGTAGGTAGTAAGTATTAACTTGGGACAATCATTTCTTCGAACTATGTATACATGACCACTTCAGATTCGCGTTTTGTTGAGCTATGTCGGTAACTTTGGTTCTCCTACGGATCTCCTCATTTCTGATTTGATCTCACCGAAATAGGTACTTCGAGTAAGTATAGCTGATACTTACCATGCCCACTGAGAGATCCTGAGCTTTCTTTATGAGGCCCGTTTAGCGACCATATTTCGGAATCTTTAGTCCAGTATTCGAAGAGTTTTGTCTTGATGTATTTTCATATTGATATTATTACCAGCTTCACAAGTTCCCACAAGCTAGTTATTTACGAGTATGAAAGATTATGCATGCGTGGTAATAATAAGGTGATAGTTATTTAGGAACTTAAAATTAAAGCTACAACAAAAAAATTCAAAATTATTTATTTCATGTAGGCCAACCTGTGGCTCTTAAGATAAGTAAGTCGAAAATCTATCACCAGTTCGGAATACTGATTCTGCTGAGAGGAGCCGGCAAGAAACTCAGTTGCTCTTTTCTAAACAAAAATTTTACAAAATGTAGCTTATCTTGTAGACAGTTGAAGCAAAGCCAATTGCTTCCAAGCAATTTTATCATTAAGAAATCAACTAACTGTACCTAGTACCTCTTTAGTTTCAATTTGTGTTACGGTAAATCTACCAGTTCTTTCGGAATCAATTTATAAAAGCGCATACTTGACCCCAAAAAGGACTTCTGCACTTCACACAGATGACAGGATGGTGTTACTAGTATATGACGGTGTGAGGTGTCTAGTTAGATCATGTGTATCATCAGCTCTTTGTGTATAGAGATGAATATTTAGTTTCACAAAGACTACGTTATTATTAATACATATTATATTTACTGTGAAGCCACCGTAAGTATACCAATATCTTTAAACTTATCACAAAGGGATTCTCGCGATCCTAGTTTATATCAAGAAGGTACTATCTAACTACTCGCAGCAATCTAAACTTTCTTACATTAAGAAAAATGTAAGTAAGTTAAGCACATGTAAACCAATTCGTTTGATGATTTGAACGTGTGATGTTCTGATGGCGGACAGAAGACAGCTATTTTCCCGTTGATTAAAAAAGTTTAGGTAGACATAGGTAGGGTTAGGGCTTTCGAATACCGGATTTTTTCAATACCGATATTAATACCGAAAAGATTTTTTCTTGAAAATGGGGCTTAATATTTTTTTGCTTTTTTTTTTCAAAAAAAGTTTACCAGTATTTTCTAAAGGAAACTGCAAAATAGAAAACATTTTTCATCCAATTTTTTTTATTTATCTTCAGTCTGATATCTTCTTCTATACATATAATGAGAACCTCCTTTTTTTTCGTCGGTTGACAAAAGCAAAGTGCCACTCATTAATTAATGACGAAATCTCAGGAACAAAGCTTACAAACTTGGGAAGTTAGGTTTCATCTATATCCTAGGCTTAGAAATCAGCTACGAAATGGGTTTTAGAAAATCCTTCACCAGGGCTGGAAGTTTATATAAAAGTCTCATGTTTTTAAAAACAGAGACATGAAAATCGATTTTAGAGGTTATTAGTTTTAAATCATAAAAAATCTGTATAAACTGTTTTAGAAAATTACCTCTTGAGGGTGTAAAATTGAGGACGAAATTTCCAAAAAGAAAAAAATACGTGCAAATTGTGATCTCCGTGGGAAGTCATTTCAAAGGAAGAAATGACTCTATTGTGAGTGTTGAAATGAGTATTCATTTCAACTCTCACAATAGAGTCATTATAAGAGCTAAAAGAAGCTTGGGGTTTAAACATTTTTTTTTTCGAGTTTTAGGCTCTATTTCTGTTTTCAGATATTTTTCAGTTCAAGTTAACTTAATTTTGGACAACAGACATATCTGCAGGTATTGAAAAAAGGTGAAAAACTGGTAATAGCCAATATCGGTATCCCGGTATTGAAAGTCCTAATACCGGTATGGAAAAAAGGTCCGGGATCCCGTTATTGGAAGCTCTAATAGGTACCTATTGACATGTTTGTATAAGCAGGAACAGGATGTAGGGGACACAGCTATCCCATGAGAACGTAAATATAACTGAAAAGAGAAAAACTTTTTCTTTGCGCGACGTAAAAGAGAGTAATATGTTTATCAATCGATGTATATGTATATGTATGATTGTATGTATTTATATCTGTTTGTGACGCTCTGAAGCCCAAACGTGTGGCCCGATTTTTTTCACCTTTTTCTTCAACTTCATTTCCTTTACTGCAAACTAGCTATTGCTATTGAGTCAAGTAACAGAACATAAACTATAAGTCCACAAGGAACGAAGCAGATACCTACCTAATAAATGAACGATGTACTATAATTGTCTGATACCTTGCTTCGCTCGTTCAGAGCCGAGCGACCTGAGTACCTACTGAAAGAACAATGTACGTTATTATTAAGCGTACGGAATAGTTCGTTCTCCTTCAGTGACGGAAATTCAAACTTAATAGTACTTACGTACATGTACTATACAAGATTATTTTACTGTAAATACCCAGAAGGAATCCAACTGTTACAGTAAGTTTCACTCGCAACAATGAACTTCCTAAATCCTAATATTAGTTTGGTAAATGACTTGGAAGAAATAATTATGGGAGTCCATATGAGTAACTTTTCTTAGTTATATTTAGAGTTCCGTAGTGAAAAAATCCATATCCATTCCGTAGTCCAAAATACTCAATGGAATAACGAAGTGGCGAAGTGAGGTCTCGGAGTCTTCGGTGAATTTGCACCTGCCCGTCTGTTTGTGTGTATGTGAGTGTCTGGCAGAGCGTTAAAACTCCTGAATTAATGAACATAATTACTTAAAAATCACAAATATAATTATCCTTGGACGCAAATATACATAATAAAGTTTAATTAAAGTATTTTTTAAACGCGATACTTAATTTAATAGCTACCCTCATCGAACTATGTTTTGAGCGTACATTTGGATTTGTACTCTTTTAGAAATTTATTTTCTAAATGTTATAGGTATCTAGTTCGATGGCCACCCCCTTATAAAACTTACGGAACCTATTACTCATAGTAAAATATTATCAGAAACATGAAATAATGCCTTTGATAAATACATTATTCAAAAATTACCATCCTACATTACATTAGGTATATAACTTGTAAATATTTCGTAGGATACAAAATTTTTTTCTCATTTATTCAGAAGAGGAATTTCCCGATTGAAAAATATCTCGCTCGTAATACAATAAAAATAAAATAAAAATAAAAATAAAAATAGCCTTTATTCTCTGATCTCTTATAAACTAATTACAACTAACATTATTACTATTCCTATGTCTAATATTAATAATAATTGGTTCATTAATATATATATAGCTACTCGTGCTGATTCACTGATTCACTCACTCACTCACTCACTGACTCATTGATCACCTCTCCTGTAAAATTTTGTATGGAAAAATTTTTTTTCACTCACGGTTTCGTATAGAGGAGAAAAATTCATTCGGAACAAAAATATGGAGAGAGCTGATGATTGAGGATTTCGGAGACGGGTGAGGAGCACCGGCCAGGTTATCGAAGATAGGTGGGGTGCGTTCAACCAAATGTCACTCGAAACCTCATCCAAATGGCAGAGAGCCGAAAAAAACTCCAAAATGGCGGATTCAAGATGGCGGCCATACAAATTTCGTCGGTGTCTATCTCGGAAACTATAAAGGATGGAAGAGTAGTTTCTTGGAAAAGGATGATCAGGACTCGAAGGTCTACTTGATGAATAGAAAAAAAATTCAAGATGGCGGAATTTATTTTTTTCCATACAAAATATATGCAAAACTTTAATTGGTTCCTTTTCAAAATTTCTGATGGTTTCGTAGAGAGGACAAAAATTCATTCGGAGGAAAAATATGGAGAGAGCTGATGGTTGAGGATTTCGGAGACGGGTGAGGAGCACGGCCAGGATATCGAAGATAGGTGGGGAGTGTTCAAACAAATGTCACTCGAAACTTCATCCAATTGGCAGAGAGCTGAAAAAAAACTCCAAAATGGCGGATTCAAGATGGCGGCCATACAAATTTCGTTGGTGTCTATCTCGAAGACTATAAAAGATGGAAGAGTGGTTTCTTGGAAAAAGATGATCAGGACCCGATGGTGTACGTGATGAATAGAAAAAAATTCAAGATGGCGGATTTTTTTTCATACAAAATATATGGTGAATTGAGAACTATGCAAGACTTTCATATGGTTCCTTTTCAAAGTTTCTGATGGTTCGGAGGAAAAATATGGAGAGAGCTGATGATTGAGGATTTCGGAGATGGAAGAGGAGCACGGCCAGGATATTGAAGATAGGTGGGGGGTGTTCAAACAAAAATCACTCGAAACCACATCCAATTAGCAGTGAGTTGAAAAAAAATACCAAAATGGTGGATTCAAGATGGCGGCCATACAAATTTCGTCGGTGTCTATCATAGAGAGGGTAGAAGATGGAACAGTGGTTTTTGTAAAAAGATGATCAAGACAGGTTTCGTATAAAGAACAAAAATTCATTTGGAGGAAAAATACGGAGAGAGCTGATGATTGAGGATTTTGGAGACGGGTGAGAAGCACCGGCCAGGGTATCGAAGATAGGTGGGGGGTGTTCAACCAAATGTCACTCGAAACCTCATCCAATTAGCAAAGAGCCGAAAAAAACTCCAAAATGGCGGATTCAAGATGGCGGCCATACAAATTTCGTCGGTGTCTATCTCGGAGACTATAAGAGATGGAAGAGTGGTTTCTTCGAAAAATATAATCAGAACCCAAAGGTCTACTTGATGAATAGAAAAAAAATTCAAGATGGCGGATTTTTTTTTTCATACAAAATATATGCAAGACTTTAATACGGTTCTTTTTCAAAATTTCTGATAGTTTCGTATAGAGGACAAAAATTCGTTTAGGAAAAAATATGGAGAGATCTGATGGTTGAGGATTTCGGAGACGGACGAGGAGCACTTCCAGAATATCGAAGATAAGGGGGGGGCGTTCAAACAAAAGTCACTCGAAACCTCATCCAATTGGCAGGGAGCTGAAAAACACTTCAAAATGGCGGATTCAAGATGGCTGCCATACAAATTTCATCGGTGTCTATATCGGAGACGATAAAACGTGGAAGAGTGGTTTTTTGGAAAAAGATGATCAGGACAAGAAGGTCTACTTGATGAAGAGAAAAAAGTTAAAGATGGCGGATTTTTTTTTTCATATAAAATGTATGCAAGACTTTGATACGTTCCTTTCCGCTGATGGTTTCGTTTAGAGGAAAAAATTTATTCTAAGAAAAATATGGAGAGATCTGATGGTTGAGGATTTCGGAGACGGACGAGGAGCACTTCCAGAATATCGAAGATAAGGGGGGGGCGTTCAAACAAAAGTCACTCGAAACCTCATCCAATTGGCAGGGAGCCGAAAAAAACCACCAAAATGGCGGATTCAAGATGGCGGCCATACAAATTTCGTCGGTGTCTATCTTAGAGAGTGTATACGATGGAATCGTGGTTTTTAAAAAAATATGATCGAGACCCAAAGGTCGACTTGGACAAAAAAACCGCGGTTCGCTTTAGCGAGCCGCGCACCCACGCGCCCCACTAGTTACTATATATATAGCTACTCGTGCTGATTCACTGACTCACTGACTGACTCATTGATCACCTCTCCTGTAAAATTTTGTATGGAAAAATTTTTTTTCACTCACAGTTTCTTATAGAGGACAAAAATTTATTCGGAACAAAAATATGGAGAGAGCTGATGATTGAGGATTTCGGAGACGGGTGAGGAGCACCGGCCAGGGTATCGAAGATAGGTGGGGGGTGTTCAACCAAATGTCACTCGAAACCTCATCCAATTGGCAGAGAGCCGAAAAAAAACTCCAAAATGGCGGATTCAAGATGGCGGCCATACAAATTTCGTCGATGTCTATCTCGGAGACTATAAATGGTGGAAGAGTGGTTTCTTGGAAAAAGATGATCAGGACCCGAAGGTCTACTTGATGAATCGAAAAAAAATTCAAGATGGCGGAATTTATTTTTTTCATACAAAATATGTGCAAGACTTTATGCGGCGCCTTTTCAAAATTTCTGATGGTTTCATATAGAAGACAAAAATTTATTTGCAAGAAAAATATGGAGAGAGCTGATGGTTGAGGATTTCGGAGATGGGTGAGGAGCACGGCCAGGATATCGAAGATTGGTGGGGAGTGTTCAAACAAAAGTCATTCGAAACCTCATCCAATTGGCAGGGAGCTGAAAAAAAATCCAAAATGGCGGATTCAAGATGGCGGCCATACAGATTTCGTCGGTGTCTATCTCGGAGACTATACAAGGTGGAAGAGTGGTTTCTTGGAAAAAGATGATCAAGACTCGAAGGTCTACTTGATGAATAGAAAAAAAATTCAAGATGGCGGATTCTTCTTTTCATACAAAATATATGGCGAATTGGGAATTATCATATTATGTTCGTTTTCTAAATTTCTGATGGTTCAGGGAAAAATATGGAGAGAGCTGATGATTGAGGATTTCGGAGACGAGTGAGGAGCACGGCCAGGGGATTGTAGTTAAGTGGGGGGTGCTCAAACAAAAATCACCAGAAACCTCATTCAATTGGCAGAGAGCTGAAAAAAAATTCAAAATGGCGGATTCAAGATGGCGGCCATACAAATTTCTAAAAAGATGACCAATCCCGAAGATCTATTTGGTGAACAGAAAAACCGCGGTTCGCTTTAGCGAGCCGCGCACCCACGCGCCCTACTAGTTTATCTTATATATATATCTTAGGAATCGTAACCCCAGCATTACGGATCAGGTTGTCCTTTGACATAGGCCTCCTCTAGAAATTTCCATTTTTCCCTATCATGTGCTAATCTGCGCCACCCCTGTGGTAGATCATCCTCCCATCTTCTTTGTGGCCGACCTCTTGCTCTGCTCCCATCTCTGGGGTACCAGTAAATGATTTCTTTAGTCCACTTTTCTCTGGGAGATCTAACCACATGGCCAATCCAACGCCATTTAAGTTTCCTTATTCTTTTTGACACATCTACCACTGCTGTGAGCTTCCTGATTTTGGTCAGTCTCCATTTGTCCTTCAGTCTGATGTGAAGCATGCTCCTCTCTATCCCCTGTTGGCATACCTTAAGCTTTTGACTATGAGCCTTTGTCAGACCCCACGTTTGGCACCCGTAGGTAAGTATTGGTAGGATGCACGTGTTGAATACTTTACGCTTGATTGTCATTAGAGTATTTTTATTCTTCAATATATCCTTCAGTGACCAGTAGCGAGCCCAGGTATTATTTATTCGCCTTTGCAATTCCTTGTCCATCTGCAAGTTTGGTGCAATTAGTTGGCCTAAATAGATGTAGTCATCCACATATTCTATGTCCTGGTTGTTTACATTGATTTTTTGTTGATATCTATTGGTCATAACCTTTGTTTTGGTTGTGTTCATTGTCAGACCTGCTTTTTGGCTCTCTGTTGCTAATTGTTCAAGCATTACTTGTAGAGTGACTGGATCCTCGGCAAACAGTACCAGGTCGTCTGCAAATCGCAGGTGTGACAGCCTGCCTCCATTAATGTTTAATCCCCACTCTTCCCAATCTAGATTTCTGAAAATCTCCTCTAACACCGCCGAAAAAAGTTTGGGAGACAGAGGATCCCCTTGTCTGACTCCTTTTTGAATTTTAAATTCCTCTCCAATTTTTTCTAATTGTACTTTTGCCGTGCAGTTGCTGTATATATTCTTTATAAGTCTAATATATTTCTTTTCTATTCCTTGATTGACCAAGGCTTTATATATGTAGTTATGAGAAAGGGAATCAAATGCCTTATTATAGTCTACGAAGGAAATATAATATGGTTTTCTATATTCGTTATATTTTTCTATTACTTGTTTTACTACATGCATGTGATCTACTGTTGAAAAATCAGCTCTGAACCCTGCCTGTTCTCTTGGTTGTTCTGCGTCTAATTGTTTAGTGAGCCTGCCTAAGACAATTTTTGAAAAAATTTTGTATATATTTGTCATAAGACTGATTGGTCTATAGTTGTCTATTTTGTCTTTATCGCCTTTTTTGTGAATCAGTATTATGGTTGATTTTGTCCATTGTTCTGGAATGAATTCACTATCTAAGATATCGTTGAATAAACTAGTTAGTGGTTTTAATATTGCATCCATCGTAATACAATACCTACAAAAAATAAACTACCTACTAATACGATATTCACTTTCATCTCCAAAGCAATATACATATTTTAATATCTCAGGACTTCGGGCAATCAATACCGCCTCTTCTTTCTTCTTGCTGGGCTGGTTTCCACATGTAAACTACTCATGGTCTGTGGTGTGTGATGCACCTATCCTTCCAATGTTTTTTACTCCAACCATCCCAGCTCTCTCCAAAAGCCTAGCAGGCCGCCCAGGTTGCCAAGGACTTCTCGAAGTAAGGCTGGGTATCCTGGACGGGCATCCCAGGAGCACGTGCACTGGTGTTTTTTGGGCTTATGGCGAACAGACAGACAGAAAGACAGACGCGGTGAGGGATTTTCTTTTATAATATATTTTTTTTAATTTATTTAATCATTATAATATTACAAAAATATTGCTATTTACTATCTCGCCAAACTGGTGGGTCAGGATGTAGTGATGTTATAATTTTTATTAGAATTATCTTACTATTATAGTAGTACCTATAGTAGGTATGTATGTGACAATTAATTAAACCACGGAACAGTAGTCTGCAGGTGCCGCTCAGTTGGTCCTAAATTAGGCTTGACATTATAATAAATGCTACCGGAAATGTCTGCAATCCGACATTATGAAGAATTCCTAGAAAATACAATTCCTGAAACCAACAGGAAATGAGTGCTAAATTTTATCGTGCACATTTCCTAGGAATCAGGGGGTCTGCCAACACTGCGCTTCCCGGTGCGTGGTCGCCATTCCAGTACATTGGGACCCCAATTTTGAATTACCATCAGTTCTTCGAACTATGTGCTCTGCCCTTCCACTTTAGCTTCTCGAATCGCTGACCTAAGTCGGTAACTTTGGTTCTCCTCTCTACTCATTTCTGATTTGATCTCACAGGGATACTCCAAGCATAGTTCTCTCCATTTTCCCGCTGAGTGATTCTAAACCTTCTTATGACGCAAATAGTTGACCATACTTTTTTATCGTTTACTAGTTGATGCCCGCGGCTTCGCTCACGTGGATTTAATTTTTAAAAATCCAACGGGATCTCTTTGATTTTCTGGGATAATAAGTAGCCTTTGTCACTCTCCCGGTCCTCTACTATACCCATGCAAAAAATTTCATCGATCCGTTGCTTTGTTTCGCTTTGTGGCGTGATTGAAGGACAAACCAACAAACAAATACACTTTCGCATTTATAATATTAGTAAGGACTAGACGATGCCCGCGATTTTATCTCAGCTCTAGCTCAGCCAGCTGGTGGAATAAAACCACGTGAAAAAACAGACCGCAATAAGTATTTGTATCTTATTATACGACTGAGATTATAAGAGATAGATAATAGTACATTATGGTACAAGTGTCAAAGTTGGTGATTACCGCTGAGGCGCTATTGAGACCCGAGCCGTCAGGTGAGGGTCTTAAGGTAGCCGAGGACGGTAATCATCAATATACACGTGTATCATACGACGTTTTTCAACACACTTGTGAAGAAAATAACACTAAAATAGTACATTATGGTACAAAACAGTGAAAACGAGTTGTGAAAATTTTTTCGCAATGGCGGGAAAAATTAATGTTGTTCTTTTGTTCGCCCTCTTGAGATGCTCTTGAGGGCAGGCAAAGAGCGACGACCATACAGCCTATTCAGGTGTTTATTTGATTTAGGTAATCAGTTTTCCGAAACCTTTAATGGCCATAGACTAAAGAATGAGGTTTCTTTTTTTTTGGCATTTCTCTTATAGCCACGAACAAAATGGGGATTTCGAGTTTTCTTTATTACAAAAAAAAAACAAAAGTTACTGACAGTTTTATTTATTAAACACGTACATGTTGAAATTATCTATTTAAATACGGAGTTGTATGAAATGATTGCTTGCTCAGGTACATTAATTTAACACGATATTTTTATAAATTATTGAACAAGATCTTTTTTGTAATAGAAACTTTTTTAAGAACACAGCAACTCACCCAATAAATTAAAAAAAAAATTTCTTTAACTCACATTGTGAATAATAGTAATCAAAAGTCACAGTTTGAGTTAGAGCTGTCATTGTGTGCCTAGTTGCGGTGAACCGGGAGCCCCTTTATGAGCAAGTGTGTTGAAAAGATTATTCTTGTATAAGTTCTTAAGACTCTTGGGAGGTAACACGTGCCGCATAATACCCCATAGATACGAACGACAGCCTAAGGCGAAGCAATTATTACCGTAACATCACGGACTACGCCCAGATATAAACACATAAACCTCTGAAATCGTTATAGCGATTACGGGAGCTTGCACAGTCGAATAAATTGCTGATAATCCTTTTATTTATTGTCCGTAATTCATGTAAGAGTTCAAGCGGTGCGTTTTATTATCTTCGGTGATTGATACCGCACCTCAAGGTCCATGAATAACACTGGATTGGCTGACCAAATGACAGCTTAACTGTCATGGATCAATTTGAAGCGCCACATTTGACGTACGAGTGTCTCTGTAACTAATAAAATATTGCAAATGGCGCACCGACCTCTAATTAATTAATCTATGAAATCATCGATTAAATAAGGAGTTTGGTTATGAAATCATAGATAAATTATGGAGGTTGGTGCGCCATTTGCAAAATTATTAGTTCCAAAGACACTCATAAACTATGTTTACAATACCAAGATGGCGTCAATCAAATCCAAAATGGCGTAAATCAAGTATGTCCAAAAATAAATCACAGCAGTCTGTCCAGTGTTAAGCATTGATTAAAGATACAGGTCATTGACCGTACCCAATCCTTATCTCATGCAGAATCGTCCAGAAAAAAGTAAAGATAGCCCATATATGGTAAATAGCTGGCGACGGTACTACAAGAAGTTTCTTAACACAAACTATATTCTTAGTTTTTTTTTTAAAGAATATTAGCCAAGCTGTTTTAAAGAATATTAGCCAAGTTGACTAATATGCTTCTATCCCCTCCAAATAAGCGAAAAGCTTGTGCTAGGAGTGGGTACGACAATAGTGCAACGAGTGGTATTCGAACCTGCGACTATTCAGTTTTCAGTCCACACCTTTAACCGTTGGGCTATTGAGGCTTCTCCTTTAGATCTATTTTGCAATGTTTCCGCATCCCGGTTTTGCTGACAAAACGAAATGTTTTTTTTCTGAATCCAAATACTATCGAGTTTGGGAACTCGCCCGAAAAGCTACATTCTCCACCGCCTTTAGAATAATAACTGTTATTATTCTAAGCCTTCGTAAATAAAAACGAATTACCGAAAAAGAGGAGGAGGGTTTTTTACCATTCTCGAAATAAAAAGAGGATTACTTACCTAAAAAGGTTATCCCGAGGATAGGTACCTATTTTCTTATTTTTTTATTACAATTTAATTCGTGAATTAAATGCTTTCCCACTACACTGGAAATTGAAAGTATTAAGGCTTTTCAAAAATCTCGCGTAGCACTTTAATTTCCCACTATAGAAAGTACTCGTATAAGTAGGTATATGTAGGTATATGTATATTATGCCTATCTCCGGACCCAAGCTTCCTGCCTTCTGCCAAGATCTTTTCAGCGATTAGACCATATTGAGTATTTATGTATTACTGTTGAGTAAAACGATATTGATTGCCCTATAACTATATAGAGCTACATCAAAGTTTTATTATGAAAGAACCCTTATTGTTTTCGTGATTAAAAGTACGGCTGCCCCATTTCAAAACCTAGTAAGTAAGTGTGATTGACAAAATTTTAAAGGAGACCAAAAAACATATTTGTGGTAGCCCTTCTGAACTCTGAACTCTTCAGTGTCTGTTGGTGAATTGAAATGTTTCGTAAATAAACTACTTTGAAAGCTTTTATTGGATATATTAATTACTTCGCTAAGCCATCTACAAGACATGTTTTTTTGGCCCCTGTAAAATTTTGTCAATCACACTTACTAGGTTTTGAAATGGGGCAGTCGAGTAGCTTTAAGTTATATCTTGTATATTTAAACAGCGTTAGCAATTTTTCTATTCTATTCAATTCTATTCATATTATGTTATTCAAAGTCCATCATACGTCCTAATCATGGAAGTAGCATTAAGTCCATGTTCCTAATACAATATACATAGGTATATACAATTCTTATATGTTTTTTTATTAAAATAAAAAAAGTATAAAATAGGTGGTACTACCTTATCTTCCTTGACATTTAGTAAAGAAATCTCGAGAAGCTTTCAGTTAAAACATTATTTTTGGAAGGTACAAACAAAACAACTCCAACACTTAATTTATTCATTTCATTATACCTTTTACCATCTATTTGAATATATTATGGTAAAACTTTTATTTGCCGCTGTCCAAGTCACTGAAATAAAACAAATAAGGATATAATATTATAAATTCATTTATTATTCAACCATAAATAACAATAAAACATTTAAACATTACATTAATATTTTAATAACCTATTATTGTAAAACATTAATATTATAATACCCGCGATCCAGTTCTGTATTTACATTAGAATTAATTGCACCTATTTTAATATTACCTAATTTAACACGTAATTCTATAATTGATAACTAATAAGTGAATTATTTTAAAATGAGGATAAATGGTCTTCCTTTTCAAGTCGACATTTTATTATTTAGTGGAAACATCGAAAACATAATAATATCTTACCTATACGTGAGTAATAACATAATTTTCAGATTATTTATCAATTAGGTAGGAAATATTGTCCAAATTAATAGGTAAATATTCTTTTTGCTCACCTAAATGGATAATTGCTTACCAAAAATTTTTTTAAGCTATTGCATAGCTTCTATCGCGGGCCAACGTGGAGACCGAATCCAGAAATTCCGTAACGAAAATAACCTGACACGGGACTCCTTTACGGTGAGCGGCTAGATGGCGTTGATAAAAAATGCTATGCAATAGCTTTACCGCGGCAGTCCCCGAGTGCCACACGTCTTTTTTTTCCCCAAATATAGGATGAAGTTGTCTATATATAGGACATAGGTATATAAAAGGAAAAGGTGACTGACTAACTGATGTATCAAGACAGCTCAAATCACTGGACGGATCGGGCTGAAATTTGGCACACAGATAGCTGTTTTGACGGAGGCACCCGCTAAGAAAGGGTTTTCTCAACCCCTAAAGAGCTAAAATAGAGGTTTGCAAAATTGAATTTAACATGAGCGAAGCCGTGGGCAAAAGCTAGTTCTTTACGAACCGTCTGCTATTAAGCCGAATTTAAACTGCAAAATTAGTAGCATGAAGTTAGTTTCATGACATTAATTTCATCAACAATTTCACGTGTAAACTTCTAATTTCATGATGCATGCATTAATTTCATGAAACAATTAATGCATGCACT
Organism: Hipparchia semele; assembly: GCA_933228805.2. Taxonomy (NCBI): domain Eukaryota; kingdom Metazoa; phylum Arthropoda; class Insecta; order Lepidoptera; family Nymphalidae; genus Hipparchia; species Hipparchia semele. The sequence continues at coordinate 3,363,820 of OW121717.1, read as the reverse complement.
GCATTGCATGCACGATTTTTGGATGAAACTAGCGTCATGCAACTAATTTCATTGTGTAAACACGACGTGAAACCAGTGGTCTCGAACCTACCGATTTTTCGGTATTTCTACCGATATGAGCTCTGTTCTACCGAAATACCGAAATAAAACGATTTTTCTACGATTTCAGAGTATACATGGAAATTCTCCCGATTTTTCTACCGATTTTACACTTTTCAATAGTTCTTATGAGTAGGCTCTTTCCCAATATTGTTCAGAGCAATGATTTCCAGGAAATTGATACAGAGTGGCGCATTTTAAGAAATTGTGAACAAATCGAAACATTTCCAGATGATGTAGAACTATTTTGGGATGAAGTAAGTTTACTAAAGCGTGGCGACGAAACTCAAATGTTCCCTTTGTTGTCTAATTTCATCTTTAATATTTTATCACTTCCCCATTCGTCCGCTAACGTTGAACGCATATTTTCACATATTAATCTTTTGAAAACAAAACAGTGAAATAGGCTGTCTACTGAATCGTGATTGATTCTATGGTCTACGAGTATTACAAGCAAAACGACTCTTTAATACAGCGAATTGTTATGATTTTGAAATTAATTCGAAGATGGCCAAAGAATATTGGTATAAAAAATAATTATACTTAAGTATGATTATTATAAATTAGTCTGTAAGTTTTTTTTTATAAATAAACGAATTTGATTGAATATTGTATTATTTTGTCAAACACCTACCGATTTTGGGTTCAAATATCCCGATTTTAGCTGGCAACTCTACCGATCTCGCTCTACGACGTTCGAGACCACTGCGTGAAACTAGTGTCGCGAAAGCATTTATACGGTGCGGACGTGTACACTGGATGTGTGGAGACGATCTTGTTGAATCTTAAAGCTGGTTTTGTAAAAAGAATTTTTACGTTTATATTATAATTGAAGTGAACGAAACTTGTCTAATAAAGAACACAGTTGATAGCTCGAAGTACATAAAACAAGGGGACGTACATGACTAGGGAAAACTTAAATATTGAAAGAAAGTTTCCAATTTAACTCGATTGTTAAGTGAGAAAGGAGGACAAGAGAATATATAGGATGCAAATATCCTTTGAATACTTCTCTACGGATCTTGAAACTTGAACACGACAGTAACGCTCCCAAAAGTTGTAATAGAGTCTGAATGATGTGGAATCAGGGCGCAGCGTTTTTAATTCAAGCTCAGATTTAATTGAGAATTTTAGGATAGGTGCGATTTTCTTTTTTTTATTCAATGGCAAGATAGTCCTTGACTGCTCTAACATGATAGTAAGTGACGATGCAGTATAAGATAGTAGCAGACTAACTTGGAAGGAGTATGGCAGAGAGTATGGCGGTGTCTACACGCCATTGTGCCGGAACGCTAAATTGCATGGCGGCACGTTTCTGTTTTCTTTTCATCCGTTTTATCCAACCACCGTACAACAAAATTAATCGTACCAATTTCAGTGGTATGCAAAAGTAAATAAAGCGAAATCAGTTGTTATGCGACGCGCGACGCAATAAAATGTAAGTCCGCGTTGAGGTGGCGATTTTTAAATAACAATGGGGATGTTAACACTAATCACAAATTAATGTTAAGTGTTAATTTTATGATAGTTTGTAGGATTAGAATATCAAAAATCACATTTTTGTAATTTAATATACCTAACTTAATAAATTTATTAAAAATGATTTTAAATGCTATATTTATAATCTGATGTCACGTGACTGCAAACGCCAAGAAGAGCTTGTGACGTCACTAGCCCAACCGCTAAACAAACGGAGAGGCGCGTAGTATACCTATGTATACTACGCGCCACGAAAGAAGTCCCGCGGCCATCAGGTGGAACTAATAGATTTTACATACAATAATTGCCTAGACATACGACTGCTAGCGCCGCCTCTATGGGACTTCTTTCGTGGCGCGGACGGACCGATGACGTCATGTCAGTCAAGTGCCAGTTGTAGAGTGTTTTAACGGGAAAATTCAAAATTACTCTTTTTTTGTATATGTTCTCATCGAAAATACTAATATTTTTAAATAATATATATATTTTTTATGGTAAACAAGAGTCAATCTTCCAAATAAAAGCAATTCCGAAAAATTACAATTTTAACATCCCTATTATAGTATAGAATCCCGTACCTATTTTAGCTGTTGCGGCCACCGCCATATCTTCACTCGTACTTTAAACGGAATTGCAGTCAACTCATCATAGCACGCAGAACAATAGAAAACCATACTCGCTTCCCCGTTTTTCGGTTCTGTCGCCCGTAGACGGTGTAGTTTTGCCACGCTAGCCGCGTACCCGCGCGTTAAATCTAGCGGCGTTCGGTGACGCGTTGTGTTTGTTTCAAGCTTTAATTACGAACTCGGCTCATTTGATTCAAAAAAGTCCTTCGTGTCACAAGCGAGAGTTATCTGTGTTTGTTGTTAATTTCGCATCGCACCTGAACAAACACTCGGTGTCCCGACATCATTTCAACAGTGTAATAATACACTGAAATAATTTAATAATGTACCTACCTAATAATTTCCCAATACTACTAGCTGATGCCCGCGACTTCGTCCGCGTAGATTTAGTTCTAATTTAGAATTCTTTAATTTTCCTTAAAAAGCCTATGCCACTCTTCGGGTCAAACTGTACTTACCTAGCCTACCTAATAATCATTTTGCGGAGTGAATCTGTACCTAAAGGTTCAGATTCACTCCGCAAAATGATTTATGTACCTAAAGGTACAGATTCACTCCGCAAAATGATTTAAGTAAATAGCGACTCTTGCTCCCACACAATAAAGTGCAATTCAGGTTGACACAGCGCTACTTACCTACCGTCTTATTTACCTAGACTTTTCTCTCTTTCTATCACGTAACTCTTTTCCCTTCGCACTCTGTAGCTCTGCAGTTTCAGATCCAGCGTAGCTCCGTTGTAGCGTGATTGAAGGACAAACCAACAAACAATCACATTTTATAATGTTAGTAAGGATTAATCTAGGATACCTATTTAATTCTTCTATTCTGATGACGGGGAAACTTTTTTCACTGTAGAGTGTAAATTGAATGCAGGTAGTTTACTTATCCATAAGTTAACACCTGTGATTTAGACCAAAAACATTTTATAACATTTTATAACGATATTTTAACAACTTTACTAGCACAGTGGCGAGAGCTGTGGTCCTCTAAGTGGTTCCGGGTTTGAATCCAAATGCAATTTGATAACTAATAATAATAATTGCAAAAGTTTAAGATAGGATACAGCACCGGAGATAGTCTAGTGGTTAAAATTTAAAATATTATAGGTCTCCTTTTCTAGAATCGAAGATTTGAATCCCAGATCTCCTACTCCGAAAAGTTAGACCTTTTCGGAATTATTGCGCGTTTCAGTATCATTGGCTTTCACTAGGCTTGACTTGCCCGGTACTAAAAACTCTGTACTAGTACATTCAAAAGACTGTACTAGTTCGGACATCTAGTACTATTAGTACCTACAGTAGAGATCGGACCTAGAGTAGAGACCGGAGAGAGATCAGGCGCAGGACCGACAGCTGTACGTGCTCTCCGAGGCACGGGGGTGACTCACCGCCAACTTCCTAACTCTGGGCTAGTACCTATACCTACTGAGAATTTCTTGATAGGAAAACCCAAAACATTTTATGGCCCGACCCGGGAATCGAACCCGGCATCTCGTCATTTGCAGTCGTTGCTAACCAATAGATCAACGAAACAGTTACAGTGTAGAGAATACCTAATATAACGGTGCCTAAAGATAGGGAATCCAACCCCACAAACGCAGAATCCCGCTTAAATTTTGCTGGATTAGTGATGCGGGGTCCGCTGGGTTAATGACCTCAGTCCCGCGGGTCTGTGGGCTGAGGTTTCAATGCGGGATTGGAGTCCCTAGTTCTCATATCCGAATACATAGAGTAAAAATTCTCTGAGTTCACCTACATATACATATTAAGTCTGTACCGACAAAACGATCATTATACCCAAAAATATCGCTCTCTGGCGTAGTAATCACGTGGTTTGATTCTTTTCCTTAAATTAATATTAAAAATAAGAATCAAACTTCATTTTTATGTAGGCTGCCGGGGAGAAATTATTTCAATGTACACAATAATAACATTTATTTAAATAATAACATTTAGTATAATTAACAACATGAATCTTATCTCTTATCTAAAAGCTTCTTTATTTATAAGTAATTTTCTAAGATTTCTTATGAAAAATGATTTATAAAATGCATCACTCTTATATTAGGCCACAAAGTTTTCAGCTATGTATTAGGATGTTGCCCATATTAAACGTTAAAAATTAATTATTTCTTACCACTGATTAGAGAGTCTTCAAAAATAACTATCGAATAAACTACAACAAGTACCTACGTCAAATGTTAATGACGTCACAGTTTATAGTTCACTATTTCATACCAGCTCCGTACGCGTTTTGATGTTAGATAAAGAGTTGCTATAAGAGATATGATAAGGTGGCAACATCCCTATTTTTGTAATTATTAATAATAATCACATTACAGGTTAAGCGTATACCTGGTAGGTATTTAATGGACACTTTAATTAATAAATAATAGGATCGATTTAGTTCAGACCTTAGACAAGTAGACACTAAAATTCTGAAATATGACAACATTACAAACGGAGTGATTATTACATTCTCTTGGATTACAAAATGGCGTCCATCAAACCACCTTGTGGAATTGAACCTTATAGATTTTTATGTACTTACTTACTTACTTCATAAAATATAATAACTTTTGTATCCATATTCGACCACATGATTTAAACGGTCGTTTTCTTTTCAATATTGCATGAAACTATAAATTATTCCTAGTATTTGTAGCTGCCTTGGTGCTTGTTTTATCATGTAGAAGAAACTCGTGCTTCCAACAATCTCTCAAGACTCCATCAAGACTCAATAGCCCAACGGTTAAGAGTGTGGAGTGAAAACTGAAAGATCAGCGGTTCGATACCCGTTCGCACTAAATGTCGTATAGTTCTTGTAATTCAGGAGGGCGCGTGAGCTTTACTTGTGGTTATGTCGTGTACATGCACATTGCATAAGTTCGCGTGCCTGTCAGGAGCCTAGGTTGGAGCGGTCAGGCGCGAGCAAGCTCTCGCTTACACTTATAGTACAGATAAGACACACACACATCCATGAGCCATGCGCCGTCCACCATGACCCACTTGTACTAATTGCTTTAATAATATGCTATGAAGAGGAAAGGTTAACATTATAAAGATATCTACTAAGATATCTGCTAGTTGGCAAAATGGCATCAATCATTGCTACAGTCTCAATTAATCAATAGTGGTCAATGGTGCTTGACTGAATTTATGACGTTCTATTTGCAACAATGCATTTTAGCCAATAGCGAGAGAGGATCAGCCTATCAAAAATGTTTGCAATTTTCACACAAAGTACATCATTTTTCATTGGTATCGTTCACCCAGGGTGGCATAATTCATCACAATAACCATCAAAAACGTAATTATCAGTACCAGAAAATAATTACTTGGCACTCACACATTCATTGGTTGTTCTAAACCTATATGTTTCGAACGGAACTCTATAAGAAACTTCCGTTCTAAGCGTTTAGTTCGATGCTTCTACCTTTGTTTTTCAAGACAAGAGCAGAAACTCCTTGCTCGCTCCGTTGAACTTATCTCTGTTTGTTTTATCAGTTTTGCGCCCCAAACGTTTCTGCTATCGTACATTCGAAGACACAGTTTAGAGCCTCCCTCGGGAAACTCTAAACAGACGTGTCTCAAGTGAGCCCACCTATGTTACAATTGACTTGATACAAGAATGTCGCCAGTTCTTCGCCGCTCAGTTCTTGATCCACTTCGTGCAGGCTGGAGTTGGAGATGCTTCGCGGCGAAGTGAAGGAGTCCGACGCTTCGGTAAGGCGCTGCTGCCAGAGCCAGCCCCCGCCGGGCACCTCGTTCACGACTGAGAGATCTCTTCGGTGGTAGGACTGTAAAAGAACGACAAGTGTAAATCAAAAATTTAAAACACCCCCGACATGTGAAATTAAAAAAATATATATACAACGTGTATTGAAACTCCGAAATAATAATGAAGGAAATGTGAATGTGCTCATGAAACTGAACAGCTTTCCCCAAGGAATATAGGTCGAAATATGAAAAAAAATTTTTACCTCACATAGTAAATCAATCAGCTGATCGTCAATTTTGTATTGGAGGGTCCACATTTTTTTCACATTTCGCCATTAATTAATATACACGTTGTACAATTCGCCATTTTGTGACTTTATTTATTATTATTACATTGTAGCTAATGCGCTTCGCAAGCGGTTCGTAGGTACTTAGGCCTAAAGCCCGATTTACTCTACGAAATTAGTGGCATGAAATTAGTTTCATGACATTAATTTCGCAGTGTAAATTCGGCTATATAGTGCTTTTTGTTAAACAGATTATTTATTTAAAGCAAATATACATTTTATATTTACATTATGTTAATTAGTAGATAATGGTGAATCAAAACCCCTATTAGATTTATCCATTCACGGGTAGGTATATTCATGTGAGCGCCCTGAATCATACATTATGCATACTTAGGTATACATAATGTATGCTTACAGATAGACACATATTCTTGGGTGGGTGGGTAGGTACATTGATATATAAAAGCAAAAGGTGATTGACTGACTGACTGATCTATCAACGTACAGCTCAAAACACTGGACGGATCGGGCTGTTTGACATAATATAGATAACTATTATGACATAGGCATCCGCTAAGAAATATTTTTTGTAAATTCAACCCCTATGGGTTAAAATAGGGGTTTGAAAAATCGAGCGAAGCCGCGGGCAAAAGCTAGTATTATTATAATTTATAGTTTTTTCTATTAAAATCCAGTAAATGAAATAGGTAAGGTGAGTACATACACGATTTCACGTTATAATTAATTAAAAAACTAAAATAAAATTGATAAAATCACAAAAAATCTGATTTCAGTTTTCGTTAAATTCTATCTAGTCTGAGTGCCTAGGCAACTGTAGTGTTTGCGACAGTCTGTTACACGCAGCCAGCGTAGCAGGACGTTGATCTCTCATTCCGATATCACTAGAACATGTCTTTCATTTAAACGCAACGCCACCGCCACAAAATGGCAACGAGGATGAATTGTGAGTAGAATAAAATATTATTTTTTTTGCAAAAAAAAAAAACAATAAATGAGAAAGTAGATACCGACCAGTTTTTCAAAGAAAGAATGCTTGTTTACATATTTTACATTTACTTGTTATTCGAACAGTTGTATTCCCATTTCCCGTACAATAAATTAACTAGTTATTTCCATGACAGAATCAATTAAAGTAATTATAAATTATAATTTCATACGTTTTAGCATAACATCTTGAGCAAGTAATTTAAATGCCTACCCACCTTAAGGTATTGATTGGCATAACAATTGTTGTGTGCCTACCGACACAAATATTTTGTGTGTATAGTTTATCGCCCATTTTATAAGTTTTAGGCGCAAACAATAATAGGGTAAAGTACTGTTCGGATAACCAAGTTTAAATAACTCAATAAATATTAGTAATAAAACGGGAGGTATTCAAAAAATCTAATGAAGTCAGTTTTGTTGAATATGAGTACCTACCTACATAGTAAGGGAATAAACTTAATAATAATTACTTAAAACAAAAAATGTAATTCCCTGATATAAAAAAAAAAAGAATGCGTATTTAATGCATATAGCGGAAATCTCGATGAGCTTAATTAATTAAGTCTAAGAAAGTTTTGGAAGAAATTAAAAACCATGCGGAATTACTGTGCTTCCAAATATTGAGAATAATATTATAACAAGTTGTGCAGAGATTAACTACTGTCAATGCATTAACAAACAAAAGCAAAAAATACAAAAGTGGGTACAATCGTAGAGATTTAAATTTATTTTAACAACTTTGTAAGTTCTAGGTTTTATTTTTATTGATTTCATTCATTTTACCCGATAATTTGTATTAACGAATCTCACCAAAGTGAGTAAAAAGCGAGGAAATACAAATACTGTCCACTTCAAATATCCACTGTTAATTTGATTTATTCATGAATCTATAACACAAGTAAATATCTAATTCAAAAGTTTATATCTTAAGGATGAAGACACGGTCTTCTCATGGACAAATTCCCGCTAGATGGCGCTGTTAGGGCATTTGAAAGTTTTCCAATATTTTCGCAAAGTTGCTATGCATAGATTTTAAGAAATATTTCAAGCACTTATACAATGAATACCAGCTGTGACATCGGTCAAAATGATTTGTTGGATCTATACTCTGGAATCTGTGGTTAGATCTGTTAAAATTACCAAACCTTGTAAACTCAGTCAATCACTACAAATGAGATGCAATAAATAACAATGATTGCTTAAATTTTTCCGCAATCAACCAGTTGTTACCATTTTATATGTTATTAATTGTAAATTTTAATGTATATTCCTACAAAATGTTATATGTTATTACTTGTAAATTTTAGTGTCTTTTCCTATAAAATGTATTTGATTTTGCATTTTGTTATTCAGCTACCTTCTAATAACATATTAATATTAAGTATTAAATATAATAGAAATACAAATAGAACATTTGCAAATATATTAATAGGTAAGCACATCAACCTATGAGTGAGCTAATGCTCACGCTAATGACCACGCTAATACTAATAATAAAATAAGAAGGTCATGCTTGATACGAAAAGGCTATGCAGTTACAATACTAGTACTAAAATGTGGAGCCACGCACAAAATAATCATATCTCAGGGCTAAATACTGTTGCTTAAAATGTAAGCAAAGAGCCACGCACAAAATAATCGTATCTCAAGGCTATGCAGTTAAGATACTGTTGCTTAAAATGTAAGCAAAGAAGCGACGTACGAAATAATCGTATCTCAGGGCTATGCGGTTAAGAACTTAAAATACTGTTGCTTAAAATGTAAGCAAAAAGCCACGCATACAAAATAATCAAAATATCCTAAATAAGTAGATATTGTTGTTGAAAAGCCACACCACAGATTGTTATTTAGACTTTTATAATTATTGCAATTGGTGACTTAGCTGTCGTTTCGCGATGGAAAAGTTTATATATTGCTTTGAAACATCATAATTGGAAAAGGCGAGCCATATTATATAAAAGAAATGGAAAATTGTGTTATTTTACCCGAATTCGAAGAAACAAATGTAATAATATTTAAAAGCGTAGTTATAATTAACATAATTAGAATCATTGGGTATATATATTTTTCAAAAAGGATATGTTAATAATTATTAATAACATTGTATTGTATTCGTTTCTTTCATATTTAATATGGAAAAGGGAAATTTTGAATAACACTTTAATCATAAATTGAGAATAACTTATTTTCAATAAATTGAAATAGCCTTTACAATGTATGTGGACGGAGAAATAATTTATATGACACGATTAACTTCAAAATAACATATATATTAATATTATCAAACTACCCATATTACATATGAAAATATGCGAAATATACAATTAGATAGAATAAAATTTAAAAATATGTTAATACCTTACTTCGTAATTTAAAATGACAATCGGTATGTTAGATTGCTGTTACATGTAGAGAATCTTAATTATGATTAATAAGTAGGTAAATCCTGATATTAATAAAATTGTAAACTACTTAGGTATATGTACGTTGTGTTTACCATAACAGAGAGATGGGCGATGTTTTAATAACCCAATCTGTCAAATTAAAATGGCAGTCAAAAAAAAAAAAAAAAAAGAGGAAAGAAACAACAAGTACCGAATAATGTACGTACATTATGTAAATCCAGACGTGAAACAACTTTCTTAATGGCATGGAAAGTTTATTTTGTGAATTGTGACCTACCTGTGACCTATTGGGTGGTGGATTAAACAAATTGGTACCTATTTATTTTAAAATAGGGATATTTCATAGAAAATGTATAAACCATGGTTGTGGGTTACTATTTACTATACGGGCCTGTCGAGCAAAGAATTAGCGCATCTTAGCTATTCCTATGAATACTTTTATTTTCTTCAGAGTAGTAGAGTACTTTTCTTCGGAGTGGAAAAAAGGTACCCACGTTAATGAATTATATTTGTATGATCGAACGAACTTGCCAAATGAAGTTCGATCTTGTGATTGTACAATCATATTTGGCGGAGAGATTTGTTTTCATATATTTCACCATGACAAGAGACAATTAGGGAATATTAATTAGCGAAAACCGTTCGCTCCGTATTATAAACGAGCTATCGTCAAGTTATATTTTTCACACTAAGTTTTCCGGATTAGATTTACATAGACATTACTACTTTATAAAAAAGATAGATTTTTGGAATTTCGTGTGCCTACTCAAAAGTGCAGGTTTCAAACTATTTTAATTGAGATGCTGGTAGAAGATCAAACTCACTTTACCAATCATTATAGATCACAATGCATAATATCACATAGATTTTATGCAACCATTTATATGTATAATAAATTAAAAAAAAAAAGATCCGTAGTGCCAACTCCTAAAGCATATTTTCTTGTAATGGTCCAGATAAGTGGTTCATCGGATCTTCAATTATAAGGAATTAACTTGATAGTTTTAATTTAGAATTTAGTGTTTTATTATATTAAGTATTTATGTTATTTAAATAACAAAAAATAAAATAATGTAATAATCGTATTAGTAACAAACCTAATTTGTAATTATTTAAATACATTTATGTTGTAAATGGCAGGTTGGAGCACAGAACAGTGTACATGGCCTCACCTGCCCATTATTGCAAGTAAATGTATTTATTTGAATTTGGGTCAAATTCAGAACCTCTTCCGTTTTTGAAGTTGGTTAAGAATAAAAAACTTTGCGATATGGGTTCTGAATAAAATAAATAATTATAAGGAATAATTTTAGATCAGAAATATTTTTATGGATGATTGACACCAAGCAGTCATTAATTGGGTCCAAAAAATTTAATCACCTAATTGTTCTAAGTACAGAATAACCTTTCAAAATTATGGAAGTAATACAAATCAAATCTCCGTCAGGTAATTTTGAGACAGCCCATAAATATACAGCTGAGTTAAGAGCGGGTGCCTAATATCTGCATAATATTAAAAGATTAAATAATTATTTCAACTATCGGTTTAACTGAGCGGAAAATAACTGCCTCGTTGGTCTAGACTAATAAGTTAGTATGTTCAAACTGCGGATGACGAGGTCTCGGGTTCGATTCCCGAGTCGGGCCAATAAATGTATCGAGTTTTCGGAACATCCACCGTAGCCCACACTTGGTCCGTCCATCTCATTGGTGATCTGCCACGTTCCCTTGTCAATATAGTATTGCATCTTAAAGTTAAATTCTGCTACTAAGTAGCACCTTTAGGTCTTATCTGACAATGAAATGAGGTCATAGGTAGTCGTAGTACATCTTTTAAAGGTAGAAATGGTGATTGTTTTGGGTCAACTACCTAGCCAAAACTGTTCTACTTTTACTGTAATGCTAACTTTTATGAAGAAACGGACACTTACAGATATTTTCTGGGTTCATTTATCCGGCAATCATACCCGTAAAAATGGTAATCGCTAACAACAATATTATGATTTGTATATCTACCTCATAAAACTTGAAATCAGTCAGCCTGAGTGGAAAAGAAGGAAGGAGGATGGAGGAAGTTAAACATTTTGTAAAAAGATGTTCATACAATTTTCCAATTGAAATGGATATGATGGATAGAATCTTACATAGCTGACCAAGTAAGTGAGGTCTCGTCATAATCGAACGATAACGAGAATAAGAAGTGTCCGTCTCTGATTGGCTTATTGATTAGTTACAGTTTAATTGTTACTGGAATTGAAGATGTAATAACATCTGCTCTGATATGTTTAGTTCACTAAAATTGTTTCCTGTGATAAAATGAAATATTAAGATGTTACACTTAAGTTGTTATACAATATTGTTTATGTAATTTTGATTACTGAATCAAGATAATTGACATACAGTTGTTGACAAAGTTGCATAGAAGCAATCAGCTTTGTATTCAGCTGTCTACAAGAATTTGTTACATTGAAGCTACATAATATTTGTAACATTTTGTTGTTAAAAAGAGCAACTGCTGAGTTTCTTGCCGGCTCTTCTCAGCAGAATCTGCATTCCGAACCGGTGGTAGCATCATGATTTGTCACAAGAGCCACAAGTTGGCCTCCGTAAAATGAATAATGTTATATTGAATTAATTATTGAGCAGAAGTATATTTTCTATGAATTACATTGTTACATTCATTTTAAATTGAAATAAAGAAGGAATGTAGTGTTTGCGACAGTCTGTTACACGCAGCCAGCGTAGCAGGACGTTGATCTCTCATTCCGATATCACTAGAACATGTCTTTCATTTAAACGCAACGCCACCGCCACAGCAACAATTGACGAAGTAATATTCAAAGCCATTTTACAATGGTAGGCTTTTTATTAAACAAGGATTCAAAATTGTCTATTATTTATTCAGTCTAAATGTTTGTACAAAAGAAAGAATAAATGCCCGACCAGTGCGCGACAGTTATTTTTACAATTTATGTATATTAAAGCATTTGTCCCATATTATTCCTGTGTATTGTAAAGCTTGGAGTAATTAATTATGTTGGTTGGTGTGAAAAATTTTCAAACCTAAACCAACACTGATAATGATAACGCAGTACCTATGTTTTCGTTTGGATTGCAGATACTTACCTGCTCTGCTGCCTACTCTCCATATTTTCATATTTGTTTTTATGTAATTGACCAAGCGAAGCGAGGTCTCTGCGTCTACTTGGGTGAATTTGCACTTGTCCGGCCGTCTGTCATAGCCTTATAACTTCTAAATTACTGAACGTAATTACTTCAAATTTAAATATAATATGTGAACTGATAGCCTTCAGCCGAATATTGTATAAAAAAATATAAAAATCTTTATTTCAAGGGAGCTCTCGTAGAAGCGTGTGTGAAGTAAAATATTTTTTGTTGCGTTACATAGACTGATTTTGAACTGAGCACAAATTGATTTCTTAATTTTTAATAGAAAGCCCAAATACAAAGTTTCAAGGGAATAACTTGATAAATGACGGCATTTCATATAAAATTTCACTCCCTATTTAATCCCCATGAGAGTCCACACATTTCGAAAAATCCTTTCTTCAGGGGTGCCTACGTCATAAAAGGAGCCTACTGTGAGAATTTCAAGCTTTTACTCGTACCTTTAGGCTATGCGTTGATAGCTCAGTCAGTTAAGACAAGTTTTTTATATGTATGATAATGTATGTATGAAGCAGAAATGCTGATATAAGAAATATTACTTTTGATGATTTCGGTAGGTAAACTTTTTAAAATAATAAATATATTTATTTTTTATTCAAAAAATAAATTCATGGCAACGTCTTGTAGTCGTTATCGTCTTATAGTAGGTATTTCAAAGCACAATTATTTCAGGCTTATTGTTATAGCTGTGTTGTCAAGTTCTATTCTAGTAGGATTTCTATGATAAAGAAATAAGAAACATTATAAAAATAAAGACCTGTTTTACGAAACAAATATATTTATTCTATATTTTGACGCTTTTGAAATAAGTAAGTTTGTACTGAATAAGATGTTTTTATTTGGTTTCTTTACATAGTAACAGTGGCAAAGGCCTTCTTATATCACAGCCCAAATGGGAGCCCTTAATATTTTTCTATTTTTTGAAACATTAAAAAAGTAAAAATTATATTACCTACCTACTATAAATATCATTCTGACCACTGAAATGAGGAAATGTGTCCAGAACGCTGGCTGCGTTACTCCGGTGAAAGACCAAACTTATATGACTAAAGGTACGAGGTGCGAGGTACCAGGTGCGAGGTACCAGGTGCGAAGTACGAGATGCGAGGTACGAGATGCGAGGTACAAGGTGCGAGGTATGAGATGCGAGGTAGAAGGTACTGGTAGGTAGGTACGATGATGTACGAGGTACGTAGGTCTTGTCTTGTCAACGGATAGACGTAATTTTTCGCATGGATACACTCGTAGTTGCCTACGGCTTTTACCTTTAAAGGTCGTAGCCCACTTATACGACACCGCTCCCATACAACCAAAGTATGAGCATTCAAATATCGACCTAATATCGTGCTGTGGAGGTGCACTTTACAGTAACAACACAAAATAGAATACAGCGCGCGGTACCGGTACCGCGCGTAAACTGTACCACTGTAAAGTGCACCTCCAGAGCACGATATTAAGTCCATATTTGAATGCTCATACTTTGGTTGTGTGGGAGCGGTGTCGTGTAAATCGGCTACGACCTTTATTCCGGAAAAGCACTAGGGTTCCCGCGGGATTTTTAAAACCACGCGAACCAAGTCGCTAGTAAAAGCTAGTACGTATTATGTATATATGTTCTTTAACATTTGTCCTTTATGTCCCAGCAGTATTTTACAGCTAAAAGAATATCATGTTTTAACATTATCTTACCTGTGCTCAAAACGGCTTGTCATTCACCTACAATCGCGTCGTGTATAACTCCCTACAGGGCGATCTGAGAGAGCCTTGATATTTCTAACTCTTAAATCCTTCTCAACATTCTCCCAGAGCACACATAAATCTCTATCGCATTATCCATTCACAATGACGCTGTAAACTGACGACAGAATAGTCGCGAAACTTACGGATCTTTGATTGCTGGACAAAGGTCTCTTGCATGGGCTTCCACAGGTTGACACCTTGCGCCGCCTGTATCTAACGGCTCCTTGCGACTCGTTTCATATTACAATCCACCTAGTGAGGATCTGCCAACACTATGCTTTCCGGCGCGGAGTTGCCATTCCAGCGCCTTGAGAAATATTGAATTATCTATAACTTAACAAGTTCCTTGTTCTTATAGCAGACACACTAGTTATAACAATGACCCTGCTCACATGTAATTCATGGGACAGGGAAAGGGTAAAATCGAAATCCGTAACCGCTATGGTCCACACCGTGCTCCCAAAGCCAAAATTAATGTATATTGCCTGACCTAACCTGCGCTCGAGGCGGCGCGTCTCCCAGCTGCGAGGACGCCGTAGACAGGCGACGGAACAGTCGCGGATACCGCTGTCGCTGCGCAGACCTTGTCGCCGCGAGTTGTCGTTTAGAGGCCAGCAACGCGCTGTAGGTGCGCTCCAGACGAGGGACATCTCTGCTGCACCACATTGCTAGCGTCAACTGTATAACAAATAAAACAATGTAAAAATATTAAATTCAAAATTATTCATTTAATATAGGTCAACTTACAGTAGACCAATACTAAGGTCTCAGAAAGAAGAGCCGGCGAGAAACTCAACAGTTGTTCTTTTCAAAATAACCCAGTAAACCAAAACAAATTATGTTAAAAGTATTCCATAACGGACAGTTATTATTTCGTTTCTAAGCAAAAATATTGCCGTTATAAGTTATTAAGTGGAAAATTTATTAAAAAGAATATAAAATTTTCCACATGGCTTCATCTGACCTCAAAGTAGCCAAAATCTACGGTGTTCTCGTATCTCCCAGAATTAATTTTACGAACGCGATTTCAAAAAATCGCACGTAATAACTGTTTTGTTGTGCCGTTGTCTCGAAAGTTATTTATCTTAGATTTTTTCAACCGATAGACATTAATTGCTCGACAAAGGTCTTGCATGCATTTCCACAGGCTCGGTCTTGCGCCGCAGCCTACCTCCAGCGATCGCCCTCTGTCCACCTAGCGAGGGGGTCTACCAACACTTCGCTTCCCGCTATTACTAACAATACAAATTACAATAAATTAAAATACGATTTATGAAACTTTATAAGATTTATCTGAGTGTAGAAATTCAAAAGTCAATCTTCGTCGAGAATCGTTATGAAACGTCAAAATTCGTTATCCTCAAGCATTCAACCACACGAAATAACATCAAAGACAAACTTGCTCGACATAAAATTATAAGTCAACCAAAAGTGCCTAATTTCGTAAACAAAACGACCAACTTCCAAGTTCCACCACATAATTTGCAACACTGAACGAAAGTGGTACAAAGTTAGGCCGTTTTACGAAAAATATTCAGATTTATGGTCGACCTTTGCTAGTGGCTTAAGGGGTGTACCAGTAGAGTTCCAATTAATACCGCAAACTGTTATTACGGCTTTTTGTCACCCAGATTGTAGGTACGCTTTTTGGTGATCATACTGCCGCGATCGTATCGATCCGAAAATTAACCTACTACCTACCTCCATATATTTTTTTATTCGATGACAAGATAGTCCTTGACTACGATCTCACATGATGGTAAGTGACGATGCAGTCTAAAATGGTAGCGGACTAACTTGAATGAGGAAATGACAGTGTACATTCAACCCATACCACTAATCAGTTTCTAGTTTCTACACGCCATCGTACGATGCCGTAACCCGTAACGCTAAGTCGCTTGGCGCCACGTCTTTAACGGTAAGGTGGTAACTAGCCATGGCCAAAGCCTTCCACCAGACCAGACAAGGGACGATTCAGAAATTTCCAAATTACCCCCACCGGGAATCGTACCCGAGACCTCTCATTTATAAGAACACAGCGCTCATCACTGTGTCAGGGAGGTCGTGGGCACCAAAGAAGGTTCACTCAGCGGGCGAACAAACTTAGTTCAGCCGTCGAATAAAAAAACCGGGAAAGTGCGAGTCGGACCCACACACGAAGGGTTCCGTACCGTTGTACAAGACGTACGGAGACGTTTTATTATTTGTTGATAGAGCGGCAATAAAAATACCCATTCTAGGATTCAAGTATCTACTTATTACAGTTCATGACATAAGGCCCGCTAACAAATGGACAGCGGAGGCTTAAGAATGGGGTACCTTTTGGCTACGGAACCCTACAAATAAGCATATTTTACAGGTTTCCAAAATACGGAACCCTCGGTGCGGCACATACCTATTCGGTTTTACTTTCGTTCAAAAAATAAAATATCGTAGATAAAAAATCTTCAATTGAGTAAGTATTCCTAATGTTCATCATAAATTCTTTTGTGCTAAAATCAGTATTTTCTTTTCAGTTTGATTTCTATATATTCTATCGCTAATCAATTTACATTGTTATTCAGGTGTAGTCTGGTAAAAGGGATAACGTCGTTTTATTACAGAGTTCCTATTGTTGCCTTCCGGCTCCATCATCAGACACTGGATATCATCCAAGACCAGAGTACTAGTCAAAGCGATTCAAACGAGCCCAAACTCGATGGGGTTACGTCGTTTTATCACAGAGTTCCCATTGCCGCCTTCCGGCTCCATCATCAGACCCTGGATATCATCCGAACCGGGAAGTGGTTATAATTCGGCTTGCAAGATTTGACAAACATACATACAAAGTTTAATAAAAAGACATGTGGCACTCGGGGACTGCCGCGGTAAAGCTATTGCATCGCATTTTTTATCAACGCCATCTAGCGGTGAGAGGAGTCCCGTGTCAGGTTATTTTCGTTACGGAATTTCTGGATTCGGTCTCCACACTCAAGGCTCGCGATAGAAGCTATGCTATAGCTTAAAAGCTTGTACAAAAACTCAACAATACAAAAACTCAATAAGAGAACATAATATAAGGGTACCAATTAAAAGTGCCTTTCGGAAACAATTACCAACCCAAAGCAATAGATACCTAATTTGGCTGCGGAAGGCTGCGGATAATACACTATGAAACTATGACCGCGGCCCGAAGTCGAAATAGTACCCGTTTTACCAAAAATAGTTCAGATTTATGTGCGACCTTTGCTGCTGGTAATAGGGGCGATAGTATATCTTTTCTCCCCGCGAAATGGCGGCTATATAATAATGAAATTCTCCAACCTAGTTGTCATGAAATGACTTGTGTTTCCCATTCTTTTATTAAACTCCAAGGTTATCTAATGATGTAGGTTTTTGTCAGGTAGGTATAGTTCTTTCAATTCACGAGGGTACGTGTGTGTGTGTGTGTGTGTGTGTGTGTGTCGTATCTGTATAAGTGAGAGCGAGAGCTTGCTCGCGCCTGACCGCTCCCACCTAGGCTCCTGACAGGCACACTTACACAATATGCATATGTACGCGACGTGACCACAAGTAAAGCGCCCGTAACTTCGTGAGATAAACGACTATACTTTTATATATCAATGACGACTCGAGATAATAAAGTACGTTAGATATAATATATTATATGTGTTTATTTATAGAATAGGTAATTTACTTATTTTAGAATTTTTTTACATACTTTTAGATTTACTCTTCGATATAACATTATTTCACGTAATATTCGTCTCTTCGGCGTAGGTTTCTCCCAAATTAAAATAATTATACTTAGTTATACATATATTATAGCAGACATACAAAAAACCCAGACATAGTTTTTTGCATTAATAATAATATAAGTAGATCTGGTAGTTAAGGTACAATAGCTTGTTTAAATGCCTCGGATTCATAAAATCAAAAAATCGCGGAAATTTATAGATTTTTTGTATGCACTACACACGAAAATCTATGTACACGTTCTATAGTTGAAGTTCAATAACTCTTATTAGCGAGACAGAATACAATAAATGTCACAATATAAGGAGGACACACGAAACCCCACAGTTTATTGCACAGTTGTTTTGGGAAAAGGGAAAATCTGCCCTGATTTAATGGCGTAGCTACATATAGGTATATTTTTAATAACAAGACGTATGGGGTTAGCCTACTTGCTAGCTCTTCTTTTAGCTCCTAAAAAAGTTTAATAAATTGTATCATTTTGGGGTTCCGTACAAAACTGGTTAAATTAAGAACTCAATAAAAATTCTTTTCAATAAACCGACTTCAAACGCCACTAGAAAGTATAAAAATAAAACTCGCGAATCGGTCCAAAAACCCCGGAGAAATCGGTGAATATGCATAGAAAAAAAAAAGATACCGGGCGAAATGATAACCTCCTCCTTTTTAGAAGTCTGTTAAAAATCTATAACAAATAATACAGGAAAGCATACTCTTTCTTCTACGAATGCATGTAGAGTGACGGGCTACGAAATGCTACGTGGCACGTAGCTTTGCGACACGCTTTTGTTCATTTTTTTGAATGTTCATAGTTCATTTACTGGACCATGTAGCCAAGCTCAATAAATGAACCATGAACACTGTATGATTCATTTATTGAGCCTAGTAAAGGCCTTCGCCATAATTTTGAGATCAGCAATTTTAGTGGCAAATACTTTTTCATAGTATGTACCTTTGGCCTTACTAACATTTAAAATGTTTTTTTTTTTACGATAAGTTATACTGAAAGTCTTATTTCGTGAATGAAACATTTCGCAATATTAGAAATATGTAGCCACGGATTTGCAAATAAAATGATATGAACTGAAATAAAGAGTCGAACTAATAAACTTCTAGTAGGTACGTGACTTCCACAAAAGATACACTGCAATATTACTATGCAAGTATGCGAGTACCTATACCAAAGTCACCGACATAGCTCAACAAGTTGCGAAACTGAAGTGGAAATGGGCGGGGCACATAGTTCAAAGAGCTGATGGTCTTCGCTAATGTCATCGCATACGAATACGATCAATCAAATTAAATATTATACTAACCCCGCAGGCATTGGTTCACTTTCAGTTTTCAGCACAATACATACACAAAAATATTCAAAAACATATTCAGCCTCACGATTTTATCTCGTATATATGTATTACTTATTATCTTCTACTCTGGATAAAATTAATGATGGCATTCCAATAAAAACAGATAACCAATAAAGTATGTTTGATCTTGAAACCAGATGGTGCGAATAAAATGATTTTCATGAGTAAGAATATTAATAAAAGTAAGAGATATTTCCTATTTTCATTTTCATGCTATATTACCTACCTACAAGAAAATTATTCATGGAAAATAGCTTCCGCCAATTATAATACATCTTCTAAATATTTAAAAGGAAAAGGTGAATGACTGACTGATCTTTCAACGTACAACTCAAACGACTGGACGGATAGGGCTGTTTGGAATAATGTTAACATCCGCTAAGAAAGGATTTTTGCACATTCAACCCCTAACGGGATAAAATAGGGGTTTGAAAAATCGAACTTAACGTGAGTGTAGCCGCGGGCAAAAGCAATAGTAATAGTACATACAATAGGTAATATGAAAGAAATAATATTAAAAAAAATAGTTTTACTCCGGTCCTTCATGTATGTAACAACTAGTAGCACATTCTAGTACAACACAGTACAACATAGTACAACATTCTAATAGCACTGCAACTCTGGACTGGAATTATATACTATTATTAGAATATTAGAATAATGTAAACCCGCCATAAAGTTCATGGCCTCGTCGTTAAAGCCAAATGTCCAATTTCTCAAATAACTGTTGTTTTAGGCTTAGGGCGTTGATTAGAGTCGTTAAAATCACCATCTCTGGATGGCAGGCAAGTTAACTGAATGCAATCAAATTGTACTTAATTCGGATTACACAATTTTTGTTTTAAATTCCTAGCTATTTTGGTCATATGGCCCGACGCCTGCCTAGTAACCTGGAAAAACTTCTAGTTGTAGGCAAGATGGAGGGGAAAAGACCACGTAGCCGATCATCTAGCCGCTGGTCAGACCAGGTCAAATCACTCACTGGCCTTCCACTTACAACCGCAATTAAGTATAGAAAAGCCGAGGACCGGACAGAATGCGTGCGAAGTATGCGACCAAGAAGAAGATTTTTTCTGTAAAAGTGGCCAACACTGAGTTATAATAATATTTAATATGATCAGGGCTGCTTTGACAAACGGACCCGATGTACCTCTGGATGGCTCCTTGTGGGAGTCCTCCTTTGGCTTACCTTCACCGGCCGGTCAGAATGAGGTTGCAAGATTTTCTACTCGACGGTGGAAGTGTCTAATGACGCAATAGCGAGGAAACCCACTCGACGAAGTATTCGTCTGATGGTCTGATCGGTGCCGCACCTTTCTATAGCCTAGCTAACCGTATGGTAGCTTGTAGCGTGTTTTTGAGGAGTGGTGAACCTAATCATTCCAGAGCGTCCTTCTGGATAACGCTCCCCCCCCCCCCCCTCCCCCCTCACCCCTCTCCATCGTGCCTACGCCGCTCCTGCTAAGTGGGGCTGCAAGAGCTATATGCTCCGGGGTGAAAATGTTTAACGGCATAAGGACGAGAAAACCCGCTCAGCGATTTATTCGGTGATGGTGAAATCGTTGCCGCACCTTTCTTATGATCTAGGCATTGTCCCTTGTCCCGTGAGGGTACATATAATAATAAAATAAAATCATTTGACGATAGGTCATGGGCCCAATTTAAAACCAATTATTCATGGATCGTCGTTTGGGTGACTTTTGACCTTATATAAAATTTCAGCTGCATATCAGTTCGACGGGGACTTTTTGTGTACAATAAAAATATTCATACCAAAATCCAACTTTCCGAGACTTAATCCGAATCTATTGTTTTTATTTTCGACTAGCTGATGTCCGGGACGTGGGTTTAGTTTTCAAAAACTAAACAAAACTCTTTGATTTTCCGGGATAAAAAGTAGCCTATGCTTATTGCTTAGCTTATGTCACTGATCCGCACTATATCCATGCAAAAATAAAAAAACATCCAGCAACAACCAACAACAACTATGTTGCGGTATGATTGAAGTAGGTACAACAACAAAACAAACACACTTTCACATTTATAACATTAGTAGGACTAGAAAAACAAGTCATAGAAAAATCCTACCTGCATCACCAATATTAAATACATAGATAACATTATTATAAGCTCTAATTAACACCATTTTACATACAACTATTCGTAGGTTAAGGTCAAGTTTTTGTATTAAATTAAATAAATTTAAATTAAATGAATAAATAAATAGAAAATTTGAAAACAGTCGAGCGCAAGTTCATCTCGTCGCAACACAAGTAACACAATATTGCCTACCTAGATTCTGTGTTAATTAAACATTTTAGATTTGATTAATTTGAGCAATTAATTCCAGCACTTACGTAAATTGCAAATTAAAGTTACTTTGATGAAGCCCTGTTACTGTAATAGTAAGTTAGTTTGTTATAATTATGATATTTGCAAATTAGCTATTACCCGCGCTCCCGCTATTTATTAAAAGTGGTGATTCCTAAACGTAAAAAATTACTAATTTTGTTTTTCTCAAATTTTCAGCTGTTTTTTTGGATTTTCCTTATATATTTTTAAACCATTCCTATATTAGAGCAAAAAAAAAACAAAAAAAAAATGGCCAATCGCGTGTCAGGCCACGCGTGTTGAAACCACAAACCTTTTTCAAATTAAATACATACATAATGTATTTAATTTGACAAAGATGCCTCAATAGTCCAACGGTTAAAGGTGCGGACTGAAAACTGAAAGGTCGCAGGTTCGAACCTCATCCGTTGCACTATTGTCGTACCCACTCCTAGCACAAGCTTTTCGCTTATATGGAGGGGGAAGGAGAACATCCGTCAGCTTGGCTAATATTCTTTAAAAAAAAAAGTAAAACAATAAAGTTAACTTTTCAATCTATACTATTATAATAAAGAGAGAGCGCGAATTTTGTGAGTTTGTATGTATGTCCGGAGCAAACTTTGGAACCACCGCACCTATTACAATAATTCTTTTACCATTTCAAAGGTACATTATTCCAGGTGGTTATAGGCTATAACATTGTTAATAAATGTATTATGGCTAGATATTATGTGCAAATTTGTTAAAGAAGTCGGAAATTTTTTTGACTCTTAAACGTTTTCAAGGCGTGCGCTGGGTCATATACTGTAATTGGATGAAAATGATGTATAGGTGAATTGTTCCTCTTAAAGAGTTCTAAAAAAAAGTCCGCGATAGCATATGTCTATATTCTAAGGATAACTTACAGTAACCATTTCTATCTTTCAAATTTTGATTAAAAATAATGAATTATTTTCGAAGCTTCTTTAACCGATGTGATGTCAATCTATATCTAAATAAATATGTTTATTATCGTAAGTATTTAATTTAGAACATATTTGCCCTTTACACTATACAATTTAAATAAATATCTTAGGAGTTATCGGAAAATTAATTATTCCGCGCGACAAAATAATAAAATGGTGCTGGCTGGCGCGGCGGGGCACGGTGGCGGGTATCGGTGCGGGATATTTGTGTGGTTCCTGTGGTGATCTTATTGACAATCGTCTCCTAGCTAATAAGAAGCTCACAAGAACAAATATTTAATTTTCAACCCGGACGAAGTCGGCGCGGGCTTCTAGTTATTTATAAGTTGTGTGGGTTGAATCATTATTGCGTCCAACTAATATACGAGTACATACATAAACTATATCATAGCGAGTACATCCATCCATCCATCTTCACAAACTTTCGCGTTTATAAAATTAGTAGGATTATTTGCTTACTTTGAAGGCGTTTCTAAATTTGTTCGACATAATGTTGTACAGGAAGGGGTTGATGGCTGTCGACAGGAAGTACAGCACGCCCGATATGTAGGTCAGCACTATGTACACCTGGGGACAATCAGTTCATTAAAGTTATTAGGCCCAAGACTGCCCTCGTAATCGAAACGTTTCGTAGAAAACGCGTTTTTTCTTTACATTTCTTTTTTTAAATAGTATTGTAGGACGAGAATGCTAAATCTTTTTTTAAGTTTTGTACATCACGTCTCATAGAGTCCACTGGTGAACCGGAGGGCTGGAAGTTACCTATCTACCAGTGAAAGTCTCCTTAAAAATCGGTCTAGCCGTTTCCGAGATTAGTTGGAACGAATAAATAGACCGACAGACAGATAGACAAAAATTTAAAAAATGATTTTTTGTTATAAGAACTGTATTTACTTTCGTATTATACATTTAGTAAAAAGCTGTTATTTTGACAAAACAAACAGACACGTCAATTTTATTTGTACCTGTAGATTTCAAATAAATAAATATTCCACCTTATAAAATGTATCAGTAGGGTGCTCCAAATTCTTTCCATAGATGGCTATCAGCCTCTGCACGTGGAATGGCGCCCAGCACAGGAAAAATGACAACGCCACCGCAACTGGAAAATTTCATAATCATCCATACACAAGTTTTTAAATAAGCTGTTTAAAAAGAATAAACCAGTATTTAAATATCTATCGAGTTTTGTATCAAACAAAGGTCTCATTTTACGAAGATCCTGAAAATTAAGTTTTTTTTTTTTTAAATAAAACTCTTTGATTTTCCGGGATAAATAGTAGCCTATATCATCTATATGTCACTCTCCAGGTCCTCAATTACACCCATTCAAAAAAGTCTATGACGTCGATGCATTACTCCATTGCTGCGAGATTTTGAATTGGATTGAATTGAATTGAATTTTTTTTTTCAAATGAACTTTTACAAAGTGCTTTCGAACGATTGAAGGACAAACCAAAAAACCAATAAACCAACAACCAAACACACTTTCGCATCACATCACACTTCACACTAATATTATAAAGCCGAAAGTTTGTATGTGTATGTGTGTGTGTGTGTGTGTGTATGTTTGTTACTCCTTCACGCCACAACGAATGAACCGATTTGGCTGAAATTTGAAATGGAGATAGCTCATACCCAGGATTAAAACATAGGCTACTTTTTATCCCGGAAAATTACAGAGTTCCCGCGGGAATCAAAAAACCTTTATCCACGCGTACAAAGTCGCGGGCATCGTCTAGTTTATAATATTAGTAAAGCAATATTAAAGTAATATTAGTAAACGTAATAGTCATTAGTAAGAAAAGTAAGGATATAAACAACAATGATGAAGGCAGACCATGAGCGGCGCGGTTCCTGAAGTATTTAAGGTTTCTATAGTATTTTTCTCAAACATGCATGGAAATATTGTCATTATTTTCGAAAAAAGAACACGCGAAGTATCGAATTGTCGGACAAAGAAAATCAAATCCATTGCAAGAGCGTTTTTTGAATTTGGAACATTACAACGCTCCGCGAAACAGTTGTTTCGCGGAGCGTTTTTTTTTTTTTTTTAAATATTGCAGGAGCTTTGTAATGTAATGCCGTTTCATACATCATACAACAGTATAAAATGGCGTGCTGGAGTTACTAAATACTCCTTGATCGGATCTCTTTTGTCATTCTTGGCATACCATAGTCTCTTTGCTTAGTACAAATTGCGTTTACGTGGCTGTATAGCCATAAATGCGTTTGCCTGTCGGCACAGATAATAAAAAAAAAAAAATTGACGGTAAAGCTGAAAATTCGTCTTGATTTGTTATTTACATACCTACTTAATAAATATAAATTTAATAATAATCAAAATGAGTTCCAACGGTTCAGAGAGTGAAATGGAGATTGATTGTACCTACTCCACCAGATTTAAACCAAAATGGCGGATGGATTTGGATGTATAATATAAAAAGTGTTTTATTTCCCTGCATTCTTTTGAGAAAAGCACTATATATGCCTCGGCGGGAAATGGCAATTGCCTGTCTCGTATTTAGTGAAGTCCTCGCCTACGGCTCGGCCTTCAAACTCATACTCGACCTGCAATTGCCTACTTCCCTGCCTTTGCAATAATGTACTATTATTGCACAGTCTTTCATGTAACAATTAACATTCTGTGAATAAAGCGACGCTTTATCAGCAAACCTTGAAAACATAAAAAAGAAAGAACCAATAAAAGCGTTAGATGATAAAATATATTTACACATGATATTTTCAATTCCGATCTCGTGGCAATTGGATATGATTTATGCTTTTTTCGTCGTCGTTTGTCACGAGCCTCCATCGATACTAACCCAGTAATAATATTTTTTTACATTCAGTACAAAAGGTCCGATTTTAACCTGCGTTCAATATCTAGCGAGCCGTTGATGAGTTGCTAACTGTTGCTAATGATGAATGTTGATAAAATACTTACTGTTAAATTACTCCTTCATGTCTTAAAACCTTCTTAAGACATTAATTCTAAGATTCTGTCTGAAAGATTAATGTCCTACATTATATTACGAGACATCTGTCACAGAAAGTTTCAGACTTGTGGAAAAATTTTTAGAGATACGAAGCCGTTCGATTACTAAGGACAAAAATGATTATGTCACCCGATAATCTAATTATTTATTTTCGGCATTACTTGACTCCTATCAATTTCAATAAAAAATACAAAACATTGGACGATCTCTAGCATTTATTTTAAAAGAATGTGGTTTAGTTTTTTCTTCTTCCTCATCAACAGATAGATGTCCACAGCTGGACAAAGATATCTTGTAGGGACTAGGGACCACGTGCAGGAGGTCCATGCGTTTCCTTTGTAGGTACACCTAACGATCCCCTGTGACTCATCTAATTAGGGGGTATGGGTTGAATCTACACTGCCAAACCCGTTCCAAGGTAACCCGCTACCATCTTAGACTGCATCGTCACTTACCATCAGGTGATATCGCAGTGCCCAACGGCGATTGATCCTTCGAATTATGTAGCCAATCCCACTTCAACTCTGCAACTTGATGAGCTATTTAATTCAATTGAGGGATTGTCTAAAAATAATTACATCAGTGTGACAATTGCAATTGACTCTGATTGGCTGGTACTCTCTGGCTGGTAAAGTGCACTGATACTACAAGAACGCCATAAATTCAGTAATTGCAAGCTTTTATTTAACTTGAAATGTATGTATGTACGAGTATGCATGTATTGTATGTATTGTATGAATGTTTGTTTAGGTCCAATCTTTCAAGTTGAATTAGGACCTCTTCCTAATTTCTGATTGAGCTGAAATTTTAATTTTAATTTTAATCGGATGATAATGTAATATTATTGTGATATGGAGCTGATTTGATGATGGAGCAAGAAGAATATAGGAACTCTATAATAAGACGACAAGACCCCATCGTGTTTCGGTTCGTTTGATTCTTCTTGACAAGTACTCTGGTCCTAGATGATATTCAGAGTCTGATGCTACTGAAACCTTATTTTTAATTTATTTATTTTTTAAATCTTTTCAATTTAGACAATCCTACAGCTGGTTTACCTAGAGATTGTTTCATTTCACATTTGATTACATTGAGGTATTCCGAAAGCTGAAATATAACCTCTTATAACTTGTCGTCCAGGACATCTTCAGCAAGATTAGCTAAATCTAAGACAGACTTGATATTTATATAAAAGTCATTTATAAGAGGATATCGTGAATGGAAACACTCACCCAACATCCTGATGACTCGTCTCTGCGAAGCGCCGTTTCTGTACCTCGGTGCTCCGTTAGGCCGGTCGCTGCTTTCCATCGAAGTCTTCTTCAAAGGATGCAGCACTCGCGACGTGTGCAACTTAGCGCCGATCAGCACATACAACACCGTGATCAGCGACATCGGCGCCACGAAGAACACGAAACTAGATATCACGAACACTTGGTGCACGCCGTGTCCCTTAACCGTACACGCACTGATATTCTGTCCTTTCTCACTGTAAGTCACTACGCCGAACTGCATCGCTTGCGGCACTGCAGCACACAACGCACAGATCCAGATCACAATGATGTACCGCACAGCCCTGGACAACTTTGACATTGTGTGCGACATGAACGGGCGGCATATCGCGATGTACCTTTCCACGGTGAACGCCGTAATTGTTAACACTGTTGCGTTGGCCGACGTTTCCGATACGAGACCGACGGTGATACAGAGCGCTTCGCCCAGAGGGTAAGAGAGCGGGTTCCACAGCCGATGCACCTCAAGAGGAAGCCCCCAGACCAGCAGGAGCAGATCGGAGATCGCTAGACTGAAGAGGTAAAAGTTTGTCGCGGTGTGCATAGATCTGTTCCGTGCTATGACCACACATGTGCTGATGTTTCCCAGAACTCCCGCTACGAATATGACGACATAGATGACGCTCAGGGGAACTATTATGTTCAGGGAATCCGGCTCTGAGAACCCCGCTGAGTGCGTCGTATCATTCGTAACGTTGAGCAGATGCAACTCCTCATCATCTAATTCCATCTTCACGGTACTCGCAGGTGTCTACACCTGTAACAATAAGAACTAAACTTAATTCTGCAGTTCTCGGCTTCAATATCGTCCACAGATTTAATTATCCCGTGTCTCTTTTTTAAAAATCTCGTGTATCATATATTATTACAATTAAAGTACCTAACGTCCTCCCGACCAGACCGAAACAGGTAATTATAACTACATTAAATATATGAATCATCAAAACTGTAGAGAACTATAATTCTGTAACAATTATAAATCATTTAGATTTATGCGAATAGGTATGTATTATGCAAATAACTCTTGAACATAGTGAGTTATTAATTTTTATAGACGAGCGAATATTTCAGTATTTCATACATGCTCATCGTTTTGCTGTCAGTGAAGCATGACGTCGATTGTTCAATTAACGAATATTTCAATTAATTCGCAACACATGTTCTTAATATTTATGAACTTGTTAAATCAATACTATACTACTACTAGGTATACATTCAAATTTAGAGTGAAGCAGCTCTATCTTTATTTATATTTGTTAGTTTTTTTATCTTTCTTGATGTACCTATTGCATTGTACTTTCAAATATTTATATTATTTTTTTAATCAAAATGTTACAATAAAACTTATAGCTAAACTAATTGTTATATGTATATTTATGTATGTATTATATTATTTACGCATAGTTTTATTATTTCATTAATTAAAACTGATTTTTCTAATACTTATTAACAACCAAATTTTTATAATACTTATACTTATTCTGCGTGTTTGAGAGTTCTGATGTTCTCAATGGTGAGTGATGTGTGCCAATTCGCACAGGACCAGTGTATGAAATATGGCGTAAACTCTTCTCATTAGAGACGAGATTTCTATTTAAGTTCATAAAACTATTAACTATTTTAACGATAGCATAACCCAAACACACTTTTAAGGGTGGCCTATCAGTCTGTTCGTCTTTTGGAGCTACGACTGAAACATACTAAAACTCCCAATAGAGCAATCGGCGCGGACTAAAAACCTGCAGAAGGTCGACGGTTCGCAATCTACCAAATTCACTATTTACGTATCTACTCTTAGCACAAGCTTTACGCGGAAAAGGGGAAATATCAGTGAAGTTCAGCATAGCTAATATCCTAAAAAAATTTAAAGAATATTACCAGCCTGTGAATATTCGAGTGAAAATAAATATGTAGCTAGTTTTTAGGGTTCCGTAGCCAAATGGCAAAAAACGGAACCCTTATAGATTCGTCATGTCTGTCTGTCTGACCGTCCGTATGTCACAGCCACTTTTTTCCGAAACTATAAGAACTATACTGTTGAAACTTGGTAAGTAGATGTATTCTGTGAACCGCATTAAGATTTCCACACAAGAATAGAAAAAAGATAATAAATTTTGGTTCCCCATGCTTAGAACTGAAACTCAAAATTTTTTTTTTCATCAAACCCATTCGTGTGGGGTATCTTTGGATAGGTCTTCAAAAATGATATCGAGGTTTCTAATATAATTTTTTTCCGCTTTTATTTTTAATAATTCGTACAATGAACGTTCACTTTTCTTTCCTTAGTCAGTTTACTAAAGCAAGTAGGTAATACAATTATAATAATTATTATAAGCAAAACAGGTTTAATAAAGATCTTTTATGAACAAAAAAAAAAACAATTAAACCGCTGCGTCGAGCGTGAAGATTAATATTAAAGATATTCGATGCCGCCTGCAATTCCACACGGTCGTACCGCGAGTGGCTTTTTGACAACAAAATAAAAATATTACAAATAAAATAAGAATAATCATGCAACTCGCGGCGTTCAAATTGAAGAAGTATAAATAAAGTTTCTTTGAAAAAGATTTTATTGCATCCGTAAGAAGTTTAAAAAAGCTTTAAATAGAAATAGACAAGTAATGGGGCAAACAAAAAATAAACTGCACTGTGGAACCTTGGAACCCTAGTTCTAGCTAAACCAATATCCGTTGTATACTGGACTCACAGCTGCAGTCTCCGAATTGGTAAACCGCATTATTTTTATGCTGGCTGCTGGCTAGAATTCAATTTGTATCCCAGAGTAGAACTGTATAACCTTGTCAATGGAAGAAATTATTGCGAAGTAGGTATAACAGAGCAACGGATCAACATGATTTTTTTCTTAGTAATCGTTGAGGATTAGGCTACTTTTTATCCCGGAAAATCAAAGAGAATGAATCTTTTATTTAAAACTAAATTTATGCGACTGTGGCATCACCTAGGTCCTAGATCCTTAAAGAGTAGATAGTATTTGCTTCGAAATCAATGTGACGATAAATTAGCAATGGACTCAAACAAAGGTGCCTTTTATTCGGAATTCGAATTTCAAACTTTTTAAGACTTACATATAGATAAAGGAAAACAGCATGCTCACCATAAAACATTTTAGAAATAGAAATAGAACTCAAAGGTGTGTCAAATCTACCAATTTGTATTCGGCCTGCGTGGTGGACTATGGCCTATAGCTACCTAACCCTTTCCTGGGAGGAGACTAGCGCTCCGTAGTGAGCCATTAATAGGTTGCTGATGATCAGGATTTTAATAAGTTTAGCAGTCTATATAAATCTGTGCAGAGTCTCAGCAAAATGGTGGTAGTTCGCAATCGCCCGGTATCTTTTTCAAGCGTAGTATTCAATTCAATGTTAACTTGTCATTTGAATAAGTAACTAATAAAACGTCTAACAAACTTAATAATCATTTATTCACAAAATTAAGTCCGATAAGAAGGTTAACGGCCCAGTTATTTGAGTATCATTGAAAAAGTAATCGATACCAACATAGCCTCCAAAATTACGAAATATAACGTTTGCTGGTTAGGTAATTGTAACTCAGGTTCATAATTATTATTGTGTTACTGCTAATTAATGTGTGTACACTAGGTACTTAGAGGCTTAACCCAAAATCTACTTAGTTGGTAGATTTTGGATTCCGATTTAGGGACCTTCAAATTAGAGGCATAAAAAAGCGCTGCAGTGGCCCCACTGTGGTGCGCTTGCCGCGCCATTACTAATTTCCACCACAAGGTCTACAAAATTATTAGCCTTACTAGCGGACGACCGTGACTTCATCCACTTCTTCAATTCACAATCGACAGTTCCTAAATCCCCACAGTTTAGGTGGGCAACCCCTGCAGCTTCAGGATTGTGGAGTTGGGGTCCCGGAATTCAACGATATAGTCTTTACATGGTACCTTCAATAACTATTAATAATCGACAATTCCTAAATCCAGTTTAGGGGGGCAATACCCTGCAGCATCAGGATTGAGGAGTTGGAAGCCGAAAACTTATGGGAGCATCTCGCAAAATTTTTGTAAAATTCGGTTAAAAAGTAGCCTAGGTAAGTCTGTCTGTTCAAAATCTGTTAGTTTGTCCTTCAAACAGGCAGCAATGGAGCAAGGGATCGACGCCGACGCGGCGACGTGGCATTTACCCGAGCATAGTTAAAGACTTGGAGAGTGACATAGGCTATCATCTTTTATCCCGGAAAAACCGAAAGGTCCCGCGGGGCTTTTAGACATTTAATTCCACTCGGTCGAAGACGCGGGCAAAAGCTAGTTATAAATAAATAATCGTATTCTGTATGCTAGCGGTAACACTCATAAATAGCAATAAAAATGTTGTTACGCTAAAGTGTTTATTGTTTGTAATAAACGTTCACTCCAAGTTGACCGTCGTCGCCCGTTACAAAATGACGTCATACTGGTACCGTAAGCAATAAAATAATAATTGTATTTTTTACTGTAACCCAATTGTAACCATGTCTGTGATGGATTTTTTTTCTGGCAATGTTCTTCATGCCATGAAGTTCATGGAAATGACGTCTTAAATGTCGAAAGCCGCCTTTTTAATTTCTTATTTATCTCCTCTTCAAAAAAGTCATTAATTAAAGTACTATGTTACTTTGCGCAATGCAAACTTTTCCTTTTTTAACTCATCGTAGAAAACGACACGCGAACAGTAATAAATAAATTATTAAACTTAACAAAAACAAAAGTATGAAAAACCTCGGTAGTGATAATCGCGAGCCGTACGTTGCTATCTGTACTAAGCGGGTCTGACTTGAGGCGCGGTGCGGGGTAGCGGGGCGCGAGGTAGCGGCCAACTTGTAGTGAACGGGTAGTACATATGAATGCCCTTCCTTTTACCTTCTACTGGCTATTCAGAGTTCAATCATCAGTTCATGGAGAACGAGGGTTCGAATCAACCTTGGTCTAAGTTGGTCAAATTAAACTGAGGTAAACATCCAACTTTACATAATAAAATTTATTTATTATGTAAAGTTGGATGTCTAGTGTAGGACACAATCCAGAAATGGGGATTTAAAACTCTAAACTAATCACGCCTTAAGAGATCTGATCTCTCAAAACGCTGAAACCCTACCTAAAGCCGTCTCCAACCGCCCCTATAACGGCCCCTGTCCTCACATCTAATCTACTTAACCGCAACATGTCAGACAAACCACCATCTGAACGTGAGGGTAACTATCAAAATATCAAAGTATTATTTAATCAACAGTTAATTACACTCATCAAAATCTATAGGCAATATTTATTTGATTAGGGCGCGATTGCTATCACATTCCCACAATCAAATACAACGACCTGGACGCGGGAGCATCCAATAGCCGTTTGAGTCTCTGGAAGAGACTGAATTAATAACGTCCAAAGCGCTGTATTTATACTAACGGCGCGGCACCAGACCGGCGCCTACATCGTCAACAAAGTCAAACTACCTACTACTAGTTTTATCTAGCTACCTTCAATACATTAAAGTTGTATATCTTTACTATTTCAATATTTCGCTAACACATAATAACCGCGACAATTCTAACCAACCGCTAATCTAACTCTCTACTGATTAGAGATGACGAGCGACAACTAACTTCAGACGACTGACTCGACACAGAATGACGAATGACGAATGAATCAATACACGCTGTACGCTTCCCTTTTATGGACCGAACGAGTGGGGAGGGAACAATGACACCAATGCTACGAAACTACCGTCATGAAACGTTACAAGACTACCGTCACTAAATGGCGCTTTAAACAATAATCACTCTAATCCTACTTTCCTACAAATAATTATACTTAATATTAATCAGTTGGCCAGTGTTGCCGACACTAGCATAATAAAAAGAAATATTCCTTTAGAAATTATACTCTTCTTTCAAAATTGTTTCAAATATGCATGCCCACAGATTTATGCATGCCCGAGTAAAAGTTTTTAATGACTTTACAATTGAACTATAACGCTTAGAAGGGTTATAAGGCATTTTTAGTAAGCCTTAAAGATCAATTAAGAAGTATCTTTGCATGTACGACGAGCTCGCAGAAAATTATTAAAAAATGACGTACCTACTGTGCTGCGAAGGTGTACATAGCTCATCCCAATAACCATCAGAAAGTTAGCTATCAGTACCAGAATAGAAAATAATTACATGGCACTCACACATTTATTGGTTGCTTTGAGCCTATGTTTGGAGCGTAACTTTGTGACAAACTTCTGTTCTAAGTATTATAGTTCGATGCACTTTACTTTTTATGTGGTTATGTAGGTAATTATCTTAATCATTCTAAAAGAAACACTTTAACCAAAATATAACCGGTTTTCCGTTTGGTTATAAGTGCTAATTCTATGTTAATTTGGTATCACTGGAGATATTAAATGCACGGGTCTATCTGCAAAATATTATGCTTTATATGATTTTTTTTGGAATGACTGGAAAAACCTGCTAGGTACGAAATTAGTATCTATGACACTACATAGACTAATTATATACACTACTCTACAAAAAACCAGCTTTGGTTCGCAACAGAAACAAAAGTATTGTATCCTGGGTTCGCTAATGCTGAAGCTAAATCTGATAACAGAATTTCGCCATCACGTCAGGATTTTTAGTTATTGTTATTTTTAAGCTATTGCATAGCTTCTATCGCGGGCCAGCGTGGAGACCGAATCCAGAAATTCTGTAACGAAAATAACCTGACACGGGACTCCTCTACGGTGAGCCGCTAGATGGCGCATTTTTTATTAATCGACGATTTTATTATCAACGCCATCTAGCGGCTCACCGCTAGATGGCGTTGATAAAAAATGCTTTACCGCGGCAGTCCCCGAGTGCCAATTAGTTTTTTTTTATTCCTGAAATATCTACGTATGCCTTGTTGTTGATTGGAAAAAAATTTATATGACTAAATTTACAAAAAACTATATTATTTATTTAAAAAAGCTATTTCTAAAGAAACAATTAATGCTAAATTAAAAAAAATTGCTTGATTTTTTTCTTAGCAGTTCAATTAGTAGTTACAGCCTAGTATTTGAAAATACTTAATTAAATTCAACTTAACTTTCTAACAAATATACAACAAAATGATCATTCACGAATTCAGATTTCTATAATGAGGAACGGAACCCTAAAAATAAATGCACTCAGATGATTCAATCTTCTTATATTTTATTTTTGAGCGATGAATATCTTAATCAAAGTCAGCGCAAAGTCAAATTTTTTTTAGTCGAATTACATTGTAGGAAGGTACACTTTTTGATTTTCAACAATAATAATTATTTTCCAGTATAACATTCTAGGTATTATAAATACATATTATAGAACATTATACGCAATACATAAATAGGGAATCTTGATAATAATAATTACAATGACGAACTTAAATCTATACTTAAACCTTTTTAACTAATTAAACCTCCATAACTTTCTAAAATAATTACTTAAGTATAATGTAAATCTAAATCAGATCTAAATATATAAAATGAAAAGGTGACTGACTGACTGATCTATCAACGCACATCTCAAACCACTGAACAGACGTTTGGCATGTATAGATAGCTATTAGTAGGCATCCGCGAAGAAAGAATTTTAGAAAATTCATCCGTTAAGGAGGTAAAATAGGGGTTTAAAAAATCTAATTAACGTGAGCGAAGCCACGAGCAAAAGCTAGTAAATAAATAAGAGTATCAAAATCCAAAAAAATAAATAAATAAAAATATAAATATATAAAATAAATATAAATAAAAATATAAAATATAAATAAATATAAAATATAAAAATATAAAATATAAATAAATAATATAATAATATAATATATATATATATATATATATTATAATAATAAATAAATAAAAATATAAAATATAAAAAAATATAAATAAAAAAATAAATAAGAGTACCAAAATCGAAATGCAACCATTTAGCTAGGAAGGCAAACCTAACCTAACCTAACTATCTAATAGATAGTTAGGTTAGGTTAGGTTTGCCATTAGAGGAGTGCCAGCCAGGTAACCTCCCCGTGTGCTTAATGGTTGCAGTTCTTTTCGGATATGTCCGGGAGAAACGCAACATTTGAGCCGGTGCGCTCCGGTAACATGGTTAGTAATTTCTCTATGGGATATTGCTAGCCATGGCTAATTGACCTGGCAGGAGAGGGTTCCTCCACGTGTCCCTCTAGGCAGTAGAGGGCACATTCGATGGAACTGGGGTGTGAAGCCTCGGGGAATGGGGCGGAAACGCCGGTAGTGAGGAAGAAAACCTCGGTAAAAAATAACCGAAGAGGGCGGGAACGCCCACTTGTTGCCGGGATTTCAGTGGCACTGAGAGGAAGAAAACCTCTTGAAAAAATAACCGAAGAGAGCGGGAACGCTCCCTAATCCCAAGGTGTGGCGCCCGCTGATGGGATGCATGGCTGATAGGTGATCAGTCGCTAGGGCGCCCTACACAAAAGAAAAAAAAAATCATGGAAAAAGCGCCGTACAAAGAAACTACCCGGGAGGGTCCCACCGGCGTTGCTGGTGGAGAATCCCTTGGTGCACTGGACAGCCAGTGCATCGGCCCCGACGTATACGGGGGGGCCAACCGTCGCTTTATGGGGGTAGGGAATGGAATGGGGGAAATAGAAGGAAATGTGCAAGGGGGTTTTTTAGATAGTGCGAGGATGGAAGAAGGAGGAGAGGAGTTGGGGTCCATGGGACCGTGCGGGGAGGCGTTGTCAGGGTCGAACTGCAGCCTCATGTATATAGAGAGGAGAATGCGATCTGGCTCAGAGTCCTCTGCGGCTGCATCCGATCCTGGCCACCTGTGTGAGAGTCAAGGCGTTAAAAGGCCACGACTTTATGAAGGCGATTCAGTGACAACCGATGAGGAAATGTCCACACCACTGGAGATAAGACGCAGGCGGCGTCCGCCTGCAACGGAAAAATCTGTAGGATCTGGAAATGCCAGGGCGGTCTTAGCCCGAAAAAAGCGCGAGGAAGTCGCTAATCAGGCAGAGGAGGAGCTGCTTAGGGCCTCCCTTGTTGCTCAATACAAGCGGGAAACAAGACGGGACATGAGTGTTTCAGAGTCATCGGCGGAAACACAGACTGGCCCAATAGATGGGATGAATGTATTCCAAATAAAAAAACAGGTGGAAGACAATGTGCAAAACATTTTAAAAGTGGCCACCAAGTCCGGCCATCTAAAGGGCACATTTGTGCGTGCACTGAAGGACGCTGCGGCCTCTATTACAGAGGCTGTAGAAGTCCTTAGCTCACGAACTATCTCGGATGAGACGCGGCAGTTGCAGGCTGATAACGCACGCCTGCAAGCTGAAATGGCCAGCCTCCGTAAGGAAATGGACATTATGAAAAATGACGTGGAGAATGTGCGGAAGCAGGGTTCCGCGCCGTCTCCTCCGGAAGAGACCCAGAGACTGCCCTCTGAAGCGCAGCCTCCAAGAAGCAAGAGAACAAAGGGGCGTAAAGATGCCAACTCGGCTGCATCTCCTATGGAGGAGATAAGTCGTACGGTGATGGTCCAGGTCGGAGAAATGTTGAATGCCCGCCTGGCCTCTTTTGAGGATAGACTTCTCCCGGAGAAACAACTTCGCCCTCCTCTGGCGGCAGACAAACGGAAGGTGCCAGTCAAAGGTGCGGTATACAAGAATCCCGCGCCTAAGCAAACTCCGGGCCCTAGCCGGTCCGCCGAAGAAAAGGGCCCGGCTGCAGACAGCGAGACGCAGCCCACTCCGCCTTCTGCTTCCAACGAAGGCCAATGGGAGAAAGTTGGGGGGAAAAAGAAGAAGAAGCAGAACAGGACACAGGCACAGTCAAAGCCTCAACCACGACGGCAAGAGCAGCAACAATCAAAGCCACCGCAACAGCCTACGAGGAGGACACAGCGACTGCGTCCTCCTCGTTCTGCAGCGGTGGTTATGACGCTGCAGCCTGGAGCTGAGGAAAAAGGAGCTACCTATGCCAAAGTGCTACAGATGGCCAAGGATAGAATCTCCCTTTCTGAACTCGGCATTGCCGCTGTGAAGTTTAAAGTAGCCGCAACGGGAGGTCGAATCCTGGAACTTGCGGGAGCTGATGGTGGTGAGAAGGCGGATTCCCTCGCCCAGAAGTTAAGGGAGGTTATTGGAGAAGAATTTGTACGAGTCTCCAGACCCACTAAATGCGTCGATATGCGTATTTCAGGCCTGGATGATTCCATTACTAGTGGTGACGTGGTGGCTGCTGTGGCACGCATTGGAGGCTGTAACGTGGAACAGGTGCGTGCCGGAGAGGTCAGTCATAATTTCTCGGGCCTTGGAACGGTGTGGCTGCGTTGCCCAGTCACTGCTGCTAAAAAGGTGGTGGATGGTGGCAGGCTTATGGTAGGCTGGGTTTCGGCCCACGTTAAATTACTCAATGAGAGGCCCCAGCGGTGTTACCGCTGCCTTGAAAGAGGGCACTTGAGTGCTAAATGCACTGCCGAGGTTGACCGCAGTGATACTTGCTATCGCTGCGGACAGATTGGACATAAAGCCAAAGGGTGTTCTGCCACACCGCACTGCACTGTATGTGCGACGGCTGGTAGACCAGCGGGACATCGGGGTGACAGTGGAGCTTGTAAGCAGCCTAAAAAACCCAGTAAAGGCAAAAAGAGTGGCATAGCTGACGATGGCCCCCGGGTCTCCTCGCAACCTAACGACCCGTCCGCAAGTACAGAAGCTCGGGCTGAGGAGGTTCCTATGTCCGTCGGATAATGGAGCTTAAGTTTCTTCAGGCGAATATCAACCACTCTGCAAGAGCTCAGGACCTCTTGTTCCAGAGTATGGCAGAGTGGTTGATACACGTGGCTGTGGTTTCAGAGCCTTATTATGTTCCTTCGGGTGACGATTGGGCCGGCGACCAAGATGGCCTTGTAGCAATCACAACCCGGATCGCTACTGGATCTCCGGCACTCGAACGAGTAGTGAGGGGCCGGGGATACGTCTCGGCATTAGTGGGAGAAGTAACAGTGATAGGGGTCTACTTCTCACCTAACCGCACACTGGCGGAATTTGAGCTATTTCTAATAGAGCTCGGAGCTCTAATCGGCCGGAATCGCTCGAACCGGTTACTCGTCGCTGGCGATTTTAATGCCAAGTCTGTGGCGTGGGGATCACCGGTGACTGACGCACGCGGTGAAGAGCTTGAAGAGTGGGCGATCTCAGTGGGGCTAGCTGTGGTAAACCGAGGAACGGCTAACACATGCGTTCGACAACAGGGCGGCTCTATAGTAGATGTTACCTTTGTTGATGTTGCCTTGGAGCGCCGTATCCGAGGTTGGGAGGTACTAGTGGATGAAGAGACGCTTTCGGATCACCGATATATTAGGTTCGAGGTATCTTCGTGTCCAACATCTACGAGTGGCCCGATCCGGGCATTGCGAGACAGCAGACCTCGCTGGTCACTGAAGCGATTAAACAAAGAAGTTCTTCTCGAGGCGGCGTTAGTCCAGGCATGGGTGACAGCATCCGAAAATCTAGTGGTAGCTGATCGAGAGGCTGAGTGGTTTGAGGTGGCCATGACGCAGATCTGCGATGCGGCTATGCCTCGAGTCGGTCCCATTCCTCCGAAAGGTGCAGTGTATTGGTGGTCCGTCGAGATAGCGCAATTGCGCAGATCGTGCGTAGCGGCAAGGCGCCGTTATCAACGTAGCCGTCGCCGCCGCGTTCGAAGTGAATCAGAGGAGCTGCGCCTTTATGCGTTGTATAGGGAAGCTGTTACATTGCTTCAGGTGGCTATTGGGACGGCGAAGAAATTGGCGGAGGAAGAGATGTTGGAGAGCCTCAACGCCGATCCTTGGGGACGGCCATATAAAATGGTAAGGCGCAAGCTCCGCCCCTGGGCTCCCCCCCTCACACAAACTCTTCCGCCTCAGCAGCGGGAATTGGTGGTGGAGTCACTGTTTCCTTGCATATCCGGACAGGCCCCACCAAGTATGGCGCCGCCCACAGGTGAAGAGGACATTTCAGATTTTGTAACACCTGAAATAACTGAGGGTGAACTGAGGGCTGCGACGCTTCGACTCCGAGCCAAAAACACTGCTCCTGGTCCTGATGGCATACACAGTCGAGTTTTGGCACTAGTTCTGGGTCCACTGGAACCCCGGCTACGAGGTCTGTTTTGTATTTGTCTGGAGCAGGGTCAGTTTCCACGTCTTTGGAAGGCGGGAAAATTGGTTCTGCTACGTAAAGAAGGACGCCCGGTTGACTCACCATCAGCGTATCGGCCCATTGTTTTGTTAAACGAGGTAGGCAAATTGTTTGAGCGTGTGATTGCCGCTCGCATCGTCCGTCACCTGGAGGAGACAGGGCCGGATCTTAGTGAGCAACAGTTTGGTTTCCGCAGGGGTAAGTCTACTATCGATGCGGTTGCTCGGGTGAGGGCTTTGGTAGATGATGCGGTATCCCGGGGTGAATTGGTCTTGGCGGTGTCTCTTGACATTGCCAACGCATTCAATACTTTGCCATGGAGCTGTATCACGGAGGCATTGAGATTCCACGCGATGCCAGTATACTTGAGGCGAATCGTGGAAGCCTACCTTTCAGACCGTGCCGTTGTTTACCCAACGCACGGTGGGGAATGGACGAGAAAGGAAATGTTATGTGGTGTTCCACAAGGATCGGTCCTTGGTCCACTCTTGTGGAACATCGGGTACGATTGGGTGCTGCGAGGGAACAACCTGCGGGGGGTCAACGTAACATGTTACGCGGATGATACCCTAGTGATGGCTTCCGGCAGCAGCTTTAGGGAGGCACGCATCTTAGCGACGGCAGGAGTGGCCCAAATCGTAGCGCGGATCCGGCGGTTGGGGCTTAAGGTTGCTCTCAATAAATCCGAGGCCCTTTGCTTTCATGGGCCACGAAGGGCACCTACAGCCACGGAGGACCTCGTGGTAAGCGGAGTTTCCATCGCTGTTGAGACAACGATGAAGTACCTAGGACTCGTTCTCGACAGTCGGTGGAAATTTGAGGAACATTTTCGGCGCCTGGCCCCCAAACTCGTTGGCACTGCCGGTGCGCTGGGTAGGCTACTTCCAAATGTAGGTGGGCCAAGTGTTGGTTGTCGCCGCCTGTACACAGGAGTGGTGCGATCAATGGCACTATACGGGGCACCTATATGGGCTGAAGCTCTGAACGCCCGAAATCAGACCCTGCTGCGGAGACCGCAGCGGATTATGGCGATAAGAGCGATAAGGGGATATCGCACCATCTCTTGCGAGGCAGCCTGCGTTTTGGCTGGAACTCCTCCTTGGGACCTAGATGCGGAGGTGCTGGCACATATGCACGAGCGTAGGGTGGATGCCCGATTACGGGGTGAACATCCTACCTCTGCCGAAATCGCTGGGTGGCGGCGAGCTGCGCAAGCTGAACTCCTCCACCAATGGTGGGAGAGGCTCGAGTCACCCGGTGCAGGTCACTTGACCGTGGCGGCAATCCGTCCTGTTCTCCAAAATTGGGTGGAGAGGGGACACGGAGTACTCACCTTCCATCTTGCACAGGTCCTCTCGGGGCATGGTTGCTTCGGTAGGTACCTGTGCAAGATCGCAGGTAGAGAACCCAGCGAGGAGTGCCATGCGTGTGGCAGCGCTGTGGACACGGCGCACCATACTCTGGCAGAATGCCCAGCGTGGGTGGAAGTGCGCGAGCCATTAGTGGCTACGGTGGGGCAAGACCTCTCCCTGCCAGCCGTGGTCAAAGCCATGGTGGGCAGTGACAGGTCTTGGAAGGCGGTGGAGACCTTCTGTGATAAGGTTATGTCGCAGAAGGAGACGGCTGAGCGGATAAGGGAGGATGATGCAAATTGTCCTCCGATCCGTCGCAGAAGGGTTGGGCGCAGGCGCGCCGCACACGATCGCCGCCTGCCGCCTTGATTTGGGCCTCCAGGCGATGGACACGGGGAGTCTGTCGCCTGAGGGAGTAAGGTCCTCGGGTCGGGAGGCACACTTTGTTCCTGGTGTGCCTCAGATGGACTGAAGAGCGAGGAGCTCCGTATTGAAGGAGGGTCTGTCTCGGCAGGCGCC
This sequence comes from Hipparchia semele, assembly GCA_933228805.2. Lineage (NCBI taxonomy): Eukaryota > Metazoa > Arthropoda > Insecta > Lepidoptera > Nymphalidae > Hipparchia > Hipparchia semele. The sequence goes on along the minus strand of OW121717.1, from coordinate 3,322,509 downwards.
GCTGGCTGGGTCGCGTGAACGTGATATGGCCCCGTGGCCCAGTCACCAGGCGATGAGTAAGGAACACCGTGGGGTTTTAGTCGGTTAGAGCCCGACATAACCTTGCGTCGCCCCGGATGCAATGGTATCCATGACGGATTTCCCCACGGAAAAAAAAAAAAAAAAAAAAAAAAAAAAAAGGTTTGCCATTAGAAGTACATAGATAGTATCTATGTACTTCTAATGGCTCAGGCTTTTAATTACGAAGGGCCTTATCTCAAGAGCAAGCAGAGACTGTTATGAATACATTTCCATAAATCTCTAGTTTTCGTAAGCCTTTTAGGCTAGTGATCATAAAGGATATTTGTTAATGCGTACCTAGCTATGTAGAAATTCCTTCCATCTGCGTTGGTGAGATTCTTGAATAAGACGAGACAAATCCTTTGACTGCCAGCGAATAATCCGTGTGTGGTTTCGACTGGAGTTTCTAACATTTTATTATAGTTTTATTGCCAGTTAAGTGATTAAAACTGGTATCAAGCATTTTTCTTTTCAGAGTTCGTAATAAATAAATAAAAATTGAATTACCAACGTAATTTAAACCTAAATACATAGCAACTAAATAATTTAATTTAAATAAAATAAATACGAAAATTAAAACTGAATAAAATCTAAAACCTCATCGAAGTCAAAGCATTGTGGCATAGCACCCAAGATACTGGTTGCAAAGAAGCAATAACTTTGGATGGCCAAACTAGTCCTTTGACCAAGGTAAGGTTGAGCTGTCAGGTCTTGAATCCCCGGTAGACTCGATTACCCTTTTTAAAGTTCTACAAAAAGTGCACAAGTCGTTTGGTATAATAAATAAAATAAAAAAATATATGTTAAACCGGTCCAACGACCCCACGGTTTGTGAATCCATCAGAGGGGCGCAGATACTTTGGCTAAGAAACCGTGACGTGGTTTTTGGAAAAAACAAAAATTGATTTTTAAATTACCTAATTACCCACAGCTTTTACTTAAAAAATTCGCTATTTAATATCGTAGTAGAAGGTAATGTATTAATTAATCAACAACCTGTATAAGAGTAGTGAGAAACAAGAGAAAAAAGTTCAAAACCCGGCAACGGAAAATTGAAAAATCCGTCACTTTTGTTCAGGAAAATGTAGCCTGTGATTTGATTGGCACCCATTTATCAAAATTAGCTCAGTAATTAAGTCCCTAGGGTGGAACATACATAAATAGACACTTACATATTATACTATACATACCGCCTAAGAGGTGCCGCAAGCGATTTAGCGTTACGGCACGATGGTATGTAGAAACCGATTAGAGGTATGGGTTGAATGTACACTGTCATACACCTTCCAAGTTATCCCGCTATCATCTTAGACTCCATCGTCACTTACCATCAGGTGAGATCGCAGTCAAGGACTATCTTTGTCATCCAATAAAAAAAATTAAGTATATTATAGACTAAAAACATTACCATTCTAAAGCTTTGCCGTAGTCTGGTAAAAATATATATCTTACAGAAATCTAGTTTCTATATAAAAAGCAAATGCTACGGAGCTAAATTTATGATTTTCCAAGCTCCCAAAGTTTTCCTCTACAACCTCTTGTGCTCTGTTACAGCTGTTGTATTAAAGGATATAACTGCAGTTACTGTACAGTACCGTACAGCTAATATTTATCAACCAAGTAGATTAATACTTTTAATTATAATTTTGATCAATATTTAACAAACAAACGGTAGAGTATAGAATCTATACTAATAAAATATAGCGGAAGAATTTGTTTGTTCAAACAAACAAACTCTTCCGCTATATTTTATCGCGCTAATCCCTGGACCTACTAGTCAGATTTGATAAATTCTTTTTTTATTTGCTAGCCCAATTCTTGAAAAAGGTTTTAGGCTATTCAACATCATGGCACGACCCTTAGAAGTCAAATAAAAAGAAAAAGTAATGGTGCACTATTACGTTTTTCGTTGACGATCACCCGAATTGAACCAAACAAGAGCCGAACCGAAGGCTACTTTTTATTCCGGATAATATAAACATTAAAATTCTTTTTATAAAACCGACAAAACAACAAAATCAAAATTTGCGTCGGGGTTTAAAAAAACTACGCTTTCCGGTGCGTAGTCGCAACTCCAAAACCCTGCTAGGTCTGTGCTAAATATCTCATATTCTGTGAAATGATTATTATGCTGTACCTAAAGTTCATTAACAGCAACAAGGCACCATTTGAAACAAAGCCCAACTTTTTACGGTAGTTGCAACAATAGCGACGTATTAAGATTTATGTTGGTTTTTTACGACCGCCATCGATGTATATTGTCACAATTCCATAGCTGCCTGTAATAGCTTTAGCCTATAAATCTTTTATCACGTGTTGACCTACGAATAAATAATGTGTTGACATATTATATTATTTTAAAACTGGCATAAGTAAAGTTTTGTACCTACTTAATGATCGCACTATCAAATTATAAACTTACTAGCTGGCGCCCGCGACTTCGTATGTACTACTCGTATGATTACTCGACTGGACTGATTTGGAAAATTCTTTTTTTGTTTGAAAGGGTATACTTCCCAAGTGGTCCCATTGTCATCAGGTCAGGATCTGATAATGGGATCCCGGAGAAATCGAGGGAACTTTTCAAATTTTATAAGTAGGTACAATTGATATACTTTATAGTGGCGTTTGAAGTCGGTTTTGTAAAAATAATTTTTACATTTAAATTATTATATGTATATATGTAGTTATTATATGGTAAAATAGATATGCAAGGATTGTGGCAACTTCCCGGATGTAAGTAAGGACCCGATTGATGCTACGCAATGAGCCGCAACTAAAGCTTCAGCTACATTTGCAGTACCTACCTACTGAAAAATGTAATGTAGTGGAAATTCTCGCTGACGACATTAAACTCCTTTCTCTGGCAAATCCGTATTTTAGAGTCAGTGTGATGAATTCGCCGCGTTAATGGATTAAACAGATTAAACATGTTACTCTTACAACATACTTCTTACCAACTAACTTTTATTAAAACTAGTAGGTACTTACTCTTCAAGTAAATTGAATCCGTTGCTCACACAGAAGATTCACATTTATAACAATACAGTAAGGATTATGCATATAAGAAAATAATAATAAAAAAATATGAATTCATTCGCAAGGCCTTCGAGCCCTTGTATATATTTTTCCTCATTCCATCCAATAAAAGTGCGGAATGTTGGAATCCATCTCACTTATATAGCTGACCTAGCTTAAATAAAAAAAAAGTGGAGATTGCCTTCGAATCGCTTAACCGTACATTAATTTTCAGACCCTAATAAAATTTATATGGGACTTATAATAAATAATGGCATCGGATGACGTAAATGCGTATGTATAACCAGCTCCCATTTTTTTAGATTTCCACGCCAAAATGGTATTAAGAAAATCCTATAGTGCAAAAACGAGCTGCCTACGAATGTCACAGTCGCTTGGTACTTTCTATCAAATTAAAATTTAGAATAGTTCTACTAATCCTACAACGTAACTATACGCGCTTCGTTTGCACGGGCAAAAGGTTGTATGGTTCGGAGCTTAAAGTAGTATTGTTTTAACATTTTTTTTAAATATTTTTAGCGAGCAAACGAGCAGGCGGGTCACCCGATGTTAAGTAATTACCGTCGCCCATGAACATTTGTAGCACTTGAGGAACCACCAATATACCGGTTTTTTAGGAATTTGTTAACTTAAATAGCCCCATGTTGTAATTTAGTGGGAACACTGTCGCAGGAAGTTGGTTCCACAGTTTCAAAATACGTGGAGAATAAGATCTGGCACATCGGATGGTCGAAGTGCTCCAGGCACCCAGGTGGTGAGGGTGACATGACAATTCTGTCTGCTACTTAGTTTGAGGTTGTCATTGTATGACATATCAAAACAATATTGAAATAATACTGCTTTAAGCGTTGGTGCTAGGCCCCCTGATTTACTTAATTCAGAAATTATGGCCTCCTTTTACCCTCCTGGATAACGAACCTTATTCCTCGTTCGATTCCATTGCTTTTTATCATCACACTGAATTTGATTTGAAAGCAAAATAATATTATGTCGTATATTCTTATACTTCAGAATATTTTCTTTCATTGACAAGGTTAAGAAGTGGCATAATATAAAAGTTTGGCTTCGAATGGAAACTTAGATGTGCGTTCGAACTTTTCATGGAAATCTTCGAATTCGCAGTAATCCAATATTAAGGATCCAACTTTTCCGTAAAAATACCTACGTTAGTATGACTATCTAATTATGGGTGGCCTTGTTACCATGGCGCTTATAACTTTATTTTCTGGCTAAGCAACATTCATCCAAGCCGGTAACTGAATTGATGTCGGACGGACGGACGATGTATGGAATGGACGGAAATCTGAGTTTGATCCCTCACGCCATCGCCATGGTTTCGATATTCAACTTGTTGATGCCCGCGACTTCGTTCGCGTGGATTTTTAATTCAAAATTATTTATTCAACTTGTGGCTCTTATGACAAGTCGAGAATTTATCACCGGCTCGGAATGCTGATTCTGCTGAGAAGAGCCGGCAAGAAACTCAGCAGTTGCTCTTTTCAAAACAAAAAATCTTACAATATGTAGCTTATCTATCTAGTGGACAGCTGAAGCAAAGCAGATTGGTTCCGAGCAAGTTTGTCGTTCAGGAATTCATTAACTATGTAATAACCTCTACTTATTAAATGTGTCATTACACATTGTTTTTTATGTAATCGCGTGGGAACTCTCTTATTTTCCGGGATAAAAAGTAGCTAATGGCACTCTCGTCAAGATCCATTGCTCCGTAGCTGCGTGATTGGAAGACAAACCAACAAATTATTACATTACATTATAAACATGATTACGTAATCAAAGCGATCAAACAATAATAATAATTTGTCCTTTCCAATCCATCAATCTGTAGGGTTAGTATAAGATTTAATTCGATTGACCGTATTCGTATTCGAACACGTAGCGTCAAATTGAAATGAAACCTTAATTGTATTAACTTAAAGTCACAAATTCAATACAACCGATTTTAATTTGGAACGTATCCGTAAACGTGAACGTATAAGAATGCATGCACGAAATTGACCTCTAATTAAATGCTTTTATGGTTCATTTTACTGTGACGCTAACATCATCGAATACGAATACAATCAATCGAATTAAATCTTATACTAACCCAATCTGTTCGGTTTTAATTAAATGCACAAACACTTTCTTACTTACAATCGCCGCGTGAAAACAATCAGAGAAATCGACAGTAAATAATCTCTATTTTTAACCGACTTCCAAAAAAGGATGAGGTTCTCAATTCGTTGGAATCTTTTTTTTTTTTATGTATGTTCCCCGATTATTCGAAGACGCCTGAACGCCAAATCGATGCGTACATGACTCCATACAAAATAGCTTTATAAAAAAGCTATATCATTTTGCATTTTGTCGCATTTTGTCCATATAAAATGGACAAAATTGAAATGGAAAATGAATCGATGCGCACAGACGTGATTTCATATCTCTTAAACGCGCCTGGATTTAACTTATTAAAATTAATCATTCGGATTAAAATATACAGATATTAAAGTTAATATCAGCTTAGATTGCCACTGGGAAATGTATTCGGGAAATGTTATTAGCTTTCTAACCTTGATGACCTTAAAGAAATCAGTTCAGTGGTATTTCTGTAAGAATGTTTTGGGCTCAGAGACAACTATTTTACGAGTATCAAAAATAGTTTCAATTTCAACATCCCGAAATACCTCTTGTTTATTTGATTAGAGTTATTACTAACTATTGATCACGACAGTGCAGGGCACGCGTCTCCTTTCAGAATTTTTGACGACCTCGTGCGTGCGTGCGTGCGTGCGTGCGTGCGTGCGTGCGTGCGTGCGTGCGTGCGTGCGTGCGTGCGTGCGTGCGTGCGTGCGTGCGTGCGTGCGTGCGTGCGTGCGTGCGTGCGTGCGTGTGTGTGTGTGTGTGTGTGTGTGTGTGTGTGTGTGTGGGTGTATGTGTCTCCCTCGGTTCCCGCGGGAATTAGAAAAATCACTCTCCCTTTCGTTCATACACCCACTCATGATGCTTTTATTATCTGTTATAACTTATGGCGCTGAATCGTGAATGATTAACGGCGAAAAGTACAAAAGATTCTCTCAACGAGCTACGGAGAAAATTACGTTAGGAGTTCCTTAGAAAGACGAGAAATATTATAACAAGATTCTCAGGAGACATTATAGTCACTGAGATTCTCGTAGCCTCAACCATCTGCAAGTTAAAGTGACATTGGGCAGCTCATGCTTGCCGTCATTTTACATTTTTATAAAGTTTGTGAGGATTGATAGATGCTTGCTACTCCTTCACGCACAAAATGGACATAGCTCATACCCAGGACTAACACATAAGCTATATTTTATCCCGGAAAATAATAGGTGTACCTACCTACTTGAAAGTACCTAAATGTAGTGTGGGGCAACCTCGGATACTGAAGAAATAAAGGAGATGACAGAAAGTGGCTGGATGAGCAAAGCTAAGACTGGGTGAGGTAGCGTCCATAGACTGAGCGACAAATTTTTAAACAGAGCCATTGAAATTGTTCAGGTAGTAGAGTACCTACCAATACTGTTCACCCAATACTTAGATCAACAATAGGTATAACATTGGCTTAGTTGACTCCAATAAGACCCAACGTGTAGACTGTAGATATTGTGCGTGCATCATAAGTATTAACGCGTATTTTTCTAATTAGGTAGTTGAAGAGGACTGGCCAATGTTGGCGCCATTAGAGTGATAGGTACTAAGTCGTCATTGGCTGAATGTTCCTTTCAGACCAGACCAGACCAGATACAATTAAATATTATTTCCAAATTGCCGCCGCCGGGAATGCAGCAAGGAACCTCCTATTTGTTAGACCAAACAAAAATGATGAAGATTATTCCTAGCTATTTATAGCTACAAGTTTATTTTAACATTTTTATGAAATACTTATGTATTTTATACTTAGAACGAAAATTCGAAACTTTGAAAAAAAAAAGAGGTCTCTTACTTGTTTGGTAACAAGGTGAAGTTTAGAAACTCCTTTGGGCGTCGTTATTGAACTAAGTATACCTTATTTTATTTCCAATGTTTCAAAGGCAAAGTTCAACAGTTGAACTAATCACTTGTACTAATGGGTAGGTAAGTATAAGCCATTTTATCACTATTAAAATGGCGTCTATCGATTAATAGTTATTTGTGTTATATGGGGCCAAAGAAAATTTTTGTTCCCCGAGGGCGCTATTTTGAATTCAGAGCGAAGTGAAGGATTCTATAGTAGAATCCCGAGCGCAGCAAGGGATTCTAAAGTAGAATTCTGAGCGTAGCGAGGAATTCAATATACGCCGCCCGAGAACAAAGGCACCGAGTGACACACACTATTTTTCATCATTGCCTATGAGAAAAAGCTAGGAGTATCAACCTTCTATGATCACGTAACTTATCGAAGACAACAACTGCTCAAACATTCTGCTACGATCGCAGTAGTAATAAACATACTAAAGCACGAACGCGGACCAATCAGAAGAGAGAAATGATAACTCCCATGGGACTAAAAATTAAATTTTGCTCCCGCTATCCTCTGAAGCCAATATTCGTTTTTCGAATAGGTATGATGAAAAATATGTTTTCTATTCCCACTCTACCAGCTTCTACTAGGTATTAAAATTCTCTTTCTATAGCAAGTACACAATAACATTTTACTGTTTTCATTTTATTTTACATCCGTCAGACATAGCTAGTAGCTACAGGAACGTGGAGAGTAACTAAAGAAAAGAAATCGTAAAAATGCAAAACTAAATATTTGCTTGACCATTTTCCGAGTAGGTAAGTAACAAACAAACCAAAAATAACTAAGATGAAGGATCTCAGTTATTTTTGTTTCTTTGTTTGGCTGTTTTCTTTGAGAGCCAAGCATAACTTGGATAAAATATTCATGTTTTAACAAAATATCACAATTTAAAAACAATGTTAGCGCAAATTCTAACAAAACGGTGTGCAATTTTATTTTATAGTTTGAAGGATACATATTGTATAAGTAAATGTAGATAATTTTTTTATGTAAATCACTTATTACTTCGTTTAGGCATGCAGCTTAAATGTATTGCTATAATCGTTATTGGGTATTATCAATACATACCTATTAGAGATGTACCAAGTACAAGTTATACCGAGTTACCGAATATCGAGTTTTAATCGGTTTTGTTTTTGCCAGACCGACTAGATACGTGGCTGAGTTACTGAGTTTTCGGAAGCTGTATGTGTATGAAGAAATGTGTATGTGAATGAGATAAGGCACAGATTATTACCAAGCAGGGTAAAAAACTTAGTATTCAAACCATATTCAAAATTCAAATTCAAAATTTATTTATTTCATGTAGGCTACCTTGTAGCTCTTATGACACGTGATAAATCTACCACCGGTTCGGAATGCAGATTCTGCTGAGAATATACTTACATAACTTGCCTTTACTAAATTACAAATATTATATCAGTGTGATGATGTTTATTATTTATCTACTGCATTAACTGATTTTTGACTGAGTAGGTATAATAAAGTGTGTTATGTAACTATTATACTATACTGCTGTGAATAAATTATTAGCAATGAAATAAGGAAATAGAATTGCTTCATTTAAGTAGCTCAATCAAACAGAAAGACTGGTAACTTTGTACATTGTCCAATACCATTTTATCTGACGATATTGATCGCATGTTCGGCATTTGAACCGAATTATTGGCCGAGTACGCGTAATTAAAAATTTTCCGAGTATGCGGAGGATCGAGTTATAAATCAGTAGGTACTCGGCCCATCTCTAATACAACCAACACACGCGGTTTTTTTAGTAATTTAATTTTTTTAAGGGACTCGTCCGACACGGACACGCCAGCAATTTAATTAAAAACCAATCAGATTATAACCGCAGTATGACTTATGTACCGGATCAGATAAACTTGCCCCTTCCTTGTTTACCACTTGTGCCTTCCTTATTTACCACTTGCTGATGCCCGCGACTTTGTCCGCATGGACTAACTAACGTTACTTTCAAAATCCTGCGGCAACTCTTTGATTTTCCGGGATAAAAAGTATAAGTATACCCATGCAAAAATTCACATCAATCCGTAGCTAAGAATGAACAACGTTCAAGAAATGTTTTTTTTTATACACCTTCTATGTTATAAAGGAAACCTCTGTTTTAGCTTAAATTGAGTTCAGAGGTTTCCTTTATAACATAGAAGGTGTATAAAAAAATAAAACATTTATGGTATGTATATAGAAGACTAGGCATAAACAAAGGGAATAAGGCAGGGTTTTTAGGTAAGTAATTATAACCACTATAATAACTATTTTCAAAATATTTTGAAATTCCTGCGGGGTAAAGAATAAAGAGGATGTATGTTTTCGCTTTAAAAAAATCAATATCAAACTTTTATGACCGTATTACATACCTACATAAATATATTTGCATACATTTCCTCATTTTCGGTAAGAAGTTAGATTGCCCTAAAACTTAAACATTAATAAATATTAATTTACTTAAACAGGTGTTAACACTTACCTTGAATTTTGATATAAAAATGCAGGCAAAGATCACTGCGAAGCTTAGATTCAAAGTTTTATACTACTTCATACTTAATTAAATACTTTTTTTTTTTATATTCACCCACTTTTCAACAATAGTAATAATGAAAGTAAATTATTTCTAATTAATGAATTACACAGGGATTTTGATTCTTAGATTCTTAATATTAATTATTTGTTAGTTCTTCGTAAGTTTAAAGCACAGGCTTTGAAGGTAACGAAGATACGTCACTTCGATACAAAGGTAACGCGCGACTAAAGTCGCCGCGGGAAACCCGCTCTGGCCAGACTCTACGGAGTTCAGTGTTCAATGTCGACGCCACGGATTGCTCAGGATATTTTTTTACCAACGTTGAAGTTACATAAGTATTTGAGAAACAAGTCTTTGTGGCACTTCAAACGTGGAAGTGCTATAACTTTTAATTATCCATTTATATCCTAGCCAAAATTCAGGAAATTCTCCCAAAATACGATGTAGAAAAAGCTAACGTTCATTGTGATAAAATTATATGAGTACGTCACAATCTTTGATTATATATAATCAAGGGTCACAATTATGTCATTTAACCACGAATCAAGTCTAAAAACTAACGCTGTAAGTAAAAACATTTCTTTGGGAAAGCGCCTTTCTTAATATTTCTTGGAAGAAGCCCCTTCCTCCTTCCAAGAAATGATAATAATTAATGTAGGTACGTGTTCAGTTTTTAATGTACGGCCTAAGCTCTATGACTTAGTAAAAGCTTTTATTCCTCACCATTGCAATTCGTTTTTTTTTTGTTTGAGATATTAAGTAGGTACCTAATCTTAATAAAGCATTAGCTACAAGAAGTGAAAATTTACTATTTTCTTTTTCAATTTTCACTACTCTCTAAAACAAAGTGTACCTAATCCACCTAATCCAAGAAACAAATCAAATGTTTTGTCGAACGTTGGTTTTACGAATAGTAAAACATTTTACTACATTTAAATAATACTGTTTTATTAGATGTAATAAAATCTGTACGACGGGTAATGGTTTTCCGGATGTCACTAAAACTGCGGATAAATAGCCTTTTGTTTGAGTCGGCTGTATATTCGCTCAATTGGATCCGGTGAGCGCCACAAGCAGCCACAAGGGTTAAAACAGTGTAGTCAATCACAAACAAGTGCCATCGTTATCGACGTTTTGTAAGAGATAGAAGCGGAGACATGTACGAGTATAAAAAATAAACCGGCCAAGTGCGAGTTGGACTCGCACATGAAGGGTCCGTACATCGTAACAGCGATTGTTACGGCCGAGCAAAAACGCCGAAAAAATCAAGTATCATTCTTGTATGCGGGCTTCCCTTTATTTTTAGAGTTCCGTACCCGAAGGGTAACCAACGGGACCCTATTATTAGTAATAACCTCCGCTGTCCGTCCGTCCATCCATTTGTCTGTCAGCGACCTGTATCGCATAATCCGTAATAGGTAGATAGTTGAAATTTTCAGAGAATGTGTATTTCTGTTTATGCTTTAACAAAAAATAATTAAATTAAATTATAATAATTAAAGGGGGCTCCCCTACAAGAAACGTATTTTTGCGGCGTTTTTTGGTTTTTATTTTATATTTATTATATGTTGCTATAACGGCAACAGCATTCTGTGAAAATTTCAAGTATCTACCTATTACGGTTCATGAGATACAGCCCGCTGAAAGACAAACAGACGGACGGACAGCGGAGGCTTAGTAATAGGGTCCCGTTGGCACCTTTGGATACAGAACCCTAATAAAAATGATCGTGGATTCTAGCAAAAATATGAGACGGATATATTCATTCATCCATTCTATAGACGATTTTTAAAGCTCAGTATTGGAGGCACGCATTTTCCCCGGCGATTCGGGAACGGCAGTCACATCCGCACCTTCCGGTAGTAAGAATTATGTTTATGATCCGCACTTGCTGCAACAACGTCATCCTCCCTGGCCTAGTGGTGAGCTGATTGGTTCTGGCGAGCTTTTGCCCCCGCGACTTCGTCCGCGTGAATTAGATTTTGGGGTGGAATTTTCAAAAACTGTGACACACGTACTTTTTTATTTTTAACTGAAAGCTCAAATACCAACTTTGATGGAAACAGCTTGAAAAATGACGGAGTTTCATATAAACTTCCATCCCCTATTTAAATCCCTTAGGGGTGGAATTTCCAATAATCCTTTCTTAGTGTGCGCCTACGTCATAAAAGGAACCAACTGTAAAAATTTCAAGTTTCTAACTTCAGTAGTTTAGGCTGTGCGTTGATATCTCAGTCAGTCAGTCAGTCAGGACTTTGAATTTTATATATATAGATAAATAAAATAAAAAAGCCTTTTATTTATCCTTAATCAGTTACATGAATATTAATACAATGCATATAATACATTTAATTACATTTTACATTTTAAATTTTTACATTTTAAACATGGATTATCTAATTAATTAATTAGCGACGCGAATTGTTACACTAATATTATAAAGTCCAAAGTTTGTATGCGTGTTTGTGTGTGTGTGTGTGTGTGTGTGTGTGTGTGTGTGTGTGTGCGTGTGTGTGTCTGTGCGTGTGTGTGTTTGTAACTCCTTCACGCTACAACGAATGAATCGATTTGAATTTTGAATGGAGATAGCTCATACCCAGGATTAACATATAGGTTACATTTTATCTCGGAAAATTAAAGAGTTCCCACGAGAATTAAAAAAAACTTAATCTACGTGTACGAAGTCGTTACGTAGTCATAAGATGAAGATTTGTCATGTGTCTTCGTAACACACCGCTTCTACGTCTCTAGCAACCATTTTATTCAGTAGGTGTAGAGCCTTGTAATTCCTAACTTGTTCCTAACCGTGTCTGAATACATATTATATTTTCCAAGAAGTGTTGCTACGTAGAATCCTACTAAGTATATAAAATATTATAAATGCGAAAGTTTGGATGTATGGAGGGATGTTTGTTACTCAATCACTCCGCAACCATCGAACCAATTTGGTTGAAAGGCATAGAGCTATTATAGTCTGGAATAATACATAGACTAGGCTGTTTTTCTCGGAAAGTGAGCGTTCCCACGGGAATAAGAAAATCTCTTCCACGCCTACAAAGTCCCGGGCATCAGCCTGTTAAATAATATACTTACACGTGGTAGATACGAAATCCTAAAAATGTAGAGATATTTTACATGGAACGTTTCACAGATAAGAAAGAAATGGCATTTTAACCTTTTAAATACGAGTCGAGTTAAGTTTTATGTGGAATATTTTACACATTACACTTCCAAGCAAAATATTTACACGCGAAACGTTGTCTGATAATGTTCAATAAGGAAAGAATTACTGCTGCGAGTGTTTGTTGTTTACTGAAGAAGGAATCGAAAATAACGAGCGTATTAAACTCGACCAGAGCATGTGATTTTTTTTATTTGATGACAGGTTAGTCCTTGACTGCGATCTCACGTGATGGTCAGTGACGATGCAGTCTAAGATAGTAGCGGCTAACTTGGAAGGGGTATGACAGTGTACATTCAACCCATACCCCTAATTTGCTGCTGGAGATGTAATAAATCGCTTGACGGCACGCCTTTGACGGTAGGGTGTTAACTAGCCACGGCCAAAGCCTCCCACCAGACCAGACCAGAGACAATTCAGAAATTAGAAATTCCCAAATCGTCCCCGCCGGGAATCGAACCCGAGACCTCCTCACTGCACCAGGGAGGTCGTCAATAACATACTGCGCGTACTCAACCATGGGTATGAGCTATACATAGGCTACATTTTATCCCGCAAAATTTAAGACTTCTGCGGAAATTAAAAACTTTGATCCACGCGGACGAAGTCGCGGTCATCGTCTTGTAGACACATATTTGTATAATATTATGTAGTTAGTTGTTGTAGTTTCAGCACATGATCACCATTAGTTAAAACAGTTGGATACCAGATAAACCTAATCAACCGCGAGACGTGATAGCGCATTAATTACCTCAAAGTCCTTTATATTCCTTGATTCGATCACTGAATTGATGAGGCAAATTCAATCCTACTTCCTTAGTAGGATATTAGTATATTATAAATGCGAGAGTTCGAATGTTTGGATGTATGGATGGAATGGATGGATGGATGGATGGACGATGGATGGATGTTTGTTACTCAATCACGCCGCAACGACTGAACCGATTTAGCTGGGCACAGAAATAGATTACAGTTTACATATGCTTCTTTTTATTACGGAGAGTCCCCGCGGGAATTAAAAAACCTCAATCCACGCGTACTAAGTCGCCGGTAGCGTTGCCAGACTTCCCGTATTTCCCGGGACATCCCGAATTTTAGGCATTGTTTAAAATGTCCCGGTGGGACTGACTCTGTCCCGTATTTGAACCGTACTTCGTTTTTCATTATGAAATCGATCCAAGTATTCGTAAAAAAGCACACACGCAACGTTCGTAAAAAAGCGAGTTGATCACCGTTTTTAATTACGATTATAATTGTATTGATTTTTACAGATATGTTAAAACGAATAAAAATATGTTAAAACAGACTCGATCCTCGGAAAAATATCAAAAAATGACACTAAATAATTTTGTTTTTTTATTTGTCCCGGGTAAAAAACTGAAATCCCGTATTTTTTGCCTATTTAACCATTTGTCCCTTATAGAATGAAAAAAATCTGGCAACCCTAGTCGCCGTCATCAGCTAATAAGACCTATATAATATTTGTTCGGTTCCAACTAAGTTTAGTCGATTTAAACCTTGGGTATTTTTTTTTATAATTTAATTGGAACGGAATTTGTCCAATAATACTATTTAAATACGCACAAACCTAAGATAACTTAATAGAAACAATGCAAAATAGAAAAAAAAAACCGGCCAAATGCAAGCTGACTCACACACGAAGGGTTCCATACCAACGTAGGTATATAACAGCGATTGGGTCGAGCAAAAAACGCCGAAAAAATTACGGTTCTTGGTATGGGTATTTTTTAATTTATTTGAACCCTTTGGGTACAGAATCCTAAAAACTAATAAAAATAAACAAAAAACAGCGGTCGCTGGTTAGATCCCGGGCACGCCCCTCTGACTTTTCTGACTTATATTGCAATTTTATATACTTTCTATCTTTTGTCCGCGGCTTCGCTCACGTTAAGTCCCATTTTTGAACCCCCTATTTTATCCCCTTAGGGGTTGAATTTTCAAGTAGTGGACGCCTACGCTATAACCTGTATACCAAATTTCAGCCTGATCCATCCAGTGGTTTGAACTGTGCGTTGATAAATCAGCCCTTCATACATTTAGATCATCTGTATGTGATGATAATTATGATAACTATAGAACAAAGTAATAGGCTGAAGGTAATAAGTAGATTAACCAAGTAGTAGACTGGAAATATTAGATTAAGCAGAGGTAGTATAAATCACCGGATAAATGCGATAGAGCGCAACCATCCTTCAATCACGGCCGCCATGTTGCATTTACAGCGCTGAAATACGAGTTGTTCGATTGTGAATGAATTGTTACATGCCTATTTTTCAGGGAACCGGAAAAAAATCAAATCGGACAAGCCGTTTTTGAAGAACAGATTCATAAATATACTATGTCTAGGTAGATAGATAGATATATAGGTAGATAGAAAGAAAGAAACGTTTATTTTATGAATTGTGCCACAATCAATAGATCACCTATCTATATGTATGAATTTGTTCGTCAAAACCAGCTTGTCCGATTTGATTGTTTTTTTGTTTATTCGCTCTAATACTGGGGTGGTTTAGTAAAAATATAGGGCAAACCCAAAATAACAGCTGAAAGATCAAAAAATCAAAATTGGTAATTTTCTATAGGAATCACTACTTCGTAATACTTTTAATAGATGATGTTAGCGAAGTCGCGGCTAAAAGCTAGTATCTTAAAGAAAGTTCTGAGATGACTTCTTCCCCATGGAGTTATGGAGTTTTCAATATCCGGCCAGAAACATTTACAAAGCTCATCAATCGTATTAATTTAGTTAGTTACCAATAAGTGGTCTGTATTGTTTAACATGTTTATGTAAACATCTATACTTATTATAAAACTGTAACGGGACGAATTCTGTAGATTAAATAAATTTTGAAAATTTTAACCGGAGGAGGCTTTATTATCGATACTGAGCTCAAAACAAATTTTTTTTGACAAGTTTGTCTGTCTGTCTGTCTGTCTGTCAAATTACTGAACGGATTTGAATATTGGTATAGTGGTACTCCAGGTCAATATATAGGATACTTTTTATCCTGATAAACAATAAGGTTTATAAGGGATAAAATTTTTTGTTGAATCTAAACCGAATTTGATAATTCTTTTTTTTTTCTATAAATTGTGTAAGTACCTACTATTAGAAATATTTTGTCCAATTTTGTTTTGATGGGACGTTCTACAAAAACCTACATAGGTATATGTCTTGATCCCTAAAAATAAAAAGCGAAAATGCACATAAATATACCCTTAACTCGATTTGACCAAAGGTAATTTATATAATATGTATACCTATATATTAATTATGTACTTATGAATTATGACCGTTAGGTTGCAACCTTAATTATACGCATAATATATAGTAACCAATATATGAATATCTTTCTGAGCTTGCTAGTTAAGTTATAATGTAATAATTAAGATTAGGCAAAATTAATGACGGTCCATAATAACGCTGTACAATAGGTAATATAAAATTCGGCTATGGTAATATTTATAGCCCCGAACCACCCCTGAACCCTATTATCCCAAAATATATCAGTAAAGTGATCCACTAATATACATATGTAGGTATAGCCAGTATTTGCCAAAATTCCAAATCACACAGGCAACTTTAAATCTTGTACCTACTTAGTTTTTAACCGACGTCCATAAAAGAGGAGGTTATCAATTCGGCCGGTATCATTTTTTTAACGCCATAGACTTCGATCGATGAAACGCTACGCTAGTATAGGGCACGCTCGGAGCGTATGTGTGTATGCATGATGTAAGTATGTGTATTATTTACGTATGTTCCACCGTAGCGCATAAACTATTAACTACTAAGTCGATTTTAATGGTTGAAGTGTCATTCGTATTATGGTCCGGGTTTAATAGGCTTTTTATACAAAGTCAACATCGCGGATGTTTACATTCAATTTTCCGTTATGGGGTTACAATTTTTAAACTTTTTTCTCGTTAATCGTCCGGTTCTAGAAAAAAAACGGAACACTTATAGGCTCGCTCCGTTGTGCATGTCTGTCTGTATGTCACGGCCCTTTTTCTCAGAAATGGCTTGAGATACGAAGTTGAAATTTATACTGAATACAAAGGTCAATGGCCTCCTAATCCTGTGAAAATAACAAGTTTCTAGTTTAATTCAATGAAAAGCTACCTATAGCTTTCAAAGCGTATTTGCATACAAAATGTCCTTTTACCTTTAATTTAAACTAGCTTTTGCCCCCGCGACTTCGTCCGCGTGGAATTAGATTTTGGGGTGGAATTTTCAAAAACTGTGATACACGTACTTTTTTATTTTTAACTGAAAGCTCAAATACCAACTTTGATGGAAACAGCTTAAAAAATGACGGAGTTTCATATAAACTTCCATCCCCTATTTAAACCCCTTAGGGGTGGAATTTCCAATAATCCTTTCTTAGTATGCGCCTACGTCATAAAAGGAAGCAACTGTAAAAATTTCAAGTTTCAAAACTTCAGTAGTTTAGGCTGTGCGTTGATATCTCAGTCAGTCAGTCAGTCAGTCAGTCAGGACTTTGAATTTTATATATATAGATAATGCATTTTTAATGACGGGCAAGTCCGGAATCCTACAGGGTTCCGCAGTGTACATACTGTGCGTGTTTTGACACGCAGATTTGATTTTTACAGCAGTAAGTAGATCAAGTTTCAAGTATACGAAAAGAAACAGACAAAAATTACATCATATTTACAAGGGACGATTCTGAGTAAAAACATAAAATAATGTCCGACAAAAAAAAATCGCGAAGTTAAGTCTAATTTTTAACCAATTTGCATTTATTTTCAATGTGTTGCGTCTTACAGAGACAAAATTTTTATATAAAATTCCTATACATATTACCAAGAGATGATACAGCCATTTAATAAAACGGATATCTTAAGAGTTATTAGAATTTTATTCCTTATATATTTGACGCTTACTACACTCCTACACGCTAGTATCTGTCGCGTTTCACACGTAGTTCCGGGTACGTTTTACTTCATCTATCGGGGATTTTTTTCAGGCATTCTGCGCACTGAAGGCTTAAGGTTAAGCCCCTTTGATACCGATGACGTTTGACCTCAATTATTTAGTATTGGTATCGTAGCTCCCGAAAATAGACGGGATGTTTGATAAGCCCCAGCTAAGCGGCGTGCGACCACAATCGACTCCAGTCAAAGAAATTGGCAGTGTTTCGACTTAGCGAGTTAGGGTTGGAGGTCACGATGTATGCAGTCACGCAAACTTCAGTTTAAAAATAGTATGAGGCCTGCCTCAGACTGCCTCATAATTTGAGCTTTTTTATTGCTCGCTATCACAAGTATCACATCACACTAATCTATACAAATAAATAAAATTGAAGTGTCTGTTTGTAATATCAAAAGAACAGCTTTTTACTAACTGCATACGAAAGTAAATACGGTACTTATTACAAGAAAACAATTTTTACAATTTTTGTCTGTCTGTCTGTCTGTCTGTCTGTTTGTTTCCGCTAATCTCGGGAACGGCTGGACCGATTTTGACGGGACTTTCACTGGTAGATAGCTGATATTATCGGGCAAAATATAGGCTACTTTTTTAACCGACTTTCAAAAAAGGAGGAGGAGTTGTGTTTTTCTATCTCTGTATATCGATATCTCCGTGATTTCTTAACCGATTTACGTGAATCTTTTTTTAATCGACACAAAAACTTTGCGAGATTCTCTCACAAAGATTCCGATTTCCAACTCCTCAATCCTGATGCTGCAGGTGTACTGCCCACCTAAACGGGAAGGATTTAGGAACTGTTGATTATGAATAGTAATTGTAGGTACTAAGTATAGACTACATCGTTAAATTACAGGACCCATCTCCTCAATCCTGATGCTGCATGGGTTCTGCCCACTGCCCACTTAAGGATCTGTGAATTGAAGAAGCGGACGAAGTCGCGGGCGTCCGCTAGTAAATAATATAAAGGCGATAGTTTATGTGTGTGCGTGTGTGTGTATGTTTGTTACTCTTTCAAGCCACAACGAATGAACCAATTTGACTGGGAGATTTTTTTGAAAAGACATTCCTCAGTAAGTGAATTGTGACGTCATATACTTACATTTCCACCAATCTGGCTATGAGAGTGAGAGGTGTTTGCGCACATCTTTGTGCACTATCACATTTAGGTACCTACTACTTAGCCAATCTCTGTGAGACTCCCTCCCTAACGCAGTGGTGAGCGCTGTGGTCTTATAACTGGGAGGTCTCGGGTTCGATTCCCGGCGGGGGCAATTTAGGAATTTATAATTTCTAAATTGTCTCTGGTCTGGTCTGGTGGGAGGCTTTGGCCGTGGCTAGTTACCACCCTACCGTCAATGACGTGCCGCCAAGCGATTTAGCGTTCCAGCACGATGGCGTGTAGAAACCGATTAGGGGTATGGGTTGAATTTACACTGCTATACCCCTTCCAAGTTAGCCCGCTACCATCTTAGACTGCTTCGTCACTTACCATCAAGTGAGATCGCAGTCAAGGGCTATCTTGTCATCGAATAAAAAAAAAGACTCGGTCCAGATTCGGTCGGAAGGAAATTATTATTATCGTGGAATTTCACATAGTAACGCCTAATTCTATCCAAAACATTGTCATTAATCATAGAGTTGGATAAATATTAGGCACTTTTAGGTAATTTTAAAATTATCACTTCCTGTAAACGCCGCTGTGGCCCGCCCCAGCTGCAGCCGCCTAAATAAGGCTGCCTTTCCTCTTACGCGAGGAAGTTTATATGTACCTAGTGAAAGATCTTGTTAGCAGCGCGAATTATTACACTAATTTTTTTGCGAAAGTTTGTATGTGTGTTTGTGTGTATGTGTTTGTTATTACTACAACGAATGAACCGATTTGGCTGAAATTTGGAATGGAGAGAGCTCATACCCAGCATTAACACATAGGCTACATTTTATGCTGGAAAATTAAAGAGTTCCCGCGGAAATTAAAAAAATCTTAATCTACACGGGTGAAGTCGCGGGCATCATCTAGTTTTAAATAATTTCACTGTTGACTAGCGTCGATGTATAAAAAATTTCGCCTCATTGAACCCTTTCCATCACATCTAACCTTTTTCTACAAGAATTGAACTATGCGAATAAGGCGATCGTTTTGCTGGTTTTATAAAATACTAGCTGATTCTCGCGACATCCTCCCATGGAAACTCTTTGATTTTCCAGGATAAAAAGATAGAAAGTAACCTATGCCACTCTAAAGATCCTCAAAAATATAATAATGCAAAAAGTCACGTCGTTCCGTAGTCTGTTGCAGCTTGATTGAAGGACAAACCAACAAACCAAGAAACCAATACACTTTCGTACTTATACACTAGCTGATGCGAGCATCTTCGTCCGCGGGGATTTAGTTTTTAAAATCCCGCGGAAACTTTTTGATGTCCCGGAATAAAAAGTAGTCAAGTAAATCCACTCCAGGTCCTTAACCATACAATGGCAAATCAACAAACAAACACGCTTTCACATTGGTAATAATATTGAGTAGGGATCTCTGCAGCGGATGGGAGCAGTAAAAACACTAGCAAGTAAGGTTTTGTGCAAAAGGGCCGGCTAGCAAAACGTAAATTGTAATCGTATTGTCATTTATTGTTTTGTCTTCAGTTTTTAATGAATTTTTAATAGTTTCAAAGTGTTTTCTTTATACAATATTACGTAAATACACAATTAAGTTTTGAATAATTGTGATGAAGTTAACAGTTCATGCCAACTATAATCAGTACGAATTTACGGAGTGGAGTTGATCATCATACCTACCGCTTGGTGTTTTGTGCTCGAGATAAAAGTTTTAATTGAGTTAATATTAAAAATCTTCGGACTGTCTACGAAATTACAGTGTTCTTGTTACGCATTTTACACCAATATTGCATGAAAAAGCAAGTTTTTTGGGATTTCCACTGCTTCGGGGGAGACAGAGGAGGTTGGTGTTAAAGTGTGGCTTATTGAATTTTTATAAAATGTCTGGTGAATGCTCGGCTTGTAATTTGATAGTTTACGTAACACAAAAACGTATAAAATGCACTAAGTGTCTTCTTGTGTACCACTTCGAATGCATCACCAATGAACCAACCCTTCCGCGAGCAAACTGGACTTGCCCTACTTGTATAGCTGCAGCACGCAAAGGCGGTGATAACTCGAATACGCCAGTCACGCCCCAACAGTCGTGTATCATTGAAGCCGATGTCAATACCCCAGAAGCAAATACGAGTAAAACAAGTAGTGACAATAGCTCTGACAGTGCTATTTTGACTGAGATAAAAAATCTTCGTATCGACATGATTAATCAATTTAAATCACAGGATAGAAAACTAGACTCTTTCACTCTTGTGTTGAATGACCTTAAAAGCGAAGTGAGTGAGCTTGGTCTAAAGATGTCAACTATCCGTTCGGAGTTCGACGGTCTTATGTCGACGGTGGGCACGCTGCAAACCGACACTCAAAGGAACGAGAGTACCTTAGTCAAACATAGCGCGAAAATCGCTGCGTTTGAGTCATCACTTGATGAATTAAAATCATCACAAAACTTTATTTCCGCCCAGTATGATGAAATGACTGTAGATTTTAAAAAGCACATGAATACGATGACTGAAATCCGTAGTACAAGTGACGACAAGCTGCTGACACATTTACAGTCTAAAGTTAACATGCTAGAAAGTATATCTAGGAGTTACAATGTGGAAATACAAGCGGTTCCGGAGCGTAAAAACGAGAATATTCTAGGTATAGTGAGAAATCTATTTGATAAACTTTCATTGCAATTTTCAGAGGATTCGATTTCATTTTGTAGTCGTGTGCCGAAAATGAATACTAACTCAAGCCGTCCCCGAAACATAATTGTCACTTTACAGTCACCTAGACTTCGCGATAATGTCATATCAGCAGCACACAGATACAATAAATTGCATTCAGAAGATATGCTTAACTCTCTGGATCTGGGAGTGAATGGAGAAAAATGCTTTGTATATGTAACGGAACATCTCACCCCAGAATGCAAAACTATCTATGCTGCGGCGCGAAAATTCAAAAAAGAGAAAAAATACAAATATGTATGGGTGAGAAATGGGAAGATTTTCATTCGTAAAAGTGATAGTAGTCCTGCTATATATATAAAAAATATGGATATCTTGAATAAATTGTAGCTTTGTTTTTAACAAATTTTATATTATATTATATATATATATATATCTCATATTTGTAAATAATTTAGTGAATTCAAAATGTTGCTTTTTTATCAGAATGTTAACAGATTTCGTACCAAATTAAATGAATTTTACCTTAATGTTTTGAACAGTGATTATGACATTATTTGTCTGACTGAGACTAACTTAGATAGCTCAGTTAGTGACACTGAATTCTTAGATAGTCGCTATACCATTTTTAGACGGGACAGGGATTCTGTAAATAGTCATAAACAATATGGGGGTGGCATCCTAGTGGCGGTTAGGAAAAACATTTCGGCGCTTAGACTTTTTCATTTGGAAAGCGACTCTGAATGTATATGGTTGTCTTTGAATCCAGGAAAACTCATAACCCTGTGCTTAGTATACTTACCTCCAGACATAGCTATTGATCGGTTACATAGATTCTATGATAAGTCTAATGATTTTGTATCTGAACACGATGGATCTGTTATTATACTTGGTGATTTTAATACACCCTCTATTGACTGGAATGGCGATATGACGAAAGCAGTGACTGCTAATTGTGTATCTTATGATCTAAAGTCACGGTTATTGCTAGAGCTCCTATCTCTAGGTGGAGTGAGTCAATACAATTATATTAAAAATAATAACAAAAGAACTCTTGATATTTTCCTTACTAACATCCCGAATGTTAAACTCGTACCAGCCCTAGCATTATGTAAGGAGGATATACATCATCCTCCTTTCGAAGTAGATATTAAACTTAGCGTCACTAATTACTTGAAAAAAAATAAGTCTAATCCGGTTTTTAATTTTAAAAAATGCGATTTTATATCAATCAAGAAAGAATTAAAAAATACTAATTGGTATACATTACTTTCATCGGTTGATATAAATGAACTTCTTAATATCTTCTATGATAAACTTTTTTTAATTATAAAAAACAATACACCATATAAAAAAATTATTAATGAAAAACAACCTGTTTGGTTCAGTCAACCATTAGTTAAATGTTTAAAAGAAAAACAGAAAATGCACACTAAATACAAAATGTATCATAATCCTAGAGATTACGATACTTTCTCTCTGCTTAGATCTAGAGCCAAGAGATTGATGGATGAATGTTACAATGCTTATACGAACAATGTTGAAATGTCTCTCCTGGCTTGTAACAATAAATTGTTTTGGAATTTCACCAAATCAAAACGAAAATGTAATAACTTACCACAGACCTTAAGTTATAATAATCGAGTTGCAACATCTGGGTTTGAAATTTGCCAGCTATTTTCTGATTATTTTGCATCAGTGTATGTTCAAGATAACAAAAATATATCATCTAAGTCTTGCTATCCAGATGGTTCCTCAAACATTTTAAGCAAGTTAACGCTATCTGAAAACGATATCTTGAAAAAGATCAAGAGCTTAGATTCTAACAATAGGCCCTGGACCAGATGGTATACCCTCATTTTTTATTAAATTTTGTGGGAAAGAACTTGCACTGCCATTGATGTTAATATTTAATAAATCTCTAGTTACTGGGTGCTTTCCGGAGTTATGGAAGGTAGCCCATGTAATTCCTATATTCAAAGCAGGTACAAAAACTGAATGTAGTAATTATCGCCCTATATGTATATTGAATTGTTTTGCCAAGATATTTGAGAGTATTGTTTATGATCATATTTATTTCTTATTTAAACCATTGATCTCTTCACAACAACATGGTTTTGTTAAAAAAAAATCAACTGTTACAAATTTAATAGAATATTCGGATTTTATAGTGACCTGCCTTGACAATAAGAAGCAAGTTGATGCAGTTTATACCGATTTCCAGAAGGCATTCGATAAAGTTAATCATCGGTTACTTTTCCAGAAACTTATGAAGTATGGAGTTCATGGGGATTTATTAAGATGGGTTATATCATATGTTACCAATAGATCACAAATAGTTGCTGTTAATGGTTTTTATTCTAAACCTATAACTGTTCCATCAGGAGTGCCTCAGGGATCACACCTGGGACCATTGCTCTTTGTTATTTTTATTAATGACATCACATCAGTCATAAAAAATAAGTGCCTTCTTTATGCAGATGATTTAAAGATTTTTTGTGATGTGAATAATGTTCAAGATTGCATGTCTCTTCAGACAGATCTAAATTCGGTTCAGTTGTGGTGTGAAGAAAATGAAATGTTTTTAAATGTAAATAAATGTTTTGTGCTTACCTTTACTAAAAAACGCAATCAAGTTAAATTTGACTACTCAATTAATAATAGCAAACTTTCTGTTAAAACTAGTGCTAAAGACCTCGGTATAACTTTTGACACATCCCTGTCATTTAAATCACATATAAATAACATTATTGCAAAAGCTAATCAAATGACAGGATTTATTTTCAGAATCACAAAAGGGTTCAGGAATCCTTTAAGCCTTATGCATCTTTACAAATCTCTCATTCGCAGTGTCTTAGAATATGGTTCTCCCGTTTGGTCCCCTTACCAAAAGACTTACGCTGACACCATTGAGTCTGTCCAAAGACGATTCCTGCGAAGACTTTTGTTTAAATTTAACAGAAAGCTTGTCAATTCCTCTTATGAAGATAAACTAAAATATTTTAAACTTGATCCTCTATGCTTGCGTCGTAGGCTGCTTGATACCATGATACTTCATAAAATAATTAATAATCAAACGGATACATCATTATTATCAAAAATCAATTTCAATTGTAAAATCCCTAAACGAACAGTTTGTACCTACAACATATTTAAACCTAATAGTAGCCGTACTAACCTAGCTTACCACTCCTGCATCAATCGCATTTGTCGCCAGTTTAATACGCTCAATCAAAATAATCAGCAACTCAATTTGTTTAATTCCAGGTCAACCTGCTTTCGTCGTAATGTCATTGACTCCCTGCGTAAGGGAGCGAAATTGTAGATTTTTGCCATAATGTTTGTTACACTATCTAAAATAATCTTTTTGTATGTCCTTAAATCTTTTGTACATTCCAATTATTGATATTTTTGCTATGTGTCTTTTAGTTGTAAGTCTTTTTGCTGATATCTTTACATTTGTGCATGAATATTGTTGGTTTGTCTAATAAAGTAAAATAAAAAATAAAAAAAATAAAAAAAAATTTTGGCGGTTGGCGGCGCGCGCGGGCCAATTCCATGGACCTTATTCTTTATTCGAAATCTTTTTGGCGTTCCAACTGACAATAGCTCCCCGCATTGCTGATACGAAGTACGCGAACTTTTACGCGAAGTTCCGTTTTGCCTTATTTATTGCAACAGTAAATTATGGCAAAATAGTTGATGCCCGCGGCATCCTTCGCGTATTCTTTAATTTGCCGAGATAAAATGTGTGTTAATGCTGGATATGAGCTATCTCCATTCCAAACAGCCAAATCGGTTCATTCGTTGTAGCGTGAAGGAGTAATAAACACGCACACATACAAAACTTTCCCCTTTATAGTATTAGTGTGATAAAGGACTAGGGCACGTTGACATTTTCCGGGAAATACCTAACATTTTTTATTCGATGACAAGATAACCCTTGACTGCGATCTCACCTAATGGTAAGTGACGTTGCAGTCTAAGATGGTAGCGGGCTAACTTGGAAGGGGTATAGCAGTGTAAATTCAACCCATACCCTTAATCGGTTTCTACACGCCATCGTGCCGAAACGCTAAATCGCTTGGCGGCACGTCTTCGACGGTAGGGTGGTAACTAGCCACGGCCAAAGCCTCCCACCAGACCAGACCAGAAACAATTTAGAAACTATAAATTCTTAAATTGCCACCGCCGGGAATCGAACCCGAGACCTCCCAGTTATAAGACCACAGCGCTCACCACTGCGCCAGGGAGGTCGTCAAAATAAAATAATAATAAATATAAATTTATAACATATATTGCGTTTCGATGGTAGAATGGTACTTCCAGTGAAAGGGCAGCCTAAATTAAGGCCAGTCGCGCTGACCACATCATCAATCTATCCGGTGGACACGTCGACGCTAAGTAAATTAAAAGAGACTCTTTAAGTTTAGATAGGTAGGATGGAAATTTTTGAGAGAACTGGAACTTCTCATTACAACAAACCAAACAAACATACGACAAACAAAGACAAATTATAAGACCGAATTAGACAAAGAATTCCAAAACTCTACCAAATCTGCAGATGGAAGCCATTGTAAGAATAACGTCGTATTTTTTCATTAAACTAAGCACCCTTCGATCACAGAAAAAAAATAACCTAACTAAATATATTGCTTCATACATCATATATAACATATATTTTAATTTGGATAGGATGTGATGATAATTTTTTAATTTGGAGATGGAAAAAAGAGGATGGATTTATTAACCGACTTCCAAAAAGGAGGAGGTTATCAATTCAGCCGGTATCTCTTTTTTTCTGTAACAGCTAGGTTAATAGTCTGTAATAGCTGTTACAAACTTCAAACTTAATTATAATAGTATTCTCGTGACTTAACTACTTTAGTAATAATCACTAATACTTTTTTTTCGGATTTTTCAAAATTCCCTCTAAATTATAATTCCACTTGATCGAAGCTGTAGGCCTTACTCGTAGTCTGAGATCTATAAAGCGTGCTCTGACTCAGCTCAAACTCAAGATAGAGGTTAAAACGAGACACAAATATGCTCTGACATAAATCTGTCTCGTTTGGGTCTGAGCTGAGTGAGTGCGGTCTATAGATTTCAGCCTTAGTCTGTCTGTGTAATTCGTATAATTGAAAGCACTTGACGCTAAAAGCTCAGCCGAATGAGACGAAACTTTACAGACGTAGGTAAGTATATAATTTATTATTTATTATTATAATTTTGAATATCGAAGCCTCAATAACTCAACGGTTAAAGGTGAAGACTGAAAAGAACGGTCGCAGGTTCGAACCCCACCCGTTGCACTATTGTCGTACCCACTCCTAGCATAAGTTTTCCGCTTGTTTGGAGCGGATAGGAGGATATTAGTCAACTTGGATGATATTATTTTTTAAAAATAAAATTATGTAGGTAGGTACTTTTACTAGAAGGTGCCCGTAAAATCGTTCACGCATATTTAGTTTTTAAAAAAATCCATGAGAACTCTATGATCCTATGTCTTGATTTCTATATCCGGATTACAAGCATGTACCAAACACATCACAACACACATGATCAATCAGCAGTTAGACCATAATATTATTATTGTCTCCAATATCAAAAGTTTCTGTTTTTACGAAAGAACGCTTATTATTTTCAGGATAAAATGTAGCCTAAGTTACT
The DNA here is from genome assembly GCA_933228805.2 of Hipparchia semele. NCBI lineage: Eukaryota > Metazoa > Arthropoda > Insecta > Lepidoptera > Nymphalidae > Hipparchia > Hipparchia semele. Next base: position 3,295,230 of record OW121717.1, on the reverse strand, counting down.
CCTTCCGTAATAGATTATTTTGATGGATGTATCTCATAGGGTTTAAGCGTTAGCAATGTAGGTACCTATCCTACATAAATGTCTAAAAATATTTTTTACGACTTTAGTACAAAACATCGACTTTTCTATGCTTTCTGTGAATCTAATATGCATGTAATGAAGACCTTCCGGAAGAAATTATTAATATTGTATAATTATGTATTATAAACCGTATCTAAATCCGTTGCTTAGGTATTTATGCCTAGAAGAAAACGCACAAATCGACAGACTCGCTAATAAATTTTTAAACTATAGCTAATAGCATTTTTTTTTAATTTATATAGTACCAACTTCGCCATCGTCAAGTAACATTTAACCGACGTATAAAATTGATATTTTGTCAGGTTTTTCCGATCGTTCATCCGTCTGTTAACTATTTTCGTTTTTGCAAGATTTTAACGCTGGTGTTTTTACAATACAACGATAGATCTTAATTTCACTTACTGTGAAAGTAAGAGCTATCTATAATTGAAAAAAATAACAAAAGCAGTAGGTACTTATTATAAGTTACTAGTTTTTGATATGAGGTATAGTCGCAGCCCAAGTAGCACACGAAGGCTGCTTAGCAGCTGAATAACGAATTCCCGTCACGCTTAAAGCTGTATAAAAAAGCTGCATAAGGGCTGTATACGGCCGTATACAGCTCTTATACCTCTTAAATGGGCACAAATTATACAGCCTTAAGTTGAGTAAAAGATTACAAGTTACTCTTTATTCAGCAAATATGTCACGTGACGTAAAAGTGAAGTAGCAAACCATAGATAATACAAATCTAGCAAATTAATATACTTCGTGGAGTGAATTGAATTTGATTGAATACGTGTGGTTATATATTCAAAGTTAAGTGCATTGTTTTCATATTTATAAAAGAAAAATGATTGGGAATGTAATTTTACTGACATTATACATATATATTACCTAAGAAAATTTTAGTGCGCCACGAAAATATTCGGTTTTTAATTAGTTTCGTGATATAAATAAGCCGTGATGAAAACTTGAATAAACAATTTTTAGTGCTTTGAAAAGAATTATAAGATAAAAAGTTGTTATTATGATATCGAGAAGTAAAAACTAATGCAATCCATTCCTAATTCATACACAAAACATCATAAAAGTTGAAAAATGAATCAGTATATTTATATAGGTTATGAGGTTATACAATAAAATGGTGGATTCATGTTAAGCTGTAATGTGGGTCACATATCATCCATTATATAGCTATTAACTTCATAATAGTTCACACGTGCCCCCTTAATAAGTCAGTGTAACAAGAGTTCACAAATACCTCTTATACAGCATTTGGCGTAATTTTATCCACTAAACAGCCCTTATTCAGCCTAAGCTGTTTAAATATCACTGACAGCTATTATGCAGCTGTAGGATCACCAGTGTACTCTTAAAAGAGTCTTAATACGCATAGAGTTTCAAATAGGTCTAAAAGTGAGTATTTATACAGCTATCTGTGCTACTTGGGAGTGTTCCTCGAAACAGATTTCTCAAAGCCCTTAGGGCAAAAGTCATTCTCTTGAATAAACGAAACAAAGAAATATCGAGAAAAACTTATGAATCAAATCATCTGATAAAAAAATTATAAGCTCAAATAAAATAAGGAAAATAATATTGTATTCCAAAACAATCATGCTCCAGCGCTTTGTACCTATGCAATAAAAAAACTAAGGAAAACAGGAAAACTTTCCTATTATTTCTTGTTCACTAAAACTTTTTTCGGTTTTCAAACACTGCTACATCAGTTTTCTATATCGGTTTACTACCTATATCGCAAGTTTCTTTTTATTTTTTTTATTATCTCAATTTTTAAGGGACTTTCGTCCGACACGAACACGTACCTATTTAAAAAAAAAACTTGTGATAGGTATAGAAACTACCGATATAGAAAACTGATGTAGCAGCGTTTGAAAAGCGTTTCAAGAATAATATCAGCTAAGTTGAAGCTGACGACATGCCCTCTTATCCCGTCAAAATAAGCGGAAAGCTTGTGCTAGGAGTGAGTACCACAATACTACAATAGTCCAACGGGTGGGGTCCGAACCTGCTCTCTTTCAGTTTTCAATTCACACTTTTACCTGTTGGGCTATTGAGGCTTAAAACAAATGTATGGATTACAGCTAATAAAACTTCGATGGTATTAAAATCAATAGCTTTTGTTTTAAAAGTCCTAAATAATGTTATAAATAGAAAAAGACAACTAGTTGTTCGTATTTATAACACCCCTGACATGTGGATCTATGGCCGTACCCACGTATGGATGTAGCCACATCCTGTTACGCAGTTTTGTACTTCATCATCAGATCCTCCTTGATCCTCGATCATCGTCTACGTTACACCTACTCATCGAGACCATCCATTCTAATGAGCCCAAACCAGAGAGTAGATTCTTTTCTCTCTGCCTAAACGCACTATATCTGCTATAAGTTGCTGAAGACTTGAGTATCCCGCAGACTACTTGATGCTGCAGCATCAGCTCAAGGTTCAAATAAATTGCATCACCCTTTAATCAAGTAGTAAATGAGCTGATGATCTTCAAACGCCTGAGCAGATCTTCATAAATTATAGCTAAGAACCATCTCGATGACGTTAGCTTTCAAACAGAAAAACCGCATCAAAATCGGTCCATTTGATCACACAGATCGCCGACACAGATACTACAAAGATACAACAGATATACACGTCAAACGTATAAAACCTCTTGTTTTGTGTGGGGGTTAAAAAGAAAGGATAAGTACGAGTTTTTATTTCGTTTGAATATTACAAAGTGTAGGGATCAAATTAATGAAGCCGCCAAAAGTAAAATTAATTAGTTCTCTTTGTAAGCAAGATGTTCAGTGTAACTGAGGCAACTGAAATTGTTTTTAGCCTCAACCCATGATAAGTAATTAAAACTCACCCGAAGAGCAAATGTACCTGAAAACATTGTTCCAGAATTGTAACGATTCAAAACGACCTACTGGCCCCTTCCCTTTCGCCCTTCCGCCAGATGACTCCGTTATTACTTTCATTTATCAAACTTATATCTTATTTCTATTTCTATCCTGCAGGAACTTTTATCCGATTAAGTAAGTAGGTAAGTATCATAAGACAGGTGATATTGGCAAATTGATGATGCTTTATCGTAACGAATTTTTTCCGGAGGATTTTGTGAAAAAATATCAATGCGTATCAACGAAAAAAAACTTTATATACCCAAACATAAAGCTTGTTGACTTTTACGTAGCTAATATATTTTATACATACTTATTTGCTTTTTTTTCTAATTTTATCGTCCGTTGGATCGTATTTCTTCTGAACGTGCTTTCGAAATTAGATTTTGAATTACCATTAAGTATTAATCTTTTATTATCTAAGATCATTTAAAATAGAATAAAAATTTATAAACAATTTCCCGCTCGCTTCGCTCGCAACAACACTGGTGAATATATAGCCTGTAAGATTTCCATTTTGATCGCCCACTAGAGGGCACCAGGATATTGCAAACGGGTGCTACATGGGCTAGAGATAGTTGGTTTGTAAAAATAATCTAGGAACGAATACAAACAAATCAATAGAGGCGGATATTTTGAGTAGTCTACTGGCGGCAAATGTGTAAATCCGCCACTGGGTAAACCTAGTCTATCACTCGTAAATATTGGCTTAGTATTAGAATAATAATTTGTGATAATAGCGTTTATAACCGCCCATTTCTTCAATAGAATAATAACTACTAATAAGTTATTGATAATAAAAATATTTTATGACTTCATTGCTTACGCATGCTTGCACCTACTGAAGGAGAAATAGAAATAGATTTTTTTTTTTTAAATAGAAATATTTTTTATTCAAATAAAGGCGTTGCGCCTAGCGTTGCCAGGCGTCCGGATAAAGCCGGACATATCAGGCTTTTTGGTTGAGTGTCCGGCCAAAATTAGAAGGTGTCCGGCCTATCCGACTTTTGTTAAGCTTTTTAAGTTTAACCATTTTTTTTACATATTTGTCATGTGTTGGTTTCCGCTCCGCTCGCCTCATCTTGTATCGCTACGCTTGCGCAAACGAGCTTTTAAAAAATTGCCATTTTGTGCTAGGTCTATAAAATAAGGGTGTCCGGCCTTTGTACCCAAATGTCCGGCTAAACTGGCTGGCCTGTCCGACTTTTCGGTTTGAAGACCTGGCAACCCTAGTTGCGCCTACCTAATACCTACTATGTTCATGTTTACTTACTAAAATGTTTTTCTCTACGCGGATTCGTCCGCGTTCCCACGCAGACATATCCGCGGATGAAAGTAGGTAGGCAGGTAGTAGGTACTATATTATTGTCTTCCTATCCTATGTATTGTTTGCTAAGAAGTTTTGATTGATTCTCATAGGGTATTTGACTACCAAGTTGACTACCAATCAAATAAAGCAAGTAATTAAGTACTCGTAGATATCGTTGAGGTTAAAGGCTTTTGAGAATCTATTTTATTGTGCAGGAAATTTCCACTGTTTCATTCCTTTCAAGGCAAAAAAAATTAAATATTTCAATGAACATAATTTTAAAATGAAATCAAATAATCAAACCCTCTCAGGTAATTCCCAATATCATTAAACAAAGCATTAAACTCAACCCATCCCTGGCCCACTCCTGGCCAAAGACTTGTGCCCAGCTGTGGGCGCTACGGAAGGAGTGAGTTAACATTTTCATTCGGCAGCATTATATTTCTGGCAGAGACCACGGTTAAAAAAATAGGTACCTAAGGGTACCTACCTACCCATTATTACCCGTGGTCAGAAGTACTTTCGGAAGGGTAGGGGAGGGCCCACGGCTTATGTACAATAGATAGGACATTAATAAATATACAGTTATCTATATGTATAGTTATACCACAAACCTATATAATATGTTTGTGAAAATGGCGTCTCCACTCTTGAGTACCTACCCTACCTAATCTTGGGTTCACAGATTACTATAGATTGTCTTGGGTTTGACATCAAGCCGTCAAGTTGACGCATAGGTTGAAGTGAAAAATGACAATTTGACATTGAAATATAGTACAGAGAAACTCCCGAGAAATTGAAAAACTTAAAAGCATAGCTAGAAAGCAAACAATAAACTTGATATTGTGTACTTTACAGTTATTAAATATATTTTATAAAATGCATTAATAATGAATTTAAAATCTTACCACTATGTTCAGTTACGACGTCAAGTTCCTAACAAGTGACGATTCGATTTGTCTAAAAAACACCGAATTCAAAAGTTTGAAGTAAGTTCTGCTTTAGAAATGAATTACTGTTTTGTTTTAATTAAGTTCAATGAAATCACTACAGCAAACTGTTTATACGCAGGTATGAAACTAAGAAAAAGGTTGAAGAATCAGTCCATGAGTATGGGAAGAGGAGTTTTTGTGAACGTCGTGGTGGACTTTGGTGGCTTTCGCGGCCAAGACAACTTCGTCAACTGGAGTCGAAGCTGCGCGATAGAAATATAGTGCACAGTGAATGGACTACAGATTCCCTATGCACCTTAGTATTTTCTTCGGGTGTCATAGCATATATTACAGTGAAATCCAGTACTTTGGACGTGACCCATATTTTATTCGATAGATACTGTGTTGGTAAACTCAATGGGCAAATGGTGACGGGTGGTACGTTAGAAGTTTTATTGAAACACTAGCCTGCAGTTTTGTCTTGATTGAGGTTTTTGAAAATCCTCTAAAAACTTTCATTCTGCAAGATAAAAAGTAGCCTATGGGATGCAAGCTATCTCTGTGCCGAACTGTGATTGCTTAAGTATTGGCTCTAACCAAAACTAATTAATAATTTTGTACTGCAATGTAACACAAATCATTTAAAAATAAGAAAATTAATGCTTCAAGTAGTGTACTCAAAATTTACTGTTTATGTAGATAATATAAGATTTATTTTTGTTTTGTTCTGCTTTGTGTTTTCAGTTGTTTTATGTAAATCACTCCTCTTGTTTACACATGCTGATAGAACAGGCACGTTGATTACTTTTGGCAAAAATAATCACAACAGTCTTCCCATACAAATATCGGATAGAGATCCACATTTGCAGGTAAGTTGACATAACAATACATTTTATGGCCCCACCTGGGAATCAAACCCGAGAGCTCATCATCTGCAGTCGAACTTGTTAACTACTAGACAAATGAGGCAATTGGACTGCCTCAATTTCAATTTTTCATAATCTGTTTACAAGTTTCAAACTTCGTTCATTGTGATTCCAGATAATTGATCTAGGTGGCAGCGCACGGAGAACTGACAGAAGGGTGTCCTCGTGTGAAACCTCCAGCTATGTACGGGTGCTGGTGTGGGGAGCCACAGTCACTGAGCCTGCTCCGTGGAGCCCTGTTCCTGAAGACCATGCTAACTTACACTTGTACCAAATAACTGGGTGAGGATAACTTTAAACAGATGAACAGCAATTTTTTTTTAAGCAAAGAACAGTAACCAAGTTGAAGTGACTAATATCCTCCTATCCCCTAAAAATAAGCGGAAAGCTTGTGCTAGGAGTGGGTACGACAATAGTGCAATGGGTGAGATTCGAACCTGCAACCTTTCAGTTTTCAGTCCGCACCTTTAAGTGTTGGGCTATTGAGGGTTAAATTGGACTATAAAATTAGTTTGTATACAGTTTTATTGCAGTTGAACCAACTGGACTCAGCATGCACTGTATGCAGATGTCCACTGTTGAACAAAGGTCTTTTGCATGGATTTCCACTGAACTCAATCAATTAGTGATATGAGTATTTAATAACTATTAATACTTATAACATCAAAAAGTCAATTTTGAGTTTTTGGAATTACATCGTTGTTCTATTGAATGAACAATATTTGACCTTAAGTTTTATTTACTTATTTATTTTTATTTTAGGACACAAGTGACATTAATAGCATACCACCAGCTAGAGAATGAAGTTCTGTTTGCTGAACTCTCACATAAATATGATCACATTGTGCATATTGTAGAGCAAACAGCTTGTCATAAGGTAATTTTTTTAACCCACATTGAGAACTGATGCTATTTTTTTAATCCACAAATTAAATAGCACAAATACAGTATCATTTTCCTCACTATCGAGATTGCTAGGTAGTGATAAGGTAGCAGCCTTAAAAATACATTGTTTTTTCTTATTTTATTCTTTATCATATGGTGTGCTTACAATAAAAAAAGTTATATTGGAACGCAGGAACAACGCAACACCACACAAACAACCACATACCAATTTTCGAAAAAACTCATATATGCTCAGATCTGCCCTATCTTTTAACAAAATTTGTAAAAATAATAAAAACCTAGACCTTTTTTGCATCACTGCCACCACCATTCGCAAAACGCTGGCAAACGAATTCTTTAACGCTTATAAATAATTTTTTTCATTTATGTAAATTCTATCTATGAAAACTTGTAATTAGCTTTAATTCTTCTTTTGTATTTATTGACTAGTTTTTTTTTTCTAATAAGCTGTAAGTTTTCTTGTAAAATAAAAAGAAAAAACACTACGAATAGTGTATACCTAGTATATTTTATTTTTCAGAATGGAGTAACCCTGACATGGCTACGGTACGAAATACCTGAAGGTGAAAATAGACTAACAAAACTGTCTGCCCTGAGCGAGAGCGTGACGCGCGTGTCGCTGCCCGCGCCGGCGCGCGTCGCACGGCGAGCGCCCTGCGACTCCAGGCTGCTCGTGTCGTGTATAGACGCCTCCATACACGTCGCACACCACATTGCCGGCCTCACCCATTCCACGAGAGCTGGATTTGTGAGTAGCATCACTTTCATACAGCAAAATCTCTCTCTTTCTCTATTCCTGCATTATATTCTTCTTTGCAGAAGGTCGTGACCCCTTCATGGGCATTTTCTTGGGATAAGAAAGCAATATTTGGATGGCCTAGTTCAAGAAGTCTCTAAATCCATAATGGCCCAGTTCAAGGAGTCCTTAAGTCCATTTTTCCAAATAAAAAAAAAGTACTAATAGAGTCTTTTTCCCAAAACAGAGAAAATCGACGTACGGAGCTCTTAAACTAGGCAATTATGGACGCCGACTTAGTGCCAATTTCACTAACGTCGAGTGGCCTTTAACAGGGGAATAAATTGGGCGTTCTTACAATTATTTATTGTATTCAAAATCTGCTAAAATACGCTTGGATAAGACTTATTTTACGTTGACGAAATCAGCCCAGAGATGCAAATAAGGACATAATTACTGTATTTTTTTATGTGACTGGAAAAAAAAAAAATATTAACCTTAGATAGCCACGGATGTGCGATGGGCCGGCGAGCTGATAGTGGCGACGGAGGAAGCCGGCCGGCTGCAGTGCTTCGACCGCGCGCTGTCGCTGCTGCACCATCACACCAAGTGCTTGGATCTCACTTCTTACATGCGGTATGTATCACTTACCATCAGGTGAGATCGCAGACAAGGACTGTCTTGTCATTGAATAAAAAAAATGTATCTATTTGTAGCTGTCATACACTGACCTCTTTGACACTGGACTTGCTGTGACAAATGATAGATTAAATGGATCGATTTGAAGCGCCGCCTTTGGCATACGAATGTCTCTGGAACTAATAATGCAAATAGCGCACCGACGTTTATAATTATTCAGTCTATGATTTCATATGAAATCATATACATATATGGATGGTTTTAAGTATGACTTCGTGTCGACAAAGATACAGAAAAAGAATATTTGAGTAATTTTAACCATTCCCTTCCCGTATTCCCTTTTGTATTTGCGATCGAAAAGGACTATTTGGACAAATATTTGCAGGGATGCGAAGCGTGTACAAATATTGGCGAGCCTGACTCTGCGAGGCGGGCCCCTTATATTGGCCTCGTTTTCCGGAGGGCCCTTGACCCTGCTTAGGATCACACACGCGCGTTTACTATCGGTGAGTGGATTGGCTAGACCGAAATGGTACTGGCTATCATTTTAGAAGACATATCAAAATTATGTAAGAAAAATAACAAGAAATAGTTATTTGTTCAACAAGATAGCAAAGTTCATTTTTGTTGCGAGTGCCTAGTTTGAATCCCGAGCGAACGAAGGATTCTAATATAGAATCACGAGCGTAGCGAGTGATTCTAAGTTAGAATCCTGAGAGTAGTGAGGGATTCAAAGGCACAAGAAGCAAAAACTTTGCTATCGTGTGATACATACAATTTTTCACCTCAATAGCGAAAAAGTACAAGATGTAAGAGAAATATTTATTAAAACATAAAGGATATTTTAAATTTTAAAAATTAGGTTTATTTATTTAAAAACTTTTCAATATCATGAGCGGTGAAAACTTTAGATTTTTTGGATTTGTGCCCCTCCGACTGTCTTTTCAAAAATACAATAAGTTTAGGATAAGTTTCAATGTGAACGTCGCATTTCGATTTGATTGTAGCTTTTAACATGGAGTAAATATTCCATAATGTAGATGGTTACCTTGTTTTAGACAATTCCATGAAATATGATAAAATCACAGTCTCTGAATAGGACTTCGCATCCTTAGAAAGTCTCCAATCATTAAATAATTCATAGGCTTTCAAGTATTTTTCACGAGACTATTCCGGAAGAAAGTTTAATTCGCGTTAGACACTAATTCTTTTAATTCTGAATTATAAGTAGATTCACTCATTTTGTTATTTTAAAATTCTTACAACAAATAACTTCTAAGAAATTAGTACCTAATTAAGATATAGAATAGAGTTAATTATTTTTTTTTTTTGCCGCCATTTTATATTACTCTTGTCTGCGTTCGGAATTGTGTCATTCATAAAATAAAATATATTAATTAATTAATTTTAATTTTCTTTTATGTTTCATGTTGTGTTACAGAATTATAAAGTCTAAAACACATTTAAAAAAAGTTAATAAGTAGTTTAAATAATAAAATAGAGAGTTAAAAAATTTTCTCGAAATAAAATGTATGGGGTATGCAATATTAGATACAAAATTTCTGAACGTTTCTTGAGACGATGAGTTGAAGAAACGCCAATCCAATGCGTTCTATATTCAAAACACTTTTTCTCACTGAGTGAGCAAAAACGACTTTTGCTCACTGGTTTTGGGCAGCAAAGGCGCCCCTTTTGAGCTAGAGAGGTGAAAAAGTATTTTTATTTTATAACCACTAGACCATCGAGGCAATAATAGTCATTTTCACCTCACTAGCTCAAAAAGGGTGCTTTGCTGTCTAAAACCAGTGAGCAAAAGTCGTCTTTGCTCACTCAGTGAGAAAAAGTGTTGAACTTTTCTTGAGACAATACTTATTTTCACTGAGTGAGCAAAAACGACTTACTGGTTTTGAAATGAAATATTTTATTTGCAAGAATATGGGTAACATAAGATTTTAAAAGGAAAAACTTGAAGGTGCCGCATATTCAGTCGGATGATAACTGACATACAAAATACGAGTTGCTTAAAAACTAAAGATTAAAGTTTATCTTGTATAATATCATTATTACACACTATTTACATCTTAAACCTAGCACATTCAAAAAATTCATTCAGCAAGTAAAAAGACGTTTTAGACAGCAAAGGCGCTCTTTTTGAGCTAGTGAGGTGAAAAATTAGATTTTTTTTATACATTATAGGCACACGCTTGACCATTACCACACCTGATGGAAAGTGATGATGTGGTCTAAGGTGTAACGCGTTTGCCTAGAAGATGCCTATTCACTCTTGTTTTATTTTTTATTGATTGATACATTTTTAGGCATGGATACGCGCGTGTCGTACGTCAAACGCAGTAGCTCTACTGCGGGCGCTGGACTGGGAGGAGGAAGGGGCGGACTGCCTCAACGCGATCAGTGAAATAGTGCGCAACGCGCTACGGAAGGGCGCCCTAGGGGAGAGCGGGGAGGTGGTGCAGATGGCACTGGGCGCGTACTTGGCGCCGAGTGTACCCCTCCCCCCTGCGGCTACCAAGTACGCGCCCGCTGTACACGACCTGGCCAGAAAATTCTTCCATCATTTACTCAGGTAAGAAATAAAATCGGATAACAATTTGAGTTTCATTGGCATAATAAAGTCCGAAAAACATTACAATCAGTCGCCTGTCGGGTAAAAAGGAAACCTAACCGTTATGTTAGGTTTCCCTTTTACCCAAGCAGTTAGGTTAGGTTTCCTTTTTACCTTAGCAATTAGGTTAGGTTTCCCTTTTACCCAAGCAGTTAGGTTAGGTTACCTTTTTGCCCAAGCAATTAGGTTAGGTTACCTTTTTACCCAAGCAGTTATGTTAGGTTTCCTTTTAACCCCAGCAATTAGGTTACCTTTTTATCCAAGCAGTTAGGTTAGGTTACCTTTTTACCCAAGCAGTTAGGTTAGGTTACCTTTTTATAAAATTAGTTAGGTTTCTTCTTTACTCAAGGAGTTTAAGATTAGGACCTAAACTAACTAGCGACTCTCGTACAACAGACGCGGTCGCATCGAGAAGGCGCTCAGCCTGGCGGTAGACCTGGCGGCGTGGGACCTGTTCGCGGACGCGCGCTGGGCCGCCAAGCGCCTCGGCCTGCCGCATCTCGTGGACGAGGCCAACTCGTGCGCGGCCCACTACGCGCGCCTCGACCGGACCAGTGAGTGCACCAAGAGCTGACTAGGGCAACGCTATATGTAAAAAATAATAATAAAAAATACTTACCAGCTCAAAAGGGGCGCCTTTGCTGTCTAAAACCAGTGAGCAAAAGTCGTTTTTGCTCACTCAGTGAGAAAAATGTTGTCTCAAGAAAAGTTCAACACTTTTTCTCACTGAGTGAGCAAAAACGACTTTTGCTCACTGGTTTTAGACAGCAAAGGCGCCGCTTTTTGTACTGTTTATTTATTCTGTACATTATAATCTGAATTAAAAACTAACTACTACTACTACTACTACTGACGTGAAAATTTGTATGAATAGAATAGAATCCCTCACTACACTCAGGATTCTAACTTAGAATCCTTCGCCCGCTCGGGGTTCAAACTAGGCACTCGTAAAAAAAATGAACTTTGCTATCTTGTTGAACAAATAACTTTAAAAAACCGACTTCAACCGTAACTGCAAAGTATAAAAATATTGTAGTTTGTACACGTATGTTGAAGTCGAGCGGGCCTAAGTAGAAACGACGAAACCGATGCGAGACACTAGCCCATTTTAATATTTGTGATGAAAACTTCGTACCTAAAAATTTTGTATTGTTTTCAGATTCCGAATGTTCCGAATCATGTTCGCAATGCAGCTCACATTCCTATTCGGGTTCAGACGACGAATCCAGTTCATCTTCCAAAGCCATAAAAAGTAACCCCCCACCCCTCCCACGAGTCCCCATACCTTCCCACCCCTCTATTCTCACCGTGCCAATAACCCAAAATGAACCCTACAAAGCGAACAGCATTCGCCCAAACCTGCACCAATATCTAGAAAGAGATACCACAATTTGGGCTAAAGATATACCTTCCAGAGACGACTCCTATATCGGCAGCATGTACAAAAGGGACGTGAAACCGGTTAACACGGTCCAAAATATGCGATGGGGTAGTATGGACAATGTCCTGAATTCCCAACGACCTCCCAAGGGTTCTGTGAACTATGAATATACGAAGGCAACTCAAAGCGTTCTGGACATACTGCCTCGAAGCCAAGACGAGAGGATAGCGTCGCATTTCAAACACTTATTTCAGACCGAATTGAAGGAAGAAGCCAATAACGAGAGATATATAGCCAATATATCCAGCAATAGCAATTTTAATGGTCGGTATCCTCAGGACAAATTCTGGACAGGTGTGAGACCTGAGAAGAACAAAGTCAAGTTCTCGGATACAGTTACGATAGCAGTTGTCTCGGTAAGTACTTTTAGCCTGTCCTATATTGGATCTACAAAGCTTTTTTTTATTCGATGACAAGATAGCCCTTGACTGCAATCTCACCTGATGTTAAGTGACGATGCAGTCTAAGATGGTAGCGGGCTAACTTGGAAGGGGTACGGCAGTATACACTGTACATTCAACCCATACCCATACAGTTTGTTCCGTCTATTAATGTGTAAATAGAATTTTAGTTTAATAACTTTTTAAATAGTTTTTAGGGTACGATAAGACTGGCATACGTTAGGTAAATGCCTTCTAATAAAAAAATTTAAAAAAAAATAAGTACTATAAAAAAAATATTTTAAAAAGACTGACTTCAAACGCCACTTTAAAGTATAAAATAATTTTAGTTTGTACACGTATGCTGAAGTCGGGTGGGCCTAAATAGAAACGATGAAACCGCTGCACGACGCTGGCTGGATTTTTTAAATATTTTTTTATATTATTATTTTAAGCTTTTTAGTGTATGTATGTATGCTATGGAGTATGCATGGTTAAAATCCTACACACACTCTAATGACGAGCGATTTGCTCTTATTCATTGAGGAGTTGGAGTTTCGTCCTCCATCTCGGAAGATATTCATCAGATCTTCACCACATTGAAATCTCTGACCTGATGATACGTCCTTTCAAATAAAATTTTTTTTTTTATTGAAATCGGTTCAGATTTGACGGAGTAACATCGCCAAAAAAAACCTCCTCTTTTTTTTGAAGTCGGTTAAAAAGTCGCCGCTGTAGTGAAGTGGCACTATTTCAGGAAGCGCTGAGCCCGAACCCGGCGCACGAGCTGGCCGCGAGCCTGCCGCTGTGCCCGCCGCACGCGTACCTGGCCGCGTTCGCGCCGCTCCCCGCGCCGCTCGCCGCGCCGCTCGCCGCGCCGCCCGCGCGCCCGCCCCCGCCCGGTACTACGCTCGACTACGTCGAAGTGTGACGCATGACCACGTGTGTTAACCCTTGCACTGTAATGTATGATGCCTAATAGGGTGGTCCTTATTCCTAAGAAAAACATTTTTTTCTTTCATTTCAAGGGGCACCACATAGTTTGATTCTATACCATAAGGAACTGTTTCAGATTTTATTACATTTTTAAATGAATTTGAGGATCGCTACTAAGGGTTGAAATTTAAATAAAAACTCATCTCTACATTTGTTGGATTCTTTTAGTCATAAGTCTGGACATAAAAAATACAAAATTATTATTATTATTACAAATTAAAACACGTTGAAGTATTTCAATCATTTATTTTTAACAAACAAGGCTTCATTTATTAATATGAGGATACTAAATGATATGATGATATGAATAAATTATAATTTGTAAAAAAAAAAATTTTTTTGAAAAGAGCAACTGCTGAGTTTCTTGCCGGCTCTTCTCAGCAGAATCTGCATTCCAAACCGGTGGTAGATTTATGACGTGTCATAAGAGCTACAAGTTAGCCTACATGAAATTAATAAATTTTGAATTTGAATTTGAATATAATGAAATCAAAGTGCCGCGATAAAAATTAAAAAGTCGAAAAATAAGGACCACCCTAGTACCTACCTATATTTGTATGTTCAATGTACATTATTCTTTTTCAAATTAGTTTCATCTTTTTTCTATCTAGTCTTCACATTTCATTGACCACTCTCAAAATTCCATTCTGCATTTTATTTATAGTCTGTAAATAAGTCAATTGACATGGATGAATAGAAAAATAGGTTTTAGAAACATTGTGAAAGAGCCTTCAATGAATTTGTGATAATATAGTAAATATACAAAATACATCTGATTTTAATTAAAACTAAACTATGCGCAATGTGGAGTGGTGGAAATAGTTAAATAAAAAAAAGTAACCCATGTAAGTTGACTGACTTATTGAACAGACTATACTTCCCTTATATTTATTACATGCATGACTGCATGAGTATGTATTTAATTCTTGCACTATTCATTTACACTACACAGTACTGAGTAACACGCACGCACGCATATAATAGGTTTATACCTGTACACTATTTTCGTTCCCCCTTACGATCATCACTCTGTACAAAATTCAACACAGAAATCTGTGGTCTTGCACAATGTACGTCATTTGGATCGTGTAAGTTTTAGACCCTGTTTCATGGCGACAATTAGTTATTTAGGTAAATTAATTTACTTAGTTTTTGTTTTTTTTCATTTACAGATAATGCTGTCCAAAAGGTCCCTAAAATCAAAGTTGTACATTTTGGGATGGTGTAACCAGCAACTCTATGTGACATAATTCAGTTCAAAAACTAACTTATACCTACTGTATTCCGTCCATCATTATACCTATAGCTTTAAAACTTTATAAAGACATGCCTATATTGTATATTTTAAAATGATTTATTATACATTTTATCTCCAACATAATAATTATGTTTTATTTTCAATCTTAGGGGCATACTAAAAACCATCACGAATCCGTGATTATTGAGCAAACTGGTGTTAAACTTAAACACCACAACACAAAAGATGATAAAAAACACTCAATATTTTAATAAGCTCGCAGCACATTCCATGAAGTGGGTAGGGTACCAACCTGAAATGGGTAGAGCAAATAGGTTGGCAGAGGTTCCCATTTCTTCTATGGAACTATTATTACAGAATGTTGAATGAAAAAAAATCTCAAGTTTGTCTCATGACATTCCATAGAATAAAATATAGGAACTACCTATGTTTAGCAGTCCTAAGGAACATTTGAAAAAAGTAAAAACAAAGAAAACCTTCAGGGATTCAGGATAAACTAAAATAAGAAACAAAATGCAATGTAATTTTACACTTTTTATTAATTTTTAATTTATAATATTAGTCATATAAGCCAGTAGCTTCTCAGAATAAATGGAATTAATCCTTTATCTTCTTCTTGGGGCGCAGATTGTTGGTGTGTCCACACTTAGTCTTGCGGCAGTTGGTGGCACGAGGGTGAAGACGCGCATAGCATTTACGGCATATCATCTTGTCACAGTTGTATTTCATGGCCAAGATCCTAAGAGATGGCTCGATAGTACCTGAAAATAATATTAAATTATAAAAGGATTTTCACATATCACTTACAGTACACTTTTTTGAAATGTATCAAACTGTAGACTGTCCAGACATTTAGGCTGAGAAAAATAGAACGTGCCCTGACTGGCTCAGACTTAAAAAGTTGAATGTTAAAATGAGAATACTTTTTAGACTTTTAACCTCATCTTGAGTCTAAGCAAAATGATTGTGTGGTTTTTAACCTCATCAGCTATATCAGCCTTAGGTTGTGATCTGTAGGACTTACTTTGACAATGCTCAGAATTTAAAATAAGATGAAGATACCAATATCTCATTTTAATTCCAAAGTAAAGTTTAAACAAAGTCACTGTATACTGACTGACTGTATAGATCTGACTTGTGTCATATCAGCTTACCTCCACGAAGTCGGAGGACAAGATGCAGAGTAGATTCCTTTTGAATGTTGTAATCAGACAGGGTGCGGCCATCCTCCAATTGTTTTCCAGCAAAGATCAATCGCTGCTGATCGGGCGGGATTCCCTCCTTATCCTGGATCTTGGCCTTCACATTTTCTATGGTATCCGAGGCTTCCACCTCAAGAGTAATGGTCTTGCCCGTGAGGGTTTTCACAAATATCTGCATTTTGAAGCTGAAAAAAGAATTGATTGTTTAAAACGTCTATAATTTTGATGTAATGTAAATGAAATGAAACCAAAAAACAATAAACTATCAATCGTAGTCAAACTGACATGCCACGCGGAATTTGAAAATCGAATCACATGTGAAACCCAGAGTTTCTATTTTTGAAAAATGTGAGTCGATTTTACAGCTACACTGCATTTATAAATTAAATTCAATTAAATATTTTTCTAACCTTCCCAAAATGTGCTCGTAGAAATTTCAGCCTTGCACAAAAGAACATAGACTACGAACAGAGAACACTAGAAAAAATAAAAATTACACATTACCAACAACCATAGAGAATAGAATAAAGAAATTACACAAACGAAATCAGCATCACAGACTTTGTATTGGTTGGGTCTTAGTTGGGTCATGGAGGTATAATGCTGGCCATACACTATCAAGTTTACCGTCAAGTGTACTGGATGCCACTTCAAGTCCGCTGCAGACTTCGGCTGCTGTCCTAAACTAATTAATCCAGGGGCCCAAGTCTGCTATTGCAATTGTAGTTACATTGCCTATCAATGACATCCCAATTGCTACTTTTAGCAATTTTGGTAGTCTACTAATTCAATGGCGTCACAATTGTTTTCCGATGGTTTGTCACTGACACATTTAGCTTTGAATCTAGCTTAAATAAACGTTTTTAATATGTAGTTTTTTTGAAACTCATTTCGGCAAACGCTTTTTAAGCTAATAGCAATACCTAGGTATGATTGAATTACAATCCAATTATAAAAAATCAAACGACCATTGTGAATTTAGTAGACTACGAAATTTTGGACCATGATAATTGTATTGTAATTGTATTGCGGATCAATGACAATGACATGTAAAATAGCAGACTTGGGGCCCGGGTTGTGTTCAAGTGTTGTGTCTATGCGTAGATTGAAGGGGCATCTCACTCATCCCTACACTTGCCGGTGTTGATAGTCTGGTTGATAGCTATACACCATCAAGTATTACAGTAGATGCCACTTTACGGTAAACTTGATACCTAGTACACATGGCCAACATTATACCTACCTAATTATTATTCTATTGTCATTCCTCCATAGATTGTAGGAAAATATTGGGTTGGTTGGTCGATAAGTCACTATTTATTTATAATACCTTCTCTGTGATAGTATAAGCGTAAAAGAGATGCAGCTATGCAAAATCTCCTGGAACGATAGTGATGACGATAGTGTAAATATATATTATTATTTTTTGACTCTTTCACCTAAGGACATACAGTTCAAAAATTCGTTTTTGTTAGTTGAAAAAGAATATCAATTATCAGCAATTAAATTATTTTGTAAATTTTCTATGAAAATTATTCATAATGATACAAAATTGAAGTAATTTTTTTAGTACAAATAAAATACAAAATTGAAACGGGGTGGTCTGCGGTGAGTTTAGGAGTGTGACATTTCGTTTTCGTTCCTGAACGTTATTGATAATTCGATTTGTTCTAAAGTACCTACTTGTTTCGTAACAGGGTCTGATTTTTAACTTCGTTTATACAAAGTGATATAAAAATTCAGCCATGTACCACCAACTGAACAGATTGACCGGCAGGCTGGTTGCCTCTTCGCACCTGCAGAGTCCACTTTTCCCAGTTGTAAGTTTAAACTATGAGACCTTACCTTACCAATGTCCATCCTTATCATCGCTCAAGTATAAGTTTAAAAATAGGAAACTTAAGATATCTTGCTGATATTCTGAGTTGATCCATTAGCTCCATGAGTAAGAAAATACGCAATACAAAACATACCTACCTGCTGTAGTTCTAAATACAAAATGTCACAAGTATAAAGAGTAATAAGATCGTATGAGGAAAGAGGTTATTCCACATATTAACCCTGAGTAATGAACTCTTAGGATTTGTTGATTGACTCCAGGATGTCAGCCCCCTAGCAATATTAGTAATGGGTCATTTCTATTCTCTTTCCATGATTGCTAATGCTGTAGAGCAGGGGTTCCTAAAGCTTTTTTACCAGGTGTCACTTCTGCAGTGTGAAAGCTCAAGCGAGCAGGAGACAAAAATTTTATCCACTGACTGCCCAGGCTGACTCTGCTGAAAGGATAGGATGTGTAATAAAAAACTTTGGGAGCCGCTGCTTTAGTGAGCGATAACAATTATGGAAAGAGAATAGATACAATACTTTTGTAATATGGCTAGGGTGGTAGATATCCTGTGTCAAGTTTCAGCTCAATCAGCACAAATACTTTCAGAGGGTATTCATCTCCTGGACAAGAGCAAGGCAATTTTTTTTATAAGACATGCAGTTGCCTGATTTTTAAAAATCCAAAATTAATGCACAATTTGGGTGTTTTAAAATCCAGTGGGAACTTAAGATCTCTTGAATACAAATTATCTCTGTGACAAATTTCATCAATATTGGTTCAACAATTAAACTGAAAAGGTACTTAACAGAATTTGTAACTTTCACATTTGTAATATAAGTATGAATGTTACATTCCAGGCACCAATTGCCCTGCAACGAGTGGACCCGCCAGTGATCCAGTACAACACTACTCACATGTCAACTGTGACTGAATCAGCTGCATGCCCGGCTGGCTCCAGGCGTTTAATGCCTGGAACCAACATCCCCTACCCTCCCGTCAGCGAAACCCTCCGAAAGCGCCAAGAATTATTCCAGGTATAATTGCTGGCAAACTTCTTGAGCATAAGGTGACGTAGTGGGGGTAAGTTGGCGCAAGGTTGGCGCATTTGGACACAGCGCAGGAAGCAAAGGTCGACTGATCTACCAATCACGCACTCGATACTATACACCCCGCTTACTTACCACAAATGAGACCTAAAATTCGCTTGTCAAGGTCAAGGTCATTTACTCAAGAAGTTTGCCAGTAACTATAACAATGTAGAAAAACTTAACAACAGCAATAAACAAAACAGAGCCTGTTTAACTTTGTGCAAATTTTATTTTTAGAACTTCTCTCTGTTGTCAGCTCTGTGATGGACTTTGTCATAATCAACTGCATAGATAATACACTATATACTGTCTGGATCTGGATGTCAATGATATCTAAATGATATTTAAGATTTGAATTTTTTTCTTTAGTGGGATGTAAAATATAGCATAATCTTGAAGGATATAGCTAACAGCATAATAGAAGCCATAATTAAGTTAAAAGGAAAAATCGTCATTTTTGAGTTTTGATGATTTATAATAGGGGCTGTCGATTTATCTAGACTATAGATGACAACAATGATGCGACTTTATTGCTCACTCATGCTTCATTTTATACAGACAAGAACAGTAACTAGGAAACATTGTAAAATGTTTGTATTGAGGAATGACTAACTGAACAAATTTTTTTTTTTTCAGAAAGACAATGATCTTCCCGTTCACTTGAAGGGTGGTCCATTTGATGCCATTCTGTACCGCTTCACCATGTTCCTGTGCATCGTGGGATTGGCTGGCATTGGCCACACCATCTACACTCACGCTGTCCCTAAGAAACAGTAATTCATTTAATGAAGAACCATTAATTTATGTTTTAGATGCCTGTGTTAATAATCTAGAATTCTGTATCTCCAAATAAAGAACCACTGTATGTTATGAAATGTGTTTTATTTATTTCATTCATGATAGCTGAAGTTTAAATTGAAGTATATTTACCAATAAATTATTCTGGTAAATGTAATGAAAGAAATAAAGATTCATATCAGTTGTACATTAATTGTAAATTTTTTATTAATAAATTAAGTTAAATTTTGTATTTCTTTGTATCCCCTGGCTGCCCTCAACATAACTGGTAGGACTACCTAGATAAAGGAAAATTTACGGAAAATATTTTGCAAAAAAAATTATTTTCAAAGTAAAACATCTTTATTTGTTCTGTAGAACACCATATACTGGCCATAACAGATTATGTCATGCTAACAAATATTGATACAACAGTAAGCATTAACACTACATTTTGTTGCTAAATTATTATCTACCAATATAAATATTTTCTATACTTTTCTTTATTTAATCGCCATTTGACACATACCAACATGAAAGAACCAAATGCAAATCAGGTACTAATATTTACTTTAAAAATGCCTATTCACCTTGTCTTAAATCACGATTTAGCAATTTAGTTAGCAAAAATGTAGGTATTGAAATTTAAAAAGGGGTTAATAGATATTTTGTAGGTACATAATGAAAAGCACAAAACAGTTGTATAATTTAAACTCATATCTACCCACATTTCTGGAAAAAATACGTGAACCTATTTAAAATGACAGTTAATTTTCAAAATTTGAGACTCGCTCTACTTATAAATATCTACAAATTACTTGTGAACACGATACGTTATTTAGGTGCGAAAGCTTGTTCCTTCGGAATTATTTAAATATCCTTACAGTTTAACAAACTGAGTTTATGTTCCTTTTATAATTTTATTATATTGTGTGAATGTAAATATTTTTATTATTGACCACCATGTTTTCTAAACAAATTATTCTAAGAATTCTAAGAAATAAAAATAAAAGAAGTAACTATGTTACATATAAACATTAATCTAAGAGATTATCATGTTGATTAGATACCTTACATTGAAAATGGTCATTTTGTAAAGCCTCATTTATCTTCCCTGATTAGAACAAATTAAGATAGGTAATTATTTATAAATTTTTTTATCAGCATTGATAATAATAATGATAACCCAGCATAATCAGCAATCGTTTTGAGTATACACAATATACATTGTTAGAATTAATTTTTGTTCCTTTTTCATAACCACATAAAGCTAATAAGATGAAACTTCATTAATCCCATAATAATTGTACCTATGCAGAATAAAAATATTTAATATTAAAACTTATTAGATTTTGTTTGTTCGATGTTTTCATACATATAAGTACTTAACAATAAATAAACTAACTTAATTAATTAAAAATGTACTTAGTACAAACTAATCTAAACGTAAAAAATACACATAAAAGTAGGAACCCAAGGTTATTAACATAAGTTTTAAATTTTAAGAGGACTGAATAAGTATATAAAATAGGTTATTATTTATTAAGGAATATAACAAAATTTATTTTTTGTTATATAAGTAATAATTATGAAATGAGATCATCAATAAATAATTACCAATCAGCATAATATAAGTGTTAAATAATAATTAGGTATATTCAGCATTCATTCAAAGGTTAAATAATAATTATATTCAGCTTCCTACACTCATTATTAAATACTTACCATTCTCCTTTCCAACAGTATAATACCAAAACTATGAATTTCATAATATAACAGAGTAAATAAGTATAGTGTTATATGCCATGGAATATTGCAGATAATTTATAACATCACAGCCTATCTATTTATAAGATTTAGAAGCATATAAACATAATATTATAAATAAATTCAGTTTATAATGATATTGCAAAAGAAGCCTTTTCTACTTTAGCTATAAGACGTGTTATATTTTATAATGATATAGATAAGTCAACACTACTATTCAATCTTTCAATAAACGAATCCAAGTAGTTATCTGGCAACTTTTATAAGTTACATTGACATCATTAGTGCAGAATGGAGTAATCTCACTAACTAAAAAGCTATTGTTAACACCGATAAATACTTTGCTGCTTTACAATTAGAATTAAATTTAACAACAAACCACTCGTGCTATCTCGCTAATAACAGTGGACGCCGCCATGACGAGTACGGATCAATGAATAGCGGAAGAACATATTTTCATCTTTACCTTTACTTTAACTTAGATATGTGCAGATAAGTACATCATTGTAACTTATTAAAGTGGTCGACCTTTAAGTACTAAGGATGTCAATCTAAATAACGGGTCGCGGGCGTGCAGGTAATGGAGGAGGTGCCCCTTGCCGCGCAGGCACTGGAGGCGGCGGACCGGTGGGCGGCGGTGTGTTGCTGGCAGGGAGCGGCGGCGGCGCGCACGAGGGAGGCGGCGCACTGTCCGCGGAAGGTGACGCTACTGCTGGCGGAGTAATATTCCCAGCAGTATCTTGAAGGGGTGCGGGTCTAGGTGGCGGCGGGCGAGCAGGACTCGGTGCCGGTGCCCGAGACGGCACAAGAGGCGTGGGCGACGGCGCCGGCGGTCTACTCGGTTGTTGTCTACGCGGAGTAGGTGGTGCTGATCTCAGGGGTCGTTCTGCGGGTAGTTCGCCAAAAAGCGGAATCGTGTTATTCGTACACAAATTTATCTCAGACCTCACAATATCCACCCAGTCGGGAGATTTCAACGCTGCATATAATGGAATTCCACCGGCCATTAGCTTCCCTTTCTGCACAGCCGCTAGAGCATGCTGTCCGTCTCTGAATGTTATACTCAAAGTTTGATCTTCTACGAAACGCACCAGTGTGACTTCTCCAATTGTTGCTAATTCTTGAAGAACAGCTGACATTACATTGTCATCAAAAATTGAATCTTCATTATCAATCTCGTCTAATGGGCGCACAATAATACTAGCATCGGGTGGGCCTAAGTCTTTGACCACTTCATAAAATACTTCCATACACTTTGTGTAGCTTACTTGTAATACTTCTATTTCTAAGATTGCAATCACTGGTCGATGATCACTCTGTTTTAATTCAGCTCTGCCATAGTGCAATAATTTTCCTGCAGCCAGTTCAGAAGTACTGTCCGGGTCAATTGTATGTTTTCGACTTCTCCATAAAATACGGTCAGTCCACGCAGGGGCTCGACATTTCTCACTGGTGTCATAATCATCACTGAATAAATCGTATTTATATGTTGGAAGGAATGTTATATCTCCTTCAAAACAGTTTTTGAAAACTAAATCTTGGGATTTTTGCTTTAGTAACTGATCATTTTCTAAAAGCCTGTTAATACTGTTCTGGGCTGCTAACAGACGAGTTTCCTCTTTATCTAAGTCAATACGATAATTAAAATCGCCACACCAAAATACATAATCATGAGAATATAATGAACGTCCCATAGGAAATGCTATTTTTCTCGTAATTTCAGTATAGTCAGCATTGCGCTCAGTAACTTGAGATTGACCGGCAGCAAAATGGGCACATACAAAGCATATGGAAGTTCCATAGATGACTAGACGAATAGCAACTGCTCCTTTATTACCTGTAGCACCTCCAAGACCAGTTTTAACAGAGTCGAGAGCTATATCTCTGATATGTGGGATTAGATCTTTCCTTGCAAATACAAAAAGGCAAACTCCAACCAACTGATGGCTAGATAAGAGTGTGTAAGAAGCATCCCTGTTTAAAATTTTTTCTAGTTCCTCACTCCAAGCTCTAGCATTATCAGAACTGGCAGCCATAATGTTGCTGGCATTCAAATCAACTATCTCTTGAAATCCAATAGCAAAAATATCTGAAGGATGATCTTTCAAATTTACAGTATTGATCAGAGCTGAATTGGGAGAATCTAATAGCCAATCTGCAAGAGATACATCCTTATATGCAAGGCTTCTAAAATGTTTTCCACCATTGACATTATATGTTCCGATGGTAATGCGTATACTTGTGGGTTGTGTAAATTCACTGGCCCTTCTACACATTTCTCTAAGAACTGCAGTTGATGTATGCAGTATGTTAGATGGTAACAAAATTCTGGTCCGGTCAGATAATTCGGAATTCAGGGTTGAGCCCAGAAGTAGGATATCAATGGCTTCCTGCTTGGAGTTATCCAGAAGATTATTTTGTATTGTGCGAGCGGCAGATCTTGCACCGTCTAATATCTTTGAGCCACCCTGACCTCCTATTGCTCCAGTACCTGCATATATTTTTGAGACCTCATTTCCATTATTGACCCACATCTGTTTAAAAACTTCTTCGAATCTGTTTACATTTTGCTTTTTGTCAATACATTGCAATAGCATTAACTGTATGGCAAGCATTTCTAAGCCAATAAATGTTTGTATAGCATTTGTTCTGTCCAAACAATCTAAGCAATTAGTGCGAATAACACCTTTTTGAATGTTGTAAATGTCCGAACCCTTTGCACTGAATATGCTGATATTATCGTAATACTTTTCAATTATTTTCTTAAATTTTACTAAAGCTGTGTCTATTGAACCACCTCTAACTTCTTGATGATAATCAAAAATAATTTGTGATATATCATTATGTGCAGACTCATTCAGATGTCTTTGGAAAGCATTACTGAGTGTGGCTTCTCCTTCGCTGCCTCCTATTAAGCTTGACCCCAGGAGGTTCACAACAACAACAGATCCATAGTTACGCTTTAACTGAGCGAAATGTCTATCACATGCACTCGTTGAAGCATCATAACCTCTTGACATCTTAACTTTATGAGAACCAACTTGTATACCTGGCTGTTCCCAAAATAAAGGTACAGATCCTCTAGTCTGGACGTAGGATGTCATAGAATCATCAATGTAAATCGCCTGCTCTGTTTCTACAAAGTTTGCCACATTACCATCATCATTGCAGCCTCGCACATTAAACCTGGTCCCAGCTCTTTCACAGCTCAAGCGAGACACTAGAACTGCTCTTGCTTGTCTGTGACCAACGTAGATAGTTCTTATTTCTACAGATCCACACATTGTTCTAGTTAGCCAGTCCTCACAGTCAATACCGTATCTTATAAGATGGATGAAGAGAGTTCTATTCCAAAAGAACCTATTATCTGGACATGCCCCTTTACTTTTTCTCTGTGCACATAAAGTTAGATCAAATAAATTATCATTGCTCTTCCCAGAGAACCAAGAAAAGTAGAAAGTCCCAGAATTAAGTAGTTTTCTCACTTCAGACACTTTATCCTCACCTTGCGATTGGTAGAATAGGGGTAAAAACTGCGTCTGAGTTATCTTGAAGACTTCATTATCGCCTACCTTGCCAACAGAGCAGCAGCCCGTGATGAGAACTAAGTACAACAAGCAACTTTCACCAGCATTTAATTGCAGCACTCCCAAGCAACCGTAAGCATCGGCCACTTTATGATATTGCTTACGCAAGGTATCCGTTTCTTGGGGTGATAGGGAAACCACCGCTTGAGATTCGAATAATAATGCTGAATCTTTATTTCTGTGTTGCAAAATTATACTGTACGGGTTTGGTGGAGAAGATTTCTCCAGAACTTTGAAGCCCTTAGACATAGCCATGGTGGCAGTCTTAGTCTATTTGCGAACAAAATTCATCCGCCCCCTAAATCAAAACTATTCGGATAAATTAGAATTCTCAATCTGTTTTAATTTAATTTAAAGCAAATCGTCACCAATCACCAACCACTTTCAATTCAATTTCTAATTTGACACTGACACTGACAGACGACACCCAGCTGCCAAAGAGCATTTATCTAATACCTACCTATCACTGACCTCTATATTTAATCTATGATTAACACTGGACTTGCTGTTATAATTTCTTGTCATATGAAATTATTTGGAAATTATAGATTAAATAAAGAGGTAGGTGCGCCATTTGTAATATTATTCGTTCCAGACTAGGAAGATCTCTCACATAAAGTATCGTGAGTCTGCGACTCACAAACCTCACAATCGATTTATTACGCATGGTCCATGCCCCTATTTTTTTTAGCTGTTCTATAAGGTGTAACAAAGATTTCTCGCAGAAAAACGTAAGCGACGCGTTAAGCACAACGCTCAGGACGCATCATCATCATCGCATTGATAATGAAACCTTGTTATAAGTGAAAAATAAAACTTAATACAAATTACAATACTGTAGTTTATTTGTGCACGGTATAAACACAGTTACCACTGATCTCTGGTTAATCTATGATTAACACTGGATTTGCTGATCCTATACAAACGACAGCTTAATTATGGTGTCAGTTTGACATACGAGTGTCTCTGGAACTAATAATATTGCAAATGGCACACTTAGTACATACAGTGCCAAAATGTTGTCAATCAAGCCTCTCCAGTGTGAACCATAGATTAATTATAACAGCTCTGTGACAGTTACAGACTGAAATCGACATATTTAGCGTAGAGCGCGACAGATTCTGGCGGCACGGCGACGTGCCCCGAAGTCCGCTGCACGTACTGGTGGTATATCTCCTGGGACGCCTTGGTGACGGTGGGCGGAATCACATCCACGGAACTGTCGATCGTGAAAGCGCTGCTCACGGTCATCACTATGTGTATGTCCGGCTTGTACCTCGGGTTGGATCGACGCTCGAAGTTCACGTAGCGTCTGTACCTGAAGGATCAAAAACAAAACAAGTGTATTTATGTACACTTACGTAAGTGTAGTTATGTACACTTACGAAGATTATGAAGATAGTTTCGGAATAATTATTTATATTTTATTGTATTTTTAACCCTCGACGCAAAAACGATGCGGTGTTATAAGTTTGACGTGTCTGTGTGTGTGAGTCTGTCTGTGGCATCGTAGCTCCCTAAC
The DNA here is from genome assembly GCA_933228805.2 of Hipparchia semele. Classification (NCBI taxonomy): domain Eukaryota; kingdom Metazoa; phylum Arthropoda; class Insecta; order Lepidoptera; family Nymphalidae; genus Hipparchia; species Hipparchia semele. The sequence goes on along the minus strand of OW121717.1, from coordinate 3,268,335 downwards.
GGATGAACCGAGTTTAATTATGTTTTTTTTTGTTTGAAAGGTGAATTAGTCGGGCGTGTTCCTAGCTTGATGAAAATAGGTCCAAGATGGCCGCCGCCACAAAATGGTGGTTACATTGCGTAAGTGTGCGTGCCTGTCAGGAGCTTAGGTGGGAGCGGTCAGGCGCGAGCAGGCTCTCGTTCCCACTTATAATATACGACACACACACAAGCATGAGCCACGCGCCCTCGTGAGTTGCAAGAACTATATAATTCTGACGACCTCCCTGGCGCAGTGGTGAGCGCTGTGGTCTTATAACTGGGAGGTCTCGGGTTCGATTCCCGGCGGGGGCAATTAAGGAATTTATAATTTCTAAATTGTCTCTGGTCTGGTCTGGTGGGAGGTTTGGCCGTGGCTAGTTACCACCCTACCATCAAAGACGTGCCGCCAAGCGATTTAGCGTTCCGGCACGATGGCGTGTAGAAACCGATTATTGGATTGAATTTACACTGCTATACTCCTTCCAAGTCAGCCCGCTACCATCTTAGACTGCATCGTCACTGACCATCCAGTGAGATCGCAGTCAACCTTGTCATCGAATTAAAAAAAAAAGTTGAGTACTCACAATAACATGTCGCGCTTGCTTGGTTCGTTAACCTTGATGCTGTTGTACCGCTTGATGGCTGGGAACAAGGGCGTCTCCTCCGTCTCCTCCGACTCCAGCAGCCTGGCGACCATCGTGATGGGCGACATTACGTTCTGCCTCGTGCTGGGCGTCGAGCTGGTCAGGTCGTCATCCGACGTGGAATCGCTGTTTGAGCTGAAAAAAAAAAGGAATAAAATAAACCCTACTAATCCTACTAATATTATGAATGCGAAAGTTTGATGTTTGTTACTCAATCACGCTGCAACGGATGAACCGATTTGGCTGAAATTTTGCACAGAGTTAGATTATAGACTGGAACAGCACATAGGCATACTTTTAATCCCGGCAATAAGAGAGTTCCCGGGGGAATCCAAAATATCCTCAATCCAAGCGAACGAAGTCGCGGACATCATCTAGTAAATAATAATGTCCATCCGACTGAATCCGGCCACGGCGACCAATCTCCACAGAAATTAGCGCAGCATATCATGCACATCTCTATTCCCTTACTCTCATAGTCCGATGGGACAGAAATCCGACACGACCGGAGAGACATCAGGCGCAGGACCGACAGCTTTACGTGCTCTCCGAGACACGGGGATGACGCACCGCCAACTTCTTAACTCCGGCTAGTACTGAGAATTTCTTGACTGAAAAACCCGATATATTTTATGGCCCAACGCGGGAATCGAACCCGGGACCTCGTCATGGTGGTCACAAACACACTGGCAACAGGTGCCAGTACTCACTTGTTGGAGTTATTGAACGTAGTACTCCATGGGCTGCTGGTAATGGGGTTCTTAGACCTGGGCCCGTTCATCTAGATCGTCCAGGAACCAAGGGGCAAAATCTCGCACTATGTGGTACATCTGAGGATAAACTGACTAACAAGAGATGCCAGTACTCACTCGCTGGAGTTATTGGACGTAGTGCTGCATCGGCCGCTGATGACGGGGTTCTTAGAGCTGGGCCCCTTCACCCCAGCGGTCCGCCCGCGCACTACAAATGGGCTCAGACTGGCCGGGAACCCGGGGGCCAGATCCCGCGCAGTGTGGTACATCTGAGAACAGGGAGAGTTCATAAGTTACGGCGCTGGCTGAAGAAGCCTGTTTACATTGAATACGTCTTCTAGAACCTTCTAGCTCAGGTACCTATAACTGTTCTCGGACCTTGAATAATGGCTCATTGTTGAGAATCAGTGAACTTTAGTGTATGTATATTTGAAGGATCGGTTGTAGTTGTGATTGCTTATTTCGCTGATCTGTCACTGAAAGGACTGCTCTGTACATTCAAAAGACTCGTTCGGACTTAGTAGTAAAAAAAAAGTTTATAATGGGATATTCTGGTGGAAATAAGGAATCGGACAATTATAGACTTTTTTTATGAGAGAAATCTCGTTCAGAGTTGAGCGAACGACGTACTATTAAGCATTCAGAATAGTTCGTTCTCCTTCAATGTCGGGAAATAATTCTTAACGGTACTTAGTACCGTTAAGGGCCCATACATGGTCAAACATGTTTGTCAAACAAACGGAAACGGAGGTGTTTGACTGGGTGCGCTGGTGTTTGATGACCTTATTCAAACAAAACCGTAACAAAAACACGTACAAATTTTACATGTTTGACAAACATGTTTGACCGTCTATGGGCCCTCTAAGATTACTGGTTAGCGGCGGAACGAATTTTCATACACTACCCACATTCACACGCACACAGAAACGCATTAAAGTACACCCTACCAAAAATATACCTTAAATTCAAAGCACTCCATGAACACGGTGTATTCGAAGGGCCGGTTGTATTCGTGGTAGGGGTCGATCATCTCTAGCGCGCTGCTGTCGCCCTGCATGCCGATAATCTCGCAGCAAAGTTTCCTCATCTCGTTGGTTGGCCGCGGAAGGAACTTCAGCACTTCATCGTCCCACCATTTTGTGAGAGACCTATAAAACAGTGGGGTTAGTATAAGATTTAACACGATTGATCGTATTAGTAAACTGTGGCATTAGCGTCAAAGTAAAATTAACCTTAAAAGTATTAACTAAAAGTCACAAATTCAGTACAACAGATTTAAGTTTGGAGCGTATCCGTATACGTAAAAGTATAAGAGTGCATACACGAAATTGAACTTTTAATTCAATGGTTCTATGGTTCATTTTACTAAATCGAATTAAATCTTATACTAACCCTACAGGTATTTGTACCCTTCGTTTTTTTTTTACATTTACTGTCATTCAGTAGACAAAAAACAATGGCTCTGTCATAACTTTTCTTTAAAGGCCTGGATACCCAGGCTCAGGTTTGACGTACCTCGAAACTGGGTTTATGCTTCAGATATTATGATTGTAATAAAAAAAAAATTACAGATCCGACCCTTCTCAATGTAGTGTTGGGAATAAAATTTTAATTTTACAAAAAAATGTCTTCAAATAGGAATTCTCGTGAAAGACATTTACGATTTTTACGCTTTTCAAACAAAAGAATTTTCAGAATCAGCCCAGGCTTCTTTGAGTAATCGGGGAACATAAATAAATTCCGACAAATCGAGAACCTCCTCCTGTTTTGGAAGTTGGTTAAAAAATAATGTTGTGTTGTTTGTGTTTGTTCATGGTCATTACAATTTCTGACATACATTTCATAAAAGGTGGTTGTGCCTCACCTTTTGTTTTTTTTTTTAAACAGGGTGTCCTCTCTCATAAAAAGGGATTTTGTTTTGCATATTTTAATCACTAGTTTATTTTTTATTTTTATCATTTTTAAAATAAGTTATTTGAAGCAATTTATAATCTTTTATTTTCATAATTAAAAGCACACTAAGGTGTGGCTATCTTCAAAGCTCGCTCACCTTTTGTTGGGTATGTACACCATGGTCTCCGGATGGTGCAGGTAGTAATCCGTGGGGTACTCCCAGATGGCCGGCCGAACGGGGTCGGGCACGAAGAGGCCGAGGAACAGGTTCATCGTGTTCTGTTTCTCGGCGTCCGAGAACGTGTTGGAGTAGTACCGACTCAGCGTCTGCATTATGTCGTTGCCGTGCGACGACCAAGGTGCTGTTTTTCTGTATGTTTTTATTCTGTAACAATAGAAAATGTGCTGTGGTCTCGGGTTCGATTCCCGGCGGAGGAAATATCAACATCAGCGGCGCTACAGCCCTTTGTGGGCCCGGGCCTGCCTTCAGAAGTTTCCTCCATCCATCCCTGTCACTTGCCTTTGCCTTCCAATTTCTCACGCCAAGACGCTTTGCATCTTGGCTAACCCCATCCAACCAACGAAGTTTTGGCCGACCAATGTTTTTGCGACCGTCTGGATGTGACGACATTAATTTTTCTGGGGGCTGATGATCACCCATTCGCTGCACATGTCCAGCCCATTGCAATCTTGCGATTTTAATGTGCTGGACAACGTTTGGCTCATTATAAGGTGGCAATTTATAATTTCTAAATTGTCTCTGGTCCGGTCTGGTGGGAGGCTTTGGTCGCGGCTAGTTACCACTCGACCGTCAAAGACGTGCCGCCAAGCGATTTAGCGTTCCGGCACGATGGCGTGTAGAAACCGATTAGAGGTATGGGTTGAATTTACACTGCTATACCCCTTCCAAGTTAGCCCGCTACCATCTTAGACTACATCGTCACTTACCATCAGGTGAGATCGCAGTCAAGGGCTATCTTGTCATCGGTTGATAAAGAAGATAAATAAATACGCACATACTAGATGGCGCCACTAGTAAGTTAGATACCGCTCACATCTGTCCATGTAAACTAGTCATGGGAAAGTCATCCCAGGTATTTTTGAACTTAACGTGCGTGAATAAAGATTTGATTGACCTCCTCAATCACGTAGACCGAGGGTCAGGGTGGGATGATTCGGATGATTGTTAGTCGAATTCGATTAGATTCTAGTCTCACCTGTGAACTAGTTGTGATCCACCGTACTGCAACGCTAGAGTATCCCCATGATCTTCATACAATCCTTCGAGAAGCCGCACGCAATCTGAATCGAACTCAATTAGAGGCTCTTCGATTAGACCTAAAGCGAACAGCTGGAAAATAATAAAATAAAGGTCTAACCGTCCACAAGCTATAATGCCGTTACCAAAACCATATTTCCTAATATAAATCCAAATACAATTAAATTAGGGTTTATATTAGGAAATATGGTCTTGGTAGTTAACGGCGTTATAGCTTGTGGATGGCAGTAATAATCTTAATGTCTATGATGAAATTTGAAACTCTACTCCCATTGATACCCTGTTGGTACCCGGAATCCTTTTCAGTCCCATTGGTACCCTGTAGCCTTTTCGGCACCCTAGCCGTTTCACTTCCGTTGGTATCCTGAATTTCTTTCACTCTCATTGCCCTTCAAGTCCCATTGGAGACTAGCTATTGCCGCTTAGCAATAACACAAACCTGATGCCCCAAGACGCACTTGCCGATGGCGAACTGCGCCGTGTTGGTCCGGTCGAGGCAGTCCACGCAGTTGACGCGCACGAGGCCGGTCTGCAGGCGCCCGTCCTGGTGCCCTTCCACTCCCATCGCTTCCCCGTAGCCCTTGCCGCTGAGGAATATGCCCGTGCGACGGACCACTGTGCGCGCTATGGCTGACAATCTGCAACGACGATGAACATTGAACACATCAGTAAAAAAATCGATACATACTATAAAGTATAAAGCCTCAATAGCTCAACGGTTAAAGGTGCGGGCTGAAAACTGAAAAGTCGCAGATCCGACCCGTTGCACTATTGTCGTACCCACTCCTAGCACAAGCTTCCGCTTATTTGGAGGAGATAGGAGGATATTTGTCAGCTTCAGCTTGGCTAATATTCTTTATTAAAAAAAAAAAAAATAGCCAGTCCTCTCGAAGAAGCAGCCAGCCATAAAACCTCTGTGGACGACAGACTCGACATATTATAGATCTGTATACCAAATTAGCACAATATAATGAACTCACTTATCAAGAACTTTGGCATCTGCACCTTTATTCATCCTCGCCATATCCAAGTGGAAGTACTGGATAGCGTTCTCGGGCGGGAGGAATTGATTGAGGTATTTAACCGCGTTACTTATCACTTCGGTCAAGAGCGATTCGTGTTTCTTTTTCTCCCGTTTCTTGACCAAATTCAGTATCATAATGGGCGCTCCGTATCTCCTCATGAGGTTGTTGAAGTGCTTGGCGGGAATTTCGGCGAACGGGTCGCTCCGGTCTATCATTATTGCGGGTTTCGGCACCATTTTCGATATATCCTGCGACCAAAAGCTGGGTATTGAGCCACGCATTTGGACGAACGAACTGAATCTGAAACCATAGGCTTTGAATAAAATCTGTATTGTATATTTTGTTTATGGTTTTGGAAAGAAGTTTTGGTGTATGGAAAGAGCAGCGGTGGTCTTGTGATTAGTGTAGTATATTATCTATGTCAAATTGTCTCTTATATATCTTTAGTCTTACTCTCTTATCTTTGGTATTCTAGAACAATGTCGGTACCTAGCAAAAAGGTTACGAAATAAATATATAAAACGTTAATTAAATATCAGGGTGTTTAATTTATAATAAATTAAAATTGTAATATAAATTGTATACAATTTATTAACCCATATATGCCCAGAACTTTTTTTGACGCCGATTTTTATAATTTTCACATATGTTGTTTATTAATGACCATAAATAAAGGCTACAATAGCAATAAGTAGTTTTCAGATCTGAAAGTGGGTTTTTTTCAGGGGGTCGAAAACGACCCCATGGGCAGATAAGGTCTTACACTAGTATGGGGGAGGAATCATGAATATAAAAACTTTATTCGCTTATTAGTCTTGATTATTGGGGTAGACATTGAGACAGGAACCATTACGTAGTAGAATTAGGTGGGTAAGGTAATCTTTAAAGCGTCTGTAATACATATTGACATTAACTTGCGACACATTTTGACTATAGTTGTGCAAGCGGATAGTCAGTGCAGGAATTCACAAAATAGAGATATTTCTTTACATACTTCGCAGCGAAAAACATTTGTGGTCTCTGATGAGTTGGGAAAGGACTTTGGCTATTTACTTAGTAACCAATTACAGCAACAGGTCCTTAACATATGTAACCCAGGGGCCCCTTATGAATACATCATTAAAAATATAAAAGAAAATGACTTAAATAAGTATAGTACAGTTGTTCTGTTAATAGGGGACAGTTTGAAAATACTTAAAAAAGATGTTCTTAGAAGTTTTGAATATTTATTAACTATACAGAAACAGTCAGGTTGCAAGTTTATACTTTGCGCTTTTCCCTACTCTGACACATTGACCCCTGCACAAAATAGTCGTATTTATAAACTTAACAGGCTCTTGTATAATTTAACTTATGGTCATAGAGACTATTTTCATTTGTTTAATACTAATAAATTTATTAAAAAATTAATATTAACAAGGGATACTGTGTATCTCCCAATTAGATATAGGAAACAAATAGCTACATTAGTAGCTTATAATATACAAGATTCAGCTATTTTTAGCTTGAATGAAATTGGTACATATACTAATAATGTTGACTCAATTAGTAGTATTACTAATTTAAGTATTTTGACATCTCATATAAATGAGTCTAATTCTATTGACAAAGGTACATGCTGTACTAATAATATAGACATAATTAGTAGTAGTACTAATTCCACTTTTGTGAATTTGGACCCAAGTAAAAATCATACTTGTGAAAATTTAAAAATTTTAAACTAGGTAATAAGACAACAGATAAGCAGTGTAAAATTAATCTTGTTCATCAAAATATACAGGGCTTATCTGGCAAAGAACATGAGATTGAGCTTTTTATTAAAGAATTTGATATTGAAATATTATGCTTCACTGAGCACTGGCTCAATACTCATCAGTTAATTGTACACCTTGACAATTATTCACTGTCAAGTGCGTTCTCAAGAAAGACTGCTATACGTGGGGGATCTTTGATTATAACGCGAAACAATATTAATTACAAAGAGCGAAAAGACATTGTTAGCCTTTCTATAGAACGCACTATTGAGCTGTCTTGTGTTGAGCTGGACCGATATATTGTAGTTTGCGTGTACCGCCCACCCTCGGGCGACTTTGTTGTTTTTGAGGAGGTTATGGAGGATGCCTTAAGGCGGCTATGTAGGTCATCAAAAAAAATAGTGGTCTGTGGAGACTTTAATATTGATATTTTGCTTCACACTCCTTTTACTGGTAGGCTACTTAACTTATTTAAAAGCTTTAATTTAGAGAATATTTTTGATGAACCTACAAGAGTAACTGCAAACTCAGCTACCTGTATTGACAACATTTTTTGTGATTGTAACATTATTGAAAAATCTATTATAACTTATCTCAGATCTGATCATTGCGGTCAAATGATATCTATTCCAAGCAGTGAACAGAATATAACAAAAGTAATAAAATACAGGCCAGTTACCACTAAAAAAGTAAAGCATTTCAAACAAAACATCTCAGCTATGTTGCCGACGCTTGACCTTGCACAGGATGATCCGGATGAAATTTATACAGAGTTTTTTGATTTGTTAAGCTCACAATATAACTCTATCTTTAAGGTTATAGAGAAAAGACTGTCTAAAAATCTTAAGTTTAGTGACTGGGCAACTGCAGGCATCTATAAAAGTAGAAATAAGCTGTTTGACTTGTATGCAGAAAAACAATATAATTATTCCCCCGCGTTTATTGAATATGTAAGAAATTATTCTAAATTGTTTAGAAATGTATGCATACAAGCAAAGTCACTTCACATAAAACGAAAAATTGTCAATTCTGATAATAAAATTAAAACAGCATGGGACATCATTAGCGATGAAACGAGTAAACATAAGGTGCATAATAATAATAAATTGGAGCTTATAATAGATAATCATGTAATTAACTCCGATATAGAAATTGTAAATACATTTGAGAACTTTTTCAAAAATATTCCAATTACCACAACCAGTTCTCTGAATTCCTCGTCAGCAGAAGCCTATCGTCTTCTAAGGAGCAATGTCTCTGAGTGCAATAAGTTATTTAGGTTTGAACACGTTACCCCATATGACATAATCAAAACATTTAAATCATTACAAAATAAGAAAACAGCAGACCTATGGGGGATATCAGTTAAAATAATTCATAACATAATTGATATTATTGCGCCGTATCTTGCTCTAATTTTTAATAAATCAATAGATTCTGGATCTTTTCCAGACCTTATGAAATGTAGTAAACTAATACCGCTTTTTAAATCGGGAAGCAAAAGTGACCCGAATAACTATAGGCCTATTTCAATTTTGCCAACTCTCAGCAAGATATTCGAAAAAATAATGCTCAAACAACTGCTTTTACACTTTAATCTAAATAAACTTCTCCACTCTGAGCAGTATGGATTTACAAAGGGTCGATCAACAACCGATGCAGCCGCAAGGCTGTTACAACACATATTCGATGCATGGGAGAACTCACAGAATGCCATTGGTATTTTCTGTGATTTGTCAAAGGCATTCGACTGCGTTGATCACGAGACTCTTTTGTTTAAACTAAGCCACTATGGCATTAAAGATTGTGCACTCAGTCTCATTGCGTCTTATCTCAGTGACCGAGTCCAAAGAGTATGTGTCAATGATGTAAAATCATCCGGATCAGCCTCAATAATGGGTGTACCCCAGGGTTCTATTCTAGGTCCATTCATGTTTTTAGTCTACATAAATGATTTACCACATTTTGTCCAAAATACTTGCGATATTGTACTATTCGCTGATGATACGTCTTTGATTTTTAAAGTCGATAGGACGAAAGACAATTTTGACGATGTAAATAGTGCATTATCTCAAATTTCTGAATGGTTTACGGTAAATAATCTACTTTTAAATGCCAAAAAAACCAAGTGTGTTGAGTTTTTATTACCTAACACGAGAACGGTCAGTAAGAATTTAAAGATAAATAATGAACCTTTGAAAACTGAGGAATCCACAGTATTCTTGGGATTAACCCTGGACTCAAAGCTACAATGGGGCACCCATATAGCAACGCTTGCTGGCAAACTTAGCTCTGCTGCCTACGCTGTTAGGAAGATTCGACAGTTGACTGACATAGAAACTGCAAAAATTGTTTATTTTGCATATTTCCATAGTATTATGTCATACGGAATCTTACTGTGGGGTAAGGCAGCCGATATTGGAAAAATTTTTGTATTGCAGAAGAGGGCAATCCGCGCAATCTATAATTTGAGACCGCGGGATTCCCTTCGAGAAAGATTTAAAGAGATAGGCATTCTTACAGTAGCTTCACAATATATTTACAACAACATAATATTTGTCAGACAAAACATTTTGAGTTACAAAAAAAAGTGTGATTTATCCCATAGACCAAGTAGAAATCCAAATAAGCTCATGTATCCTGGGCTGCGCCTCAAGAGGGTCCAAAAGTCATTTGTGAGAATGGGCGTGACGTTTTACAATAAAATTCCACAGTCAATCTTAAACTTGCCTCTACACAAGTTTAAGAAATCAATTAAATCTGCTCTCATGAAAAAAGCATATTATACAATTGAAGACTATGTAAATGATAAAAAAGCGTGGATATAGTTCGCTCCAGTGATTCATAAGACAGTAATAACTATCCTGTGTAACATGATTTTATTGTATTCTGTTCCACGGTGTTTCCACTATATTTGTCTCAGTCATGTCTTAAAATGAGTAGTTTAATATTAGTATTCAATTCGATGCCTTAACATGGGTAGCCTAAGTATGTCATGCTCTCTTTAAAGTTTCTGTGGTGGTGTCGTGTGGTGCGGGTTGTTACGTTCCCTCAAATATGGTTGAGCGAAGCAATGGCTGGATCATGCGTCATGCTCGTGAACGGGTGCCACCAACGGGAATGGGTCTGCTTTTGCCTGCCTGTGTTGACATGTATTGAATTGTATTTATTTGTATTTGTATTGTATTTATTTTTACTTGTATTGTACTCAGGAAAATTCATCGTGGAAGCACTGAATACATAGCATAGTTTCAATAACAATTGTAAAAAATTTTATTTTTTTGAAAAGAGCAACCGCCGAGTTTCTTGCTGGCTCTTCTCGGCAGGAAAGGCATTCCGAACCAGTGGTAGATTCATTGACGATTCAAAAGTGCTTGTAAAAAGTTTATTTGAATAAAAAATATTTCTATTTCTATTTCTATTTCTATTTCTATTATGTTTTTAGACAGCACACATCTTCTGATCAAACTATTGAGTAAATGTAAAGTTTTAAAACAGAATAGGGTACCGCCTTGTTTTCAATTGCTGGTATGGCTCAGGTTGAGTTTTCGAAATAAGATAGGTTGAAGAATTAGATTTCGAAGAGAAAATAGAAAAGAAAAAGACTTTGCTATAGATAAAATTCCAGTATATCTACGTTTGCTTCCAATAATCTGGGAAGCATTGAAGAGTCAACACTCTTCCACATACTTTTTTTGCTGTCAACACATCGAAGTGAACTAACCACATCAAAATATACCACTTCTTACCCCTAATGTCAATTTGATAAACTCCAAAATGAGCATCAAGTCTATCTACTCCTCCCACATTGATTGTATTGATGTACAACGTTTGACTATCAATATGTTTGCCAATATCAGAATATCGACGAGCCTTTTGGACGGGATATACGCCAATTGCACTGGACAACAGTGTAACTAAGCTGATTCATTCCAGTGAATGGCGCAAATCTTATCTTTGCAAGCTTTTTGCAAGCTCGTTTTATGCATTTGCGTAGCCTCATGTTGCGATGTTTCCCAGTTCTTGTAGAAAAGAGCACCTAAATCACTGTTGGCCTTAGCAGAGTGCTCCCTCGAGGAAGAATAGTCCTCAGAATTAGCAATGAAAGTATAAGATTCTTCGACAATTCAATAGGAATAGAACATTGTGTTGTGTAGAACGGGGTTCAGAGATTTGAGAATTACGAGAATAATGGACTGGAAAACTACGAGAATAATTGACTAAAGCCTTATTGGTGGCTTTATTGTCATCATTACCTTCTCGTTGTATTACTAACATTTCGGCTGAAGTAAATAATTATTGAGATAGGTGAAATCGATTTACATTTTCACACTTTCATCCTTTTCATCCTAATCACAGTCTGATATCGTACCTCTGCAAGGGGGATCAATGTTTACATCGATGCCCTGGACCTGTTCCTCGCTATCCAATTTCTCCAGGGCTTCAACTATTTCAAAAATGGAGAGCACATGCCGGGACCGTTAGAGTAAAAATAAGAATTTAAAGCAGCATATATGCCCACGGGGTCGTTATCGACCCCGTGAAAAGTTTCCATTAATTTGAGTACGAAAAATGTAGCCCCTCAGTGAAAATTATACCTATATCTTTAAAACATATATTCAATTTACTATAACAATAATTTTGATGATAAAAAAACATAAAACACACAGAATATATACATTTATATGCACGTAGTCACCAAATTTTTTCAGAAAAATTAATTTTATAATATTTTAAATTAATTAATATAATAAGTTGCAATCAGGATGCATTTGAAGTCATCAAGTACCTTCGGGCCATTAACGACCCCCTGGGCATATATGGGTTAAGCTCGCTGTGTTAGCTATTTCAATATTAGGTATGTGTGGTGTACAATAAAAGTATATTCATTCATTCATTCATTCATTCATTCATTAGTACTGCGATCTGCTATTTTGGGATTCAACATTTAATTTTTTTTAAATCTAAATATATAAAAGACAAAGGGTGACTGACTGACTGACTGACTGATCTATCAACGCACAGCTCTAACCACTGGACCGATCGAGCTGAAATTTGGTATACAGGTAGCTGTTAGGAGGTAGACATCCGCTAAGAAAGGATTTTGGAAAATTTCAACCCCAAGAGGGTTAAATAGGGGGTTAAAAAATAGAACCTTACGTGAGCGAAGCCGCGGGTTAAAGCTAGTTATAAATATAATTCAAAGCCTCAATTAGCCCAACGGTTAAAGTTGTGGACTGAAAACAGAAAGGTTGCAGCTTCAAACCCCACCCGTTGCACTACTGTCGCACCCACTCCCAGCACAAGCTTTCCGCTTATTTGGAGGGGATAGGAGGATATAAGTCTACTTCAGCTTGGCTATCACTAATCACAAAATTTATGGAGTCGGGAGAACATCTGAAGGGTCAGCTAATGAAAAGTGAGCGAGTGGTACCTGCCAGCAGAAAAAGAGGATATCATTGCGTCGTGGACAATTTGTTCGGTCTCCACCTCATTGGCGACGTCGCCGTGCATGTTAGCCCCTCTCTTCAAGAATCTAGTGCCAGCGTACCTGCCACAGACCAGTTAAGATATTGAAAATAAACAGTAGCGTGTATACAGGGCAGATGCTACTGCCCTGCTATAATGCATAAACGTAGCATCCATCTGGGGAAACATATAGTACACCCCGAGGTGGCTATACTCATTCCAGCCAAGAAAGTGCTGCTGTTCCTGGCGGAAACGAGTATCGGTGAGGATATATGAATAGTGGCGAGCACAATAGATCGGCGACGGTCAACGTGCTACAGGGCTTCGATACCTGCATAGCAACACAAGAAGATGAAGATGAAGACAGGGCAGATGATATAAAATGGAGAAAATACGAGTTATAAAAACTTAAGGGTAGGCTTTTTATAATTTGTACAACCTTTAAGTTTTTTATAACTCATACTGGAGATTTTTTCCATTTTTTATCATCTGCCTATCCTGATGTATAGCCACTGGACATAAACATATTCTGCATTCATTAGAAGAGATATTTTAAGTCAGCAACTGGGTTTTTTTCGGTGACAAGATGGCAACACAATCTCATCTGATGGCAAGTGATGTCTATGCTAGTGGGCTAACTTGGAAGGGGATATGACAAACAATAAATCGAAATTAAAAAAATAACTTCTATAATCTATGGCCGTCTCTGAGGCGACCTAACCTTATGATGATGAATTAGTTTCTACACACCATCATCCCGGAACGGAGACAGCCAGTCCAGTGTTAATCATAGATTAATTATAGAGATCAGTGTTGTAACTAGATATGAACAAAGTCTCCCACCAGACAATCCATTGCAGCCAAACTGCAATTTTGCAGTCAGCCTGTTTAGACACTTACCTATTACTCCTTCGTGCTATTAGAGTCAAATATATGGGCCTTCCAAAGATATTCAAATTGCTCTGCTCTATGAACCCATGTATGATGTACAGGATCCAGTCTGGGTGCAGCTGGGAATGCACCACAGATAGTAGGTGACTGTTCCATACAAATCTCCATTCGGGCACACTCCGTACTCCAAATTCTAGTTTAGGGCCTTGTTGTCTGGAATTGAAATTAAGTAACATTGAAACTTTTTATTGTCAAACATCAGGCAGTTAAAGTTAAGATACCATTAAAGTTAACCTTGCTCAGCAAAAAACAAAAAAACTGTAAAAGAGAATTGCATAATACCTAACTCCATAGTCAAGGTTGAAGTTCATATTTTGATGACAAATAAAAATACATATTGTATGTAATAGAAGAAGATGATGATGATGATGATGATGAACAAGTTCTTATTTGAAGAGTTCTCTCGATTTCACCAGGATTCCATCATCAGATCCTGACCTGATGACTATGGGACCACCTAGAAAGTATACCCTTTCAAATAAAGAATTTTCCAAATCAGACCTCGCCTGGTCTGATTTGGCAAATTCTTTATTCAAGAAATCAGGGAACATGCATTAAAAAAAAGATTCCAACAAATTGAGAACCTCCTTTTGTGAAGTCGATTAAAAATCGAACTTAACATGAGCGAATAGCTAGTTATAAAAATCTTTACCCAGTTTTGGTATGCCTTTCTTGCAACTGTATTTTCCATGTCTCAAATATATCCTCATCGTCTTGTGTGTTTTTACAAATACAATCTTCTTTATCCGAACTCAAATTAGAATGGTACACGGCCGCTGTCACTGGCTTAGGAAATAAAGCCGGCGCCAACTTCCTTGGAGGCGCCATATTCATTTGTAAAGTATGAGTGACGTCATAACTGTAGCTATAATAAAAGTTGGTTGAGAGATCAATCGCAAGGAACATTTTCACATATCTCTGTTCGTCTGGATGCAGGGGCTTACTGGTGTCATTAGGGATGTAGATCATTGCTGTGTCTTCTATTTTGTATATGGAATGTGAACCGATCACAGCTATTTTACGTCGCTTTGTCACTAGTATAATGTAGTATCCTTCTAAAAATCTTATGAATCCTGTTGGAGAACAAAATATGTTACTAAATGCTACTGAAGTATTTAATGAAGTAAAATAATGTTTTCCTGATTGTATTTCAGCTATGCCAGCCTATCTCAATGGAGATTATCCAAGTATGCAGGGCATATGCAGGGGATAATTGGACAGTCATACTCAATAATGATTCAACCCACAAAACTTTGTCAAATTAATAATTAAAAATAAAATTAAAATAAATGGCCAATCGTGTGGCAAGCCATTCGCAGTGTGGGGTTCCTTAGTTGCATTTCACAATATAATACAAACTTAGAAGGTTGTAACAAAGTGCTTTCGAATTGTCAAGTGAATCTACCACTGTTTCAGAATGCTCTTCCAACAAGAAGACTAGTGTGTACAGAATTCAATTTTTTTTTTTTTTATACCTACAGTATCATTAACTGTAACAATAATTATAGCTGTTATCAACAATTATTTTTATCAAGGTCACTAACCTACTATCCCAAATGCTGATACAAGCTTATTGAAACCAGGCGATCGGCCACTCCTGTTACCAAATCCTATCATATTCAACAGTTGATGTATTTCCTGCTTATTGTACTCCACTTTGTCATCAACAAGTATCAATTCTTTGGAATCTGTTCTATCTATTTTTAAGACACGGAACCTTGTCTGTGTGTTGTTTGATCCTATTAGATAGAATCTCTGAAATAAAGTTTAAAGGCTAATAGAATAGGATTCATCAAAGAATAGGATTTTTAACCTCAGAAATGCCTGAGTTCCATAATGTTCTCAAAGATGAGTGAAATCTGCATGTTGGCACTTATTTATTTATCAGTTACACCAAAGATGCATAGCAACATTAATGATTATAACAATTGTTTTAAAAATCTATCTAGTTTTAAGCAAGTATCAATTTTAAATGTAAGCAACATTTCAATCTGGCGCAGCAATTGAGGTGCTCATACAGCAAATAATAGCATTACTTACATTACAAACTATACATTTAAATCCTAATAACCTAATATCTTGGTCAGTGGGTTGGTGTGGACTATGGCTTAAACCCTTCTCATTCAAGAGGGTCTGTGCCCAGTAGGGAAGCAGGGGTAACTATGGGTTGGGTTAAGTTTAATTAAAATGGGTATGGATATACCCATAAATAACTGGTACCATCTTAGACTGCCTAATCGACACAATCAGGTAAAGTACTTTTTTCGATTACATAGCCCTTGGGCTATGTAATCGAAAAAAGTATGCTTATCTCATGTTTTAGTTTCGTAAGCAATAAAAGTGAATGAAATACTTACAGCTTTGGTTTCATATAAGGCAATTCGTTGAATTGAACTAATAATTGGGTGAAATAAGAGATCTTGTTTCGACATTTTCGAATAATTTGTAGTCAGTCAGTACGTTTAAAATTACATAAATAGTTTTGGTTATGAACGGTCACTATCCTAATGTCCTATATGACATTTTTTAGATTATTCACGTTTTTAAACTTATCAATAGAGATATTAGATTTTTCGCACTAACAATAACAAGTAGGTAACAACAAAATAAACAATAGGGTGGACCATAGACATCGAACAGGATTATCAGTCTATTCAAAGTACTCTGTGAACAGGATGACATTGACACTGACATTCAAAGATGACATTACATTTCAAAGCAGTGTTACCATTATTCAAGTAATAAAAAGTAAAAAGTCCGAAAGCGAATCAATAATAATAATTACCTAAATAGCTAAAAAATACAAAATACCTGATGTCTTTTAAATTTATAAATCAAACTATGAACCTGTTATGATGGGTACACAAATGCAAAACTGAGCTTACACCTCGCGGACTATGCCTGCTTACTTTTACCAACTTACGTACTATTAAAATGTGTTTCTGTTTACTTATTTGTTTGCAGGCACATCAAGCAATACCTACCACTTATAACCGATTAAAAAAAAACTGTCACAGTTCAGAATTTTATCTCACTCTCGTCCTGTCATATACCTAAGCGTCGTTAGGTATTTCTTACCCCCCTAATCTCTTTCCTCTTTCTATTAACCTCATCTCATAACAGCTATAGGGACTTTCTTAGGATAGGTAATAATTCAGTGGACACCCAAATCTCCATTCGGCCGCGTACGAAACCGATGCTTCGTAACTAAAAATATTTTAATCTCGGTACGTAGGGTAGGTAGGTAATAATTGAGGAGCTGGCGAACAAAAAGGGGTAATTGCAAGATATTAAATTTTACAGTAGAGGCAAAATACTAAAACACTAGGTTCTAGACCACCTATAGAGTTGTGATTTTTGGATTCATATGACTCTCAAATTTCAAGTCTATATGCGTTTTCGCTAATTTTCAGAACTCAATATTTAACGAAATACAGACTAGACAAGTTTTCAATTAACCCATTTTGTTAGCCATCGGTTCACTTATTCCGTTTTGATTGAAACTGATGTGCAATTACCACATTTTGATCATCGATTGAGTAAAAATAAAAATAGTCTGTTCTAGAATAAAAAAAATTTTTAATCAACTTAAGAATTTTTATTGTTACATTAGTAATTTTTAAAAAATTAGTTTTATGAAAAAATTATAGAAACTGATAATTATTATTAAAGTAGTACACGTTTAGTTCTACATCTACTTCAACATTGAAGATTGTGGAGAAAGATGCGAATCTTTTTCCACAATCTTCAATGTCCTCATTAGCGTCACTTTTACCATTGTTTTCTACGTCACCCAAAACCTCGCCGTACCATACTAAGTCAGGGTTTTCAAGCCAGTTTTCATCAAACTGCTTACTCAGTAGTTTTAGTCCCCGAATTCAGCCCAGAAACAGTGCTAGGACTTCCAGATGACATTTTAAAACTTTTTTTGGCGCGGAACTGGCTTCAAAGATACACAAAATAACAAACTAAAATATTGCCATATTTAAATCGGGGATGCCAGAGTAATATAAAAGAATTTCCCCACAAAATTATGCTAATTACTTCGTTTTGATTGAAATCCATGTTCCGTAATCTTGAATAATATGAAATTTACCCCTTTTTGATTGGTATTCAAAAATATATTTGAGAGACGGGGTTTTTATTTTACAATTACCACGTTTTGAACGGAATCGTCAACTTTAAGCCCATTTTGATGCAACTTTTAGGCCGTTTTCACAGACTTTTTTGCACGTAATAGATGGAGAGGTATGATAAGAACACGATTTCATGAAAAAAGTTGTTTGAGAAAATTACGTAATTACGCCCTTTTGTTCGCCAGCTCCTCAATTATGATTTAAAAATATTATTTTCTTTTTTTCGCATCAACCTTTAGACGGCCACTGGACAACGGTCTAGTGCATGGACTTCCACAGGCCTCAGTCTTCCGCCAGCGACTTCCTACGACTAATCTGTCACGTCGTCGGTCCACCTAGTGGAGGGTATGCCTACACTGCTATAGCTTTCCGGTGTGGGGTTGCCATTCCTGCACCTGCTCATTTCCACTTCAGCGATGTGTTTCGGATCGGATCTTCTCATCTGATTTGATCTCGCAGATATACTCCGAGTGACCCAGAGCACTAATAGCCGAGATTCAAAATAATATTGCTACAACTATGGCTACAACTATGATCAAAATTGGTCCTCTGAAACCCAAGATAACAATTTAGGCGAATTTCACTCTTTATATACCTACTAATAGATAATAAAAAATATAAAAAGTACTGTCTTCTTTGTAGATCGAAAAAAAGCCGGTGAAGTGCGTGTTGGACCCGCACACGGAAGGTTCTGTAGTCTGTACCATCGTACAAGATTTAACACTCAATCAATAAGATCAAGTCAAGCGATAACAAGCATAATATCATAAGGAGGGTCTCCTTTTAAAGTTTTTTTAACTTTATTTTTATTTTATTATTTGTTATTATAGCGGCAATAGAAATACATATTCAGTGAAAATTTCAATTATTACCTATTACCTACCTGCCGCAGCTGCCACCCGCTGATGGACGGACGGACGGACGGACGAACGGACAGCGGAGGCTTAGTAATAGGGTCCTGTTGGCATCATTTGGGTACAGAACCCTAAAAACGCACTCAACGGTCGATTTAGAAAAAAATTAAACAAGTTTAACCGATAAATATAGTCGTTGGAATACCTATTGTTTTTGTCTAGCTCTTGTATCGAAAATATTATGTCAATTTCAAAATAACGGTCGTTTAAAGTTTTCCAAGATAAAATAATAGTAGATTGTTACACAAGGGACGTAACATTAATTTACTCACAAATTACAATCTTTTACTTACTGCAAGTGTCTACGTACCTCATATTTAATTAAATTCACGTTTACCTACGTGATTCATGAATACTTTTGGACGTTACGGCTCACACAGGAAATTGAAAAATCCACCCAGTTAACTACGAGTACCTATCTGAAAAAATGAACTCCGAACGAACTGAGTTGACCAGATAGATATCTGGACGATAATATGACTATGACGCCATATTTAACCGACTTCCAAAAAGGAGGAGGATATCAATTCGGTCGGTAGGTATTTTTTTTTCTATGTATGTCTACAGATTTCTTCGCCTGATTTTTTTTTTGATAAATTTTATTAAATATACGCTTTTAGGATTTATTTTCGTGAAACTTCTGAGTAGGTTCTGATTATAAAGTGGATTTTACATTGGACATTTTATATCGGAAAATTAAAGAGTTCTCGCGGGAACTAAAAAACCTTTATACACGCGGACGAAGTCGCGGGCATTTAGTACTTTATAAATTAAGTTTTATCTTTGGGCTTGAAATAAATCAATAAAATTATTTTAAACGTTGGTATCGAAGTAAGCGAAATTTAAAGAAAATCTTTTAGTTGAAACTAACTTAGGTACCTAGGTGCTTACTTATCGAACAGGCTTTTAATACCTACCTGTATTTTGCATAAGAATCATAAATTCAAATTAGTTTTAATAGAATATATTTACATTTAATAAATTGTTATCAAAGTAAAGTAACAGTGAATTTTAATTTTCGCATATATTACAAGTTCGATCAACTGTGTAGATGTATTATTGTTAAGAATAAAAAAATCCCACGCGCTGCCAGCTATTTTTAACCGACTTCCAAAAAAGGAGGAGGTTCTCAATTCGTCGGAATCTTTTAAGCTATTGCATACCGAACCGACCGAATCCAGAAATTCCGTAACGAAAATAACCTGACACGGGACTCCTCTACGGTGAGCCGCTAGATGGCGTTGATAAAACATTTTTTATTTATTTGATTTGGCGTTGATATAACATTTTATGCAATAGCTTTACCGCCGCAGTCCCCGAGTGCCACACGTCTTTTTTTTGTTATTATTTTTTATGTATTTTCTAAGATGGTAGCGGGCTAACTTGGAACGGGTTTGGCAGTGTACTTCAACCCATACCCCTAATCGGTTTCTACACGCCATCGGCATCGTGCCGGAACGCGAAATCGCTTGGCGGCACGTCTTTGACGGTAGGGTAACTAGCCACCGCCAAAGCCTCCCACCAGAAAAAGACTGACTATACTGATAAGCGATATTAAATCGGTCAAATAGGTACGTAGGTACATACTGTTGATAGAAGTTATTTTTTTACATCATCGAACACTTTAGGTTCCGTTAAAACGAATTAACTTTCTGTGCCAGAGGTCAGCAGTTTAATTCCTACTTGAACCAAATACCCACTTGCGCGTATTAATCTTGACTTCCTATCGCATATCGCCACAGAATACCTAATATGTACATCGTCAGCAAGGGTGCTGCACCTGCTGCTATACTTACACAGCATTATAGGTCTGAAATAAACGTTTATTATTATTATTATTCATTTATTTCATTAAACATCATATTTTTTAAATTTTTAAATATTTAAATATAGAAATAAAAAAAAAACATTTAAAAATATAAAAAATAGCGGTCCACCGGTCTCGGGAACAGGGTCCAAGAAACCGGCGGTCAGGGCCCCAGAGAGAGGAACCTCCTGACGATGCGGGCCGTGTCCAGGAGTACAGCCTTCTGGATCTGGCTCTTGACCCAGCTACCCAATGAGAGCCTCGAAAGATGTTGGTCGAGGCTCTTGGCTATAAGACCGTTAGCGGTCACGACTATCGGTACAATGATTGCTGAGTCTACATTCCACATGGCGACAACCTCGTGGGCCAAATCGAGATACTTGGTTAGTTTCTCTTTCTCGGCTTTCACGAGGTTCTCGTCATGCGGAACAGTAATATCAACAATCATTGCACGGCGCTCTGATCGGTCTATCACCACTATATCAGGCTTATTGGCTACAATATTCCTGTCTGTAATGATAGACCGATCCCAGTATAGTGTGATATGACCATTTTCGAGAACTGGGTCGGGCACATACCTGTAGTACGGTACCTCCGATTCCACAAGATTGTATTTCAAGGCAAGTTGCTGGTGTATGATCCTGGCTACTTGATTATGTCTGTGCAAGTATTCGCCGTTAGCCAGATGAGAACAACCAGAAACAATGTGACGAATAGTTTCTCCAGGACGGCGACACGCCCGACATATGTCTACCGTTCCATCCTTCACTATGTATTTTCTGTAATTGTTCGTCATTATTATTATTATTAAATAAAGTGTAAACACTGAGCAAAGGCAAACTTGATTCTACGGGTCTTTTCTTTAGGAATGCGTACCCGAAGGGTAACTGTAGCATACAGAGGGTAGTCTGTGAATATTGGAGGAAACATGTTACAAATACAGGCGCCATTAGAGTCATTAGTCAGTCATGCTAGGACCACGGGTCGGATAGCACGTCGGTTGTGTAACACACATTATGTGTGCCTGGAGTGTGCATTGGTATATATGGACTATATACTTGACTACTATATACGTGAGTGTTTGAGGATAGTACAGTAACCAACGGGACCTAAGTTTCAGTCCGTCAGACCGTACGTGTGCCTTTCAGCGAGCTGTGCGTCTATCCATAATGATCCGTAATAGGTAGAGAGACGAATTTAGAGAATATGTATTTCTGTTGCCACTATATAACAACAAATAATAAAATTATATTAAAAATTAAAGGGGGCGTCTCCTACTAGAGACGTGTTTTTTTCGACGTTTTTTGGTATTGAACCAAGACACAGTGAAGCCGTGCTACAAATGATAAATAATCTAATGTCGTAAGCGCTCGACTACGTCCAACGGTTACGCTTTTCTCCAAAACGTTTTCTGCCATTTCGATGCATAGCTCTAATGCTCATTTTCATAATATCATTTCATTTCAATGCGGCGTGATTGAAGGACAAACTAACAAAAAAAACACTAGGATCCAATGGATTCTGGGTAACTTGCCTGCTCGTAACTTTAAGCACCACGTCCAAGCGAAAGAAATCCATAGAGTCATCAATATTTTAATATTCCCAGCATATTGTACAGGTACGATATTTTTACAAGGGCGTACCTAGGCGTCTTTAAAAGCTCTACCTATGTGACGATCCTAGAATGCTAAACAGCACGTTACGAGATTTATGTAAAAAAAAACAGAACCTTTATGTGTTTAATTTATACCTATTACTTTGCTTAGCCAAGGTTTCATAATACCCGCATTCGTAAAAGTATATATATTCAAAGAGGGGTGAGTAACATGTCGGAAGTGCGGTAGTTGGATGGACGTCACGCTTTTAGGGTGGAAAGGTGCCACTCCCAGACTCGCTCAAATATTTGTGTGGATCCAAGTAGGTCAAACCTGTAGCTGTACTTATAGAATATGTAGTATGTATATCAGCTTCATGTATTCTCACGATATTAGCAGACCAAACATTGAAGGGATTACGAGTGATACGGAACACATTGATCTCGTGTAAACCTTTTGGTGTACCTTTTACATACATGCAACTAGAATAGATGAGGTAGAGGATAGGCCTTAAGTGCTGGGCTTTGGTAATACTTTTGCTTATGCGTTTGAAAAGTTTTGGCAGGTATTATTTTAGTTGGGAGTGCTCAGCTTCGACTGTAATGTCTACATCGGCATATTCGGAGGCGCGAGATCGCGCGTGCGCGGGTGGTCGCGGGTGGCGCTGTCGTCGCGGCAGGCAGTTCTGTGCGCGTCGCCGTGCTCGACTTACCTGTCTCTCGTTAACCGACCCCTTGATGCAGTGAATCGAACGATCTGAATTAAACGCACCGCACAGCAATGATTTCGATACCGTCGTCCTAATCCAAGTGTTTCCATGGCTGTTTAAGTGATGACTCCTAGGTAAACGTGGGTAAACTGCGAGCGGTGGTAAACAACCGGTTGCGATAGGGAGGCTGCGTCTGCCTCGCGCCAGGCTGTAGTGGAATGCGGCAATTTTAACTACTGCGGACCTCGGGACCCATATACGAATTGGGATTGATCGACTACGTTCTACAAAATAAGGTAAGTTCACAGTTTCGGTATACGGTAGCTGTACCCTACTTTAAACTTTTATCTTCTTGTACCATTTGTACGGCTACAAATGAAGTGAGATAATGTTATTCTTGTATGTAATGTAATTATGTACGACTGAATCTTGTTTATTTCTGTTAAAACACCAACACCTATTTTAAGAGTAGTTAATCGATAGGTAAGTAAAAGTACCTAAGTAAGTAACAATTTCTTAAAATTGAAGCTTTGCTAAAAACGTAATAATATTCTGTTTTAGTAATAACATGAAATAAAAAAGACTCGTTAAATTTACACATTTTTTCATTTTAATTATTATCTTCCTGGTTTACGAAAAAAATTTACCTACCTAAATAGAGTAGGTAAGTATGTAAAATTATTGCAAGGTCAATTAACGTATCTTAACGTTTTAATTAGTTATTTTGTATAATTATTACATACCTACTGTTCAGATAAAATCCTGCATCCGGCAAAAATTTGATAATAATTAGTTAAGATTTTGAATAAAGCTTTAGATAGACAAGGGGATATTTATTTAAAAGTTAGAAACATACCGATCTATAAGACTATAAGAACCTACCAATAATGAATAAGTTAAGTAGGCACATAATACATATAACCAAATTGACGTATCGCGTGTAATATACGTAGGTAGGTATATTTATGAAAATTGCGGAACATACTACACACCTATACAAGTAACGGGTGGTTTTTCAGACACCACATTTTCCCACGGTTATTGCATTCGCTGCCGCTTCATTATGTCACACTTGGTTGAATTGCAGACCCACCTAACCTTGCCTGCCTACAGTACAGTGAAACCGATCCTTATTATCGTAGCTAATTTGATAAAACGCCAATTTCAATTCCTAGAATTTGATTCTTGTTTCACAATTCGGCCATTTCGCTTTACTTAGGCCGAGTTAAGCGTTACTTGACGAAATAAGGCCACTACTGGGCGTTGCTTCACAACAATCTCGTATCAATCATTGTCAAGTGAGTAGTTATAGCTATTAATTAATAATGTGTTTTATTCATGGTTGATTTTAAAAAAAAAAAAAAGACGTGTGGCACTCGAGACTGCCGCGGTAAAGCTATTGCATAGCATTTTTTATCAACGCCATCTAGCGGTGAGAGGAGTCAGAGGAGTCCCGTGTCAGGTTATTTTCGTTACGGAATTTCTGGATTCAATCTCCACGCTCAAGGCCCGCGATAGAAGCTATGCAATAGCTTAAAAAAATGACTGCTGGCTACATAATATTTATAACGTAAAAAGTATAACGTAGATCCTACCACCTACCACAAAGCACGCAACTTCATTTTTACGAGTAGGTACTGCAGAGAGACTTGAAGAAAATCACTACGTTCTTGAAGAAAATCATAAACGTAGATATACAAAAAGAGTAGTTTCAGTTTTAAGAATGTTTGTAACTCAATTAGAATAGGTGTTATGAGTCTGGCTTCATTTCATTTATTTTAAGAGAAACAAAGACCTTTTAAAAATTCATAATAAGAAAAAAAAACGTAAATGCATAGACTACAAGACATTTTAATTTTTTAACGTATCTCGTCAGCTTTATAATGTAGAGTTGTAATATAAAAATTTCGTCGCGTTTTTTGATTTTCCGGGATAAAACGTTGCTTAAGAGTCTTTATGACCTTTTTCTTTGCCAATTTTTTTCGAAATCGTGTCGTCGCGTCGGCGTGAAAAGTTACGGGCAGACCAAGTTACTTTCGCATTTACAATTTTTGTACAGACATTTAATCTAGATGATGTCCTGCGACTTCGCTAATGTCGATTGAGGCTTTTTTTTAAACCACATAAGAATACCAAGATTTTCCGGGATAAAAAGGTATAAGGATACCTTAGGAAGTAAGGACTTCCTCAGGAACTACTAGGTAGGTACTATCTCTTTGAATGACAAAGAGATAGTACCTACCTAGTAGTTAGTATCATTTCGATGATATGATACCTAGTAGTTAGTATCATTTCGATGATATGATTTCAGTGGTTTAGGCCCAAAAAGCTAAAAAAGGCAGACGTTTATAAAATTATTTTCATGGAAAGGTAGAAAACTCTCTCAAAGCTTAAGTCCTTCTCGCACTTGACAGGTACGAAGGTTTTCTGTCGAAACAGTAAGAGCAGAACTGATTAAGTAAGATAAATCACTTTCTTTTCGAGCCTGCCTTTACCGCGTTCTATTCACCACCCTCAATTTCTCACGGCGACATCCCTCGTGAGCAAAAATACGGAAAAGGTATGCATTGTTATTTTGTTTCGCTCATTCCCTTCGTCAGAGTTTTTGCTAGATCAATACCTGCTTTGATTTATTGCATTTATTCAGTTGTCCCTTTTTAAAATAAAAAGGCTGCAATGCTCATGTTGAAAATAATTTATTTAAATAATTTATTAAATAGACGGTCGTTAAAATACGTGAAATACATGTCCGTTGTTAGCTTAAAGTTTGATAACCATTTTTCGATTAAAATTGTAGGAAAGAGCTTTTAAAATGTATGACGTCACAGAGAAGATATCCTTTAAGTTGTAACCCTAGAAAGGAACCGTTTTATCCCGGATCTGGTGATGATATCCAGGGTCCAATGAACTCCAATGCCAGTGGCCAGTCACTAAAAGCACGTTTTTTAAAAATAAACATTTGATTTAGGTACACTGGTACACTTGTTACACACAGCTATTTGACTCGGCTAAAAATAGATGTTAGCTCTGGACATACATTCTTGAAATTTGGAGAGTCCTAGATTAACCAGAGTAAGTATAATAATTTAAACGCAAAAATTCTTTTTCCAAAATCGACTTCAAACGCCACTACAAAGTACTTATATCAATTGTGTCTATAAAGTTTGAAGAGTTCCCTTGATTTCTCCGGGATCCCGTCATCCTGACCTGATGAGAATCGGACCACCTGGGAAGTATACTCTTTCAAACGAAAAAAGAATTTTCCAAATCGGTCCAGGCGGCTTCGAGTAATCGGGGAGCATACATAAAAAATGAAAAAAAAAAAAAGATTCCGACGAATTGAGAACCTCCTCCTTTTTTGGAAGTCGGTTAAAAAGTACCAGTGTATAGTTGAGTAACGTGTGCTTAAGTATACTATTGAGGTTTGACCTTTGATAATATATTCTATTGATTTATACCTACTCTTGTATAGTGTAGTCCCTGTTGCCATAGTATAGTTGCTATAGTGCAGTATCCCGTTTGAACTTTTATCTTATATCTTATAGGTACCAGTTGTTAACAAGAAATTCAAATAATAGGTCTTAGGGCTCACAAATGTAGATATGAATCTGGGGCGGCAAAGCGTAGAGAAATTCCCATTATTATTATTGCGTAGCTTTGTTTTGGTTTCCTGCGACAGAGTTCCGCAATGCTTTCCGTACCTTATGTAGGTACTTTATGTTGTTCCATACTTACTCCATTTCCTCAACTATACCCATGACAAAAATCACATCAATCCGTAGCTCTGTTGCAGCGTTAGTGAGGGACAAACCAACAAACAAACACACTTTCGCCTTTATAATATTTTAAGGAAATTCACAGCCAATTATTATGCTTACAATGTAGGTACCTGCTGGCCTTTGGATACGTTAACGGTAATTCAATTTAAACGGGCCAAATTACCCATCGTCGTTAACAATACACCTGGGGCCCAAGTCTGCTATTGCAATTGTAGTTACATTGCCTATCAATGACATTCCAATTGCTACTTTTAGCAATTTTGGTAGTCTACTAATTCAATGGCTAAACGAAAGTTTATTGTAGGGAGACGCTCTTTAATTCGTAACTTAATTTTTAAATTATCATTTGCTTTTATAGCGGCAATAGAAATACACATTCTGTGAAAATTTCAAGTTGTGTAATGGCACATGAGTTTCTTTGAATTAAATAAAATTTGAAAAAAACCAGAAATTAGACATGTATTGAATTAATTAATAATAAAAAAGGCTTTGCTGTAGTTCATGAGAGACTGTCCGCTGACATACGGACGGACGTACAGACAGCGGAGGCTAGTAATAGAGTCCCGTTGGCACCCCTTGGCACACACTTGGCTACGGAACCCTAAAAATATTTCCGTAACTTCTAAGTGTAACCAACAAACGCATTCCCAAGGGATGAACCTCAATTCACGAGTTAGATTAAGCCGTATGTTTGCCGAAGGTATATTCACCGGATCTTCTGGTTCCAAGTCAGCTATTCATAAACGGCATACAAATAAACGATGGGTGGATTACAAAAAGCTTCAAAATTGATGCGTAAATATTTTAAGAATCCATCAGTGATCTGTGAATGGATACATGGCTTTTAGAGTTCACGTTACGGAACGAGTTTCTAGGTAATGTTGGTAAAAAAGTGGACAGATAAAGGATATCCCAGTTCCCAAGAAACTTGTTGTTTGTTTAAACATTTCAGAGAAAGTATGAATGATGGAAGAAATACAAACAATTTTATTTTAATGGAGCAGCATTTACAAGTTCGTTATATAGGCAACTTGTATTTTTTTTAAGAGCAAATGAGCAGGCAGGTCACCTGATGTTAAATGATTACCGCCGCCTATTAACATTTGTAGCACCTGAGGCACCACCAATGCGTTGCCGGCTTTTTAGGAATTTGTTGATCCGCCCCTTGAATAACCCCATGTAGTAAATTAGTAGGAACACCGTCGCAGGAAGTTGGTTCCACAGTTTAGTTTTTATCAAACAGTTCTAATTCTAGTACTTAGTACTTAATCCCAAACTAATAAAAAAGACGTGTGGCACTCGGGGACTGCCGCGGTAAAGCTATTGCATAGCATTTTTTATCAACGCCATCTAGCGGTGAGAGGAGTCCCGTGTCAGGTTATTTTCGTTACGGAATTTCTGGATTCGGTCACCACGCTCAAGGCCCGCGATAGAAGCTATGCAATAGCTTAAAATAATTTTATTAAATTAATTTATTGTCCCCGGCAGGCCAGGCAATTAGGAGCGCCATAAACTGCGGAGTTTTTTTGTTAGTTCTTCCCAGAAGAATCTGCTTTCGGTGGTATAGTCCAGTCAAAAAACGTTAAAAATGATCCAACCTCTCAAAAATTCCGAAAGTTTTGAAACGAATTGAGAACCTCTTCCTTTTTTTGTAAGTCGGTTAAAAAACCGAATTACACGCGAAGTCGCGGGCAAAAGCTAGTGAAATATAATAATTCAATCAATTAAATATAAAATTAGCTGATTCTGTCAAGTTCTCACGCTCGCTGTTACTTGAGATGGAGTTACATTTTTTATTCGAGCGTCTGTTGGTTATGGTTACATGATACGAGTAATATCTATTATGTACCGGTTGAGCGCTTCAGTCAACTATTATAGTGGATGTAAGTTATTTAATATGTCAACGAAAATAAAATATTAAACACATACCTTCCCCTACGGTGACAAGTTGACAACCGCTCGTTGTACTGGAACGCTTAATGGCACGTCGTTGATGGTAGAGTAGCATCATCACTTACCATCAGGTGAGATCGCAGTCTTGCACTGTTTTGTCATCGAATAAAACAAAAGTTTTTTCTTTTCATTCTCATTTTTTTTCAAATCGCTCATTTATCATTATCCAAATTACAAAGCTTAAGCTTCCCACCACGAGACCGTTTAAGAAATTATAAATTCCCAAATTGCCCTGTCGGGAATCGAACCAGAGATTCGAATCGAAAGCTCGCCACTGCGCCAGGCAGATGGTCCTCGCAATTTGGCTTTACTAGTTGTTCTGTCTCAAGAAGCCTTAGTGTAAATTAGAAGTTAATGTAAGTTTGCATTGAAAAATAACGATACCTAACTATAACACGTGTTTTAACCGCTCGATGTGTAACAGCGTTTTAGGCTTGAATTGATGGAACCTTTATTTAAACTTAAAAAAAAAAAAACAATCTTCTATATCGACTGTTCCATAGAACAAAGTCACATCTGCTAAATTCACAACTCCAAATTTGAGCCTTAAAAGTTTTTGTAAACTACATATAAAATGTTTATAGTTTACTAAAACTTCTAAGGCTCAAATCTCAAGATGTCTCATCTGCTAAATTCATAACTTTGTTCTACGGAACAGTCGATATAATCAACAGAAATATTGTTTTGTTCTACATCACTCCCATCACTCGCGTCTCGGAAGTAAAAGCGTTTACTGCGCGCATAAAAAAACTTATGGCGTCACAGCCTCTCGCCACGTTGCTATCTGCCTGGCAATAGACGTCCGATTTTGTTTCCGATTGTCTGATCAGGCAACCGGATCGTATTTACTCGATACACATCCGATTTTTCCGTCAGGCTTTTTCTGAACTCAGTCGTTCCCGAGCTATCATCCCGAGTGCTTGCGTTTGGAGCAAAGCAGAAGAAAAGAAGATGGATGACGAGTTAATAGAAATAGAAATATTTTTTATTCAAATAAACTTTTACAAGTACTTTTGAATCGTCAATGAATCTACCACTGGTTCGGAATGCCGTTCCTGCCGAGAAGAGCCAGCAATAAACTCGGCGGTCGCTCTTTTAAAAAAAAAATTTTTTTACAATAGGTAACAAAACTATGCTATGTATGTTTCCACAATAAAGTTTCAAAAATGCAAAACAATCCAATGCATGTTAAGACAGGCAGGCAAAAGCAAACCCATTCCCGTTGGTGGCACCCGTTCACGAGCATGACGCCGGATCCAGCCATTGCTTCGCTCAACCATATTTGAGGGAACGTAACAACCCGCACCACACGACACCACCACAGAAATTTTAAAGAGAGGAAAGAGAAAGAAGAAAAAACGTCGCTATTGTATTCATCCAATCAATTTGACAAGACTTACTGAGAGTCATTTCTATTTAAAACATCCAAAATAATTCATAATAAAAATAATTTTATTATTATGAATTATTTTTTTTTTATTATTTTTTTTTTTATTTTTTTTTCATAATTTTCGCCCATTATTCGAACCACAACGATGCGTCCACACAGTGTCAGCGCTAGATTTTTTGGGCCCTATAAAATCCCAATAAGCAAAATTCCGCCCTAAATTTCTGGCTAAAAGCCCTAAGTTGGGAACCCTGACTGGCAAAATCGGAAGGAGTAACCGGATGTCTATTTTGTCTCATACTAAAAGTATGTAGACCGCGCCTTCAGACAATCGGACCGGCAGTAAAATCGGAAACGCCTCGCGCCCGTTTCCGACTCGGACGTCCGATCCGGCCACCGGATCGGACGTGTATTGACTGTTCATACAAAGTAATGGCTTCAATGCCTTCCGGTAGCCTGATCAGGCTACCGGATCAGACTATCGGATGAAAAAACCTGACGTGTATTTCCAGGCTAAAGGCTGCTCACAAACTCATTTGTGTAAGAGATGGTGAGGTGTAGACGTTGTACGGAACAAGAGACGCCATTTGTAGGCGTCAAGTGTTTACAGAAGAGTGCCGGTGCGGCATCGCTAATGAGCAGCGAATGGCCGCTTCCCCACTAGCCGGCACGACACGGACACCGACGTCTGACACCGACACGGGTGTCGGCCCGGCCAATATGGAGGATAAACTGTATCTATGCATACGCTTTTGAATAGCCTCGTTGGGCTAGCATGTTTGACTGATGAGTTAGATGCGGACGCGATCAGACCGGCTAGTGCGGAACCGGGTCACCGGTGTCGTTTCGAGCCGTTGCTGTCGGTTTTAGTATTGGTGTTGGCTAGTGGGGAAATGAGTCACCAGCGTCCTGTCGGCCCGTTGCTGTCGGTGTTAGTGCCGGCTGGCGCGTTCTCTCGGCCCGTTGCTGTCGTGGTTGGTATCGATGTCGTGTCGGCTAGTGGAAAAATGAGTCACCAGCATCGTATCGGGCCGCTGCTGTCGGTGTCGGTGCCGGCTAGTGGGGAAACGGCTCACCGGTGTGTCCTGTCAGCCCGTTAATGTCGTTGTTGGTATCGATGTCGTGACGGCTAGTAGGAAAACGAGTCGCCGACGTCTTGTCGGCCTGTTGCTGTCGGTGTTGGTATCGGTGTCGTATCAGGATAGTGCGAAAACGAGAGCGCTGTGTTGGGCCGTTGCTGTTGGTGTCAGTGCCGGCTAATGGGAAAACGTGTAACTGGCGTCGTGTCGGCCCGTTGCTATCGGTATCGGTGTTGTATGGAATAGTGGGAAAACGAGAGCGTCGTGTCGGGCTATTGCTATCGGTGTCGGTATCGTGTCGGCCAGTGGGGAAGCGGCCAATCGGTGAAAGCAGAGCCCGCGTCTTTGTACCACACACCGCGAACGTAAATTACATCGTGTACTTTCTTACGCATTGTGTTTGCATCTAAAAAGTGCGCTAAATCACACGCCTAACGTTTGTGCCGCGACACAATTGTATTACGAAACGTGTATTTTTGCGATTGTCGTGCATTTAAAAGTAGTTAGGTGTATGTACGTTACATAGTACGTTTTCTTTCTCTTTATTCAGTAACTAGCTGTTGCCAGCGATTTCGTATGGAGTTATGTTTTTAAAGATCCCGCGGGAATCCTTTCTTTTTCTGGGATAAAAGTCTATATCTAAACATTATAATATCATTGGCCCATGACACTCTCCAGGTCTTCAACTACATAAACTTATGCTAAAAATAAATAATCAATATCCCCGTTGCTTCGTGATTGAAGGACAAACCAAAACAAACAGTTTTGCATTTATAATATCAGTAAGGATGTCCTAAAATTGTTTTTATTGTAGTCTTACTAATTCCAATCCAAAATCATTTATTTTTACGTAGGCCAACCTGTGATGCTTATAGTTATAACTAGAGACCGGATTATATGCAACATCAAAAGCTTGTTATATGCATGCAAATATGCATGAAAAATGCTTGAAATATGCACGAAAACTGGCAGAATATGCAAAATTAAATGATAAATTTTAGGAATCCCTAAAAAATAGAATAGTAATTATTCATTTTTTTTATTTCAAAATCAGCATACAATTAGTAAATTATTTTTTGAAAGGCGATAATAGGTACAGTAAGTAACATTATATGATATTAAAATGATTTAGAATTTGTGTAAACGTAAACAATCAAATATTTTTCTAAATTTTCAGTGGTAAGATGTATCTACGGTCATTTAGAATATTTTTGTAAGTAGAAAAGGTTCGCTCCATATCCATTGAGGTAACTGGGCAGAATTTGAACTTGGGTGCTATGGCACTTATAGTTTCCGGCAAAATTTCTGCCGTCCCATTAATGAAACTATCAATTTGACACAAGCTTTGAAAACCTGGGTTATTGCTCAATATGTTTTCAAACTTTTCTTTAAGCTTATGGGGTAATGCGGCGGCGGCGGAACGCAGAGTAAGTGAAAAATATTGTAAATGTACCGATAATATGCATCATAACTAGATCTTAGGTAAAATATGCTATTACCGCTGAGAATGGCTAAAATATGCAAAAGCATATGCGAATATGCAAATGCATATAATCCGGTCTCTAGTTATAACACAAGACTCTACCATCGGTTCGGAAAGCAGATTCTGCTGAGAAGAGCAGGCAAGAAACTCAGATAAATCAGTCAGACAGTAACCCTTTCCTTTTATATAGGTACTAGCTGATGCCCGCGACTTCGTCCGCGTGAATTTAGTTTTTAAAATCCCGCGGGAACTCTTTGATGTTCCAGGATAAAAAGTAGCCTATGTTTTAATACAAGTTATAATCTATCTCCATTTTAAATTTCAGCCAAATCGGTCCAGTAGTTTTTGCGTGAAAGAGTAACAAACATACACACACACACACACACACACACATACAAACATTCGGATTTATAATATTAGTGTGATGTGATGTGATTAGTGTGATTTAAAGATAAACCAATAAAATATTTATTTACCGTTTGTTTCTTTATGTAGAGATTCCCTATTATTATAGAAAATTAAAAAAAAAGTTATTATCAAACTCAATGGTTGGCGAGCATTTCGAATAGGCATTAACAGTAGTTTGATAAGTCTTGATGTGTGGACGTCTTCGTTACATAATTGCAATTGACGGATGTGAAGTGGTCTCGGCGGGATGGCCGAGACTGGGCGAGCCGGTTCGACGCCCGCCGGAGCACTTGCCACGAGCAGCATTCTGTGTGTGTGCGACTTGAGGCTTCCCAAATGTGATAAACAACTCAACATATACTTACTTGAAGTTAATATGTTAGGCATGTTCCCGGGAAATCTCGACGTGCCCTAGTCCTTTATCACACTAACTAATATTATAAAGGCGAAAGTTTGTTTGTTTGTGTGTGAGTGTGTGTATGTGTGTGTGTGTGTGTGTGTATATGTTTATGTTGGTGGGTGTGTGTGTGTGTGTGTGCATTTTTCAAATTCAATTCAACGAACTTGCCAAGTGAAGTTCGATAATAGGTAATTATTAGAGACCGGATTATATGCATTTGCATATTCGCATATGCTTTTGCATATTTTAGCCATTCTCAGCGGTAATAGCATATTTTACCTAAGATCTAGTTATGATGCATATTATCGGTACATTTACAATATTTTTCACTTACTCTGCGTTCCGCCGCCGCCGCATTACCCCATAAGCTTAAAGAAAAGTTTGAAAACATATTGAGCAATAACCCAGGTTTTCAAAGCTTGTGTCAAATTGATAGTTTCATTAATGGGACGGCAGAAATTTTGCCGGAAACTATAAGTGCCATAGCACCCAAGTTCAAATTCTGCCCAGTTACCTCAATGGATATGGAGCGAACCTTTTCTACTTACAAAAATATTCTAAATGACCGTAGATACATCTTACCACTGAAAATTTAGAAAAATATTTGATTGTTTACGTTTACACAAATTCTAAATCATTTTAATATCATATAATGTTACTTACTGTACCTATTATCGCCTTTCAAAAAATAATTTACTAATTGTATGCTGATTTTGAAATAAAAAAAATGAATAATTACTATTCTATTTTTTAGGGATTCCTAAAATTTATCATTTAATTTTGCATATTCTGCCAGTTTTCGTGCATATTTCAAGCATTTTTCATGCATATTTGCATGCATATAACAAGCTTTTGATGTTGCATATAATCCGGTCTCTAGTAATTATAATATTATGTAAGGTATGTATTATGTAAGGGCTTCTTTCGACACTATTTTATTAGTACTGATCATCGACCTCTATCTTTAATCTATGATTAGCACTGGACTTGTTGCTGTGATTCCTTTTTTGGAGCTACTTGATTGACGCCATCTTGGCGTCGTAAGCACTAAGTATAGATATGAGTATCTCTGGAACTAGAATAATATTGCAAATGGTGCACCAATCTTTATAATTAATCTATACATATGGTTTTACAGATAATTATAAAAGTCATTGCGCCATTTAATATTATTATACTCGGAATTATAATTCGATTCCACATTTGACATTAGCTACTGTCATTTTGTAAAATAATGATACCACATATAATAGTGTAGTGATGAACACAAAAATCGATAAACAATCGCGATTTATGTTTATGTAATCATAATATTGGTGTGCCAATTAAAGACTAAATTATTGATTTTTATTTAAATAAATACATAATTATTCATAATAATTATTTATTAATTAGTAACCGCTGCTTTATTTTATAAAAAGTTAATATTTTTGTTTTTTATATTAAAAACAAAACTTATAATAAAAGAGCCTATATATCCCATGTTGTCCAAGAATAGGAAAAAATGAGTAGGCTAGATAATATGTTAATTGACAATATCACAGATACATTTATAATAAATGTTACAGAAAGTGAC
Organism: Hipparchia semele; assembly: GCA_933228805.2. Lineage (NCBI taxonomy): Eukaryota > Metazoa > Arthropoda > Insecta > Lepidoptera > Nymphalidae > Hipparchia > Hipparchia semele. The sequence continues at coordinate 3,233,322 of OW121717.1, read as the reverse complement.
AGCGATAGAAAGCGATGACGGCGACGATTTATAAAATAAAATATTACCATAATATATATTCTATTTCTTTTCTTTCTCATGTTTCTTCATGATCACATTTTTTTATTTATTTCACACACAATTATTAAAGAAAACTCTCAGATCCTTCATAAAATTAATCGTCATAACTAAATTATCCGTTCAGAAATATTTAATTTCCTGATATACTTAGTTTCTATTAAAGTAGTAGTTGTTTAGATATACTACTATAAACGAGAGGAATCGATCCGGAAATATTCCATTTCCGTATCGAATAATTTCGCAACGTCACTATTTAGTACTTGTCATAACGTTGCAACACTGAAATTGTCAAATCTGGAATCGAATCAAAATTCCGACTATAGTTCCAGAGATACTCGTATGTCAAATGAGGTGCTTCAAATTAATCCATAATTATGCTGTCATTTGTATAACGATAGCAAGTCCAGTGTTATTCGTAGATTAAAGATAGAGGTCAGTGGTACGGATAGTTTTGATAAGTTCATAACGTGGCCTTGGCCCGTTGCTAAAGTAGTAAAAAAAAAATAGGTTGAGAGAATTTGAATTACCTACGCGCTACGTTGAATTACATCAATGCCTTATTCAGAATAAAAAGGTCATTAGTACGTAAACTGTAACAGTAAACAGTGTCGATGACTAGCTAAAGGGCGTAGGTAGCTATATAAAAGCCATTCACTAGGACTTGGGAACTCGTTAGCGACACTGCGCCACAAATGCATTCATAGCTTGTTCCTGCCATGAATCCTCTAAACGAATTTCATTACGTACCTACCTACTTTTTATCCGACTATGGCAAAGCAAAACGGAAGGGTTATGATTTTAGCAGTCTAATCCTACTAATATGCGACATAAATGCGAAAGTTTGGATGGATGGATGGATGGATGTTTAATGTCTGTCTGTGGCATCGTAGCAGCCGAATGGATGAACTGATTTTGATTTTGTTTGAAAGGTGAATTAGTCGGGAGTGTTCTTAGCTATGTTTGATGAAAATCGGCCCAAGATGGCCGCCGCTACAAAATGGCGGATTACATATTTTTTCACAACTCCCTCAATATGGGTATCAAATGAAAGGGTTTGACTCAAGTTTGACTAGTAGAATACTATACACTATGATAAATTTCAAATCCAAAATGGGCGCCACCACAAAATGGCGAACATATTTTTTTTTTAATTTTTAATTTTTCAATTTACACTTGTTCGAATCCCTAATTATCATGCAAACTTAACGGCAAAATTGATCGTATGTGGCCTCCCCAATATGCACACAGCGTAAGTCAGAATATCTACCTACATACGTGTTCACTGTTTGCCGTGCTAATTTGTCTGCACTAAGCTGCACAAGATTGCTTGCTTGGCTGACAGATCAGCACGCGGTTGTGGGGGTTGATTGTTGTTTGTGCTCAAACATCTATATATCTATCTACCTATCACGGTTCATAAGATACAGCCTGTCAAGGCGCTAAGAGGTGTGAAATAGGTACCTAAATTCTTGGATGCTTACTTCAAAATATCAACATAATTGTTGATTCAAGCTGTAAAGAAAAAATATAGAATGAAAGATTAAGATTCAATAAATGTTTTTAATGTAAAAAAATTGTATTTTTACCAACCCCCTCTTATAAAAAAATCCCCAAAGAGTATTTTTATCATAATTTTTGTGATAATTTTGCAAAATTTGTCCAAAACGGCAAAACATTTTTAATTTTTAATTATTAAAAAAAAAAAGAACACACTTCTTGCACACAAAAAAGGTCTTAAAAATATAAATATTTTCAATTGAGAATTTAATTTTTATTCCGTATTACACTCGTGTAAAGTAATTTTTTCGTGAAATTCAACTAAATCTGCGGGAGCGTGCCTGCTCCAGCATGCACCTTGTATTGTCATCAAACTCATTCACAGACGGATGGTCGGACGGAAATCGGAAGCTGAGTAATAAGGTCTCGTTGGCACCATTTAGGTACGAAACCCTAAAAATACTGTTTATCTTCCCTCTTCGACCTAAAAATACGGTTAAATGCGAGTGAGACTCGAGTACCGAAGGCTCCGTACCTTGGGAGGAAAGGTATAAATAGTAATTTGGTTGAATTATTCGACCGGCCCAAAACCAAGTCCCTTTGCTTGGAAGCGCATAACTAAGTTTGTTTGTAAAGGACTCTTGCTCATTTCTAAAAACTGTGCTCGGCAGAGAAAAGGGTTTTTTCCTGTAGGTACCCCTTTCAACTCTAATTATTTCAGATTTTCTTTGGCAAACTTCGTAGATAAAGGGGGGAATGCTATTTTTTTCCTCAGTTTTCATGATAACTTAAAAGCAATGCTGCTTAAAAAAAAAATTAAAACCTTGTTTACATGATACCAGACTTAAACCAAGAGGGTTATATAAATATTACCCTCTTTAATTTTTACTAAATTCTTTCACTCGCAAAAGCTGTGTAAGCATAATTTATTTAATAATGGAAACAAACAGACATACGACTAACACACAATAGATATACACATAGGCTAATTTGTATCCGGGAAAATGAAAAAGTTCCCGCGGGAATTAAAAAACCTTAATCCACGCGAACGAAGTCGCGGGCATCGATCCATAATTTAGGCTGTCATTTGTATGGGGACAGCAAGTCCAGTGCTAATCATAGATTAAATATAGAGATCAGTGTAAATCATAGATAAACTAGTGGTTCGCCCCGAACTGAGACCTCGCGATATCCCATAATTCCCAAAAGTTTTAATTATATATTGTAATAATTAACTTTTAACATTAGACGCAATAAAAAAAATAATAGTTGACATAAAACTGTTTTACTGACACAGCGCCATCTATTAGCATTATAGTGAAGCTATTAGCTTCACAATATTGCTAATAGATGGCGCATTAAAATTAAATAATTTAGTTTCTTTATAACATTTATCTAATTTTAGTATTTGTTATTCAAGTACAGGATATAACTGAATTTTCAACCAAGTTTCACGTTCTAATATTCAGTAATTCAGAAGTTATAGGGCTCTGACAGACATTTAGACGGACACACTTCTCTGTCTAGTAGGCAAGCGCCCTAGTTGACTCAGAGAACTCGCTTCGCTCGTTCAAATATAGAGGTCAGTGTAAATCATAGATTAAATTGTAGAGGTCAGTGTGTGGCACACACTACAGTGCTGCAGTAGTGGGCAGTAGGTATCAGGCAAACACTGGCAGGCTTCACCGCTTCAATTAAGTTCAGCCGCCCTGTGGCATGTAGTCGATCCGTGACCGTGCCGTATTAAGAGGCCAACACGAGAGCACTCCTGAGAATGCCTCTGCCAGTCGGGGAACGTTTCAATTACACTGCGGTTTCAGCTATTCCTGCAAATACTTGCCGCAAAAGACAAAGAGGTCTGCTTTACTTTGTGTACAAATCACACGGGGAGTTTGCTGTCTTATAACTGACTAGCTGATGTTATAAGACAGCAAACTGATTGAGGTTTTTTTAATTCCCGCGGGAACTCTCTTATTTTCCCGGATACGAAGTAGCCTATGTGTTATTCCAGACTATAATCTACATCTCTTTATAATATTAGTAAGGATTATGTAGCAGGTCATAATAAAATAAATAAATAAAAAGCCTTTAATTCCCTTTCAATTATGAAGCCAGCCTTCTAGAGAGTTAAGGACATTACCATTTGGTGTCGATGTGGACCCAGCTATTTAGAGTTGTTTTAGGTTTTAGATATTATGTAGTTTTTAAATAGTTTAAATGCCTAGTTGTTATTTAGATTTAATTTAATTTTTTATTTGTTATGTTGTTTCAGTTTTAGCCATTTAAACAACATAACATTTATGTTTTTTAAAAATAACTAAAAATGTATTAGGTACCATGCAGCGCTGCTTTGAACAATGTAATTCATAAGTCTCCTCAGTAGAAAATAGAAAAATTTCGCGCTCCGTGAATTCCATAAATCTACGTTTCAAATTACGAAAATCACCAGGAACATTGTACAGTGCGCCCGTGGGCCGATATTATATTGTTGCGCTATAAACACTGTATGTTATTACGTTGAGTTTTCTCATAACCCTTCCACCACACACCTCTTAAAGTATACAGGTTAATTAACTCTGTGAGACCTCGCCAGAGCTCTGACAAACTTGCATTATTAGTCCGCCAACTATAATAATGAACTACTGGCAAACAAACTATCGTAGGCGTTCTGTGTTACTTTGTGCAAATACGAAACGCAGAGGGGAATTGAATCTAAATATATTTCGAAAGCGATAAGCATATTTTATGTAATGAGAGACTACTAGAAAAGTTTTACTTTGAAAAGCTTAATTTATAAACCGCTATATTAGGAGTATGTTCCATTTTTCTGTTACAAAATTATACCTACCTTACTTCGTTAGGTACATGTTGCCAAAAAAAAAATAAAAAAAAAAAATTAGGATTTATATAGGTTTATTAATCCTTATTTCCCTACTAATACGTATATTATAAGCGTAAAACAGAGCTACGGATTGACGTGATTTTTGCATGGGTATAATAGTTGGACATAGACTAAAAAAATCAAAGAGTTCTCACGCGATTTTAAAAACTAAATCTATGCGGACGAAGTCGCAGGCATCAGCTAGTTTATTATAAAATATAAACTAAAACAGGAGTTTTCTGGGTTAATAATAATGTCTTGTTTAATCCTCCGCGTTCCTTTCAAAGTCTCTTCAAAATCGGCTGAGCTATTTTACAAAACAAAGAGCCAGAGAAAAAAACGTATGTTTGGTTGGGCTATATTTCAAAATCACAGATGAATAATTCAATTTTATTTATTTGTATAGATCAAGGGCCCAAGCAACGCCTAGCTTAAGAAATTCATGGAAAGATGGCTGGTTAACTGATAAAATAAAATTCCAAATTCCGATTAAACAAAAAGTGCGTTATTAAAATAGCAACACGTTTGGCAATTTAGTAGTAAATTCTGCGCATACCTTACTCGTACTATTCTAACATTTAAATCACAACCATAACATTCTGTTGCAAAAAAATTAATTCCGCCCGTGAGTTCGTGTCGGAGATTGTGCTTCAAAAAAGGTTTTATGTTAGATTCCTAATTTTTTTTACGACCTCCCTGGCGCAGTGGTGACCACTGTGGTCTTATAACTGGGAGGTCTCGGGTTCGATTCCCGGCGGGCGCATTTTGGGAATTTATAATTTCTGAATTGTCTCTGGTCTGATGGGGTAGAAACCGATTAGGGGTAATGTACACTGCATTACTCCTTCCAAGTTAGCCCGCTACCATCTTAGACTGCATCGTCACTTACGATCAGGTGAGATCGCAGTCATGCACTATCTTATCATACGCAAAAATGCAGCCAGTATTCTTGGCACCATTCCACGCTGCTATTTGTATACTAATAAGATTAGTTTAGTTATAAGTTTTATTTAAAAAAATTAAATGGAATGTAAAATGTAGGTTACATTTATTTACGTTCACATGTACGGCATGTACCTGCCTACTTTCCGACCCAACCGCACTAATGTCAGATGGCAAAATTAGTTGCCATTACTCAAAAGAGGACGAGGTTAGAAAGCTTATTTTTTGTTCCATTGCACGCAAGAGCAAAGTTACATCACTATTGTAGTACGCTCAGGCAGGTATTACTTGCAGAGAGTTCATAATAATACCTAATATTATTGTCGACTAAAATTTAGACCATGAGAATTAATATCTTATTTCACAAATATTTATTTCTATGTTTGGAAAAATGGAATTACAGTCTTTTAACTTTCACAGTATACAATATTGTAACATTATCTATCAAAATCATATTTAAAAAAAACTAGCCAAGTGCGAGTTGAAGAGATGGTATGGAACCCTTCCTGTGCAGGCTTAATTTTGAACTTTTTTTTATTAAGTGTTTATTGTTATAGTAGCAATAGAAATACACATTCTGTGAAAATTTCAAGTATCTACATACCTATTACGAGTTCATGAGCTACAGCTGACAGACAGACGAACAGACGGACGGATAGACGGACAGCGGAGGCTTAGTAATAGGGCCCGTTGGCAGTTGTCAACCTTTCGAAACAGAACTTTAAAAAACTATAGATACATAACTCTTGTGGACTTCTGAAACAAAACAGATTACTTCCATGCTTTGTCATCTTTTGTCATAAAAAAATTGAAAACAGTTTAATAAATAATAAACCCTACTTATTAAACATGATTTTGTTAAGCTATTGCATAGCTTCTATCGCGGGCCTTGAGCGTGGAGACCGAATCCAGATATTCCGTAACGAAAACAACCTGACACGGGACTCCTCTCACCGCTAGATGGCGTTGATAAAAAATGCTATGCAATAGCTTTACCGCGGCAGTCCCCGAGTGCCACACGTCTTTTTTTACACATTGTATTATTTATGTAATGGTAAGTATGTCTACCAATTCTACCGAAAAAGGATCTCTGCACTACGCAGACAACAGGATGACAATAATGAGGATTTCATAGAACCTTACGATCTAGAAAAAAAAAAAACAAAACATCGTATTTCAGTCGAACAATGACCAAAAAGCCCAAAATTCTTGTAACACCGGTATGCTTATGAGTATGTTCACTTTTCGAAACAGGTCGACAAAAGACAGTTATGTTGAATTAATATTTATTATACTGTTAATCTTATATTAAACTATCTATATCCAAGCTGCCAAAGTCTCTCAAAAATCATATTATGGTTTTCTATAATTCACGGGTGTACCTATCAAAATCTATACTAATATATAAAGCTGAAGAGTTTGTTTGTTTGAACGCGCTAATCTCAGGAACTACTGGTTTGAATTGAAAAATTCTTTTTGTGTTCGATAGCTAGTCCATTTATCGAGGAATGCTTTAGGCTTTATAACTTCACGCTGCGACCGATAGGAGCGAAGCATCAGTGAAAAATGTTGCAAAAACGGGGAAAATTATCCATATTTAAAATATGTTCTTTTAAAAACTTCTTAATCGCGATCATAATAACAGAAGTCGCGGGCAACAGCTAGTGTGATATAAAATCTAATACATATATGAATTTTGCATCAGTCTTGGCGGTTAGAGTGATTTGTAGGTAGAAATGATGGTGGAGATTATAAAATCTTTAAGAGAAGTGCGTGCGCGGATTATAAACGGAACGCAGTATCGGCAAAGCGTAAAATTGGCGTCGTATAGCGTATAATATTAGCCAGGGCAAGTTCTGATTGAGCCGTAAAAGAGATTGGTTCTTCAGCTGAGTGGTTTATCTGACGTTACGTCCCCGATGAGCATTCTCTCGCCCCGGGTGATAGAATGGAGCTATGTCGCTATCATACTCTATCATACCACCCTGTTCACTGTCCCATTGGTCTAGTGGTTAGCACGTACGGCTGCGGATGACGTGATCCCGGGTTCGGATCCCGGGTCGGGCTAATAAACTTTTTTTTTTTTTACGTATTGCGGTCTTCTCTGAATACTAGCCTGGAGTTACGAAGTCCCCTCCTGCCTTAGGCACATAGATTATCTTCCTAGAAATATTGTATGAAAATGAAAAAAAAATGAAAAATGAAAAACATTTATTTAACAAAAATTACATATGTTTATCCGCATAATATTAAGTGTGTATCCCACACTAGGAGGCCTGTATAGTGGGGTCCAAAAGTTTTACAGGTAGATTAGCACAGAAAATTCTTAAATTAGTTCCACAATGTTTTATTTATGTTTGATTAGCAATATATATGATGATCTATATAGAATATAATCTATGATACGAAATAGGATCCTATAAATAGTGTAGTTTAATTTGGGCCTTTTTTTATTTTATTTATTTATTTATTAATTTGGGCCTTAGAGAGCGCGTAAAGCCGTCGATCCTGCGCCTAATCTCTCTCCGCCCTCCGGATGTGTAGGATTTCCGTCCCATGGGTCTATGAGTGTGAGGGAACAGAGATTGTGCACTATAATATCTCCCGCGCAGGCTATTCTTTGAGGAGGTTGTCCGCCGAGACCGGATTCGGGTGAGAGGTTATTCACGGAACGTAGCTTCCACGTAGTACGGGCTACGGGGTGACGGGAGGCAGGTGGGAAGATAGAGTGCTTCCATTTAAATGTGATTGTCTGACTAATACCACCTCTGCGGTTACAGCTGTGCACACACTCACCCTGTGTGGTTTACTCATTACATTTTGATTACATACATGTATCCATGACATTAGTGCTTTTTCTTCCGACTTGTTTTAAAAATGTAAATTTTTGTGACTGAAAATTTATTAGTACGGAAATAAAATATCATCTGTGACACTTAGGAATAATGTAGCTTTCTAATGGTGGAAAAGCTTTCAAAATCGGTTCAGTAGTTCCAGAGATTAGCCCCTATAAGCCTACAAACAAACTCACAAACTTTACCTGTTTATAATATTAGTATTTAGTATAGATAAACAAGTCCCCGCCTTGGCTGATATTTGATTTAAAAAAGATTTTCATGCTGAGAAAATATTATGTCGTCAGAAGTTAAAAATAACCGGTCAAATGCGAGTTGGACTCGCATACAAACGGTTCCGTACCAAAAACGCCGAAAAAAGCACGTTTCTAGCAGGGGAGCCTCCTTTAATTTTTAATTTATTTTTAAGCTATTGCATAGCTTCTATCGCGGGCCTTGAGCGTGGAGAAATTCCGTAACGAAAATAACCTGACACGGGACTCACCGCTAGATGGCGTTGATAAAAAATGCTATGCAATAGCTTTACCGCAGCAGTCCCCGAGTGCCACACGTCTTTTTTATTTTTATTATTTGTTACTGTAGCGGTAACAAAAATATACATTCTCTGAAAATTTCAACTCTCTACCTATTACGGATCATGAGATACAGCCCGCTGACAGACAGACGGACGGACGGACAACGGAGGCTTAGTAATAGGGTCCCGTTGGTTAACCTTCGGGTAAGGAACCCTGTAAAGACAAAGGACGTGAAAAACTTGAAATCCATCAAATAAAAGGTAGGTAAGTGCAGAGACTTGTTTCTTAGTAACAAGAGTAATATGAAGGGATCGCGCTGGCAAAAAGTGCAATCTAAACTGGGCTGCATTTCACGCGGATCATGCAGTGCAAGAGTAAATAACCCAACGAAGTTAAAACTTCTAAAGACCGTGCATTTATACCTATTTTTGTAGGGTCGTCACATGAAACCATCGCATTAGTTATTGTTCAGTCAAAGCAGGGTTCGGAGGCAAGAAACGTGGCCTAGGGAACACGAGCTTTTCTTAGACTCAACACAGCTTACATGTAGTAGGTATAATACCTTCCATCCTTCTATAGAAGCATACGTAACTCGTATTTACAATTTTTTTTGTGTACCCAAAAGCTTCTTTACCATAATGATATAACAAGCGTCGCAATAGAATAACAGAAGCGAAATGTGTACCTACTTCATACGGACTGAAAACTCCGAAGGTCGCAGTTTCGGACCCCACCCGTTGCACTATATTATCGTACCCATTCCTAGCATAAGCTTTCCGCTTATTTGGAGGGGATAGGAGGATATAAGCCTGCAACAGCTTGGCTATAAATATTCTTTTTTATATAAAAAAAATATTTTTTTATATGTTTTTAAATACCTAGTGTACCTTTTATAGCAAGGTTGTATGGAGGTTTGGTTCTATTTGGTCATTTACTCATGTGCAGACACTCCAGCCAAGCCAGCTGTGGCCGGTCCCGTTACGCCTTTGACTAACCGAGCTCGGCAAAGATAGGAGGATAGAACACTGTTTACATTACATTGAAAGCGGATTACGCGATAAGGCGAGCGAGCCCGTTGCGACCGTTCGTTGGACTGTAAATACAGCTTCTTTGCCGTCTACTAAGTTACTGTCGTCTCGACTAGCTTAGCAAGCAACGCTCGAAAGGATAAGTAATGAACTGGAATGGCTCGAAGAAAAAAGGCAGCTAGCGAAGCACATTGCATTTGTCGTTTTCAATTTTTTACCTCCACACATAATGGAATCACACGCAGGAGAAATATTTTTGAGAAACATGAGATAAGGCTGAAATCACATCTGTGCGCATCGATTCTTATTTTGTCCATAGAAAAGTGCTATTTTGTATGGAGTACGCATCAATTCCTCTTTTCGCATCGATTCGGCTTTCGCATTTTTTGTATTTCAAATCCGTGTAAGTGTAACTCACTCGCGAACGAACGGATCCGATCGGCTCCGTACAGCTCCGTACGGCTCCATTCGGCTCCGTTTGGATCCGTTCGCATGCGTACGGATGCGAACGGATGTATAGAGTTCTTCTCTTACCATGGATTGCCTGGAAGAAGGCTGCTTGCCGCCTATTGGACTCTGTTTTGTTTACTTTAGTGTTATGGTCTACAATAAAGAGTATTTCATTCGTTCATTCATTTCATTCAGAGTAAGGAGTCCTTACTCTGAAACTCTATGGTTAGACTGTCCTTACTAAGGACAGTCTAACCACAGAGTTATTAAGGTTCATCCTATACTGTGCCCTAACTATACGCGGGCGCTATGGGAAAATTAAATCAGAGAAAATTTAACGCTAGATAAACCAAACTTCACAAGCAGTTGGCTTTAGCGGTAAAAAGGTCCAGATAAAACAGGTGGTGAGTAAAATATGGGTCCGCATTGCGAGCGACCTGCACAGTGCAGCTGCTAATGCGCCGAGCGCAGACTTAGCGCAAATAGAGTCTACCAGCTACCTACCGAACTGTCCTTTTTCGTATCCCTTTCTTTTAGTACGAGAGCCCAAGTCCATATTTTTAACTGGCTGATGCTCGCGGCTTCGTAAGCGTGGATTGAGGTTTTTAATTCCCGTGGGAATTTTTTTATTTTCCGGGATTCCGAAAAAAAAAAAAAATGGAACTCTTGTGGGCTCATTTCGTTGTCCGCCTGTGTGTGTGTACCAAGGCCCTTTTTTCCCAAACGTCTGAAGGCACCTACTAAGTTGAAAATAATAAAAAGTTAGATAGATAAGCTACTAAATGTAACATTTTTATTTTAAAAAGAGCTACTGCTGAGTATCTTCTCGGTGGCTCTTCTCAGCAGAAAGCTTTCCGAACCGGTGGTAAATTCTTGACCAGGTTGACTTGTCATAAGTGCTACAAGTTGGCCTGCATGAAGAAAATGATTTTGAATTTGAATTTGAATGAAAGTTCAATCAATGGTCTCTTGAAAATTTCAAGTTTCTAGTTTCACTCGATGACAGTTTTTTCAAAGCGTATTCCAAAGTTTTCAGTGACGTTTTTGCCATTCATTTAAATCTAGGCACAATATAATAAAAAAAAAGACGTGTGGCACTCGGGGACTGCCACGGTAAAGCTATTGCATAGCATTATGCGCCATCTAGCGGCTCACCGTAGAGAAGTCCCGTGTCAGGTTATTTTCGTTACGGAATTTCTGGATTCGGTCTCCACGCTGGCCCGCGATAGAAGCTATGCAATAGCTTAAAAATATGACGAAAGTTAAGGCCGCTGCATACATAACGTGCACGGGACGGGACGGAACGTGGACGGGACGGGACGTGGAGTTTTGGAAACATCGTTTCATAGAAAATGTAAGCGACTGTGCATACGTCACGGAGCACGGACGGGACGGGAACGTGCCACGCGCGGAACGGGAAAAATATCGTCGGCGACGATGTTTAGCACGTCCCGTCCCGTACGTGCCCCGTCCCGTGCGTGATTCCGCTGCGTATGCACAGTCGCCCCGTTCGCTCCGGAGAGCTAAGTAGTGATGTTTGTGTATTTACCTACGAAGCAAAAATGGACGAATGGAAAAACTAATTGAGTGTGTACGATCATTGAAAGTATTTAGACACCAAATATAAAAATTATCTGTGGCGTAAAATTGCAGTCGAACTATCACTCACTGAAAACGGTCAGATTTATTTTATTAATTTATTGCATTGGTATCTCTACTTATATTTTAATATGTAATAATAATTACAGTTGAACTTTTTATGCTCAAATCAATAGGTATAGTATAGTATCAACCTTTGACGACCTCCCTGGCGCAGTGGTGAGCGCTGTGGTCTTATAACTGAGAGGTCTCGGGTTCGATTCCCGGCGGGGGCAATTTAGGAATTTATAATTTCTAAATTGTCTCTGGTCTGGCCTGGTGGGAGGCTTTGGCCGTGGCTAGTTACCACCCTACCGTCAAAGACGTGCCGCCAAGCGATTTAACGTTTCGACACGATGGCGTGTAAAAACCGATTAGGGGTATGGGTTGTATTTACACTGCTATACCCCTTCCAAGTTAGCTCGCTACAATCTTAGAAAAATCCATCTTTCCTTGTTCACATCACTAGCACGTTAGTTCTGAGTTATTGCCACGTTGCGTATGCATTAAAAATTCCCGTCCGTGTTTACTAACCACGTCCGGGCCACGTCCGGGCCACGTCCCGTCCACGTCCCGTGCACGTTATGTATGCAGCGAGCTTTACATCTATGGAGTCTGTGGTCAACTGTCAAACTGTCATGACATAAAATCAGCTGTTCCTTAAATAATTTTAATTTTTAAGTGTAATTATAGATAAATTTTATTTAAATCAAGTGTAAATAGTTATATTTTGTGTCCAAACTTATGAACTTTTGATATATACCACCCTGCGACCATCGAAACTGAGGCAGGAAAATATAACCTGATCGCGTACCTGGGAGGCTGTGCTGACGCAACGAGATTCATAAGTCAACGACTTTAAACCGGGGAAGTAGTATTTTTTAACTCATAACAAGTGTATTATAAGTTTATTCTTGACACCAATTATTATTCTCACCACTACTACTTTCTCGATAATCTCGAGACACGTCCCTCCTCACATTGGCAAAATATTTCTTTCTTCACTTGACATGATAAGTGGAAGTGAAGCTGAAGAATAAAACTACTGCCTCAGACACATGTAACATTAACACTTCACATAATATAATAGCACATTAAGTCCTGAACAAAATAATTAGGTATTTGTATCACTGTTAAAGATACTCAATTAATTTTTGTCAAAATATAATACCTACCTATCTGCAGCTGATTATAGTCTAACAAGAACAAGCTGTTATTTGCATTAATTCATGCCATATCTCTTGTTGGAGTGTAATACAGTGCCTACAACATATATCCTAATTTTTCTTTTCACAGTAATTTAATTGAATCTTAATTACTACTACTCACTTAGTCTTTTTTTTTCCCCCTAACTTAAACTTTTCTGTTTCTTTTACTAACATTTACTTATTGGTGTTTCAGAAATAGTATTGCACAATGGCACCTACAATGCAAACTAGACGGGCAGCGGCGATGGAAGAGCAGCTGAAGCTTAAGAATGCCCTCTTCGAACTAAAATCTCTGAAAGATCTAAATGAGCAGTTATTGAAAGAAAGAGAAGACAGTGAAGTTGAACTCACAGCAATTATCTCTAAGAACACGCAGTTGAAAGCTGACCTGGCTGAGCTGAGTAGCGCTCACACTTTGGTCCTGGAGGAACGTGACCAACTTCAGGAGGCAGTCAGCTCATTTAATACATGCATTAAGACCTACGATGAGGCTCTTTGTAAGATATCCATGTTGGAGGATGAACTGAGTACAGCACACAAACAAATTGATGACTTGCAGTCTCAATTACATAATTATGAAACGCAAACAACAAATAGTTTGTATAATGAATTACTCACTTCATCCTCTTCAGTACCAAAAATGATCATTGATTTGACTTGTGACAGTCCCTGTGCCAGCAAGCCACTGCCTAAGCAAGATGTGATCCACTTAAATAGCCATAAAAAAATTAAAAAATACATTAGAATTAGTAAATTAATTAAAAAAACTAAAAAATCTATTAAAATACAAAAGGCCCATATAAAAAATGTATCTTTACGAAAGGAACGAGTTCATTTATTACAAAAGTTGGATACATATTGCTCTGCTTTGGCTGAAGTTACAGAAAAATATGAATTGGACATTCTAAGTCTAAATGAAGAAATTCTAATATTAAAAAAATCCCTAGAGAATGCTACTATGCAGTATGAGCTGTCACAAAAACAGATTGATGAGCAGGTACATGCAGCTGATGAGCTGCTAGCCTTAGGTACCTATAACTTGGCTCGCTTCGAGTCATTAACTAGTAAGTGTCAATGCAACCACAAGGTACCTATGGCTATTAACGATAGCGACAGTATACTGCTCCCTGATAATTTGGGCACTTGTCCGGAGCAGTGTACTGCAAATGCGGTTGTAGATTCTTCATGCTTGAGCGATAATCTCTCAACTAACCCTAAAAAACAAACTATTATTGTTTCTGATAAGTTGGGCAGAGATTTTGGCTCATGTATTAGCCGTTACTTGCAACATTCAGTGACAAACAAATGTTCCCCGGGGGCTAATCTTGATTATTTAATCAATAGTTTAAATGAAGAGAATTTGAACTCTGCTTCAAATGTTATTATTTTGTTTGGGGACAGTTTAAGGGTAAAAAAACACCAAATATTGAAATGTATTGATAAATTACTAGACCTACATAAGAAAACAAAATGTAAATTTTATATGTGTGCCTTGCCTTACTCTCGGTCACTGAATGGAAAGCAAAACCAGCGTATACATGACTTAAATTTACTAATGTATAATGTGACATACCGTCATAGCGACGCAATATTTTACTTTGATACAAATAAGTTTATTTGTAATTTTAAACTGACCGGCGAGAGTATGTATCTCCCGAAGAGATGTAAGCTACTTATAGCTTCCCTTTTAGCACATAATATTAATGATACAGTTACAAATGTTGTAACTAAGTCTATTGACTACTTTACAAACTGTACTTCTAGTACTAATATTTCTGTTTTTGACTCAAGTACTTTAAGTACTAATATTTCTGTTGTTGAAACAAGTAATAGTAAGCCTATTACTTGTTTAAACTAGATACTAAGACAACGGAGAGGCTCTGCAAACTGAACATTGTACATCAAAATATACAGAGCCTATCCGGCAGTATGGTGAATTTGGACTCAAATAAAAATAATACTTGTAAAAAATTTAAACTAAGCAGTAAGACAACAGATAAGCAATGTAAAATTAATCTTGTACACCAAAATATACAGGGCTTATCTGGCAAAGAACATGAGATTGAGCTTTTTATTAAAAAATTTGATATTGAAATCTTATGCTTCACTGAGCATTGGCTCAATACTCATCAGTTAATTGTACACATAAATAATTATTCACTGTCAAGTGCGTTCTCAAGAAAGACTGCTATACGCGGGGGATCATTGATAGTAACGCGAAATAACATTAATTACAAAGAGCGAAAAGACATTGTTAGCCTTTCTATAGAACGCATTATTGAGCTGTCTTGTGTTGAGCTGGACCAATACATTATAGTTTGTGTGTACCGACCGCCCTCAGGCGACTTTGTTCTTTTTGAGGAGGTTATGGAGGATGCCCTAAGGCGGCTATGTAGGTCATCAAAAAAAATAGTGGTCTGTGGAGACTTTAATATTGATATTTTGCTTCACACTCTTTCTACTGGTAGGCTGCTTAACTTATTTAAAAGCTTTAATCTAGAGAATATTTTTATTGAACCTACAAGAATAACTGCAAACTCAGCTACTTGTATTGACAACATTTTTTGTGATTGTAACATTATCGAAAAATCTATTATCACTTATCTCAGATCTGATCATTGCGGTCAAATGATATCTATTCCAGGCAGTGAACAGAATTTAACAAAAGTAATAAAATACAGGCCAGTTACCACTAAAAAAGTAAAGCATTTTAAACAAAACATCTCAGCTGGATTGCCGACGCTTGACCTTGCACAGGATGATCCGGATGAAATTTATACAAAGTTTTTTGATTTGTTAAGCTCACAATATAACTCTATCTTTAAGGTGATGGAGAAAAGACTGTTTAAAGATCTTAAGTTTAGTGACTGGGCAACTGCCGGCATCTATAAAAGTAGAAATAAGCTGTTTGACTTGTATGCAGAAAAAAAATATAATTATTCCCCCGCGTTTATTGAATATGTAAGAAATTATTCTAAATTGTTTAAAAATGTGTGCATACAAGCAAAGTCACTTCACATAAAACAAAAAATTGTCAATTCTGATAATAAAATTAAAACAACATGGGACATCATCGGCGATGAAATGAGTAACCATAAGGTGCATAATAATAATAAATTGGAGCTTAAAATTGATAATCATGTAATTAACTCCGATATAGAAGTTGTAAATACATTTGAGAACTTTTTCAAAAATATTCCAATTACCACAACCAGTTCTCTAAATTCCTCGCCGGCAGAAGCCTATCGTCTTCTAAGAAGCAATGTCTCTGAGTGCAATAAGTTATTTAAGTTTGAACACGTTACCCCATATGACATAGTCAAAACATTTAAATCTTTACAAAATAAGAAAACAGCAGATCTATGGGGGATATCAGTTAAAATAATTCATAATGTAATTGATATTATTGCGCCGTATCTTGCTTTAATTTTTAATAAATCAGTAGATTCTGGATCTTTTCCAGATCTTATGAAATGTAGTAAGCTAATACCGCTTTTTAAATCGGGCAGCAAAAGTGACCCGAATAACTACAGGCCAATTTCAATTTTGCCAACTCTTAGCAAGATATTCGAAAAAATAATGCTCAACCAACTGCTTTTACACTTTAATTTAAATAAACTCCTACACACTGAGCAGTATGGTTTTACAAAGGGTCGATCAACAACCGATGCAGCCGCAAGGCTATTACAACACATATTCGATGCGTGGGAGAACTCACAGAATGCCATTGGTATTTTCTGTGATTTGTCAAAGGCATTCGACTGCGTTGATCACGAGACTCTTTTGCTTAAACTGAGCCACTATGGCATTAAAGATTTTGCACTTAGTCTCATTGCGTCTTATCTCAGCAACCGAGTCCAAAGAGTATGTGTCAATGATGTAAAATCATCCGGATCAGCCTCAGTAATGGGTGTACCCCAGGGTTCTATTCTAGGTCCATTCATGTTTTTGGTCTACATAAATGATTTACCACATTTTGTCCAAAATACTTGCGATATTGTACTATTTGCTGATGATACGTCCTTAATTTTTAAAGTCGATAGGATGAAAGACAATTTTGACGATGTAAATAATGCATTATCTCAAGTTTCTGAATGGTTTACGGCAAATAATCTCCTTTTAAATGCTAAAAAAACAAAGTGTGTTGAGTTTTTATTACCTAACACGAGAACTGTCAGTAAAAATTTAAAGATAAATAATGAACCTTTGAAAACTGAGGACTCCACAGTGTTTTTGGGGTTAACCCTGGATTCAAAGCTACAATGGGGCACCCATATAGCAACGCTTGCTGGCAAACTTAGCTCTGCTGCTTACGCTGTTAGGAAGATTCGACAGTTGACTGACATAGAAACTGCAAAAATTGTTTATTTTGCATATTTCCATAGTATTATGTCATACGGAATCTTACTATGGGGTAAGGCAGCCGATATTGGAAAAATTTTTGTTTTGCAGAAGAGGGCAATCCGCGCAATCTATAATTTGAGGCCGCGGGATTCCCTTCGAGAAAGATTTAAAGAGATAGGCATTCTTACAGTAGCTTCACAATATATTTATAACAACATAATATTTGTCAGACAAAACATTTTGAGTTACAAAAAAAAGAATGATTTGTCCGATAGACCAAGTAGAAATCCAAATAGGCTCATGTTTCCTGGGCTGCGCCTCAAGAGGGTCCAAAAGACATTTGTGAGAATGGGCGTGACGTTTTACAATAAAATTCCACAGTCAATCTTAGACTTGCCTCTACACAAGTTTAAGAAATCAATTAAATCTACTCTCATGAAAAAAGCATATTATACAATTGAAGACTATGTAAATGATAAAAAAGCGTGGATATAATTCGCTCCAGTGATTCATAAGACAGTAATAACTATCCTGTGTTCAATAACAATTGTAAATTTTTTATTTTTTTTGAAAAGAGCAACCGCCGAGTTTCTTGCTGGCTCTTCTCGGCAGGAAAGGCATTCCGAACCAGTGGTAGATTCATTGACGATTCAAAAGTGCTTGTAAAAGTTTATTTGAATAAAAAATATTTCTATTTCTATTCTATTCTATTCTATGTACTTTCTTTTAAGTATGCATAATGCATATGCCATATAGTGACGGACAACTACGGAACCCCACACTGTGCGCAATTGCTTTCGCAATTATAATATTAGCTGTCCTTACTCTGTGATATTACCAAGCATAATAACGATTTACTTACACGAGTGGAAAATTTGAATCACAAAGAAACTTACCTTATATAGGTCACTGATAATAATCTTTCTTTTATTAAGTAGGTATAATTTCTATGTATAGGTGGCTGCGTGCTCGCTAACACGCATTTTAGATTATAAGCGGCGGAATCGTTAGCTAAGCGAATGGAAACTTAATTTGAATATTTAACGAGACTTTAATCTTAATTCATTTCTATTTTAACTTAAAGCCCTTCAATGACAAAAGGAAGGGTTATAATTGTAGCACCTATGTCAGCCTTCAAGTCCTCAACTAAAACTATGCAAAAAATCACGTATATTTGTTGTTCCGTTGCTGCGTGATTGAAGGACAAACCAACAAACATGTACGTACGCTTTTATAATATTAGTAGGATTTTTTGCGCGGTTTACTTTTGTTATAGTTAAAATATTATAATAAAGTTATAGCTAAAATAATAAATAATAATAATAGGATTAATCCTTACTAATATTCTTACTTTAATATTATAAATGCGAAAGTTTGGTTGTTTGTTGATTTGTCCTTCAATCACTCTCAAATTCAAAATTCAAATCATTTATTCATACAAAAATATCATTTCATATACAAATGGATTATGCCAACAGCTAAGCTAAAATCGTTAGATTTTGTGTTTTAGCTGCTGGACCTCTTCGTGATCGAAGATTCAGTTTTGATATTTTACAAATTTGATATCATGCTTCATAAAACAGATTGAAATTCATAGATACATATTAGAAAAAAATAAAATTTTGAAAATTAAAAAAATATCAATAAAGTACATACTTAAATTAATCTTAGGGTACATTATTAAAACATAAATACAAAAAATGAAATTGAAATTTATACTAATTTAAAACTACTCAATATGCTTACGACTCTGCATCAGAGCTATGGATCTGATTTTTTGCTTTTACTTGAGGACCTGGAGAGTGACATAGGCTACTTTTTAACCCGGAAAGTTAAAGAGTTCTCGCGAGATTTTAAAAACTAAATCCACACGGACGAAGTCGCGGGCATCATCTAGTTAATAATAAATAATTGGTACAAAGTTAAGTATATTAGATGTAAAATTCGAGGCTATGTTGAACGGTTCCTCAAGGCGCCAATATCACGTGAGCCTATATAGAAGTGCTGGTCGACTGTGTAAAAGCTGTATAAATCATTCCTACTGTCTCAATTGTGGTGATTGAGACAGTAATATTGATTCTATTTAGCTTACATAATAATTGATCTAGCCCTTTTGCAGCAAAAACTCAATTCCCTATGCCAGCAACGAAAATTTTAATATCCTATCAAATCCAAAAAAAAAATAGGAAGGTCTATGTTCTCCTCTCTCCTCCAAATAAGCGAAAAGCTTGTGCTAGGAGTGAGTACGACAATAGTGCAATGGGTGGGGCTCGAACCTGCAATCTTTCAGTTTTTAGTCCGTGGACTATTCGAGGCTTAAAATATATAAAACACTAGCTGCTGCCCGCGACTTCGTTCGCGTGGAATTAGTTTTCAAAATCCCGCGGGAACTATAATTTTTTTCGGGATAAAAAGTAGCCTATGTATTCATCCAAGGTATAATCTATCCTTATTTTAAAGTTTGGCCAAATCAGTCCAGCACTTTTTGAGCCAATTCGTTACAAGCATACTTACATACAAATCTTTCCTGTTTATAATATTACTAGCTTTTGCTCGCGGCTTCGCTCACGTTAAATTCGATTTTTTAAACCCCTATTTTACCCCCGTAGGGGTTGAATTTTCAAAAATCCTTTCTTAGCGGATGCCTACGTCATAATAGCTGTCTGGATGCCAAATTTCAGCCCGATCCGTCCAGTGGTTAGGGCTGTGCGTTGATAGATCAGTCAGTCAGTCAGTCAGTCAGTCAGTCAGTCAGTCAGTCAGTCAGTCAGTCAATCAGTCACCTTTGCCTTTTATATATTTAGACTAGCGGCCCGCTCCGGCTTCGCACGGGTATAAAATATATAGCCTATGTTATTCACTGTTAATGGATGTTATTATACATATAAACCTTTCTCTTCAATCACTCTATCTATTAAAAAAAGCCGCATCAAAATCCGTTGCGTAGTTTTAAAGATTTAAGCATACCTACATAGGGACAGAGAAAGCGACTTTGTTTTATAGTACGTAGTGATGATAGTGAAGTATGGAATATTGGTGGTAGGACCTCAGAGGTGATAGCGATCGTCGCAATGCACTGTAGCAATCATTTTTAGACAATCCCACAGCCGTTGATTGGCCGTTGCTCGTGGTAGCGACGGTTGGCTAGAAGCTGCGGACCGGCGCGCTAGGTTCCAGCAGCGGGGTCATTGAACTAACCGGTCTGACGTGTGATGGGCGCCTTTTTTTGTGTATAATATTATATATCTCAAGCCGTTTTAATTAATTTGACTCATATATACCTACGCAGTTAGACTAGCTTTTGCCCGCAACTTCGGGAGTTAGGTTTTTAAAATCGCTCAGCAGGGTGAAATTGGGTGGGAGACAAAAAATTTATCCCCGATTTTATCCTCTGACTGCATCCTGACAAGAGACACAGTTATCTTCTACCTGTGCTAAAGCATAGCGACAGGGGAAGGGAGAAGTATATTCCTATAAGTATACACGGTGCTATTTTGTTCCCCGTAAACCCTGAAGGAGGTGAATGTGCTCATGAAACTGAACAACTTTCCCCAGGGAACATAGATCAAAATATGAAAAAAAAAAATTGGACCCTCCATACAAAATTGACAATTAGCTGATTGATTTACTATGGGAAGTCCAAATTTTTTTTTTTCATATTTCGACCTATGTTCCTTGGGGAAAGTTGTTCAGTTTCATGAGCACATTCACCTCCTTCAGGGTTTACGGGGAATAAAATAAAACCGTGTATATCCACTGTGGATATTATTTGATTTCCACCGTTTTACCCATGCAAAACTTTCTACACGCCATCGTGCTGGAACGCTATACGTCTTTACTCTTTGATGGTAGGGTGGTAATTAGCCACATAGGTAACGTATCTTTCAACAGATAAAAAAATTCACACACTCTAACCTCCTTTTTGAAGTCGACCAAATATAAGTTAGCTAGTTAACACGGTCTGAATCTCAAAGGTCTGAATTTATTCTATTGTATAATTTTTCTCACGCGACCGCTTTGGGCTCTGACTCCTTGAGAACTATTTCTACCTTGTCTCTAGGTGTCAACTTTCATAATTTTAGCATCTACAGAACATACCTCGAGTTTATAATTTATTATAATAGTTTCGACGACCTCCCTAGCGCAGTGGTGAGCGCTGTGGTCTTATAACTGGGAGGCCTGGGGTTCGATTCCGACGGGGCAATTTACTAATTTATAGTTTCTAAATTCTCTCTCTCTGGTCTGATCTGGTGGTTGGCCGTGACGTTTGATATCTCGGCAAGTTGGTAGTGTCAAGGGTTCAAAATGGCGTCGCGTTTGACGAAATTCCTCACTAGGCAAGGTGGCACGAGTCACGACCCAAAGGCGACCATATTTAAACGAATACGCTATAGCTAGGTACATTTGTTCAAAAAAAAAAAACGTAGGCAATAACTTAATTAAAAGAAACCAATGTCAAAATATGTAAATATGTTAGCACACACCCGCCAATTATGTGGTAAGTAGTGCGTAGTACTCTTCAACTGTATAACTTTATGTAGGTATATGGTCGAAGGTAGTTAACTTTGTCATAGTTACTTAACTAGCGGTACCGAAACGGTCGATTGCGTAGGCGCCATCGTTCACCGTCCCTCGCTGCCTTCGCAGCCCGATCATTGATTCAAACCAATATGAGTAAGTTTACTTAAATACTTACATGGGTTACTTTTTAAGCTATTGCATAGCTTCTTTCGCGGGCCTTGAGCGTGGAGACCGAATCCAGAAATTCCGTAACGAAAATAACCTGACACGGGACTCCTCTCACCGCTAGATGGCGTTGATAAAAAATGCTATGCAATAGCTTTACCGCGGCAGTCCCCGAGTGCCACACGTCTTTTTTCCATTTATTCCACATTTCCACAAATAATATGTGTACCTAATATGTGCATAGTTTATTTTTATTAGCCCCTGACGAAAAAACGACGAGGTGTTATAAGTTTGACGTGTCTGTGTGTGTATGTGTCTGTCTGTAACATCATAACAGCCGAACGGATGAACCGATTTTGATTTTGTTTTTTTTTTTTCGTTTAAAACGTCAATTAGTCGGGAGTGTTCTTAGCTAGGTTTGATGAAAATCGGTCCAAGATGGCCGCCGCCACAAAATGGCGGATTACATGTTTTTTCATAACTCCCTCAATATGGGTATCAAATGCTTTCATTTGATACCCATATTGAGGGAATGCAAGGCAGTTTCTAATACTTCTGTCATTAAAACGTTAACACAATCGCAACACTTTAAATCCAACAAAAAATTAAAATACGCTACTGAGATCAGTGTTGGCATTAATCGATTAATTTTTTAATCAATTAATTAATTTGATTAATTTTAATCAGATTAAATTAATCATGATTAAAATAATCATGATTAAAAAAGTAATCTTAATCATGATTAATGAATTTAATCATTAATCATTAATCATTAATCATTAATTGATTAACTTTTTTAACTTGATTAACTTGATTATAAACTAATACATCCATCAATGTTTTTACTATATATTTATAGCTACTCGTGCTGATTCGCTGACTGACTCGCTCACTGTCTGACCTCTCCTGTAAAATTTTGTTTGGAAAAAATTTTTTTCACTCATGGTTTCGTATGGAGGACAAAACTACATTTGGAGCACAAATATGGAGAGAGCTGATGATTGAGGATTTCGGAGACGGGTGAGGAGCACGACCAGGGTATCGAAGATAGGTGGGAGGTGTTTAAACAAATGTCACTTGAAACTTCATCCAATTAGCAGAACGCCGAAAAAAACCTCCAAAATGACGGATTCAAGATGGCGGCCATACAAATTTCATCGGTGTCTATCTCGGAGACTATAATAGCTGGAAGAGTGTTTTCTTGGAAAAAGATGATCAGGACCCGAAGGTCTACTTGATGAATAAAAAAAAATTCAAAATGGTGGATTCAAGATGGCTGCCATACAAATTGTGGCAGCCGAGAGAAGCCAGCGAGCGCGCGCAGCGTGGCGCGGCTGGTGTGCCTCGCCACGCGCGCGCGCGCCCCGCCTACGGGACGTCGCGCGTCGGCCGCTCGAACCATTTTACATCGATGGCTCGAACAAATCGCTACGAATTGTTATTGCAAGCATAGACTACGTCATGGAGCTCTAGGTCCTGGCTCTTCAATCCTGATGCTGCAGGGTAGAGCCTATCTAAACTGTGAGGATTTAGAGACTGTCAGTTTAGAATTGATATTGTTGGTCTTAATAATCTTTACTTCCTTATCCTAAGTAATCCTTACTAATATTTTAAATTCGAACGTGTGTTTGTTTGTTGGTTTATCCTTCAATCACGTAGGTAGCAACGGTACAATAGACTGGCGTGATTTTTGCAAGGGTATTGTTGAGGACCGGGAGAGTGACATAGGCTACTTTTTATCCCGGAAAAACAAAGAGTTCCCGCGAGATTTTAAAAACTAAATCCACGCGGACGAAGTCGCGGGCATCAGCTAGTCACACTAATATTTGTAGGAACGCGAGCATCACCAATCATCAGAAGTGAAACGGAAGAAGCGCCATCTAGTGACGGTAGTCTTGTAACGTTACAAGACTACCGTCATGAAACGTTACAAGACTACCGTCACTAGATGGCGCTTTGAACAATAATCACTCTAATCTTACTCTCCTACATATTATAATGCGCGATGCTATATTTTATTTTTTATACTATTTTTACTATTTTTTTCTTTGTGTTTTTTTTTATTCGATGACCCCTTGACTGCGATCTCACCTGATGGTAAGTCACGATGCAGTCTAAGATGGTAGCGGACTAAATTGGAAGGGGTATAGCAGTATCAGTTGAAGTACTTAGTACTTCAATATAACCAGTATCATTTTATTATCTACTAGACGATGCCCGCGACTTTGTCCGCGTGGATCAAGGTTTTTCAATTCCCATGGGAACTCTGTGATTTTCCGGGATAAAATGGAGCCTATGTTTTATTTCTGGGTATGAGCTATCTCCATGCCAAATTTCAGCGAAATCGGTTCATTCGTTGCGGCGTGAAGAAGTAATAAACACACACACACACACACACACACGCACACACACACACACACTCACACACACACACACACACACACACACACACAAACTAACAAACACACAAACTTTCGGCTTTATAATATGTAGGAGAGTAGGATTAGAGTGATTATTGTTCAAAGCGCCATCTAGTGACGGTAGTCTTATAACGTTTCATGACGGTAGTCTTGTAACGTTACAAGACTACCGTCCCTAGATGGCGCTTCTTCCGTTTCACTAGTTAATAGATAGTTAATCAAAAATAATTAATCAGATTAACGATTAATGATTATGATTAATTAATCGTTAGTAAAATTTTTGATTAATGATTAATTAATCATTAATCAAATTTTTGATTATGATTAATTAATCATAATCATTAATCGTTAATCAGATTAACTTTGGGCCAACACTGACTGAGATCGCCTGTATGAAAAAAAAGTAACTAGATAATACATGGGTACATTCAGATAAGTCGGATACATTAAAATTATTTTCATTTCAACCAACTGAGACAGTATTAAGCATTAAGTATTGAGTGCACTCTATCTGCAACTCTTCTGGCGTAGAATTATTAACTTACTTTAGAAGAGGAGACAAAGTAGGAATAAAATGATAATTAACTTACTTCGTCGTATGCGTTTTCGCGACGTGAATGTTTTATAATTTTGTATTTTGCATAATAAACTTTAATTTAATTGCGAGTTGGGATTCAGCATCGGATTTATTTACGTGATATAATACGTAGGTACGTCGTACATAGATAGATATGTATTATGTGTTCTCTACATCGTCACTAGTCACTACTAGGGTTGCCAGATTTTTTTTCAGCCTATAAGTAACAAATGGTTAAATGGGCAAAAAAATACGGGATTTCAGTTTTTTACCCGGGACAAATGAAAAACAAAATTATCTAGTGTCATTTTTTATTATCTTTTATATTTTTCCGAGGATCGAGTCAGTTTTAACATTGTCATGCTGACACTAACACTGTCATTGGTCGATGCGGGCTGCGAGTGCAAGTTGGTAGCGAGAAGAGTACCTACGTTTTACGAACGTTGGGTGTTTGAATACTTAGATCGATTTCATAATGTAAAAACGACGTACGGCTCAAATACGGGACAGAGTCAGTCCCGCCGGGACATTTTAAACTATGCCTAAAATACGGGATGTCCCGGGAAATACGGGACGTCTGGCAACGCTAGTCACTACCCTACTGAATTGAGTATTTGACTGAATGTCAAAATGTAGATATTCATTAATTAAAATCGAAAATGTAATATGTAAGAACACAGACTAGAGAAGAAGTACTTCTCTAATCTGTGTGTAAGAATAAAATTTTTAAAAACAGAAAAAAAATCGACCAAAAACAAACAGTTATAAGTTGTTTTACCGCGACTGTATCCGTCTCTTTCTAAAACGAAATTTTGTATCGAGAGTGTGTGGAGCTACTGAAACGTGACGTCATGTTGCAATAGCGCTCTCTTTTTCTAATAGGAAACTTAAAAGCTAATTAATTTAAAAAATGAAAGAAAAAAATTGTCCAAATCAGGAAAAGACCGATGAAATATTCCAAGGCGAGTCGAAATCATGTACCTACTGAATCCTTGGTTTCAGTTTTCGGTACACCCTGTAGTATTTTTAATCTAAATATATAAAAGGCAAAGGTGACTGACTGACTGACTGACTGACTGACTGACTGATCTATCAACGCACAGCTCTAACCACTGGACCGATCGAGCTGAAATTTGGCATACAGGTAGCTGTTAGGACGTAGACATCCGCTAAGAAAGGATTTTGGAAAATTTCAACCCCAACAGGGTTAAATAGGGGGTTAAAAAATCGAACCTAACGTGAGAGAAGCCGCGGGTTAAAGCTAGTAAATAATAATCTATGCACAAGCCAGTTGTACCAAAATAGAGGCAACGTCTTTTCAAGTGTTTAGCGGTACTCGGTAGGTCCAAAAAATCTGGGTCACATGAACATTTTCGTACCAGCTTGCGCTTCTTAGTTCAGGCTGTAGAAACTTTGCGCAATTTGTTAGCGTTAACTTTGTAGAAATAAATAATCTTATTCTTATATTATAGCCTCTAAAGTTTATAGTTTGTCTTCTACTATATCAAGGTGCAACTGTCATTAAATCATTATGCTGGCACATTAAATATTAACTGTAGGTACCCTCATTATTTAGTTTGGGTTATTGGGTACAAGCGGCTACGGGTCGACGTGTTTTTTGGCATGGGTATAGTTGAGGACCTGGAGAGTGACGTAAGCTACCTCTTATCCCGGAAAACAGGGTTCCCGCGGGACTTTAATCAAACCCCACGCGGACGAAGTTGCGGATAAAAACTAGTGTTAGCGATATATTGAAATAGTAAAGATTAATGTAGGTATTGAAGGTGGTTTGATAAAATTAGTAGTAGGTAGTTTGACTTTGTTGACGACGTAGGCGCCGGTCTGGTGCCACGCCGTTAGTATAAATACAGCGCTTTAGACGTTATTAATTCAGTCTCTTCCAGAGACTCATACGGCTATTGGATGCTCCCGCGTCTAGGTCGTTGTATTTGATTGACGGGTGGTGATAGCAATCACGCCCTAATCGAATATATATTACCCGTAGGTTTAGATGAGTGTATTTGATTAAATACCTACTTAGATATGTTTGATAGTTACCCTCACGTTCAGATGGTGGTTTGTCTGACGTGTTGTGGTTAAGTAGATTAGATGTGAGGACAGGGGCCGTTATAAGGGGCGGTTGGAGACGGCTTTAGGTAGGGTTTTAGCGTTTTTTTTCTTTGTAGTTGATATCAGAAGTGGGATGGCCGCGTTCACAGTTCAATTATTATTGCCCACATTAAATTTTTGTCAGTTTAAAATCAGTCAAATTAAAACGTGAAATTGCTTATTTGGATCATTAGATAAGGTCAGGTTAGACCGAGCAGTGATAAGAAAGAGGGTTGATGGGGAATGTTGCATCATGGACATTAACATCTTATGTTGCATAGTTAAAGTAATGAATAAATGAGTTTGAATGAAGAACGTCACATTGGATTGCGAGCGCCTGAGCTTGAGAACGAACACTTAAGTGGGCTAAATGTTCTTTAAGTGCAAGTGGTTTTCAATATGACACATCTGTCTCCTAAGTTTGGCAAGTTCCCTTAGGTGGGATGGTCATGTTGAATGAGTTCCGGGGTCGCATGATGGACAGTTTTCACCAACTTTCAACGATGACACATCTGTCTCCTAAGTTTGGCTAGTTCCCTTAGGTGGGATGGTCATGTTGATTGAATTCTGGGGTCGCATGATGAAATATTCCGATGAGTGTAGAATGATTGATGAGACTCGTGGTGTGCCCGGGGCGGTCACCGTGTAGGATGACCGTGTTAGCGATATATTGAAATAGTAAAGATTAATGTAGGTATTGAAGGTGGTTTGATAAAATTAGTAGTAGGTAGTTTGACTTTGTTGACGACGTAGGCGCCGGTCTGGTGCCACGCCGTTAGTATAAATACAGCGCTTTAGACGTTATTAATTCAGTCTCTTCCAGAGACTCATACGGCTATTGGATGCTCCCGCGTCTAGGTCGTTGTATTTGATTGACGGGTGGTGATAGCAATCACGCCCTAATCGAATATATATTACCCGTAGGTTTAGATGAGTGTATTTGATTAAATACCTACTTAGATATGTTTGATAGTTACCCTCACGTTCAGATGGTGGTTTGTCTGACGTGTTGTGGTTAAGTAGATTAGATGTGAGGACAGGGGCCGTTATAAGGGGCGGTTGGAGACGGCTTTAGGTAGGGTTTTAGCGTTTTTTTTCTTTGTAGTTGATACTAGTAAATCTAAATATATGAAAAGATTTAAAAGAAAAGGTGGGTGATTAAATTACTGACTGACTGACTGACTGATCTATCAACGCGCAGCTCAAATCACTGAACAGATCAGGTTAAAAATTTGGCAAATTGGATAGCTATTATGACGTAGGCATCCACTAAGAAAGGATTTTTTAAAAATTCAACCCCTATTATATTCACATTTTTAAATCATATTTTTTTGTGAATCGTTGGATATTGATCTATAGTGTTATATATTTTTGGAATCTATTCATCTTTTTCTAGATGATGATTATATATACCTATACTTAATCTTATTTTCGAAATCTTTTTTTCAACTCTAGTCTTTAATGCGGGACCATGGTCACCCAATCAATTTTTTTTGTATTTTTACTAGCCTATGTCATCCGGAATAAGCTAAGTATTCTAACGATACCTCATTCATCAAAATCGGTTCAGGCGTATAGAAGTTATGGTGGAATATAGAAACTCATGAACCCTGAAAACAATACTCCTTTTTTTTCAGGCAGTCGTATAATAAAAAAAAAAGAATACGTATTTAGTATGATCGCAGTGGAATAAAAGGAACATGTAATTTATGTACCTACAACATTTCTTGTAGGTGTAGTTACGTTCGTTCACGAGGTTAACTAAAATATTCATTTGGCCCGTTCGCGTCCGCTAAAAATGGACATTATTATTATTAAAACAACTCCATTTGCATTTTAAAAGGAAGATCATGTCGAATAGTATTCATTCATCTTAGCTAATGCGTGGGTATCGGAGATTAACATACATTACGTAGAAAGCAATCGAGGTCAAGGTTTCCTTTGTCATTTATGATAAGTTTATGATGTAAGCGTGGGTAAATACAACACGAAAAATCAACAAAAATCAATACATATAAGTACACTGGCTGTTGCGCACGACTTCGTCCGCGTCAATTTAAAGAATATATTTTAAATATGTATAATTTTCCCCGTTTTTGCAAAATTTTTCACTGATGCTTCGCTCCTTAATGTTATATGGTCGCAGCTTAATGTTATATGGCCTAAAGCCTTCCTCGATAAATGGACTAGCCAACACAAAAAGAATTTTTCAATTCGAATCAGTAGTTCCTGAGATTAGCGCGTTCAAACAAACAAACTCTTCCGCTTTATATATTAGTATAGATTTAATTTTACATAGATACTTTAAAAGCCTCAATAGCCCAAAAGTTGAAGGTGGGAACTGAAAACTGAAAGGTCGCAGCTTCGAACCGCACTATAGTCGTACCCACTCCTAGCACAAGCTTTACGCTTATTTGAAGGGGATAGAAGGATATTAGTCAACTTTAGCTTGGCTAATATTCTTTAAAAAAAAATAGGTACCTACCTAGGGCTGGACAAGTGGAAATCACGGGCAAAAACTAGTTAAATATAAATTAATTCATATTTCAGATAACGAGTGAAATCGAACGAAAGGATAAAATTTTCATGATTTCGAAAGTTCCATTATTTAGAAGTCATATTAAATTAATATTACTGCAATTTTCTTACATGCCAACTGAATTTAATCTCGAATTCTTTGTTCGTAGGTACTTTGCGCCGATGTGTTCGTAAGTATTTTGAAATTTAAAATTTATTTTTGGCAAATTTTCAATACAAAAACTGTCAGAACGCCCAAATTATTCCTGGGTTAAACGTCACTCAACGTTGGGGAAATCGGATACCGACATACCGACAAACATAGTTTAATTAGTTAACTTTGATTTTTCACTTGCCAGCGCGGTTAGCAGGTTCTATGCGCTGTGCGTAGCGCGTCACTTGTCCTTTAAGTTACACTTAACCACTTCTTTACTTTTAAAGATATCTAAGGAAAACTAAATTCTCCTTACTCCTACTTATTATTTTTTTTTTAAATCAACTCCTACTTTAAAAAAATAATCAATACATTCAAATCAATGAAAAATTCCTAAATAAATGCAATACCAAGGAATTTATACCTAATGGAGGTCAATTAACACAAATTTGAATATTATGGTGACATCTGAATGTAAACTACGTAACGATCACGCAAGCGTGCCCTTTGCCCTTATCAGTTTTTTCCCAGTAGTAAATTACTTAATTATAATAATAATAATTTATGACTTTAAATGCCGATTTCACCAATGTCTAGCGACGTTTAACGAAGGGATTGGGCGTTTGACAGATTTTGTATTGAAAACCTGCTAAAATATCTGCGCTGGGAAGACTTATTAACGGACTTCAAAAAAGGAGGAGGTTTTCCATTCGTCGGAATCGTTTTTGTTTTATTTTATATCTATGTTCCCCGATTACTCGAAGACTTCTGGACCGATTGGGATTTTTTTTTCGTTTGAAAGCGTATACTTCTCAGGTGGTCCCATAGTCATCATGTCAGGATCTGATGATGGGATCCTAGAGAAATCGAGGGAACTCTTCAAATTCTATAGGCACAATTCATAAACTTTGTAGTGCCGTTTGAAGTCAGTTTTTAACCGACTTCCAAAATGGAGGAGGTTATCAATTCGGCCGGTATCTTTTTTTTTGTAAAAAGAATTTTTATGTTTATATTATTTTACGTTTCATTAAGCTTTGTGAATCATACTCTATTTTTTCAACCGACAAAAAAAAGAGCACCTGCTCTTTTTATTAAGTAATCGCTTTTTTTGACGTTTTTAGGAAGCACCCATTACAATTTATCTTTTGTGAACGTGTCGTGTTAATTAATAGTCGGGTTTTTAGTTTTTTTTTTACATTATCTTTTATCCTCAATTCCCGTGTCAATTCATTTCATTGCGACATTTACAATATCCACTGCGATAATATTTCTCTTATGACTGTATCTGCAGGAAGTACAATGGCTGAAGTTCTGTCAGAACAAATCATTATTATCTACATATTATCTCCATGCGTTTGCAAACATTATTAAACTTTTTATGCTCATAAAAGTAGGAAAACAAAAAGGATTATAATAATATATGGACATGGATTGTCAACTCTCACCGGAAACAAAATGGGAAGAAACATTGGCATATCGGACTTTTTCCTCACTACTTCCGATCCGAATCTAGAATGAATGCTCGTTTCTAATAGTATAGCCGTTGTAGATGAGTATATAAAATTCGGATCTAGAACAGCCCTAATAAATAAATAAATAAATGAATAAATAAATAAAAATTTATTCAGCTCACACAAATAAAAAGATACAAAATTTGGCCAGTATCTTTTTTTTATTACTAGGTTGGTCATCTTGTTGTATCTATACAAATAAAATAAAGAAAGAAGTTGTTATAGATTTCGCTATACATACAAATCTCCCAAAATGTAAAGTAATTCAGTCAGGGGCCCAAGTCTGCTATTGCAATTGTAGTTTTATTGTCTATCAATGACATGACAATTGTTATTTTTAGCAATTGTCATGTCATTGATAGACAATTGAACCCCTGGGCCCCAAGTCAAATTGCTAAAAGTAGCAATTGGGATGTCATTGATAGACAATTGAACTACAATTGCAATAGCATTGCAATAGTAGACTTGGGCCCCAGTTCTGACCTCAGTACTTCTAATTTTCTAGGTTCGATCAGAATCTGACTTGCTAAACGGATTGCGATTGTCATCGTCAATTTCGTGTTGAACCAAGGAGAGCGATCGCCGAATATCTCGAAGGGGCGAGAGATCAATACCCCAATATTAATTGAAGCCACAAATGGGCAAACAGAGCGATATCGCATCTGAGTCGGTAATGATTAATTGATTGCATTTGCATCTTACGAGCGATGAAACCGGTAATATTTGACCTATTGATAAGATGTATCCAAATTGATAAATAATATAAATCGGTCCCACATAAAAAGACATGAAGACTTTTGTGACGCGTGCTTTATCTTTCTTCCTCTGATAAATAATAATAATACGAATAAATACGATTAGTATCCTATATTAATATTATAAATGCGAAAGTTTGTATGTTTGTTACTCAATCACGTCGCAACGACTGAACCAATTTGGCTGGGCATAGAAATATATTATAGTCTGGAATAGCACATAGGCTACTTTTTATCCCGGGAAATAAGAGAGTTCCTGCGGGAATAAAAAACCTTAATCCACGCGAACGAAGTCGCGGGAATCATCTAATATTACTATAAAAAAATTGCAATCGGATCGGATCGATATGCGTTGGTATCCCAAGGTGCTAGACACCGGGGCAGCGCAGCGTTGGTAGATCCGCCATCGGGTGGACGGACGACCTCAGGCGTAAGAGTTAAGAAATCCATATTCAAATTAAAAATAACCGGTCTATCGGTGCGAGTCGGACTCGTATATGAAGGGTTCCGTACAAAAAGAAAACGTTTCTAGTAGGGATGCCCCCTTTAATTTTTAATTTATTTTTATTATTCGTCGTTACAGCGGCAACAGAAATACACATTGTCTGAAATTCTCTACCTATTAAGGATCATGAGATACAGCCCGCAGACAGACGGACGGACAACGGAGGCTTAGTAATAGCGTCCCATTGGTTACTCTTCAGGTAAGGAACTCTAGAAAACTGTGTGAGTTAGAACAAGTCAATTCTGCCAAGTAGGTAGCTCTAATGTCAGAGCTTCAGCCGCTGAGCTACGTTTTCACGGCTGAGACGTGCTAAAGCCCTAAAAGACACAGCAGCACCCGCATCAGGCCAGACATGACAGTGTAGCGTAGCCACACCAAGATTCAGCCATCAAATATTCACGTGTGGAGGTAGTCGCTTTACCGCCTCCCCCGCCCCCCCACCGCCCGCGCCGCGCCCCGCCCGCGCCCGCCTTCGACCCCGTCTCAAACAACTGAATGTGCTAAAATCAATAACTGTTGTTTGACATTGGGATTATAGTAATATTGCCATTTGTTATTGTGTTATAAATAATAGGTGTACACTTTATACCTACATTGTTATAGTAACTGAAGCTTTGCTCGTTAAGGCTTTTGTTATATTATTGTAAAGCTTCACAGAGCTTTGAAGTCTCTATGGTATGTAGAGCTGGATGTTGATTCTATCGGTACGGATAGCAATATTCCCATCTTGGATACATAAAATATAATTGGAGTGTCTGTCTGTGATTTCCTAGGAATCTTTTTCAGTATTCAGTATAAATTTAGACTTATAAGATACCTCAAGCCTTTTCTGAGAAAAAGGGCCTTGACACACGGACAGACAGACGGACAACAAAGCGATAAGGAACCCTAAAAAAGCATCTAAACAATATCACGGCATATTCCCCAACAAAGAAAAATATTCAGTTACTTGAACATAGTAAATGTGCATAAGTAACTAAAAGTGCAAAAATAAGGCAAAAATACAACAAGCACTTACTAAAACTTATTATAAAAACCTTAAGTAATAATCAATATACTCATTATTATTAATGATTTTGAAGTTATTAAAAACCTTATCTACATAGTTTTTTACTTTTCTTTGTCTGTTTGTCTGACTTCAAAGTTTTAATCTTGAAACCGGCTACCCAAGTCACGAGTATCTTTACTAGAGTATTATTAATACATATTATAAACTAGAAAGTGTATTTCTTTGTTGGTTTGTTCTTCAATCATGTAGCAAGGGAATAACGGATCGACGTGGTTTTTTTATGAGTACGTACAGTTAAGAACTTGGAGAGTGACATAATATGCTATCTTTTATCAATTTTTATGTTTTATCTTGAAAAAAAAAAACAAAGTTCCCGCGAGATTTTAAAAAGCTCACGCTGGCAAAAACTAGTAATAGACGAACTACTTAACTGCAGTAATATATTTAATACCAAAATTAACTTAACTTAACCTCAAAATATTCAAATAACTTCTCAAGTTTTCAGTGCTTTTATGTGATCTTTGTACGGGATTTCAATTTTTCCTGACTCGAGAGTCGACCCGCTATCCCGCGAAAGAGGCCCAAGAAGATGGTTAGGTTAGGCTCCTCGGCCTACAGAATCCGAAGATACATGTAGACCGAGCCGGCTCGAAGCGCTAATACGTACAATCGCTGATTGTTAAACACACGCGTGTAACGCATACGGCTAGTGCGATTTAACTGTGTACAGCGCCATCTATCAAAATAACAATAAATTATTATTATCAAACGAAACCTCAGGGGCCCAAGTCTGCTATTGCAATTGTAGTTTTATTGGACATCAATGTCAACCAAATTGCTACTTTTAGCAATTTTGGTAGTCTACTAATTCAATGGCGTCACAATTGTTTTCCGATGGTTTGCCACTGACACTTTTAAGTCGGTTAAAAACATAAAATGAAAGCGTATAACGTTTTTGATAACGATAAACTCGTTTCGGCGAACGCTTTTTTAGCTAATGGCAATACCGAGGATCATTAAATTACAATCCAATTACAATCCAATTACAAGAACTTGGAACGACCATTGTGAATTTAGTAGACTACGAAATTTTGGACCAATAATAATTGAATTGTAATGGCATTGCGGTTCACTGACAATGACATGTAAAATAGCAGACTCGGGGCCCAGTACGTGGCCCGTAGTCATCTTCACAATCTTATCTAGGTATAATTATTTATATTATAAAAATCTGTATAACTCGTTTTAGAAAAATACCCCATGAAGGTGGTAAAATAGGGGATGGAAGCTTTTATGGGAAAATATTAATAACTGTTATTTCAACCTGGGAAGGCAGGTTAGGTTCTTTTTAGGGCGTAGACGTCAGTTAAGAAACTGGTTTTGAGAAAAATCACCCTAAGAGGGTGAAATGGGAGTTGGAAGGTTATATGAAACTCCTATGTTTTTGAAGTCTGAAATTAGGTTGTTAGTTTTAAATCATTTTCATGAATTTGGGTTCTTGCTGCATCAACGCATTTTAACCAATAGCGGGAGGGTACCGGCCAATCAGCGGTCATTGCGATCGATACACTGATGCAATAATTTTTAGAGAATCGACACACTCTGCCCAGTTGAGATGAAATATTTAAGAACAAACTAAGATCTGAGAAATGTAGGCATACGGATTGTAGGTGCCAGAGCAATAAAAATATTTTAAATACGCACAAAGGAAAGGCGAGGCGTGAAAAAGTTGAAACAAAAACACTCGGCTCGCTTTTCATGATAAACAGTAGTCGTTAGGCTTTTTTGTCGTTTTGTAACCGGCGGATATCAAGTCGAGACAGCCGCGACTTGCTCAGGATGAGGTTTGCGGTCTTGAACCACTCGGACGGGATGTCTTTACTGTGTATGTACCACATACCTCTTTCGATCTCCGTTCTTATATGGCTTCATAGCGGATGTCTTGATACTTCACTACCTGTAGACTGGTCTCTGTACAAATTAACAAAATTTAAGTGTCTATTTGTAATATCAAAATAACAGCTTTATACTAAATGCATATGAAAGTAAATATGGTTGTTATAACAAAAAAAAGCATTTTTAAAATTTTTAACGCCATAAATTCAGCCAATCAGAGAGCATTGCGATCGTTACGCTGATGCAATCGTTTTTAGAGCTGATTTTCCTACGGATCTCTTCATTTCGGATTTACTCGTAACCTATTACGAAGTCAAAAGGACTTTTGAATCGAATTAAACCTTATGTGCCGGCACGAGGTTTAACCCTAAATGAGGTCTCACACTGAGAGTTTGGGGAGCGGGCAACTGTAGAGAAATCCGGAGCGGTATCTATGCACAAAGCAAATATTCCGGAAGCTCTCCCCATTTCCTTCCGATTTGAAGCCGTTCGTCGATAAAACTGAAATTTCAAACAAGCGTTCCGAAACTAGCACATTGCGAACAAATTCTGGGCCCGGGAACACGTAGGAAATTTCGGAGGTGCTTGATAAAGGCCGAAAGCGTCGATATCGCACTAATATTATAGAGGCGAAAGTGTGTGTGTGCGTGTGTGTGTGTGTGTGTGTGTGTGTGTGTGTGTGTGTGTGTGTGTGCGTGTGTGTTTTAATACTTCACGCCACAACGAATGAACCGATTTGGCTGTTTAGAATGGAGATATAGAGATAGCTCATACCCAGGATTAACACATAGGCTACATTTTATCACGGAAATTAAAAAGTCCCCGAGTGAATTAGCATCGCCAGTATTATAATACATTCACTTTGCTCCACTGAATTGCACTGCAGTCCGTAAACTATCTAATTTTATTATTTAATTGAATATAAGTATGGATTTTAATTTACTAGACTTCTATGATGTACTTAGTTAATGCCTGGTAGCAACATTATCAATTCGTAATCATCCGTTCCTGAATCCCTTCTACAACAACTGAATTTTGTAGGTAGACATCAGGCTTCAGAAGTTGAAGGAAATCATGGGACTATTTCACAAGCTTCCTCTGCTGCTTAAAAATATAAGTCCAGAAATCCAGGAGAAATCGGTAGACATACTTACATAAAAAGCTACCGGTACTCGTCCTTTTTTGGAACTCGGTTAAAAACGGCCGTAAGTCCAATTTATGTAGCTGCTGTTCTACGAGCAAAATGAATTTAAGTTAAATAAGGAATTAAATTTTTTGCTGCAAAAACGCTAGATCTGTAATTCTATTAGAGCCAACGCATTTTTGTACTGTTCTTTTTTATTCATTGTCATTTTTTGTTACGTTAATGTAAAGTATCGGCTCGGTTAGTTTTATTCACAACAAGAAGTCCATAACAACAATCCCGTTAAGTTTCATTACTGTAACTACGTAAGTACCAAGTAGGTATTTATTTATCGAAGTGCTGGAAAATTAATACATATTCCAGCAAATGCTGAATATTTTTGAACGAGCGAAGCGAGTTCTCTGAGTCAACTAGGGCGCTTGCCTACTAGACAGAGAAGTGTGTCCGTCTAAAATGTCTGTCAGAGCCCTATAACTTCTGAATTACTGAATATTAGAACGTGAAACTTGGTTGAAAATTCAGTTATGTCCTGTACTTGAACAACAAATACTAAAATTAGATAAATGTTATAAAGAAACGAAATTATTTAATTTTAATGCGCCATCTATTAGCATTATTGTGAAGCTAATAGCTTCACTATAATGCTAATAGATGGCGCTGTGTCAGTAAAACAGTTTTATGTCAACTATTATTTTTTTTATTGTGTCTAATGTTAAAAGTTAATTATTACAATATATAATTAAAACTTTTGGGAATTATGGGATATCGCGAGGTCTCAGTTCGGGGCGAACCACTCGTTTAATTTGTAGTTATTTATAGATTTGAGTTATTTACCATGGGAAGGTTTACCTATATCGTTTTCGACGATGCAAGCTATCTCTGTAGGCATTCATCAAGATCGATTCAGCAGTTTTGGCTCTTTTTTTATCTAGAAATCAAACATTTCCGGGATAAAATGTAACCTGGATAACTCTTTGTATAAGTAGGTAATTTAGTAGGTAGGTTGTGAAAATCTCGTCTAAATCAGTTTGGCTGTTCCGAAGATTACTACGGCTACGTAGGTACAAACAAACGAAAATTTGAGAAACGTGTGCTTGAACTATGGTATCGCTCAGATTTCAGATATCCACTGATTTACTCGCGTTTAAGAATTATTCCATGATTCATTGCTGAAATTGGGCCTTACGCAGGTCGCCCATTGCGACTTTTTGCAGCGAGTAGCGTGTTTCGTAAACGCGCGACTGCCTCGCTACTTGGCGGCTCGACGCATTTGCAACGCGCGACAGGAGCGATTCATTAGGAAGCTTGACAACATCGCATGAAACGCAAAACGGGTGATTAACGCCTACTTGAGGAGAAGATTCCCAGGAGTTTGAGTTTGAACTTCGCATGGTATCGATTCAGAATCGTTTCTGCATTGCTACTAACGTGCGACTGTTTCGGATGACATCGGGTAAAAGAGCGAGGCGCCACAGGCATTCAGAGGACTGTATCGATGCTACATCGTGTCTGTTTCGATGCTGATCACGATAGAAGAGATGCAGAATCGTTTTTACGTGGGCGAAAGTATACGACCTGCGACAGCATCACGGTTTTTTGCGACTGTATTTCTAATGAATCGCTACAAAAAGTCGCCGTTTGTGACTTTCCTTAGTGAAGCGTAGCTATATTTTAATCCACACGCAAGAGAAAAACAGATTCGTTATGAAATGTCAAATATAGTCCAATTTAAAGTTTTCATTTTGTTTCGATACCGCCATGCGAGCCAGCGCCACCTAGCGTGCGATGATTAAACAAACCGACTTGATTACGGCCCCTGTTTTTGTCCTTTCAATTTGTTAATCATGAGAATGACCAAATGGCTGTTCCTTTTACTGCAATGTCGAACATAACTTCATTCTGTTGTACAGAATGC
Organism: Hipparchia semele; assembly: GCA_933228805.2. Classification (NCBI taxonomy): domain Eukaryota; kingdom Metazoa; phylum Arthropoda; class Insecta; order Lepidoptera; family Nymphalidae; genus Hipparchia; species Hipparchia semele. The sequence continues at coordinate 3,194,706 of OW121717.1, read as the reverse complement.
TGAATTTAAAATGGACTCTACATTTTTACATTGATTAAAACTTTGCATTCATTTATTTGTGTGTTCGCCCCGCCACCAGCGAATATAAATTCTATAGGAGTAGGTAGGCACCTAGTTTCTACCGGCGCGGCGCAAAGAGCAAAGCACAGAAATAGGATGCAGAGTAATTACTATGCAAAATTGAATATTACCATCGATATTAACGGTACTTATAGGTATCTTACTACCCATCCTAAAAGTAAATCAATATCTACGTTTTTTACTTATCTCTAAGAGCCACGTGGCGAATTGCAGCGCCGCAACGAAAGTATAATTCATTTTTCCTTAGATGTCTTAGATCAAATCCTTTTCGATCCTCGGTCATCATCTATCTAACACCTTCTCATTGAGACCATTCTAATGAGCCCAAACAAGCTATATCTGCTCTAAGTTGCTGAGAAGTTGGGTAGCCACAGACTACTTGATGCTGCATCAACTGAAGGTTCCTTGGAAATAATCCGAAGTAACATTTCACCTTTCAAATCAATTGCACCAGTGAATCTTTAATCAAATAGGAAATGAGCTGGTAATCTTCTAACGCCTGAGCAGATCTTCATAAATTCCAATTCACCATACCTATAACTAATTCATCTAAACTACGTCAGCTTTCAAACAGAAAAAACCGCTTTAAAATCGGCCTATTCGTTATTCTCAGACCAATCAGTATCGATGGCCTTTAGTTAGGAACTTGCAATTAACAAGTTAGTGAATACCAATCAGTTATCAACTCAAGCCCAGTTGCTAACTCATTTTAGTTGACAACTGAACTTCCTTAAAATAGCTAAAAACCCTGCAGGGTCATTGATATACAACGTGTAACAAAAGTGTGAGATAACCCTGAAGGAGGTGAATGTGCTCATGAAACTGAACAACTTTCACCAAGGAACATAGGTCGAAATGTGAAAAAAAAATGTGGACCCATACAAAATTAATGATCAGCTGACTGATTTTCTGTGGGAGGTAAAATTTTTTTTTTCATATTTCGACCTATGTTCCTTGGGAAAAGTTGTTCAGTTTCATAAGCACATTCACCTCCTTCAGGGTTATCTCACACTTTTATCACACCTTGTTTAAGATAATTTCATTACATCATGTCTCAAAACTATAATTAGTCCACCAAACACATCTCCGTTCAAATCTGCTTCAGTGAACGCAGCAGAGACGCCAATTGGCATCGTTTAAGATCTCCCTCATGAACCTGCATTGAAGCAGATCTAATAGCACGCTGCGGACTCCGTGTCGCAAATTAATACAGGAAATATCACGTTCAAACTGAGCTGAGCATCGGCGGAAATTGCGAGGCTTCTCCGAGTTCCACCGATTTTACCGTTTGATTAACTTGCGATGTAGAATTTGTGAAATACCCGTACCTATCTTTATTATTTTATAAAGTACCTACTACTAGCTATGTAGTTGTTATTTTAATATTTAACACGGAAGTAGGTACTATAAGTACATATAAATATCTATTAAATTGGTCCAATATTGGAGGAGAAAATGGTAGAGAGTTGAATCTCGAATTATGACTTTTTACTTAGGCTATTCTGTCGGATCTACAGTTGTTCTTATCGCACGAATGTGCTTTATGAACAACTGCAGAGTGATAGCGATAGTTTTTTCAAATACCTAATTTTCAAAAGTATCTCCCAACGTTAAGTTTGGTTTTGCACTTGTAACGGTTTCTCTTAGTGTGGTAGGAGTATCCTAAATATGCGCTGTGCTTCGTCGCCTTTCTGCGAGAAACCACTAAACTGCGTCGTCACTTACCATCAGTCAAGGAATAATAAAGTAGAAAAAGTTTTTTTTTTTTTAATTTAATGTTATGTGGTAAAAACCTAATGTACCACATACTGATATCCCTACAACAAAAAAAATATTTACTAATATGCTTAAAAATGCTGACTTATAAAATATGCAAATATGGATAACTTGGTGCACATGTGATACAAGTGGCATTTTGGTCAAAATGGAGTTCTGTGAATTTTCGCTTTCTTGGGACCATAACTAATTTAGATTTTCGTAGAACATCCTCCAGAACTTCAATGACTTACTTGTGGGCACATGTTTGTATGAATATTGAATAGTTTAATCTCGAAACTTATACAATGTCATTTGGATCACTTGATCACAAATAGGGAATGCAATCTCGTTCTCGCGAGATCTCGACCTTCTTTAGCGAGATTAATCTCGGCCGAAAAAAGGGCGAGATCTCGCGAGATTAACGAGATTGCACTCGAGCATAAAAAAGTCTTATTCGAAGCGCGGACTGCCACTGACGGAGTTGCGACCTGTCGGTTTCGTTCGGTGCGCGAATTAATTTTTAAATTACTAAAAGATTTGCGTTTGATATTAGAAGAGAAGACTGGTTGTTTTTTTCATTTATTATTTCAAATTCAAAATTTATTTATTTTATGTAGGCCAACTTGTAGCTCTTATAAATCTACCACCGGTTCGGAATGCAGATTCTGCTGAGAAGAACCGGCATGAAACTCAGCAGTTGCTTTTCAAAAAATAAAAAATATTTTTTTTACAATAGAATTTTTTACAATAGGTAACCAAACTGTGCTATGTATATAACAGTGCTTCCACAGTGATTTGATTGAAACGTACGTCAAAGTTTACTACTTAGAAGTTTATTAAAAAATTATAGACAATTTGATTCATAAAAGTATTGAAAAAATTCGTGAAAATAAATGTTATCGTATAATACTTATAATTTTTATTATTTTTTTTTCTAATTTATTCAAATATTGTGATTATTTGCAAAAAAAACACACAAAACTGCCAATCTCGCGAGATCTCGAAATTGGCGAGATCTCGCAGTATTGTTATTTACAATCTCGCGAGATCTCGCTTGAGCCCCAATCTCGCGAGATTTGCATTCCCTAATCACAAATATGTCATAGATACACCGTTGTACTTTGTAGCCATTTGTAGCCATATTGTAGCGAGCGTGTGTTTGTCAACTGCTTTGCATAATTGATCGGTGACATGACGCATCGCTGGCGGCTACCTATAGACCTATAGCTACGCGGACGCACATGTCGCGCCTCCTATATACTTACCTAAAATTAAAGAATAAATTTTTTATATCCTCGTTATGTAATTAAACAATTAAACAATTAATAATAAAGGTACCTAAACACGACGTACAGTTTCACGGCAGGATTATATGAATGAACTAGCTTTTGCCCCCGCGACTTCGTCCGCGTGGAATTAGATTTTGGGGTGGAATTTTCAAAAACTGTGACACACGTACTTTTTTATTTTTAACTGAAAGCTCAAATACCAACTTTGATGGAAACAGCTTGAAAATGACGGAGTTTCATATAAACTTCCATCCCCTATTTAAACCCCTTAGGGGTGGTTAATTTCCAATAATCCTTTCTTAGTGTGCGCCTACGTCATAAAAGGAACCAACTGTAAAAATTTCAAGTTTCTAACTTCAGTAGTTTAGGCTGTGCGTTGATATCTCAGTCAGTCAGTCAGTCAGGACTATGAATTTTATATATATACCTAAAATTAAAGAATAAAATTTTTATATCCTGATCGTTATGTAATTAAACAATAAATAATAAAGGTACCTAGACACGACGCACAGTTTCACGTCAAGATTTTATGTGAATGAATGAATGAAATATTCTTCATTATACACAAAAACAATATATAAAAGGTATATAAGATTACGTTAGGTATGCCATAGATACACCGTTGCAGCCGTGTTATAGCGGGCGTGTGTTTGTCAACTATTTTGCATGATTGAGTGATGACATGACGCATCGCTGACAGATACCTATAGAGACTTCTAGCTACGCGGACGCACATGTTGCGCCTTCTACACCTATTTGTGATAGGTTAGGTATCCGCAACTAACATAAGATGAAATTTTAATAAAGGCACCTAGATAGTAAACACGGCGCATAGTTTCACGTCATGATAATATGTGAATGAATGAATTAATGAATGAATGAAATATTCTTTATTATACACAAAATCGACAAAAATAGAAAACGACATATTATAAAATGCTGGTTTAGGTTAGATATGCCATAGATACACCGTTGTAGCCATGTTATAGCGGGCGTGTGTTTGTCAACTGTTTTGCATGATTGATTGGTGACGATGACGCATCGCTTGCAGATATGCAGACGCACATGTCGCGCCTCCTGTACCTATCACAATAAAACCGAAATTAACATATAAGATAAAATTTTAATATCCTCGTTATGTATTAAAAAATTGATAAAAACGGTACCTAAGCACAACGCACAGCTTCACGTCAAGATTATACACTATCTATATCTATATCGATTATAGACTAGTTTTTGCTTGTCATTTCGTTCTATAGGTGTTAAGTTTTTTTAATCAAAAAATTATACTATAAAATTGCTTGGTGCTCGAACGTCGACCGCACACAAAAAAACGACGGACCATCTCAGCCGCCGGATACAAGCGACACAATAGCGTGTTCTGTTGCGATTCTTGCAACGTCCTATAAAGCCGAATTTACACTGCGAAATTAGTGGCATGAAATTAGTTTCATGACATTAATTTCATCAACAATTTCACGAGTAAACTTCTCATTTCATGATGCATCTTTTGATGCATGCATTAATTTCATGCATGATATTAGAAGTTTACTCGTGAAATTGTTGATGAAAACTGATTTCATGCCACTAATTTCGCAGTGTAAATTCAGCTTAAGGTCCAACAGAGAATGTCCATCAACTGAGATGAATACGATGAATATAGGACAACTAATTTTTCTGTTTGTCTGTGATGAATTCGAAGATCCGTCACATCCCTAACATGAGCTTAAATAATACAGCGTAGGCGTCACGAGTCAATTTGCTTGAAATGCTGTGAATTATGATAATAATATCCAAAATCCTTGGCTGAAATATAATATTGATTTCTTCTTAACGCGTGACGTTACTCGATAACGTGAATACTGTTGTTGTTGATGGAATTTTTTTTTAATGCAATTATTTCATAGCAGGTTAGGTATTCGACGGACTAAAACCTGAAAGATAGACAGTTCAATCCCAATCCGTTGTATTAGGTATTGTCGTACCTATTCACTCCCAATAAAACTTTCCGTTTATTTGGAGGGGAGAGGAGAAAATATAATCAAATTCAAAGTTATTTATTTAATGTAGGCCAACTTGTAGCTCTTACGACAAGTCAAGAATCTACCACCAGTTCGGAATATAGATTTTGCCGAGACGATTTCACGTGAATTTCTGTAAACTCTGCATTTTTATACTTTTCGAGAAATCTATGTACTTACCTACGTATTGACACTTTAGTGCCTTTTTTGTTTGCTATTATTTGAATTGAAATCGAATTCAAAACATTAATTTCGAGTTGATAAGAGACATTTATTCCGAAATTTCAAACGAATTTTATATAAGTATATTTAATTAATTATTGATTTATAAATTTAGTTTATAATCCGTATAGCGACCCCAATACTAGTTAGGTATCTACTATTTTTTTTTATTTATACACATTAACATTATCTTTGAGCGAAGCCTGTCTAAAAAAACCTTGCCTAAAAATTTGGCCTTGCTCTAAAAAATTGGCGACTCGGTGGTTAATTGTCTTCTCTTCTCTTGAAGATTTGAGGAATTTCGAATTGCATTCCACGCGCCGCGCCGTAGCTTATATATAATCGGGTATCCTAGAAATGCGATGAAAAACGTTTCGTGTAGGGCACGCGCCAGCTGGAGCGAGGCAAATCAAGACGCACGCCGCGCCACCTGGCGCAAGGGTTTTACCACCTACTACCAACTTAAAGTTTTTTTTATTCGATGACTAGTTGGTCCTTGACTGCGATCTCAACTGATGGTAAGTGACGATGCAATCTAAGATAGTAGCGGACTAACTTGGAAGGGGTACGGCAGTGTACATTCAATCAAAACCCCTAATCTGTTTCTACACGCCATCGTGCCGGAACGCTAAATCGTTTTTGACGGTAGGGGGGTAACTAGCCACGGCCAAAGCCTTCCACCAGACTTGCTTCATTTTTCAAAACATAACAACAGCTATTTCTTAAAAATTTTGGTAGAAAAAACTCACGTCGATCCATATTTCTGTTCCAGCGTAATTTCTTATACAACAGTTGACATTGTTGACAACCCTACCCATGATAGACGTGAATGATCACTGATCGACTGTGAATGAATGTTAACTCGACCATAATACGTTTATTGTTTTGTAGTCATTAAGTACTAGCTGATGCCCGTGACTTCGTACGCACGCGTACGATTTTCATCAAACATAGCTTAGAACACTCCCGACTAATCCATCTTTTAAACAAGGAAAACAAAATCAAAATCAGTTGATCCATTCGGCTGCTACGATGCCACAGACAGACACACATACACACAGACACGTCAAACTTATAACACCCCGTCGTTTTTGAATCAGGGGGTTAAAAATACGTATTTGCCACATCTTTCGACTCATCTTATAATCATTATTCAAATATTTAAAGGAATTTCCAATATCAAAGAATAATAGAGAGCGCCCAGCATTTTTGCGTGCAAATATTAGAAAATAGACAACAATAAGAATTTTAATTAATATTGGCGAAGATTCTGCATAATTCTATTGTAATCTCTACTTTAAAACATAGGCAGGTTCCTATAGTGTCTTTCGGTAATTACTTCAATTTGAAGCCAATTATTTATGCTATCTTGTGTTTGAGTTGTTACAAAAAAAACATCAAAAATGACAAGAGCTTATACTATAGTTCACCTCGCTTACCAATTGCGAATCTAAAAAAGCCTCAATAGCCCAACGGTTAAAGGTGCGGACTGTAAACTGGAAGGTCGCAAGTTCGAACCCCACCCGTTGCTCTATTGACGTACCCGCTCCTAGGCAAACAAGCTTCGGACCACCTAGTGGGGGGTCTGCCAACACTGCGCTTCCCGGTGCGGGATCGCCACTCCAGCACCTTGGGACCCTATCGAGTATCATCTCTTCGAACTACCCCCTACGAACTACTAGAGTATACCTATGTGTCCAATCCACTTCAGTTTCGCGACTCACTGAGCTGTCGGTAACTTTATTTCTCCTACGGATCTCCTCATTTCTGATTTGATTTTCATAGCTCTCTAGCCGAAAATAGTTATCACACTATAATATTATAAGGGCGAAAGTTTGTATGTTTGTTACTCCTTCACGCCACAACGAATGAACCGCTTTAGCTGAAATTTGGAATGGAGATAGCTCATACCCAGGATTAAACCATAGGTTACATTTTATCTCGGAAAATTACAGAGTTCCCATGGGAATTGAAAAGCCTTGATACACGCGGACGAAGTCGCGGGCATCGTCTAGTGGTGAAATAAATAAACTCGCCAAGAAACTGCCCAGAAAAAAAAGGATGTAGGTATACATCTACATCCTTCCTTTTTTGGGCAGTGACTTTGACATGGCGTTTAAAATTCTTTGGGCAGTGCAGTGCGTAAAAAATCGCACTCTATGGAAACTATTCCGCAGTGTCTGGAAAAAATTGTGGAAGTCGCTTGCCCGTGGACAGTTCACGTTACTTTGGAGTAATCCAGTTACCGCTACAACATTGTCGTGAGGCGGCGAGCGCGGAAGTCCGTAGTGATCCGATTAACTGCGACATCCACGACATTATCGATAGTTCTAGATCTGCTATCTGCGACAAACTAGCGCGATGCAACAAAAGATTAATTAAAGTGCCGGTGGTTATTTTAGAACTACACATCCCTACTCTGCCTCTGGCCCTGGCGTTAGAAAACACAGTGAATTCAGTTATTGTCCTTACACTTGCTTCTGCACTTCAATGATTGTGACTATGAATAAAAAAATAATGTCAATCAATCTCCACAGAGATTAGCCCTCTGCGCGGGAGATATTATAGTGCATATGTGTGTGTGCAAACACAGATGCGCTCTCTATTCCCTCACTCTCATAGTCCGATGGGACGGAAATCCGACATGACCGGAGAGAGATCAGGCGCAGGACCGACAGTTTTACGTGCTCTCCGAAGCAACTTTGTCAACCTGAAGACGAACACTGACAGAATGGACAAGATTTTTATTCAAATTTTGACAAAATGCTTTTGAATCGTAAAGTGATCAACCAATAGATTGGTGGCAGTCTCGTATAGACTACCGAGTGTCTTGATCTAGACTCTTGCGCCGACTACTAACTAGAGATTATTTTGTAACCTTAAAGTAATTAATAATAAAAAAATGTGGATGTTGAATGAGGGAATCTCGTTGGTAGTTTGTACCTATACTTTTGAGAGTTGACTGGAGCTAATTAAGGCAATGCGAAATTCATATTATGAAATGAAATAACTTCTGCGAAAATTAATTAATTAGCCGTGTCGTCGTCAAATCCTATTAATATTATAAATGCGAAAGTTTATGAGGATGGATGGATGGATGGATGTTTGTTACTCCTTCACGCCACAACGAATGAACCGATTTGCCTGAAATTTGGAATGGAGATTGCTCATACCCAGGATTAACACATAGAAATTTTATCCCGGAAAATCAAAAAGTTTCCGTGGGAATTCAAAAACCTTAATCCACGAGGATGAAGTCGCGGGTTCTACTCGTAGTTTAAATATACCGGTTGAAATTTTAATGGTTGTACTCCCTGAAAGAGGTGAATGTGCTCATGAAACTGAACAACTTTCCCCAGGGAACATAGGTCAAAATATGAAAAAAAAAATTGGACCCTCCATACAAACTTGACGATCAGCTGATTGATTTACTATGGGAGGTCCAAATTTTTTTTTCATATTTCGACCTATGTTCCTTGGGGAAAGTTGTTCAGTTTCATGAGCACATTCACCTCTTTCAGGGAGTACAACCAATGAAATTTCACCGTGTATAGAAGGAATAAGTGACTGACTGACTGATTAACTTACTGACTGACTAATCTATCAACGCACAGTTCTAACCGCTGATCCTGGTCGGGCTGAACGGCATACAGATAGCTATTACGACGTAGGCAACCACTAAAAAAGGATTTTTGAAAATAGGGGGTTGAAAAATTTAACGTGAGCAAAGCCGTGGGCAGAAACTAGTCCATAATAAATGAAAAAATTAATATCGGAGGGACATAATCACACAATAGGTTATTCATATATTTATTTATTTATTTATTTAGGTACGCCAACAGCGTTCACAAAACTATGCTAACGAAACTACATATACATAAGTTCTTATACTGTGTGACACGCTACTTATAGGTATACACAACAATTGCCAAAAGTACATCAATGCAAAAGAAGAGTACAAACATACTTAAATGAATATTTTATACATTGAAAAATATTAAAAAGGAATTAACAATGTCAAGGCATAAAGATTACAATAATGAATATAAATTGGATTACAATTATTATCTATGTGAAGAGGCAACCAAGCTCCAGTAATCGAGTTATTGTACCTACTATATTCCTGAGAGGCCGAGAGTGCGGAAGGCACGAGTAATCCTCTTTGGCCGTGACAGCCGCAACTTTATCGATAGCTCTTCTGAATTCTGTACTTTAAACTTGCACGCCGTACAAAAGCGTAATACGATCCGTTTTAAATTCTAGCCACGCTCCACAATTTAAATCGTAGGTACTAGGATAAACTTCGTTCTTTATAACCTAAAAATCGGGAAATATTTTTATGAACCCTTTTGCTATAGCAGCGTGTGCCTAAACGATAAGTGTGCGCAAAGGATGTGATAAGTGTGCGCAGATGATGTGATAAATGTGCGCAATATTGGAGACGAGTAAAAACTTAAAAACGAATATTGATACTACTCTTAGCATGGCTGGTAAATAGGATAGAATAAACTTACAAAATACAAACTTGATCTATTCTGAAATTTTTAGTTTTTAAATAACTTCTATAAATTTACTAATGACTACAGATCTATATAGTCAATCAATTAAAATAGCTACAAAATCGGAACAGCTACAAAACTAAAATAACGTAATTGATATGAATATAAATTAGAGAAGTAAAGATTTATTCAGTGTCGTGTATTGGAAAGAACTAGTAACAATGAAGATTAGCCGCTAAGTGACTAAAAAAAATTTTTTCAAATTCATTTGGAAAAAAAATCAAGATCAGATGAAAAATTGTGTAAAGAACTATAAATAAAAAAAATTTTGCCTTAATAATGTCGCAATGAATTACGAAAAATCGCATAAATTTTATATTTATGCTATTTTTCGTAATTCATACTTACCAATGAGTCCTATGACCCCTTTAAATTCTTCAAGAACTTTGGCTTTGACTTCATTATTCATAGACTCCATAATAACAAAACGCAGTCAAAAACTCATCTTGATTTAATACATTTTATAAAAATATAATCTGAAAATACCCCTAATCTAGGTAGGTACCTTTGCTCACTTGTGCCATAAAAAATTCTGATCACGAAATGCCAATACTTTTATTTCTCGGAAAACCATTTGGGGGTGAGCTACTTATGGATGAGGGTGAGGACGTAGGATAGTAAAAATTGGAAAGTTGCACCCGGAAATTATATTACTATTATAAACTTGTAACATACTTTATATATCTCTGTATTTTGTAAGAATTTTATTGAAGTCAGAGAGGTTAGGTAAGTACAAAGAATTTTAACAAAATCAAAACTTATTTCATGTAGGCCAACTTGTAGCTGTTATGACAAGTCATAGAGCGTGCTCTGGCTTAGCTTAGACTTAAGATAGAGTTAAAACGAGACACAAATATGCTCTGACATAAATCTATCTCGGTTTAACGCTGTCTTGAGTCTGAGCAGAATGAGAGTGCAGTCTATAGATTTCAGCCTAAGGACTATATGATATCGACCCCTCCGTAGAACAAAGTCTCATCTGCTAAACTCACAGCTTGAAATTTGAGCCTTAAAAGTCACATCTGCAGGGCTCAAATCTCAAGTTATGAATTTAGCAGATGAGACTTTGTTCTACGGAGGGGTCGATACGTCAAGACTGTATTTGGAGCTGCTCTGTAATATTTTCTAAGCTGAGATTGTTGTGGCCAGTAGGGCTAACATGCGCGCGACGAGTAAATTTTGTCTACATTTTACTCATGAATCTCTGTAGAGATTCACATAGAGATTACGAGTAAACGTGTAGACAAAATTTTCTCGTGGCGCGCATGTTAGCCCTACAGGTACATATGTGCCTTTTTCTCATACAGGTATATATATACCTAACCCTTTTCTCAAAAGGGCGCGTTTGGATCTCTCTTAGCTTAAATACATAAAAATTACGAAACCATCGCCGAGTAGCGTTTAACCGAAAAATAAACATTTTATTGTTTGACAGATTTTATCAAAATGAATACTGTCAGAAGTTCAAAACACGTTACTCCAAAATGGCACTTATAAAATTACGTTAATTAAGAAAACTTTCCCTTATTGTGACTTAAGTGTTTGCCATTAATCCCCACAAATATTATGTAATGTGGAAGTGTGTTTGTTTATGGGAATGTTGATTCGTCCTTCAATCACGCAGCAACGTAGCAGCGGTTTGATGTGATTTTTGCATGGTTACAGTTGAGAACCTGGAGATTGGCATAGGATACTTTTAATACCGAAAAACAAAGGGTTTCCTAGGGATTTTAAAAATCTAACTCCATACGGATGAAGTCACGGCCAAAAGCTACTACTTTATTTAATGACTAGCTTTTGCTCGCGGCTTTGCTCACGTTAAGTTCGATTTTTCAAACCCCTATTTTACCCCCTTAGGGGTTGAATTTTCAAAAATCCTTCCTTAGTGTGTGCCTACGTCATAAAAGGAACCAACTGTAGAAATTTCAAGTTTCTAACTTCAGTAGTTTAGGCTGTGCGTTGATATCTCAGTCAGTCAGTCAGTCAGTCAGTCAGTCAGGACTTTGAATTTTATATATATAGAAGAAGATAAATAAAACTTATCATTAAGTATTGGTGAAAACTCATTGCTACTAAATTCTAAAATAAATTCGGTCATGTTTCCGACAGGCTAAATGTTATTGACATGGATTGTGATCAATGTTCTGACCTCTGGCCGTTAAGCGCTAAGCCAGTTCGTTTTGGGACAACCGCTGAATCCTGAAACAGCTAAGCTGCGTCGTTTGTTCCAATGTCCCCTATTTGTATTGAATTTCAAATTCAAGTTGTTCTCAAATATACTACCGGCAACGCAATAAAAGTTACTCAATTTATCAATTTAGTGAAGATTTAGTGGCACTAAATCTAAATATATATAAAAGACAAAGATGACTGACTGACTGACTGATTGATCTATCAACGCACAGCTCGAAACTCTGGACGGATTGAGCTGTACAGATAGCTATTATGATGTTGGTATCCGCTAAGAAAGAATTTTTGAAAATTAGATTCCTAAAGGGGTAATACAGGGGTTTGAAAAATCAAACTTAAATTGAGCGAAGCTGCGAGCGAAAGCTAGTCTTCTCTAAATTAATATCGCCATCACCGAGTAACGTATAACTGTGGGATAAAATTGACGTTCTGTCAGGTTTTGTATTGAAAATCTATCAAAACGTATTTATTCGTCGATTAACGGTTACTCGGCGCGGGTTAAATAAGAACTTAATGGCTTATGGTATTAAGGACTGATTTCACCAACGTTAAATAACTTTTATCCGAGCGTAAAATTTTGGCAGGGTTTCAGTACAAAAACTGTCAGAATGCCCAAATTATTTCTCGGTTAAGCGACACTCGACGTTGGTGAAATTTGACACTAAGTTATATTTGTACTAGACGATGCCCGCGACTTTGTCCACGTGGATCAAGGTTTTTCAATTCCCATGGGAACTCTGTAATTATACATATAAACTTTCCTCTTCAATCACTCTATCTATTAAAAAAAACCGCATCAAAATCAGTTGCGTATTTTTAAAGATTTAAGCGTACATAGGGACAGAGAAAGCGACTTTGTGTTATACTATGTAGTGATAGTGATTAGGTTTATTTTCCAATAATATGCACTATGCAGCTAGAATTTAAAAAATAAAATCAGCGAGTCCGCATTTAGTATTAAAAGATAATAAAAATCTAGCCGGATTTCATGATAGAGCTAGTAGCTGAGCATCTACATTATGTAAATTATAATATCAGCAGATGAATTAAAATACATAGTATGCCCTGTTCGTTCGCTTTCGTATTTTCCTCTTTCTGAAACATAGGTAGATACATACCTATCTATGCAGGTATGTATTTGGTCTCATCTTCATCACACTTCACATCACACTGTGTGTGTGTGTGTGTGTGTGTGTGTTTGTTACTCCTTCACGCCACAACTAGATTAAAACATAGGCTACATTTTATCCCGGAAAATTACAGAGTTCCCGTGGGAATTGAAAAACCTTAATTTAGTGTCTACAGCTACCTTAAAGTTGCATACAACAAGCCATGTTATGCTAATTATATTTGCTGTTTTGAGTTTTGAGGATATATTACCAACGTAGCACAGACTTGTTTTGTCCGTGGACAAGGGAATGTACGTAGTGTAGCTATAAATAAGGATATATTGTTCTGCTACCGTAGCACTTCTTAGTAAATACACATAAATAATAAGGTACATTCCATCTCCGGAGTTGCATTCAACTAAACTGAATTTTAAATCAGGCTGTGAATATTTTAGAATGAATGGAAACGCAGGTTTGTAAACAAGTGAATTAAAATTATGTAAAATATTATGCTCATTGCTCACCTACTTTATGAGTAGTGTAATAAAGCGTAATATTGGTATTTGGTGTTTTCCGTAAAACAGCAATGTAAAAAATTAAAAAAATTATACTGCTTGGTGGGCTAATGGTGGTATGTCAAGTAACAAGAGCCTGTTCTTTGTGGGCTACTGTATTGGATCGCGGTGTAGTCTGTTATAGAGAAAGTAGCTGATGCCCCCGACTTCGTCCACGTGGATTTAGTATTCAAAAATACTTCGAGTAATCCTTGATTTTCTGAGCTAAAAGTAGCCTACGTCACTTTCCAGGTCAACTATACCAATGCAAAATATCACATATCCGTTGCTTTGTTACTGCGTGATTGAAGGACGAATCAATAAACAGATACACTTTAGCATTTATAATAAATATATCTAAGTAAGGATTTGATGAGCGATTGCTGGTATGTTAACGAGAGATCTCTGTGAGTAATTTAGTCAGGCTGCAGTGTAGCCTGTTATAGAGCGATAGCTCGGTCGCGGCCCGCACGGCGAGCGGGGCAGCAGCGAGCCAGCAAGCACGTGAGCCGCTCCGGGGACCATTCATGTCGGAGGGCGGCGGCCTGCGCGCGCAGCGATCAATACCGAGGCTCGCGGGCGGGCAGTGCCCGGCCCGCCGTGCGACCTCCCGCACGCTCCACGCGCCACCGCCGCGGCCGTGAGCCCATGACCGCCCTCCACAGATGACGGAGCCCGCCCGCGACACACGACAGCGCCGATCTCGCCCCGCACCCAGCACGCCTTCAGCAGCCGCGCCCGCTACGGGTCCTCACAGTGGGACGACAAGGTACGGAAATCGATACCACGCGAACCGCCGCAGCAGCTCCGGTGACCGCTGGCCACCCTGCCCACCTGCCCAGTGCCCCCGGCCCGGTGCCCGCGTGGTCCTGCGCACACCCATCATGAGCTGCCACTAGGTGAAACCACCTACTTTTGTGGCACGCTGTCGCGCATCATAAAATGAACGTTCATAATTCCAGTAAAAAAAGGAATGTCAAAAATTTAACTTCATTTCATATCGACGGTAAAGTGAGTCTCAGGCGTAACACATGTATAGAGCTTGACAACTTTTGACCTTCGATTCGTTTGATTTTTCCGAATTATGGTTGGCACTCTGTACAATACCGAAATTGTGTATGCAGTACATTGTCGAAATCGGTCCGGTATTGTATAAAATGACGAGGTACTCTTTAAAACGCCTAAATATTATGCACGGTGTATGTGTATGTAAGTGTGCGCAGAAGATTATTTTACTCAATATACTTTACCTAAGAGATATTTTTAAACTTTTTACTCGTATTGAGACTTGGTTGCGTGTTGAAGGGAACAGCATATTATAGTAAACTAAAAATAACTTTTTTAAAAGCATAACTCCAAGCTTTATTTTTTAAGCATAGCAGAATGCTTAAATACGAGCTGTATTTTTAATTTTTAAGCATGGCTGCAAGATAGCCTATAAAAAAGTTTGTCGCCAACTCAAAATTAGTTACTTACATTAGTTTAGGAGCTTAGTAGTATTTTTCCCTTTTTAGTTGCTCCTATTGTCGGTTAAATTTTGTGTAAAAGTAATTACTTTTTTAACTTTTAGCGGCTAATTTTTTTGAGGCATATATTATTCAATAAATACAGACTCATAGAAATTGGATCACCCAGTAAAAGTTATGCGTGATAGAATCGGTTAACAGGTAAACCGTGTGCAGCTACCCTTAGATGTGGAATTTATTTTTCAAATTTAAGTGGGACCAACATTGAGGTAAACCCTATTCCATAAGAAAAATTCATCAAAATCGAATAATCCAGTACAAAATTGTGCATGATAGAATGGGGAAAAATCGGGTGTGCCTTACCTTACCACCCTTAGACGTGGAATTTCTTTTTCAAATTTAAATCGGACCAACTTCGAGAGAGACCCTATCCATTAAAAATAGAATCATCAATATCGGACGACTCTGCGAAAGGTTATGCGTTGTTATACATAAAAAAATACGGGACGAATTGAGAACCTCCTCTTTTTTTCGTCGGGTATATTGTTTCACGAGACTGAAGTGGAACCCTGGAAAGGATTCTTCCTTTTCATCAACCGATAAACGTCCACAGCTGGACATGAGTTTCTTCGATGGACTTCCCCACGTCTCGTTCTTGTGCCGTCAGTATCCAGCGGTTCCTTGCCACTTGTCTGATGCCGTCGGTCCATCTAGTGAGGCCGATCTCAAATACCTTGGGACTCCAATGATCATCAGATCTTCGAACTTAGATCCCGCCCATTTCCGCTCTCATTTTCTGGTTTGATCTCCCAGGGATGTTCGTGAAAAGCTACATATGAAAAACTTTTTTTTATTTTTGCGATTTATTTCGTATTTTAGGCGTTGCGTTCCCTTTGTTTTCTCGTCATAAAAAGTCATGGAGGAACCAAATTTTTTGTAAAAAGTATTGGTACTATATCACTCATTATAATCATGAATGGAGAAAGGTCGATCGATCGAGCGATCTTGAGAATGTTTGTTGTCGAATAAGATCATTGTATAAGGAAAATCTAGGTTTTTTTAGCATTAAAAATATTACCTAAAGTAAGGTGGAATACAATACTGAGACTGTAGAGCGAGCGTAGAGTGTGCTACGCCGCGAACTTTTGCAAATGCATGCGTAGCCATTGCGAAATATTGCAAAATATATAACATGCAAAATCAAAAATGGCTAGACCGATTTGAATATTTTTATTTTGTTCGCTGTAATACAGGGTTGGTTTAAAAACAAAAAAAAAATAGGGAAACTTAAAAGAACAGCTGAAAAATCGATAAATTAAAATTGATATTGTTGTATGAGTCACCACTTCGGATTAATTTAAAGAGGCCGCGGGAACGAAGCCGCGGGTAGAAGCTAGTTTAGAATAAGATAAAAAGATACACATCCTCACAATAATAAAAAAAGCTACAAATAAAAAATTGGGACTTGTAAACCCAATATTTTGAAAACGGTGTGGTGTCTACGATCAGGTGGGACTAATCATCCACGTTTATAAATAACAGTAAAATTAATACAAACCGTAGTTTTTTTCTATTTTTTTTTTTATTCTATGACAAGATAGCCCTTGACTGCGATTTCACCTGATGGTAAGTGACGATGCAGTCCAAGATGGTAGCGGGCTAACTTGGAAGGGGTATAGCAGTGTAAATTCAACCCATACCCCTAATCGGTTTCTACACGCCATCGTGCCGGAACGCTAAATCGCTTTTGAAGGTAGGGTGGTAACTAGCCACGACCAAAGCCTCCCACCAGACCAGACCAGAGACAATTTAGAAATAATAAATTACTAAATTGCCCCCGCCGGGAATCGAACCCGAGACCTCCCAGTTATAAGACCACAGCGCTCACCACTTCGCCAGGGAGGTCGTCAAAGGAGGGTTTTTATGAAGTTTTCGAATTCGACCAACGAGAATCGAGACAACGAAGAACAAAAATTGCCATTTGTCAACCATACCTTAATAAATAACAAACCGCAGAGCTACGCAACTACGAGTGGAAGCCCGATTTCCATTAGAGCTTTTCAACTCGACCGATACAGTTCAAAAGTAGCTTATAAAACCGCGTAATAACAAAATCGATAAACTGATTACTGTAAACACGAACGGCCTGTGGAGGGCAAGGGTTGAAGCAGGCGGCAACAGCGCCGCGTAGCGTGTTGCAGTGCAATTATTGCGGTACGGCAAATAGTCCAAGGACGATTCATAGGTACTAACCGTCCACGTCAAGTTGGCCGTCGTCGACCGTTACAAAATTACGTCATACCGTTGACAAGAAAATAATAGGTGTTCTCACTAAACTACAACATGGGATCATTCAAGGGGCGGACCAACAAATTCCTAAAAAGCCGGCAACGCATTGGTGCTGCGTCAGGTGCTACAAATGTGCATGGGCGGCGGTAATCACTTAACATCAGGTGACCCGCCTGCTTGTTTGCTCGCTCAAAATATATATATAAAAAAAATTGTATATTTTTCTATAACCACAACTATGACGGTCGGAAGTTTTCTTCTCTGGCAATGACATCTTGAATCTGAAGGCGTAATTTTTAATTTCTTAGTTTTAATTAATAGCCTGCGCTATGCAAAACTTTTCCTTTTTTACCAAGTTTTTTACTTGTCGTAGAAGACGATACGCTAACAATACTCGTACTAACTCAACAAAAATAAATAACTAATATAATTTAAAGTTACGTAAAATACTCAAAACGTAACAATAACAAAACTGTGAAATTTAGTAGTGACAATCGCGAGCGGTACGTTGCTATCTGTACTAAGTGGGTCTGATTTTAGGTGCGGGGAAGCGAGGAGCGAGGTAGTGGCCAACTTGACGTGGACGGGTAGTACGTATGTATATTATATTAAGAGCGCGCATGAAGCTAGGAAAAAATTAATGTTCACCTGCGTGACTCACAAGTTCCAACGAAAGAAAACATTCCGAAAAACAAAACATTCCGAAAACTCGTTTCAGTACAAGAGTAGCGATATTGGCTGAAAAACGAATGTAGTAGGCGCCAAATACATTTATGTTTATTTTAAGATTTTTAATAGTTACTATGTACCTACTTTTATTTCTGAAATCATTGGAAATATTAATTGGAATTTTAAAATTTTGGCCCTGTTATATGCAGCATTAACTTATTTCAGCATCAATTTATTTTAGTGAATGCCTAAGTCATAATAGCTATCTGTATGCCAACAGAGTTAATTATTGAAACTGTGCGTCGATAGATCAGTCAGTTAGTCACCTTTTCTTTTTATATATTTACTAGCTTTTAGGTTAGGTTCGATTTTTCAAATCGCTATATTACGCCCTTAGGGATTGAATTTTCAAAAATCCTTTCTTCGCGGATGCCTACGTCATAATAGCTGTCTATACACCAAATTTTAGCCCGGTCCGTCCAGTGGTCTGAACTGTGCGTTGATAGATCAGTCAATCAGTCATCTTTTCCTTTTATATATTTAGATTTATGCAGGTAGTTAAACATAAAATCGCCGATTTCACTTTATGCGCTCTCTTAAATACATACAACAATAAGGTGCAGCAATTTGTGACTAATTATAGTGCGAACTCAAATTGCCATCGTTTGAAACAGGTTGGAAGCATCGTGGCGACAAATTCTTTCAGCAAATTTTCTCGTTGAATGAACAAAGTTTCATTCGGGCTAAAGTAATTCCGCGAACAGAGTTGTTGTTGCATTTAAATAGCATTTGCGAGTCCAGGAATTCACAATGAGATCCCGAATAAGATTTACGCCAATCTTCGTCCACGAGCAGTATTTTTTTTCCTACCATAAAGCACCATTATGTAAAGGTGGCTTTATTTTATACTAGCATCTAGCTAATAAGTAATATTATTTTAACTTAAACTTTTACTTATTATTAATTTCTATATCTAATTTACAGTCCAATAACTGTTCTTAGTTAATCGCTTCTTGGCCTTTTGGCTAAGATCAAAGTGCAATATTAATTAAATAAATACTTAAATTAATGTTTATTCAGCTTAACGCATATAAATAAAAAAAAAGTAATACAATAATTAACTAACACAAAATCTATGACTAAATACATATACTTATTGAACTTAGATACCTTTACCACAAAAAATTATTATTTTTGTAATGTAGATGAAAAGACTACTGTTCCAACATAAACCTTTCATAGTTTATCACATTTACTTCACAGGCAAAGAAGATTTATTAAATTAGAGTTTATTTTTTTACCAATTATTTTGAATCATCTTTACTAGGTAAAATATTATAAACTGGAAAGCGTGTTGTTTGTTGTTTAGTCCTTCAATCACGCAGCAATGGAGCAGATTGACATAATTTTTGCATGGGTATAGTTAAGGACCTGAACACACAGCCTATCACAGCCTATCTTGTTTTCTGAAAAACAGGGTCCCCGCGGAATTTCCAAAACTCTACGTGGAAGAAGTCGCGGGCAACAACTAGTTTAAATAAAATTGACCCATGCAAAAAGTCACTTTCATCCGTTGTTGCGTTGTTGGGCAAACCAACAACTAGGTATTTCGCGTTCATGATAATATTATAAGGAACAGCTTTTTGAGTGGGATTTTTGCTTTCTATTGTATGTGTAAGATCAGAAATAGTTTATCAGTAAGCTAAAAGCATACTGACATTTGGCATACCTACCTACGCTGCAATTCATAACAAAAATATACCTACCTTCCAGAGTAAATTGGACTGTTACCAAGGCAATATTGTGCACTATACGATAATAGTTATTGTTTATGGTTTTTGAGATAGCTAACTCGGTATATCACCAGTCGTGAACTGCCTGTTCAGTGCAGTACAGTTGAGTATGTGCAACTATTATTCCATGTACTATAATATATTCATAGTATATCCTTCCTAATCTATTATATCTATACTTAGAATAAAACTGTAACGGGACAAGTTCTGTACATTAAATATATTTTGATAATCGGATGATGCTTTAGTTCAAGCAGGCCAACCTGTGGCTGTAAAGATAAGTAAAGACTCTACCATCGGCTCGGAAGACATGTGAGATAAAGAGTTGTTTAATGTTGTCGCAGGTGATGCACCGAGGATGAGTGGGCGCGCGCGGCCGTGACATGGGAGCGCAGGCATGGGCTGGCGCGCCGAGCGAACGCCGCACATCGCCGCCGGCCTGCTCCTGCTGCTGCTAGCCAACCTGCCGGGTACGCTCTACCATTAGGGAAGCTTGTTCAATGTTGTCGCAGGTGATGCACCGAGGATGAGTGGGCGCGCGCGGCCGTGACATGGGAGCGCAGGCATGGGCTGGCGCGCCGAGCGAACGCCGCACATCGCCGCCGGCCTGCTCCTGCTGCTGCTAGCCAACCTGCCGGGTACGCTCTACCATTAGGGAAGCTTGTTCAATGTTGTCGCAGGTGATGCACCGAGGATGAGTGGGCGCGCGCGGCCGTGACATGGGAGCGCAGGCATGGGCTGGCGCGCCGAGCGAACGCCGCACATCGCCGCCGGCCTGCTCCTGCTGCTGCTAGCCAACCTGCCGGGTACGCTCTACCATTAGGGAAGCTTGTTCAATGTTGTCGCAGGTGATGCACCGAGGATGAGTGGGCGCGCGCGGCCGTGACATGGGAGCGCAGGCATGGGCTGGCGCGCCGAGCGAACGCCGCACATCGCCGCCGGCCTGCTCCTGCTGCTGCTAGCCAACCTGCCGGGTACGCTCTACCATTAGGGAAGCTTGTTCAATGTTGTCGCAGGTGATGCACCGAGGATGAGTGGGCGCGCGCGGCCGTGACATGGGAGCGCAGGCATGGGCTGGCGCGCCGAGCGAACGCCGCACATCGCCGCCGGCCTGCTCCTGCTGCTGCTAGCCAACCTGCCGGGTACGCTCTACCATTAGGGAAGCTTGTTCACTGTTGTCGCAGGTGATGCACCGAGGATGAGTGGGCGCGCGCGGCCGTGACATGGGAGCGCAGGCATTAGCTGGCGCCCCGAGCGAACGCCGCACATCGCCGCCGGCCTGCTCCTGCTGCTGCTAGCCAACCTGCCGGGTACGCTCTACCATTAGAGAAGCTTGTTCAATGTTCAACCTTTGGTGTGGCCACCTTTTTGTTATTGATTAGCGGCCTTCGCCACTGGTTCTTACGCAGGAGACTTCGATTTGTCCCTCACACACCCTTGACCGCTAGGACATGCTACACCCTAAATTACAGTCCACTAGCTCAGGCTGCCTTAAATGGACCGGTGGCCTCTGTTTCTACACCAACCTCAACAGCCCAACAGTTAAAGATGCGGACCGAAAACTCAAAGATCGACAGTTTAATCCACACCCGTTGCACTATTCAAGATTATTAAAAGTAAGCAAACAACTGAAAGCATGTGAAAAGTGATGCTTTTATACAACAGACGGTTAAGGAAAGGTTACCGTTAGAGTTAAAGACAACGAAAACGAGCTACTTTGCGTTGCAGAAGTCAGGCTTTTAAAATTTGACTCTTAGGTTAGGAGCGTAATCAATTTATTTATCTTTGATCCAATTTCAGTAGAAGGGTAGAATTTCTTATTGCAGGTAGGTAGAAGGTAGATACTTCAACCAACTTCACTTCTGATCTATTTTACCAAAATTGACACTTCACCTTAACCGTAGAACTTGATCAACCTTTGCTTGTTTTTGGTGTGCAAGTTTAACTTTAGCGGTTTTCTTACTAATGTTGCGGGACTCTTAACAGCTCTACGTGGTCCTATTTCAGTAGTAGTGGGGTAGGGTTTATTGTTTGCGCGTACTTCAATCAACTTCACTTCCAATCTAACAATAAGTGATTGGAGCAGAGTTGTGTGTAATCCAGCATTGTAAGCCGCACCTGAATACATGTGTAGGTACAATACCTACAATCTACATACTTCCAAGAATAGAATCTATTGTTGTTGTATCATATAAGTAAATACTAATATATTATATGAAATCCGTTTGTGAAGTACCAAAAGCAGTGTGACCCCACTAGGTACATACTACATAGGTACTAGGTAAGTAGATATAATAAATAATTTCCTTTGTGTAAATGAAAACTGTTTTTCGGACATTTTTTTTATCATAATGACTGCTCCCTCAGTATAAGTTTTCACGCTGCGAAAAATATTTATATTGTTGCTATATGTAAAGATTTACGGCACTGCACGGCAGGGGGTTTTCATGCGACGAACAGAAAAATACTTACCTTAATAGTATGATAGTAAATGATGGTCGTCGTAGGTATATTGAATATTTCTCTTCATCGCATAAAAATCCCCTGCCGTGCAGTGCCGTCAATGGGCGCAGGCTCCTAAAAGTTCAAAGTACAATAAACGGCTGTTGTTGCAGTAACTTGCCACCAAGACCACCAAGATGCTGTCCACATCACGGCGATCCTCGGGGAGAGCGTGGTGTTCAACTGCCAGGTGGACTTCCCGGAGGACATCCCCGTGCCGTACGTCTTACAGTGGGAGAAGAAGGTAGGCGAAACGGTACGACGGCCAACACTCCACTCTTACAATACAACGCTGCTCATCTATCGTGTGTGTGTTTCTGTTCAGTAAGGTCGGCTCGTCCCCGCGACGCGCCCGCAGAATGTAACGTATAATCTCGTGCTTGTGTCTGCGACACTGCGTCTTGTCCGTGCTAGAGGGCGCGGGCGCCGCGGGGCGGGGGACGCCCGCCGCCCCCGCCCCGCGACCCCCCGCGCTCGCCTTTATGTAACTGCCTCTTCAGCGTATTGCCTCCTACTGTTTGTTAACTGTACAGCAGCGTTGCCAGAACGTACGCATACATTACCTACATACTTGATATTTGCCTGTTATATAGACACGTTATCACCCTATGTAAGTACATAATCTCGTAATCTATTTTTCCTTATCTGTCTTATAAGGTAAATAAATCGCAGAAACAGTTTTGAGTAACGCGTAATCGACGAATGAAGCTGGGTGCTTTACGACGTTCTTAAGTTTAGTTTTCAGTCATTCAGTCTGGTAAAAACATCATATGTGCCGAGAAAAAGATATGTCGCTTATGCCTTTCTGAGAGAAACCACTTGTTTACCGTTTAAAACAACTAAGAAAAAATGATACATTCTTGTCACTTTGTAAAAGTTGGTTTGAATAAAAAATTATAGTATTTCTAGTTCTGTACAAAGATGATTACATGATTACGTATTAGAGTTCCCAGCAATAAATATTACACATCTGGCCCCAGAAACAGATAAGAGCCCTTACAACATCTTTTTTGTGATATAGAGTTGCACTTATTATAAAGATAATATCGAAGTTTTCGATGCGGTTGGCTTAGATTAATATTCATAGATTCACAGATTTAAAACTCACTGTAAAAATAACCTTCACAACTACCTACTACAAAAGCTCGAATCTAATCGTATATTCATTTGCCACTGCCCTCCACAAAAGGAGTTAAATCACGAATTTTCTAATATTATCATAACAATGTACAATACATACGGAAATTAAAATACATCTGGCAACGCTGCTCTCGTTATACGCGCCCGACGTCGCCCACCGACCGGTCGACAAACACCACAGTGACAAAGGCCTTCAAAGCGAGTCCGAGAGAGCAGCAGACCTCCGTTAGATAGCGAACAAACACATACACTACCACATGCTATACGAATTACAAACTTGTCTTTAGTGTCCGACTGAAACATGGTTAGCTCCGATTGAAACAGATTTTTGGTTTCGGTCTCTATTTCCACCGAAACCGAAACATTATTGCATTATCTCAGTTTTAGATTTATAACCCCATTTTACCTTATACGCATGTAAATGAAAATAGGTTCAATAAAATTAATAAATTTATTCTAATTGGTTTCTAATATTACCGTAAGCGTAGCATCGAAAACTACGCGGTATTTTATACACGTACTATATAGATGCTAGAGTTTCAATGGCAGTCGTGAATAATAACCATAATTTAGTCCGAAACCGACCGAGACCGCAAAAAAACCGGAACTTCGGTCGGACACTACTTATTTTTATGATGTTATAATGAATTTTGTTTTGGGTGCACAGTTTATATCTGATAGTGAGAGGAGCACGTTGTAGCTTACCGCACACGGCTCACCCGCGAGTTTCACCGCACTCCCTCGCGCACTGGCGGCGGTTCTGTCTGTTTCTCTCTTCCTGTGGCTGGGAGATTCGCCCACTTCTATCCGCATAATTTAAGCCGTGTATTCACTTGGAGACAAATGTTACGGGACACGTGTAGCCTGATAAGTCGTCCGACCTCGCACGACCGAGCGCGACACGTCATCGCTAAAGATGGATTAAAAATATGGCCGCCTTGTGACAATATCGCGTGCGATGCCTTATGACATGTCTGGCAAAATATAAAAGTCGCTCAGTGAATATGCGACTTTAGATTCATGTAAAAACATTTAAATAACGAAAATATAACGTATTTTATGCATGCCTAAGTATGTATTTGATTTAAACCTTTCTGTAATTTATTATGCATTTAATTTTTTCATTAAATTAATAATATTAAATATTAAACGAATACTACTAACTATTAAGTATAATATATAAACTATACAAATTAAGGGCATCATTTCATGATTTATAATTTTAGTGCACACCATCGCATGCTTTTGTACGAGTATTTTGTTGTAGTTATTTTCTTGTTCCTATATTATGTGTTACAAGAAAATCCAGATGTATGCAAATCGATGTTGGTAATATCGTAGTGTACATCGATGCGTAGTGCATTGTACTCAGTGCTAACATATAATTGTATGTACGTCGAGTCTGTATGTAGTTAGCGAACAGGGGCCCTACCACCAACGCATTACATATTTCCATCCTGTTATTTATTTTGACATGCCATACCTTGACGACCTTATCGAACATATTTTAAGGTCGTCATATGACATGTGAAAACAATATTTGAAGCCTCAATAGCTCAACGGTTAAAGGTGCGGACTGAAAATTAAAAGGCCGCAGATTCAAACCCTATCCGTTGCACTATTGGAGGGGATAGGAGGATATTAGTCAATTTTAGCTTGGCTGAAACTCTATAGAAAAACTACTTTAAGCGTTGTTGGTAAGATCCCTTCATTCGCTAGGAGGTCGTTGCAGCTTCGCGCCAGCTCAGCGGCGGATATTAACATATTGTACGGCTGTAGGGTCAGGACATCCCGATCTACATCTGGTACGAGAGCTACCCCACGCACAGCGGCGAGGGCTACGAAGGCCGGGTGTCCCGGGTGGCCGCGGACTCGCCGTACGGCGCCGCCAGCCTCAACCTCACCAACATCCGAGAGTCTGACCAGGTACGGTTGACCTGTTGAGAATGCTCTCTTAAATATCACGTGATCGTATTTGAGAGCCTCCTGTTTCAACCAACATCTATATTCATGTATTATTTATCTAATATGCCATGATATTATGATATAATTATGAATTTATATTTTATTTCTTTGTGTAGATAAGTTTGTATATTTTTTATTTATTATACATATAACTAAATATGTATATGTATGTTAATATTATTGTTCAGGTATTATATTATGTGTATATTTAGTGTGTACCTTTTATGTAATTTATATAAAATTGTTGCACTTTTCAGTTTCCCATATCTATCCCTCAATAAGATTTTTTAAAGTTTTTAAGGTTGTCCGGAGGAGATCTAAAGAAAATCAATCGAAATTTCATTTGTCAGGGTTGGTACGAGTGCAAAGTGGTGTTCCTCAACCGGTCCCCGAACCAGCACAAGAATGGCACGTGGTTCCACCTCGACGTGCACGCGCCGCCGCGCTTCTCCATCACACCGGAAGAGATTATATACGTCAATTTAGGTTGGTCTTTTCTCTCTTTTGCCTGAGTTTTTTTAACAATCCCGCGGGAACTGTTTGTTTTCTGAGATAGCTTATGTCAACCTTCAAGTTCTCAACCACAGTTCTCAACCATATCCACGCAAGAAAGCAAATCGATTCCTAGCTCTTTTGTGGCATGATTGAAGGTCATTGTTGCTAGTTACCCACGAACCAACACACTTTCGCCTTTATAATATAAGTAAGGATTTGTGAGTGAAGTTACCAGAAAAGTCAAACTAATCCTATTAGCATTTGGCAAGAGGTAAAAAGAGTTTTCCAAAAAATTACCACTTTACATTTTCAACAGGCGACGCCATCATTCTTAACTGCCAAGCGGAGGGTACGCCAACACCAGAGATACTGTGGTACAAAGACGCAAATCCAGTGGAGCCATCGGGTACTGTGGGCATCTTCAACGACGGCACAGAACTGCGAATAAGCAACATCCGACACGAAGACATTGGAGACTACACCTGTATAGCGAGGAATGGGGAGGGGCAGGTGTCCCACACCGCACGGGTCATCATCGCCGGCGGAGCTGTCATTACCGTAAGCCAACTAGTACTACCTCTAAATATGATTGGATCAGTGTAACGATCGCAGTGGTCTCTGATTGGCTGAATTTATGGCGTTCTTGCTCTTTCGCTATGGTTTTGCATCAATGCAAAACCAATAGCGGGAAGGCACCAGCCAATCAGAGGCCATTGCGACTGTCACACTGATGCAATCATTTTTAGAGAATCGACACGCAGTACTACTACGATATCAAAGAACTGTCGATGATTTATTTATTTATTTATTAAAGAGGCACACAAAACAGGTTGAGACTAAAAATTACACAAAATATAAATACATACAGCTTATCGAGAACCAAGTAACAACCCTTAATATGTGTACACAGCATGATTGAATAAATTAATTAACGAGTCAGAAAATTATAACATAAAATTAGTACCTAAATGAATGACATAAAATATTGACGTGGTCCATATTGTGGTAGAATAGAAAAATAAAAATAAAAAATCAAAAAATAACGTAAGTAGGTAATAAACTTATACAATTAAACACCAATAGTGAAAGCAATTATGAGAACTATTACAAAGAAAAACATGCAAACTACATAGTTGATAATGGAGAGAAAAGTCTATGATGAATTTGTTTTCTAAAAATATTAATGTTATTGTTAAAAATGTCAATATTACGATCATTTAAGCTAATATCATTATACAGGCGGCACATCCGAACGATGGGATTATAGAAAGAAGTATTATTCTTGTAGACACCAAGGGCAAAGGGTTTAGTATATCTTAATCGACTGTTGTAATTAATATTAATCAACGAGAGTAATACGGGAGAATCTATTTTGGAGTGAATAATCTTATGTAAAAACAGCAATAGAAAATATTTACGACGGGATTCCAAACTTTGCATTCGAAAATGTTCAAGTCTGTCATGGTAGGATGTACGTCTGTGGCCAAAATGGTACCGAAAGGATAAAATTCGCAAAAATTTCTTTTGTACGCTTTCTAAACGATCACAATGAACGGCATAGTACGGAGACCATATTACACAGTTATATTCCATTATACTGCGAACTATGCTTTGATAAAGATTTATTGAACTAGATGGCTTTTTAAAATTTCTTGTCGATCTTAAGATAAATCCTACCAATTTGTTGCATTTAGGAATTATATATTCGTAGTGGTCTCTAAAGGTCAATTTATCGTCGAATATAACACCAAGATCCTTAGCTGATATCTTTCTTGTAAGAATTTGGCCTTTTAAAGAGTAATTATGTACAATCTTCTTAAATTTTCTTTGAGTAAAACTGACAACAAAACATTTATCTATATTGAGGCTCATATGATTTTCGATGCACCAATCAGCAATAGCGTTCAAGTCTTTTTGAAGACATAGGGCATCGTTTTTGAAGACATAGGGTTCGATTTGTGCCAAATACATACCAGATGCATAGCAGAAACGGATAGATAATATGTACATCTAATATACCTACTTACTCAGCGCATATCAGCATTTGTACTATAAAAATACATATAACATTTGCTGCAGTAATGTCTATCTCGAAAAAGTGATCGTGATTTTAACTACGTAGTACATAAGTAAGTAAGTAGTCCTAGTTTTGTCCAAACCCTGTATTATTTTTAGATGCCACCAACGAACCAAACAAAGCTCGAAGGAGAGAAGGTTCAGTTTTCTTGTGAGGCAAAGGCGCTGCCCGGAAACGTGACCGTGAAGTGGTTTCGCGAGGGTGCTCCGGTGGCTGAGGTGGCGGCCCTCGAGACCAGGGTCACGATCCGCAGAGACGGCGCGCTCGTCATCAACCCAGTGGCCGCGGACGACTCCGGCCAGTACTTGTGTGAGGTGTCCAACGGCATCGGTGACCCGCAAAGCGCATCCGCTTATTTGAATGTTGAATGTGAGGCCTTGACATATTTTACCCTTTTATTGATCCGTAGGTAGGTAGTACACTGTAGAATCTATTTCCCGACAAAAAAGAGGGGTGTTTGACGTGTGAACCTATATCTGTGTATCTGTGTGTCTGTTCCCTCGTAGTCGTAGCTGCTTAATGAATGGACCGATCGGTTTTTTCTGTTTTAAAGCAAACGTGATTGAGATAGATCTTAGCCATGATTTATGAAGATCTGCTCAGGCGTTTGAAAATCATCAGCTCATTTCCTCCTTGATTAAAGGGACTTACAAACTTTCACCGGTGCGATTGATTTGAAATTTTGTGTACCGTTACTTCGGTTTATTTCCAAGGCATGGTAACTTTAACCTTGAGCTGATGCTGCAGCATCAAGCAGTCTGCGGGACACCCAACTCCTCAGCAATTTACAGTAGATATATTGTGTTTGGGTTCATTAGAATGGTCTCAATGAGTGGGTGTTAGATAGATAATGATCGAGAATCGAAGAGCAGGATCTGATGCTGGAGGATATTTTATTTATTAGTATTAGAATTAAAAAGGAAATATTTTTCAGATCCCGCGAAGGTAACTTTTACACCAACAGTGCAATACCTTCCGTTCCGCTTGGCAGGCGTAGTACAATGCTATATAAAAGCGAACCCGCCTCTCCAGTACGTCACGTGGACGAAAGATAAAAGACTGTTGGAACCGTATCAAACAAAGGATATAGTGATTATGAACAATGGATCATTGCTGTTCACGCGCGTCAACCAGAATCATCAGGGCCGTTACACGTGCACTCCCTACAACGCGCAAGGCACGCAAGGATCC
The DNA here is from genome assembly GCA_933228805.2 of Hipparchia semele. NCBI lineage: Eukaryota > Metazoa > Arthropoda > Insecta > Lepidoptera > Nymphalidae > Hipparchia > Hipparchia semele. The sequence goes on along the minus strand of OW121717.1, from coordinate 3,165,336 downwards.
TCAGGTGAAATAAAAAATGCATTTGATGTCAAAGAAGGCACATCGAAATTTTTAGTCTTACAAACAATCGTTTTTGATTAATTTTGGGCCTTTCATATGAAGTATTCAAAGCAAACTAAAAAAGGCCCATTTCTTAATAAAATGGCTGACTAGAAAATCATTCATCAAAAACACATTAAAGTCCTTTAATGGGCCATTTTCTCTAATAATTATCCAATTTTTCGGTGAGCCCCTTTTTCCCTGTACCCTTCATTTTTATAACAACCATGTTACATGTTAACGGATGCCTACGTCATAATAGCTAACTACCTGTATGCCAAACAGCCCGATCTGTCCAGTGGTTCAAGCTGGGCGTTGATAGATCAGTCAGTTAGTCAGTCAGTCACCTTTTCCTTTTATATATTGAATTTAGATTATAGGAGTATTACCTGCTATTTGGTTGAATTGAAAACTTTACCCATTAATATGCTTTTAGGTCCAATGGAAGTGTTAGTTCGAAAGCCACCAGTGTTCACGGTAGAACCCGAGCCATTGTATCAGAGAAAAGTGAGTAAAAATAGAAAAGTTAATTTACGATTTGCTAAAATTGATTTGTGAAAGTGCAGCTCTCGGGCGTTACGAGACCTACGTTTAAGTAATTAAATATCACATTCTTCAACGCTGAAAGAAAACATCTGAGGAAACCTGCACGCCTCAGATTTCTTCATAATTTTCGTAAAGGTGTGAACTCTGCCAATTTGCATTGGACCAGCGTGGTGGACTGTCTTATAACCCTCTTCTGCGAGTAGTGAGCTGTGGTGATGGTGAATTTATGGAGACCTGAGCTCAGTAGTGAACCGTTTTGGGTTGCTGATGATGATGCTAAGTTGGGCGAGTTAGTAGATGCATTGCGAGGCGGCCTATAATCCTCCTTTGAAAGAAGTAGTGAGCAGTTGGAGAGTTACTAATGATGATGATAATTAGGTAGGTGAGTCAGTAGAGATCAATAGAGAGCATTGCGAGGCGGTCTAAAATCCTCCTTTGAAAAAAGTAGTGAGCCATTGAGGGGTGGTCTATAATCCTCCTTTGAAAGAAGTAGTGAGCCGTCTAGGGGTTGATAGTGATGATGATGATGATGATGATGATGATGATGTTGATGATTAGGTGGGCGAGTCAGTAGAGATGCATTGCGAGGCGGTCTATAATCCTCCTTTGAAAGAAGTAGTGAGCCGTTGAGGGGTTGCTAATGATGATGATGTTGATGTCGATGATCAGGTGGGCGAGTCAGTAGAGATGCACTGCGAGGCGGTCTATAATCCTCCTTTGAAAGAAGTAGTGAGCCGTTGATGTGTTGTTAATGATGAAGGTGATGATGATGATGATTAGGTGAGTGAGTAGATAGAGATGCATTGCGAGGCGATGATAATGATGATGATGATGATGATCAGGTGGGCGAGTCAGTAGAGATGCACTGCGAGGCGCAAGAGGCGGAAGGCACGCAACGGCCGAGCGTGGTGTGGCGTCGCCGAGATGGTCTTCCGCTGCAGAAGAGCCGCGTGCGAGCGCTCGGGGGAAACGTCACCATCGACACGCTGCGGCGCCAGGACTTCGGCATATACCAGTGCGTCGCATCCAACGAGGTGAGCTCAAGTGATCAGTACAATTGATGATAAAAAAAGTAACAGACATATTGGACTTTCCGGGACTTGGAGTTGCCAGGCCTTGGAAAATTAGTAAGTCTCCGCTGCGGTAGGAGACCAATCTTAAATCTATAACCATATGTTACTATAGGTGGCTACAACAGAGATAGCTACGTGCACCGTATGTTACTGGTAGACAACAACAGAGCTAGTAATGTGTACCGTATGTGGTGTCAACAACAGAGCTAGTGATGGGTACCGTATGTTGCTTGATGGCAACAACAGAGCTAGCGATGTGCACCGTATGTTGCTGGGTGACAACAGCAGAGCTAGTGATTTACTGGGTGGCAACAACAGAGCTAGCGATGTGTAACGTTACCAGGTGGCAACAATAGTAGCGGACACGCAGCTGGTGATCGAGGGCACGCAGCCGCACGCGCCCTACAACGTGTCGGGCACGGCCACGGAGTTCCAGGTGACGCTGCGCTGGCAGCCGGGCTACGCGGGCGGGCCCGACTACAAGCAGGACTACACCATCTGGTACCGCGAGGCCGGCTTCTCGGAGTGGACCAAGGTTCCCGTCACGCCTTCTGGTGCTACTTCTGTAAGTGATACCTACTAATTAAATTAAATCTTCCAAGATCTCTGTTTCCTAACATGTACAGGGTATCTTTAAAACAAGAGTGAATAGGCATCTTCTAGGCAAGCGCGTTACACCTTAGACCACATCATCACTTTCCATCAGGTGTGGGAGTGGTCAATAATGTATAAAAAAAAAAATAAGTACACTTTTTTAAGATTATTAGCAAGCCCGTCCACACTTTTAGCCATTAGGCTTCAAACTTCATTTACACACAAGAAAATAAGTCCAAAAGAAAAAAAAAAGGTTAAAAATGGGCGGCCTAATCGCTGAGGCTAAGGCTAGCTAAGGCTTAGCCTAAGACTAAAGTTTGAGTATTTAACCAACTACTCAAAGCTAAGGAGCGATCTATGCCAGACATAGACAACCTTGTTGTTCTATCATTTCTGGGATACCTACATTAATCACGTATGATGGAAGTGGTTTTTCTTTGGGTTAACTTGCTTGAGAAAGTAACGACAGTGTTTTTTACCCAAGAAAACCCAAATGGAAAGGTTAAAAAGCATCTGCTGTGACATTGTCTAATGCTGCGGCCACATTAATGGGATATGCCAGTGAACATGGCGTATATCACCATTAACCGTAGGTGTAGCCACGATCTACGGGAAATGGCATTGACAATGCCGTAGAAGTTTGGTATTAAGTCGGGTGGCGGTAAATTTTGGCAGATCAAAGAGGTTCAACGGCAGAATTATAGCATTATTTATGCTGCGGCTACATTAAGGTTAATGTCAATGCCCAACAATGCCTTTAACTATGCCATATTTTTTCACTGGTAAACTACGCGTAGAACTGAGTGGCCACACATACGGTAAATGTCTAAATAATGCTATAATTCTTCGTTGAACCTCTTTGATCTGCCAAAATTTACCGCCACCCGACTTAATTTAATTAGGCATTGTTGGGCATTGACATTAACCTTAATGTAGCCGCAGCATAAAAATCTATCCCTCAGTGTAAGATCGCAATCACCTCTGATTGGATGAATTTACTTATATTACTTAAATTTTTACGTTTATCTTGTAGGTCACAATAAACCGTCTACAACCGGGGACCACGTACGAGTTTCAAGTTAACAGTAAAAACACAATCGGAGAAGGAATGATGAGTAAAGCGATTACAATCCGAACTCTCGGTAAGTCCGTCATATTGTTATGTTTACAAAATACCTAATAAGGATTATATTATGTCTTTGCAAACATACCTTATTAGTTTGGCGATTCAGTGGATTAACGCAGCCGAGCGTTCTTTCTTATTCCAGTGGTGGTGGATGATATGTACCTATTTTGATTATAGTTATATGTATTTAAAACCTTATTATATAACTGCCATATTATAATATATAATGAAATTATTATAATAATTAGATATATCCTACCTAGTAATTTGAATTCAGACACCTATTAATAAAACACAACATCGTAAATTATACTTAGGTAATTCTAAGTATGACTCAAGGAATAGGTGCATATGTAATAATAATAATTATAGTCGTATTCCTTACTATACTTAATATTATAAATGCGAAAGTGTGTTTGTTTGTTGATTTGTTCTTCAATCACGCCGCAACGAAGCAACTGATCCATATGATTTTTTGCATGGCTTTAGTTGAGGACCGGGAAAGTGACATAGGCTAATTTTTATTCCGGATAAAATCAAAGAGTTCCCGCGGGATTTTATTACTCGTAGATATAGATAGACTTTCGATATAATGAAAAATAATTTAAAGAAATTAATTTCAAATTCAATAATTTCAAATATTGCGGTATTACCTTGTGTACAAAAATAGTAGTAGGTAGGTACCTCTTTTTTTGCACCGGTTCAAGAGTAAAATATATATCAATTTTGATTACAGCATAAATGGCAACTAATATTGGAAAACGTGAATCAGATAAATGATCACGAAATCATATTACTAGATAAGTAGAATTAACTTGAGTTGAGTTTAATATCACACACTAATAACTTAGTAAATAAGGCTCAAACTAATGGGATTCATCATAAAAAATACAAAAAAAAATTTAAAACATCATCCGCAAAAGTAACACTTTCACACATTGAATACTCATTTAATAAAATTAATTTTTGAAAGTGGTTTGATATTCGATTTGATTTGTCTTTAATAGATGGTTTGTTTTCTAATTTTCGATAGTTTTAGATGTTTTGTTTGATTTTTTGTGATAATAATGTATTTTTTATAGTACTAAGTACAGGCTATATAAACAAAGAACACATAATTTTTGAAATAGTGCTAGTTGTTATTATAACGATTTGCATATTAAGTTTTACGACGTTGGAAAAAATATTATTATCACTTAGTTATTTAAGGTTTTAGAAAATAAGTTGACGCAATGTATACAACGTGTGTTCAATAAAACAAGATAAGTTCTTGCTTGCAGTTTCTTCAATGATATTTTATTCTTTCCTTTTACTAACATTTACTAACATTTTGTAGATGTAGGAGCCAAACCAAAGGCGGCCCCTACGGCGCCCGGCCCAGTCGATGAAAAGGTCTTTCAGAACGCGCCTGAAGGCTCCGGTACTAACCTCACGCTAACCTACTAACGCTTTTTACTCTCGTCTCGTATCTTGTAGTTAGCTTAAAGATTTTATCTTTTTATTACAATCTTTTTGAAAACGACAAGGGTATCACCAACGCTTATAGCACTAGATATTATTTCAATATTGTTTTGACATGTCTTACAATGACATTCTTATGTTCTTCACTTTAAGATCGTCATTGTAAGAAATTTCAAAACAACATTGAAATAACACTTCTTTAAGCGTAAACCCCCAGATTCGTAAAATATTCTATGTTGTGCCTACACGGTCGTGTGTTATATTACACGAACCATTTAGAGCCACTTTTGCCCCCTCAATAACTCGATACCTCCGACGTAAGTTGTTGTATCCCCAAAACGCTTACGTGACATGTAATTGCTGTGAAGGTCAATACAATGGTTTAGGCCGTCGTTTTAATAACGATACAACTTTATACGTCTTGAAAGTATGTAAAAAATCCTTTTTTTTTAAACGAACACAAAATAGATGAAAAGTTTTTATCTATTTTGTGTTCGTTTGTCATTTGTTTTTATTAAAAACAAATGACATAGTGCCCAAAACCTAACATGCCAATTTTGTGGGATACCACAACTTACGTAGGAGATATCGAACTCAAAATCTATTAATATTTTAAGCCTCAATAGCCCAACGGTTAAAGGTGCGGACTTAAAGCTGAAAGGTCGCAGGTTCGAATCCCACCCGTTGCACTATTGTCGTACCCACTCCTAGCACAAGCTTTCTGCTTATATGGAGGGGAGAGGAGGATAAATATTCTTTTAAAAAAAAAGACGTGTGTCACTCGGGGACTGCCGCGGTAAAGCTATTGCATAGCATTTTTTATCAACGCCTTCTAGCGGTGAGAGGAGTCCCGTGTCAGCTTATTTTCGTTACGGAATTTCTGGATTCGGTCTCCACGCTCAAGGCCCGCGATAGAAGCTATGCAATAGCTTAAAAAATATCATCGGACATCGGTTAGTCGCTACAGCTTAGACCCCGCGCAGGTCCGAAATCGGGTCCCCCGCGCAACCTGACGGTGACGGAGGTGCACAACGGGTTCCTCATCACGTGGCAGGCGCCGCTGGAGCGCTCGCAGCTGGTGCAGTACTACACCATTAAGTACCGCACCGACGCGCAGTGGAAGACGCTCAACCGCGGCCAGATCCGCCCCGAGGAGACCAGCTATTTGGGTAAACCACTTTTGAAAAACTACATAACTACAGTAGAATCCCGATTATCCGGAAATCGATTATCCGAATATCCGACTATCCGAACTCATTCGTGATCACTCATAAGATGTGATTCATTACGTCAAAGATCAATAACAAGTTACTTCCAACCAAAATTTTAAATTAAGTACATAGTTGTACTTAATTTAAAATTATGTAATTAATTAACTATTTTTATAGTTAATTAATTACATAACAATTTGACCATACAAATTTTTTCTGTTGGCGGATTACAGAAAAATAATTCTAACATTTTTTTGTTAATCATGAACGTCCGCAAAGTAACGCCTGATTCTATCCAAAAACCTGACGACCTCCCTGGCGCAGTGGTGAGCGCTGTGGTCTTATAACTGGGAGGTCTCGGGTTCGATTCCCGGCGGGAGCAATTTAGGAATTTATTATTTCTAAATTGTCTCTGGTCTAGTCTGGTGGGAGGCTTTGGCCGTGGCTAGTTACCACCCTACCGTCAAAAACGTGCCGCCAAGCGATTTAGCGTTCTGGCACGATGGCATGTAGAAAGAGAAGCCGATTGGGGGTATGGGTTGAATTTACACTGCTATACCCCTTCCAAGTTAGCCCGCTACTATCTTAGACTGCACTTACCATCAGGTGAGATCGCAGTCAAGGGCTATCTTGTCATTGAATAAAAAAAAAAAATGTTTGACTTTGCTCCGTTTCAGTGAAGAACCTGGTAGGCGGGCGGACATACTACTTCCGCGTGTTGGCGAACTCGGCGACCAGCTACGAGAGCTCCGACGAGGTGAAATTCCCGGTCCCCGCGCGCGTCAAGCACAAAGCCATCACGGCAGGAGTGGTGGGCGGCATATTGTTTTTCATTGTTGCCATCATACTGTCTGTTTGCGCGGTGAAGATATGCAATAAGCGTAAACGGCGCAAGCAGGAGAAAGGTGAGGACCGCGGGGGAGGCGGCCGCTTGCCCGCTCCCGCCGCTCGCGTGAACCAAACGTAGACTGCTCGGCTAGAAGTGTGGATCTTTGATATAGAGCCGAATAGTATCCCCGAGTTGTTCTCGATAGATAGAAAGTGAAAACAGTTTTCTTTCTCTAAGCCCGATCGTGTATGAAATAGGTACTCATATTCTTAGTAGGTATGGTCTAGATTTTTCAGGTGGTGTTTGCTTGTTTAGGGAGAGGGCAGACTAGCTACTTTTAGCTGCAGCGATCGGCGTTTTTATGGCCTTTTGCGATTCTCGGTCGCTGTCAAGCGTTCGGATGCTGCCGCTAAAAGTAGCCAGTCTGCCGTCTCCTTTAGGCCTTGACTAATGACAGACTGTGCTATCTAGAGCCTTATTTTTCAAAAACGTTATCAACAAGTTAATCTTGTAAAGCTGAAGAGTTTGTTTGTTTGAACGCGCTAATCTCAGGAACTACTGGTTCGAATTGAAAAATTCTTTTTGTGTTGGATAGTCCATTTATCGAGGAAGGCTTTAGGCTATATAACATCACGCTGCAACCAATAGGAGCGAAGCATCAGTGAAAAATGTTGCAAAAACGGGGAAATTTATCCATATTTAAAATATATTCTTTTAAAAACTTCTTAATCGCGATCATAATAACAGAAATTGACGCGGACGAAGTCGCGGGCAACAGCTAGTAATAAATAACCATTTTAAGCTATTAGTTTATACATATTTGGTATAGATCATATAAACAGGACCTAATAAAAAAATAGGTATCTACCTCCAAATTAATTGTTTATGACGCCTCACTAATGAACGCGGAGTGGAGCGGAAATTGATTGACTTTTTTTTAATATTTTAAGCTATGTAGTGATGAATTCCGTCATTTATCAATGACTTAGTGTGGCTTTGATACTGTGGGCTGTTAGCGAATGTACCATACAAAAAAAGGCCTCAATAGCCCAACGGTTAGGTAAAGGTGCGGACTGAAAACTGAAAGGTCGCAGGTTCGAACTTCACCCGTTGCACTATTGTCGTACCCACTCCTAGCACAAGCTTTTCGCTTATTTGGAGGGGAGAGGAGAATATAAGTCAAGTTCAGCTTGGCTAATATTAAAAAAAAAATGCCATGTTTCATACACGTCAAGGCTATGTAGGTTGAATGAAAACTTTTTCATATTTAACCATATTGTCGGTGACGAAGCAAATCACATCACATAAATAGATTGTAAATTTTTTCACGTCACTTTGTGCCTATACTAACCGAATTTCATAATAAGCACTTCATTGAGAGTTGTACGTTTTTCACTATTTTTGCCTCTGTTTACTGGCGCATGTTTTGTATATAGTTATTTTGCTTTTATTATTTAGAAACGAAAAAAGTTATAGAGTATAGAAAAGAGTTTTTTTTTTCATTTAAGCTCAATACCTACTAATTATAAAAAAAAAAAATTTTTTGTTTGTTTGATTTCGCTGAATGGTTTGGCAGTTTGTGTGTGATGACATCCTTCTATTTTGATCATTAATTATGTACAAATAATACACATTCATTCCTACTAAATAGATTCAAATTTTCGGCTTTGGTCGCTAGGCACTTTATTTGGGGTACCTGGAGTATAAATTCGTAAATGCAAATTCGAGCTGCAATACCTATTTTAATTATGATTTGAGAGCATTGGCTAACTATTATGTGCTTTAAATAAAAAATAATTCTTTTGAGCATACGCATAATTCACGCTGTAACTGTAACTGTTGTATTTACATTTTTATTTCAATCTTCATTAACGATAAAAGCTTATCGGAAATTGGATTTTTCGGTCTTTTATGGTCTTTTAACAGACTTTGCTTACGTATATTCAAATTCGCACAGTCGGTTTTAATATCCCTATACTAGGTATACTGTTTTCGATTGCACGAATACCTACGTATGTTATACTAGTTTTGTATGGGGGACGCTTGAAAATAATTGCTCTTAAAGGTCCTGCCGTCAGAACATTGTATTCAGCTTGAAACACATGGTGTCGTTTATCAACTTTACATTTTAAGCAGTCAAGCGAATACGATTTCCTTACACAATCGTTATATCTAGTTGGTATCTGTATATTCGATCTCCGATAAGCTTGGCCTTCAAGTTGACAATATGGTATGTGGGGTGCGTGGGGTGTGTGGGGTGGCACGTGGTGCGGTGTCGGTCGGTGTCGGTCGGTGTCGGTGCGGTGGCGGGCGGGGCGGGCGCGGCCGCGGCGGCTGAACGGCGCACTGCACCGCGTTAATCCTCAGAAATTATTCGGTTGCAGCATACAACATGGTAGCCGCGCGACTCACCGACCTTCGCGCAGCTGACAGCACTCAAGTGCCTTTTAAAAAGTGAGTCTCGTATGTGTATTATATTATATACTACATCACTAAGGTAATCAACAAATATGAAACATGAGATTCTTTTATTTATCATATTTAAAATATATATTAAGCGATATTGCATTAGAACTCCGATATTGAATACGTGGCTGCACTCGTAAAATAAATCATTAATCAGTTCACTCCTATTACTAATTTATGACTTTTTCACGCCGCAAATTTTAGGAAATCAGGTCAGTCTAATTGACTTTTCAAAACATTACATAATATAAGTTTACTGTCGTACACGTACGAGGTGTAAACATGTTTCTCGTTTTACTGCAGATTTAGAGAAAGCGGAATATCGAGTATAGTGCAGTGCCTGCGGTTCACGGCCAACTGGATCTGGCCGGCGACGCGCTGCAGCGCCGAGGCGCAGCGCTGGGCGTCGCGCAGCGTGTCCTCCGCCGCCAGCGCAGCCTCGCCCTCGCCCGCGCCCTCCTCCTCCGACGACGGCGGCTTCCTGCCGCGCCTGCGCGCGCCGCTGCACCCGCCCGCCGCGCCGCCGCCGTTCCGCGCCTCGTCGCCGGCGCTGGCGCTGCACTGGCCGCCCTGGCCCGCCTGGCCCGTGTGGGCGCCCGCCTGGACGCCCTGGTCGCCCCTCCACATCTCCGACCTCAGTTCGGTGCCCCTGCCGAGCTCCGCGGACGGCTCGTTCCCGACGCCGCCGTCGTTCCGCGTGCTGGACGCGCAGCAAGCGCGCGCGTGCGGCGCGCTCGTGCGGCCGAGGTCGCGCCCGGCGCCGCGCCACGGGCGGACGCGCCTCGCCGCCTCGCCGCCGGCGCCGCCGCCGCACGAGGCCTCGCCGGAGAGCAGGTCGTCCTCGAGCGGCTTCGGCAGCAAGAACGCGTCCTCGTCGCAGCACAACCGCAGCAGCCGCACCGGCAGCCTGGCGGAGTGGCGGCCGCCGCCCTACCGCCCGCCGCCGCCCGCACCGCTGCCGCGGCCCGGCTCGGGCGAGGCGGGCGACGCGGGCTCGGTGGACGTGCACTACGAGTGGGACCGCGCCACGCGCACGCCCACGCCGTCCACGCCGGAGCGCACGCGCGTGCGCGCCTCGCGCGACGACGTGGAGGCGCGCGTGCGGGCCATGAAGGAGGAGTTCCTCGAGTTCCGCAAGCGGCAGGCGCTGCGGCGCCGCTCGCCCGAGCCGCTGAGCGCGCCGCCGCCGCTGTCGCCGCTGGCCGCGCTCGCGACGCTGACGCCCGCCGAGACCGTCTGCTGATCGCCGAATTGAGCTCCTCCGATTTTGCTTAAGTATTCGATCCCCACCGAAACCCCGATCGCAATAATTCGATGCCGATTTTAATAGTCATATAACGCGAACCTGTCGATATTCTACCCAACACCTGTTTTTGCGACCTCCGCCTCGATCGATCCTCGCGAACCGCGGTGTCCGCAGCGACGTTATTACCCTATCTCTCCGCGTCGGGCAGTGTCTCTAGCGCGACGTCGATGTCCATTATTATTGTACCAAATGATATAAAGTCTCGTTTTGTCCGAGTCAACGATGGGCTACGGTGATTGTTTTATGCGTATTGATTTCTGTTAAGTATCTAGGTATGTTTCACGCAAGAAGTAACTTCCCTACGTTAATTTTGTAAGTCAATTTTTAAAAAGAATAAGATGCGTATAGGTTGTATGTATATTCGTAATGAACTGCGTAGGTACTGTTTCTTTATTTAGGAGCACACAAAGGGTTTCGATACGTACCTATCGCGAGGTCCGATAGTAGTTCAGGAAGCAGTGGCCATCGTTGCCTCGTTTCTCGAACAGAATTCCTTACGTTCAGTGTAAACCTAGTGTTAAACATCCCACCTTCGTCGCCAGTCTCGCTGGGACGACCTACTATATTGTAATAAGAAATTAGACTCGTTTTCAGTCATTCAACAATTGGACTGAAATAGTAATAATGTACATACGTGTATATGTGGATGCAGTGGCGTTATGTAATCGCACTGGCTGCTTTCCAATTAAATATTAATGTCAATTAACGATTCGATGTAAATGCACAACGTTTTTGTTTCCGTTTATTTGTAATACGAAGTTGAAAAGGAAATGCGGTAGGTAGGCGATCACCGATTCGATAATAGCGAGGGAAAGCTTGATTTATTAGAAACGCGTTAAATGTGCCATAATATCAATGATTGGCCCCAAGTGCCGTAACGGTCCTGCGGCGATTATAGGCAAGGAGACAGTGCGATAGTACGTTCACCTAAACGCTTTAGGTATGAGCGGGGACGCATCCACAACACCGCTCATACCATTATTATATGTAGTTAATATTTAAAAAATTAAGTACGTACAATTTAAAAATTACTTAGTAAGATTTCACGCGTTCGGCGCTCACTGTTCCTATCTCGAGAAGCGTATGTATCAAGAAAGCAAATGTATGTGATCTGCGTAGCCTTATCTCAGATAGGTGCATGTCTTGTAGATCGATTTTGAAGAATTATTTGATTGAATTATTCGGTGTCGACCTCCAATATGTCGCTGTGGTTTCGTGAAATCAGTCCATTGTAAATTGGTAAATCGACAGTCTGTATGTAACCTTTACAAGATTTCTAAATTGTAATAAAATATCATACTGCCCACAACAAATAATCATGTAAGGTTAGGTAAGTGCCGAATGCGTGAATTCATATTATATACAACACAAATAATCTTAGTTAGACTTAGAGTTAATATACATAGGTCGAGGGGAGCCGATATTATACTGTTTCATGTTTTAATGGATATTTTTTTCCAAGTACAAATTTTTATTTTTATCGTTATGTACCTAGTTTGTTTGATTTTTTAACTGTACATATGTAAAAACATATTAGATATTATATTATACACTTATTTATTTAAGTATTGTTGTATGAACGAGGTTCCGATGAACTAAGCCAGTACTTGTGAGGCACTAGCGTAATTTTATTTAGACTTATCATTAAAGTAACATCTTACACTAATTATACTGAATGTAACCAAGTGGCACAACGCTATAAGAAAAGGTGCTCAAACAAATTATGCAAATTCTGACCAATCAATCCAATCTTGTATAAATAAGTTTGCCAGTAATTTCTAACAAGTTTCTTGAGAGTCAATCTCAAAATTTAGTAGTTTATTGGTTTTTTTTTTTTAAGAAAATATTTTTAGGAAGTACATAGCACGACCACTCGGTTCCTTAAGCAATCCCACCTGAAAGCCTAAAATATTATTTATTGTTCAGTCAACGCGAAGACTGTAATTAGTTTTATTAGGATTATTTACAAATTTAACTAAACGCTATTATTCCTTGCATGCATGATTTTTACACGATTTTGTACTTAATAAAACTTTTTTTTTGGAACATGTTTCGAAAACTCAATATCGTTAAGAACCTCCTAAGAAATAAGTATAAAATTTACGCTTTAAAGAAATTGAAATAATTTACTCATAACAAATAGATAGGTAGGTTAATAAGGTGTAGTGTGAATGTTCGTGCGTGGAGCGCGTGAGTCCGAGCGTGCGGTGCGGTGCGGTGCGGTGCGGTGCGGAGCGAGAAGCACTTTGTAGAATGGGTATATACTTACTATTTCTTGACACACATGAAATTTTGATAAAAATATTACAACGCAACACATACCTACATATTTCCCAGAGAAGCCAGGTTTTCCAGAGAACCTAAGATCATATTATTTCTTTCTTGGTTCTTTGGAGATCTTTAGGGTGTAAGTACTTTGTCTTATTGTTCTGTCATCTGTGTCCTACTTTATTTTGTATATTTTTATGCATTGTTTCAACTCTGCTAGCTGAAATAATGTTTTTTACATAATCTATTACAGCTACATTTTTTTGTTGCTCTACCTTCCTATTATATTAGGGTTTCCCTAAAACATCCTATATCAAACTAAACAACAACCAATGTAAGCTTATTATATAGGTAAATGTCTACAACCTTAATGATCCATGAATTAAAATAGGTACCTAAAACCTCATGCGGTTTGTTCGAGTACTCACCGCACCGCACGTCCACTATAATGTTAGGACTTAAACCTATTGCGGGGACTTGTTCGCCTGTAGAGTAATGTAGATTACCCTATATTAGTCTATAGAGGGTCTATTCTCCGTGTCAGTGGTTATGGAAGACAATGGAAAGTTGCTAATTAAGAAAGCTGTCAAACCCGCATTAACAATTACGTAATTAACAATTTTCGATAACCATTGAGATAGAAACACATAAAATTAATTCACTCACTATGGCCAATTCAACGCGAAAGCAATGCGCCGCGATTGTTAGGGCGGGTGGTTTCAGTTTCACCGTTTCTAGCGGTATTGTTTTATTCGTGTTTTGTTAATTAATTATAGTTAGTCTAGCAAGTTCTTTTATAGGATAATTTGACACTAACGCCGAAGAAAATATGTCTGGCAAAATAGCCCTTGTCTGGGAAATTCGACTCGCTCATAAACTCTTGAACGCCCGAGCCACAAAGTAAATGTCTGCTTGGTTGTTTGATTGAAGCGTGAAAGGGAGTGCGCATGTATCCAAACGTACCTATAAATGTAAAAAAGAGCTTAAGTTCACACCGAGTCGCGTAGTGACGCGACGATGCTCGGGATTTTGTCTATAGAGATATGAATGCAGAACCTCTTTACTACACAATAAGGTACTTTCAGTGAGAGTGCAAAAACGACCTAGATACGTGTCGAAGTAATTATAATTCGTTACGCCGCTCTAAGGCGCGAGGCGCCTCGCGGTTCTTCTTGACGCAGCGCGGCCTCTCGTGATTCTTCAAGCATCTGCGCGCCTCGTCGCGTCGCGTCGCGTCTCGGTGTGAGCTGACCCTAAAACGCCTATAATTTGAAACACCGCTGAGGCATATTTCAATGGCCCAGATCCAGACGTATCCATATCTATAATAGCCCAGTTCAAAAAGACCTTAAGTCCATTTTTCCAAAACAGAAAAAATATACTTTAAGACTAATTGAACTGAAATCTATTTTTCCAATACAGAAAAAAATGGACGTTCTTGAGCTAGGCCTTTATGGACTTAGGGACTTCTTGGACTGGGTCATTCATTTATATTGAATTTCAACATTTCTACCAATCTACCAATGATAAGATAGAGAATGTAAAGTACATACCTACCTAAGTAATAAATTCTTTGAAACTAGTGCAGATAGGTGAAAATGCACTAAGTAGCAATTTTGGCAACTGTCTTGTCTCTTGTCCCACAATAGGACTATTTTTTACCTATATCAAACAATACGAAAATTGTCTAAAAATTATGTAAAAAATCTAAACGTTTTAGATTTTTGTATGGTTTTCTTTGTCCAGTTTTTTCTTAATCCGCAGTTGGGTTTGATACTATAAGTAGTATAATGCGATTCAAATGACATAGGAAGCCGCCATTTTTTGTTTCTATCTCACTCAGTGCAAACTGCATATAAGCTGGACAGAAATATAAAATAGCTGTTTGGCAGTCCTATCCTCATAAGAATCGCATTATTCCTACTTCCTGATTTTCCGCGGTTTCATATTATCGCTGCCGCACTGCCGCCGCGTTGCATTTTTTTTATGTGCATTTACCCAGGACAAGTTATGGCTACCATCTGTGACTACATATGATGTCATCTGACAGATCTGTAACCACTGTACTACTCACATGTCATATGACGTCATCGCCATGACGTTGCGACTCGCTGCAGAGTGCAGGCAACAAGTTCCCGCGGTGGGCATACCTAAGTCACGAGCGTCATCACTCAGGTCACTGCCGGCAAAATTAGAATAAGCTGCGATAAATGGACACACAGTAGTTAAACTTGTTTCGATTGTGTTTTAACAAGGCATGTTTTCTAGGTAAACCGCCTAGCGTTACATTATAGCTCGTTAGTATCAACTGTTTGTGCAATAAATTAACCCATTGTTCATTACGATGAAAATACTTATATACCTACGTTAAAATATTAATATATATGCTCAATGATTTCGACTGACCAATTGTAAAATTATTCTCATTCCGATGGAATAACAAAAATGGTAGTTACGTGATTATAATAATTTTTTCGCTTTCACCTCCCTACCTTTATTATACTCGTATTTCCATCTTGTGTTTTCGCATAGTTTCCGACTGTGCATATGGCATATGATTTTTATATTTTTACTATATGAGGTTTTATTAAGGTTTACTATTAATGCGACTGTTACTATTTTTCTCTGTTACTACCTAGTCTAAATTGGTTGTTTGTGATTTTTTATTGTAGGTAAGTAGGTAGGTATTGTAAAACGCCTTACCTAACATTTTTCTTCATTTTATCCTCCCAGGTACTCTGTAGATACAAAAAGAAAACGCAAGTATGAATCGATATAGCTCAAACCATGTGATATCTAGTCTCCATTGTGAATTAACTTTTCCGTAATGTAGGTATTTTACCTGAATATTGTACCTAACTTACTTATTGATCACAACTAGGTATGTCTTCGTTTTTAAAATCAGTTGCGTATTTTTTTTTATATCACAAATAGATATAATATTATATTACAAAACATAACCGAGCGTTTTTGTTGTTTCGAGAAATAAATTATAATTTGTTTTTATCTATGTAACGTTTTCCATTGTTTTAAAAGTACTGGAAAAAATACTTATTATCGAAATACGAACATATTTTATAAATAAATAGAGCACAACAAGTCGGTTGACATTTTCTATAGACTAAAATGGAAAAGATAGCAATATATTAGATTAATATAATAAACTTTATGGTATATCAGTTTGTATAAAGAATTGTATGAGAGTAAAATACATAGTGCACATTGGCAAAAGACGCGGTGAAACAGGGCACCCAATGTTAAAATGTTAAGCATAATGCACAATATCTCAGCACAATAAGTGATAATATTTGTTTCAAAATTCGAGGTGTACACCTGTAGCACTTTTAAAGTTATTCCAGCGAAACCATAATTTCTATGTAATTAATATTTCGCCTTGGTGGAAAGAAGCCATTGCACAAGCCACAATTTTTTAACTTGAAATACCCGTTTTTTTTAGAATATTTTTAGTTGTAAGTGTTGAGATCAGTGTTTACTGTGTAAGCACACAAAGGATTCAATTCAAAAAATAAGAAATACAATAACGTTGCTATGATTTAATTTTTGTGTTTTATTTTGACGGAACCATCTAACTACGCGCCAAGTTTGCGCCTGTCAAAAATAAAAATTTGCTATTAATTATAATGGCATTTATAATGCGATTCAAATGAGAATAGGACTGTCGAACAGCCATTTTATATTTCTGTCCTGCTCATATAAGGTTTACAATGAGTGAGATAGAAACAGAAAATGGCGGCTTCTCATTCCTATTGTCATTTGAATCGCATTATACAGCTTTATCGTTTATCATCAAATTAAGTATAATTAACTAACTATCTAGTAGCTACCTATTATATTCTTATTTATTAGTTCGTTCGAGCTAAGTTTGACGAACGTTAATGCTAATTTAAAACTCTTCATGATAATTATTATTAACGGAAGTTATTAAAGGTATAAGTTACGGTTGATAGCAACTTGTCACACCTGAATACTAAATAGGTACTTATCTAATCATGTTTAACCAAGTTACCGTACTTATATCTTTCTAACTCTTCCCGAGTAACAGTTTCAAAGATGCAATTATTTGACTACGAGGCATCGCTTCTGATTGGCTTGTGTATTCTACTCGTAGGTAAGTAATAAAAGTAGGTAAATAATAAGTCATAAATCACACTAATATTATAAAAGAGAAAAAAAAATCCGAAACGACCGGAGAGATCAGGCGCAGGACCAACAGCTTTACGTGCTCCCGAGGCACTCACTGAGTGACTTACCGCCAACTTCCGAACTCCGGGCTAATACTGAGAATTTCTTGGCAGAAAACTCTAATAAAATTGCCCGACACGGGAATCGAACCTGAGACCTCGTCATCTGCAGTCGAACTTGCTAACCACTAGACCGACGAGGTAGTCAAACCTAGTACCGACTTATGGAACCAGAGTTCTTTTTGCTCCACGCTACCCCACGCCTCCTGTGTGTAGGTTACCTACGTACCTAGTAGACCTTGTAATTTTGGAAAAATTTAACTTAACTATATTATAAAGCCCTTTTATATACCTCCATCTATGAAACATTTCAGCGCCTACCCATCTAAGTCTTAGTATAACAGTGGAAGAACTCATGGAAAGTTATGGCGGAGACTGGTTATATTTCGTGGATGACTTCGGACAAAGTCTTGTGCTGAATTACTCAACGATATTTGAAGATGCAGAAGATTTTATAATCGGTGATGCATATTTCTATTTATATACTAGGTAAAGATTTTTTTTAAAGCATATTACCCAAGCTGAAGTTGACTAATATCCTCCTATCCCCTCCAAATAAGCGGAAAGCTAGTGCTAGGAGTGGGTACGGCAATAGTGTAACGGGTGGGATTCGAACCTGCGACCTTTCAGTTTTCGGTAATTATTAACCTAAGGTCACTACTGCTTGTTTTGGCAAATTGTGATTTTCATAAACTTAAAGGTTTACTTCAAAAGGTTCTTAGGTACAAAAACTTATTTACAGAAATAACGAGTTGAAACCAGAGAGCCTGGTCATACCTGCGAGCGATGCACCCATCCAAAGTAAATATTTCAATAAATCGAATGACATTAGAGTCGTCACCCACGGATGGAAAGCTGCAGAAAGCGTAGGCTGGTTACAGAAAATAAAAAAATCTTTGTTAAGAGAGTACGATGTAAATGTAATAACCGTGGATTGGCACGAGTTATCCAAAAGTACGATCTACCCGCTCGCCGCGGCCAGCACCAGATATGTGGGGAGCAGGGTCGCCAAATTACTCAAAACATTAGCCCAAACTTACAGTCTAAAGGGCAAAAACATACATTTGATTGGGCACAGTCTGGGCGCACATGTCATGGGCTATGCTGGAATGTTTTCAGATACAAAAATATCTCGTATAACAGGTAAGTAGTTGGGCAGTGAAGTTTTACTCCTACTACCTTCATCACTAGGTACATAGTATAAAACAAAGTAGCTTTCTCTGTCCCTATCTATGCTTAAATCTTTAAAACTACGCAACGGATTTTGATGCGGTTTTTTTAAGCTATAGCATAGCTTCTATCGCGGGTCTTGAGCGTGGAGACCGAATCCAGAAATTCCGGAACGAAAATAACCTGACACGGGATTTCTCTCACCGCTAGATGGCGTTGATAAAAAATGCTATGCAATAGCTTTACCGCGGCAGTCCCCGAGTGCCACACGTCTTTTTTAATAGATAGAGTAATTGAAGAGGAAGGTTTATATGTATAATAACATCTATTAATAGTGAATGACATAGGCTATATATTTTATAGCCGTGCGAAGCCGGAGCGGGCCGCTAGTTTAGGTATAAGGGCGTTCACACGAGAAGCGTCGAGATCGATAGAATTTTTTTTCTAAGTAGGTAACTAAGATAGCATTAAAATCGTATTTGACCAAAATAATGTTGGTTAGCGACGTAATACCTTGAGGGCAGATTTATTCTACTACATACGTAGTTACTGTAATGTAGTGTCATAAGATAGACGATATTTTCAGTACGAGGTGCATCAGTAAATACTAGATACTTATCTACCTAGTGAACAAATGAAACTATTTTAATTCTATAATATATAGTGGTGTTAGTATAAGACTTAATTCGATTGATCGTATTCGTATTCGATGACATTAGCGTCAAATTAAAATGAACCTTAATTGTATCACTGTAAGTCACAAATTCAGAACAACCGATTTTAGTTTGGAGCTTATCCGACATCCGTATACGTAAATATATATGAATGCATGCACAAAATTGAGTTCGAATTCAATATTGTTATGGTTCATTTTACTTTGACGCTAATGTCAGCGAATACGAATACGATAAATCGAATTAAATCTTATAATAATCCTACAGGTCTGGACCCAGCGCGACCTCTTTTTGAAGTGCCAATAATGCCGCCAGATTTCCGTTTAGACGAGAGTGACGCGGAATTCGTAGACATTATCCACACTTGCGGAGGGGTGTATGGCTACAGACTGAGCTACGGCAACGCTGACTTTTACCCTAACAATGGGAAGCCAATGCAACCTGGTTGTGATGGCGTTCGTCACGCTATTGGTACGTAGTGCTCCTCATTATTTCTGTCTGAGAGACCGGCTACATTATCGTGCGAAAATTGTTGTCGCGTTGTCGCGAGAAAAATTATCGTGTTCGGTTATACGCGATGTTGTCTAAATCAGCAGTCAACTTGTTATTTATATTAACCACTAGCGGACCCGACAGACGTTGTCCTGTCTTAAGTTTTTTTACATCCTCTTTGACGAAATTGGCAGCACGCATTCTGTCAATGTTATGTCAAACGCCATAAGGTTACATCAAAAAAGTTTGAATTGTAAAAGCGGTTACATTAGAAATAATTTAATATGGTGGTTAATATTTCTTAAATTTTCTAATTTTCCGCGCAATTTTCTTAATTTTTTCATTCATAAGAACCTTCTCCTAACAATAACAAACACAATAAAAAAAGAATTAGCGAAATCGGTCCAGCCGTTCACGCGTGATGCGCTTACCAACACATTAAGCGATTCATTTTTATATATTAGAAGATAATATTACCGACAGTAGTACCTACTGCGATAAGGATTCGGTTCGCCCGAATACATCGCGATTCGACGAATCACAATAATGTAGCCACATTTTTTTAAAATCCGAAATAGGCTTGCGCTTGACGAAAATCAGTACTGGATAGCACTGATGAGGTCTAGGTTGGAGCGCGCTTTCCTAGAAGATGCCTATGTTCTCATTGAGTGGCAAAGCTGAAATGACAATGGGTGGGGCAAAGAACTCGAAGAATCGATAGACATTGGGATGCACACAAGTTGCTCATCGTATTACAGCCTCACACGATTTCAAATCGTGCCGCCAAGCGATTTAGCGTTCCGGCACGATGACGTACACGTCATCTAGTTCCTACAGAAATCGATTGGGGGTATGGTTGAATGTACACTGCCATACCCCTTCCATGTTAGCCCGCTACCATCTTAGACGGCACCGTCACTTACCATCAGGTGAAATTACAACCAAGGACTATCTGTCATCGAATAAAAAAAACATATTTCAGTTGCATGCAGTCACAGCAGATCGCACGAGTTCTTCGAAGAATCCATCGAATACAAGTCCGAAAAGGGCTTTATTGCCTATGCGTGTGAAAGTTGGGAAAAGTTCGAAAAAGACGAATGCAAAAATAATCCAACCACTAGCATGGGTTATTCTGCGAGCCCCAAAAGTAACGGAAACTATTATCTTCGCACTCGAAATGAATCAAAGTATGCGGAAAATAGATAGGCACCAATTTCCGAATACATATATGGTCGCGGACAGAAAATGTTTATCAGTTTTCAAAGTAGATATATCTATATCACATTGCGTGCAGTAAGGTCTATAACGCCATAGAATATCGAAAGCATATCGACTGTCAGGCATAGACGTGTGCATGTTTTCTGTCCGCTACCGTACATTAACCAAGTAATAATAAATTTTAATTTACTTAAATAGGTAGTGTGATTATTTTATTTTTCAAACTCAAACCGTCCGTTACCGTTCCACGGAACCGATCTTGACTTTTACATGGAGAGTTTACATTATGAAGGCCTCATACAGGCCTTCCCATTCTCATTTTGTCCTCAAAACATAACCTATTATTTACAGTAAATATATCCACTGAATTTTTCAGTTTAGGATAAATAAAATATCACAAAAGTAAAAAAATGGAAATCAGTTTTCCATTTTTCCAAAAATTTAGGTAGAGTGTGTGTAACACTTGATAATTCAGACAAAATCTTAGGTGTTATGAAATAAAAAACTGGGTATGCATATTACATGTATATTTTATTGCAAATAATTATAATAAGTAATTATTGACTAATTAATTTATAAATATTTTATACATTTAATACGTGGACATTTGCTAACACAACATTTGCAACAGTACGATTCAATAATAATTTTATTATTTTTACAAAAAAAAAAAACGATTTAACATGACAAAAAAAAGTTAAAACATCGATTATTGTGAGTATTTTTTGATAGGAATCAGGTGCAACGAGGATATCTGAAACAAGAAAAAGTTCTTATTAAATTCAGATTTCAATCAATCAATAATTCTTTTTATCAATAAACGTTCAGTAGTAATATTAAACAGCATTATGCATCAGTCGGGAAAAGAAGACAAAAATAGAATAATCATCATATTTTATAAAAATCAACAAAAGATAATAATTTAGATTTTTCAATGTAGAAATATTATTTTTTAGGTTTTATAATAAAAAAAGACCAATTAATTAGGGCCCTATTCTCAATGAACGATTAGAGGACGTCAGTCCTGCGTGTCGATTCTTTAAAAATGATTGAATCAGTATAACGATCGCAATGGCCACCGATTGGCTGAATTTATGGCGTTCTAGCTGCATCAATGCATTTTAACCAATAGCGGGAGGGCACCAGCCAATCAGTGGTCATTGCGATCGATACACTGATGCAATCATTTTTAGAGAATCCACACGTAGATCTGCGATCGTACATTGAGTGAAGTCGTAATTTTAGGCACCAATCTCCTGAACGGATTGGTGCAAGTGGACCTTAAGCTCGGTTCCTACATTTAATCTAAGTACACGTAACCTAGCAACCTTGTTTTTTATCAAACACTAGCTGATGCCCGCGACTTCGTCCGCGTAGATTTAGTTTTTAAAATCTCGCGGGAACTCTTGATTTTCCGGGATAAAAGTAGCATATGTCACTCTCCAGGTCCTCGACTATACCCATGCAAAAAATTTACGTCGAGTCATAGCTCTAATGCAGCGTTATTGAAGGACAAACCAACAAACAAACACACTTTCACATTTATAATATTAGTAAGGATTTTACGGACTTGTCTGACAATTAACACCCCTCTTCTTGTAGCAGGGATTTAAAATGCGTAAACATAAGAGTGCAAAAATCATAAGTCTTACTTTACCCGGTTCTGCGGTTGGGTAATTTAGACCTTACCTTCTGATATTTTCCGTAGATAACTCTTCGTGAGGTCCGTGCAGCATATTGGTCTAAGACAGGATTGATATCACGCACCACACGTGAATTTATTTGATCTATTGCTTCGCAATCTAATGAATCTATGTATTACTTATTTATTCTATACAAAATGTGTGTATTTAACTGTATCTATTTAAAATGCTGCATTAATTGCGTGTTGCATTTTACTCCATTGACCTATTTTAGTTCTAATCAAAGGCTTGGGGTCCTTTGTACAAAAATATATTACATTACTTTTGTGTTTTACTTTAAACTGTTTATGGTTCAAGTTTAGATACTATTTTTACACATTATTGTACTAGGCATAGATAAATTGTCCATTAATAATAGCCCCTTGAGATCGGGTGTAACGGCTGCGGCTAAAGTGCAAGATTTTTACTCATTAGTTTTTAATTAAAAAAATTTAAACTAGTCAGATTGCGAATTTGGTTTTTGTAACTTGGTCATACCGATAACTTATTAGTTTAAAAGGAATTTGGCTAAAAGCCCACAAAAATACGTTTGAAATTTCGAGTGAAGATACACATGCAGATACTTCAACAGCCACTGCGAACAAAAATGTTTATATTTTAGCTATGAAAAACTTAAACAAATCGTTGCATTCTTAATTCAGAAGGAAATTATACCAGATATATACCATCAAAATAAGAATCTTAAGGGAGGCCAAATGCGATCAAGTTTGCATGATGATTAGGGATTCGAAAAAAGGATCGATATCTGAGTAGTATCGATATTTTAATGCGATACTTTAACTCCATCAAAGAAATAACGCTGTACATCACAAAGAGATATAGACTATAGTCTGCTTGCTTACGGTAACTACTTTCCTTTACTTAATACTTTTATCTCATCACTAGATTTCACACGTCAGACAGTACTAGTCTATACTATTCTCTTTCTGATGTATAGCGTTATCTTTCTCGATGGAGTGGTATAGACCCCCACTAGATGGATGGATAGCAAGGCTCAGGAGTCGCTGAATACAAACGGCGCAAGATAGAGAAGGTGGAAGTCTATGCAAGAGAACCATGTGCAGCGGTAGACAAAAAAACTTGCGTTCATTTCAATAGCATACGCCAAAGGGTTAAGAAAAACAACGTTCATTATTTTGAAGGTATATCTTCAAGTTATAAATGTATCAGATCATGTTTATGTGCATCACTATACCTCAGTCGGGAAAAGAAGACAAAAATAAACAATCATCATTTTCATTGGAATATTTTGCATTTGAATAAATTACGATTAAATATACTTACTTACAACTAAAATTAAATTGCTTTAAAAAATATAATGGTCTAGAGGAGCCCGTTATACTGAAAGACTTTAAAAGTTGAGCTGTATAAGTATATTTAATAAAATCTAAACTTGATATGCGTTAATTTAAAAAGCGAAAAAAAAAATCGTAAAAAATGGAAAAAAAATAAAATAAATATAAATTAAAAAATATTAATGCGATTTAGGTGTGGTCGATCGTATACTTTCAGAAAAACATAAATTTTTTTGGCTTTTTAAATTAACGCATACCAAGCTTATTTTTTTCGTATAATTTTCAGCTAACAATTGTCTCATAAAAATTTTTTGATGACTCTATGACGGGCTTTCAGTATCACTGGCTCCACGCTATAGTTTTACCTTTGCCGGTTCAGTCCGCAGCAATCAGAGCCATCAGGATGGGTGCCTTTTAAGCCATCTGTGTACAAAACAAAAACAATATTTAGGTACTTATAGGTTTTTCCCACTAATTTTATGAACGCGAAAAGCTTTATCCATATAAATTAGAAAGATCGTAACCCTTAAACTTGTGACCAAACAAAAACTTTCCTATTAAAATATTATTATTAAACTAGCTTTTTGCCAGCGGCTTGGCTCACGATATTTTCGATTTTTCAAACCCTCTATTTTACCCCTTAGGGAATGAATTTTCAATAATCCTTTCTTAGCGGATGCCTACATCATAATAGCAAATTTCAGCCCGATCCGTCCAGTGGTTTGAGCTGTGCCTTGATAGATCAGTTAGTCAGTCAGTCACATTTATTTTTATTTATTCAGATAACTTAGATATTATTAAAATTTACCTTAATATAAACAGGGGCCCATATCTAGCTGAAAACCGAAACCTGTAAATATAAAAATAATATTAGTGTACTTGATATTACAAAATGATTTTTTTTTTTGTAAAAAAGCTGAGTGGGAAATTCCGGATTTTTTAGGCTTTGCTCAAACTAGATTGATAAATAAGAATTTATATCCGGCTATTATAAAACTAAATATAAAGTTCATTATGAAATAACCAAGTAATCAATTGGTAGTATAACTAAATTTACAGCTTGATTTCTTATAAACAGAAGTATTTGATTATATTATCAGAGGTAAACAGCATGAAAAAAATTATAATTATATGTTTTTAATAGGTTAATTTATTTTTTCCATAGGTACGTGCCACTTGGGGACCATTTTAATCATTGAAAATCAATAAGTAGGCATACAAAAACTGTTAATAAACAACTAAAGCTGTGGGTTCCATCCGAATGTAATACTATCATATTTAAAATGTATGCTACATATTATATGTTAATTTTTAAATTTAAGTTGCGCATTTTCAATCAGTTCTATAAGAAAATCTTAATTTCGGATCGTGCTATTAAAAGTAATAATTAATTATGTTGTTTTCCAATTCATAGTATATTTCAGTTAATTTGCAACCTTCACTTATTGATTGTATCTGTAGTTAACATAGCAGATAATAATATCATTCCATAGTATAGTATTATCTTTCTTCAGTTCTCTTAAAAATAGCAGCCAAATTAAGGTGACTTCAACAATATGTACGTACGGTACGCGACAGGGCGGCAGTGCGGGTAACGTATGAGGTGCGACTCGGGTTCATATGTATGACTTCAACTGCATGTAACCTACGTACGTACGCAACTGGGCGTAACATATGAAGTGCGACTCGGGTTCGTCCCCACCAGAGTTTACCACATATGTTGGTCATGCCCATAGGCTTGTATGACGAGTGTAAGTTTTGACTCACCTTTTCGAAAGCTATTTAGTTTGCGTTGATGTAGTTTGTTCTTACTTTTGGTGTTTTTAATTATTATTGGATTTTTAAACGGCGTCTATTAAACTACTAGATAAATAAGATATCTTTACCATTTTTAGAATTCCGTACAAAGTTGAGTGTGAATAAATGTTGATAGAGGTTGGTACATGCATAAATAATTATCATACAAAATTAGCTTTGCGGTCCCAAACAAAAGTGACTTGTTTTTGAAGTCCGGAAAGGTCGATGCGTGAGCCTGACTCGCACATGGTCAAATCATTTTTATTTCTTATTACTTCATTACATCGACGCTTCAATATGATTATAAATATTCATTTACTTACTGGTAAAGTTAAAAATTATAATTTTAATTTACATGGATATTCAAGAAATTAATTCTAAGAAAACAACATAAACATCTGTGTCACAACTCACATTCCTAGCTAGACTAGCATTCCCTAAAAAACACTCCCTGTCGCGTAAGTACTGTATACAGAGTTTAAAACATATTTTATATATTATTATTTGATATTTAAGAATAAGACAAGTAATTCTTGCGACCGCTTATCGACCACGACGTACGATCCAAGCAATCGTCTGCACCCATTTGACGATTCTTTGAACAGTGCAAAATATCGTAACCAATATATTTTAGTAGATTTTAGATTATGATAATGGGGTTGACTGAATCTTAGTCTAATCAAATTAAAAAAAAGTCACGTCCCTTCTGAAGTGATAATAAATACCATAAAACCTTAGAATTTTAGTATTATGATATAATAATAAAATGTATGTATGTATGATTCAATGTCGCTTATATTATAATTAAAAATTAGTAGATATACCTACTTATTTTTTATATCAACGTTATTCAAAATTGGAAATGTAATGGTAAACGTCCACACCTCCGCAACGCACGGATCGAATCAAATAGATTTTTTAATTATTGGCATGGTTAGTCATACACGTCCATCTACTGACCCAAACTTCGTGTCCAGTGGACGTCATGACTGGAGACTGACTAACCATACAAAGAATTCTGAAATCCGTTAGATGCATCCAATTCGTGCGATGCGGAGCTATGGACACCTATGGATAAATTGATCTTCATCGCTTGTTGAATTGTTTTCCTAGATTTTCACAAAATATGTTAGGTTTTGTATAAAATGAAGGTAATATTTAATTCGATGATTCTGACGTAAATATGATCTATCATAATTAATCGGGAGAATTTCTTACAACGGTACGAAAATATCAAAATTTCACGACTCTCTCCCGTTTATTGTTAATAGTAGATACGAATATCTGTGGAAATTATACTTAAAGATTATAAAAATTAAGTTATAAAATTAATGATTCTGTGCTTGAAATAGTAAGAAATTTAGTCAGTCTTGTTTAGCTCTATCGCACACTTAATGCGTGAGCGTGCGACGGAGATGAAAAACTATGTATATTTCTTGCTCGTGCTTAACATTTTCTAAATTCAGAAGACCATACATCTCAACTTACCACGTATTTAGAAAAAGCTACTTTCTTCATTAAGGAAATCAGGTGTCCAAAATTAAAAGAGGCGCAAGTTCGTTGTACTTCTTGTGATTTCTTCTTCAGCGAGTCCACTGGCACGTAATTATTTATAGCTGAGCTGGCTGACGAACCATCTGACGCTATAACCCATAAATAATCGTCGCCCTGGCAGCACATAATGGGCTACCGATGCCTTCCTGGCCCTACATTTGAGATACAATGAGAGGAATCTAGATTTTGTATGCAATGACTAGGGAAAATAAAGAAATTCTTTCTATTTCTTTATCTCCTTAAAAATAAATGGGTTCGAAACCCAAGAAAACAAGGTTACAAATGGAAATATGCTCTGATTCTGCTGAAAGTACAGAAGACAGAGGTGCTGGGAACCTTTTGATATTTTCAAAATAGGGTCAAACAAGTGTTAGGGTATGAGGTGTCTAGAAACTTTAAACTGAATTGGACAACAAGTAATGTGGATGGTAGGTTCAATATTCACTGCCCGTTACAGAAATGTAACGTGGTGTTTTATCAAAATCAGCAGGTACGTTAGAAATATCAAATAATAATAGGCTATTATAATAGTTGAGGTCAAAACTTTAAAGTAAAGAACAGAGACATTATACCATCAGGCGAGATCGCAAAAAAAAGTTATTATCAAGCTTTTTTATTTTTAGTGTATGTAAGATTGTCTTCGAGGATTCAACAAACAGGAATTGCAAATCAAATATGGAAATCGAAGGAGTTTATAGAAGATTTCTTCAGAATTACCTCTTTATAACGAATAAATTATGAAATTTTAATAATGTACTACGAAAAAAATGTGTCATCGTTTGGCCTAAAGCAAACAAACATAGGTGCTGAAAAAGATTTTTTTCGAAGAATGGTTTTTACAGTAGTTTCCTGAAAAAAAAAAAAAGTGTTTGGCTACTTTGGCCGTGGTATTAACTTTATCATTTCAAATCATCGCCTGCTCTACTACGGGCACAGGTCTCCTCACAGAAAGAGAAGGGTTTATAGGCCATAGAACCACCACGCTACGCCACGCTAGCCATGCCCGAATAATTAGATTTCACACATCTTTGACTATGTCGTGGAGAACTCTCGGGCATGCAGATTTCCTCACGACCTCACGATGTTTTTCTAGGTTTCCTCACTTTGTTTTTCTTTACCGTTAAATTCCACAAAGTTACCGAAATAACCCTCTGATAATAAATATAATCTGCACCGGTAGCATGGGTAGGAGATAAAAGTTTTATCCCCCGATTTTATCCACTGACAGGGGATAAAATTATCTTTTCCCTATGCTAAAGCATGGCGACAGAGGAAAAGGCGACGTATATCCACTGAGTGTTATTTCCACCGCTGTGCCCATGCTCGACGGGTGGATAAAGCTAAGCGAGGGGATGAACGTTTTATCCTTTTCCCGGGGATAAAATTTCTCCCGCCCATGCTACCAGTGCTGTGTGATTTTAGCTATAGCTGAATATAAACTTATCACTTCTCTCCAATGTTTTTTTGGTATATTTATAGCTATCTTCATACAGTCCGTCGGTTTAGTCTAGAAGTAGATTAATTGATATATACCTACCTACGCTAGAGTTAGAAGGTAATTCCAGGGTCACATAATTATGCTAGATTTTGGTATGTCATGTTTAAGGTATTCTGAATTGTCTTTTATTGTAGGGCATTGAAAGACAAGGCAAGGTGGATTATGACTTTGATATCGTGGAATGATTGCTGGATGTGCCTTCATCTCCACGCCACACCTCCAGACAGGTTTCAGAAAGCATTTGTAGGTATATCAGTAAATTGTTGAGTTGATATAGTTCCCTTTGTTGGCATGTGAAACAGTTGTCAAGTTGGTCAGACCAAATCCGCACCACTCTCGATAGTAAGGCCCCCGAAGCCCTGCATGTCGCAAAAAACCGAGGCACATGGCGCGACATCATCTACAAGTCCTTGGTGGAAGAGGTCACGACCCTCAGTAATAGGGAACACGACGCAGAGAGAGAAACAGTAGTAAACATCTTTGCACACAGAAAGACTGACTCTTTCCCACGAGATGTCGGCGCTGTATTCAAGAGTCAAGAAGCTCTTCGCTAGATTGAAAAATTGCTTGTCGTACAACGTACAAGGCATGCTGGAGCTTTTGCGGTTTCGTTATATTTATATCGCGACAGAGGTCTGCTACAGGCCTTAAGCAATGGTCACTTAGTCAAATACTTTCTAAAGTGTTTAAAATAATTGGAAATTCAATAAGAGTTTTATTTTTAAATCCTATAGACTCTGTGATATTATTGAATTTAGTACGTGAAGCAAAAATCAGAAAAATCCAACACAAATGTGGATGCGGTCTTTGAGAAATTGTTTGATGACTATATGTACATTGATATCGAGTAGTTTATTTTAATAATAATCAATACTTTTAATATGTATAGGAACTACTAAAGCAGTCAAATAATTGCAAATGTTTGATTAGGTACGCTCAAAGTATATAAAATATCGGCAACCTGAAAAGAAAGTTGTAATAAATTAATAGATAGGTACAATGTAAAATGATATAAGATACCCCTCCCTGACCCAAGTCATTAAATAGTCGAAGGTTAAAAAAAATTACTTTCCAGTAAACTCAGGAGTGGCTTAATTGAACGAGTTTTCACGGTGTTCTAATATTCCATCATAATTAGAGACTCTTCTTTCGTGATAAAAACAGCAGGATATTATAAAATCATGAAGAAGCCTCGGGTATTGAACCTAGATAAATAAGTATATCAAAACCACTTTAAAATATCAGCTTATATCCAAAGTGAGTCATATAATTTCAGCATTCAGCTGAGTTTCCTAGATCGTCTATAGACGACTGTGGCGTCAAAAGGTTAAAGACAACAATCTCTTCGACATCCAATGTATTGTTTCACGACGAAGAACCTAAAAACGCTCAAGGGCCGTTGGAAAAATCCGTTGCCTTGATTTTACTACGTTCTTCACTTCAACTCGGTCTTGTTCATGTCTATTTAGTTGCTCCTCTCACTTCATACGTACCATATTGAAAAACTGCTTCATCATTTCAGTAGTGGCTTGCTTATTCGGCTGCATATCGTGACGTTCCGGAAGTTTTCCTATGTGTTAGTCCTAGGTATGAGCTATCTCCTTTCCAAATTTCAGCCAAATCGGTTCATTCGTTGTGCTTTAAACCAGTAATAAATATACATTCATTCACCCAGCCTCACAAACTTTCGCGTTTATAAAATTAGTAAGATAGTAGGATTATGTAATGTAACTAATTTTAACTATGTATGTACTTTAAACTAAGAACATAGCTGGATGTTTAACACAATGCAATTAATAATTATCTAGCTACAGTAGCTATAAAATATAATACAAAAGCAAAAAATACTTATAATAATATTAGAGGTGTAGTGTAGTGAATTAGTGATACATAATATTATAGTTTAGTGTACTTACACTTAGCTAAGCAATGGAATATTTTGGCAAACTAAAATTAATTGTTTTCTAGATCAGTATAAATATGTTAGCTCGTCATTTTAACAGGTGTTAGTTGTCTCAACCCGATTTTATATAAGAGATAATGTGATTAATTTAAAATAATGTGTCCGATACACTTTTTACCAATTACGACCTCAATAGTATAGTTAAATATAAATTGGGTTAAGTATAAAAATTAAGTAGCTTTCCTTACTTCTTCATAAGCATGCAAAATAAACTACTACATATGTGATAATGATGGTGTCAATTCGGTTGTACATAACCTCGAAACCAAATTGGCAAAATGAAAATGAAGGTTTTAACTTATTCAGTAACTACCTATCGTTTTAAGTTCGAGCGCTAGCAGACAGCATTGCACTGTCAGGAAAATGTTCACACGGCACATTCACTAGATCAATGAAAACCTGCCTTAATGATATCCGTTTCTAGAGAAGCATTTTATTACCCGAAAAGGATAGTATAAGGCATTCCTCATAGCTTAGGATTGTGTACAACCGAATTAGCCCCAATGTTAACGCAATTTTTTTTTTTGTATAACACAATTAATATTACCTTACCACACACTTTTCAATGAAAGCATTACCTACTTGCACTAGGTATCCATTGTTTCAGTCTTTTAGAGTTAGTCGGTGGTGATCGGTATAACCAAACTAGCTTTTTCCCGCGGCATCGCTCACGTTAAGTTCGATTTTGCTAACCCCTATTTTATACAGGGGTTGAATTTTCAATTATTTTTCTTAGCGGATGCCTACGTCATAGGTAGCTCTCTGTATACCAAATTTCTCCAGTGGTTTGAGCTGTGCGTTGATATGTCAGTCAGTCACCTTTTCCTTTTATATAGTACTAGCTTTTGCCCGCGGCTTCGCTCACTTTAAGTTCGATTTTTCAAACCCCTTTTTTACTCCTTAGGGGTTTAATTTTCAAAAATTCGTTCTAAGCGAATGCCTAAGTCGTAATAGCCATCTGTATGCAAAATTTCAGCCCGATCCGTCCATTGGTTTGAGCTGTGCATTGATAGATCAGTCAGTCAGTCAGTCAGTCACCTTTTCCTTTTTTATTAAATTTTTATTATTTAAATTTATATAAATTAGATCAGATTTAGAAAATTAACACTTGGAGCGAACTGAATTGGATAAATAAGAATAAAGATTGATGACGTCGATGATTTCAAAATATGACTTTTATGAAGCTCATAATATGAACGATTTTGTGATATCTTTGTGACGCTTCAGGGAGTAGATATCAACTGTTATACCGAAAATATTTACGATTTCTTCATAAAAAAAATAAAATTTACTTACTGTTGATATTAATGGTAAAATTAATAGGTAACGCTGATAGCCACAAGGTGTTAACACGGTGCCTGTACCATGACAGCGAGGGCATGAGGTCTGTGTCCAAATGGCGAAATAAAGGGCTAAGGAAAGAAGACCGACTTTTTTTGTTTTCCCAACCAATATAAACTAGTTTTTAAATTTTTTCGTCACAATTTAATTTTCTAAGACAGGAGCTGGTAAAACATAAATAATCTTACAAGGTTTATCTTTATATACCGAATAAAGTGTTCATAAATAAAACCTAATTCTTTGATCCACACAGTTTAAGTTCGATCTGTAAAATATATACCTAGTACTATGTACTTTTACTATTTTCCTTTCCATCCTATAAACCATCTTTTAAACCAGTTATTAACCTACCCCCCAATTTAATAGTAGATAATACCCACAAAGTAAATAGTCGCCATTCCGATATTTACACTACACGTATTGATACGCGAAAAACATTCGCTGCCAAATATCGAGGTCCCCGTCGCCCACAAGCAAAAGTAAAATGTACACTTATAGAAAAATTAACACTACAAACAATTCACATATTAATATTATGTAGTGTCACGTAGACTACGTCAGTCTAAGTGTCAAGTTCATGAACACGTGAACATTTCCTGTAGGGCTAACATGCACGCCACGAGAAAATTTTGTCTACACGTTTACTCGTAATCTCTATGTGAATCTCTACAGAGATTCACGAGTAAAGTGTAGACAAAATTTTCCCGTGGCACGCATGTTAGCCCTACTGGACAAATCGAATTACGTAGTGTTGTTGTATGAACTGTTTCTCTATTGTTAATTAATATTTATTTGGATTTGTTAAAAGAAAATATTGAATAATAATTCATTAAAGTAAACCAAAATATATATCATACGATATTCGTTTATGTTCTGTCCGCCTGCCACTATTTACGGTTCAACCTATAAACCCATCTTGCCGAAAGAGGCAAAGATAGCTCGTATCCAGATTTCAACTTCTGATGAACCCATTATGACGAATTACGTAAAGATCTTGACGAAAGACACAAAGGTAGTTCGCATCCAGGTTTCACGGTTCAACCAAGAACCCATCTTGACGAATGACGTAAAGATAGCTCGTTCCCAGATTTCATGGTACAAGCTATGAACCCATCTTGACGAAAGACGCGAAGGTATCTCGCATCCAGGTTTCACGGTTCAACCAATAAACCCATCTTGACGAATGATGTAAAGATAGCTCGTTCCCAGATTTCATGGTACAAGCTATGAACCCATCTTGACGAAAGACGCAAAGGTATCTCGAATCCAGGTTTTACGGTTCAACCAATGAACCCATCTTGACGAATGACGTAGAGATAGCTCGTTCCCAGATTTCATGGTACAAGCTATGAACCCATCTTGACGAAAGACGCAAAGGTATCTCGAATCCAGGTTTTACGGTTCAACCAATGAACCCATCTTGACGAATGACGTAGAGATAGCTCGTTCCCAGATTTCATGGTACAAGCTATGAACCCATCTTGACGAAAGACGCAAAGGTATCTCGCATCCAGATTTCACGGTTCAACCTTTGAACCAAACTTGATGAAAGATTACGGGTCAAACGATGAACCCATCTTGACGAAAGGCGCAAAGATATATCGCATCCAAGACAAAAAGTACGTTTAATTTCGGATAAATATCATAATTCCGCGGGAAAACAAAGATGTGAAAATACAAACACGTGGACGCAGAGCGGGCCTACTAATGAATTTATTATCGTGAAAATAAAAAGCCCCGGAAAAAACCCAAATTATGGTTGGTTAATAGAAATATAATGCTTTATGATTTTGGATAATTTTATTTATTATACGAAAATTACAAGATAATTCAATATGCCTAACTTTCTAAATTACATATTAAGTTAAGAGTTAATTATATAAACTAAATTTTTCATTCCCACATATTGCAGATCCGTCAAACAAAGGCAATCAATCACACACGCCACTTTTGTCATATTATGTATTTTATGCTATTTGCACTGTATAAGAAAATAATACCATTACACACACATAGTGCAGATGTGTCATTTTTTTTATTGAATTTATCAAAAGGTTACGTAACGTACGTAGATACTCATCTAAAACAGAAAGGTAAACTGCTACAAGGAATAAATAAGAAGTCTTCTGAATATGATTTTGGAGATGTGTTGCTTTTGACAGTCAGAAAAGGGATGCACGAACGAATGGTGACAATGCCGCCATTTTGATTTTAGGTGTGAGGGACATAGTCCGTTACCACTTCAGCTCCACCCTTCCCCGTCCCTTCATTCAAATATTCAGTACTGACTCTTCTTACAAATTGAGTTGTTTAGAAAGAAAAAATATTTTTAATTGTATTTGTTTTTGCGCATACAATATCTACCCTAAAATGATATTGAAGTCCATCAATTACTTCGAAGTTTTCAATAGCTACTTGTCTAATTTATATCTAATTTAATTTATTATCATATGTATAACTTAATTTTTAAAGTTGAATGCATAATCATGCAGGTTATTCCGTATCTCAGTGTCTTTATAATTATGTTGTAACTTGTACACTTTGAAGTATTCCGTTCTCTATGGTATCTATCACAAGGTCACTTTGTTTTTGGCCGGTTTGAACTTAATTTTTTTTTAATTTTTGGGCGGTTTTTTGTTTGGTTCCTAGGTGTGAAATATTAAAGAAAACAATGAAAATCAACAAACTGTGACGTTTGAAAGCGATAAGCTGTGCTAGTTGAACTGTCACTGTCACTGTTAGCCGTCATGTGTCAAGCTGTCAACTGTCAAGTGAAAACTCAAAACCATGTGACAATTGACCAATTGACTAACGAATAATGTTGGCGGCTGACCTTTGTAATATATCCTGCTACTTATAGGTACATTGTCAGCATTGCAAGCTGGAATTTCAAGATATACTATTTCCAACTCTCACTAGCAATTTTCATAAACGCGTCTCCCCATTCCACGCGTCATTGGCGAAGTTTACCGCGCCCTCTGGCTGCAATTAATCGCCATAATCATAAATTGAATTGAATACACTCCGGTAGTGTAGCGTAGTGTGCAACTAAATTAAATAGCCACTGAGATACGGAATTGACCTCATAGAGACGTAAAGTAAATACTTAGCTCGTGCGTAACCACAGAAAGCGAGTTTGTAAAGT
Source organism: Hipparchia semele (assembly GCA_933228805.2). Lineage (NCBI taxonomy): Eukaryota > Metazoa > Arthropoda > Insecta > Lepidoptera > Nymphalidae > Hipparchia > Hipparchia semele. The sequence continues at coordinate 3,130,305 of OW121717.1, read as the reverse complement.
TTGTAAAGTAATTTAGTTCAAATAATTTATTTTACAGTGTAACACAATAGATACATAGATAATTAATAGATGCAAAAGATATTCTAAAATAAAATATTACTTTTTCATCCTAATTCGGGGTTTTATTTAAATGGAAAGATGGTGAACGCAATATTATTATTTTATACACTAAATCTACACACATTTATATTTATTTATATAGTAAGTGCTCATATTGTTTTAAAAATATTAATTACTTAGAACTGTCTAATTTTTTTCTCTATTTAAAGATTGTGTATATTTACCGTTTGAACGTATTTTTTTTTATGAAATGCAGTATTAAATTACAATATCTATTATAACTTGCTATTGCTGAGTCAGAAATTATTTTTCACGTAATATGTAACGAATACTTTTATATATGGGTGATTCTACGATAAGAGGTCCTAAGTCCATAGAGAATACGGCTACGGAGAAAAGTAGCTGTTTTTTCATTAAACACTTATATTACGATTTTTGTCCTATTTATTTATCTGTTCAGTAAGGGCAAGTCACTTTATGCATATTTTATTAAAAAATCAAAAAAATCAAAAAAGTCAAAAAATTCAAAAAATTCAAAAAATTCAAAAAAAGTCAAAAAAGACTTTTTTGACATTTTTGACGGTTTTTGACTTTTTGACTTTTTTTGACTTTTTTTTTACTTTTTTGACTTTTTTTGACTTTTTGTCTTTGTTGACTTTGTTGACTTTATTGACTTTGTTTGTTTGCACTAACCTTATCTCCCCTGGTCAACAAGTTTCTCTCCTGACATTTATCTTGCCAGGTGAAATATGGCAGGTGAGAGACGTTTTCATGATAAATTATATTATTTTAATTGACATAAGAAGTTTTTCGGTACATTATGTATCACACTTTCACTAGTCCATCATTATTAAATTAGACCAGTAAATGCAAATAAATTGAATGAATAATATAACTTTTATGACTTGCCAGGTGAGAGACACAATGACCTCGCGAAACGACTACTTCGAATCAACGGTCGCAACAACTAATAAATGACGGCGCTCTTAACGGCTCACGTGTTTTGCATTACTAACTTCACGTCCGTAGATGATTTTGAGCAATTTTTGGAATATGGCCGTTTTATATTAGTGTTTGTAGTAGCGGAATGAAATTTTCTAGAGTAGATACCCAAAAACAGTGGGACAAAAGTAAAGTGTAAAATATATTGCAAATAAATAAATATTTTTCTATTTTTCCTTAACAATACTTAAATACATTTATTGAAATTTGTGTTTAACATACTTTAGTTTAATAACTGATACAAAAAAAATATGTATCGTTTCAAATTAAACTGAAAACGACAGAGGGACAGGCCAGGTTAGAGACATTTTTAGGCTTTATAAGGAATTTCAGAAAAATATACTTTAATTAGGCATTGAATCGTGATGTTATTTAATAAAGTACATTTAGGTGATGTGTTTCATTGCAAAAAATAACAACATATAAAGTAAAATTTTTATTTTAAACTGATTGCCGCACAAGTTACCTCTTATCGTAGAACTACCCATATAATAATCGCCTGCAGACATGGTTTGTCATTCCCACCATGAATAAATCATTATTTTTTAAACTCTCCCGGCACGCTTTTTAATAAAAGGGGTGAAATATTAAGAGTACCTAATCAATTCTGAGACAAAACTAATAATGAAAAAAGTTCGATCCTCTTAGATATATACTATATTCAAATAATTCAAATGAAACTGATTATTTATTTGTATTAATTTACTTAAAACGATTTCTTAAGACAAAAAGATCCTATCTAATCTCATAACTTCAGGAAGTGTGCGGTTTTTTTTTTTAACTTTATCGTCAAAGTATTGAATTTATACAAAACAAATTTTATTTTTCCGATGCAAAGTGGTGATAATATTAAAATTAATTCGATCAGTGTTACTTTTTGTAAAAAGTGGTCTATTTAAGTTAAAATCCAGAATGTTCTGAAAAATATCTATTTCAATGCGTATCTCATGATTTTCGTAAATCTTTGGTTACATCAAAATAATCGATTATTATTTATTTATTATTCAAGCGTTCCACACTCTGCATATGCATAGATTGGACCGCATCAAACGGACTTTTTAATTGGTTACTTATATGGTTAATCATACAAATGCGTCCACAGAACCACACTGCGTACGCACATGTAAGACAAGACTAACCATACAAAGTGTTCAAAAATTCGTTTTATACGATCCCGTGTCTGATGCGTGCGATGCGGGGTCGTTGACGCTTACATTAACTGGGGATCATAACATCAATTAACGTCAATAGATGACCTAAAAACTATTTTTTAATTTGATCGTAACCATAGATTTGTATGTATTAAGAATAAGGAAGAATCCTAAACGTAAGTTCTACGCGTCGTGATAGAAGTCACGCGTGCACGCGCACTATTTAAAAGCGCCGGCGTTTGTTAGTAGGATAATCATCCATTTGGCGCGGTCCGTCCCAGCCGCCACTGCGATTCTGTCCCCCGTCGTCAAAACCTCCACCACGTGGCATGTCGTACTGGTCTCTGAAGCCTCCATCCTAAAGTAATCAATCAAAACTTGCCAATATTTTCTCATACTATAAAAATAATGTATAAAAAGTAATAATAGTTATAAGTACCTATGGCTAATATTACGAATAAGATCTTTTCTTAAACAACTACAGTGCTCAATAATAAAGTAGTTTCAATTCTTAACTCTATGCATGGAATGTATGCACGCCTGACACTTTTCATTGTAACAATGCAAAAAGTGCGAAAGAGTACCAAAAAATATTTATTAAAAGTAGGTAGTAAGTACCCCTGAAGAATTTGTTAAAGCCCAGCTAAGATTGTTTTCATTGTAAAGATAATAAACAAATGGAACCTTTGATATTTTAAAAATAATCTGTAAATTTCTATATCATATATACATACATTGAAATATGTGTTAAAAAGTGTGCTCAACAGCTATATACTTAAGCACAATTTGCGCGAAAATTAACACCATATATGTTATATCTAAGTTCTAACTTGGCATCCTAAGCAAGTGGAACTTATGTTTAACTTTGCAGATTACTCTGTATTTTGATAAAGTTGACATGTTTGTTTTAGCAGTAATTCTTGTCTTACACCGTTAGCACATAGACAAAATTCGCATGCCATTGTAAACTACAACGCCTTTACTCCTATTCAAAAGCGTTTTCAGTTTCCTAACGAGGTGCGAATTTGTCAGTGTTACAAAGGCGTTTATGCGGGGAATAGCAGGGGTGGCACGTAATTATTGACGAGGAACTGGCAAGATGCAAAACCTTTACCATGTTACACTGGTTTTCAGTATATTTAATTTCAATAATTTATAAGTATAATTTATTATAGTAAAAAATTCAAATAGTGGATAACCTAGTAACATTAAAATTATGTAATGGATTGAATATTTCGAAGGTAAAAGAAAAACTTTTTGTTCTTGTTGGATGCATTGTGATATAAAATATACAAGATCTCATTAGTAAGTCGTTTTATTTCTTCGAAATCCCTAATAACCATTTCCGAAAAAAAAAAAAAAAACTTAAAACTTATAAACGCTCCTTTTGTCTAGCGGATTTTTGTACGAACTCCACACCATAACTCACGATTCAAACGATGGATATCAGTAATTCTTTTTTTGTTTTGTTATAGAAAACAAATCTGTAGAATAGGGAATATTACGCAAAGCGCAAGATTAGCGCGGCAAAATATATTTAATAAGCTTTGGTCCGCGGCTTCGTTCACGTTTAGATCGAATTTTCAAACCCCTATATTACCCCTTTGGGGTTGAATTATCAAAAATTCTTTCATAGCGGATACCTACGTCATTATAGCTATCTGTATGCCAAATTTTAGGCCGATCCGTCCACTGATTTGAGTTATTAGTGATTGATCTATCAATCACTAATCAGTCAGTCAGTCACTTTTTCCTTTATGTATTTAAAAGAAGATTAAAATTCGACATTTCTTAATGGTTTTCCCCTCATTTTTTCCATTTCACTAATTCAAAAAACGTTGACAAACTTTATTGAAATTATTCAGAGGAAAAAGTTTGTTTATCTTAGCGATACAGCTTGAGGTATTCTTTAATTCGATTTTTTAATTCTTAATAAAAGATGTCATACAAATGCGTCAATTGATAAATTTTCTGACTTATAGAGCTTTTGAGCTAAAACCTCAATTATAGAGGTAAATATTAATAAACTCTAACAAATCAAATCTCAAATACAAAGGTGTAAAAATTCCTAGTAACAGAGATATTTCAACATAAAAGTGTAGGAGGTTTCTCAAATACCCAGGGCCCAGTAATTAACCATATTTAATTGTAGACGAAATCACGAATAAAAAATGCAAGATAAATTTTTGCGAGATACAAGGTAAACAACTAAGTAAGATTTGATTTTTGGAATCCATATTATAACGTTTGATCATTGCGATAATTTCATCTAACTCGTTCTGCATATCAAGGTTATATAACATATATATGACCTCAGGGGGCCACCACCAAAATTAAAAGTAGTATTCTATTTCAACATTGTTCTGAGATGTCATACAACGACGTCCTTAAGGTTAACATTGTAATTATGACATGTAAAAACAATGTTGAAATAATAACTGCCAGCGTTGGTGGTAGGCCCTCAGGACAAATAGGTATAACATATCCTATGACACACGAAATGCTAAACCAACGACACCTCATTTACCCAAATCTAATGAGTAGTTTGAATGCACGAGGGAATTGATCAATAGACAAACACACAATTATATAGACAGCTAAAAAGCACATAACCCTTAGTTATGTAAGATTAAATGTTCTTCCAGGCGCCAATACAAGGTGCAAGGGACATGTTAACGAAAACTGGCAGGTTATGCCTATAATGAAATTACAAATGCCACTTATCTCGCAAATACTTTAATATTGTAATTTTTGAGCGCGCAATGTATAGCGAACAGTGAACGTTGATATCTAAACGTGAAATGCCTACTGCGCGTCGCAATTGGCGTATCGCGCGTATAACATCGCTGTTTTGTGTTAAATATTGTCAAGTTGAGATAGGTTACATAAACGATTTCACGTTCTAATTAATTAAAAAACTGAAAAAAAAAAAACTGTATCTCTCGAAAGGACCGATATAAAATTCCAACGCTGAGCGACTCAGAATCACGTACTGAATCTCTGGTTTCAGTTTTAGTTAGAATGTCCCTTACTTCCTGTAGCGTACAAGAAATACAGATGTGGGTAGACGAATATATTATTATAACGTACAAATACAGCCTCCATGATGTATGGACAGTCAGTCTTATGTCATCCCTCCGTCGGTGTAGACGAACGCGAGTGAAGTGCGTAATGTATAATACATAACTTTTATGTGTTGTGTTATTGGTACTAACGAACCACTACACATCCTATAATATTATATATTATAATGTAGATTAAATTTAATATGTTGACGTCCTTATTGCCGGCCCCACCCCGTATAGCTCATTCCCCGCAATCGACAAGACGAAATTAAACATTGCAGAATCTATTTGTTGTATAATTAGATTGTTTACAGTTTACACTGAGCAACTTTAAATCTTAATTACTTTACTATATGATGCATAATACATTTCGATGATTAATAGGCCAATACTGTATTCACTAAATAAGATATGTCATAATTTACATCCCTGTGGTAGATAAATGTAAGTATGTATATTCTTATGTAAATAATTGTAATTTATTGTAAAAGTAGAAACCAGTTATTGTGGTCGTGTCTTTTTTTTTATTTGTATTCTGTGTGATCCCCACATAAATGTATTCACAATCGATAATGTATACTTGTTTCATTGTATCAAAATTTATTTATCCCTACGAATATTATAAATGGGAAAGTGTTTGGTCCTTCAATTACGTAGCAACAGAGCTATGGATCGATTTTATTTTTTGCATGGGTATAGTTTAGAAACTGGAGAGTATCAAGCTATTTTTGTCTTGGAAAATCATAAAATTACCACGGGATTTTTAAAAACTACAATCTACTCTAACGAAGTCATGGGCATCAGCTAGTTTAAAATATTTTTTCGAGGCACAGCCGCTGTACCGATTTTGAAGAAATTTGACACAGTAATAGCTGAAATATCTGGAGGCCGATATTACAGGTTACTCTTTATACCAGAAAAGTCCTGCAGCCTACCTTCAGGCCTATTCAATTGTTGAGTATGTAAGTACTATTCTAATTTAGGATATGAAATATATATTATCTCACTTTATTATATTCTTCATTGCAAGAGGGTTGTGACACTTTTCCATTATTCATATTATGGTAGGGGCTTTCTCGGGATAATAATGGAGTGAGTTGCCAGATTCTACCGCATAATGAATATTATACATATTATGAGAATTAAAATATAACACCACACAGAATTATTGTACTGACCACAATAATGGGTTCTACTATTGAAAATTGGCTTTTCTAGACTTAAACATAATATTAAAAACCAATAATTTTTGTTTGCCGTAATTATATTCAAAGTAGTATTCATTATATATTCAAAGTGGTATTCATTATATTCAAAGGACGAAAGCTGAAAACTAACCATAAGTACACCTACAGCTCAAGTTTTGGTAGTTTCAGCAAAAATAGTTAATTTGACTATATACGTTATGAAGAAAGCTTTTGTTTATCAATAATATAAGAATTCCATTCATTTATATTTATATAGATAATAAAGTTTTTGTATCAGATAGCGGAATCATTTTATCCAGTGATGTATAGAGAATATCAAGAGTATCTGAGTTGGGTATAATATGTAATGTACTTACCATTGGCTGCTGGTGATCGAACATTCCTTGCTCCTGGCGATCGAGCATTGAATTTAATCTTTGCGCCTGTGAAAAAACAAACACAATATTAATTTATAAGCAAATTATTAAAATTATAAAATGAAAATAAATCCTGACCGTGTTAAAAAAAATGTCAACAGCAAAATACACAAATTGAGGAAAAAACTTTTTTTTCACATTTGAAAATGGCGTCATACAGCCGCCATATTGAATTTTTTAAAAATGTAAGGATTCTAATGATAGCCCGTACATCCAAGTCTATTCAGTCATTCAGAGGTAAGGCCGCCTATTGTACTCTGTTTTTAATTTTTTGTAAGTTCTGATATGTTGTTTCCTTATTTGGTGTACAATAAAGAATATTTTCATTTCACTTTCATTTCACACTCTAACCTACACCTCATCAGAACTCAGTCAGGCCAAATAAACAAGATGTCCAAAATCAGCACAAGCATCAACAGTCATTTTGTAAGTTACAGCCTGTTCAGTGTACTCATTTGTATTCATGAAATATAGCTTCAATAGCACAATGGTTAAAAGTGCAGACTGAAATCTGAATGAAATGAGTTCTATCTCCATCCATTGCACTATGGTCATACCCACTCCTAACACAAGCTTTCTGCTTATTTTGTGGGGGGAGGCTAATATTAGTCAGACCTTTCTTCTTGTCCTTGCAGCTAAGCAGGTCTTAATATACGTAAAATAACTGGCCCCATGCAAGTCTGACCAGCACACAAAGGGTTCCAAACAATCGTACAAGATTAAACATCAGCTATTATTAATATCGAGCAAATATGAAAGCTTTAGGTATTAAACCAGTAAACTATTGAGATTGAGCAAGAACAAAAGTTCATTGTATGGAGACCCACTCTAATTTTTAACTTATTTTTTTTATTTTATTCATTGTTATAGAGGCAATAGGAATACACATTCTGTGAAAATTTCCAGTATCTACCTATAAGATTCCTGGGATACAGCCTTCTGAAAAAAGACGGACGGACAGCCGGAGGTTTAGTTATAGGGTCCCGTACGTTACGTCCCGTTTCACGTAGCATCCATCTAGGGAAACATATAGCACACCCCGAGGAGGTTATACTCATTCCAGCCAAGAAAGTGCTGCTGTTCCTGGCGGCAACGGTCAACGTGCTACAAGGGCCTCGGGACGTACATAGCCGCAACACAAGAAGATGAAGATGAATAGGGTCTCGTTGGCACCCTTTGGGTAAGGGAATGTCACTATCCTATCACAAGCTTTCCGCTTATTTGGAGGGGATAGGAGGATATTAGTCAACTTCAGCTTGGCTAATATTCTTTTAAAAAAAAAAAAATGTACAGTTGTGTATGTACCTGCACAAACAGAGTGTTCTCCTGCTGGCGGCGGCGCAGCTCGTCGTCCTGCTGGCGCATGCGCTGCGACAGCTCCTCCTCCTGGCGCAGCAGCTGCAGCCGCTCGGCCTCGCGCCGCTCCTCGGCCGCGCGCTCCGCCATCTCCCAGCTGCGCTTCTGCCGCTCGCGGTCCTGCTCGCGCTGCCGCAGCTGCTCGCGCAGCAGCTCCGTCTCGTGCTCGTATCTGATACACGAGCGACACCATTACTGCCGTCTTCATAGAATGCCGGTTCCCCATACGAACCCATATGTATTGGTTCAAGTTCACAAGTGTAAACTATATTATTGACAAACATCAAAAAGTGCAAAAATCCAACCTTTCTTTAACTTATTCTATTCAAGCATTCACGAATATTCGGTTTGTTTTGCAATATAAATGTATATTTAACAATGATTAGTGATATTAAGTGATTTATGAACATTTGGAATAACCCCATGTTGAAATTATTCATAGCTAGTTAAATTATTAATATACAAATAATTATAATAAATATTTTTTGCAAATTCGCCTAATTGTATGTTAAGCATGTGTAAGCTGTAAAACAATATTGTTTTTTCTTTAGACATCAGAAAACGTAAGTCGCGTTTTCTGCCAGTAAATTTTGTTTCAATGTGAATTAATTCAAAATTGTAATGCAGTAATTTTTGTGTGTCAAAGACATTCCAACTGATTATGTATAGAGGACAAGGTAAGGTAACCAACTTTCTGCTACCTGACAACTTGACACAAAATGATAAGTGAAATAATCAGGCACTGATATTTTACTTTAAAGTGAATATTACTATCAATATTATGTTATGCTTTGCAGAGAGATCAAGCGAATTACAGGAGCCAATTGAAATGACATTTGGTATCCTAAAAACAATATTTTACTTTTGTGACAAGACAAACCTTGACTGCAATCTCACCTGATGGTAAGAGATGATGCAGTCTAAGATGGTAGCTGGATAACTAGTAACCAAGTACAGTTTGAATTAATTCTACAACCCTAATTTGAAACTAACGAGATACAAGTCTTATTGCTTTAAATTTTAAATACCACTAAACTCATGCTGTTTCATAAATAGCAGCCAGCCACCATGAAACATATAGAACAAGCAATGATGAACTCGCCATCAAACTGGCTGTCCAGTTTGGAGAGATATTAATTTTAAGCTTATCTGTGCATCTAAGAATAAAAAAAAAAAAAAAGTCATAATAACTTAACAATCTACTACAAAACTACTTACTTGGCATACTCCATTTGTGCCTCCAACTTCTCTTCTTCAGCAGCCAATTCTTTCTTTAGCGCTTCCTCCTTCTGACGATGCAATTCGTGCAACTGTTTCCATCTTGTCCCATACTCGTGCTCAAAGCTGCCTGGCTCTGAGAAGCGTGGCCCCATCTAATAGGGTGGTAAAATAAGGAACAATTAAGGGCCAGTTTACCTTTTGTATCCCTCTCTCTCGCACATTCTAATATATTCAATTATTGTAAGTCTCATTATATTTAAAAAAAATTACAGGTATTTTATTTTTATACATATTTCTAGTGTCTTTCTTCTCCTTCTTCAAACACCTGGGATTCTTCTCCGTAAGTAGGCTCCTGTCGCCCGTTTTGTGTGGTCCTAGTTCTAGTGTCTTATGCCCAGTTTATATATTTTTTAAAATATAAGGTTGGGATATTGAGGCATTATTTTATAATGTCATAACATACCTCACGAGCACGCATATATTCAGGATGTTTCTTCGGCAGATTCTTCTCAGGATAGCCATCAGCCTCATCTGGCTCTTCAAAGTTCTCTACAATCACGGGGCGAAGTGATCTAAAACACACCAAAACACATTTAGTTCTGGAAAACAATGAGCATTTGAAAATATTTAATGAGATCTATTTTATCATATTTTCAAAGTTCAATATGTTGTACCCGAAATCCAAATACACCAAAAATGTTCAATCATGCCAGAACTGTCTTGTATCCATATATTTTTTTAATTCTATGATAATGCAGTCTAAGATGGTAGTGGGCTAACTTGGGGTCGGTTTCTACACGCCAATGTGCCGGAACGCTAAATCGCTTGGCAGTACATCTTTGACAGTAGGGTGGTAACTGGCCACAACCAAAGCCTCCGACCGGAAAATTTAAGAAAACAATGTGTTTTCTTGCTACACAAAACTTAAGCAATGGGCATTATGATTTTAATTTGCATTGTATTAACATGTTTGCAAAAATGATACACTGACTGAATAAAGGTGAAAAAAAAATTACAAGGACTTACGAAGTTAAAAAGAAGCATCTCTCAGTACAATTACGAATTGCAGCCAATGCACTGGGTTTACGTGCAAATTCAACGATGCCTTCTCCAACAGTTTTCCCCCTCTCGTCTATTTTCACATACGCTCTTTCAATTTTACCAAAGATTTCAAAGGAGCGATACAACAACTCATTCGAGACAAAAGGTGGTAGATTCTTCACACGTACTGTGCTGTTGTGTGGCGCAAACCTCACTCTCAAGGTTCTACCATTTCTCATCTTACCATCCAATTCACGTCTTGCTTTTTCAGCATTAACCCTGTAATCCTAAGAATAATCATAAAAAAAATTAATCTTGCTTGAAAATATAGGTGAGAAATAAGGAAATGTGTAAATTAAAAATTTGATTTAGACCAAAACGACCTTTAAATTTTCAGTTTAACCTTTAACTGTTGGACTACTGAGGCTTAAATCTTGCAAATAAAATATTTCATTTCATTAGCAAAATTTTAACTAAACATACATACATTGCAAGTTAAATAAAAGCTTATAAAAAAATCCAAAACAAAATAAAGATTATATATACTAACCATTTTAATAAATCCAAAGTTTTTCTCTTTATTAACAAATAGTTCAGCTGGCTCTCCAAACTGGCTAAACATAGTCATAATTTCTTCTTCAGTGACATCATTACTCAAGTTGCCGATGTACAAACGACTTCTACCATTGAACTTTGTTTCTGTTTGATCAATCGGTGGCAAGTCTACCAATGGGCCCATAAGATCTTTTAACTTATGTGCCAGCATGTGTTCCTAGAAATAGTTAAAATTATGAACCACAAATCTAATAAAAAGCAAATTATTCACAATTTTTTTATTTTAACCTGCATGGAGTTGGCTATTTAATATGGTGAGAAACCTTAAAATTTTCTTTATCCACCTGTGAAAGTCCTTTTCCTTATTGGTTCAGCTGCTCAAGATTCAGATAAACATACAGATAAAAATTTAAATGACTTGTGAATTATTGTATAAAGTTATCTTGCCTAAAAGGGTAGTTATTTTGAAATCATAGATTGAGTTTATTTATGGTGTAAGAGATATAGTTACCTCTCTTTGTGGTTTTCCATCCTGTGGGCCACGATTAGAATTCCGCTGCTGATTCCGAGGTGGGCCCTGACCCTGTCCTTGCCCTTGCCCCCCATGTTTTGGCCCAAAACCTTTATCACCCCTAAAATTGCCTCCACTCTGCCTGTTGTTAGGTCCACCTTGGCTCCAACCACCTTGCCTATTTCCTCCACCAAAATTCCCATTTACATTCTGCAAAAAAAAAAACAACTTTTTGTATTGAATGAACGTCATTTTAAATGTTATAATAAATACCTAATGATGTGATAATTACAGTGCTGTCAGGATCCTCTCTTGCATCCATTAGTCTAGGAAGTTGTTGTCCCCCCTAGGATAAATGAAAAATAAAAAATAAAAATTTTGAATTTTGAATGTGTGGAATTACTTATAACTAAAACTAATTCTATTGCAGATATATTTTTTTTAAAGATTATCAGACAAGTGGAACTTGACTGATGTTCTCCTCTCCCCCTCCAAATAGTGAAAACTTGTGTTAGGAGTGGGCATGACAATAGTGCAATGGGTGGGGATTGAACCTCCAACCTTTAAGTTTTCAGTTTGCACCTGTAACCGTTGTGCTATTGAGGCTTAATTTAATATAATCATTTAATTTTATTGGATAATAATAAATTATTTAGGGTTAAACTGTAATGGCACCTGATAACATCGGCTGTGGGATTCTCTAGAAATGACAGCTAAAGTGTGACTATTGCAATCGCCTCTGATTGGTCGACACTCAGTCGCTGTAGGCTAAAATGCATTGTGGACAAAAGAATGCAATAAATTCAGCCAATCATCACAATTGAGACTGTAGCAAAGATTGACGCAGCTTTTACATAATTGGCCTACCATCATTGTGAGACAAACCCACAGCTGCACATTATCTTCAACATCTGAGTTTAATACATGACCAAACTAAGTTAAGTGCTTTTCTTACCTTATGATATCCACCTTGATTGTTAAGATTTTGATGTTTAGGTTCATTAGGAGTAATGGATTTATCTACACTGTCCTGAGATTGTGGTTTCGGTTGGCCTGGCTTTGATTGCTGGCTCTGTTGTTGTGGTTGTTGTTGCTGAGCAGCTGGTTGTTGTTGAGGTGGATTTTGTTGTGGTTTGGGTGTCTGTTTTGGAGGTTGAGATTGCTGCTTTGGTTGTTGCTGTGGCGGTTGAACCTCTTTCTCTTTCTGCTGGGTAGGTGCAGCTTGCGGTTGTGGCTGCTTTTGAGGTGGCGGTTGTGACACTGGTGGCTCATTTTGTTGGTTAGGCTAATTTAAACAAACAAGAGATATAATCAGAGGTGGTTCACCCTAAGGAAGGTGGTTCACTGCTGCAATGTGCACTCCCACATAAAATTAATGAATAAAACATGTTTTGTTATATAAGTACAGTGTACTAAATATTTCAGAGTAGGTATCATATATTAACTTTGCCTTTATACCTACTTTGAACTGAATTCAGCATTTCACTAGAAACATTGCATACATTACAATGACAACCAAGATTTGATGTCAAATTGTACTATAATTCGGCCGTTCAGAGAATGCGTTCCTGACACGTCGCGATTGAACTGATGACGTAGCTTTGTAATGGCGTTGCAGTTACGATAAAAATATTTTTGCTGGTTGTTTACCGTTTTAACAATTGATGAGCATTAAAACAACATTATTATATCAATAATCAATGAATGTTATAATTTTGTGCCAAACTGAGTGTCAAATAACTTGGTAAACAATATTTTTCTAAATCTATACTGCGCTATTACAAGGTTATGTCAGCGCTTTATATTTGTAGTGCTGTGCTAAAAATAACAGGCAAGTATCGTAATCTGTTATACAGTTATACTTATAATATACTACTATACTATATACAGTTATACTTATAATATACTACTATACTATAATAGACTAAAAATCTGATTTTGGAACATTTTGACCGAGATATGAGGATTGATTCTGTTATTGATAATAATATAATTATACATGTAGGCGAAGATGATGAAGACACCACTTCTTCAAGCGAATCGGAGTCTGATTAATATTCTGTACGCACATTCAATTCAATGTACTTACTTTATTGCATAGAAATACAGATTGTAAGTAACTTTGTAACAAAGAATAAATAAAACAATTTTATTATATGAATATTACCTTTTTTTTGGTTTCTACTTAAATAACTAAAATATAAATTTTAAATGATTCCGCCAATTTAAAACGAAAATAATCTTAAAATAATGCCCCGGTTCATTTTGGAGGAACGGTAACGAACTCAGTGTTATGTTGTGCCCATCACTAGTCGTGACTAACTGATAGGTGTCAGGAACGCATTCTCTGAACGGCTGAACTTTAAGAGGATGAATGGGGCTGATTGCTTGTCAGGGCAATAGTCTTGACCAGCCCCATTCATTTTATATTTTTAAGGATTAAGGCTCTTTTAAAACATATTTAATTTAATTCAAAATTTAAGGTGAAATAGTTTTGAATAACAAATAAAATAATATATGTACTTACCTGGATATGAATGACAGATATTTTGGAGACACATAGGTATATATTTACTTAATATTATAAATTAAACAAAAGCTAAACAGATTTTATAATAGGGACAAAAAGGTATGTATTGATTAATATTAAACACGGGAGGTCTTGCAGGAATAGGTAGACAAGATGGCGGTACGGCGTAGGGACAAGGGTTTACAGCAGATCATTAAAACAAAGGACAAGACATCTATGTTAGCTAAAACTAATCTAAAAGTTACTGACCTCGTTATTAGGGCGTTGACCTCCTTGCTGTTGATTTGGATTCCTTTGATTGTGATCAAATCGTGAATTATTCCGGAAACCTCCAACACCGCCCCGGTTATTACCACGTCGGCCTCCTTGCCTCTGAGGCTGCGGCGGTCCTCCATAACCTCTATTACCATATTGATTCATGGCTTGCATTTGCATTCTAGAATAAAATACCGTTATAATTTGTTAAAACCATGACTACGTTAGCACTCTGAAAAACTTTCATTTGCACTTTGAAGCTTTTTATTTAGAAAAAAGAAATACATTTACCTTTTCTCTCCCTTCTGCAATAATAAACAGTTTTTGAACTAACGAAATATTAATAAATGAACTCTTCAAACACTTTTCTGCGCACTTCAATAGTTTCTTTCAACTGAGCGAATGACACAAAATGGCGGATCGCAGATGAATCCACGCGAAGCTCACGAAAGGGAACCGGATATAGGTACCCAACGTAATTATGAATGGAAATGCCAACCTGATAAACGGTACGGTCTATGGTCTATGGTACTTAACCAATTCATTACCCGACTGCGCGACGCAAGGGAGGATAATGTGTTTTTTAAGCTATTGCATAGCTTCTATCGCGCGCCTTGAGCGTGGAGACCGAATCCAGAAATTCCGTAACGAAAATAACCTGACACGGGACTCCTCTCACCGCTAGATGGCGTTGATAAAAAATGCTATGCAATAGCTTTACCGCGGCAGTCCCCGAGTGCCATACGTCTTTTTATCTATCTCAATCTCAGTGTATTGTTCTTGAAATCGAAATCTTAGATCGAAACTTGCAATCGTTTTGCATAGCATAGTATTGATTACGTATTATTTTTATAATAAGTGCTCACATTTCTAATTTTTATTTAGGCGTCTTGTTTATTAACTGAATTGTTTGAATTGCAAATATAGTAGATAAATGTAGCGTAATTGGGATTTGGGCCTTTTTTAGGTAACGTTGTATTACTATTACTTATATCTAATCTAAGCTATATCTACCTACTAAGTAGGTAGGTACCTAAGAATATTATGAACTTCGTTCACTTCCTACTTCCACGGAACTGGGTCTCTCCGTGGTCTCTCCACTCTCGCGCTCGCGGCTTGATAGTGTTCTATAGCTTTTTGGCATAGAGTTAAATCATCTCTTTGCTTAAGTCTGTGCCTGTCAAAGAAATTATTATGGTATTGGTAGCATTGGTAGTGCCTGTCAGTTTATAGTGTTTGTGGTTCGTGGTCTATAGGGTCTATGGTCTATATCTGTCACCATAGAGTATAGTTCTCGAACTAAAACCGTCATTCAGCCGTCAGTCATGAAAAGAAGTAGGTCGAAAACGAAAAAGTAGTCAATGTCTAATTTTCGGATTATTTCACTATCATTTACATTTATTATTCCTTTTTGTAATGCAGAGTTTTGCAAAATCGCCTTGATTATGAATTTGGTGGATATATCTTAGGCAACAAGTAACCTTGGTGGAAAAATACTCAAAGGTATAGTATACAGTTTGCAGACTAAAAATTATTCATTTGCCATATTTTATCCAATTCAACGTATTTTCATGATACATAACAGTAGTGTGATACCTGTTTCGAAAGTAGTACTTGTAGGCAAAAGATCTGGACATAGTTTGTTGAGAAAAAGAACGATTTGATTTAGATATGACGAAAATAAAAAGTCTTGTCGGCTGGATAGAAGTGAATGTAATACGTGCTTAAGTAATCGTTCGAAAAACAATACCTTTGATTAAGTTTCAGTAATAAAATAATGAACTTGAGAACAAGTTGTGAGCTGGTGTAATTTTTTCATAATTTTATTATCAGTGTTTATTGTACTGTACCTTTGTAAGTAAATACCTACTAAAGGTAATTCAATTGATTAAATATCCAATCGTGCTTATTATTAAAAATTAAGTAACATTAATAAACATATCTACTTTTATTCTTATGTTGAGAATTATATATCTTATGTAATTTGCCTCTTTTGTTTCACTGCCATTAATATTGGTCTGAATCCAATTTTAATTGTAATAAAAGTGTACTTAGCCTATAGATCTATATAAATCTATTATAAATTTTATTTATTTAGTAGCTTTTGCCAATAATTTTGTGTTGTGTTAGGTTGTTAAAACTTCCATAGGAATCCCTTCATTTTACAGAATAAAAAGACACCTATGCCACTGGGTCCTCAATACCCATTGTATAGTATAAATCAACACAAATACTTCAACATTATTTATAATATTCATTTTTCTATGAGAACTGTCTATTACACTTTCTATTACGACTTAGTATACTTACTAAGTTTTGTTATATTTATTTTTAATAGGAAGGTCACTTAATATTAAGTGATTAATGCTGTTTTTGAACATTGTAGCACCTGAGGAGACTCTATGATGGATTTTTAGGAATATTGATTATTAAACTTGCTTAGAGAACTACATAAAAATGTTTTTTGGGGATACCTCTATAAATTATTGGTTCCACAGTAATACTACTAATATAATTATTTATTATATAATTGATTTTTTCCTTGGCTATCTTAAAAGATGAACAAGTGGTTTCTTCAGAATGGTGTAATAATAACTTCTTTTTTCACATTAGACATATGGCATAAAGCAGCAAAGATGGGGGATAAACATAGTCTGAACTATGATGTGAGGGAGCTGAAGTTGGGAGCAAGTTTCACCAACAACAAGGCCTCCCAGTATCATACTATCAAGTGTAAGTAGGATGACACTTTTAATTTAAAAAACAATATTGTCGCTCTAGATTGACAACCTTGGATGTCCATAGATCCAAACTATACAGGACACAAATGTTTAAAATAATATATAAATACAAGATTTCCATTATAGTCCATAGATGGTCCTAGTATTCATTTATGGGATCATGGTTTCACTAACTATGTTATAGTGTAATTTTCATTCATATTTTACAAAAAAAATATGCGTTTTTTGCTGTATGAGGTTATCATTCTACATCTACAGCAACAATATAAATTATTTATGTAATGACTACAGTAATACCACTTTCATAAACTATAGGCAGTGGTTAGTTACCACCCTTCTGTCAAAGACATGCGATTTAGTGTTCCGACACAATGGTGTGTAGAAACAGATTAGGGATGTGCCCTTTACTTTTTTACTTGCCGGAAATTAGCACCCTACAATTAGTACTTTTCTTTCAGATGATTTCAAGCCAGCTTCAGTAGATGTGAATAAGATGGCGACAGTGGATGTGGGAACTAATAATCAAGTGACTGTTACTGTGCCACATTTGGGTAAGCCACTGTTTGTATATCTGTACACAGTAACATTATTTATAATAAAACTAGTTTTTTGCCATAGCTTCGCTCACATTAAGTTCGATTTTCAAAGCTTTATTTTACATCCTTACGGTTTGAATTTTCAAAAATTCTTTCTTAGCAGATGACTACGTTATGTGTTTGTATACCCAATTTCAGCCGGATCTATCCAGTGGTTAGAGCAGTACATTGGTAGATCAGTCAGTCAGTTATCTTTTCCTTTAATATATTCAGAAGACTAGCAAAATTATTAACTGATGGTAAATTGACTATGATATCACAGTTGTTAATATATAATTTTGTCATGTCGGGCTGACATTTAAGTTTACAATTTTGTTTTGTTTCTGAGCATTATAGAAAACTCTTTCAGGTTTCTTCACAACATATTTCCTTCATTGTTAAAACATATATTTAGTTTGTATGAAAAATTAGAGGTGCTTGACTGCCTATGAAAAAGAGTGGAGCAACATCTTGACCTTCGAGTGAAACTTTTTAGAATGTTGTTTGATTTTTTATGATGACTTCTACAGATGGCGCTGGGGTCCCACAGACAGTGTTCAAGGGGAGTCAAAGACCTTATACAAAGGAATGTGTGCTGATCATTGACAGAGTTACAGGAGAGATTACACTGGAAAAGCTGTCCAGTAATATACAGGTCAAGAAGACAAGGTAAACGTAATAATAATTTGTATTAATCTGATGTCAGTGATTACAATCCAGAGGAACACTTTTCTGGGTTAAAAAATCTTGTATAGACTAAGCAAACACCAAGGGCAGATTTAAGCAACACCAATGAAAGTTTAGCTGTGGAGTAAGTTTGATGTTTTGACAAAATTTTAATAGGAAAACTGTCAGAATGTCCAATTTATCACTCGGTTAAATGTTACTCATTATGGTGAAATTGGCACTACAAAGATTGAGCTAAAACTTGGCACTAAAATAGCTTGTATCCTGGAGAGTTAAGATTATCCAGGAACAAAGTTGGAGGCACTAGCTAGTATGAAATGATTTCTTTTTTGAGAATTCTTCTTCATCCAAACTAGTTTTAGCTGAATGAAAAGATATTTTTAAATAATTTGTGGATTTTTGTTTATAAAGTCGCAAGAGATATGTTTTTTAACTTATCTGTTTAGATTGACAAAATTCAACTTGGGGCCTCTTTTTAAAAATGTTTGTGGTCTTTGCTGCTGTCAAATACTGTATTTTCAGAATAGAAATTCTGAAAATACAGTATTCAATTCTTTTATGAAAATATAGTACAATTCTCCACTAGACCCATCAACTAAACAGATAAGTGAGTAGGTGGTGGATAGGTCTATAGATTCTTGTACAGGAGAGTGAAGACGCTTTAAGTGTTTCACGTTTCGCGTTTCACGTTTTGAGGCTAGCTTTAGGCCCAACGTTGGCAATGATAATTTCTCTTTCAGACAGGAAACAAGCCAGAAGCCGCGGCCACTGACGCCCGTCACAGCGGATTTCATGAACACCACCCAACGCTCAACGTCACGCACGCGCGTCACTACCAACAAGCGAGCCAATAACCAAGGTAAACTAGTTTTTTTTTAAAGAATATTAGTAACTAGGTCACAAAAACATAGTGAACCCATAGTGAACTCATAGTGAACACATAGTGAACACATAGTGAACTCAAAGTGAACTCGTAGTGAACTCGTTAGAATAAACTAAGGACAGTTATTGGACTGTAAATTAGATATAGAAATTAATAATAAGTAGAAGATTAAGTTAAAGTAATATTACTTATTAGCCCACAGGCTAGATGGTAGTATAAAACAAAGCCACCGTTACATGGTGCTTTATGGTAGGAAAAAAAAAAGAATATTAGCCAAGTTGAACTTGACTTATATTCTCCTCTCCCCTCCAAATAAGCTGAAAGCTTGTGTTAGGAGTAGGTACGACAATAGCTCAACGGGTGGGGATCGAACCTGCGACCTTTCAGTTTTCAGACCGCACCTTTAACCGTTGGGCTATTGAGGCTTCAAACTAGTTGAAAATTTAAAACATCCGTCTTATTGACTTCTATGTTCCTTCGAGTTCTACATACAAAATAGTGCTTGTACCTTAATTTATAAACCTACTAGATGATTCCCGCGACTTCATTCGCGTGGATTAATGTTTTTTATTTTCGCGGGAACTCTCTCATTTCCCTATAAAAAGTGCTATTCCAGACTATAATCTATCTCTGTGTCAAATTTAAGCCAAATCGCTTCAGTCGTTGCGACGTGATTGAGTAACGAACATACAAACTTTCGCATTTATAATATTATAATAGGAAAAATAGGAAATTAAAAGGAAATAGGATAGGATAATTATTTATTATAATAAGATTAATAGGATAATAGTATTAATAGGACTAAATAGATAGATAATATAATTTAATAATAATATATAATATGATAGGAAATAGGATTGCCTATAATTTGTTTCAATGATTTTAAGTATTTCGACCAAATTCCCTTTGACCAATGGACCGTTGCCTTTTAAAAAAAAAATTTTGTTTATGATTTCGCTTCAGGCGGTAGCAGCAGCGCCGCGCAGGCCAACAGCCAGGCCCGCTTCAGCAGCGGCGCGCAGAAGCCGCAGAACATGATGCGCTCGCCGCCGCGCGTCAAGACCTCGCCCCCGCAGGCGCCGTGAGTGTATTGTTCACTTAAATCAAATCAAATCAAAATTTATTTATTTCATGTAGGCCAACTTGTAGCTCCTATGACACGTCATAAATCTACCACCGGTTCGGAATGCAGATTCTGCTGAGAAAGAAACTCAGCAGTTGGTCTTTTAAAATTTTTTTTTTTTTTACAATAGGTAACAAAACTATGCTATGCACACAGTGTTTCCATATATATTATACAGTTATTTATTATTATTATATAGTTTCCACATATGTTAAGATGGGTAAACACAAAGCAGACCCATTCCCGTTGGTGGTATAATATAAATCTGTAAGTCTTAAATAACATAAGTCTGTAAGTTGTCTGGTGGGAGGCTTTGGCCGTGACTAGTTACAACCCTACCGTCAAAGACGTGCCGCCAAGCGATTTAGCGTTCCTGCACGATGGCGAGTAGAAACAGATTAGGGTATGGGTTGAATTTACACTGCTATACCCCTTCCAAGTTAGTCCGCTACCATCTTAGACTATCGTCACTTACCATGTGAGATCGCAGTGAAGGACTATGTTGTCATCGAATAAAAAAAAAAGTTTTTTTTTTTTTACCGATAGATACAGAGCAGGTATAGCCTAGTGGATAGGTCTGCAGGCTCTTTTTCAGGTTTCAGGGCTCAAATAAAAAACTTGCACCTCTTGGGACGACAACCATCAGTTTTAGAGCATTTTACATAATTATTATTATAACACATCGCTCATTTGCGACAAGGGTGACATAATTCAAAATCGACGACGAGAGAATTCTCTCGTTAGAGAGAAATGTTTTGTGGATGCTGCGGTCTCGAAACAACACAGCGGCCAACAAAGCGACAGAGCATTAAGTCGCAATCTCTCGCTCTTATTTTTTTGTGCTTAGCGTAATGTTGTTTTTATAGCAAAAAGTATAAATTTTCGACACTAAAATTGGTGATTTTTGAATTATGTCACCCTTGTCACAAATGAGCGACATGTTACATATATTTTCTTGAAAGTGAAAGAAAGTGAAGTGTTCTTAAAAGTCGTTTCTTGTGCCTTTATAGGCATATAATAATGAATTTCTGTTTAAATTATTTATCAGCATAAATGTTTGCAATTTAATTAATAGAATGTCATCCTTTTAATTGTGTTTTTGGTCGATAGATGGTCGGGAGGCGGCAACAGTACTCATGCATCGCTCCCTATGATAGGGCTGGACGACGCGCTCGCCGGCGCATCGCCTCCGCCCGCGCCCGCTCACAACGCCCACGTACCCGCCCACAACGCCCATTTACCCGCTCACGGACCATCCCACAACGCGCCTGGTCACAACTCTCACGGGCCTTCTCACAACGCTCACGTGCCTGGCCACAGTGCCCACCCGCCTGCTCACAACACCCACGCGCCCATTCATAACGCCCACGCGCCTGCACACAACGCCCACGCGCCTGCACATAGTGCCCACAACGCTCACATGCCGAACCATGCTCCGCACGCACCAGCGTCGGCGCGTCACCTGCCACCGCCAGCGTCGATACCACCGCCGGCGGCGAACACGGTTAGTTCAATATTTTAAATAATTAATTAATAATTAATAATAGTTATGTTCGTCTAAATGTATTGAGAGCTGCACTATAAAAATTCAGTTTGATATACCTCTTATAATACAGATATAACCTCTTCTCGTGTATTTTTATTCGCCATATTGGATTTCTTATGACGTCATTTTACTTTGATCCGCGGAAATCTAAGATGACGCAAAATTACATAATGCCGATATTATGTCAATACGATGCAGAGTGACCCATTGACATAATATGTATAATTGAATTGATAACACTTATAATAACATGTAGATTAATAATACATAATAAATAATTATGTTTGCTTATTCTATCAGCAGCCGCAAGCTCCGCGACAGGAAGACAGCTCGTCGAGCTCTTCGAGCGATAGCGACAGCGGCAGCGGCAGCGACAGCGATAGCGATGATAATGATTCCAGCGCGCGACAATCACTCACTAACGGTATGTCTTTTTTTATATTTTTAGCGAGCAAACGAGCATGCGGAGGGGGCACCTGATGTTAAGTGTTTACCGCCGCCAATGAACATTTCGCTCATTTGCGACAAGGGTGACATAACTCAAAATTCACCAATTTTAGTGTCGAACATTTATACTTTTTGTTATAAAAACAACATTACGCTAAGCATAAAAAAATAAGAGCGAGAGAGATTGTGACTTAATGCTCTGTCGCTTTGTTGGCCGCTGTATGTTCGAGACCGCAGCATCCACAAAACATTACTCTCTAACGAGAGAATTCTCTCATCGTCGATTTTGAATTATGTCACTCTTGTCGCAAATGAGCGAATGTGCACTGTAGTTTCAGAGCATGTGGAAAAAAAGATCTGGCACAATGGATGGTCGAAATCGTAGAATGAGTATCCTCTAGAATCCTACCAAACGTGTCGCCGAAAGAGATAGGTAACACTGTGAAATACCTACTCTTGTACATCTTGTTGCTCACAATCACCTCACAACGTATTGTGAGCAACAACTCAAAACGTGGCATGCAGTGAGGGACGGATATAGACATAGCTGTGTCTCATTCTATCTTGTTTGACATCGCTATGCTGCATCTCGTTCGTGTGGGAGTGAAAAGGAGATATCATTAAGTCTATAGTACTTCTCTATCTACTACTCTGTCTTTTGACGACCTCCTTGGCGCAGTGGTGAGCGCTGTGGTCTTATAACTGGGAGGTCTCGGGTTCGATTCCCGGCGGGGGCAATTTAGTAATTTATTATTTCTAAATTGTCTCTGGTCTGGTGGGAGGCTTTGGCCGTGGCTAGTTACCACCCTACCGTCAAAGACGTGCCGCCAATCGATTTCGCGTTCTGGCATGATGGCGTGTAGAAACCGATTAGGGGTATGGGTCGAATTGACACTGCTATACCCCTTCCAAGTTAGCCCGCTACCATCTTAAGACTGCATCGTCACTTACCATCAGGTGAGATAAGTAAAGGGCTACCTTGTCATCGAATAAGTGCTCCAGGCACTTTGCTTACACTTGTCTAAATATATAAAAGGCAAAGGTGACTAACTGACTGACTGATCTATCAACGCACAGCTCTAACCACTGAACCGATCGAGCTGAAATTTGGTATACAGGTAGCTGTTAGGACGTAGACATCCGCTAAGAAAGGATTTTGGAAAATTTCAACCCCAAGAGGGTTAAATAGGGGGTTAAAAAAACGAACCTAACGTGAGCGAAGCCGCGGGTTAAAGCTAGTTATCATATATTTTGCAGGTACTGCAAGCAATACCGCTCTGCCGACCGACGTCCTCAACGACGATCTGTGCCTCTCGGAGTCTGGCAGCGACTCCGACTGACCCCCGCGAAAACACGCGGCTTACTTCCCCCACAAATATCATATCCTATAGCGTTAACATTGTTGAGGGTTCGAGCCCTTACCCTTTCAATCTCAACGAGAGTTCTTCCCTTTACCGTCTAAAAGAAACTTGGAGGCTGATTTTTAATTCCGTGCAATTGTTACTGCTGTCATTTTGTGATGTCACAAACATTTTTTATTAGGGGTTATTAAAAATCACTCTATGATGCAAATTGATTATCTGTAGCTACTTAAAATAAATATATTATCATTTTTAACCGACTTCCAAAAAGGAGGAGGTTATCAATTCGGCCGGTATCTTTTTATTACAAACTTAATTATTTTTATAGTTCATATTTTCTGGGAATAGTTTTATCTCTGGCAAGACCAGGAAACGTCAGATTTCCACTGAATTAAAAATCAGACTATATTATGTATTTTTTCTTTTTTTACTTACGGTACTCGTAATCATTCAAACTTACTTGGATACAGGATATAGGATACCGTACACTTAAATCTAACGTCAGACAATTCGATGAAAAAAAAAGTCTTTCTGAATCTTTTGTCAGTCTTTACTGACAAACTTACTGATAACTTTTTATGAAACTCAATTTTATTTTAGCTCACATTTCAAAACATATTTTGTGACGTACAATAAAATTGAATTTTATAAACTTACTAACAAAAGAATAGAATAATTTTTTATTCAAATAAACTTTTACAAAGTGCTTTCGAATTCAGAAAAAGATTCAGAAAGACTTTTTTTCGCCTAGGGAACAGAGACTTTATTTGAGTTATCCGATTTTTGATCTAAGTGTGCGATATGCTTATTTCTTCCTGGGTTTGTCTGTTTATTTTGAACGTAATCATTTGTAAGTTTACTGTGCCTTTTTACGTTTATTGAATTTCATAAGTCCTGTGGACGGGTGGGCGCTTTTTTTTTTTTTTTAAAAAGTTCGATTAGAACAAATGAGATAAAATTTAAAATAAAATCAAAAGTTTTTTACTACATGTAGGCCAACTTATAGCTCTTATGACAATTTAGTACTACCATCAGCAAGCAGATTTGCTGAGAAGAACCTGCAAGGATGGAAACAAAATGTAATAATTAAATAGACTCAACAAAGGCTTGATTGTTTTATTAGAACGCTTTTACGCTATGTATGTACTATAGATTTAATGTTTTATTTTAAACAAATCTCATTACTTATATATATGGCAATAAAATTAGATTATGTAATAATTGCATTCTCAAATGTGATTTTTGTATAAAAGAACGTTAAAACGCTTTTTTGTTTGTACAGTCAACGTATTTTTTGAAAAGGGATAATATGTGCAAATTTATAATTAAAAATCTCTTAAAAAATCTAGCGGAATATGCGCGTGGTAATCTGTAGGGTTAGTATTCGATTTTAATTTGATTGATCGTTGACGATGACATTAGCGTTAAAGTAAAAGAAACCTTCATTGCACTGATTTAAAGTCACAAATTCAGTACAACCGATTTTAATTTTGGAGTATAAGAATGCATACACGAAATTGAGTTCTAATTAAATGTATTTATGGTTCAATTTACTTTGACACAAACATTAGCGTCATCGAATACGAATACGATAAACAGAATTAAGCCTTATACTAGATCCTAAGAGAACGTCATATCCACAAAATGCCGGAAAAAAGTCCGCTCGAGTTTTTCCGCTACATTTTTCGGTGAATTAAAAATCCCTAAAAATCGACAGATAGACTAAAAATAATTACAATGTATTGTTTTTTTTTATTATTTTAACTAATGACTCGGTTATTTTAACGGTAAAAAAATCTGCATTTTCATAGAACATGCTTTTATTTGTACTTTTATCTGCTTTAATTTTTTTTTAAGTAAAAGGACAATACACGATATAATGTTATTGGAAGATGTTTCAAGGACGGATATTCAAGGTTACAAATAAAATCAATTTTATTCATTTTCAATACGAGTCTCATTAATAAGTGAGTTACAAAATAACTAAAAAACTACGATGAGCCATCTAATGAGCCCATACAATTGAAACATCTGTGCTATTACATTACCAATGGGATCGTGATTCGATGAAAAACTCAAATATATTTTCTGTAAATACTCATAATTCGTAATCTGCTCTTCTTTGTAGTTACTATCTTATTTTAACATGCAAGTTATAAAAGGCCAGAACGCTTTTAGCACTATGATTTATACTTTACGAGTTACCTACTTAATATAAATCGTGCACGGAAACATGAGACCTGTGTTTTTTTTTTGCGAACTGTACAATGACGTCACGAGACCAGTGTGTCGATTCTCTAAAAATGATTGCATCAGTGTAACGATCGCATTGACCTCTGATTGGCTGGTACCCTCCCGCTATTGGTTAAAATGCATTGATGCAGCAAGAACGCCATAAATTCAGCCAATCGGAGGCCAACGCGATCGTTACACTGATACAATCGTTTTTAGTGAATCGACACTCTGGTCTCGTGACGTCATTGTACAGTTCGCAAAAAAAATCCAAACTGAAATTTGCAATCGGCTAGCAGTCGAGACCCTGTAGTAGATACCTATTTGAACTTGTTTGAATTCTTTATATAACACGTATTAGAAGGCTGAGATCCATAGAGCGGGCTATAACTTGATTGTAATACGAACTAAATAAAATGAGATATGCATGTTTGTCCTGACATAAATTCGTCTCGTTTTTGTGTCCAGTCCATAAACATAGTATAGTTCTTGCTACTCACGAGTGCACGGGGCTCATCTATATAAGTGTAAGCGAACACTTGCTCGCGACTGACCGCCTCCACCTAGGCTCTGTCAGGCACTCATGCTGAGATCTATAGAGCGTGCTCTGACTTAGCTCAGACTTAGAGTTAAAATGGGACACAAATATGCTTTGACATAAGTCTGTCTCGTTTTAACTCTGTCTTGAGTCTGAGCTGAGTGAATGTGCTGTCTATAGATTTCTGCCTCAGACAAGAACGCGCGCTCGTGAATTTCAAGAATTAGGTATATTTCTTACGTAAGGTCCAATTCAATCTGGGAGAAAGTTCAATCTATAGATCTCAGCCAAAGATTGTTATTGTTTAAGTGAAACTTACAAATGTAAACGGAAACATACAATTACTTAAGTGTATAGGTATAAGTGTGTATCATAAATGGAATATTATTGTGCCTCAAGTGAATATAGAGATATATTTTTATTTTATGCCAATTTTTTAACTAGTGTTAAGGACGTTGCGTTTGACCGTTGGTCGAGCATTATACATCTATGAATATGCAATAAATTATTATATAAAGAAAAGATAAGCTTTTGTTGTTTAATTTTTAAATCATTACTTAGGGAGGTCGCCCACGGCGAATTTTTTGCAGCGTTTCAGTAGCGATACAATCGCAAAAAGACCGCGATGCTGTAGTAGGTATAGTTCTAGCAATTCACGAGGGCGCGTAGCTCATGGTTGTGTGTGTGTTCTATCTGTATAAGTGTGAGCGAGAGCTTACTCGCGCCTGACCGCTCCCACCTAGGCTCCTGACAGGCACGCACACTGACGCAATGTGCATGTACACGACGTAACCACAAGTAAATTGAAAGGACTATTCTGGATATTTTTAACCGACTTCAAAAAAAGAGGAGGTTCTCAATTCGACGCGTATTTTGTTTATAGATTATTTCTCACTAAGATTAAAATACCCTTTCGATTTTTTTTTATTTTTAAAAAGAATATTAGCCAAGTTGAACTTGACTTATATTCTCTTCTCCCCTCCAAATAAGCTGAAAGCTTACCGATACGATGTATCGACATATTTACATTGAAGCAATTTCTACACCTAACACAGTGGATGTATGGGTGAATACGAATTCCGCGATGGGAGCACGTGTCGTCAACCTTTAGGTAACTAAACGCACACAACTCCGGAAAGTTAGAGCATGCGTGTCTGTGTTAAATATAATACAGTAGAATCCCGATTATCCGAACATCGATTATCCGAACATCCGATTATCCGAACTCATTCGTGATCACTCAAAAGATGTGATTGATTACGTCAAAGATCAATAACAAGTTATTTCCAACCAAAATTTTAAATTACATAGGTACTTTGTAATTCATTTGCTTTGAAATCGATTATCCGGATTTTCGATTATACGGAATACCCCTGGTTTTATTTGATCCGGATAATCGGGATTCTACTGTATTGCTATTTACTAACAACGTAATATTTTTTATAGGAACCAATTTATAGTTATTGATATTATAAAGAAAGAGCGCGAAAATGAGTTTGTGTATATGTGGAGGGTAATCTTTGGATCCACTGCACCTATTCGAAAAATTCTTTATGACGAAGATACATTATTCCAGATACGTGTAGGCTATATATTAGGTACATATATCTATTATGGCTTTATATTATATGCAGTTTAGGTAAAGAAGTCGCAAAAAAATTGTGCCTCTGCCCTCTTGAGAGCTTCTAAGGCGTGCGCTGCGGTAATTGTTAAAGAAGCACGAAAATGATGTGTCGGTTAATTAATTGCTCTTCCTGAAAATTAAAAAAAAAGTCCCCGACGGTATATAATAATATACGTACCCATTATAACCATTTTTATCTTTCAAAGCTTTTCTTTTTACAAAGCTTTTTTAAGCGATAGGTATAGTGTTAATCGATATCTAAAAAAATTTAATTTCGAACATAATTGCCCTTTACACTATTAATTTAATATCTTAGGAATGAGAGTCCATTAACGAGATGGCGATACGAAATTTTAAAATAAATTAACCAAAAATCGAAATTTTCAACCCGGACGAAGGCGGGGCGGGCCACTAGTTTTTTATAAAATCAAAGTAATATATAAATAATAAAAGAGCTTGAGTAATCGATTATAGCCTATCTCGGTTAGAAAATATAATGTTACAATGTACGCGTACCTATGATATATAGGTCGCCTACGTCTACTCATATAGTGACTTGGGTATCTAGTATTAATTTAAGCAGTGCTGAAAAGACGACAGACGTGACCGTCACATTAAGAACAGTGACTTCTTATTATGATAATTTAAAAAGAAAATGGCTCAATCTCTTCGACAGGTAAAATACATTTATTTATTATTTTTTTTTATCCTACCCGATGATCGCTTTGTACACCTGAATTTAAGTTTAAGATAAAAAGTATTTAATCTGTAAAATCCTTGAAAATGTGATTCTTGTAAAATCTTCTAGCTGTCTGGAAAAATCTTTCAGACGTTCAGAGTTTAAGCTGCAAGAACAGATAGACAAACATAATAAAAACATGTTTTTGTTATGCTCATAATGTGTTAGGGACAGTTATTTCGAAATCTTCGACTTCGATCAGCGGCGATCGAGCGTAGCGAACGCAATTTTTTCACATAATTGACTATACATACACAAATTAACATTAGGTATGATTGAAAGTTATTTTATTAGGTTCTTTGTCGGGTTAAATAAATAAAGGAAAGCCCTGTGGAAACTGTTCACAGTTGGATTTTATGGTACCAAGTAAGTTGTACAAGTGACAATCAGTGATTCCGATTTTCTCATTACTTGAGATCTAACTACCTCGTTGATCTAGTGGTTAGCAAGTTTGACTGCGGATGACGAAATCCCGGGTTCGATTCCCGGGTCGGGCCAAAAAACGTATTGAGTTTTTCTGTCAAGAAGTTCTCTGTAGGTACCTAACTATTAACCCGGAGTTAGGAAGGACCTATAAAACTACCAATTTGAGAGAATCAGTAACAAATCTATTTACTTTAATAGCCGATTTACTCAAAGGTAGAATTAAAAAGAAAGAAAAAAAAATTAAGCAAGTGTGAAACATCTTCTACTTCGCCACATACTTCGCAATTGGGAGAACCACTTTTCCTCATTAGATATTTAAATTTTCCTAATGGCATGTGTCCAGATCTAATGTCTAAATGCTTTTTTTTTTCATTTTAAAATACTATTAGAAAATGAAAATGCGCCTAGATTTAAATTTATGGCAAAAACATCATTAGAAATTTTGTACTTTGAAATGCTGTAGTTAACTTTACAGCCATAGCTTAGTTAATGGACTAAATCTGCTAAAAAATAATAGACCGAGACCATCTATTTAATTTGTAAATTATGTTGCCATTTGATCAAAAGCTAGATAAGTAGATATCGTAAAATTTTAATGATTAGGTAAGTAGGTATATTATTTTTCCTGTTTTACGAGCGTATCACATACTTATTATAATTTTATGTCAATGTATTGATGTCATTTTATTAGTAACTTAGAATCCTTACAAATAATAAGTATTATAAATGCGAAAGTGTGTTTGTTCGTCCTTCAATCATCCTTCAATCACGAATGGAGTAACGAATCGACATAATTTTTTATATGGATATAGTTGAGGACTTGGAGAGTGATAAATAGGATACCTTTTATCCTGAAAAAACAGGATTTCCGCGGGATTTTTAACCTAAACTTCACGCGGACAAAGCCGCGGGCAAAAGCTAGTAGATTAGATATAAATTTTTTAATTGATTGGTTTATTCATAATTATTGCTAAACTTTATAAGAACTAGGCGACCAGGTGCGGTTATTTTAAAATAACCACTTTTTGCTTTTAGTTCTAATCTAAATAATGTCTAGTCATTGTTAGGGTTCCGTAGTAAAACAACAAAGAACCCTAATAGTTACGCCAAAGTCCGCCCGTCTGCCTGTATGTCCGTCTGTCCGCGACCTAGCGCAGAGATTTTATTGGTACTAGCAGTGGCGGATTTACCAAAGGCTGAGTGGGCTGCACCCTAGGGCGGGGCGGCTTTGCGACTATAATAATATTGAATTGACACTTTCAGCTGCTGATAGCTATTGGTCTGACAATATGCAGTGTATCAGATGGCTTTATATTCGGTCAGATGTCAGGTATGATCGACGCCTTGAAGTCCAAAGACTCTTCTATCTCACTCACTGATGATGATTTATCGTGGATAGGTTTGTATAAATATATTTTTTTTATTTTTTTATTCGATGACAAGATAGCCCTTGACTGCGATCTCACCTGATGGTAAGTGACGATGCAGTCTAAGATGGTAGCGGGCTAACTTGGAAGGGGTATAGCAGTGTAAATTCAACCCATACCCCTAATCGGTTTTTACACGCCATCATGCCGGAACGCTAAATCGCTTAGCGACACGTCTTTGACGGTAGGGTGGTAACTAGCCACGGCCAAAGCCTCCCACCAGACCAGACCAGAGACAATTTAGAAATTATAAATTCCTAAATTGCCACCGCCGGGAATCGAACCCGAGACCTCCCAGTTATAAGACCACAGCGCTCACCACTGCGCCAGGGAGGTCGTCTTCTTCATAATACTGACGGAACGAAGACGGTAGTAGGTACAACATTTATGTTTGACTTCAGAGGTTTTGTATTTGTATGTTTGTTTGTATTGTTACTATTTTCCTAAAAATCTACTGGGCCGCTCCTAATAGATACGGCTGCATCAAGTACGATTTCTGATTTTATTTCTGGAAAGGTTCTAAGATACCTACTAATTTAATATGTTCCTGAAAAAAAAAACTACTCAAACGATTTTGATAGACGGCATAACGCTAGAATCCCTTCATAGCTGGTTATAAAATTATATTTTAAGGTCCTCAAGGAACGCTGAAGAATTTGTGTTTTTATATATTTTTTTCAATAAAAACTGCCAGTTTCCGACGAGCAGCGTTGGCTCTGAAAAAAAAAACAGGAGATAATGTGACAACAGAGTACTTACCCACATTAATAAAAAAAAATTTTTTAGCATCATCAATCAACATACTATCGGTGTTTGGAATCTTCCTGATGGGGATGATGACGGATGTACTGGGTCGAAAGAAGGCCTTCACCATCGTAAACTTACCAGTGACTGCTTGCTGGGTTCTTATCTTCTTCGCTCACGACAAACCACTATTGCTGATTACTAAGACTGTACAAGGACTGTGCTACGGAGGAATCCTTCTTTTGATAGTCGCATGCGTTGGAGAATACCTGCCTCCAGAAAACAGGGCTCTATGTATGAACCTGATAGCAGGTGTGGGGTCCCTCGTGGGCACCACTCTTGGACATGTACTGAGCATCTCAATGAGCTGGAGATACGTTGCTCTCGTTGGAGTCATTCCATCTGGCTTATCGGCGATCCTACCCTTATTTTGGGTGGAGAGTCCTTCGTGGTTGGCGGCAAAAGGGCGATTTGAAGAGAGTGACCGAGCTTTTAAAGCATTACACGTTCCGAGCGAGACATCGAACAATGAGCTAAGGTTACTGCTTGCATTGGAAAGGACAAAACGCAGTGAGTTGACAGAGAGCGCACCCAAAGTGATTTTAGGAAAGAAAATTGTAATGGCTTCAAAACAGAGATATTTTTGGAAGATACTTTTGTTCACTATAGTGGTATGCGCTTACAGGGTCGCCAGCGGTCGAATTTTGTTCAGTACATTGGCAATCACCATGTTGCAAGACATAACGGGGACTTCAGATATCCTTTTGTTCACTTTATGTGTAGATGGATTGAGTATTTTTGGAGCTGTTATTTCATGCTTTTTTTTAAGCAGATGTAAAATTCGTGGTCTATTATTCACCTCGGGCGGTGTTGCCAATGTGATTTTAGTCATTTTTGCCCTGTGCCTTTATATATTCCCAAACAACGACCCTTACTTGTCGTGGACTAAAGTTTCCCTGTTCGGTTTATATTTTGTGACTTTAATGGCTGGCCCGTGTCCTATTCTGGATACTTTAGTTTCAGAAATATTTCCAATAGAACTTAAATCGTTTTTTCTGGCCGTGTTGGGATTCACTGGAGGCAGCTTACAATTTTTAAGTATAAAATTAATACCTAACATTTTACCAGTTATGGGATATCACGGTATGTTCTTATTGAATGCAGCCGTGACATTTTTATGTCTTTTATACTTGTGGTTTTACATGCCTGAAAGTAGAGGTAGAACTCTTCAGGAAATAGAATATTTCTTTAAGTACAATACGTTTAATTACAGCAAAGAGTTGTTTAAGTCGGAACAAGCTAATGAAATGTTGAATAAAAGTATCTGACAAATTACCTATACAACTAGTTTTCATTGTTCTATCTCAAGCAATGCGTTTCAATGCAAAACATGTAAATAAACCCTCTCTCTCTTTATCAACTGATAGACGTCCAATGCTGGACATAAGTCTCTTGTATGAACCTCCACAAGGCTCGTTCTTGCGCCGCTTGAATCCAGCGGCTCCCCGCGTCTCGTTTGATATCGTCGGTCCACCTAGTGGGGGGTCTGCCAACACTGCGCTAACACTGCTGCGAAACGGTGTCCGAGGCTGAAATCTACAGATCACACTCGCATTCCGCTAAGATTCAAGACAGTGTTAAAGTTAGATAGATTTTTGCCAGAGCATATTTGTGTCTCGTAATTTTCGCTGTCTTGAGTCTGAGCGGAGTGAGAGTGCGATCTATAGATTTCAGCCTTAGTGTCTGCTACAGCAAGACAACATCTGTAGATATATATAAAACCTTTTTCATCATACCTATTCGAAAAACGAATATTGGCTTCAGAGGATAGCGGGAGCAAAATTTAATTTTTAGTCCCATGGGAGTTTTCATTTCTCTCTTCTGATTGGTCCGCGTTCGTGCTTTAGTATGTGTTTATTACTACTGTGATCGTTGCAGAAATTAAAAAAACTCGAAATTCAAAAATGTTTGAGCCGCTGTTGTCTTCGATAAGTCACGTGATCATAGAAGGTTTACTCCTAGCGTTTTCTCATAGGTAATGATGAAAAATAGTGTGTGTCACTCGGGGCCAAATTTTTTGTTCTCGGGCGGCGTATATTGAATTCCGCGCTACGCTCAGGATTCTACTTTAGAATCCTTCAGTTCGCTCTGAATTCAAAATAGCGCCCTCGGGGAACAAAAATTTTCTTTGGCCCCATAAAACACAAATAACTATTTTAATATGTCCGCAATTTTTGTTTGTCCAGGATAAAAGGTACCTAGCCCATATCGCATATGGCATCCATATCGCATATGGCCCATATCGCATCGCTATGCATGCAAAATCATGTTGATCCTAAGAGTATTAAACCATCCCAGTGTTGATCCGTTACTCCGTTGCAGCTGCATCATTGAAATTTGAAATCAATAATTGGCAATACCAGCAATCGTTAAGGAAATCAATAAGGATAATTTGAAACCATTTGAAACATAGGAAACGCTTGCTTAGGCACGCCAATCCATTGGCAAACAGCCTCTTAACAATGGAAAGGGTAAAGCGGGTAAATGTGCTTTACAATGTGCAGATCTGAGAGTTAAAATCATATTATTTAGATAAGTTGTTATGTTAGTTTTTATAAAGGTGATTGTGTATAATGGAATCGGCTTATAGCATTACAGTTTAAACTTTATTGGTTTCTCGTATGTTAATAATGGTGATAATAAAAAAAAGGTAAGTATTGGTCTTTACATGTGGAAAAGCCGTAACAAATCCGATTATTAAGTATATGCTGTCAACTGATCTCAGATGCTACAAGGAAAATAATAATAATAATAGGTAGGCCTATTATGGTACTTACCTCGTCCAGCCGGCCTACTCTAGGGCAGGTCGTGTAATAGGTACCTATAGTCGAGAGATATTTTCCTGTTGTTAATTTATTTAATTGAATTAATAAAAAAAATTATTACTTCTCGTTATTGCTCCCTTGGGTGTAGTAATATAAAATATAATACCGGGTCTGTCAGGGCATTGCATTAGTAATTATTCAGAAAATACAATGTTAATTGGCTAGTAATTATCCCCTTAAAGATATCTTGAGAAAAATGAATAGAAATGTATTTATTCAAATATTATTTTTCTTTGGTTCCGTCTATAATGTATTTATTATATTTGGTGATGAATTTGAGTAAGTACATACCTATTTAACCGACTTCCAAAAAAGGAGGAAGTTCTCAATTCGTCCGAATCTTTTTTTAATTTTTTTATGTACGTTCCCCGATTACTCGAAATCGCGTGCACCGATTTGGAAAATTCTCTCTTTGTTTGAAAGGGTACATACTTCTCAGATGGTCCCATTGTCATCAGGTTAGGATCTGATGATGGAATCATGGAGAAATCGAGGCAACTCTTCAAATTTTATAGGCACAATTGATATACTTACTTTGTAGTGGCGTCTGAAGTCGGTTTTGTAAAAAGAATCTTCAAAACATAGTAGGTACCTAGGTATTCAAAAGCATTTGACACATTGTTGAATCAGTGATATAGTAAGGTCTACTATTCGGTGGGTAGCGGCTTATGTGTAATTAAGCAATTAAATATCACATGCTTCAACGGTGAACGACCACATAGTGAGGAGACGCCTCACTATGTGGTCACCGGCACGCCTAAGAGTTCATAATGTCCTCAAAAGTGTATGAAGTCTGCCAATTTGTACTGGACCAGATTGGTAGACTCCACATACCATGCATTGGTCACACATGTGGCATGACTTCACAAATGGGGTTAGTTGTGGGCTTGTTGCGCACCAGTGCCAGTTCTCGTAAGTACTTCTCAGGTATATTGGGTGTTTTGGGACGTAAAGAAAAGAGCATGTTATGCCATTTGCTGGATTTAGTACATGTGATGAATTTATTTTTCCTTCCCATATTCATCTCCCCATTGTCGGTGTTTTATAGGATATATTTCGGCGAGTGTGCTCAGGAGCTCTTCGAACACCACACTGCAAGACATCGGGAGAGCTTCCATCCCTGCGTCGTTGATATTCTAATATTCTATCAACGCCCTTCGTGCTCGTTGATGGAAAATAGTCTTCATTCCTAATTCGCACGGCTATGGTTTGCAACGCTCTTCCAAGATCTTTGTTTCCTGACACGTACAATTTGGATATCTTTAAAGCAAGAGCGGCAAACACGTTATACCTTAGACCACATTATCATTTTCCATCAGGTGTAATAGTGCTCAAGTGTGTGCCTCTAACGCACAAAAATGAAAATGAATGAAATGAAATTTATTTAAGACTGAACTTTTGAAGAACAAACAAACATACTTTCGCATTTATAATATTAGTACGCAAAGTTTGTATAGGTCAAAACTTTGATAACAATCTTTAAAAATATGGTTTATTTTGAGATCACAGGATAAAGAGATGACAGGTACGTGTCTGTCTGGGCCAAATGGATTGCATTACTATTTATGGCGCTTGCGGCTTGACAAACGAGTTATTAGACCAACAAAACGATAAGGGAATTGAAGATTTTACACTTTTTTCGAGTATAACGACATAATTAATTGTAATATGCAAAAGAGATGCATATCACCCTGTGGCTGTTTTTCTTGGAAATGCCGATTTTTTTCATCCAGTTGCAAATGGATTGTGGTCACGAGGGGACTCAACCAAGACATTTGACGTGGTATGTACCTGTTTTGTAAATTATAATAATTATTGACATGGATGCTACAGAAAATAAATACTCCAGTTGTACTTAAGTATCTTAGATTGTGATATTTTCTCATCCAAAATCCCAGAGCTTGAAGACGAAAGTTTTCGAGTAGTGCGTGTTGCCATTGATAATAACTTATAATTTGTCCGAAACATGGTCGTTAATAATTATATAAGTAGTCAAGGCGGATAGAGCTACGTTGGGAGTATATTTGTGGAGTCAAATTAGAATAGAGAAGATCGATCCTCGACCTGTCAAAAGAGCCACAACTTGGCCTAAAGAGTTTTGAGTTCGTAGGAGAACCAAAATTATTGACAGAGCTGATTAAGTCGCAAAGCTGAAGTGGCAATGGCAGGGCACATCAAAAACCGATGGCTGGATAGATGCATGGATTCCGAAAAAACGTACTTACCTCTAAGCTGTGAATCTAGAAGCAAGACTCGTTACTTTTCTTTCTATAAGAGTTTTCAGTTAAACAGTCCATAAGTTTCATTACAGAACCCTAGATGTTGATTTCCTATGCTCAGCGCAGTAAATTTTACTATTGAAGTAACTTTGGCTTACGACTTCGCCCGCGTGGAGGTAGGTTTTTAAAAATCCCGTGGGAACTCTGTTTTCCCGCAGTAAAAGTAGCCTATATCTATCTCCGGAATACAAGTTTTCACCAAAATCGGTCCAGCGTTTAGACAAAAATTATTGTGCGTAGAAATTTTTAATTCTTTTAATTTATTTGTGGACGAAGGGCCCTATTATTTCCGGGAATATATTTTAGTCTGAGTATGGTCCTCTACCTGCCTGTGGAAATCCCATCAAGATGGATTCCGACGTCAGAAGATTATCCCTTACAAACAGACGAACAAATATAAACCTGTATTTGGATTATTGGTTCATTCAGTTAATAAAATCATTTATTATGATCTGAATAAGAGGCAGTTATTTCAAATTAACGGACAGTCATTCCAGTTTTATTTATTTGTATACAGATAATAAGAATTTCAATAAACGTTAATAAAATTTAATTTATATGCTGAGATACTTCATTGTTTACACTTAATTAATAGAAACTTAGGAAGTTATTAGAATTGAACTCAGAAAGTCATTTCAGTTCGATTCCATAACTGAACGGCAAGAGTAAGGTGCGATTCATTTTGATTATTACCATATTATTATAAGTAGTTTTTATGATATGGATTAACCTACTATCTGTAGCGGCCTGGCTTATTGACGGATTTGAGATAGGAGTATGGTGTCAAAGGGAAAAAAGTTAATTTTTTTGATTTGGTTCAATATTTTTATGTATGTATATTAACAAAGATAATATAATTTATTTTATTAGGTACTTCTTTTATGTACATAATTATTAGCACTTACTACTTATAGTATAAGTTATTGTATTAGTTAAAGCGATATTTAATTTTTTAAACTATTAAAGTTTTCGTTAAATGTCTAAGTTCTAAATATCAGGGAAATTCCCTTCGCAAATTTAAATTATGGTTAGGTTCTTTTTAACGCCAAGGATGGTATGAGTATTTCGATAAGAAGCCATTAGCTAAATAGCTAGATATACTGAAGTACGTAAGCGGAGTTTTGCTATTTCATATACGTCGAATTTATTTACATTTTTTTTTTCAATCTGTTACTAAATGACTTTATTATGTACGCACCCACTAAGAAAGGATTTTTTGAAATTACAATTTCTAGGGGATGACAGTTTGTGTATAAAAATTCGTCAAGTTTTTCGAGTTATATCCATGAAACTTGGTATTTCAATTAAATATGAAGAAATAGGTGTTTCACAGTTTTTAAAAATTCCACTCTCAAAGGGGATAAATAGGGGATGAATTTTTGTATGAAAGTGCGTCATATTTCATGTTATATCCATGAAGCTTGGTATTAACTTTTGTATTTCACAGTTTTTGAAAATTCCACCCCAAAACTAATTCGATGCGGACGAAGTTGCGGGGGCAAAAGCTAGTTTGTAATATAAATTATATTAGTAGTAAGGCTGGATCCTTTTTTTCACAGAAGTCTTGTTTGTAGTCGTTGGTTTAAACTGATAATGGATTGCCGCGTAGACAGTTGTTTCTAGTGAGGTGAGAATTCATATAGGCTCTTGTGAATGTTCTATGGAAATCAAGTGACTATTTTTTGTGGGTTTAGATGTTGTATTCATAGTGAAGAAATGTACGAAGGTGTTCAGTAATTATTCTTTTTTTAAAATATTATACCATTATATTATAGGCTAGCGCAGTCTCACCTAATGGTAAGTGAAGCCCTAGTCTAAGATGAAGCGCGCTTGAATAGAAGGTCAGTCTTGATTTAAAGGTAACCAATTTATACCTACTAATCGCCTGGTAACGCAGCCAGCGTTCTAGGCATAATTCCTCGTTCCAGTGGTTTAGATGATATTTTTTATATTTAGCTTTTAGTTTTTATTTTTTATATTTAGAATTTAGTACTAATTTCTAGAATTATTTAATATTAATTGTTATTCCGTCTCATAGAGCCCAATGGTGACCGGAGGGCTGGTAGTTACCTCGGCCAGCATATAAGTTTGGCCATTCAGCGGGGTAACGCAGCCAGCGTTCTGGGCACTTTTCCTCGTTCCAGTGGTTTAGATAATATTTTTTATATTTAGCTTTTAGTTTTGATATTAAATTAAAACTAAAACTTTTTAATGTTAGAATTTAGTTTTGTATTATATTAAGTATTATGCTTATTACATATCTTAACAGTATTGTCTATTTATAAAAAAAATTAAAAGAAATATTAATTGTTCAAAAAAGATAATATAAAAAAAGTTAAACAAAGTTACTAATCACTAATTTAATTTTTATAATTAAAACTACTTAAGTACCTATTTAATTTGTCCAAAACAATTTTAGCCAAAAATAAAAATAGCGTGACGACTTACGATCGTTGGACTTGAACCAATGACGTCAATCTGCACTAACCTGTAGCACTAACATTCTAAAATTCTATAAAAACTTTTATGTTATTATCAGCTTTCCACGTAATTTCTTGCCATACCAGATTATATTTTTTTTAATTTATGTATTACTTATGACTAGAGACCGGATTATATGCAACATAAAAAGCTTGTTATATGCATGCAAATATGCATGAAAAATGCTTGAAATATGCACGAAAACTGGCAGAATATGCAAAATTAAATGATTTTAAGTTAGCCCGCTACCATCTTAGACTGCATCGTCACTTACCATCAGGTGAGATCGCAGTCAAGGGCTACCTTGTCATCGAATAAAAAAAAAAAAAAAAATTTTAGGAATCCCTAAAAAATAGAAAAGTAAGTATTAATTTTTTTATTTCAAAATCAGCATACAATTAGTAAATTATTTTTTGATGGGCGATAATAGGTACAGTAAGTAACATTATATGATATTAAAATGATTTAGAATTTGTGTAAACGTAAGCAATCAAATATTTTTCTAAATTTTCAGTGGTAAGATTGTGTCTACGATCATTTAGAATATTTTTGTAAGTAGAAAAGGTTCGCTCCATATCCATTGAGGTAACTGGACAGAATTTGAACTTGGGTGCTATGGCACTTATAGTTTCCGGCAAAATTTCTGCCGTCCCATTAATGAAACAATCAATTTGACACAAGCTTTGAAAACCTGGGTTATTGCTCAATTTGTTTTCAAACTTTTCTTTAAGTTTATGGGGCAATGCGGCGACGGCGGAACGCAGAGTGAGTGAAAAATATTGTAAATGTACCGATAATATGCATCATAACTAGATCTTAGGTAAAATATGCTATTACCGCTGAGAATGGCTAAAATATGCAAATGCATATGCGAATATGCAAATGCATATAATCCGGTCTCTACTTATGACCCATCTATATTTATGGATAAAGTGGAAGGAAATAGACCTCGAGGACGTAGCCTGATAAGTTGGTCAGACCAAATCCCCTAATTTCCCCAGACAAAACCCCTATTTTACCCTTTAGGGGTCTTATATTAAAAAATCCTTTTTTTAAAAATCTTTTCTGTATGCCCAGCCCGATCCGTCCAGCGGTTAGCGTTGATAGATCAGTCAGCCAGTCAGTCAGTCATCTTTGCCTTTTATATATTTAGATGCTTATTCACCGAGTAAGGAACTGCGAGCGCGCTGCTAAAATAAAATTATAAGCGCCGCTCGCCAGCGTGCAGCGGCGTAAGTCGAAAAGTTATCGTGTTTTTATTTAATTCTGGGGGTAAATGTGGTCATGGTTTAAAAAAATTTAGTATTACATTGATTAAGCTAGGTAGTAGGTTTTGTTTCTGAACTAACTTTTTCCTAGTTTTTTCAGCTTCTCAAATAACGTTGTAGGCATCGAAGTTTATCGCTTAGAATAGAAGTTTCTAATAAAATTCCGCTCCAAACGCGCAAAAAAAAAAATGAGTGCATATTTTCTGATACTGGGACTGATAATTACGTTTTTTTAATAGAGAACCAAGCCAATTCAGCCAAGTTGAACTTGACTGATGTTCTTCTCTCCCCACCAAATAAGTGAAAACTTGTGTTAGGAGTGGGTACGACAATAGTGCTACGGGTGGGGATCGAACCTGCAACCTTTAAGCTTGCAGTGCGCTGTATCTGTAACGCTGGGCTATTGAGGCTCAAAAATTTTTTTGGCAATTTTTAAGGCATTTTTTGAAATTGACTAGACAATACAGCATTGTAAAGTCGATATCTCCTGAGGATGCTCCGGTGTCGGGGCGAAACGTGCGTCGAGAATAGTATAAAAGTCTTGTTTGGTGATGCATGCGAGTGGTGGTGGTATTGCTTGCTTGCGAACTTAGCTTTCTTGCTTGATTGGGGAGGTAAGCGCTGCTTAGCTTGCTGCGTATTTGACCAAACAGATTTTTTCTATTGGTGAATTAGAGCAAAATAATTCTAACCTTTTCTTGCTAATTTTCTGCGTGCTCTTCGTACTAACGCGACGATACAGCGTAGTTGGACTAAAAAGGCTTACTATATATTCGACTATTGCGCTTCTAATTGTTATAGTTCGATGGTTGCAGGTATGCCTACCTAGTCGTATATCAACGTTGTAAACGACAGTATCATAAAGTTCTGTACTACTTTTAAAGTTATAGGGAGAACTTATCAAATTGATGGTTGCAATTGTCGATTACTTTCGACACTAGGTTATCTACTCCGGTTCTTGATCAGTCCTTGGTACATTTTGCATTTGTGTGCGTTATGTACCTACCTTGTTAAAGATTGCAAGAGTCCTAAATTAAATCAACCGTTCACTTCAACTTGGCCGTCGTCGAC
The DNA here is from genome assembly GCA_933228805.2 of Hipparchia semele. NCBI lineage: Eukaryota > Metazoa > Arthropoda > Insecta > Lepidoptera > Nymphalidae > Hipparchia > Hipparchia semele. Next base: position 3,088,857 of record OW121717.1, on the reverse strand, counting down.
AGTTACAAAATGACGGCATAGGTACAAATTGTAGTATCGTTGACAAAAAAAATTGTTTTGTTTACACTAACCATGACTGTGCAGTTTTTTTACTCTAGCATTGCTTTTAACGGTTTTTTTGTCCTCTTCAAAGAAAGTAATTAATTAAAGTACCTAATAAATAGTCTACGCTATGCAAAACTTTTTCTTATTCACTCATCGTGGAAAACGACACGTGAGCAATAGTAACAAAATAACCATAAATAACAAATTCATAGTAGTGACAATTGCGAGCGGTACGTTGCTATCCTTGCTAAGCGTGTCTGACTTGAGGCGCGGTGCAGAGAAGCGCGACGAGAGGTAACGGCCTACTTGAAGTGAACGGCTAGTACTAATTGTGCTAGGTGTGGGTACGACAACCTATTCATGTATTTAATGTGGCACGTTATTTTATTTCTATTACATATATTTGTGTTTCTATTTCAGTTATTCATTGTGAAGAAGACAAAAATGAAACGTGCACAGGCTTTACGTCAGGTAATAACTCTTTTTATAGTCTTATGTTCTTATTTAAGTCAGATAAACGTACTAATTAAATAAAATTAATATTATTTAGTAGTTAGGAACTTCTGCATAACTGAGCGGATATCTCAGTTTTTGTATTGAAAATCTGTCAAAAATCTCAATTCAAATTCGTATTTACTCGAGCGACGATGGTTAAATTGGCACGTATTAACTTTAAATTATTGTACATATTTTATAATGAATAAGTATTATTGAAGCAATAAAACCTCCATAAAAAGACATAATAAGATGACGTAGGTACTTAGTCCATACGTAACGTTATACATATCTGCAAGAAAGTGCCAGTCTGTGTTATGCCTTTTCGCGTAGGTACCTTTTTTTTATTATAAAAGAATATTACCTAAGCCCAAAGCTTGTGCTAGGAGTGGGTATGACAATAGTGAAACGGGTAGGATTCGAACCTGCGACCTTTAACCGTTGGGCTATTGAGGCTTCCAATTCAAAACAGATTTCGACATTTGGCGAGAAGATTTTTGCGACATGCAGAAGCACATAGAATAGTTTTTATCCCGAGAAATCAAAGAGTTTACACGGGGCCCTTCTAGACATTAATTGCATATTGGTGTAACAGTCGAATTAATCAGCTATTATATACGAGTACATAATTATATGTCAAAGTCCATCGTTCTGCCATGTGCCAGCAGATGAACTACTGCCTCCTCCACTGACCATGACGACCAAAAAAATTTGGTTTCTCCTTGGTTAGGTAGAGTACTTTGATCGAATAAAAAAGTTAAGAATAACATGTTTTAATTTTTTTAATGTAGCTAAATTAATATGCATATGTAATAAACACTACATTATTCAAAACAAGCTCTCTCTGCCGAAGTTGTCTATGTATACTGTATAGGCACCTACACATAGAGGGGTAGGTATGGGGGTATAATTAAAAACTGCCATACCTCCTTCCAAGTAAGCCGTCTGTCATCTTAGCCTGCACCATCACTTACAATCGGTTGAGACCGCTATAAATAAATAAACAAGTGTAAATTGAAAATTTAAAGCATCCCCAACATGTGAAATTAAAAAATATATACCTACGTAATTCGCCATTTTGTTGTGGCGGCCATCTTGGATTTGAACCGTTCGCGTTTCACACGAGGTTTCGGTATGTTTTATTTCGATAGATATCGCGTGGATTTTTTCTGGCATTGACATGAACTTTGGGCTATTAAAAAATACCCTGAACTTTACAGCTGCTGGTGGTCACGGGGCTCGCGTTCTGCAGCCTGTCGGACGGGTTCATATTCGGGCAGATGTCCGGGATGGTGGACGCCCTGAGTGGAAAGGACAGCTCCATACATTTGAGTGAAGAAGAAATATCTTGGATTGGTACGTTTTAATCCCCCATGTACCTACTTAAAGTTTTTGCAACACTCTTGCAGCTAGTCGAAAATCCTTCTGGTAGCAATGCACCTGACAGAACCCTAAGGGAGAGGGCAGACGGACTACTTTTAGCGGCAGAAACATTACTCTATTTATATCAAAGAAGCTGATGCTCGCGACTTTCAGCGGGAACTCTCTTATTTTCCCGGATACTTCTCTTCTTCTTTGTCAACTTGTAGACGTCCACTGTTGGACATAAGTCTCCTGCATGGGCTTCCACACGCCTCGGTCTTGCGCCGCCTAAATCCAGCGGCTCCCTGCGACTCGCTTGATGTCGTCGGTCCACCTGGTGGGGGGTCTGCCAACACTGCGCTTCCCGGTGCGGGGTCGCCACTCCAGCACCTTGGGACCCCATCGACCATCAGCTCTTCGAACTATGTGCCCCGCCTATTTCCATTTCCATTTTCCCGGATACAAAGTAACCTACAGTAACAAATTAATAAACGCAGAAACACGTCGACGGGTGAAAGGCTAATTACTCTAAGCGACATTTTGTAAAACTTGCAAAGACAGGAAAAAACTTTGATCAGTCTTCCTGCAAGTTTTACAAAATGTCGCTTAGATTAGCCTTTCACCCGTCGACATGAAAAATTTTTATAAAAAAAAAAATCACCACGGCAGATTTGGTGCTATTTTTATAAAAGGGGTAAAATATTTATTATGCAAACGTACCTAATGTTCGCATAATAAATATTTTACCTTTTTTAAAAAAAATACTTAACCTTGGAATTAATTTTAGATAGCGAGAAACAATGTTATAAATCTTTTTTGTTATTCCATCAAACGTAACATAAATTAATCTGACGTCTGCGTCTCATAGTTATTCAACTCCAAAGGTTATTTTGGACACAAAACCAGGTTTTGAAATAATTTAATCTTTTTCTTGGTTTCGATTGACATTTCAAGGTGTTAGAAAAGTTATAGGCCATAAATTGTCTTCGCAGAACTAAACTGTCAGCCAAAAATTTATATATACTTACATATTTTTTATTAACCGACTTTAAAAAAAAGGAGGTTATCAATTCGACCTTATTCGAGGTTTAGGACCGTAATAAGTTGTCAAAACAAATATACTTTTATGCGTGTAAGTATATACGTTTGTTCACGCATTTCTCCGAACCTATTAATTGGATTTGTGATCATTCTTTTATTTGCTTACATTTACTTCTTAGAAAATAGTAAAAGGAGGTGGGTTGATAAGGCCCAAAATCCGCCCCTCATACACTCGAAAAAAAAAAGTTCCAGATTCGGACAAATTGTAAATGTATTTATATACTTGAAGATATAAACTTTATTTTAATATAAAGTTTAGGTGATAAAAAAAATAGTAAGTTACAGAAAATATTACCCAAAAAGAGAGTGTTTCTTTTACTTTTCTTACATTTTCATACATTTTAGTCGTTTTTTAAGCTTTGATTTAATATTTTAGAATGAGGCGCTCCATGAACCAAAATAAATTAATACTCATATAAAAGCTTATAAAAAGGAGCATCATTATCAGTTACGTTTACCATGGTTCATGGAGCGCCTCATTCTAAAATATTAAATCAAAGCTTAAAAAACGACTAAAATGTATGAAAATGTAAGAAAAGTAAAAGAAACACTCTCTTTTTGGGTAATATTTTCTATAACTTGCTATTTTTTTTATCACCTAAACTTTATATTAAAATAAAGTTTATATCTTCAAGTATATATAAATACATTTAAAATTTGTCGAAATCTGGAACTTTTTTTTTCGAGTGTATGAGGGGCGGATTTTGTTGCCTTATCAACCCACCTCCTTTAATAAATATCGGTTCAGTCGTTTTCAAGACATAGGCAGTGGGCACTTTTCCGTTTACAGTTATTCTGTTCTTCGTTATATTAAGGTCTGCTTATTTTTGGTAAATTAAAGCTTGTTTATTTTTAAAATTTATTTAACTTAAAATAGAGGACGAAGTTAAAAAGGATACTACAATAGCAATAAAACATAATTTTCACGGTCTGATGCTGAGATCTTTAGAGCGTGTTGTGACTCAGCGAAAGAGTTAAAACGAGACACAAATATGGTCTGACACAAATCTGTCTCGTTTTAACTCCGTCTTGAGTGTGAGCTGAGTGAGAGTGCGGATTTCAGCCAGCACTGGTAGCATGGGCGGGAGAAATTTTATCCCCGGGAAAAGGATAAAACGTTCATCCCCTCGCTTAGCTTTATCCACCCATGGAGCATGGGCACAGCGGTGGAAATAACACTATTCGATGACAAGCTAGCCCTTGACTGCGATCTCACCTGATGGTAAGTGACGATGCAGTCTAAGATGGTAGCGGGCTAACTTGGAAGGGATATAGCAGTGTAAATTCAACCAATACCCCTAATTGGTTTCTACACGCCATCGTGCCGGAACTCTAAATCGCTTGGCGGCACGTCTTTGACGGTAGGGTGGTAACTAGCCACGGCTAAAGCCTCCCACCAGACCAGACCAGAGACAATTTAGAAACTAGTGGTTCGCCCCGAACTGAGACCTCGCGATATCCCATAATTCCCAAAAGTTTTAATTATTTATTGTAATAATTAACTTTTAACATTAGACGCAATAAAAAAAATAATAGTTGACATAAAACTGTTTTACTGACACAGCGCCATCTATTAGCATTATTGTGAAGCTATTAGCATTTAAAATTAAATAAATTCGTTTCTTTATAACATTTATCTAATTTTAGTATTTGTTGTTCAAGTATAGGATATAACTGAATTTTCAACCAAGTTTCACGTTCTGATATTCAGTAATTCTGAAGTTATAGGGCTCTGACAGACATTTGGACGTACACACTTCTCTGTCTAGTAGGCAAGCGCATTAGTTGACTCAGAGAACTCGCTTCGCTCGTTCAATTATAAATTCCTAAATTGTCCCCGTCGGGAATCGAACCCGAGACCTCCCAGTTATAAGACCACAGCGCTCACCACTGAGCCAGGAAGGTCGTCAAAAGTGGATCATGGACTCAGTGGATATATTTATAGAAATATACATCGCCTTTTCCTCTGTCGCCATGCTTTAGCACAGGGAAAAGATAATTTTATCCCCTGTCAGTGGATAAAATCGGGGGATAAAACTTTTATCTCCTGCCCATGCTACCGGTGCTGATTGACAAAGAGACAGCCCACTTCTTATACCTATTGATTTCTAGAGAGGTCCCGAAATCTACACTATTTTTTTAACAGTAACCATGTAAATATATTTTTACAATGTTCTGTTTTTGTTTTCCAGCTTCCACTATCAACATCACTTGTTTCTGCGGCTTCGGCTTGATGACGATACTCACCGAGATATTCGGGAGACGAAAAACAATAACAGTTGTCACCACTCCAGTGCTGATATGCTGGCTCATGCTGTACTTCGCTCAAGACAAATACACGTTACTGGCGTCTAGAGTAATTGTAGGGGCGTGTTACGGTGGAGTTTTGATTTTGACCTATGTCAACATAGGCGAGTATGTGGCGCCGAGTATCCGGTCCCTTTGTTTGAACTTAATGACAGCGTGCGGGTCTGCAGCCGGTACATTTCTTGGACACGTTCTGAGTCTGTTTCTGCATTGGAGAAACGTCGCTCTCATTGGCTTAATCCCAACAGCGATCTCCGCGATATTGCCTTTATTCTGGGTCGAAAGCCCATCCTGGCTGGCGACTAAAGGACGGTTTAAGGAATGCGAAAGAGCCTTCAAAAAATTGCGCGTTCCGAACAAAGACACAGAGTTAGAATTGAAAATGTTAATTAATAGTCAAAGAGAAAACTTTGATGATGCATCCAAAAATGGTAACGTTTTGTTATCAATTATAAGTAAATTCGTAAGGGCGTGTAAAGAAAAATACTATATGAGGATATTTATCCTTTTGATTGTAATAATCATTTACAGAGTGGCAGCAGGCCGGATTCTGCTTAACACTTTAATTATTACGATGCTCCAAGAAATGACAGGCACTTCGGACATATTGCTGTTCACATTGCTGGTCGATGGGTGCGCTTTGGTGGGATCCGGGGTATCTTGTATTTTTGTTAGTAAATTGCGAATGAGAACTTTGTTATTCACCTCTGGTCCGATAGCCAATTTGGTTCAGATTGCACTCGCCTTATGCTTGTACCTAATGCCGGACAATAGCGTACATGTAAGATGGATAAAAGTGTCTCTGTTAGCCCTTTACTGTATATTGATATCGGCGGGTCCATACGCTGTGCTAGAGACTTTGCTATCAGAGCTTCATCCCTTGGATGTGAGAGCCTCGTCCACGTTTGTATTAGGCGCTGTGGCTGGCGTGCTACAGTTTTTAAGTATTAAAGTGGCATCTAACTTATTTTCGGTGATCGGCGTGTTCTTCTGTAACGCTGGTATCGTGTTTCTCTGCCTGTTGTACCTTTATTTTTACTTGCCAGAAACTAAAGGCAGGACGTTACATGAAATACAGTTGTACTTTGTAGATAATAGGTACGCGGATATAGACGATATGCATTGCTCGGAGCTAAGAAATGATTTGTTAACAAAAGAGATGATGAGACTTAAATCACCAGAAACGTAAAGAACAAAACGCCTAAAAGATATCTCCCTAGGTTTTCTTTCGATTTTGATGAGTATGTCAATATGAACAAAAGTTGCAATTATTAAGGCGCCTTCAAAATATGAGTAAAGAAATCGATTCTTTACTAATTTTCATACCATATCTAAGAAGCTCAGTCGTAGCGCACAGTGATGTACGCGTATGTATGTAACGATATTGGCGCTACTACCAATGACTTCTATGTGCTGCTACTGCGTTTCTAGATATTGTATGGAAATTAGTACAGATCCACCAACTTATTTGTACAGTTGATGGGGTCACTAGTTGAGAGACGAGAGTTCGCTATAGCTACTTATGAAATTTACGAGGAAATCGGTACTACGTTTCATAATATTGTACGGCGCTCACACTAGAGAAAGACTCACAGCAGCAAAAACAAACACTTGGATAGCAGAATCTAGCGTAATGATATTTTGAATAGCGGCCTTAGTTCCAATTTTGTCCACCTGCCGCCTTAACCGTATTACCAAATGAATTGTTGTCTCTTTCTCCAATCGATAACGCTAAAACAGGGGCTCCCTTTTTTTGGCGCACGTCCTATCCTTGGGAATAAAATACTTTGGGAACGCCTGCTTCAGCGTAATCTATCGTAGAAAGAGACAACACGTTTGTAATTTGGCTTGGGCAGCTGCATAGATAAGTTGGTGGCACTGTAGTGGCGCCACTGCAGCGCTTCTTTTATGCCTCCTATTTGAAGGAGCCAATAATGTACCTAAATCACACCTAAATAATACTTGATATTTTAATCGATTCTAAAAATGACAACTAGGTATAGTTTATAATGTAGATTAGTAGTTAGCTCAAATAGCAGTATTAAATGAATTATACAGTACGTATATCTAAATATATAAAAGGCAAAGGTGACTGACTGATCTATCAATGCACAGCTCAAATCACTGGACGGATCAGGCTGAAATTTTGCATGTAGATAGCTATTATAACGTAGGTGTCCGCTAAGAAAGGATTTTTGAAAATTCAACCCCTATAGGGATAAAATAGGGGTTTGAAAAATCGAATTTAACGTGAGCGAAGCCGCGGAAAAAAGCTAGTTATATATAAACTAGTGGTTCGCCCCGAACTGAGACCTCGCGATATCCCATAATTCCCAAAAGTTATATTGTAATAATTAACTTTTAACATTAGACGCAATAAACAAAAAAATAGTTGACATAAAACTGTTTTACTGGCACAGCGCCATCTATTAGCATTATTGTGAAGCTATTAGCATTTAAAATTAAATAATTTCGTTTTTTTATAATATTTATCTAATTTTAGTATTTGTTGTTCAAGTACAGGATATAACTGAATATTCAATCAAGTTTCACGTTCTAATATTCAGTAATTCAGAAGTTATAGGGCTCTGACAGACATTTGGACACACACTTCTCCGTCTAGTAGGCAAGCGCCCTAGTTGACTCAGAGAACTCGCTTCGCTCGTTCAATTATATTATGTATAAGTTACCACTTTATAATAAGACTTTTTCAAGTGTTTACCAACTAACCTAAGTTTTTAAATGTGCGTACGAGTAAATATTTTTAAAGTAAATTGGCATGAGGACGGCATGAGGAAAATATTTAATTTATTTGAAATTAATTAATAAGTATTTGCGCATACGTTAAATTAAGTAAATAAAAAATAAAGAACTTGAAAACACTGTACTTAACACATTTTACAAGTCTATTATATATATATATTTTTTGATTTTTGAGATATTATGCAAAAGCTTGAAATTCACATATTAGTTGTAACACTTGAAAATAATAGCGATTGTGATTTTTTATTCAAAGTTGTTTAGCTAATTTGATGCACCTGACGGTATAATTGGTGAGTAATTAAATTACTAATTTAGCCCAGTCATTAAAGCCAAAACCCGAAAGTAATTAGTAACGTGATAAAAGGAGGTGGGTTGATAAGGCCCAAAATCCGCCCCTCATACACTCGAAAAAAAAAGTTCCAGATTCCGACAAATTGTAAATGTATTTATATACTTGAAGATATAAACTTTATTCTAATATAAAGTTTAGGTGATAAAAAAAATAGTAAGTTACAGAAAATATTACCCAAAAAGAGAGTGTTTCTTTTACTTTTCTTACAATTTCATACATTTTAGTCGTTTTTTAAGCTTTGATTTAATATTTTAGAATGAGGCGCTCCTTGAACCAAAATAAATTAATACTCATATAAAAGCTTATAAAAAGGAGCATCATTATCAGTTACGTTTACCATGGTTCATGGAGCGCCTCATTCTAAAATATTAAATCAAAGCTTAAAAAACGACTAAAATGTATGAAAATGTAAGAAAAGTAAAAGAAACACTCTCTTTTTGGGTAATATTTTCTGTAACTTACTATTTTTTTTATCACCTAAACTTTATATTAAAATAAAGTTTATATCTTCAAGTATATAAATACATTTACAATTTGTCGAAATCTGGAACTTTTTTTTTCGAGTGTATGAGGGGCGGATTTTGTTGCCTTATCAACCCACCTCCTTTTAGGGGGTTTTTAAAGAAGGTAAAATAACTTACCGTGTGATTTTGCAGCGTTGTGGGGTGTACGGAAAGGGTTGAAAAGGGGTGAAAAGGGTTTTTTATTAATAACATTGCCAAAAAAATTAGTAACACGTTGCAAATTTATAATAAGGTTGTTCTTACCGTTTTGTAACGTTCATTAAATTTGCAGCGTTTTGCAACATACGGAACATTGTTTATTATTAAAAAACAATGAAATTTGTTATTAACAAGGGTAAAAAAAATAGTAACACGCTGCAAATTTATAATTAAGTTGTTTTTACTCATTTGTAACGTATATAAAATTTGCAGCGTTTTGCAACAAATTAAATTCCGTATGTTGCAAAACGCTGCAAATTTAATAAACGTTTGAAAACGGTAAGAACAACGTTATTATAAATTTACACCGAGTTACTAATTTTTTTTACCCCCTGTTATTAACAAATTTCATTGTTTTTTAATAATAAACAATGTTCCGTATGTTGCGAAACGCTGCAAATTTAATAAACGTTACAAAACGGTAAGAACAACCTTATTATAAATTTGCAGCGTGTTACTAATTTTTTTTGGCAATGTTATTAACAAAAAACCCTTTTCACCCCTTTTCAACCCTTTCCGTACACCCCACAACGCTGCAAAATCACACGGTAAGTTATTTTACCTTCTTTAAAAACCCCCTAAAATTTTATCAAGTTACTAATTACTTTCAGGTTTTGGCTTTAATGACTGGGCTAATTTGGAAATTTCTTATATTGTGACAAAGAGCAGAGAATTTTTCTTTCTTTACCAAGCAACCTTTGTAAACACGTAAAACGGAACGTATAATTTCAAAAGTTTTTTAAGTTGTACCGTCTTGTCTTCTCTGTATAGACTGTCTTCTAATTTAATTTTTTGTTTTTCTTAGCCATAAGGTTGTCTGAAAGAGATCGCTCTTTAGCGATATAGCCTTTTTAGGTGCCGAGCTTGTACCGACATTCTTATATTTTGTTAAGTTTACTTTTTTTCTGTGTTTGTTGTGCAATAAAGTATAAATAAATAAAATGTAATCGATACTATACAGTTTTTTTTTTTTGGGTTAGTAAATTAAATAATTTATCAAATATGTCGTTTATCTCAGTAAGCTAAAAAGAATTACGTTAAATACCTATTTATTTTTAACCACCTTCCAAAAAAGAAACTGAGTTTTTCAATTTGGTGCACATTTTTTTTCTATCCGCCCGTATGTAGGCACTATTTCTGGAAAAATATACCTACGTGATTTTTCGTGGTTGACACATTGTAGTGTCATTTTACTGAAATCATATAACCGAGCAGATAAACGAACAGACAGACCGACAGGATAAGACATATTTTTATTGTTTATTATTTATTTATTGAAAAATTAATAATGTTTTGGTAAGGCAAAAAAAGGACAATGAAAATAATTGCTGCTTAGACCACAAAAACATTTAGATGTGTGCATAAGTGTGTTGCAGCGAGGTCGTAGAGTTTATTAGGGTTCCGTAATAAAGTAATTGTTGTTTCATTTTGTATTCTGAACCTTATAACCACTAGTGGTTCGCCCCGAACTGAGACCTCGCGATATCCCATAATTCCCAAAAGTTTTAATTATATATTGTAATAATTAACTTTTAACATGAGACGCAATAAAAAAAATAATAGTTGACATAAAACTGTTTTACTGACACAGCGCCATCTATAGTGAAGCATTATAGTGAAGCTATTAGCTTCACAATAATGCTAATAGATGGCGCATTAAAATTAAATAATTTCGTTTCTTTATAACATTTATCTAATTTTAGTATTTGTTGTTCAAGTACAGGATATAACTGAATTTTCAACCAAGTTTCACGTTCTAATATTCAGTAATTCTTGACATATGGCTCAAATTAAAATCTCCACTTTGAAACCCCCCCATTTGGTCAATTTTTAGGGAAAAATTAAAAAAAATATATTTTTGTACTCTGTTCAAAGTCGTCTTTAAAAAGATATATCGCAAGTCTATGTAGAGCAACAAACAAGATTTTACTTCAAATACGCTTCTATGAGAGCCCCCCTGAAATAAAGCTTTTTATATTTTTTTATACAATGTTCGGCTGAAGGCCATCAGTTTACATATCTATAATATAAAAATGAATCGCAAAATGTGTTGGTAAGCGCATAACTCAACAACGCCTGGACCAATTTGGCCAAATCTTTTTTTAAAATGTTCGTTGAAGTTCAAGGATGGTTTTTACGGCGAGAAAAATTAGAATTATTGCTTGAAAACCCCTAAAAATAGCCCTTTTCTTTTTCCCATACAAATGATTTGAAACTAAAACGTAGTCAATTTGAGCTTTATTGCTATGGTATAAAGTTCATATTAAATTACAAGCACTCACTGTTGTCTAAGCAATGTAGGTGTGTTCCTAACGTCAAAGATCATATCTATCAAAACAATGTGCGTGTGTGCGTTGGAGCACAGAATACATAGTTGGAGGAGTTTAATGTCGCGTTCCGAAACTCGCGTTTCTTTTGTATTAGTTTCGGCACGCGAGATAAAATGCATCAGTTTCCACGTCATTACATCAGTCAAACAAAAAGTGAAGCATCGGTGAAAAATGTCGCAAAAACGGGGAAAATTATCCATATTTAAAATCTTTTAAAAACTTCTTAATCGCGATCATAATAATAGAAATTGACGCGGACGAAGTCGCGGGCGTCCGCTAGTTATATTTAAATTTGAAGTAATTACGTTCAGTAATTCAGAAGTTATAGGGCTTTGACAGACATTTAGACGGACACACTTCTCTGTCTAGTAGGCAAGCGCCCTAGTTGACTCAGAGAACTTCGCTTCGCTCGTTCAAAAAAGAGATCTTATGCATACTACATACGCATACCACCGAGATGAACCGGTATAGAATAGAATAGAATAGTATAAAATAAAGTAGCGTAGAGTAGAGTAGAGTAGAGTAGGGTAGGGTAGTGAAGGGTAGAGTAGAGCAGAGTAGAGTAGAGTGAATAGAGTAGAATAGAATAGAATAGAATAGAATAGAATAGAATAGATAGAATAGAATTTAATGGAATAGCATGGAATAGAATATAATCATTTTTTATTCATATAAACTTTTCAAAGTGCTTTCGAATCGTCGAATGAATCTACCTCTGGTTCGGAATGCCAGTGAAAGTAGCGTCCAGGTAAACAGTAAATCTCATCATCTCTCCCTATGACATTGGTGGGCCAGTCGTAGAGAGAGATGATGCTTAGCCAGCTTTTCTCGATCGAGAAGGATTTTGGCTATAGTCCATCACGCTGGCCTGGCAACATACTAGGGTTGCCAGATTTTTTTTCAGCCTATAAGGGACAAATGGTTAAATGGGCAAAAAAATACGGGATTTCAGTTTTTTACCCGGGACAAATAAAAATTACAAATTGTTTATTATAATTGACAAATTATTTTTTATATTTTTCCGAGGATCGAGTCAGTTTTAACATTGTCATTCTGATACTAACACTGTCATTGTTCGATGCGGGCTGCGAGTGCAAGTTAGTAGCGAGACGAGTGCGTTTTACGAACGTTGCGTGTGTGAATACGTAGATCGATTTCATAATGAAAAACGACGTACGGTTCAAATACGGGACAGAGTCAGTCCCGCCGGGACATTTTAAACTATAAATATTGGATAGAGTCAGGCGTTACTTTGCGGAAGTTCATGATTAACAAAAAAATGTTAGAGTTATTTTGCTGTAATCCGCCAACAGAAAAAAATCTGTATGGTCAAACATGCAGTTATAAGCTAAGCACCGCTTACCTCCCCAATCAAGCAATAAAGCAAAGTTCCCAAGCAAGCAATGCCACCACCACTCACATGCACCACCACACAAGACTTTAATACTACTCTCGACGCACGTTTCGCCCCGACACCGCTGTACAATGCTGTATTGTCTAGTAGACAATACAGCATTAGTAGCATTGTAAAGTCGATATCTCCTGAGGATGCTCCGGTGTCGGGGCGAAACGTGCGTCGAGAGTAGTATTAAAGTCTTGTGTGGTGGTGCATGTGAGTGGTGGTGGCATTGCTTGCTTGGGAACTTTGCTTTATTACTTGATTGGGGAGGTAAGCGGTGCTTAGCTTATAACTGCATGTTTGACCATACAGATTTTTTTCTGTTGGCGGATTACAGCAAAATAACTCTAACATTTTTTTGTTAATTTTAAACTATGCCTAAAATACGGGATGTCCCGGGAAATACGGGACGTCTGGCAATCTTACAACATACACGCACCTTTGAGAATATTACGGAGATCTCGAGACATATAGGTTTCATTCTTGTTTCATTTCTATATTTTCCTTTACTCTCAAATAAGTGGCATTCAATTGCTTAAAAGGCATATAACTCAGAAAAGTTTAAAATGCGTGCGGGATTCGAATCCCTCCGGTCCTGCAATTTTCGATATGTAAGATTTAAAATGTGTTCGAATTACACATCAGGTGTTAGGTTCCGTCCATAAATAATTGAATAGGTTGATTATTGAACGAGCGAAGCGAGTTCTCTGAGTCAACTAGGGCGCTTGCCTACTAGACAGAGAAGTGTGTCCGTCTAAATGTCTGTCAGAGCCCTATAACTTTTGAATTACTGAATATTAGAACGTGAAACTTGGTTGAAAATTCAGTTATATCCTGTACTTGAACAACAAATACTAAAATTAGATAAATGTTATAAAGAAACGAAATTATTTAATTTTAATGCGCCATCTATTAGCATTATTGTGAAGCTAATAGCTTCACTATAATGCTTCACTATAGATGGCGCTGTGTCAGTAAAACAGTTTTATGTCAACTATTATTTTTTTTATTGTGTCTAATGTTAAAAGTTAATTATTACAATATATAATTAAAACTTTTGGGAATTATGGGATATCGCGAGGTCTCAGTTCGGGGCGAACCACTAGTATTTTATTAATGAATTGAACCCTGCTCTAAGGGTTCAATTCTTTTAAGTTTGAACCTAACGGAACGGAATAATTTAAATGATTTAATTAATTTTTTTTTTGTATGTTCCGCTGATAATCCTCCGACATGGTTATCGGAGACTTTATATAGCTCAACACGGCCTTCTTTTTTTTTTAGCCTTTCTCTTTTAGTTTGTCATGAAACAGGTTCTTTTTTTTAACTGTGATCATGATAACTTGATTTAATTAATTAATCATGGACGGAACCTTTGAAAATCTTCGGTCGATAAGGAACCAGTGGGACCATGACTCACGAATAAACTAGTTAGACTAGAATATTTCTTATCTTGTCAGTGGCAAACAAGACGTCCGTGGAGGTGGTTGAAATGTTTTTTTTTATTTTGATTTTTTGTGCGCTCGCCGTTTTTATCCTGTGCGACTGGTTCAGCCGGGATGCGAAGTTGATGCGGAAAATTCCCGGGCCAAAAGCATGGCCCATCGTGGGAAACTCTCTGACTTATATGGGCTCACCGGGTAAGCAAGAAGTACTTCTCCATACCACTATGAAGGCTGGTGGGAGGTTTTGGCCGTGGCTATCTGGCGGGAGGCTTTGGCCGTGGCTAGTTACCACCCTACCGTCAAAGACGTGACGCCAAGCGATTTAGCGTTCCGGCACGATGGCGTGTAGAAACTGATTAGTTGTATGGGTTGAATTTACACTGCTATACCCTTTCCAAGTAAGCCCGTTACCACCTTAGACTGCATCGTCACTTACCATCAGGTGATATCGCCGTCAAGGGCTATCTTGTCATCTTATAAAAAAAGCCTGGCTTATAGCCTGTGCGTCATTTTCTCTTTTTTTTTGAAAATTATATAATCTATATAGCGGCCACGCATTAAACCTGTATTGTATTAATCAATGATGTATTAGGTAAGGTCAAAAGTTTCTGGCCTACCCACAGTAGACTAATCGGAGATACAAAAATAAAAAAAACTTCCGAAGGTTTTTTACTGGTGGATATTTTAATATTCTTTAGAATGCAACAGTGATTAGGTACTAAAGGCCGCTGCATACATAACGTGCACGGGACGGGACGGGACGTGGACGGGACGGGACGTGGAGTTTTGGAAATATCGTTTCATAGAAAATGTAAACGACTGTCCATACGTCACGGAGCACGGACGGGACGGGAACGTGCCACGCGCGGAACGGGAAAAATATCGTCGGCGACGATGTTTAGCACGTCCCGTCCCGCACGTGCCCCGTCCCGTCCATGATTCCGCTGCGTATGCACAGTCGCCCCGTTCGCTCCGGAGAGCTAAGTAGTGATGTTTGTGTATTTACCTACCAAGCAAAAATGGACGAATGGAAAAACTAATCGAGTGTGTACGATCACATCCAGCTTTGTATAATTTTGCAATCTTTCTTTAATAAATGAGGGCTCAGCTTATTTTCCAGTAAAGCAAAACATTCTTTTGTCATACGAAAATACTTATAAAATTGAGTCTCGTCATCCAAAAGTTCTTTGTAAAGAGTGTGGTATTCTCCTTCTTGTTCTCTTTTCTGCCATGTAGGATGTACAGAAAATCTTCTTTTCCTCTTGACGGCCGTAGCTTCTTCATCATCTAAAACAATAGCAATTGAAGCCAATTCTTCAAATGAAAAATCCATCTTTCCTTGTTCACATCACTAGCACGTTAGTTCTGAGTTATTGCCACGTTGCGTATGCATTAAAAATTCCCGTCCGTGTTTACTAACCACGTTCGGGCCCCGTCCCGTCCACGTCCCGTCCCGTCCCGTGCACGTTACGTATGCAGCGGCCTTAAGTGTCCGTGATACCTAGTAGATACTTGCGAACATTATCCAACAGTTTTTCAAAATCGGTCACCATGCCTACTGCGAAATGCTACGACGTAGAAGAGTGTGGTTGTTACGTCATGACAATAAGTCGATTCTGACATTTGGGTGTTTTTTTTTATTTATTTATTTTTTATATTTTTAGCGAGCAAACGAGCAGGCGGGTCACCTGATGTTAAGTGATTACATGAACTGAATGAAATGAATGATTTGTATCACCTGAGGCACCACCAATGCGTTGCCGGCTTTTTAGGAATTTGTTGGTCCGCCCCTGGAATAACCCCAATTGTTTTTACTTACATACTTATTATAATAATAATAAGTAAAATGATGGATACAATGTCGTCGAAAAAAATTGTATAAATAAGTAATTATAAACTTATAATTATAGTATTAGTAGTAATTAGTACCTAATTATAAATAAAATTGAATGATTTAATTTGAATACAATGTAAACTAAAAAAAATGTTTTCCCAGGCAAATATTTCTATAGTAGGTAACAGCAATATCAAAACACTAATATGAGCAATTAAACTTTAAGTCGGTTTTTTAAAAGATTTTTTGTGTTTACATTATATTACAGAAAAATTGTTTCTCGCCCAGCGATCCATTCAGCAGCAGTATGGTTCCATCACGCAAATTCACGCGATGAATATTCGATTCGTGAACGTTTCCAACCCTGAAGACTTGGAAGTAAGTGTGGAACATTGTGTAGATTGGATGTCTTAATTCTGAGTACACTATGATTGATGGTCTGAGATTTCATTTTGTCACGTGTGTGTGTGTGTGTGTGCGTGCGTGCGTGAATGTATAGGGAAAATAGTGTATGTGTGTGTTTGAATTATGTATATGTTACGGTAAATGTAATAAATTAATATTAATAATTTTCGATGATTATTAATAATTACCAAGATTGATGATAAAAGTGATTGGTGATTGACTTTTATCGATGATAGATCAGTTAGTCAGTCAGTCACTTTTCCCTTTTACATATTTAAGATAATTTTACAGAAGTTGATGTCCTCAGCTGAATATATCACTAAATCAGACCCCTATAAGTTTGGCGCCCCGTGGCTTGGAGATGGCTTACTGTTGAGCACTGGTAAATTTTAGTATATTAAATATAAATTAATAATGTTTCAATAATTAAGTATTATGCATATTTACGTTGGGATCCCAAGGTGCTTGAATCGCAATTCGCAACGTATGCATCCGAAAGCAAATGGCTGTCAGCTACATCACAAACAACATCTAACTGTCTCCTGCTAGATTACAAACAACATCTAACTGGTCGCAGGAACCTCCTGAATACAAGTGGCATAAGATTGCAGCGTGCAGCATGTGAAAGTCCCAACAAAAGACCTATTTTCACGGTGCATATAATTATGACCAGCCTTGGACGTCTATGGGTTGACAAAGAAGGAGATGTTATTTAAAACTGATGCCTGTGAATTCAATTATTTGCCGGTGGATCTCACCGCATGTTTCAGAGGAAGAACACAAACGTACAGATAAGTAGACTAAAACTGGATAGAATCAGGCATTACTTTGCGGAAGTTCATGATTAGCAAAAAAAAGGTTAGAGTTATTTTGCTATAATCCGACAAGAGAAAAAGTCTGTATGGTCAAACATACAGTTACAAGCAAAGCATCGCTTACCTTCCCAACCAAGTAAAAAAGCCAAGTACCCAAGCTTGCAATGCCTTCACCACTCACATGCACCACTACGCAATACTTTTATACTACTCTCGACATACGTTCGCTCCGACACCGGAGCATCCTCAGGAGATGTTGACTTTATAATACTGTATTGTCTTGACTAAATTTTTTTACATGAATGTTCAAGGTAAGAAATGGCACCAACGAAGAAAAATGCTTACAAAAGCATTCCACTTCAACATCCTCAAGAAATTCATGGTGACGTTCAAGCAGGAGACCGAATACTTCCTGAGGCAGGTCGAGAAGGAGATTGCTAAAGACAAGACAGATGTATTTGCTATTGTCAGCCCCACAACACTGCGTATTATATGTGGTACGTACCTTAATTAATTTCGCAACTGAATACCTGCTTGTTAATTAAATTGAATTAATGCCAGTGCCCGCGAAGAACACCATTCAAACCAATTTCACAAACTGGCGCATTCCTGGAGTAATTCCCACGTACGACAATGGATTCGTTTACGTTAAAGTGGCTAGGTTCTCTACGAAGAATACCTATAGGATTATATTTGTATATATGTACGTATGTGACTATTTATGAGTGTCAACTTAGCGAATCAACTAAGTACCTACTGAGCCGTAGGCTAAATTACCTATATACGAAAAAATCAATAGTAATGTTATGTTACATCCAATTTTCTGTAGTCGCCGGGTTTCAATTGTTACTTTTAACCTTGTCAATTTTCAATTTCAGACACAGCAATGGGCTTTTCGATTGGGGAAGATAAAGTAGCATTCAAGAAATATCTCGACTCCGTCAACACGATGGGAGAGTGCTTGATAACGCGATTTTCCAATGTTTTTTTACATAACGAATACTTGTTCCATTTGAGCAACACTGCGAAAACACAAAAACGCCTTTTGGCGGATTTACACGATTTTACCAGAAAAGTGATTGCTGATAAACGACGAGTATTGGATGAAAAGAATTCTAAGCAAGACGATTCGGCTTTTTACAAAAATAATGAAAAGATGGCGCTTTTAGATTTGCTGTTAGAAAATGAGAAATCGGGAATAATAGATAATGAGGGTATACGGGACGAAGTTGACACATTTATGTTTGCGGTAAAAATATTTAAATAATCCCCTAAGTAGTCGGTGTCGTTCCTTAAAATTAAATTAAATTAAAAAAAAATAACTTAGCTTAGGTAGCCCATTAAAGATATTTCGACCTATGTTCCTTGGGGAAAGTTGTTCAATTTCATGAGCACATTGACCTCCTTCAGGGTTGACCCACCCTCTAGTACACGTATAATATGGCGACGTCAAATAATGACGTTTTCTAAGTTGATTTCCAAAGAATATATATACTTTTTTTATTGAAAACTAGATGATGCCCGCGGCTTTGTCCGCGTGGATTAAGGTTTTTTGATCCCGCGGGCCTATGTGTTCTTCCAGATTATAATCTATCTCTGTGCCAAATTTCAGTCAAATCGGTTCAGTCGTTGCGGTGTGATTGAGTAGCAAACATCCATACATCCAAACTTTCGCATTTATTATATTATATTATAATAAATAGGATTACTAGTCTCTGCAGTGCAATATCAACAGTTTTTTGAAACAGGCATGGTTATTATTTTGTACTAGCTGTTGCCTGCGACTGCGTTCGTGTTATTATGATAACAGAAATCGACGCGGACGTGATCAGCGTGATGTTATATAGCCTAAAGCCTTCCTCGATAAATGCACTATCCAACACAAAAAGAATTTTTCAATTCGAACCAGTAGTTCCTGAGATTAGCGCGTTCAAACAAACAAACTCTTCAGCTTTATAATATTAGTATAGATAAAAAAATTAAATTATTATTTCAGGGGTACGACACAACAACAGTGTCAGTGTCGTTTTTCATATTGGCAATAGCCAACGAACCTTATATACAAGTAAGTTTCACATTTTAGGTTAGGTAGGCGCTATGGCGCTACCTCGTAAAGACTTTTTTTTTATTCGATGACAAGATGTTGTATAGGATAGTTAGAAATATCCTAATCAAATTCATAATTAAATAAAAAATAAATCCAATTACTAGTTATAATTATAATCTAAATGTAATTAATGTTTCATTGTGTACCTACGAGAGCAAAATAGTCTCTTTAAAAGAGAATTAAAAAAAAATATAGTCCTTGACGTGATCTTACCTGATGGTAAGTGACGATGCAGTCTAAGATGGTAGCCGGCTAACTTAGAAGGAGTATGGCAGAATACATTCAACCCAAAACCGACGACATCGAACGAGACGCAAGGAGCCGCTGGACGAAGGCGACGCAAGACCGATGCCTGTGGAAGACCACGCAAGAGACCTTTGTCCAACAGTGGAGGTCTATCAGTTGATAAAGAAGAAGAAGATACTACTTAGGCTTTTCCTTTTCAGACAAGGATTACGTGGAAGAGAGTCTTTCCACCCTTTCATAATTTTCTTTTTCTTGTTCATCTTTAGGGTTCCGTACCCAAAGCGTTACCAACCAACGGGACACTATTGCTAAGCCTCCGCTGGCCGTCCGTCCGTCTGTCTGTCTGTCAGCAAGCTGTATCTCATGATTCGTAGTAGGTAGAGAGTTGAATATGTGTATTTAGGTTTTCGCTGTAACAACAAATAATAAAAATTAAAGGGTGCTTCCTTACTAGAAACATGTTCTTTTTCGGCGTTTTTTGGTACGGAACCCTTCGTATACCAGTCACACTCACATTTGACCAATTATTTTTTTATTTTAATTTCTTCTTTTTTTGGTGTGCAATAAAGAATTTTCTATTCTATATTTAGAATAAAATATATGAAGAAGTGGTGCGGATTTTGGGAGATACTCAGACTTTCCCAACTATGGAGCAGCTGAATGAAATGAAATATTTAGAATGTTGCATTAAAGAGTCCATGCGAATCTATCCCAGCGTTCCCATGATAGGCAGGAAACTTGTAAAGGATACAGTACTGAGTAAGTGGTTACAAGTTAAAACATTATAAACTTTACTTCTATTATGGGTGTAATTTTTATCCTGATAAACAATAAGGTTTATCCCGGATAGGGGATGAAAGTTTTTGTTGATTTTGCTCTATACTTCGTCAAATCTAAACCGAATTTAATAATTCTTTTTATTATAAACTAGCTGTTGCCTGCGACTTCGTCCGCGTCAATTTCTGATACTATGATCGCGATTTTTCACTGATGCTTCGCTCCTATTGGTCGCAGCGTGATGTAATATAGCCTAAAGCCTTCCTCGATAAATGGACTATCCAACACAAAAAGAATTTTTCAATTCGAACCAGTAGTTCCTGAGATTAGCGCGTTCAAACAAAAAAACTCTTCAGCTTTATAATATCAGTATAGATTGTGAACCATTAGAAATATTTTGTCTCATTTTGATAAAGATCTAAGTACTAAATATTATCGGAGATAGAGATGTAACTACGCGCGGATAGTAACAAGTCACTCCAAACTTTTTCCACGCGGACGAAGTCGCGGGAATCAGCTAGTACAATAGTATAAAATCAAACTCAAGTCAGATTATAATAATTATTCAGTCCTTATTAATTTCACTTCTTATAAAACTTTTCGTTTAAATGTTGCAGGTGGTTACACAGTGCCAGCTAACACAGAATGTTTTTTTATGATCTACGACCTCCATCGGAATCCAGACATCTTCCCCGACCCGGAGCGCTTCGACCCAGACCGGTTCCTGCCAGAGAACTGCTTGAAACGTAGTGTCTACTCTTACGTTCCGTTTAGTGCTGGACTACGGAATTGTATAGGTACTAACTGTTAAGAAGCGTTGAATGAATGAATGAATACACTTTATTGTACACCACATTACACAGAAACATAAAAGATAAAATTAACTTAAAATAAATTATAATAAAAATGAGAGCACAAATGGTATTTTTTTTCTGTGATCGAAGATGGCGGAACAATGGCGAAGCGAAAAAAGTTACCTGCGGGATTAAGAGCGCGTGCAACGGTAAATCTTCAGATGCAGATTTCATTTTTACAGTAGCAAAAATTACATCATATTATTAATTCCAAGAGACATAAACAATAATTAATTTTTTGAGCTAGTTCTTTTGAAATTGTATACTTTTGTATGGGGTAGATTTTGTTTTTTCTTTTGAAAAAATCCAGCTGAAGTTGACTGATATCCCCCTATCCCCTCCAAGTAAGCGTAAAGCTTGTGCTATGAGAGGGTACGACAGTGCAACGGGTGGGGTTCGAACCTGCGACCTTTCAGTATTCAGGCTGGGCTATTGAGGCGTAGAATTGGTAATACAGAAGAAATTAAGAGTGTCAATTTTGGTTTCAGGTCAAAAATTCGCGATGCTCGAAATGAAAATGGTGCTGTCAGGGTTGCTGAGGAGGTTCCGCGTGGAGCCGGTCACCAGACCTGCCGATCTTACCTTAAAATCCGATCTAGTTTTAAGAACAGCTGACCCAGTATACGTTCGATTTCGTTTAAGAAAATAGATTGTCTATGTAATTTAACTAGTTTTTGCATAGTCTTATGGTATTACTGCGGGTTTTCGATATTTTCTTATTGGATGTCAAGGACGAATGCGACCTCACTTGATGGTAAGTGACGATAAAGTCTACGATGGTAGCGAGCTAACTTGGAAGGGGTATGGCAGTGAACATTCAACCCATACCCTTAATAGGTTTCTACACACCATCGTGCAGGAACGCTAAAATTGCTTGGTGGCACGTCTTTGTGGTAATAAGCCACCAGATATTATAAATTCCAAAATTGCACCGCCGGGAATCGAACCCGGAACCTCCCAGTTATATGACCACATCGCTCACGACTGCGCCAGGGAGTTCGTCAAAAATTAATATTTAAGTAGGAATTTGTATTATGGTGAAAACATCGTCGCTACGGTACGGTATCAGTAAGGACTTAGGAGTAGGTAAGTAGGTAGCTAAAATAGGTAATACGTGTAAGATGGTGAAGTAGGCGTATCGGTTGGTTGATCTTTTTAAATACTCTTCTAAAGAAAACTAAAATAAAAAAAAAACTTTTAAAATTTAGTTAAACAGTTTTATTTTACCCATTTTTACCCGTACATTTAGTTAATTTTTTACATTATAATTAAATAGTTGAACACAAAAAAGCACTGATAAGGGAGTATTGAGACAAATAGATAAGATGTTGAAAGTATTTTAGCGCATTAGAACAAAACTAGCTTTTGAGTTCTATCTCAGAGACTTAAGTCTGCTGTGGGCGGTCCATTACACGAATGTACAGGACTGTCGGCCAGCAGGGAGAAGTGGCGAATAACATCTGCCGCTAAGAACGTCACTTCGTGATGACTACAAGCTTTCTGTCAAGAGTGTCACGAAGAAGAAGAAGCTTATGACTCAGTCCGCGTGGAGCTAAAGAGTTTATAAAAATCTCTCTTCTTTTCCGGAACAAAAGGTAGCATATCGACGGTTAACCGCCAAGATCTCCTAACTCAAAATGTCAAAATTTTGCAAAAGCCACGTATTTTGCAAGATGTTTAAAACAAAAATATTTTGAATATTCACAATATAATATACCTATTAATTTTATGTAAGAGAATTTTCAACAGTGTGCTGTGTAGGATAGATTTTTTTTTATGCAGAATCAGTTAAAATAGCAGTTTGACTTAAAATACTCAGACAGGAACTCTTGGTGGTTAACTGTCGATATGTCAATCTCCAAGTGCCTACTCAACTACACCCGTATAAAAAATCACCTATGCTCCATTGCTACGTGATTGAAGGACTTAAACACCCACACACTCATAACATTTCAGTACCTAAGGATAAACTATTTGTTCCATGTACATATATTATGGATTTCCGCAAATTAATGCCTTCTTTTATCCAACACTTTGACGATTTATACCAGGTTAGGCCAATACCAGCCGTGGAAAGCGTTGGGCGCCGGTGACGGCGTCGTGAAGTGAGCTCGGGCGATTTCCTTCAAATCCTTAGCGTTTAACACTAGAAGTGTTACTGCACAGTCGTCTTTACCCCAAACTAGTGCGCTCAGCAAAACACCGTCATCTTCGTCCTGAAAATTTATTTAGTTGATAAGGTTTTTTCTTGACTTCGATGCTGATGTTTGTCTTTGAAGTGGGTACTGAGAGCTGCATCATTTTTATTTTTAAAATTGTATTTTAAACATTAGATTTAAACGATGAAGGCTTCTATTCTATTCTGTAATCAGCACAAATGTTCGATTATTTTGAAAGGATAAGTAAGCTTGATAACATCACATTATGGTATACAACTTTATGGTTTACCGTCGCATCGGGACGAGGAACAAAAATAGGTTCACTCGGACATCCGTCATACTCGTGCCAGGTTTTGACTTCTCCTGTATTCGCGTCTATTTTGATAATCTAAAAGAAAATAAATACTATAAGTAAGTAATACTGAAAGATGACAGCTTAGTGGTTTTAGGCCTTCCATATTGTAGAGATCATAAATATTATGTTGAGGTCAAGCGATTCGTTCTGAGGGAATTCTTCTTCTACCAACTGATAGACGTCCACTGCTGGAAATAAGTATCTTGCATGGACCTCCACAGGCTTCGGTCTTGCGCCGCCTGAATCCAGCGACTCCCTGCGACTCACTTGATGTCGTCGGTCCACCTAGTCTGCCAACACTGCGCTTCCCGGTGCGGGGTCGCCACTCCAGCATCTACACACACACACATAGTCGCACAGGTACCTAGCACTATAATAATGTATGACCCAAAAACCAAATAAATCTGTTAATCCGATCGGTAGCTGTACGGTCTATGTCGAAACCGTACAATTCGCCCAGTCATCATTCACGCTTTATTATAAATACGCTATTCATTATATCATAAATCAGTGCACACAACATCGCATCGCGCTCACACTGCTATTAGGTTATAATTAGCCTAAGTAGAGTAGTAGTAATAAACTTAAGTCTTCTACTCAGCAGTTTTATTTCTGTGCGGTCCTGAACCGTACAGTAGCACTTCTTTAATCGCTGGATTAATCAGAAGATTGCCTGGAAATTTCATCAAAATTGCTCCAGTCGTTTTGGAACCATTGGGAACATACACACATACTTACCCACACACACACACATGACGATTTATTTCTGAACACCCCTAAAAACCTTTACAAATGACTGAAGGCTTAACCATAATATCACCTGCGTTAGGTTAAGAAAATATCACGAGGAAATCTAGCAAGCTTTAGAGTTCAATCCACACTTTGCATACACACAAAAGTCCAGTAGTGGACGTCAACTGGTTGGACATGACGACTTTAATTAGGTATATGTAAAATAAATGACTTACTGAGCCAGCATACTTGGAATGCACCTCCGATCCGATTCCATAAAAATATCTATATGGACGTCCTGAAAAAGAAAAAAGAAAATGCCTATGCTTAGAATAATATTGTTTTTTAAATATATGCATTTAAATTCTTTTGATTGGAAAGCAATGAATAAATTATACCTACTTAATATCGGTCGCTACATCAAATTCTCGTAATATCATATTGTATTCATTGTTTTTCTGTGAACTGCGCAATCTTAATAGTTACCGACATAATCTTTGCATTTGATTAGCCAGCGTATGAAAAATCATAACTAAAAAGTTACTAACATGGCTCATCAAGTCACCAAGTTGAATTGGGAACAAAACCTGGACTTTGGAGTCTCGAGGTGCTCGAAAAACTGCTCTAAATTAAGAAACGCGACCGTTTGACGACCTCCCTGGTGCACCGGTGATCGCTGTGGTCTCATAACTGGGAGGTCTCGGGTTCGATTCCCGGCGGAGGCGGGGAATTTATAATTTCTGAATTGTCTCTGGTCTGGTCTGGTGGTCTAAGTAGCTACCACTACCCTACCGTCAAAGACATACCCCTAAGTGATTTAGCGTTCCGGCATGATGGCACGTAGAAACAGATTAGGGGTATGCGTTGAATGTACACTGCCATACCCCTTCCAAGTTAGTTCGCTACCATCTTAGACTCCGTCGTCGTTTACCATCCGATGATAAATTAAAAATAAACAAATTAAATTATAAACTAGTGGTTCGCCCCGAACTGAGACCTCGCGATATCCCATTATTCCCAAAAGTTTTAATTATATATTGTAATAATTAACTTTTAACATTAGACACAATAAAAAAAAAAAAAGTTGACATAAAACTGTTTTACTGACACAGTGACATTGTGAAGCTAATAGCTTCACTATAATGCTAATAGATGGCGCATTAAAATTAAATAATTTCGTTTCTTTATAACATTTATCTAATTTTAGTATTTGTTGTTCAAGTACAGGATATAACTGAATTTTCAACCAAGTTTCACGTTCTAATATTCAGTAATTCAGAAGTTATAGGGCTCTGACAGACATTTAGACGGACACACTCCTCTGTCTAGTAGGCAAGCGCCCTAGTTGACTCAGAGAACTCGCTTCGCTCGTTCAATTATACTTCTAAATAGCTGCTGGTGCATAAAACTCATTACCATTGTGAACATCATAATGTATTCTGGGCGCTTCAATGCCAACATCCGCTATCAGTTTCATCTCCACTTTGGTGTTAGGAGGGGCGTCCAGTGGGATTGTAATACGTTTTGGGCGACTTTGACACCACTGCCCGTAGTCAGGGTTATTGTGTAAATCCTACGATACAAGACAGAAGTAGTAATTAAACCTTATTAAACAGGATAATATGCAAATACGTGTAATTTTAGATAAACATTACATAATAATTCATACTCAACTCTAAGAAGAAAATTGTAGATGGAAAATAAAATAATAATCACGCAGTCATAATCTGCTGTTTGTCTTTATTTTACAGAAACTAACTTTTGCCCGCGGCTCCGCTCACGTTAAGTTAGATTTTTCAAACCTCTATACTACCCCCGAGATTGAATTTTCAAAAATCCTGTCGTAGCGTATGCCTACGTCGTTGCCTACGTACGGAATGATATTTAAAAAAAAAATGTCCACCTCAACAGATAACTTGGTGGTTTAAGGCCCAAGAGACGGGTCTGCCCGCGAAATTCAAATTTAATTTGGTTTTTCGCAATTTGTAAACTAATACGATAAAGTAGGCTTACGGTATTCAAATTGCGCCAATGGCAGTATTATCTTCACAGGTTCATATTCTAATCTTTACGTGAAAGTATCCAGTTTAAGAAATTAATCAAAATAATGACTAATTTGTGAGTAGCTCACGTCAAACTCATTATTTTGATTAATTTCTTAAACTGGATACTTTCACGTAAAGATTAGTATATAAACCTGTGAAGATGATACTGCCATTGGCGCAATTTGAATACCATAAGCCTACTTTGTCGTATTAGTTTATAAATGGCGAAAAACCAAATTAAATTTGAATTTCGCGGGCAAACCCGTGTCTTGGGCCTTAAGTTTTGCGGGCGTACCTTTATGGCCTCGACGTACATAGCGTCGATGATCTTAGCATCTTTATAGGTGCACACATCTATGATCAGCTTGTTGTCCTTCTCGAAGGTGTTTATTGTGTGCATGAAGAAGAACGTCTCAGTGCGGTACCGCGTCTCCTCGCCGGTCTTGCGGTTCACGAGGAGGATTTGAGTCTGGAAATATTGAGTAATATATTATTTTTACTCATGCAGAAATCGTATTTGACAAATCAAATTAATTACCTGAATATTTATGTACAGCCCAACCTAACCTAACTTGTATCCGTGGCTGAGTTAGTAAATTAGATGACAATATATTAATCTGTTGGCCAAGTTATAAAAATTGTGGCTCTTTATTTGATGTTTTTTTTTTTTAAATATTTTGCGGCTATTGTGAAAAAGGCGAGATAGTTTATTAGAAGCTTCATCATTTTCCCGTGGCTAAGTTATAAAACTAGAAGCTAGGTTTTGTGGCCAAAAAAAATTCTGCGGCTCGACTTATTATATCCCATTTAAAAAGTACACAAGTAGGTACCCACCTCATGTTCAGGATACCAGCTCAGGCTATTCGAGAAAGGATTATTGAACAAGTGATTTTTCATTATAGTTAGTAGCGATATGGACAATGGTTGCTCTATTATTACAAAAAAGTTTTCCGTCACACCTGCAAACAGACAAGATAATAATTATAATGTATCAACTCTTGCAAGTCACTTTTTTATTTCGGACGCAAACAGTTTCTACTTATTTTATAAATGCGAGTATGTTTGTTTGTTTGTCCTTCAATCACGCAGGAACAGAGTAACAGCTATATAGGTTCCCAACTATAGGTATACCCATGCAAAAAATCACGTCAATCCGTAGTTCTGTTGTAGCGTGATTGAAGGATAAATCAACAAACAAACACATTTTCGTAATTATACTATTAGTAAGGATGAGGAGTAGGTCATCTATTTTGCTCGACAGATTCTTAACTAAGATGTGTGATTATGTAGTTAGTAGGTACCCCAACTAAAGGTATACCCATGCAAAAAATCACGTCAATCCGTAGTTCTGTTGTAGCGTGATTGAAGGATAAATCAACAAACAAACACACTTTCGTAATTATAATATTAGTAAGGATGAGGAGTAGGTTATCTATTTTGCTAGACAGATCGTAACTAAGATGTGTGATTATGTAGTTAGTAGGTAGGACTTGCCAAACGAGTGCATATAAGACGGGTTGAGACGCCATCTGGGCTCCAACGTGTTGACGACTTCTGCCAGTTTGAACATGCTTCCTGAAATAATAACAGTGTTTATAGGTACTAATACATTGGCTCGCCAGCAACATTCCCTGAAGTCCTCGCCGACTTGTCTGGAGTGACCTGGCGGGGTGCCAAACAATTCCCAGGCTGAGGACTTTCGGGGATTGGACGTTCCGCGAATAGGGTGTAACAGACATATTGGACGCTCGGAGAATTGGAGCATAAAAAAAGAAAGAAAAAGAAGAAAAGAAGGTTATAAGTACAGGTATTGCGTAACCATGAAACTGGTTGCTGTCGCTGTCATCGCTCAATTTAGCATTAGTTACCAGATTTAAAATATATTGTTATTTAGAATATTTTGTTTGTATTTTTAGAAACATTATTACAATATATTAAAGAATAAATAATAATTATTACATAATAAATGAAACTAAAAATACTGAAATTGCCCTCTAGCTAATTTTCGGACGTCAGATAATCAGATAATGAAAATTCATACTTAAAGTTATTTTACATACCTTTTTCTTTGTACGGAAACTTGACGATAACATGCTTCATCATTCCCCTAACAATTTGTATGCCAACGTTGTAAACGTCCCCTGAAATAAAAAGAAGCATCTATAAGTTGACATTTGGTTCAGTACTTTAGAAGGAAACGTCTTGCCTAGTCGTGGGACAGCTCAGGCTAACTTAGATTAGATTAGGTACAGAACGTTTTCTTGCAAACTACTAGCTTAACATAAAATATGCAAGTTATGTACGTTTGTTGGTCCTTTAATCACGCCACAACAGTGTTATGATTCGTTGTAATTTTTAGTATGGGCATAGTTGCGGACCAGCAGGGTGAGCATGGGCAGAATGGGCCGGGCATAACTTACCGTTGGGCATCACATGCGGATGCGCTGTGTGGCACACTATCAATGCATCGAACAGATTCTCTTTCTCGAGTGACTCCAAAGTCTCCGGATCAACTCTGAAATGCAGATTTAACCAGATTTTGTAAATCAAGTAGGTACTTACATAAACACCTACAACTGGTCTTTCTATGGATCTCATATCTGATTTGTACGATTTGATCGGGCATCATGTAGCTCTATCTATCGCCTTCTTGTGAGGCCTATAATTAATAAGCGCTCATGTTATGGATCAATAAAATCAATGGTAACGCGCACTGATCTGCTTGATTTTGAATTGTTTCAAGTACCTACTAAAGGATTTTGGAAAAGAATATAGGCATTGAAAAATACGAGTACCTTTCAACGATAATACACGTCAACTTGTGCACAGCATTTTCGCTAACGTTACCTATAGGGCTAACATGCGCGCCACAAGAAAATGTTGTCTACACGATTACTCGTAATCTCTATGTGAATCTCTACAGAGATTTATGGGTAAAGTGTAGACAAAATTTACTCGTGGCGCGCATGTTAGCCCTACTGGGCGTGGATCCTTACCACGATCACGGGAGCGTACGGACTAACTTAGTCCAGCCACTCCGCCCCATTTGTCCCATCGTCATCCTAAGCCGAGGTCCGAGCCTCACAGGAGGCGTTCTTAGGAAGACGTTGCCCCCGGATGTTTTCGAGCCTTAGAGCTCTTTTCTCATTTCCAGGCAGAACCTCGCGCTTGGCAACCCCCCCGTTGAAGCTGTAGTGGCCAACTGACCAGTAGGGTTTACGCAGCATACTCAATCCGAAACAACACATAAACGATAACACACAGTTAATATTGCGATAATCTTACTTGTAGACGTTGGTCACTTCGGTCATAGCGTACACCTCATCGCCGAAGGGAAACACTGATACCCCCGCATTATCTGTGACTGAGTTATAGGGGTTGAAAACTGATGCCAGCCTGAAATAAGCAGTCATAAACCTATCATAAACTTACTAACTTTTTTTTTTTTAAATTTTATTGACATGATAGTTTAACTTTTTTTAATTACTTACTTTTTATTTAGTGACATAATTATTATTCAATGTTTAATTATATTAACGGAATTTATATTTAAGATTAAAAATAAGAATCAATGAATTGTACTAGCAACGCCCTGACCGGGCATCATGTTTGTATGAATGTGAGATATTTTGTATAAATATGATAGCAAAATAAAGAAACAAAGAAATAACTATAAGAAACCTATGATATAGTAAATGTATGAAAAGAAACTACAAAAAAAAGTAAAAGATTTAAAGAAAATATTAGATAGATCGTCTATAGATATTGCAATCACATTTCACAAGCTACGTAGATGCTACATAGGGAGGTTTAGTGTCAATTTAGTGTGGTTGATATACGAGTGACGCCAGTGAGTACGCTAGCTGTATTTCTAGCTGCTGCTGCTAGCTAGATTTTTTCTGGGCACTTCAATTTTATTTCTTTGTATAGATGTATAGATAACTTACCTGTCAAAGATAGTATGACATGGGTCCGGTACAGATTTTGTTGCAAATTCAGAAACGACTATGCGTTGCGCTTTCCTGTTCTTCTTTAGGGTATCTGTTTTCAAGAAGCGGCATTGATACGTTGCCTGACCGTTATTCAAGGCGAACCTATAAATTGCTACAGTTATATTATAAGGAAGGTCAAACTTATTTTTCTACTAGCTGTGCCCGCGACTTCGTTCGCGTGGAATAGTGACTTTTCGGGCAGAATATTTTGAATTACATATACCGTCGACGCTCAGGCGCGAGGCGTGTAGTACGTACTCTGTACGTTAAAAATGTTCGCCGTGATTCTTTAAATTGACATAACTTTTTTATTTATGAACCGATTGACATGAAATAAACACTAAATGTTAAGTGAAGCTTACTACAATATATTAGTGAAAACCGTATCTAAATCGAATAAGCCGTTTCTGATATTAGCGTGCACAAACACACAGACAAACAGACAAACAGACAAAAAAAAATTAATTACAATTTCGGGTTCGGCATTGATATAATAACAACCCCTGCTACTTTTTTTTTATATATTTCCATTGTACAGGCACCACTTTTCGACAATTTTATTATATGTATAGATATTCTACCGTATCAGAAAATCTATCAGGTAAAACGTGTACTGTGTAGCACTAATAGTGACCCACCGAAAGTCGATTTGTGGCTGAAGCCGATTTATCGGCTGTTGCCACAGTCTTCGGCTGCTACCGAAAATTTAATAACCCTAGAAATTCCGTTCAAGATTGGGCTTAAACAGAATAACTTAATTCTTTTTTAAAATTACCTTTCAACTTGTCAAATAATACCATTGAAATAATACATGGTTTATTATATGGTGATCTCGTCCCCCCCCTTTGCCCTTCCGTCGCCCTCTCACATTTGTAATAGTTCGTTTAATTTCAGTGCATGCTAGAAACCTTCGACTACGAGCAAAAACTTCGGCCCATTCTGACCGAAGCTGAAGATTTGTCTGAAGGTGTATTTTTGGCTGAAGGTCGCCGAAGCCAAAGCCGATGGTTCGTTCGGGCACTTAGCACTACCTATCTATCAAAATTTACCCTAACTGACATGTACCCGTCGATATAAATGTACATAAAATATATATCGACGTAGTAGTAAATAGGTACATATACAAGGTGTAACAGAAGGAGAGTATCAACCCTGAAGGAGGTCAATATGCTCATGAAACTGAACTACTTTCCCCAAGGAACATAGGTCGAAACTTCACATCACACTTCACATCACACTAATATTATAAAGCCGAAAGTTTGTATGTGTATGTGTGTGTGTGTGTATGTTTGTTACTCCTTCACGCCACAGCGAATGAACCGATTTGGCTGAAATTTGAAATGGAGATAGCTCATACCCAGGATTAAAACATAGGCTACATTTTATCCCGGAAAATTACAGACTTCCCATGGGAATTGAAAAACCTTGATCCATGCGGACGAAGTCGCGGGCATCGTCTAGTATATAAAAAAAATGTGGACCTCCCATACAAAATTGACGATCCGCTGATTGATTTGTTACACGTTGTATATCGATGCACGTACCTATGTAAAAGTGCTGGTCCATCAAATACATGCACGAATTCCTCAGAGCAACACTTAATAGAGCCTGGGCCATTTCGGATAAGTGTTCCCTGCAACCATTGTGGAATTTTTCCTAAAACAAGTAAATACTTAACTAAATCTCCTTACTAATATTATAAGTGTGAAAGTGCTTGTTGGTTTGTCTTGCAATCATGCCGCAACGGTGCAACGGGTCGACGTGACTTATTGCATTGGTATGGGATCTGGCAAGTGACATAGGCTACTTTTTATTTTGGAAAACCAAAGGGTTCCTGAGTAATTTTCAAACCTAAGAGCCTTTTCGAAATACATACAAAACCTACGACGTCGCACAACACATCTTTCTTTCTTTTTCTTTTATCGCAATTTTTTAGTAGAATAAACGAATACGATGTGACGCCGTTTTTGCGATGCGACGTCGCACATGTTTTTTTTTGAATTTTTTATTTTTATTCGATGACAAGATAGTCCGTGACTGCGACCTCACCTGATGGTAAGTAATGATACACAGTTTAAGATGGTAGCGGACTAAGGAAAGGGTACGGCAATGTACATTCAACCCTAATCTGTTTCTACACACCATCGTGCCGAAACGCTTAATCGCTTGGCGGCACGTCTTTGACAGTAGGGTGGTAACTAGCCACGGCTAAAGCTTCCCACCATACCAGACCAGAGACAATTCAGAAATTACAAATTCCCAAATTGCCCCCGCCGGGAACCAAACCCGAGACCTCCCAGTTATAAGACCAAAGCGTTCACCACTGCGCCAGGGAGGTTGTCACGTGTATTGTGAAAAGACCCTAAGTCAAATTAAGCGGACGATGCGGGCAAAAGTTATTTATTAAGCTATTGCATAGCTTCTATCGTGGGCCTTGAGCGTGGAGACCGATTCCAGAAATTCCGTAACGAAAATAACTTGACACGGGACTCCTCTCACCGCTAGATGGCGTTGATAAAAAATGCTATGCAATAGCTTTACCGCGGCAGTCCTCGAGTGCCACACGTCTTTTTTATTTATTCTTTATTGCACCACAAACAGAAAAAAGCAAACTTAACAGAATACATTATGTCAGTACAAAAAGGCGGTCTTATCGGTAAAATGCGATCTCTTCCAGACAACCTTTGGCTAAGTTAGTTCCTAATGAACCTATCCTTTCAGTACTCTTGCCACAATCGACATCTTCTACAGTGGCCTTAATAAACTTAAGATTCAATCGTTTTAAACAAAATTTTATCTAATAAATATAATTTCGCATCGAATTTTATTTATCTCTTTAATCCGCCCTGATACTAATTAGATAATAATATATTTAAAAATGAACTATTATAATCTATTTTATGTAATCGAGTTGAGGTTTACAACATCCTCAAAATGTCATTTACCTACACAGATAAAAACCTATTTACCACCTATCTACTTATCTATATATATATATATAAATATATTATAAACAATTGGTATTCGTTAGTGTGGCTTAAACTCAAAAACGGCTGCACCAATTTCATTTTTTTTTTGTTTTATTCGCTCTAATAAAAATAAAGAAAATAGGGAATACCCAAAAGTACAGCTGAAAATCCAACTCTGCATTCCGAACTGCTGCGCTGGTAGATTCTTGACGTGTCATAAGAGCTACAAGTTATGGCCTACATGAAATAATTTTGAATTTTGGAAAATTCAAAAAAAATTGCTTTTTGTATAGGAATCACCCATTCTGATTACTTTGAATAGATGGCGGGAGCAAAGCCACGAGTAAAAGCTAAGCTAGTTATTTATGTTACTTATCAATACCTAAAATAAAATTAGTTGCCAATGCGTGAGTTGAAAACTTTCTTAAAAAGATACTGTACGGTCTATGTCGAAACCGTACAATTCGCCCAGTCATCATTCATGCTTTATTATAAATACGCTTTTCATTCAATCATAAATTAGTGCACATAACATCGCATCGCGCTCACATTACTGCTATTAGGTAGAGGCCAATAAACTTAAGTCTTCTACTCAGCAGTTTTATTTCTGTGCGGTCCTGAACCGTACATGTGGTCCTTCGAGCAGTTAAATTGAACCTGTGATCTACAAGTGAGCAGTTCAACGTGCTTCCGAACAGCATTTTTCGTGTATCTGTACGATAGCGAATCGGTCTGCCGGCCTCCCACAAGCGGGTTTCACCGGTTAGATTGAGAAGGCGCACATATCGTACTAGGGACGCGGAATCATCAAGCGGAAGCACAGCAGTCAACAGCATTCAATCAGCAGCAGCATACAGCATACACCACATCATCAGCATACGTCTTTGTCGTCTCAAGCATTCAAGAGGCAAGACAATTAACGTATCAGCATCAATTTCGAGTTGCATCAAGCATTCAGTTAATCAGTTTTTCTCTGTGATCCAGCACATATCACCGCAGTGACAATGATTGGACCAGAGGACCAACTCGAAATTCGATATCAGCCGCGTGTAGGTACAAATTCTACTACCTCTAGCAAAATAGAGGAGATGCTGTTTAAGCAATCCAGTAATTACAGAGCATTTACAAGAACAGCCAACAACATCGACATCGATCAAATTCAACAAAAATGGGAACTTGACGAAGCTCTCAAGTCCTTACAAGAACGTTGGACAGCAATTGACAAATTATACTGGGAAATCGATGGTACGCCAGGTACCAACGATTTTTCCGATGAAACACAGTACAATTTGTGTGAACAGCAGTACAGAAACATGACCAGACTCATCAGTAACAAATTAGGGTCACTAACGTACAGAGAAAAGTCTACACCGACGATGGATCTACCTACCTTCAGTGGAGGCTATCAAAACTGGACTTCATTCAAAGACTTGTTCACGGAAGTCATCCATAACAACTCATCAATATCCGACGTGCAAAAAATGCAACATCTTAAGGGAAAAGTAAAAGGAGAGGCTGAAAAACTAATACAGCATCTTATGATAAGTCCCAGCAATTATCACACTTGTTGGGAGATATTAAACAGTCGGTACAATAATAAGAAGCTGATCTTTTCATCTCATCTAAGCACCTTACTCAGCCTCCCTACCATACAGCATCCATCCGCCGCCGCAATTAAAAAGATTCACGACACTACCAAGGAATGTCTCTACGCCATCACCAATCTCGGCGTGGACACCTCGTCGTGGGATCCAATCATTGTGCATCTAATCTCACAAAAATTAGATGCAGACACGCATAACGACTACCTAGAGCATCTAGCTGCCCCACGCGAATTACCAAATTTGCAAGAATTTCTCGCATTTTTGGAGATCAAATTCACATCACTCGAGGCATCGCGTCGTAGGCAAGATGGAGTCAAGTCTGTGTCTTCCCAACAGCAAGAGTCGTCCTCTAATAGCAAGAAAACTTATACCTACAAAGCATACAGTACAAAGAAAAAAGAATATAACAACTCGTCCTTTGTGAAATCAAGTAATCAAGAAATAACAGCATGTCAAATTTGCAAAGAAAATCATCGGTTGTTTACGTGCAAGGCATTTCTCGAATTACAACCCGCAGCCCGGTTGAGAGAGGTTACGAAACACAATTTATGTAAAAATTGTTTATTCGACCACAATGAAAATGGAAACAATGGACGCTGTTATTCGGAAAAAACATGCCGAGTTTGCAACGAATATCATAATACATTGCTACATGATGCCTACGCTAATTACGCAACAAATAAACAGCAAAACAGCAATAATGAAATCAAGAAATCAACTGGCAATAGTCACGTGTCTCAAGACAATTTATCCGAGACACTCTTATCAACAGCGTTAATCAGGGTTCAAGCAGCTGACAATACTCTGATTACACTACGAGCCCTCATTGACCAAGGGTCTCAAATATCACTCATCACTGAGCATGCAGAACAAATGTTGAAATTGCCCCGGGAAAGATGCAAAGGGGTCGTATTCGGCATTGGCGCCAAAGAGAGCACGTGCAAAGGCATAATGAATATTACGTGCTTAGCAAGACACAATGACTATACATTGAATACCAATGTCTACGTTATGCGCAACCTCATCAATAAACTGCCAAATAATTCATTCCAAAAACCACAATGGTCATTTTTGGAGAACATTCAACTGGCCGACCCAGAGTTTTATAATAGTCGCTCCGTGGATCTTCTATTGGGGGCCGATATTTACTCCACCATTATCCAAGAAGGTATCATCAGGCACGAAAAATCCCCGCTAGTTGCGCAACAGACACGCTTAGGCTGGATTTTATGTGGCCATGTTCAAATATTTCAATGCAACATGGTTCTAAACAATGTGGATGATATCCAGAGATTCTGGTCCGTGGAGGACATTTCGGAAACAACAAACATGTCCCAGGAAGATTTGGAATGTCTACAACATTACAAGGACACGACTAGAAGAAACGAAGACGGCCGATATGTTGTTAAATATCCCTTCACTGATGATATGGAGGAGAAATTGGGAATATCAAAGCCCAAGGCAGCCGCACAATTTCGAAGCTTGGAGCGCAAGTTGAGCAAACAACCAAACTTGGCTCAAACATTTATTAAGGCATATCATTCATTAAACCATATGGCTGAGTGTACTAGTAACGTGACACCTAGCTGCTATTTACCTCACCACGACGTAGAACGCGCTGACTCCGCGACTACGGCGTTATGCAACGCATCGGCAAAAACATCGGCAGGCTACATACTAAATGATTTAATGAAGTGTGGCCCAAATTTACAACAAGACCTTATGTCCCTAATCCTAAGATGGAGACAATATCAATACGCATTTACCGCTGACATTGAAAAAATGTTTAGACAAATACTCATCAGCGACGATCATCAGCAGTTCCAGAAAATTTTATGGCGTAGTTCACCTGATCAGTTGCTACGCGA
Source organism: Hipparchia semele (assembly GCA_933228805.2). Lineage (NCBI taxonomy): Eukaryota > Metazoa > Arthropoda > Insecta > Lepidoptera > Nymphalidae > Hipparchia > Hipparchia semele. The sequence continues at coordinate 3,051,774 of OW121717.1, read as the reverse complement.
ATACCAGTTAACAACTGTCACATATGGTATGAAAGCCGCTCCGTTTCTTGCCATGATGACACTGAAACAACTGGCAACGGACGACGGATATAAGTATCAAAAAAGCAGAGCAGCCCTAGCATTACAAGAAGAGTTTTATATGGATGACCTCGTGAGTGGAAGTTTCACTTTATCTAGCGCCAAGCAATTACAAGAGGACTTGATAAAGCTACTTCAATCAGGAGGCTTCAACCTACGCAAGGAATGTGAGAAAATACGAGCTGACCTACATCAACATTTGACCCATTTCCAAGTGCAACAATGGTATCAAAACAGCGAAGGTGATAGCATCGAGTTACATGGGTTTTTCGACGCGTCGACGAAAGCTTACGCCTGTGTAGTCTATTGCAAGATTTATTCAAAAATAACACTTATAGCCGCTAAGACAAGGCTCATTCCCTCAAACAAGACGAAAATATTCAAGAAACAAGACCAAAAGGCCATATCAATCAACAAGCAGCATAAGGTTATCAATCAGCATTTAAACAATTTGTCGGGAAGCATATCGTATCATGACATACATCAATACACTGTCATATACGTGGTGATGGCCGGATGCTTGAAATTAGCCGCCGTGTACGTATATCGACGTGTGCTGCGGCGCCGTGCGAGCAGCGAGCGCGTCCGAGAGGTGCCGCAGCCACCAGCCACCGCCGCCTCCCGTCGTGCCTCGCGCCCTCGGCAGCGTCCGCCCTAGCCGTCCCAGCTCCATCAGACCAGCAGCGAAGTCGAGCTAAGAGACTTCGCATTCCATCGAGTCTAACTTATCAATTATACACTGCATATTTTCAATATATGTTTTAGCAATAACATAGTAATAAGCATACATTGTAAGCGATTTGTTATCTTTACTTAAGTATTCATCTCGCTTAATTTGTCAATAGCTCACTCATATCACTCATCCTTGCATCTCATTTCTCTCCCCTGGGAGCATGTACGGTCTATGTCGAAACCGTACAATTCGCCCAGTCATCATTCATGCTTTATTATAAATACGCTTTTCATTCAATCATAAATTAGTGCACATAACATCGCATCGCGCTCACATTACTGCTATTAGGTAGAGGCCAATAAACTTAAGTCTTCTACTCAGCAGTTTTATTTCTGTGCGGTCCTGAACCGTACAGATACTAATTATTACAATGATAAAATAGATAAAATAATTGATACGCTATGAGTTGACGTGCGTAATTAGTTATATAGGTATATCAATAATGTGTTTTTCTAAAGCTTGATACAATAGGAAAATTAAGGAAGGTAGGTAGAAAGGTATTTAATATCCAAAGTACCTACATTAACATCTACTATTGCCTCTGCGGAGGGTGAACTTAGAGATTAACATAAATCTTTTTATGTATACTTATTTATAAAAAAGCGCATCCCTTGAGAACGACTGGATCGATTTTTCTTTATTTGAAAATTTTCGACACAGTCCGAAGTTCTTGAGGAAAGCAAAATCAAAAAGTTGCCTGGAAAATTTTCAGAATCTTTATCCTTTGGAAAACCTAAGTATGCGCAGGCACCAGTTACTTAAATAAAATTCTTACCTGTAATTTTTCCACTCATAGGTTTCCTGACCTCCTCCTCGCAACTCCTCAGCCAGGGCTGCATGTTATATTCAGGGCGGTGCTTCTCGGACTTGGACATTTTGACAGTCGCGAGCTTTTTCCAACCTTATTTTCTGTCATTACGAAATTCGTCAAAGGTATATTTTAAAGTTACAATAACACTTCTACTATTACTAATATTTAAGCTAACTTAAAAACTGCACCGGTAAAAAAATTTATTAAAAAATACTGTGGCTACATTATCGGGATTCGGCGAATATTCGCATTATCGCAACTACCGTCGTGATCTCGGGACAAAGGTGACCTTATCACAAGTTTATATGAAAAATATATAACTAGTGATTTGCATAACTGTATTTTTCATACTAAAATTATATGTGCATTAAAAATGTACTATGTTTAAGAAAGTGGCGGTTTGAAGATAATAAATTTTTGTAGTGAAGTTTGGTTGTTTTTATTTATTTTTACCTTATTCTTCCATCTGTCAATATGAATACATATTATTACCTATAACTTATTACTCAGTATTCAAGTAGTTTTCAAATTATGATAGTATAATCAGAATATATATTATATTACAAGTTGACTGCTAATGTAGACAAGAACAAGACGTATAAACGAATACGATAATTTTATCGCGACAACGCGACACGAATTTTCGCACGATAATTTAACCGCAGCATAACTGATATTTTTTCAGTTAGATTTCGTATGGGATCCTAACGCTTTACGGTGTAATCTATGCTTAATACCAAACCAACAATATCAATTCGTAATCAACAATTCCTCAATCACCACAGTTTAGGTGAAGAGTATCCCAACACTATCAGGATTAAGGAGTTGAAGGTAAAAATTTTTAGGCGACCAAGTTTCGCATGTTTTTTTTTGACTGAAAAAAAATCGAATCGTCCAGAAACCCCGGAGAAATCGGTGAACATGCATAGGAAAAAAATTAAACCAGTCGAATTGAAAAACTCCTCCTTTTTGGAAGTCGTTGAATAAAAGGTGAACTTTTGAAGCTACTTACAATATTCCCCACAGCACGTTGAACTCAAGCAGTCGGAGGCAAGGCAGAGGTCAGTACAACCGCTGTGAATACCTACTTGTATTCGACTAATCAAGCGGTGTCATAACGACTCCCAAATTAAAATTTGATCTTAAGAAAAATAACGATTAACGATAGCATTTGCGATAATAACCTTAGGCATCTGCCACACAACGTCGATGTGTTTGAAAATTGATAAATGTCAAAGTACAATTAGTGAGTGTCTTTAACCGACTTCCAAACAAGGAGGAGGTTCTCAATTCTTCGGGATCTTTTTTTTATTGTTCGTGTATGTTCCCCGATTACTCGAAGACGCCTGGACCGATTTGGAAAATACTTCCCAGGTGGTCCCATTAAATTATGTATCGATGGCTTTATTTTATACTACCATCTAGCCGGTGGACTATTAAGTAATATTATTTTAACTTAAACTTCTACTAATTATTTATTTCTATATCTAATTTACATTCCAAACTAAGGACAGTTATTCCAATAACTGTCCTTAGTTTATCCTAATGAGTTTAAGTTTGCTTAGTGAGTGCTTGTCAATAGTTAACCTAATATGTTTACTTAAATTATCTTGTTTAACTTTGAACGACACTACTAACAGAAAACTACTAGCAGACACTTTAATTTTATAATTACTAATTTGTACAGATAAACGGTGACCATATCTTTTTAATCAATTTTGCAGTAGGTAAGCGTTAGATAAAAATTACCCAGGCTTTGAATCTGCGCAGTGATTGACTTAGCGATCTATTTGGTGGTTAGTACATTTTAATAATCATCATCAGCAACTCTTCAATGGCTCACTGCTGAGTGCTGCATAGCTAGCATGGGCGGGAGAAATTTTATCCCCGGGGAAAGGATAAAATGTTTATCCCCTCGCTCAGTTTTATCCACCTGTCGAGCGTGAGCAAAACGGTGGAAATAATATCCACAGTGGATATTCTTATAGGAATATACTTTTCCTTTCCCCTGTCCGCCATGCTTTGGCATAGGGAGAAGATAATTTTATCCCTTGTCAGTAGATAAAATCGAGGGATAAAACTTTTATCTCCTCCCCATGCTAACCCCGCTGGTCGCCTATCATAGAAGATTTATAGGTCCACCAGGCTGGCCCAATGCAAATTGGCTAATCTGGCTTGATAATCTTAAAGACTCTTAGGTAGGTATGCAGGTTTCCTCGCGTTTGTTTTCATTTTTAATATAAATACCTACTAATATTTTATGTGCTTGGGATCGTTCCCGCGACCTCCCAAAAAGAAGACCGCAATTTTTACTACGGAGTTAACTGGAAGTCGATAGTTCGATTCCCGCCAGTTGCTCGATACTGTGACTCACCTGACCTGTTGCCGTGACTGCGATCTCACCTGATGGTAGGTGAGTAATGGTAAGATGCAGCCTAAGATGGTAGCGGGCTAACTTGGAAGGAGTATATTAGTGTACATTCAACCCATAGCCCTAATCTGTTTCTACACGCCATCGTGCCGGAACGCTAAATCGCTCGGCAGTACGTCTTTGATCGTAGGGTGGAAACTAGCCACGGCCAAAGCCTCCCACCAGACCAGACCAGAGACAATTCAGATTCAGTGTGTAAAGACACATTTAATAAGTAGAAGTTATTACACAGTTAATGAATTCCTTAATGACAAAGTTGCTTGGAACCAAACTGCTTTGCTTCAGCTGTCCACAAGATAGATAAGCTACATATTGTAACATTTTTTGTTTTGAAAAGAGCAACTGCTGAGTTTCTCGCGGCTCTTCTCAGCAGAATCAGCATTCCGAACCGGTGGTAGATTTTCGACTTGTCATAAGAGCCACAAGTTGGCCTACAAGAAATAAATAATTTTGAATTTACAAATTCCCAAACTGACCCCGCCGGGAATCGAACTTGAGACTTCCCAGTTATCAGACCGCAGCGCTCACCAATGCGCCGGTCAGTTCAGCTTGGCTAACTTTCTTTAAAAAAAAAAGACGTGTGGCACTCGGGGACTGCCGCGGACCGCGGTAAAGCTATTGCATAGCATTTTTTATTAACGCCATCTAGCGGCTCACCGTAGAGGAGTCCCGTGTCAGGTTATTTTCGTTACGGAATTTCTGGATTCGGTCTCCACGCTCAAGGCCCGCGATAGAAGCTATGCAATAGCTTAAAAATTTCTTTGACCGTCGTCAATCTTTACCATTCATTCATACTCGTTCTTGGCAAGGCCCAGCTTTGATACGGCGCGGCGTGGCGTAACAATAAAATTATACTAATCTTTTTCCTTTTATAACTCGAGCCCAAGGAAAAGATTCATCCTCTTTCATTATCTTTTGCACAATATGAATCATGCTTAAAGTATACATAACTGTATCCTTTTATAGCTCGAGGCCAAGATATAAATTCATCGTTTTATATACATATTACTAGATGACACCCGCGACTTCGTTCGCGTGGACTGAGGTTTTTTATTAAAGCGGGAACTCTCTTATTTCCCGGGATAAAAAGTAGCCTATGTGCTATTCCAGACTATAGTCTGGATAGATTATAATTTATCTCTGTGCCATATTTCAGCCAAATCGGTTCAGTCGTTGCGACGTGATTGAGTATTCTGTATTACAAACAAACAAACTTTCGCATTTATAACACTAGATCTAGACGATAATAGGACTAGCTTTTGCCTGAGGCTCGCGATAAGTTCAATATACCAAACCCCTATTTTGTCCCTAGGGGTTGAATTTTCAAAAATGCTTTCTTAACGGTTGCCTACGTCATAATATTTATCTGTATGCCAAATTTCAGCCCGATCCGTCCTGATTTGAGCCAATTTGAGCTATGCGTTGATAGATCAGTCAGTCAGTCAGCCAACTTTTCCTTTTATATACCTACTATTTAGATTATCTTTTTAATTATGCTCAACTATAGGCATATAATAGGTATGTTGAAAATGAAAAGAAGAAAAAAGGGAGAAAATGATTTATTGTTAAAACTGCTACGCCCGGTATCATCGGTATAACAGTAGGGTTAGTATAAGATTTAATTCGATGGATAGTATTCGTATTCGATGAAATTAGCGTCAAACAAAATTGAAGCATAACAAATTTTTAATTAGGGCTCAATTTCGTGTAAGCATCCTTATACTGTTTACGGTTCCACGTTTACAATTACGGATACGCTCCAAATTAAAATCGGTTAAACTGAATTTGTGACTTTAAATTAATACGGTTAAGGTTTATTTTAATTTGAATTTAATGTTATCGAATACGAATACGATCAATCGAATTAAATCTTATACTAACCCTACAGGTATCGAGAACCCGAGGTAAATTTGAAAAAACTTGTATTTCACGAAACCCGTTCTTCCTCGGTGTACGGACCACAACAAAAAGTTAAAGTATACAAATTAAAAACAATAGGTAATTAATTAAATACAAAACTAGCATGCACTGTGAAAAATTGTGTACTAGATTATAACCCTGACTTCATCCGCGAGGATTAAGATTTTTGATTCTCGCGGAAACTCTGACGTTCCGGGATAAAATGTAGCTAATTCTTTGTATAAGTTATTTCCATTCCGAAAGCCAAATCGATTCAATTGTTGAGGCGTGAAAGAGTACAAAACATCCAGACATTCACATATTTCTTAATATTATTAAGTAGTTACCTATATTATATAACTACATAAACAAAAAGTAAGATAGTTTAACATCGCGTGTGTGTAAATGTATGTATGTAAACTCGTTTCATAGATATAGTATTTTTTACTACCGTAAGACTGATTTAGTTATTTATTATAAGTCTTATAATAATAATTAGCTAGTTTAAAATTTTAATATTTACAATATGTGGTATATATTTAAAATTCGTTCTAAAATTAAAATGTGTTAATGTATAGGTATAATACTATATTGAATAAATCAGTATTTTAACCATACAGTGTTATTATTATAATTAGGTAAGCCATTTAATTGAAGTTACTAGTTATATTTCAATCACTTAAGCTAATGTTAGTAGCTGTTTCTTATATAATGATTTAACTTATGTTTAGCTTATGTAATTAATTTAATGATACCTCCAATTAGGCATAGGAACTCCTATGCCTAATTGGAGTGCCTCAGTTTCTGTTTGTTTATCCTTTTCCGACTCTAATCATTATTTCTCAGCTGTGGGTATTAAATCATCACACCAGAGAACGTGATTTTGGGTATACCAATCTGTCTTTTCCCTGTAAGGCCAGACTATAATATAATTCTTGCACGTGATGGGCATCTTTGGTCGGTCACTCTTTCTAGGGATATGTGCTACTCATCTTCATTTTAATTTTAATTTTGTAGTATTCATTGTAAAGCGTCCATCACTTCTAAAGGTGGCGGTTTGCGCCGCGACAGAGACAGGAGACCACGACCGGAGACCGCGACCGGCGACCGCGACCGTTACTTGACGTTAGGAAATGTATAAGCGACAGTTCGCGAGCGAGACAGAGACAGGAGACAGAGACGCGAGACAGGAGACAGCGAGACGGTCGCTGCCTCGGACCAGTAGTGTCTCGTGTCGCGTTCGAAAAGGACGTGTGTTTAGTGTTTAAAAATGAATACTTTTTCTGACGAAGACTGTGAAACGCTGATTGAACTGATCAGACAGCACCCTCCGATATACGATGCACGACTAGACTCCTACAGAGACGAGAAGGACAATATTTGGATGAGCATAGCTGAAAGCATAAATAAATCTTCTTCTTCTTCCTCCAATAGAAGTTCTACAACTTGGTTTTCCATCATGACACAGAACACAACTGACTCCATCGACACACTCTCCGATACTGAAGAGACCGAGATACTTTTCACGGTCTCCAGTCTCGGTCTCGACCTACAGTACATGCAGAAGAGACCGAGGCACTTGTCGCGGTCGCCGGTCGCGGTCTCCGGTCGTGGTCTCCTGTCTCTGTCGCGGCGCGAACCGCCACCTTAAATCTATCCTCTTTGGCTGACGGCTAACTTATTCTTTATTTTAAATTCAATACATAATGTGATATTGATGAGGTTTAAGATTTATATTAGTCATACGTAAAATAAAAATAACGATATAAAGTAATGTTTCGAATTATAAAATAATGTAATCCTTAACCACATCTTCGGATAATTCCCAAAGTTTTTTAGCCAGTACTGGGTCTTTCCCTTTAGGTAAAAGGTATGTATCTTTACAATCTATATAAAACTTTCCTGTTACAGCACCGCATTCTTCTGATAAGGCCAAATGAACAACTGTTTCTGCACCATCTTCCGCGGTTCTCGGAGCCATCCAGCAAATAAACTTGAAGAACGCTTCATACAACGGATGCGACGTTCCTAAAATGTTAGTGTTTATAATTCCAGGATGCGCAGAGTTCACGACGATATCCATTTCCTCAAGACGCCTTGCAAATTCTTGCTGTATCACCAAATTGCACAATTTACTATCGGCATACAAAATTGTGCCATTGAATCTCAACTCATTTATCTTCTTTAAATTCACAAATCCCAATAAGTAGATTAAAGAGCTGACGTTCACGATTCTACTGGGTTTTGATTTTTTCAACAAAGGGATTAAAAGTAGGGTAAGTAGAAACGGCCCAAAGTGGTTAACTTGCATACCCTCTAGAATACCATCACCGGTGTATTTATTTTCAAGCGCGCACGCTCCAGCGTTATTTACAAGAACATCGAGACGCGTTTCGGTCTTCAGAAAATCATCAGTAAAATCTCGTATGGATTGAAATGATGTTAAATCTAGTTTTTTAAAAATAACTTGCGAGTTTCCGGTTCCATTTTTGATTTTGTCCATTGCATTACGTGCTCGGTTTTCGCTTCTGCACGCAAGAATTACTTTGGCGCCCTTTGCTGCCAATTTAAATGCAGTATGGTATCCGATCCCAGTGTTTGCTCCTGTCACTATTACCACTTTACCATCCAAAGACTTTTTGCATTTGCACCTTCTCACACTTGATTTTAAATATAATCTTAGAAGTATTACAAATAAAATTACAGCCACTGGAATATACGTGTACACGGGCATAGTGCTAGGAATTACTTTAGTGACTCAAAATAAATTCTAGTTTTAGCCAAACAAGGAAATGATATAACTGTATCTACAACTGGGCATGTTATGTCATGTAACGCGAATAGTTACCGGCTACTAAGTACACACTACACATTATAATGCGTGGAATCTTTTTCATTAAGTAAAGCAAAAAGCAAGGTAAAACTCAAAAAAAGAAGTACAAATTATGATGTTGATTATGTTAAAAACCAATTAACTCGTAACGATTATTATATATCTTCCAAAATAAGTAAAATACAAGTCTGCTGTTGTTTTAAACTGTCAATTAAATTAAAAAATGCGTCAAATGTCATATATTATTTATTTGCACGTGGTTGCTTGTTTTGACCTTTGACGTTTGATAAAGAGTTACTGGTTTAATCAGTAAAACTGGCAACATAAAGATATTGGCAACATTGTAATTGGCAGGTCTAAATAGAAACTATGAAACCGATGCGCGATGCTAGTCCGCAAATATTTTTTTAAGAAACCGACTTCAAGTTATTAGAATAGCTTCATAGGACCAATTCACTAGATCATTTTTGTTTGCTCCTTAAAAAAATATTAAGATGCCAAATACAAATTGGCATATAATGTATGTATGCTAATTATGCATTGTTAAATGCCTACACATACTGTAGATCACTACATGATCATGAGAGCTCTTATTTATTGAGGAGTTCCGTCCTCCATCTCCGAAGACATTCATCAGATCTTTACCAAAAAAAGGGACCAACCTGACGATACGTCCTTTCAAATAAAAAAAAATATTGTCATCGGACTAGATTTGACGGACTTATGGAGTAACATGACCAAAAAAAAAATTAAAACACAATACGAGTCAAATTGAAAAAGTCCTCCTTTTTTACATGTCGGTCAAAAATAAATTATTACGAATGATAGAAGATATCAAGACATGTGATAAAAACGCCGGGAAAATCTAACATTGTACAAGTCATTGAGGTTAGGGAAAATGAAATTGTGTAGCTACTAGTGTATATTTACTTTGTTTTATGACATAAAATTAAGTACTTGAATACCTATTTTTTTTAATCATCTACTTATTATGTTTAATGAATGTCATAACTACCTATTTTGAGTTACTCATTTTTTATTATTATTTTATTTTGACCTTTGACTAGCGTTGCCAGACGTCCCGTATTTCCCGGGACATCCCGTATTTTAGGCATAATTTAAAATGTCCCGGCGGGACAGGCTATGTCCCGTATGTTTCATAATGAAAAACGATGTACAGTTCAAAAACTGTACATCGTTTTTCATTATGAAATCGATCCAAGTATTCACACACGTAACATTCGTAAAAAAGCGAATTGATGACCGTTTATAATTACGATTATGATTGTATTGATTTTTGCAGATATGTTAAAACGAATAAAAATATGTTTAAACTGACTCGATACTCGGAAAAATATCAAAAAAAGACACTAAATAATTTTGTTTTTATTTGTCCCGGGTAAAAAACTGAAATCATGGGATTTCAGTTTTTTACCCGGGACAAATAAAAACAAAATTTTTTACCCATTTAACCATTTGTCCCTTATAGTCTGAAAAAAAATCTGGTAACCCTACCTTTGACATAAGTAGTACTAATTTTTATGACATTTAAATTTATTTATTTTTATTATTTTTTATGTGGTACATTTTGTATTTTTAACCGACTTCAAAAAAAGGAGGAGGTTCTCAATTCGACACTTTTTTTTTCTCGCAGGGATACTCCGAGCATAGCTCTCTCCATCGCCCGCTGAATGACCCTGAGTCTTGTGATGAGTATTTAACATGAACCCGTGACTATATTGTGTGGTATTATTACATCTATCTTATAGGAAACCTCTTCCTCTGTCTTTGGGAGGACAATAAAAAACTCCATTATAGAATCATTTTATATTATGAATTTATAACAGTATAAAAATTAAGCAATCGCCTTGCTTTCTCAACCTCGTATCTGTATAGATTGGTTTTTGTTCCGAAACTCTCCTTTGAATTTTGTATCAGTACTTAGGCTTCGATCACAAAATAAGAGGATACCTACCGCACGTTATTCCGATTCGTGTAACCACCGAAAACCAGTGCGATTCAAATACCGGAACATTTGCTCGCTAGTCTGTCATCGAACATTGACGCGAGAGCAGTTATTTCAGGTATTTCCAATGTTTTGGAAAATGACCAGTAACTTAGTAAGTCTTTTTATTATATTTAAATATATATTATGTGTATAGTATCAATACGAATTTGTTGTAGTTGTGTCATTTCTATTTACGAAAAACCAAAAAGTATCTAAATATATAAAAGGCAAAGGTGACTGACTGACTGACTGACTGATCTATCAACGCACAGCTCTAACCACTGGACCGATCGAGCTGAAATTTGGTATACAGGTAGCTGTTAGGACGTAGACATCCGCTAAGAAAGGATTTTGGAAAATTTCAACCCCAAGAGGGTTAAATAGGGGGTTAAAAAATCGAACCTAACGTGAGCGAAGCCGCGGGTTAAAGCTAGTTTTTTTATACGTACGGTACGGTACGAAGTTGAGAAAGTAAAGCGACGGTTTGTAAACATCTGAATGTAACACTTAAATAATCGAAAAATATAGTTTGATCATTTTATTGAAGACTGGTCGGGTAAAAACCAGCCGTGGAAGCAACGGGGTGCCTGTGAGGGGGTGACGAATTGAACCCTTGCGGTTTCTACGAAATTCTTTGCGTCCAACATTAGTAACGTGACCGCGCGGTCGTCGTTACCCCATAGCACTGCACTGAGCAAAATACCGTCGTCCTCATCCTGTAATCATTAATCATAAAATTAAATTATTTTTCACTTCACTAGCTCAAAAAGGGCGCCTTTGCTATCTTAAACCAGTGAGCAAAAGTTATTTTTGTTCACTGGTTTTTACAGCAAATGCGCCCTTTTTGGACTAGTGAGGTGAAAAGTATCATACGATAGCAAATTTTTGTTCCTTGTACCATTGAATCCCTCACTACACTTAGGATTCTATTATAGAACCCTTCGCCCGCTCGAGGTTCAAACTAGGCCCTCGCAACAAAAATGAACTTTGCTATCTTGTTGAACAAATAAGTATTAAACGATAAGATGAAGCTACTAGAGCGTTGGTACAACTAGGCATTGATCACAGAAACAATGTCAAGATAGAACGAAAGAGTGGTCAGGGTATGTGCAATAATATTTATAAACCTGTCCAGTGTTAATTATAGTTTAAAGACACAGGTATTGGTTCCAGTGTACGCTTAACGTTACACTATTTATAATCATAGAAATAGATACAGCTAACGAGCCGCGAAGTCTACCCATGGTAGACTTCATAGCTGTCGCGGCAAATAAGTTTTTCCTCGCAGAAATGCGCAACTTTGCGCTAAGCACAGCCCATAGGAATTTTTTCCGCGTACTTGGTTTTTTTGGTACTTGATTTTCACTGGTAGCGCAAGTTGCGCTACCAGTGAAAACCAAGCTTGAGAACGTCGTAAACGCCTGGATACGTGCGATAGTGACATGTTTCTCCAAAACGTTTTTTGCGTTTTGTTTACTTTTTAGACAGCTAAGGAAAAATAAACTAAACTATTAATTCTCCATTCTTACCTTTGCACCAGGACGAGGAATGAATATCGGCTCGCTCGGATAACTATGTGGCTCATGCCACATTTTGTATTCCCCTGTTTCGGTATTAACTTTTAAAAGCTGTAAAGAAAATAGATAACTTAATGTCAGACTCAAAACCATGAAAAAATAACAACTGACATAATGAACCAGATCAAATTATTTAAAAATTGCACCAAAGTAAGTTGCAGTTATTATGTCAATTGGTGTTAAAATACATAATATTAAAGAACTAACCATTCCAGCGTGTTCTATATCTATATCAGAACCGATTCCATAGCAATATTTGTAAGGCCGTCCTGCAAAAATATCAACGTTTAAAAATAGTTATATAAGTTCTTGCAATTCACGATGGCGCGTGAGCTTTAGGTGCGTACCCGGGTTAGGACCTGCGACCTCCCCGAATAGGAGACCGCAATCCTAATCACTAAGCTATCACTGCTCTAATTTGCTATTTTAATTCCTTAATTCAATCTATTTGTAATCTGTTGATAAATTACTTAGCAACCTCATAAATTGTAAGGAATTTTTCAACTTATTATCTTTTAACTTATCGACAGATTACAGATAGATTTACAAATACGAACCGGGCATAAAAATAGCTTAAAACAATAGTAATACAATAAAATAAATGAATAAGTTTTTATATGATATAACGATAAATCCCACATAAACGACCATAGCTGAAAAACATTTTTATTTTGTGGATTTATTCAATTACCTAGATTGAAAATAGTTTTTGTTCAAAAGCTTCAATTCAAATATTAACGAATAATTCTATAATTACCATTGAATTTATCATTGATCCTAGGCATCTCAAGTCCCACATCGGCTATAAGTTTAGCTTCAACTTTAGTCATGGGCGGAGCGTCGATCGGAATTATCAAGCGCTTGGGGCGACTGTGGAGCCATTGGCCGTAATCGGGATTACTTTGCGAAGACTGTTGGATAGATTAATACATCAACTTCAGCATTTCAAGTATCAATGGCCCACGGCTGGGCAAATTTCCTAAGGACTAAATATTCGATATAGTTCGATATCGATAAATTAATGAATTTTTGGACGAATAATAGAAGGTCCGTCTCTTTACTAACCCAACAATTGCTATGCCGCAAAGAGGTTGTAAATTGTAATGTAAAAATACATACCTAATCCGTAATATGTTCTGTAATTTATTTTATAAGAATCATTGTAAATACATATATTGGAATGCAATCAATAAAGGAATATGAATATCCTTCGGATTTCCATAAAATAATACATAAGAGTAAAACCCATTTTAACCGACTATACCTAAACAATCCTCCAAGTAGGAGTCTCTTTACATAGCCCCTAAATGCAATCTTTTATCCAATGTCATTTTCCCCTAGATGTTCCCTAAAGCTTCTTGAAAACGAACTTCACTGAAAGCGTCATCTAACTTAGCATAAGTAGCCCGTATTTAGGGACCGTTGGTGAAAGATATGTGTCACCGTGTGAGGGTTTATAGTATACTACTAGTTCTTGAACGTGTCTACGAAATTTTGCTGTACAGATTTGACCTTTTGGTACGCTTCTGCATGTACGCTATTGGCAACGTTGAGAACTTATGCTCTAGATAAAGGTTTACCTTGATAGCTTCCAAGTACATGGCGTCAATGCATTTCCCATCTTTGTAGGAGCACAGATCCAGCATCACCTTGCCGTCCTGTTCAAAGCTGTTCATAACGTGCATGAAGTACAAAGTGTCTGTAGTGTACTCAGTTGTAGCACCTGTTTCGCGGTGGATGAGGATAACTTTTGTCTGAAAACACCCGTAATTAATAAATGATTATAGATTAAGATTATTAAAAATCAGAAAAAAATCATATGTATATTAAGATACAATCGTTTGGGTAGTACAAGGGAGCATCTTGGGCCCTCTTCTCTTTTTATTATATGTCAATGATACCTAGAGCTGCATCAAACACATACCATTTTATTCGCGGTTATTTTATTCAAGCCAACAATCAGCAAACATTTCAAAATGAAGTAAATGAAGCTTTAGGAAGTATTGCATGGGATTTTGACGTTACTGTGTTTCGATACTCGAAATCGATCAACGTCAACGCGAAATTATACTAACCCTAGAAGATAAAACGGTTTTTTAAAGGTATCTAGGTAAGTTTCAAGAAAATTACACGTACCTCGTATTCAGGATAAGAGACCAGGCAGGAAGAGAACGGTTCTGGGAAGATGTAACGCTGCATCATGTTCACCATAGATATACACAGGGGCTGTTCGATTATGATGAAGTAGTTTTCCGTTAACCCTGTACATAAAATGGAGTTTTGATTTCGTTGAGAAAAACGAAAAAAAAAAAATAGATGTATATAGTTCGTCTTTTTCTTTTTTTGTGATATTTTATCATGTCAGCATGAGCAGCAGTCACAATGAGCAGATGCGTTTTGAGCATTCATTTTGAAGAAACAAAAAATAAATTGTTTGGTTTTAGAATGTAAGATTTGCCAGGTGCCTAAACATTAAACTTTAGTCGGTAGTATTATCATACCATTATAAAGATGCGCTCCCTCAAACTGTAGCCTAAGCACGAACATTTTAACTTTCGAATAGTAAAGGTAAAGTTAAGAAATTTCATATGAAAATGACAGGAGCGCTCCTGTCATTATCATACAAAATTTGTTGCCAACGTTAACTTCACCTTTACTATTCGAAAGTTAAAATGTTCGTGCTTAGGCTACTGTACTCGTATACTTAGTTTTTGCACCATAATTATGTTTTAGCGTTTTATTTATATATAATATAATATGTATAGATAAATAGATAATATGATAATTATTACCAAATGAGTGCATGTACGCTGGATTTAATTTCCACCTTGGCTTGATACTGCCCACAATTTCTGCCGTTTCGAACATTTTACCTGTAAAATTTTAATATAATACGGTAGGATTATAAGAAAATTAAAATATAAATATTCACAATAAATAAATTAAATTAAATTGACTCACCCTTTCCATCGTTGGTAAACTTTACTACGACGTATCCCTTGGTAGTACTTAATCCCGCATTGTACACGTCGCCTAAAACAATTCATGGAATCTAATGAAAGTTACAATTATTCTCATTTAAATAAAATTCTACAATTAATCCTTTCATGGAAAAGAGCGAAATGATTGAAAGTCTATTTCACTCGATCCTATAAGTAGGTAAGGTATCCTTTTCCCGTCTACGACCTTTTTGTCATAACCGCCTTCGGCCATTAAGCCGCCATATTGGATTTGTCATGCTAACGGCAAACAAACAAATTAAGCCAAAGTAAGACACGCAACAAAAAATATATAACAATAATAAAAGCCTAACAAAAACTCCGACATATATCGGAGGAATAAGGAGTCTCAAAAAAAAATACTAAGCCAACGGCATCTCATGCTAGAGCCTAACCTTTCAGTTAGGATTGCCAGATGCCCCTTATTTTACGAGTTACCCCGTTTTTCAATCTCTGATAATACAGAAACCCGTAATTGCGAAAAAAAATTCGGGAAAAATAAAGCTCCCGTATATTTTGTAGTAATGCTCTAGTAGAAAAGTTATTTTCCCTGTGTGGCAAATGGCAATACGTAGACGGAGGGCCGAAACCGCCTCAATATTAATAGTATGAGAACAAAGTTACAAATTAAATGTAACTTTAAGTTAACATGCAATATAAATATAAGTACCTATCTTCATAAAACACTGCCGTTTTAATTATCTCCCATGAAAAAAATCTAAAACCCGTATTTTTGATGCTGGTAACCCTTGAATCAAGAAGTGGCAGGTGGCAACCCTACTTTCAGTAGGTAATTGGGTAGACATAAAATATGTACCGTTGGGCATCACATGAGGATGTGCTGTGTGGCATACTATCAAGGACTTTGGTAGTTGTTGTTTTCCTATGGTCTCCAGATTTTCAGGGTCTACTCTGCAATCACAAAAATTTATTAGAAAAAAATGGGGTAATTAGTTTAAAAGATTAATTTTTAATTTTAAACCTAAAAACAGACACACAAGCTTTAAACTATTGAAACATAAGCTTTTTGATTTTTATTAATTACGCTTTTTTTTGAAAGTTAACCATGTAGGTACCTACTTTATACAGCTTTATATAACCAATAAGGTACCTGAGGTAAATAAGGCCCAGGGGGCAATAAGGCCCACATTTCAAATTTCGGGGAAAAACATTTCTATGACACGTCACCGTTTAAGCACGCGTGCACAATGTCATTGTGAATGTTTCCGTATTGGTCCGCAGTCGCTAGCGCCGCCATCGTGCCAGTGAGATGCGATGCGTTGATGAAGTGACTGGCTACTGTGCAATTTTATAATTTTACATACCAAAAGAACTGTAAGTATTTTACTTTTAATTCAATAGTTGACTAATAACGCTGTATTTACTATCGTAAGTATGTCTTGTACAATACAGTGGATATGGTTTTTCCTAGCCAGAGAAAGATTTTTTTAGGTTTATTAGGTTATTTTGTTAAAACGTGGCATGAGGTTAATAAGGCCCATTATAAGGGTACTTGGGTCTATACTATTTATATGTATAACATTGTTACAGATTTTGATTAAAATGCCTCCAAAGAGAGCTCAGTGGACAGAAGACAATTTACTGGCCGCTTTGGCAGCAATAGAACGAGGGCAGCTGACGCAACGAGCTGTAGCTGAACTTACATGACTATGATTGATTTATAATGATTAAATAAGTAAAAAACAACAATTTACTTTTATTTTGACTTATTTCTAGGTAAATTTAGGACGATTTACTGTAAAAATAAAGCAAATTGTTATATGGGCTTTAATATACTACCGTAGTATAATAAGGCCCCTGAGAAGAGTGTTTAAAAAGTGTATTTTCTTATTAAAAAATATGCTTTTCTTAATTGTTTTACAACATTTACTATAGCAACATGTACAAGCTATGTAAACAATATGTTTTTGACATCCTATACGCATTATACTCAGATTTAAAGCAATATTTTTTTAGGTGGGCCTTAATTGCCACCGGTACCTTACTGTTAATCTACCTCTATATGGGGTAATATGGATCAGAACATTGGGAAAATAAGAACAGCGTGATAGTAATCCTGTAAGCGAAAGAGCTTTCGATAAAATATGCAATTGCCCAATGCTGTGACTAACATTCGAGGAGAGAAAATTATATACTCACTGATAAAGTACGGGAACTTCAGTCATAGTGTAGATTTGATCGCCAAAAGGATACACAGAAACTACAGTGTTGTCCGACTGTTCCAACGTGAAGTTGAACATGGATGATATTCTACAACAATAGGTACATAATAAAATAATAGTTACAAGTTACAACAGTTTTTTTATTCGATGACAAAATGGTCCATTACTGCGATCTCACCTGATGGTAAGTAACGATGCAGTCTAAGATGATAGCGGGCTAACTTGGAAGGGGTATGGCAGTGTAGATTCAGCCCATAATCGGTCACTGGGATATCTTTCTTTTTTTTTCAATATTATGCTACCGAAATGAATTATCTGATTATTATTGAAGCCTCAATACCCTAAAGGTAGACTTCCGTTCATCGGCCCGCGACAGTGACGGAAAATAAGGGAGCGTCAGTGCCGCCACGTCTGCACATCTGTACCTACTATGCACCATGCAAAACTTGGGGATGCCATTGGACCTTAGCGCCATTAACGGACGTCACTGCGTCAGTGACGCGCCACACGCGCGTTGTACACGGTCGTCGCTGTACCAACGCTGCGCTGGTTGAATTAAGGCTCCGTTCCAGCCGATGAAATAACTATCAACATGCGCATTGCTTTATTTTTAGCCCATAAATAAAATAAAATAAACAATGACTCATACATGCGCCAAAATAATTTGCACGCATCCTGTTTGATTCAGCCTTGAATTATTCCTATCAAGCTGATCCGCGACTTCTTCACGTGGATTTAGTTTTAAAAACTCCATGGGAATTCTTAAACTTTCCGGGATAAAAAACAGCCTTTATCCTACATTGAAATGCAAACTATCTCCGTGCCAAATTGCGACAAGATCGGTTTACAGATTAGATTGTAAAAATTAACATTTTCCCAAACGCAACATTTTTGGAGGAAAAAATCGCCTAGATCACTCTTCGTAGAATTCTCTAGCGGTCTGTCAAACTCCCGTCAAAATCGGTTCAGCAATTTCGAAAATTCGTCATAATTGGGTACAGGCCTTTATTTAGAATGAAGATTTAGAACTCCAGATTTTTAAAAAAACCTATTTTTGTTATCATTCAAATATTAGTAATGAGCATTAACTATTTTAAAAACTCAGACAGTTCAGTTTTATTTATTAGTAGATATATAGTAGGTGTGATGTAGGTATAAAATAGTAGAATGGAGTCGACTAATAGAATGATTACGTCATGGTACCAAACTAACTACTGCTAAGTGCTAATTCCCTACCATCTACACCACGACTATGAAATTAAGGATGTGTTAGTAGTAAAACTTAGCACGTGTATGATTATTATCAGAACAATAGGCTTAGGAGTGGATATCTCTCTTTCCGCTTCGTAATTCGCATGTCTGAGGGTCGAGACTGTGACGCCTTGCCGAATTCGACTCGATTTTAAGATAATATTACAAAACTCTTAAAGACACTACCACCCTTTTCAAATCCGCTGTGGGATTGTCTAAAATGATTGCATCAGTTTGATGAGAAAACTGATGATTGGCTGGCATTCTCTAGCTATTGGGTAAAATGCATTGATGCAGCAAGAACGCCATAAATTCAGCCAATCAGTGGTCAATGCGATCAATACACTGATGCAATGAATTTTAGAGAGTACCAGCAACGGCCACCGGTCACATTATCTGTGCACCTGCAGGGTGACCATGGCCAGGGGACACATTATCTATGGGGAAAGGATAAAATGTTTATCCCTTCGCTCAGTTTTATCCACCCGTTGAGTATGGGCAAAGCAGTAGAAATAATATCTTAGATAGTGGATGGATATTATTTCCACCGTTTTTTCTACTTCCATGCGATGCATGTGGAAAACGGACATAAAAACGTTCCAGTGAGGTGCATAATTTATAATTTGACTTAATAATTTAACCTGTACCTACCTGTCAAAAATCGTACGACACGGGTCAGGAACTGCCTTAGTTCCGAACTCCGTGACCACAATGCGGTTGGCAGCAGTGTTCTTTTTGTACATGTCAGTACGGATGAATTTACACTGATACGTTGCTCGGCCATCTTTTACGGCGAATCTGCAATTATACTTGTATTCAGTAGAGATAACCTATTTTTATTTACCATTAATGAGGTCTAGGTTGGAGCGCGCGTTTTCTTATTGATTTTGGATTCTTATTGTGTAGTAATGAGGTTCTATATTGATATCGCTATCGACAAAAGTACGAGCATCGTCGCGTCTCAGTGTGAACTGACCCTTAGATGATTTTTCGGAGAAGCGAAAAGCGCACCACTTGTAAATAAACATATTTTCGTAAGTCTTTGTGTCACGGTTAGCAAATAAGTTACGTTTTTTTTTAAGTTTTTAATTTTGTCTCCTGTATTAATTACGCACTGACCTGTGTATTAGCGCCATCCCATCAAACATGTGTTTATATTCACAGTCACCAATTTTCTTACATCCAGGACCGTTCCTCAAAAGTGTGCCTTGAAGCCATGATGGAATAGTTCCTGCAAAAAAATAAAAAAAAAACAACTACTTAAGTATTAAGTGTGAAAATTCGTTAAAAGGTAATTTGCCTTTAAACGATTTGTTTTTGAAATTCTAAAGTAGGTAATTGACCCAATTTTTCCAATCTTTTGTTTTGTTACCTCAATTAATGTATGTAAATATTTTAAATATTTGTATATTATGTTGAAAACTAAGGTTGAAAAAAATAAAAAATTACCGTCATAACGGATACAGATACTAACACACGGTAATGATCACTTTGTATCAATTACCTGTCTGTTTTCCTTCCAAAGGGTCAGTGATCTCTTTTTCACACGTTCTGAACCACATATTCAGATCATAGTTGGGATAAAGTTTCTTCTCTTCCGTCATTTTTAACTCGCTGTCCACCTCTCCACTTTATTTTATCCTCAAGTTATCACCGTGTTCACACATATACTGGACCTACTGATGTGTTAATTTTAGGCCTGCATGTTTTAATTTTAGATTAGAATAAACTCGAGACGAATGGTTCCGCAGGCGATGAACTGAAACAAGTGAATCTTATTAGTAAAAATATTGTCTTCACACAGCAAATTCTGAATTGTCTCTGGTCTGGTCTGGTGGGAGGCTTTGGCTGTAGCTAGTTACCACGCTACCGTCAAAGACGTGCCGCCAAGTGATTTAGCGTTCCGGCACGATGACGTGTATAAACAATAAACATATTAGAGGTATGGGTTGAATGTACACTGCGATACCCCATCCAAGTTAGCCCGTTACCTTCGCCTTTATAATATTAGTGTGATGTTGATATTTTAGTGTGAATTAATAATATTAATTTTTCAGCAACATTGTTACTAAACTTCACTAAACGTCAAAATAACATAATAATTTATTTTCTACGAATAAAAAAAGGCATGTAATTAAACGAGCTTCTATTTAATACCATTATTGGCTTCTAAATTACTAAGTCAGCTTCAACTAGTGAGCCTCTAAAAAATATAATTTTAGCATCTATATTTATAACTTAGCTTCAAACCGTGAACTCCTAAAATACTTAAATATTAGCATCAAATAATACACCAAATCTTCAACCACATTTTTAATTTTTTTTTTTGATAAAAATGAAATAAAAAAATGTTTCTAACTAAATAAAAAAACGTTTTTTTTTGATAAAATGAAATTAAAAAAATGATTGTTTTTAAATTTAACTCAAGATAAATACCTACACATAACATTATAACATTTTTGAAAAAAAATCAAATTTTTTTTCAACTTTTTTTTTAGTTTTAGGTAGGTTTACGATCCCAACAGAACCTAAGTGCCCGGCCTTCGGCCGGGCACCTGAATATTCATGAATAACCCTAACCTAACCTAACTTTAGTTTAAAGAAAAAATTATACAAAAATAATTGCAATATTAACACCCTAACAACAGAACAACAAAAAAAACAAATGCATGTTTTGAATGGCGCTCTCTGATTGGTGCAAATAGCCATAACCAACGAGATCGTGCAAATTGCCAGTCGCATCCGTCTCACTCGCACCAACGAAATCGTGCAAATGGCCAGTCGTATCCATCTCACTCGCACCAAATCGTGCAGTGGCAGTGGACAATAATAAAAATAGTGGCTCTTTATTTGATGCTTTCTTTGGAATATTTTGTGGCCATTGTGAAGAAGCCGAGTTAGTATATTAGAAGCTTCATCATTTTCCCGTTGCTGAGTTATTAAATTAGAAGCTAGATTTTGATGCCAAAAAATAAATTTTGTTGGTCGACTTATTATATTCCATAAAAAAACAATGTTCGACTCAGCGGGTCGTATGGTACAGATGAGCCGTTAAATGTTTATTGTCTACCTCATCGATATATAAACCAGTCTACCTGCGCTGAAGTCACGCTTGTTTTTTTTGAAAACAAAAATTATTTTTACATTTCGCTATAGAATCCTAAAGATAAGCAGGCATTTTGGCTGATAGTACTATGCTTAATCACTTTTATCACATCACGAAAACATAACGAGCGTTAATTTAATTCTTTGTTGAACGAGATAACAAACACGGCGAACTAAACAACGATCCTTACACAGAGATGACTCAAATTGAACTGCCGAATGCGTGGTTAAATTATTTGGAGTGTGGCCAAAACAACGTTTTTTGTAGTTCCGAATTATTCATAGTTAGGACTGTACCACTAAAATCTACTAAAGTGCATAAACGTGGCATAAACTAGCTGCAGATTTTTTTTAATCTTTATTGTTTTTATAGGACTTTTATAAAATCCTATTGATATCCTAAAACTAGGATATATTAATCCCAATAATAAATGCGAAAGTTTGGATGTATGGATGTTTGTTAATCAATTACACCGCAACGACTGAAACGATTTTTTTAAAATTTGTCACAGAGATAGATTACAGTCTGGAATATCACAAAGGCTACTTTTTATCCCAGAATATAAGAGAATTAAAAATTAAATATTTATCAAAAATTGTTGTTATATAAGGTATACTTACATAAGTAATATTGTTTAACTGAATTTAAATGTGCTCTTTGGCGAAAATTCAATAAGTCCAGTTAAAAAAAACTTGCAAAAACCTTTTCAAACAAAACTCAAAATAGTAAAAATCGAGTTGGTGATTAGACCTTTGCACAACTTTTTAATAAAAAAAAAAATAATAAGTACAAGTTGTACTTATTTTTTATTTTTTTTTATTTTTGGTTGTACTGTACAACCTTTTCCTACCTTGGGAGCGTTAGCGTGCTTCTGGGAAATAAATTATAATAATGTTATTTACAGATAGGTATTTTTTATTCAAAGAGAAACGACCAATAATTTTATTTCTTGACAATTATTAGCAAAAATAGCCTAAGCACGCGACTTCGTCTTCGGATTTGTGTCTTTAAGAATCCCTTTAGGGACTTTGATTTTCTTCTAGGATAACAAGAGTACCTAGTAGTCTACATAGGTTTATGGGTAACATGCTAACTCTGTGCCAATTTACGGCATAAAGTTTACCTTAGATCACTCCTTCTCTTATCATCTACCTGTGAAAATCCCGTCAAAATCGGTTCAGCCGTGCCGTCAAACAGGCGCACAACAATTTAAAAAGCATATGTTTTACTTGCTATAATATTTTGAAATTACAAACAGACTTCACTTTTATTTTGTATGGGTTCAAATAAAAAAAAGATAATCAATTATTTCTTATCGTAATTAGTGCATAATAGATAATTTCATTTAATTTTTAGCCTCAATAGCTCAAAGGTTAAGGTGCGGAACGAAAACAGAAAGGTTGCAGATTCGAATTCCATCCATTGCACTATTATCTAAAAAAAAAGAGACTTCTCTCTTATTTTTCGGGATAAAAGATAGTTTATGTGATGTTCCAGTCTATAGTCTATCTCTATGCCAAATTTCAGCCAAATCGGTTCTGTCGTTGCAGCGTGATTAAGTAACAAACATCCATACATCCATCCATCCATCCATCCATCCATCCATCCATCCATCCATCCATCCATCCATCCATCCATCCAAACTTTCGCATTTATAATATTATTAATAGGAAACAGCATAATAGGACGTTTTCAATTTTGGATATGATTCATAAAGTGGATTTGGAAATGCAGAGTGTAAAACTCGATCATAAAACCCATTCTTACATCATACCCAAAGTTTACATCGCTATTTCTTTAGTTATAAAACTGTCAAAGAATAATAACTGGTTACGTACTAAAGACCTAAGTATAATGGCAAATTATTACCTACCTACATTACATGAAACTGTCAGTTATTTACAAGGAAGACGATAAGAAAGAAAATAGGTATGTCAAATGGATATGTTATGAATGACGTCCATGAAACAAGATAAGTAATGATTGCGCTAATTATTTATCTATGTAAAAACCAGATAAAAAATAAGTTAATAATTCTTAGCCAAATATTTAGATATGAAGATTTAATTATAAATTATTTTTTAAACTTTGGCTTTATCTTTAGCGATGTAGGTAATAATAACGGATAAAGTTCAATGAACTAAATGACAAAACGAAACTCTATGGTTTTTTATATTTTTAAAATATCCAAGTAAAAACTTTAAAGTAAAAAAAATATATAGCCACCGAATTATTAGTCCGGGCTACTGTTTGGAAGATCATTACAAGGAAGATAGACTACTTTTACACCTGGAAAATAAAATAGGTTCCATATTCGTAATATTAAAAAAGCGAAATATTTGCGGATGAAAACGCGGACTTTTAGCTACCTATTAGCTAAATAAACCGTTTAAAAAATAATACATAATAAGTTATCTACAATCCTATGATAAAGATTGTATCATCAATAGAGTCTGATTGATTCGGTCGCACTTTAATTAAACCTAGTTACTAAGTATACGGTTATGGAAATTTGTGCAAACCATAAATCAAGAATGCTTATGTGATAGAGCCTTTTATTACATTTTTCAACAATTACTAGGTCGTTGTTGTGATTCGATTGTCAATTGCACTCTACGTCTCCCATAATTTATAGCCCCAGAGCCCACATGATATTTTAGGCAGGCGTTAAAGTTTTGAAAGTTAATCTATCTATTGCGTTCCACTTCAGGACTATGGCGTCTTCACTTTCACGCCGCTGTTGCCAGCACAACAAAAAGGCTAGTTGTCTTTGATATTAGTATATAAGTAAAGAACAAATACAATTAAAACACACAAGTACCTTTAGTGTATTTTTAACCTAAACTTGAAAGGTTACATTCAGTGCTCAATCGTTCATAGAGAAAAAAAAAATACGTCTCGTTAAAGAAGTGACCTTTACGTAGCCTTTATCATAATACATAGATAGATGAAATATTTACAACAATGAACAATTTTACGCACAAGCAGCGTATCAGTACAAAAACAATCGGCGAACTACATTGCCGATGGTTTTTGTAAGTGTCGTCATTGCAAAATATTGCTGAAATTTTAGTAGTGACGCAGGAGAATCTAATAAAGTCGACGTGTGAACCACAAACGAGCTCTCGGTCTATAATCATCAATTTACTACGTAATATAACCAAATAATAGGCAACACGTAACAGACGTTTACAAAATGCCTTCCGAGTCACAATGGCCGTTAAAATTCGAAAAGGTTACCAAAAACTCTATGATGTTCAGTCGTTTGAACGGATCATGTCCTACCACCACAACTTACGACAAACTTTGGTGGATGAAAAACATATTTTGGGTCAGTTATTCGTTGCTTTGCTTTTATATATCAACTTACTCCGTCATATATTACGATTTCAAATATAAAAACTATGCCGATGCCATCAGGAACGGAACTATGTCGATCGTAGGTTTAACAGTTGTGTTTAAACATTTGCTGCTGCTTCGTCACAGTGAATCTATTAGAGCGATTATTGAGATCATAGACAGAGATTACGAAGCAGCCAAAGATTTCAGTGATAAAGAGCAGGAGACAGTTACAAAATATGCTCGGCTCGGAACGAGTATTTGTAATTTTTGGGTAGTCGTGGCATTTATAACCAGCTGGATGTTTCCAGTGAAGTCGATCGCTTTGATGGGCTACTATTACTTGAAAGGCGAATTCAAGTTAGTCCCCCTAATGGATCTAAGTTACCCATTCATTAACGATTATAAGAATATTCCCGTGATTTTCTCTGTTCTGTTTTTGTCGTGCTTTTTTTTCGCTATGTACGCTGCCACGTCGTACATTGCCTTCGACCCTCTGGTGCCAGCCATTGTGGCCCACATGTGCGGCCAACTCGAACTGATCAGCAATAGGTTATTGAAAATCTTCTCGAATGCGAAAACTATTGAGGAAGTCAATGAAAATTTGAAGGAAATCAACGTGAAATTAATGGAAATTTACAGGTTTGTAATCGTAATGTATTGATCCATAGATAATATTGTTATGATTTTTAATTTATAATTTTTACTAACTTTTGCTAAGACCTTGTCCGCACAAATTATACCTATAGATACCTATCCTATCTTTGTATCAAATACGCCTGGAGAAGAATAAAGGATTCCTTTTTTCCTTGAAAAATTTAATTGATTTGTAAGTAATAAGATAAGTAGTTGACTACTTATCGATCTATCAAGATTATACGATCTATCACTATCACTATCTTAGATTTCCTTACAGAAACTCCTTTCCGCCAGGAACAGCCGCACTTTTTTGACTGGAATAAATGTTGCATCCTTAGTGTCAGGGTTATTAATGAGAGAAAAATAATTATATTAATCCACGCGAGAGTAATCATAACAAACTATATTTTACAGAATTATAGATACGGTGCAGAAAAACTTTGTAGTCCTGTATGAGTTCATCATGAAAACGACTACTTTCCTCATGTCATTCAGTGCCTTTCAAATTGTGGAGGTAATTTTTACCGGCTTTGAGTGCCCCGGACTTACGATTTCAAGTTGGACAACTAAATCGCAGAGTATACCATGGGCAGAGTGATTTAGTTAGATAAGATGTGCGGGCTACCATAAGTCACTAAGCCTTACGATTTAGTTCTCCATTTTGAAATTGTAAGTCTGCGGTTACTCTTAGTGCCGATTTTACCAACGTCAAGTGACGTTTAACCGAGGAATAAACTGGGTGTTCTGACAATTTTTGCATTGAAAGTCTGCCAAAATATCAAAACGCTTGGATAGGACTTATTTTACGTTGGTGAAATCTCTCGAAACCCGAGCAAGAGCGGTTACGCACTGCATCCGTGAAAATTACGTTCCGAAGTAATCATAGAACTATTTGTATGGTAATTTACGCACTAGATCCGATTTCCGTCAACCGATTTCTCTCCGTCATCCGTGAGAACGCTTTCGCATTACCTCAGATTTAATTCGGACATACCTTTATATACGTAGCTCGACAGCGAGACAAAATGACGACGATATGCCAGATATGCCTGAACAGCTTGGATTTGGATCAGAGATCGGATTAGTGTGTAAGCTATATTTCGAATTCGGACCGAGTTTTTTATATCCGTATTTTCACGGATTCCCGGATCGGATGCAGTGCATAACCGTTCTAACTCGAGTTTCCATGCACACGTTTTTTTGGTTTAATTTTCACGTCGGATTAAATATCAAACGATGCAATCATAATGAAGTGAAACGTATCGAGGTCTGAAATTGTTTTTGTTGTTAAAATAATATTAATAACAGAACTAAATTAAATGCTTATACGTAACGTAAAATCAGTATAATATTACATAATACAGGTATATTTCTACACACAAAGATATTATAGTAGACATTTCTAATCCGATTCAATTATTAGATAATAATTTCATGATAAAAGATAATCATTTGATATATTACCTACTATGAAATTTATAAATAACAATACAATCGACAGTACATCAAGTACATCGACAGTTCAAGGTTAGGCTAAGGTTAGACTTTTCAGATATTTGAGTAGACTTCTGTCTGGCAATAAAGTTTTAAGTTTTTGTCAATAAACAAGGATAAAATTTGAAACTGTAACCTGACTACGGAAAATAACATCCGTCATATAGATTTTGTTCATGTAAAATGTTGCCTAGGTAGGTATGTCACCATAATAACGAATATATGTAGATTGAAAACTCATCAAAATTGGCTCAGTAATTTAGACGCCACGATGGAACATTCGTACATAGTCACATACATACATACGCACATAGATGCATACTTAGACTGTTAAAATTGTAACCCTTCTTTTTGGCTTTGCTGTAGTCAGGAAAAAATCTTTATTAACAGACAGAAGTCTGTGAATATGCCAAACTGAACTTAAGGTTCTCCTCTCCCCGAAGCAAGGAATATACCAACCCGAAGAGAATATAATCATATTCTCTTGGCCTCTTATCTTATGAGCTGACTTAATATTCTCCTTTCCCTTCCAAATCCCTAAATTTTAAAACTATACTATCCAGATTTTCCTATTAGGCAACTGAAATTTAATCACAGCTGCTAGATACTCGTATTATATAATAAAATAATCCTAATATTTTTATATGTGCAGGGTATAAAGCACAATGGAATATCGGTGGAGTTTGTCTCATTCTTCTCCGGCGCTATTTTACACTTCTACAGTCCCTGTTACTTCAGCAACCTTTTGATGGACAAGGTAAAATATAGAATAGAATTTAAGCTTATAGATCCACCAACTTTCCTGGGTTCGACGAAGAAATCGGTAATGCGTTTCCATAAAATCGTACGATAGTAGCTACAGTAGTAGTACTAAGAATAACTGACAGCAGCAAAGACTGTGAACACTTGGACAGCAGAATTAGGAAGTCGCAAGTATATCCCGGGCACGCACCTCTTGCTTTTTCGGAGCTATGTGCGTTTAAGCAATTAAGTACACATGCTTCAATGGTGAAGGAAAACATCGCAAGGCAACCTGCAGGCCTAAAAATTCTCCATAATATTCCTAAAGGTTTGTACAGTATACCAATTTGCATTGGGCTAGCATAGTGGCCTATACCTAACCCTTTTCTGAGAGGAGACCTGCGTTCAGTAGTGAGAAGATAAAGGGTAGTTCAAGATGATGATGCTGAAAATCCTATGCCTAAGTTCTAATTTCGTTCACCTGTAGTGGTATTCTCTGAAAATGATTGCATCAGTGTAAGCATCACAGTGACCTCTTTTTGGCTAAATTTAGAGTGTTCTTGCTAAATCAAAGCATTTTAACCAATAGCCGAAGATTAGCAGCCCATTAGAGATCCTTGCGATCATTACACTGGTGCAATCAAGTATAGAAAATACCCCTACTGAAGAGATAAGTTGCTGGCACTGTAAAAAATAAAGCCTGCTTTCGTAATTGCATTTATATATGGCCGCCCTCAGCATTTCATCATTTCAGAGTGAACAGTTACGTCAAGCAATCTACTCCTGCGGCTGGGAGATGCAGGCAGACCTCAAGATAAGGAAGACCATCTTGCTGATGCTGACCAGGACCACCAAGTCAGTGGTCATCAGGACAGTGTTCATGCCCATCTGCTTGGATACATTTGCTGAGGTATTCTTTTACAAGAAATAAAGCAAAAAGGCATTTCGTTCGAAGTGAGCTGCTGCTGATTTCTAGATAGAGGATGTGCTTTGCTGGTTTTCCTCTGGCTGACTGATCAGTCATGGGAGGCTCTCGTAGCTGAGTCTCTTTACCTGGGCGCGTCCTCACGCGTAACTGCAGCTAACTGGACTATTTGTTTCAGCACTTTTAGATGTGGCTGAAGCCGCACTGGTCTGGCGTCAGCCTTTGAGAAATCTTCGAGTCTATTTTCGGATTTGTTTTTTCTGGATGTAAAAGATGTATGTCATGTCCGATATAGCTTTTCCTTCATCAGCACTCGGCGCTGATGCCCTAATCAGAAGGCGCCATTAATTGGGAACGAATTGGAAATTTTTCTAAGTAAACAATCGTTATAAAATGTGATTCTCATTACAGATGGCGCGCCAAGCATATGGGATCTACAACATCATGAACGCGGCGTGGGGCTAGTTCACAGACCTAATAACACTAAAGATCGTGTTTTGTATTAGGGCATTAGCTTGGCATTAGGCTTTTTCTTTATCCACCTAGCACCCATCAACCCATCACTAAAGTGGCACCCATTTTAGTTACAACCAATGAAATCAGTAAAGGTTTTATTCGATTTCTAACTGTGTTTATTAGCATTAATAAATAATCTTATAAACTACCATATTTTATTTATTGTGGTGCTTTGAGAGCCTAAAAAATTAAAGAAACATGCCAAGTTTGATGGTTATATTCTCTTCCACCACACGTTTCGGTCTTGTGCACTGTGCAGTCTGTATCCAGTAGCGCACTGACTACCAATCAGATGTTGGCAGACCCTAAAGTGGTCACCTTAGGGCCACCTAAATAGTCGATCTGCTAACACTGTGATTTCCAGTTCTAGGTCTCCATTCAAACGCCCCAACGGTTCGGTTTCAAACGACATACGAGAATAATTAAAAAGAGGTTGTTTATCGTCGGCTTATTGCAAGAACTCATTAAGCGACATATTCAAAACTTTGAGAAAACAAGCTTTGAAGTTTTAGTAATTTTGATTGCTTATAGCATCTAAAATTATGATTATATCAAAGAAAAATTAAACACATTTTGCTGTTGAATATCTATATTATTAAAATCAACTCAGTATTTTAAACATTTATTAATAGTATTATTTTAAAAAACAAAAAACTAAGTTAATGACTTCTTGCTATTGTATTGGTTTTTCAATGTTTGATTTAGGTATTTCTTAAAATAGGTCTAATAACAAAGTTTTTTAATGGAAAAACATTTTTTAATCAGTCTTACATGTTTGAATTAGTCTCAAAAGTTAATAAAATATTTTTTGTCATTTGAAAAACAAAAAATATATTCGTAAAAAAAGAAAAACAGTCCTTTTAAAAAAAAATCGCGCAACACTTTGATTACTAACAATTATACGTCATAAAGCAATCAAAAATAGCAGCTAAATAGTAAAAAAAAATTAAAATTAATATTTCTACTGCAAATCTTCCGCATTCGAGCTCTTTTCTTCAGGAACAAAGTCTTAATCTTCTTTTTCTGGTAAATGTTGTTACCAATCATGTAGTTCTGAAGATATTATTTTTTCAGCGCACATGGTTATATAAGCTTTTTTCAGAATGTAAATATTTTAATTAAATTCATTGTCAGTTTGTACGGTGCTTTTTTGGCCCCGCAGATTTATCGTTTGGGATACTGTCTCAGTTGTCTTAAATATTACACAGATTTATCATGGGAAAAATTGGCAGAAAACGCATCTGATTTTCAATGTTATCGAGTTCGAGTCTGGACTCACTCATATGAAGGTACCTTCTCGAGACCTCTAGGTATTTGTGTTTGATAACCTCAAGGTTAAAGTGTTTGGAACAAATCTCTATTTGGTTACGACTTTGACCTCCATAAGTATCAGAAATATAGATATCTCTGTTACTGCAGATGGTAGATGTTTTATCCAAAGATACAATGCGGTTCCCACTTCATAACTTCCTTTTTTTCCATAGTATATTTCAGACCACAGGTCAGGCCATCAAAAATATTTCGATACACGTTTACAGATACCGGATAATTGGATGCACAAATACATACATATTTCTTCGTACAGTGTATACATTTTAGAGATAAATAGAGTCCTCTCTAAATACTTTATGGATGAAGTTTTTCTACGATAATTAGGATGACTCCATCGGAAAGGCCTCGATGTTTTCTTTGACGAAGTCTTCATCTTCCTGCTTTGTTTTATTATGTGCCTCAAGCTGGCCTCGTCTTACTTGCCCTTTGAAAGATGCTGAACTTCTTTGTTAATAGGACCATTTGATAATTACAAAAACCGTGATCTTTCGTTCGCCTTTCTTAAAATAATACGAAAGAAATGCGGTCCTTTTCCTAGTTTCATTTACTAAACATCTCTGGGGATTATTTACTATATTCATCTCTGTAAAATTCTTCTGATGTCTATATAATCAGATTGTGAATTTAATGAGCATTAATTTACACTTAGTCTCCTAGATTAGTTGTTTTAGGTGGCCGTATTTGTTTGCTGTAGTTTTTATAGTGCAAACATTGTGACCGATATTTTTATTGTGTCTTCTTTTTTGTGTCATCTAACTAGAGAAGACAACTGTCTTAAATTTTCTTTGGCATTTTAATTTCCGGCGGTTATCACTTTCATTATTACTACTTTAGTACTTAAGTATATCAGAATTATTCTCATATTTCATCTGTTCAATTGTTTTATGCAGTTTTATGTTTCAAATTCTATAACTTACTAAAATAATATGCTTTTAATCAATTTAAAAATGTATTAAATTATTTTATTCTCTTAAGTAAAGAATCACTAAAAGACAATAGTCAATTGATAGAATTCATTAAAATTACTTAAATGTGTTTTTTCGTACATCATTGATTTTTAAAAGTAATTAAGCGCAGATAATGAATTTAACCGAATTTTATTCTAAAGTGATATTTAAATTAATGTAAATTCATGATTTTTTATAGAACCTAAAAATTCCAAAATTGTAATTATCGAATTTATGCTTAGTCATAACTTCTAAATTTGAATAGCTAGAAGTAAGTGTGTTTTTGCATTATATAGAACTCGTCAAGAGGAGTTTAAAGCTGTTCTTAACTGTACTTGATGATTATTTGCACTTAGTGAGTTCTTGCAATAAGCCGACGTTATAATCTTTTTATTCTCTTGAACGAAACCGTACGTACACCGGATTTTGAGTGCGGAGAACTACGTCAAATTTAAACGACAGGTCTGAAGTGCTGGTCACTGGGTCAAGACGATATTTTCTGAGCAGACTTGACATAATTATCTTCAGCTCCAACATTGCGAATTTTTGCCCTGAAATTAGGAAAATTCCGTCATTTCTCTGTATAAAAATAAATAAGACTGAGGTGACTGGCATATATTTAATTTAAACGTGAGCAGAACCCAAACAAGTTTTTTTTAATTTTTTTCGGTATGTTCCGGAATGTTTGAACTGAATTTAAATGTACTTTCACAGCCAGATAGATATTTATAAAGGGAGTAATTTAGTTGATTTATTTCCAATATAAAAAGTAGTCTCAACTATACCTATGCAAATGCATAGGTCCAAGGTCCGACTCTACAGATCTGTTGTTCTATTACTGCGTGAATGAAGGACAAATCAACACATGTTGCATCAAAATCAATAAAAAAATTGGCCTTACTAATTTTATAAATGTGAAAATGTATGTCTTAGTTTGTCCTTCAATCACGAAGTAACGGAGCAACGGATCGACGTGATTTTTTGCATAAATATAGTCGAGGACCTAGAGAGTGACATAGGCTACCTTTTATCTTGGAAAAATAGGGTTCTCATGAAATTTTAAAGCCTCCACGCGGGCAACAGCTAGTTTATAATATTTGTAGTGATAGAAAAAAATTACCAATACAATTTCGCTGACCAGCACTGAATGGCACGTAGGCGTATGAATGACGTTTCACGATGTTTTCGGGAAGAAACCGATCTGGGTCGAAACGCTCAGGGTCTGGATAGATGTCCCCTCGACGATGCATGTCGTAGATAAATATAAAGCAGTCTGTTCCACCAGGGACGGTGTAACCACCTGAAATAGTAGTAGTAATAGTCGAATACTTTATTGCTCTAAAAGATAGGAAACTGAAAACATTTCCTACATAGAGATAATAAATGAAATTGAGATTTCGTCCAATTTCATCTCAGGAAAAGGCTAAAATTGCTGGCAAGGAACTTACATGCAATGATTTCTGCTATACATACAAATATCATTGCTTATACGTATTTTGGAATGGTTCGGAATGCCGTTTTAACCGAGACGGGATTTTCTGTTGTACATGTAGAGATTGGCCATTATATACACATTAGCTTTTTCACGTAGCTTCGTTCCAGCCTTCTATTAAAAGTAATCCGCGGTGATTCCTATACAAAATTACCAATTTTGATTTTTTCGATTTTTCAGCTATACTTTTGGGTTTTCCCTATTTTTTTTTATAATTTTAAACCATCACCATTCGAGCGAATAAAACAAAAAAAAATTCTGTGAAGCAGTTTTTGAATTTCAGCCAGACCAACGAACACCAATTAATTTGTATATAATCTAAATATATAAAGGCAAAGGTGACTGACTGACTGACTGACTGACTGATCTATCATCGCACAGCTCTAACCACTGGACCGATCGAGCTGAAATTTGGCATACAGGTAGCTGTTAGGATGTAGACATCCGCTAAGAAAGGATTTTGGAAAATTTCAACCCCAAGAGGGTTAAATAGGGGGTTAAAAAATCGAACCTAACGTGAGCGAAGCCGCGGGTTAAAGCTAGTATTATATAAATAGATGATGAAATAATCAGTAAAGTTATACCCACTTAGCTTTGTATCATTGACAAGATGTCTGATTATCAGGGGCGCCGCGGGATACAGCCTCATGGTCTCTTTGATGCAGTTCTCTAGATATTTCATCTCATTCAGTTCTTCCGCTGTCGGCATGCGTTGTGAGTCTCCGAAAATTTTCTTCATTTCTTCAAATATCTTGTTCTGTAAAGTTCAATTCAGTTTAAGTCGTCGTTCATTTTGATTTGACAGACACGGGAAGTAAGCTGGTTTAAAATAAGTCAATTGACGTAATAACAACAGCAGTGGAGGCCTCGTGGTTGTCCTCCTTTACGTGGGATTCAAGATTTGAATCCCTGGCATAGTATTGCAGTATTATAAAATTTCCGTCCCAATACCTTGCGGCATGCAATACATAATGTTTTCATCATACCTATTCGAAAAACGAATATTGGTTCCAGAGGATAGAGGGAGCAAAATTTAATTTTTAGGCCCATGGGAGATTTCTCTCTTCTGATTGGTCCGCGTTCATGCTTATTACTACTGCGTTCGTTGCAGAAACCTGTCGATCGCTCATTCCGTTCGAAATTAAAAAATGTTTGTGTTTCCTATTATTCATTTTTTTTAACAAAATACAGTATTATTATAAACAATTATACTTTTCAAATTCTTCAAGAATGATCATTCACTTACTTGAATCTGAGGCTCATTTGCGATTGCCAATATCAAATACGTAAGTGTCAAGGAAGTCGTGTCGAAACCCTGAAAAATTAATTTAGCAAGCATTTAGCAAGTTCAAAATTGTACGCAATTACAGGTGCAGTCTCTGTTCCCTCACTCTGTGAGGGTTGGGATTTGTTATATCGCTTGCATGCCGTTTGTATGGACCAAGTTTCTGACGCACAGACTGCTTAGATACATATTTTAAATTCGAACACTTTAATGTGGCGGCTCAATTGCTCATTTATTAATGTAGGATGATATAATATTATGGTCCGGGAGGTAGCGTTGCATTTTAGCTAGTGATTTTATTCCGATCGATTGCCATCATTTTCAATAGATCTCGACTGTAAGACAAAGCATGGCAGCAGTTGGTTTTAATAATAATATAATCAGCTGCCCGTATTGTAACTTTCTGGTCTGAAAAGAGCGACTATTGAGTTTCTTACCGGCTCTCCTCAGCTGAATCTGCTTTAAGAACCTATTGTTATGACAAGAGCCACATATATTTTTTTTAAAAGAATATTAGCCAAGCTGAACTTGACTTATATTCTCCTCTCCCCTCCAAATAAGTGGAAAGCTTGTGCTAGGAGTGGGTACGACAATAGTGCAATAGGTGGGGCTCGAACCTGCGACCTTTTAGTTTTCAGTCCGCACTTTAACCGTTGGGCTATTGAGGCGTTTAAATTATATAATATTGTAATTGAAATACATAAATCATTTCCTTTTTAATGAAAATGACTACGAGATAAAATAGCTTTATCATTATTCACCTCGAACAGAAACGTATCGACTTCTTCTCGAATGCCTTCACTTGTTATTAACCCTAATTTTTCATTTTCAAGTAGCAAGTCTAGCATCGCTAACTTTTCGCTAGGTTCATTATTCTCTTGTGCATTATTGTCTTCTAACATCTTTCTTCTATCATTAACAACTTTCGTCGTAAACTCGTGCAAATCCTCAATTACACGTTTTTGAGTCTTTGCTACACTAGAATTCTTGAACAAGAACTCATTATGTAACCAGAGTCTGGACGTCCGCAAAGCAAAGCACTCTCCTATTGCAAATATGGCATCAAAATATTTCTTCATCGCAGGACTTTCTTCACCCATAGTAAGACCCATTGATGTTTCTGTAATAAAATAATAACTGAATTAATGATCAGCAAAACTTTCTTATTTTTCTTCTTTATCTACGCTTGCTTCGCTGGGTATCATCATCATCATCATTTCAGCCTCTGGCCGTCCAATGCTGAACATAAGCCTTTCCCAAACAGCTCCACCACACCCAGTCCTCAGCCCTTCTCATCCAGCAACTTCCCGCTGCTCTTTTTATGTCTTGCTGTATATCTTGCTGGAGGGCGCCCCACACTTCGCTTGCTTATTCGCGGTCTCCACTCCAGAATTTTCCTGGACATAGGTATTATAATATATAGACTACCAAATGCCGTAGTGCCTATATCCAGCGGCTTCATGCAACTCGTCTGAATTCATTGTTCACATTGTTGGGACGGCCATCGGTTCTTCAAACTATGTGCCCGTTAATTGCCACTTCTTCTTCTTAGCTTCTCGACTGGATGAACTATTATATTTGTACCTTCATCTTACCGAGATCTATTACTTTTGATTAAAGGATTATTTCCATAAAAAAACAATATACCCACCATCAACTAGATGCCTTAATGGGACAAATAAAAAAAAAAATGGCTATGATTGCTCTTTACCTACCGCACATAACGCGTAACGCTGTTGGGCTAATAAAAGCCAGCACATCTGTCTTATCTTTCAAAGTTTCTTTTTCCACACGTTTTAGAAAATTTTGCGCTCCAGTCTTGAACACTTCGGTGAATTTTTTCAAAACATTAAAATGGAATGCTTTGGTCAGCATTTTTCGGCGGTGCAGCCATTTAGTACCTAAAAATATATCTCAAATCATCGAATCCTACTAAATATAAGATAAATAATTAATCATATATATGGTTCAATCCTCTTAAATCTAGATAGCATATGCCCAAGGCTGTATGGAATCACGTTCTCTTTTTCGGTCTTCAATCTCTAGATTTCGGATTACATGGGCCATTAATACTGACCGATGACTTTTGCCTTCACAACTTTGTTCGCGTGGAGTAAGGTTTTTAAGTCTTTAATTTTAAGCATAAGAAGCCTTTGCCACTCTCTAGGTCCTCTCTGATACTCCGGGTCAATATATAGGATACTTTTTATCTGGGATAGGGGATGAATTTTTTTGTTGATTTTGCTCCATAACTTTGTCAAATCTAAACCGAAGTAGGTAGATAATTCTTTTTTATTAGAAATATTTTGTCCAATTTTTTTTTTTATATGAATAACGGGCACACGAGCTGGCGGGTCACCTGATGTAAAGTGATTACCGCCGCCCATGAACACTTGTAGTACCAGAGGCACCACCGATGTGTTGCCGGCATTTCAGAAACTTATTGGTGCGCCCCTTGAATAACCCCATATTGTAATTAAGTGGGAACACTGTCGAAGGGAGAAGATTCCACAATTTGGTGGTACGTGGAAAAAATATCTGGAGCAACGGATGGTCGAAGTGCTCCAGGCACCCAGGTGGTGAGGGTGAAATTGCGTTCGGTGACGTGCGGTGCGGTTGTAGAAGTTAGAGGGCGGAATAAGATCAAACAGCTCTTCAGAACACTCCCCGTTATATAGCCTATAGAGGACGCAAAGAGAGCTTACCTCTCTGCGGTGTTACAAGCTATCCAGTGAGCGGGTTAATTTGGGATTGTCCACAAGCCGAACTGCTCTCTTTTGAATCCGGTCAAATGGAAGGAGTTGATACTGAGGTGCTCCGGCCCAAAGGTGAGAGCAATACTCCATATGGGGGCGAACTTGCGCTTTATAGAGTAGGAGCCTGTGCTCGGGCGTAAAGTACCGCTTTGCTCTGTTGAGAACCCCGAGCTTTTTCGAGGCTAATTTGGCCTTTCCTTCCAAATGATCCCGGACTGGACTTCGTTCGAAATGCGGACACCGAGGATCCCAAAGCTGTTGGAAGGGGTAAGGGAAGTGTTCTGAAAGAGAAGAGGCGTGGTAAAGGCAGTCTTTTTTGCGGTAAACGCACAGACTTTGAAGGGTTAAATTGCACAAGATTTTGTGAACCCCACACGGACACTTTCTCGAGAGAATTCTCAATGTTCGACACAAGTTTGGCTCTGTTCTCCTCCAGCACTGCGCGAGAGAACTGTGCATGGTTTTTGTAAAGGGCACCAGCGGTTCTGTCATCCGCATAACAATGGATGCTGCTGCTATGCAACATGTCATTGATATGCAGGATGAACAAAGTAGGCGATAGCACTGAGCCCTGTAGAACGCCAGCATTGATGGGCTTAGGTTCCGAGCAAAAACCGTCGACAGCGACCTTGATGCTGTGCCCGTGAAGAAAGCAAGCGACCCAATTGCACAGCTTCGCAGGAAGTCCATAAGATGGCAGCTTCGATAGCAAAGCCCTATGCCAAACCCGATCAAAGGCCTTAGCGATGTCGAAGCTGAC
Source organism: Hipparchia semele (assembly GCA_933228805.2). NCBI lineage: Eukaryota > Metazoa > Arthropoda > Insecta > Lepidoptera > Nymphalidae > Hipparchia > Hipparchia semele. The sequence goes on along the minus strand of OW121717.1, from coordinate 3,013,639 downwards.
CGCTAGGGCTTCCTCCTTACTGTCAATAGCTTCCGCCCAACGACAAGTAAAATATACAAGAAGATCACCAGCTGATCTGCGGTGGTGAAAACCGTATTGACGATCGCTGATAAGCTGGTGTTCCTTGAGGAAATTCAGCTGCTGGGTGTTTATAATTTGCTCCATAACTTTGGACAGCAAAGAGGTAATCGCGATAGGCCTGTAATTAGAGGGAGCCTTTTTTCGTAACTGGGTGAACCAGAGCAGTTTTCCACGAAGACGGGATAGTGCTGGAGGAGTAAGTAATTTTGGTGAAGATCCACCAAATAATATCGGAGATAGAGGACATAACTCACGGATAGTAGCATATCACTCTGAACTTTTTCTACGCGGACGAAGTTGCGGGAATTAGCTAGTTTATTTATAATATTAGTAAGGACTTACTAACCATTGCTTACCAGGAGACCATCTGACAGCCACGGAGCAATGAATGTATATGGCATTTTTTTATTGTTATATTCAGACGAAGACATTATTTTCTGAAAAAAAAAAACAAAAAAAAAACAATTTCACTGCAAACAGGACCTCCAAAATAGATCACTCATCCAATTATCAGATCTTACTTGCACCTAATATACTAACCTCGATATCTTGAGGGTGAGAAATATTTACAATCCGAGTATTTAATCCGTGGATTTGGCTGATATGACCATATTTCTTCGGCAAGGATCGCATGACACCAAAAACTTTATCTGTAATTAGAAAATGGAAAATTTTGAATCAAATAATACGTTAATAATTTCTCAATTTCAAGCCTATACAATAGAAGTTCTTCAGACGGTGGAGGAACAATAATTCTGTGTAAAGATAACATAAAATTTAAGTAAAGATGTAACATCGTGCTCAATTGATCGAAATTGTGAAATGGCATGTGCAGAATTAGATAACGTAATAATCTTATGTATTTACAGGCCACCTAGTGCGTATTTTGACTTATTTACAAATTGTTTAGAAAGTGCGCTAATAAAGTTAACCAACAGTAGTAAGACTTTACTAGTATGTGGTGATTTTAATATAGATCTTTTGAAGGAATCACAAGAAAAATAATTTTAGTCTCTCTCCTAGGATCTTTTAATTTAATTGGTTTATTTACAGTGCCAACAAGGTTAACCGTTTCCTCTGCTACTTGTATCGATAACATATTTACAAATAGTCCAATACGAAACAAAGAAATTATAAGTGGTATTCGTTCGGATCATACAGCTCAAATGGTAAACATTGAGGTAGCTCTCAAATGGTAAACATTGAGGTAGCTTATACCCAGGATTAACATTTAGGCTGGGTACATTTCATCCTGGAAAATTGAAAAAATCCCGTGGGAATTAAAAAACTCACGCAGACGAAGTGGCAGGCATCATCTAGTATTTTATAAGGCACTTCCGTATAATTATGCACGTATATTAGAAAATTATAGGCGGTTACTTTATAGTACCGAAAATAAACAGGGTGATCAAGATTTTCTTTTTTTTAGAAAGTATGAGGCAAAATAAGTGAATTAAATAGAACCAGAAAAAAGTTTAAAAATTGTAACCCGACTACGAATAATATAAACGTAAAAATTCTTTTTACAAAACCGACTTCAAACGCCACTACAAAGTATGTACATATCACTTGTGCCTATAAAATTTGAAGAGTTCCTTCGATTTCTCCAGGATCCCATCATCAGATCCTGACCTGACGACAATGGGACCACCGATGGCGTGTAGAAATCGATTAGAGGTATGGGTCGTCTCTACACTGCCATACTCCTTCAAAGTTAGCCCGCTAGCATCTTAGACTGCATCGTCACTTACCATCTGGTGAGATCACAGTCAAGGACTATCTTATTATGGAATAAAAAAAATAAAATAAAGCTTTCTGATACATACATACTCGTATGTACATACATACATACATAAAAAGACTGCTTAATCATAAATAACCCTTCCTTTTGGTTTAGCAATTTTAGCCGCATGAATGGCTAGATTTCTGAATAGCACCCTTTTCTAGCTGAGTTTGAAAACCAATAAGTTCCTGAAAAGCCGGCAACGCATTGGTGCCGGCTCTGCCTCTGGTACTACAAGTGTTCATGGGCGGCGGTAATCACTTTACATCAGGTGACCCGCCAGCTCGTTTGCCCGCTATTCATATAAAAAAAGACGTGTGGCACTCGGGGACTGCCGCAGTAAAGCTATTGCATAGCATTTTTTATCAACGCCATCTAGCGGTGGAGAAGTCCCGTGTCAGGTTATTTTCGTTACGGAATTTCTGGATTCGGTCTCCACGCTCGAGACCCACGATAGAAGCTATGCAATAGCTTAAAAAAAACTTACCAGGTGATACAGCATAGTTCAAAGCATTTCCGATGATGGGCCAGGCTTGAGGGCCAGGAATCTTCCGCATGAGGCGGCCGGCGCGGCCGAACCGGTCAGCCAGCGCCAGTAGCAATATCACCAACCCAATAATAAACGTCAACAACAACATTTCGCGCAAAGGTTCATTCGCACACTGTCGTTGCATTAGCGTCATATATATGTTAAGTTGCGAATTATACAAGATTCATACAAATAAAAACCTGGTTAAAACGGAGCTAACTGTTCCGTACAAATTTATTTCATTATCACACTTCACATCACAGTAATATTATAAAGCCGAAAGTTTGTATGTGTGTGTGTGCGTGTGTGTGTGTGTGTGTGTGTGTGTATGTTACTCCTTCACGCCACAACGTTGGAATGAACCGATTTGGCTGAAATTTGAAATGGAGATAGCTCATACCCAGTATTAAAACATATGCTACTTTTTATCCCGGAAAATTACAAAGTTCCCGCGGGAATCAAAAAACCTTTATCCACGCGTACGAAGTCGCGGGCATCGTCTAGTCATTCATTAAATCTAATGGTGCGATTAAACGGCGCGCTATAACACGAGCCGCGCCGCGCCGCACCATCCGTGTAGGCGCGGCTCGGCTTAATGCGGACGCAAGCCTGCTCGTTTATCGGGCAAAGTTTGCCGAGCCGCACCGAGCGTAGCTGTTTAAACGGCGCGTGGCGCGCCGAGCCACGCGCCGAGCTAGGCTCGGCTCGTGTTATAGCGCGCCGTTTAACCGCGTCTTTATAAAAGGTAAAGGTGACTGAATGACTGACTGACTGATCTATCAACACACAACTCAAATCACTGGACGGATCAGGCTGAGATTTGGCATACAGTTAACTTTTATGACGTAGCCATCCGCTAAGAAAGGATTTTTGAAAATTCAACTCCCAAGGGCGGAAAATAGCGGTTTGAAAAATCGAAGTTAACGCGAGCGAAGCCGCTGGCAAGTTATCAATTGCTTAATTGACTTATCAGAAATATTTTATATTTTACGATGTTTATAATAATGAATAATATTAATAAATAATAACAGAAACTGACGCGGACGAAGTCGCGCGCAACAGCTAGTATCATATAAAGGCTCGACCATAGTGTAGGCAGTGCCTACGAATGTACCTACCATGTTATTTAAATTTGATGATTGTCCCATAATAATGCATATTTTACTACTCCAAACCAAACCGGCGACGACTTCAATAGCCCCGTTCAACTCGTTCTTCGAACTTCGTTTAATTATGGAAATAAAATAAAATAAAATAAAATTAACGCTCTATTTAAAAAATATTTTCAGCGATACCCCACAAGTTTATTTAAAGCGAAAAAAAAATTTACTGACGTCCATTCGCTTCCATGAGCAGTGCGCAACCTGTGAGCAACCTGTTCCAATAAAGGTTCTCATATTTTATATCAGTTTCGGATTTAGACCATAGAGTTACATATTCTTAGTGATTTTAAAGTTATTGTATTCATTATTTCACGAAGGCTCTGACAGACAGACAGACGGATAAGTGGCAATTCCACAAATAGATTCGAGACCTTGCTTCGCTCAGTCAATAATAGGTACCTGAGTTTAAGTAAGTATTTACATTGCGTGTCACGATTGCCTGATATGGTGCCCAAAATGCCACTTACAATGAACCTAGACTAATAGTAAAAAGATAAAAAGATTTTATCTTTTTCGTATGTTAAGATTTATTTTACAAATAATTTACTTTGTTAGTTATAACAGTTATAATTCGCTTCTTCAATTCATTGTTCTTCAGTAAATATTTTTTAATCACACTATCACACTTCACACTAATATTATAAAGCCGAAAGTTTGTATGTGTGTGTGTATTATATTTGTATTATATTGGAATGGAGATAGCTCATACCCAGGATTAAAACATAGGCTACATTTTATCCCGGAAAATTACAGAGTTCCCATGGGAATTGAAAAACCTTGATCCACGCGGACGAAGTCGCGGGCATCGTCTAGTAGTAAATATAACGGTTACAACTAGGTTACAGTCAGTCTCAATCTAATTTCCGTACCTACATATTCCATACATTATTATTTATTTAAGTTTTTATTTTGTTATATTTATATTGTAATTTTATTTGTCCCGAATAAATTTAGTTTATTTCCATACAAAATAATAAAATTTAACACGGAATGCTAAATCGGTATCGCAACTTATACTTATTGATAAGATAAAAAAATTACCTACTCTTCATTACTTATAATAAGTATATCAATCCGGAACAAAAAAAAAGTGAAGTAGATTTATTTAACACTTGACTTCTTCACCTGATCATATCATCATTTGTATACCTAATGTTTAAAGTAATTTGAAGTTTATAGCTTAATTTCGTAGAGAATTACAAATTTTTCGGAGAATATTTTCATACGAACAGGGCCCCAAGTCTGCTATTTTACATGTCATTGTCATTGAACCACAATACAATTACAATTCAATTATCATTGGTCCAAAATTTCGTAGTCTACTAAATTCACAATGGTCGTTCGATTTCTTATAATTGGATTGTAATTCAATGATACCTCGGTATTGCCATTAGCTTAAAAAGCGTTTGCCGAAATGAGTTTAAAAAAAAACTACATATTAAAAACGTTTATTTAAACTAGATTCAAAGCTAGATGTGTCAGTGGCAAACCATCGGAAAACAATTGTGACGCCATTTAATTAGTAGACTACAAAAAATTGCTAAAAGTAGCAACTGGGATGTCATTGATAGACAATTGACCTACAATTGCAATAGCAGACTTGGGCCCCTGCTCGGTTTTTTGTTTAGTATGGGATAGTATTATCTACTATCTTTATGGGTGAACATTATTGTATTAGTGCAAACATTTTTTTTTTTTTTTTATTCGATGACAAGATAGCCCTTGACTGCGATCTCACCTGATGGTAAGTGACGATGCAGTCTAAGATGGTAGCGGCCTAACTTGGAAGGGGTATAGCAGTGTAAATTCAACTCACAAGAAAACAACTCCAGTTTTGGCATTTTTTATTTAATGTTAAAATCACAAAATATTTAAAAAAAAAAAAATATTGATCCTTTAATGGTAGACTAGCAGAATTTTTCTGATAAAGATGAATGTTTTTTATTTCCCGCAGGAATTCCTTATTTTTCCGGGTTTGTTTCACGTAGCATAGAAGTCAATTCACACGGTGCTCGGAAGGAACCAGCCGTGTAAGCACTTGGGTGCTGGGGAAGGGGTTTTGAAGAACGCCCGAGCCAATTCGATCAGGGAGGATGCGTCCAGGACCAGCAGCCCCATGGAGCGCTCGTCTGTACCAAACACCAGAGCGCTTATTACAACGCCGTCATCTTCTTCCTGAAAATATAAGTAGTACTTAAGTATATAAAACCGGTCAAATGCGAGTCGGACTCGCATACGAAGGGTTCCGTACCAGAAAACGCCGAAAAAAAATGTTTCTTGAAGGGGAGCCCCCTTTAATTTATTTATATTACTAGCTGATGCACGCGACTTCGTCCGCGTGGATTTAGTTTTTTAATTCCCGCGGGAACTCTTTGATTTTCCGGGATAAAAAGTAGCCTATGTTTTAATCCAAGGTATAATCTATCTCCATTTTAAATTTCAGCCAAATCGGTTCAGTAGTTTTTGCGTGAAAGAGTAACAAACATACACACACACACATACAAACTTTCGGCTTTATAATATTAGTGTGATTTGTTGTTATAGCGGCAAGAGAAATACACATTCTCTGAAAATTTCAACTCTCTACCTATTATTATGGATCATGAGAATATACAGACAGACGGACGGACGGTCGGATGGACGGACAGCGGAAACTTATTAACAGGGTCCCGTTGGTTACCCTTCGGTTACGGAACCCTAGAAAAACCAATCGGTTCATTACTAGTGAAGAAAACGCGTACCTAACTTAAACACAACAAAAAGTGAAAGAGCAATCGAACTTATTGAATTCTGTTAAAAAATAATTGTATACAGACAAAACTACCGCCAAAACAAAGCGGAACGAAAAATAATTTTCAACGTTTCGCGTTTGTTTCGCATGTCAAGGCCATTTTATATTTGTACAGCTAACCGCCACGTGATTACCGCCGACCATTGTGTCGTTTTTTTTAACACAAACATTACTTATTATATAATATATTATTTTCATTCGATTTAATCATTCTCATCGAATATTCACAATCGGTATAATGACTACGATAAACGATTTGATTATCTCATCGAAATCCGAGGTCGAGTCGAAAACGTGTATGTATTTTTTTAATCAGTAGGCCGATTCTGTACAAGCTGCATCAATCGGTGCTACAATTTCAATTATGCTTATTTGCTGAATTTATCGCGTCTAGCCAATAGCGAGTGGGTATCGGCCAATCAGAGGCGATTGCAATCGTCACACTGTAGCTTAAGCCACAATAGCCCAATGGTTAAAGGTGTGGACTGAAAACTGAAAGGTCGCAGGTTCGAGCCTCACCTTTCGTACGTCCCCACCCACTTCTAGCACAAGCTTTTTGCTTACTTGGAGGGGAGAGGAGAATATAAGTCAACTTCAGCTTGGCTATAATATTCTTTAAAAAAAAATTTAGAGAATCGCACAACAGTATCGATAAGTAGGTATAACCTTTGTAACCTTTACATTTGTAACTGACGACTTTTATAAACTCGATAATGCTAGAACTTCTTAGAAGCACCAGCGAGCGCTGTCATCATTATGCTGACTTCGTTCGTGAGCTAACATAGTTCAACAAAGCAAAAATGCAAAGTTGTATGATAAAGAGTGTGTTTGTAATTCGGATAAAAAGTGTTCAAAAAGAGGATGAATCTTTTTAAGCTATTGCATAGCTTCTATCGCGGGCCAGCGTGGAGACCGAATCCAGAAATTCCGTAACGAAAATAATCTGACACGGGACTCCTGTACGGTAAGCCGCTAGATGGCGTTGATAAAAAATGCTATGTAATAGCTTACCGCGGCAGTCCCCGAGTGCCACATGTCTTTTTTTTTCATTATGTACCTACCTAGGTACAACAAAGATTAAGTTTTACTTGTTAAACTTATTATTTTAGTATTAGTATTTGATCGATAAGTATTATATTTTTGCCTAACCGGCTAAATCACATAGTACCTACCTATAATATGGATTTTAAGCGCACTCAATCCGGGTGCATTCTATGAGGCCGCCTTAGGGTGGGAACAAGCCAAGGATGCCTCACTGCGATCCCTCGCGGTCGCGGTTTAGCTCGCTACCTCGATGCCACCTCCATGTAAAACAAATGTATGCAAACAGACGAGCGCGAACATGCCGAGAAACATCGATGTGAACCGCGATGTATCGCAGTGAGGTATCCTTCGGCATGTTCGCGCTCGTCTGTTTGCATACATTTGTTTTACATGGAGGTGGCATCGAGGTAGCGAGCTAAACCGCGACCGCGAGGTATCGCAGTGAAGCATCTCTGGCATGTTTTCACCCTTACATAGCTAAGCAACTCTAATATTAAAATATACCCGTTGCACTATTGTCGTACTCACTCCTAGCACAAGTTTTTCGCTTATTTGGAGAGGAGAGGAGAATATAAGTCAAGTTCAGCTTGGCTAATATTCTTTAAAAAAAAAATATCACTTGCACTCAAATGTCTATAATGTAAGAGTAATATAGTAAAAACACTTAACCTTAGCACAGGGATGAGGAACGAATACAGGCTCGCTGGGATAGCAGTCCGATTCCCACCACGTCTTAGTTTCACCTGTTACGGTGTCTACTTTAATAATCTGAAAAAGGTATGCAAGAAATAAATATTATAGCGCGCTACATATATGTTCCGCCGTTCGCCGCTTGAGGGCGCTGCGCTCGCGCGCGTCTCCCAACGTTCTATCGCCTCGCTGTTCAGGGGCGCCCCGCAGTTGTCGACGGGACTTCATTACGACTAGACGCTACACGTTCCTATGTGCCGCGTACCTATCGCTCCCGCGCTCTTTTTAGGTCGGAGCATAAGTCTAGGTTTTTGTTGTTTCCTTTGCCTATGTTTGTAATAACATTTTAATACAGTTTTTGTGAGTGACAATAGCCTCTTTCCTTTCAAGTCCCCTATAGTATTTATTTTAATCCTACTTCAAACATCACTACAATGTACTTACCTATATTAATTGTGCCTATAAAATTTGAAGAGTTCCCTCGATTTCTCCAGGATCTCATCGTCAGATTCTGACCTGATGACAATGGTAGCACCTGGAAAGTATATCTTTTCAAACAAAAAATAACTTTCCAAATCGGTCCAGGCGTCTTCGAGTAATCGGGGAACATACATAAAAAATAAAAGTAAAAGATTCAGACGAATTGAGAACCTCATCCTTTTTTGGAAGTCGGTTAATAATTTTAGTTTGTAGATACCTTAGATAGGTGGTGCCTCCGGTGCTACAAATGTTTATGGGCGGCGGTACTCACTTAACATCAGGAGACTATAAAAAAAATGAAAAACTTACTAAGCCAGGATGCTCAGCATCCACATCCGAACAGATGGCGTAGAAATACCTGTACGGACGACCTGAAAACGGACAATGAAATGTAAGGTCAACCGGGGCTAATGCGCCACAATACTTTGAACGACATTTTTATCTGATTATAACAAACATATTCTATCTCATCATAAGATTTAACTCATGAAACAAGTTAGGAAATGTTATCTTATTTCATATTTTAATACCATTTAATGACATTTTGAATAACTTCTACGTGTAAATGACGTTTTTATGAAATCTGGGATTTTTAGACGCAATAACCCTCGGTGGGGCGAAAGCGTCTTTCACCGGTATAACGTAATTGGACGAGCTGATAGTAATTGAAATCGAGGTAAATGGAATAGTACCAGTGATATAGTTTAACATTATCTTGTATCTTAAATTCTAGGCTTAGTTTAGGATTATTAGTGTAAAACAAATGTTTGGGGCTATGGCGTCTTATTGTACTTGTTTCTTGTAGTCGCATTCACCCCATCGTAGATTTCAGGGGAGCTAAACTTTTTTCCATTTGGTTCGCGTATTTAATTATTAAGAATGGAATCAAATCACAACTAAGAAATAACGAATAATTTATTGGAACAAAAGAGTCTAACGTAACATCTATCTTGTCTAACAATCATTACAAATAATGACAAAATATAAAGTGTACCACAAAATGCGCGAATCTTGTATTTAGTTAAACTTCTCTTTATTTCAACTTTAATTAACCTCGTAACATGTTTAAAAACATTAACATTGATATTAAGTACATGTAAATAATCAATTAATCAGTCTTTTTACAATATTAAATTGGTAGGACTTATTTTCCCTCGTTCATTGCTTTAAGGGTGACGCTGGTGCAAACGAACCATATAAAACAGACACGAATTCTCAACACTGTAGATTTAGATTGTGTAGTATAGCGATCAACATTTTATAAAAATAATACAATTTAAGTACATATTTTGCATTATTCCTGCATTAAAATATATAAATAGATTTACTACTTTAATCCTAAAATCAAAAAGTTTAGGACCTCTGATAATGGGGCTATTGCGTTACAAAAGACGCAATCACCCCATCAGGATGGACGCAATAGCCCCAAAGCAAAAAACATAAGTTAAAATTTAAAATTTCAATTTGACTACAAATCTTAAGGTAATTATATGAAATAATTAAAACAACATGTATCGCAATAAAACAGCAATACTACTTACAGTTAAGAAGCATAGATATTCTCAAAGAACTGAGATTTATGCCGATTTAAATTCACCTGCCGGCGCACAAGAAGAATCCAAACGAAATGACAGATTTAAGTTGGCGGATTATTTACAGAAAATAGGTTTGTCACGCCATCTATTGATCAAATTTTGTAGTTTTAGTGCCAAAGACTTAAAAAAGATGGCGTGAGTAGTTCTAAAATACGCATTTCGTACGGTAATTGAAAAAGACGCCTAAGCCCCATAGACGAAATAGCCCCGGTTGACCTTACATTTAAAAAATCTTAATTTTTTTTATTTAGGTACTTAAAATAAAGATTTTTAATAATAAAACATATGTTTTATGACATTGTGTTTCTATTTTTAAAATCTCAACTAGTTTCGAAAATATAGAGCTTTTTAGTTTCCTGTTAGAAAAAGAGAGCATTATTGCTACTTGACGTCACGATTACGAACTCCATAGAGAGTGCTCTAAACAAAATTTCATTTTAGAAAGAGACATAAAATACAGTCGCAGTAAAACAGCTTATTTAACTTATTTGTTTTTTGACTGATTTATTTTCTATTTTTACAAATGTTATTCTTACGTGGTATATCTTCAATTGTAATTAATAAATATTATTATATATTTTCATTACAGTAAAAATACCCAATTATATTATTACTTATATTAAAATATATTATTATAAATATTGAATTATTTTATTATGCCTTATCGCTTAGGACCGATCTCTGCCAGGCGATCACGATGAAGATAATATGTGAGAAGTATTTAAGCGTGCACGCAAGTTCATGTGAAAAATTCAAGAACAAACATGATTTTTATCAGCATTAAAAGCCATTAGACGTAAACCGAGAGGTTTTTTTTTATTTCGATGACAGTCCTTGACTGCGATACTAACGGTAGCGGGCTAACTTGAAAGGGGTATGACAGTGTACATTCAACCTATACCCCCTAATCGGTTTCTACTCGCCATCATGCCGGAACATATTATTAAATCGCTTGGCGGCACGTCTTTGACAGTTTTCACAGACACCGTATTTAAATTTTATTGCTACCCTACTCGCGATTTCGTCCGCGTGGAAGAGATAAAAGCTACCTTATGTCGCTCTTCATGCCCTCAATTATGTGTTAAATCTCTTGAAGGCACGTGTTTGACGGTAGGGTGGTAACTAGCCACGGCCAAAGCCTCCCACCAGACGAAGGCTAAGCGCGCTCCACCTGAATCAACATCCAAAAGCTCCCCGCGGGTTTTTAAAAATATTATTCCCGCCGAGCGAAGTCGCGGGCGAAACTAGAATTAAAATGTTATGTTGCGTACCTATCTAGTTAATATTCGTGGGCATACATCGACCGATGCAACTTGAATTTAAAAATAACCGGCCAGTAGGGATCCGTGGCTATGTCAATATGAGAAACCAACAGCGAAGCAAAAAGATCATAACAAAACTTTGTGTTACTTGTTCCATAATTCAACACTATAATCTATTGTTTGTTTAAAGGATTCGCCACACCATTAGGTACTTACATCGATGCCATTACACGATATATTGGTCGACTATAACTCCTTATTATTATTTGACTCATTATAATTTTTCCCCCTTTTTTTTATTAATAAAAAATATCAGCCAAGCTGAACTTGACTGATGTTCTCCTCTCTCCTCCAAATAAGCAGAAAAATTAAAATAAGAGAAGAGAATATAATTCAAAGACTTGGCTCTCTGGAAAAAAACATCATAGGCAACTCCAGCAACTGAAGACCCCCAACGACCTGATGAACTGATGTTCATAGAACTATAAGCCCCGCCCATTTCCACTTCAGCTTCGCGACTCGCTGCGCTATGTAGGAAATTTTGGTTCTCCTATGGATTCCCTCATTTCTTTACCATTATATAAATCATAATGTATCCTCGGTGTTTCGCAGCCCAAATCCGCCAGTAGTTTCGGCTGTATGTACGTCATCGGCGGCGCGTCCAAAGTGATCTCTAAACGCTTGGGTCTTGCGCGGAACCATTCGGCGTAGTCAGCGTTGCTTTGCATTGACTGAAAACAAGCAAATATTAAAAACCCTAAACAAAATCAAAAATCTGACAGCTGCGTTAAAAAATGTCAAATAGAAATTGAAACGGATATGCCAGTTATTTTTATTCGATGACAAGATAGTCCTTGACTACGATCTCACCTGATGGTAAGTAATGATGCAGCCTAAGTATGTAGCGGGCTAACTTGGGAGGGGTATGGCAGTGTACATTCAACCTATACCCCTAATCGGTTTCTACTCGCCATCGTGCCGGAACGCTAAATCGCTTGGTGGCACGTCTTGGACAGTTTTCACAGACGCCATATTTAAATTTTATTGCTACCCTACTAGCTTTGACTTGCAACTTCTTCCACGTGAAGAGATAAAGGGTAACTTATGTCGCTCTTCATGTCCTCAACTATACCCACGCAAAAATCATGTTGATCCGTTGCTCCGTTGTAACGTGATTGAAGGACAAACTGATGAAACAACAAACATTCCTGTCTGCGTTAGCGAATATTGAAGATGTAGTTCTATTCTAATAAAAGCCTCAATTCAGTTCAATTTAGAAACCTCTTCTCTCTAAGGCTTTTTCCACACTGCATCCGGTCCGGATCCGAGAATTCTCGATCCGAAGTAGGCATAGTGCTATTTGTATGAAGGGTCGTGCATTAGACCCAAAATTTCGAAATCCGAATTCGGAAAACGAAATCGGATCTAGTGCGCAACTTTTCATACAAATAGTACTAGGTACGGCTACTTCGGGTCGAGAATTCCCGGATTCGGATAGGATTCGGATCGGATGCAGTGCGGAAAGAGCGTAACGGACTGCGGACTGAAAACTGAAAGGTCATCGGTTTGATCCCCACCGTTGTACGGGTCGTATCCTTTACTAGTACAAGCTATGTACTTATCTGGAGGGCAGATGAGAATATTAGCCGAGTTTAGCTTGGTTAGTAGGGTACATTGTGGTACAATGAACCAGGTAAATTTTCAGAGGCTATATTTTTTTTGTGTTTCATCATAGACTGTTCAGTTTTTGCAAAATATTAGGAAATTTATCTGAGATTTTACTAACATTCAAACTTTTATTTACTTGTCTAAAGTTTAGGAGCAAATGCACATTTTAAAAAAAATGGCATTTGGTTCATTGTGTACACCCAGCCGTACGCATTGAACCGGGGTATTTTTCACAATGAACCACCTTAATTTATGAATCTTAATTACTTAATTTATATAAGGATATGCACAAGAAAATAAAGAAAATTTGCGGTTTTCTTAAATATTTTTATTAGGAAACATAATTATTCAAAAATTAAAAAACTAATATTGCAAAGAACATCTGTAAAATTAGATAGTGTTATATAACACGTATTTACTGAGATTATTTATCTTGAGCATCTTAGGATCACTTTTACCTATTTTAAAATTCAATTAGAAAAACTTACGTATCGTTACAGTCTTAGAAATATAAGAAATAATCAAAATGCAGGAATATTTACTATCTTTATAGAGTCTTAAAGATTCATAATTAAAATCTTAACTAGACATCTTTAGTTATTAAGGATCTCTCTTAACTCTACAAAAAAAAAAACTGAACAAAATAGTAATAAAATTCTCTTTAACATAAAAATTAACAAAATCATCAACAAAGTCTTCTATTTGTCTTATTCTTAGAAACAAAAAAATATTTAAATAATTTTGTGATTGTTGCCCGACTTCTTCAGCGCAAATTTTTAGTTGGTGCAACACGCACAGGAAAAATGTAGAAAGAACTACGATTCTTGGTCCCATTTATTTGGGGTGGTGGTAAAATCATTTTTATGTCAGCAAGTTTAACTTCTGCCAAATCAGGTTCTAACGGCATAGAAAACTTCATCCTTTCTTTGTTTTTTACTCTCATATACGAAACCCCATAACAGTTAGAGCTGCACACTTCAATTACTTTGGCAACATAAAACACTTTATTTTTCTTCAAATCAAATATAACTAGAACGTAATCACCCTCTACAGGCTTCCGGGGTAGATTCTGGAAATTACCACTAATGATATCGAGGTCTTCAGATCCGGAGTCATTCATCTCACTAAGATCAGTTTGACTCATGAGTGAAACCTCTTCCGTTTCCTCTTCTGAACTTGTTTTCTTTTTCTTCGGAACTTTAATTTCTACATTTTTTTCTTTAAGAACACTTCGTTTTACTCCTTGGAATTTAGTTTTGTCTTGTTTATTTTGTCTGTCCATCATGATTTCATTTTTCTCTGGTGTATCTGTTGCTATTCTGTTTTTTCCTGCTTTTCTTCTTTTGCTGGTATTAGTTCGTGGTCCAGCTTTTAATGGTGGCAAAAACTGCTTAGGTGAGATGAATTCACTATTAGAAATTTTCGATATTTTAGGTGTAATTGGTAATTTTGTGGTAGAATTCGCTTTTTCAAAGCTCACCTTTTCAGGTGTTATGGATCTTCGAGGATTCGGTGTTGGGGCGTGTTCGGAAATTAACGTGGGAGATTCACAATAAGTAGCGTCTGAATCATCTGCAGGTGTTGTTGCATCCACTTTCTGTTCTACAAGTTGTTGAGGTCTGTCAGTCACTTCTGATGGTAAAAAGTCTATATCTGTGAAAATGTCGCGGTTATAAGGGAATATTCCACATTTCTTAAAGGCCGCAGCTATGTTGACTGGTGTCATAGCCCTGGCATATGCAGCACCCACACACTCAGCCACATTATAAATGGTCATTGATTGGCCTGGGTTTTGTAACATCCACGAATCAACAGCATTATTGTAAAATACTTTAAAAGGAGCATTTAGGCCTACATCCAGAGGCTGCAGTTTTGCAGTGGTATGTGGGTGTAATGTTAAAATTGTAACGCCTGATGCTTTGGCGAGATCCAATGCTTCGATAGACAAATGGGATTCATGATTGTCAAGAATCAAAAGTGCTGGATTCTCAGGGCTTGCACTCGTTTGGCTGATAAAATGTTTCATAACTTCTACGAACAACTCAGAGGTCATCCAACCAGACTTGTTGGCGAGTCCGAGTGTTCCAGGTGGGGCACCACGCAACATTAGGTCTTTGAAATTCTTACGTGGAAAAACTAATACAGGAGCCAGGGCTTGACCGGATGCACAAACAATGGCACAGGTTGTGACTAAAGTTCCTTTTTCCCCACTCGTAACTTTAGAAATATTTTGTTTTCCTTTTGGTGCTACTATTTTTGATGGCCTTTGAACAGTGGTCGTTGCCTCTTTCATCTAAATTATATATCCGGCAACCTGTTCCGAAAGAGGGATGTCGTTCGATAGCAGTTTTTAAATTGTCGAAAAAAGTTTTCACTGTTTCAGGATTGAAAGCAGTTGCACGAGCTAGACTACAACACTCTGGTTTTTTTACGGAAATGTCTGGATGTCGCTTTTTGAACGACCGAAACCATTCTTTGCCTGCCATTTCTCGTTCTTTCCAATTATCTGGAATAGTAATTTGGTTGATCATTGCCATTTGATAAGCCACTTTTCGGCAGTCTTTGATAGTTAACCCATAAAACCTCAAGGCACAATCAACTATATAATTTTTTAATTCTTGTTCTTGTTCCCGTGTGAATATTAAATGATTTTCATAGTTGGGCGTTAGTCTTTCTTTGGCGAGATTATCGGTTGTAACTTTCAAGTTTTTGGCAACATATCGGCGCAATGTTGGGTAGGCGATACCACATTCTTCAGCCGTTTTCCGAATGCTCAAACCTCTGCGATGTAATTTTAATGCTTTCAGCATATCTTCAGCTGAATGATTGCCTTTTTTTTCTAACAGCAACTTTTTCTCGAGGCATTCTGAAAACATCTTAAATTTAATATCTATTTACCCAATTATGAAACGTGCGTTTAAGCTATTAAATATCACATGCTTCAACGGTGAAGGGAAGCATCGTGAGGAAACATGCACACCGAAGTCCTATAGAACCTGAAATCCGCCAATTTGAATTGTACCATCATGGTGGACTATGGCCTATAATCCATCTCTGAGAAGGGACCTACGGTCAATAGTGAGCCGCTGATGGGTTGCTGATAATGATGAACTATGAAACTTAGTGTATATAAAGCATGGCTATAATGTACACTGTTAAGAGATTTATTCCTCTTAAAAGGGTCATTATTAAAAAATAAAAAAGGTACATTACATCGACTAACAGCCGACAGAAGTGTGTACAGAATGAACCAGCTCATTGTAGACCACCAGACCACCTTGGAGTGGTTCAATCTGAGACATACCACGTTTTTTCAAATAACCTAAAATTTTTACCGGTCAGAGTTTAGCCTTGGATAATGATTATACGCACATTAAAAACTAAATGAAGGTTTAATAACATGCAATGACTACAGAAACGATATTTGCTATAGCCTAAATATTAAAAATCAAAGAAAAAATTTAAAGAAACTTACTTTTTAAGTATGTTTTCGCATTAATCGTTCTCACACGGCCATCGCACAAGGGATCGCTCTGCAAACTAGTGTGCGGGAGGGGGTTCAAGTCGCGTCTTGTTTACTAGTATTGGCACAATGTGGCAACGTCGCATTTTTTTGTTAAGTCAATGGATCATTGTAGCTGGCTGGTTCATTGTAGAACTACGGACCCTATTCTTAAAAAAATGTCCTTACCTACCCATGAAAGAAGATAGATACTTACTTCAATAGCATGTATGTACATAGCGTCTAACACCTTAGCGTCTTTATAGGAGCACACATCCACAATCAGGGTGCGATCCCTCTCGTAGCAGTTGATAATGTGCAAGAAGAACAGTGTATCGGTCTGGTACCGCTTGACCTCTTTACCGGTAACACGGCTTATAAGAACCACGTGGGTCTGGAATTTTATTTATTTATTATTGGTAATCAACAGCGTTTACAACACAATTTTACAAGATTATTTTAGTTCTTAAATTGTTCTTAAATAAAGCCAAAAATGATTACATTATTTGAATTAAAAAATATAAAGTTTAACAGAGAATTCATAATACAGTATGATAAATGATTATTAAATTAGTATTTAAATTTAAGAATAAGTCTAATAAAAAACATTTGACGGCGCGTCTATATCAAGAGTTGCAGCTGTCTGGCTCTCTAGCGGAGTAGACAGTACCGAGGAAGCCATCTTATAAATAATCTCTTGGCAAACCAGCGCACCACGACTGCGACTAAGCCAGGCAATACACGTCAGGTTTTTTCATCCGATTGTCTGATCCGGTAGCCTGATCAGGCTACCGGAAGGCGTTGAAGCCATTACTTTGTATGAACAGTCAATACACGTCCGATCCGGTGGCCGGATCGGACGTCCGAGTCGGAAACGGGCGCGAGGCGTTTCCGATTTTACTGTCGGTCCGATTGTCTGAAGGCGCGGTCTACATACTTCTAGTATGAGACAAAATAGACATCCGGTTACTCCTTCCGATTTTGCCAGTCAGGGTTCCCAACTTAGGGCTTTTAGCCCTAAATTTAGGGCGGAATTTTGCTTATTGGGATTTTTAGGGCCCAAAAAATCTAGCGCTGACACTGTGTGGACGCATCGTTGTGGTTCGAATAATGGGCGAAAATTTTGAAAAAAAAATAATAATAAAATGAAATAATTCATAATAATAAAATTATTATTATTATGAATTATTTTGGATGTTTTAAATAGAAATGACTCTCAGTAAGTCTTGTCAAATTGATTGGATGAATCCAATAGCGACGTTTTTTCTTCTTTCTCTTTCCTCTCTTTAAAATTTCTGTGGTGGTGTCGTGTGGTGCGGGTTGTTACGTTCCCTCAAATATGGTTGAGCGAAGCAATGGCTGGATCCTGCGTCATGCTCGTGAACGGGTGCCACCAACGGGAATGGGTCTGCTTTTGCCTGCCTGTCTTAACATGCATTGGATTGTTTAGCATTTTTGAAACTTCATTGTGGAAACACTGTATACATAGCATAGTTTTGTTACCTATTGTAAAAAAAAATTTTTTTGAAAAGAGCGACCGCCGAGTTTATTGCTGGCTCTTCTCGGCAGGACCGGCATTCCGAACCAGTGGTAGATTCATTGACGATTCAAAAGTACTTGTAAAAGTTTATTTGAATAAAAAATATTTCTATTTCTATTAACTCGTCATCCATCTTCTTTACTTCTGCTTTGCTCCAAACGCAAGCACTCGGGATGATAGCTCGGGAACGACTGAGTTCAGAAAAAGCCTGACGGAAAAATCGGATGTGTATCGAGTAAATACGATCCGGTAGCCTGATCAGACAATCGGAAACAAAATCGGACGTCTATTGCCAGGCTTATACATAAGGGTTGATTTAGGTATTTTTTTTAGGTGACTTTTAGGCAACTTTTAGGTGACTTTTAGGTGACTTGGTGAAAACGGGCATCAGGTTTGCACTTAGCGATCCATAACGTTCTCAAAGATTTGTGCCAATCCATACTTAAAGCCAGCGTGGTGGACTAATTTTTCCCTTTAGAGACGTGAGCCCTCTACAAGGTGTTTGTTAATGTGTATAACTTACCAGCAACCACCCATGCACTTTGACCCTATAAACACAATGGCGGTGGTAAAAAGTAAAAATTAATTATCAAAAACTTTCATACAAAAATAATTAATTAATTAAGAAAAAAACATTTTGGAAACCCTAACTAGACATAATAACAACACGCCACATAAATCCCTTTCAATTCCTGATTCCCTAGTACAAAAAAGTTCGATGTTTAGAAAAAGTCGTAAATTCTTACCGAGTGCCGCGCACTTGATGTCACGTGATGTCTTTTCGGAATAGGTAGGTAAGCGCGAAATCACTGACGACCTTTGCTGACGACTGACAAGTCGACCACTTTGCCTCGTTACTACGTACACTACGTCAGTAGTGGTGATGACCGGATAACGAGGTCTAGGTTCGATTCCCGGGTCGGTTCAAAATTACACACGCCTTGCCTTATTGGGTTTCTGACAACAAATTATCAGTAAGTATCGGCCTGGAGTTAAATTACAAAGTTGGCGTTGTGTCACTCCCGTTCCTCGGAGAACATGTTATCAATGATAAATTTTAAGATTAATTAAAGCCCACCAACCGCAGCTGCAGCAGCTTGGAGGTATGGATGTACTTGGATTGGAGGGTCTAATTAGGTTCATCTCTAAATAACTTGCGAGTGGCACAGGTCTCCCTTCCAGATTGATTTAGTTTAGACTCAAGAAGCTCAAACAGAGCCGCCCCTAGTTTCCTAACTCTAGGCCGGTACTGGGGGTTTCTTGGCAGAAACTCAACTCTAAAAATGTTATGACCGACTACGCAGGATTCGAACTCAGACCGCAGCAGATTTGCAACCGAACATGTAAACCACACACTCCTCACAACACTCACAAACTGACACACATGATTATGTCATAAATACTCCATTCCACAGTTCACTTAACAGAGACGCAATCGATAGTTGATTATACCGCAACCGTTCACGTGCAACTGCGTTGTAAATTGTAATTCCAAAAAATTAAAGCCGCAAGACGAGTGTTGCCAGTCATGATTTTAATTTTACCCGTTTTTCTTAAAAAAAATCCCTTTTTTTTATTCAATGACAAGATAGCCCTTGACTGCGATCTCACCTGATGGTAAGTGACGATGCAGTCTAAGATGGTAGCGGGCTAACTTGGAAGGGGTTTAGCAGTGTAAATTCAACCCATACCCCTAATCGGTTTCTACACGCCATCGTGCCGGAACGCTAAATCGCTTGGCGGCACGTCTTTGACAGTAGGGTGGTAACTAGCCACGGCCAAAGCTTCCCACCAGACCAGACCAGAGACAATTTAGAAATTATAAATTCCTAAATTGCCCCCGCCGGGAATCGAACCCGAGACCTCCCAGTTATAAGACCACAACGGTCACCACTGCGCCAGGGAGGTCATCGAATCCCTAGTCCTAAAACAATATTTTGACTTTCTTTTGGCAAATAACTTGTAAAATGAAAAACTGAATACTTTTTTAGGTAGCAATTTAAAAATTACTTATTAACAAAAGTGTTACATTTGAAAAGCCACATTTTCATCTCAGGAACGTACCTAACATTTGGTATTTACTGTTAGATTCCAAAATTATTAAATGCACTCGCAATTATCACCAATTCCTTTAAAAATAGTTAAGCAAAAATCTTGCATAATACAAGTATTTTGTGTTGTTTTTCCCGAGGTAAAGGCAAAATTTCTAAAGACAAACACTATCAAAAAATATTATTTTCTAAGTCTCCTTATTTTCATGGTGCCCTAGTATTCCACGTAATTTTACGATACACCAATATTACTTTGACGCGCCGTGCAAGTAAAGGCGAGGCTACAAACAAGACTTGCGGTTGCGTTTACGCAACGAAAAATTTCATCGCATAAGACATCGTACGAGAAAACTCTGTCCATTAGTTTAGTTTCTAATGAGACATGGAC
Source organism: Hipparchia semele (assembly GCA_933228805.2). NCBI lineage: Eukaryota > Metazoa > Arthropoda > Insecta > Lepidoptera > Nymphalidae > Hipparchia > Hipparchia semele. The sequence goes on along the minus strand of OW121717.1, from coordinate 2,993,072 downwards.
CACACTAAGTACTTTAGTAGAAATTTATCTTTGTATTCTTCCATTGGTTTCTCCCAAAGGACAGGACGTTCCTGAATCAAAAAAATCAGATAATCGTTATCGTAATTAATCATCTTGACATGCACACGCTGGGAAGTGTGGATACCGATAGAATAGTACAGATTTTTACGGTGCACAGCGGACATTTCCACGGTGCGTTGTGCGACGTCTATGATTTTTACAATACTGCGACTTCGCACCCCAATGTGTGCTCGGCCTTACCGGCGGGCGCCGCCGCCAAAGAACGCCGCCAAAGAGACACCGCCCGCCGCTAGCTATTTCGAGCAGCGGTGAAAATCACCGGTGATTTGCCATTCTCCGGAGATTCACCGGAGATCTCCGGTGAATTCGAATACAGATTTAGCATCAATTAAAATGTTTTTAACTGTTAATGTTCTAGTACAATGCAATGGAATTTTAAGCGCATCGATACTGTGTGAACTCAAAATGATATTAGATGTATTGTAAAGGTTTTAAATAAAAAAAATATTAAGAAAAAAATATTTTACTTTATTATGATAATTATTATTTAAGGAGGTAGGAAATAATGATAAAGTAATTGTATTTGAATAAATGTTATTAAATAATTAACAATGTTGATCAACAAACTTCTTTTTATTTAAATAATAAAATTACTTGAGTTATGATTCAATAATAATCGGTTAAACACCGATTACTTTCACCGGAGACTCACCGGTGATTCTCCGGTGAAAAATCACTTCTCCGGTGCAAATCACTACGCCGAATACCGCTCGCTTTCAACTTCAATGCTAGTAGGTACTATGTTTGCACTGTACTACAAGCGATAATAATAATTATTGTATCGTTTTGCAATTGATTTATTATTAAAAATTTCACACACATTGTTCATTCACATACAGTCATTGTTAATCAAAACCACAACGCGAGATATTAATTACCTGCAAATAAAGAGGCGGCAGTCACTTTATGGATTACGTAGGTACGGACTTTAACTTATGGAGTCCGAAAGTAGTCGGGAATATTCTTGCAAAAATACGAGATTTCTAATCGGTTTTCACTCTACTGAACAAAACTACAGGTTACAGGTTTAATTACATGCCGATTAATGGTTAGGTATCGCATCTGGAATATTTTATCGCAACGTTATAGCATAGCAAGTAGTACGGTGTAGGCCTACAAACATTCATTCATAGTTTTATCGTTGGCAGTTCATTGCCATTGAATCAGCTGTTTTAAAGGGCTGCCACCGATACATTTATGGTGAATTTTTGAAGTCCTCATAACTTGGCCAGGATATGAGCTACACGTCTCATGATATTTTTTCATGTATCTATACACCGACCCCAACTTATAGGTTTCGGTAGGATAGGGACATTAACTAACACCTTGTATATAATAGCGCACTGAAGATAGGTTGAGATGAATGAATGTACATTAATTTATTAGAATAAGAAATGGATAGAGTCTATGAAAATCCTCAGTACTCCAACTTGATTACCTATTTCTAGCATCCCATAGTAGAGATTGTGTTACCTTGTGTGTTGGATACCACTTGAGGCTCGAAGCTAGTGGTTGGTTGCTCAGCTGGTTGTAGACCATTTTATACAGCGAAATTGATAAAGGTTGTTCCATTATCACGAAGTAATTCTCGGTTATACCTGGCAAATAACATTATGGTATTAGTAAGGGCTCGGACACATTACTACGGTGCGGCAAAATAACCGTAACGCATTGTCCAAAGTTTCGGTGTAATGTTCTCTTTGTTATCTTTTAACTCACCAATTATTATCATGTCCCAGACCACGGAGTTTCTTTAACTAATAAATCCCAATCAATATTTTTTTTGCTTAAAAGAAGAATATTACCTATGACCATAAGTAATATTTCCCCTTTATAATTAACCTTAAAATTACCGAATGTATGCATGTATGCCGGATGCATCCTCCACCTTGTTTTCATGCTACCGACAATGTGTGCTTCCTTGAACATGTCTCCTGGAAAAGCATATAGGTAGTCAAATTCTGTACAACAGGAAAGCAATCTTTTCGTTCAGGGTTCAAAGCGTTGAACCCTGGCCTCTTAGTGCGAATTAGTAAGGTAATGTTTAGATTTTCTTGACAAGAAATTCTTAGAAGCAACCCGAAGATGGGGAGTTAGTGATGCCAGTATTCGGAGAGCATATTGTTAGCAAGCCAAATTAGGTTATCATCTCCATTGTGTTTGGCTGCCAGCCACAGGCTGCCGTGGTCAAAATTCATTTTAACTGTTCCGGCAATTTTCTTATAAATGTAATTTTGTTTTAGAATCCCGACTACTTACGGAGGTCACCTAAGTCAATATTTTTTACCTTTTTCTGTAAAGGGAAATTTTACAACAACGTGCCGTAAACTGCCTTTGACAACCGACATACCAACGTTGTACACATCACCTGAAAATAAATTAAATAAGTTTTTTGATAGATAATACTTAGTTACTATTCAATTGTTGGCTTACTACAGAGTACTCTCTAAAGGTTCATTAAGTAAGTTTTCACGAGCTAACCACTGATCTGATCTTATCACACAGCAACAGATGTCTCGCACATGGCTTATATCCTGCAGTCGACAAGGATATAGGCTAATTTTTAACCCGGGAAATTGAAAAGTTTGACCAAGGGATTTTCAAAAACCTTATCAAAGCAAAGCCCAGAGCGTTAGCCAATTTGATGTTTACCGTTTGGCATCACGTGCGGGTGAGAGGTGTGGTTTACAAGTGCAACACACTCCATTAGGTCCTTCCTTTCCAACGTTTCCAATGTTACTGTGTCTATTCTGAAACAGGTGTTTTAGTATGTTAGATAAATCCCTTGGAGTTGGAGGGCGGAATCCTCAAAAAAAAATCACTTACGATACCTCTTAATAATAATGTATAAATAATAGTTTGGTATCTATATAATCGGTTAACGAGATTAATGAGTAATTGTGTAGTATATTACTTATGAATATAACTATCCTACCGATGAATGATTGGCCCCTCTGTGAAAGCATACATTTGGTCTCCAAACGGGTAGAGCGAGATCATGGCATTGTCAGATATGGAGTCGCCTGGCTTGAAAAATGCCGCAACTCTGCAAAAAATAGAAAATCGTATTATTCGTTACAATAACAGTTAGTATTGGTTACATTATTATTTGTATCCTAATTATACCTAAATGCGAAAGTGTGTTTGTTTGGTTCGGTTTTGGTTTTTCCTTCAATCACTCTGCAACGGAGCAACAGATCAACGTATTTTTGCATGGGTATAGTTGAGGACGTGGAAAGATATAAGTTACCCTTTATCCCGGGTTCCCGCGAGATTTTTCAAAACCTAACTCAACGCTGACAAAGTCGCGAACCAAAAGCTACTTTAATGAATAAATTAGAACAGAAAATCTACATAGGTATCGCAACGCACGGTTATATCCTATGCATGTGGGAGAGGCTTTACAAATCCAAGCAAACCTGTCGAATATGGTGTGGCAGGGGTCTGGCACAGCCCGCGTGCCGAACTCTGTGACAACGATGCGCTGTGCGGCTCGGTTGCGTTTGTACGTGTTAGACCGCAGGAAACGACACTGGTATGTGACGCGACCCTCTTGTATGCTGAACCTGAAATAGATATATAGTTAGACTATGATTACCTGAAACAGATATACTAGTATTGGTAAATCCCACACAAGGTAGATTAATGACATTAGATGCAAGGAGCTTCTGGATATAAGCGAAACGATGAAGTTTTGCTTTCCGAACGGGTGGTATAAACTTAACTTTTCATTAACATTTTAATTTACATGGCAACAAGAAAGAGCACCAAGTGATTAGGAATGGATCCCGAGCACACGTTTCTGGCATTTCGGAGTTATGTTTGTAAGTTATGAAATAAGTATCACATGTTTCAAAGGCGAAGAGAAACATAGCGAGTAAATCTGCACGCCTGAGAATCACACTATCACATCACATCACACTAATATTATAAAGCCGAAAGTTTGTATGTGTATGTGTATGTGTGTGTGTGTGTGTGTGTGTGTGTGTGTGTGTGTGTGTGTGTGTGTGTGTGTGTGTGTGTGTGTGTATGTTTGTTACTGAAATTTGGAATGGAGATAGCTCATACCCTGGATTAAAACATAGGCTACATCTTATCCCGGGAAATCAAAGAGTTCCCGCGGGAATCTTAATCCACGCGAACGAAGTCGCGGGCATCATCTAGTTCTTCATAATATTCTCAAATGTATTTGAAGTCTGGAAAGTAAGCGTGGTTGACTGTGGCCTATAAGTTATAGCTCACAGTCAAATACGGTCTCCTTTCACAGAAGGGGGCTATAACCCTTCTGTGAAAGGATACCGTTGCTCAGTATGGAGCCGTTAAAGAGTCGCTGATGATGATCATGAAGATGAACCAACCTATGTAAAAGAGCGGCACTGTCGAATAGATGTTTGAATCTCATGGAACCAACGTTGAGCGACCCGGGCCCGTTGCGGAGGAGCGTGCCGTTCAGCCAAGGCGGTATTTTGCCTGAAAACATTACATTTACATACAGACAATGTAAAATATTTATGTATATACTAGTTGATGTCCGCGGCTTCGCTCGCGTAATTTTCCAGGATAAAAAGTAGCGCCTGCTAAAAATCACGTGGATCCGTTGCTTTTTTGCGGCGATCCGTTGCTTTATTGATAGACAAACCAACGAACCAACAAAGAAACACACTTTCGCATATTAGTAAGGAAAGATAGTAAGGATGTAGGTACCTATGCATTTATGAATGCGTGTATTTTTTATTCACTTTATTGCACAAAAATAGTACCTACTACAGAAGTCGGACTTAAGACGAGGTTCTGGACGAATTTTAGGTATTTGAGGGGGTGCGGCAGAGGAAAGCGCGCGGTATTAGTCCCGCCAACCGCGGGGGGCCCCCGGACGAATTTAGGGCGAGCGCGAAATATTAGCTTTGATAGCGACAAGGTGGCGGCAAGAAATGACTCAGTCCGGCTGACAAAACTATATTAGGTCTGTACTGTAACTTATTTTCGTCAATCATATTGTAACGTATATGGCTCGGTTGGTATGGCTACAGTTTATTTTCAGAGACAGAGTACAGGTTCGATTCCTAGCCAGTAATGTAACATTGTTCTTTTAATTTCCTTATTCATTTTTAGCTTTTTTTTTACCATAGTATGTATTTCAATATTACTTACATTTTCTTAAGTACATAATTTGAATAAATAGTGTTTTAAGTTAGGTGTTGTATTTTTAATTTATTACCTAATTTTTTAATCTATATTCTATATATTGATATATTGATAAATTACTAGTTGATGCCCGTGGCTTCGTTCGCGTGGATTAGTTTTTAAAATGAATCCCTATTTCCCTTGTCGAAACATCACGCTTGAACGGCTGGACCGATTTTGATGGGACTTTCACTGGCAGATAGCTGATGGTAGGAGTAATATAGGCTACTTTTTTAACCGATTTTCAAAAAAGGTCTCGGGAAGTCTCGGGTTCGATTCCCGGCGGGGGCAATTTAGGAATTTATAATTTCTAAATTGTCTCTGGTCTGGTCTGGTGGGAGGCTTTGGCCGTGGCTAATTACCACCCTACCGTCAAAGACGTGCCTCCAAGCGATATAGCGTTCCGGCACGATGGCGTGTAGAAACCGACTAGGGTTATGGGTTGAATTTACACTGCTATACCCCTTCCAAGTTAGCCCGCTACCATCTTAGACTGCATCGTCACTTACCATCAGGTGAGATCGCAGTCAAGGGCTATCTTGTTATCGAATAAAAAATAAATAAAATGTTCTAATAAATATTTTTCTTAAGTACATGTTGTATTTTTTCGCTATTTAGGTGAAAAGTTGTAAGTATCACACGATAGCAAAGTTTTTGCTTCTTGTGCCTTTGAATCCCTCACTACTCTTATGATTCTAACTTAGAATCCTTCTCTCGCTCGGGATTCAAACTAGGCACTCGCAACAAAAAAACTTTGCTATCTTGTTGAACAAATAACTATTTCGGGCAAACTATCAATTTTAGAGAAAATTTTTATTTCGTCCCATAGTGCCGCCGCCGCACTATGGGACGAAATAATATAAACCGTCTCATAAATGGTTGGGACGAATGTTATTATTCCAAAGATTTTTCCATGGATTAATATCCTCAGATAATAGGACCTTTATGAATAATGTTGAAAAATAAAAATATTTTAGTTCTAGGTATATAAAATTACTAGTAGGGCGCGTGGGTGCGCGGCTCGCTAAAGCGAACCGCGTGTTTTCTGTTCCCCAAGTAGATCTTCGGATCTTGATCATCTTTTTCCAAAACCACTATTTCATCTTGTACATTCTCTAAGATAGACATCGACGAAATTTGTATGGCCAACATCTTGAATCCGCCATTTTGGTAGTTTTTTTCAGCTCATTGCCAATTGGATAAGGTTTCGAGTGATTTTTGTTTGGGCACCCTCAACCTATCTTCAATACCCTGACCGTGCTCCTCACCCGTCTGCGAAATCCTCAATCATCAACTCCCTCCATATTTTTCATACAAATGAATTTTTATCTTCTATGCGAAACCATCAGTTTGGAAAAGAAACCTTATCTTAGACTTGCATATATTTTGTATCAAAAAAATAAATTCCGCCATTTTGAATTTTTTTCTATTCATTAAGTAGACTTTCGAGTACTGATCATCTTTTTCTAAAAAAAACACTCTTCCACTTTTTATACTCTCCAAGATAGGCACCGACGAAATTTATATGACCGCCATCTTGAATCCGCCATTTTGGATTTTTTTCAGCTCCTTGCCAATTGGATGAGGTTTCGAGTGACTTTTGTTCGAGAACCCTCCACCTATCTTCGAAACCCTGGCCGTGCTCCTCACCCGTCTCAGAAATCCTCAACCATCAGCTCTCTCCGTATTTTTTCTCCAAATGAATTTTTGTCCTCTCTACGAAACCATCAGAAATTTTGAAAAAGAGCCACATAAAGTCTTGCATATATTTTGTACGGAAAAAATAAATTCCGCCATCTTGAATTTTTTTTCTATTCATTAAGTAGACTTTCGAGTACTGATCATCTTTTTCTAAAAAACCACTCTTCCACTTTTTATACTCTCCAAGATAGGCACCGACGAAATTTATATGACCGCCATCTTGAATCCGCCATTTTGGAGATTTTTTCAGCTCCTTGCCAATTGGATGAGGTTTCGAGTGACTTTTGTTCGAGAACCCTCCACCTATCTTCGAAACCCTGGCCGTGCTCCTCACCTGTCTCAGAAATCCTCAACCATCAGCTCTCTCCGTATTTTTTCTCCAAATGAATTTTTGTCCTCTCTACGAAACCATCAGAAATTTTGAAAAAGAGCCACATAAAGTCTTGCATATATTTTGTATGGAAAAAATAAATTCCGCCATCTTGAATTTTTTTTCTATTCATCAAATAGACCTTTGGGTCTTGATCATCTTTTTCCAAGCAACCACTCTTCCACCATTTATAGTCTCCAAGATAGACACCGACGAAGTTTGTATGGTCGCCATCTTGAATCCGCCATTTTGGAGTTTTTTTTCGGCTCTTTGCCAATTGGATGAGGTTTCGAGTGACATTTGGTTGAACACCCCCCCACCTATCTTCGATACCCTGGCCGGTGCTCCTCAACCGTCTCCGAAATCCTCAATCATCAGCTCTCTCCATATTTTTCCTCCGAATGAATTTTTGTCCTCTACACGAAACCATGGGTGAAAAAAATTTTTTATTATGTAAATAAGATCATTCTTATTATTTAATCAATCAGCACGAGTCAGCACGAGTAGCTATATATACAGGGCGTCCCACGGCTATGCCACATGGAGGGGAAGTACCTTAAATATTGTAGATGGAACATTTTACTGAAAGAAGACTTCATTTTAATTTAAAAAACAATTTAAACTGCATTCATAGATTTTAAATAATTGCCTGGTTGAACCGGGACTCGAACCCGCTACACGAGAAAAAAAATTAACCTGTATCTTTATCATAGAATAGAATAGAATAGAATAGAAATATTTTTTATTTAAGGTACTTCCCCTCCATGTGGCATAGCCGTGGGACACCCTGTATAGTAACTAGTAGGGCGCGTGGATGCGCGGCTCGCTAAAGCGAACCGCGGTTTTTCTGTCCACCAAGTAGACCTTCGGGTCTCGATCATCTTTTTCCAAGAAACCACTCTTCCATCTATTATAGTCTCCGAAATAGACACCGACGAAATTTGTACGGCCGCCATCTTGAATCCGCCATTTTGGTGTTTTTTTTTTCAGCTCACTGCTAATTGGATGAGGTTTCGAGTGACTTTTGTTTGAGCAGCCCCCACCTATCTTTATTATCCTGACCGTGCTCCTCACCCGTCTCCGAAATCTTCAATCATCAGCTCCCTCCATATTTTTCATCCAAATGAATTTTTGTCCTCTATACGAAACCATCAGCGGAAAGGAACGCATCAAAGTTTGCATACATTTTATATGAAAAAAAAAATCTGCCATCTTGAATTTTTTTCTATTCATCACGTAGACCATCGGGTCTTGATCATCTTTTTCGAAGAAACCACTCTTCCATCTTTCATAGTCTCCGAGATAGACACCGACGAAATTTGTATGGCCGCCATCTTGAATCCGCAATTTTGGATTTTTTTTTGGCTCTCTGCCAATTGGATGAGGTTTCGAGTGACTTTTGTTTGAATACCCTCCACTTAGCTTCGATAGCCTGGCCGTGCTTTTCACCCGTCTCCGAAATCCTCAACCATCAGCTCTCTCCATATTTTTCCTCCAAATGATTTTTTGTCCTCTATACGAAACCGTCAGAAATTTTGAAAAGGAACCGTATAAAGTCTTGCATATATTTTGTATGGAAAAAATTTAAATCCGCCATCTTGAATTTTTTTTTTATTCATCAAGTAGACCTTAGGGTCCTGATCACCTTTTTCCAAGAAATCACTCTTCCATCTTTTATAGTCTCCGAGATAGACACCGACGAAATTTGTATGGCCGCCATCTTGAATCCGCCATTTTGGAGATTTTTTTCAGCTCCCTGCCAATTGGATGAGGTTTCGAGTGACTTTTGTTTGAACACTCCCCACCTATCTTCGATACCCTGGCCGTGCTCCTCACCCGTCTCCGAAAACCTCAACCATCAGCTCTCTCCATATTTTTCCTCCAAATAAATTTTTGTCCTCTATACGAAACCATCAGAAATTTTGAAAAGGCGCCGCATAAAGTCTTGCATATATTTTGTATGGAAAAAATTAATTCCGCCATCTTGAATTTTTTTCTATTCATCAAGTAGACCTTTGAGTCCTGATCATCCTTTGCCAAGAAACCACTCTTCCATCTTTTATAGTTTTCGAGATAGACACCGACGAAGTTTGTATGGCCGCCATCTTGAATCCGCCATTTTGGGTTTTTTTTTCGGCTCTCTGCCAATTGGATGAGGTTTTGAGTGACATTTGGTTGAACACCCCCCGCCTATCTTCGATACCCTGGCCGGTGCTCCTCAGCCGTCTCCGAAATCCTCAATCATCAGCTCTCTCCATATTTTTCCTCCGAATGAATTTTTGTCCTCTATACGAAACCATGCGTGAAAAAATTTTTTTCCATACAAAATTTTACAGGAGAGGTGATCAATGAGTCAGTGACTGAGTGAGTGAATCAGTGAATCAGCACGAGTAGCTATATATATATTAACTAGTAGAGCGCGTGGGTGCGTGGCCCGCTGCAGTGGACCGCGGTTTTTCTGCTCTTAGACTTTCAGGGCTTGATCATTTTCTACTAAAAAACCACTCTTCGATTTTTTATTCTTTGTCAAATAGGCACCGACGAAATTTATATGGCCGCCATCTTGATTCCGCTATTTTGGTTTTTTTTTAGCTCCCTGCCAATTGGATGAGGTTTCGCGTGATTTTTGTTTGAGCAACCTCCACCTATCTTCAATACCCTGGCCGTTCTCCTCACCCGTCTTCGAAATCCTGAATCATCAGCTTCTTCCATATTTTTTCTAAGAATGAATTTTTGTCCTATTTGAAATCATCGGTAATTCTGAAAAAGAATCCTAACAGTCTTGCATATATTTTGTATATGAAAAAAATTAATTTCGCCATCTTGAATTTTTTTCTATTCATCAAGTAGACTTTCAAGTACTGATCATCTTTTTCCAAGAAACCACTCTTCCATCTTTTATAGTCTCCGAGATAGGCACCGACGAAATTTGTATGGCCGCCATCTTGAATTTGCCATTTTGGAGTTTTTGTTCGGCTCTCTGCCAATTGGATGAGGTTTCGAGTGACATTTGGTTGAACACCCCCTACCTATCTTCGATACCCTGGCCGGTGCTCCTCAACCGTCTCCGAAATCCTCAATCATCAGCTCTCTCCATATTTTTCCTCCGAATGAATTTTTGTCCTCTACACGAAACCATGGGTGAAAAAAATTTTTTATTATGTAAATAAGATCATTCTTATTATTTAACTAGTACTTATTTTTAATGAAATAACTAAAATGACAATAATTATTTATTAATAATGAAATAATTTTAAGTATTATAATTCAATTTTTAGTACTTATGGAAAATTAAATAATTTGATTTTTGACATGCTCTCACGAAATCACACTAATATTATAAAGCCGAAAGTTTGTATGTGTATGTGTGTGTGTGTGTGTGTGTGTGTATGTTTGTTACTCCTTCACACCACAACAAATGAACCGATTTGGCTGAAATTTGGAATGGAGATAGCTCATACCCAGGATTAAAACATAGGCTACATTTTATCTCGGAAAATTACAAAGTGCCCATGGGAATTGAAAAACCTTGATCCACGCGGACGAAGTCGCGGGCATCGTCTAGTAAATATTATCTTTAAAATACTGGTGTTTCATTTTTCTAGTAGCTTATACATTCAATAATACGTGTACAAATTTTCAAATCAAAATGTCAAGAAACAAAAAAGTTATTGATTTTCGAGACGGTTTATATGATTTCGTCCCATAGTGCGCCGTCGCCGCACCGCTGCCCGCAAGATTCGGAGCAAAGGCTTTACTCACTCTTGCAATGTTGATGGTTCCTCAGAACTGAGCTTCAAACGTTTTTTCCGACTGAAAATTAAATATAACTTATTATAATTAATTTTGAAAAAAAAAAAATACTATTGTTCTAAAAAAATGCGCTTAGAAAATGCAAAACAAACACGGTAGAAGAACCGAACCCGTAACTTCTAGCTATCAACTCTCTCCTACACTGACTAAGCCCAACGTCTAATACTATAAACGACGAAAATAAGGTCTAGTATAGCTATACCTAACTACCTAACTATAGATATACCTAACAAGCTAACTACAGTTTGATAAGCCGAACTGTACGACGAACTGGGGTATTACACCATTATTATTAGATACTTACCTTCTTCTTCGTCAACCCATAGACGTCTACTGCTGAACAAAGGTCTCTTACGTGGACTTCCACAGATCTCGTTCTTGCGCCGCCTGAATCCAGCGGCTCCATGCGACTCGTTTGATGTCGTCGGTCCACCTAGTGGGGGATCTGCCAACATTGAGCTTCCCTGTGTGAGGTCGCTAGTCCAGCACCTTGGAACCCCAACGACCTTCAGCTCTTCGAACTATGTGCCCCGCCCATTTCCACTTTAGTTTCGCGACTCGCAGAGCTATGTCGGTAACTTGGTTCTCCTACGGATCTCCTCATTTCTGATTTGATCTCGCAGGTAATTTGAAAAAACGTAATAATTGTGAAGAAATTACGTAAGTTACGTAATTTCTTCACAATTATTACGTTTTTTCAAGTAATTGAAAATTGATGATGAAATTGATATTTCATGATCCCTTACATAATGCAAAACCTTTACAAAATAATAGGTAAACTCTATTTAACTTCACTAAAATATACAAAATAGTCTTCAACATAAAACAAAAACAATTTTACTTATTATAATTAATTTTGAAAAAAAAAAACACTTGTCCTAAAAAAAAAAACATAAAACCTTTTTTTAGAAAATGCAAAATGAACGTCGTTGAGATTCGAACCTGCAATTTCTAATTATCAAATCGCGACCAAACTAACTGAGCCAAATTTCTACTAGAAAGAATGACGAAAATAAGGTACATTATAGTAAAGTACCACACAACAATTTGATTAGCCGATTTACGTCACATTTACGTACTGTACGATAAAATTAAAAATAGGTAGGTAGACACTTATAACTATCACCATCTGCTTTTGTTGTTTTTAACCGACTTCTTATTTTGTTCATTTTCTTTTTCGGACTCATTTTCAAAATTTCTACTACTTAGTAACTTATTTATTTACAACTATATTATGGTTTATTTATTAACAATATATTGTATACAAACTTATAACTAGGTACACTCTATTTGACTTCACTAAAATATACAAAATACTCTTCAACATAAAACAAAAACAATTTTCAATTATTATATTTCGCGATGTTATTTGATAGCCGAGCGAGAGCAGTGCAGCGCAGGTCCATCTAGCAGCACGCCTCAGCGATCACTGTCTAATTGAGTACGAGTGACAAAGAAGCCGCTACTGGGAAATAAAACGGCCAAGACACAAATTGTGATAAAAAAAGATTAAATTATAATAGTCGCTGTAAAAAAAATCTAAAACTGCCATTTTTTGTAGTAAAATATGACAAACAAATTGTACTTAAATTTTACAAAAATTAATGTATGGTAACTGAGAAAAATGGGAATTCATGTATTTGCAGAGGCAACTTTGCAATTTTTTTCTATTGAAAAAAGTTTACGTCATTGTGTTTTGGAAACAGGCATCAGGCCAGAAATATGATCAATTGTAACTCCCTTTTTTTTCATAGTATTATGACCAATAGATTTTGAATAAAATGATCTTCTTTCGGCTCTATTTAGCTGATCACCGAACCTTAAGCATTTTCTGCCAGTCTACCTTTAGACGTGCGACAACATGAGTAGGTGTGCAAGAAGAGACGTGTGTAAATTAGAATTACTTAAGTATACCTGTAGTATATAAAATCGATAATTTAAAAAAAACATTGACATACGGTCAAAGATTACAGAGTTTTGAGCAATTTGAGTATGTTTACGTAGGTACCTACATAATATAACGCGGTGAAATGTCTCGCCCAACGTACTGAAAAACGACCAAGAAGAACATAGCTACTTATCTTACCTGTAACTTGTCCATGCAGAGGCTCAGCCACTTCGACTTCGCAGGATCTAAGCCACACGCCGCTGTCGCAGTTCGGATAGTAGCCAGCCTTACATTCAGCCATGTTTCACTCACAGATTTACCTGATAGAGTCACAAATCTCAACAAGGATAAAAGCTTCACTTATGTCTACTTCTTCTTATATATTTTCTTTTCTTGTAATTCTTTATAGGTATGTATATAAAACATAAAAATAAATAAAATAAAGTTTAAAAACTATAATCCGACTATGGGAAATCCGTCATATTTATTTTGTTCGTCTAAATGTAGCCTTTATCCGTAACGAATCTATTGACACCTGATTCATCATAATCGGCTTAGTATTTTATTTGCTAAAGTGGAACATAATTATGTATGTTCCACTAGAGAACTTACAAAATGGGGTTATTCAAGGGGCGGACCAACAAATTCCTGAAAAGCCACGTAACGCATTGGTGGTGTTTGTAATACCAGAGTATTACGAATGTTCATGGGCGGCGGAAATCACTTACCAACTGGTGACCCGCCTGCTCGTTTGCTCGCTACTCACATAAAAAAAATAGTCACATACATACCAACGTCAGCGATAAGGCCGCCTTTTGTGTCATAACTTTTGTCTCGTCTTATATATTTTTTTCTTTGTTGTTGTTTTGGTGCAAATAAAGAGTTAAATAATAATAATAATAATAACGTCGACTGTTAAAATCATAACGCTTCTTTTTGAACTTGCCGTAGTCGGATAAAAATCTAGGTGTAAAAATTATAATCCGTCGACAATTTAAACTTGGCCTATCAAGGAAGTGATAAAGCGAAAAAAGTTACGCGTGGTCATACATAAAAAAATAATCGCGACGAATTGAGAACCTCCTATTTTTCGTCGGTTAAAAATCAAAACACACTCTACACTATACCATCCCGCGGTCTGGTAGAAACTAAAAAACACCCGAAAACAATTGAGGCAAATCGGCAGTAGCCAGTAGTGCTGACGGCAATTCGGTACGACGCGTCGGTTCTGCTAAATGGAAAAGTGCTTTTGCTCTTGACATTGGTGAAACACAACCGATTAGTCTGTGTCATATAAATAGACCTTAGTGTAAGAATACTCGTAACCATACAGTGATCTAAAACTTTTCTTATTGCCGGAAGAATTGATCAAATCACGTATAGTTCTTTCAATTCACGAGGGCACGTGGCTCATGGTTGTGTGTGTACTATCTGTATAAGTGTGAGCGAGAACTTGCTCGCGCCAGACCCCTCCCACCTTCGCTCCTGACAGGCACGCACACTTACACAATGTGCATGTACACGACGTAACCACAAGTAAAGCGCCCGTAACTTCGTGAGATACTATATGAGGAAATCCGTATGAAGTTTATACAAAGACTTTTGTCCAGCAGTGAACGTGTACGTGTACGTGAAAAGCTGGCAAAACAAGCGTCAATAAACTGAAGTAAAGTAGGTAAGTACGGTAAGGAAATCTGCATAAGTACCTAGCTATATAAAAGGAAAAGCTGACAGACTGACTGATTGATCTATCAACGTAGAGCTCTAACCACTGGATGGATCGGGCTAAAATTTTGCGTACTACAGATAGCTAGCTACTCGTATTATGGTGTAGGCATCCGCTAAGAAAAGATTTTTGAAAATTCAATCCCTAAAGTGGTTTAAATAAAAAATTGAACTTAACGTGAGCGAAGCCGCGGGCTAGAACTAGCTTTATAAATGCGACAGTTTGTTTCGGTACCTACGTCATTCAGAACCATTCCTTGTGGTGATTAGCGTATGAAGTGTGAATGAAAATAGGAGAAAGAAAATAAACGTTCCAGGCTAAAATTAACAACCTAGATGTAATAGTGACGTAAATGTTGGTAGGAAACGTTTCGTACTCAAAATATTACGAGTACGAAGTAAAATAAATGAAGTTTGTTCTTGATTGAAGCTTCTACTCAATACTTAGAGCATTTAGGTTGGTTAAAATGCTCAAAAGGTTTTTACTGCGGAGCCTTAAAAATTGTCAGAACGCCAATTTATTCTTCGGTTCTTCGGTCTCTTGGCATCATTGGTGAAATCGGCATTTAGGCTGAAAACCCAAAGCCGTTAAACCACTTATTAAGAAAAAAAAAATTAGGCTGAAATCTATAGACCGCACTCTCACTTTGTTCAGACTTAAGACAGATGAAACGAGACAGATTTATGTTGGAGCACGTGTATCGAGTAATAATATAAACATTCATTATTATATAATTAGGTATTTATTCCACATTGTTCATATTAATTATTACACAATAAATTGTCTAGATCTTTTCACAAGTAGCGACAACCAAAGACTCCTCTAGATCACCGACCACAGATTTAGTCCAGACTATAGATAAACTAACACTACTTGCAGGTAGGTATCTGCTACAGCACGTTTGAGTCGTCGTTTTAACTCTTATCTTGAGTTTGAGCTAAGTCAGAGCACGCTCTATAGATTTCAGCATTAGACTAATAGATACGTATATTCTTACTTATTATTCAAAAATACTTCCAAACTGACAAAAGAATCCACCTTACCTGCTAACGGGCACTCAAATTACATGTACCTACATCTACTCTATAATTGCACACACTAAAAGGCATAAAGAACGGACTTGAAAACACACTTCAGGATTAAGTTCGTAGGCACATTCTATTTACTACGTTTACGATATTACGGATCGTAGTAACACAATAGAATGGTGACCGGAAACACCGGAAAAACGATACAGATACCAGATAGGCTTACAATTCGGAAAATTTTGAAACAGGCTGTATGGGTCAGTCGCAAAGTCTAGTTGCGCCAGCTACGAAATATCAACAAGTGGCCACGTGAACGCGTTTCACAGAAATGATCAAATGAGACGCTTCAGGATCGGGGGCTGAGACCACCCCGCCCGCGACCTTCCTCAAGGCTGAATCTACGATCAATTTGGTGGCACAAAACTCACGAGTTTAAGCGGAAAGCGGAATGTATCGCTCAATAGCCCAACGGTTAATGGTGCGTACTGAAAACTAAAGGACGCAGGTTCGATCCCCCACCCATTGCACTATTGTCGTACCCACTCCTAGCACAAGCTTTCGCGCTTATTTGGAGGGGATAAGAGAATATTAGCCAAGCTGAAGTTGACTAATATGAAGTCTGCCAATTTGCATTGAGCAAGGAGGCCTGCGCTCAGTAGAATAACGTTGATGAGTTGCCGATGATTCTGATAATTTTCTAATAGTTTTTGAAACTAGTAAGGACTTATTTAAAACTAATTGAAATTGTGCTATAATAGTTATACCCAATTCCGACTGTATCCAATTTGTTTTCAGTCTTTGCATAAATCGTGAGAAAATCACAAAGAAACACTGTGATTCGGAGTCGCACAGTCTATGTGAAACATCACTAATACCACGAGGCATTGAAAACGATAATTTCTTCGGGAAGTCAATAATAGAAATCGCATTGAACTTCATCAATTGTCCAAGATGATCTGGAATAATTGCCCCATTACACAGCTATTACTTCATTAAAGGCAAGGTTCAATCCGTCTAGAGTATAGCGAAAAATTCACAAACAAATTGCTAACGGTGTACAGTCCGCGAGGTATAAGATCAGGTTGTCATGTCTGTGCTAGTATGCTAGTAAGGAAGAACAAGTCGCGTGTCAAAAAGCAAACCTGACATTGAAGCTGTGAAGGGCAACGGATTACAACGTGCAAGTCATGAGCGATAAGAGAAACTAGTCTCTACCAACTTATCCCATTGGTGTCCGTTGGTCATAGTGTCTATAAGGTACAAAGTGTCAATCGGACAAAACATTAACTTGCGGCGCCGCAACGCATCGCTCCTAATGACCTTGTCATTTCGTCGATTGTTTCCGACAATCGTTAGTCAATTGAGGCGTACGTACGGATAATCCTAGAAGGGGACGCCTCCCTAGCGAGCGGCGTGGGAAGACCGTCGCAAGGTCAACGTTGCAAGTTCAATGTCTAAATCTATGTATAGTATATCCTTATCTACTATTCCTTACTATTGTCATGTTATTGATGCCATACTGCATTTTATGTTGATTTGTCTTTCAATCATGCTGAAACGGAGCAACGGATCGAAGTAATATTTTGCATGGCTATAGTTATAGCCAATAGCTCAACGGTTAAGGGTGCGGAATGAAAAACTGAAAGGTCGCAGGTTCGAACCCCACCCGTATGCGCTATTGTCGTACCCACTCCTAGCACAAGCTTTTCGCTTATTTGGAGAGGAGAGGAGAATATAAATCAAGTTCAGCTTGGCTAATATACTTTTTTAAAAAAAGAATAGAAAAAAAGTTAAAGGATTTATATAGTTTTTTAACACACTTTAGATGGTGGTAAACACTGGTGCTGCCGAGATGTCAACACTCAATTTTTTTACGGCCACCACGTGACTGCTCTTTTGTGATTGTTGGTTAGCAATTAATTCACGTGGCACTTGGTTTTCCGCTCGATTGTTTTTATTTTGTAAGGATTCAGGGTAAAGTTAGAAAATAAATTCTGACTCTGTGACTTACTAAAACTTTATTGTCACTAGACATTTCCAATGTTACATGGACTGAGATACGAGTATATTTACAGCTTTTTCGTTCTTCGGTGGGATACATACACTAAAATCTGTCGGAACATAACTTTTGCACAGATACAGAACGCGCAAAACTATTTTTTGCTTTTTTACTCGTCGTTGCCTGATGGAAGTGTCGATGCAGCCTAAGACTGTAGTGGGCTAGCTTGGAAAGGGCTATGGCAGTTTTAAATAAACCCATACCCCTAATCGATGTCTGCACGCCATCGTGCCAGAACGCAAAGTCGCTTGGCGGCAGATCTTTGTTCGGTAGTTAGCCTTCAACCAGCCGAGAGGAGCTCGTGTAAATATAACTTATCCACTTCGTTGCTCGCAGGGCTGCACGCCTGGACACGGCGGCGGGTAGTAGTAGCAGGAGCACATCTTGCAGGGATGCAGGCAGTACTCGTCCCCCAACGCGTAACAGCTGCCCAGGTTTATCATGTCTTCTAAATCGCATCTGTAATAGTTGATTATTTTTGCAATTTTTGTAAGGTGTTCTGAAGAACCGAATATTGTTACACAAATACTAGATAACTCGTTACGTAAAATACGCTATACGTGAGAAACGTATAACTATAACAAACTAGATGTCGCCTCGCACTCTTGATTCTCGCTATACAAGTTCCAGTATAAAACGAACGGAATAAGTAGGGTCTCCAGACATAACACGGCGAAAGTTCCCAAAAACTTGGTAGACAGCTAACTAAATATGGTGGACGTGAACTAAGCAGTCTAAAATGAAGGTGGATAGGTGGTAGAGAGATATCGTAGGACTCAAAGATTGGGAAAAAGAAAAAATATAGACCCCAGTATCCACCAAGATTGGCGAAGGACATTTAACGCAGGAATGTTCTAAAAATTTTTTAGAACATTCCTCCATTAAATGTGTTTCGAGTCTGCCTTATCGGTCAGGCGTAGACTCAAAAAAGCCTATAGTGGTCCCTTTCCCAAAGAAAATTCAAAATTAACTTCAACGATCCCATATCACATCCAGCTGAAAATGTATTATACTAAAGAAGACACCACAACAATGCTCCTAGTCCGTGTAATGCGGTTCAACATCAAGTGGCACTCGTGTCTTATAATGTTTCCTGCGTAGTTGATTCCTATCTATTGCCGTGGCCAAAATCCAGTCGGAAGGATCAAGCGAGTCATCGACGTACTTGGCATCTTCCAAAAGTCGCTTCTCAGAGTCGTTGAGGTTTGGTACAGCGTATTCAACGATGCCCTGCTTGCCGACGGTGACGGGCGTGGCACAGATCGGCATATTGTAGCATTTCTCTGGCTGGTCTTGCTCAACCAGCGCGCTGTCTATGAACGTCGGTTTCTCAAAAAGACCTGAGGCAAGGATTGTTTTAGTTAAAACTTTAAAAAAAAATTAAAACCTAACAATAACAATTTGAAAAAACGGTAGTGACAATCGCGAGCGGTACGTTGCTATCTGTATTAAACGGGTCTGACTTGAAGTGCGGTAGGTACGGGGTAGCGCAACGCGAGGTAACGGCCATCTTGCAGTGAACGGTTAGTAGGCCCGGAGTCCATAATACAACCTACTTCCAGCAGATGTCGCTATGTGACTTCCTGCCACATAAAGATGTTAATAACCTTTTGAAAAAAATATGGAGAGGAAATTACTTTATATAATACTCGTTTTGTTCTTGCAATTCACGAGCGCGAATACATAAAAATAAAGTTTAATGAAGTAATATTAGCTATAATAGGTATCGAGTGGACCTTTCATAATGTTAACCACGAATCTAGCGGTGGAGAATCCTATGGACAGATGCCCCTGCTCGTTGTTGCTCTTGACCCTGCAGATGATGTCGTCAGCTTCGCGCACCAGCCGCGTCAGGCAGTCCACTTGAGTCTGGAAAAATGTGTGAGGTTTATTTTTGTTATCAGGCTGTTGCTGCCCATTGCTGGATCCTGCACATCATTTAGGACTAGAGTACTTGTCAAGACGAATCAAACGAGCCCAAACTCGATGAACTTAGGTACGTTTATTTATTGCAGAATTTCCATAGCCACCTTCCCACTACATCATCAGACCTTTTTGAAGATCCGAATACGGCTTTTCGCCTTTTGAAATCACCCCGCTGAACCTTAGGTTCAGTGGACTGGATGTCGACCGTTTCGTAGAACAAAGTCTCATCTGCTAAATTCACAACTTGAAATTTGAGCCTTAAAAGATACATCTGCTAGGCTCAAATCTCAAGTTATGAATTTAGCAGATGAGACTTTGTTCTACGGAATGATCGATGTTATCCTGTGCATATTAACCCGTATATTTAAACTTTCGGCCACAATTGCTATAAGTGAAGAAAGCGATTAAAAGAATTTATCTTTGCCATAACGCATCATGAAATGAAATGAATACACTTAACCTTAAACTTAAACTTATGTGGTGTACATGAACCTACGAGTATAAAGCTTCTTTATAGGTTCATGCACACCACATTAAAATGAAACCTTAAAAAATAAACTTGAAATATACTTATTACATATGAGCACAAATGGCGGCCTTATCGCTAAGAAACGATCTATACCAGGCATCATAAAAGTTCTTAGGAAATTACACGACCTTAACATTGACATTAAAACTGCGTGTCTCAAAGTCTCAAGGGAAATAAATGATATTACAGCTGAGCCGAAGAGAGTAACCTTCATATTGACTTATGCATTGATTTAATACATAATATGAGGTTATATTTTTAGGTTTTAGGTCACAATATGTTCTGCGGTTTCCACCCACTGGGACCTAAGATGTCAAATGAGTAATAGAATACAAAAGCGTGATACGACCGCGGAGAGTAGAAATCTCTACAGAAGATCTTTAACCAGGAGTGGACGCAAAACGGGCAGTTATCGCCTTCTTGCGCATACAATTCACAGGGTGCAGTAAAGAAAACCAGAAGCGAATGTCCATAGATTGAGAGATCTTATGGTAAGATGGGAAGTTTCCAGAATGTGGCTTTGGTAGCGAAGAAGACAAGTCACTGCATATTTAAATTACCGAGTACATCTTTTGTTACAGCATCCAACAGGTGTGATGGACGTAAATGGGTCTACCTGTGGAAAGTTTCCAGCTTTGGCAACGGAGAAAACAGGGACTCTGGTGCATTTTCCAGTGCCGCCTACGACAGGCGTGGTGTTCGTGGACGGATCAGTTCCGGTCAAGGAACAGAACAGCTGGTTGGCTCGCATCGAATTAATCGCGTTCACTCCAAGCACTTTGCGCTTGTCATATACGCAGGCTAGTTTTAGGGTCTGAAACAAAATAATTACCTATGTACTGGAAATTGGAATGGACTGATTTTGATGCGGTTTTTCCTATTTGAAAGCTAACGTGATCGAGATGGACCTAAGCTATAATTTATGAAGATAGCCAGCTAATTTTCAACTTGATCAAAGGATTTTACACACTTTCACTGCTCAATTCATTTGTTTGGTGTACCTACTGTTACTACGGATTTTTTCCGGTAACCTTGAATTAGTCTGCGGGATACCCAATCCTCAACAAGTTGACAACAACTTACAGCAGATGTAGTATGTTTGGGATCCTTTTAATGGTCTCGACGAGTAGGTGTTAGATAAATGATTATCGTGGATCGAGAAGGATCTTATGATGGCGCAGCAAACCGGGTAACCGGGGAAAAACATATCGGGGGTGTTTTAAATTCTTAATTTACACTTGTTACTATTAATAATGCAATCTATATTTTGAGTTTTTCTTTGTTTTTTTTTTTAACTCGATTTATTCTTTTTTATTCTTTATTCTTCTTTATTCACATCACAAAAATCAAAATATATACATGGGTTCTTTGCGCCTCATGACTTCGATTATCTTTGGCTATTAAAGTAGTGTTTTCTGAAAAATATCAGATAGGAGATGTCAGAAGTTTACAGACGAAATACCACTAACATCAACGCAAAGAGCAAAGTTGCAGTCGACAGGCGGCGTCTGCACCGCGATAACGGCCTGGGGACAGAACTGCGCGCACGCGATCACCGCCGTGCGCACGTGGTGCATGTTCTGGAAGAAGAGGTCGCGGTCCAGCGTGCAGCAGCAGGGCGGCATCACGTAGTGGCCGCCGCATATCAGCACCACATCCGAGTCCTGGACGGATTCAAGCAAAGCCGGCACGATTAGGAAAGAAAATCGTATTCATTTGGCTGCTAAAAACTGATATAGACATAGATATATGACTATGGTACTAAGAAGCTAGGCAGGCCTAGTTAAAAGTATGGTGCGTAGATCGATGGGTGCATATAATATGGTATCTATAGACCTAACGCAATTTATAAATTGTACCTACTTAACTAATTGAAATAAGAGTGCAAGCGGTGTGTTCTAGACCGGCGCAATGAACAGTTCTAGGTACCACCGGATAACTGCTCTTTACACATAGGTACATTGTTGACCTTGTAACCTTATACCAAAGACCTTATTCGTGTCACGCAGGAGAGGAAAAAATACAGGATTGTATAAAAAAATTGGCCCGTCTAGTTAGATAATAAAGAAATTAGAGTAGATAATTTTTTTTTAAGATAGTTATACCTACCTATATGAATCCTTGATAAAATCAATAAAAACGTTAACTTAGGAACCCTACTGTTGCGAAATACTTAAGCGATTAACTAGATGTGTCTTTGATACCGTACATGAAGGGCGTTCTGTATAAAGACTCTGCCCTGGTAGGCTTCAACAGTCGGGCTGGTGTCAATGTGAGCCAGGTCGGTGGCGACGCCCAGCACATTGTTTTCTGGGTCGTCGTCGTACAGGGAGAGGATCTTGATAATCTTCTGCTGCTTGAGGAATAAGCATGCCATGCGGCCTACGTCGCTTCCCGCACCTATCACCGTTACCTGTGTAGGTTATCTTATTTCGTAAGAGAGAAGAATAGGTAGGATTAGTCTTTCTTTAGTGGTCCATAAAACATATATCTTGCAGGGCTGATAGAGGTTATAGGGTTCCAAAGTTCTCGATTAGCGTCAGCACTGGGAAACAGCATTGAAATCACCTCACTAAGTGGACAGACAATATATTTGGGAGTCGCTGCGGGGCTATGGATACCAGCGGTACAAGATAGTTTCGTGGACTTGCAAGAGACCTTTGTCTAGCAGTGGACGTCTATACAACGGTTTTTGCTTGTTCCTGCACGCTCATCATACGTGAGACGGCGTGATCGCAAAAAGGTAGACATTAGACAACGCTCACACCTTGCCTCGACTCCATTGATTTTTTGGCCAGAGTCAAAGAAAATGAGGCTTGCACAAGCGAGACAAATGGAAATAGTAGCCAAATAAAGCTCGTGTGGACTTCTGCCACGAATCGCGTGAGGGTAACCAGCCTTACCTTTCGTGGTGGAACTCTTGGTATGGGGCAGAATCTATCGCAGTCCCTTTCAATCTGTGCCAGGACCTCTGACATCACGTAGTTCTGGTGGTTAGCTTTAGGGATGACCAAGCACCTCGGCCTACAAATACGAATTACTTGCCGCAACATGGTTGTTCTGCTGTATTGGAATGAATTGAAATTTTTATAAGTATTATTATTGGAATTATTTTTGCATTTTTTATTTTCTTAGAAATAGTTTAATTATTTATTTTTGATCAGACATTTTGAGATGGAAAATGCCTCTTTGACAGTGACATACTTACGCTACCAAGAGAATATAATCACTTCGCGCAGAAATTACCTACCTACCTATGTAGTACCTATCTGTCGCCTATGATAGTAAAATTTATTAAAATTAGATGTGGCATCCGCTTATTTTTCTATGATCGAAGGGCATCCGTAAAAGAACCAGTGTTTGCGTAAGCTCGAGGAACCGATATAGGTTGAGGTCGATATAGTTGCTGGATACAAGCGGCACAAGATCATGTTTTTAGTGGTCCTTGGATGAGACCACCAATGTTCGTCCATCGGTTGAGATAATTAATACGAGTAGATCAACAAGTAAAGATTACTAGTAAAAATTACTAGTAAAGATTACTAGTAAAGTTGTAAAGATTAGAGAGAGTAAGAGACTTGACATAATTGTGATAAAATTATACGAGTACGTACCTACCACGATAATTTTTTAGTTGGAATTGCCGATATTTCGATCCAGTTGTATGGACCGTGGTCACGATGGGAGTTGGACTATTCATTGGTCTAGAATTAATGTCTACCTATTTGAGAAAAGTTTCTACCTGACCCCAAGTATAATACGATTTATAGAAGGTTGGACACATAACCTCCATTTGTGTAAGTCAGTCAAGAAAATGAAACACCAAGTGGAACAGACATCAAATTTAATAGATAAGTTTCACCTATAATACAATAATTATTATGATATAACATTCATATTGATTATATTATATTGTCTACCCAAATGCAGGCATCATAATCATGTACAACACAGGAATTATAAATGACTAGAACTATTCAGAGTTGAAGCCGCCTAGACAACTTTAGTAGATATATTTTATCAACAGTTTTGAAAATGGTACCTAAGCGCAGAACTTGTAAACTATTTTTGGACAGGCATATTTGTAAAGATGTTTTAAATTAAAATTGCGTTTGCCGTAAAGGAATTTTATATCACTTTCTTTTTTTTTTCGATGATAAGATAGTCCTTGACTGCGATCTCACCTGATGGTAAGTGACGATGCAGTCTAAGATGGTTTCTGCCGTATATTTGGTGCGTGCAGTCAGTGCTAGGCTTATAGTACCATAAAACAGTAGGTATTATTTCAATTTTGTTTTGAAATGTCATACAATATCAACCTTAAAGTAATTCCTGTTAAGGTGTCGATATAATTATTTAGATTAATATTGTGATATCTCAAAACAACATTGAAAGCTTTAAGCGTTGGTAGCCGGTATAGTTGAACTTTTGTCGGCTGGATCCATACAACCAGAACGCTAATGAAGCCTCAATAGCCCAACGGTTGAAGGTGCGGACTGAAAACTGAAAGGTCTCAGGTTCAAACCCCACCCGTTGCACTATTGTCGCACCCACTCCTAGCACAAGCTTTCCGCTTATTTGGAGGGGATAAGAGGATATTAGTCAACTTCAGCTTGGCTAATATTCTTTAAAAAAAAAAATTATTACTTGGCTGTAGGGTGGGTAACTAGGTAAGGCCAAACAAAGCCGTCCACCAGAGCAGACCGGAGATAACTTAGAAATTGTAAATTCCGAAATTGTCCCTGCCGGGAATAGAACCTGGAACCTCCACAGCGCTCACCACTGCGCCAGGGAGGTTGTCACTAATCTTGGCGTTTCCGCAATGACCGAACGCACTGGACCCTTCATAAGCAAGTTTTTTATTTGAAAAATTCAGGTGGCATTGGTACTTCAGTTTTAAAAACTGATGAATAATGTTTCTTTGTAAAATTCAACAAATTGTTTCAAACATGTGTAAGTACATAATTGTTTCTCTAATTTATACAAATCACAGATGTTACACAAACTATAAATACATACTTTAAAAGTAAATGGAGCAAAAGGTAACATCATTTTCTCGCCACTCGTCAGAGCTCTGGATGTAAGGGCGGATACATACTTTTAACACGCGACGCGACCCGATAACGCGCGGCGTACACCAGTAATTAATATAGAACTTATCTTATGATATCGCATACCTAGATTAAAAGTCAGACAACTCAATAACGGCCTCAGTTCTCGAGACGATGAGTCTTTCTGAATCTGAATTGAAGAGGCTTTTTTCGTTTTTTTTTCAAACTCTTCTTGGATAGATCAAAGCAGATATTTCATTCAGATATCAGATTAATATTATATTTTGACGGATAATCAGGTGGCGTCGCGAGTTATAAGTATGTTAATACCATTAATTTTCAAGTAATTAGCGTTAATTTGTTAATTTAGAGGTGTCAACTTTTGCATGACGCTACCTTAACTTATAAAGTAAAAATACATTATCTGGCATAATCTTTGTTTTATAAAATTATAATTACAGGTAAATCAGATCTTTATCTACAATACAGATTCATTCAAAACAAAATTATTCTAACAAAAAATAATTTTTAATTTAAAATATTATATTACCATTTCAAATGTAAAATTAAAATGAATTACAATTAAATGTGTAATTAATGTAAACACACGGCATACACATAAAACAAATAATACTATGTACTACAAGTAAAACAAACCACACAAAAAAAAACTTAGGTACCTATGTGCAAATTTCATGTCATATTAAAATATCCTTTTATAATTACATATGAGAAAAATATATACCTGCTGAATAAATAGTAATTAAAAGTAGTAGTAGTTAATAACTGCCACACTCAGCCGTTCACTACTTTATCGCCCGAGACATTAAGAGATTAAATGATACTTAGTTAATGACTCATTAAATATGATTTAATGAATGTCTCTGAGTGCGCCAGTAAGCATAACCATTGAGTTGTCGTACATAAAATTATAACATAATTGAGTTCCAGAAAGCTAGAGCATAATGCCTGAAACAAATGCCAGCATTTGGAAAATCCTTTTATTATAGGTACACGGACACGGGTCCCAATGTAATATTTATGTCTTTGATTTTGATCACAATCCTTATTGGAGCAAGGGCGTATCTTGCTATCTCTCTCGCACGCCTACACCTAAATGACGGTGACGTCACTATCGTGCGTCCCATTGTGAAAGATTTGTATACACGGTAACTTTTTTATCGTCTTACAAAAGCAAACCAGTTAATGTACCCAATGCCTACTTTATCCATTAGTAAAAAAATAAAACGCTTCAATTAAAACACCCTACTGCGAATATAAAAACGGCAAAATGTGGCCTGGGAGTGGCGTTCGACTCCGTTCTTTGTAGTCATTCACATTTACGAAATTTTTTTTTATTCGATGACAAGATAGTCCTTGACTGCAATTTCACCTGATCTTAAGTGACGATATAATCGAATTATTATTATATTCGAAAAATTTTTGGATGGATAAATAAATAATGCCAATGGATAATAGGCACTAGGTACATTGATTGGTTTGCTCTTGTAAGACGATAAAAAAGTCAGCATGGATAAATAAGCGTATTAATAAAAGTTTTTCTTTGAAAATTTTCGGTAACATACCTTTATGATAAAATAATAATAGTAGAATTTGAGTGATCTATTCAGGCGATCTAGACGGCTCGCGTGAAATGATTAGCAATCCCTAAAAAATACTGCAGCTTCGCGCGCCCGCCTAATTTCACAACCCATCTCAAAGTACTTAGAAGTAGATCATAAGAAGTGTGCCAGTGGGTTCACTCCGCTTTATACTTATGCAATATACCTACAATAGCCGATACATAATATTATAGGATGGCTTGACAATCATTTGTCGATAGATTTTAGACAAAATCTATAAATCAAATGAAATCGACGTATTTTCCTGAAATATATTTTAATCCTGAGTAGTTTTTAAATAATTTATCGACCTCAAATAAAAATACTATAATTACTTTTTACAAAAAATTGAACCTACGATACGAGCTAAGAATATGCTTAAGCATGGCTGCGAGATAGCTTTTTAAAAGATTGTCGCCAACTCAAAATTAGTTACTTATCCATTAAAAAGATAGTCATGAAAAAAAATATGTATATATACGCGACGAATTGAGAACCTCCTTTTTTTTGTCGGTTGAAAATTAATTATTTTTAATAATCAAAATTTTTAAATATGATGACAGCTTGAAGACTGGATGTGATTTTAAAATAATTGTGGGAACTAATTTCTTAACTCGCAAAATTAATAACGCGTTCAATCGTAAATTTCACACGCGTTGCATACATATTAATTCATAAATTGGTTAAGTATTTTGATTTAAATGATAAGTAGGTACTAATCTTCCTAAAAGTATAAGCGGAGTGAACATAATATTATTAGCTTATAACTATGTATCATGAACCTATAAAGAAGTAAGGACTTAGTCTCGCTAGACACCTAAGTGAAGCATTTAACTATGTAAGTCAGCGTGTAGGTACGAGTGGTCACGCACACATTCGTACTATACTAAGTCTACTTCTTTATAGGTTCGTGCTATGTATATTAAGTTTATTAAAAAGAAGATACCGGTTTTAAAAAGGGTCATACAAATTTATAGAATATTAGTTAGGTAAGTATGTATACCTATTTTTATGCTCAAAATATTAGTTTAATCACTTTGACTTTACAGCAAAACATACATTGTTTTGAATGTATGTACTAAGGACGCGTACACATGAGATAGCCTTTAGAGAGTCTGGATTTGGAACGGGGTATCGCGTCGTTTACACAAGGCGTATATTTCGCAATCAACGTGAATCCGCTATTCAAATACAAATCACAGGCGCTTCAGTGCAATAACTTGGGAGCGTGCGCCTGTGGTGTAAAAATTGATGTTTGCAAGATCAATATCTGGATAATTCTCTGCTCTGTCAGTTATACATCACCCATGATGAATCGACTGATGTATAACCCGACCATAACATGCACTTCGCTGAAAAGCGATGCCTCTTCAGTCTTCACCTTCCCGCGCTTGCCCCATTGCGGTTATCCCCAGTAGTTTGCACCAGTACAGTTTTCACATCTTTTGTTTTCACAGCTTACTAGAGCGCCGGCACGTTGTAGAAACAATGGGCCAATTTACCCATAAACTTTGCGAGGGCGACAAAACTGTCGCAGAAATAAGTTTTTCGTGTACGCGTACCTTAATACGCTAAACTACAATTTAGGTATCTTTACTTTCAAAACGAAGCTGCAGTTTAAGATCTACGTATTAACCCTTATCATCTAGTTGGCAGAGCATACTCGTACAAGGTTATACAAGATACAGTACAGTAGTAAGTACTTACAGATTTTCGCATTGATTAGGTACTATAATTATACACTTGTAAATATTTTAACTCGCGCGCAATAATTTACAAAGAAAAATAAGTAGGTACAGTACGACACAAGACTCGCATGGCAGTTATGCTATGCGGGTCCCAGTATGTGCTTAGCCAATACTTAGTTGGATTTAAGGGGTAAAAAACTACTGTCAAATTAGAATATTTGCTAACCACACCACAACAATCAACACAGTAGTGTGTCGGCACCTTCAGATGGTTGGTACTTTTTTAATACCATTACTGTATGGTACTAGAAGAGGATTTGAATAAAGTATATTCTGTGCCTCTTGGCAGAGCTTAATAAATAAAACTATAAAGTGTTTTGTACTCTTTGTGTACAACATTAGAAATTTTTCTCAAAAAAGTCGTTAAAAATTGTGTCGTGGGAGGGCGCAAGTTAAAACTTTAAAAAGGTTTTACAAAAATCTTGACATTTCAATCTAGGAATAGAATCAGTATCTTGAGTAAGGATCTGTAGTAAACGAAACAGCTAGTATATATTTTAAGTTCGTGAGTATGAAAACCAAGCGGAAAAAAAAACATTTTCGTAAGTATCTTAAGTGTTCTACACTTTTAAAATATCTCATATGACTGTAGCAATTTCGTTTACTATAAGATATAATTGGTTCAGATAAAAAAGATCAACACAAAAATATAGCAATTAGAAAATTTCAAAAAATATAGTGGACTCATTTTGTTTTTATTTCTTTCTTTTCTCCTTCAGTCGCAATGACTGCGTTGGTTATATTTTTTATTTACAATCTGCGATTTAGTGTCTTTATCAAGGTGCAGTCTATATTTCATATAAAATACCGATATATAAGATTGAAAAGAACAGAAAGGGAATTTTTAGGCCTTCGAGAAAACTTCAAAAGAATAAATGGAAAGGGAAGACGATTTTGAAAAACTTTAATACCTATTATTTTTTTCTTTTTTTGAAGACGCATCTTACCTAAACTTAGTGACAAGTATTACTACAATTCAAGGCAAGAACAACTTTGTGTTGCGTACATGAGTAGTCATAGGTACATTATAAACTACTCGTAACATTGATTTTATACAACTAGCTACACTAACGCAAGGTCATTTGTGAAGTGATAACCTACATTTAATCCAATGTTTTGATACTACCAGCTAAAGCAACATATTTGTAAAACAATGTGGCTTAATTATGTAATACACAATCTCTAAACCAAATCCAATTGACAGGTCTAAATCTATTGTCTGACAGGTCTAAATCTATTGTCTGACAGGTCTAAACCTATTGTCTGACAGGTCTAAATTTATTGCCTGACAGGTCTAAATCTATTCTCCACGCGCAACTAGTTAAACACGGCAGGGGTATGAGGGGAACGCAATTCATATGAGAGTCACAGTATAAGAAGATGATATTTGATCTCGTGGTAAAAGAATAACCAACCCCCTTATTCTGTAACTCAGTGCCTATCAAAAAATGAAAGCCACTGACATATATTTTGTATCAATTGAAGGTTTGAAGAGAAATGTCATTTAGTATTTCATAGTAAACCTTCAATGGATACAAAATATATGTCAGTGGTTTTCATTTTTTGATAGGCACTGAGTTACAGAATCAGGCCCCAGGTTCTTCCAGGTTGCAGTGGCCATAATGAAAGGGATAGCACTAGTTTTTAGACCTGTCAATTTTGTTTAGAGATTGTGTTCAATAGAATAATCCACAATATACTGATTACTATGATATGAATGTTAGATCGATTTTATACTCAAGATTCTGAAAATTTTCGATTTCAGAATCGAATGATATAACAATGTTTTTTTTTTGTCGAGAATCCCTTCCGAATAAAATATAAACACATGTATCACAATTCATACGGTTCAAATATAATTAAACAAACAATACTAGTCTGTTTAAAATTGCTTAATCTTTTGGTGTTATACGGTCGGATATACAACACAGAATATTCTATGACTTCCTATTATAGTCGATACCTCCTAAATACTTATAATACACAAACACATATAATCGCGGAATATTATTTATTTATTGCATTTGTATTTCAGTTCAATTCCAGAATTGTTATAACTACAAATATGGTGTTAAGACACTTTGAATGATGAATCTTTTGATGGATGAAACCGATGATGGAACTTGGAAGATAGGGCGAGGGCAGTTGAAAAGTTCCATCGAAATGAGAATAGCTTTTGATCAAAATTCGAAGGTAAGGGCCGACTTGTAAATTCACGCGTATTGATGAACAATGTGGGTAATTCTCAACACTATACACAATAGTGAAGGCAGGGGAGAGAGGGGGGAACGCAAAGCATACGAGTCACAGACTTCAGACATGTCTATTGAGACTGTCTGAACTTAACTCCCCCGTCTCCCCGCGCACATACTTAAGGTGCGGCCCACAAGGTGCGTGCGGACTATAGTACTATCCCTTTCGAAATACTCCTCGCAGAAAAGGAGAGCACTATATTTAGAGCTGTCAATTTATCCACACAATGAATTTATTTATTCTAGAACTTTTTACTACGATAGCCAGATTATTTATCTCCAAAATTAATAACTTAAAATCCTATAAACTGATTTTCTGTGTACTACCCGTACAAATAAAGAATGGTTTTAGAAATGGCGGCTCAATATACCGGTACTGTCAGCATACACGGGATCTATAGCGAGCGACAATCCGCTAATAATCAATACATTATAACATAATAATAAATAAATATGATATATCGTTATAACGTTATATTAAAACATATGATTGTCATCTAATTAAAATACCGATGCGGAAGTAGGTACATGGATATTTATATATTTTATTAAATTAAGAGACCATATAATAAAAAAGTGTATAATTACATATATTGATTTGATACCCTTATTGTAGGAAAGCATAAAAAACTTAGTCCGCCATCTTTAGAAGTCCAAACATAGTTACATACATATACATTGCAAGTTAAATAATAGTACATTATGGTACAAGTGTGTAATGTTGGTGATTACCGCTGATATATTGAATATTAATAACCAAAATCAACAATTTTATTACGAAGAAACTTAGAACGCACCTAGCTCAAAGACAAGCGAAACTGGAATACGAATAATTAAATAAAAGAGTAAAGACGGTCATCTTATCAGTTTATTGTTGTTGACCGTACCGGCGAGTGTGAGTATAGATAGCGACAGTGTGCGAGTGAGAGGTGAATAGAAGCGACGCCATTTTCAAAACCATTCTTTAACTGTACGAGTAGTAGGTAATTTATCTTCCTAATATCTTGCCTGTATTACCAGGCAGCCAAACGTTTTAACCTACATTTTTTAAATGGAAATAAAAGAAATCGCTTAACTCTATTCCATACACACAAGGCTTGATTAAAGTTTTTTCATTACTACACATACATCAGTAGGTTCATTTCCATACATTAAATTGTATTATAATAGCTTCAGACATATGTATTATTATAATTAGATAGTAAAGATTATATACAGGGTGGAATTCTAAATGTCCGTAAGCGATTAATTTATTAATATGAGGTAAAAAGCTCAAAGTTACTCAGCGGACGATGGAGGTTACTAAGCTTGGAGTTTTTCTACGTGATTTAAGCAGAAAAAGCATCCATAGAAAAACTAAGTCACCGACTCTTCTTACTTTCTCTTAGCTTATTGGATTAAAAACTGAATTGGAAAAATGTCCTTTGTTCCAAGTTCATAAATGTTTCTGTAATTACAAAATAAGATTATTAATTCTTAGTGGTTTTTAACTGAAAATGCTTCCTCATAGCTATTCGGTATCACGTCATTGTACTATAACTTCAATCATAAATGTATAAAAAAATAAAAAAAAAAATAAAAATTAATCCGTGGTAAAACAGAGTCCAAAGATGGCGACCTCGCATCGGAAATCCTTGTATAAGAACCCCGCAACTGCACCATTTAAATTTAAATTAGAACGCTGCCTATGTTAAAAAGAAATGATTTCTTGCCGATATTAATCTATTTAATAAATCTTCTTCATCTTCCAAAAATAAGTAAAATGCACGTCCGCTGCCAGTTTTAAGTGTGATAACCATTTTAAATTATTATCAATAAAATTACACTACAAAAAGACCGTCAAATATTTATACGTTCCATTTCACTATTTCATACAAGCTTCCTACTCCTATGCGCGCGTCTAGACGTTTTATAAAGAGTTGCTAGTTTGTAAAACGAAACGTAAGAGGTGACAAAATATTTGACACTGTATCAATTCCACCATGTATATTCAGAATAGGTGTTTAGGTGTTAAGTAGATATAGTAAGAAATTCCCTGTTTTACTTCGTGGCTATTTATACTCGTACTTAATAATACAGGACAGATTTCGAGAGAAATATATTATCATGATAAGAAGAATATTTAATACCCTTATAAAGTTTATAATATACATATTTCTAATTAATGCAGTACTTATATTATGGCACATCGTCAAAATACATAGGTAAAGCGTCAATTTTTAATATTAAAGCAGCTATAATATTGTGTCATTTAACACTTTGATTTAATAAAGAATGAATTTAAAATTATTTTGTTATACATATAGAATTTCATCTTTGTAAACATATACTTAGTGTAAATAAAATATGCGTAAATTTTTAAAGTTTTTAATAAATCTTAGAAAAACCAATTGTAGATAAATAACTTTGTAATAATAATTTTAAATGGTGTTTAAAAATAAAATTGAGCAATTCGAATGGCGTATTTTTACTGTGTAACATATACAACATTATTTTGACTCTTACTGCAATTTTTTGATTTAATTTGCGTATTTTTAATTCTTTATAAATTAAAAAAAAAAGTCTTTATATTTTTGTGCCTGAGACTTCACTGAGTTAACTTCAAGAGTTGTCAAGAGTTTAAAAGTTTCTGTAGGTGAATCGCGCAAAATTGGTGCACTTTGGGGCAATTGCATTGTATTGTATTAATAATTGTGCTTGAGATTAAATGGGTGTAAACGTAAAATATTTCTGCAAACCAATAAAAAATAAAACGATAGTCATTTTTTTTATTGCAACACGAGCTTCTATAGCCCAACGGTTAAAAGTGCGGACAGAAAACTGAATGGTCGTCGTTTCGATCGCCGCCCGTTGCACTATTGTCGTACCCAATCCTAACACAAGCATATTTTATGGGGAGAATGGAATATTATAGTCTGATTTTTAATTGCGTGGAATTCTGACGTATCTTAATGTTACCAGAGATTAAAAAAATCCCACAAAAAAGATAATAAAAAACTTATAAAAATAAAAATCAATTGCCGCACATAGATATAATATGACAAATGCCTGACAGATAGTTCGGGGTAAAATCGAACTACAGGTGGTAATACTGTTTTTCATACAAACAACTCGCTCTATTTACAAAATGACAGCTGTCAGAATTCCACCGAATTAAAAATCAGACTATAGTCAATTATGGCTAATATTCTTTTTAAACGACTTCAAAAAAGGAAATTCTCAATTCGTCGGAATCTTTTTTTTTTTATATATGTTCCCCGATTACTCAAAGACGCTGGCTGGAACCGATTTGGCAAATTCTTCTTTTGTTTCAAAGAGTATACGTCCAAGGTGGTTCCATAGTCATCAGGTCAAGATTTGAAGATGGAATCTTGGAGAAATCGAGGGAACTCTTCAAAATTTTGCACACTTGATATATACTTTGTAGTGGTGTTTGAATTCAGTTTTTTAAAAAGATTTTTTTATTAGTGATCAACCTGTAAGGGAAAACGACTAGGTACCTATACCTAGTACCTAAATATATTTAGTATAAAACGACCTTTCTAAGATGCCTATACATTCTTGCCTTAAAGACACTCAAGCTAAGCTCAAAGTTAGTAAGTACCCTTAACTTATCGATCAAAACTGATAACCAATATAAGTAATCCTTAATTAAAAATGGCCGCGTATAACTCATTGGCATGTTAAAATACACAGTGAAATTTCATTGGTTGTACTCCCTGAAAGAGGTGAATGTGCTCATGAAACTGAACAACTTTCCCCAAGGAACATAGGTCGAAATATGAAAAAAAAATTTGGACCTCCCATAGTAAATCAATCAGCTGATCGTCAAGTTTGTATGGAGGGTCCAATTTTTTTTTTTCATATTTTGACCTATGTTCCCTGGGGAAAGTTGTTCAGTTTCATGAGCACATTCACCTCTTTCAGGGAGTACAACCATTAAAATTTCAACCGGTATATCGGTTCGCACTAAAATGTGACGTGTCACAAACACAAAGTCCATTTTTCCTGTTGATTTTAAATAATAATCAGATCTTATTACCGGACTAGACGAAATCGAATTTTCATTTCCGCTTTGTGCAAAACTGACTAACTAAGCATGGAATGTTAATCTACAACCTATGTTACTGACATCAATTAGTGGAAAACCTAAATAGATATATTATTAACACGCACGTGCGAAAAGAATGGTGCTATCTTTATTCCAACGCCCGAAGCCCAATTACTTCCAAATATTTACATCGTAGATATATTTTGCAGTACACGGGTCCGAAGGGCTTTTTTTTAATAAAAAAAAAAATTAAAAAAAGAGTTAAGTAATAAAATTGGGCATACTTACAGCCTATCCTGAGTTTTCATCGAAACAAAAATATTTTTGTTCAATAGTATTTAAAAAAAGTAATGAAAATTTTATTTAACTTCATATTTTTTGTGATTTTTGTAAAACGCACGCCACTCTTTTCGCTTTCGGGTGAAATTAATATAATATTATAATATAATATACATTACACATAATAATAAACTTCGTTATTAACGAAACATTATACAATTTAAATAAAGGAAAACAGCTTCCGACTTTTTCGCACGGGAAATATTAATTAAGTAATATTAATTTGTAAATTAGAAATAACATGACTTTTATTGTTTAACATTTCTCACGAATCTATGATTGTTATTTCCAAATAACCTAGTGTTTTTCTTGAATATCCATGTTGTCTTAATGTATAATTCTCATAAAAGAAATTAAAAAATATGTACTAATTTAACCAGTAAATTGGAAAAACTTTCATTCACTAACCAGAGAAGTTGGAATTATTCATCATAAAACTTCATAATATTATAAACTACAAATATTATAATTACATAAGTAAACAATTTAATATTCACGAAAAAAAGTGTAATAGCGTTTGTGCCATAGATATGTAAAACACTACAGATTTGTGCATCGCGACAGAGGGCAAATTTTTCAATAGATATCCCAAAATTACAATAAATAACGTTATTTAATATCGGTAATGTTATTTTGTTATACCGTTACATTACGACTCATATTGACTAGCTCATCAATGCAACGGAAGCGTTAGTAGGTCAAACAACTACCCTAAAAACGTTAAATGCAATAACGAGTTAATTTAACACACCTGTATCTTTAATCTATGATTAACTGACACTATGATGACTGGACCGGCTGCTGTGATTTCTTTATGGGACCTACTTGATTGGCGCCATTTTAGATTTGAGTGACGCCATCTTGGCGTTGTAAGTATGATTATAGATATCGGCATTTCTGGCACTAATAATATTGCAAATGGCGCACCAACCTCTATACTTTATCTATGATTTCATAACTAATCTAGAGGGAGGTAAAATCATAGAGTTAATAAATAGATTGGTTGGTTAATTAGAGGTTGGTGCGCCATTTGCAATATTATTAGTTCTAGAGACACTCGTATGTCACATGTGGCGCTTCAAATTGATCCATAATTAAGCTGTCATTTGCATAGGTTCAGCCAATTCAGTATTAATCATAGATTAAATATAGAAATCAGTGCATGCAATATACAAGATAATAGGTGACGGTACCGCGTGATAAAGGTTTCCGTCCACTACATAGGTAAATGTCACGTGCCCATTTCAAAGCCCACTACTCTCCCGGTGACAATCGATTTAATATACACTTTAGGTATATCAATATAACTACGAACCTAATATTAGTATATGATATTGGATAAAATAGCAATGGAAGAGCTGGTTTTAAGGTCTGCTTATTGACTAAAGCATACTCGTACTTTTTTTATCTATATCGATAACCGCACACAATACATTGACGGTACAAAAGTGTACATTTACATCGGTAGAGATAGTTCGACTCATTAGTGCGCGCGGCGTTTGTGAAGTGTGTACAGACATAATGACGTCATAATGACGTGTGCGAGTCAATAAGTACGCGAATGAAACGTCACAGAAGTGCACAATTGAAGCGCAGCACATGTGAGTCTAACTATCCATAAATATTCGAAGGCGTTACAGACGAGACAAAAACAATAGTGCCTATTTTCACCAACCATACCTAAATCATCCCCTAAGTAGGAGTCTCTTTACGTAGGTGACCCCTAAAAACAATCCCTTACAGAATGTCATTTCCACTTTTAGATGTTCCCTAAGGTTCATGACAATGGCGTTGACAGAAAGCGTTAATTCCGTTGTCACTTACCCTTTGGGAACGTTGGTGAAAACGGACGTAAATCTAATAGAAATATTATGAAGGAGCATAGTAGAAAATTGGACGCAGAATCATTGCGTTTTTTTTTTTGACTTCTTACCCGTATAGTGAGCAAAAATCTTTGTACGAATTTATCGTGAGTTTAAGTGCAGAACACACAGAAGCTAAGGCGCTAGCGGTCCGGGGCGAAAGTGGGAATTTTTCGAAAGAGCTTGTATGAAGTTTGTAATATACAATACTGCGAGGGGTTTGTACCCCGGATAAGCTAAGCCGCAAAGCCCTGGATAGCAAATCCAGCTTCTGTGTTTCCTCTTTTCAGATACGTGGTCAAGTACTGTACGTTTCAAATGCCTTGATGATCGACAATATCATTCCGTTACTCACACATTCAATTGCTAGCAGCCACAGATTAATATCTCCTGCTAACTTCAGAGATTCAGCATGAAATTTAAAGATTTTTTTTTTTTTTTAATGTAATAATTACCTTTTCTGTAACGAATATTTTCAAAATACCTCTAAGTATTCACATGTCAATTTTGGCTTCAAATTTCAATTTATTTATTATTTATTTCGTTAACTAATTTGCAAGCATGACTTCTGGTGTTTAGTACAAAAGACGCTCGTACTAAGTGACTTATGTTAAGGGTTTGAAAGTTGTGGCACAACGGAATTAGCATCGTCGCCAATCATCGAGCCAGCCGAAGCGCACGGCACGCGTGAAACTAAATCCATAGTACACGTCACTCATCAGAGTTCAAGGTAAGTATTAAAAACTACGAAAACGAACTAAAACTATGAGATTGCGGAGACGACAGTCGGCGAAGGGTTTCACTTTCCGCTTCGCTCCTTAGGAGGTAATATCACAGATTCCTAAAGGAAATTAACACTTGCGGCGTACTGCGTGCTGCCTAGCCCTCCGGAGCGCCGCCGCAGAGCCGCTCCAGCTCCAATAATTCCTAGAATAATTGGATTGATTTTATAAATTCTTTATTA
Organism: Hipparchia semele; assembly: GCA_933228805.2. NCBI lineage: Eukaryota > Metazoa > Arthropoda > Insecta > Lepidoptera > Nymphalidae > Hipparchia > Hipparchia semele. The sequence goes on along the minus strand of OW121717.1, from coordinate 2,954,878 downwards.
ACTTGAATATTCTTACATCAAACGTAGGTGAAACACTTATGCACATTATCTTGAATTGTTACAGGTTAATTTTTTACAGGGGCCTATTAAAATTTTCTTGCAGAAAAACTGTTACAAACACAAATTGATTATCAATATTGTAATTATAATACGACATACTTGGTTGGTATATTCGTTTATAGGAGGGTAGCTATCAAAATTATAACTAGTTAACTGCATACCGAACCGATCACAGCGGCCAGTACACAAGTCGCGCAAAGCGCCACCCTGGCGCCTAGAATAATTGGATTTTCTATTTTTAGTGCGCAGGGACTGATGTTGGAGTATGAAATTAATCCTTGAACTTGTACATGCCGTTCCAGCGAATTTATATTTGTTAGTTTTCTATATTTCAAACTTCGCGATTGAAGTTTTTTAATGAATAATGAAGTTTGAAGACAGCATGCTGTCTTATTTTCCGGGATAGAAAGTAGCCCATGTGTTATTCTAGACTATAATCTATCTCAGTGCCAAACTTCAGCCAAATCGGTTTTTATGATCCTTTTTTTGTTTGGTAGGTCATACTTCAGTAGTCCCATATAATGTAGTCCCATATACATTTTCTTGGCATCGAGAACAAACTTGCGGTTTTTTCGATGTGCATTATGTTAAAGCGTATAAGAAATTTGTGAATGGTAATTAAACAAATAAAAAATAAATACATATGTTATCGAAATTGATTCAGCGCTTTTTGAAAAAAAAAAAAGTCAACAACAAAAACATAAAACTTGCGCGTGTGCGTACGTGCCTGATCGCGGTGCAGCTGCAGCGCGGCGCGCATGCGCTCGTGAGCACGCGCCAACTGCTCGCGTCGCTGCGCGTGCTCCAGCTCCAGGCGCGAGCACTCCGCCACGCCGCGAACCACAGACTATAACATACACGATAATGCTATGTATCTCTCTTCTCTTCTACTTCTTTATTAACTGATAGCGGATTCGATTCCCAACTGGGCCCATGTCGTCGCTTATCAAACAACACCGCTCAAGTCATTTTGACTAATTTTATAGGAGGTTGAAAAAACTGCTTAAATTATTGATTTCAAAAGGTTATAAGTAGGGATGTAACGATACATGAATTTGCCGATACGATACCGATACCGATTATCGAGGAAAATAATCGGCGATACCGATACCGATACCGATATCGATGGCTTAGTAAATACACCCAGTAAATAAAGAATGATGTACTTTATATGCATAAAACTTACTTATGTTACATAGAATAAATAGACACTCTGTAAAGTGTGGCAAAAATGAAAATTTTAATTTCCATTTTTGCCACACTTTAATTGCCACACTTTTTTAATTAAATAAAAGTTAAAATATGATATCAACATTTATTTGGGTAACATTTATCAAGGAATCAAATCAAAAGTAAATCAATATTAATAATCAAAGTTCACTTTAGGAAGATTTTTTTTAAGGAAACAAAGTTTATTCAAATTACTAGCATATCTGTTGCGCAAATCATTTTCGTTGTCGTTCTTGTCGCGCGCTTTTCAAACTGTGTATCGGCTGTATTTAAATCGGCGATGCCGATATATCGGCCTGCCGATTATATCGGCCGATATATCGGTATCGGTATCGGTATCGTTACATCGCTAGTTATAAGTAAGTTTTAAATCTTTTCTTTTTATGGACGACAAGTATTATAGATCTCAAAAATATTAGTGCTATGGAACTTTGAACCCTTCGGTAGCAGACGGAACATACCTGCGAATGTATTTCTCTCTTTCTCCTCAGTATTTCATCCTTATTGGTAGTTTTGGCCAACGCTTTCACGTCCTCCTTCCGCAGATTCGCCAGTTTGTTCAGTGTCTCCTTCTTCCGAACTTCCAGCGAATCCTACAAACAGAAGATAGTCAAGATAGATACCGGAGCATAGAGAAGCGAAGATATTTTTTGAATTGAGTGATGAGAATGGCTTAAAATGTGATTAAAAGGGTACTTAAAACTGTCAAGAAATGTGTAGATATGTATATAAAACCCAATTGCTGTTCGTTAGTCTGTCTAAGGAACGGCTTGAGCGATTTCTATTGTTTTATTCGGCCTAATAATACCAGAAGAAAACCCAAAAGAGCTACAAAATCTAACAAACCAAATTGGTAATTTTAGATGGCGATCACCACTTCAGAATTCTTTTAATAGATGACGGTAGCTCAGTTACAGGTAGAAGCTAGTCTTCATATTAACCTTTTCCATGCAAATTATATAGTCATGTGTTGCTCGGTTTCTACGCCCTTTAAAAGCAAACAAATGGACCTTTCGCATTTCCAATATTAACAGGGATAACTCAATATTACAATATAAAAACTTCAAGTTATGAATATTGAACCTTCTGTCATCAAGTGTCTATAGAGCTGTAATCGTGATACTCACGGAAAGCGCCTTCATCTGCTGCTGCTGGTCGTTGCGCAGGATCTTCTCGAGCGCGGCGTATATCGTGTGATGGTACCGCAGCCGCAGCTCCCGCTCGTCGGCCGCGGTGTTGGCGCCCGTCTCCTCGCCCGGAACTGATGGTTCGCTCCTTGAAGGGGAAATAACATCATTGATTATCCCACTAGCGACCCGCCCCGACTTCATCCGGTTTGAAAAATTAAATATTTGTTTTTACGAGCCTGATCGCACAGAGCTTCTTATAGTAGACGATTGTAACTAAGATCACCATAGGAACCACAGGAATCTCCCTCGCCGATACCCGCCACCGTGCACCGCTGCGGCGGCCGGCACTATTTATTTTGTCGCGCGAAAATATTCATTTTTCGATAACGCCTAAGATATTAATTTAAATTGTACAGTGTAAAGGACAAATATATTCTAAATTAAATACTTAAGACAATAAACATATTTATTAAAATATAGATTGACATCACATCGGTTAAAAAGGCTTCGTAAATAATTCATTATTTGTAATCAAAATTTGAAAGATAGAAATAGTTACTGTAAGTTATCCTTTGAAAATAGACATATGCCGTCGCGGACTTTTTTTTAGAACTCTTTGAGAGGAAAAGTTCATCCATAAATCATTTTCATCCAATAACAGTACAGTTTAAGAGTCAAAAAAAATTCCGACTTTAACAAATTTGGACATTATATCTACCCATAATACATTTATGTGCATAATATATACCTTATAACCATCTATCATATTTTATTGTCAACGGTACCAGTATACCGTCACTTTGTAACGATCGTCGAAGTCCAACTTAGAGTGAACAGTTAATACTTACATGTTCCGAGTCGACAGTCTCTTCACAAAGAACTTTGCAGACACCGGCTTTGTCCGCGCGTTTTTCCGCCGCAGCGCGTCCAACTTCCGCTCCAGTTCCGCCCTCTTCTCTTTGACAACTTTGCTGTTCAACAACGTCTCTAGAGACTCGTCCGGCTTTTCTTCAGTCGTGCCACCGTTAGTAGTAGTAACCTTTGTTTCAGTATCCTCTGCAATTTAAAGGTTTTTTTTAAATGCCCGTTTGCACCAATTATACCTATTATCATCCCCTATTTGTATTTAAGGAGGGGACGCCTGCCGACGCCAGGCGGGTGATTAGTCCTGTGTCAGGACTATTCCACCCAATTAAGCGTCAATAGCCCAACGGTTTAAGGTGCGGACTGAAAACTGAAAGGTCGCAGGTTCGAATCCCACCCGTTGCACTATTGTCGTATCCACTCCTAACACAAGTTTTCACTTATTTGGAGGGGAGAGGAGAACATCAGTCAAGTTCAGCTTGGCTGATATTCTTTATAAAAAAAAAAATTACAATCATCCTCTAAGTAGGAGTCTCTTTACGTAGCCCCTAAATCAAATCCCTTACCCAACATCATTTTTTTTTAATTATTAAAAAGAATATTAGCGAAGCTGAACTTTACTTATATTCTCTTCTCCCCTCCAAATAAGCGAAAAGCTTGTGTGTAAACGTATAAATCTCCCACACTTACTTTGTGGCTCTTTCTCATTAGCTTCAGTGTTTTGTGTTTCTACATCGTTCCTCGAATTTTCTGTGGTGGTATTGACAGCCTTTGGACTGCTATCCATACCGCTAGGAGGCCGGTCCTAAATTAAAAATACGAAAATCATTAAATCCTACATCCACGTCCTAATGACCAATAAGATCAGTCGCAGGACCAACGGCTTTACGTGCTTTCCGAGGCATGATGGTGTCGTACTGCCAACTTCCTAACTCCGGGCTATGAATTGCCGGTTATTCCCAGTCGTTATGTTGAACAGTTCTGTTGACAGAACTACTGGGAATTTTTTTTTTCTCACTAGTTCAGTGGATAAAAAAGCACACGCCTGCACAGAACTACTGTGAATTTTTTGTCTCACTATTTCTGTGATTTTCTTTTTGACCAGACTACTGGGAAAAATTTTCTTAATAGCTCTATGATACAGGCAAACAACACAACATTATCATTAAATCCAATACATTTATTGGCCCGACCCGGGAATCGAACCCGGGACCTCGTCATCTGCAGTCGAACATGCTAAAAAAATATAGTATACGTATTGATTCAATACGTTACACGAGTGTGAGTGAAGCGATAGGGAATGTTTGATTCGACTATGTTCGGCCGGATATTCGGCTATTCGGTTTTAAGGTTGGCCGAATATTCGGTATCCGGTATCCGGCCAAACGACTATCCGTTTCATCTCTAGTATTGATCAACTCACACGTGGGCAAGTGGGCACAGGCGTGGGAAAGGGCACGCTGGGCTCATCCGTGTCGTCCGTGAGCACGGCCAGCTGCTGCGTGCGCTTGTCCATCTCGCTCTGGTACTTGATCGGGTTGGCCAAAGCTTCCGCCAGCTCCGACAGCCGGTCGGGCACGTAGTCCTGTCCAAATTATGATATGTAGTGTAACTGGGATATAGGATTTTTTTACACTTAATAAGAGTAAAAATTCGTTTTACAAAACCGACTTCAAACGCCACTAGAAAGTATATCAATTCGCTCATTTGCTACAAGGGTGACATAACTCAAAATTCACCAATTTTAGTGTCGAAAATTTATACTTTTTGCTATAAAAACAACATTACGCCAAGCACAAAAAAGTAAGAGCGAGAGAGATTGTGACTTAATGCTCTGTCGCTTTGTTGTTTCGAGACCGCAGCACCCACAAAACATTACTCTCTAACGAGAGAATTCTCTCATCGTCGATTTTGAATTATGTCACTCTTGACGCAAATGAGCGAATTGTGCCTATAAAATTTGAAGAGTTCCCTCGATTTCTCCAGGATCCCATCATCAGATCCTGACCTAACGACAATGGGACCACCTGAGAAGTATAGCCTTTCAAACAAAAAAGAATTTTCCAAATCGGTCCAGGCGTCTTCGAGTATTCGGGGAAACTTTGTAAATTAACAATCGGTCAGCTTTCGTGTGGTTTGTATTGCGCCATATGTTTTTTTTATTCAATGACAAGATAGTCCTCGACTGCGATCTCACCTGATGGTTAGTAACGATGCAATCTAAGATGGTAGCGGACTAACTTGGAAGGGGTATATGGCAGTGTAAATTCAACCCATTCCCCTTAATCTGTTTCTACACGCCATCGTGCCAGAACGCCAAATCGCTTGGCGACACGTCTTTGACGGTAGGATGGTAACTAACTACGGCCAAAGCTTCCCACCAGAACATACCAGAGACAATTCAGAAATTATAAATTCCCAAATTGCCCCCGCCGGGAATCGACCCCAAGACCTCCCAATCATCACGCAGGGTTAAATGAAATCGCCGGTGTATGCAGATGAGAATAGAGGTGCGGTGAGATATGATTGATTGTTACGAAGTCGAGATAGTAATATGAATGAAATCTAATTCAGAAAAATAAGAATCAACTTTGACAAAATAAAATAGAATCCAATTGCAGACTATCAATGAGTTTTCTTATAATAAACTTAATATATTTATCGCATGCAAACATTTACGTTAGTTTTCACGCTTTGAGGGGGTACTTAACTTGAATAGAAGTTTGTTTACATGAAATAGTGGAAACTACGATCGACTAGCCAATTCTCAGGTCTACGATTGAAAAGATTTTTATTCAAATAACGTTTAATAAAGTGCTCTCCATTCGTCAATTGAAACTAGGCTTTATCTTGGAGCACACATGTGGAGTTCGAGTTCACTTAAAAGCCTTTTGCATCCCTCTCTCTCGCACATTCTAATATTTTCAATGATTGTAAAAGTCTCATTATATTTTTAACCAAAGTAGTTCAGTACAATACGTGACAATAAACTGTAGGATATTTTATACATATTTCTAATGTCTTATGCCTTGTTTATATTTAAAAAAAATGCGAAAGCAAATAGAAAATTTTGTCGCCATTTTGCTCTAGCAAAACTTGTATATCATAAAAAAAATATCTCTAAAATATAATATCTCGTAATTTTATTGTACAGTGTAGAAATGAACCACTAAGGTCAAAAGTATACTGAGATTTTTATAATAATTGAAAATATTAAAATTTGCGAGAGAGAGAGAGAGGGAATGATAAACGTAAACTGGTTCTTAAAAAATAGCAATGAGAGCTCAAACTAACAAGAAATAACTTTAAATTAAATGTAATCCGACTACGAAAAACATTGATTTTGTTCGTATAAAATGTAGCTTATAATGTCACCGGACCATTATAAAGAATCGCTTGACACATCATTCATCAAAATCGGCTCAGTAAGTTAGGCGCTAAAGTGAGACATACCTAGTTAAAAATATTATCTTTACTTTTGGCTTCACCGTAGACGAGTAAGAACATGGAAGAGGTTAATGACACAAAGCGTGAATGGTCTAGATCTTACAGTGAACCACGGGTTCACCTTGACTTGCACGTGCAGCAGCAGGCTGGCCGACAGGGGCAGCCCGAGCTCCGTGCGCAGCCCCACGTGCCGGTAGCCGGGGCAAAGCCCTAGCACAGGCAACACTCGGTGCCCCAGTAGCCGACCGCTTTCCTCGTGCGCCGCTATCCGAAGCATGGCTAGCTCCGGTAGCACGACCTGTGGAATGTCAACGTTATAATTCTTGCAATGTACGAGCGCACGTGAGCTTTACATCGTTGCAGCGTGATTGAAGGACAAACCAACGAACAAACACACTTTCGCTTCCTTACTAATATTATAAACGCGAAAGTGTGTTTGTTTGTTGGTTTGTCCTTCAACAAAGCAACGGATCGACGTGATTTTTTGCATAGGTATAGTCTAGGATCGGGAGAGCGACATAGGCTACTTTTTACCCCGGAAAATCAAAGAGTTCTCACGGGATTTTAAAAACTAAATCCACGCGAGCGAAACTGCAGGCATCAACTAGTTTATAATATTAGTAAGATGACATCAAAATTTACTTTGAAAATTTTACGATATTTACTGTTTCCCGGCGACTCTATGAAGTTGACATTATATATCATCAAGAAAATGCCGTCAAAGCATCGATGAAATCAAAGTAATAAACCAAAATAAACGTTACTGAAACAACTTCATGAAACGCGATCATAGCTTTAATAGGCCGAAAGTAAACACTTTGAAACTGTCAACACAACAAAATGTGAACATTTTGTAGCTGGCAACAAACTGAGCTGAAAGTTTGGATGGAGAGCAATGTATACTCTCGACTTTATTAGCGATTCGCCAACAAAGTAAGCATACAAACAGTTGGTATAAAAGTTTTGAAACGAAAACATCTCCGAACACTAATTAGATTAGCAAGATTAATTAATAGCGATGTTTCCATAAGTTTAGAAAATCAATTACGGAATTCAACAAACGTATTTTTCCTTTTAGATTCAACATTCTAAGAACTTTATAAACACCCCTTTATATGGAAAACTCTAGTTTGTACTGCGAGAGTGCTATGGAATAAAAGTTAAATATTATCTTTCTAGTTCCTCGATGAATTTTATCTCGGTGGGTTAAGTAGTTCAAGAACCGACGGACTACGGAGTCAGTTAAACACCTCTTAAGGAAAAGGTGGGGTTGGCAAACCTGACACTAGGTGAACAGGCGGCATGAACAGGCCAGTGGCGTGGCGACATTAAGAAATCACAGCCAACAGGAAATGGTTGGATACGTGACCATGATCGCACAGGGTAAAAGTAAGTAAAGACTTCAGTCTTTACACGAGTGACTCTCATGCTGAATGGGGAAAGGAAATATTAGTCACGCCTTTTTTTATTATGAGATAGACTTACGCTTGACGACAATCAATGATGGAAAACATTGATGAGGTCTAGGTTGGAGCACGCTTGCCTAGAAAATGCCTATTCTCTCATGTCTTGAACGTACTCAGATTATACGTGGCCGGAAACATAGAAGCTGGAAGTGCGTTCCATACCTTAGCCGTTCGTTTCAGAAACGTTGAACTGAAACGTTTCGTACGAGAAGGTTGAATTTCAACCACGTATGGGTGCCATCGCTCACGATTGCTCGAAGTTCTGTGGTAAAACGGACTTTGACTTACGTGCTGTTACTTTAGTCTGTAAAATTGTAACACGCTACGCTTTCTACGCGTTTTTATAACGACAACAGCAAACAGTTACAGACAGCTACGCCTGAAAACAACAATCGGCGTTTATAACGACAAATATTTTGTCTTTCCGCGTAACAAATAATAAAGCGCGATCGTAACGCGTCGCAGACGCCCGCAGAATAACAAACAAGAGAAACCTTTCATGTTGTTCGAAAAATAAAACTGAATAAATAGATGAAAGGATTTATGGCACAATCAAATGTTTCGCCGTGTGTATGAATGATTTGTATATTTAATATCCCTTGCACGATTACATTCCTTCAATACCGAAATTTATGTTTTTGTTTAACTATACGTATTTTGTAGGTATATTTTATTAAATTTATAAATTTGCGGGGTCGGCGGGAATCAAACCCAAATGTCTCAGGAATCGCGTCTGTGTTGGTGTGGGTTCATACCTGACGGAAATCAATAATGGGTTCTATGTTGGACCGCACTTGCCTAGAAGATGCAATTCGTTACTTTTTCAAACTCAAATCTGATAAGAGCTATGAAGGTCTACGTACCCAGTTGCCCATATTGTCACTTGCCATTCGAAGAAATATAAGTGATATATCCTACCTAATCAATATATATTTTTTTTTTAATAAAGCAGTTGAATGTGCGCCCTTCTTGAGAAGTTCTTCTTTAAAGTCGGAAAACAGGGGTTATCTGCAGTCTTAAACCTAAAATGTCGTTAACTACTAAAACGACGGAACCCAAAAACTTGGAATTTGAGTATAAAGAAATGACGCCATTGGATAACTAAGAAACGACGTTTTTCATATTGCCATATCAAAAACTACAGCAGTAAAGTGAGTACCAATTAGATGGATCGATAGAGAATTTTTTTCTTAGTAAGATAGTATTAAAAAATCGTATTTCGCAAATGTTGGTTAACGATGTCATTATATCTTGAGGAAGGCAGATATCAAAAGCCACGGCACAAATATATTGCAAAGATAACTTCAACTTTCAACAAATCCTGAAGGATTTCTGTCTGTTTGTAGAGAAAGATTGCGGTAGTCTAGTACTCGTAGCTTCAACTAACTTTGCACTCGAAACAAGTTGCTGGATGTTGTTAGACCAAGTTTTCGCATTATAGTGCAAAAAGCATTTCCAGGTACGGGATAAGTTTTTATTGAATTTTCGTCATATTATTCAAACTGCAGTATGGAACATTAAAATTAGAATGCTATGCACGAAAACGTCATTCGAATATAATTTTGCATTACTGTGGAATGTTAATGTCGCCTTAGTGCCACATAAAATTGTATAGAAATTTATTTGCTTGCTACTTTGTCTTAGATTTAAAAAACCATAGAAACCCTTTGATTTCTGATAATAAAAAATATACAGTTTATAAGGAACAACAAAATTTTGAGTTTGCCTAACCTCATACGACCTCAATAGTCCAACGGTTTAAGATTGCGCAGAATGGTAGAAAAAATCAGATTTCACCCACGCGATCGTGATGAAATAAAACATGCACTAAACCTCGTTCGAAACGCGACAGATGCTAGCGTATTGCGCGGAATAGGAGTGAAATAAGCGCCAAATAGATCATGTTTTCTAATAACTCGTAAGATATTAATGTTTTTTAAATGGCTGTGCATCGTCTCTTAGTAATATGCATAGGAATTTTATATAAAAATTTTAGTTCACTAATATGCACCACATTAAAAACAAATGCAAACTGGTAAGAAATGAGACCTAACTTCGCGATTTTTTTTGTCGAACAAATTCATTATTTTGTTTTTATTCAATATCGTCCCTTGGAAATATGATGTAATTTTTGCCCGAAGCAAGGACAGAAACATAATTTCTTTCTCCTTACCTTCTTGAACACAAACGGCTCATCTTCATACACGGGATTAATCCCATTGTTCTGTACCACTTTCGTCCGGAACTTCTTCCGAACAGTGTCCGCCGGCAGTCCGAACATGTCCACCTCGACGTAAGTGCCGGTCCGCTTGTCCGTCAACAACTGTCCGGACACGACACTGACGGATAACGAGCCGGCGATTATGCCGTCCACTGTACTCTCTGCGAAAGGGTCTAGGCGGCGATCCTGCGACAAAGTTTACCTAATCATATTGGATACAGGAGGCGTAAGACCGACCTGTGGAAGTCCATGCAAGAAACCTTTGTCCATTATGGACGTCTATAAGTTTTGAAGATTTTTCTTCATTTTTTTTTTGGTTTATGAAGATTTTTTCACAGAAATAATACTTAATTTTCGATATCAGCAAGCCTCAGCGTTCTTGCCTCAAAGCGGAAAGAACAAATCATATGGAAATGATATTTGCATGATCGGGATTGAATTGAATTGTTAATATAGCGTGGCTGGTAATGAAAGATTTTTCACGCTGAAGCAAAGTGTGAAACCGGGTCTTTTTTTAGCTACAGTATTCTAACATACGAGAATAAAAAATAAAAAATTATAACTAATAATTTATTCTAAATTCTGAGATTTTTCATCGCCAAAAACAAGCGTTTATAGTAGAAATATTTCCACGAATTTGATCAGAAGGAGCGCTGAATTTACCTGCCTAAAATTAAAAAACGGAAAACAAATATTTGAGTGTTAGTCTGCGTAAATATTCTCCGCAAAGAATATTTCTATTAAAAGATTTCTTATAAAAATAGAGGCAATTCTAGACCACTACCGACCTTTCTCCTCATAAATTCAGGTTTGAGCAGGTACCCGCAGCGCCGGTTGTACTCGAAGGTGCCCAGATTCAGCTGCATCGCCAGGTCCAGCGTCTGATAGTTCAGCGCCACCAGCTGGCAGCCCGCGTTCCAGAACACCTGCAAGTCCATCACTTTATAGCTACGAATAAATAATAAGTAAGGAAGTCTAACTGGGTTAAAAAAATGACCCCAACAAAAATTGTGCCAAAGTGGGTGGAGATTAAAATTGAGCCGATAGAGGCGGGGATGAAAAACAAAAATAGCACGTCAACAGTTGGACATTTTTCTTGCACGTCAAATTTTCATAATATTGTCCAATGACTCAGCTGTCATAGCAAATATAGCAGCACGCGCGCGAACCAATCCCTGCTTTCGTTCTGAATTTGAACCAAGCGCCAAGCATCCGTAATCTGTATCTGTAACCTCGGAAGTGATTCGTATTTTGAATCAAACGTCGTTTTGGTTTGAAGTAGCGCCATTTATAGTGTAGATTTTGTTCTGAATTAGACTTCCTTCCTTATTATTTATTCGTAGCTTTATAGTAATAGTTACGTAACTGTCTTCATAGATAGGTAAGTAGGCACTTGCTCTTATAAATTATTATTATTAAATCTCAGCATTCAACATTTGATTATTTTATGACCATCAGTTATACATGCTTATATTATCCTTCTTAATATTATAAACTAGCTAATGCCCGTGGCTCAGTTCGCGTGAATCTAGTTTTAAAAATCCTGTGCCAATTCCTTGATCTTCCAGGATAAAGGGTAGGTCACTGCAAGTTCTCAACTATAGGTAAGTCTGCAAAAATCTGTTACTCCATTGCTGTGTGAAAACAAATCAACAGACAAACACACCTTCGCAATTTTATAAGTAAGGAAGGAAAATGATATAAAGATGCATAATTGCATAAGTAACACGGTCTTGTTGTCCGTCTGTTACGTTTTCACACTGATAAGATTATAACATAATTAATTGGCCAGGCATAACTAACTTTATTCCCCGGAATACCAAGGAGTTCCCGCGGAGATTTTCAAAACCTGTGGATGCCAACATAATGGATGGTGAAATAGGAACTTGGGAAAATTTTGCCAAACCTGTGGCATAAAATTCGAGGAGTCGAAACGCGTTCCCGCTGGGTAAACCCTCGATAGCTGATGCTTGTTGTAGTTCACGAACTCTATGGGGCGTTCCTTGAGTAGGGTCGTAGCTTGCTTCTCGTCGAACGACGACATCTCGTAGAAGCGGTTCTTCTCTGAAACAGACAGATTCGTTTCAGGCCATTTGAGGATATAATTTTGGCCAATGGAGCCAGAAATTCCTTGAATGAGGACTGAAAACAAGTAAACGTAATGTAAGATAGCAACTAAATGGCTGGATCATGCGTCGTGCTCGTGAACGGGTGCCACCAACGGGAATGGGTCTGCTTTGTCTTCCCATGTTGACATGTGTTGGATTATATGTATTGCATTTTTGAAGCTTCTTCGTGGAAGCACTGTATACATAGCTTAGTTTGGTTACTTATTGTAAAATTATTTTATTTTTTGAAAAGACCAACTGCTGAGTTTCTTGCCGGTTCTTCTCAGCAGAATCTGCATTCCGAACCGGTGGTAGATTTATGACGCGTCATAAGAGCTACAAGGTAGCCTACATGAATTAGATAAATTTTGAATTTGAATTTGAAACAGAAGATGAACCGATGATATAGAGAGGGAATCGACTGGATTTTTTAATTTATTATAAGGTAAGTGCTAATAGCCCAACGTTTATAGGTGCGGACTGAAAACTAAAAGCAGGTTCGAGCCTCACCCATTGCACTATTGTCGTACCCACTCCATACATATTCGAGTTTAAGCGCAAGCGGAAAGCGGGATGAATCGTTCAATAGCCCAATCGTTAAAAGTGCGGACTGAAAACTGAAAGGCCGCAGGTTCGAACCCCAGCCGTTGCACTATTGTCGTACCCACTCTTAGCACAAGCTTTCCGCGTATTTGGAGGGAATAGGAGGATATTAGTTGACTTCAGCTCTGATAATATTCTTTAAAAAAAAAAACACTTATCGCACACTAGCGTTGGAAAATTTTCAGACTCAAAATTTGCTGGCACGGAAAAAGACGTTATAGGTAGCTAAGACCGAGAACAATTTCTTGAATGCAGGTTTATGCACGACGTTAAAAGGACGACGCTAGATAACATAGCGTAACATACCATACAAGCTAATGCCCGTGACTTCGTCTGTGTGGATTTAGTTTTTAAAATCCCGCGGGAACTCTTTGATTTTCCGGGATAAAAAGTAGCCTATGTGATATGTCACGCTCCAGATCCTCAACTATACCCATGCAAAAAATCACGTCAATCCGTAGCTCTGTTGCAGCGTTATTGAAGGACAAACAAACAAACAAACAAACACACTTTCGCATTTATACACGGTGAAATTTCATTGGTTGTACTCCCTGAAAGAGGTGAATGTGCTCATGAAACTGAACAACTTTCCCCAAGGAACATAGGTCGAAATGTGAAAAAAAAATTTGGAACTCCCATAGTAAATCAATCAGCTGATCGACAATTTTGTATGGAGGGTCCAATTTTTTTTTTCATATTTCGACCTATGTTCCCTGGGGAAAGTTGTTCAGTTTCATGAGCACATTCACCTCCTTCAGGGAGTACAACCAATAAAATTTCAATATGTATATTAAGTAAGGATTATTATCGAATTTTATGGGATATCACATCACTCGATGTGCAAAGCCTTTTGAAATTAAGAACCCCAGATCGGTTTACAGTTCACGAAATGATCGCTGATGGATGAGACATCAATAGAAAACTTATTATTTAACGACTAAACAAAAAAGTCTGTAAATGGAAACGCAAAGAATGGATACATTGTCAAAAGAAAACTTTTCGGAGAATACCCTTATCATTTTCCCAATTTTTGACATGACAAAAGAGTTTTGGCATAACTTTTGGGGCTATTTTCAGATGACCTTTGATCGATATTCTCAGTTACTCATAACATTAGAAGATCAGAAAAAAAGGTCATTCCGTCAAAGAAAATCCCCACCACAGCCACACAGTGTGGTAGTTTATACAAATTGTATCTAAGAAACGATTTGGGCGAATTTCTAGGCTTTCAGGCAAAAAGAGACTTACGCCTTAATGCAGATTTTAATTATGCTAATTGAAGTAAGGCTTATAAAAATAATAATCTATATATATAAAATTCAAAGTCCTGACTGACTGACTGAGATATCAACGCACAGCCTAAACTACTGAAGTTAGAAACTTGAAATTTTTACAGTTGGTTCCTTTTATGACGTAGGCGCACACTAAGAAAGAATTATTGGAAATTTCACCCCTAAGGGGTTTAAATAGGGGATGGAAGTTTATATGAAACTCCGTCATTTTTCAAGCTGTTTCCATCAAAGTTGGTATTTGAGCTTTCAGTTAAAAATAAAGAAGTACGTGTGTCACAGTTTTTGAAAATTCCACCCCAAAATCTAATTCCACGCGGACGAAGTCGCGGGAGCAAAAGCTAGTAACAAATATGAGCATTTAATTAGTAAATTAGATTATTATTTATCTATTATTTATTTATGATGTTTTATCTCGAATCACGTCATGACTAAAAACGATTTAAGAAGAGGTTAATTTACTGAAATACGCAATCACATTTTAGCAGTTAATTTCCAATGCTACACTTGACCTAGTTTCCGAGTACTCTGTTAAATACGATAATTAAATTAGAGTCAAAGCAAACAATTTTTAAACACGATGTCTGCACAATTTAGAGACAAATTAGTGCCTCTTGGAGCAAGTTGTAAATAGTCGCTAATAAATAATCTTCTCAATCGTGGGAATGCAAGTTAAGACGTAGTAATTTTTGGTGTTGCAGAAAGTAATAATATAAAGAGCAGTATTATGAACCTATGTTGACAGATATTATGACATCATATTGTGTCTTTGTATCTATATAAATAAAAATGAATTGCTGTTCGTTAGTCTGGCTTAAACTGAAAAGGGCTTGGAAAACCGATTTGAATATTTGTTGTTTTGTAAATAAGAGAGTTGAAATTTTGAAAAAATAAAAATTGGTAATTTTATATAGGAGTGATTTCCATAAATTCAACATTGAATAATTTTAAAAGAAAAAGTAATATTTTGCTGTAAGCCGCCAAACCAGAAAAAAATTGCATGGCAACACTTGCCGCCCGCGCTACACAATGTCGTTTCGGCCGCGTGCGTCTCGCGTGCCTCCACCGTCTCGCCGCCGCCCTTTTCCTCGCTCGAGCTATCCGACTCAGAAAACTCCGTCGATTCCTTAGACCCTTGGTGCACCAGCTACGATCGATAACAGCGACCTAAACAATGAGGTGTACTCACTCTCTGCGTTCTCGAAGGAGGAGAAGTGCACGGGCTGCACGTAGTTGACGAGCGCGGAGATCTCGGCGGCCGCGTGCGTCTCGCGCGCTTCCTCGGCCGCGCCGCCCTCCGCCTCGCCGCCGCCCTCCTCCTCGCTCGAGCTGTCCGACTCGGACGACTCCGTCGACTCCTTGGACCCTTGGCGCACCAGCTGCGATCGACAATAAACAAGTATAAAGTGAAAATTTAAATCACCCCCGACATTTTTTTTTTAATTATTATTATATTTGAATCTATAGCAGGAAGGATTATGTACCTCAGTAAGAAAGAAGGAAAGAAAGAAAGAAACGTTTGTTTTATGAATTCAGCCACACATCACTCAATAGGCTCCACCACTTGAGCATTAAAGACAAAAAGCGTCAAGCAGAAGAAGCATCGGAACAACTAAATCATGTGTGGCACAACCCGGAAAAAAGGTCCCAACTCAGCAAAATGCTGTATGCTTTGATGAAATGATGTATGTAAGATATACCTAACATTCTGTTCCCCAGTTTTCTACTCCATTATCAGATCCTTTTCGATCCTCAATCATCATTTATTTAACACCTACTCATTGAGATCATTTTAATGACCCCAAACCCGTTATATCTGCTGTAAGGTACTGAGGAATTTTGTACCTACAGACGAGTTGATGCTGCAGCTCCAGCTTAAGATTACCACGCCCTAGAAATAATCCGACTTAACAGTACACTTGTCAAATCAATCGCGCCAGTGAAAGTTTGTAACACCCTTCAATCAAGTAGGAAATGAGCTGATGATCTTCAAACGCCTGAGTAGATCTTCATAAAATTAAAGCTGAGATTCATCTCGATCACGTTAGCTTAAACCGTTAAATCGTATCCGCGTTTTAGATATAAAGCTACAACTTGGTCCGAAGGGATAAGAGTTACGCGATAGAAAGGAAACAACTTCTAAGTGAATATAACTGCTATATAGACGCAGATGCGCAATAACGATTCAACCTACAAACTTTTGTCAAATTAAATACATACAAAATGTAAAAGAATAAAGTGAACTTTTCAATTGATAGGTTGTGTGGGTAATTTAGTGCTGTGCAACCTGAATTGCACTTAATTGTGTGGTAGCAAGAGTCGCTATTTATTTGAATGATTTTGCGATGTGAATCTTCTGTACTATTACGTATTCTGTGTTATAAAGAAAGTCTATACAATAATCAGGCTGCTCTTACCGATCCGTGTGCAATTTCGCCGTTGCCCTGCGGCACTGGTTCTGTTTTCTCGCTCTCTTCGTTGACTACAATCTCCTCTTTCTTGTGATGATGATGATGCTTCTTTTTGTTCTTTATTATTATCTTATTCTTGAGCAACGACGGCGGTGGAAGTTCCCCTCCTGTTGGAATTGAGTGGTTGATAAATGGAGTATATATTGGCTTTGGAGTTATTATGTCCTAGGAAGATTGTGTATATAATACGCGTAAGAAAGTCCTTGAAAATACTGACGAGTACATATATTATGTGCACATGTGTGTCGATTCATTAAAAGCTGCATAGATGATAGATATAAATTCCCTGCATATACTGTAGTAGTATTTGCTTTCTAAATTTCTTCTGCTATATAAGAGACAATAAATTCAATTTGCAAAAAATTTCTTTAGTTCTTTGTTTATTCTCTAACATTTTCCATCGTACTGGCTAAACGTTTCTATTATTACTTATGATAAAGAAGAGATTGGCATGCGCGAAATTATTATCTGAAAATGCGAATTGCAAACTGAAAGCTGTACGTACTTTAATGACCATTTCACATTATGATAGTGCTTCAGCGGAATAATAATGTTATGAGCCTTGCGATGTTAGTAGGTAGGTACCTACTCTACAAAATCCAGTCTAGTAACTCTATATAGTAGACTATCTTCCTATACAACATGACTAGACAGCATTTAGTATTTATTCGTAACTGCATTGTAGGTACTTTTGATTGTAACCTTACAGTAACAGCTAAACAGATCTTGATTAATTTATTGCCGACGTAGCATCGTTACATCCTGAACATAGTTTCTATCTCAGGAAAATATCATTCCCGCGGGAAAATAAAAAAAAATTAAAAGCTTAAATAACGCTTTTTAACCTAACGCGTTTTTATAGACGCGTCAGTAAATAGCTTTCATACGGTAGAAAACGCACATCATTTATCTAAGGAAATTAAAAAAATTCACGCTGGCGGATTTGCAAAGGCTTATAAATAAATGGACACATATAGATGTCATCCAGGGTCTAGTTTCTGTTTCAGCACTGGAAGAATGTCCTTTAAAGACTGGAGTGATGTGAACAGAGCGTAATAATTATAGGGTATTA
This sequence comes from Hipparchia semele, assembly GCA_933228805.2. Classification (NCBI taxonomy): domain Eukaryota; kingdom Metazoa; phylum Arthropoda; class Insecta; order Lepidoptera; family Nymphalidae; genus Hipparchia; species Hipparchia semele. The sequence goes on along the minus strand of OW121717.1, from coordinate 2,936,917 downwards.
TCGCTCCAATCCATATAGAGCAATTTATGGGGGCAAAGCGCAACGGCTTTACGGTCGGGTTGCGAAGAAAATGCATCGTCGTAAACATCGCAGATAAGAGCGGAACTTTTCCGAGATAGCATTTACTCGTTCCACGTGATTAATGAAAAAATAAAACCGACTTTAATAGTTGAAATGTACCTCCTACTCAGTGGCGTGCACAGGATGTACTACAGGGTAGGCAGATGATACAAAATGGAAAAAATCTTCGGTGCGAACTTAAAAAAAACTTAAGGGTAGGCATTGTACAAATTATAAAAAGCCTACCCTTAAGTTTTTATAACTCCTACTGGCGATTTTCTCCATTTTATATCATTTTTCCGCATTATGCCTACCCTCTGTGCACGCCACTGCAGTCCTACTGAGCTTGAGTACCTACTCCAAGTAAACTTTAACCGATGAATAAAGACGTTCTGACAGATTGCCGATACAAGAACTTTCAAAACACGTCTTTGTCGATTAAAGTTATTTTGGTATTTCAAGTAAGGGTCACCTCATACCGAGACGCGACGCGATGGGAAAAAGCGCGCAGATGCTTGAAGAAGAACGAGAGACCGCGCTGCGTAAAGAGTCTCCGCGAGGCGGATCGCAACGCAGCGCGGCGCGGTAGGGCGGCGTAACGAGCTATATTTCGACACGTATCTAGATCGCTTTCGCGCGCTAACTGAACCTTATTGTGTAGTAAAGACGTTCTATATTGATATCGCTATCGACAAAAGTACGAGCGTCGTCGCGTCGCGTCCCCATGTGAACTGACCCTAAGTCGTACCGTGACTGTGCGCAAATCATTTCCAAAGGTAACGATTTGACATCTTCATACTCAGTGACGATATCGCTGCAAACTGGGTGCAAGGAAAATGCACCAGCTGAAGCCAATTATATTTATCGGACGCCGATTCAATATTGGGTCGCGAGAAATTTTAAAAATATCGCTCTATTCTCGACGCTCGGTATTAAAGGTATTGCAATTATTGCCTCGAGCGTTTTCTATTCGCGACACTGCAGAGAGTATATTTTTAAGCATCTTTTCAAACGTTCCGGTTTAATTGCCTCGGTTGGTCTAGTTGGAAAGCTTATTCAGCACATAACGTCTCCGGTCGGACAAAATAATTTTTATTTTTCTATCAAGAAATTGTCTGGAGTATTTCTTGGTAGGTGTTAGGACTTGGGGGCATCAGATCACGCCGTTGAGTCAGCACTTGATCTCTTTCCCGTCATTTCGGATTGTGTCCCATCAGCACAGCAAAACCTTCATTTTACAGCCGCGGTGTAGTTCAAAAACGCCAATGTACGCCTGGCCATATTCTCCCAAACAATATATCTTTGTTTACGCGACACATGACTCACGGAGATAGATCAGACGCCAATAACATCAGGTGTTCAAAGAAAATGAGGCTTTTAACGGCGTTATTACGAACGCTATTGTTATTCGTGGAAGTGAAGTAGAACCTTTAACGAAATCTATTCCGAGAATAGACGGCTTTCTGACACATTCAACCTTTCTATTTTGCACTTTAGTCTTTCTTACAGAATATGTTTTTTCCCGTGAATATTATTTATATCATATCAATATCACCAATCATAATTAATATCACCTCGTCTGTAGTCCTTATAAATGAAATATAATGAATGTAAGTAAACTTGTAGCTTTTATTTTAGTTAAAACTCTACAGTTGTAGAGTTTTAACTAAATAAATTTCTTGCAAGCGCTTGAAAGAAGAAAAAAAGAAAGAAATACATTTGCTTAAATTACGCTCGCAGTTGCAAGCGCTTGCAAGAAATTCAGCAGCTGCTCTTTTTAAAATGCAAAACACATTTGTTGGTATTGGTGTTATTTGGTACTGACTACTGTGGTCAAAGCTAAAGGTCTTTCGAGAAACTTGGTATGTATGGCATAGCAAGAATTCCAGTATATTTTGTCTAGCATGCTTCAACTTGATGTGAATTCAAGGATTTGTCGAATATATCTCTATAGTAGTAGACAATTTTGGCCTGCTGTCAAGGCTTGAACGGTTTCGCATACTAAGTGCGATTAACTGCACCTATATGGCATGCGAACGATTGAAGTATTAAAGTCTTACCTGGTTCAAGTTGATGTGAATCCAAAGGTTTGTCGAGGAGCATTTCACCGAATATATCTCTACAGTAGTTGGCGATTTTGGCCTGCTGTCTCGGATTGCAGTGGTTTTCGAAACTAAGTATGACGGGGAAATCGGACGTCTTGAAGGCGCTTTCGGCTATGGCTTCGAGGACCTCCTTGGCGCTGATCTCAGGTACAAATGTGTAGCCGTGGACGATCACTGGCTCTTCGGTTCGCCCGTTCCAGAAATCTAGTTCTACGCACCTGCCAACAAATTCATTTTGTATACTTCATTAATCTTAAATCTGACTGACTGATGGCCTGATCTATCAACGCACAGCTCAAACCACTGGACGGATCGGGCTGGGAATTGACATACTTACAAATATTTATTATGACGTAGGCATCCGCTAGTTTTTGAAAGTTCTACCCCTAAGGGGGTATAATAGGGGTTTGAAAGATCTAACTTAAAGTGTCCGAAGCCGCGGGCAAAAGCTAGTAGATTCATAAGGAAGCTAAGAGTCACTAAACAGCGATAGAGGGAGATATACGTGATCAAGAATGAGAAGATCCGTAGAAGAGCCAGAGTAACCGATACAGCTCACAAGTCCCGAAGCTGAAGTGGCAATGGCCAGGCGCTTAAATGGAATCAACGATAGACGAAGAGTAATGACCTCGAACGTCCAAAACGATATCAATTGTAGACAGCCACGGCGTGTGGATGTCTTTCTTCTTCTCTTCCTTATCAACTGATAGACGTCCCACCCGTAAACTTTACAAGTAAGTACTATTTACTAGCAAACACACAACAACGCACGTCGAAGCTAAGCGACAGCAGGGGCACGGGTGTACGAATCGCTTGCTAGTGTGAACTCCTACATAAAATTTTCTTGTATAACAACTTATAGAAATGCGTTGGACACACCATCGGCGTTCCTGTCGCACGCTATGTGCTCAGTCCTCCAACAGAAGTGGAAAACAAATGAAATTTTAATGAGTCCCAAAGTAATTAACGAGTGCCTAACCTAAAAGGAAAAGAGCGTTAAAAATAATTAAAGCACTTATTAAATACTACATTATTCAAGTCTCATTAAAATTTACGCTTTCGTCTCTAGGAGCCTTATCCGACGAGGATTGTAAATTACTTAATCTGCCTTTGTTGTTTATTGTTAAAGAATCTGTGTCTAATAATTACGTGAAGGTTGATACAAAGAGAACGTGGCGAATTTTTATCCCGGACAACCGTAGAATTACCAGCTAATTTAAAAAATCATAAGGAGGCCTATGAAATAGTTAATGGTTTATTGATACACAAATTACTTAATGTTCACTATAATTGAAATAGACTCTTAATAAAGTATGGAGGCGGCTTTGTCGTTTAAAATATCCCCGTTAATATTGCAAATGGGAAAGCTTGTTTGTTTGTTGGTTTGTCCTTCAATCACGCAGCAACGGAGCAACGGATCGACGTGATTATTTTGATGATTGAGAACCTGTAGAGTGACAGAATTTTTATTCGAGAAAAACAAAGGATTTTTAAAGACCACTATTAGTCCACGCGGACGCAACACAAAAGTAGGTAGGTAGGTACCAATATTCAAGAAAAATTATAAGTACCCATGCGTTTGTAAATAAAGGCTATTTTAATTTTATTTATTTATTCACGTGGACAAATAACAATGTATCATCCGGCGCGGAATATAACTTTCAGCGTTCCGTCAAAATTTCTAGATCATAAACTAATCAATATCGATCGGCAGGATGCGCTAAAAATAATTTAGTCCAAGCAGTTACCTCTCGTGTAAAAATCCAATAAAGCGGGCTCGGTGTTTATGTTTACACCGGCATAGTCGTTAACATGTAACGACTATGAGCAGGCCCCCTCAATCGAGAGAGGAGAAATATGGAAGTTTCGCCTCTGCCAAAGGGTTGGACCACGAGGTGCAACATACCTACTAGGTATCGCAGAAATGTGCTTGTCTTTCACGCAGCAACTGAGAATCTGATCTAGTTTGATTGTTTACATTGATTGATTTTAGAGACGTAATAGTTTTATTTCTTTTTTATTTGGGAAAAGTTTGTCGTAAAATACTCTGAACGATGTTGCAAACCACATTGAATTTGACTAAAAATTTCGTTATTTTAGATACTATTCGCGAACATACAAAAAGACGCGGATTACGATTTTTTTTTTTTTGGAATTAGGTAGGTGTTATATTTTCAGTGAGGCGAATTTTTAATATTTCGCATGCAAGATTTATACTTCTGCGGGATCATCGTTCTAATCTGTTCTCGCAACATTTTTATAACTGTCTAATAAACTTTAAATAAATAAATAAAAAATTGCTTCCGAGATCGTCTACTCGTTAACGTGTTACTTGATGGGTAAGTTTGATAACACGCATTTTATATTAATTTGTTACAGCATTAAATGCACATTACGTTAATTTAGGAGATTTTGTACGGTACTAATTAACTGATTACAAAAACGATTGTGGAGGCATTGTGACTAAGTTGGACAAAAACATCCTGGATGCTATACCTACTATTATATTATTACTATGATATTAGTCAACTTCAGCTTGGCTAATATCCTTTTAAAAAAATATATATAAGCATCGGTTCAACAGCCAACGGTTTAAAGCTCTGAGTTCAACGAGCTTCATGCGACGACTTTGTCTCTACACACGCAAAGCAGACAGACCGCGACGACGTGACGGTCAGACAAGCAATTACCGTTTGCGCGAACTCGTCGACCCTCTAGTAACCTCAATGAGATCTAATCTAATCCAAGTTAGCCTGAACTGTCCCTCAACTGGGCAAAGGTCTCCTTCTGATTTTTCTACTTTCCCTTATCTGTGCGTCGGTGGGCCCGAACTCAACTTAAAATTTGTCCAATTCATCACGCCATTCGTCGTCTTGGCCTTCCTATTACGCTGGCATTGATGAATTATTGGGGGTGGGGTCAAGATAGAAGCAGATTTAGCCCACAAGTAATCTGGCATACGCTGCCGTCCTACGAAAAGCGCAATAACACGTGTTTTGGGCCTCACAGACTTTTATCGCTATTTATTTGCGCGTTTGGCTTAAAGTCTGTGATGCCCAAAACCCGAGCTATTGCACTTTTTGCTAAGGACGGCAGTACGGCTCACATGATCTGCCCAGTCCCACTTGAATGAAGCGGATGCAGTGCCCTCGGTTTTGGATTTGGATTTTGCTGCGGTTTTACTCGTAGATCGTATAGGTAGGTATATGAAATTCTGAGCGCTCTGGGGTCTTTTCTCTATCTCAGTGGCTATCGTTCAGTTGCTAACAAACTAGAACTGTCAAACCTGCACCTTGTATGAAGAAATGCGGGTTTGACAGTTATTAGTTGGGAACTTTCCATTGTTTTCCATAGCTACTGGAAATGTCACAAACAGAGAATACGGCAACATGTCGCGGAGAACTTACGTCACACAATTTGTATATAACGTAGTGCGTAGTCTTCTAGGCACTAGGTACTATACAAATACTAGGTACAGTCTTGGACCTAGCTCATCTGGGCCTGCGGTTTTGTGCAATTTTGTTTTTAAGATCGTAAGTTCAAATTCAAATTCAAATTCAAACTCATTTATTGCAAATTTGGGTTTACATTAGGTCTTATATACAGGTAAGTACCTACATCCAAATGCCTTCAAAGGCGTGCAATATCTATGTCAGTTTTAAAAATATAATTATTATTCGTATAAAATTTACTTTATGCATATAGGTTCAAAGTTCATCTAATGAATATGACTTTAATTAATGGAAGCTTTCGATTAAATAAGCATATAATAAAAAAAAAAGATACCGGCCGAATTGATAACCTCCTCCTTTTTGGAAGTCGGTTAAAAATATTATATTAAATGAAACATAAGTATTATTAGTATTGTAATGATAGCCACAGAGCACATTCCTGTGCCGCCTGCATTAGCGGCTGCCAGCGATTTTCCTGAGATCATACGTCCACCTAGTGGTAGGTCTACCATTGCTGCGCCTTCCGGTGCGGGATCACCATTCAGCACTTTGGGACCCAACGGCCCTCGGTTATTCGAATCACATATGTGCCCCACCTATTATTACCACTTTAGTTTTACGACTCAGGTACTTCTATGGACCTTCTCACTACTGATTTGATCCCGCAGGGATACTCCTTGCTTAAACATTCCTATCTCAATGTTTAAATAGAAAAAGTATACTCAAACTAAATAAAAACAGTAAATTAATGACTAAACTAAGAGTACCTCTTAAAGCTTATAGCCTGTACATGTTTAATTTATAAATTGTTTTATCTACTTTTTTTACAACCAGGCAATACACTTGAGCGATACGTTGAATGTTTACTCTAGTGGAGTACAAATAATAAATATATCGTGAGCGCGAGCTATAAAACATTTTAATACACATAAATTACTGGATTAAAGCATTCTATTTACTGGCAATACGCTAATAGACTAGGAATTTCTCACGGATCTTACTAAAGTTTCTGAGTTGAAATACACTCCCAGTATTTTGGATAAAGCTTTTGTATTTCTTCTGTACTCAAAGGCGTATGCTATAAAACAAAAAAAAGCTGAATTAGACTACGTATGCAGGCGTGTGTATTCCAAGATGTCCCTTGACTGCAATCTCACATGATGGTAAGTGAGGATGCAGTCTAAGTTGGTAGCGGGCTAACTTGGAAAGGGATATGTTACAACCCATACGTCTTTGATACGGTGGTAACTAACCACGACCAAAGACTTCAAATTCGTTCTTATTTAGCTATTAAAGTTGTTCTACGATCCTGCCTGATTTTAACCTGGAATCCATACTTCCACAGATACATGGATAGAAATACTTTCTGCACACGAGAAAGAAAACCAAAAGCATACATTATTTAAAACTATGTATGCAGAGGTGGTCCTATTGCTAACAAAGCATTCCAACCTCTATTTGACAAACGCGAACGTTCCCGGATAAAACTGTCATGGAAGCGGTATAAAATAAAAATAAAAAATTTAAACCACCAAAAAATGGAACCATCGTTACCTGCATCCCGCCAGCAGTCCCTGCCGGTAGATCACCACGCTGGACTTGCCTGTGATCTGATGCCCAGTGAGGTAGGTTTTGTGCGAGCTGTTGATGAAGTAATGCGTCAACTGTAAGTCCATGACGTCGTGTGCGTTACCTGCATCCAGCAACAGGCCTTGCCGGTAGATCTCCACGCTGGACTTGCCCGTGATCTGATGCCCAGTGAGGTAGGTGTTGTGCGAGCTGTTGATGAAGTAATGCGTCAACTGTAAGCCCATGACGTCGCATGCGTTACCTGCATCCTGCCAACAGGCGCTTCCGGTAGATCTCCACGCTGGACTTGCCCGCGATCTGATGCCCAGTGAGGTAGGTGTTGTGCGAGCTGTTGATGAAGTAATGCGTCAACTGTAAGCCCATGACGTCGCATGCGTTACCTGCATCCTGCCAACAGGCCCTGCCGGTAGATCTCCACGCTGGACTTGCCCGTGATCTGATGCCCAGTGAGGTAGGTGTTGTACGAGCTGTTGATGAAGTAGTGCGTCAACTGTAAGCCCATGACGTCGCATGCGTTACCTGCATCCTGCCAACAGGCCCTGCCGGTAGATCTCCACGCTGGACTTGCCCGTGATCTGATGCCCAGTGAGGTAGGTGTTGTGCGAGCTGTTGATGAAGTAATGCGTCAACTGTAAGCCCATGACGTCGCATGCGTTACCTGCATCCTGCCAACAGGCGCTTCCGGTAGATCTCCACGCTGGACTTGCCCGCGATCTGATGCCCAGTGAGGTAGGTGTTGTGCGAGCTGTTGATGAAGTAATGCGTCAACTGTAAGCCCATGACGTCGCATGCGTTACCTGCATCCTGCCAACAGGCCCTGCCGGTAGATCTCCACGCTGGACTTGCCCGTGATCTGATGCCCAGTGAGGTAGGTGTTGTACGAGCTGTTGATGAAGTAGTGCGTCAACTGTAAGCCCATGACGTCGCATGCGTTACCTGCATCCCGCCAACAGGCCCTGCCGGTAGATCTCCACGCTGGACTTACCCATGATTTGATGCCCAGTGAGGTAGGTGTTGTGCGAGCTGTTGATGAAGTAATGCGTCAACTGTAAGCCCATGACGTCGCATGCGTTACCTGCATCCCGCCAAAAGGCCCTGCCGGTAGATCTCCACGCTGGACTTGCCCGTGATCTGATGCCCAGTGAGGTAGGTGTTGTGCGAGCTGTTGATGAAGTAGTGCGCCATTGGTTGGTCCATGTCGTCACATAAGTCTAATTTGTTCGGCGCAACTATCGGATTATCTTCTGACATTAGGAACCTGTGAACAAAAGCTTTCTATAAGACATGTAGAACAGAAAAGTTTTTTATTAAAAATCTTTTACAAAGTACGTTTTAAAGGTAATTTTGCAATATTATTGTAATTAGCTATCAATAACTTAGCTCTAGTCAATCCCAATTCATTACGTCATTTTGGCATGTGACGATATAACGACGGTAGTTTTATTAAACTCATACCCCTATTGTTTTTTTATTCGACAAGGTAACAGAAAAATTCGCTTGTTTGGCGTCGACTGTGGAGTGGTAACTGGCCACGGCCGAAATGAGAAGAAATTCTACTAGCAAATAAGACCTGAACTCATTTAGAAATGATGAATTGACCCCGCCGTTTATCAAACCTGTGACCTCCCATGTATAAGACCACGGCACTCGCAACTGCGTCAAGGAGATTGTCAAAGTTCGGCTGCCTCAGATGCCTGCCAAAGGGCTTTCAGAACTATTTTGCCTATATTTACATTCCACGAACGTCGATGTGTTCCACTTTACCTCTCAACGTGTACGAGGCATCGCGCACTAAATTGTTTACTCAATAGACGGGTCGGCGCGTGTTTGTTTATTGGCGGTGAGTATGGTACAGTGCCGACTGACTGACGTATTGGTGAGTTTACTCACGCCCGTGTGCTCCTTTATTGACATGAGCTTTTTATGAGGAGCTGGATCTATTGCGCTTCTACGTGGAAACATTCACTACGCCATATATACAAAGAACAAATCTCATAAATTATTTAGGTACTTGCTAAGAGATTTCACCATTGCATCGCCGAGAAACGTTTAACCAAGGAATTTTGACGTTCCGACAATTTTTTATTGAAAATCTTGATTGACGCCATTTTGGCGTTGCAAACAGATACGAGTGTCTCTGGAACTAATGATATTGCAAATGGCGTACCAAGCTCTATAAATAATTAGTCTATGAATTCATAAATTAATATATTAAGATTTTTGTATTACTCACTATTAAATCACAATGGAACTTTAATATCTATGGTAAATAGAATAGAAAATTACTTGCCTTAGAAATCCATCAAACGTTAATTGCGATCGCTGCTGGTGGTACTTGTTGTGCTCGTAAGCCTTTATGAGGTCCCTCGCCCGCTGGATGTCGGCGTACGGGTGCAGAATCTCGTTCAGTCGCGGATCGCGCTGCACGTCGTTCAGGAAGTCGACCAACTGGTTGGCGGACAGGTGCGGCTTGCTGTCGGTGCTGCACAGACACATCGAACCCTTGTACTTATTCGTTGAGTTTAAGGTTTTAATTAGAACATTAAACTTCATGATATCATCATCAGTAAACGGATCGCTACACATTACACCCAAGGTCCACAGTATTATATGTCAATGTATGGATACGTCAAATACGCAGCCGACACGCGTTGCGTCTGTCAAAGCCTTGGTGGATTTGCACAGAGCTGCAACGAACGCGCGGATTAATTGAAATTTCTTGATTGCGGTCTCTGAGAGTTTGGAGTTTCGTTTTGTTGTATTTCAAATTGTTAAGAGGAACGTGAGACGGATTTCATATTAAATTCGGTTGCGCGATTTTACTGACTTCCACAACGTCTCTAAGTATATTACTGACTAGCTTTTTCCCGCGGCTTCGCTCACGTTAGGTTCGATTTTTCAAACCCCTATTTTATCGCTTTAGGGGTTGAATTTTCAAAAAATGCTTTCTTAGCGGACACCTACGTTATAATAGCTATCTACATGCAAAATTTCAGCCCGATCCGTCCAGTGGTTTGAGCTGTGCGTTGATAGATCAGTCAGTCAGTCACCTTTGCCTTTTATATATTTAGAAGTGCAATTAATATATTATTACGACTTAAGATTGAAGATCGTCTATTAATAATATTAATACTATTTTATTAATAATAATAATTTTGTTTTTACCCGACTACGGCAAAGCCAAATAGAAGGGTTATGATTTTAGCAGTTTATGCGTATATGTGCCCTATTACATATTATGTTCTAACGATTTTGATGAACAAGGCGTCAATCGAATCGTTATTATGATCCAGGTGACATAGGCTACAATTTTAAACGAAGAAAATCAATATGGCGGATTTTTCTTGATTTGCAACCTTTGAAATTTCAATTTTATTGATTTACATTAATTAATAATATAATCAACGAATGCATTCGGATTTGGCCGGTCCGTGCACTAAGTGTGCACACATCTTGTGTGAACTAGGGCGGATGGAAGAGCACCTGTTATGATCTGTTTAGGATTCCATTTATACCGTACTGCTTGTTTATTGTTCGCGAGATTTATGAATAAGATGTTATATTCATATTTCATAATATTCATAGCATTATGTTGGTGCGAGCCGTATTAGTGTAATAAATTATCCATACCGAACTGAGGAACTTTTCTTTGCGTTAACTGTGCATAATTCTGTCAGTTAGTATGGACGGGAAAGGGAAGGAGAATATTTCCGTCCATACGAATCGCCAAAACGAAATAAATAACTTTGATATAAATGCTAAAGTGTGTTTATACCTATCAGTCTATTTGTATGCCTATCTGTCTGATATCTTTTCACGTCCAAAACGTAGAACGGCAGAATCGATATTGACGGGTTTTGGCACAAAGATAGCTTTACATCCTGGACACTGACTATAAGAAAAGTACTATCCCACAGTCAAAGACGTGCACATCAGACAGTTAGCTATAAGATATCCTATATCTGAGCCTGGTTAGATTCTCAATGTTAATAAATTTCAAACTCTATAAATTACAAACTTTTTTTTCTCTTAAATTAATTTTTTAAGACAGCGTGTTTCAGTTCAGAATTAAGTTCTTTCAGAACTATAAAGACGTGACTAGAAGTCAATAGAATAATATCAATATCAAATAATATCTCAAAACTTTTCCATAATCTTGAAAAGCACGTGGCGTATGTCTGTTTAAAAATATAATAGGGTAAAGATGCCGAATATGAGATACCATTTACATATTCGGCCATAAAAAATAAATTATTGCACTAATGACTATGAAAATTATTTATATTCGATAAGTATTTAATGAAGTTTATCCTTGAAAGACCGTTTAGTGCTAGGTATAATAGTTTTTTTGTTATATCAGATAGTATTAGAAAAGTCAGAAATTACGTCTCAGGGAAATGGTCTCCTATTATGAGATACCAAGGGTTTTTAATATGAGATAGTATAGATTCAGAGAAAAAGGAAAGAAATCAATTCAAAAAAACTTTTTATTGGCGATATTTATTAATCTACAACATCGTACTACTAAATAAAAAGGTTTTAGTAACAACTTAACAATATATTATCATGTGCTTGTGCCAAGTGCTTGATGTTCTTCAGATGTAGATGTAACCCATAAAATCGTTAGTCCAACTTTACAATATTTTTATATTTTTGCTTCTAAATAGTCACAAAAAGCTGGAGGTCTTCCCATGAACCTTGAGAAATACTTCTGCATTAGCATCTTTTTTGACATAACGTTCTAGGATACTCTTAAGAACATCGAAAGTTTTGACGCTATTAGGTAACATATTTGTTTGCTTCGCACTGCACTCACGGCCCCTTTTTATGGCATCGTGGTCTTAGGACTTCTTTGATCGACGACATCTAGAAAAAGAGGTTTTTAAATAGTCGTATTTCTATACATCCTAATATGGGATATCTCATTTAAGGAGCCCCCACGTGTCTCATAATAGGAAAACACCCAAATTTTAAAACTAGGCTGCCTATTATTTCTTGACGAAGAAAATACAACTAAACTGCAAATGCATTGTAAAATTAATCATATAACTGATACAATGACTGTAAATTTAAATCATTTAGTGTGACTATAAAGTTGTAACATACCTCGTTAATATTTGGTGTCAAAAATCGAGTTTTGTGGTTTCGTAAAAATCCGCACGTACACAACCTGACTTCGCCTCGAACTGGGAAGCACCAACACATGTTTCGGTCTGTTGCCACGCGGCTTCTGGTGACAGTATCGCCAAATAGCTGCGGCGATTAGTTTCGCCAAAACCTAACTATCTCATATTTGGCAACTATCTCATATTCGGCATCCTTACCCTACTGTTACGTATGATGGTATGCCAAATCTCGAAAAGCGCTGAACTGATTTTATTTAAGTTTCGTACAACAGACAGTTTCTTGGAGACGTTTACTTTGAGCAAACGGTATTTACAGAATCACAGCGTGTTTCAGTTCAGAATTAAGTTCTTTCAGAACTATAAAGACGTGACTAGAGATCAATAGAATAAAATCAATATCAAATAATATCTCAAAACTTGCACCACAAGTTGACTCCCATCTCAGAATGGAAACAATAAGTCGGTTGGTAAGTTGAATCGGGACTTACGAGTTTGTTCGGCGTTTGTCATGATCAAACGTTGCACACGTCCCGTGTTGAACTTACTGGCTTATGTTAAACTTAACCAGTCTCGAGCTAAAACTTAGTTTGCCATTATTAACAACTAGCTCATGCCCGCGATTTCGTCCGAGTTTATTTCCTAGTTTTAAAATTCTCGCGGGAATTCCTTGATTTTCCGGGATAAAAAGTAAACTATGTTACTCTCCAGGCCCTCAACTATATCCATACTGAAATCACGTCGTTCTGTAGCTATGTCGCAGCGTGATTACGACAAACCGATACGATTTATTGCGAAATATTACTTACTGCAGTTGCGGCAAAACGAATGATATCCGGAGTGGTCAGGCTTCGATCGTATGCAAAAAGCCGAGGATAGGTAACGTTGGCACTTTCTTTACTTTATAGAAGTTCAAGAAATTTACAATACAAAATAACAAACAATTTTTAGCTACTATATACGTATGTGTAGAGGCCTATGTCCAACAAGTGGATGAATATTTCGAGCCATGACGTTTTTATTACAAACGATATTTTAAATTATAAAGCACTAGGGCACGTAGATATTTCTAGGGAATAAAACATATTCACTTCTAATATATGTTATACGTGTATTCCCAGGAGCAGGACACCTTCACATAACGCCTTAAAGCACAACAAAGCTGCGTTGGTCGCGTTTCGTTTACGCGAAGCACTGTCTTTGCGCATTGTTCATCCTTAAGCCAAGAAATATACTTATTGAACGAGCGAAGCGAGTTCTCTGAGTCAACTAGGGCGCTTGTCTGTACTGGACAGAGAAGTGTGTACGTCCAAATGTCTGTCAGAGCCCTATAACTTCTGAATTACTGAACGTAATTACTTCAAAATTAAATATAATATGTAAACTGATGGCCTTGAGCCGAACATTGTATAAAAAAATATAAAAAACTTTATTTCAGGGGGGCTCTCATAGAAGCGCGTTTGAAGTAAAATTTTGTTTGTTGCGTTACATAGACTTGCAATATATCTTTTTAAAGACGACTTTGATCAGAGTACAAAAATATTTTTTTTTTAATTTTTCCCTTAAAATTGACGAAATGGGGGGCTTTCAAAGTGGAGATTTTAATTTGAGCCATATGTCAAGAATTACTGAATATTAGAACGTGAAACTTGGTTGAAAATTCAGTTATATCCTGTACTTGAACAACAAATACTAAAATTAGATAAATGTTATAAAGAAACGAAATTATTTAATTTTAAATGCTAATAGCTTCACAATAATGCTAATAGATGGCGCTGTGTCAGTAAAACAGTTTTGTGTCAACTATTATTTTTTTTATTGCGTCTAATGTTAAAAGTTAATTATTACAATATATAATTAAAACTTTTGGGAATTATGGGATATCGCGAGGTCTCAGTTCGGGGCGAACCACTAGTATAGTATATTATATATAATATTCTCATATACTATAAATACTCATATACTACAAATACTATATATAACTCATATATAATATACTCACAGATTGTTGAAGATCTTCTGGACTTCGGTACGCTGCGTCAGACTCTTGTAGAAGGCGAAGAAGTCTTCGAACTGGAATTTCGAGTGGCTGATCGTGTCGTTCTTGCCCGTGGGCAGACCGGACTCGCTTAGCGCCTTCTCAACCCTCTTCTTGCCTTCTTTGTTCTGGGCGAATAGACCGACGATGCTGCCAACAAATAAAGAACATAAAAATAGTGAAGTGCCTATCTAAGACTTCGAAATTACTACCTTAAAAGCTTTTATGGCTGTTGCACGTATTTTGTCATTCATCAAACTACAAATGTAGTGATAGTCAGTGCAAACTACAAACAACAGTTTTCCAATTTTCAAAACGGCTGAATCGATTATGACGTGACCTAACGGAAAAAATTGAAAGCTTTGTCAGCTACTTTTTCCCGGTAACTTTCAGTGGGTGACTGCGAATATTTCACACAAATCAAAAAGTTTATAAAAGGGTTAATTTAACAGTCCTAATCGTAACTCCACGCGGCTGATAGTAAATGCAAATGAAGACACCCGTCACCCGATTGCTAGTGCCGCTGCTGGCTTATCAATTTACGTTTTTAATGTGATGCCCATAAGATTAAATATAGTTTTAATTGCGAAAGTAGACACCATTACAGTGTCTATGGATATGGAAAACTTACTTAGACAGAGACTTACCAAGACATTTCACTGTCCATAGACACTCAGGTTTTTTTAAATTAGTTTTACGGCTTAGCTAGATTAATGACTCAGAATAAATCAACGGCAGTAAAAAGAGACTAATAAAAGAGAAAAAACTTAACACTATACTACTTTTAAATACTTGAATGTGTTCGAGAAATGGAAATAATGCGTCAACTATAGTAGCGGCAAAATAAAGTACGCAAAAATGTTTGTAGCTACATTCAGATCGAACCGTCTTAAGTGGGCATCTAGCTTAATAACCCATTAAATCTGCTCAAAATACAGTTCTGTCGTAAGCCGCTTGTCGTCGAAAGGTAATTCTGAGATCAAGCTGAAGCAAATTGCGCGCTTAATGCATTTGCATATGAATTGAATGTCCCCACCTATAAGCCGGTGTATCCTGGCTGAATACACTTAAGAAAACATTAACTTAAGGGCAATGACACACGGCCCAGTGATATTATCAGATGCCGCACCAGCTAAACGTCATCGTACGTTTACGCGTAAACACTTATGTATGTACTAGCTGATGCCGGCGACTTCGTCCGCGTGGATTTAGGTCCGCGGAAACTCTTTGATTTTCCGAGATAAAAAGTAGCCTATGTCACTCTCCAGGTCCTCAATTATACCCAAGCAAAAAATCACGTCGATCTCTGTTAGATCGAAGGACAAACCAACAAACAAACACCTTTTCGCATTTATAATATAAGTAAGATATACCGCAGAAATTCAGCAAGGCAACACAGTTACATAGCGTGCTGAACTGCGAATTTATACATCTGTGACGCCGTAGGGGCACCGCAGAAGATGCGAAAGTTTGAATGTATGGATGGATGGATGGACGTATGATCCTCATTAACGCCGCATCGAATGATCCGATATGGCTGAAATTTGACACATCTCTGTAGATAGATTATAGTCTGGAATAACACATAGGCTACTTATTATCCCGAAAAATAAGAGTTTCCGCGGGAATTAAAAACCTCAATCAACGCGAACAAAATCTCAGGCATCAGCTAGTATTATATAAACTAACTTCAAACTGATTCCAGCTTCCACAACCAATAATAAATTATGATACCCTTGACCCAAGCTTTAAAAATGATAATCGTAGCACGCCGTAGACGATTCGTAGCTCTCAGTGCTACGGATAAGCATGCCTACAATAAACGCAATAAACGAGAACCGTAAAACCCACCAGAGTCGGAAAAGCGCGCTGTGCTATGTTAAAGATGCAAGAGACGTCTGCAGCAAGATTCAGCCGCATGGTGCAGATAGGAACAGCTGATGACGTCAGCCGAGGTGAACGCAGACGTGACATCTAATCTCGCATTGTACGTCGCGAAGACAAATAAGACAAATGCTGTCTCACCTGTCTCATTTGACCGTCTGTTACCTCTTCACAATCCGAATCGCTGAATTGAGCTTGACGAAAAGCAATATTACATTCTGGAGACGGAAAAAGGATACTTTTATCCTGGAAAATTAAAGAGATCTCACAAGATTCATAACCGACGAAAAAAAAGGAGGAGGTTCTCAATTCGTCGCGTATATTTTTGGAACTAAGTTCCTTATCGCGCGTTGTGAAAGACTGTGGGCTAGACGGAAAAAATTCTTACGAAAAGTTGTCACGACACTTTTTGCTATAGTAAGCTATTGTAAGCTGTGCGGCGTCGCATGTTTCTCTGTCTGTCTCTCTCTCTCTTATAGAAAGCAAGCCAGATATTTTCATTTCTATTTCGCATTTTTTAATGGTCTGGTGTATCATCTACATCTAAAATCGCCTTCCAGTGTCCATCCGCCATCCACTATCCCGGAGAAACAATATTGTTTATCGAGATAAAAAATATCCCGCATGTTAATCCAGAGTATCAGCTGCCCCTATGCCAAATTGCATTTAAATTCGTCCAGAAGTTTCGGCGTTACAGACAAACAGACAGACAAAACATAAAACATCCTTTTTTGGGATAATAAAGCTTTAAAAATGTTCAAAATATATACCTACTTACAAAATTCGCCCAGATAGGTTTGGTTTTATAAGTTTAGATAGATATCAGATAACTTCGTGTTTCTCCTTAAACTTAGAGGGTATTAAGTGTACCGAAGCATAGGTAAGTCAAATCTAGTATTGGCAGCGAAAAGCCGTCTCAGCCGTTACCGTACGGTGTGCTCGATTGAGTGAGCCCGAACCTCGAATAGATTGAACTAATCCAATATCAAGCGTATTAGATTAGCTTTACTGGAGTTTGCGTTATGGACCGACTGATGTTAGGAGATTGATATTTCATACGATGCTTTACTTAATCCGTTATTTCCGTAGTAAACCGCGCAGGAACGGATCGCGAAAAGAAAAAAAATTTCAAAAGCCGGTTAAGAGTTAGGACTCGAGTCGCAAAGCTGAAATCACAATGGGCCCCACATAGTTCGATGAAATTAGGCATTTGACTAAAATTTTTATTATAGATTTTAATATAATAACAAACTGACATTTTTCTTTTTTTAATATCTTAACTAGTCTCGAAAATATGGAGCTTTTAAGTTTCCTGTTAGACAAAGAGACCGCGCTACTAAATCAGGATGTCACGAGCGAGTAGCTCCATACACCATAGAAAATTTCGTTTTAGAAAGAGGCACATACAGTCAGTCATAGTAGAACAGCTTATAACTTGTTTTTTCACCGATTTATTTTCTGTTTTTACAAATGTAATTCTTACATGTTACATTTTCAATTGTAATGAATGAATATCTCAAATACTCAATTATGGCCGTTGAGGTCCCGAGGTGCTGGTGTGGCGACCTCACAAGCTTCGCAGGGAGCCGCCGGGTACAGGCGGCGAAAGACCGAGGCCTGAGAAAGTCTATGTTCAACAGTGGACTCCTAGGAAAACACGTTTCACTTATGAGAGTCATAGGTTTAAGTTCTCTAGTAAGCAAACAAATAGTACCTACTTTTGCGAGTAAACTCTTAAAACCTAACCTAACTTTTACACGATTCCACGAATAAATTTCTAGTTGAATGCACCTCGAAGTTAATTGAAGAGAATCAGGAATAGAGCGATAACACTGAGTTCGTAAGTTAACACGTTCAGACTGAAGATATAATGACTTAAAACCAGTAAACTTACATTTACGGTTCCGTAAGTTAAAATTCCGTATCTTTTAGATGGCCATCTTATTCTGCCCTCGTAATTGAAAACACAGTAAGTTATATAGAAGTTACCTTTAAGTTACTGTGTTTTCAATTACGAGGGCAGTATTATCTCACTACTGCAAAGCCAAAAAGGTTAGGTAATATGTATGTATGTATGTTTGTATTTACGTATGTTCTACTTTAGCGCCTTAAGTACTGAGCCGTCAGGTTTTTTGTTATTATGGTGCGGATGGCATAGGCTACATTTTATACGTATAAAATCAATATAACAATATTGAGCATTTTGTAAAAGTTTATTTGGATACAAAATTATTCTATTCTATTCTTAAATTTTCAATTTACACTTGTCCATAGACGGGTTATAGTTTTTAATCATTTTTCGTGGAATTATTTTGTCAGTTTCTAACAACATTTACACATACGACTACGCTCAACGCTTAGCTATTATTCTATTCAAGAACAAAAAGCTCTTTTCAACACGCCACTTTATCTTTTGTGTATAAAATAGAACTATACCAGTTACAAAACATTTCCAACTGAATGCAGCCTGAAAACTGAATGGAGAATGTATAAAGCATTGTTCAAAATTTAATAGGCTAACATTAGAATTCAATACAATTTATACCGTCGTCGTTCGGCCTATGAAACATTATCTTTAGAATTTAGGCTTTTGTGGGTGTATTTAGCTACTTTAATATGCAGCCTTACATTCGATGAAATTGAATACTTATCCATTATTGTAACATAGCTATCGACCACCTGTCTCCAGAGGATACTTGATTTCTTCGGCCATAATGCCAGAAGGGAGGGACACAACTTAGAGCAAATTGTGATTACTGGCAAAGTGGACGGAAAGAGACCTCGGGGACGTAGTCCGATGCGTTGGTCAGACCAATTCCACACCATTTTCGACAGTAAGGTCCACGAAGCCTTGCATATCACAATAAACCGAGGCACATGGCGCGACGTCATTCACAAAAGTCCTTGGTGGAAGGGGTCACGACCCTCAGTATTGGGGAACACGACGCAGAGAGAGAGATTGTAACGTAGAAAAAATTATTTAGAGGTTTTAACGAACTCCCTTATGGCGCAGTGGTGACATAATATGTTGTCTTAAGCATGGACAGTTTTACCACAGAATGTGACGGACACTAAGGTTATACCTTCAGTCCCGAATGATCTGATATAAAGTGCCATATATGTAATATTACTACCTCAAAATCTACGCGCATATAAAATTATATATAAAATTTCTCTCTCCTTTTTTTGTAGTCGGTTCATTAAATAAATATAAAACTCAACGTCTAGAAGTCGTCTTATTAAATGTTTGAAATTATTTATAGCCTCTTGTCGAAACTTAACTCAAAAGGGCTGAGAACAAAAGGGCCAAGAGTTAAACTTGTATTAAAGTTCACGATTTGTAGCTATTTATCCCCAAGCGAAATTTATTCAACGCCTTTGTTTACATAGCCCTGTTTCAATTACAATAATACGTCCTACTGGTCATTACTATACGATATTTTAGTCAATGCGAACGGTGCTTTCACGTTTCATGTCTCGTGAGAACCAGCATACATAACGAATACAATGGCCAAGTGCGAGTTTGATCACGCGTAAGGTAGAGTTCTGTATAGATCCACCAACTTATCTGTCCAGTTGACAACACCGCCAGTGTAGAGTACCTAGTATTTCTATTATCCGTTCGCTCCAAGTTGACCGTCGTCGAGCAGCTTCACGCTTATTTAGGGGAGAAATGTCTACTTATTCTAGTATATGTTGTCGTGTAATGTATGTACATAAAAATATAAATAAATATTAGACATGGCTAACATACTTTATTAAAAACTAAAATGTTTGTGTTAAGACTATAAGTAGGTATATTACTTAGGGCGGTGTAACGGCTGTAAGTGATTCCTACACACTTGAGTAGCTTACGCAATTAACTTACCTACTTTGCATTATACTCTTGTAGCATATAATATGGCTACAATATAATAACTCTTGGAAATTTTGCAATTTAAAGTAGGCTTCAGTAAAGTAGGCTTATAGGCATAATATTAAGGTAAACTGTTGATCCACCCACTCGTTTTACAGTTATATATACAAGTAGGGAATCCTGAAAATAAAAATATAATGCATAGTTACTAGTCAGACGCCGGCTTCTGATTTAATGTTGCTATGAATCCTTAAAACTGTTTCCCGATTCAGTGTAATAAATGTTTCATTGCATTCGTAAAACGGCGCTTGTTTTGCTTTGTGAAAGCTTGCAAAAGTGTTATTTTGTTTATTTTTCGTGTTGTTTGTTGGGCTGACGAAGAAAAAAGCCTTGTTTCATATTTAGAGCCGACACGGACGATCGCGACTACTGCGACTTGTTATGACGTACGGCTCCAATTCACATTGGCGTTTGGCCCAAGGCGTTTGAATTAGTCGCTGTTTTTTGGGAATGCTAGCAAGATCCTTTGATATAAAAACCTACAAAAGTAGGCAAACTGGCCAGCGCTTGTTGCTTGAAGAGATTCAGCGACTTTTGACTCTACTTTTTGCAGCGATTCAGTAGCGATACAATCGTAAAAAGATCGCGATATAGTCGCAACTTTACGGTACCAATTGTATTTTACTTACCATTGCCGAACATATTTAAGTGCGATTTGAGTCGTTTGTTGCAGAATATTGTAGGATTGGCTACTATGAGTGATCCCACACGACGAGTTGCGGTGCCTCAAAGTAATTTATTTATTAGGTTTGTGTGAAAAATGAAAAAATATGAAAAAATATTTATTTGGCAAAACAACATTAACAATGAATACGATAATATCCATTGAGACCCACACTAGGTATTCCTATCTTGGGGCCCAATTCACCACCATTAACAAAATTATTTATTATTATTTATAGTTGTCGCTCGGATTACAGTAACAGACAAATTGCCAACAAGACAATTAATTAAAAATACAATATTACACAGTATGGATAACTATTTAAGGTTCAATCTTCACTCGACGCACTAATGTCGAGCACATTCTTAACACAGGCTTCCCGCTTAAGAAGGGGATAAGAGCTAGAGGGGAATAGTCATGTTTGACATGAAAAAAATATTATTTATTGCAGAAATAGTATGCGCGAGCGCTATTATAGGAGGTATAATCGATATAAATAACTGTGATAAATCGATTATACCCACAGCAAATATGTGCACGAAATGTAGGATTGTAGTCATTATTGTCACTTGTGTAAACACTCGACCAACCAATGTCATCAATGTTTGCGTTTACTCGCGTTTTTATGGTTCCCTAGTAAAACTAGGAATACTAATTGTAGTTTCGTCTTGTCCACGTGTCCGTCTGTGTGTCACAGCTATTTTATTCAAAAACTATTAGCTAGTCCAAATTTGATATAGATGCAACAAAAAACTTCACGAACATAAGAAATTTAAGAAAATTTACCCTTCTAGTAAGCCTATTTATACACTACACATAGTTTTTAAAACTATGGTCCATCTCTGAGAAGAAACCTGCGCTCAATCGTGCGCCGATGATGGGTTGCCAATCATGACGATTTATAAATGCGAATACTAAATATAAAGATTCGATACGGAGACCTTGTAGACGGTAAGCTTTAAAGTGCTACCTGAATTTTTTCCAGAACAAATAAAAATATCCGTAACAAAATTATTTCGACGAAAATAAAAAATGTCACCGTCATTGATGGATACCAAATAAATAACTCCGGGTGTCGGTTTTGGGAGCATTAAATTTGACTGAAAACTCGTCATCCATTTTTATTCGATCCGATAGCCGCTTTGGGACAATTCCGAAAACAATTCCAGAGGATTAATTTCAATTTCGGCTTTTGAATTTATGTGTAACCATTCGTCAAACGTGATCTCCAACAGCACGTTTAAATACCTTTTGAGTTTCCATAACATAAACATGAACAAAATTACTTATTGAGAATTTAAACATAAAAATTATTTTTATATCATACTTGCTCAGTAACTAGGGATTACTATGGTAGAAAGTCTCCTTGTAAGTTGGTGTTTGCAATTCAAGGCAACATTACGTCGCACTATGCTTTAATTGTAATGTTCACTTTACAGTTCAAGCTATGCAAAACTCCTTGGTAAACAATCTCTTTTCTTATAAAATGGTAAGAAAACTTTTTACTGAAAAAAAAAAACACTGAACATGGCGGCATTTAATTTCCATACATTTCAAACTATGCAAAACTCCTTGGAACTCAGAGCCGTAAAAAAAAATGGAAAACTATTTACGAAAAAAAAATGGAAATTGCGGCATTTCATTTGATCTGAAAGTTTGTGAAGTTTGTTCGTAAAGGGATTTAAGTTATTTACAACAATGTCAAGCACTTCATCAGATGATGATAAAGGAGGAGAGCCTGATTTTTGTTTGCTTGAAGCAGAACAAATGATGCAAAACCTTTTGCCGGATAAGTCCAAAGTTACCTCGCAAGAATGATATAAAGTAGAATGCTTACCTCGGTTGCAAGTAGCTATTACACCCTCGAACTATATTCACCCTCGCTCGCTGCGCTCGCTCGTGTGACTAAATATCTCGGGTGCACGCGATCCATTAGCGCCCTATGCGAGCTGCGCTCGCACTGGCGCCAAATTGGACCTTGTTCTGTAATAGCTTACTTACGTCCCTTGTGTAACAATCTACTATTACAAAACCGATTTCAAATTATATATATAAGTATAAAATTTGAAGAATTATCTCGATTTCACCAGGATCCCATCATCAGATCCTGACCTGATAGCTGTGGGACCACCTGGGAAGTATACCCTTTCAAATAAAAAAAGAATTTTCCAAATCGATCCAGGCGTCTTCGAGTAATCGGGGAACATACATTAAAAAAAAAAACAATAAAAAAAAAAGACTCCGACGAATTGAGAACCTCCTCCTTTTGTGAAGTCGGTTATTAAAAGTCCCTAACTGTCTTAACGAGGTCTTCTAAGCGTATCTCTGGGTATAGGATTAATATTTCACTAATCTGATTAATCCGCGCCGATCCTTCAATAACAGACGAATAGAATTTAGTATGGAACCAGCAGTGGTAGATTCATTTAATGATTCGAAAGTACTTTGTAAAAGTTTATTTGAATAAAAAAAAAGCAAATCATAGAAAAGAATAGAATTTTGCTACTGGGTTATTCTTTACATGATCGACTACTTGCCTGCCAAGCAGGCAGATAAAAGTAATAATAATGAAATGCCAAGAGTTTCTGGTACTCACTTTTTGACGAGAATTTTTCCAGACTTATCGGCTCTGAGGACGATCTTCGTGTGCAGCTTCTCCAGGAACTTAATGGTAGGGTTGTTGAACTGGTTGAGGTTGTACGCCAGCTTGAACAACTCCTCTGTCCACATCTGACGATAAAAAAATGGATTAATGTCCTCCCGAGTCCTGGCAGCCAGTCTTAACGTAGGCGGAGACTAGCCAACGACGTATGGAATATCATAATGCACAAGTTTGTGCGTAAATATAATTTCTACTCCCTCACTCTCATGAGCCGATGGGACGGCAATCCAACACGGCCATAGATTAGACATAAGATAAACAGCTTTTTTTGAGGTCCAGAGGAGATTCTAACACCTCCCAACTATCTAACCCTGTTTGGAACTGGAATGGAGGAAACTTTAGTTTATTTTTATTTTATTTTATTTATTAGAGCCAAACAGTCTTATGGCGCAAGTACACTATACAACAGCAGCGCTTGACGTCGACGGCTAAAGAGCAGCTCTTATCCGTGCTTTGGTCACTTCTACATACACTTTCTTGTCTATCAACTTTTTGACGACCACCCTGGCGCGAGCCTTGCCTGACAGTGTTGAGTAAGGGTGTGGTCTTTGAAGTGGCATGTCATGTTTTGTTTAACCTGTCATATTCTCTCAAAGTTGGCCAGGCGTGATAGCAGTCGAAGGCTATTTGTTAATAAAAAAAAATCTAGGCTCCGTGTCGTAGAACACCGTATGTGTTCCATGCTTTTATCGAGTGGACAATACCATTAGATATTACAGAGTAACGCGAATCTTATATAATCCAGGAGCAGACAGATCGAAGCACTTAACATAATTTATGAATGAACAAACATATTAACCTGGAATCGTGCCAAAAAACTATACTTGAATTATTATACAAAGTGGTAATGGTTTCGACGACCTTTCGGACGTTTAGGTGCTTAATCTTGCAGATAATAGTGGTGTAGAGCTATGATAGAAGATCAGCAGTGTTTTCCACCACCTATAATTTGAGTACCTTCAAGATAAGAGTGAATAGACATCTTCTAGGCAAGTGCGCTCCAACCTAGATCTCATCAGTGCTTTCCAGTATTGATTGTCGTCAAGGGCAAGCCTATCTGGTATGAATAAAAAAAATTGAAGGCGATCGGAGTCATTACTTTTAAAAGTATACCGTTACATAAGATATTCTTGCAAAGGCACAATATGATAAATTGCAGTCTCACGCATTGATGGTGCGAGTCAAATTCGCGCTTATATAATTTTCAATTGTATAATATGCTAATATGCTCTCTCGTGATCATACATTTAATAGATAGATCTCTTACTGGTGTTCAAGGCAAGTCTAAAATTGACTGTGGAATCACATCACATCACATGTATGTGTGTGTATGCGTGTGTATATTTGTTACTGCTTCACCCCACAAATAATTAATCGAATTGTCTAGGAATGGAGATAGCTCATACCCAGGATTAATATATAGGCTACATTTTATTTCAGAAAATTAAACAGTTTCCGCGGGAATTAATTAGAGCAACAAGCCTAGTCACAACTGACTCTTGGACTTTCTAGAATCATATTTGAGGAATCACGAGCCTACTTCGACTTCTCATGTGCTCTCGTATTTAATTACCTTTTTTCTGTCTCATTTAATTTTTTTAAAATATAAAAATATATTTCTTAAAATTTCACTCAAAGAGAATGTGTAAATTGCCGCCTTTTATAAAACAAATTCTATATCGCAGTTAAGTATCTAAAAAATATCGGATATACATTATACATATTTTAAAAAAAAGATAAAAAAATTTTTGGTTTCATTTAATGTGTATGCTTGTTATAGATAAGCATATCAGTTAATGTTGTAATGTTTTTGTATGTTTGTTTCTGAATGGATAATATGTATACTCTTAGTATATACCTAATTAAATAAATAAAAATTATATATAGAAACTAAAAGAAAGTTTAGGTCTACGACAAGTCTAACATAAAGGGCTAAATATCGATGCAAATCCAAAACCCATCCACTACAATTATCTCGTACAGTAACTGAAAGTGGGCGCATACTTAATAAGCATAACGAACATTAATTCATTTGTACAAAGCCAGCTTATGTGTCACATTCCCAATAGGTATAATCCCAGGCTGACATATAGGGCATTTAGACTAAGTCACAAATAACAGCAAATAGGCTGGAATTCGGCCAAATAATTTATTTTATGATAAACATTATGAATATTGGAGCTTACAGTGCAATATAGTCATAAAATGAAACGAAATATTAAGACTAATTACAACATGGCAGTGCCCGAATAATCATAATTTCAATTCAACGAAGAATTCAACTCTTTATTTGGATACTAGCTTTTGACCGAAGCTACGGCCGCACGGAGTTAAGTTTTAAAAAACCCGCGGGTACTGTTTGTTTTTCCAGGTTTTCAACTATACCCAAGCAAAAATCACATCCACTGATATCCGCGACTTAGTACGCGTGGATTGAGGTTTTTTAATTATCGCGAGAACTTTCTCATTTTCCGGGATGATGGAAAAAAAATCTTTTTTTTTTTCATAAATAGAAATTACAAACCTTATTTAATAACTACAGCAAATTCGTATTGATACTATACACATATTATATATTCATAACTATTAAAAAAAATTATAAAAAAAATATTTACTTAGTTACATTTTCCAAAACTTTGGAAATACAGATACGAGGTTACGAGGTAAGGCGGCCAAAGGGGGAGGTAAGGATTAAGGATACGTCCTGGTTGCCCAAGGTGTGGGATAGCAATATCTCTATGAGAATCTTCAAGTTACCCGCTCTCACGTTATTGCTGACGCCGCAGGTTCTATACAATGTAAGCGTGTAGCCTTGTGCAGCGCGTAACACGCGTAAGGCTCACTTCAAATTCTCTCTGTGTAGAAACACAAAGAAGACACAAAGCAATGTGACATTGTTCGTGTCACGTGACACGTCGTCGTTGCGATATTTGAGGCATATAAATGAAATCTCAGGCTGAAATCTATAGACCGCAGTCACACTCTGCTCAGAGACAGAGTTAAAACGAGACAGATTTACGTCTGAGCATTTTTGTGTCTTGTTTTAACTCTAGCTTAAGTCAGAGCACGCTCTGTAGATCTCAGCATTCCCTAAGAACCCTATCTTCACTTCTTCTTTATTAGTCATAGGAGTCCACTGTTGGAATAGGTCTCTTGTATGGCCTTCGCCATGACTCAGTAGCGCCTGTATCTATCGGCTCGTGACTCGTCTCTAGCCATCTTACAAATGTGTTGTCTCTTTCGTGTTTCTTCGGCGTTTTTTGGTACGGAACCCTTCATACGCCATATTGAAGCCTCAATAGCCCAACGGTTAAAGGTGCGGACTCAAAACTGAAAGGTTGCAGGTTCGAATCCCACCCGTTGCACTATTGTCGTACCCACTTCTAGCACCAGCTTTCCGCTTATTTGGAGGGGATGGGAGGATATTAGTCAACTTCAACTTGGCTAAAATCCTTTTTTAAGAAAAAAAATGAACGAACCCCAGAATGCTCAGGGGCTGACAACATGGCGATTGAGACATGAATTTCGCAGTTTAAAGATACGCAATAATCTCATACGAATCCAGTATCATCTGAAAGCTTATAAAAAGGAATTCAATCTAAAATAGTCTTACAAAGGACTGAAATCCAGCCAAATCATACGCAGTGAAGCTTAACGTCTCCACATTTCTCATGGAGTTGGTAAAGCAATAAATTATAAGCAACGATGTTTCTGATAATGTATGGCTGTACAAAGAGTGAATTGTAGCTTAAACATACAATGCATATTCGACCCCTTTAATCATGCAAAGTGGCGACAAAAAGGGTCCAATGTTACATAAATCTCTATTTATTTATATAACAGTCAATTGCTGTTCGTCAGTCTGCCTAAAACTTAAAAACGGCTTGGCCGATTTGATTTTTTTTTTTGGTTTGGTACACCAAAATACAGGGGTGGTTTAAAAAGAAAAAGAAATTGGTAAAACCCTAAAAAACAGCTTAAAAATCGAAATTCCAAATTGGTAATATTTTATAGGAATCACCACTTCGGATTACTTTTATTAGATGGCGGGAGCGAAGCTGCGCGTAAAAGCTAGTCTAAAACAATATAATTTAAATGTAAAAATTCTTTTTACAAAACAGACTTCAAACGCCACTACAAAGTATATCAATTGTGCCTTGAATTTGAAGAGTACCCTCGATTTCTCCAGGATCCCATCATCAGATCTTGACCTGATGACTATGGGACCACCTGGGAAGTATATCCTTTCAAGCAATAAAAAAAAAAGAATTTTCCAAATCGGTCCTGGCGTCTTCGTATTCGGGGAACATACATAAAAAATTTTAAAAAAGTTTCCGACGAATTGAGAACCTTCTCCTTTTTTGAAGTCGGTTAATAATCCCCGGGCTAACATAATGAAACATTTAGCTAAGTTACGCACAAGTGTGACTGAATTTAATTTGGAACCTATCCAAATAATTGAGATTACAAACGGTGGATAATTGTTTTATAGTGAATAAGTTATGTTCTTGCGTCGAGTTACAGCTCAATCATTATTACGAGTACATAATAATATAATCTAGAACAAAGTCCCTTGGACTGTCTGTGCACGCTAATCTTAGAAACAAGTGTAGAGATATTTTCATTCGGTTTTCATATAATTAAAGAAGAATTAATGTAATTATTTTAGATAATTTGACCGTAGCTTAAACTAACAAAATTATGAAATATTAAAGAGAAAGAAGAATAATGTCTGGAACTGTTTTTCTTTTGAACAACAATACTAGGTATTATGGATATTTGATAGCAGTATTATTGATGCTGCGTATTATTATCTATTGAGTATCACAAGTCTGCAAAGTTTGTATCAAACTTCTGGGAAAGCCACAAAAGGATTACAGTTTCTTCTTCAATAGACCAGAGAGGATAACAAACAAAGCGTTTATTGCGAAAGTTTTGTATAAAAAGACGTGTTTCATGAAACTTTACAATGTCCATTGAAAGTAGCCGAGTATTTTTCAATTTATGCAAACTTTTTCAAGATAAGAACTATAAAATATGACTTCACTCGTACCTGCACCACGAACGAGCATTCTAATATTATAAACTAGCTTTTGCCCGCGACTTCTTCCGGTTTTGTAGAGTCAGGTTATTTATTGAATATCCTAGGGGATCCCTCAGTTTTTTTCTTCACTTCACTGCGTGTCCTCAACTATACCTATGCAAGAAATCACGTCGACCTATAACTCTGTTGCGGCGTGATTAAAGGAAAAACCAACAAACAAACACCAATAAACACAAGAATTATAGGGGGCATAATAAATTATTATGACCAATATACACGAATACTAAAAGGCAACAAAACGCAAAATCGCGTCGGTTAGCATTTGAATAGTTTATCTACTGTATTAATACCTACAGCGTTACATATACACAGGGGACCACGCGTGGGTCACAAAACATTTCGGTACAAACCGCAAATTTCAGTTTAATATGAGTTATGAGAAATGTGAACTTGAGGAGCACCGCGGCTGTGAACGACGAGTCTCCGGGGCCACAACTCGTCACTTGCTAATCTGAACAAAGCCTTAGGGAAATTCAGAAAATATCTCCTAGAAAATAAAATGTTCACTAAATCTCTTGTGAAAGGTGAAACACAATTTTTGAAATGGTAATCTTCTAAATATATAAAAGGTGACTGACTGATTTATCAATGCACAGCTCAAATAACTGGAAGGAAGGCTGGGCAAACAGATAGCTATTATGACGTAGGCATTCGCTAAGGAAGGATTTTGGAAAATTCAACCTCTAGGGCGGTAAAATAGGGGTTTGAAAAATCGAACTTATCGTGAGAGAAACCGCGGGCTACAAAGGCTACTTTTGAAATAAAAAATGAATTACCATAAAAAAAAGATATTGGGAAAAATGTCACTTACTGTGTTTTGTTAATGGGGTTGCCGCTCTTTGAAAGCATTAACTTTTCACTGAATTAAACTAGAAACTTGAAATTTTCAGGTCATTAAAAGACCATAGAACTTTATATTCTGTATAAACAACTTAAAATCTTAAGATGTTTCCGAGATAAAGGGTTTTGACACAACAAGGCGGCCAAATGCGAGTCAGACTCATGTACTAATGATTCCAACGAGTACCTCGTCGAACGACGATGAAGGAAAAAAATTCAATTCTAAAATCAATATTCAATTCTAGAAATACTGAGAGTGCTCTATAATGTTTCCAAAGGTGTGTGAACATTTTCCATCCGCACAAAGCCAGTATGGTGGACTTATAGCCTTTATCTTTCTCACTGGAGAGGAGGTCGGTGCCCAGCAGTGAGCTGGCAAAGTGTTCAGATGATGGTGATGATGAATTGAACGATATACTACTATGGGTAATAATAATCACTATACAGATTTTATTTCCTTTGCCTCCTCAAAGGGAATATCTTACTTTCAATGACAAAATATGAAAAAAGCGGATGAGAAAAGTCTCAGAACATCGCTCTCAACTTTCCTAAGATTCAGTACAAGTCTTATCTTTAGAGAAAATAAGCTAAAAATGATATTGTCTTGGGAGAGGCGGCCTCGTCTGCTATATTTTATAAATATAGTAGAAATTTTTAAAAGCTGCCGTTCGGAGCAATTTGCCGTTCGTTATTAAGAATTTTCTCTGCAACATAGTGTCTCGTTCAGAAGTTCCAGAAACTCGGAAGATTCTTAACATCTTATATTGCTTTTTGTATAGTCCAAACGTAGGCATCTTCTAGGCAAGCGCGCTACAACCTAGAGTTCATCATTGCTTTATCCTTTTACCTGTCTATACTTACAAGTATTAAAAGGCTTGACCTAAAAGTCCTGACTAGCTGATCTAGCAGTTTACAGCCTAAACCACTGGGGTTAGAAAGCTTGAAATTTTGTTTGATGAAAATCGGTCCAAGATGGCCGACGCCACAAAAAGGCGGATTACTTACATATTTTTTCACAACTCCCTCAAAATGGGTGTCAAATGAAAGGGCTTGACTAGTAGAATACTATAATACACTATAATAAATTTCAAATCCAAGATGGCCGCCACATTTTTTTATTTTATACGTGGGGGTGTTTTAAATTTTCAATTTACTCTTGTATAAACGTGACATCCCATAACCGACCATAACTTTATGCTACATTAGACCATGACCTTCTACTTGTCTACCAACTACTAATCGAGGTCAAAATTAATGAGCCTAAGCATGATACAGAGCTGTAAGTTATGAACTTGTTAAGTAATCCGCAGATTTTCCGGGTTTTAACATCAGCTCGAGATTGCCATATCACTGCAGTCTTTGAGATTACCCAAAGTTTAATTAAAATCGATTGGGCAAGTGGACCAAAAATTGTTGATAATAATTGTCGTGGAAAAAATGTCAAGTTTATCATTTATAAACGGGTAAACAGATTTTCTTCAAACATAGCAATCCCATTTAAACCTATTTTTGAATTAAAAAAACGCAGGGAAATCGGTCCACTGGTTGAAGCGTCAACCCGCGTACTTGATTGTAAAGACGAAAAAGTGATGGATGGATGAATGTTACTCAACTACGCCGCAACGACTGAACCGATTTTGCTGATAGGAAATAAATTATTATAGTCAGGAATAACACATAGGCAACTTTTTATCCCGAGAAATAAGAGAGTTCCCACGGGAATCAAAAAAACCTTAATACACGCGAACGAATCAACTAGTGAGTTATATGTCTAATATTTCGGGGTACTTCTTATATATGAAAAGAATAAACTCATGCTAAACAGAACGCTACTTTATTCTATCGTCTGTGGCCGCAACTGTCAAAATTCTTCTCAAGGTGAGACAACGGAAAAAGGATCAAGCTCGCATCACATCCTACGCCTCACATTTTGTGTTGGGGGTTAATAAATATACGATCACCTTAAATCCTCTAGCAAATGTAGGTATGACTTACAGAATTTATGAGACGTGTGCGGTGAAATATGTCATCCTGTAATGAATGTGAGATAAACGTAATATATTAGGGTACACCACGCCGCGGCTTCGGCTCCAAACATTGAAATTGTAACACGCTTGTGCGTAACTCTAAACGCTAATAAACGTCACGCTTTAAAACCAATTTGATATAATCTATTATAACCGTTGGGTTTTGTAGAACCCAAGAGTGATGTCACAGAGCGCGTTGCGGCGCTGCAGAGTTGCGATTATGTCAGCTTTAACTCATATTCTATTGACCAATTGGTCTGATGATTAAGCAGAACACTGACAGATCTTCAATCTACGGCCCAACGGTTAAAGGTGCGGACTGAAAATCGAAAGGGTCACAGGTTCAATCCCCCACACGTACTTTCGTACCTTCTCCTAACACAAGCTTTAAGCTTATAGTTTTTCGTCAAATGCAAATTAAGTATATTCTTTATAGATTGAGGGATTCTCACTGAGAAAGCTATACTTGGAGCCCTACTGATATTAGGCTGGAGAGAAACAAAGCCTTAAAGCACAAAAGCCTGACGGATCTAGAGGCTAGAACTGCAGCTTGAAAACATTTAGTTTATGCTACAGTAAATATTGCAGAACATCATAATAATGCTTTTGTTCAAACAGATAAACATACTCTTCCTCTTTATTATATTACTATATGTAGATAGCAAAACATTGCTCTATCTGTCAAAAGAAAAGGTAATGACGTCAAAAGAAAGATTTTTAGAAAAGAACTTTGAGATGTGCCTATGCCTTTGACCTATTCTAAAAATCAATATCCACAAGGTAAAAAATCAAAAACCTCTGCATTGGATGGAATATGTTTTCAGAAATTCCACCTCTGGAAATTTTCTGATCCAAATTCCAATCGTTATTTCATCTTCCTCCTCACTCCACGCTGTACTTTCAAATTGCTTAGTGTTGAAAGGAATCGTTTACAATTTTCGAAGCATGACAAGCTTTAAGTGACCTGAAAGCGCCCAAGGATTTCGCCGTCCGACGAAATAAAACAAGAGACAGCGCCCAACCAATTTTGCTCCCTTTTTTCGTGCAGGTAACGTACAATAAAGCGCGTTTGATTACTTTTAGAATACGTCTGCCCTCTGACCACTAAAAGGTGAAATTAACTAGCTGTTAAGCACGATTCACATCTAACGGAGCGCGTAGAAACGCAACGGATCTAACGGAACGCGCCGAAACGTAGCGGGACTACACTAATTAATAAAAAATAACTTTTAAAGTCAAGTAATATATTACTTGACTTTAAAAGTTATTTTTTCCATGTACCTATACAACGTGTAACAAGTGTGAAATAACCCTGAAGGAGGTGGATGTGCTCATGAAACTGAACAACTTTCCCCAAGGAACATATTATGTCGAAATGTGAAAAAAAATGTGGACCTCCCATACAAAATTGACGATCAGCTGATTGATTTACTATGGGAGGTAAAATTTTTTTTTTTCATATTTGGACCTATGTTCCTTGGGGAACGTTGTTCAGTTTCATGAGCACATTCACCTCCTTCAGGGTTATTTCACACTTTTGTTACACGTTGTATATACATTTTGGGCGAAATACACGAGCAACTTCGAGATTTCTTTTTCGCCCAATCCGCACGCAGTTTCAATGCAGTCCCGCGCTCCTTTATGTGTGAATCGTACTTTATTCGGGGTTTACCGTTGTACCCCTTTTCCATTAAAGGATTACTTCTACAGTGGGGTAATAGGGCCAAATTAGAGCAATCAAAAAGCGCAATCTGCCCGTGGTAAAGTGATTTTTTTATTTATGTATATTGTATATGCTACTCAACTCATAGTAAGTCTTGTACTATATGTTTATGATGCTACTCTGTTTAATTTTAACTGATCGACCTAACGTTGAATAGACATCGCCGAGGCAGGAAGAAGTGAAGTTATGTTATGTAATCGCTCACTCCACTTTAACGCCTAAGTTGACTAACGGCCAAAGGTATTGAAAAACTGAAGGATCATCTCATCGACTATTCAATCCCCACTTGATGCACTAGTGTCGTACCCTTTACAACCTACAGGAGAATATGAGGCAAGTTCAGCTTGGCTACATTCTTTAAAAAAAAAGCGCAATTATTTGTAAATATTTGTGTATTATCTGAAAATTGTTTTGAAATGTCAAACTTAAACCAATTACTTTAATGACTGCCTCGTCGGTCTAGCGGTTAGCATGTTCGTCTGCGGATGACGAGGTCCCTGATTCGATTCCTGGGTCAGGCCAAAAAAAAATATTGAGTTTTTCTGACAAGATATTCTCAGTACCTATACCAGTAGCCCGGATTTAGGAAGTTGGCGTTGTGTCACCCCCTTGCCTCGGAGAGCACGTAAAACCGTCCTGCGCCCGATCTCTCTTCGGTCGTGTCGGATTTCCTTATCTTCGGACTATGAGAGTGAAGAAAAAAGAGTGCAACTGTGTTTGCGCACACACTTGTGCACTATAATATCTCCCGCGCAGATGGCTAATCTCTGTGGAGATTGGCCCCCGGATTGACCGGAATCGGTCGAAAGGGCCTTAATTACTCAATTGCTTTAAGCGTGTTGGTTTGGTAGTATAGGCCCTGATGTAACAAATGCTGCTGCTGATGCAGCTGTTGTAAAAAAACTTACTTGTGCTATGTCTTTTCTCGTGCAGCAGAAATTGACGAAGGTCACGTTGACGAAGTCGGCTCCATGGCACACGGTGACGGTCTTCTCTTCCAGAGAGCCCTGTGCTCCTATCAGCACCACATTTCTGATCTTCTGGTCCTGCCAAAAAAAATTATCTCGTCAAAATCGTTTGCAAATATGTAACTTTTCTTTCTCTGCGACCTAATATCACTTCCGTGAATGAAAGGATCAAATAATTTTTTTTATTTAAGCGCATAATCAAGTAAAAACCAAACTTAGATTAAGTTACCCTATTTATATTATAAATGCGAAAGTTTGGATGAATAGATGGATGAACGGATGGATGTATGTTTGTTACTCAATGACTCCGCAACGACTGAATTTGGCTGAAATTCGGCACAGAGATAGATTATAGTTTGGCATTACTTTTTATCCTGGAAAATAGAGGGTTCCCGCGGGAATTAAAAACCTCAATCAACTCGTACAAAGTTACTCTAACTACAGCCAGGCAAATTTTAAATTATAAATCAGACCTATCGACAGCTACCAAGACCATCTTCCAAATCTTTAATTAAATCCTTAATCTATCTACTTAAATTTTATTAGCAAATTGTTAAGTATAGAGTGTCAAGTTTTTCAAGCAGCCTAACAACGTAGATAATTATAAGCTTCGATAAGATTATACTAAAACAAATTAGTAAAACTGATCGCACATCAAATGGCACGCGGCGTACGCACCAAAAGAGGGGCGCGGTTCTCAGTTCGACGCTTGATGCTAGTTTATTGGCGCGATCGATTCGTATTTGCTTGCTATTCAAGTTGAATGAAATGATATCCTTGGAAACTAACAACAGGATCTCTACTGAGATTTTTCTTCTAAAGCCTCACTTTGCTGTTAAACCAGCGCGACACACATATCGATGCATTACATTGTTGCGTTGACTGTTTAGTGGGCGACGCAGCTATGAGTGAATAATGCGTATTGTGCGGCGTTAAGCACGTTCAGCCATATGTGAGATCACCTTAAAGGCTCTACACATTACGGGTACTATACGAGTACGTTAATAATATCTAACGCTCGCTCCCTAATTTGTATAAACGAGCGCGCGTAAATTTTAATAAATTAAGTATCAATATTATTCAATATACCATGTTCATGTGTGTTTTAATTAGACCGTTCATCGTATCATATCGTACGCGAGAGGGATGAAACTAAGTTATAACCATGTCTAACTTCAGTCCCCTTTGAAGGGGCTACAACTCAACACAAATACCTTTATATTTATTTATTATTCTGTGGGCTACAACAACGAAATCAGTTATTCGCTGATGTGCAATTTATTTATTTACTAGCTTTTGCTCCCGCGACTTCGTCCGCGTGGAATTAGATTTTGGGGTGGAATTTTCAAAAACTGTGACACACGTACTTCTTTATTTTTAACTGAAAGCTCTAATACCAACTTTGATGGAAACAGCTTGAAAAATGACGGACTTTCATATAAACTTCCATCCCCTATTTAAACCCCTTAGGGGTGGAATTTCCAATAATCGTTTCTTAGTGTGCGCCTACGTCATAAAAGGAACCAACTGTAAAAATTTCAAGTTTCTAACTTCAGTAGTTTAGGCTGTGCGTTGATATCTCAGTCAGTCAGGACTTTGAATTTTATATGTATAGATTTGTCTAATTAGAACGGCGTAAGTGCCACTCACACTAACTAGATAAAACACAAAAAAAAAGGCAAAAAGAAAGAAACATTAACGAATAATTGAATAAAACATGTTCACTCAATGCTCTCCGCCGTGCCTGAGTAGTTCCAAAACCGGGTTAGTACACCCATCATTGAGTGGATGCCATTAAGCATTCAATAGTAATAAGAAAAACACGGCCATATTTTTTTTCGAGAAATAATATTAGCCATGTTAAAATACCCTTTCCCCTCCAACCGAACGTAAAACATAGCACCGCAACGACCGCAACGCATCGTGTGTTCCAGCTCTAAAATGCCAGAACTGTCACAACGAAATACTTAAAAGTAGGTATCATTAAAAGTCGGCATATCATATTCAAACATGGCGTCCCATTTCATCTCATCTTATTCGCAACGGGTATAAAATTCTCCATTATTCGTGATTATTCGTTTCGCCTGTCAGCAAACTAGACTGCAATCTCATTAAGAAAGAGTCTCGCTTTTAAAATTATTAAACACGTCAATTTTATTCATAATGTAAAACATTTCACTGTCTCTCTAATATTGTAAAGCTTCTTTCATTATTTTTAAATCTCAAATGCTTTGAGGCTCTGAATATTTCGAGGTTTTGTTATACACTTTTTATAAGTCACAACTTTAAACTGCGCGGCTTAAAAAATAAAGTGTAAGTCGCATGTACTTTCAAACTCGAAACATAAAGATCCAGTCACATTAAGGATAGAACATGGGATAGAACCTCGGAATGTACGATATGAAGCTGAAAACTTGTACTTACCAATTTTTGTTTTTTTACATTATCTCAAAATTCGGAATAAATATTATTCATCATGTGCCAAAAGGTCGCAAAAATCAGTTTACAGTTACCTTTAGAAAAGAATGAAAAATGATAATAAATCTACGCTTTAATCCACACAAACAAAGGAATTCTCAATATAGGTTATATAGAGTTGAATGAACTTCTGATCTTTGGATCATATGATCCATGTACTGGATCTAGGTTTACTTAGTGTTACGGGCGAGGCGCGATGCTCGCAAGGTGTGCAAAGTCGTTAATGTCCGGGTTAATTGTATCGTCTTAGATAAGCAAAGCAAATGTGCAAAGTTCTCAAATATTATGAATTATGATTATTATTTATTAGAGGGACTTCCAAAGTAAGTAAAATCGCTGAAAAAAAAAAAAAGTAAGTTCGCTGTTAGCTTTGAGTTTGATAAACATTTGAAACTAGCGGACCCGACAGACGTTGTCCTGTCTTAAGTTTTTTTACATCCTCTTTGACGAAATTGGCAGCACGCATTCTGTCAATGTTATGTCAAACGCCATAAGGTTACATCAAAAAAGTTTGAATTGTAAAAGCGGTTACATTAGAAATAATTTAATATGGTGGTTAATATTTCTTAAATTTTCTAATTTTCCGCGCAATTTTCTTAATTTTTTCTTTCATAAGAACCTTCTCCTAACAATAACAAACACAATAAAAAAAGAATTAGCGAAATCGGTCCAGCCGTTCACGCGTGATGCGCTTACCAACACATTAAGCGATTCATTTTTATATATTAGATTATCGATTAAACTATAATAAAAAGTGTTTTAAATGTCTATGACGTCACAGTTTACTATTTTATACCATGGGCGCGTTTTGACGTT
This sequence comes from Hipparchia semele, assembly GCA_933228805.2. Lineage (NCBI taxonomy): Eukaryota > Metazoa > Arthropoda > Insecta > Lepidoptera > Nymphalidae > Hipparchia > Hipparchia semele. The sequence goes on along the minus strand of OW121717.1, from coordinate 2,899,467 downwards.
TGATAAAGAGTTGCTAGTTTGATTAGACAACATTCATATTCTGCCCGGTAGGTAAAGCCTACACTACAAACTTGACCTGTAACACACACCCATGTATAACTTCTCGCACATATAATATTCTAAACCACAAAACACCCTCTCCACCTTTATGACGGTCTGTTCTTTACCCTACCCCTATATCGGACATTAACAAGGGTGTGTTAAATGTTTACCCTTTAAATATGTACCTCTACATGCAGTAGGTATAGAGCGAAAATGATTATGTTACGTTGGCCACTTGAAAATGCAAACTTGCTAAAAGGCAGGGAACATATAAATAAAACACACGACGCGTGTTTAGGTACGATATAATATTTGATGTTTAGACAAAAGAAATTTTAATGCTAGAAAATGTTGAAAGAGTCAAGGGAATAATATAAATGTAGAAATCAATAAGACAATAGACGCTAGTTCTTCATTCTAAAATATGGAGATTGAAGACTAATAAATAATTTTTAAGAACATTAGCTGTAGCAAACATTACTGATCTTTGTCGCTTTTCCTTTCCATCGAACTAAGCGTAAAGTTTCGAGTAGCAACGAGTAGGTTTCGGACGGTCTTTCGGACTTCAGTTTACTTCTTGCTTGTTGTACTGAAGTTTCTATTATTATTTTATGGAAGACAAAGTAGAGATAAGGTTTTTAAGAAATAAGTTATCTGATTAAATCAAAATCGCGAGTAAAAAACTAGCAGGAATAAATAATCGCAGAGCAACCATGGAATTCCCCCATAAATCTTCGTACAATACCTATTACTTTCCTACGCAGCGGGACGTACATTTAGTAAATGAAATGGGTGCTTACTGGAACAGTAATTAAGATAGTGATGACAACATTTTCGAGTAATAAAACTGTAAATAACTGGCTCTACACTATGCAGCAGCCACGCGAGGTTTAGGAGCTCCATACATGGAACGCACTGACCAGGGCCGCCAATTATGTATTTAAGCATAATATGAGAAAAGGCACACCAAAGCGTCGTCAACCGTGCCTTGCCGCTTGTCCACACGTTCATTCCGTGCGAGATGGATTAAACCTCCTTAGACGGATTTTTATTGTTTTGGGATAATTTGCTTAGGGGCAGGTGTATGGTCCACACCTAGTAATGGGCGGGGCACATAGTTCGAAGAGTTGATGGTCGATGGGGTACCAAGGTGCTGGAGTAGCGACCCCGTACCGGGAAGCGCAGTGTTAGCAACCCTTTACTAGGTGGACCAACATCAAACGAGTCGAAAGGAGCCGCTGGATTCAGGCGGCGCATGACCGACGCCTTTGGAAGTCCATGCAAGAGACTTTTGTCCAACAGTGGACGTCTATCGGTTGACAAAGAAGAAGAAGAAGACACCTGCATCTATCCTGTTTCTTGGGATAATTAAGCGACGATAGAAGATAAGTCACGTCTTTTGTCGTGACTTTCCAAAAATATCGGTATTGCCCGTTTGACGTGACGCCTCACGCTCTGTCCAATTACTTGTTTTGGCCACAAATGACTATTGTCGTGAAAAATAACGAGACATATTCGGTCTCCCGTATTCCCAAATTGGCTTTGGGAATGGATATTGCTTCTACGGCCATTGCTTTTTCTTACGTCGACGTACAAATAAGAGTGTATCGACAATGTATAAAATTGCTCGATCGTAACGTAGCTATAAATAATAGGTATTGAATATTATTATTTTATCGATTTTCTTGTTTGTAGTTCTCAATAATGTTCTCATAGGTGGTACGACCCTTTACCTTTACACAAACCCTTTTCATTCGAGAGAACACCTGAGCCCTTATTTGTTTTTTTAGGACTAAATATAGCCTAGCCTTCAGGATGCAAGGAGACTCTTTGCCAAATTTTGCCAAGATCAGCTCGGCTTAGAGTTGCTTTCGCATTTATAATACTTTATTAATATCAGAATAGAGTTTGGAAGGATTATATAGTTCAGTAGAAAAGTTAGCAATTTTTGTTTTTAAGTTTCAATGTAGAACACATAGTTATGGCAAGAGCAAACTCTCACGATATTTTGTGATCCTAAAAAGCTAAAAAAGAAACGTAATTGCATGTATCCGGAGCTGCGAGCAAGCTCTCCAAAAAATTCCTATGGAAAATCGATCGGACATGCAACCTCGCTTTACATAAAACCCAGACCCCGAAATACATGTACCTACTCGTGTACGTGCTCGTTGAAAACCGATAGGCACGTTTCCCTTGATCGTACGAGACCAATCGCAAGCTTTTTAGGGTTCCGTAGGAAAACTACAAGGAAGGCCTATAGTTTCACCAAGTCCGTCCATCTGTCTACAGCATAGCACAGAGTCTATTGGACTAGTGGTTTTCGTGCATGCATGCATTATATTGTGCAAATGCAACTACGGAACCCTACACTCTGTGTGGCATAACATGTGATTTGTCATTTATTAGTATATATCTACTTACAGCGATGTCACACTGTGCGTCAAGCTTGAAATACACACTCGTGTTGTAACACGTCAGAAGCATTATCGGTTTCATACATTTATTAGTAAGAGAGACACCACACGAAGCTTCACGATAGTGTCTCTAATCATTTAAACTGACGGGTTGTCAGTATTTATGATTAGACCTTACAGCTTACAGAAATGTATCCGACCGATATGGTTTCATACATTTGCCACAGTAATATTATAAAGGCGAAAGTTTGTATCTGTATGTATTTGTTAAGGATTTGGCTGGGGATGGAGATAGATTGCACCCTAGATTAACACATAGGCTACTTTTTATCCCGGAAAATTAAATATTTCCCGCTGGAATCAAAAATCCCGGACATCACCTAGTCCTACTAACATTATAAATGCGAAAGTTTGGATGTATGTATGGAAGGATGTTTGGTTCAGAATCGCGCCGCAACGACTGAACCGATTTGACTGAAAGACACAGAAATACTTAAGATTCATTTTACAGTTTTTTTTTTTTGTTGATTCTGAGCACCAAAGAGGTGCTTAATACTTACTTGACTAATTAGCAATTTTAATTTAACCTAAACTTCTAAATTACTATCTTTTATACTAAGAGATTGTCCAATGACGCATCTTAGTCTTTCTTTATTTTTCTTTAATAGTCTTTAGAGACACTTTGTTCATGTGTTCTTTCAGGCAGGACTTTCACTACACTATCACTACAATTACTATACACCAACTCAAATGGTTTTGTTCGTTTTAATCTCCTCACTAGCTCCGTTACGTCAAGCAGCTGGATTGCCTTAACGTTAACGTGGCGGTGAAGCCGTTGTTCGTGGGCTTCGGCAAATTTTGATATAATTTTATCAACGAATTCAATTTTCAGGTCCCGATAAAGTCGTCATTTCTGATGTACCAAGCTTTAACAATCTTTCATTCTCTCTTCATTCATTCTATCGTTCATTCAATCATTTTACCGTGACGCCAGTGTCATCGAATACGAATACGATCAATCGAATTAAGTCTTATACCAACTCTACAGATTAACAAAGCGTTTTTAAGGTGATATAAAAGACACATCTGTTGCCTGCTGGGTATTTGTTAAATCCAAATACCATTAACGTCTGGGAATAAATCAACAAGTAAATCATTTACATCGGAACATTTTAATACCGCGCCGGCAACAGCTCAGGCAATTTCGGGGAGAGCATAAATTCTTCCGTAATGCGGTCAGGCAGTTGGCTCTATTAAATTGCTGTTAACACAACTTTAATCACTATCATCTGTAAATCCATAATATGATAAATAGCGGCGATTGCTCGGTGGTTAAGACTCTGGCCTCCTTCTCAGAGGGCCCGGGGTTCGATCCCAGGCACGCATCTCAGACTTTTCGGAGTTATAATATGTAGAATAGAATAATTTTTTATTCAACAAAAACTTTTTTTTTACAAAGTATTTTCGAATCGTCAAGTGAATCTACCAATGGTTCGCAATGCCATTCCAACCGAGAAGAACCAGCAAGAAACTCTTATATCTTATAGAAGATACTGCTTAAATTCTGCAGATGAACTTAGGATATTTCGAATCCCGGAAAATCAACGAGTTTCCATTGGATTTATATAAAACCTAAACCTACGCCGATGAAGTTTTTACATAATGACTTGTAAAATCTACAGACAAAAACATATTGAATCCCCTCTGAGAAGGTCAAAGGTTGCTTGCGTTTGCAACGCCAATAAAGAAAGATCTTCAAATTAAAATCTAGTAAGAAGCCTAGTCAAAAATATAAAGCTCTTACTATTCCAGATTTTAAATCTGTATCTTTTATAATACCAATTTGCTCAGTTGAAAAAATCTAAAAATCCGCAGCCGCCTCTCCGGTCACGAGTTAAGGTCTAGACACACAAATCGTTATGAGGAAACGACGCGTGACGCAAAACTAGTATAGTTCTTGCAATTCACGAAGGCACGTGAGCTTTATTTGTGGTTACGTCGTGTATATGCACATTTCGTGTGTGTGCCTGTCGGGAGCCTAGGTGGGAGTGGTCAAGCACGAGCAAGCTCTCGCTCCCACTTATAGATACAACACACACACAACCATGAGCCGCGTGGCTATAGTGTCTTTGCACTAAATAAAATAAATAAATAAACATTTTTATCCAGCTTAGCACACATAAATAAAAAAATACAAAATTTGACTAATATTAAATCTATGACTAAATACATATTGAACTTATATATATTACCAAAAAAAATGCATGCGTGTTACAGCTGAAAAGGCTACTGCCTTAGCATAGCGCTGCAGTATTAAAATTAACCTACTGACGCGTCATATCGGGAAGTATTGTGTGGTGTCTATATCTCAGCTTGATTAATGTATGAAACTGATATGCATCTGAGACGTCACGACTATCTGGTGTATTTTTCCAGCTTGTAGCGTACGGCAGAACGTCAGCCGGACGTGTCCTAAATCTTTGGCTACCAGGGCGATCTAGTCCAGCTTTTTTTTTTAGGGCTTTATTATAAAACAAGAAACCGCAATATAATAGGTATATACGAAATACGGTATAGCTATTATATGTGATATAAGTGATAACGTCACATATATTAAACGTTGCAGTCTTATGACCTTCGATGAGGCTTGAGAAGTTCCTTCGATTTATATATTATGTAGCTACTAGGATCCGTTTTGGGCACATATCCTTTTCATTCTGAGACGGCTTCAGAGACGCGTTGCGTATGTCCAAGCCTTTAACCGGATTACCCCCGGCGGCGCCGTAACGATATTACAAGAACTGGGTTTTCATTGCACGGACCTTTATGACCAAAGCGAATATACTTCGTGGAATATTTAAACAAATTCATTGCAATTACCAACAAAAGCGTTTTGCTTTTATTTATTTCGTTTAGAACTACATACTTAAGCAGTCAATAATAGCATGGGAAAATGTAAGATTTTCGTAAATATTTTACGCCAAGATGGATAAAGATCTAATGTAAAGCAGAATTAGGTATATTTATTTAGCGTCCAGTTTTTCAGATCGAAGTAAGTATATTTCGGAAAAAAAAATTGCTAAAAAATCTGATACAAAGTCGTTTCGCTTTAAGTTATTTAGAAAAAAGAAAGAAAAAAGAAAAAGCATTTATTTAAGAAATTGTGCCACACATCATCATCAAAATAACTGAAAGCTAGAATAATAATATCTATTATTATAAAACGACGTTATTCTTTCCAAGATGAATTTCTTTTTTAGGAATTTGTAATTCAAATAGAAACTGAAATATACGAAATATAAGAAAACCTCAAAGAAAACCACGCTAAAGTGGAATCAGAGTGCAAGGATATGATTGCCAACTAATTAAATAACGGAGGAAAAAACGTAGCCGTAAAATGCCACATTTTAATCTCGATCCAATAAAATGCTTCAGCATCATAAAAAGGCGTAAAGGCTGCAGCGCCGATAATAGCGATTAATCTACTTTATTGCCACGTTACTACAAGATCGATAGGACGAAGATTACAAAGCCGACAAATTAAAGTTTGCACGTTACGTTTGCCCTAATAAAAGTTGATACTGTTTTTAGTTTTGTAAACTTCGAATCAAATTAATGTACTCCATATATCGTCGGTCAAATTCACTAATGGTACAATCTATATAGGCTAGGCTAGGCTTATTCAAAGTCCTGACTGACTGAGATATCAACGCACAGCCTAAACTACTGAAGCTAGAAACTTGAAATTTTTACAGTTGGTTCCTTTTATGACGTAGGCGCACACTAAGAAAGGATTATTGGAAATTCCACCCCTAAGGGGTTTAAATAGGGGATGGAAGTTTATATGAAACTTCGTCATTTTTCGAGCTGTTTCCATCAAAGTTGGTATTTGAGCTATCAGTTAAAAATAAAAAAGTTTGTCACAGTTTTTGAAAATTTCACCCCAATACCTAATTCCACGCGGACGAAGTCACGGGGGCAAAAACTAGTTCGAATATACAGTTTCGAGTAATTGAGAGTCAAATTTTTGTTTTGACATTTGCCGCCGCAGAGAATCAAACCCGAGACGTTTTTTTTTATACATTATAGGCACACCCATGACCACAATCACACCAGATGAAAAGTGATGATGTGATCTAAGGTGTAACGCCTTTGCCTAGAAAATGCCTATTCACTCTTGTTTTAAAGATACCCAAATTGTACGTGTTAGGAAACACAGATCTTGGAAGAGCATTCCAGACCCTAGCCGTGCGAATCAGGAATGAAGACTTAAAGCGCGTAGGTGGAATATCAACGACATACGGATGGAAGCTCACCCTATGACTTGCAGTGCGGTGGTAAAAAGGTGAAGGGGGACAAGATCGAAGAGCTCCTGAGCACACAAACCGAAATATGTCCTATAAAACACCAATATGTCATTATGCGCACTGTTAAAAGACACTTATCTCGTGATGCCTATGGATTGCGGGTCTTTAGGTATCTAATGTATTCTGAGTTCGATTTCCCGACCTACATACGACCTTATCATCTCAGGGTCATGTGTCAAAATATCATCGATGTTCCGGTCAGATGGGCTAACCGCAACCGCGATAGCGCAGTATACAATATTTTTTTATACCTACGTTCATTTTGATTTTTTTGCCCCGGCGGCGGCTTCATCCGCGTGAAATTAGTTTTTGGAATTAAATTTTCAAAAACTGTGAAACAGGTATTTCTTCGTTTTTAATTGAAAGTCAAATACCAAAATTGATGGGATATAACTTGAACAAGCAAAATATTAAAATAGAACAAAAAATCCGACTGCTTTAGAAAATAATAACTGAATAATTATAACTTTCATAGCTCGTAAATGGTCATTTGAAATGAAAAATGATAAGCGAAACCTCAAAATGATTTTCAAATACGTATTCAATGAAACCCCAATCAACACAGTTCGTCGACTTTCATGTCTTTAGTGACACTCAATCATCAAAATCGGCCCACCGTTTGGTCTCTAGAGTGCCACAAACATACATACATACAGAGACTGATAAACACATTACCCTCCTTTTTTTCGCACCTTACTAATATTATAAATGCGAAAATGTTTGTTTGTTGGTTTGTCGTACAATCACGCAGCAACGGATCGACGTGATTTTTTGCATGGGTAGAGCTGAGTACCTGGAAAGTGACATAAGTGAAAGTGATGTACCTACTTTTTATCCCGAGAAATCAAAAAGTTTCCACGGGATTTTTAAAAACTAAATCCACGCAGACGAAGTCGCGGCCCTCAGCTAGTAGATCATAAACGCGCCTTTACAGTCACGCTCCGACCACCTAATCGAATAGCTTTGTAGTAATTAATTTATTTCAGTGCTGGGATCAGTGCATTTAATAAACCTCTTTACTAATCCTATTCCTATTAATATTATAGGTAAATGCGCTAACGTTTTGGTTTGTTAGTTGCTTGATTTGTCCTTCAACTACACCGCTACAACAGATAAGACGTGATTTTTAGCACAGACTGCTTTTATCCTAGAAAAACAAAGGGCTCCCATGGTAGGTATTCTTAAAAACCTAACTTTACCTAATGCGGACAAATTCCCGGGAAAAAGCTAGTATTTTACGATGGAAATAATACATTTAATGCTTGGATATTTTTAAACACCCCGCTTAGTATTTTACTAACACCACGACGTGTAGACAATAGGACGTGCATGAATAAGTATTATTATAAAATAGCTTAATCATTTTGCAAGTAGGTATGCTTGTAAAGCTAACAATTTCAAGGGTTCCCTACCCAAAAGATGCTCACTGGATCCTATTACTCTAAAGGCCTTTGCACACCACGTTTTTTAAACGCACCGTTTAGGCGCGTTTTAGAAAGGTGCGTCCACGGCGCGCTTTTATCTTACAGAGCAGTTTGTTGTCGTTTGTATCGATACACACGCGCGTTAGCATCGCGTTTGTATCGCTACAAACGCGCCTCATCGGCGCGTTTAAAAAACGTGGTGTGCAAAGGCCCTAAGACTCCGCTATCCGTCCGTCCGTATGTCAGCAGACTATCTTATGAACCGTAGATACTTGCACAGAATATGCATTTCTATTGCCGTTATAACAACAAATAATCAAAAAAGATAAAGTTAAAAATTAAAGAGTCTCCGTACAATAAACTTTTGTTTTGGCTCGATCTTAGTAATAGCTGGTGTTAAATCTTATACGATGGTACGGAACCCTTCGTGTTCGGATTCGACTCGCACTTGGCCGGTTTTATTTAGAGACTTTAGAACTTGTCTTAGATTTACAATAAAATAAATATTAATGCAGGAGGAATAGAGGGAAAAGGGGATATAAAGTCACGAGACGGGTCAACTCATGCGTCCGAGCGAGGGAATGGAATTTTATGAGAGCTTTTATATACTAGGTACAGCATAAAATTTAATGAAGAATGCGAATTCATTTCAAAGGCAAACAGCAGCTGTAAATAATACTAGCTTTTGTCCACGATTTCGTCAGCATGGAAGTATAAGTTTATAAAATGTCTCGGGAACCTTGTTTTCCCGGGATAAAACGTAAGTATAGCCTATGTCTCTTTGTAGGTCCTCAACTATCCAATAATACAAACGTAAAAATTATTTTAACAAAACCGACCTCAAACGACACTACAAAGTATATCAATTGTACCTATAAAATTTGAAGAGTTCCCTCGATTTCTCGAGGATCCCATCATCCGATTCTGACCTGATGACAATAAGACCACCTGGGAAGTAAACCCTTTCAAAAATAAAAAGAATTTTCCAAATCGGTCCAGGCGTCTTCGAGTAATCGGGAAACATACATAAAAAATATTTAAAAAAAGATTCCGACGAATTTAGAATCTTCTCCTTTTTTGAAGTTAGGTAATAATCCCCGGGCTAACATAATGAAACATTTAGCTAAGTTACGCACAAGTGTGACTGAATTTAATCTGGAACTTATCCAAATAATTGAGATTAGCAACGGTGGATAATTGTTTTATAGTGAATAAGTTATGTTCTTGCGTCGAGTTACGGCTCAATCATTATTAGGAGTACAGTAAAAAAGATCCCGACGAATTGAGAACCTCCTCCTTTTTTTTGAGTCGGTTAAAAGTCACGTCGATCCGTTGCACCGTTGCAGTGCGATTGAAGAATAAACCAACAAACAAACACACTTTCGCATTTACAATATTAGTAAGGATGGTAACTACTTTAAGAGTTTGCGATGAAAAATAATACAAATCATCTATAATAATAATATTATAATCTCTGATCATAATACTAATCTCACAGTACGATCTCAAAATGTACAATATTTAACATTTGGCGAAAATAATAATACTAGATATGAATTGGCGTCCTGTCTGACCCCGAAAATGTTATTTGACCTTTTTTTTTTGGAAGCTTTAAACCACTAAAGGCTCACATAACATCTAGGTATATTGTATAGCCTCAATAACATAAGAGGCAGGCTTCGGAATGAAAACCGAAAGGTCGTCGGTTCAAACCCCACGTATACGTACGGAAGTTCACACTCCTAACACAAGCTAAGCGCTTATATGGAGGTGACATATTTAAAATGGAAATACCTATCGTTAAAATAAAAACTTGGGATCTAAATAGCAAATATTTTTTTTTTTTTTTCAAAGAATATGACAAATATTTCCTTGTTTATGCTTAGTTGGTGAGAACGGCACATGTACTGATTGCTTCATCCTCCTGGCTCCTGAGATTGTCGCAGTTAAGCTGCAGGCCTAGATATTACAACCTACAAGGACAAGCAAGCAGTCCGTTGGACTCATAGCGTCTGTATAAAAGCCTTAGGTATCTCGCGCACTACGTGGCCAGGACTGGTAGTTATCGCCATAGTCGCAACCTTTATCGCAGAGGCTCATTGGCGTAAATCAACAAACAACGTAAACTTCAGTGTTCGCAGAGATTGATCGTGCAGCGAATTGTTCGCTGCGGCGAACTGCGTGATGCGTATGTTGGATTACGACTTACGCTACTCTAGCTTGCTTTTCTTTAAATATATAAACTAGCGCTTGTTCGCGATCTTACCTGATGGTAAGTGAAAGCGGAAGGACATTCCAAGTTTTTGCGATAAATATTAGGAACAAGGAAGGAAAGATCGTGGAATTTGGACCATGCAGCAGTGCAGATTCATTTGATGCCTTGCGGTTCGGTGGTAAAAATGTGATGGTGGGACTAAATTGAATAGTTCTTGAGCACACTGCCCGAAATATATCTTGAAGAATATCGAAAGATAAGCCACCTTGAGTCGATGTTCCAGACTTTAGAGTCCGGAGTTAACCAGCGATTCGTCGTTCGTAGTGCTTCGATCACTAGCTGTATTCCAGGCCGCGTAGTGCGCGAGGCTCCTCAAAGGCTTTTACAAAGAAAACACATATATGTTATGGTAGTGCTTAAGCAAAATTAATCACACGAAATCCCGGAGTCGAATGTAATCTGGCAAGGGAGTTGTTTTACTTTGGATCGTTCTCGTACTGAACTCCAATGTTTCCAGGAAGTTATTGAATTGTTTATGAAGCAACCGGATTCGCTTCGCTTGAATGAGCAAATGTTTAAGATTACCGAAGTCGGGCTTATCAAAGAGGATTTAGTTAGTTAATTCGTGTATTTTCCACCCCCAGGTGGAAAATGGAGGGGTAATAGGTTTGCTAAATATAGAGGTGCACTTAAAGTCGAACCAGACTACAGCGATTGGCCGATTAAGGGCCGATTTAATTTCGATATTTTGACAGATTTTCAAAAGACAAGAGCTGTCAAAATATCACGCTTGGATGAGGCTTATTTTACGTTGGTGAAACGAAAATGCACAAAATGCGCATATTTCAGTACTAAATTGCCAGACGTCACGACAGCGCGATGCGCCTGATCTGCCGTCCACAAGCTATACTGGCGTTAACTACCAAAACCATATTTCCTAATATAAACCCTAATTTAAATGCTTTTGGGTTTATATTAAGAAATATGGTTTTGGTAGTTAACGGCATTATAGCTTGTGGACGGCAGTGATGGGGTTGAATCTTGCTGCTTATGTAGTATGCATATACAATCAGCTCGTATGTTTCTGCCCCCTTAAACTCTCCTGACTTCAGTGCAATTTGTAATATAATAGTTTAATATCTGTGAGCGGTTTATTCTAATTTTGCATTTTGGTTTCAAAAGTGAAATTTTCGCGATTCATTCATCATTCGATAAACATACTTATAATATTATTCAAATTCCTACGGGAGAAAAATTTTTGATTAAAACTTCCGAGCGGAGAGGTAAATATTGGTTTTTTTATGGTCCCCGCCGAAAAAGGCTTCTCTTCGTAAGAAACGGATATAATAATCTCATGTATTCTTCACTATTTTTAGAACTAAATGGACATCTTTACATTGGACGGCAAGGGTCCGGCAGTAGCGGGAACGAGACGATAGGTACCAGCTGTCGGCGAAGTCCAGTATGAAAACACTTTTTAAATACGATTATAATATATAATTACATAATTTAATAGCTTTCGCACGCAACTTCGTGCAACTGCATATTATGTAGGTATTTTTGTTAAATGTATCTTACATTTTAACAATATAATGACAGGATCAGTGAAAGATAATATGGTAGGACCCTATTATTAGCTTTGAGAACTAATTACAGTTAAAATTGTAACTATTCTTCATAATAATCACGAAATCTTCATATTAATGTGGAGAGGTCGTATCTATCGTTTGAAAAAGAAATCACATCAATTATATTATAGGTACATTAAGTCTCTCGAAAAACAGACAAGTCCATTTAGGAGCACAAAAAAACATTATGCACACGCAGAATTTTCTACTTATCCTCAATTACATACTTGTACCAAAATCTAGAAAACGTCTTTAGAGTCTGGAAGGTCCAATTCTCCAAACGTCCAATATGTGCGAATTCCATCTATGTGGGAATCACCTCCGTTACACTTAATTACACAACAAATACATGGGCGATACCTAGTGTTAGTGTAGCATATACAATCGCAGATAGCAGATAGATATATTATTTTATTTTACTTTGTTTTATTTTGTTTTCTTTTTTTCATTTTATTTCTATCCATATATATATATCTGTTTACATATGTATCCGTGACCGCACTCATATAAGGTTCCCACTGAAAACCAGCGCTGCAGCTTGCTGCAGCATGATGCTGAGTGGGGACATTATTTGATCATATGCGAATATTTTTTTTTTCTTTATTTTACTTGATGAAGAATTGTGTTGGTTGGTGTTGATCAAATAAAATCTATTTTCTTTCTTTCTTTCTATATAGATCAAGAATTTACATTACAGCTAACGTATCGAGTATATTTTTCCAGGAATTTTCCGAAATTATGGAATAATGCGTAGGTTTTTGAAAGTCCATGACATTTAAAAGGCTACAAGCAATTTACCGTGGTTTTATCTTTGTAAGGTCAAAGTTGAATATACACTTTGTATAATATATGATTCCAGAGGAATTTTTACGTCACATTTGCCATCACACAAACAATAATATGTAAAAACAAATTTAATTAGTCGAAGTTAATACCTACTCACTTAGTATATTTCTTATTTTATTTTATTTATTTGGGCGAAAACAGTTTACATATCACTTACAATTAATTAAACATATTATTTATAAAAAAAACATATAACAAAACAAACACCAGCAAAAAGCCTCTAAAAAAATTTGATAAAAAGTAACTTTAACGAATGTCACAAACACGTATTTTAGGTCTGTACTGAAAAAACATAATATATAGAATCCTTATCTTTACTAATATTATAAATGCGAAAGTGTGTTTGTTTATTGGTTTGTCAAACTCAACTTCAAACTCGACGTTAAAAGCTTTTGAAGGAGTACTTTTCACACATACGGATATACACTATACGGATCATAAAAACTTTCCCTAAACGAGTGAGTTTTACACACCCGGTCATTTTACAATGCTTTCAGTGACGATGATAAAATCTCATGCCAACACTATAGCTGTATTATGAGCTATGACAATAAAGTTCGGACATAACGGCCGTTCCGGTAGATTCAGCAAACTCCTTCCAGCTATATTGTTCCTGTAATTATGTAGGCTTTAAATATGCCAACACGAATGGTAACAAATAAACTGACACTCCTGTAATGGGTGAATCTGTGAGAATCTAAAATAGATTTAGGCATTCTTAAATTTAAAAGCGATTACACAGACACATTCAATGTATCCGTATCAAAGTAACACAAACTTTAATTTTATTACAAAGTTTCCCATACCCAATCTTTTAAACTAGGTTTATTAGATACGATACTTTAATGTAAACTCAATGTATGAATATTTCAGTCAGAACCCGGCCAAAGAAGCTTATGAGGATGAGTAGAACGAACCTAACGATGATCGAATAGGTGAAGCCGAATGAAAGGTCGAAAGGTACGAAGCAAATCTTCTGGCGTAGCCCATTCTATACAATTTCAATTTCTATTTAAAAGTTATTTTGAGTAAAACTCTTCGTCGAATTACTTATAGGTAACTGCTGTTTTTAGTTAAAATTAAAAAAAACTACTAAGAACGAATGACGGACGAAGTCAGGCGTAACAGCTACTCTAGTACAATATGCAGGCTATGCGACAGACATAATCAGCCCAATTCTTCTTAAACTTGCTGGGCTTCGTGCTACTGGAGCAGTGTGAATTAGCCGTTATGGGCAAAGACAATAAAGTTTGAACATAAAATTCTGTAGGATGTAGGTGTACCGTGATTACAACCGTCACCGCGTGGGCTCGACGGAAAGTAATAATCATATAATAGACCGGGAGCATTCCAGTCGTTACTGGCGACATCGAGGAGGAAGTGACCCGTGTAGCTGAAAAATACTGCCCACACAAAACTCAGTCTCCGGTGACACTAATCAAAGACTAGCCAAACAAAACGCGCAACGGCAGCGTCCAATGAGCGTACTAGAAGAAAATAAGGGTCGCAGGTACGGCGAAGCGCGTAGCTGTGTTGCGCTTAACGCTGTCAAGTTCACAGTGTGATTACTAGAAGCACTAAACATAATTCACTATACATACACATAATCTTTATCCTTACTAATATCCTTCCTTACTGGCTTACTAATATTAGAAATGCGAAAAAGTGTGGGTTTGTTGGTTTGGCCTTCAATCCCGCTGCAACAGAGCTACGGAAGGACGTGATTTTTTGCATGGGTATACTTGAGGACCTGGAGAGTTACAGCTAGTTTTTATCCCGGAAAATCAAAGAGTTCCCGCGGGATTTTAAAAATTCACGCGAACGAAGTCGCGGGCATCAGCTAGTATTAAATAAGTGCTAAATTATTGCGCGTGTTGAAATTCGCTACATAATAATATAATGTTCCATTAAAATTGGACAAGAAACAAAAGTTCGCTAAACTCGACGAACAGCGGACGTTTCGTCTGCCCAAATATGGCTCTCCGTAATATTTCGATGTTAAATTACAGCGGAATTCCGCTTATTATTTGTCTGTAGCCTTAGACTGTCAAAATATGCCTAGAACACAACGTAATTCCGGACACATCTCAAAACTTTCATGAGCATAGTTAAAAAATCCATAAAAAACCTAAAGTAAGTAAAGTGTCGTTTTGTCGTACTTTTAATTTATCTATAAATTCCTAAGAGAATTTTGAAAACCTTTAGACGTGGACGAAGTCATTTTAACTGAGAATACAGTAGCTACATACAAAATACGACGCTTATTTCAAGTTTAGAAATGTCTCGGAAAATCTTTTCATGTAAGAATCAGAAGTAATCTTTTTCTAGCTCCCGGAAGAATGGCCAGCGATATTTCACTGGTATCATCGTTTTCGAAGAGCCAGCACGTATTGGTACATTTTAAAGCTTTCTCAAAGTAAAATATTGATACAATTTCCTATTATTGTGTAGGCAAGTTGTTGTGCCCGTTGCAGTCAAGTTGTATTATTAAAAATCCAAATTTAAATAAATGAAATAAATATGTTTATTCGCTTTAAAATAATAAATATTAAAACTGTAAAGTGTATTGTAAAGTTCGTTGGTTTTTAACCGAAAAGGTTATCAATTCGGCCGGCATTTCTTTTTTGCATTCCTTAGAATGGACTACAGAAACTAATGGAGTGCTTTTACGTGTACATCTTTCAAATTCAAATTCAAAATTAATTTATTTCATGTAGGCTAACTTGTACCTCTTATGACACGTCATAAATCTACCACCGGTTCGGAATGCAGATTATGCTGAGAAGAACCGGTAAGAAACTCAGCAGATGCTCTTTTCAAAAAAAATTTTTTTTTTTACAAAGCTATGCTATGTATACAGTGCTCTCTACACTGCTATGTATCTCAGGTGTAATTGTCAAAAATAGAGAATAGCGCAGAAGGACTTATCCTTCCTGAGATATAGACGTAAAAGTACTCCATCAGTTTCTGTATCTCCCTGGAAAAATGCGGTATTCATATCGCAGGAAACCAACAAAATCTGGAATGTGTATCGTACCATAACATAACTCGGTTTTGTCATTTCCAGCGAATAAAATTATATCAATTTAGAGAATCTGATTTTGCCATATTCCTGTAACATACTTACGACTTTTGAGTTCCTGCCGACGAATAAATAATTGATTCTATTAGACCCAAAGTAGGAGTTGGCAGGAGGTATACGTATGATATTTTTACTCTGACGATAAACTTACTACTGCACGGACGTCAGAGTAGGAATATTTTATGTCCATATGTTTTTAACTGACTTCCAAGAAAGGAGAAGCTTCTCAAATCATCGGAATCATTTTTTTTATGTTTGTTCCCCGATTACTCGAAGACGCCTGGACCGATTCGGAAAATTATTTTTTGTTTGAAAGGGTATACTTTCCAGGTGGTCCCATTGTCATCAGGTCAGGATCTGATTTATTTATTTATTTATTTAACTCTTTATTTGCACCAAAACAACAACAAAGAAAAAATATATATAAGAAGAGACAAAAGGTATGATAATGTGATCCTGGAGAAATCGAGGGAACTCTTCAAATTTTCTAGACACAATTGATATACCTACTTTGGTAGTGGCGTTTGAAGTCGGTTTTGCAAAACGAATTTTTACGTTTGTATTATTAGTGAAACTTTTATACCAGAGTTAGGGGCAAAAAGGGGCAAAAACGTTGCGCTGGCCGAATGGGGGTGTTTATTTAAAAATGGTTACTACAGGAAACTCACTATGAAGGAAGTTATTGTAATGTTATAAAAATTTTCTCATGGAGAAAAAATCTTTATACATAAGAGAAAAGCACTTGGCTAAAATGGAGAGTGCTTTTCCGAGATGAATAGGCATTCTCTTGATTTGACAGAACCGAACTTAATAGACATGGTACGTGATCTTAGCCGTGTGAATAGGGAACCGCAGAGTGAAGTTTTTGGAAGCATAATTATTATCAGACTCTTGAAATACCAATCGATGTACTTACTATATTATTCACTGGCAAGGTGATAATACCGTAATGATAGACATAATTCTGCAACGCTCACCTATCTAAAATGGTACACAATCGATACAAATCCACATAACTACACAGCTTTTCAGTTAACGAGTAGGTATAGTGAGGCTGCATTGAGCACGACCTTCCGATCGTTATCGATTCTGGGTCACACATTAATTTTAGAAAAGTCTTCCACTTGCATGAGTTTTTCCGTATTATCTGGTCCGATATGTCCTCTACAATGTTGTTCAGTCTCTTGATAACCTGGATGAGCAAGAGCTTTAAACACAGTCTTAACATCCGATTGAAATAACCATTCATATTAGACGATATACCTCTTCATGTTGGTGTGCCAGCCTGATTATAAGCTCTATGACGTCTTCATAAATAGCGAAACATGCTTTAGACTAGCTCATATCAGTGGCGTATCCTCTTTTAACGATAATAAAAATCGATAAAACATGAATCGCACCCAGGCACACCCTAGTGCGACTTCACCCGACATCATGATGCTACGTCATTTTTAGTCCATTAGTATAGTAGTACTCTTAGCGATCATCATTTTAAAGCGACGGGTAGCGTCGCCTCGTACGAAGTCGGACGGCAGTGCCCGATTTTACAGAAGACACGTATCCCGTGATATTTTTTTTTTTTTTATTCCTTCAAGAACGCATCATTTCTGCGTGGACAAAAATGCTGTAGAAAATTTCCGCACGCGTTTTTACTTCACATCTATCTCTGGCCTTGTGTAAAAACTGTTATTCCAGTACGAATAAGCCCTCACATACAACGCATCGAGATCGTATGAATATCGCACTGCTCCGAAGGGTTATTGCACTCAACGATGGAAATAACTTTCGGCGGATTTTCCGATGACATTTCGGCTATTAACATGATCCGCAAATTCTGAATAACTCTTTGTTTGTGAACCTTCTTAATGCAGCATTGTTTGTAATATGTTGAACGTTCATTTATTTTATTTTTCCGCAACTTTCTACACGTGAGTTAAGGTTTTCTTAATCTTGTAGTTGTGTTGTTCTCGATCTTTACATAGCCATCCGCCTGTAAAAGTGGCGTCGAACTTTCAGTCCGCACCTTTAACCGTTTTTATTTCATGCAGGCCAACCTGTGCTTCTTATGACAAGTCAACATACTACAACATACATTACTTACTGATTACGTAAATACACATTAATTACGCATGGGGTTGGCTGGGGGACTTCAAAATTTGGTAATAAATATTTCTCGCGCATTCATATATCTAACACCGAATTTATACAAATTCCACAGACCTACTAAATTACATAGACACGAAATAGGCCTGCTCACTGCAGGTCGTTACTAAATGGAATAGGGGAACATTGTTTCTCTGATTACAAAGTGAACGACGTCGAGTGCTCATATCCTACTATACTATGCATTGAATTGTATACTGCACGCTGACCAAACAACATAACCCACTATATATATCATATATTTATGACACCAATTAATAACAAACAGTCATCGACCACGTGTAATAGTAAATCTTAAAATGCACATTTGATTTTTACAGCAGCAGATCAAGTTTAACCATCCAAAAAAAAAAACAGGAAAAAATTACATCATATTTCCAAGGGACAATACTGAGTAGAAACAAAATAATGTTTGTTCGACAAAAAAATTCACGAAGTTAGATCTAATTTTTAACCAATTTGCATTTATTTTCAATGTGTTTCATATAACAGAGCCAAATTTTTATTATAAAATTCCTATTCATATTACTAAGAGACGATACAGACATTAAAAAAATGAATATCTTACGAGTTATTAGAATACATGATGTATATTAGGCGCTTACTACGCTAGCATCTGCCGCGTTTCACACGAGGTATCGGGTGTTTAATTTCATCTAACGCGGGGATTTTTTTCTGGCATTGTCCACAGTTGGACATAGAGCAGTAGTCTTGTAGAAACACCTAATTTTTAGTCTACCAACATTGCGCTTTCGAATGCGATTTCACCATTATATATAGCACCTTGGATGAATTCTTATAATGATGAGGTCCGCCTACTGCCACTTTAGCTTCGTGATTTAACAAGCTACGCCAGTGACTGCTATCTAATTTTCGTATAGATCTCCTCGTCTCTGAGTCCCCCTCATTTTACCTAAATGCACGCAGATGAAGTCACGGGCATCAGTTGTTAACTCCCTATTCAGAACTTACATCAAGCTTATAACAACTCAGCGAATGGGTTCAAACGCCTTATGCTGGCCATTGTTATACTCAGCGTTGATTTTCAGTTTGCTTCATTCGATATTATTATTTGCGGGTCTAACCCTGTTTGCTAATTAAATATGTATCTTCAATTTGAACCCGATATTCTTCTAGCTTTTATTCAAATGTCTGCGTGCGTGGTCAATCTTTGGATTGTGGATATTTAGATTAAAGTCGAAACGATAGACACGGATAAACAAATAGGCGTTGGTAAAATAAACAGTTTCCGTCGTGAATGATAGGTGCGATATTCGCTATTATTTTGTTTAAGTTTTAAATAGTATTATTTATAGCGAACGTCGCCTAGAGAACTTGCATTGGCCGGGTGTATTTCTAGACTTTGACTAAAGAAATAGAACAATGTCTCACAAATATAACATAGGTAGTATATCTGAGACATTGTTCTATTCTAAGAATGTCTACACAGGTGATTCAGTTAGACCGGAAATATAATACAAACTTTTAAAACTATGTGAGTCTAGAATAACGTATTTTATTCTAATCTTTTAGTTTTACGTCGAAGTACAATTTCCGTTGCGTTGCACAATTCTTGGCTATATTAAACCCCATTTGTTATAACTTATAACAATCTGTATCCATAACTGTATCCTAAAACTCTTTATTGTGATCGCAAAATGTAACTCACCTGCTGCTCCTGCCTAGTAAATACTAGTAGGGCGCGTGGGTGCGCGGCTCGCTAAAGCGAACCGCGATTTTTCTGTCCACCAAGTAGACCTTCGGGTCTTGATCATCTTTTTCCAAGGATCTACTCTTCCATCTTTCATAGTCTTAGAGATGTACACCGACGAAATTTGTGTGACCGCCATCTTGAATTTTTTTCTATTCATCACGTAAACCTTCGGGTCCTGATCATCTTTTCCCAAGAAACCACTCTTCCATCTTTCATAGACTCCGAGACAGACACCGACGAAATTTGTATGGCCGCCATCTTGAATCCGCCATTTTGGAGTTTTTTTTCGGCTCTCTGCCAATTGGATGAGGTTTCGAGTGACTTTTGTTCGAATACCACCCACCTATCTTCGAAACCCTGGCCGTGCTCCTCACCCGTCTCCGAAATCCTCAACCATCAGCTCTCTCCATATTTTTCCTCCAAATAAATTTTTGTCCTCTCTACGAAACCATCAGAAATTTTGAAAAGGAACCGTATAAAGTCGTGCATATATTTTGTATGGAAAAAAATTAATTCCGCCATCTTGATTTTTTTTTCTGTTGATCAAGTAGACCTTTGGGTCCTGATCATCCTTTGCCAAGAAACCACTCTTCCATCTCTTATACTCTCTGAGATAGACACAAACAAAATTTGTATGGCCGCCATCTTGAATCCGCCATTTTGGAGTTTTTTTCGGCTCTCTGCCAATTGGATGAGGTTTCGAGTGACATTTGGTTGAACACCCCCCACCTATCTTCGATACCCTGGCTGGTGCTCCTCACCCGTCTCCAAAATCCTCAATCATCAGCTCTCTCCATATTTTTCTTCCTGATGAATTTTCGACCTCTATACGAAACCGTGAGTGAAAAAAAATTTTTTCATACAAAATTTTACAGGAGAGGTGATCAATGAGTCAGTGAGTGAATCAGCACGAGTAGCTATATATATAGTAATAAAAACAACCACCTTAATTGAGGAGCTTTTTAGCTTTTTTCACACACCGGAATAATATAGACTGTTTTTTTAAAGTTTCGAGTTTATTTACTAGATTTGTCACTAAAACAAACTATAGTTTAAGTAAAATTAAACCGACTTCAATATACCGAAATAAAGAATAACTGAAAAGGGAAAACTGTACATATCGTAAAAACTACGGAACGGATTTTGATGAAATCTTTATTGTTCCTAAAGCTGAAGTAAATTTAAGCAACTAAAAAAAGAATGATTGTAATTCGATCAAATATCATATTATTATTTTGCAATTGATAACCTACTTTTTTGAAATCGGTTGATAACTGCACAACTTTGCGATACAATTTGAGAAGTTTTGTATGTCGATTACTGAATTTTTTTTATTTGTCAATATCTCTACGGTTAAGTGATGATGATGGAGAACTGAAATGTCGGCGCTTCGATCCCCACCTGTTGCACTATTGTCTATTGTGTCGATTGTAGAGCAGGATTTTCAAGACCACCCTAACCTAATCTAGATAACCTAATCTAGGTATACCTATTTGGTGATGTGTGGCACAATTTATAAAATAAACGTTTCTTTCTTTCTTTCAAATTCTTCCTCTATACTAAGAAATGCTGCGATTCATATGCTCTGTACTGGAATGTAAACAAAAATTGTATGGCGAAATATAAGCCGGTATCGCACGTTGCAGAAATCTAGAGTCTGTTTACATATGCGACTGTTCCGAGATCTTGAGATGAATATAATGAATGGACGAACTTACATTTCGCTCTAAATAAACTGTCATTGTAAAGCGGTTTCTAATTTAGCAGCTTTTTGTGCGACAACACTGCAGCGCTATAAATAACGGCGCGCATTTCCCCCGAGAATACCGAGTTTCTTTACTGAAACATATTTTGATGAGTGATGCGTATTTTCCGGGAATGACGATTTTGAAAGGAAATCTTTCCGTTTTTACGATGATTTCGTTGGAATACTTAGAATTTCGCTCCGATTGGCTTTTAGGATTATTGTTTGCGGAAAATCTTTCGATGTTATTTACTTCCTTAGTTTTTTTTGGCACACATGCAGAATTACTTGCCGGATTATTCTTAGTAGATTCAATAGTTGGAACTCGCTATTTGAACCCGTAAAACTCATTTCTAGAGCCTTTAAATTTTTATCGATTTCATAATAGTTTTGTGGGTCTAAGCCTCTAAGGGCCTATTTCAGCGTCGTCAAATAAACTTTAATTGACGAATAATTGACGTTTTGACATTGGCAATCTGTTATTACGTCTTTATGCGTACGAACATGACATATTATGTAAGTAAATATAGATGAAAATAAACCGAATTCGATAATTGAACAAAAAAAGCAGCTCAAAATCAAGTTTATGATCTTATATTCTCTAACAATGGGAAAATCGCCAACGTCTGTTTCTATATGATTAGTGGTTTGGGATGAATATCCACTGCCATACCCCTTCCTAGTTAGCCCGCTACCAGATAAGACTGCATCGTCACTTACCATCAGGTGAGATCGCAGGCAAGGACTAACTTGTCATCGAATAAAAAAAATATATGAATATCAAATTATTTGTCGCTTGGTAAACAAAATAACTTGATAACGTGACGTGCTCGAAATTTAAACTTAAATTCCAAAACTTGTGACAGTAAATTAGCAGTCAGCAGTTTTAGAGCAGAATACGTAAACTAAATTTTCGAATTTAAGTTTGGTACCAAGTTCGCAGACGGGTGTCGTCGCAGAAGAGCTATAAAATAATATAGTGGTAATAAAATATTATAATATGGCTTAATTGACTTAAAGGTCTAGACTGCTTTAGTGTGTGTCCAATTTGCTTTTGTAAAATAAAGTAGACCTGTGGCCTTTTCTATGACCCCAGGAGATGTTTTGTTAGGGTTCCGTACCCGAAGGGTAACCAACGGGACAATATTACTTAGTCTCCGCTATCCATCCGTCGGTCTGTCTGTTAGCATGATCCGTAAATTTCAACTCTCTCAGGTAGAGAGTTGAAATTTTCAGAGAATATGTATGTCTGTTGCCGCTATAACAACAAATAATAAAAATAAAAATAAATTAAAAATTGAAGGGGTTCTTCGACAATAATAATCCTCGCGGTATTATTGTACTAACTCGTATAATCCGGCGTCTGTTATTAAAACTATCAATATAATATTAATGTAGATAAATCAACCTTTCGGATTGATAACGATTATTATTTATCAGATGATTGGAGTGTTTTACCTCGTATAAAATATATCAAAATAGAGCTATAGAGACCAATGATCACAGCATATTATTATTTTTTTTTAATCATTCTTGTTCTTTTTTCAGCTACACCACGTTCACAATATTTTTTTTTATTCGTTAAGATAGTCCTTGACTGTGATCTCACCTGATGGTAAGTGACCATGCAGTGTAAGATGGTAGCAGGCTAACTTGGAACGGGTGAGGCAGTGTAGATTCAACCCATACCCCGTAATCGGTTTTTACACGCTAAAGCCTCCCACGGGTCCCACCAGACCAGACCAGAGACAATTTAGAAATTATAAATTCCCAAATTGCCCCCAACGAGAATCGAACCCCTAATATAAGCAATAGGCATGATAAGATTTTATACAGGAAATAAAGTTATAATCGTATTAACGTCGATTTGCACTGTGGCATAGTTAAAAGCACATACTATGTCTGCTATCAGTACCTGATTAGTATTAATCGTACACTATTAAAAAAATTGTATTAGTTAACTAACATTAATAAACCTAAATTAATATAATCATTATAATTACAAACCAACTGCGTCCATGTTAATTTTATTTATTTATCAATACAAGTGGCATGTGTTTCACCATTTACACCACGTAGATTGTAGGCTGTAGGAACAATGTTTTATCGTTGTTTTTTTTTAAAGAATATTAGCCAAGCTGAAGTTGACTAATATCTTCCTATCCCTCCAAATAAGCGGAAGCTTGTGTTAGGAGAGGGTACTACAATAGTGCAACGGGTGGGTTTCGAACCTGCGACCTTTCAGTATTCAGTCCGCACCTTTAACCCTTGGGCTATTGGGCGCTGTTTATTGATTAAAACCACCATTTATAATGCAAGAACGGACGCAAAACGGGCGATTAACGCCTACTTGCGGAGAAAATTCCCAGGAGATGAAGAACGCAGGAACGGCTGGACCGCCTTTATGATCTTTAATTAGTTAGGTTTATCACCTCCCCGAATAGCATAATTAATTTAAAAAAATACGACGAAATTTCATTTTCTCGTACATTTTGTATGGAACGACTTTTATGATGATAATATCTCGAGAACGGATTGACTGATTTCGATGAATTTTTTATATAAATTGTAGTATAGTTAAGGGTAAGAAGAGTAATCTTTTACCCTGCAAAAGCAGTAACCCAACTCACGCGGACGAAGTCGTGGGCAAAAGCTAGTTTTTTATACATTTCTTACTAAAGGTAAACAGTTAGTGAAGAACTTAGGGTGGTGGTAAAGGAGTGACCCCATCGAACTAAGGCGGTAGCTGATAATTGAATCTGGGGGCTGATTCCGTAACTCAGTGCCTATCAAAAAAATGCAAGCCTGTTAAGTCTCCTTTAAAATATATTGACACAACCGGCCCTACGTGTATCAATACAATGTAGTAGCGATAGTCTTAATCGACCACATACTACCATGATACTGTAGTTACTCGAAAGCACTTTCCACGGCCTAATGGCGTAACGGTATTCTATGCCGCATTTAGTAAATGTGTCGCTGTGAAAACGAGCTATAAAGACCACTCCTTATCATAATACTTGGAATGGCTAACAACGGAGTCCATTAGAAAAATGCCGCTCCGATGCTGATCGCACACTACGAACGAGCCGCTCAAACTCCAAGAGCTTGCAATGCCTTGCACCATCGATGTATAATTTAGTACAATTTAACATCGATGACTTGAACTCGTGGAGTATACCCATCAAAAGCGATTCACTCTGAAATTAGAGGCCAGAGAAATTCAGTGTTGTGCTTCGTGAAAATTCCCGTAATTTCAAAGAAACCGAATTTTCGTGTGAACCTGGATATTATTGATCCTAACAAAAAATTCCCGTCGATCTGAGAGCCGCTTAAAATTTTGTAAGGCGTCTTTAGGTCACCAAAAACGGCTTTTCATCAGTAATGGTCACTTTTACCGAAAAATGATTGAATATTATCAAATTGAAGCTGAGCCTTACAATAAAGATGTCATTTTTAGCTTTTTTCGAAAACCGTAGTACTATTCGTTATGGTTACATTTTTTAAGAAAGCAACCTTCATAATATGCCTAAAATAAATCTAACTAAATTTTAAGTTTTTGTTTTTAATTATTTACTTATTCAATAAAACTAATGTTGCTGATGATGTGATCTGCATATTTTAGTGGGCACGATGCGGTAATGTTATCGTCTCCGTATTTTCAGTAAGTGCTGAAAACGAAGTCTAAAAATCCGGCCCTTGCGATAATGTGCGAACAGCATAATGCAATTATGTGTCAGAACGATCGTGAAAATGATGAGAAAAGTTTTGCTTCGAATATACTGGTGGAAACAAAATTATATACGCCTATGTACCTAGAGCCCTTTAAAGCCTCAATAGCTCAACGGGCAAGGGCCCAGACTGAAATCCGAAAGGTAGACGGTTCATTTACGCTTACTTTAGAGGGAAAAGGAGAATTTTAGTGATTCGATGAGCATTGCCACTCAAGGCATCTTGAGTGAGATCAAATCTTAGTATAGTTCTTGCATTCACGACGGCGCGGCGCGTGGCTCATGGTTGTGTGTGTTAGGCTCCTCACAGGCACATACACTTACGCAATGTGCATGTACACGACGTAACCACGAGTAAAGCTCACGCGCCCTCGTGAATTGCAAGAACTATAACATTATTTATTCTTTACATCTCATCGATGGTTCTCCATACTAACATAACAAATGCGAAAAGATGTCCTTCCATGAATCTTTCTTTTATTTGACAGCATTAATACTATAACGAAACTGTGTTTATGTGTGTCTATATCCTACTCATCTAATCCCACCGTTTCTCTGCTACGACCCCGGCTTTAAGTACTTAGATTCGAATCTTGCTTCGTTCTTTCAATACTTTCAATATAGGTAATAACACAAATGAGAACAATGGACTCAGGTGAGTACAAATCAGACAGCCAGACAGACAGATCTAAAGACTAATTGGACGTGCTACAAGTGATATCATAGGTCAATAGGCGTTAATATGTGTAATAGA
Source organism: Hipparchia semele (assembly GCA_933228805.2). Taxonomy (NCBI): domain Eukaryota; kingdom Metazoa; phylum Arthropoda; class Insecta; order Lepidoptera; family Nymphalidae; genus Hipparchia; species Hipparchia semele. Next base: position 2,873,343 of record OW121717.1, on the reverse strand, counting down.
ATTTAACACTTTAATTCAATCGACGAAACTCGTGTAGACAAAGGTCAAATTATTGTCTAAAGCGGCGTCGTCCTACGTAAACGAGCTCAATTCGCACGCGATGCGGTTTCAGGAGGCGATTTTTAGGCGTATACGATTGTAACTGCACGAACAAAAAAAATCACACACCTCTCGTACTAGTTAAGACGCACTTACGAGTATTAGCTCGAATACACACCAGCCGCGAAGAAAGCTGTTTGCCCGAGAAGCGCGTATGCAAAAACGCGTTGAAGCTCTTAACCATAGGTAGGTTTTTTTGTTGTTTTTTCCTGCAATTAACCTAGAGGCTAATTTTTATGCTGAAAAAAAAAAAAACAAACCATTTCCGCAGGATTTTCAAAAACCTAACTTCACGTGGAAGTATTGCTATTATCGTCATTTTGTTACTCGAAAGAGATGAATGAATGATGTAACTAATGCAACAAGGTTAGGAAAAACATCGTTTAGGGAATAATTGCAAAACCTTTAGGAGGGATTTTGTAGGCACATGGTTGATGATACGAGTGTTGTAAGATATGTAAGTCATTTAACTATATCGTCATTAAAATATGAACAGCAAGTCTATTGTGTAACAACAATGCATTTGGCGTATTAAATAGAAAAACTCCTCTTGTCACAAGTAATAGGGCGGCAACCCTTTACCGTACTCGTCTTTGTTGCCCTACTTTTAAACATAGACTACCCATTTCAAGCAAAAATAAAAATGTTTTTGCCGAGTTACGTATTCTATCTCAAAACGAGGGGAGAAAAATTGTGATATCCAACTTTTACAATGACAGTAGGGTCAGGCTCTTCAAACCTTCAACTTAGGGTTTTTATAAGTTCATCCACTTACAAAATGGGCGTGTATGATCCTCGAAGTGTCTGGCGATTACTAGCTAAAAATTTTGGGTAGCTTAGCCTTATAAATTCCCAAGTATAATAGTCAAACTATTTCTTTAGCCGAGCTGGTTACTTTAGTTTCCGTTGGAACCGCATTCCGAACCAGTTTTAGATTCACTTGACGATTCAAAGCACTTTGTAAACATTTTTTTTAATAAAACACTTTTCTATTCTATTCTCTTTAGCGACCTAAATATTTTGTCTAAAATCTTCCCTTCTCATCTTAGATAAGAGAATTGACCTCTTCTTTGAAAATGAGCAAAGAAACTGCAAGTTTTCTTCTATAATTTTTTACAAGTCACAGTAGCCTAAGAATAATAGGTAAGGGTAGGAAAATAATGGCTATTAGAAGTCTGGCCGTTTTGTCAATTTGTGTGTGTATGTGTGTCTTTTCTGCGTTGTGGTGCTGCCTAACTTTATGAGCGCACAGCTCTTTTTTACATGGATATAGTTTAGGACTTAGAGAGTGACATAGGCTAACCTTGTACTTATCCAAGAAAAACGGAGGATTTCCGCGGAATTTTCAAAGAGTGAGACCTTTTATCTAGGAAGAACAGATGTCTCCTTTGGGATTTTTAAAAGCTAGTAGATCGATAACCTATCACTTGCGTCTTCAAGATCAGAACTCGTTTCACCTGACGCCACCCGTACCTATTTATAATTAGGAACCAGCGAGCGATCAGCATTATCTAATGTGAATATGATTACTTTAGCTATAAAAAGCTTATCGTCCATATATATTCGTCAAGCTAATTTATACACCAATAGTTTAGATACGTGAGATCCGGTTAAGAACCCTGCGGTTTGAAATCTTAAATTTACAAACGCTGAATTACTACGCTGAAATCTACAAACCGCACTCTCACTCAGCTCAGACTCAAGACAGAGTTAAAACGAGACAGATTTATGTCAGAGCATATTTGTGTCTCGCTTTTACTCTATCTTAAGTTTGAGCTAAGTCAGAGCACGCTCTATAGATCTCAGCATAAGATTCCTTTATCATCATCTCATATTCATCATATTATCACTACATAGTATAAAACAAAGTCGCTTTCTCTGTCCCTATGTACGCTTAAATCTTTAAAACTACGCAACGGATTTTGATGCGGTTTTTTTCAATAGATAGAGTGATTGAAGAGGAAGGTTTATATGTATAATAACATCCATTATAACAGTGAATGACATAGGCTATATATTTTATACCCGTGCGAAGCCGGAGCGGGCCGCTAGTTGTGTATAAAAAGTCTTTTTAACTTAAGAATGGAATTTTCGCATGCTTAATTGAGTTGGATTCAGAAAGATATGAGAACCCGGCGCAATAATATCCAAAGGAAACCACTTTAATTATGCGAATAACGAAAAGGGGTCGCAATTGTGTACAAAAATACACGTAAAAATAATTTATTATATTCAAATAAAACGAAATGCGTAGGTACGACTGAACTCATTTTATACTTACAGTACTGAATTATAAGGAATGAGTAAGTGTGAATGATTTTAAGAAGATTTTCATTCGTGATTTCATTCATGACTCGTGAGTCATGACCAAACATCAGACGTGAAAAACAAAAATATGAGAAGAAAAACCGGTCAATATTATTTCCTTATTTGTTGTCCTGTCTGTATAAACTATTAATAGACTAAAGACTATGCTATTCATTATCTCAGTGGCTTTATAATTGGTTATACACTATTCAGGACCGTACCGGTATCGCCACATAACAAAGTTAATATAAAATATACATAACAAAGTTAACATAAAGTTCCTACTTTATTATTGGCAAACTTCAGTATTCAAGCACTGATGCTGAGATCTATACAGTGTGCTCTGTCTTAGCTCAGACTTAAGATAGAGTTAAAACGAGACGGGAATATGCTATGACATAAATCTGTCCCGTTTTAGCTTTGTCTTGAGTCTGAGCACAGTGAGAGAATCTTGGTGATAACACCGATAGTGATTGCTTGAACACCTAAACGCAGGTATTTATTGGATGTTGGATACTTTCGTAGATTAAGCCGAACGGCCGAAATTCTTATCTAGTTCAAAATCTACAGATTAGAGGTCTATTGAATATTTAGTTAAGTGTGTCAGTAAAATCTATATATATAAAATTCAAAGTCCTGACTGACTGACTGACTGACTGACTGACTGAGATATCAACGCACAGCCTAAACTACTGAAGTTAGAAACTTGAAATTTTTACAGTTGGTTCCTTTTATGACGTAGGCGCACACTAAGAAAGGATTATTGGAAATTCCACCCCTAAGGGGTTTAAATAGGGGATGGAAGTTTATATGAAACTCCGTCATTTTTCAAGCTGTTTCCATCAAAGTTGGTATTTGAGCTTTCAGTTAAAAATAAAGAAGTACGTGTGTCACAGTTTTTGAAAATTCCACCCCAAAATCTAATTCCACGCGGACGAAGTCGCGGGGGCTTTTGCCCCCGCGACAATCCCCCCGCCCCCAATCCATATATTGGATTGCAATCTGTTTTACCAATTGGGAATCACTTTACACTTTACTCTCAGATTAAACAGGATTAATTTCGGCCGTAAATGGCATCGCCTGTCTACACTGAAATACAGAATAGGCCCGCTATATACATAGAGAGCGAACTACGAAGCACTTCGAAAGCACTGTTGCAGGACGAAACACCGTCAATTCCGTCACGCTGCCTGCGCAAAGTTCAGAAATCCTTTGTGGGGTTGAGTGTACGGAATTTTATTATATATATTAATATGTAATATTAAGATTCCGAAGGAATTACTGGTTCCCCATTGCACAAACTTAAACAATGCATAAAAACACATTTATTAAGTCGAGGTTTATTACAAAGTTGCAGGGAATCAATCGGCTTGGCATCCAGCTGCCCACAAGATAGTGTAATACTTATTAGGTACATTGCAATATTTTGTTATAAAAAGAGCAACTGCTGAGTTTCTTGCCGACTCTTCTCAGCAGAATCTGCATTCCGAACCAATGGTAGAGTCTTGACCTGTCATAAGAGCCACAGTTTGGGCAACATGATATAATTTTGAATAGAGATTTTTTTTTTAATTTTGGCTATTATAACACCATATACTTTTTTTTATTTATTGCGGAAAGATCGAAAAGTTGCGGCTACTGTGAAATATCCACATCGCGAAATTCATGTTATGGCTCTTAAGAAAACGCTCACGATGTGTTGTGGCTATCACAGAGAGACCTAATAGAGAAATTCGTATTGTGTTTATCATGCTATACAACCATAACTTGTTGTGGCTTTTAGTTTAATTTTTAATTTGTACAATAAAGTGTACTCATTTCATTTCAATTCGCCTTGATACAGGGGTGGTTTAAAACAAAAAAAAATTGGGTATAAACTCAAAAAATATAGATATAGATGTTACCTTAGGAAGCTTAGCGTAGACCCCCGTCCTTACGTCCCTGATGGCGGCCATATCGAGCATGTCCACCTCCATGTTCTGGTCTGTCCAGTACAGGAAGAAGCCATTGGGATCCACACGTAGAGTCACCGGCAAACCAGTACCGGAGTCCTGTGGGGAACAAACCTTGATCAATAACGTATACTTACCTACTTTTTTTTTAAATCTATTTCTTTTTTTGGGTTTTTTACCAGATGGCACTCCAACCTCATTGAAACGTATAGAAGATACTTAACCTAAATAACAATAAACTTATCCTACTTAATTCTAACTTAACTACGAAGACATCCGACAGTCACTGACCGCAAGCAGCGACTATGTACTTACCTACTTATATATATTAAAAGTGGTTAGCACATTTGACTGCAGATTATGAGATCCTGGATCTGATTCGCAGGTTGGGTCAATAAACTAGCCTGGAGTTAGAAAGTTAGCAGTGTGTCACCCCTTTGCCTCTGAGAGCACTTAAAACTGTCGGGCATCTCTCTCTGATCCCATCTGACTAATATAGTGATGCAATAGAGAGTGCACACACATGTACACTATAACCAGATTTGGTTAGGTGAACATTATTATATTATGTAAAGTACCAAACCAACAAACAAACACACTTTCACATTTATAATAATATTATAATAAGGATTTATTGTTCAACCATCAATCAACTTTGCACCTTTAAGTTAATTTATGAATATCCCTAATAAGACAAACAAAATGATGGATGAACTAAATCAAACTTTGGACAAAGTGTTGCTTGTTTTACTTTGAACCCAAAAGAAGAGAGATATTGAATGTTTTGTTGTATGCTTCAGTCTTATGAAATTAAGGTAAAATTGTATCATTTACCTAATAATTACTTACCTATACTTTCAAAGTGTGAAAGTTTCATCTGTATTATGTGATCACATTATAATTTGCACAATACACTCAATATCTTAACAAGTTATAGTTCAAAACAGCCTTACTTAAAAATACTTAAGGTACTCAATAATGCATGTACCTAAAGTATTAAACAGCTTTATTAAATGGATGTTGTTGCACTGTTAAATAATACACAATACATAAATCTAACTTAGTTTATAGCTTAACTGGTTTTCAGTAGTAATAATTTGTCTTTTTTTCTTGTTGACTAAACAATACTAGTGAAGCCTACTTTTTAGGTATTTAATTTCTTTGTATAAGTAGATACTTAAGTTACCAATGAGTACAAAAAGGAAAAGTGCCTACTTAATACTTTATAATAAAGTTATGTACTTGTGCAAGATTCTACAAAATATAAATCCAAAATATTATAATATGCCTAGCCCCTTGTTCTGTACATGTTTACATTTTTTAATGACAAAAACTTGATACATACCTCATCCCATTTGACGAATTTCTCTCCTTCTTGCAAAGCCTTGGGTACTTCAATAGGCTTCAACGAGACCTTGGCTAATCTCGCGGCCGTACTCATCGTGTACAATAAACACTATTTCGCAGTAACCGTAACACTATAGCAGATAAAAATCTTCATCTTCCTCCCAGAACACAAATCTCTATCTTAGATATCCATCAATGAATCCTAGTTTCACACAGTAAAGGCACAATGTACGAATTGTAATGCAACACAAATTAAACACTAAAGTAAGCACATCTAACTCAAAATCTTGTTCATAGTAAAAATTTACAACTAAATGTACGATAACAACTAATAAACAACGGAAATTCCACACATACTCGCGATCGCAACACGACGGAACGAAACTACCGAAAATTCTGAAGTGAATTCAAGTGAAATGTCAAAAAATCTCCCAGACTGGGCCACTTGTTTCCAATTCAATCGGATACACGTACCGTATAAATTATACCGTACGATCCGTACGATAAGTATTATACGCTGTAGTCTTTGGGGTACGATGCGAGTGTGAGTTTGCAAAGAGAAAACGGCCAAGCAGTATTATAAGGGCCTGGTATAAGTGTATTCAGGCCTAAAAATTCTCATTGAATTGAAAAATAATTAATACCTAGGTACCTAAATAATTTGTGATTTTTGCTGAAATTTTTGGGGTGGCTTAATTTTTCTGCCGCGGGATTGTCTAAATATAACAACTACAGTGTGACAATTGCAATCGCCTCTACCTGGCCGACACTTTTCGCTATTGGCTAAAATGCATATTGTTGCAGCAAGACTGACATGAATAATAGTCAATCACGATTAAGACTGTAACAATGATTGAAGCAGCTTTTCGCAATTGAACTTAATCTTTAATCCGTGATCCATTCACCTTGTGAACACTGTGGTGTCTGTGTGTGGTGTTCTCTATGATTCCGTCATTGTATGTACTCTGTGGTGTTCGTTTGCTGGATAAATGTTTTTTTGTTTTTGGCTTATTTATACCTAATCTGTGGTTTGTTGTGACTTATGAAAAAGGAGAATGTGAATTTGTAAAAATATCTGAAAAATTGAATTAAATTAATATTTCAGCTCCACAACTTTGAAGTTTTTTACTTTAAGGGAGTTGTAACGAACATTATTAAAGTTAATAATTGATTATTCAGTTGATCTAAAATGATCTAAATCGCAGACTGTTTTTTGAAGTGGTGCTTGTATAAACTGGAAATTATGGCTAATTCAGTAAACATATCGGTAGAGGCTCCTATTGAAAATCAAATACAAGAAATCACATATGATGGCCAGGAAATTTACCAAGCGTAAGTATCAATTTGGTCATGCTCAATGCATCCCTAGCATTCTCAAGTAATATTGTCAATAAACACTTAATATTTGATCTGTTCTGATTTTTTCATCGATAAACATGGAGGTCCTAAAGTGATCCAATGGAAACCCGGCAGTGGAGGGCTCCCCATAACATGGACAAGATTTCATCGAGTTGCCAGACACAGAGAATATGTTAATGAATTGAAATGAGTACACTATATTGTACACTACTCGACTTAACTTACTTACTTGACTCATAAGAGCCACAAGTTGGCCTACATGAAATAAATAAGTTTAATTAATTTTTTTTTGAATTTTACAATTTGTTAGTGCCAGAACTATATATTTGCAGTAAAGAACCAATAAATTCAGATTTCAGCCAATCACAATGATGTCACTGCGATTGGTAGTAATGATTACATGATACAGCTTTTCCACAATCAACCTGCTGGAGCAGTTCTAATGCTATTTGTCTAAAGTTTAATAGAATAAAATAAAAATGTTTTAATAAAATAAAAATAGTGCAATGACTGGCTGAGAATTGAACGATCTTTTCAATTTTCAGTCCACACCTTTAACCGTTGGACTATTGAGGTATTGTGTGTCTAAGCCTTTATTATATTTGTATATACTATTCTAGGCCTCTGTCTATGTCAGAGAACCTTGCCAGACTGGCTCAAAAGATAGATTTCACAAAGTCTGAAGATGAATTCTGCAATATCAAGAAGGAAAGTGAATCCAGTTCCGATGTAAAGTCAGAAGAGGATAAGGAACCGGGGTATCAATCTAGTTTATGGCCGTGGGACTCAGTGAGAAATAAACTCAGGAATGCTCTTACAGAAGTCAGTGTACTGGCAGATGTGTTGAGCATTGCTAAAGAGAAGAGGTTTATGGTAAGCATTTAGAATACAGTGTGTAAAGAAAGTCCTTGAAAATACTGTAAATACTTATATACGGAGCCACTGAATGCAGGTGGTGCTAGACTGAGGCCATGTAAAAGATCTTAGTTTAATAGTGGAAGTCTGTCGGTTGATTGAAAAGAATAAGATATAATATGTGCAATTGTGGAACATGTAGAAAAGCCCTTATGGACAATCTCATGGGAAATTTTTTTTTTTTAATTTAAAAAAGAATATTAGCCAAGCTGAAGTTAACTAATATCCTATTATTATTAAGCTTATGCTAGGAGTGGGTACAACAATAGTGCAACAGGTGGGGTGCGAACCTTTCAGTTTTCAGTCCACACCTGTAACCTGGGCTTTTGAGGCTTTAATTGTCATTGTATGTGATGTCAAGATAGTCATCGTAGTCAATGATTATCTTGACATTGAAAAAAAAAAATTTAATGATGGTTTGCCTAAACTTTTCAGGTGTTGGACCCTATACAAGCAGAGCAAGTGGAAAGCCGTCCGATGGTTCAAGTGTATGGTCGTAAGAAGGCACTGTCTGCAGCTGGAGCAGTGCTACTGAATGGAGTGGAGAGGCTTAGAGCCAGTGAGACTATGCGCATGACACGCAACATGCCCGACTTCCATATAGACTTGCTGAGGCTTAGACAGAATTGGAGGCTGAAGAAAGTGTCCAATACAATCGTTGGAGATCTCAGTTATAGAACAGCAGGGTCTAAGTTTAGCCAGACTGGTGTCTTTGAGGTGAGAATCTAAGGCCGGGAATATACACCGGATTTCTTCATCATATAGTTGGATCTGATAGTCTGATCCGGCTATTGGAAGGCATTGAAGCTATTATTTTGTTGGAATATCAAACATCTATAATCCTTTCGGATCGGACATTCGAGTCAGAAAATGGCGTGAGACGTTTACGAATTTATTGTCGGCCCTCTCTCACTCAGGATGATAGCTTGGGAATGACTGAGTTCAGAAAAAGCCTAACGCACAAATTGGATGTGTATCAAGTAAAAATGAACAGATCAGACAGTCTGAAACAAAATCCGACGTGTATTCCCAGTCTTAAGCTGAAATCTATAGATTCACACACTTCTTCAGAACAAAGTTAGAACCAGACTATTTGTCTTGTTTTAAGTCTAAAATGTAACTGTAGAAACTCTTTGTCTCACTCTAAAAGTCCTCAATTATAGCCAAGCAAAAAATCAAATTGATCTGATGCTCCATTGCTGCATGATTGAAGGATAAAAAAACACACATCCTTAGTAATACATATTATAAATGTAAAGTGTGTGTGTTTGCTGGTTTGTCCTTCAATCACGCTGCACCAGAGCTGCGGATCGACATGATTTTTTTGTATGGATATAGGCAGTTGAGAACCTTGAGAGTGACATAGGCTACTTTTTATCCCGGAAAATCAAAGAGTTCCCGCGGGAATTAAAAAACTAAATTGTTAATAAGTTGCGGGCATCAGCTAGTTAATAATATTAGTAAGGATTACGTATTATTGTTAATTTGAAATAAATAATATTATAGAAGTGTAAACAAAAAAAAAACCATTGTTTACAGGTGACAAAAGCGCCTGAGGAGCAAATAGCGCAGGCAATGAGTATGAATGCAACTGGCCCAACACCATCAGCTCTCAGAGTTACCGTACCCCCTGAGCTGCAAGGTGTTGCCTTTATATCAGTTCTCTGTCAGAAAGGTAAGTAAACAGTAGTGTATAGTCTGATTTTTAATTGCGTGGAATTCTGACGTATCTTAATGTTACCAGAGATTTAAAAAATCCCACAAAAAAGATATCAAATTTAAACTTAGAAAAATAAATATCAATTGCCGCACATAGATATTTATGACAAATGCCTGACAGATAGTTTGGGGTAAAATCGAACTTCAGGTGATAATAGTGTTTTTCATACAAATAACTCGCTCGATTTATAAAATGACAAGTGTCAGAATTCCACCGAATTAAAAATCAGACTTTAGTATACGGGAGTATAAATCAGAAATCATACCTCCTTTTCATAGCATTCTAACAAGATTAAATTTTTCTTCTTTATGCTTTGGTCAGGGACCTTGTTTGTCTTTATCAATACCTATGTTTATAACATCAATTTTTAACTGCCTCGTTGGTTTAGTGGTTAACAAGTTCGACTACGGATGACGAGGTCCCGGGTTCGATTCCCGGACCGGGCTAAAAAGTATTGGGTTTTCTGTTAAGAAATCAGTACTAGCCCGGAGTTAGGAAGTCGGTGGTGAGTCACCCCCGTACTTCGGAGAGCACGTAAAGCCGTCGGTCCTGCGCCTGATCTCTTTCCGGTCGTGTCGGATTTTCCGTCCCATCGGGCTATGAGAGTGAGGGAATAGAGAGTGCACCTGTGTTTGCGCACACACTTGTGCACTATAATATCTCCCGCGCAGATGGCTAATCTCTGTGGAGATTGGCCGCCGTGGCCGGATTCGGTCGGGAGGACATTTTTTTTTTAAATATATAAACTAGCTCTTGACTGCGATCTCACCTGATGATAAGTGAAGATGCAGCCTAAGATGGTACGCGCTTGCCTAGAAGATGCCTATTCACTCTGGATTTAAAGACACCCACATTATAGTTAGTAGGAAAAACGGAAGCCGGAAGGTCATTCCAAATTTATTATTTACTAGCTGATTCCCGCAACTTCGTCCGCGTGGAAAAGGTTAAGAGTGACTTGCTACTATCCGTGAGAAGTTATGTCCTCTACCTCCGAAAATATTTAGTTATTTTTTGGGTAACTTGAACCGTTTACGCAGCGCACGCAACGGAAGCCCTCAAATTTGGATAATTTTCCCCGTTTTTGCAACATTTTTCACTGATGCTGCGCTCCTATTGGTCGCAGCGCGATGTTATATAGCCTAAAGCCTTCCTCGATAAATGGACTATCCAACACAAAAAGAATTTTTCAATTCGAACCAGTATTTCCTGAGATTAGCGCGTTCAAACAAACAAACTCTTCAGCTTTATAATGTTAGTATAGATATATTTTTTTTATGACATACATCAGAACAAGAAGACGTGGTGACAGCGACGCTAAGCTCCTCGGCGCTGAACTGCCCGGGCACGCTGCCGGGGGAGGGCGCCGAGCTGCACTGGCAGCAGAAGCTGGAAGCGGCGCAGAACGTGCTGTTCTGCAAGGAGCTGTTCGCGAGGCTCGCCGCCGAGGCCGTGCAGCTGGACGCCTCCATACCACACATGGTGGTCGGCAACCAGATCATGGCGACGGTATGAATACAATTTGAATTTTTTTTTTTTTTTTTAAGGACAACCACCAAGTTTCTTGTATGTTGGAACGGCATTCCGAACCAGTGGTAGATTCATTCGACGATTCGAAAGCACTTTGTCAAAGTTTATTTGAATAAAAAATTATTCTATTTCTATTTCTGAAACATTTACTTAGATCTCGATAGATAATGCTTCATACTGACTGTTCTAATGAGAATAAGTCGTAAAGAAATTTTTTTTTTTAAATTTTATGTTTCGATAGTAAGTACTACTGAGAGCTAATCGTTTCGCTTCGGTAAGACAACCATTAAAGTTTCACCGTGTATTAAATTCTGCATATTATAAAGACGAGTTAACACAATATTATGTCCAATACAAAAACAGTACGGTCCTAAAACAAACTGCTTACTGAGTTAATTTGTGTTTTTTAGGTATTACCAGGAATTCAGCTTCTAATTGGACTCTGCCACAACAATGGGCAAAACAATAACAATGCAGAAGGAGTTAAGGTAAGGTAAATAATTATGATGAATACCAGTGTAACTTTTTTTTAAATTAATCTACAATAAAATACCAAAAAACAATGTTCGAACCTCCAGCCGAAATCTGATCTGCTGGCTTTTAGTGCAACGTTTCTGAAATGAATAGATAAATAGCTTCCGTTTTTCCTGCGACGTATATTAATTTGAGTACCTTCCAGGCAAGAGTGAATAGCTATCTTCTAGGCAAACATGCTCCAACCTGACCTCATCCTTGCTTGCCATCATTGAGTATTATAAGTTTGACGTATCTGTGTGTATGTGTGTTCGTGTGTGTGTGTGTGCGTGTGATTTTGATTTTTTTTTTTGTTTGAAATGTGAATTCTAAACTATGTTTGATGAAAACCGGTCCAAGATGGCCGCCGCCACAAAATGGCGGATTACATATTTTTACTTTAACGATTACTGACTAGCGATTAGGACGTCGAAACATGTTGGGGATGTTATAAATTTTTAATTTACACTTGTCGCTTTTCCCTCCAGTCAGAAGGCACGGGCAGCAAGTCTGAGCACGACCACGTACTGGAGCACTCCTTGCATCAGCTACTGCGCGCCGTGCACCACTCCAACACGCACCACCCCTTCCCGCACCCCGCCTCCGGCCCGCTGGGACCCTCCAAGCGACGATCGTTGGCTGGTATGTAGTACCCGAGCCTCAATAGCTGATGGATAAAGGTGTGTGTGTGAGGGGAGGGGGAAATAATCAGTCAAGTTCTGCTTGCTGCTGAATCTTTAAAAAAAGATCCAGAGATACACTACTACTACTACTACTGCGAGTGGATAGCACGTGATATCTCTTTCATAATGCTCCCTGCGGAAAATAATAGCTGTCTAAATCTCGTGTTATCTCTTTCATAATGCTCCTTACGGAAAAGGATAGCAGTCTAAATCACGTGGTATCCCTTTCATAATGCTACTTGTGGTAAAGGATAACTGTCTAAATCTCGTGCTATCTCTTTCATAATGCTACTTGTGGTAAAGGATAACTGTCTAAATCTCGTGCTATCTCTTTCATAATGCTACTTGCGGAAAGGAATAACTGTCTAAATCTCGTGCTATCCCTTTCATAATGCTACTTGCGGAAAGGAATAACTGTCTAAATCTCGTGCTATCCCTTTCATAATGCTCCTTGCGGAAAGGAATAACTGTCTAAATCTCGTGCTATCCCTTTCATAATGCTCCTTGCGGAAAGGAATAACTGTCTAAATCTCGTGCTATCCCTTTCATAATGCTCCTTGTGGTAAGGGACAGCACTAGTTTTGTCCACACTGTTCCAGGTCCGATGGCCGCGGACCGCTACGAGCTGCTGGAGATGAGCAAGGAGCAGTCTCTGCTGGAGCAGATCATCCAGCAGGCGCAGCACTTCTTCATGCGCCGCCGCAGCGAGTACGTGCTCGACACCATCGCCAAGGAGGTGTGTACTTACTCTGTCTGTCTGGTTGTATACTTACTCGCTTTTGCCCGCGACTTCGTCCGCGTGGAGTTAGGTTTTAGAAATCGCGCGGGACCCCTCTGTTTTTCCAGGGTAAAAAGTAGACTATTTTAAATACACTTCAAGTCCTCAACTATGCAAAAAATCACGTTGATCTATTGCTCTGTTTCTAACTGATGCGTGATTGAAGGAAAACAACAAACAAACACACATTCGCATTAATGATATAATATGCATTATATGTGGCACAAGCGGCACAAAACCGAGACATGTGGAAGTCCAAATAAGCAATACGTCTCTTAAAAGGACAGTAATGAAGAAGGTAACTAATAATATAGTATCTGCTACGAATAAATAATAAGTAAGGAAGTCTAATTCAAAACAAAATCCACTCAAAAAATGGCCCTACTTCCAACCAAAACGACGTATGATTCAAAATACGAATCACTTCCGAGTTACAGATAGACATGCTTGGTGCTTGGTTCAAATTCAGAACGAAAGCAGGGATTGGTTCGCGCGTGCTGCTATGTTTGCTATGACAGCTGAGTTATTGGACGATGTTATGAAAATTTGACATGCAAGAAAAATGTCCAACTTTTGACGTGCTATTTTTGTTTTTAATCCCCGCCTCCAAGGGCTCAATTTTAATCTTCGCCCACTTTGGCACAATTTTTGTTGGGGTAATTTTTTAACACAGTTAGACTTCCTTACTTATTATTTATTCGTAGTATCTATGTAACTTCTCCATTGTCCGTTTCGTTGTAGGTGAAGGACCCTCTAATAGTGTCCCATTGGAACGCACTGAACAGCCCCACGCAGTCCTGTGTGAAAATCAACATCATGGCTTACGGGTAAACCTTTTCTAGCCTTACGATTAGATTTACTTTTATTTTAAATCTGTTATACACAAAATATTTACAAAAGAAATCCCGCCAAACTGTTTGGTTTTACACGCAGTTTGTTGGCATTTGCGCTCTTAGAAAAGTCATATCTAACGTGCATTACACTAAATAACTCAATAGCCACTAACTTGATTTGCGTCTAATATAATGAATAAATATAAAAAAATATTGTACTAATTTGTTTGTGTATTCCGAATTGACTCGTAACTGAGAGATGGCTTCAGCAGAAGAACCTATCTTCTATTTGAATTTTCAGTTGATATTTTTCATAACAATCGTTTTTTTATTAAAAATAGCGCATGTCTTATCTTGTATACAAATAATAATTATAATAGTTTTTCGCTTTTAGCGCCTCATGATAGAGTCCTATTAATTTATTTCGATTAGAAAAACACACACAACATTCCTTGACAGAAAACCCCAATAGCTTTCGAAGCCCAATACCTATTTCGACCCGATCCGGGATTCGAACTCGGGACCTAGTCATCCGCATATAAACGTGCCAGACCAACGAGGCAGTCGATAACGTGTTTTCGATAAACAGATACGACGCGGTATGCCGAACATCACTAGTGGTGCACGTGGGGGAGAAAACCCTCAAATGCATCTGTAGAGATGGCAAGGTCAGGCACCTGTCCTACGAGCTGCAAGAGCTCAGAGACCTCATATACTGTCAGGTAAGTGCTATCAGTATCGTCATCGTCAACAAAGGCTACTCTACACCAAGCAAGCACAACTCCAAGAGATGAAACTAGATGGCGCTGTACAAACCACGAGCATATTTAAAGCAAAACTGCTCTACCATAGGCGATCCTACATCGCGATAGCGAAATTTTTTTATTGCATGATTGCCTAACGTTTGACGACAGTCAACGATGGAGAGCAGACTGTTAGTGTTTCTCTCAATTTTTTTTTTTTTTTTTGGTAAAGTTATAGTTTTAGATTTAATTAGCGGTATAGTTTTTGCAATTCATGAGGGCGCGTGAACTTTACTTGTGGTTACGTCGTGTACATGCACATTGCGTAAGTGTGCAGGCCTGTCAGGAGCCTAGGTGGGAGCGGTCAGGCGCGAGCAAGCTCTCGCTCCCACTTCTACAGATACGACACACACACAACCATGAGCCACGCGCTCTCGTGAATTGCAAGAACTATAGTTGATTTTGTATTGTTATCTGTGTGTAGCGATGGGGCTGATATAAAAGTCACCTTTAAAAGATAAGAATTAAAAAAAATATGGAAATCGCTGATGAAGACTAAGTTGGTGCGTGCTTGCCTAAAAGATGTTTCATACAAGTTGGATGTCTTCTATATAAGCATTACAGTGTCTCTAAATGTTTGCATACTACATGGTGGTGGTGTTACCAGATATACCAGCACCAAATGACAGCGGTGCAGGCAGTGGGGCGCTGCATGGGCTGGCAGCTGCTGGCCAGCAGCTCGCACCTCGGCTCCGGGCCGGTGGAGCCCCTCGGCAACGCGTCCTCCTGCCTGCTGGCCTCGCCCAATGGTAAGTGTTACCAGACACACCAGGCACCAGCACCAAGTGACAGGTGCATGCAGATGCTGACCAGCCGGTCTAGCCCAATGGCACAGAATATAATAGTACAGACACAGAACATGTACTCCTCGAAATCCTACTACATATAATATTATAAATGTGAAAGTGTGGATGTTTGGATGTTTGTTACTCAATCACGTCGCAACGACTGAACCGATTCTGCTGAAATTTTTCACAGAAGTAGATCATAGTCTGGAATAACATATAGGCTTTTTATGCTGTAAAATGAAAGAGTTCCCGCGGGAATTAAAAAACCTCAGTCCACGCGAACGAAGTCGCGGGCATCAACTAGTAATTTCGATAAAAAGCGACTCTTGCTACCACGCAATAAAGTGCAAGTCGGGTCGCATAACACTAAATTACCTAGTGACATTCACCTCGAAGTTGCCTCTCTTTCTATCGCGTAACTCTTATCCTTTCGCACCACGCGACGCTAGCCCCATTGAGTTAGCCCGTCAGGACGAGACTACGCTGGATTCTTGTAGCTTTATACCTAAAATTGGCCTGCCAATGATGTGTTACCAGATAAACCAGTACCAAGTGACTGCAGTATCGAAAGCTATCCCAAAAGTAAGAGGCCCAGGATCTATCCCTTGACACCCCCCCCCCCCCCCCCCCCCACTATCAGGTCCTATGTACCTACCAGACAAACTATCACAGCTCCGTCAAAACCCCGGTTACTATAGTCTGATTTTTAATTCCGTGGAATTCAGACGTATCTTAATGTTACCAGAGATTTAAAAAATCCCACAAAAAAGATAATAAATTGAAACTTATACAAATAAAAATCAATGGCCGCACATAGATATATGACAAATGCCTGACAGATAGTTTGGGGTAAAATCGAACTACAGGTGGTAATACTGTTTTTCATACAAATAACTCGCTCTATTTATAAAATGACATCTGTCAGAATTCCACCGAATTAAAAATCAGACTATACCAAAAAATTCCAAACCCTTAATATTTTTGCAGGTGACAGGATGATAGCAATAAGATGCGAGCCGTCGGTCGGCATCCAAGTGTTCATCGCCCAATCTCCGCGCAAAGACTTCTTCGTCAGCGAGCTGGTGCAGGACAAGAAGTGGGAGAACCTGGGCGGCGCCTTCAAGGAGGTCAAACTCGAGAAAATGGAGGGGAAAAACTTTTTGAACAAAATGGAGTTACTGATGGCTTGTTTGAGTAGCCCGTTGTAATTGTTGTATGTAAATAAATTGTTTAGGTACAGACGTCTGACAGAAAATTTACTTTTCGCCTTTCAAAGCTTCGGAGTTCGATCTCGGGCACTCATCTTGACTTCTCAAAGTTGTTTTAAGTAAATAAATATCACTTATTCTAAAGATGAAGAAAAACATTCTGAATACATTCATTCAGAATCCTGCGTAATATTCTCAAGTGTATGGATTGTACCGATCGATACACTTTGGCTAGCGTTTAGACTGGACTAAACGCTAATTGTCTAGAAACCTGTGCAGAGCAGGGAGATATGTTCAGAAGTCATGTTTCAATTTTAAAGCTACAACCCTTAATATATAAGGATAAATCTAAAGCCTACCATATACGTTGTTTTACCTTCAATTCCGCCTGATCCGATTTAAATCCGTACCTTGTTACGTAGCCTAGCACGAACATTTTAACTTTCGAATAGTAAAGGTGAAGTTAACTCAAATGTATGAAAATGACAGAAGCGCTCTTGTCATTTTCTTACAAAATTTCTTGCTGGCGTTAACTTTACGTTTACTTACTAATTTTATACTTACATGCATAATTTATGTTTACTATTGGAAAGTTTAAATGTTCCGTGCTTAGGCCAATGTTCTAACATTTAACTAGGAATCTTACCCTTTTCTTCCATTGCTACGGTTTCGCTGCAAAGATGTCCTACTTTAATCCTATAGCCACTTGTAAAATCGCCAGCAGGACTAGCATGCCCCGAGAAAAATGGCTACCCATTTACTCGTGAATTTGTACGACTTTTGTATAAAATTATCTCGTGGCGTATATGTTAGCCCTACAGGTGGGATAAAATACTTCTAAACATTAAGTACCTAGTTTATAATAAGTATTTAAATAATGATTAATAAAAAAATAGAGAATTGGAATTTGTGTTTTTTTTTTTTATTTATTTATACAATAAGGAAACTTAGCTCATTAGGTGCTTAGGAATAATGTTAAAGATATACTGAAGATTGTTTTGATCATTCATTTGTCTTGATGTGTTTCTGGAATCCAGGTAGGAATTATTCCATTGACCTGAAAAAGAAAAACAAAACACTCATTAGAATAAATCCATAAACTAATTAAACATAAGTGGTAAACAAAGGAAAAGTTAATTTAAAAGAGCATCTGAAACATTAAACGCCTGTTTTTAACTTGCAACACTATAGATAAAGTATCAAAAACATATATAGGTATTTTTACGATTATGGGTTGAAAAAAGTATAAGATTGGCTGAGAAAGTTCTTAATTTGTAAGAGTGGTCAAATACTGAACCAATTTTTATTTGTTGTATGGACAATATAAAAGTCAACACTGCCAAGATGCTGTTACATAAAGGTGATATTTCAATATAGTTTCTAGGTACTTAAACAGAAGATATGGTGATTTTAGTGACAACTATCTTCTGGGTATTACACAAGAACCTCAAGAATTACCATATTTGGATGTGTTTTATCACAAAAACCACCATATTTTTTCAGTATAACACCAAAGCAAGCATTCTGTCTGATGAACAATTGGCTGAATCTAAATACCAATTTTCGAGCAAAGTTGTAGTTTAATGTAAAAATAGACAATGCTTTGTCTGCATGAGATTAAGGTTTTTTAATTTCTATGAGAACTCTTTAATTTTCCGGGATAACATATAGTCTATGTGTTAATCCTAGATATGAGTTATCTCCAATCCAAATTCCAGCCAAATCAGTTCATCATTTGTTGTGGTGTGAAGGAGTACTAAACATACACACACACAAACTTTCGCTTTTATAATATTTGTATGATTGATTTGTCTGATTGTTGAAACTTAACTTATAACTTAGGCTGAAATCAATAGACCACACTATCACTCAGCTCAGACTCAAGACAGAGTTAAAACGAGACAGATTTATGTCAGAGTATGTTTGTCTCGTTCTAACCTCTATCTTGAACCTGAGCTGAGCCAAAGCATGCTCTATAGATCTCAGCATAAGACACACATATAGTCAGGTGGTAAGTAATCTAGTGCCTAGATAGATGGACTGCAAAATTGCAGTTTGGATGCAATTCTATTGTGTATACTACAATAGTACTGCATTCTTATTGCAATTTTGCAGTTGAAAAATGCATTTCATATCTAGATACAAAGCTATGTCTCTATGAGACACAAATCTCAAAATTATAGCTATCAAAACCATTGTAGGTTAGCCTGTTATAGTTCTTGCAATTCACGAGGGCTCGTGGATCATGATTGTGTGTCATATCTGTACAAGTGTGAGCGAAAGCTTGCTAGCGACTGACCGCTGCCACCTAGACTCCTGACAGGCACACACACTTCCACAATGTACATGTACACAACATAACCTAAATCTCAAGTGCCCTCATGAATTGCAAGAACTAGGTATAACATCTTTAATTGCATGGTAATCACCACATGAAACAATCTAAGGCTGAACAATCATCTTGGTATATCAAATGGAATTAATTTTAACATGCAAAGGTTTCTATAGCTTGCTGCACATTGCTAAGTAATTCAATTATTTGTATACTCCAAGGGCAGTTATACAGTACAGCCATTTTTAAAGATGTTTAAAAATGGCTGTACTGTATTCCATGGCTTTCTTTTATTCCATGGCTTTCTTTTATTCCATGGCTAAGGAAGCAATGAGTGCAAAAATGCTGCTTAAGTATCTTTTACCTATTCAGTGTTTGTCAAAGTGTGTTTGCTCTCAAAACTAGTTTGTATTTTACTGAATATAGTTTGGTCCATTGGACACAAATCATCAAAATGTTGGCCCCAAAAAATAAGAAATTTATAATGCTACAGAGATATTGTACTGTTTTTCATCACAACAATCTCATATAATGTTACATAAGCCATTTAAGTGCACATGGTTTTATCTTTAAACCACTGTGCGGTAGTGTTTTGGGAGCTCACTGCTGTCATGCCCAGATACAGTTCCTTTGGCTATAGAGCATATAGACAGAGAAGCTGTCTGCGAATTCAAATGAAAGTTTTTTAAAAAAATTCTAAAAGAAATCTTGTTCTTACACTAAAAATTGCTGTAAGAATTGGAATATTGTATTCAAATTATTAAGGACATGATGTTCAAATATGCGGTTCCATAACTAGTGTAAACTTAAACAAGGCGCTGTTTAGATATATTTGAGCACCAATTTTTTCTTTGTATTATAATGTATACAATTCCAAATATTCAAAATGTTTTCATAAGAATTGGTGCTAAAATTAACGATGTATTACTTTATTCAAGACCAGAAGTCTTGAACAACGTAATACATCAGTATACAGACAAATAAACGACACAATGATAACTGAGACCTCAATAATTTTACTAATTATATAAATACCACATGACTAATTCAACTGATAAAGAAAGATTAAAATTGAACAAACAAAAGATTCATACATTTGGGTGTATTAGTAAGAGTATAGCACATGCAAAATAAATCATAACAACATAACCTAAAAAACAAGAAAAATAAATTGGTACTTTACCTCGACCTCCAAAGACATCAACTTCATCAATCTCATAAGCATTAAACCCCCAGTATTAAACAAAATATCGAATTTTATGAAACACTTGGAAGGCTTCAGATTACGTTAACACTAAACCTAAATTTTATTCTAGAATTAAATTAAAATCGAGACAGCGGCGACCTAGATCTGAAGTTGCCTCCGCCGCCGCCGCCGCCGCCGTTGCCAGAGCCATAGCCGTTGCCGTTTCGGTTGAAGGGCCGGCCGCCGCCGTAGGAGCGCCCACCGCCGCCGCCGCCGCCACCACCCCCAGAGGAACCGCCGAAGGAGCGCCCGCCTCGGAAGCTTCCCCCGCGGCCCCCGCGGAAGTTGCCGCCGCCGCGGCGTGGGCCGTCCCTTTTTCTCGATAATTCTACTTTTAATGTCGCGCCTAGCATCTCAAAACCGTTCATCGCGCTACACGCATCCTCCGCCTCCTGCATGTTCTCAAATTCGATAAAAGCGAAACCTGGGGGGTTAAGTGCGACCCACACGGAGTTCAGTTTCCCGTATTTGTCAAACTCTCGCTCCAAATCCTCCTTCTTGATTCCTTCCACCAAACCGCCTACGTACACGCGAGTTCCTCCCGAGCTCATCTTGTTATTCTCTACAATAAAATTTCACATTTAACCACAAGTCACTATTGTTAGCGCCGAAATAAATACATAAATTACAACGAACTAAACAAAATGTCGACACATCAATAACGATGCCACGACGTACGAACGGTTAATTCGCAAATACGCCGATAAATTTAAAGATACTTACGTGTTTTATTTATGTGGGCGCGAGTAAATATAAACTACAACTATATTTAATATTTAATTCTATAATATATAAGTTAAATCTATTTTTATTTTAGTCAAAAATTAAAAACGGATCAATGAAGTTGATGATTGAATGGTAAAGAAAGAAACATAGACTAAAGAGAACGGACGCACGAAGGAACGAATGAATACGTCAATGTTGCAAGTTAAATAAAATAAGTCTAAATATTACATTTTTATTTACGTAATTTTTGTGAATATTAATAATTATTCTTTATATCAACTGACAGTTCTTATTTTTTTTACATAAAAATCTCTCGTTTCTTAAAAATCTTGTTATACGTTCTGATGCGAATGATTGCGGAATGAGTGAAGTACGTAAAGCTATTATTTCGCTCTATTATCATCACTCGAAGTGAAAGGCGAATGAATGGTTATATCAGTGACGTCACAACGTATCAAGTATGGTAGAGGGGAGGAGGTTTTGCCTTCAGCTACAAACAGGTGAGGTAGGAGGAGAGGCAGGGAGGAGGGAACTTTACGCATGAAACCGGCCAAACAACTTTGTTCAACGGTCGCGCGGTGGCGCGTGTTTTCGCTTATTTTCCGAGACGGCCCCACCTTTGTTCGGTTATTGTTTTGATATGATTTTATCAAAGAAAACCAATATTTCTCTTTCATAAAAATAAAAGTTTAACGCTTTATTTTACGGATTCTTTTTATTATACTTATTTTGATAAAATCCACTATGTCTTCTTCTTCAAGACACCGCATACCCATTCAATGTTGGCCAAGGTGTGTTAAGCATTAAGACTCAAAAAGAAGCAGTTAGTATGAGATAATACATCTAATTTATAGTGTTTAAGAATGAGTTCTAAAGAGATGGGGGTGCAGAAGAGACATAGCCAGTTTAGTGACACAAAATATAAGTGGCGGACTGTGTTTATAGTGTTTTTGTGCTTTGTTTGGTGTAACGGGCAGGAGATCCGGTTGGGAGAGATGGACCCATACTTGTTGAACAAGTCGTTAGGGCTCACCGAATTGTCCGGTGGTGTATTAGCGGGTGGAAGAATAGTTTGGAAGGCTGATGGAAGTCCTTATCTTCTTCGTGATGATCTGCTGGTAGAAAGGGACGCCGAGTTGGTGATTGAACCAGGAGTTGAAGTGAAATTTGCACCAATGATTGGAATAACTGTACGAGGACAACTGGTGGCTATTGTAAGTAAAATTACCCGTTTGCTCTTGTACTATTTAGCTATTTATAGTTATAAAATCTCGATTGCATACTGCATTCGTGCTTAGACTTACCAAGTGACCACAAGGTCCACGAGTTGTAATTATCTTTTTATAATTAATATCAAAGAAAAAGTAAGGGTCTATTTAACAACATATATTTTGCTTCCTACATTATAGGATGACATGCTGCAACGACAAAAATAATTTATCATTCTTATAAGAATCAGTTTGAGTTTTTTAACTTAAAAATGATACTTACCTAAATCAAAATAGATTAATTAGTTTTAATGATATGAAGGAAAAACTGGACTACTGGATTTTAAAGAATCCGCACACTGGTCAATAAACAAGAGAAACCTTGCATATAATTATGCGATTTTTCAGACTACGCGTGTTTTACGAACATGAAGCGCACATTACAAACGCGTGACTGGATTTTGGACATCTCAACTCTTACATCTACAAAGTTTTCTGTGGGCAACTGATGCGGTTATGGTTCGCGTTTGTATCGTATTGTCTGCGTGAGGAAAATACATGAGCACAGGCTCTTTGATGAAATTCTCTTTCAATTTTATCACGATACTTTGTTCGCGATTTAGTTCAGTAAATTGATGGATTAACATACTTTTTTGAAATTTTCATCTAGGTAGGTTTTTACTTTAACTTAATATTTTGCCAAGTTTTCGATTATGAAACGAAACGACATCTTTTGGTTATTGATTTTATGAAATTTTAGTGTACCTAACTGTAACATTAATAAGTGGATTGGAGCCATGCTATACCTAAGCAAAGCTGCTATGCTAAGCATAGCAGCTTTACTAGGTATGTCAGTTGAAGAATCATATTATTGTGAAACTATTCTCTAATAAAACAATAGGTAGGTACGTACCTACCTACATGCTGACTAAATTCCTGTTATCTTTAACGTTAAAAAGTCACATTAACATCGCATTTCAAAATGATAATGTGATTACAAGTGCCATTGCTAAAATAATCTTTAGTCTATTTGAGTTAATAATTAACATCATTTATTAATTGTTAATAATTAAATAATATTATTAAATATTTCAAAGGATCATTGTTATACAATAGTAATAAAGTAACTCACACTAAACCTTTTAACATTGTGTACTGAAAACCAACTAGGTAATTAAGAATAAATTAGTTTAGTGGAAAGTGGAATTATAAATTATAATTATTTCACATAATTAAAAAAAACCAATAACCATAGTTTTCAATAAAGTATAGTAACATTTTTTTAACTGACATTTTGAAAAGAGTGAATGAAAAAATCTCATTCCTTAAAAAGGTCAATACGGATTACGGAGGTCAAGGCCGAAATGTCATAGTCCCAGACTGGGACTCCAGAAAATAGTGCACTGGGACTCCCAGTGCACTATTTTAATTTTATCCATCAATGATTTTGTCTAAGATCTATTAGATCTATTTTCTGTTCCTTTTCATCAAATTTTCAAATTGATTGACGAGTATTCGTTTGTAAAATTACTGAAATTAGGTAACTTATTATAGCTTTTTATATTTCTTTTTACGAACCGCAGTGTCCGTGTCGTCCCTTCGATCAATTTACTAGGGAGGTAGGTACGTACTTGATAAAAAGTGCGTGATAACAGATAACGGTCCTCAAGTACTTACAATGATAATGATATCAAACTATTGATTTGTTCACCTGTTGCATTCATGTAAATATTTAGGTAGGTAGGCGTTTTGGACAAATAAATAAATTAAGCCGCCACACACCTTCCGGTCCCGTCGGAATTGTTGGATATACTAAAATAATATAAATATTATTTTAGTATAGCAGTATTCTCGTTTTGACATTTCCAGTGGCTATGGAAAACATTAAGTACAAGATTTTAAGATTTTAAGCAATTAAAATATCAACGGTGAAGGAAAATCGTGAGGAAATCTGCATGCCTGAGTTTTCCATAATGTTCTCAAAGGTCTATGAAGTCTACCAAGTTGCATTGATTCAGTATGGACTATGGCCTTATGTATGTATGGCCTTTCTCTGAAAGTAGACTTGCGCTCAGTAGTGAGGCGTTTACACTACCAGTGGTGCAAGCCGGTAGTGTCAAGGGTCCAAAATGACGATAATGATGGTAAATAATGAATTTGCTAACTAAGAACTGCCAAACCGCATTTCGTCATATAAAATGCGGGTTTGACAATTCTTATTAGGTACCTACCTATAGCAACTTTCGATAGGTATCTAGATAGGTACTTACCCAACTAACAAAATGGTCTTAATATAAGTCATATAAGAATTGTGTAAACGTTTTCGAAAAACTGAATGGCATGAAAATAAGGCTTACAAACGCTTATACAACGCGATTTTGGCGCAGTTACTATTTCTATAAAGTCGTATAGCTGTCATTCAAAAGTCATAAGCGAGAACGTAGTAGTGTTGTAATATTATCATTGGTATGAGTATTTAGTCGTATGGTTATCATAGCATTCATAGCGCAGACGTTTTTCGGACCAATGAATCTATTTGATGCAGTATTGAAGCGGTTTCAATTATAAGTAATAGAATTTAACTATTAATAAATTCTGCATGTGTGCAGACTATATTTTTATACTTTTATACTATAAGTGTAATCAAATTATTTACAAGTTTGAAATGGGATGTGTTTATGTTTAAGTTTGGAAAACTTAATGCGAATATTACTTTAGGGACCAACTTTTTAGGTTTATTAATAAATTTTAAATGCCCCCTTCATTTATTGTGTATTTAATTATTATTTTTTAAATAAAAAAATAATTTTTATATGTCATAATGCCATTATGACTTACGAAATACTTATATACCATGAATACTGCTGTGTTAAGAGCTAAAACTCCCTTCATCGTGCCATTATAAGTTACAAAATACTTGTATACGATGAATACTGCTGTGTTAAGAGTTATAAATTCTTAAACAACATGGCGTTCTTTCATTACGAACCTATCAGAGTTCCCTAAAACATTTTAGTAAACCGTTATTTGTCATTCCAAAAAATAGTTTTTTACATTAACAGAACATTTTAGAGACCATAAGTTTTTTGGGAATGCGGCAAAAAACATATTTTGTCAACGTGGAAAAATGACATAATTGTCGGTTCCCAACTTTATCCGGGGACTAGGGGCCGTTGTGTTGTGTCGTTAACCATGGGAGGTATGGCCATAATGACTTGATTGACATGATTAAGGTTTCTTTAATTATCAGGGATAAAATGTAGCCTATGTGCTAATCCTGGGTATGAGCTATCTCCATTCCAAATTTCAGCCAAATCGGTTCATTCGTGTTGACATCGATTTTCAACAGAAAAAAAAGATACCGGCCAAATTGATAACCTCCTCCTTTTTGGAAGTCGGAAGTCGGTTAAAAAATAGGTACGGAACCATGACTCTCTGTCGCGTTTATTGGGCTTGGCTGGTTTACATTACTGCGAATATATTTAAAATGTCATGTTCACATGCATAGTCTTATAGCAGCGTTATTAAGGTTGTAATACCAGCCAAAATGTCCCGCCTAAAACGTTTGTATGACTGTGTATTTTCTACGATTAAATTGCTTTATAGCTATTTCATACAGACGTTTGTACAACGACTTTTATTACCTAATTGCATTGAAACTTAAATGCAATATACATGATGCCTGTACAACGTCACATTTTAAAACTTGCTAATATACGACACCTATGTGACGAAATAATCATAAAAGCTTAAAATCTTATGACCATTTTGTTAGTTGGGTATAGCTATCGTAGCCTCGCTATTCTCTATCTCGTTGGCTATCGTCTATCGTAAGTCGCAAACTAAAGAACTATCATTTTTCATTACACAACTTTACATTAGTTAGCAAGTTTGCATTGTTTTTCATAACCACTGAGTAGATTGGCAGCAGAGCTGTCTAGCTAGGCCATAGCAATGTCTGCTTGTTTATTTTAGGTACAGGTACCTAGCTACTACCTATCTTAGTAAATGTACAGGTACCTACCTAGCGACTACGTACCTTAGTAAATGGGTAATTTGTGCCTTTAGTCCCGTTACCATCACCATTCGCCACGGCTTCGCTTCACCAGTAGATAGGTAATTGCGGATTGACGAGGTAGGCAGATGGTACTGACCACCCATACTACTACTACTGTAGGTACCTACACCGAAAACAATTTTTAAAATTTTTGTCTGTCTGTCTGTCTGCCTGTTTGTTGCCGCTAATCTCGAGAACGGCTGGACCGATTTTGACTGGACTTTCACTGGTAGATAGCTGATATTATCGGGCATAGTATAGGCTACTTTTTTAACCAACTTTCGAAAAAGGAGGAGAAGGAGTTGTGTTTTCCTACCGCTGTATATCGATATCTCCGTGATTTCTTAACCAATTTGCGTGAATCTTTTTTTAATTGAAACAAAAACTTTGCAAGATGCTCCCATAAAAAATTCGGGTTCCAACTGTTCAATCCTGATGCAGCAGGGGTACTGCGCTCCTAAACTGTGGGGATTTAGGAACGCGGACGAAGTCGTGGGCGTCCGAAAGTTTCATACTATAATCTATCTCTGTGCCCAGCCAAATCGGTCCAGTCGTTGCAAACTTTCGCATTTATAATATTTATTTTAGTAGGAGGATTAATGACGTAGCTACGCAGATGTAGAGAGCGCGACGTTGAAAGAGTCCGCCGTCCGAGCGGGCTGACCCAAGGCTGACCCCAGGCCCCGGCAGCAGCTTCCTCTAATTGAATCAGTAATCTTGTTCGAATCACGGCCCTATGACCTCTCCAAACAGCTGTTGGCCAGTTGCCTAGTGTAATTTTAAAATATGTCATTTAGTTCGGACAAGAAAGGGATGAAAAATCCCTTTTTAACCGACTTCCAAAAAAGAATCTACTTTATTTTTTATGTACGTTTCCCGATTACTCGAAGACGTCATCGTGGTAATTGTATTATTATACTTATGATTTATACGTATAATTTTATTCGCCACATAGGCAGTTGTCAAGCCACAAGACAGCCTCTAGTTTGTAATAGTTAGGTATAGACATATCTATTATTAGGTGCCTATACTTTTAGACAAAGGCAAGGTTTTCATTTCAATCGGCGAAAATATTCCCACGTTCTACTATTGTTTAAGTGTTGTATTATCATGTTGGTACTGCTTTTTTTATTCATAGGAATATCTCTGTATTTGAGGTTCATTAAATATCACACTGTGCCTATATATACCTGTGCCTAACTACTCCTGATAGTTCTCTATAATAATGGTCTCAAAAGGCTTGTGAAGGCTGCCATTTTGCATTGAGCCAGCGTAGCTTGGCTATGAACCTTCTCTGCATCTTCTCTGAGAAGTCTGGAGAAAAAGTCTAACTCAACGTGGATGAAGTTGTGAATTAGAAGAAATTGACGTAAATAGAAAATAAAATAATTACCTAATCATTAGTAAGTACTTTTAATGCCATCTTATTGCCTATACTAAAGTAATCTCGAGTAGAAATACCAACTTGCCAGTAAGACCTACATACTGCCAACTTGCCAGCAGATCTAGTTAGGTAAATAATCCGGTTGGAATTTAAAAAAATAATAGGACACACATTAAAATATTATCACTGTATCCCAAAATCTCGCATTTGTAAAAAAAGAATGCTTTCACTATTGTTAGGGGTTGTCGTTTTTTAACGGAACCTGTTTTATGATAACGAGGGGTAAAAGCGATGGGACAGGCACAGTAAAAAACCGGCCAAGTGCGAGTCATACTTGCGCACATTTTTCTGAACAAAATTTTACATCAAAGGCTAAAATTCATGGTCTTCCTTTTATTTCTCATGCTATGTTATTTAACAAAAAATAATCCTTACGATGAAGCCTTCCGATCGGTATGATAAAGATACAGGTTAATTTTTTTTCTCGTATAGCGGGTTCGAGTCCCGGTTCAAACAGGCAATTATTTAAAAATCTATGAATGCAGTTTAAATTGTTTTTTAAATTAAAATGAAGTCTTCTTTCTGTAAAATGTTCCATCTACAATATTTAAGGTACTTCCCCTCCATGTGGCATAGCCGTGGGACACCCTGTATATCACTAACTTTTGTCTGAAAATACACTTTGAAAAGCTATAACTTTTTATTGGGTTTTTTTTTTTTTTAATATTTTTAGCGGGCAAACGAGCAGGCGGGTCACCTGATGTTAAGTGATTACCGCCGCCCATGAACACTTGTAGCACCAGAGGCACCACCAATGCGTTGCCGGTCTTTCAGGAATTTGTTGGTCCGCCCCTTGAATAACCCCATGTTGTAATCAGTGGAAACACCGTCGCAGGAAGTTGGTTCCACAGTTTCAAAGTACGTGGAAAAAAGGATCTGGAACATCGGATGGTCGAAGTGCTCCAGGCACCCAGGTGGTGAGGGTGAAATTGTTTTCGGTGGTTGAAAATTTTCCAGCATTATGGACACCATAATATACCAATATCATTGACACTAATTGTAAAATATAAAATTATAAAATACTCTCATTGACATTTGTATTCAGCAGGTTTAAGTTTCAAGTTAGTAACTCAAGTCGTTTCTGAGAAAAAGGGCCTTGACACATGGACACACAGACAGACAGCGAAGTGATCCGTCCATGAACGAAGTAAAGACGGCAAACGAGGGGTCCTAATTTTTTTTCGGAACCCTAAAAACTGAAGCTAATATCTTATGTGAGGGGTGACCTGTGTAGGTGCGTACGACCATTTTATAGTTTTTAAGTTTTTATACAGGAAAAGTTCGATTGATGAATATTTTACTTTTACTTTCCTCAAATGATACATATGTATAAACTTAAACTTCTGTATGAAAGTTAATTTCGAAATTCGTTACTTTATACTACCTACTACTAGTACTACTAGCTTTTGCACGCAACTTGATTCACGTGGAGTTAGGTTTTTAAAATTTCGCGGGTACCCTCTATTTTCCCGAGATTAATTTTACCCTAAGTTATTCTTCAAATCCTCAATAATATAATACCTTGCAATATAAAAAAAATTACATCGATCCGTCGTGTGTGTGATTGAAAGACAAAGCTACTC
This sequence comes from Hipparchia semele, assembly GCA_933228805.2. Taxonomy (NCBI): domain Eukaryota; kingdom Metazoa; phylum Arthropoda; class Insecta; order Lepidoptera; family Nymphalidae; genus Hipparchia; species Hipparchia semele. The sequence continues at coordinate 2,843,915 of OW121717.1, read as the reverse complement.
ACTTTTGCATTTATAATGTTACTAGCTGATGCCCTCAACTTCGTCCGCGTGAATTTAGTTTTTAAAATCCCGCGGGAACTCTTTGATTTTCCGGGATTAAAAGTCTAAATCATTCTTCAGGTCCTCAACTATACCCATGCAAAAAATCACGCTGATCCGTAGCACTTTTACAGCATTATTGAAAGACAAACCAACAAACTAACACACTATCGCATTTATAATATTAGTAAGGATAAGGATTGTTGCTCCGAATATTGAATTTTTTTGAATTTTCCAATGGCTGACACTAAAGAAAGGATGGGAGAGGATTATGCTACGACCTTTTTTGGTAGCTTCCGTAATGAAGCAAGAGGGTCAAGATCCTCTTAGGGTTGCTATTAAAACGGCGAATGAAATGAAATGAACTAAATGATAGTTGTATTTACCTACCTAGACCTAGTAGGTCCTATCATAGAAGACGGTCGCACTTTGTATTGTTTAATTAGGACTGTTGCTATCTAAATCGTGTCAAGATCTGTAAACATTGATAACTTCATTAGATAACTGTGGGGACCTTTTTTTAAAAGTTATAATAAATGATCACCGTCTTAAAGGGCAAGAGTTTTTGATCATGATTTTTGTGAACATAGGTAGCCTACTTATTGGTACAGAGGTAAAGTCTCGACGTGTCACAAAAGCCACAGGTTGGCCAACATGAATAATTTTCAATTTGATTTCGAATTGTACGAAACCATGCTATGTATTTAATAAGTGTAAATAAAAAATTTAAACCCCCAACATGCTATAACATCCTAATCCTAATAAAAATATGGAATCCGCCATTTTGTGGCGGCGGCCATCTTGGGCCGATTTTCATCAAACATAGCTAAGAACACTCCCGACCAATTCGCCTTTCAAACATAATCAAAATGGGTTCATTTTTCGGGAGCTACGATGCCACAGACAGACACACACACACACACAGAGAGACATTTCAAACTTATAACACCCCGTCGCTTTTGCGTCAGGGGTTAAAAATCTAAATGCTTACGTATATTTAAAAACTAGCACACAAAACTCGACGTGAACGACCTTTTATCTCAGTGGCCCGTGATCTAACTATGCAACGTACAGTTAGTCAGCGTCGACTGGCCATCCAGTACCAAGCAAGTTGGTTTCACATCTCATAGTAAGGTTAACCTTGAAATTGTTAAGCGCCGGGTTGATTCATCATTACACTGTAATTGTTGTTATTTACCTCAACACTGAGAATACTCGGTTCCATGGATAGCCTTAGTAGGTACCTACCTAAATATTCACTTACTTACATAATTATAATTATTGTGGTTAATTTGTTTTTAAAGAATATCAGCCCAGCTGAAGTGGACTAATGTCCAAATAAGCGGAAAGCTTATGATAGGAGTTCGTATGCGACCTTTCAGTTTTCAGTACGCACCTTTTACCGTTGGGCGTTTCAGGCTTCATAATGTGGTGGTGTAGGTAGGTGCTATATTAAACTATTAAAAATCTCTTAGAGAATGTAAACTGTTATCTACATTAATACATCAGTATCGTATGTGTATGCGATACAGTTACCTATTTCAAAATCTGACATACTTGCGACCACCTGTAGCTATACATAGGACGTCACGCGGCATGTAAATAATCCTATGCTATTCGAGCTTCAGAGATTATTTACACGCCTTGTCACACTTCCATCGATGCACACTTCACATGACTCATTATGATTCACTGAGAGAGTGAAACGTAGACTGTGTACCTATGGGTTTTTTATCACGAGCGATCGTAAACCAGTAAGTTCTCGCGAGGTAAATTATTCTAGAAACGAAATTTAACTTCGATTGAAAAAATCTCACGTCATGTCGACGGTAGAGTTACTGACTCTAAAAGTTGTTTTAGTCGTAGAGTAGCTACGTATGCAGCAAAAATAGATGATCATTGGCCTCTAAAAAAAATACATAATTTCGTCACACTAAAATCAAAACCGGCCAAAACTTCGTTAGTTGGATGGGGTTAACCAAGATGGTAACGCACTGGTGTAAGAAGTTGGAGAGCGACATCGTATGATAGAGATGGATGATGAGTAGAGTATATTCCATAAACGAGTTCCTATAAGAATAAGCATTCCTTTTTTTTAAAGAATATTAGCCAAGCAGACGTTGACTAATCCTATCCCTAAATAAACGGAAAGCTTGTGCTAGGAGTGGGTACGACAATAGCGCAACGTGTGGGGATGGAACCCACGAAATCGATCTATTTTTTTTAACCACCTGTTGGGCTATTGAGGCTTAAATGACATTCCTAATCTTCCAGAATGAACTCGGAAAATTCTTAGATATTGGTTTCTTCGAATTCGCTTAAAATCTTTTAAATTTTGGTCAGAAGATTCTATTTCTTACCTTAATTTCACGTTGCAATTGTGATTGCTTTGGGAATTGTGGGATGTTTTTCTTACCAAGAATAAGCAAGAATCTTGGAGGTCTGAGGCTCTGAGGTCTCACTTTTAGTAACATTCAATGTCCTTGCTTGAAAAGGAAATTTCAGTATAAGGAATGAACTGCCTTGAACGTTAGGTAACAATTTAGCGGACTGTAGCCTTTGCTTCTATTTAGGGCACTGCTGAGCCCTTGAGATTATGCTACTAGTTAGTCACCTTTGTTAGTCAGTAGTCACTGTAGCAAGTACACAATAGCCATAGTAGAATTGTTATTTTATGAGATTTTGAAATTGTTACTTAGCTAATTTAATTAGTAGCTAAAATCATCAAATTATAATTTAGCTAGGTATAAGTAGGTACCTAGCTAAATAGCTATGTAATCTTAGCTCAAAATCTAAGTTAACTAGACTGTTCAATGATTTAAATGTTAATTATAGACTTAAAAAAATATGTTCTAGTTCACTGAAAATCTTTGAAAAAAATTTGCGGACCATGCTACTCGTAAATCTTTCGTAAATATTCAAAAACACTATAGCTATAGTCCGACGCTCCTTTACATGTAGATAGATAGTTATACTAGTTATACTTAAAATGTTTTTGAGAAAATAATTATTGTATTTGTGTTTTAGATCGGATTCTAGAGCCCAATCCATCAATTGACGGTGATCAGCATTAATTGTCAGCTCGCAGATTTTTTGTTGCTGTGCCACTGTTTTTATTTATTCGTCCTTCATATCCAACGGTCAGACTAGCAATTATTGTTGTAAAAAAAACGGTTGTCGGTTTCCACACCAACTCGCTAGCCCCGACTTCAGAAGGACGCGGATCAAAACTGCGAAACGAAAGAAACGGATTAAGGGATCTTTTAATAAATTAGGTAGATATTTATTAAAAGATCCCTTAATCCGTTTCGTTTTTTTTCGTCTAGAGAATAGAGACCTTTTTTTAGATGTCTCACCTTTGATCTACGCGTGCGATATGTTAAATTTTATCCTGTGACCTGTGTGTGTGAAATATTCACACGGCATTTAATGGCGGCATACATGATTATAATAACTGCCGATTGGCTGACAAGACTTGATTTCCTTCCGAGAATCACGTTACGACTTACGACTACAATGAACTAGCACGGTAGCTGATAATAATAACAAACAGATAGCAGAGGATGTAACACTACACTTTGAATCACCCGGTATCAGATGACGATCCTTTAAACAATTGCTTTGATAACACGTGAATCATGTTGAATGAACCTACCGCTATAAAGCTATAAACACCTACATATACAATTACAAACCATACGTTGGTACCTAATTACCTATTATAGGTGACTGCACTACACAATTACCTGTATACACCGTTAATATATAATTGAAGTATATGTTATTTACCTTATTACTTGTTTAGTAGTAATGAGGACGAGAAGGTTGAGGAAGGAGAAGGAGAAGGAAAGTAGTAGTAGGAACTGACAGGTGAGTTTATTTCAACTGATAACAGGTTTCGACTCACTCAAATCTCATTGAAAAGCAAGATGAAAAAGCAAGTAGGAATGTAGATAGGTATAAGAAATACAAGCACGAAGGCATCGAAAAGTTAAATGTAACTTGTTAACTCAATAAACTCAATAGACCGTTAGGACTTCAAATTACCCATTCAGAAATCGAATTCGACGGGTAATTTTACCTTTGTGCCTGTACTTCTCTATGCAGTAAACATCCTGTGAGTGGTGTCGGATCACTTGTGATCGAGGTTGCAATTCGATTGTGCAGCTACTTACGTAACCCCTCTTGCCTTTGCCGGCCGGCCGGCGGAGGCGGTGTCAACTGTCAGCTGACAGGTTTGCACTAATAGCTAGCCGCAAAAGGTGTGTTACTTTCATGGACAAGTGATATGTCTGCAGTTGTTTCTTGCAAAATGTCAAATACTTATTATGAATGAAAACTTTTTGAATTAGGTAATATTCCACTGCCTCTGTAGAGTGTGTAGGTACTATATGTATAGTATTAATACGAAAAATAATTAACTAAGTACCTATTTGTTTTCTGTTTTGCTCTAGAATTAAGATTTTAGACTTTAAAGGAAATTCAATCTAATTCCCAAAATGAGTAGAATCTTCTCCGTAGATGTCACAGTTGACATCTATATGAACATAGATCGCTTTTAGGACCTTCCACACGCTTCGGTCTTGCACCACTTGTATCCAGCGACACCTTGCGACTCGTCTAATATCTTCGGTCCACCTAGAGGTTTGTCAACATTGCGCTTGACCGAAGCCTGTGGAAGTTGTAAGAGACGCACACGACGACGACGCGACTATTAGATCAATTGATAAAGAAGACTAAAAAAAAAAATATTAGCTGCATACAAGACATAGAGTTTTAGCTAGATATAAAATTATGATATCGTATAATCCTAGTCTACCTACTGCAGCACGTTACGTAAACCAGTTCGTTCAATTGTAAAGATTGTCATCTGACTAGTTTTATTGCAAGGCTCATCCAGTACAGACCCTAGACTCCGATTACACCGAACGCATAAGGAAAGCATTCCTTAGTACCCGTGGAATACTAGTTTTTTTTAAATGATGTGTTTATACCTACATCGAACACAACAGCAAATCGTAACTTTTTACACTGACCAAAAATTTCAGATTCTAGAGTTGTTTAACTAAGTAGCTTAGGTTTCAAAGCTTGGGTTACTATTAATCTACCCAAACAAAAGGAAAACCCGGTTATACCTGGTTTTAGATCAAATTATTATAGTGGAAGATGGAACAATGTGTAACTCTAGCCAAATTATATTAATGTCTTTTTAGACCTAATGTATTCAGGAATAAGGAAGGTAGCTCTATTTTTATAAATTCTTCAATAGAAAAAGTTACTTTTAGGTAAATAATATTTTGCATACGATTAATTATGCAATCCCATAAAATTAATATAACTATTGGTGGGTGTTTTTTTTTACTTTCACTATATTTTACGAAACTCGACGTAAGGGAAGTAAAAAAAAGGTTGTAAGACTTGACGTAAAGGGACTTGACCTAAGGGAACAACATTATAAGACGCTTGATATTATGGAACTTTGTAGGAACGTTATAATGCGCGACAGCTGCCTCTATAAAAAATAAGCTCAAGACGCAAACTTGTTCTGCTAATGTCATGAAATTCCAGATGGAATTCAACAGAAGTTCGCACATAGGAATCTATTATTAGACGCTTTATCTAAGTGGTCATCTGATAAAAAAACAACCGGTCAAACGCGAGTCAGACTCTCGTACGAAGGGTTCTGTACTAAAAAAACATGGAAAAACACGTTTCTAGTAGGAGAGCCCCCTTTAATTTTTAATTTATTTTTATTATTTGTTTTTATGGCGCCAACAGAAAATTTCGATTGTCTGTCTATTACGAATCATGAAATAAAACCTATTGTGCTGGCTTGGCACTGGAAAAAGCCATTCACCAAAGGAAAGAAAGAAAGAAATAAAACCTGCTGACAGACAGACAGATGACTGACGGACGGACGGACGGACCGATGGCCAGCGGAGGCTTCTAAGGTCCCGTTGGTTTACCTTCGGATATGGAACCCTAAAAAATTACACGCGACGCCGGTGTTATGGAAGACTAGGCCTGCAGAAATGAGTTCAATGTCTAAAGATATCTACGATCTAACATGGGTGCTATTGCCTATTAGACAAAGATCGCGCGTGGGGGGATACGGTCTAATAGGCATGTTTCGTTAGTCGTTACAGTTATTCACATCAAAAACATTGCCATAAAATTCCCAACGAGAAATAGCGCCAGATAGTCATCTGGCGCTATCTATATAAATGTTACTTGCGTGATAATTTCTAATTAACTTCTTACTAAGAAGTAGTAAGGTATTTAAAATCATCATGGCTTCAACACGCTAAGCGTGTCTGAAGATTGCTTTGCTCATGAACCTAAATGAACCTAATTAGGTATAAAATATAGGTAGGTATATAGTATCTATATACTAATATTATAAAGCTGAAGAGTTTGTTTGTTTGAACGCGCTAATCTCAGGAACTACTGGTTCGAATTGAAAAATTATTTTTGTGTTGGATGGTCCATTTATCGAGGAAGGTTTTAGGCTATATAGCATCACGCTCATCATAATAACAGAAATTGACGCGGACGAAGTCGCAGGCAACAGCTAGTGTAGTATATAACGCTAGGAATAATAATTTATTTATGAACAGCTGATGCTCTCGATATTGTCTGCGTTCATTTAGGTTTTTGTATGAAATGAATATACCTACATTAAGAATATTCTTAAAAGTATTAAGCTCGTTAAATGTTATGTGTGTGACTTGCTACTATCCGTGAGGAGTTGTGACCTCTATCTCCAATAATATTTATTAAATCTTCATCAAAATTGGTCAAAACTTACCGGATGATACGCACTTTCCAATAAAGAAAGAATTATTAAAATTGCTACGATGGTAAACCTTTATGTTTAGTATTTTCAACTTAGTACCTCAAGCCATTTCTGAGAAAAATGCCTTTACACAAGGACAGACAGACGGACAACCGAGCAAGCCTATAAGCCTTTTATCGGAACCCTAAAAATCTAAGGCGTTGTCCCAATATAAAGCGAATGCGCGATCATCGCGCGAATAAGCGATGCGAGCGGCCGCGGGTTCCACTGCGCTTTGTTCCATCGCGCGAATGCCTATTAGGACTTAGGACACCTATTCGAGATCAGTATGTTTGATCGCGCGTTCGTACGAGTAAAATTCGCGCGAACTTGCAAAGCAGAAGTTAATCCGACTCGAAACAAAGATAAGCATTCAGCATTTAAACACCCAAAAGGTACCTATTTCGAAAGTCGACGAGGCACAGATTTACAGTTGCAACGACAAAGGATCGCGTTCATCACGAATGCAGTTACCTACCTACGTGAATCGTGTCGCGGTTTGCGCAATCTACGAGGAATCCTCCGCGCCAAGCGCTGATGCAGTATGCAATAAATAACCTTTAGATTTAGACACCCCCGCACCGGGAAGCGCAATGTTGACCCCCCACTAGGTGGACCAACGAAATCAAACTACTTAGTCGCAGGGAGCCGCTGGATTCAGGCGACGCAAGACGAGGCCTGTGGATGTCCATGCCAGAGACCTATGTCCAGCCGTGGACGTTTATCGTATCTATGTAAAGCTATTTGCGATATTTTTTCTTTGGAAGAGGAAAAAACCCCCATGGATACCATCAAGTCGCATGCCCGACTCCACTTTGGCTTACAGACTAAAAAACCTCCTCCATAGGTACTCCGGGAGCGGAGTGTGGAGGGGGTTTGTTTGTATCACAACTTCCCGGTACTGCCACAGAAACCACTTAGTGGGTACGTAAAGGTACAGAAGATTCATGATTTAAATATATAGCGACTATTGTTCCCACACAATAAAGTGAAATTCAGGTCGGCACAGCGCTACTTTCCTACCGTCTTATTCACCTAGACTTTTCTCTCATTCTATCTCATAACTCTTATCCCTTAAATAACCCGTCAGTTCGGGATGCGGAACTAATTTTATATCGATACAAAATTCCAAGGCGACGCGGCGTTGATTCACGTTCATGAGCAAAGACTACAGATACGGAATTTTAAAAGCTAATTTCTATGCACAGGCTCAGACACGACCGCAAAATGTCGTGCTCGTGAAGCGTATAGCCGCAAGAATCGTTAAATGTGATACGTTAGCATTACCATCAGTTTAAAATGTTAACCAACGCAAGATGACTTGTTGTCTCTATCTATGATCTCTAAATACTACGTATAACTATGTTAGGTACAAGCAGAATCTGTATGCGGTCGTAGAGTCTTGGTGACTTGTTAGAGCTTGGCTTACATGAAATAAATATGTAATTTTGAAGAAATTTTCAGACAATGTGTAATCTCGCTACCGCTATAACAACAAATAATAAAAACAAAAATAAATTAAAAATTAAAGAGGGGTACTACCCCTACTAGAAACGTGTTTTTTTTAGCAAGCAAATTAGAAAGAATGTTACGTCCACCTCTCTCTTTGTAAGCGCTCGTTGGTTTCACGTCGTTATCTTTACGCCTGATAACCTAGATTACTGTTATAAAATCAATCGACGTACTGTAATACGAACTAAACATTATAACGTCACACTACTGGAGACGGGTCTCTTTTCAGACTGAGAAAGGTTTGGACCATAGTCCACCAAGCCAAGTGTGGATTGGTAGACATCACACACACGTTTTGAAAGAACTCTTAGGCATTCAGTTTTCCTCAACCATCTTTTCCTTCAGAATTTAAACAAGAATTGCAATACGGAGTAGATTGAACTTTGGTCCCCAGAAAAGAATGCTGACGACTTAACCTATTACCTTAGGCTGTCACCGCAAAGTCCACAAACATTTAGGCTATAAGGCTGAAATCTATACCGCATTCTCGCTCTACTCAGACTCAAGACAATTAAAAGGAGACGGATTAATGCCAAAGCATATTGGGTCTCGTTTTAACTCTATCTTAAGACCAAGCTAAGCCAGAGCACGCTCTATAGATCTCGGTATGAGAGCCAGCAATAAAAAGCTAAGGTACCTCCCTCACTCTCCTACAATGTGCGCGAGATAGGTACAGTAATCCCACGGGAATTCTTTGATTTTCCAGTTCCTCAACTATGCAAAAAATTATGCCAATCAGCGATCCGTAGATCTGTTGCAGATTGACAAACCAACACATTCGCAGTTATAATATTAGTATAGGATTTCGGTCCCAAATTACAGCTCTGAGCGTGACTCGGAGCCTTTTGAATTTTTGGCCTAGGTAAGGTGACAATGGTAACCACATAATGTAGAGCGACAGCCGACAACCATAGCACGGGAGATACCACGGAGATATCATCAGCGGTCGCGCTCTGTTTGTGGGTATGAAAAGCGTGACATCTCTCCTGCTGTGATATAAACTAATTAAAAAAAAACTGTCGCCTCTGCGAGGTGAAACCTCTTTATATCACGGATATCAAGGAAAGAACATTGTTGGCAGACTCCCCACTGGGTGGACCGACGACATCAAAGGAGTCGTAGGGAGCCACGCAAGACCGAACCCTGTGGAAGTCCATGCAAGACACCTTTGTCCAGCAGTGGACATTTTTTTATATGAATAGCGGGCAAACGACCAGACGGGCCACCTGATGTTAATTAATTACCACCGCCCATGAACAGTCGTTGTACCAGAGGCACCACCAATGCGTTGACGGCTTTTCAGGAATTTATTGATTCGCCCCTTGAATAAGCCCATATTGTAATTAAGTGGGAACACTGTCGAAGGGAGATGATTCCACAATTTGGTTGTACGTGGAAAAAAGATCTGGAACAACGAATGGTCGAACATCAATCGGTTGACAAAGAAGAAGAATCTGTAATCAAAAACTTCATTCAGTGTTTTAGTTTAAACTTCTTTAGCTCTAATAATTTCTAAATTAATAAAGACAAAGTTGCGGGTGTTTGCTAGCATTAACTTAATTGCATTGGAGTCACTGGTCACGCGTTCACGCACCAAATGCGATAGGTTGTTCACCTGAAACGTTGTTGTTGTTGTACCTATTAAGTACATACTTAGTTTAGGGCCAATATTTCGTTTATACATTTGCCACCGAGGCACATTCGATTCGGCAGTATTTGTTGAACAACAAAGCCAACTCGAAGCCATTACTAGAATATGATGCCCGCGACTTCATCCGCGTGGATTTAGTTTTTAAAATTCCGCGGGAACTCTTTGATTTTCCGGGATAAAAAGTAGCCTATGTCACTCTCCAGGTCCACAACTATACCCATGCAAAAAATCACGTCGATCCGTAGCTCTGTTGTAGCGTTATTGAAGTACAAACCAACAAAAAACACACACTTTCGCATCCCTACTAATATTATAAATGCGAAAGTGTGTTTGTTGGTTTGTTGGTTTGTTGGTTTGTTGGTTTGTCCTTCAATCACGCAGCAACAGAGCAACGGCTTGCTGTGATTTTTTGCATAGGGGTAATTTACGGGCCGGAGAGTGACATAGGCTACTTTTTATCCCGGGAAATAAGAGAGTTCCCGCGGGAACAAAAAACCTTAATCCACGCGAACGAAGTCGCGGGCATCAGCTAGTTTATAATATTAGTAAGGAAGTAAGGATTCGATTTTGCCGTTCTGCTTCGCCGATTAATGCCGACCCGAATGAGTGTAGCACGCCTTATGGTGTAAGGCGTGCTACACACTCCAGGCTAGGGAATGCAAATCTCGCGAGATTGGGGCTCAAGCGAGATCTCGCGAGATTGTAAATAACAATACCGCGAGATCTCGCCAATTTCGAGATCTCGCGAGATTGGCAGTTTTGTGTGTTTTTTTTTGCAAATAATCACAATATTTGAATAAATTAGAAAAAAAAAAAAATTATAAGTATTATAAGATAACGTTTATTTTCACGAATTTTTTCAATAGACTTTTATAAATCAAATTGTCTATAATTTTTTAATAAACTTCTAAGTAGTAAACTTTGACGTACGTTTCAATCAAATCACTGTGGAAGCACTGCAGTATACATAGCACAGTTTGGTTACTTATTGTAAAAAAAATTATTTTTTATTTTTTGAAAAGCAACTGCTGAGTTTCTTGCCGGTTCTTCTCAGCAGAATCTGCATTCGGAACCGGTGGTAGATTTATAAGAGCTACAAGTTGGCCTACATGAAATAAATAAATTTTGAATTTGAAATAACAAATGAAAAAAACAACCAGTCTTCTCTTCTAATATCAAACGCAAATCTTTTAGTAATTTAAAAATTAATTCGCGCACCGAATGAAACCAACAGGTCGCAACTCCGTCAGTGTCAGTCCGCGCTTCGAATAAGACTTTTTATGCTCGAGTGCAATCTCGTTAATCTCGCGAGATCTCGCCCTTTTTTCGGCCGAGATCAATCTCGCTAAAAAAGGCCGAGATCTCGCGAAGACGAGATCTCGCGAGATCGAGATTGCATTCCCTACTCCAGGCCCTAAATGTTATTAAGCCCCACCGAGTTTAATAACATTTAGGGCAGGAAAAACAGATGCGAATGACCGATGCGACCTCGTCATTAGCATAATGCTAAAAAACCTGTCTATGCACCTGTACCAACAGAAGCCACCTAGTTTAAAAGTAACAACCGCTTCCATGTTTTAACCCCTGACGAAAAAAGAGCAGTGCTATAAGTTTGACGAGTGTATCTGTCCATTCCTTCGTAGCTTTCTAATGAATAGACCGATTTTGATGTGGTTTGCTTTTTTAGAAAGCTGACGTAATCGAGGTGGATCTAGCTATAATTTCTGACGATCTGTCCAGGGGTAGGTCTTCAAACGAAGATACTTACTGTCTTACCTTACTTACTGTCTTACCTTTTTTTCGGGTTGTGCCACACATGACTTAGTTGTTCCGGCGCTTCTTCTGCTTGACGACTTTTGTCTTTATTGTTCGGCGGAGGCGCCGGGACAACCTAATCTAGGTATACCTATTGGGTGATGTGTGGCACAATTCATAAAATAAATGTTTCTTTCTTTCTTTCTTTTCTTTCTTTCTTAAACTTTATAAAAGAAAAACGGTCAATTCAAGTACAGACAGTAGAATCGTCTTACTCCGCAGATTATTTACCTTCCAGTCACGAATCGCGATGTCGTGCTGGTTGAAACAAATTGTTTATCGGAAAGTCGACTGGAGAAATCTGCGGAAGCGACCGCCTTCTCCAGCCAAACGTCAAGGAAATTCTCGTTCAAAGTTAATTCAATGCACAGGGCATAATATATTTTACTGTTAGAAACTGGAGTACAGGAATTAAATAGGGGGAGTTTATGGAAATACTTAATTCTACTTAGAGCCTATTTTACAGTCACTTTATCCGACACAATAGAATCGTTTTGACCAAAGATTTTGACAGATTTTTCAAACAAATACCTATGCACTTACTCAATTACTAGTCTAAATAGGCCCATAAAGATAAACGGAATATTCTTGGTCTACTTTTTGGGCGTAGCTAATTTAAATTTTGACCGTAAAAAAAACAATATGGAATACTTGCTCCGAAGTTAGATACGAGTTTGTTCATAAATATCTATTAAAGTAACGATATCTCAATTAAGTATTACAATTTAGTCTTAATTTTAAACAAAAATAGAAAGTTAAGAAATCTAATATTTTCACAAAACATCAAAAAACGTGGAGTTTCTCAATTTGACCCTTATTGTTTATTGTAACCTCCATCGATTTCTCCAAAAGTTCAATTTGTAGAGGGGTTTTGCAATTTAGGTACTCAATACAAATCTGTACATGTGGGAGTTCTTTAACATCAAGTCATATTTTAAAGATATCTTCTTACCAAGCGATAGGCTTCCACCGTTGGGCATAGGTCTCTTGCATATAAAAACACACAGACATAAAAAAACAAAATCATTGCCATTCCTACGAATCTTGTGCGTTTGAACGTCCGTCATCGCTCATTTAAAATTCCACACGACAGCGTAACCGTTGGGCGTTGAAGAATCACATATATACGTATATAGTAGGTATCTATTGTTTGCGCACCGGAAACGTATTCCACAACATGGAATCCATGGAATACGCTAAGGATAGTCATTATACGCCTGACGGCATGCAGGTGCCACCCGGCACTGCCGTAAAATAGCACCGTTCACTCTCTGTTCACTATACATATAAAATGTCTGCGGCTGGGTGCCATTTAGATTTGTTCTCAGTTCTCACCAGTAGACACCTATCTATGTCTATGTATGTATGGTTCTATCTACGTAGGTATATACCACCGTAGCACCTAAACTACTAGCCCGATTTTGATGAATGTCTGGGGGACGTATACCTACTACAGTTTACCGATACGAACAAAGTCTGGGTGACATATACGAGCAAAATCAATATGACGGATATTATAAAAAACTTTGACAGTTACAAGTTAGGTACAGTTTTTAAACTCTTTTGTTTTAATTAAAGATCTATATTGAAGTACATTATTATAGAATATTGAAGCTCGCAATCAAGTTCTATTCTTTTACCCAGTAAAAAAAAATGTTTAAGGGTTTGGAGACATTCCCATTGCACCTTCAAACCCTTTCTGTAAGTTAACCAGCTGGTTTTCCAGATTCAATCGGACAATCCCAGCTTCATAACGACAGTCAGACTGTAGGTATGTATATGTATAACACTGTACTTGTACGAGCGATCGACGCCTCTGATTCATGCAGACTTTCAAATATCTTCGTCCTTCCAACGTCCTTTGACCAAACCTGGTTAAGGTTAAGTCCCACTCGTACAAAAATAGCAAGGATTCTTTGTCGCCGCCACAGATGAGTCTGGGCTACCTTGAGAAAAATTATAATACTAGTTAGTTGAGGCCCGCGTTAGTTTTTAATATCCCGCGAGAACTCTTTGATTTTCCGGGACAAAAAGTAGCCTATGTCATCAACTATACCTACCCATGCAAAAATCACGTCAATCCGTTGCTTTGTTGCGGCGTGATTGAAGGACAAACCAACAAACTGACACACTTTTGCATTTATAATATAGTAAGTAAGGATTTGCTTCGATCAATAATGATTTCCGATATCGTATTGGACGTCAGAATCCAGTTACCAGTTTTTTTATTTTATTTTATAAATATTATAAAATTTTAAAATATTGAACAACATTTTTTCTTTTTACTCCAAGGATAAATAATCATAAACTTTCCTTAGGTTTAGGCGATTTAATCCGTAAGTCCTAAAATAGGTTAAAAAAATAGTGCCGACCTTTTGTACTGTCTGTCGTTCGCATTATTTGTCGATATACCTACTCGTATCACAACAAAAATGTCGTAGAGTGGATTAAACTTAAAAATAATTAAATATAACATTTATTTCTACCTAATCTACGTATTACCTAATTTTATCTATTGTTAGACATGATTCCTGATTAGTGATTAGTGCTGACGTGTTCAGTTCGTGTAATAATACCTAATTATGTAATGTAATATTAGGGTAGCTACTTATTTATAATCCAATTAACTTATTTTCCACTGAGGTAGCTTTTTTTATCCGAAATAGGCTTGCGCTTGACGACAATCAATACTGGATAGCACTGATGAGGTTGGAGCGCGCTTGCCTAGAAAATGCCTATTCACCTTGCCTTGAAGGTAGGTACTCAAATTATAAGTGGCAGGAATCACGGATGTTATATCCTATATCTAGTTACCTCCCAATCAAATCGGATCATAAATTGGATCAATAAAAGTAGGTGAAATCAACTAATATTAGGTATTCATGCTGCTTCAGATTTTTTAAACAGCGAAGGAAATTACATTTCAACTTTCACTTTTACAGACTTTCTTTGGTTCAAACAATCTTTTATCGTCTGATGATTCATTGATTGATTCTGGTTGTTAACGATTCATATTTTTTCCGAGTAAAACTTTGTGTCAAGGATTTTGTGTTCATTGATTTATGATTTTAGACAGGTTTTGCACAAGGCAGTTGCTGATTTTTTTAATTCACAGAATGTAGATTGACATGAAATATGCATACCTCCTTCCTACAGCATACGCAGATTACTGATTTATATCTCTTACTAAGATCGCAAAAAATTGAACTAAGGTTATCTACCGAAGTAAAAAAAATCATGACATTTTTGCAAAATTTATAATTTTTCATTTACAAAAAAATTAACTAAAAAAAAATTTTTTTGGAGCTATGTCTGGAAAGTTACTTATGTTCGCAACGACTTTTCTATTTGATAATATTAAACAACCAAAAAATATATTAACTAGTAGAATATCTGCATATCTCCAAAAATACTATAAACTCTCTTATGTCCCCTTAAAAATATTACTCATAGAAATAACTTTTAATTAAAGACGTATTGCTTTTTATTCTTGTTACGATTAGTTCGCAAATTACGCGAGTGACCATAAAAACGGGTGTGACCGGTGTTTCTCAGACTAATGACCCCTAATACAGTCGAATCGAAGGTCACGACACGATAGGTAATAGGTATGATGTCATAGGCCCAAATTCGGCGCGCGGGCAGCCCACGCATGCGCCCTTGCACTTCACACATATGGCTTCCTGTCTTTTCACCTCTCTCATTCATTCCGTCACGTACAGTTGGCCCCGATTGCGACTGACCGCACGTAGATTTGTAACTAAACTTTATGTCAATAGAAATAAGGAATATAATGCTATAGATGTTAAGTACCTATTCAATATTATGCAATAGTAAAGGCGCTAGGCAGCTTATATGTACATAGCGTTCATATTAGTATTAATTATGTAATTTATTCAACAGTGTCAGTTTGAATCAAGGCTTTGATGTAATTAAACGCTATAAGTGACAACTGTCTTTCTTGAAAAGTTCTTATTCCTATTTATATGGTCGTTAAGATCCGGCTCAAAGGACCAATCTTAGTGTATTTTAAAATTAATAATCGAAAGTCTACTAATCTTTAAACTAGTTTTATCCGTTTTTACTTACGAGTACGATAAAAATAGAGATTAACAAGACCAAAGAAATGCTCTTCAAAATCCGGTTCGAAGGACCAATCTTAATGTGCGCTTGACGTTTGTATTAATATCTTTGTTTAGAGTTGATGATTTGGGTTGTTTTCGTTTAAAACGAACTTCACTTTTACAATCTTTAATGCTTTAATACAATGAAACGCCAAACACTACGGTAGATGATTTACAATAAGAATGGCCACAACCGTTTCTTAGCTTTTAGGTATTGTGAAAATGCTATTCATTGACCAATTTCGCAACTATTCCTTTCCGACAATGAAATTGCAAAACGCTTTTTGCGTGAACAGTTCGCCGAGACCCCGGTTTGATTAAATAATGTAAACAGCGGGGGCGATTCGTATCGCGAACAGACAGACGGACGTGCGAAACGGACGTCGAAACAGGTTCCGTCGGTGTATTACGAAAAACTTAAATGAAATAGGTTCGAAACAAAGAAAAGTAAAAAATGTACATAATTATCTACTTAGTAATTTACGCTTCGAACTAAACCGTGGACAATGGACGTTGGAAAATTCTGTTGAGCTTGGACAATTTTAAAAATACTTAGGTACTTACCTATTTATACAAAAGTCTTTTTAATGCTTAAACAAGGAAAAGCTTAGGTACATTATATTTTTCTTTTAAACAATCGATAGACGTTCACCGCTGGACAAACGTCTTTTACATGAACTTTCACGGGCTTCGGTCTTGCGCCTCCTTCGTCTCGTTGATGTCACCGAGAGGAGGGTCTCCCAATACTGCGCTTTCCGTTGCGGGGTCGCCACTCCAGTGTTTTGGGACCCGAATGACCATCAACTCTTCAAACTATGTGCCCCTGTGATCAATCGCAGATGTGCCCCGCCTATTTTTATTCGGCTTTGCGACTCGTTGAGCAATACCGGTGTATTATAAAAATAAAACAGATTCGTAATAATGAAAGTATGAATAGTATGTAGTAATTTTACGCTTCAACCTAAACCGTGGACAATGAACGATGAAAAATCTAGTTCTACTCGGACAATTTTATAAAATACTAGCGAGTTTCGCATGGGTGCAATTTACGAATAAATAAAGATTTTCATACAAAAAGTAGGTACCACCATGCTCACTCAGGACTCTTCCAGCGCATTCCATAAATCGTTTATTCAAACCTGACTATTACGAAAAAAATCTACTAACTACTTGGCAACTCGTTATCTTATATCCACGACTCCTATGGGAACTCAAAGCTTATATGTATATAGTTCTTAATTTATTTTATAGTTCTTAATATACTTAAGACGAGGTTCTGGACGAATTTTAGGTATTTGAGGGGGTGCGGCAGAGGAAAGCGCGCGGTATTAGTCCCGCCAACCGCGGGGGGCCCCCGGACGAATTTAGGGCGAGCGCGAAATATTAGCTTTGATAGCGACAAGGTGGCGGCAAGAAATGACTCAGTCCGGCTGACAAAACTATATTAGGTCTGTACTGTAACTTATTTTCGTCAATCATATTGTAACGTATATGGCTCGGTTGGTATGGCTACAGTTTATTTTCAGAGACAGAGTACAGGTTCGATTCCTAGCCAGTAATGTAACATTGTTCTTTTAATTTCCTTATTCATTTTTAGCTTTTTTTTTACCATAGTATGTATTTCAATATTACTTACATTTTCTTAAGTACATAATTTGAATAAATAGTGTTTTAAGTTAGGTGTTGTATTTTTTAATTTATTACCTAATTTTTTAATCTATATTCTATATATTGATATATTGATAAATTACTAGTTGATGCCCGTGGCTTCGTTCGCGTGGATTAGTTTTTAAAATGAATCCCTATTTCCCTTGTCGAAACATCACGCTTGAACGGCTGGACCGATTTTGATGGGACTTTCACTGGCAGATAGCTGATGGTAGGAGTAATATAGGCTACTTTTT
Source organism: Hipparchia semele (assembly GCA_933228805.2). Taxonomy (NCBI): domain Eukaryota; kingdom Metazoa; phylum Arthropoda; class Insecta; order Lepidoptera; family Nymphalidae; genus Hipparchia; species Hipparchia semele. Next base: position 2,826,035 of record OW121717.1, on the reverse strand, counting down.
TAACCGATTTTCAAAAAAGGTCTCGGGAAGTCTCGGGTTCGATTCCCGGCGGGGGCAATTTAGGAATTTATAATTTCTAAATTGTCTCTGGTCTGGTCTGGTGGGAGGCTTTGGCCGTGGCTAATTACCACCCTACCGTCAAAGACGTGCCTCCAAGCGATATAGCGTTCCGGCACGATGGCGTGTAGAAACCGACTAGGGTTATGGGTTGAATTTACACTGCTATACCCCTTCCAAGTTAGCCCGCTACCATCTTAGACTGCATCTTCACTTACCATCAGGTGAGATCGCAGTCAAGGGCTATCTTGTTATCGAATAAAAAATAAATAAAATGTTCTAATAAATATTTTTCTTACATGTTGTATTTTTTCGCTATTTAGGTGAAAAGTTGTAAGTATCACACGATAGCAAAGTTTTTGCTTCTTGTGCCTTTGAATCCCTCACTACTCTTATGATTCTAACTTAGAATCCTTCTCACGCTCGGGATTCAAACTAGGCACTCGCAACAAAAAAACTTTGCTATCTTGTTGAACAAATAACTATTTCGGGCAAACTATCAATTTTAGAGAAAATTTTTATTTCGTCCCATAGTGCCGCCGCCGCACTATGGGACGAAATAATATAAACCGTCTCATAAATGGTTGGGACGAATGTTATTATTCCAAAGATTTTTCCATGGATTAATATCCTCAGATAATAGGACCTTTATGAATAATGTTGAAAAATAAAAATATTTTAGTTCTAGGTATATAAAATTACTAGTAGGGCGCGTGGGTGCGCGGCTCGCTAAAGCGAACCGCGTGTTTTCTGTTCCCCAAGTAGATCTTCGGATCTTGATCATCTTTTTCCAAAACCACTATTTCATCTTGTACATTCTCTAAGGGGTTAAATATAATGATCACCATAAAATGCTTTGATACCCTTAGTTCTTTTACCAAAAATATATACTTAACACCAGATAAATAACGTCTAAAATTACAATAGTACTAGCTATTTTAGTCACGACTGCACTTCAAATTGTATTCGAACACCAAATGTAGTAAATGATCACCAAATCTTAGCGAGCAAATTAATGCGCTATTTCTGCCTAAATAAACCACTATGATTGACATAAAATGTAGGCTTATTACCAAATGAAGCATTATGATGCCATATTAAGTTATGTCTGCGGCTTACGATCCTCTCCCACCACACCGCAAGCGCCGCGCACGCCCGGACACGATCGCCAATTTAGTCGCGTGCGAGCACTTGCTTTTATTGGGTGTGTTTTGATATCTATCTTCTTTGCAATGGCGAATGAAAACTTAGCGGGACCGAGTTCGTGTGCTCCGCTGTTGAGTACTTCATCGGAATCAGATGAAGACGAATATAAAATCACAGAGCATACGAAAAAACGTCGAAGGCAAAATAAAGTTTGGGTTTTTGAAAGAAAATTTATAACTGTGCGGAGCGCTGAGGAATTTATCAAAAATGAGAAGACCTGGTCAATACAAAAAATTCATACGACTGAAGAAGGAGTAAAACGTTACTATCGTTGTAACAAAGTGAAGCTTCGGGCTGAAATTCAGTGTTCTGCCGCGATTTATCTTTTATTTGACGCATCGTGTGATGATATATTATTATTTCGTACTGAAACATGTCACGACCATGAAAATTCTGACTGTCAGTCGACTAGGGGAATAAATGAGGCAACGAAAAAGGAAATAGAAAAACTATTCGAACTGCGTTTGAAACCTAAATCTATTATGAAGAACTTAAGTAAAATTAATGGACTAGTTCTGCCGACTAAGTTACAGTTAAACAATTATCTTAAAATCATACGTAAGAAAAAATACGGGCCATCGGTAATAAGCTTGGGACAGCTTGAATTATGGTTAAAAGAAAACTCTGAAATACCTGATGACGGTCACGAAGTTTTTGTTTTGGCGTATGAAATTTCTGAAGATGATTTAGATCAGAACTTCCGGTTCATGTTAACGACGAAATATTTAATTGGTCTATCACGCCAATGTTCTGTTCTTCACGCGGATGCCACATATAAGCTCATTTGGCAAGGGTTTCCAGTACTTGTGATTGGAACTACAGACAGAGATAAACATTTTCACCCATTTGGATTAGCTGTGACAACAGCTGAACGAACGGAAGACTTCATATTTTTATTTTCCGCATTAAAAAAAGCAGTTTTCTCAATATTTTCATACACTTTAAGTTGTAAAGTTTTGGTCTGTGATGCAGCGAAGGCTATACAAACTGCCTTTGCGTGCACATTTGGAACAGATACAGTCATAAGAATGTGCTGGGCGCATGCGAAAAAGAAGATGCAAACAAGAGTAGAGCAAAGTGTGCAAAAGAAATCCCAAAAAGAGATCTTACAAGATATTGATGCTTTACAGTGTGCCTCAACTCAGGAAATATTTGATCGAGCCAGCGAAAAATTTTTGGACAAGTGGAAAGCCGAAAAAGATTTTGTTACATACTTTGAAAATGAATGGCTAATACTAAATCGTTTCTGGTATTTGGGCGCATCTCTGGGGACTCCTGCTACAAACAATGCTCTGGAATCTTTCAATAAAACAATAAAAGATGGTGGCACGCTTCGTGAGCGTCATCCTTTGGCGCGGTTCTTAGTAATTGCTTCTGATATAGTCAAGGACTGGTCTAATGAATACGTGATTAATAATACTGAGAGACGGTTCGCTCAACTGCCGACAGTATCTTTAAAGATGTGGACAGAAAGTTACCAATGGGCAAAACTGTCGAAGCAGGTGCCATTAAAGAATAGTACTGAGCTAGTTTGCTCATACAGAATTCCAGCTGGGTCGGATTTAGATTGCAAAAATTATGAAAAGCCATGGGAGACCTTTGACGAATACAAAGAGCAACATTTTAGAGAGTGGGAAGTTATAATGCCCCGAGAAAAGGAAAATTGGTTACACGGCACATGCAATTGCCCAAAGTTTCTCAAAGATTACATTTGCAAGCATCTCGTTGGATTGGCGATTCGGCTTAAGCACGTCCAGCCACCTTCAGAGGCCAGAGCTATTCCGATTGGCATGAAGCGCAAAAGAGGACGACCAGCCAAAGCTAAGAAAGCATTAATTGTGCAGTGAATTAATACAGAAGACTGATTCTTCTTAAGATTTTTTAAATGCTTATTATTAGTTTAGTTTTAAGATCTTTGAACTGTTTATTATTAGTTTTAAGAGGACTATCTTTTTAATGATTGTTTCAATAATTAAAAAAGGGATTATTGAAATTGTAAGAGTTTTATTTTTTATTTTAGGTATAGCATTTGGTTGTAAACGAAACGCTCAAGATAATTTTTTTTTGTAGTGGTTAATCAATTTGGAGACAAAAAGGTTAGGAGTAAATTTACTTTACTGTGTTTGGCAAAATATTTTTTTTGCCGAGGGTAATTTACTTTAATCGGATAACGAGATTTTATTTTTTTGCATTTCATTTTAAATTAAAATATGGTTAATAATTTGGTTTTCATTAACTATTTTTGGGCTAACAATGAGTTTTTTGGAGCCAGTTTGCTTAAATAGGATAGCAAGATGTAAAAACTTTGGTTATAATTTTACATTAAAATGCTGTTTTAATTTTGGTGATCATTTACTACTTTTGGGTTAACAATGATTTATTTGGAGTCATTTTGCTTAAATAGGATAGCGAGATGTTAAAACTTAGGTTGTAATTTTACATTAAAATGCGGGTTTAATTTTGGTAATCATTTACTATTTTTGTCTGTTATATGTTACTATACCTGGTGGTAAGTTAAACATAAGCCATTCTCTAAGATAGACATCGACGAAATTTGTATGGCCAACATCTTGAATCCGCCATTTTGGTAGTTTTTTTCAGCTCATTGTCAATTGGATAAGGTTTCGAGTGATTTTTGTTTGGGCACCCTCAACCTATCTTCAATACCCTGACCGTGCTCCTCACCCGTCTGCGAAATCCTCAATCATCAACTCCCTCCATATTTTTCATACAAATGAATTTTTATCTTCTATGCGAAACCATCAGTTTGGAAAAGAAACCTTATCTTAGACTTGCATATATTTTGTATCAAAAAAATAAATTCCGCCATTTTGAATTTTTTTCTATTCATTAAGTAGACTTTCGAGTACTGATCATCTTTTTCTAAATAAAACACTCTTCCACTTTTTATACTCTCCAAGATAGGCACCGACGAAATTTATATGACCGCCATCTTGAATCCGCCATTTTGGATTTTTTTCAGCTCCTTGCCAATTGGATGAGGTTTCGAGTGACTTTTGTTCGAGAACCCTCCACCTATCTTCGAAACCCTGGCCGTGCTCCTCACCCGTCTCAGAAATCCTCAACCATCAGCTCTCTCCGTATTTTTTCTCCAAATGAATTTTTGTCCTCTCTACGAAACCATCAGAAATTTTGAAAAAGAGCCACATAAAGTCTTGCATATATTTTGTACGGAAAAAATAAATTCCGCCATCTTGAATTTTTTTTCTATTCATTAAGTAGACTTTCGAGTACTGATCATCTTTTTCTAAAAAACCACTCTTCCACTTTTTATACTCTCCAAGATAGGCACCGACGAAATTTATATGACCGCCATCTTGAATCCGCCATTTTGGAGATTTTTTCAGCTCCTTGCCAATTGGATGAGGTTTCGAGTGACTTTTGTTCGAGAACCCTCCACCTATCTTCTCTATACGAAACCATCAGAAATTTTGAAAAGGCGCCGCATAAAGTCTTGCATATATTTTGTATGGAAAAAATTAATTCCGCCATCTTGAATTTTTTTCTATTCATCAAGTAGACCTTTGAGTCCTGATCATCCTTTGCCAAGAAACCACTCTTCCATCTTTTATAGTTTTCGAGATAGACACCGACGAAGTTTGTATGGCCGCCATCTTGAATCCGCCATTTTGGGTTTTTTTTTCGGCTCTCTGCCAATTGGATGAGGTTTTGAGTGACATTTGGTTGAACACCCCCCACCTATCTTCGATACCCTGGCCGGTGCTCCTCAGCCGTCTCCGAAATCCTCAATCATCAGCTCTCTCCATATTTTTCCTCCGAATGAATTTTTGTCCTCTATACGAAACCATGCGTGAAAAAATTTTTTTCCATACAAAATTTTACAGGAGAGGTGATCAATGAGTCAGTGACTGAGTGAGTGAATCAGTGAATCAACACGAGTAGCTATATATATATTAACTAGTAGAGCGCGTGGGTGCGTGGCCCGCTGCAGTGGACCGCGGTTTTTCTGCTCTTAGACTTTCAGGGCTTGATCATTTTCTACTAAAAAACCACTCTTCGATTTTTTATTCTTTGTCAAATAGGCACCGACGAAATTTATATGGCCGCCATCTTGATTCCGCTATTTTGGTTTTTTTTTAGCTCCCTGCCAATTGGATGAGGTTTCGCGTGATTTTTGTTTGAGCAACCTCCACCTATCTTCAATACCCTGGCCGTTCTCCTCACCCGTCTTCGAAATCCTGAATCATCAGCTTCTTCCATATTTTTTCTAAGAATGAATTTTTGTCCTATTTGAAATCATCGGTAATTCTGAAAAAGAATCCTAACAGTCTTGCATATATTTTGTATATGAAAAAAATTAATTTCGCCATCTTGAATTTTTTTCTATTCATCAAGTAGACCTTCAAGTACTGATCATCTTTTTCCAAGAAACCACTCTTCCATCTTTTATAGTCTCCGAGATAGGCACCGACGAAATTTGTATGGCCGCCATCTTGAATTTTCCATTTTGGAGTTTTTGTTCGGCTCTCTGCCAATTGGATGAGGTTTCGAGTGACATTTGGTTGAACACCCCCTACCTATCTTCGATACCCTGGCCGGTGCTCCTCAACCGTCTCCGAAATCCTCAATCATCAGCTCTCTCCATATTTTTCCTCCGAATGAATTTTTGTCCTCTACACGAAACCATGGGTGAAAAAAATTTTTTATTATGTAAATAAGATCATTCTTATTATTTAACTAGTACTTATTTTTAATGAAATAACTAAAATGACAATAATTATTTATTAATAATGAAATAATTTTAAGTATTATAATTCAATTTTTAGTACTTATGGAAAATTAAATAATTTGATTTTTGACATGCTCTCACGAAATAAATATTATCTTTAAAATACTGGTGTTTCATTTTTCTAGTAGCTTATACATTCAATAATACGTGTACAAATTTTCAAATCAAAATGTCAAGAAACAAAAAAGTTATTGATTTTCGAGACGGTTTATATGATTTCGTCCCATAGTGCGCCGTCGCCGCACCGCTGCCCGCAAGATTCGGAGCAAAGGCTTTACTCACTCTTGCAATGTTGATGGTTCCTCAGAACTGAGCTTCAAACGTTTTTTCCGACTGAAAATTAAATATAACTTATTATAATTAATTTTGAAAAAAAAAATACTATTGTCCTAAAAAAATGCGCTTAGAAAATGCAAAACAAACACGGTAGAAGAACCGAACCCGTAACTTCTAGCTATCAACTCTCTCCTACACTGACTAAGCCCAACGTCTAATACTATAAACGACGAAAATAAGGTCTAGTATAGCTATACCTAACTACCTAACTATAGATATACCTAACAAGCTAACTACAGTTTGATAAGCCGAACTGTACGACGAACTGGGGTATTACACCATTATTATTAGATACTTACCTTCTTCTTCGTCAACCCATAGACGTCTACTGCTGAACAAAGGTCTCTTACGTGGACTTCCACAGATCTCGTTCTTGCGCCGCCTGAATCCAGCGGCTCCATGCGACTCGTTTGATGTCGTCGGTCCACCTAGTGGGGGATCTGCCAACATTGAGCTTCCCTGTGTGAGGTCGCTAGTCCAGCACCTTGGAACCCCAACGACCTTCAGCTCTTCGAACTATGTGCCCCGCCCATTTCCACTTTAGTTTCGCGACTCGCAGAGCTATGTCGGTAACTTGGTTCTCCTACGGATCTCCTCATTTCTGATTTGATCTCGCAGGTAATTTGAAAAAACGTAATAATTGTGAAGAAATTACGTAAGTTACGTAATTTCTTCACAATTATTACGTTTTTTCAAGTAATTGAAAATTGATGATGAAATTGATATTTCATGATCCCTTACATAATGCAAAACCTTTACAAAATAATAGGTAAACTCTATTTAACTTCACTAAAATATACAAAATAGTCTTCAACATAAAACAAAAACAATTTTACTTATTATAATTAATTTTGAAAAAAAAAAACACTTGTCCTAAAAAAAAAAACATAAAACCTTTTTTTAGAAAATGCAAAATGAACGTAGTTGAGATTCGAACCTGCAATTTCTAATTATCAAATCGCGACCAAACTAACTGAGCCAAATTTCTACTAGAAAGAATGACGAAAATAAGGTACATTATAGTAAAGTACCACACAACAATTTGATTAGCCGATTTACGTCACATTTACGTACTGTACGATAAAATTAAAAATAGGTAGGTAGACACTTATAACTATCACCATCTGCTTTTGTTGTTTTTAACCGACTTCTTATTTTGTTCATTTTCTTTTTCGGACTCATTTTCAAAATTTCTACTACTTAGTAACTTATTTATTTACAACTATATTATGGTTTATTTATTAACAATATATTGTATACAAACTTATAACTAGGTACACTCTATTTGACTTCACTAAAATATACAAAATACTCTTCAACATAAAACAAAAACAATTTTCAATTATTATATTTCGCGATGTTATTTGATAGCCGAGCGAGAGCAGTGCAGCGCAGGTCCGTCTAGCAGCACGCCTCAGCGATCACTGTCTAATTGAGTACGAGTGACAAAGAAGCCGCTACTGGGAAATAAAACGGCCAAGACACAAATTGTGATAAAAAAAGATTAAATTATAATAGTCGCTGTAAAAAAAATCTAAAACTGCCATTTTTTGTAGTAAAATATGACAAACAAATTGTACTTAAATTTTACAAAAATTAATGTATGGTAACTGAGAAAAATGGGAATTCATGTATTTGCAGAGGCAACTTTGCAATTTTTTTCTATTGAAAAAAGTTTACGTCATTGTGTTTTGGAAACAGGCATCAGGCCAGAAATATGATCAATTGTAACTCCCTTTTTTTTCATAGTATTATGACCAATAGATTTTGAATAAAATGATCTTCTTTCGGCTCTATTTAGCTGATCACCGAACCTTAATAGTTCTTAAGAATCTAAAAAAAATCTTTGACCAGAGGTTAAACTACATATTTTATCTTTTCAGGGAGAACCTGGCAAAAACATTACATTTACAAGCACAGAAGAACCACAAAAGCAACCGAGGCCATTTCCAGACATCCGTCTAGTGGATGGCCCGTCGATATTAGCGGGCAGAGTTCAACTCTTGCACAGAGGACAGTGGAGATCTGTTTGTACTAATTCAAGAAAGTAAGTTTAATAAAAAAATCTCATTTTTTTTTTGCGAATGTATGCTTGGTTTTGCTTTGCTTTTTTGTCCTTCAATTAGCACGCAGCAACAAACAAAGGATCCACGTGATTTTTTGCATAGGTAAAGTTGAGGATCTGGAGAGAGACATAATTATAGGTTAATTTTTATACTGGAAAACCCATGGGATTTTTATAAACCTATCTAAGTGTATAATATTCTTATGTATTGTAAAAATAAATATTATAAATTAAAAACGTAAGCCTTATTAATATAAGTAGTATTTTATGAAAGAAATTCATTTTAGAAAACAAATAAAATATAGTGGAAAAAAATTTCTTTTCCAGTTGGACCATCAACGACATGGAAACAGCGTGCCGGCAATTAGGCTTCATGGGCGGAACGTTTTACAACTGGATGGATCGGCAGCCAGGGCGACGGGCACGGCTCTTACTCGAGGAACCCAAGTGTAAAGGCACAGAGTACGACCTATTCCAATGCGACTGGAACTCAAGGCAACTAGGATCTGGCGTTTGTGACTTTCACCCCGACCTCGGTATCCAATGTTTGCCACATCATGACGATAATGAGCTAGGACACTCCGGAATCCACTGGAGAGGCATACGATTTGAAAATGCTGTTTTTGAGAGAATACTCACAGCTGAAAACACACTATTCGTTCCGACATCTATGTCCAGACTAGTGCATGTCGCTATAAGAAACGCGGGAATGGGGAGAGATAATAACGCAACAAGTGCTCTAGATGTTATTGGCGTACCACCGATGATGGAGGACATAGAAATATCAAACTCCGCATTTAATGCTATAAACGTTACCTCACCAAACGCTCCTATAGTTATTAATAACTGCACAATACAAAACAATAGAGGTTACGGTGTGTATGTTAATTCAACTTATGGCATGACGAAGATAGAAAATTGCCTGATTCACGACAACGGCGGGGACGGGGTCAAATACGTTGTACATGAAATGAATACAGACGAAAAGTTTGATCGTAGTGAAATATTCGACTTATGCACCCTCGCGTCGACACCTAGTCAAACTTTTCCAATTCATATGTCTATCGAGCAATCCAGATATTCAAACATGGAAAGAGACTGCAGCCAAAAGTTTTACACGCGACCAGATCATGTCCTTACTCTCAGTTTTTTAAAGATAATGACAAATAAAAATGATACCGGTGAAATCTTTGTTTACGACGGCTTGACAACAAATGATAAGCTGCTGCTGACTTTCAGCATTAGAAACAACACACGGCCGCAAAGTGTTACATCAACGAGAAGCCGAATGCATGTGAGATTCCGCGCCAACACAAGAACTGATATTGTGGGCTTCCTGAGATTGACTTCTGGAATCAGTAAAACATACGATTTAAATGTAACAGACACTATAATTTCAGACAATAATGGTAGAGGCGTGGTAATAGAAAATCTTCGATCCCAAATTCATATACACCGTACATCTATATCGAATAATAATCATGTGGCTGGCCTGCAAGTTGTTAGCGGTGCAGGAGACGTTAATGTTACTGAAAGTAGAATATCATTCAATCAAGGCGATGGCGTCAATATAACTGTAACGGGCGGTAATAGGAATATATCACGAAGTATAATTAGCTCAAATCAAGGGTACGGTGTCGCTGTTTGGATAAACAATACTCAAGAAACCGAATATGTGCCATTAAATCAAACAACAGTTGTAGAATACTCTGAAATATTTAAAAACTTAGAAATAGGCATTTTACACGGAAATTATTGCGGAGACAGTTGGGTTAATATTACTGGGAATTGGTTCAATGCAAGTATAGAGAGCACAATTGACATCTCTACTTGCTGGAGGTTGAATGATCCCATAAAAGTGCTCAATTTACAGATAGGCCATAATAGATTTTATCAAAACCAACGATTGCCAATAAGAATTCAGCCAGCTCTAAATGTCATTGGAAGAATTGAACACAATTATTTTGAACAAGGTGATTATGGTGCTATTGCTATATTAAACAGAATAAACGGAAAATATCTTGAAGAATTTGAAATATTGCCTGCTAAATTTCTTATACAGCATAATTACTTTTATGGAAACAAGGGACCGTTTGTCGTAAATCTTGGTCTATCACCTTACAGTGATCTCCAATACATATTGTTTTCTAGAAACTTTTTACGAGAAAACAAAGTTAGGGAACCATTTGAACCAATTGAAGGATTATCATCAAGACTGATTCCTAGAAGTCGGGTAGCAGCAACCATAGTCTTGGCTTCCAGTAATATTGATGTTTACCGAAACATAATAAACAATCCAGAAGCCCAATATGAAATAGGATCACATGTTGAAGACCAAAGTAAAATTTTAAATTGTACTTACAACTGGCTCGGATATCCTGAAGAAGAAAAAGTTTATAAAAGATTATTTCATAGGAAAGATAGATATAATTTAGCTAAAATAAGTTTTATGCCTTACTTACTCCATAATAGCAATCCTGGTGCCACACAAGTAAATTATAATTCACTCTATGTGCCTCAGTTCAACGTACCTGGAACCTCCATAGTTGGTGGTGAAGTAGAAGGAATAGAAATAATTAGACAAGGAGAATACGATGTAGATAAAGATATAAATATTCGTCCTGGTGGTAGATTAATTTTACAACCTGGAGTCACATTGAAATTTCCTCCTGCTATAGGTATTATGGTTGCTGGCAAAATAGAAGCAAGAGGAAAACGGCCCAACGATATTTCGTTTACCTTGAAAGAAGAAGTTGTTATGACAAATGATAGTATATATGAAATTGATCCGGAAATAGAACCTACCACGCCAGGATATCAGGAACCCATTGTACCAATTAGACTTTTAGGTGGTAGAACACCTCACGAAGGAAGGTTGCAAGTTCGAATTGATGGTAAATGGGGAACAGTATGTAATTACGGATGGAATATAGTAAATGCAGCGTTAATATGCAATCAAGTTGGCTTAGCTTTGAATCCAGATGATTGGTTTTTAGAACCTAGTGAAATACCAAGTGCTGGTATGACTGAAGATATAATTTTGTCAAATGTAGATTGTACGGAATTTGATAATGATATAGTCAAATGCAGAGCGGAAACGATCGAGAGTTTTGAAAATTCTTGCACGCATGATAATGATGTTGGCGTAAGATGCTACGAAACCAGTTGGGCAGGTGTAAGATTTAGCGTGATCGCCGAAAGGGCAGACTTGCAATATGTTAGTATTGAAAAAGCAGGTCTTCTAGATTATTCATCTAACTCTTTTAAGCCGGCCCTCCAGATAGATTTTGCACGACATAGTCTGGAAAGTGTTAAAATTGCTAACAACTACCAAGATGGACTAGGCATTCTGTATTCTGATTTATATGGAGTTGATGCGATAAATACAGTACGCAATTCTGAATTTAGTAACAACAGAGGCAGTGGCATGAGTTTTAAACAGTTAGGTCTAAAAGTGTATAGCTCTGTTATTGAAAATAATAATTTAGCGGGTATAACTCACAATCCACATATAACAGGTCCTCAGCAAAGAGAACTAGCAGGTTGGTTCAGTTTGGATCCTGGATTTAACTTGGATGAATCTAATTATCGTCCTATAATGATACCCGAATATGAAACAGACATATCTTTAGTGAATGGGGAAACAAGGCATATTGTTTTTACTAAACATAGTGGTGAGAACATTATAAAAACCTATAATATTAAATGTAATCCTGGTTTTGTACTAGGACTACAACTTTTAAATCCAATACACAACTTTTCTACTGAAAGTATATGTATATACGATTCTCAAAATATTAACGAAGCCAGTACGGTATGGTGCCTGGATCGTGATCTATCCACTTTTCCAACAACAAGTATTACTTTTGGAGTTGTATTGAAATATGAAAGTGGTCTTAGAGCTTTGGGTAATGTTGTCCTAGTAGTGACTGCAATAGAAGCGCCGATACAAAATGTAAGAAACAGAATTATAAGTGGTCCCATTCCAATTCTTCAAGTTGTTAATACAAAAATTAAGGGCAATACAAAGGGGATTAAAGCTTCTTATTATAACCGTTATTTGAATGAAATTGGTGACCATTTCTTACGAAAAGCTAATGAGACCATAAAAATAATCAACTGTGAAATAGCACATAATACTGAAGAAGCAATCTATATCAATACACCCTTTTGGGATATTCACGAAAGTAACATAACCGAGATAACCTTAATGATTAACAATAGTTTAATCACAGACAATGGAAAAGGTATATATCACTTCGCCCGAGATTTAAGAAGCTCCAATAATCTATATCATTATGTAATGCAGGATAACACTTTTGAAAGGAACAAATACGGAGGTTTCGATATAAGTTTGCCTTATGTCTGGCAGTATAATGAAAACTTTACCCATTCAGTGTATTTGCATAATAATACTTGGCGTAGCAACAACAAATTTGGATTTGTTATAGATGGACATTTTTCTTCAGTTAATATAACAAAAAATGTTTTTACTGATAATAACTGTAAGACAGGTCTTATTTCTATCCGAGGTATGGAAAAGAAAATGAAGATAGATGGTAATCTGATAGAAAATAATAATGGACTGTATATGGTTCAATTTTTTATGGATAGTCAAAGTGAAATAATGGGTTTTGTCTACGCCGTGTTTGTGTATAATCAAGTAAAAAATAATAGACATGTGACACTAGTAAATCGTGGGGCTTTGACTAGAAGTATTGAACCTACCTATGTTATAGGGTTTAAAGGTATTCAGAAAGTAAAAGTGAGCAGGAATCTATTTGGAAACAATGCTTTACAATATACTTTAGTAGCTGGAATTAAAACTGCTAAAATCAATAACCTGCTTGACGTCGTTGAAAACTGGTGGGGTAGTTCTGAAGAGAAAGAAATAAGGAATCAAATATTTGATTTTGATGATTGGAACAATCATGCTGTTGCAACATATCTGCCGTATTTACTTGAAGATAACTTTGATTCTAGTGTATCTGCAACATTCAGGCCCGAAAATATTATCAACTTAGATGAGCTTGGTGGACGGTTAACATCGGATCTAACGCTAGACGCGCGTATAACCCCTTACATTATTAAAGCAGATATTACTGTAATGCCAGACGTTACTCTTACCATTAATCCTGGAGTTGTGATGGAGTTTGCTCCAAATGTTGGTATACTTGTTATGGGCACTCTTCACGCAATAGGTCATAGCCAGTTACCAATTTTCATGAAATCAAAATCATTGCTGTCTAATGTAGAGGCCAGTACATTTGAGAAAAGGGATACTAGTCTGTATTCATCTAGTCATCATAAACATAGAAGGCAGTTAGAAACACTGATCGTTCAAGACTCGATCCGGTTGTGTACAGGTAGAAATTGTTCCATCGTTGACGATAATATCGCGAGAAAAAATGAAGGTTTCTTAGAATATTATAATAGGACAACGTTACAGTGGGTGCCTATGTGCGATAACCGATTCACCGAAAGAAATGCGCAAGTAGTGTGCCGGGAATTAGGATTTGATCCAATAAACGTATTTTTTGCACACGACAGACGAGTAGAATATCACAGTAATTCTCTCTCTCGTATATGGTCATGGCCTGAACCATTACAATGCGTTGGCACAGAAGATCGCTATGAAGACTGCCCAATTCGGCTGAATGGTCAACTTTACGGACATCGACATGAATGCAAATGGGATTCTGATTTTGTATTCATACACTGTGGTTCAAGAAATCTAGACGATAATCTTGATTACTGGGGCGGAATAAGATTTGCAAATCCCGAGTTCGAGTATTCTCTCTACGAACACAGGATTCACGATCACCACACACATGAGACCTTAAAAAAAGCTGAAAGTCAAATGAAGCACGTGCAAATTGTTGGAGCGGGAATATTGCACAATGAAAAATCACCTGCAATTCAAAGTATTATAAAAAATCCAAGCATTGAAAATGTTAATATAAGTAAATGTGCACACCATGGGATTAATTTTATATCACCCACGGATACAATAAGCATATCGTTCAATTCTATCAGTAATATATTAGGGGAAGGAGTCAGCGCCATATCTTTGAACGGCGAAGGTAGAGAGTCAGAAGAGTCGAGCTTTACGCCTTTGCGGGACCTGACTCTTCCTTACCATCTGTTTTCTCTGATTGACATATGCGATAGTTCGAAAGTAATAACTGTAGAAGAAAGAGTGCTAATATATTACAAATATGACAACAATCCAGTGAATTGTGTGAAAATTTTCAAGAGCATGTTCAGAGTGAAGCCCTTTGGATTTAGACTGTTACAGTTTAATTTATTCAATCATACTCTAAACTATGGAAAACGTGATTCAATAATTCTATACGATGGAGATATTTATAATATAACAGCGCCTCAAATTGGATATTTAGAAAATGGCTCGCCAGATGAGAAGAAGTTATTCAGAACAGAGAGTGCCAGCTTAAGCGTCCAATTGTTTGCTAATGGTGCTTCAGCGGTGCACGGATTTATTGCTGAAATAGTCACGCTGCCAATTTCTGCTATTGGAATTAGTGAGTAACATCAACATTAACCAATGTAATTTTATACGCTAAAAAATTGTACTTATTCATTTTAATTATTTCAGGTCGTGACGTTCAACATAATATATCAAACACTGAGTTTATCAATAACCGCGACGGCGCTATCACATACCAATCTGTGGGAGAAGTTAATCCATTAGTAGCTATCTCCAGGAACGAGATTACTCATAATTGTCTCAAACTTTATGGTAACTTCACGACATGCCTAGCTGCTGTGAGAGTTGATGTCCAGAACACACAAACTCTAGTGTTTAGAGTGAGTTATATTTATGAAACTGAATTAACTATAATTTTTTTTTAAATATTCTTCTCGTTTACGAATATATTGCTTTTTTCAGAACAATCTAGTACGTAATAATGTTGGTGGTATACTAGTTAGAGCTGATTCACGAAGCTCAGCAACTTCTCTTCGTGGTTGGATTCACAATAATTTATTTTTGTCTAATCACGATCTTCCATGTCTCAAAGTAGAAGGTAATTTGATTTAACTTGAAAACCGTTATATTATTTTTTAAACATTCTGGTATTCTCTGCTTTTCATAATCCATTGCTCTTTATCTTCAGGACGCCAATCTTCACCGTACCAAGAAGTGACAATCTACCGCAATTATTTCACTCGCAATCGAGCAAATTATACAGACGTCATAGTTCTACGTCAAGTGGTTTCTAATTTTACGCACAATTATGTACATCGAAATACGGGGCTCAGGATTTTGGAAGTGTCTGGTTTCCACAAAGTGCGCTTGCCGATCTACCAAACGACGTCGCATAATGGATTTTATAGGTAAGTTATGTCCTTTTTATATTTCTTATTTAGACTTAGTTTAAGTCTTATCTGTTGTTTTGCTAACTTATAGTAGCATCCCATGCTTGGAGATTTTAAGTTTTCTTTTCTTTGATTCTTATTCCTCTTTGCTAAACGTTGTGACAACAGATTTTCTTGGGATACTTATGCAGTGGGCTCTTAGTTCTTAATGCATCCTATTATTTTATTTTTCATTATATATATTTCGATCTTCATCGACAGAATGCCATATTTATCCGGCTTTTAGCTGGTATACATTCTGTCTTTACTTTCGACTTAGTGGAAAAAATTTCTGTACCAGAAACTATTAAGTCTTCTGTTGGATCTATCCTTGGTCTTATATTTCGTAGCTGGTTACGAAAAATAGCTACCAACGTGGATGGAACCACATAATCAACTGTTATTCTTGCAGAAACAATTGAGATTGAATTTGACCGTTGTTATTTCTTTCAGGAATTATGCTCTTGATCGCGATGGGCGCGCCACAGTGGTCGCCGGTACAGCTGGCCAGCATTATGTTGATAACATCTTTTTCAACCCCGACAACGATTATGAAATGATCACCGTTAACAGATCCATGTAAGTTTTAAATGTGTCACTAAAACTAAGTTATGGATTCTTAACATTTACATCGTTAATATTTTTGGAGCATTTGCTAAATTATATTTATTTTGTTTATCTGTGGGGAGGAAGCTTTGCATGATTATTATTTAAAAATATTAAATTGTAAGCTTTATTTGAGTCCGAAATTGATATAAAATTGATCTTAGATATTTACTCAGTGAATCTCTGTACTTATCGAAAATGAACGGTTTTTTTAAATTATGTTAATGACTTGCATGTTTTTGTTGCATGGCTGGGCCGGACCATAGCTTTCTCGATTTTAACCCAAATTATATGAGGTAAGTTCTACGTCAATTATTAAGTTAACTTCTGTTGTTGACTCTAACAAGGGTAAAGATATGTCTATCAAATTGTGATTATTGATATGGACATTAATTTAAGATGCCATATTTATCCGGCTTTTAGCTTATTAATTTATATTTGCTAGCTAAAGATATTTTATTACTCATCTCCTTTAAGGATTTTTTGTTGATGAAATAAACCATCTTGGTTTATTATTTCGAAAAGAAACTTCCTTGACAAACTCTTTATCAATTGTTTAACAAAAATGGTAACCAGAAAGCTAAAACAACAAGAACAAATATTAAACAGTGTTAACAATGTTTAACATTTTTAGTGCCCTAGACCTGTGGCGTACGCGTATAGATGCCAAACATAACTACTGGAGTTACAATGAAACCCTGGCTGTAGCGGGCCGTATTAGAGACGAGTCGGACAATCCTTTGCTACTTGAAGTGGACTATAGGTAAGTTCATTGAAGTGGACTATAAGTTCATATTAATCGCTTCAAATATTCCTTAGGTAGGTACCCAAGATTAAATGAAGATTCCAGATACGAGGTACATTTTCTGGTTATACGGTTATACCTACAGCAAAAGAAACATCTTTTGCCAATTCTCTTCATTTACGTGATATTTTATAGACTCTATGATCCCATCTTTCGTTCCGAGGTAGATCATCCGTAATGAATAGGTACCATTGCTACAGTACGTTAATACCCGTAAAAGCCTCTATAGGATAATATGTTAGCCGTAAGTTGTTATCTACACGTAACTAATTTGAATGGGAAAACCTGTCTCCATTGTTGTTTGTAATTTTGTATGAAAGAATTTTTTGGTAAGGTTTGAATATGTGATTCGAAAGTTCTTTCTCCGCAGGCCATTCTACATGAACAATCTGACTGTGTTGGGAGGTGGAAAGTGTCCACCCGGTTGGGACCCAGTAGCTGGGACATGTTATATGTACGTGGGTGCTCCTATGACATATGAGGACGCGAGGCTCTTTTGCTTGGTGAGAACCTATCTGATATTATTGATGTCTGTGATTGATGTGTACACAGTGTACATCAGGTGTTGGTATGGATCAGACTCGGGAGGGAAAATTCTGGAAAAACTAAAGAAATTACAGATCTACTACAAGCAATATAAACTTTAGAATCAATCTGAAGCTCGTGTAGTCAATCTGGATTATCGGTCCTTTTGAATTGGCGTTTGAATTGGATGACAGTCATCCAATGTAGGACATAATCATATTGCGCAATTTGGTTTAGAGCAGGTTTTCGTCTGTGGAGTCTTATATAATTTGTGATTTTGATCGCTTCTGACGCTGCAGATTGACTGCATGGCAGTTCTATGACATGACAGTTCTAAAACATTTGAATCCTTAACTTGAATTGAAAACCCATTGAAAATTCGTTACAAGATACTGACCCAGAAATATAACTGAAAACAGCAAGTTAAAAAGCACGAGGTCTGGTAGACAAAGGTCAAAGACTTAGAACTGATGGTTAAATGGTCTAAAGCTAATGAAAATGTTGATATGTTTTTTGTTTGAATACGTACAGCAGATATTAAAATACGGGTACAAAAAAAAATCTGTTACAGTCTGACAATTCATCAATGCCGTACGTAACTGGCAACTATGACGTGCTCTACGAATTCATACAACGCCAGAACCAGTGGTTCCAATACGGAGACAGGGTGTGGGTCAACCACATCGACTACGTCACTCAGTGCACATCTTTCGCTTTCTCGAATGTTGAGATTACGGATTGTAATCAAAAGAATACTTTTATTTGTGAAATCGGTAAGTTCGTTACATAAGTTATGTATATAATGCAATAAATAGATTCTGATTAGTTTCTTTCATGCTATTGTTTCTGAAAGTTAGTATGCCTTGGAAAATTTTGTCTTAGATTAAGCCAACTTGGTTCGGAAACTTAAATTTTTAAACTAGTATGTCATTAAAAGTATGTCCTTCTAGATCCCAAAATAACCATCGATCCGATGTCGTGGCGAGGGGATACATTAGCTGTAGCGTTCGTCGGAGTGCTTATAGGAGCCGTTCTTTTAGTTGGGGCTGCACTTGTTTGCTGGTATTCCAAATCTAAGCACAGGTAAATTTTTACGTCCATTAAGATTTATATCGAGCCCTGATTGCTCTTTAACGTTGTTTTCAATTTGATTTGAATTTCAGACATCTTCAAAGATTGGAACGACGTAACTCTATTAGACAATCTCTGCACTCTGTTCGATCGATCGGCAGCATTAATGGAGGATTCCCTGATACACCTTACAGGAGGAAAATGACACAAATGGTAAGAATCACTTCTAAGTATAGACTTTCTATAGAGCATAAATATAATATTTATAAAACTGTTATAATTTTTTCATCCATTCTTATCTTTTATAGAGTACCCGCTCCACTGAAACCCTAACAAAAGGATCAGACTATAGAAAGATGCTCGCATCTACCGCATCTATGGAGTCAATGGAAAAAAGTCAATTTAATTCCTCCGTAGAAGACAACCAGAGCTTCGATATTTACGAGGCGCATAACCCAAATAATATCATCCAACTGAAGCATAGCACATTCAATAGAAAACCCGCTTCACCAGAATACAGTGTTCCACAAAACATAAATTATGACCTGGCGTATAAAAACGACGGGTACAGAGAAAATTCTGGCGCAAGTGCTGCACCGTCAATGAATACTGTGGCAACGGAAGAATTGCCAATCATTCACCATCCTGGCGGTCTCACAAGTCCCCAAGACGATGACACGTTATCCCCGACAAGCGACTCCCAATATTTCACATCGGATACTTTACCTTTACGAGGTAACGACAAATCCAATGATCCAATGTTCTTCAAGCCGGAATTAGAGAGGGACGGAAAGCAATTCGGACCCTATGGCGCACCGAATCATGGCGGGCAGCCGAGATTGTCGTTCTTGATGGAGTTGAGGCAGAGGATGCCAGAACAACCTCAGCCAGGGGCTATGCCGACAACTACATTTGGACAGAGGAAACTTGAAGGTAGATACAATCAATTTTTTTTGTCACTTCCAGATTGAAAATTAAAAATTTAGTGAAGATTTTTTATTTGGTAATTGTCTGGTAATTTTAAATTAGTTCTACTCTCGATCGTTCAGGCGAGTAGCTGGCAGTCGCTGGATACAGACGGCACAGGATCGTGCTCTGTAGCGATCATTTCAAAATACATTTGTCCAGCTATGGGACGTCTTTCGTTTGAGATGATGATGAGACTCCATTTTGCTTATTAAAATAATAACATCCGACTTTTGAGTTCTTCATAACCAAAAATGGCACTTTGCATTCACAACGAGGAGATACGATGGTTATTTATATTTCAACTGATGTTTTTTTTTACTTAACAGATGAACCTCGATACTACGACGATCGATTACCAAGTCCACTGCAAACTCCAGACTATCCTTACGAAGCTTCCCCCCACTCTTCCCCCGACCTCTCATACCCTTCGGATTTCCACGCTCGCTCACGATCCGAAGCATTATTAGAAACGAATTTCGACTTCGAGGACTCGCAGATGAATCCTCCAATCTCCGAAGACAGCCGATCTCATAGTCAACCCTTGGAAACTGCTATGTAGTGATTAATAAAGTACCTAACCAAAAATCTATTTTAACCGTTATGTTCTAATAACAGGGTCGAATATTGTTTAACACGTAGGATTTATATTATCAATGTCATTTTTATTTGAAAAGTAAAAGAAGTAAGTAAACTTTTGCGTGCTTATGAGATAGGATGTTTTTACCCATTATTTATTATCAAATATAGGGTCTTCCAAAATAAGGAAAAAACACTTTTGCTGTTAGTTTAAAAAGTGTGACATACATTTTAAATTAGGTATCGATTAAACTACAAGAAAAGCCGAAAGCGCGTCAAAAAGTGTGTTTATAATGTCACATTTCGCTATTTCATACAAGCTGCCATACTATGCGCGCGTTTTGATGTTCGATAAAGAGTTAAGTAGGTACTCTATTATACTCTTCGTCGTTCGGAATAATTTTTTCGCTTGTTTTGTGAGTAGAATATCATCCCTAGTAGAATATCATAGGCAACATCCCTATGATACTGCTGCGTATAAAGCTATTAAAATTAATTATAACCGTCCACCAGTGGCCTTAAAAAGTTCTAAAACTATATATATTTTAAATACATATAGTAAACATATTAAGTATATGATTAATGTATTATAGCTATTGTAATTATTGCTTGATACTTAGGTTTTAAGTAACGAAATATTTATACTTATAAGATACGTATAGCTATACCATGAAAAGACTGAAAACGTCTTACAATTATTGCACTCTTGCACGTGAACCTTCTATAGGTTCATGCTCTTGCATTTAAATATATTTAAATATTTCTTTTTTTAAATAGTATTTTCTAAGTCGAACATCTTAATCATTTCAAAGCGGTTAATAATAAATTTATTCCTTAGCCAGTAATTTCGGCAAATTATTTTTAATTAAAAAAATAATTTAGGACTGAGGATTTTAAGTAGACACGATCTCATTATTTGACATAATTATTAATATGCTTTGTCGAAATCGATATAGTATATCGATTTTATACATTGTAATTTTTGTTACCAGACAACTGCTAATTGCTAAATATTTAGTAGGTATTAAGGTAGACTTTGAGGTGCCCGAGCGACCGTGTCGCGTACCTCAAAGTCTACCTTTAAAATTACATAACTATTTTTTAACAAATATTATGAAAAAATGTTTGCAAATTATGGTAGTAACATGGTAAGTAATCACAATTAATTTGTAATAAAAAAATATGTAAGTAATTTAAATTATTTATATGTAAGTTTATACATAAATGAATATACAACTGTGACAGTTTATTAGTTATTAAGTATAAGGTCAACCGGGGCTATTTCGTCTATGGGGCTTAGGCGTCTTTTTCAATTACCGTACGAAATGCGTATTTTAGAACTACTCACGCCATCTTTTTTACGTCTTTGGCACTAAAACTACAAAATTTGATCAATAGATGGCGCGACAGAGCTATTTTCTGTAAATAATCCGCCAACTTAAATCTGTCATTTCGTTTGGATTCTTCTTGTGCGCCAGCAGGTGAATTTAAATCGGCATAAATCTCAGTTCTTTGAGAATATCTATGCTTCTTAACTGTAAGTACTTTTGCTGCTTTATTGCAATACATGTTGTTTTAATTATTTCATGTAATTACCTTAAGATTTGTAGTCAAATTGCAATTTTAAATTTTAACTTATGTTTTTTGTTTTGGGGCTATTGCGTCCATCCTGATGGGGTGATTGCGTCTATTGTAACGCAATAGCCCCATTGTCAGAGGTCCTAAACATTTTGATTTTAGGATTAAAGTAGTAAATCTATTTATATATTTTAATGCAAAATATGTACTTAAATTGTATTATTTTTATAAAATGCTGATCGCTATACTACACAATCTAAATCTACAGTGTTGAGAACTCGTGTCTGTTTTATATGGTTCGTTTGCACCAGCGTCACCCTTAAAGCAATGAACGAGGGAAAATAAGTCCTACCAATTTAATATGGTAAAAATACTGATTACTTGATTATTTATATGTACTTAATATCAATGTTAATGTTGTTAAACATGTTACGAGGTTAATTAAAGTTGAAATAAAGAGAAGTTTAACTCAATACAAGATTCGCGCATTTTGTGGTACACTTTATATTTTGTCATTATTTGTAATGATTGTTAGACAAGATAGATGTTATGTTAGACTCTTTTGTTCCAATAAATTATTCGTTATTTCTTAGTTGTGATTTGATTCCATTCTTAATAATTAAATACGTGAACCAAATGGAAAAAAGTTTAGCTCCCCTGAAATCTATGATGGGGTAAATGCGACTACAAGAAACAAGTACAATAAGACGCCATAGCCCCAAACATTTGTTTTCCACTAATAACCCTAAACTAAGCCTAGAATTTAAGATACAAGATAATGATAAACTATATCACTGGTACAATTCCATTTACCTCGATTTCAATTACTATCAGCTCGTCCAATTACGTTATACCGGTGAAAGACGCTTTCGCCCCACCGAGGGTTATTGCGTCTAAAAATCCCAGATTTCATAAAAACGTCATTTACACGTAGAAGTTATTCAAAATGTCATTAAATGGTATTAAAATATGAAATAAGATAATATTTCCTAACTTGTGTCATAAGTTAAATCTTATGATGAGATAGAATATGTTTGTTATAATCAGATAAAAATGTCGTTCAAAGTATTGTGGCGCATTAGCCCCGGTTGACCTTACTAATAATTTACGATGCAATATTGTAATTTTGAAGTTGATGTTTATGTCCGTCCTTACATAGGTTTAGGCCCGGTATTCACCAAAGCGGAGATGTTTCGTAAATAACCAATAAGGGATAGGTATCGTTATTGCCACATCTCTCCGCTTAACTTTAGTGGACTCAGTTCAAGTTTAGAGGGGTTTTTTCCTCTCAAGTTGATTTAAACTTGTCTTTGGGGGCGAACGCACAGGAAACGAGAGGCGTGAGTGCGGTGTACTGCGTGTATAATATATTTTACCTTAGCTGTACTAAGATAAATACATACCTAAGTGGTTTCTCGCAGAAAGGGGTAAGCGACGCTGAGCACAGCGCACAGAACGTTCTAACAGCACTGACAAATAGGTACCTCGGTATAATGAAAACATTATAGAAATACTAAAATCAAACTTTCGAATGTACCTAACGTGTTTCTACGAAACTTTTTCTGCGATTTGTTTAAGTAACTTTAAGCTAACAGCTGAGGAAAAATATTTATACCTACTATTAGGTCTTTAGATAGGTGATGAAATTTTTACTTTTTTAAAACCAACTATTATTTTCAAATAGTTAAGTAGGTAGACGGTGGTATTGACTTACAATTTAATATATTTCTATATTTTCCTTGAGGATACATATTTTATTTTTCTTATTCTAATTATTCTATACTTTTTTGTTTTTATTTATATTTATTCTAGACTAGCCTAAATGTATACAAACTTTAAATTGATAAACAATATTTTTACTTACAGTTGTATTATTTTATAACAGATCTAATTTTATCCACGCTTTAATTGTAAAACATTTGTTTACTTATGTAAAACGTACAAAACTAGATAAATTGAAGAGAAAATAATATTGAAACCTAATAAAAATTGATTATTTTGGTAAGTTGTAGTTTTATTTCGTATTTATGTTCTACCTACTTTGTTACAAACTTGATTTTCTTAGAAAAACAATCTTCTTTTTTATTCGGGAAAATCAAAGAATTCCCACAGCATTTTAATTTCCCGCCGCTCAGTGAGATTAGACCACAGACAAAAGCAGAGTTTAAAAAACTAGCAACTCACTCTGGCTCTAGCACTGGCAAACCTGTAAATTAGGTACGTAGTACGTATAAAGGAATAGGCTACTACAATGTCAATAATGATATCGATATGTAAAAGTAGATGTCTGATAAACATCGAAATAAAAATATCGATGTTTATAATATTATTGAAAATCAATTTGAGATAGATTACAACATACGATTCCATAAGTTGTAATTTAAAAAAAAATCAAAAAAAGACGTGTGGCACTCGGGGACTGCCGCGTTAAAGCTATTGCATAGCATTTTTTATCAACGCCATCTAGCGGCTCACCGTAGAGGAGTCCCGTGTCAGGTTATTTTCGTTACGGAATTTCTGGATTCGGTCTCCACGCTGGCCCGCGATAGAAGCTATGCAATAGCTTAAAAATTGACAACATCAGGAAAAGACCGATGAAATATTGCAACTGTGTGAGTGACTCTGAGTCTGAATCATGTACTGAATCCTTCGTAATAATGTCCCTTCAATCAAGCTTACACTATGTAGGTATAAACCAATTTTCGCGATTCTTCCTTTTCTTTCAAAACGATGTTCGATAAAATTTATCAGTTTTTCCACGTTGTCACATTAATTAGAGCAGCTAATATCGATACTAAAACATCAATTTTTTCACGTTCAACATAGATACCCTTTCGAACAACCCTATCGCTACCTTCAAGTGTCAATGTCAATTCAACCGTCAAATATAAAACTATAAATAAATCAATCAAAGTATCGATGGGAAAGCAGCTGGCTGTGTTTGCAGATTATTTCTTATTTTTCATTAATTTGCAATCAAATATTTACATAGTTTTCTGAATAAAACGGCATGGCGATCGCGTGTAACCAACGCTGAATTTGAATTACAATCGGCTAGTAAATCATCCAGCCCAATATATGAACATAGATTGCTACGAAACAATGGATGTAACAGGATCAATAAATAATGAGGATTTAATAGAAGCTGTTGAGAATGAAGAGGACGTGGACTACTCGGAGGAGAGGGAGCTAGTGGAAGATGCTTGCTCCACCAAAGTATTGAACACGTGCGAGGAGCCCCGAGATCGATATTGTATTGTGTACATTCTGTTTTATTTGTTTGGTATTTCTTCGCTTGTGCCTTGGAACTTCTTGATTACTGCTAATGATGTAAGTAAAAAGTTTTAATTCTTTATTATTTAGTCACAATTGATTTTTTCTTAATAATTATAATGAAGCTGATATTGTGTTGATGTTGTTCATAAGTTTAGTATTTCTTTGTTTTGTATTGAGAATTTAAAGATAAAAAAAAAATAAAGAATAAGAGTTTTATTTGCTTGAACTTGGATACAAAAATAGACATAATTATCACGTCAGGTCTAACATATCCTGCTGTTTAAGCATACAAATACTGTAAAGTTTAATAAAATAAATTCATAAAAATATAGAAAATACAATACATAACTTCATTTTTATACAAAATAAAATAAAATTGCATTCAAATCTGTTGAATAATCACAGTGGGATACAGACAAAAGTAAAAAAAAAAACTCTTTTTTTAAGTTCGGATACATCTATTACCATTAAAAAAGAAAGCCTTTATTCAAGATGTGTTCCAATTTTATTCAAAAATGACTAATGTGATTAGTATGAAATCATTAACGTTAATACTGTATGCTAATTTGATCTGATACCACAGATATAACTAAGTAAACTCATAAATGATTAAAATTAGTATGACGATGTGTACAAAAGTATGAATCACACCTGATGAGAAATATTTTATTTATATGTGTTGTATTTTGGCTAGCTTGTTCTGCTGTGGATCAGAATTCCTGGGTGGGGCTAAAAAAAAGATTTTGGGTTTTTCTGTCAAGATAT
Organism: Hipparchia semele; assembly: GCA_933228805.2. Taxonomy (NCBI): domain Eukaryota; kingdom Metazoa; phylum Arthropoda; class Insecta; order Lepidoptera; family Nymphalidae; genus Hipparchia; species Hipparchia semele. Next base: position 2,800,052 of record OW121717.1, on the reverse strand, counting down.
TCTCAGGATAACTCTGAACTTGACTTATATTCTCCTCTCCCTCCCGGAATAAGCGAAAAGTTTGTGCTAGGAGTGGGTACGACAATAGTGCAACGGGTGAGGCTTGAACCTGTAACCTTTCAGTTTTCAGTCTGCACCTTTAAATGTTGGGCTCTCGAGGCTTGGTGTGTTAAAAGTACATCTGGTTCATTACAGATTAATTATTAATTACTCTTTCAGTATTGGATGTATAAATTCCGAGATGTGAAGCCAAGCAATCTTACGATGTATGTGCGTAAGACCCAGTTCCAAGCAGAGTTCACATCCTACCTCAATGTGGCGACTGCTATACCTAACTTGGTATTTCTTATATTGAACTCGCTATATGGACACTGGTAAGTAATTTTACTCTAACTCTTTCTGATTGTGCGTTACTAGATAAACTGCAAACCAATCCACTCTGCGACATACCTACTGCAGAATTAGTACCATATCTAGTGGTACTTAATAAATGATAAATGATATAATAGTGTGGACATAACTTGCTCCAGTAATACATGAGCATAATTACCCCTAAATTGTACACAACATTATTATGTTGTGTACAATTTAGGGGTATTGGTATTACATAATATTTTATTTTTAAAAGAACAACTGTCAAGTTTCTTGCTGGAACTGCATTCCGAACCAGTGGTAAATTCATTTGACGATTCGAAAGCACTTGTAAAAGTTTATTTGAATAAAAAATTATTCTATTCTTTTCTACTCCTCTCATAAAATAATAGTATCATTTTCAAAATTTTCCCTCCAGAAAAGTATATCACCCTTATTAGAGCTGTCAATTTTGTTTAGTTAGGAGATAATGTACTACTAAAATAGTACCAATTAACTGGTACTGTTTCTTGAATCTTTTAATTTTCATATCTATCTGTCAGTCGGTACTATAAAATGACTATTGTGTATAGTAAACTATGCTTAGCACACATCAACAAACGTTATTGTAAACTTTTGTAATAGGTATTGGTAATGGTACACTATTGCATATATCAAAAAAATATTACAATTTCAGGGTATCTATGAAAAGCAGACTCCAAGGATCTCTAATTATAGTGACACTGTCACTCCTGGTGACCACATCATTCGTTCAAGTGGACACTGACGAGTGGCAGAACACATTCTTCATCATCACTATAGTGACTGTAGTCATTATGACAGGTAAGTTCGTATTCTTTATTACAACACGTGTCGTGGTCGTAGCAATAATAATAATAAATATATTAATATATCTAGATGATGCCCGCGACTTCGTCCGCGTTTAGATTTTAAAAAAAATGATGAGGTCTACCTAAGACAGAGAAAAATGGATGTTATAAATGCGAAAGTGTGTTTGTTTGTTGATTTGTTGGTATGTTGGTTTGTCCTTTTTATTCTTGAGGACCAGGAGAATGACATAGGCTTTTTATCCTGGAAAATTAAAGAGTTCCCGCGGGATTTTAAAAACTAAATCCACGCGAGTAAAGCTGCGGGCATCAACTACTTTTTAATAAATACAATGCTTTAATGATATTTTATTTTAAAGGGGATACAAGATTTGGATCAACATAAAAATAAATATTTATTTTTTAAAATAATTTTTAATATTTCCAAATACCCCTCTGATATTTTATAAACACTAAAAATAAATTGAGAATACTTTAAATTCCATATTAGGATGCGTAAGATATCAATGACCCCAAAGGTTTATACACCATTTTTTATTTTTCACATTAAAACAAAAGTAATAGGTACAGGTATAAACAAAAACCTGTTCTAAAATTGTACGTATTAAACTAAGTGGTGACTCACTTTAAAACAGTCACTTTTCCCATAATTTGTAAAATCAAGAGCAGTGATAAATAATGGTTGGGATTGCCCTACACGGCTCATTTTATCAACTTTGGACGTTGGGGTCCTCGATCCTCGATCATCAGCTATCTAACACCTACTCGTGAAGACCATTCTAATGAGCCCAAACACGCTATGACTGCTGTAAGTTACTGAGGAGTTGGGTATCCCGCAGACTAGTTGTTGCTGCAACATCAGCTCAAGGTTACCATGTCTTGGAACTAATCCTGAGTAACAGTGTACCCAAATCAATCGCACATGTGAAAGCTTGTTTAATCATGTAAGAAATGAGCTGGTGATCTTCGACCGCCTGAACAGCTCTTCATTAATTATAGCTAAGAACTATCTCGATCACTTTAGCTTATAAACAGAAAAACTATAAAAATCTATCCATTCGTTAGGGAGCTACGAGGGAACAGACAGAAACACGCGTTGAACTTAAAACACCCCTCTTTTTTTATCGGGAATTAACAACGAGTCGTGTCGGCCAAAACATCAATTTCAAGTTATATAATGAAATAAAACTTCATTAGGAAATGAATACAAAGAAATGTTTGTACAAGTAAATAATTAGTTGGAGTACATAATTATTTCAATTGACCTTTGCATCTGGCGATATAAAATAGGTTATCGTTGCACGTTTCTTTCCTGGCTATTGCAATTTGTAAGCGTGAAGCATGGACAAAATATGTTTTGATTGGCCAAGAGCGCTTGTACGCTAGAAATAATATAAACGTAAAAATTCTTTTTACAAAACCGACTTCAAACGCCACTGCAAAGTAGGTATATCAATCGTACCTATAAAATTTTGAGAGTTCCCTCGATTTTTCCAAGATCCCATCATCAGATCCTGACCTGATGACTATGGGACCACCTGGGAAGGATACCCTTTCAAACAAAAAAGACCAGATTTTCCAAATCCGGTGCAGTCGTTTTCGAGTATTCGGGGAACATACTAAAAAATAAAAAGAAAAAGATTCCAACGAATTGAGAACCTCCTCCTTTTGTGAAGTCGATTAAAAGTATTTATGATGAACCACCCCATTTGTTTAGTCGCTAGCTTCGGCTGCGGATATGAGGTTCTGGATTCGGATCTGGGGTCAGGATAATGGAATTGTTATTGGGTTTTTGTTATGAAATTCTTAGGAACAGTTTCGGAGAGCACGCACACGACCATCACTGTAGTGATTGAATAAAGAGGGATTTTGTGTTTGCGGACACGTTCGTGCACTGTAATATCTACTGCGTCGTGTACGTCGTTACTGAACGCCCTCTTGTTTGCTCGCTATTTATTTGCTTCGCGCTACCGTATGTACCTACCTGGTATAATTATACCAGGTATATACCTAATTTTTATTCTAGACCAGCTATATTATGATAATTATGTAATCATTAGCAGGTACGAGGTCGCAGAAACTATAATTAATATTTTTCAAGTACCGATAGGTACTTGAAAAATTTCTTTTTTATTTATTTATTTCTTTTTTAAGAAAACAAGAAAGAAACCTTTTTTAATAATAATTTAGAGAAGCTCATGACCATTTTCGCCAAAGTTCCCTAACTTTTGTGGGCTAAGCTAAGTTAGGTATGCTTTCTGTCAATTTTTAAGAACCTCTATGGAACACCTAAAGATGAAAATGATATTGGGCAAGGGAACGTATTTAGGGATTACCTACGTAAAGGGACTCCTATTTAAGGGGTGATTTAAGTACGGTTGATGAAAACCGACATCAGCATATCGATTCCGTAAAAATGATCGCAATGGCTTCTGATTGGCTGAATTTATGGCATTCTTGCTGCATCAATGCATTTTAACCAATAGCGGGAGAGTACCAGCCAATTTGTAGTGGCGTTTGAAGTCGATTTTGTAAAAAGAATTTTTACGTTTATATTATTGTTTAAAAAAATAAATAATGTTTTTGTGCCTTGAGTAAACTTTTGAAATTTTGAGTTAGGAGTTCTTGGCGGTTTCCCAAACATTTTTTTCTTGGACTTGAGGAATATCGATCGGGGGCTTTAAAAGATTATTTTAGAAATGCTTGCTTTATGTAAATCCCTGCATAATAATGACTCGTGCAGACTGCAGTGGGCAATTCTGACCCCGCAAATCTTTTACTGCCAAGCTTATCGCGGTGCAGTATACGTTATAGGTCAAGTCAGATATGATCTAACGTTTCTATTTGTTTTGCTCCGATGGCCTTATTTACTCACATACTAGCTTTTGCCCCCGACTTCGCGGTTTTTAAAAATTCCACGGGAACCCTCTGTTTTTCGGGGATAACAGGTAGCCTGTGGATCCGTCGCTGTATGGTTGAAAGACTAACCATTGTATCGACAAACGAACACACTTTCGCTTTTATAATATTAGTAAAGATTTAGATACCTATTACCTACTGCAGTCTTTTTGATAGGTATTTTACTAAATACCTACTTTCTGGACAAACTGACCGAGCGACTCGACTTGGATGAATTTGCATTTGTCTGTCTGTCTGTTTGTCTATCTGAGATCCTGGAATTAATGAACGTAATACATCCTATTCATAGATAACATAAAGTTAACATTCCAGACATTCCTAACTATGTAAGGTTTGGCTCACGTTAATTTCGATTTTGCAAACCCAAACCCTCCTTAGAGGTTGAATTTTCAAAAATCCTTTTTTAGCGGATGCCTACGTCATAATAGCTATTTATACTACATGTTTTAGCCGTGCGTTGAGTCAGTCAGTTAGTCACCTTTTCCTTCTATATATTTAGATTAGATTTATTGATTTAGTTTCCTAAGAAAACGTGTTAAAACTATTAACACCAAACCTGCGCCAGTGTAGAGAGCGTTTAAATAACGAGTTTGGTGCAAGGCAGCTGCTTTACGCTAACAGAAATAAGTAAATTAAACATTACTCATCAACCAGTTTTAAATTATTATTCAATGTCAATAATATTTTATAATTAGATACCTAACTACCTAAACACACATACATATACTCAATCGCGGATTTACATATTTGCCGCTAGTAGGCTATTCGAATTTTGCCGCCCCTACCGACCTCTACAATTTTGTGTCAGTTTCTAGATTATTTTTACAACCCAACTATTTAGTAGGTTCCACAAGAAATAGTTTTTGGGGTGCCTACGAGTACATTCGGTAATTAAATCATATTTTTATGAAATTTTCAAGTAAGTTTTTTGTGGACCTAATGACAATTTGGTATCTATACAATTAAAATGAATCTTTTTAATTTGTACAGGACATAAATAAAAATTTTGACCCCAAAGCTGCTCTTAAAATCTGCCGTCCTAGACTCCAGCCCACTCAGCCTACTGAATTCACCATTCTTAAATAATACTTGACCGAAACTATTAAGCTGTTTATACATAAGGATTTAGGCCATACCTAGTCCTCGACTGGCAAGTTTGCCACTTCTGGTAAACTTAAGCCTTTGAGAACCCTCAAGCATGCAGGTTTCCTCGTGATATTTTCCTTCACAGTTAAAATAAGTGCCTAAAACACATGAAAACTCTCACTTTCCATTTCGGAGTTCTTTAAAACACACGAAACTCGAAAACTCCGCTACCATTTCGGAGTTCTTTAAAACACACAAAACTCGAAAACTCTGCTACCATTTTGGGGTTCTTCGAGAATCTTCTTACAGCATTGTCCTTCTATCAGTATTGTTTATCGATAATCTATCGTTTTTTTGTTCCAGCTGCCAGCGCAGTATTCATCGGCGGTCTAGTGGGCATAGCGAGCAAATTCTCCAAAGAATATATGGCGGCCGTAGTCAGTGGACAGTCCTTGGGGGGTATCATCGCAGCCGTCGCCCAAATCATATCTCTGGCCTTCAAAATATCGCCTTTACACAGCGCGCTGATATACTTCTGTATAGCCGATATAATGGTTATAGTGTCCCTGGTGTCATACGTTCTGTTGTATAGAATAGACTTTTTTACATATCACATGTTGCGAGGTTCTGGGGGTATGGCGGCGAATAGGCACAGGGAGGTGTCCATGGTGGGGATCCTGCGGAAAATTTGGGTGTACGCGTTCAGTATATTCGCCGTGTTCGGGATATCGATGGCGGTGTACCCGGCTGTGACGGTGTTGGTGGAGTCGCATCCCGTCACTGCTGGGACTGATTGGAACAGTGAGTGGTTTTATATTTAGTAGGTACTAAATAATACTAATACTAATAGGTAGGCTTTTGGAGAGCTATGCTCGGAAATGAGGAGATCCGAGGAGAACCAAAGTCACCGACATAGTTCTGCGAGTTGCGGAACTGAAGTGGAAATGGGCGGGGCACATAGTTCGAAGAGCTCATGGTCGATGGGGTACCAAGGTGCTGGAGTGGCGACCCCGCACCGGAAAGCGCAGTGTTGGCAGATCCCCCACTAGGTGGACAGACCACATCAAACGGGTCGCAGGGAGTCGCTGGATTCAGGCGGCGCAAGACCGAGGCCTGTGGAGGTCCATGCAAGAGACTTATGTCCAGTGGACGTCCATTAGTTGATAAAGAAGAAGAAGCTTTTGGGTTGGCCTCATTTTTTTTTATTCTATGACAAGATAGTCTGCGATCTCACCTGACGGTAAGCCACCATCTAAGATGGTAGCGGACTTAACTTAGAAGGGGTATGGCAGTGAACTCATACCTTTAATCGGATTCTACACGCCATCGTACTGGAACGCTAAATCGCTTGGCGGCAAGTCTTTGACCTAGTGACGTTTAAATAGCTTTGCTTCAGCTGTCCACAAGATAGATAAGTAAAATATCTAGCTACATATTGTAACATTTTTGTTTTGAAAAGAGTAACTGCTGAGTTTCTTGCTGGCTCTTTTTAGCAGAATCTGTTTTTCGAACCGATGGTTAGAGTCTTGACTTGTCACAAGAGCCACTAGTTGGCCTATATGAAGTGAATAATTTTTTAATTTTTTTACTTGAAGCTTCGTCCTTGTGGAGTGCCCCCACCGATAGAAGTCCACTGCTGGACATAACTCTCTTGTGATCCCCACAGAATATTATCGTGTGTTGCATCCAGATCCGGATCCCAAACGGATACATTACTCAAATTAATATTTTTTTATTTACAGAAATATTCTTCGTGCCCGTCGTGAACTATCTAATATTCAACTGTGGAGATTATTCTGGACGACTGGTTGCTGGATTTTTATTGCGAGTAAGTGTTCTTTGAACTTTATAATTTTATTGGTATTTATTATAAAAAAAATGTTTTTTTTTTTTTTTTTAATTTATTCCCAGCAGTGATAGCCTGGCGGTTAGGACTATTCTGTGGGGGTTGCCGATTCGATATCGGGCACGCGAGTCTGAATTTCCGGAATTTCGGAGAATATTGTGATATTTACGTACCGCATAAAACTCCGAAAAACTACTTTACCTGTGAAGGAAAACATCGTGAGGAAACCTTGAGAGTTCTAATAATGTTCTTAAAGGTGTTTGACGTCCTCCCTGGCGCAGTGATGAACGCCGTGGTCTTATAACTGGAAGGCCTCGGGTTCTATTCCCGTCGGGGACAATTTGGGGATTTATAATATCTGAATTGTCTCTGGTCTGGTCTGGTGGGAGGCTTTGGCCGTGGCTAGTTACCAGCCTACCGTCAAAGGCGTCCGCCAAGCGATTTAACGTGAACGATGGCGTGTAGAAACAGATTAGGGTTATGAGTACACTGCCATACCCCTTCTAAGTTAAGTCCGCTACCATCTTAGATGGTGGCTTACCATCAGGTGAGATCGCAGACTATCTTGTCATCGAATTAAAAAAAAATATATAGATTTATTATATTTTTACCTAATGAAAAAAACAGAATTCTTCCCAATGTCATAACTCATAATACACAACACTCAGATACACACGCACGCACACGCACACGCGCGCGCACACACACACACACACACACACACACACACACACACACACACACACACACACACACACACACACACACACACACTCATGCACCCAGTGATAGTAAAATTTTATGTTATACCTATTTTAAGATAACCTTTATATATCTTGTATCTGGAAGGAACTATCCTCTGCAACACAGGTTTTCCTAGCGCAGAGGGCAGGGACCAATAGAAAAATGTAAAAATTTTATATATCAATAAATAAATTCTTATTCTTATTCCCAGCCCAACAACCAGTGGGTGATAGCGGGCGCGAGCGTGCTGCGGATCATCGGTGTGCCGATGCTGATGCTGTGCAACGCGCAGCCCCGCAAGCACCTTCCTGTGGTGTTCCTGTGGGACTACGAGTACATCCTGATCATGATCGTGTTCGCGTTCACCAACGGCTACCTCACTAACATCGTCATGATCAACGCCACCAGGTAATTGGACCTACGGTTTAAATAGATAGATAGATAGATAGATAAAAACTTTATTGCACACAAGAAAGAAACAAAAATTGATAAAACTTAAAACTACGCATGCAAAGGCGGCCTTATTGCTACAGAGCAATCTCTACCAGGCAACCATTAAATGTGGGTAGTCTACTAAATGCAAATGCGGGTAGTGTTAAGAAACATTAATACTAATGTATTACTGTTTTCTTTAAGAATGTAACGATGTGCAGGGCTCTGTCCCTGCGACTCGTTGGATGTTGTCAGTCCATCTAGTGGTGGATCTGCCAACACTGCGCTATTAAATGAATATGAAATTAATGCTCTCAAATCTATATTCCAGGGTAGTAGAAATGCCTGAGCGAGAGAAGGCCTCGTCGGTGATAGCCACCATGCTGAGCGTCGGCCTGACCGCAGGCGCGGCCGTAGGCATGCTGCTAGTGAGATTACTATAAATTAGGTACATTAAGTTTAGCTAAGTTAAGTTTCTAGAGTAATAAGACCTTAGATGAATTTGACGTTAAAATGGAGTGGAGTTCAGCAACACAATCAGATTATTGATAGCTATCGTCGTCCTCAACAGATATAGGACGTGCGATAAGAAAACTTTGGGAGCCCCTGCTTTAGCGTTAGCGATCGTAGAAAGAGACAATACGTTTGTAATATTGCTAGAGACGCTGTGCCCAGTAGTGGGCAATAGAATTATTTGTTAATCGATAGATGTCCACAGCTGGACAAAGATCCCTTGTAGGGATATCCTTACGTCGTCTTGCGCCGCTTGGATCCATGGACTCTGCGATGAAATAGTAATAATTTTATCTTTCAAGACAAATTTTGCTTTGTTATCTATTCAGTGTAGCTCACTATACTCTATAATTTATCTATGACTAGCTGATGCCCGCGACTTCTTCCGCGTGGATTTGGTGTTTAAAATCCTGCGGGAACTCTGATTTTCCACGGTAAAAAGTAGCTTATGTCACTCTCATCCACAACTACACCCATGCAAAAAATCACGTCGATCCGTATCTCAGTTGCAGCGTTATTGAAGGACAAACCAACACACTTTCGCATTTATAATATTAGTACAGAAATTAACACTGGACAAGGCGCTGCCAATTTTTTCTGGACTTTCCTGATTGACGCCATCTTCCAATTATCTGATTGGTTGAAAAACTCCGCTCCGTTCTTCTCTGCTTCTTAAAACGCACCCTTATAACCGGTAAATATTCTGTTCAGTGTTGTAGAACTAAAGATTTTAGACTTATTTCGTACGAGTAAGTACCACGATAAATGTTTTAGTTTAAACTGTCGATATTTCGGTCCATTTGCGTGGACCGTGGTCACGACGGGACCATATACTACATATATCATAATATATGTTGTAGAACTGTTTTGATTTTCATTATCGGTCTGCACACATCCTTGAGAACTTAAATTTTGCAACAAAGTATTGTAGGCATATTAGTGTTTAGTTTGTAACTATTTTGTGTGCGTTTTTTTAATTGAAGGGTCTTGGTACCTACAATTTTTTTTTGATTTCATTACGTAGAAACGCTGTGTTAAGATGTTATATAAGCGACAACTGACAAGTTAAAAAGTCAAAGTAAATTACTTAATTATATTATTGTCAGAATTTTTTTTTCCATGCCTTTGATGTACAATATCTTATTTTAAAACTTAAAAAAAAATCAAGCTAGTGTGTACATGTAATTCAATGTATGTTTATATGATATGCATATAAACAGTAAATTAAGAGTACATAAATAATTGGCACTTCTGCATTTCAGTAAGCCTTCATTTTACTTTATTAATTTAGTTATATAACAATTTTTTGACATTAATTTTACTGTAGAAATAAGAAGCGATTGTGATATTCAAAACGATTGTTTTTATTTGATAACCTTGTCTTTTGTGTTCATTAAAACGTACCTTAGTTAAATATGTTATTAATTTAATAAATTAAGTAATAGATGTCTATTGTAAACAAACATATAATAAATATGTATAATATTCTTAGATATGACGTCCACAGGGTGCTGATTTTGTTGCAAGCAATCTCTAAAAAAGATAGCATTATTTTTAGAACTGTCAATTTGACCAACTAGTTATCTGGATTAAATTCTCGACCATCAATTGGAAGATTCTAGATTACAAATAATTTTGGCTGTTGCTTAGAGATTCTACATAGCTTAGTACCGATAGGAAATTAAGATATTTAGTTTGGCATTTTAGACAATTTTATACATTCATATGTTAAGTCCAATTTTGTATAAATTAAATACCTATGTAATTTAGTTGTATATGTGTTTATGTAAAACTATTTTTTTACTTACTATGCATTTGTATTTTAATATTCTTACTGATGCCGTGTCACAAATAGATATTTTTACTTTACAAAAAATATTTTCTAAATATTTTTAATTGTAATATTTCAGAGCCTTGTTATAAAATATTTTCTTTTGTGTTATGTGATGAGGGTTAAAACTTATAGTGCTCGTTTTTAGGAAAAACATGCCATTGCATAATATCTTAATTTTATAAAGTCCATCAATATCCTTTAAAAGAATCCTATAAATACTAAAATAATCGTAATTCCACTCCGTCTTAGAGTAGTATTATTATTGATATATAATATTGGTACTATTTCTGTCGTACACAATCTCTGAATTCCACCTAACGGATAGGTCTACAATAACGCTATTCTTTTCACAATATATGCTGCGGAAAGAGATAGCATTACATTTTGAGTTTAGAGATTGTGAACAACAGCATAAGGTCCACTGTACCTTAAATATATACTAAACATAATCGTTGTAGATCTCATATATAATTAGAATCTAGGTCAATTTTAAAATAATTGCACTTAAAACAACGTATATGATTTAACTAAGATAAAATTTTAATATTTTCCTAAACTAAAATGGCCTGTCAAATTAGTGCATCCTATTCCCATTTATGGTACTTAAAAGTACCTATATACTTATTTTAAGTGCAATTGTTAGTTAGATCATTATAGAGAACCATAAGGAACGTAATTGAAATCCATGTATATTAGCTTTTATATTAGTAAATTAAAATAGTTTTTTTATTGAAAAGTTGATTTTTATAGCGGTGGGTTACATAACATAATGTTATATAACAACATGTTAATTACACGTTTTAGTGGTTTGGAAGCATGTTATAACATTGTTAAATAATGTCGATGTCTTATGCAACACGATTTAATTTTAACGTTCAAACAAATAATACCAGTAGCTAATGTTACCATATTCTTGTAATTTAAAATGTTATTACGTACTGTTCAAAAAGTTATTGGTAAGGTATATTCAAGATTTTATTTATAGGTAATTAATTAAGTTTTATATTTTAATCTTGCCCAAATATTCTTAGCAATCATGAAATAATGACGTATTTCTGTTTTATAATATTTGACATATACTATATTATTAATCACTTATTATGTAACAAATTATTATTATTGTGTCATTAAAAATCTTATTAAAATATTTTGTTTCATTTAATAAGCTAATAATTCAGCTGCAAAACTAAAAAAATAAAAAAAATATTGCCATAGGTAAATAATTGCTATAGGTAGGCTATAGCCAAAGCTATAGCAATGATTGGTGAAGCTTTTCCGCTATCGATCAGATATTCTCCTGTTAGGTTAATTTCTTCAAAGTATATTCGTTTATTTGTGACACCTCATGTTAGTGGTTTAGTTATGCATACTAATTAAAAAAATCTGCACCAAAAGCTGCAACATTGTAACTTTGTTTTGAAAAGAGCAAATAGTTTCTTGCAAACGCTTCTCAGTAAAATCTGCTTCCAGTGGTAGTTTGACTTGTCATAATATACATTTTACGTGATAATTTTTTTTTTTTAATTTTTTGTAATAGGTACACATCAGTGCTACTGTATGAAATAAATAAAACCATTAAAGTTGATCAGTCCAATTCCTTTAATAAATTATGTCATGTAAAAATAAAATCACAATTTTACGACTTTTCCAGTGAGAATGATTTTTACATCTATGATTGAACCTTAACCAAAGCGTTAAGTAATATATTATGATTTTTATATTTTATTACACGAAAAGTACATAAAATAATTATTATCCAGGCACCATTGGTCAACTACAAACATTATAATGATCGATAACTTATTACATAAGTATATTAAAACAAGTAGGCTAGATGCATTACGAGTCACAGCTCCTTTAGAAAGATTCACCATAAAGCCATTTTAAACATTCTAACGGTGAAAAAAGGGCGGCAGCCTCTGGTCACTGATCTCTATTTTTAATCTCTGATTAACACTAGATTGGCTGACCCTATACAAATGACAGCTTAAATATGGAATAATTTGAAGAGCCACTTTTGACATACGAGTGTCTATGGAACTAATAACATTGCAAATGGCGCACCGACCGCTATTATTAATCTATGAAATCATACCTCTATAATTACGTAATCCATGATATCATAGTTTAATTATAGTATGGAGGTTATTAGTCCCAGAGTTACGCATATAGTTGTTTTAATGCTTACAGTGCCAGAATGGCGCCAATCAAGTAAGTCCAAAAACGAAATCACAGCAGCCTGTCCAGTGTTAATCATAGATTAAAGATACAGGTCAGTGTCTCTGATTCATGGAAGTAGAAACAATCCAAGTTCTGATTGGCTCTCGCGCACTGCACCACAGATAATAAGTACCTTAATCTACGTCCACACGTCCTTGTCTCTGGTAGCGCAATTAAGCAGATTATAAAAAAGAGACAGAAGTTCATAAAAATATAGCTTCATTCCCTGGACACCTGTCAAACTGACTTGTTTAGGGTTGGGGACTATTAAAAATCGATAGTAAAAATCGATTATTGTTGCAATTATCATTCATGTTCCATGAAATTTATAGAGCGTGTTCTGAGATAATGGATAGCACGAAGTGTAATTTACAGTTTGTGTACACCAGAATTAGCCTCAATAGATATTTTGCACACATTTCACTGTCACAAAATATAACATTATATCTTAGGTGTGATTTCAATAACTGACCCGGGTCTAAGCTAAATTTTATGAACTACTTATAAAGTATTTTACAATATTAGCACAAAAAACCTAAATTTAAAACAATTTTTCATAACCACCCTGTATATTTAAATATACCATAATAAATAAATTGTCTTTTAACAATTTTCAATAATATGCCTCTACAGCTTCCATGATATGGGGTATATTTCAATGCGCAAATAATAATAATATAATCTAATATATAAAAATGAATCGCGTAATGTGTTGGTAAGCGCATCACGCGTGAACGGCTGGACCGATTTCGCTAATTCTTTTTTTATTGTGTTTGTCAGGAGAAGGTTCTTATGAAAGAAAAAATTAAGAAAATTGCGCGGAAAATTAGAAAATTTAAGAAATATTAACCACCATATTAAATTATTTCTAATGTAACCGCTTTTACAATTCAAACTTTTTTGATGTAACCTTATGGCGTTTGACATAACATTGACAGAATGCGTGCTGCCAATTTCGTCAAAGAGTTTCAATATTCATAGTTAAGACAGGACAACGTCTGTCGGGTCCGCTAGTAGATAATAATATATATGCAAAATTTCCCTTCCAGATATTAAGCTCAAATATAACATTAGAGTAAGTCTAAAACACAATATTGATAAAATAAGGAATATAATAAGTCGACCAACAAAATTTATTTTTTGGCATCAAAACCTAGCTTCTAATTTAATAACTCAGCAACGGGAAAATGATGAAGCTTCTAATATACTAACTCGGTTTCTTCACAATGGCCACAAAATATTCCAAAGAAAGCATCAAAATAAAGAGCCACTATTTTTATTATTGTCCACCGCCACTGCACGATTTGGTGCGAGTGAGATGGATACGACTGGCCATTTGCACGATTTCGTTGGTGCGAGTGAGACGGATGCGACTGGCAATTTGCACGATCTCGTTGGTTATGGCTATTTGCACCAATCAGAGAGCGCCATTCAAAACATGCATTTGTTTTTTTTGTTGTTCTGTTGTTAGTGTGTTAATATTGCAATTATTTTTGTATAATTTTTTCTTTAAACTAAAGTTAGGTTAGGTTAGGGTTATACATGAATATTCAGGTGCCCGGCCGAAGGCCGGGCACTTAGGTTCTGTTGGGATCGTAAACCTACCTAAAACTAAAAAAAAGTTAAAAAAAAAATTTGATTTTTTTTTTTCAAAAATGTTACAATGTTATGTGTAGGTATTTATCTTGAGTTAAATTTAAAAACAATCATTTTTTTAATTTCATTTTATCAAAAAAAAACGTTTTTTTATTTAGTTAGAAACATTTTTTTATTTCATTTTTCTCACAAAAAAAAATTAAATATGTGGTTGAAGATTTGGTGTATTATTTGATGCTAATATTTAAGTATTTTAGGAGTTCACGGTTTGAAGCTAAGTTATAAATATAGATGCTAAAATTATATTTTTTAGAGGCTCACTAGTTGAAGCTGACTTAGTAATTTAGAAGCCAATAATGGTATTAAATAGAAGCTCGTTTAATTACATGCCATAAAATAATATTAACACATTATATATGAGTAGGTACACTAAACCATTAAATATATAAGTTAAATTTTCTATTATAACTGTTTTGTCAAATCTAGAATAAACTTGTCAAAAAGAGACAGCATTACAAACGTTAATTACTGCTTAATTTGGTGCATCTTTTCTTTCTTTTTATAACATTTTGATAGCTTAATACAAAGTATAGTTGCAATTCACGAGGGCGCGTGAGCTTTACTTGTGGTTACGTCTACTCTCACTTATACAGATACGACACACACACAACCATGAGCCAACTACCCTCATGAATTGAAAGAACTATAACTATCCTTTTGTCAAACCTGAAATAAACTTGTCAAACAGAGACAGCATTACAAACGTTAATTAAGCAGTTTGGTGCAGGTCCATCTGAATTTTTTTATTGCATTTTGATCGCTAACGAGAGCCACATGCGTGTCTCACGATTGAGGCCAACAATTTAGTACTGAGAATGAGATTTGTTGATCGCGTGCTAAATTGTGCGATCAGCTATGCGATGCTCAATAGTAAAATATAACTTGCATCGGTTGCGCATCGGATGTTACTTTAGATGTAGCAGCTAAATATAAGGAAACATCCGATGCGCAACCGATGTAGCAGCTAAATATAAGGAAACATCCGATGCGAACCGAATCCGATTGTATTTTACTTTTGAGAATCGCATAGCAACATTAGAGTGATGCCTTAGGGCGCGTTTCGGTGCCAATGAACGTTATGCCTTTGTCGGGTTATAGGTCACAATATGCGGAAGGATGTAGTAATCCATCGCATTACTATCTCGAGAAAACTACTACCATAGAATAATAATGGAAAGGGGTCAAGACCTCAGCGATGACATATAAGATGCAGAGGGAGTGCGAGATAAGTCACACTAAGTACTAGGAGTCCGAACTAGTAGATACAGCCTTTTGAATGAACTAGGAGCGTTCCTTGAAATTACCGAGCAAGAACAAGCCTATTGGTGCCTAACTGCTGCTAACTAAATACTAACCCATGCGCAATTCGAGATGTCATTACGAAAATGTCCGCCATTTTGTGTACACAGATTGTACGTTTGCGACGGTAGATATACTGGTCTATATTGTCTGTGGGCATGCTAGTTAAAATGTAAAGAAAAACTATCGCTGTTTAAGGATTTTATCAAGGATTTTTGTATGAAGGCCGCAACGCGCCGTATGGCATCGCTCTAGGCCTATCAGTAGAAGCTGCGGAGTCCCTGCGGCTGCAACTATCACCTGGTCTTGTCGTCGGGCGCGCTGCGGCGCACGAGGCGGAACATGCCGTTGGATATCGCAACCACTGGCGAGAACAGTCGCAGGGGATACTCGCTGAAAACAATAACCTTCCTTTATTTTACTACTAGCTGATGACCGCGACTTCATTCGCGTGGAATAGTGACTTTTCGGGCAGCATATTTTGAATTACATATACCGTCGACGCTCAGGCGCGAGGCGTGTAATACGTACTCTGTACGTTAAAAATGTTCGCCGTGATTCTTTAAATTGACATAACTTTTTTATTTATGAATCGATTGACATGAAATAAACACTAAATGTTAAGTGAAGCTTACTACAATATATTAGTGAAAACCGTATCTAAATCGAATAAGCCGTTTCTGATATTAGCGTGCACAAACACACAGACAAACAGACAAAAAAAAAATTAATTACAATTTCGGGTTCGGCATCGATATAATAACAACCCCTGCTACTTTTTTTTTTATATATTTCCATTGTACAGACACCACTTTTCTACAATTTTATTATATGTATATAGAAGACTAGCTGATGCCCGCGACTTCGTTCGCGTGGATTGCGGTTTTTCGGAGTATTTTAACTCCCCCGGTAACTCTCTTATTTTCCGGGATAAAAAGCCTGTGTGTTATTCCACACTATAATCTACCGCTATGCCAAATTTCAGCCAAATCGGTTCAGTCGTTGCGGCGTGATTGAGTAACAAACATCCAAACATCCACACTTTCACAATTATAATATTAGGTATATAGTAGGATAGCAGGAAGTAGGATAAGTAACTAACTGCTTTATTAAAAAAAAAAAGACGTGTGGCACTCGGGGACTGTCGCGGTAAAGCTATTGCATTTTTTATCAACGCCATCTAGCGGCTCACCGTAGAGGAGTCCCGTGTCAGTTTATTTTCGTTACGGAATTTCTGGATTCGGTCTCCACGCTGGCCCGCGATAGAAGCTATGCAATAGCTTAAAAAAGATTGGTAGCCATGCTGAACTTGACTAATATTTTCCTCTAACCTCTCAACTAAATTAAGGTCAAAACGGGTTGGAATCATCGACCTTTTGATTTCAGTCCGTTGCCTATTGTTAAACGTTGAGGGTTATTATATAAAACCGGCCAAGTGCGAGTCGGACTCGCACACGAAGGGTTTCGTACCATCGCTAAGGCCAAGAAAAAAAAATCACGTTTCTTGTATGGAAATTCTCTTTAATTTTTAACTTTATTCATTACTACAGTGGCAACAAGAGGCTTCGTAATAGGTTCCCGTTGGCATCCTTTTTTATACAGGGTGTCCCCTTTCATAGAAAGAGAGTGTTTAATTTTCATTTTGATTAAATTTTTATCATTACTATTGTCTTTTATTTAAAAAAAAGCACTAAGCATCTTTACGAGTGTCTCTGGGACTAATACCTATATAATTAAACAAAAATTTCAAGGATAAGGTAATTATAGATGTATGATTTCATAGAGGTCGGTGCGCCATTTGCAATATTATTAGTTCCGGAGACACTCGTATGCCAAATGTGGCGCTTCAAATTGATTCATAATTTAGGCTGTCATTTGTAGGAACAACAAGTCCAGTGTTAATCATAGATTATAGAGACGTTAGTGAGTGTAGTAGTGTAATAGACTTGAGTCTCACCTTCCCGCGACAGGTGTGGCTTCGTTCCCGCTCAATATGAATACCGGGAAAAAGATTGAGAACACACAGCCGCTGAAACAAGAAAAGTTATTGTTTACTAAATGATGCCCGCGACTTCGTCCGCGTGGATTAATGTTTTTGATTCCTGCGGGAACTCTTTAATTTTCCGGGATAAAATGTAGCCTATATGTGTGAATCTTGGCTATGAGCTATCTCCATTCCAGATTTCAAGGTCTACCTTGTCATCGAATAAAAAAAAAATGCGAAAGTTAACTGGTTTGTTCCTCAATTACGCAGCATCAGGTCGAAGTGAATTTTTTATGGACATTTAGGACCTGGAAAGTGACATAGGCTACTTTTTATCCCGGAAAACCAAAGGCTTCTCGGATTATTAAAAACCTAACCTCACATAGATTCATAATTCACTATTAGGAGCAAAGTACATCACTTATCTTAATTCAAGTTAATACCTACTAAGATAGCGTGTATCTATATTTAGTTACAATAATTAATTATTATTGTAATCATACAATCCAATGGAATATTTAAGAATGCGATCAAGAGCGGAAAAACTTCAGTATACGGCGTAAACGCCTGTTTAAGTTCGTCAATAATTCATTTCTCCTAAACATTTTCATTTTCAAGTAAAAATCAAAAAAGGTCGCAGGTTCGAATCCCACCTGTTACACTATTGTCGTACCCACTCCTAACACAAGCTTTCCGCTTATTTGGAGGGGATAGGAAGATATTTGTCAACTTCAGGTTGGCTAATATTCTTTAAAAAAAAAAAACAAAATCACAGAAACCCCGTTCGCCGATGGCAAAAGCGACGTATCTGCCCTGGCCCTTAGTTATAGAGATGATTTTAGAAAAATTGAACTGACGTATAAATTTGGTGATGGCATCTTGTAGCTTTCTAGATGATCTATGAAAACTAACCTTATAATGTAAGACTGTGGGATCTGAGTGAGCACGGCCAACGGCAGACCGAAGCCAAGGAAGTATGGCCAGTTGGTCTCAATAAAGGTCAGTCTCTTGTGCAACTCCCAGCCCATGTTGAACCACTTGTACTCGAACGAGTATAGCGAGTAGAGCAGGCACATGTGCACGAGGCATAACATCTCCCCGATGTATGTTATGGGCAACATACTGACTAGCATACTCTGTGGAACAAAGTATTATAATAAATCACACTTATATTATAAAGGCGAAAGTTTGTGTGTGTACAAACATACACACACGTGAATGTTTGTTACTCTTTCACGTAAAAACTAATGGATGGATTTGGCTAAAATTTTAAATGGAGATAGATAATACCCTGGATTAACACATAGGCTACTTTTTATCCCGGAAAATTAAATAGTTCCCGCGGAAATAAAAAACCTTAATCCACGCCGACTAAGTCACGGGCACCGTCTACTTAATAATAATAAACCTTTAATCAGGCAACAAGGGCCCAATTATCTTCTTTAAATATATGTAATAAAAGGAAAATGTGACTGGCTGACTAATCTATCAAATCACCAGATAGATTGGGCTGAAATATGGCATACTATTATGATGTAGGCATCCGGTAAACAAGGATTTTTGAAAATTCAACCCCTAAGGGGTAAGATTTTTCAAATCCCTATATTTCAATAGGAAATTTGAAAAATCTAGTATAATGTGAGGGAAGCCACTGGCAAAAACTAGTTATCAATAATGACTTCGAGACTAGAACATACATTTATTTTATTGAAAGTTTAACAATAGAATTCTTTTTTTTTAATTTAAAATTTCAGTTTGACTTTTTAAGCATCTAAAATAATAGGGTTAAATAATATCTACCTGAACTAGAAATAAAGCTTGCACCAATAAACTAAATAATGAGTCGGCGATGATTTTGCTGACACTGGACATGAATTGCGGCCGACCTCTCCTGTGTCTGTACGCTGAGTCTGCAATATCCTGTAATTCACACATAATATTTTGCAAAGTGTATGGGGCATTGTAACGAAAATTTTGTGAATAGGTTACACTTGATGCCTAAAAGAAAATTACAAAATATACCACTTAGCTTGAAAATGATGGGTAATGGGATTTACCAACAGGAAATTATAGTGGTCCAAAGTTACCCAAAATTACTACATGGTTTTGCAAATTTTATAATTTTGGATGCCCAGTAAAGGTGGATTGTATGGGTTATGTGGTCAAATACTTACTTGAAACCATAGACTATTGACCAGTTTGCTAAGAAGGAAGAGAGGCAGGACCCATATCATCCGGAAGGTCATAGACAAGAAGGGTTGCATCCAGCCCCATACACTATGTGCCACCCCTGGATTGTGTCCAAATATGAGTATCACTAAGTACTTCACTGCTGGTAATAACGCATACTCGAAAATTAGTATGCTCAGCAGAAATATAAACCCGTTGAGAATGCATGATTGTAAAACTCTAGTAAGTACTTTTGATTCCCTGGAAAAGAAAAAGTATTGCAGCATATGATTAAATATACAAAAATAAAATATTGGTTATTAGGAATAATTACACTAAAACTTTTAACAATAATATATAGTGTTTTTGCAGAAGTATCGGGTCTTCTGAAAAGGTTTTTTAAACCAGTTACTATAAAGTAACCTTAAGGTTATATGGTTCATCATGGTGATGTTTTTATGAAGAAAGAATAAGTAAGTTTAGATACAAGTCAGGCAGAATAAATTGTTGTTGTTCAGTCCCTTTCAACTACCAAGAATCGTTAAAAATTAATGTCAAATTAGTCAGCAACTGGCCATTTCAATCTGCTGTAGAATCATATTCATGTTGTCATTATGTACATGTGATATAAACTTGATGCTTTGCCATGACTACCTACTCATCAGTGCAAAGTACAATACAACGATACAAATACTTACTGTTTGACTTTTGGTTGTTTTTGCTTATGTTTACTATTATCAAAATCGATCGGCGATGACCGACTGAGAGCACGCTCGTTGATCTCTTTATCTAAATATAATAGCACGGTTACACCACGCAAACTGTCTATAAAACCTTTGATAAGTGATACAGAAAAATTCTGAAACAACAAAGAACTTTTAACAGCTGTTTTCTTTGCTTTACAAACACAAAGATTTTAAGCTCAAATGGTTTTTACTGTAAGGCTCTCCATAACGTAGCTCACGAAATTTTCACTGCCACATTATTTTCTTCGACGATAAAAAATCAAGTAAAAAGCTTTACATTCTCGAAATAAACAATTTTGTTTTTGTTTGACGTAACATTTTAAAAATTAATCTTAAACTTTCCTGTTGATTAAATGACTATCACTTCAAATTTGACAGGATGGACTAGGTGTTACTAGACTTAGGAATACACAATTCCCGATAAATATTCATCGGAAAAAAATTAAATGAGTATTATACGAAAAATATTATTCATTCATTTAATATATTTCGTATTATTAATTCTTTATCACATAATATATTTTTGGTGGTTGGAATGGTATTTTGGAGAATTGACAGCTTACCTAGTTATATTCTTTGAGAGCTTTATTTGTAAATTGTTTTGCATTTTGGACTTACTATTAAAACCAGTATAACTTGATTTAGAAGCTCTATTGAGATTATGAAGTTGTTTTTTAATTAACACTGTTACAGCAATTTTATTATGATTCAATGCTGGGATTCTTCTGTTAACACTAAACCATAGATATCAAGTTGGTTATAAGTGCGTCATACACATGCTAGTAGGTGGCATGCCAGTTTCTAAACACTTTTACGTACGTACCCAAAAGTTCACTAAATGAATATTAAATATTATATTATATCACTAGCGGACCCGACAGACGTTGTCCTGTCTTAACTATGAATATTGAAACTCCCCTTTTTACCCCCTTGGGGAGAGAATTTTCAAAAAATGTAAAATACGTAATTCTTTATTTTTGATCAAGAGCCAAAATATCAAGTTTCATAAACATAACTTGAAAAATAACTTGAAGAACGAAGGACTATCATACAAACATTCAACCCCTATTTAATCCCTTAGGGGGTAGAATTTTTAAAAACTGTGAAACACCTACTTTTTTGTTTTCAATTTAAAGCCTAAGTACCGAATTTTATGGGTATAGCTTGAAAAATAACGGAGTTTCATACAAACTTTAACCCCCCTTTTTACCCCCTTGGGGGGAGAATTTTCGAAATATGTAAAATACGTAATTCTTTATTTTTGATCAAGAGCCAAAATATCAAGTTTCATAAATATAACTTGAAAAATAACTTGAAGAACGAAGGACTATCATACAAACATTCAACCCCTATTTAACCCCTTAGGGGGTAGAATTTTTTAAAAGTGTGAAACACTTACTTTTTTGTTTTCAATTTAAAGCCTAAATACCGAATTTTATGGGTATAGCTTGAAAAATGACGGAGTTTCATACAAACTTTAACCCCCCTTTTTACCCCCTTGGGGGGAGAATTTAAAAAAAATGTAAAATACGTAATTCTTTATTTTTAATCAAGAGCCAAAATATCAAGTTTCATAAACGTAACTTGAAAAATAATTTGAAGAACGAAGGACTATTATACAAACATTCAACCCCTATTTAACCCCTTAGGGGGTAGAATTTTTAAAAACTGTGAAACACGTACTTTTTTGTTTTCAATTTAAAGCCTAAATACCGAATTTCATGAGTATAACTCGAAAAATGACGGAGTTTCATACAAACTTTAACCCCCCTTTTTACCCCCTTGGGGGGCGAATTTCGAAAAATCCTTTCTTAGTGCTCGCCTACGTCATAAAAGGAACCTACTGTCAAAATTTCAAGTTTCTAACTTCAGTGGTTTAGGCTGTGCGTTGATCGTCAGTCAGTCAGTCAGTCAGTCAGTCAGTCAGGACAAGCCTTTTTATATAATTATAGATTACATTTATTTATGAAGAAATAAATAGTGTTACAATACAACTCGCAATTAGGGTGACTGACCCAATTATTAGCACTTTAAGAGTTTATCCAATTTCAAATATGTTTTTTAAATTAAAATCTAACCAAATTCTTTAAATAATTGTGTTCATAAAGTTACTTGTTTAATAATATATATAATTAAAGAACTTTTTAAGGATTTTTTTCTTAAATCAACAAGAATTTGAAATAAAATTGAAAAATGACCCAGTCCCCAATTATTAGCACATACGGGATTAACTACTGGTAAGTACTGACTGGTAAGTCAACCAGTCAAAATGGCCGAAAACTTCAGGAACTCCAGAACAATATCTTTCAACTACAATACTGACGTCATTTTAAAACTTTCCAGATTAGAAAGGTTTCGATTGTGAAAAATATGAATTCCCCTAAATATTTTTTAATCTGAAAATTTAAAAACTACAATCAGAAACTTATATTTTAATCTTTTTTGCTAAAGTGCGTGCATAAACTGGTGCAGTGCTAGCAATTGGGTTGGTCACCCTATATTAGGCAAAAAACAACATAAACAAGCACAAAAATTAAAGATCTTGGCAGATAGTTGAGAGTTGCGATTTACTTGCAGCATTTTACGATCTGTTTCACGTACTTGTAATAGGCAACAAGAATCTCCCATCCCACTTCTCCTCAAGGGGAAAAAATCAAACGGCTTGCAATCTACTCGTGAGTTACTGGCAGAACCTTGATGCACATGCAAGTAGCTCGGTTTTGCTTGTAACTGGCATGCTTTTTACGAGTAACTAGCATGTGTATCACGTACTTTATGGTAGTGTTCGTGGTCTATGCGAGTTTACTGTCTGTGTTTACCCAAAGAGTATAATAACATAGGGAAAGTTTACCATAGTATACATAGTACATATATTAGTATCTATAGCAGCGTTGCCAGAAGGTTACTTTTGTAACCTTTTAGGTGATTTTTAACTCCGTCTGGTTACTTATAGGTTACACTATTCAAAAGGTAACTTTTAGGTGATTTTTCGGATCTTGTAGAATTAATTCTTAATATTTTGTATATAACCAGCGTGAAACGGAACACAAATTGAAACAACGCAAAACTTACAGTATAAACCAAAGTATAAACCTACATAGGTATTAGGTACCTATCTATTATCGTAGTGACTAATACCTAATCTGTGCCTATTATAGGTACTCCTGTGGTTTGGCAACTTCGTGTACCTAATGGGCAATGTTCACGTCCACAAATTAATATAATATTAGTTCACGTCGTTCTCTTTCACACTCGTTTCATCTCGACCAATTTCAGGTGTTTTGAATAAGTAGCTGGCAAAATGCAACTAAAAATGGAAAATACAACTACATTATCGTTTATATTTGTGAAAGTTATTACAACTTTTAATACATTTCTACTAGAAAAAAATTAGAGGTTATTTTTAACACTAAAAGGTTACTTTTTTAATTATTTTAGGTAACTTTTGACATGACCGTGCTGGCAACACTGATCTATAGTAATCTGTGGTGTTTACGAAATTCGCGAAATATTCGTGGTTTGTTTTGATGAACTTAAAACTTAAAACTCTTGAAAGTTTATATTCATAAGTAGTAGTGTTATGAGTTTTCTTAGCAACAATCGAAATGAATAACAAGTTTCTTATTAATAATTTGGGGTAAGTCCACGCTATTAGTTTAAAATCTTAGTGCTCAAATAACTTGAAAACGCGACGTAGTCATATTTTATTGTGACCTCTTTAACGTATTTACTCAATACGCCTTGTTTTCTGAGCAAACACAAAAGCCATTTGAAATTCAATGTAGGAATTCCATACACTGCTGTAAAATAGATACTAGACTAACTTGTAAACTTAACTTAATCTAGAGAAGAGTTTCACAAGAAAATGAAAGTAAAACCCCAGAAAATGGAACTGAAAAAAGTACATATTATCGAAATTTTTTGTCCTCGAAGTCTTGTGCAATAAATGCTAAGTATGTGTACCATTTAGTAAGTTGAGGTAACTCATTAGTTTGTAAAGTGGTTCTTGGCATTTATAATGCTTTAGAAATGATTTATGTACAGCAGAAGCTATTACCTACGTTACCTATGGTAATCGTACCTAGTAGTTTAGTATAAAACAGAATATTTCTATGATAATAATTAGTTACTGACCTAGTAACTAATTATTATCATATTACAAAACTTTATTGCTAATATTGATATAGATACTGCAATTGATACAGTTAGTGTATAAGGAGGTGAAATAATAATTGAAAGATTTGAAAAATTTAATTTAACGAGAGTGAACAGGTGAGATTGCAGTCAAGCTCTAGTCTATATATTAAAATAAAAGTTTCCTATACAGTAATCAAAATAATGCCTTTTGAGTACATTTTGTTTGCTTCACTTATAATCTTATTAGAATATAACCGAGTGAAAATTTAATTTTTCTAAAATTCTGAATTCAAAATTATTTATTTTATGTAGGCCAACTTGAGACTCTTACCGCTTACGACCAGTCGAGAATCTACCGCCAATTTCGTAAAATTAATAATTTAAATAATTTATTAGTATTGGTATTTAATTAAAAAATAAAATTTTTATGTATAAATCTTATCCATTAATGAAATTTCAATCCTAGTTTGGTCAGGTCTCATTTCTGCTTTTGAGAATAATCAGTGCAAATTGATTTTTTAAATGTACCTGTCTAGGATTCAAAATTATCAAGATAATTACATTTTTTGAAAATTATTGGATAATTATTACCGTTGTAAGACATATTATTTTGTATGTGCTTAGGTATATTTTTTCATAACAAATACGAAATTCAGGCATAACTGACATTGAGAAGTTAGAATGGGTTTATGATAAATGTATGAAAGAATCTGAAACAATATATTATGACCTATAATTTAATATTAATACAGTGTGGTACAGAACTGAATGACACATGTTTTCACTGATATTGTGTATGGATAGGCTGTTATTGGCTCTTTAATGTATTATGTTCAGACTTTTAAAATAATTTATTTCATTTTAAGAGTTCACAAAATGAACTTTAAAGTTTAATTTTAATTATCATAGCCTTAGCCTTGAATGTTTTGTTGTATGTCCTGAAAATGTATATAGGGTGGAAATGATAAGTGTACTCAGTGATTTTTTTTATTTTTATTTAATATAGTTATTAAAATCAGTACTGGTACTAAAATTATGTTCCCGGCTGTGGAATTCTCGAAATTCAAATTCAAATTCAAATTTATTTATTTCATGTAGGCTACCTTGTAGCACTTATGACACGTCATAAATCTACCACCGGTTCAGAATGCAGATTCTAATAATAATTGCTACGGTGTAACAATCACAATCTATTCTGATTGGCCGAAACAATCCTGATATTGGCTATATTACATTGATGCAGTAAAAATCACATCAATACAGCCAATCACTACAATTTACGCAAGCTTTTACACAATCAACCAGCTAGAAAACAAAATGATAGAATATCAATTAAAATTTACGCAATCAACTGATATTTTAAGTTCCAAATAAAACACAAATGAATTTTGGCAGGTGCTTAACTATTTTTAACCAATTTCAAAAAAAGGAGGAGGTTTTCAATTCATCTGAATCTTTTTTTTATGTATATTCCCCGATTATTCCAAGACGCCTGGACTGATTTGGAAAATTATTTTTTTGTTTGAAAGGCTATACTTCCCAGGAGGTCCCATTGTCATCAGGTCAGGATCTGATGATGGGATCCTGGAAAAATCGAGGGAACTCTTTTCAAATTTTATAGACACAATTGTTGATATACTTTGTAGTGGTGTTTGAAGTTGGTTTTGTAAAAGGTGAATGTAAACTGTGTTATCAGACAAATAAACAATTTTGAGCTAAAACACCTTTAAAAAATGTACAGGAACTGTGAACTTTATTGACAAAATAAAGATAGCCTGAGCTCACTTATCTTTCCCACCCTGTAGGTTTAATGAATGCAATCAAATTTATGATTTCTTTCTTTAACGTCCTCGCCATTTACACATATTTTATTGGTAGATACTTATTTAATTAATGCAATGTTAATTCCCTTGTTTTCCTATCATTATGGAACCCTGATAAAATGATATCCGACGTCGGCGCAAAGTTCAAAACCTCTTGCGACGTCACGAATTATAGGCTAGGTCTACATGGTGCTAGTTCTACTACAATTCGGATATGGGCTGCAACTAGAAGTAGCAATGTCAAACTTGCGCGTATCGTCTAAATTCACATTGAGTGTATTTTGCTAGTTTTATGACTGAATGAAAGAAGTGCCACAGCCAAACAGTTTTGATTCTTGATTTTCCGTAATGAAATTAGTCTTGGTTTGGACCGTCTCGTATTAGAGATAGCATGCGCCAATGCTTTCTTAGTAAATAGTCATATTCATACATAGACTGCTAAAATCATAACCCTTACTTTTGGATTTGTGGTGGTCGGGTAAGAGAGAAAGCAGACTGGCTACTATTAGCGGCAGCGATCGGCGTTTTTTATTGCTTTTAGCGATATCGTGGGCAGACTATAAACGCAGAAATCAGCGACCGAAAATCGCAGAAATCAGCGTTCAAAAATCGCGAAAACGCGATGCAGACGCAAGAAGTCATAAAAACGCCGATCGCTGCAGCTAAAAGTAGCCAGTTTGCCCTCTCCCTAAAAGGCCACGATGTGTGACCGTGTGATTGAAGGACATACCAATAAATAAACACTTTCGGATTTTTATTATATCTTAGTAGGAAATAGGATGATTGTAGTCCGACAGGATCCGTGTACACCCAGCTTTATACCAGTGGAGGTCGGACGTCACTGCCGTCGGCTCCACACCGACGCCATTCAGTTCAGTGCGTGCGCGAGAGTGCGATCGAGTGCGCGTGTAAAGCGCTCAACAAATCACAGCAACACTAGACGTCCTTTGTGACGTGTGAGATGACAGTTTGACTCGATAACCAACGAGTTAGCTAACTATAGCGCTAAGTTTAGTCCATTGTGTAAAGATCGGTTGATTCGGTTAAAAATGAAAGTGGACAAAGAGTTATGCGCTCCCGAGGAGACTAAGCCCATGATCTCCGACAGGAAGAGCAGTCTGAAGGTGACGATCACGCCGGCGCAGCACAAGACCCTCACGCACCTGCCCAAGAGACCGCCCGTGGACTTGGCGTTCACGGACCTCACCTACAAGGTCCAGGAAGGGAGAAAAAGCAGTAAGTTTTTTTTATAATTTTTTTTTTTTGAAAAGAGTTTGTGGGACTGAGCACAATGTAAAGGCATAATAATTATGCATAAGATACGAGGTAGGGTAGAGATAATTTATACCGGTATTTGGTACCTATAATTTTTTTTTGTTAATGTTTCGCACTCGATTAAACTTTGGCATGGTCTCGGAGAACTTTGATTTCCCTTCAAAACATACCTTGTACAGGTACCTACTAATACTAAATTATGTTAAACTTTTATCATTTCGATCAGATTGTTTTTTTTCCTCTTAGGTATATATGTATTTATAATTAGTGTCAAGATTCGCAAGAAACTCTGTTTAGGTACCTACCTTCACACCCGATAAAATGTTTGTAACCTTCACGGTAGATAAAATATTTATTGTTATTTATTATCAAAGTATTAAACAGGATTTTATACGGTAAACATGATGTTAAAATATTTATCTCCCTTTTCTCTCTCTCCAGCTAATTTTTTCACTTACTAAAACTGGTAACTGTAACTCCTGAGGTACCTACCTATTTTTTTTAAACCTATTCTGAGATCTGCACTTCACGCAGCCTTTTAATTTATAATTACTTTGCTATATACGTTGTGCTATTGTCTATTGCGCTTTAAATAATGTTTCATAGAAGTGAAATAAGTTTTTTTACACAATTTAATTAACCTAATGGCTTTGCTTATTATAACAAGTAGATAAAATACACAATGACTTACCTACAGCTACAGTATTCTAAGCCAAGTTGTAGAATGTGGAGGTATTTAATAATTGAAATAGTTTTATCTATCTCTACTTATTATTTGTAGGTGTGTGAAATAGTTAATTATTTATTTACTTTTATGCTTCTTTCTTGGAACAAAATATTATCTCTCGGCCAAATACCGAAACGTCTCTAATGCAGAACAACATTATTATGTCTGATTTCCATTATAGACCAGGGTAGATCATTTTTAAAACGAAAAAAAATAGTAGTAGGATGAAACCCATTAGAAAAGGAGGGGAATATTATAAAGATGAAAGGAAAAATAATTTACGGGCGATCTGAGGTCGGGAAGGGGTGGGGGTGAGTTTTAAGGGGAAAAAACGGTTTTTCTCGATTTCCGGCAAAACTAAAAGTCCTATCGAAAAAAGTCAAATGGCAAAGTTGTAGGTAATAAAAAGATCTAAAACTTTTGTATTTACACTTTTTTCACATAACCTCAAAATTTATGTGAAAAATTCAAAAACCCTGTTTTTGGTTTTTTATTTTTATCTTTTACAAAAATTATTTTTTTTTAACGAAATTTGGTAAAAACTTACCTTTTTATGTCCCAAATACGCTGTAATTTATTTGATTAAAAATATTTATTTTTTCACCTTATTTTGAATTAATATCGAAAAAACACCCTAATTTTGAATCGAAAAGTCACCCGTCAAAATCTCAGCTTTTTTCAAAAAGTTGGTATGTTTTCTGTTCGTTGAAATCTCTACTTTCCGATGGTGAAAAAAAAATATATATGTTACTACAGTAAATCTTCTCAGAAAATAATTTCAATCTTTAGGTTATGTTACGTTAAGCATACTATTTTTTAAAGAAAATATTACGATTTTAATGTTTGAGTTGATTTTCTTGAAGATAATTGTGACAAGTTTACTTAAAAAAATAAAACAAACATTTTTATCTGTATCAATCAACTCAAACATTAAAATCATAATATTTTCTTTAAAAAATAGTATGCTTAACGTAACATAACCTAAAGATTGAAATTATTTTCTGAGAAGATTTACTGTAGTAACATATATTTTTTTTTTCACCATCGGAAAGTAGAGATTTCAACGAACAGAAAACATACCAACTTTTTGAAAAAAGCTGAGATTTTGACGGGTGACTTTTCGATTCAAAATTAGGGTGTTTTTTCGATATTAATTCAAAATAAGGTGAAAAAATAAATATTTTTAATCAAATAAATTTCAGCGTATTTGGGACATAAAAAGGTAAGTTTTCACCAAATTTCGTTAAAAAAAAAAAAATTTTGTAAAAGATAAAAATAAAAAACCAAAAACTTGGTTTTTTGAATTTTTCACATAAATTTTGAGGTTATGTGAAAAAAGTGTAAATACAAAAGTTTTAGATCTTTTTATTACCTACAACTTTGCCATTTGACTTTTTTCGATAGGACTTTTAGTTTTGCCGGAAATCGAGAAAAACCGTTTTTTCCCCTTAAAAACTCACCCCCACCCCTTCCCGACCTCAGATCGCCCGTAAATTATTTTTCCTTTCATTTTTATAATATTCCCCTCCTTTTCTAATGGGTTTCATCCTACTACTATTTTTTTTCACTTTTTATTATTTTTGAAGGGATCTACCCTGGTCTATTAATATTTGACTCATACAGCAAAAATAAAATAAAAAATATATATACGCGACGAAATAAGAACCTCCTTTTTTTCGTCGGTTAAAAATATGTAGTCGCTTAGCTTCTTGACCACTTATAAGTGCGTTACGTTTCCATATTCGAATTCGGAAAGGGTGTAGGTTCAAATTCCACTCGCTATTTTTGTACTTAAATCGATTTGGCTCTAAATCATAGATATACCAGAGGGGGTGTAGAGTGAAAATGTCCCCTGGTTAAGTTTAAGGCGAAGATGGTCCAGCGCCTACCAGAGGGTTTTTTTTAAAATAAAGAATATTAGCCAAGCCGAAGTTGACTAATATCCTCCTGTCCCCTCCAAATAAGCGGAAAGCTTGAGCTAGGAGTGGGTATGACAATAGTGCAACGGATGGGATTCGAATCTGCGACATTTCAGTTTTCAGTCCGCACCTTTAACAGTTGGGCTATTGAGGCTTAAAGGTTTGGCTGCAGTACGAAAAAAGCCTCCGAGACGATTCTCAAACCGTCTAGAATAGACGTAAAGGCCTGAATGATTCCTACCAGTAAAACAACATATAAAACCTGCAAGTTCATCTTTACTTTGTTTGTTTCGTCATGCACGTATGAAAAACGCAAAAAAGTAATTTTGTTTAATTTTCGTACAAAAGAGTAATGATTTGAATCTATTGTTTGTTTTGTCGCTATACATACGAGTATATCTATAGGTGTTACTTACGTACATAACGTGTAGGTACCTACTTTGTTTCCACCGAGTTGCAAGGATCAAGGGTAACAGTGTCGTTCTGAGACTGAGTTGGAGTAATTGTTTTGTTTTTAGGGTTCCGTACACAAAGAGTGCCAACGGGACCCTATTACTGCAGCTTCCGCTGTCTGTCCGTCCGTCTGTCAGCGGGCTGTATCTCGTGAACCCTAAATACATATTACGATTCAACATTCAGACAGACTATGCAAAATATAGACTAGATCTTATATCAGCAGAAGAGGTAATTATCGGTGAGATTATTTTGCAACGATGGCTTCAGGGTCTCCACGGCGAACCGAATAGAAATAACTATCTATCTCTCAATAAAAGATTGTTTGCCTATAATCTATTTTTCCTGAGCTGTCCTTAAAGGTAAACAAATTGCAGAAAACGCTTCGACGAAATGCATAACCGACGAACGTAGCCGGGCCTTACGACGTTCTTAGGTTTGGTTTATCACTTGTATTGTGGCACGATTTCTTTGTCAGTGCGGTAAGAACATTGTATGTTCATATGTATGTATATATTATATATGTGTTTATATATGTATGCATGTTTATATATGTATAAATGTTTGTTTTTGTGTATGTGTCTCTAAGGATATGTGTATGTATTAATCTTGAAGGTCTCTTATACAGTTTTTGTGTGAGTTTTGAATTATTATTAATTTTTTTCTCAACGTTAAACATGCGTGCACCCTTATTTTTTATCCAATCATAATATCTTCTGTATCATGGTTGCCTGGTAGAGATTGCTTCTTAGCGATAAGGATCATTTCATATCAACGTCCTATACGCTAGGCGTTGTTTACGTCTTTCTGCGAAAAGCCACTGTTTATCTTTTAAGACATCTCAGGAAAAGCTGATTATATATGTATGTCATAAGTCTGTATTTAGATTTGCTAGGTAGTGCTCAAGAGTTGAATTTTAATATTTTTTTCTAATATAAGATTGCAAGGATGTTTGAAGCCTTACGAATAACTAATTAATTATATACGTATCTACCATTGTATTTAATTTTAAGTATGAATATTTAAAAAGTTTAATGACGTGGATAAAACATAAATATCCATAACGACTGACGAGTTACAGGTTTTTAACTTTCAATGTATGTATGTTTGTTTAGGTCAAATCTTGCAAGCTGAATTAGAACCACTTCCCGGGTTCCAACTGAGCTGTTTTGCATGTATATGTAAATCGTAATACAGTGCATTTTTTTTTAATAAATAGACTAGCGCTTGGCTGCGATCTCACCTCATGGTAAGTGAAGATGCAGCCTAAGATGGTGCGCGCTTGCCTGGTAGATTGCTATTATTGTGACATGGAGCTGATTTGATGATGGAACTGGAAACTATCTATCGGAACTCTGTAATAAAACGACGTAAACCTATTGAGTTTGGGCTTGTTTGATTTGTCTGGTCCTAGAGGTTATCCAGGGTCTGATGACGGAACCGGCAGGTGGCTATGGGAACTCTGTAATAAAACGACGCAAGCCCATTTAGTTTGGGCTCATCTTGACAAGTATTTTGGTCCTAGATCTGATCCAAAGTCTGTGTAGCCGGTAGGTAGGTTCCCTGGAAGTCAGCTATGAGAATTTTATTTTTTTACTTTTTCTTTACTATCAACTATTAGCTATAACTAGCAACTAACTTGCTACTAACAACTAGCTTGTTAAAAATAAAAATTTTAATTTACACCTTATATATCGATGTCTGTTGCTAAATAGTAAATCAATAGAGGGAAACAGGTTTCGCCTATTTCCTCGTTAGTTTCCTGAGCGGTAATTTCTTGTAAATGAAATACCTACTGGAAATATTATCCTCGTCTTGCTCTTGAGGAAATTAAAACTACATATACTTATTTAAATTTATTTTTTCGGTAATTATTACACTGGTATGGCCAACCTTGACGATTTATTTATCTTGGAATCTCGTACGTTTTGCTTATTACTCACCTCTTGACATTTTTACTCCTTCCTGGATCTTACTATTCAAATATTTATCCTTTAATGAACTCGTATTTTTAAATATATTAAAATAAAATTAAAAATATAAAAATACAAGTGTTAACCGTTAGTGGGTAACAACTAACAAGCTAATAGCAATTTTAAATTTTCTAATGTGAATATGTTACAATTCGTTAGGTAGCTTCTTATTTAATTTTATTATTCATACCAATTAATCCATCAATTTGCTTGGGAAAATATACACTTAAAAATCTTTACCTATAGATTATTTTAACTTTAAAATCAGTAAATAGCAGTAATGAAACGGACAATTTAACAAAAACTATCTTCCGGCTCCATCATCAGATCAGTCCCATGTCACAACTCACAGTAATATTGTATTTTCATCCGATTTATATATATGTTATGTACATGCAAAATTTCAGCTCAGTAGGTAATCGGGAAGTGGTTCTTATTCAGTTTGCGAGATTTGACCTAAACAAACATACCTACATTCATTGTAAGTTAAATAAATGCTTACAAAAAGTTGACTTACAAAAAAACCAACGTTATGTTGTCACATTAAGAGGTAAATTGTTTTATAATCATTATTATCAATTAGCTAAATTATGACCTATCTGCGTTAATAATGGAATTAAGTTGTATACCAATTTACGAGTAGGTAATATCATATTGAATAGGTAATCAGTTTTATAAGAAATGTATGTATATGTTGTAAATATTCAATAGGTAGCTACGCGTATAAAATAGTGTAAATTACTGAAAGCTCACATATTTAAAACTAGATCTTTTGTATAATATTATGTATTATATTTTCATTTGTACGTGAATTTCACAGTAATTGCGACGCTTTCATAGAACGCTACGTAGGATTTCCCTAACATATCGGAATCTACAGGTGTATAATGTATATCTTTCCTGTTGGCAAACGTTTCTATTTATTAGTGAATCATAATATTTTGTAGCTAGATCTAAAGTTATCAAGATAATGTGAAAAATTTATGCAAATGCTTGTTGCGAAATAGATAGTTTGAAGTTTATATTTAACTCGACGAACATATGGGAACTTTCTTCGCATTTTTGAAACGGTGAAAATTTCGCTTTGCCAATTATCACAAAGATGTCCAACATCACGCACTATGCCTAGCTTTATATAATTCATATTTACAATTTACAGACTAAGTGCCCAAGGAATTACAATTTCATGTTGGATATCTAAATCGCAAAGATGTGCGGGCTAGCATAAATCACTAAGTGTCTGCGATTTAGTTGTCCAACTTAAAATTATAAGTCTGCGGGTACTCTAAAACTTACCAGTATTTCTGTTACGAGGGCTTCTGGTTTCTGAAGGACACGACTTCTAGAGGACATGACATTTATAATTTGTGTATAAAATGGGTATTGCGACCTAGTGTTCTATTCGTTTTATATCTGCTGTTGGATTGACACTGCAAATGATTAGCAGTGTGACAATCGCAATCACCTTTGATTGGCTGGTATCTTCTCGCTATTGGTTACAATGTATTGATGC
The DNA here is from genome assembly GCA_933228805.2 of Hipparchia semele. Taxonomy (NCBI): domain Eukaryota; kingdom Metazoa; phylum Arthropoda; class Insecta; order Lepidoptera; family Nymphalidae; genus Hipparchia; species Hipparchia semele. The sequence goes on along the minus strand of OW121717.1, from coordinate 2,765,585 downwards.
AGCAAGAACAAGATTCAGCTAGAAACAGGTGATCAGTTCGCTCTTTGTCCTTTGTGCTATGGAGACACTTTCCAACTCGACTTATTCAGCTATCAAATTAATACAGAATACATGTTTTAAAATACTTCAATGCTCAGGATTGTATAAGTTTGACGTTGCCGAATCGGCAACATTTCGGAGCAGGTATTATTGCAAGGTTATTATTTAAAAAACAAAAGTTGCTTCTTGATTTTCTTATCTTTACTTATTCTGTGGGATTGAGTTAAAATAATTGGCAGTGTGACAATTGCAATCATCTCTGATTGGCTGGTTCTCTCGTTATTGGTTAAAAAATGTATTGATGCAGAAAGAACGCCGTAAATTCCGCCAGTTTCAACCGTACCATTGATGCCATCAATTTTAGACAATCCCGCAGCAGCACAAATTCAGGCTACGGAAATAAAAAAAAATATGATGGAGCTTTGTCGTTAAGATGATAACGCGAGGTGACCTTAAGACGTCCAACCATTCTTCCTGGAATGTTGTGAACTTGACATGAGGCTGTAGGTACGATAAAGAAGGGCAAACTCATTGCGAACGAAAAATACGTCTGTTATTAGATATGGAGACATGTAATGGACGTTTAATTAAATGATAGTCGTAGGTACAGTTTTATAATGAAGTAGTTAAACAGATAATTTGTATGTAGTGTCTTCTCCAAGAACATCAATTAAAGAGTTCATATACCGACATCACGCGTCTGTTATTAATTAATGTTGTTTCGTTGTTTCAATTTTCGTCTTAAGTAGAGGTGTCTATATTTTTAATTGTTAAAAAATAAATGAATTAGAATTTATAAAGGTTTTTGGAAAACTTGTTTTATAATTTTAAATTATCCAGTCGTTTTCCGGATTAAGAAATAATTATGAATAATTTCGTTACAGACAATTGACATGTCGGAAGTTATTAATTAAAGGCGAGTAAAGTTCAACCTATTACCCTTATTATATCCAAGTTGTTAATAACCTTTTACGATTTTTTAAAATCTGATATTTAGTTAATTTATTAGTAGGTACACGTGCATTATACATTTAAGTTGAAAGTTGAAACACTTCATGTGATCCTTTTACTTTAAAATGACAACTGGTTAATGATGATGATAAGACATGCATCTTACTAAAATTATGAGTTACACGAAAGCATTGCTGAAGCAAAAGTCCGAAAAAAAGGAGAACCAATACATATAGACTGAAGTGACATCGGGCCAGTGGGCACTGGGTAGGCCTACTGATGTGGGTCTTTGGCTCTGGCTTAGCACTCGAGCGCCGTCTGACCAGGCTCGGATTTGAGACAAAACGAGACTCCTCGAGTACGTCTCGATATAGTTCTTTCTTGATTCTGAGTGCGATTTTTAAATCACCGCTGAAATCGCTGAAGCCGAGTTGAAATCTAGAGAGGATAACGCAAGTAATGGACGTGTGTGACGTTGAATCAACGATGGACTGAAGTGATAAATAAAATAAAGAGTCGCAAGTGGAATCTGTGAGGTAGCTTCTTGGGAAAAGCCTATGTCTAACTGTGGGCATTCACGGACTTTGTCGGTATTCAGCTTGTTATTCATAGATTCAGAACAAGAATAAGTATGCAGATTAATTTAAACATGGACGAATTACTTGCTTTTGCAAAACATTATATTAGTCCGTTTTATCGCAAAACAATTAATACAATCTACCGATTTTGAGCTTAATTGTCTTGTTCATAAGAATGTTAATAATTTCTGTCGTACCAGAGTTAATAACATCTAAAAACCTTGACGAAGGAACCAAGGATAACCAGTGAAACGGTTCTTTTAAGTAGATCATTCTTCATCGTACTAACAGATTTTCATCATTCTTGTATCTGTACCTATAAAAATAAATATACGCGACAACTTGAGGTCTCCTTTTTTGTCGGTTGATGACTTTGTAAATAGAGATAGAATTCCGCCGTTAATTCTGGAGATTTTGGAGACTTATGCAGAGATCTATAGAGCGTGCTCTGACTTAGCTCGGACTTAAGATAGAGTTAAAACAAGACTCAAATATGCTCTGACATAAAGTCTCGTTTTAACTATGTCTTGAGTCTGAGCAGAGTGAGAGTGCGGTCTATAAATAGCCTTAGAAATGTGTGATTAAATGTATTTTTCGCTGATCTATGTTCCAAAAACAAGAAGAGGGAAGTATATATAGAAAAGCAGCTTATAACAAGCTAATATATATAGGGTTCAAAACAGTTTATTACAAGAATTCGATAAGAATTTGGGTCCAAAGGTCACACAGAGCATAAAATGCAGTGCCAGTAGGTACAAGTATTAAATTCCCTACAGTCTTACATATAGGATAATAATTAACTATTGGTGCACGTGCTGAACAGTGTGGTGACTAATGTATATTTAGCATCGTCATCATTATTGTGTAAAACGTAATGCTCAGAAACCCATAACATAGGATTGCATAAACCAAAATCAAGTGGGTGCAATGGGATTTTAACTAGGAGTCTTATGATAGTAGGTACGAGTACTTACGTCTCTATAAGTGGTAGTAGGGAACAGAAAAGATTGCATCAAAATCGATTTAGTAGTTTTCGAAATATGGACACTTTCCTGTTTTCAGTAATACTTTATTTCGGTGTATTGAAGTCGGTTTAATTTTTAAGCTATTGTATAGCGTCTATCGTGGGCCAGCGTGGAGACCGAATCCAGAAATTCTGTAACGAAAATAACCTGACACGGGACTCCTCTACGGTGAGCCGCTAGATGGCGTTGATAAAAAATGCTATGCAATAGCATTACCGCGGCAGTCCCCGAGTGCCACACGTCTTTTTTATTGTAAATTGTTTTGCTTATCATGATTAAGATATCAAATTGGGTATTTTTTTGAATCAAAGTTTGGTCAGATTGCCATCTCTACTATAGCCGACTTCTTGCCGGAACTAAAACATAACCAGTAGATCAAGTTCGAAATGATTTCCGCTAGATTGACTGTTTAATTTGATCAAAACTAGAGTTTCTATAAATAGGACCGACTGGCTGAACTTGCTTAGGAAGCCATTTTTGATATCTTGTTATTTCCTGATGTAGGCGTGCTAAATATGTTAGTAACGAATGATCCAGACTAATCAATCACGACCGCCAACGCTACCCTTGACATATTGTCTCCCATTATCTTCCGAGGAACCTTATCTTTAGGGTTATCAGAAAATAGTACTTTTTCTGACATGTCCGGATTTCTGTCTCTCTAACAGGAGTTTTGGTTTCCGTCAAACTAACCTAGTAATTATTCATCTATGCAATGAATACCATTTTAAAATACACTACACTACAAAAACATCAGAGAATGCTAGGCGTTTTTTTTTTTCTTGTAAATCCGGAGTTTTATAAAGTTTTTAGCAGAATTTTTTTATCCTAGAAATAATTCCAACGAATCTGATTTTAACTTCGGATAAAATTATTACTTTCTGACCTTCAAAAACCGGTACAGAGCCTGAGACAGAACATAAAAATATTTGTTTTGATTTAGGCTCGTATACCTCATGCAGGCAACACGTTATTTCGGGCAATAAATGTAGCTGGGTATTTTATTATGCCTCCAGTCTATATAATTTTTATACTTACTTTTATACTTACATTTGTATTGTTGTGGTACCTAGTGGTTAATTATGACGTCTTACCTTATTTTGGTGATTCGGTAAGTATTAGCAAATGTACTATGACTCAACTGAATCTTTTGTTTTACTTATTTTCTTAGGCATAGGATAAATTTATATGTCAAGAACTAAGATATTTATATGTATAAAAAGAAGTAGATATATCTAAGCTCACGGTAAATGAAACGCGTTAAGTGAGCTAATTGCATAAGTTTGCCTCAGTCGCTTTTGTCAGTGGACTACACATACGTCATTGCTAAACCACGTTTGAATTGCATATCAAGGGGTGCCTGATAAGTTCGCGGCCTAAGGTACTTAATGAAAAAAAGTGTTATATTTTTTATTTTTCATCAATCCCCTTGGATTGAAATACACTTCACATCGTGAATGTAAAGGCTTTTAATCCGTTGAAAAAATATTTTTTTTTTTTAAAAAGAACATTAGCCAAGCTGAAGTTTACTAATATCCTCCTATTCCCTTCAAATAAGCGGAAAGCTTGTGCTAGGAGTGAGTACGACAATAGTGCAACGGGCGGGGCTTGAACCTGCGACCTTTCAGTTTTCAGTCCGTACCTTTAACCGTTGGGCTATTGAGGCTCTTTAGATTGCTCTTGAAAATTGCTTTCCACGGCTGCTTTCATCTTACGATCTTTGGCTTCGGCTGTATGGTGGATGGTCAATTTCTGAGAAACCCGTGACTTTTAAGTTCTGCCTTGCAATGCGAGCTTCACACTGCTCGTTGTCTTACAAAAACATAACACCGAGAGCCAATCTCCCACGTCTCTTCTGAACTACTGCTTCACGTGCCTGGGCTCCTTGGTGTTCCTTTAGGGAAGTAGTCGTATCATCTCTGGTAGAAATCATTGGTCAAGAAGGATATTCTTGGCATAAAATATTTATCTGTTACTTTTGTTTCTTGAATACTCTTCTGTAAGTGTTTATATTTCTTTAGTTCTTCATCAGTTTTTTTTATTCAATTATCTTTTACAAAGTGCTTTCGAAAAATGCCCTAGGAAGCAAGTTGTGTCCTTGCCTGACGAAATCTTGTCGAAATAGATCAGAGTTTAAAGGAACTGACAGCGAGTTAAGTTTGCATTAATTAGTATGGATTCACAGTCCAAGTTCAATGCTATAGTTTTTCTTACTCACGTATTCTCAGAGACGAATAATTACAAAATTTATTGCATTAATAAATAATTAATGAATGTTAAAAATCAACATAATTGAATCACATAGCAAAAATATAAAATTATTTTTGCTTTGTGCGTATGTTGCACTTTTAAAGTTCTAACACTATCAAATAATGTTTTGCTTTAGAGTTCAAAGGCCCATGTTACGAAATGTTCCCTGTATTATGAACAGTGTTATTTGATATTCAGAACTCATTATGTTGAAAACAATTTTATTTCATGATGATTGATGAATCACCCTTTGTTGTGTACTAGATAAACTATGTTTGTATTTTTAATGTTGTTCAATTTTATGTAATCTATGTAATTTGTATTACAATATAATGGTAGTGATCATTAAACATAATTATAGATATGCATATAATTGAGCTTGATGAAAAAAACTTAAGTTACATGGATCGCTATGATCCATTGGTGAAAAACTACAAAGTACAAGGTTCTATTCACGTTCATGCGATTTATCACTGTACTAATTCAAATCCTTAAAATATTTATTTTTAAAAATAATTGATCTCAAATTATCTTTGACCTCAATATCATTATTAAGCGTGATGACCTTGCAAAATTTTCCACATTTTTTCCGCAAGTCTGTATAAAATAATATAACCTTAGAGTGCTTAGTTATTATTTATTATTTTATATTTTTTTTAGCTTAAATGAAATAAAGGAAAGTTTTCTTAATCTAACTTGCAGAGAGAGAATAAGTAAGAATTTTCAGTTTTTTTTTTCTCTTGATGTAGGTCTAGAATTATCGATTACATTTATCACTTTGTTTATCTATCGATTTACTTTGACGCTAATGTAATGTAATTCGTATTCGTATTTCGAATACGAATACGATCTATCGAATTAAATCTTATGCTAACCCTACTGGTCGAGTAAAAAACTCCGAAAAGTCACTTCCTTGTAAATAGACTTAAAATTTTCAACTTTTTTTATTAAATATTTGCCTAAACCGGCAATAGAAGTACACATTCTGTAAAAAAATTCAAGTATCTACCTATTACGGTTCATGAGATACAGATCGCTGATAGACGGACAGACCGACGGATAGCGGAGGCTTAGTAATAGGGTGTACGAAACCCTGAAAACCAACAATAAATTCTCCTAGAACGATTTGATTCGTATACCGTTATTAAAAGTTGACGTACATATTAATTGATATCAATCATTTCGTACTGATAAGAGCTACCTATTCTTATCAATGAGATTAAAAAAAAATAAGAAATAATTGTATCATATACGACACAATGTGACAATGGGGTCATTTTAGCGAACATCCTGCTGTAACAACCGCGCGATTTCAAAACAAAGCTCTTTGTTATAAAGCAGTCAACAAGACAAAGATAAAGTATTGTTTTGAATAGATAAAACTATCGCTTTAACCATATGGCATCGTTTCAAACATTGTTTTCCCTAATACATTATTATGTATCTTAGGGCTTCTTAACCATTCATCAAATTATACTCGAAGCAAATTAACTGTTGGTTAAATCTCAACTTAACTTCCTTTAACCTTATACGCGATAAGCATCAATCTTTTTGATGAATTATATTGTCGTGTTATTTATTAACTTATCTTATTTGTAACTATATTTTTTTTTATTCGATGACAAGATAGCCCTTGACTGCGATCTCGCCTGATGGTAAGTGGCGATGCAGTCTAAGATGGTAGCGGGCTAACTTGAAAGGGATATAGCAGTGTAAATTCAACCCATACCCCTAATCGGTTTCTACACGCCATCGTGCCGGAACGCTAAATTGCTTGGCGGCACGTCTTTGACGGTAGGGTGGTAACTAGCCACGGCCAAAGCCTCCCACCAGACCAGACCAGAGACAATTTAGAAATTATAAATTTCTTAATTGCCCCCGCCGGGAATCGAACCCGAGACCTCCCAGTTATAAGATCACAGCGCTCACCACTGCACCAGGGAGGTCGTCTAAACACTATGATTTTCATATTGTTGTGTTTGCATCCAAAGTTTATTTACCAAAGATTTAACTCTATCCGCCTCCATTGGTCTACAGTTTATTTAATTAATGTTAATAAAAACACGAAGAGAACTTTCTGCTATTTCTCTATCTTATCTAATCAAGTATCAAAGTCACGTGTATAACTTGAAGTGAGCATGTTACTCATCGTGTTTTATGTACTTACTTGACTGCGAGAAGCGGAATTTGACCTATGATTAAACGTATCTGGTTGCGTGCACTCCACAAAGGCACCATTTTGATGCTGTTTGGATACCTACTTTAAGTCATATTTTGTACTTCCAAAAACATATAATTAGGCAGAAATCCAAGCAGAATTTTAATTTATTTATTTCGAATTATCAACCATACTCAAATGTCTATACGAGGCACAGAAGACATTGGGGGTTTTCATTCTGTTTGTCGGCGTATTATATTTAGAGCTTTTAACCAAATACAAAGTTGGATAGGTAATTAGATAGATAATAGAAATTTAAATTTAAAATTAGTTGCAATTATTCAAGAACACCACCGCGAACGGTTCGGAAAAATTCTGTTGAAAAGCACCGACAAAAAACTGAGCATTTGCTCTTTTCAGAACAAGAAGTGTTACAATATGTGGTTTTATCAAAATATTTATTACACTATCTTGTGAGCAACTCAATGCAGAGTCGATTGCTACCATGTAAGAAATTAGGTATCTTTTATCTTTAGGTATATGTCGATCATTTTATATCTATCGTAATCTTAGTAGACTTATTATTAATGTGGCATTGATTTGCGGTTAAAAACACGCTATCTGTAGATTGCAGTACAAGCAAAGTGACAACGGTCACAGCAGATTTAATATCATATGTTTCAACGGCGAAGGAAATCTGCACACCTGAGAGTTCTGCAATGTTCTCAAAGGTGTATGAAGTCTGCCAATGGCCTACATGCCCTAAACTATTTTCTAAGAGGAGAACTGCGCTCAGTAGTGAGCCGTTGATGGGTTTGCTGATGATGATAGTAATAATGGTTCTCTCTACAGATGTGAAGACTATCCTCAAATCGGTGTCGGGGAGGCTGCGCTCCGGCGAGCTGACCGCCATCATGGGTCCGTCAGGCGCCGGCAAGTCTACACTGCTCAACATTCTTACTGGATACAAGTAAGTTAATCACTACATACTGGATTGTTAATGTAAAGTTTAAATAGGTTCGGCGAAGTCAGCCTTCCCTGACACACACCAATAAATTATTATTACATAATTTATATGCTTCACTAATTTTCTAACTCTAGAATCAATGGCGTCTTCTTATTATACCAATCATATAGGTATAGGTTTCAGAGGTTTCTGTACTGGAATCAAAACGTTGTTATTCTCATTATTCCAGTAGCAGTCAATCGCTTGGTTGGATTGGAATTTTAAATTCCAAATTTAAATTATAAAAAAATTATAAAAAAAACAAATCAAAACTCGAAACTTATTCAACTCCTTATAATTTGTATTAATTACCTATAGTTTTTGAAGACTTTGGTTTTATCCTCATTTTAATTTTTAATGTTTCGCGTTTTTATTTTTTGTCGAATAACACAGGTTTTAATTGTTCGTTCTTTTTCTATTCAAATGATGAAGTTTGACAATTATGTAATTTAAATGGTTGAGGTACCTATTATAACTATTGGTTAAATAAGAATGAAAATATTATAACTTATAACCTAATGACACCTTTTAATTACGAAAATAATATAGCGTGCCTCGAAAATACCAATTTCGTTCGAAGTATTTCAACTAGCTCAAGAGAGTAAACGCGGGACGCCTACTATAACGTATTTACTATTCATATGGCTAGTGTTATTGTATGTGAAGAATCTTCGATGTAACAGGATTTTCCGGAGTAAAGGCCTTGTTAAAGCATACAAACCTTATTTGTGTCCTTACATACTGTACCTTACATACTTTTATACATGTTTACTTCAGCTTTTATACTTTTGCTAGCTAATGCCCGCGACGTCGTCCGCGTGGATTTCGTTTTGAAAAATACCACAGACTAATCACTGACGATCTCAATGACATTTGATGAGGTGGTACTCTCCTGCTATTTGTTAAAATGCATTGATGCAGACCAAGAAAGCCATAACTTCAGTCAATCAAAGGCGATTGCTACCGTCACACTGATGCTATAATTTTTAGAGAAGACCACAGTAGGTTTAAGTAAAAGCAAGATCTCCTTAATAGATAGAATATAATATGACGTAGACCGCGGTGAATGGAACACTATGGGTAGCTACCTATTTACCGTAGAAAATGTACGTTTCTCTTCGCTTGTCGTAGTGGCACAATTCGCATCACTTTCTTTTCATACCGCTGAGCCTAAACTAAATTGTTCGTGTAAACTTATACAATATACATGCTATTCTTGTATGTATTAGATGTAACATAAAGTAAGAATTTTAGACAGGCTTTACTAAGTAAGAGAAATAGCCGCCTAACTTTAAAAAGTAAAAAGTTCATAGAAAATTATTTAGATGCCATTAATATTGAATAGACAGACAGCAAATGATAATACATACTTTGAATTCTAAATAGTGGTGTAAAACGGAAAAGCGGCCCGCTTCGAGCTCTCGAATGGCTCGTTTCCTTGAGATGGTGTTGCGCAAATTGCGAACCTATGCCAACGTTGCATACTGCGCAATGTGTGCGTAGTTACCACAATTCTGCGCTAACTTACTTTTATGCATGTGCAATACAATTCTGGAGAATTCAGTGTGATGTACAACTGTGGGGGAAACATCTATCTAGAGTACATCAGCATAAAGTTGCTTAATCTCTTGTAAACGTAGTGTTGGTTGAATGCGCTAATGTATATAATCTTGGAGTATTGAAAGGCGTTTTCAGTTGATTCCTCTAGTGGACATTTGCGTTTGTAAAAATCTAAATACATAGTCGGGTTAGTTACACCATTTATAACTCAAGAACGGCTGGACCGATTTTTATGATCTTTGATTTTTTGGATTTGTCTCCGCCCCGAATAGCAGGTTAACTATTGAAATAGCGTAAAAATAACGAAAAAAAATTATGAAGAAAATTAATTTTCTCATACCTTATGCATGGAAGGGCTTTTTTGATGATATCTCGAGAACGGATTGACTGATTTCGATATTTTTTTTTATTTTGTCCGAGAAGTTCTCTGGCATGTTGGAAAAATAAGAAAATCAAAAAATTTTAATCTGTAAGAATACAACGCCATCTCTGAGACAGGGTAGAAACAAAATTCGCACAAAAATGAACATGACGTTTTATGCTGAATCTGGGTGGAATCAACGCGGACAAAGTCACGGCCATCAGCTCTCCCTCGTAATTGAAAACATAGTAACTTAAAGGTAACTTCTGTATAACTTACTGTGTTTTCAATTACGAGGGCAGAGCCGGTCTATGCTTATAATCACTTCTTCCCTATCTCTGCCAATAGCGCGAAAAGTTTGCTACAAAGAGGATGCGGTAAAATAAAAACAAAGTGTGTAATTAAAGTTTAAAGAATTTTATTTTATTTTACTTTAAAATATTATATTAAGGTTTATTGAAAAAGGAATACATTACTTCTCAGTCAAATATCTACTCAGTCTTCTTGATCATCAGTTTCGAGATTGCAATGCAAATAGGTCATAGGTATTTTGTAGTCTAGCTCTGTCGTTGAATCATTGTTTTTAATAGAAATTGGATCAGACTGTTGTGGTGAGGAATCAGGGGGTGGATCGTCGTCATTGCGGCCGGGCGATAAGTAATACGAATTGGATTCATTTATTCGAACTGAATTTTTGTGTAGATTGCCCAGTTCGGCTTCAAATAGGATGTCGTTGATCGCTTTTTTCGCATATAGCCTTTGGAGAGGATGAAGACTCGAGAGGGTCTCGGACCATTCTAAAGCTAATGGGTTCGAAACCCTTTGACATAGATGCTGATGTTGGTACATTTTGGGGTAGTGGCTACGGATTTGCTCTCGGAATATTTTCTTTTTTATCTTCAGCGGCGGCTGCGGTACTTGCGCCTTGGGTTCCGAGCACAGTGACCGCAATATGTTTGCATTCTTCTCTTGCGGTCGTTCCGTCTTAATTTTTTGCGGCCTCTCCGTTTCCTCTACATTTGGCGAAGTTTCACCCTGTACCTAATTGAAATATAGATATTAAACTAAGTACGTAAGCACTAACTAGTGATTGGTCTGGTGGGATGCTTTAGGTGTGGCTAGTTACCACACTACCTCCAAAGACTTGTCGCCAAGCGATTTAGCGTTCCGGTACGATGGCCGTCTTAGACTGTATCATCACGTACCATCAGGCAGTCAAGGGCTATTTTGCCAGGAATTAAAAAAGTACTCAATCATCGGATGTGTTGAAGTATTTTTACATGATGCACGTAAAAACGAATAAAATGAATGAAACAAATATTTAAACACCACTAATATTATAAATACGAAAGTGAGTTTGATTGTTGGTTTTCCAACAATCATACAGGAATTTATTTTCATGAATATATTATATAATTGAGGACCTGGAGAGAGACATAGGCTATATTTTATCCTGGGAAAACAAAGGGTTTTCGTGGGGTTTTAAAGAAATCCTACTTTACGCGGAATAAGATGCGGACAAAATTTAGTATTATAATTATTCAAAGTCCCTGAAAAGTAACATAACGAATTTGATAAAAAAAGTTACCTTGCTCTCCAATCCAGTGTCTTCTAATTTTCTTAAAAAGCTTAAATATGGGAAGTACCAAACTTTGGGATAATAGCCCGCAGGGTTGTCGGCGGCGGCGAACTTCTTAAGTTCTCTGCGGTAGTTGGACCGTAGAGAATTTATTTTCTTTTTAATGTCATCTATGGTGCCATAGGGTTTAATTTTCTGGTATATTGGTAATAATTTTGCCAAGGCCTGGTATCTGAAAAATGTCATTTCGGTCATTAGTTTTCTTAGTGCCAATTTCACAATCGTCGAGTACCGTAATCAACGATTAAAGTTGTTTTAAAAGGTTTTCAATACAAAAACCGTCAGAAAAGATAATTTATTTCTTTGTTTAAACTTCATTGGCGATGTTGAAATCGGCAGTAGTCAGGCAGCGCAGGATAAAAATGCAGAAGGACATTGCGGTGCAGTACGAAAAGAGTGCTTACATAAATATAATAAAAGTAGTATCGTTTAATATTTATCACAAGATTTTATCGCTTAATAACTGTAACAGAAGGTGGGTCAGGATGGTCAAATAAATAATTGAACAACTTCGTATTTCACTTTAACTGGATGTAATTTCACAAAGCGTGTACTCTCGTCGAGGTTTACAAAAGGTCTGCTCGTGCCGGCCTAGGAATACAGAATCTCTGGCCCAAGTAACAATAATCAATTAATCATATTATAATTACTACGAACAAAAGTTAGCTAAGGCGACGCCGAAATAGTCACAAAGGAAATTATTATTTATCAAGCTCCATACTGTTAATAAGATCCCCTAACGTTTAAAATAAACAATCTGTAGCTATCCGAGTCGCATGAACAAAGGCCCGTTGATAGGCACCTAATAACTATTCACAATATCAAAAGTAAAACGCACAGTCAGGGCATTCATGAGGCTCAACAATAAGTAACATAAACAAATTCTATAACATAACGTTCAATGCCAAAAAAGAATAGAATGATCCAATCATGAAGTCAAGATAAGGAAACAATAACTTTCTAAAATATGAAGCGAAGCTTATCATTATTGTAGCACAATAACTACAATCAAAATAACTTTTGATGAGTTCGGAATTTCTTTATTGCTCTAAAATAATAATTTATACTGAAAATATGCCATAAGGGTGTAAATAAAAAATCTATTTTCCTGGTAATATGCGGCGAGCCTAAAAACTTCTGACACATAGCGAGACTCGCGCGTTCAGAGTTCATAGAAATGGCGGGTGGTACGCTAAGCCCTGAGTGGCGAATGGAATACGTGGGAGGAGGGACACCCCTCCCCCTCCCAAGCTACGTATGACACCCCCCCACCCATATCACTGAAGCTTGCGCGCGGCGGACTGACGGAGTGACGCCAGATACAATACAAAGCGCATACCTTTCAAATCTATTGCTGTAGCGTATGTCCGATGTATCCCACAACTGTGGAAGCGATTCATACTTCAATATGAACTCTTTATCAGGCTCCAAAGGGATTTGGACCTCCTCCTGCTCCGCACCGGGCGACGATACGCTCTCGTAACACTCGTCCGACTCCATTGCCGGTCGGGCGCTGACTGAAGGAATGTAGGATGATTGAACGCGCTGCGCCATTAGCGTGTGACATTGATTGAGTGATGGCATCGCTGGCCGTCTTTGTGCGCCATCTTTATACAATACGATAATGCAACCGAATCGTGTCAATCTTGAGTTGTAAATGATTGATGATAAAATATAAGTACCTACCTACTTATAAGTGGACTGTGAACACTGTGTTGCCTATCGTAGTTACCTACACATATTGCATTGAGGAATTATGGATAAATGAAGTAGATAACCATTTTCCGATTACGGGTGCACTATGAATTTAGCAGTACTTTTAGCAGTAAGTTTAGCAGTAATTTTTACAATTACAATAAATCCCTTCTTTGCTTGACTGAAGAGTCTGTCAAAAATGTTTCATCGTCAACAAAACTTTTTCATTTCATTAAAAAAGGAAACTAAAAAAACCGTATTATTTCCTCGTGCCCCTTCTCTCCTGGTAGTTACCTAGACAAAGCATAGTCACCAGAGATATTAAGAACAATCATCATCATGATTATCAAAATCATCATAATTTTCATCATCATCATCATTACCATCATCATCAGCAACTCATCAATGGCTCACTACTTAGCGCAGATTTCCTCTCAGAGAAGAGGAGTTTGGACATCATCAGCTCATTTCCTGCTTGAGAAAAAGGGTCAAACTTTCACTGGTGCAATTCATTTCTTTGGTGTACTGTTACTTCGAATTATTTTCAAGGCATGGTATCTGCAGCATCAAGAAGTCGACGGGATATCCAACCCCCTCAGCAGATTTGCTCTTATTCATTGAGGAGTTCCGTCCTCCATCTCCGAAGATGTTCATCAGATCTTCACCAAATTCAAATGGGACCAAACTTACGAAACGTCCTTTCAACAAAAAACAAAATTATAGAAATTGGTCCAGATTTGACGGAGTTATGGAGTAACATCGACAAACAAAAAAATTTAATTGATCACCTCCTTTTTGAAGTCGGTTAAATATGATTGGCCGATCCCTCTAACTATTGGCTAAAATGCGTTGTTGCAGTAACAACGCCATAAATTCAGCCAATTTTTTTTAAATCCGAAATAGGCTTGCGCTTGACGATAAATAATCAATACTGAATAGCACTGATGAGGTCTAGGTTGGAGCACGCTTGCCTAGAAGATGCATATTCACTCTTGCCTTGAAAGTACTCAAATTATAAGTGGCAGGAAATACGGATGCTGGAAGAGTGATATTGTGACAATGAATATTGCAGCTTCTTGCAATCGTCCAGCGGTAGGTATTTACGCGCGCATCGATGAAGATTTTATGAATAGGACGTAAGCGCCAAGGTGCCATCAGCGCGTCTATTAAATTGCGCACTACACACAGTACCAATTGACCGCTTGACCCACTTGTTGCCAACTTTGTGATAACAAGGATCCGGTTTCAATTACCTATAGCCACTATCCAGACACACTGACAGTGTCTGCATACAGAATCCAAAACTATTAATTAGTTTTGGACTCTTTATTCATCTCGACCCATCGTCGGCCCTCTATGCACAGGGGGCCTATCATAACACCAACGCTTAAAGCTGGATCACTTCAGTATTCTTTTGACAATCATTCAATTTAAGCCCCAATAGCCCAACGGCTAAAGGTGTGGACTGAAAACTGTAAGGTCGCAGGTTCGAATCCCACCCGTTGCAATATTGTCGTACCCGCTCCTAACACGAGCTTTCCGCTTATTTGGAGGGGATAGGAGAATATTAGTCAACTTCAGGTCGGCTAATATTTAAAAAAAAAATGTGAACCTTAAAGTAAACATGAGGACGTCATTGTGTGACATCTCAAGATGTAGATAGTAGAAATAATAGCGTTGGTGGTAGACCTCTAGTGTGTCGATTCTATAAAGACCTCATCAATCATTGCTACAATCTTAATCGTGGTGATTGGCTGAATTTATCACGTTCTTTTTCTGCAACAATGCATTTTAGCCAATAGCGATTGAGTATCGGCCAATTAGAGGCGATTGCAATCGCTACACTGTAGCTTCTCAGATTCTTTATTTTTTTATTAAGACGGTACTCTAGTCCCAAGGAATTTGAAAAATAGGTATTTGAAGAAAATATCGCCGTCGCGCTGCGCCCGACCAACAGGAGTTATCCATGTGTACGAGTAGTGTATTTGTGTGCGCGAGCCCTCGCCCCTCCCATGCCCGTAACATTCCCCCGCCGGCCGCCTGCGGGTGAATAAATATATTTTGAAACTTTGAATCGGATGATGCTTTACTATTGATACTGAGCCCAAAACAATTTTTTTTTTTTAATTTTTCGTCTGTCTGTATCTTGGCCGCGCATCACACTGAAACTACTGGACGGATTTAAATGAAACGTAACATGATTTAAGTTCATAATACGAGGTAAAATATAGGATACTTTTTATCCCGAAATTCAGCACGGTTCCCTTGGGAGAGGGGATGAAAGTGAAAATGTGTATTTCATTGTAATTCATTAACGTGTAGGTACTCCGATTTCATTCATTCATTTTTTATTAGAAAGAACATACTACAATGATTGTTCTGTAATTATTTCAAGGTCGTCAGTTTAGTAGTTCAGAAATTATAGACTTCACAATGCTCAGTAATAGGTCCAAATAACTTGAACCCCGTTACGTACAGGAAACTTTGAATGTACGGCTCATTTTAAGCTGGCATAACACACTATCGTAAACCATAATGGATAGCCCTATTTTGAACCGACCTTCAAAAAGGAGGAGGTTATCAATTCGGTCGGTATCTTTTTTTTTTTCTATCTAGGTATGTCCACCGATTACTCCGGAGTTTCTGGAGCGATTCACGCGATTTTTTTTTAATGGGCCCTTAAAAATTTTTACCTTCAACTCCTCAAACCTGATGCTGCAGGGGTACTTTCTCCCTAAAAGCTTTAGGAACTGTCGTTTACGAATTGGTATGCTTGCTACTAGATCATAGAGTTCCAGGTCATCCTCCTCAATCCTGTCGGGTGATATCATTTTTTTCTAAACTGAATAGTTTGCGCGAGAGACACTTCCAATGTGGTAAAATGTGTCCCCCCCCCCCTGTAACTTCTAAAATAAGAGAATGATAAAATATATGATGTACATTACCATGCAAACTTCCACCGAAAATTAGTTTGAACGAGATCTAGTAAGTAGTTTTTTTTAATACGTCATAAATCGTAAACCGCAATTGCTGCTACGGAACCCTTCATGGGCGAGTCCGACTCGCACTTGGCCGCTTTTTACTAACTGCATACGTAAAAAGTAAATACGGTACTTATACCAAGACAACAATTTTTAAAATTGTTGTCTGTCTGTCTGCTTGTTGCCACTAATCTCGGGACTGGCTGAACCGATTTTGACGGGACTTTCACTGGTAGATAGCTGATATGATCGAGCATCGTATAGGCTACTTTTTAACCGACTTTCGAAAAAGGAGGAGGAGTTGTGTTTTTCTACCTCTGTATATCGATATCTCCGTGATTTCTTAACCGATTTGCGTGAATCTTTTTTTAATCGACACAAAAACTTTGCGAGATGGTCCCATAAGAACTTCGGGTTCCAACTCTTCAATCCTGATGCTGCAGGGGTACTGCTTCCCTAAACTGTGGGGATTTAGGAATTGTTGATTATTATGAATAGTTATTGTAGGGACCAAGTAAAGAAATCGTTAAATTCCAGGATCCAACTCCTTAATCCTGATGCTGAAGGGGTTCTGCCAACCTAAACTGTGGTGATTTAGGAACGCGGATGAAGTCACGGGTGTCCGCTAGTTATAAATAAAATAATCATTGTATAGTGTAAATATCGACATCAGAGTACATCACTAGAGTATCGATAAAAATATCGACAATTGTCACTTCCCTATTAGTGTACATGTAAGCCTTACCCTCCCTCACCTCCACCCTACCCCCGTAAAGTACGAAAGGGACAACTGCAGCTCGGGCTGATATTTACCTACAAAAACCTTGACCAAAAGACGTTTCGTATTCTGCTGTTTCCTTCTTCAAAACTGGACAAATCTCAAATATTCTTATATCAAAATTTAGAGGAAGAGTATATCTATGCTTCTATGTTTTTCTTTTTTGTTAAAAACTTATCAAATTTGTCTGATAGTCGTTTGAACATGGCGGTAAAATCGAGGGTTTTTTTCGGGTTTTTGGATTGTCATATTTTTTTTAATGATAATGTTTTGGAAAAAAGAAAAACATAGGGGCACGTATTTATTAGACCTAGATTTTTTGGAAAAAAATCATTGCTCTAGAGGCATTATCCACGAAGAAAACAGCAGAATACGTTTGTATGGAGAAAGGCCCACTAGAGTACCCTCTTAATTACTAGTTGGTGCCCGCTGCTTCGCTCGCCTGGATTTAGTTTTTAAAAATCCCGCGGGGATGCTTTGATTTTCTAGGATAAAAAGTAGCCTCCTCGTAGGTCCTCAACTAGACCCATGCAAAAAATCACATCGATCTCTTGCTTTGTTGCGGCTTGATTGAAGGATAAACCAACACACCTTCGCATTTATAATATTAGTAGATATCCAGTTTGGGTGTAGCAACAACCGTATTATCCCTGGAAAACAAAAGGTTTACGAGGATTTTTTAACTCCCCGCGTATGAAGTTGCGAACAAAAATTAGTTAGGTATTGTGATAAACTAACTGTAAAGCAAGAAATGTATGCAGTGAGAGGTTGCAACTTGTAATGAATGAAGATGGTTACGAGTAGATGATTCCGGTAAAATGCGGTCGAGGTTACGGAAGATTTAGGCTCATGCAATAAAATTACTGTATTTATGTTCTATGACCATAAAGCACAAACATAATGTTATAAGTTGGGCCCTGTTTTTTGTTTAAAAAGAATATTAGCCAAGCTGAACTTGACTTATATTCTCCTCTCTCCCCTCCAAATAAACGAAAAGCTTGTGCTAGGAGTGGGTACGACAATAGTGCAACGGGTGGGGCTTGAACTTGCGACCTTTCAGTTTTCAGTCCGCACCTTCAACCGTTGGCCTATTGAGGCCTCAATTTTATTGGAACTGCCAAACTTTTATATATTTGCTTTATTTTCTTCAACTTAGGAAACACTAAAGATTTCATCAAAATCGGTTACGTAGTTTCTAAGATTATAATATGGACATTTATTACTTTTCTTTAGTTTAGTTAGCAATTACGAATATGCAATTATGACATTCAACAAAGCTTAAAATATCTTGAGGAAAATCCAACGCGCGGAGGCAAAAATTTATTTTTGGACAGCATTTGAATTGCTTGCATCACCCTAAAAAGAAGAATTAATCTTTCACCCATACACATAAAGTTTATATATATAAGTATTAAGTCATTAATTTATTTAAATCCTTACTAACTTATGATCAATGTGAAAAAATATTTATTTGGTAGTTCGTTCTAACATAGAAACGAAAGTGGAGTTCCCGCGGAATTTTTAAAAACCTAAATGCACGCTGACGAACTCTGGGGCAAAAGTTAGTCTAATAATAATAATAATTGGATACCTAATTTGAAATTGAAAACTTAGTATCATTAGTTTCAGTGGATGAACATTAACAATACACTGAGTTAAATTCGTAATAATGTTATTTAAATGGGATACGAATTATTAAAATCTGTCCTCTCTATTGTCGTGGATTCAGTGTTTTTGTAAAGCACTTATCTGTCTGTCAGGGTACAACTTCTGAATAAATGGATATTTTCTCTATAGTCTATACTAATAAAAATATTTGTCCTGACTGACTGACTGATCCATCAGCACTCACAGCCTAAACCACTGGAGTTAGAAACTTGAAATTTTGGTAGAAGGTTCCTTTTTTGACATAGGCACCCAGAAAAAGGACTTTTTGTCTTCAAGTCCGTCATTTTTTCAAGTTATATCTGTCGTTGTGGCGTGATTGAGTAGCAAACATCCATCCATCCATCCATACATCCAAACTTTCGCATTAATAATATTGGTACGATGTTATTTTTCAAGCAATCTTCATGAAGCTTGATATTTTGGTTTTCGATAAAAATAAAAAAGTACGTATTTCACAGTTTTTGAAAAATCCACCCCAAAACCTCTGATTCCACCCATGCACGTCTACGTCAGAGCCAAAACGGTTCCACAGTAGTGCCTAAACTGCTGAGCCGATTTTGATGAATGAGGTATCAATCGATTCGTTAATACGATCCGGGTAACATAGGCTACATTTTATACGAATAAACGGCATATAAACCTAAGACGGACGTAGTCGGTTTACAGTTTTTAAACGTTTTTCTTGTTGTCTAAAGTCTCACCATCAATGTAGGTACGACATATTAATTTTTTTTAATGTGGTCGTCGCAGCATCCAATAAAACGTTATGACTTGTTTGAGTCTATGTTAATGACGGCAATTTAATCTCGCCCGACGAGTTTCCTTGTTCGTCACTAGTTTTAATGACAAGAAAAAATACTTTGAGGCCTCACTCGCGACTGAATATGTGTATCGGATTAGGTAACATCTATCAGATGATTGCGTGTTTTGTTTATATAATTACTTTTATGGCAAAACCTAAACGAAAGGTTATGATTATATTCAAATTCAAATTCATTTATTTCATGTAGGCCAACTTGTGGCTCTTATGACAAGCCGAGAATCTACCACCGGTTCGGAATGCAGACTGCTGAGAAGAGCCGGCAAGAAACTCAGCAGTTGCTCTTTTCAAAAAAAATTTTTTTTTTACAAAGCTATGCTATGTATACAGTGCTTCAACAATAAAGCTTCAAAAATGCAATGTTATGATTATATATGAGGTTATGATATATTCCTATGAATTTAAGAGAAATACGAGTATTTTAAAGGATCCATACCATGCATTTCCTTCGAACTGTTTTATTGGCCGTTGTGAGGTCGTTGAGTCCACTTGGGTCAATTTGCACTTATCTGTCCGTTTGCCAAAGCGCTATAACTCTTGAATATAATTATTTCTAATTCATAAATAATTGGTACTGAAATCTATGGTTCGACTTCAAAAATAGTATAAAAAGTCATAAAAAATGATTGTTGATTGTTGCGAAAGGGTCGTTTAAAGCAATAGTTTCTAAATAATTATCGTCATTATTGGTAGATAGGTATTAATTATACGCGATAACTATGTTGGGCAACGGAAAGATAAAAGAAGGTAGATATGGTCTCGGAGTACCTCCCTCACGTCTTACAAATTTTTTTGTTGACCAAAAACAAGTGAATTTTCAGAAATGCACCTATCAAAAATATTCTCCTGCATTCGCTGAGGTTCTTGGAAAGGTTCGAAAATTAGGAACTACTTACTAACATTTCACTGCAAGTTCGCTGCTACCTCGCGTCGCGCTTCCCCGCACCGCACCTCAAGTCAGATCCGCTAAGTAGAGAGAGAGAGAGACATACCACTCGTGATTGTCACTACCGTGTTTTTCTCACACTTTTGTTATAATTACGTTATAAACTTGACTCTCTTTGAAGAGGAGAAAAATTTAAATTTATAAATCTCGCCCTCCGACATTCAAGACATCATTGCAAAGAAAAGCATTGTCAGTAAAGAAAACTTCCGTCACAGTCGTGGTTGCTGTAAAAAACACAATTATTATTATCGGGAGCTACGATGCAACAGACAGACAGACGGGGTTAATAAAATAGCAGTCATACGCATGCAGTAATACAGCTACTTTCTTGCAAGTAATCGATCAAGCCTTGACCTCGACTCTTGACTCGGGATCTCGATCTTGACTTTAATAATGCCAATGATCCAACACCTTTTGTTTATTTTTAAACACAATTTATTTACTTGAAGGATATAGCTCCATGTTTATTTATCATAGTTACAGAATGCGCGCAAATTGCACGTGTGTACAGGTTTCTTAAAGGTTCGACAGTAGATAGGTATATATAAGTTAGTGTTCAATATTTTCCAGTTTTAATAATAATTATTAAATTAATTAATCACACTAATATTATAAAGGCGAAAGTTTGTATATGTATGTATGTGTGTGTGTGTGTGTATGTTTGTTACTCTTTTACGCCACAACGCATTAAACGATTTGGCTAAAATTTGGAATGGAGATAGCTCATTCCCAGGATTAAAACATAGGCTACTTTTTATCCCGAAAAATTAAAGAGTTCCCGCGGGAATCAAAAAACCTTTATCCACGCGGACGAAGTCGCGGGCACCATCTAGTAATTATTATTAATTAAATTAATTAATAATTATTAATTTAATAATTATTCCAATTAAAAGTTAGTGTTCAATATTTTCCTTTACAAAGACTTTACTTAAGGATTTCCTCAATTTTACAAGGATTTAGATTCCTCAAAATTCCACTGGAATTGTTTGTACCCCTTTTCTGAGAGGAGACCTGCGCTCAGTAGTGAGCCGATGGGTTTCTGATAATGATGATGTAACGATCGTGATTATCACCAGGACATCAGGAATGGAGGGTAGCATCACAGTGAACGGCATGGAGCGCAACCTGTCCAGCTTCCGGAAGCTGTCGTGCTACATCATGCAGGACAACCAGCTGCACGGCAACCTGACGGTCGAGGAGGCCATGGCGGTTGCCACTGCTCTGAAGCTGCCCAGCGCCACGACCAGAGCGGACAAGGAGGAAGTGGTAAGATGAGATTTTTTTTTATTCGATGACAAGATAGACCTTGGCTGCGATATCTCCTGATGGTAAGGGACGATGCAGTGTAACATGGTAGCGGGCTAACTTGGAAGGGGTATAGCAGTGTAAATTCAACCCATACCCCTAATCGGTTTCTACCCGCCATCGTGGCGGAACGCTGAATCGCTTGGCGGCACGTCTTTGACGGTAGGGTGGTAACTAGTCACGGCCAAAGTCAGAGCAGACCAGAGAAAATTCGGAATTGATAAATTCCCAAATTGGCCCCACCGGGAATCGAACCCGACACCGCCCAGTTATAAGACCATAGCGCTCACCACTGCGCCAGGGAGGTCTGTAATCGGTTTCTACACGCTATCGTGGCGGAACGCTAAATCACTTGGCGGCACGTTTTTGACGGTAGGGTGGTAATTAGCCACGGCCAATGCCTCCCACCAGACCAGACCAGAGACTATTCAGAATTTATAAAGTCCCAAATTGTCCCCACCGGGAATCGAACCCGACACCTCGCAGTTAAAAGACCATAGCGCTCACCACTGCGCCAGGGTCCATGCAAAAAATTATGTCGATCTGTAGCTCTGTTGCACCGTGGTTGGAAGAAAAACAAACACGCTTTCGCATTATATTGGAATAGAATATTTTTTTATTCAAATAAACTTTTACAAAGTGCTTTCGGATTATCAAGTGAATCTACCATTGGTTCGGAATGTCGTTCCATTAACGCGGTCCATTTAGGATCCATATACGATATATTTTGCTTCCGATACTATTTGTTATAAATGTAGGTAGTAATCGCTAGACACAACACATTTAACATAATGACTGACGTTGACTTTAACAGAGATAAAATAATGTTCTATTTGTATTCATAATATGCATATCTCAAATGCATTAATTATATTACTATATACGCAAACTCTTCAAAATACATTCTACGTTCTGATATTTGAGTGAAACAAAGACCAGAACATCCTCAGGAGATGATTATTCAACAATAATATTATGAATTTTAAAGTCAACCCCAAAAGTTGAAAAGTTTAAATTCAAAATTTAATTATTAAATAAATATTTCATATGGGTCAACTGGTGATTCTTTTGTTAAATTTACACTACGACCAATTCGGAAAGCACATTTTGATGAGAACTGGAAAAGAACTCAACAAGGATAAAAGTTTAAAAACTGTAACCCGATTACGGAGAATTGGATATAACATGCGGATAACAAGTAAATAAATAAATATTGATTTTGTTCGTATAAAATGTAGCCTATGTCACTCGGACGATAATAACGAATTGGATTGACACCTCAATCGTAGAAATCTGTTCTACTGAACAGATTTCTAACTACTACTGTTTAGGGACCACGGTGGAAGATTCGTACATAGTCACATATTCGTAAGTTGTCATTCATACAGAAAGATTGCTAAAATAGAACTCTTCCTTTTGTAAGTAGTCGGGTAAAAAGAAAATATTACATGTATATGTTACGCCACAACGTAATGGATGTGTCTTATATTATCACTTAAATATTTGTCACCAGATTCAAGAAATTCTCGAAACCCTGGGTCTGTCGGAACACCACAAAACGATGACGTCAAATCTGTCCGGAGGCCAGAAGAAACGTCTGTCCATAGCCCTGGAGTTAGTCAACAACCCTCCCATTATGTTCTTCGACGAGCCCACATCTGGGTTGGACAGCTCCTCCTGCTTCCAGTGCATATCGCTGCTGAAGACCCTGGCGAGAGGCGGCAGGACCATCATCTGTACCATTCACCAGCCGTCCGCCAGATTGTTCGAGATGTTTGACCACTTGTACACGTTGGCAGATGGACAGTGCGTTTACCAAGGCAGTACTGGACGACTAGGTGAGTTCATCAGCTTTTGCTACAATCATCTAAATATATAAAAGGCAAAGGTGACTGACTGACTGACTGACTGACTGACTGACTGACTGACTGACTGACTGACTGGCTGACTGGCTGACTGATCTATCAATGCACAGCCCTAACCACTGGACTGATCGAGCTGAAATTTGGCATACAGGTAGCTGTTAGGACGTAGACATCCGCTAAGAAAGGATTTTGGAAAATTTCAACCCCAAGAAAGTTAAATAGGGGGTTGAAAAATCGAACCTAACGTGAGCGAAGCTGCGGGTTAAAGCTAGTTTAATTAATATAATTTATTTAAAAAAACAGGCCAATTGGGAATCAGATTTACACGCCTAGGGTTCTCATCATCATCCAAAATTAAGCCACTTAAGCATTTTTTAAGTAGTGCCAACGCTGTCTATCCTCGGACTCGCATCATGTCGATGCCTGTCACTTTCCGAATGTCATTGCTCCATGTAGCCGAGCACCCTACACTCGTATTTGTCGAGACGCGGTCTCCACTCCAGAGCCTTACGACTTCTACGGCCATCCGTGACCAGCACACTTCAACGTGCTAGACGGCACCTTTGACTTTTCGTCGTTTAAAAGCAATTAAATATCACATGTTTTAATGGTGAAGGAAAACAAAATAAGGAAAGTGGAAACCTCCACCGTCTGAGAGTTTTCCATAATGTTTTCATAGGTGTGCGAAGTCTGCCAATTCACTTTGGGGCAGCGTGATTGTGGGATATAACCCTTCTCTGAAAGGAGACGCTCTCAGTAGTGAGTCACTGAGAGGTTGCTGATAGAGTATACTTGTTTGCAGTGGAGTGGCTCGGCAGCCTGAGCCTGCAGTGCCCGTCATACCACAACCCCGCGTCCTTCATCATCGAGGTGTCGTGCGGGGAGTACGGCGACAACACCGGCAAGCTGGTGCGCGCCATCGACAATGGCAAGAATGATATCAGGTAACTTCACTATTCATTATGGTCATCATTATCATCACCATCATCACCATCATCATCATCATGTGGACCAATGAAAGGTCGATTGGTTCGATCCCTACACGTGTTAGGAGTGGGAACGACAATAGTGGTAACTATTGTCGTTCCCACCCCTAACACAGCTTTCCGCCTATTTGGAGGGGAAAGGAGAATATTAGTAAAGTTCAGCTTAACTAGTTATCATCATTACAGGGATTATTCGAAACACACGTCACCAGGTATCATTTCTTTCCACAGAAATGTGTTTCCAATTAAAATATTAATTCCGTCGCGTCGCATCGGTGATTTGTTTAAATTATGTTTACAATCAAAGTTGGGTTTTCCGCCGTGTTTAAAAGTGTAATTGAAAGTTATGCGCATTAATTAACACCAAAGACCTGCATGACATCATTGCACGTGCAGCATGATTTTTAGGGTTCTGGACCAGAATGGTAAAGAATGAACCCTTATAGCGTAGGTCTGTGAAAGCCTGTGGAGTGTGTAGGTGTGTGAAGGTCTGTGGAAGTCCATGCAAGAGACCCTTGTTCAGCAGTGGACGTCTATCGGTTGATAAAAAAGAAAAACCCTTATGACTTCGCCCCGTCCATCACAACTGCTAATTTCAGTACTTTTAGTAGGCTGGTATTTCTTCTTATCAAAGGGTAAACGCCTACTCCTGGACAAAGATCTCTTGCATAGACTTCCCCATATCTTGCGCCGCCTGTATCCAGCGGCTCCTTATGTCTCACTCTAATGTTGCCGATCCACATAGCTAGGCCGCTACTCCAGCTCCTTGAGAGTTGGAACACGGAACCATCAATTCATCGTACTATATGTCCTGTTCATTGCAGCTTCGCGACTTGATGTGCTGTGTCGGTAACTCTGGTTCTCCTACTGATCTTGTCATTTCTAGCATAGTACTTTCTATCGCTTTAACCCTGACCCTGAGCCAACACTATCTTCTCTTTTTCCTTGCTAGCCCCTCACTTCCTCCATCGTTGGACAAAAGCCTCCTCATGTACTCACCACTCCTTTAGATGTGTCTACACTTTAGTTTTGTTTTAATTCCTGCCCAACCTACCGGCACGTTGAATGGACTACTGGTGGACTCTTACAAAACTTTCTTCTTCGTAGAACTGGCATGCCATTGCCGAAATTACCTGAATACAATAACAAGAACGACATGGAGTTATCTATGAAGTCCAACGAATGGAACAAGAACGACGCTTCGCAAGTGCAAGACAAGTTGGTGAACGTGGCCAACGGTGCCAACGGCGCGAATGGCGCCAACAACCTACAGAATGGACTGCTGCAATTCGCGGCCAGCGAAATTGCTAAAGGCAAAGGTGAGATTCATTTCGTTTTACACTAGCTGATGCCTGTGACTTCGTCTGCGTGGATTTACCAAAATGACAAACTGCTTTAATTAATCGTCTTCAAAAAAAAAGGAGGAGGTTCTCAATTCGAACAAAACTGGCAGACTGGCTTTCTTGGCCTACTGTCTCAGAACATTTTTAATTACACTTTGTAGTGGCTTTTAAATTCGGTCTTTAAAAAGAATTTTTATTTATAACTAACTGATTTAGTCCACGTGTTAGTTTTTAAAATCTCGGAACTCTTTGATTTTCCGGGATAAAAAGTAGCCTATGTCACTGTCCAGGTCCTCAACTATACCCATGCAAAAAATCACGTCTATCCGTAGCTCTGTCGCAGCGTTATTGAAGGACAAACCAACAAACAAACACACTTGCATTTATAATATTACTAGTAATAAATTTATAGAATTGAATTTTCAGTTAAATAACGAATAGACGCCAAGAGACAAAATATTTTCATGACCTTCAACTTTTATTTAAATGTCCTTTATATAGTTATCATACGAAAACTGGATTTAATTGTAGCCCTTAAACTACAGTCGTTTAAGTGTTATTTGCATATGAACACCACAAGCGATAAGCACGGCCAAAGGTAACAGATAAGCTTCCTGTTTGCGCGCTCGGGGTTAGATGTGGTTAATGTACCAACGAATGCCAATTAAATTAGCGATAATCGTTATCTAATTTGGTTGTTAATTTATTTGTGTGCTAATCTTCGAATGACATTTGTGGATAACATGAAATGCAGCTGTGCGATTTTGTAAAAATTGATTGCTACTACAGTGTGATGTTTCAGTTGCCTCTGATTGGCTTATACTTTTATTCAGCCAATCACAAAAACAATAGGGTATTTTACTTTTTTTTTTTGATGGCAAGATAGCCCTTGCGATCTCACCTGATGGTAAGTCACGATGCAGTCTAAGATGGTAGCGGGCTAACTTGGAAGGGGTATAGCAGTGTAAATTCAACCCATACCCCTAATCGGTTTCTACACGCCATCGTGCCGGAACGCTAAATCACTTGGCGGCACGTCTTTGACGGTAGGGTAGTAACTAGCCACGGCCACTGGCTCCCACCAGACCAGAGGGAGACAATTCAGAAATTATAAATTGCCCCCGTCGAGAATCGAACCCGAGATCTCCCAGTTATAAGACCACAGCGCTCACAACTGCGCCAGAGAGGTCGTCGACTCTTTTTTAAAAGTGTCTAAAGATCCTAAGGCAATGATATACTACTACTAGAAAATTTACTAAAATTTTTATTGAATCGATAAGTGCCAATAAAATACATTTTAAACTGTGAGCCTAAAGCTATAGGAAAGGATAGTCTTCCGTAATAAACTTTTACAAGGCTGCGAGGAACTTTAAGAATATCGACAGCCATTCGATATGGATGACTAGCTGATGCCCGCGACTTCGTACGCGTGGATTTAGATTTTTAAAATCCCACAGAGACACCTTGATTTTGCGGGATTAAAAGTAGCCTTTGCCACTCTCCAAGTCCTCAACTATATTACAGAAAAATCTATGCAGAAATCATGTTTATCCATAGCTCTGTTGCGGCGTGATTAAACATTCGCATAGCAAGTCGACCGTTCCGTAGAACAGAGTCTCATCTGCTAAATTTGCAACTTGAAATTTGAGCCTTAAAAGTCACATCTGCAAGGCTCAAATCTCAAGTTATGAATTTAGCAGATGAGACTTTGTTTTACGGAACGGTCGAAGTATTCGCCAGTAATCATAATTAGTGTGATATCGATTATTTTTTCTTCTGCAGGTGAGCAAGTAGTGCAAGTGGAAACAGAGAAGCAAGACAACGCAGAAGTGGCGCTTCTCGGCACGGACGGCTCCCCGCGGCGCTACGCCACGTCCGAGCTCACGCAGTTCTGGGTCGTTCTCAAGCGGACCCTGCTCTTCAGTAGACGGGACTGGGTGAGTTTGTGCATTTTTTTTTCTTTGTTTGTCTGTTTCGTTTTTATTGTGATTCTAAATGTGCTTGATTGTAAAATGGAAACGCTATGAGTGTCGACGGAGAGCTTCGGTGTGACGGATTACTTACATTTGGTTGTCGCAGGTAGGTGATCCAAAAATCCAAAAAAATCCCGTGCTACTACTTCAAATCGCATATACAAAAAAAGAAAAGTGGATGTCTCTAGGCACAGCTTTAGGTTTTATGAAATCCCTCCATAACCCTTTCCCTGTCCCATGAATCACATGTGAGCATGGTTATTGTTTAACTATTGTGTCTGTTGTCTGGACAGTTGACCTGCTAGAATATATTATCTACCGGTAACCGGTTAAGATTTCGGTTCATTCAATCAATTAACAGGTAAATTGCAACCGATATTAACCGGTTGTTAACCATAATTGAAACCTTGTATGAGATGCCCTGATGATGCGACTTGTAATGGTGTGGTGCGGGTTGTTACGTTTCCTCAAATATGGTTGAGCGAAGCAATGGCTGGATCATGCGTCATGCTCGTGAACGGGTGCCGCCAACGGGAATGGGTCTGCTTTGTGTCTACCCATGTTAACATGTGTTAGGTTGTGGTAGGTGTGCATTTTTGAAACTTCCGTATGGAAACATTGTGTGCATAGCCTAGTTTTTTTAACAATTGTAAAAAAAAAAAAATTTTTTTTGAAAAGAGCAACTGCTGAGTTTCTTGCCGGCTCTTCTCAGCAAAATCTGCATTCCGAACCGGTGGTAAATTTGTGACGTTTCATAGGAGCTGCAAGTTGGCCTACATGAAATAAATAAATCTTGATTTTGATTTCATGCCGGTTGTCAGACGCTGATGTACCTGCGGCTGTTCGCGCACATCCTGGTGGGGTTCCTGATCGGCGCGCTGTACTACGACATCGGCGACGACGGCTCCAAGGTGCTGTCCAACCTCGGCTTCCTGTTCTTCAACATGCTGTTCCTCATGTACACCTCCATGACCATCACTATTCTCAGCTGTGAGTATGACTTTACTTTTAACCGACTTCCAAAAAGGAGGAGGTTATCAATTTTGCCGGTATATTTTTTATTTATTTATTTTGTACATCATAAACTTAAAAACTAAACTTAAATATAGAAAGGACGTGTACAAGGACATCTCATCTTATAAACAAAGAATTTTTCAAAACGGTCCAGGCGTCTTCGAGTAATCGGGGAACACACATAGAAAATGCAAAAAAAAAAAAAAATTCTGACGAATTGAGAACCTCCTCCTTTTTTGGAGTACTCCTTCGTTTACGTACTATATGGACACGCTCCAAATTAAAGTCGATCGTACTGAATTTCTGACTTTAAATTAGTACAATTAAGGTTCATTTTACTTTGACACTAATGTCTTCGAATTCTTACGATCAATCGAATTAAATCTTATACTAACCCTACTGTTTAAATTTCAGTCCCTCTGGAGATGCCGGTGCTGATAAAGGAACATTTTAACAGATGGTATTCGCTGCGATCCTACTACCTCGCTATCACCGTGTCGGATATACCGTTCCAGGTAACATCCTTACCAATATTATAAATGCGAAAGTATGTTTGTTTGTTGATTTGTTAGTTTGTCTTTCAATCACGCCGTGACAAAGTTACGTATCCGCGTGATTTTTTGAATGGATATAATTGAGGACCTAGAGAGTGACATAAGCTACTTTTATTCCGGAAAGTCAAAGAGTTCACGCGGGAATCCAAAAAACTTCAATCCACGCGAATGAAGTCGCGGGTTTCATCTAGTTTACTATATTTTTTCCATTTATTGCAGCTTAGTAGTAGTAGCCTAAAAGTGTACTAAAGGAACTTTTTGGAGCTCCATCCCAAAAGCGGTGAATTTGAATACCTATATCCAAGTATATTAAGGATGAAGTCGGGGGTATTACCAGCTATTTAAAAATTAGTTTTAATGAAAAGGTGACAAGATAAAAATTTTATTTTTTATTTACAGCTAAGATACACTTTGTACAAAACGGTAAAATTTTAGCAAGTTTACGACACAGTTTGAGCAACTTTACGATACAATTTTAGGAAATTTTAGTAAATTAGTATGAGTGATTTTTGGTAGCCAGTCGTGGTAAAGCAGTAGGAAAAAAAAAGTAAAATATAAAATGTTTGAATGTTTCGTTTGGTATGATTGCAGGCGATATTCTGCATCATCTACGTGGTGATCGTGTACCTGCTGACGTCACAGCCGCTGGAGTGGTTCCGGTTCGCGATGTTCCTGTCGTCCTGCTTGCTCATCGCGTTCGTGGCTCAGAGCGTGGGGCTCGTGGTCGGCGCCGCTATGAACGTCCAGGTAAGCTTGACCTCTAGCCTCGTGTACCTAATACTTCTTTTTTAAGGAATATCTGCCAAGCTACAGTTGACCAATATTTTCCTCTCTCCTCCAAATAAGCGAAAAGCTTGTGCTAAGTGTCCGAACTCTGAACTTCGAACTGGTGGTAGAGCCCTCACTTGTCATAAAAACCTTATGACAATATTTTTTAATGTATAACAACAGGTTATTATGCTGGGTTTATTTATGCATAAATACGGGCACTATCGTTTTTTACTATTTATTTTTATCTTTATTGTGTTTATTTATATTTTCAAAATAAGAAATATTGATAAGTTTGTTTAACCAATAGAACAATTAATTTATTTGTGACATCTTCTTTCTTTTATCTTTAAGGCTTAAGTTTATATAAAATGATAATAACTATGTAGTTGAATAAATCGTTGACATTTGCATGTAATATTTGAAACTATTATAATGTTGATTAATTAATATTGCACACCATTATGTTGGTAATACACTAGTCACTAAAAATTTCTTGTACCATCTTACAAATAATGTGTATAATGCAATAAATAAATTGTGATTCTGATTCTGATTCTGAACCACCGGTTGGTCTACTGAAGTCGTATTGGGTCGGCGTAGTAGACTTATAGCCTATAACTCTTCTCTGAGAGGAAAGTTAAAAAAAAATATATATTAGCCAAGCTGAACTTGACTAATATCCTCCATTGATGACATACAAACCCCTACATTGATGATGATGGCGGTTTCCAGAACGGCGTGTTCCTGGCGCCGGTGATGTCGGTGCCGTTCCTGCTGTTCAGCGGGTTCTTCGTGTCGTTCAACGCGATCCCGGTGTACCTGCGCTGGATCACGTACGTGTCGTACATCCGCTACGGGTTCGAGGGCACGGCGCTCGCCACCTACGCCTTCAACCGGACCAAGCTGCAGTGCCATCAGGTATCACTTTTTTTTTTTTTTTTGTTTTTAATTGTATTTCGCTCTTCTTTCCTTCGATATATTATCTTCGAAACGTCTTTAAAATCACACCTAAACATACATCTCGCTGCTAAGACCTTGAGTTTGCAGCGGGGCCGGGCGGGGCGGCAGGGGAGGGGCACTGCGTAGAATAACCAAATCCGGAAACCACTCAGAAAAATGTACCAAATCAAGAAGAAAAATGTAGAAGATTGCCATTCACTCTTGATTTAACGATACCCCAAGCTATAGTTAGTTGAAAATACTATATAATACATAGTTTTATTTAAATTTTTATAAATAATCCATTTAAAAAAATGGCAACTTCTCCATTGACTTCTTTGGCATTTAATTGGTAATTATTTTATCAAAAGTTGAAAGGATTTTTCGAAATTCCCTGTAGCGTCGCGTCGGCTAACATAAAGATGGTAAATTCTCATATTGGTGTACCTACTGTAGGCATTTTTGCATTTTTTTGAAGCTTTATTGTGGAAGCACTGTATACATAGCATAGCTTTGTAAAAAAAAAAAAATTTTTTTTTTGAAAAGAGCAACTGCTGAGTTTCTTACCGGCTCTTCTCGGCAGAGTCTGCATTCCGAACCGGTGGTAGATTTATGACGTGTCATAAGAGCTACAAGTTAGCCTATATGAAATAAATTAATTTTGAATTTTGAAATTTTGAATTCTCATATCTCATGTCATGACTTCCAGGTGTACTGCCACTTCAAGCACCCGGACACCACGCTGGAGGAGCTGGACATGCAGAACGCGGACTTCACCCTGGACATCGCGGCGCTGTGCCTGATCTTCCTCATCCTGCGCATCTCCGCCTTCCTCTTCCTCCGCTGGAAGCTGCGCTCCACGAGATAAGCTCACTTCTCCTCTACAGGCTGAGATTTAAGAAGGGAACCCATGAGTGTTACGCCGACCGTTAGAAATAAAAGTTGTCCTAACAAAACTATCCCTCAAACCCTCAAAGTTGGCTAAAATTCTGCCAATTTCCAGATAAATACTGGATACGCACTTAGGTTTACGACCTCCCTGACGCAGTGGTGAGCGCTGTGGTCTTATAGCTGGGAGGTCTCGGATTCGATTCCCGGGCAATTTGGGAATTTATAATTTCCGAATTGTCTTTGGTCTGGTCTGGTGGGAGCCTACCAAAACGTGCCGCTAAGCGATTTAGCGTTCCGGTACGATGGCGTGTAGAAACAGATAAGGGGTATGGGTTGAATCTACACTGCCGTACCCCTTCCAAGTTAGCCCGCTACCATTTTAGACTGCATCGTCACTTATCATCAGATGAGCTCGTAGTCAAGGACTATCTTGTCGAATAAAAAAAAGGTTATAATATGGAACAAACGTCAAAATACGCGCAAAGTATGGCAGCTCGAACAACTCGCGCTGGCAGTTTGTTAGATATGTTTTTAATACTTAAATGAACGGAAAACAATATTTAGTTAAAATAAATAGTATATTGTTTCAAGCAATTTTCCATTAGACCAAAAAATATTTTAAGAAAAATGGCAATGCATAAAAACTGCTTACACACGATATAAACTTTTATTTATATACGAGCTTATGCCCGCGGCTTCGCTCACGCTAAGTTCGATTTTTGAAACGCCTATTTTATCCCCTTAGGGGATGAATTTTCAAAAATTCTTTCTTAGCGGATCCCTACGTTATAATGGCTATCTACGTGCCAAATTTCAACCTGATCCATCCAGTGGTTTGAGCTGTGCGTTGATAGATCAGTCAGTCAGTCAATCAGTCAGTCACCTTTTCCTTTTATATATTTAGAAGACCCAAAGTGCACAATTTTTTTTTCTAAAAGTTGGCGTAGCTGCTAGAGGTGTCTTTATCTTACCTCTTGTCCTGTATATCTATAAGTCAAAGCTTATTTTTAAGTTTAACGATGGGACTATTAAAATGTGATTGCGTTTTTTTTTTATAAATTAAGAGGTCTCAAATGTAACTTGAACGCAGTTATTGTGATAGATGGTGTTTCGAATATAAGTAAATGTTGAGACTGTCTTGTGAAAAGGACGAATACGGTATTTTCTACCAAACTTTCAAAACAAACTACTTATTATTAACTAAAAATAACCTGATTGCATTCAAAAATACCAATGAGAAGTCAAATAGATTTGAATTGTTTCTTTTTCGCGGGCGCCATATTTAATTTATACCCTATGACACTCACAATCAACCTTCTAATGTATATGATGGTATTGATTTATACTAGTGGTTCGCCCCGAACTGAGACCTCGCGATATCCCATAATTCCCAAAAGTTTTAATTATATATTGTAATAATTAACTTTTAACATTAGACGCAATAAAAAAAATAATAGTTGACATAAAACTGTTTTACTGACACAGCGCCATCTACAGTGAAGCATTATAGTGAAGCTATTAGCTTCACAATAATGCTAATAGATGGCGCATTAAAATTAAATAATTTCGTTTCTTTATAACATTTATCTAATTTTAGTATTTGTTGTTCAAGTACAGGATATAACTGAATTTTCAACCAAGTTTCACGTTCTAATATTCAGTAATTCTTGACATATGGCTCAAATTAAAATCTCCACTTTGAAACCCCCCCATTTGGTCAATTTTTAGGGAAAAATTAAAAAAAATATATTTTTGTACTCTGTTCAAAGTCGTCTTTAAAAAGATATATCGCAAGTCTATGTAGAGCAACAAACAAGATTTTACTTCAAATACGCTTCTATGAGAGCCCCCCTGAAATAAAGCTTTTTATATTTTTTTATACAATGTTCGGCTGAAGGCCATCAGTTTACATATTATATTTAAATTTGAAGTAATTACGTTCAGTAATTCAGAAGTTATAGGGCTCTGACAGACATTTAGACGAACACACTTCTCTGTCTAGTAGGCAAGCGCCCTAGTTGACTCAGAGAACTTCGCTTCGCTCGTTCAACTAAGTGACACCTCATATATTACGTACAACGACTACAGAAAGTGCCAGACAAATAGACATACATTCATACGCAATTAATTCAGAATGATTTCCTTTTGTAACAAATTTTATTAATACAGTAGACATTTTTTGTATCAGAAATTAATACAGTAGACACCTTTTTGTATTAGAAATTAATATAGTAGACATGCTTTTGTATCAGCATTTAATACAGTAGACATCCTTTTTTACCAGCTATCAATACAGTAGACATCCTTTTGTATCAGCTAGTAATACAGTAGACAATCTTAACAGCATTTAATTCAGTAGATTTCCTTTTATATCAGCAATTTTATTAATACACTACATCTTTTTGTATCAGAAATTAATACAGTAGACATCCTTTTGTATCCGCTATTAATACAATATACATCCTTTTGTACCAGGAATTACAAGAGTAGACATCGTTTTGTATCAGCAATTAATACAGTAGATATCCTTTTCATGAGACAGAAATGGTAAATGAGTATAATGAAAAATGAATATATGTTAAAAAAATTATGAAGCGACATATTATAATAATAGGTGGTTGGTAGAGCATGACAATTTTATTTATGACTACTGTAGCTATGTACAAAGTGCCTTCTACGATATGCTTATGAAATTATTTTAGATTATGTGATAAGATATACCCTGCTGGATCCTTGGAATGATAAAAAAAAAAAACAAGTTTATGAAATGGGGTATAATGTCACAAATTCCTGTCTGTACGGAGTTTCCTTTTGTACTAACTTTCTGTCTCTGGGATATGGTTGACATATAAAGCAAACAAAACTGAGGAGGTTTTGCGTTTTGCATTATACCAATTCCAACCGTATTAAGAAGTGGATAAAGCTGAGTTTCCCAAATTTTGGATTTTATGTATTTTTGCGAGGTCATTCATATTATTTAAATCCAAGGTCCAACTTCATATTGAATAAATGATAGAATACAATTATTACGTAAAGCGGTCGTTACTACTTTTTTTTATAGGAATAATAATATTTAATTTTCCTTAAGAATCTGTATTTTGTGTTCATTCCATAATACAGGGACGGGTGTGGTGCGGAATTTTATTAAATAATTTAAAAACCTTAA
The DNA here is from genome assembly GCA_933228805.2 of Hipparchia semele. Classification (NCBI taxonomy): domain Eukaryota; kingdom Metazoa; phylum Arthropoda; class Insecta; order Lepidoptera; family Nymphalidae; genus Hipparchia; species Hipparchia semele. The sequence goes on along the minus strand of OW121717.1, from coordinate 2,730,323 downwards.
TTTTAAATGTTTATAATATAGGGCTGTTAGACGATCTGGCATCAGTTCAAACTGAACGTCAAACAGAGAGGTATAGCCCAAGCCAATTTTATTGAATGCTCTGAACTACGTGACAAGTTCCACCAACCGAGTTCAATCCTGTGGTGACTACGTTCCGCTTATACCTTTTATTCATTATTATTCATTCAATTATTCTTTAATACTTCTTTTTTTTTGTATTTTTTCCTTTTTTGTGTTTCGTCTAATTAGTGTGAGTGGCACAGCCGTGCTAATTGGACAAAAAAAAAATACTTATTGGCGTTCTGCGCATTGAAATAATATGACCGATGTTTAGAGCATTAAAAAAATTTAAGCGGGGATTATCAAAGGCATGGAAGTAAGATTGTCTATTAATGGGTTGGCGTGCCTGTGGGTAAAAAACCCAAAAAAAAAAAATAGATTAAAAAAAAAAAAAAAAGATTGTCTATGTGTTTGTCACTAAAATTCCAAGCGAGATAATATTATGCGACAAAATTAAGTCTATGGAACCACACGTGTACTTTGACCGGGAATATGGTATTTTAAATTTGACAGTATAAAAGACGAATGGTGTAATTTGGTGTCATTTGACAATTTGAACTTAGTGACCAGTTGATATAATCGAATTAATACAAAACGGCGATGTTTTGTTTCACTCCTACTTACGTGATGGTATTGATTTATTTTAGTCAGGGTTCCATACTTAAGTACTACTTCCATGAGTAGAGGGGTGCCTTACTCTATGGCTGAAATCTATAGACTCCACTCTCATTCTGCTCAGACTTAAGACAGAGATAAAACGAGACAGATTTATGCTGGAGCATATTTCGACTGTTCCGTAGAACAAAGTCTCATCTGCTAAATTCGCAACTTGAAATTTGAGCCTTAAAGTCACATCTGCAAAGCTCAAATCTCAAGTTATGAATTTAGTAGATGAGACTTTGTTCTACGGAACAGTGGATTTGTGTTTCGTCTTAACTCTTACCTTGAGTCCGAGCTAAGTCAGAGCACGGTCTACAGATCTCAGCATGTTATAAACTAATCTTTTGCCACTTAGAGTTTCTGTTCGGGAAGGATTATGGATTTGATGCAGAAGCGATGCTAGATGGTCTAAGAGCCTAATGTGTTATGTTTATTAGCTTAATAATTATTATTATTACCGATGATTTAAAATAATATATTCTGCAAGTTTGTGTTAAAAAAATATTATAAACACACAAAAAATTTTTACAAATATACCTTGACCAAACAAATTTTTGAACTGAGTTTTGTACCAAATCATTATATTGTTTTATGGCGCAAATCACATCGCTAATTAAACTAATTTAGTTTGGTCTTGCTTACATAGTTTAGTGCGCAATCACCTATGCCACCTAAGCGAAACTTTGCGAGCTAAATATAATTGAAAGTTCAATTAGCTAGAATTGTTAAAGCTAAAGTTTAGCTTTTTTGCGATGTGGCTTGGGCTTATAAATTGTTAGCTAAGTAATTAATTAATTATAATGAACAATTTAATTTATATATATTTTTTAAATTATTATAAACGACATAAATATTATGTACCTACACGGTTCAAATTATACGACAATTATTAATTTTGCTCATTTAGTGTTTAAATGGCTTGCCTTAAAACTTTCTTGCCTAGTTTAGGCGTGATAAAGCAATATGGTAATCAAGTAAAGCCAGTGCATTCCTATATTATTCGTGTAGTAATAATTTTGAAAACTTCCGACGATTTTAATCATTGCATTGTATGCAAAAAACGCCTCGATAATACTAGGGTCGGCAGACTAAAGCGCATAAGTCTCAAAAACGATAGGATATAAAAAGGATAGGATTACTGTTATCCTTTTCTGTAGGGAAATTTGGAAAATGAATAACTTTACTTTTCAAGCTGTCAAAATAATTTAGTTCAGAGATTTTGTGCAACATGTAAAAATAATCTCTATAGTAAACTAAATTCTCGCCTCCTTTTGCAGTTTAATTGCGTTTTAAACTGGCTTAGTGCTATTTATTTATATCAATACCTACTATTTATTTGAATACCATATTCTTTTTTTTTGTATTATAAACTAGCGGACGCCCGCGACTTCGTCCGCGTCAATTTCTATTATTATGATCGCGATTAAGAAGTTTTTAAAAGATTTTAAATATGGATAATTTTCCCCGTTTTTGCGACATTTTTCACCGATGCTTCGCTTTTTGTTTGACTGATGTAATGACGTGGAAACTGATGCATTTTATCTCGCGTGCCGAAACTAATACAAAAGAAACGCGAGTTTCGGAACGCGACATTAAACTCCTCCAACTATGTATTCTGTGCTCCAACGCACACACGCACATTGTTTTGATAGATATGATCTTTGACGTTAGGAACACACCTACATTGCTTAGACAACAGTGAGTGCTTGTAATTTAATATGAACTTTATACCATAGCAATAAAGCTCAAATTGACTACGTTTTAGTTTCAAATCATTTGTATGGGAAAAAGAAAAGGGCTATTTTTAGGGTTTTTCAAGCAATAATTCTAATTTTTCTCGCCGTAAAAACCATCCTTGAACTTCAACGAACATTTAAAAAAAAGATTTGGCCAAATTGGTCCAGGCGTTGTTGAGTTATGCGCTTACCAACACATTTTGCGATTCATTTTTATATTATAGATAAGCCTGCGTGCATTTGTCCGATCGGAGAAAATTCGTTTTGAAAAAATTGCCATCGTGACAGTTTCTGTATTGAATCCGACAAATATATTTATTTATACTTGCATAAATTGCATTTAATGCATTCGAAATCTGTCAATAAGTTTCTTGGCAACGTTGTTTTTTTTTTTTTTTGCAAAAATTTTATGAACTTTATAGGCAATAAATGTAAATCTGTAGATTGATTTTGCACATTGATTGAACATAGAAACTGGACGTACACTAATTTTCTTGGATTCGTATCGGATGAGAGCACAAGAGCCCTTAATTTAAGAATAATAAAGACTTAGGGAGCGTGGTTAATTGGTTATATTGTATTTGTACTTAGTTTTGTAAACACTTTAGACAAATTATTATGGTCCAATAATGTTATGGTTAGCTATGGTTTTAGTATGTATAAAGTTTCTATATTTTTTAAATAAATGGTTTAATAATATAATAATGATTTTTATCTCATTCTGAAACCTTTTTAATTTTACTCTCTGGGCCCATTTCACTACCGCCAAGTAAATTTTAACCGACGGATATATTGCCATCGAACGGATTGTGCCAATACTTAAACTGCCAAAACGTCAACTTTATTTGTCGATTAAGGGCGCTTTCAATTTATGCGTTTCTTGACGGCCTGCTGCGGTGCCGAAGCGGTGCGTTAGTCGTACTGCACACGGACGTTCCTTTTTTTCATACAAAACGCGCGGTGCCGTTGCCGTCCTGTTGTTGAGCGATCGCCGTACCGGGGCCGCGCTATAGCCGCACCGCGCGCATTGTATGAAAAAAACGAACGTCCGTGCGCAGTACGACTAACGCACCGCTTCAGCACCGCAGCAGGCCGTCAAGAAACGCATAAATTGAAAGCGCCCTAAGACTGCCACGAAAAGTCATTAGTCAAGAGAAAGAAAGACAATATTCGGCGCATATTCGGCGATTGTGAAAGGCCTTTCTCACCTGCTCAGATATAAGTTACTGTGTCCAGGATAATCTGATATCCTTTAGTACATTCGTAAGGACACTTTTGGGAGTACAATACATTTAACAAGGACGTCTGCGATCTTTTACACTTATGAAAAGATCAATTTTTTTCATATTGGTCAACCTTTGTCTCTTGACAAGTCAAGACTCTATCATAGATACAGTTCTGAAAGCAGATTCTATTGAGAAAAGCCAGCAAGAAACTCGGCAGTTGCTCTTTTGAAAACGCAAAATGATAGATGTCTCTCTAATTCTGTTGTAGGAACTTAATCTCTAAAATAAATTGGAAAATCTCGCATTTTCTCTTCCATAATACTCCGTGCGAAAATAGATTTAGGTAGGCCTGTTAATTTACTTTATTTCAGAAATTGTATAGGTAGTGAAATACCTGCGACAGAATTAGACAATATGTAGCTATTTTAGACCGTTATTAACATCTAAGGATAGGACCTCTTTTATACAAAAACTTTTTTACAATGATTTCGAAGAGGAAGACTATTACAGATAATAAATAACCGAATAGTAGTATGTACCAAGGTACGATCGCATTATTCTGTTTCTTCGTCGAGTAAAAATGGTATCTTTGATTTCGTTCCCAGTATAGACGTTGTAAATACGAATCCACAAGACCATTCTCCCGTAACCGCAGTGTTTGTATGTGCAGCTTGTCGATCATTGGAAAACCTTTATACAAATAAATTGCATAGATCGCTTTCGCGAGAGGTTCTTTAAACGTATAGATCGTAGCGTCACCCCATTCGTCCGCGAAGCTGTATTTATTATATTTGTATAATGAACGTATCACCACTGTATAAAGCTTATACGATTTGCTAACCGTTCTTATACTTTCCAAGAGTTTTTCGCAACCTTCGCGATTATTTCTCCAAATAGATTCGTCCACGTCTACGGATGCCAAGTAATCCTTTATGACGCGACTGACGCAAGGTTGCATGTTGTTCTCGTGCAAGCCTTTTTCCTTGGACACCTGGTGGTTTGTAACGAGGTTGGTCGCGAGGCTCACTAGGTTAGAGACGTAGTAAAGGTTTACGATATAAGCGAACAAAACCCATTGAATGAAAAGATACCTTGTAAAGAAATTTCCTCGAATTGTTCTGCTAGCGAGGAGTAAAGATCCGATCATATCGAGCGCGATGCGACCCTTGTCCGTCGGACGAACTAAGACGATGTACATGAGCAAGAAGGCGAGAAAGGTTAATGCTAATACCGTCCAAACTATCGCATCGAATTCCAAATACATATATTTCCAGCCTGCGACGAATGTAGCTCTCTTGACTTGGTACGAAATTTCATCCGTAAACGCCAGATGCGCCCAAATGTAGTCCAAGGCCTTAGCTCTGGGATACGTCAATAGCATGCCTCCCGCCATCATTTGTACTTCTCGCTTTTGGAGCAAATACAAGGGACCATTAGCTACCACGTCGTTCTTTATCATCGAAAATTCTTCCGCATCATTACTGTAGGCAACCTCAATGTGAAAGTGTTCAAGTTTGCCAAGTTGTTCCAATATCATCTCTTCGATACCTAATACTGGAAAGACATTATCCTTTGCGGGATCGATAGAGTAAGGCGGCCAGTGAGGGCAGGCGACTTTGAATGTGCAATTTCTAAGTCCCGTAACGAATTTGTGCGGGTACAAGTTTTGTTGTTTCATCGAACATTTTCCGTATTCAATGATCCTGTCGTAGCTTTGTCCACAACGGTAGTTCTCGAACGGATTGTACGTATACAGATCGGGGTCTGCGCTCTCGACCATAACCAATACGTTGATGATGTGATGCGCCAATAGAAGATCGAAGATTTTTCTTAAACTGGTGTTCCTTATTTCACTGATAATTATTAAAAATCGTGCGTTTGGTCGCCAATATTTTTCTTTGGATAACACAGGCAAATTATTTAATAAATCAGTGTAGTTTTCGGCAGCAATAAAATAACTGAAATACCCGTCGCTTGGGGTGTGCGATCCTGAGTTAGATGTTCTTAAAAATATTGTATTTCGTTCTATATGATGTACTATTTTAACGATTTCTTCATACTTGGTGTTCATATCTAACATTAATAATTCTGTGTTTTTATGAAAATATTTTTCTATGATGTCACTTACGCATTTTTGAAAATAAGACCCATTGGGCTGTTCATAAGAAAGGCTGGCTTCATGCAGAGGAATTAAAAGGAAGAGCACAAATACGACCAGCATTATTGAAAGATCAAATGAACTTGTCGGTTTTCTTTCCCGTAAAATATTGACATTTTCATTAGAGATTTGATATTCCTATAGTCTAAGAGTGGACTTACATTCCATTGGAGGATTTAGTTTTTTTGATAAAAATCTTTATAAAATAGCCTTGTTACATCAGTATTTACTTAGGTAGGTATAACATGAAACAAATGCGTTAAGTCATACTCTCAATAAAATGAGTATAATATAAAGAAATACATAATAGGTATTATTATATCTGTGTGTGTAGTAATTTAGTCTTTACAAAACAGATTTTCCTCGAAACGTTCAACGAAAAAAAGATCGTTACGTCTAAAAGCTCTTGATCTATCATTATTAGAAACCACTTTATCAAAGCTTGGGACAGAAGCTTTATTGCTGTAAATGTAAAAATGGTTTTAGTAATAAATCAATGTATCTACCTAATTAATCTAAACGAATAATGTATTTACCTCAGTTATTAAAGATAGATAGATAGATAGATAAAAATTTTATTGCACACAAGAAAGAAACAAAATTAATACAACTTAAAACTACGCATGCAAAGGCGGCCTTATTGCTACAAAGCAATCTCTACCAGGCAACCATTGGTGATTGGAGTGAAATGATGTGTGAGGGTAGTATGGTGCAACATAAAGATTGATTTCTCAATTTTACCCTATTTTTTTTTAAATATTTATATACTTACTTTTAGTTTTCAGGATTCTGTAATCAAAGGGTGCCAACGGGACTCTATTAGTATGCGTTATCCGTCCGTCTGTCTATCAGCGGGCAATATCTCCTGAATTATAGTAATAGACTAGCTGTGCCCGCGACTTCGTTCGCGTGGAATAGTGACTTTTCGGGCAGCATATTTTGAATTACATATACCGTCGACGCTCAGGCGCTCTGATCGTCGACGGTATATGTAATTCAAAATATGCTGCCCGAAACTCAGGTACTCTGTACGTTAAAAATGTTCGCCGTGATTCTTTAAATTGACATAACTTTTTTATTTATGAACCGATTGATATGAAATAAACACTAAATGTTAAGTGAAGCTTACTACAATATATTAGTGAAAACCGTATCTAAATCGAATAAGCCGTTTCTGATATTAGCGTGCACAAACACACAGACAAACAGACAAACAGACAAAAAAAAATTTCAATTTCGGGTTCGGCATTGATATAATAACAACCCCTGCTACTTTTTTTTTATATATTTCCATTGTACAGACACCACTTTTCTACAATTTTATTATATGTATAGATAGTATCACAGAATGTGCATTTCTATTGTCGCTATAATAATGTACCGGATTCTTATTCTAGCGTGTTCTTATAAGTGAAAGTCACGATTCGGATGGTATGTATCTATGGAATATTTGCTACCAACTATGCCATCGTCATCGCGCCGTGTTCTAATAAAATCTTCGAATGGTGTTGTGTTTCATTAATTATTCCTTGCTTCCCGGTAATTCCCCTTTCCTGAAGGTAATGGTAAAGGTAAGTTTGTTCATAAGATACCTAATCGGTGGCAGACGAGAACTAGGAAGATATTCTCCTCTCCTCAGATATGGTTGAGCGAAGCAATGGCTGGATCATGCGTCGTGCTCGTGAACGGGTGCCACCAACGGGAATCGGTCTGCTTTGTCTTCCCATGTTGACATGTGTTGGATTATATGTATTACATTTTTGATGCTTCACTGTGGAAGCACTGTATACATAGCCTAGTTTGGTTACTTCTTGTAAAATTATTTTATTTTTTTGAAAAGAGCAACCACTGAGTTTCTTGCCGGTTCTTCTCAGCATAATCTGCATTCCGAACCGGTGGTAGATTTATGACGTGTCATAAGTGCTACAAGGTAGCCTACATGAAATAAATAAATTTTGAATTTGAATTTGAATTATTAGGCGAACGAACTCATATCCAGGATTAACACATAGAATACATTTTATTTCGAAAAATTAAAGAGTAGGTATCCGCGGGAATCTAAACCCCTACGAAGTCGCGGGTATCAGCTAGTTGTCTATAATTTTCAAGATATGAAACATCTACGTTACTATTAAGCCAAAATGTAATGTAACCTTGGCCCTGTTGCTTAGGTAAGATACGTTGTCTACATCCATTGTTCTGTCGACATCCAAGTTAGTACATAAGTAGGCAGATATTACAAAAAGTTTCGTAAAACTCATCTTCAGGTTCCTAAGAAATAGTTTTTATACTTACATGTAAGTAGAAATAATATTTATTTAACATTTTATAACTTCACTACCTACCAAAAGTGATAACAACATCGAAATATAACGCTTAGAAGCGCACTAGTCGACGCGGTGATTGATAAGCCATTAGTAAGCTTTAAAAGGCCAACTACGCAGTATCGTCGCGTTTGTATGTACCTACAGCGATCTAACAGAAAATTATTAAAAAATGTGCCGGGAAAGGGTGTCATAATTCATCACAATAACCATCAAAAACGTAATTCTTAGTATCAGTTGGTACTGATACTAAGAATTACGTTTTTGATGGTTACGAGTTGGATGGTATTTTAATGGTTTTCTGGTGAAAACAATAGCTAAGGCTCAAACCAAACAATAAATGTGTGAGTGCCATTCATTGATTATTTTAAGCTAACGTTTGGACATAGAATAATTACTCATACCTATTACTAATAATAATTAATAGTACTATGGTTTGGAGCGGAACTTTGTTAGAAACTCAATAGCCCAACGGTTAAGGAACTGAAAGGTCGCAGGTTCGAGCCCCACCCGTTACACTATTATCGTACCCACTCCTAGCACAAGCTTTCCACTTATTTGAAGGGGAGAGGAGAATATAAGTCAAGTTCAGCTTGGCTAATATTTTTATTATTTGGCTAAGAAAAACTTCCGTTCTAAGTATTATAGTTCAATGAATAACAATTATTTTCTCGCATGCTTAATATATGGGTACCTACGAGGATAGATTTAATTTATGATGTCAGTTCTTATGATTTACGAGTTTATATTGTGGTCGCTGTATTAACAACTAATTTAAGCATCAAATAAGCAACTAATAAAGCTAAGCTTAATTAAGCTAGGAAACAATGTCAGATGTAATATTAAAAAAGAAAAATAAATAACTTAAATAACTGTCATAAAACCAACAAATGTCATACCTACATCATTCAAGTTAGGAATCATACAAGTTTTTTTTTTCGATGACAAGTAATTACAATATATATACCTATGTACGTACTGAAACCGTGTTTCCTGTTCCAGATTTAGCAGTAGGAGCATATAACATCAGTACAGCTTATATATTTAGATGCATACCAACAGTGCATGTGACTGTTTCTATAAAAGTACCAGACGCTGTAAGTTTACCAGTAAATGCCACTAACTTTACTGCATTGTTTTGTGTTAAATCTACTCCAAGAACTGCGATAAAAGGAGAATCCACGTCAAAATTGTTAATGAAATCAGGTAAGGCCGAAGAATATCATTTAATTATCGAAATGAATGCACAGATAAATAGTCAAAAGTAACTAAATTTCAATACAATAAGTTAATAATAATTTTATTTATTTAATAGATTTCACAGCAAGAATAGCTATTGATACTAAGGAAAATCGGGCAAGGTTCAAAGGAGATACTGAATATGATTTATCTATAACAGCGGGCGATGAGAAATGTGACGAACAAATTGTCGTCGTGAAGGTAACACAGGGATAATACCAAATCCCTCACAATACATTTTTAACGTAGTTCATCATACAGATACGTTTTGAAACCGTCAGGACGTTATCACATCACATCACATCACATCACACTTCACACTAATATCACACTATCACACTAATATTATAAAGCCGAAAGTTTGTATGTGTGTGTGTATGTTTGTTACTCTTTCACGCAAAAACTACTGGACCGATTTGGCTGAAATTTAAAATAAAGATAGATTATACATTACCCTTGACTGCGATCTCACCTGATGGTAAGTGACGATGCAGTCTAAGATGGTAGCGGGCTAACTTGGAAGGGGTATAGCAGTGTAAATTCAACCCATACCCCTAATCGGTTTCTACACGCCATCGTGCCGGAACGCTAAATCGCTTGGCGGCACGTCTTTGACGGTAGGGTGGTAACTAGCCACAGCCAAAGCCTCCCATCAGACCAGACCAGAGACAATTTAGAAATTATAAATTCCTAAATTGCCCCCGCCGGGAATCGAACCCGAGACCTCCCAGTTATAAGACCACAGCGCTCACCACTGCGCCAGGGAGGTCGTCAAGTTAGAAAATATAATAATTATTATTTGTATAGCTTTTGCTCGCGACTTCGTCCGCGTTCAGTTACTTTTGTAAAAGTCCCGCGGGATCTTTTGTTTTTGTGGAATAAAAATACACTCTTCAGGTCGTCCTACTACTAGGCATGAGTTTCTTCTCAGAATGAGGAGGGTGTATTTTTAAAAGAATATTAAGCCAAGCTGAAGTTGATTAATATCCTCCTATCCCCTCGAAATAAGTGGAAAGCTTGTGTTAGGCATAAGGTTGCCAGATTTTTTTTCAGCCAATAAGGGACAAATGGTTAAATGAGCAAAAAAATACGGGATTTTTTGCATCTGGTGACATTGCTTGCTTGGGAACTTGGCTTTCTTGCTTGGTTGGGGAGGTAAGCGGTGCTTAGCTTGTAATTGCATGTTTGACTATATAGATTTTTTCTGTTGGCGGATTATAGCAAAATAATTCTAACCTTTTCTTGCTGATTGTAATTTGAACCTAATTAGGTATGGAGAGTTCAAGCGACTTAGTGCGATCCAGCAAACGAGTTTGAGAGGCGCGGGCGATGACTGATGAGCGCCGACTTAGCCTGGAAATACACGTCCGATTTTGTTTCCGATTGTCTGATCAGGCTACCGGATCGTATTTACTCGATACACATCCGATTTTTCCGTCAGGCTTTTTTTGAACTCAGTCGTTCCCGAGCTATCATCCCGAGTGCTTGCGTTTGGAGCAAAGCAGAAGAAAAGAAGATGGATGACGAGTTAATAGAAATAGAAATATTTTTTATTCAAATAAACTTTTACAAGTACTTTTGAATCGTCAATGAATCTACCACTGATTCGGAATGCCGTTCCTGCCGAGAAGAGCCAGCAATAAACTCGGCGGTCGCTCTTTTCAAAAAAAATTTTTTTTACAATAGGTAACAAAACTATGCTATGTATACAGTGTTTCCACAATAAAGTTTCAAAAATGCAAAACAATCCAATGCATGTTAAGACAGGCAGGCAAAAGCAGACCCATTCCCGTTGGTGGCACCCGTTCACGAGCATGACGCAGGATCCAGCCATTGCTTCGCTCAACCATATTTGAGGGAACGTAACTACCCGCACCACACGACACCACCACAGAAATTTTAAAGAGAGGAAAGAGAAAGAAGAAAAAACGTCGCTATTGGATTCATCCAATCAATTTGACAAGACTTACTGAGAGTCATTTCTATTTAAAACATCCAAAATAATTCATAATAATAATAGTTTTATTATTATGAATTTTTTTTTTTTTTTTCATAATTTTCGCCCATTATTCGAACCACAACGATGCGTCCACACAGTGTCAGCGCTAGATTTTTTGGGCCCTAAAAAATCCCAATAAGCAAAATTTGGGGCTAAAAGCCCTAAGTTGGGAACCCTGACTGGCAAAATCGGAAGGAGTAACCGGATGTCTATTTTGTCTCATACTAGAAGTATGTAGACCGCGCCTTCAGACAATCGGACCGACAGTAAAATCGGAAACGCCTCGCGCCCGTTTCCGACTCGGACGTCCGATCCGGCCACCGGATCGGACGTGTATTGACTGTTCATACAAAGTAATGGCCTCAACGCCTTCCGGTAGCCTGATCAGGCTACCGGATCAGACAATCGGATGAAAAAACCTGACGTGTATTGCCTGGCTTATACCTACTAATTGTTCCCAGAACAAGAAAAACTTTGTGTCCATGTCATGGATGACGTACTTATTAAGTACATACCTTTTTTATTTATTTGACTTATACCTAAATAATTTTGTACAAACATTTTAATTCTTAGTAATATTATAAATGCGAAAAAGCATACAACATTTGCTGAATTGGGAGTTGGGACCTTTTTTAACCGACTTCAAAAAAAAGAGGAGGTTCTCAATTCGACGCGTATGTTTTTTTTTTTTTTTGGCGATGTTACTCCATAACTCCGTCAAATCTGAACCGATTTTAATAATTTTTTTTTTATTTGAAAGGGTATATCGTCAGGTTGGTCCCATTTAAGTTTGGTGAAGATCTGATGAATATCTTCGGAGATGGAGGACGGAACTCCTCAATAAATAAGAGCAAATCGCTCGTGATCAGAGTATGTGTAGGATTTTAACCATGCATTCTTCATAGCATACATACATAATGCTTTTCTATTCGGCATTTCAATATAATTTTTTTTAACCGAATTTTTGACGATGTTACTCTATAACTCTGTCAAATCTGAACCGATTTCAATAATTTTTTTTTTATTTAAAAGGGCATATCGTCAGGTTGGTTCCATTTAAGTTTGGTGAAGATTTGATGAATATCTTCGGAGATATAGGATGGAAATCCTCATTGAATAAGAGCAAATCGCTCGTGATCAGAGTGTGTGTAGGACTTTAACCATGCAAACTTCATAGCATACATACATATGCTAAATTTCTATTTGGAATAATATATTTCAATACTTTTTTTAAGGAGCAAAACAAATGGTCTAGTGAATTGGTCCCATGAAGCTACACTAAAAAGCTTAAAATAATAATATAAAAAAATATTTTTAAAAAACCGACTTCAAACGCCACTTAAAAGTATAAAATACATAATAGTATAATAGTTTGTACACGTATGTTGAAGTCGGGCCAGCGTTGCGCAATGGTATCATCGTTTCTATATTTTAAGCCCGTCCGACTTCAATATACGTGTACAAACTAAAATTATTAAATCGTAAATACTATTAGGCCGGTATACTTGTTGAATTAGCCCGTGAGACGGACCGGCCTAAATAGAAACGATGAAACCGATGCGCGACGCTGGCCCGACTTCAACATACGTGTACAAACTAAAATTATTTTATACTTTTAAGTGGCGTTTGAAGTCGGTTTTTTAAAAATATTTTTTTATATTATTATTCTGGGTTGTGCACATAACTTAAGTATAGTTGTTAAGGTGCTTCTTCTGCTTAATGACTTTTTAACCGACTTCCAAAAAAGGAGGAGGTTCTCAATTCATCGGAATCTTTTTTGTCGTTAATGCTCAAGTGGTGGACGCGCCGGGACAACCAAATCTAGATAACCTAATCTAGATATACCTAGTTGGTAATGTGTGGCACCATTCATAAAATAAACGTTTCTTTCTTTCTCTTCCTTCTTTAAAGTGTGTTTGTTTGTTGGTTTGTTCTCCAATCACACCGCTACGAGCTACGAATCGACGTGATTTTTTGTACGGGTATAGTTGAGGACCTACTTTTATTCCTGGAAAATCTAAAAACTAAATCCACGCGTACGAAGACGCGGGCATCAGCTAGTATTTTATATTATGTATAATACGTATAATAATAATTATAAATATTAGTTCTTGCGAGTTGCGAACGGAAGATACCCGTCTTGTGGTAGGAACTTTTTGTCCCAGGAAAATAAAGGGTTCCCTGGGTGTTTTTAAAAACTTTAAATCCATTCTGGAATCCTCTAATCCATTAAATTGCATTTAAACGAAAGATCATCTGCCTATCGATCTGTCGGTCTGTTTGAGCCGTGAAAGGTCCAACTGCTGAACGGATTTTGATGAAATTTGACACCGTGACATTCTGGAGGAGGACTCAGTGTTCCCTCAAGATTTTTAAAATCTTACCTAACTTCTTGCGGATGAAGTCGCGGCCAATATCTAGTAGGTCTTAAATAAATAATTTCGTAATACCTTATAGACTTATATTAGGTAAAGAATTGATGTCATAGGGCCTTGGTGCTAACCTAGATATCCAGGCAGTTGAGTCGCCTACGGCATAGGTAATTGGACAAAATGGCTAAAAGATTGCCTATAATTTTCCCCTTGTTCGATTATCATTTATTGCTAGGCAATTTGTAGCGCCTACAAAATACGTTACCATACCCTTTTTCTTATGTTTCCGGTTTCATTATCCCTAAGCCCTGATCCAAGTAGGTACTAGAAAGAAAGAAAGATTTTTTTTCGTAAGATTAATAGATATAAGATCTCGTACCGCTTGCTGTAAACTAGTGGTTCGCCCCGAACTGAGACCTCGCGATATCCCATAATTCCCAAAAGATTTAATTATATATTGTAATAATTAACTTTTAACATTAGACACAATAAAAAAAATAATAGTTGACATAAAACTGTTTTACTGACACAGCGCCATCTATTAGCATTATAGTGAAGCTATTAGCTTCACAATAATGCTAATAGATGGCGCATTAAAATTAAATAATTTCGTTTCTTTATAACATTTATCTAATTTTAGTATTTGTTGTTCAAGTACAGGATATAACTGAATTTTCAACCAAGTTTCACGTTCTAATATTCAGTAATTCAGAAGTTATAGGGCTCTGACAGACATTTAGACGGACACACTTCTCTGTCTAGTAGGCAAGCGCCCTAGTTGACTCAGAGAACTCGCTTCGCTCGTTCAACTATGGGGAAAATTGCTGGAAAAAGAGATTGACTCAGAAACATAAGGGAGTGGACTGGCATCAAGACAGTTCAAGAACTATTCCATCTAACCATGGACAAAGAGAAGTTTAAAAAACTGACTGCTTACCACCAGTAATGGAGAGGAATGTGAAGAAGAAAAATATGTATAGGTACTTAATAAACTTGTAGATAAAACAGAAACTTACAAGTTATAAGGTTATTACCATCATAAGAGGTAGGTACATAAGGAGGTATGTAGATTAGGTAAAGATAGATGATCCCCAGAAAGGTATTGTATATAAAAAATGTAGGTACAACTCTCAGCATTGGAGCATTGACCAGTCATTCAACCGTCTGACCCTTCTATGTACTTACATATTATTATGCTTTTAAGTATATTGCTTTTAATATCGAACTAGCGTTATACTTCGATGGCTTTTAAGTACTCTATGAGAATTTGGCTTTAAACATGTTTTTAACCGACTTCTCAATTCGTCGGAATCTTTTTTTTTTTGTACGTTCTCCGATTATTCGAAAACGCCTGGACAGATTTAGAAAATTCTTTTTTTGTTTGTAAGGGTATACTTCCCAGGTGATCCCATAATCATCAGGTCAAGATCTGATGATGGAATTCCGGAGAAATCAAGGGAACTCTTCAAATTTTTAGGCACAATTGATATAGGTACTTTGTAGTGGCGCTTGAAGTCGGTTTTATAAAAAGAATTTTTACGTTTATATTATTGTTTATATCCCAAAATGGCGAATAAGGTTATTCCAACATTCAGTTACCGCTATATGTGGCCCGGAAGGCAGTTTTCCGTTTTTAGGATACATGTTCAACTTGGTCAGTTGTTTTCAGTTATTTTAGCTTGTCCTTGTCGTAATAAATAGAGTTCATATACATTTATATAAATAGGTATTACAAGAACCAACCTCACCAAAACATTCTTTTTAATCAACGATAAGCAAACCTTTTCATGCGAGATCATAAAAAATGATTTGATTTTAGGGTTATTCCAAGGTACGGAATTCTCGGCGCGCGCTCCGATTCGCACTTGGCGTTTTTTTTTCCTGCACGCGAAATAAAAGGTTATTTGAACTTAGGTGTCAAAAGATCAAGGAGTGACCTTGTAGGTATTCTGCTAAATGCAAAAAGATGTTTATTTTAATATTCCTTCCTACTTTGTAACGTAACGAACGAGTGGATTCAAACTGAATCTCAGGTTCTGTATGGACTGATTTTGATGCATTTTTTGATCGTGGGTTGTGGAATGCTCCAGGGTTTCTGTAGGAAGCATGCTAATTTTTTTTTTCGATGACAAGATAGCCCTAGACTGCGATCTCACCTGATGGTAAGTGACGATGCAGTCTAAGATGGTAGCGGGCTAACTTGGAAGGTGTATAGCAAGGGTAAACTCAGCCCATACCCCTAGTCGGTTTCTACACGCCACCGTGCTGGAACGCTAAATCGCTTGGCGGCACGTCTTTAGGGTGGTAACTAGCCAAGGCCAAAGCCTTACCCACCAGACCATACTAGAGACAATTTAGAAATTATAAATTCCTAAATTGCTCCGAACCCGAGACCTCCCAGTTATAAGACCACAACGCTCACCATTGCGCCAGGGAGGTCGTCGAATACTGATTAATTTGTTTATATTTGGTATGAGTAACAGAGATGTTTGAGGCAGGTCTAGAGCTTGATCTGAAAGATCTAGGGTGTGGAATGCTCTTCCGGTATTTCCCGCCACGTTATATGCACGAAGTCGTGAACTCGTGAGCGTTGGCATCCTTACGTGGTCGAAATCCAAACTCGCACGAAACGCTTCAGTTCAGCGTTTATGAAACGAACAGCTTAGGTGTGGAGCACTCTTCCAGCAGCCGTGTTAAACTATTGGTGAATTAAAAAACGTCAATCCACGCGGGCATCAGCTAGTAATATTATAAATGCGAAAGTTTGTGAGGATGGATGTGTGGACGGATGGATGTTTATTTTTCAATCACGTCGCAACGACTGAACCGATTTGGCTGAAATTTGGCACTGAAATAGATTATAGTCTCGAATAATACACAACACATAGGCTTTTTAACTCGGGAAATAAGAGAGTTTCCGCGGGAATAAAAAACCTTAGTCCACGCGAACGAAGTCGCGGGCATCATGTAGTTAGGTACATAAAAATAGTGCATATATTATTTAAATGTTTAAGTGTTGGATGCGTCAAGTTGATGAGTATATTGTATGTACAAAGTTGTTGAGTAATTAAGTCAAACGGCCTTTCACCTGTGGGAAACAATGGTGTGACGTCACACGTGGAAACGCATGGAAAATATGAATATTTTAACACAATATTATGAAATTAAAGCGCAGGCCATAGTGCGAACTAAACTAAATTAATTAATCCGTACTAATATTATAAATGCGAAAGTGTGTTTTTTTTAAACGGCGTAACGGTTAACACATTCGGGCGCGATTTCCAGAGAGATGTGGGTTCGAATCCCGCCGGCCATGGAATTTTTGATTTGTGTTTATAAATCTATTAGGTGTGTTTGTTTGTTGGTTTGTTGGTGTGTTCTTCAATCAGCAACGGAGCAACGGATTGACGTGATTTTCTGCATGGGTACAGTTGAGGACCTGGAGATTGACATAGGCTTTTTATCCCGGAAAACGAAGGGTTCCCACGTGAGATTTTAAAAACTTAACTCCACGCGAACGAAGTCGCGGGAATCAGCTAGTCTAAATATATAAAAGGCAAAGGTGACTGACTGACTGACTGACTGACTGACTAACTGACTGACTGATCTATCAACGCACAACTCTAACCACTGGACCGATCGAGCAGAAATTTGGCATACAGGTAGCTGTTAGGACGTAGACATGGGCTAAGAAAGGATTTTGGAAAATTTCAACCCCAAGAGGGTTAAATAGGGGGTTAAAAAATCGAACCTAACGTGAGCGAAGCCGCGGGTTAAAGCTAGTTGCTTAATAATTATAAATGGTACGATATTATAAAATTATAACTTATAAGTACCTAGTTCAAGTTATAATCAATTGGTTTTAATTGGCATCCAGCTGCCGCCAAGAGAGTGTAAATAACTTGTTTGCTTTATATTAGTAGGTAGTCACTAGGAACTAAGGTACTAGTTGATTCCCGCGACTTCGTTCGCGTTTCATTCCCGCGGGAACTCTCTTATTTCCCGGGTTAAAAAGTAGCGTAGGTATGTGTTTCTCCAGACTATAATCTATCTCTGTGCTCAACGAAATCGATTCAGTCGTTGCGACGTGATTGAGTAACAAACATACATCCAAACTTTCGCATTTATAATATTAATAGGATTAATAGGATTGTAATATTTTCTGTATATTGAGTTTCTCGCCAGCTCTTCTCAGCAGAATCTGCATTCCGAACTTCAGTAAATAGATAATAGAGACTGCACCTGTGTTTGCGCACACACTTGTGCACTATAATATCACTCGCACAGATGGTCAATCTTAGAGGTTGGCCGCCGTGACCGGCTTCGGTCAGAAGGACATTATTATTAGTAAGTAGTGGTCGTAAGTAGGGAATGCAAATCTCGCGAGATTGGGGCTCAAGCGAGATCTCGCGAGATTGTAAATAACAATACCGCGAGATCTCGCCAATTTCGAGATCTCGCGAGATTGGCAGTTTTGTGTGTTTTTTTTGCAAATAATCACAATATTTGAATAAATTAGGATAAAAATTATAAGTATTATAAGATAACATTTATTTTCACGAATTTTTTCAATAGAAAAATTATGCATCAAATTGTCTATAATTTTTTAATAAACTTCTAAGTAGTACACTTTGACGTACATATCTATCAAATCACTGTGGAAGCACTGTATACATAGCATAGTTTGGTTACCTATTGTAAAAAATTTTATTTTTTATTTTTTGAAAAGCAACTGCTGAGTTTCTTACCGGTTCTTCTCAGCAGAATCTGCATTCCGAACCGTGGTAGATTTATGACGTGTCATAAGAGCTACAAGTTGACCGTGTCAGTCCGCGCTTCGAATAAGACTTTTTTATGCTCGAGTGCAATCTCTTTAATCTCGCGAGATCTCGCCCTTTTTTCGTCCGAGATTAATCTCGTTAAAAAAGGCCGAGATCTCGCGAGAACGAGATCTCGCGAGATCGAGATTGCATTCCCTAGTCGTAAGTGCTGTGTGAGACTAGTAGGTAAGCCTCCTGGAGGTCAGTGGGTTAAACCCTTGTGAAACTTGTCAATCGATGCATCGTCATTTCACATGTCGGTAAATAACACTCGACACAACCAGTTTCTCAAATCACAAGGCTTCCACCTGATGTTTTTTTTTTGGAAATCATCAACAATAAATAAAGCCAAATAAAGCTGTTGTTTTAAAATGTAAAAAAATATGAAAATTACGTATGGTATTGTAACTACGGAACCCTATACTGAGCGGGGCCTGACACACAATTGGACGTTTATTTTTATTTGCACTTGAAAATGAATGCCCA
This sequence comes from Hipparchia semele, assembly GCA_933228805.2. Lineage (NCBI taxonomy): Eukaryota > Metazoa > Arthropoda > Insecta > Lepidoptera > Nymphalidae > Hipparchia > Hipparchia semele. Next base: position 2,711,243 of record OW121717.1, on the reverse strand, counting down.
ACGCTCCGAAAATTCAATTTGGAGGGGCCCGCGCGTCTTTTATTGCTTGAATAGTATACTATGTGGTGAAGAGATCCCACAGTACATATATACGGACCTCAACGGTATATTATTGCGTTTGAACGGGCCCATTCGGTTAATGAATATTAGGTATAGCGGGGGAGCCGGTCACACTGAAAGCACTACAATCACAAGCTAAGCTTAGTGTGGTTGATAGCGAAACATTTATATATTTTTTTATAGACAGGAAATGCCTAACGTATACCCCTCCGTCAGGGGAAACGGAGGGGTTATGTGGGGCTTGCACCCACTAAAACCTATCTTTGTTCCTCCACGGAACCTGGCAGTAGCGTGGGTTACAAATAGCGGAGTATTCACCATGCCACCGTCAAGGTCTTGACTCGCCTCTGAGAGAGGCGGATCCTGTTGCCGTTGGTAGCTTGGTCGAATCCATCCCGGATTTACAACACAACAAGGCGCGCCATTCTTGCATAGCTAGCATGGGCAGGAGATAAAAATTTTATCCCCCGATTTTATCCACTGACAGGGGATAAAATTATTTTCCCCCTATGCTAAAGCATGGCGACAGAGGAGAAGGCGAATTATATTCCTATAAGTATATCCACTGAGTGTTATTTAAACCGCTGTGCCCATGCTCGACGGGTGGATAAAACTAAGCGAGGGGATAAACATTTTATCCTTTTCCCGGGGATAAAATTTCTCCCGCCTATGCTAGCCCTGCAGGCCTGTATATGTTTCGGGTGACAGATGGCCCTTACATATAAGTGTGACCTGTAACAATAATCTTATGTATAATACAATACCTGACACTTGTTTAAGAATAAATATACACGGTGCTATTTTATTTCCCGTAAACCCTGAAGGAGGTGAATATGCTCATGAAACTGAACAACTTTCCCCAAGGAACATAGCTCGAAATATGAAAAAAAAAAAAAATTGGACCCTCCATAGAAAATTGACGATTAGCTGATTGATTTACTATGGGAGGTCCAAAATTTTTTTTCATATTTCGACCTATGTTCCTTGGGGAAAGTTGTTTAGTTTCATGAGCATATTCACTTCCTTCAGGGTTTACGGGGAATAAAATAACACCGTGTGTTTTCGTTTTCCTTTTCAAATTTACGCATACAAATTTACGCATACCCAGCTTATTTTATTTACATAATTTTAACTATTAATTTGCATAATGTTTATCTAGTAATTAACATAAACAAATAGCGATTCCGCATGACAGGCTTTCAGTGTTACCGGCTCCTGGACCATACTACCAGCACCCATGCGGCCCCAGCCTTGACGCTAGTCGGCACACCGCCTTATAGAGTGGACGACGCGAGTGTAATGTGCGTGTGATTAGTTCGATATTTGAATTCGTATTTGGAATTAAATTAATAGGTAAGTTTATTTTTTTTTCCTTAATTTTTTAAGGCCAAGGCATACAGTCGAAATCCTCAGAAAATAAAAACACGACTGATGCATAAGTGGCTGTGATTTTTCATTATGTGTGTTTATGATTATAACTATTTGTTGAATATTTAATTGTACTCGTAATAGTGCTACCTAAATTAAATGTGCTTACCTGTTATCATTAATAAATTCCTGATATTATTATTATATACCTACCTATCCCGATATTATTCAGATTATATTCAGATTTTTTAAATCGCGTGCTTTACCTAAGCAAGTCTTGATATTCCAGGATAAAAAGTATCCTAAAAATACTTTGGAAAGATTTGAAGAGAAGAAGAGAATTTTCTGAAAATTCTCTGCTGAACAAATTTTGACATAAACTTTTTTCACATTGCAAAGTAGCTAAACGAATAATAAGTAGGTAGGTATTAGTAGGTATCCAAGATGAAAAAAAAGCTCCGAAAATAAAAATAGAACCACAAACATCCAAAAACGATAAAACATACTATTAATATTATCTCGTAAATGCATACTTATAAATAACATTGACTTTATTCTGTTATCTCATATTTTTTATGTTATCGAATTTTGCCAATGCAAAATTTTATTTAAGTAAGTAGTTACTACTACTTACTTACGCTTTCATAAAATAAGACAACTGAAAAATGAACAAGGATAAAAATTTTAAGAACTGTAACCCGCTACCCGACTATATAACTGGATAGTACACTGGATTGGACTGGATGTAACATCTGTTATATTCATTTTGTTCATATAAAATGTAAACTATGTCACTAAGACCATTGTAATTTGTAACGAATCGATTGACACATTTTTCATTAAAATCGGCTCAGTAGTTTATTCCGCTACTGTGGAACATTCGTAAATAGCACATACATGCATAGACTGCTAAATTCAGAACCCGTCGTTTTGGTATTTCCGAGGTCGTAAAAAATTATGGTAGCTAGTTTTCTTAATTACCTATTACTCATTATTCTTGATAAAAAGTATCGTTTACCCGGGATAAAAGGTATCGTAGAGGTATCCTTCAGAATTGGATAGGTATTTGACTTGTCAAAATGCGGATATTCATTCGATGGCGGATATTCATTAATAATTATTACAATCGAAAATGTAACATGTAAAAATAACATTTGTAAAAACAGAAAAAAGTTAAATCGGTCAAAACACAAATATGTAAGTTATATAAGCTGTTTTAGTGCGATTGTATCCGTCTCTTCCTAAAACGAAATTTTGTATGGAGAATGTTTGGAGCTGCTGAGTCGTGACGTCATGTTGCAATAGCGCTCTTTTTTTCTAACAGGAAACTTAAAAGCTCTATATTTTCGAGACTACATAGTTAAGATATTTAAAAAAAGAAAAATGACATTCTGTTATAATAATACTAAAATCCTTTAACCCATTTTAAAAAAAAATTATCTCTTTGCAACTCTTCTTCATCGCTGTAGAACAATTTTTTCAATAGTCTAACTCCACGAGAACGAAGTCGCCGGCAAAAACTTGTAATAATAAAAAATAAATAAACCTTAATAATTTTTAGGGTCAAAACATCGAACTATGTATTCAAGAAGCGCGATAAGTCAACACGGTGATAAGTCATTTTCAGTAAGCGTTAGTACTGTGCAAGGGTGTCGTAATTCATCACTACTTTTAGCGACGGTGATCTGCGTCTTTTGCGTCTGCATGCGTTTTTCGCGGTTTTTGAACGCTGATTGCTGCGATTTTCGTTCGCTGATTGCTGCGCTTGTTGTGTGCTCACGAGCGTTAAAAGCCATAAAAAGCCTTTCTCTTAGTGGTAAAACTAAACTTTCCACTAGCGACTCCATCAACTAAACAGATAAGTTGGTATATCTATAAAAGGTCAGTGGCGATGGCGTGAGTAGAGCAGGGAACGAATGCACGATTCAGGAATTTGAATGAACCGGTTGTTTGAGAGACGGTTGAACGCACCGCTGCCTGCACTGTTACAGAGGCGTTTACCGCTAAGAAGTCTCCGTTTACATTCAAACGCTTCGAAGCTCAAAATAATAACGTTTTTTCCAGTTTACGTTAAAATCCACCATTTAGTAAGTTTGATATGTACATACATACCAACCGTACATACGTTTGATATGTACATACATACCAACCGTACATACCAACCGTACTAAATGGTGGATTTAAATGTAGCTGTCAAGTTTTGACATTTTGTGGCTATTTCATTAACGCAAGTAACGTCGTTTAAAAGTAATTTGTCAAAACATCGAATGAATATATTTTATGCGCAGTATTATGAGGGTTTTATCAGTTTATAGAGAAAAAATCAAACTCTGAAACTATCAATAACTCAAAATCGCAAAATTTTGAGATAGTAATATGCTGAAAATCATGTACGATATGTAAATCATTACTACGCTACGGTCTCAACTCATTACTATGCTACGGTCTCAACTATGGCAATTGGATGAATTTATCGTGTTCTGCAACAGTGCATTTTGGCTAATAGGGAGAGGATCGGCCAATCACAGCTGATTGCGATCGACACCCTGTAGCAGTCAGTCTTAGATAATCCAGCGACAGATTCCTACGTAAAAAAAACTCTTGATAAGAATAATATCTATGTACAACAATAAGCCTAACTGCTAAATCGATCTTGATGTAATTTGGTACAGGAATAGCTTCCTTCCGACGGATGGATATAAGTTAGGTTAGTCTTTCCATCCCGAGAAACCTAAGATTCCCGCGTATGCCATATTATAGCTGAAGAATAATCACCTGATCTTTATAGTTTTCAGTGTGTATTTTAAAATACAAAACTCAAGTCATTTTGTTCTTTGGGCTTTTGTTTGACACTCACACATGGATATGTATGTGCCTAGTACATACTACATCATCTTCATTTATTATGTATCACGATTTTTTGATAATTTTTTTACGGGGTTTTTTCGTCGGCTATTTTTCGTATTCGTTTCACACCTTAGTGCTAATGCCAGCCTAACATCCGCAATATAACTAATTGATTTTTTTGACGTCATGTTACCCACTGACGTCATACTACCTACGTATGTTACGTGGAACGCTCCGGACATCAACAGCTGGATCATTTATCAGAATCAGCAGAACAGTTTGGGTATTTAATTTAATTTTTTATTAGCCGCAAAACCAATTTACATCTAAAAACCTACTCAATAATAAAAAAATCCATCGTTTTCTTAAAAAGAACAAGTGGTTTCTCGCAGAAAGACGTAAGCGCATAGGACTTTCTTACAGCAAGTGGAAAAACTGGAAAATTTTACATAGGTAAATAGGTACCACCTAATTTGTATGACATTAAATTAATTTACTTTTGTATGTAGTGGATATTGTAAATATTTTTGTATGATTACTTTTTTATTTAATTTATGTACGGTACATACATTTTTAACATTGGTAAGCGCTTTTATAAGTCAGAATCGAAGAAATAAACTATACAATACAAATTAAACTTTAGTCGTACGTCGTTACGTCGTAAGAGCCCGACTACGTTCCGATTACGCGTAACGTAACTCTGTAACGTTTTCTATTTTTTATTTACTTTTAAATTACTTACGTGAAAACATATTAATGATTTTTTTTCATCTATGTTCAGTGGCCATTGCTGAATTAGAATTCACTGGACCCAGTGACTTGGAAAGTGTGAATCAGCCATTATGATGATGACTCTTCATTATTTAGCACTTTAGATACATACAATATTTACTTTAAACTTTTCCAAGTGTGAGGTAGCTTTTTGAAGTTGAAAAAAAATTATAGGTACTTACCTAAAAATATACAGTCATAGTTTATGTCATAGTCGGAAGTATCTTCTTCTATTTTATAAATATATAAAAGTAAAAGGTGATTGACTGATTGATCTATCAAGGCACAGCTCAACCTACAGGATAATCGGGCTGAAAGGCATACAGATAGCATTTATGACTAGGCATGCACTTCGAAAGGATTTTTGAAAATTCAACCCTCAAGGGGGTAAAACCGATATATATTCGATTTTTCAAACCCCTAGGTTTGAAAAATAAATAAATAAAAAAAAGCATTAAAAGTTTTAGTTTAAAAACACTTATAAAAACCAGCTGCGCGATTCTCTAAAAATGATTGCAATCGCCTCTGATTGGCCGATACTCAGTCGCCATTGGCTAAAATGCATTGTTGCAGAAAGAACGCGACAAATTCAGCCAATCACCACGATTGAGACTGTAGCTATGATTGATGCAATTTTTTTTCATTGATTGACGGCTCGTTTTTTTTAAACTCAAAATTTGTGGTTTAATTATCCACTCCTATTATGAAAAAGTTTCATTAAATTATCAATATCATAGACTATTTTAGTATTTTCAAGGTTTTTCCTTGTACCCATTGTTATTCTCTAAACAATGCAAGTAAAATAGCAAGGATACGGATATGCTCCTTTATACCTAACTAATAAACTGGCTAGACACGCAAGGCAAACATCAAATACCCCAAGGCGTAAGCATTTGCTCAAATAAAACTAATATAAAACAACGAACGAACGCTTAGAGCAAAAGTTTCACCGCACCACGTCGACGCTTGCGCTTCTAAGCCCTAAAGTTCGATGTAATAAAATAACTTTTGTGCGCAGCTTAACAATTTCGATAAATTTTATATGCGACCACTTCTAAAGTATGACCTGCTCAGCAACAAAAAGGAATCATCAAAATCGGACGTTTTTGCGAAAAGTTATGCGTAGTTATGCATTAAAAAAAATATACGCGACGAATTGAGAACCTCCTGCTTTTTTTTCGTCGTCAAAATCAATTCAAAATTGGCAGAATAATTGCGTGACAAACATACAAAAAAAAACATACAATCGAATTGAGAACTTCCTCCTTTTTGAAGTCGGTTAAAAACAAGGTAAATAACATCTAAAAATAATTTTCCAACAATCAATTTTAGTCAGGGGCCATGACATGTCTAGGCATTTGTAGAGTCATGCTGATTGCGATTCGGCACTTATCAACAAACGGCCAGTTCACATTTATCCAGTCGCTTGAACTTTTTTTTTTCAACCGATAGATGTCCACTGTTGAATATCTCTTTCTTGTTGTCTCTTGCATAGACTTCCACAGGTCTCGGTCTTGCACCGCCTATATCCAGCGATAAAATGTAGCTTATGTGTCAATCTAGGAGTAAGCTATCTCCATTCCAAATGTCAGCCAAATCGGTTCATTCGTTCTGGCGTACACACACACACACGTACATATTCAAAATTTTCACATTTATAATATTTTTAATATGTATAGCAGAAAGTAGTATTCTGTCATTGGCGGAGGGGGTTCGTACCTATTTGACTAAATAGCGCTTCATTCCGAAGTCGACTTATATCAATATAACGCTTGATTCCAGTTTAGCAGTAAATCACAGGACAGCAGGAATTCCACTGGGATGATGTGAACCACGAGCTGTTAAACAGTTTTACTATCATTACCAAACTGAGCTAGGCACGTAATAAGTATAATGCAGCGGAACTTTCGCTAAAGTGGCTGTACACGCTATGTACCTACTGGCTGTAAATGGCGATGTCAAAATATACTAGGGCAGAATATAGAAACGTCGTGTTTGAACATCCTTACTAATAGGTAGGTATAATGAATGCGAAAATGTGATTCTTTGTTCATTTGTTTGTCCTTCAATCACACAGCAAACGAGCAACGGATCGATGTGATTTTAGCAAGGGTATAGTTGAGGGCCTGAAGAGTAACATAGGCTACTTTTTATCCCGGAAAATGAAGGAGTTCCTGCGGGATTTCAAAAACTAAATCCAAGGACAAAGTCGCGGGAATCAGGTAGAATAAAACAGATGTTTCTCTCTGTGATACTGATTTTATCTAATTAGATTGTTACTCATAATACCTATTATGGTATTTTCATCGATGGGTTATTTACAAGTCAGATAAACTCCGGTTAATCTTTGAAACAGCTGAACCGATTTGAGTGAACTTTTTGCATAGATATATGGCCTTGGAACTCTCCACTGTCACTCGACAAAGGCTATCTGTCCCGGAAAAACAGAGGATTCCCGCTGGGTTTTTAAAAACCTAGTTAACTTCACGCGGATGAAGTCGCAGCAAAAGCTAGTTGAAGATTAATTTTTAACCTAAATCTACATGGAAGAAGTTGTGGGCATCAGCTAGTCATCGTATCGGAGCACCAAATCGCTTGGCGGCACGTCTATCACGGTAGGGTGGTAGCCAGCCACGCCCAAAGCCTCCCGTCAGACCAGACCAGAGACTATTAGGAGTTTATAAATCCCCATTACCCCCACCTAGAATCGAACCCGAGACCTCCTAATTATAAGACAGCAGCGCTCGAACGATTCGCAGGGAGCCGCTGGATACAGGCGGCGCAAAACCGAGACCTGTGGAAGTCCATGCAAGAGACCTTTGTTCAACATGTTAAACTTTGTTCAAATGTTAAACTTTTTCTATTTAATCAGGCTTAAGTACCTACCTGTTAAGATTGATATAAGTGAGTTGAAAAAAAAAAAATCAGTGCACGTATAGACGGTTGATAAAGAAGCGTCTTACGACTGTGCCAGTAGGGCTAGCATGCGCGTCACGAGAACATTTTGTCTACCCATTTACTCGTGGATTTGTACAAAATTTCACGAGTAAATGGGTAGACAAAATTTTCTCGTGGCGCGCATGTTAGCCCTACAGGCAAGTCATCAAATGTGTCGGTGTTTTCTCGCTAGTTGTTCCAATCTTATCGAGCACAGTCGGCCGGTGTCGAAACGAGACTGTTACAAAATTCGTTTGACCTAAATCTGAATGTATCTAAGTATAGTCTACACAGATATACCCACTCTATGCGTTTCGCGGCATACGGCTGGCCGCGATGCTGCAAGGATATCGTGTCCTCTCTAATAATCTCGACTTTACAGTGTAGTAGATGCCCTTGAGTTCTCTAACCACGTGGATTAAGTTTTGACGACCTCCCTGGCGCAATGGTGAGCGCTGTGGTGTTATAACTGGGTGGTCTCGGGTTCGATTCCCGGCGGGGGCAATTAAGGAATTTATAATTTCTAAATTTGTTCTGGTCTGTAGGGCTAACATGCGCGCCACGAGAAAGTTTTGTCTACACATTTACTCGTAGTCTCTATGTGAATCTCTACAGAGATTCACGAGTAAAGTGTAGAGAAAATTTTCTCGTTGCGCGCATGTTAGCCCTACTGGTCTAGTGGGAGGCTTTGGCCGTGGCTAGTTACCACCCTACAGTCAAAGACGTGCCGCCAAGTGATTTAGCGTTCCGGCACGACGGCGTGTAGAAACCGATTAGGGGTATGGGTTGGATTTACACTGCTATACCCCTTCCAAGTTAGCCCGCTACCATCTTAGACTGCATCGTCACTTACCATCAGGTGAGATCGCAGTCAAGGGCTATCTTGTCATCGAATAATAAAAAAAACAAATTTAAAAGTTTAAAAAATATAACCCGACTACGGAAAGTTGGATGTTACATCCATTTTTGAACGACTTCCAAAAAAAGGAGGAAGTTCTCAATTAGACGGAATCTTTTTTTTTTTATGTATGTTCCCCGATTACTCGAAGATGCCTGGACAGATTTGGAAAATTCTTTTTTTGTTTGAACGGGTATACTTCCTAGGTGGTTCCGTAGTCAGGATCTGATGATGGGATCCTGGAGAAATCGAGGGAACTCTTCAAATTTAATAGACACAATTGATATACTTTATGAAGCCTCAATAGCCCAACGGTTAAAGGTGCGAACTGAAAACTGAAAGGTCGACAGTTCGATTCCTTGCAGAAGCCCAGGGTTATCTGTTTAATTGAGTTAACTTCTTGACGGGAATTAAATTAACACAAGCTTCCCGCTTATTTGTAGGCGAGAGGAGAATACTAGTCACTTACAGCTTAGCTAATATTCTTAAAAAAAAAATAGCCAGTCTGGACAAGTTATTTTATACGTCTTAATAAATGTATCTATAGATTATATCTCCATTCATCTACGTTTATTTTTTAATGGCCCATCTTAATATAAAAAATTGCAAAAATTGGCAAATCAAAAATACAGAAATAACTCCAAAGAAATATTAGACTGAAATTATCTCAAGCAAATGTTTACAACTTTTTTGTAGAAAATTAATTTAACCTTTTGCTAAATCCATCCACAAACTCGTTGTTTTTGTTACATCAACGTACAAAAAATACATAAAATCTTATTGTAAGCCGATTCCTTCTTATACCTACGAGTACATAGGTCCATTTATAAGAACATCATCGTAATCAATCTTCAATGTAGTTGTGATTATACTTATAATATGGTAATATGATTTAAGTTCTGTTTTAATTAATTATTATCTTTAGTTGTGGTTTTATTTAAAATACTTTATATATAAATAGTTTTTAATGTAGGTATTTTTTTATCTCTATATTATGTATTTCTTTTATTGAAATAAATTATTGTATTTTTAAATAATAAATAAAAATCTTTTATGGCTTTTGATACGTTTTGAAACTTTTTATGAATTTATATTATTTTACTATGCTTATAGAATTATTATAACAGTCTGCTTTTGCTAAAATTTTAATATTGTAAATTACCAAAGTTAGCAACATTTTTATTTATATTAGTAGGTATAGAATTACATAATAATATTATGTTATGTATGTATGTCAGCGGAAGGTAATCAAGCCGTAGGTACCTATTATCATTTGAATATTATGGTATAGCAAAGCGGTCTTTAACCTATTTGGAGGCTTTTGTCACGGAGATAATGGGGCCTCTATGACCATGGTATGGAAGAGGATTATTTTATTAAAATCATGAAAACCTTGTAGGTTGTATCTAAACAGAGAAGTTGCCAGTGCCAATTTATTTATTTATTTACTTATTATATTATTTTATACTAGCTTTTGCCCGCGGTTTCGCTCACGTTAAGTTCGATTTTTCAAACCGCTATTTTAGCCTCTCAGGGATTTAATTTTCAAAAATTCTTTCTTAGCGGATGCCTACGACATAATAACACAGAGGAATAGCACAGAGGCTTTTTAACCCAGGGAGTAGGGAATGCAATCTCGATCTCGCGAGATCTCGTTTTCGCGAGATCTCGGCCTTTTTTAGCGAGATTAATCTCGGCCGAAAAAAGGGCGAGATCTCGCGAGATTAACGAGATTGCACTCGAGCATAAAAAAGTCTTATTCGAAGCGCGGACTGACACTAACGGAGTTGCGACCTGTCGGTTTCGTTCGGTGCGCGAATTTTTTAAATTACTAAAAGATTTACGTTTGATATTAGAAGAGAAGACTGGTTGTTCTTTTCATTTGTTATTTCAAATTCAAAATTTATTTATTTCATGTAGGCCAACTTGTAGCTCTTATGACACGTCATAAATCTACCACCGGTTTGGAATGCAGATTCTGCTGAGAAGAACCGGCAAGAAACTCAGCAGTTGCTTTTCAAAAAATAAAAAATAAATTTTTTTATATATATATACAATAGGTAACCAAACTGTGCTATGTATACACTGCCCTCGTAATTGAAAACACAGTAACTTAAAGGTAACTTCTATTTAACTTACTTTGTTTTCAATTACGAGGGCAGTACAGTGCTTCCACAGTGATTTAATTGATATGTATGTCAAAGTTTACTACTTAGAAGTTTATTAAAAAATTATAGACAATTTGATTCATAAAAGTCTATTGAAAAAATTCGTGAAAATAAATGTTATCTTATAATACTTACTTCTAATTTTTATTATTTTTTTTTTTCTAATTTATTCAAATTTTGTGATTATTTGCAAAAAAAAAACCACACAAAACTGCCAATCTCGCGAGATCTCGAAATTGGCGAGATCTCGCAGTATTGTTATTTACAATCTCGCGAGATCTCGCTTGAGCCCCAATCTCGCGAGATTTGCATTCCCTACCAGGGAGTAAGAGAGTTTCCGCGGGGAAAAAAAAACCGCGAACGAAGTCGCGGGAATCATCTAGTGTTTCAAAATTTTTAAAAACTTTTTGTTTTTATAATAAAGTCAGGAGTTAAATTTTCAATGAAGTGCATAATGTAGTTTTCATAGAGCATAAAATTGCGATTTTCTCTACATTGCTTGTTGAAATCGTTATCAGCTTTTCGAGATAAAACACAATAGGTCATGCTTTGGTAAAAAGAATTACCCCACTTTACCTTTTATTACCCCACCGCGCGACGCAAAGGAGGGTAATGTATTTATCAGTCTATGTATGTATGTTTGTAGCGTTTTGGAGACCGAACGCGTGGGCTGATTTTGATGATTCTTACGTCAATCGATTTGTATTAATCCTAGGCGTGCCACTAAAGATAAAACAGTAATCAAAATTCAATATGGCGCCAAACACACGCAATAGTGAAAAAGAGAAAATGAAAGTCGACAAACTAGGTAGGTATGTTAAGTGGGGTATTATGGTATTATTGAATAGGCATTTGAAAATGATCGTCAGCTTTCTCTTATCATTTTTCATTTTGGATGACCATTTATGAAATAAGTATGACAATTTAAATCTAAATCTGTTCAAATCTTCATAATAATGGGTCGCGACTGTTAATTCAATATTATTTATAGTACCTATGTTTATTTCACGAAGTTACGGACGCTTTACTTGTGGTCACGTCGTGCACTTACATGCATATTGCGTAAGTGTGTGTGCCTCTCAAGAGCTTAGGTGGGAGCAGTCAGGCGCGAGCCAGCTCTCGCTCACACATACAAATACGACACCACTACGACACGCACACAATCATGAGCCACGTGCCGTGGTGAATTGAAAGGACTATTACAGAATTCTGGACTACTGGACTTGTTTTTCTCTTTTCAGTTTTTATTTAAAATTAAATTTTCGGATTTTTTTTTTTTTTTTTAATATTTTATTTTAACGTTTATCTCCAATTGAGTCTGTAAAAGGTAGTAAAATACGAAAACGTTTCATAGAGAAAACAAAGTCAAGGGCGAAACGAAACGTAGCCGCCTGTGGACCAGTCCGTTACGACACAACACTTAAAATGCCAAATCAAAACAACGGCCGGTCCGACAAGGTCGCCCAAATGTGATAACGCGCGCTCAAGCAAAAATATCACAAGAGACAAAATTAACAATAATAATATACTCACTCACTCAAATTACAGTAAAAACTAAATCTTGCACGAAATAAAGATAAACTGCAAGTGCCTAAATCCAGAACAAAAACATAATATTATCGCATCATAATATATCTAATGCTAATCTCTTCGGACAAAGCTTTCGTATAATTATGATAGAACTTCACGTAGGTACAGGTAAGTTCGTTTAATCATTAATTATGATGCGAAAACTATAAAATTTGAGGGAGCACTACTATACAATAGTCTGTCTCAAGAGATTGTTACTGAAAAGTCATTTGTAACTTAAAAAAAAAACTTAGAATGCATTTTCAAAATACTTGTGTCTATAAGTATTTTTTATTATTAGAAGTTTTTTCATATGATTGTACTTTTTATATTAATTTTATAGACTTAAATGCTCTGTAAGTGAGCAAATTTTTCTATGAGAATAAATTCTTTAAACCCAACGTAATTGAACGAGCGAAGCGAAGTTCTCTGAGTCAACTAGGGCGCTTGCCTACTAGACAGAGAAGTGTGTTCGTCTAAATGTCTGTCAGAGCCCTATAACTTCTGAATTACTGAACGTAATTACTTCAAATTTAAATATAATATGTAAACTGATGGCCTTCAGCCGAACATTGTATAAAAAAATATAAAAAGCTTTATTTCAGGGGGGCTCTCATAGAAGCGTATTTGAAGTAAAATCTTGTTTGTTGCGCTACATAGACTTGCGATATATCTTTTTAAAGACGACTTTGAACAGAGTACAAAAATATATATTTTTTAATTTTTCCCTAAAAATTGACCAAATGGGGGGGGTTTCAAAGTGGAGATTTTAATTTGAGCCATATGTCAAGAATTACTGAATATTAGAACGTGAAACTTGGTTGAAAATTCAGTTATATCCTGTACTTGAACAACAAATACTAAAATTAGATAAATGTTATAAAGAAACGAAATTATTTAATTTTAATGCGCCATCTATTAGCATTATTGTGAAGCTAATAGCTTCACTATAATGCTTCACTATAATGCTTCACTATAGATGGCGCTGTGTCAGTAAAACAGTTTTATGTCAACTATTATTTTTTTTATTGCGTCTAATGTTAAAAGTTAATTATTACAATATATAATTAAAACTTTTGGGAATTATGGGATATCGCGAGGTCTCAGTTCGGGGCGAACCACTAGTATAAACGTAAAAATTCTTTTTAGAAAACCGACTTCAAACGCCACTTCAAAGTAGGTATATAAAATTTTACTATGGGATACTGCAGAAATTGCGGGAATGATTTCTCCAGTATCCCATCATCAGATCCTGACCTGATAACTATGGGACCACATGGAAAGTACACCCTTTCAGAAAAAAAAAAGAATTTTCAAAATCGGTCCAGGTGTCTTCGAGTAATCGGGGAACATGTACCGACAATAAAAAAATAAAAAAAAAGATTCCGTAGAATTGAGAACTTCCTCCTTTTTTGGAAGTCGGTTAAAAACACTTCCATATGCAACGCTCTCAGGTGGTATAATATGATATCAAAACGACGACGGCCGATCGGACAAGGTCGCCCAAATGTGATAACACTAGATAACACGCCGAGGACAAGAATATTCTTTACGTCACGAGTGACAAATATAAAAAAAACACTAGGTACGAAATGTAGTGCTCTCATGTCGCCTATAATCTTAATTCATAACCTTAATCACAGAGTACCTAATACTAAAGGTACAGAAGATTCACTCCAAAAGATTTAAATAAATAGCGACTCTTTTTACTATACAATAAACTGCAATTCAAGTTGACACAGCGCTACTTACCTACCGTCTTATTCTCTGTTTCAATCACGTAACTTTTATCCCTTCACACTTTCTGAATTTTGGTCCTTCGAAGAGGTACCTACGCCATGAATTTTGGCATAGCGATAGATTTAACCTTGGGAAAGGAGCTAAGCCATCTTTTTTTGAAAGAATAAAACTTGACGAAATATGGGATTTCAATTTGTTAAACCTGAACCAATTTTGATAGTTCGTTTTTAATAATAACAATATCTGTTATGAGTTTCTCTAACAACCCTAGAATTAGAATTCTTTGCCTAGAATTTAGATACATATCGCATTTAGTTGGTAACAAGTAACAACAGCTATTTCCCAATCTACCGAGAACGTGCAATGGACAAAACGTTTCTAGACATTTGTTAATTTTATTGCAAATAACTCAATAGGTATTACAATTTATCATATCATTAAGTCTGTGTTTTTTAACTGTTGCTGCAATATGATACTTGGTTGATAACAAATAATAGGGCGTGTTTTTGTGCCCTATTATTTTTTATCAATTAAATATTCCATTTCCTGACTGTCATACCATTAATATGAGAGCGAGGAAATGGAAAGTGCATCTGTGTTTACGCATACAATTGTGTACTATCTGTACTAATATATAAAGCTGAAGAGTTTGAACTACTGGTTCGAATTGAAAAATTCTTTTTGCGTTGAATAGTCCATATATCGAGGAAGGCTTTAGGCTATATAACGTCAGGCTACGACGAATAGGAGCGAAGCATCAGTGAAAAATGTTGCAAAAACGGTGAAAATTATCCATATTTAAAATATATTCTTTTAAAAACTTCTAAATCGGGATCATAATAACAGAAATTGACGCGGACAAAGTCGCGCGCAACAGCTAGTATAATAAGTGTGTAGAAGCGTGTTACCGTTGAGATCATGTTGAGATTAGCCGCCCTGTACGCAACTCCGTTGGGAGAACATTATTTTCTCATCATTATTACACATAAGTAGAAATCATAACAATTACCTACATAAGTAGGTACTCGATTTTGTCCGAGATTATTATCATCTGGATTTAAGTTTTAAGGGTTCCACAATAAAATATGAAAACTCTTGTACTTTCATTCGTTGAGGTTCAGTCCCTTAGTCATTCCGAACACTCATCCTGTTCAACTGACATGCACAGTCGACCGTGCATTAGTAACAATACAAAAGTACTCTGTGATTAGTAGTGTGGCATGGGCATTGGCGACCCGCACCGTAGTAGGTACGAACGGAGCGATAAAACTTTTTAATCAACTTCAAAAAAGGGGGAGTTTCTCAATTCGTCTGAATCTTTTATTTTTTATTATGTTTCCCGATTTTGAGCCCCCTTTAATTTTTAATCTATTTTTATTTTTATTATATTTTGTTGTTATAGCGGCAACAGAAATACACATTCTCTGAGAATTTCAACTCTACCTGTTCCGGATTACTAGATAGAGCCCGCTGACGGACAGACGGACAGACGGACAGACGGACAGACGGACAGACGGACAGACGGACAGACGGACTGACGGACAGACGGACTAACAGATTGACGGACGGGCGGACGGACAGCGAAGGCTTAGTAATAGGGTCCGTTTGTTACCCTTCGGGTACAGAACCCTAAAAAGTATAGTTGTTCTGATGTTTGTGTCTATGTCGATGATTTTAGATGTAGTTTAATTTGGTGCGCTGACTCTATCAGGGAATGAGGCCGCCATTACACGATAGCCGATGATGATAATGAGCGAATCATTTAGGTCAGTTTCGTGTTTGTCGTGAATTATGACGTTGTTGAAATGCGTTTTTGCACGGAATTTGTGCAAGTCTTTACCAACCGCTAGTACCTACAATATATCTCGCTTAATATTGTCTTTACCTCGCTCAATATTGTCTTTACCAATCGTTAGTACCTACTACTAATATCTCGTTTAAATATTGCTGTATTATTTTACAACATGCCTCGACTGCCTCGTCTAGTGGTTAGCCAGTTGGTCTATTAGTCGAGCCGAGAAATGAATCGGGTTTTTCTGTCAAGAAATTCTCAGTAGGTACTAACCCGGAGTTAGGAAGCTTGCGGTGAGTTACATAGGTAACTCGCAAATAGGGTTGCCAGATTTTTTTTTAGCCTATAAGGGACAAATGGTTAAATGGGTAAAAAATTCGGGATTTCAGTTTTTTACCCGGGACAAATAAAAAACAAAATTATTTAGTGTCATTTTTTTTTTATATTTTCCGAGAATCGAGTCGGTTTAAACATATTTTTATTCGTTTTAATATATGTATCTCCAAAAATCGATGCAGTAAACGGTCATCAACTCGCTTTTTTACGAATGTTGCGTGTGTGAATACTTGAATCGATTTTATAATGAAAAACGAAGTACAGTTTAAATACGGGACATAGCCTGTCCCGCCGGGACATTTTAAATTATGCCTAAAATACGGCATGTCCCGGGAAATACGGGACGTCTGGCAACGCTACTCGCAAAACACGTAAAACTGTCGGTCCTGCGACTTATTTCCGTCCGATCGGACTAAGAGAGTGACGGAATAGAGAGTTCATATGTGTTTGGGCACACACTTTGCGCCCAAACACATATCAGTCAGTCGGGAGGACATTATTATTTATTATTCAATAGAGGTGTGTTCTACGAGATATTTTTATTGTAACTGGTTACCTATTTATACTCTTTACATATACGAAAACTCTTCCTATTTCCTAAGGAAAACTTGAAAAATTAACATAGTAAAATTAGGAACTGTAACTACAACTTCAACTTTGAATCGCGGAACTGTAGATTTCAGGCATATTTAAAGCAACCTGCGGAAAAAGGAAGCTGTACTAAATACCCGGCACATTAGTTAGTAGCAGGTTAGTAGTATAGTCAAGTTTGCTAATGGCCGGTTTCAATAAATTATCAAATCCAAAATATAAAAATTGAAAGTCGAATATTTGATCCAATTAAGTAGTAGATAGAGCGTGTCAAAAAAATCCACTAGTTGAGATTGTAGCCCGTTACCAATTGATAAATATTTTAGACTTCATTATATTAATTCGACTTTCAATTGAATTAGACTATTTCAATTGAAATTGAATTATTGAAACTGGCTGTGGAATTGTCGAAAAATGATTTTTATAGTGTGACAATCGCACCATTCTGATTGGATGAATTTATGACGTTCCTGCTGCATCTATCCATTTTAACCAATAGTGAGTGAATACCAGCCAATCAGAGGTCTCTCTTAATTATTGTTATTTATTTAACCTAATTACTTTGATTATATAGAATTCTTTGTCTAATTATTATTATTTATTTATTTCTTGTAAAAAAAAATCTTTTTAGTCTGACTAACTAAGCTCATAAATTAATGTAATAATTGTAACTAATTTAGAGTCGCCGACTTTTTTAAAAGCTATTTCGCAGCCATGCTCGTAATTAAGCAATCTGCTATGCTTAAAAAAATAAAGCTCGTAGTAATGCGTTAAAGTTTGGCGCCGACAAGGCGCCGACTCAAAATTAGTTACCTACTTACATTAGCTTAGTAAGACTAAAAAGACTTAATTTTTTAATTTTTATTTGATTCTATCGTCGGTTAAATTTTTTGTAAAAAGTAATAATTATAAGTAACTTCAGTACCAAACAAAATAACGTCATAAGCACCGAATCTATGTTAGTAATAGAAACTAATACGGATGTTTATACACAACGCAGTACTTTATCAGACAATTTCTATGAAGTTTTTATTTCTGTGAACCAAGATAGTGAAAAGCTGAATTTCATGTAGATATACAGTTCAGGTCTGCATGAATACTTTTGCAAGCTCTGGCTTCACGCTTTACAAAAACAGGTAGGTAAGTCAGAAAAGAATACCTACATGGAGTCGGGGTGATCAGATTAAAAGAATTTTAGTTTTCACTTTGACATTAGAAAGAAAGAACGAAAGAAAAAGCATTTATTTAACAATTTGTGCCACACATCACGATACACTAAGGTACATTTTCCCGACACTTCCATCTCTCAAGCATTTGCAAAAAAACCTAAGCAATAGGAGAGCCGGGCTAAAGTTGTCATGTTGGCACAACCCGAAAAAAAAAAGTCCGAGTTCAGCAAAAGCTTAATTCCTTTTATTTTTTATTTATTTTATTTATTACTAGCTGTCCCCTCGCGACTTCGTCCGCGTGGAATTAGGTTCTTTGAAAATCCCGTGCGGACTCCTGATTTTGTCCGAATAAAAGTAACCTATAACACACTGTCTGCAACCATACCCATCAAAGAATCACGTAGATCCGTTGCTCGATATTAACTTGAAAAATTATGGATTTTCATACAAACATTCAACCCCCATTCAACCCCTTTGGGAGTAGAATTTTTGAAAACCGTGAAACACGTCCTTTTTTATTTTTAATTGAAAGCCCAAATACCGAATTTCATGGGTATAACTTGAAAAATGACGGAGTTTCATACAAACTTTAACCCCCCTTTTTACCCCCTTGGGGAGAGAATTTTCAAAAAATGTAAAATACGTAATTCTTTATTTTTGATCAAGAGCCAAAATATCAAGTTTCATAAACATAACTTGAAAAATAACTTGAAGAACGAAGGACTATCATACAAACATTCAACCCCTATTTAATCCCTTAGGGGGTAGAATTTTTAAAAACTGTGAAACACCTACTTTTTTGTTTTCAATTTAAAGCCTAAGTACCGAATTTTATTGGTATAGCTTGAAAAATAACGGAGTTTCATACAAACTTTAACCCCCCTTTTTACCCCCTTGGGGGGAGAATTTTCGAAAAATGTAAAATACGTAATTCTTTATTTTTGATCAAGAGCCAAAATATCAAGTTTCATAAACATAACTTGAAAAATAACTTGAAGAACGAAGGACTATCATACAAACATTCAACCCCTATTTAACCCCTTAGGGGGTAGAATTTTTTAAAAGTGTGAAACACTTACTTTTTTGTTTTCAATTTAAAGCCTAAATACCTACCGAATTTTACGGGTATAGCTTGAAAAATGACGGAGTTTCATACAAACTTTAACCCCCCTTTTTACCCCCTTGGGGGGAGAATTTAAAAAAAATGTAAAATACGTAATTCTTTATTTTTAATCAAGAGCCAAAATATCAAATTTCATAAACGTAACTTGAAAAATAACTTGAAGAACGAAGGACTATTATACAAACATTCAACCCCTATTTAACCCCTTAGGGGGTAGAATTTTTAAAAACTGTGAAACACGTACTTTTTTGTTTTCAATTTAAAGCCTAAATACCGAATTTCATGAGTATAACTCGAAAAATGACGGAGTTTCATACAAACTTTAACCCCCCTTTTTACCCCCTTGGGGGGCGAATTTCGAAAAATCCTTTCTTAGTGCTCGCCTACGTCATAAAAGGAACCTACTGTCAAAATTTCAAGTTTCTAACTTCAGTGGTTTAGGCTGTGCGTTGATCGTCAGTCAGTCAGTCAGTCAGTCAGTCAGTCAGTCAGTCAGTCAGGACAAGCCTTTTTATATAATTATAGATTATTAATGTTATACTTCATACGTACATGAGTGTTACATTCAGTGCAACAAAAACCACAGTCGGTTTTACTGTGCACTGTTGATATACATAATTAATTATATGTATAAACTAAATAGGTAGGAACATAACAAAGATATTCAGCGCTGATCTTCCCCCAGGACCCAAATTATTAGTTATTTGATATACCAAATTATTTTACATTACATTATTTTGGTATTTTGTTTCGAAGATGTCGGGATGTGCAAACTCACAAATGATACCTGTGGCTGCATTCTAGTAAATTGCAGTGGAACCTGTTTTACTGATAGCTGTTACAACATGCATGCAAATTGTGGCTGTAGGCCATGGTCATAGAACGGAAACAGAAAGTCGAAACTTGTTTAGTTTAATTCATCATTCACAAGGATCAATAATATTTAAGAAGGTACAACATTTTTTGTTATTGTGAAACCCAAACCTGTAGGACTAACATGCGCGCCACGAGAAGATTTTGTCTACACGTTTACTCGTAATCTCTATGTGAATCTCTACAGAGATTCACGAGTAAAGTGTAGACAAAATTTTCTCGTGGCACGCATGTTAGCCCTACTGAAAAAAGTTTGTTCAGAACTTTTAATGAAAATGATTGATATGCTTTCAGTAGTTAAAAAAGTTCGTGACAAATAAGTTCTCATCCAAGGCAGAGAGAAAAGAATATACTATTTCTCTATGCTCAAGGTTGATTTTAATCACCCAAGGTTGATGTAATATTGTGAAAATACTCGTACTAGCTTTGAAAGATATTTGAAGGACATTTTCAGTTCGGGCGTTATTTCAAGCGAGTCTAGTGTATTTAGTGTAATTTTGTCTTGAAGATAACAGTATGTACTTACATCTCAAATCAATGTGTGTGCGTGAAAGTTTGTAAGACCCTTAAATCAAGTAAGGGATGAGCTGATAATCTAGGCAACTTCTAGGCAAGCGAGCCCCTACCTTCTTCTTCTTCTTTGTCAAATTATAGACCTATGTCCACAGCTGGACATAAGTCTCCTGCATGGACTTCCACAGGCCTCGGTCTTGCGCGGCCTGAATCCAGCGGTTCCCTGCGACTCGCTTGATGTCGTTGGTCCATCTGGTGGGGGGTCTGCCAACACTGCGCTTCCCGCTGCGGGGTCGCCACTCCAGCACCTTGGGACCCCATCGACCAGCTCTTCGAACTATTTGCCCCGCCCGTTTCCACTTCAGTTTCGCGACTCGCTGAGCTATGTCGGTGACTTTGGTTCTCCTACGGATCTCCTCATTTCTGATTTGATCTCGCAAGGATACTCCGAGCATAGCTCTCTCCATCGCCCTCTGAGTGATCCTAAGCCTTCTTATGAGGCCCAACCTAAACCTCATCAAGTTCCATCCTTGATTGTCGTTAAACGGAAGCCTATCTCGCAATAATAAATAATTAATCAGTCAAAGGCGAGTCGGACTCGCATACGAAGGGTTCCGTAGCAAAAAACGTCGAAAAGAACACGTTTCTAGTAGGAGAGCCCCCCTTTAATTTTTAATTTATTTTTAATTTTTGTTGTTATAGCGACAACAGAAATACACATTCTCTGAAAATTTCAACTTTCTACCTATTACGGATTATGAGGTACAGCCCGCTGACAGATAAACAGCGGAGGCTTAGTAATGGGGTCCCGTTGTAGGGTCGGTCGGTCTCTTCGGGTACGGAACCCTAAAAAAAGGTTTACCCCCTCAATGACAGCGAGATACTTCTATGACTGCTGACCTCTCGAGATTATAATTACAAAATTATGTTACAGCACTTAGATAATTTACTAATAAATGTAGGCAGTGCTTTGATATCTGGTTCACCTTGACTGCAAGGCTTGCCATGGACCTGTATCTAACTGTTGAGAAGGGCTATTATGAAAATTACATAAAATTATGATTATAAGTACAAGCAAGGTACAAACATAAGTAAATATAGGAACAATTTTCCCCTAGTTACAAGAATACTACTTGACACTCTTTTTTTATTTATTCGTTGACAAGATCTCACCTAATGGTAAGTGACGATGCCGTCTAAGATGGTAGAGGACTAACTTGGAATGTACCCATTCCAATAAGACGTAATAATTGTATCTAATCGGTTTCTACACGCCCGCGCCATCGTGTCGCAACGCTAAATCGCTTAGCGGCACATCTTTGACGGCCAAAGCCACCTGACAAAAATATTAGTAGGTAGATAGTAAGGATGGTAAGGACTAAATAATTAGTAGTAGTTATAGCCAGTGTATTGATCCGAGTAGCCACTACAATAGATACCTACTCAAAATTATAGCTTCAGTTGAGTTGAGATCAACTGAATCATCAAAATCGGCCTACGTGTTTGGTCTTCAGAGCGCCATCATATACATACATACATAGATTGATAAACACCATACCCTTCTTTGCGTCGCGCAGTCGGATAGATATACAATACTGTCATTTTCTGCTCCATCATTCGTTCATCAGTTATCACTCATCACTGTCGAAATTTTTTGAGTAAAACAAAATTCTAAGAGTTCATTTCACGAGGGCTCGTGGCTCATGGTTGTGTGTGTGCCGTATCTGTATTCGCTCCTACCTAGACTTCTGATAGGCACGCATACTTACGCAATGTGCATGTATGTACACGACGTAACCACAAGTAAAGCGCTGGTAACTTCGTGAGATAAACGTGCTATAACGCTGTAAGCACTCACGCTTTTAGTATTGTTTGTGCAGGATAAATCCTAATGTGTATCTAACATATTGCGTAGACCTGCTAGATAGAGGTATTAGTTATTTATTGAATGGATTCCAAGAAATAACGAGCTTAAGCTAAATTCTTGAACAAATATGTACGTACCTACATACACACTAGTCATTATTTATGTAATGTATGTAAGATATTGAATTATATTAGTAAGAAAATAATTTTATGCAATTGTTAAGTTCCTTTCAATAAATAACAAACAATAGTTTCACTGACTATTCAAATCTAATCAAACTATTAGAGGAAAAAACTATACAAATAAATAAAATTGTTTAAGTTTGTAATATCAAAATAACAGCTTTTTACTAAATATAATAAAAATAGTTTTTAAAATTTTTGTCTGTCTTTCTATCTCTTTGTTACACTTTTAAATTGGGAATGATGGAACCGATTTTGACGGGATTTCCTCTGGCAGACAGCTGATGTTATGAGGAGTAATAGGCTACTTTTTTAAACGACTTTCAAAAAAGGAGGAGTTGTACACTAATATTATAAAGGTGAAAGTTTCTATGTGTGTGTGTATGTTTGTTACTTTTTCACGCCACAACGAATGAATCGTTTTGGTTGAAATTTGGAATGGAGATAGCTCATACCTAGGATTAACACATAGTCTACATTTTATCCCGGAAAATTAAAGAGTTTCCGAGGGAATTGAAAAACCTTAATCCACCCGGACGAAGACACGGGCATCATCTAGTACTTAGATAATAATAATAGATTGAAACGGTCATGCTTTTAATAATTATAGAAGTGAAAAGTGAAAACTTCGTTAGACGCGTAGCGATTTTTGGTGGGGGACATTCTTACGGGGTCGCGGTAAATGTTAATGTTAACAGAGTATGACGTGTTTTCACTTCTTTCGGTAGTTTCCATGATTGCCCATATTTTTTAGAGTTCCGTATCTATAGGGTGCCAACGGGACCCTATTACTCAGCCTTCGTCCGTCTGAAAGCGGGCTGTGTCTCATGAACCGTAATAGGTAGATACTTGAAATTTTTATAGGATCTATTGCATGTTATACCGTTATATGAAATAATAAAAATAAAATAGAATAAAAAATAAAGGCGGTTCCCCAAAAAAAAAAAAAACGTGATTTCTTCGGCATCTATTGCTCAACCTTAACAATCGCTGTTACGATGGTACGGAGCCCTTCGTGTGCGAATCCAATTCGCACTTGGCCGTTTTTTTAATACAATTTTGTCAATAACTTTTTTGTTATGAATGTTGTGAAATAATACGAGTACGTACCACGGTAATTATTTTAGTTGGGATTGTCGATATTTCGATCCAATTGCATGGACCGTGGTCACGACGGGACTGCGGTGTTGCGAGACGTCAAGTTGAAGTTGTCATGAGTAGAATCAATCTACCCGCCTTCTTGGTCTTTTCGGAGGAACGTCAAATTCAAATTCAAAAATTTCTTTCATGTAGGCCAACTTGTAGCTCTTATGACACGTCATAAATCTACCACCGGTTGGGAATGCAGATTCTGCTGAGAAGAGCCGGCAAAAAACTCAGCAGTTGCTCTTTTCAAAAAAAAAAAATTTTTTTACAATAGGTAACAAAACCATGCTATGAACATACAGTACTTCCACAATGAAGCTTCAAAAATGCATACGTAGGTACATAATCCAACGCATGTTAAGACGGGTAGACAAAGCAGACCCATTCCGACGCATGATCCAGCCGTTGCTTCGCTGAACCATATTTGACCATACAGTTAAAGAACTTTTTTGTTGTTACAGGTTAATAGCTGTCATCTGAATCGACCGCAGAGGAACTACACGATGACGAAGTAGTCCAGCAATGGCGGCACCATCGCAACCTCACGCCCCGGCAGCGCTGGGGCAGGCTCATCTGTCCCACTTGCCCCAACGGCCGCCCATCAACCTCGGGTTTCAAGACCTCTCCTACACTGTCTCTAATGGAAAAGGTGAGATTTCTTTTTTTTTCGAAGAGTCAAAACCTGAAAGCATAAGAACAGTTTCAATTTTGTGCCGTTTGGTGTTGAAACCCTGGGGTCTTGGGACGAGGATTGTAAATCCTGTTTTAAGGATCTGTCATCTCGTCTCATAGAGTCCACTGGTGACCGGAAGGCTGGAAGTTACCTCGGCCAGCATATAAGTTTGGCATATAAGTTTGGGTAACGCAGCCAGCGTTCTGGGCACTTTTCCTCGTTCCATTGATTTAGATGATATTTTATATAGCTTTTATTTTTGCTATTTACGTTTTAGTTCTAATTTAAAATTTAGTTTTGTACTATAGGTATTAAGTATTATTATTACATATTTTATTTACTTACTGTTTGAATAAATTAATTGGTCAGAGTCAAATAAAGTGCCAAATGTTAGTTAAGTTCACATTTTTTTTTATGAACTAGGCTGTGGAGCTTTACCACGAAACAGACCCCAAAAATAGATTTAAAAACAAACCCAAAAAAAAAAAATTAATTAAAAACAAACTGAAAAAAATAAAAATAGATTAAAAACAATAAACAAAACATAAAAAAAATAGATAAAAATACCACGGAAGAAATTCCACTAATCTAAAAACCTATTTACTGCACGGATTTTAATACAGTTTTCACTCATGAAAAGTCTCGAATTGGGAGAGGTTTCAGTTGTACGAGTAATTTGCTTTCTTTTGGTATAATGACGTATCATATCTTACAAAATGGATGTTACTGTTATTTCGCATTTCTTGCAGTCATTGGTTAACCAAACTAAACTCGTATAGTAGTTTTGGGTACCTCCGTTATTAATTTTACGGTACGGTACCCATGTTCAAGCAAATAAAACTATCTTTTATCTTCACGGAACCCTCGATGTGCGAGTTTTACTCGCACTTGACACAATTTTCAAATTAGAACGTGATGTTACTAACACGTGAATATTTCCGACGCCTCAAACTAAACGCAACATTTCCCAACGAACGGTTCACGCTTACAGCCACCGCAGATCAAACACTGGCAGGTCATTGACCTCGTCGTTCATATCCACGGGTAGGTAAGATCAGGCAAGGTTTGCACGAAGCAATTACCTATCCACTACCACTATCCACTACTACGCCGCGCCGCGCCGGTTCTTGCATTGGCTAACTGTGTCGAAAGCTTTGTGCAAATCCACTAGTGATGGCACTACGCTATGGAATAAGCGACAACTTAACTGTCTCTTTGGTGTTAGTGACTAAAGCTGACGAGGTCCCAATACCTAGGTATTGGTGTGTTTTCAATAGGTACTGAGAATTCTCAATACTAGCTCAGAGGTGGAAAGTTAGCGTGTGTAACCCCCATGCCCCATGCGCGATCTTTATCTGATATTTTTAAGCTATTGCATAGCTTCTATCGCGGGCCTTGAGCGTGGAGACCGAATCCAGAAATTCCGTAACGAAAATAACCTGACACGGGACTCCTCTCATCGCTAGATGGCGTTGATAAAAAATGATATGCTTTACCGCGGCAGTCCCCGAGTGCCACACGTCTTTTTTTTTATAATAATAAAATTACATATACCTATCCAACGTTTGCACCGCCACGTAATTGATATGCCACGAACACATACTTGTGTAGATTAGGTCTAGGTACGAAGCACTGCTTCCTTGTTTCTGTTATGCACCGCTGAGATGGAATGCCCTTCCGGCTTTCGTTTTTCCCCACTTGGTAATGTACTTTTAAATTATAACGATGTAGGCGCGCAGATGTCGGTATAACATTGTGTAAGTTCAATTGTTTTAAGCCAAATAGCTGGGTCCCCACCAGACGATCCATCGCGCTCCGATCGCACGCGGCAGGAGCGCGATCCAAATGTGCAGGCGTTGTGGACGTGCCGCGCGCGATCCATGCGCTCGTATTGGAGCGCGCGCTCCCTGCTGCGCCCGATCCGTACGTTGTCGGTTTTTAGGATCGCAGTTTAAACAAACTGGATCGGCCTAGTACGATCCACGCTCCACGTATCACGATTTTGGATCGCGGATCGCGGGATCGCCGATCCATTTTGGATCGTCTGGTGGGGACCCGCCTAATGAATCGTTTTTAGGGTTCCGTAGCCAAATGGCAAAAAACGGACCCCTTATAGATTCGTCATGTCTGTCTGTCTGTCTGTCTGTCCGTCCGTCCGTATGTCACAGCCACTTTTTTCTGAAACTATAAGAATTATATTGTTGAAACTTGGTAAGCACCTAGACGTATTCTGTGAACCGCATTAAGATTTCCATACAAGAATAGAAAAAAACAATAAATTTTGGGGTTCCCCATACATAGAACTGAAACTCAAAAATTTTTTTTTCATCGAACCCATTCGTGTGGGGTATCTTTGGATAGGTCTTCAAAAATGATATTGAGGTTTCTCATATCATGATAAAACTAAAAAAAATATATGATGTACATTACCATGCAAACTTCCACCGAAAATTGGTTTGAACGAGATCTAGTGAGTAGTTTTTTTAATACGTCATATATCGTAAACCGCAATTGCTGCTACGGAACCCTTCATGGGCGAGCCCGACTCGCACTTGGCCGCTTTTTTTTAGAATGTGTCCATTGTACAAAAATATATGTTTGCACACTTTATTTTAATACTATGCCATTGCTATTGTTAAGGTTATCTCAGTAATAAGTTTTTAAGTATACAGTGCGTAGTTTGCCTGACAGAGATCAATTTTTTGTAACTCCATTGTAATTATGTAGGTAGGTACGCAGTGTAGTTATAAATAAAATACTATTGTTAGTTATGGCCCGTACCTTTGTATTGCTTTGACCCTGGTAACACCATCACTTTATAATCGAGCAGCTTATTTTAGACTTAACTATTTTTTGCACTTTGTCCACGCGCATTAAGAATTTTCAAAATCCAGTGAGAATCTGTCACTCTTCGCATTCTCAACACTCAATTATACCCATGCAGAACAAATGCTTCATTTAATGTAACGATAATACGAATAAAGTAAAAACATGACATCCAAATAAACCAATCTCATTGAATGAAGCAATTATATTCTTTAGATGAACTTTCCAATCAAATGACAAACATGTGAATAAATGGCTTCGTCGCTGCATGATTGAACGAAATATCTACTAACAACTATGAATATGATGTAGAAATGACGTCTTTCTACGGATGATGGCATGAAAGCCTCCATGAACTTGCCACTCGCACTATATCTTCGCGGCAGCCCCAGCAGCATCCTAAAAGCATTACTTTACATGGTCTTACATAGTAGATGTTCCCTACAGGCTTTATGGATTTCTTTAAAATAAGAGTCCGTCCGAATCCGGTCACGGTGGTCAATCTCATAGTATATTATAGTCCACAAATGTGTGTGCAAACACAGGTGCATTCTCTATTCCCTCACTCTCAATGTCCAAAACCGACGGCTTTACGTGCTCAGGTACGAGACACGCCGCTTATTTCCTAACTTCGGATTCTCTATTACTACAGTGTAATGATTGCAATCGCCTCTGATTGGCCGATACTCAATCGGTAGTCGGTACCTATTGGCTAAAATTCATTGTTGCAAAAAGAACGCGATAATTTCAGCCAATCACCACGATTCAGACTGTGGCAAAAAACCACTTCTGCAAAATCGACACATGGTCTAGCAATGACAGAAAAACCCAATACATGTTTTGGTCTGACCTGAGAATTGAACCTGGGACACCAAGCTAACCACTAGACCAAGGAGGCAGCCTTTAAAATATCGATATTTTGAATTACACATCCATCACTAGCTGGTAACACGCGACCAGCGGGCGGCCGCGACGGCCTACAAACTTACACGTGAATGCATCGAGAGCCTCTCAATTGATGCAATATCCAGTTCTAGGGCAGGCCGCTCGTTTCCACTGCAACTATTCCGTTAGTCTAAGATGGTAGCCGGCTAACTTGAAAGGTGTATGGCAGTGTACATTCATCCCACGCTCTTAATCTGTTTCTACACGCCATCGTGCCTGAACACTAAATTGCTGGGCGGCACGTCTTTAACGATAGGGTGGTAACTAGGGTGGTGGCCAAAGCTGTTTGATTTTCCGGGATAAAAAGGAGCCTATGCTACTCTCCCGGTCCCCAACTATACCCATGCAAAAAATCACGGCGATTGTTACGACGTGATTGAAGGAGAAACGAAACAAACACACTTTCAACACAATTAGAGGCCAAAATTAAAATTTTGTTTTGGTCTACGAAATCCGTTCCTCGTATCTATTCTAATCTTTCTTAACTTTCTAATTATAAAGCGTGGTTTACGCTAAAGGAACATTGCGCGACATTTCGGCATGCCACAAAATTGCACGACAATTGTGACGTGCGTTTTTTTGTTGTATGATGTCGTTATGCAGTAAACTTATTTGTTGTGTGCGCAGCTAAAAATGAAAGAGGAATGGTATAGTGCTCCTATATTGTTGTTTAGCTTTGCTAAGGTGTCGCGGTTTCGCTCTCATAAAATTAGACATTTCAAGCCCTATTTTACCCGCTTAGGGGATGAATTTTCAAAAATTGTTTCTTAGTGGTTGCCTACGTTATAATAGCTATCTGTCTGCCAAATTTCAGCCCGTCACTCACATTTTCCTTTTAAATATATTTAGAATAGAATAGAATAGAATAGAATTCTTTATTTGCATAATGTGTGTGTAACAAAAGATGACAATTCAAATAAAAGTTCAACACATTAGCCGTAGCGGCGTACAAATATTGTGGTAGGTAAGAATACAAAAAACTAAATACATTTAGAAGATTAATCACAAGTTTCGCTCATTTAAAAATAGTGTTAGTGAAATGTTATTTTTCCCTTATCGCTGCAGACGGTTTGGATGCAGACTTAATCTGAAGTTTTGACTACAAACAATAATAAAGTAATAACATGTCTACAAAGATAACAATTTGTTATTTTACAACAATTTACGATTTCTTTTATAAAAAGTAAGTGAAGGTCAAGGCTGGTGTACTTCTGTCGTGCCCACTTTTAACACATGCTTAACACTTCCCTTCTTGGAGGGGAAAGGAGGAATATTAATCATTTTCAATATCGGTTATCATAACCATGTGTAGTGTTGTAGTTTTGGGATCTTTCATTGCTATCTCATATTCGGTTCCATAGTAGGTATTTTTATATCTGGGCTCCTCGAACGAAACTCCAAACCTTGAATAAACTTGCTATTCTCTGGATACATTTTGTATCATACTACAGAAGATCACAAAATATTTATCATGCAAATGTTACAATTTATGCATTTAGTTTCATTTATGCAAATAGTTTCGCCGTAAACTAGGCTTTATGTTTACCGCGTGACATGAAGTGTTTTATAAGTATCACAAATGTTTGGTGCTTTGTTGAAATCTTGAAATGTATTGTGTTGTTAGTTGTTTAGCCGAGGATTTCGAATGTTAGTAGGTATTTCGTTGTGAAACAAGTGCTATGAAATAAAATTAATAGTCTATTTCATTATGATGAAGAGATTCACAGAGCACAACTAGTAGTCATGATTTTAATCTTAGATTTTAATCTTTTTTAAAATGGATACAAACACTCAGCGAGATTCTCCGATAAAACTTCGGGTTCCATCTCCTCAATTCTGATGCTGCAGGGGTGCTGCCGCCCTAAACTGTGGGGATTTAGGAACCGTCGAATATGAATAGTTATTGTAGGTGCCAAGTAAAGACTACATCGTTGAATTGGACTCATCTTCTCAGTCCTGATGCTGCAGAGGTTCTACCCACCTAAACTGTGGGGATATAGGAACTGTCGATTGTAAATTGAGGAAGCAAACAAAGTCGCGGGTCTCCGCTAGTATTGCACTACATAACATTATTATTGAGTATACATAGCAAGCAACTGTTAATAATTTTACAAAACGTACCTATACTTAGTTGGCAACCATATTTTGAACTGTTCTGAAGGTATTTTAGTACCTACGATGAATGCAGTGATTTTCATACAATAGTTGGGGTCAAGAGAGGTTATTGGTATTATGCAGTTGTACTTGTCCTATGTCTAGTTTAATATAATACTTAGTAGGTATTTATTAGCTGCATTGCTAACACAATAGGCTCTCTCCCTCGTTATTGACGACTTTCCTGACGCTGGCTGGCTGGTAATTTCTTGACATTTTTTTGTTTTATTCAGTGACAATATAGTCCATGACTGTGATCTCACCTGATGGTAAGTGACGATGCAGTCCAAGATGGTAGCTATGAATGACTGTTGTTATTTTGTTACAGCTTCAAAGCTAATCCTGCGGGGAATCAACGGCGAGTTTCGCTCTGGTCAATTGACTGCAATATTGGGACCGTCGGGCGCTGGCAAGAGTACTCTACTGAACATACTCGCGGGATACAGGTAGGTTTCATTGGGTAGGTTTAATAACAACAATTGACTATTTTTTTTTTTGTTTTTGCTTGTTCTTAATCATAACTGGTGTTAAATATTGTACGATGGTTGGAACGACAATAGTACAACAGATAGACATTTTAGTTTTCGTCTGGATGCGGGTCAACGCCGTGCCGAAGACCTAGTTCTACTGAACTCAAGAAAGAAAAATCAAAATTAACTTCCCACTTTCAGAGTTATCAAGCAAAGAATAAAACTAAAAGACCAAAAGAACTAGAGTAATTTCTCAGGAAGCGCATTTCATCTTCGACTGCATCATCAGTTATCACGTAACATAAACTGCGCTACCTATATTCGATTAACTTTATAACATGTTTATATTGTTTATTTCTTGTTAGGGTAAACGGTGCATCAGGCTTAATAACGACAAATGGAGAGCCACGAGACCTGAAGCTGTTCAGGAAGATATCGCGCTACATCATGCAGGATGACCTCCTGCAGCCTCTCATCACGGTGCAGGAGGCGATGACAATGGCGGCGGACCTCAAGCTGGGCAGCGAGATGAGTACACGGAGAAAAACCATTATTGTAAGTGAAAATTCATTCCTGATCCGCACGGCTAGGGTCTGGAACCTTCGATCACAGAAGAATTTTTTTCTGTGATCGAAGTCTGGAACGCTCTTCCAAGATCTGTGACGTACAATTTGGGTATCTTTAAAACAAGAGTGAATAGGCATCGTCTAAGCAAACGCGTTGCACCTTAGACCATATCATCACTTTCCATCAGGTGTATAATGTATAAAAAAAAGAAGAAAATACATAGTATTGACCTAGAGTTTTGACTCTGGTGTACCATTCTGCATTGTAGTGTTTTCGTTTAGGGGATTTTCATCATGATCATCAGGCAACTCATCATCGGCTCCTTACTGAGTGTAGGCCACCTCTCAGAGAGGCTTTATGGTTCATAGTCCATCACGCTGACCCATTGCAAATTGGCAGACTTCGCACATCTATGAGAACACTATAGAGCTCTCAGGGTCATGCGTGAAGGTTTCCACACGATCATTTCTTTCACAGTTGAAACATTGTGATACATATTTTATTTCTTAAACGCACATAAGTCCGAAAAGTCAAAGGTGCATGCCTGAGATCGAATCCGCGAACTTCAAATAGGACGTTAGGCTATCGCTGCTCAAATCAAGTGGTTTTGGTAAATTATACTGTTTAAAGCTATTCTCCCCATGAGCATTCGCCACTTCTGTCTGCGGCACTAATCTATCACTTAGCGTAGGTTAAAACTGGTTCATCCATTGTTTACACGACCTTCATCACCCTTTGGTGCTTTCTTCAGTCAACCTGCTCTTCATGGTTGCAGGTAGAGGAAATCATTCAGCTCTTACGACTGGGCAAAGCAAGGAATACAGTGAGCGAGCGACTCTCCGGCGGAGAACGGAAGCGGCTGTCAATCGCTCTGGAACTCCTGAACAACCCACCTGTGATCTTCCTCGATGAACCTACCACGTGAGTCACCCGACAGCACAATTGAATTAACGCGTGGAGTAAAAGTAACGATCGATTAACTTGATGGCTTTCCAAAAGGGTCTCGTTACGAAACTGGCGTCTTTTTGATATGTGTGGCATCACTGGCATTATTTTAATGCTAGTAGTTGGAAATAATTTTTTGGCCAATTACCACCTAACTTTTTCATTTTTGAATAAAATTAGGGGTTTGATATAATTGGCCAAAAATTATAAAGGATAAAGGTGCGGACTGAAAACTGAACGGTTCCCAGTTCCCACTCCTAACACAAGCTTTCCACTTATTTTGCTTTAAAAAACAATACTTGTCTTGTTTCTAAAATTCTTTGTGTTGATGCTAAAAAGTTTACGAGTATTTTTTAGAACTCAACTCAACTGAAGTTTATAGCAACTAAATGACTGAAGTATTACGTTGTAGATGTATTATTTATGTATAACACTGGGCAACAAAATTTGAACTTTGTCGTGCCACACAAATTTCACTCATATTTTTTACTTTGATGGATGATTTTTAGTAAAAATAAATAACTAAAAAAAATTTATTGGCCAAGAATTTTACTGAATAATGTAATTTAAATATTTCAACAAATAATGACTGTTTGAAACAAAAAAAGTAAAAAAGTTCTATTATGAATTTACGATTTAGAATTTTCTGGCAAATTTAGCTCCTGGATGGTCCCTTTTCAACGTCCAGCAGTAATTGGCCAACATCTTTGGGTTCCATTTGCCCTGATAGTGCTTTTCCATCTGTGAAATGGCCTGATGGAACCTCTCCCCGTGCTCATCGCTCACAGGTCCCAAATTCTCAGGAAAAAAATCCAGACGTGAGTCTAAGAAATGAATCTTGAGTGAGTGTGCAATACACCAAGTCTTCATCTTGAGAATAGTATGATCTGAAGAGTTCGTCACGATTTCGAAAATGACTTATTTTAGTTTCATGATGTAGCAAATTCCATTCTTTCAAAAGAGATCCTAAGAGTTCCGACTGCTTTTTTGACAAATTCAAGTCGCGAACCAAGTCGGATAGGTCTTCTTGAGTTATTGACAAGTGTGACTTGTTTGAGATTTCTTCAAACTCAGATTCATCGTCGTCATCTACGGCCCGGGATTCGCTCGAAGTGGAGGGCTGTGAATCGTTAATTGTAACGGACACAGATGTAACTGGTATAGGCAAATTGTCACTATGAAGTACTGGTCTCTTAGTTGACTGTAAATTAGGGTAGTATTTTTTTTAGAATTAATACCTTTTATATCTGTAAAACAAAAATCGGTTCGGTCCAAATCATGGGTACAGCAAAAGGCATACAACGGGACCCTTTCTTCCAATCACTCAAATTCTTAACGCAGGTTATGCAACAAATATGGGGAGCCCAAGATTTGTCTTGATAAGCGACAGTGAAACCAAATTCTTGACAATAGCTCTTCATCACAACTTTAGTGAAATTTCGTTTTTTTCTTGAAAGTTAATTCTCCACCAATATAACAAAAAGACCCAGGATCGTTACTACACTTTCTGGGCATATTCACACAATGCCAGCAATTACTTATAAATCATTAAATGTAAATTA
Source organism: Hipparchia semele (assembly GCA_933228805.2). Lineage (NCBI taxonomy): Eukaryota > Metazoa > Arthropoda > Insecta > Lepidoptera > Nymphalidae > Hipparchia > Hipparchia semele. The sequence goes on along the minus strand of OW121717.1, from coordinate 2,677,151 downwards.
ATACGAAAACAATTAATTTATCGACTGTTTATTCGCGACCTTTTGTTTGCGTTTATCGCCGTAGTACTAGTTATACGAATCGGCACATCACAAGAAATCTAAGGCCAATCGAAATAAAACTATCCCTGTTTACTAATGAGGGTAGGTGGTAAAAACAATATTAGCTATCAGAGTTCGTGTGGCATGACTAGTGTTGACCAGTGTAATTAATCAACGCTTTGTAGCACTTAACTTTCCTTACCGCCATTTTGTTAAAAAAATTAAAACAACGGGCCTTATGAAAAAAATAAACATGCAATCCACAAAAGTTTTTATAAAAATAGCAGTGATGTTAATTATGTTTATAAACGTTTAAATTGTTTGTTTAAGTAGGTAATTATTTCAGCAGGTAACAAGTTTAATCACACTTAATGCGAACAGCACGTGAACGCATTATGTGATAAGTGCAAGAGGAAAATTATATCCGCTATAATAAACACTGCCAAGCGACGTAATGACAGTCATCATCGTCATTATAACCTGAGCCATGATTGATTTCATATATATTTTTTTATAATTGTACTTACTTTACTGCCTATTGCTTCAAAGTTAGATAAATCTTGAGTTTTTTGATTTGGGATTTTGAAGGATCACACTAATATTTTGAACGGGAAAGTTTGTGTGTATATTTGTTACTCTCTCACGCCACAACAAATTAACGATTTGGCTGAAATTTGAACTGAAAGATACCCAGGTGTCACACTGATGCAATCATCAATTTTATACAATCTTCGCGAATCGGTTTAATCGTTTCTATTTAAACCCTCCTGACTTCAACAAACGCGTACAAACGAAAATTAGTTTCACACTTTGTAGTGGCGTTTGAAGTCGAATTTTGAAAAGAATTTTTATATCTTCAAAGAGTCCGTCCCGCTGAGCCATTTGCCATTTCCGGTTCATTACCCTTTTGAGATGGAAAACAGGCTTTTTTCTGATAAATGATTGTTTATGGTTTATCTTCTAGTGGGCTGGACGACTTGGCCTCCTCAACTTGCGTGTCGCTGCTCAAGCGCGTGGCGCGTGGCGGCCGCACTGTAATATGCTCCGTGCACACTCCGTCCGCGCGACTCTTCGCTGTATTCGACCACGTGTATGTTGTCGCTGAGGGGAAGTGCGGCTACCAGGGCTCGGCCGCTGGGGTCGTACCCTTCCTCAAGGAGCTGCAACTGCCTTGCCCGAAAACATACAATCCTGCTGATTTTGGTAAGCCTGTGCCCTTAGTACGTGTTTACACTTCTCGAAAATTTTGTTCGATTCAAATAGGTATCAACACACTAACCCTTAGTATAAGTTTACATAATACACGTTGAGGTGTATAGCCTAGAAAGCGATGTTAATTAAGTCAGAATAAATCTAACTGCCGAGAAGTTTAGTCGTATCATTTAACCAAACACCCATCCTTACATGGCGACCCTGCCTGTAAGCGATCGGGTTCGCGCCGCGTTCCGATCGCCATATACGGCTAAGTTATAATAAACATGGGCCAATGGACATACTGTGAAATGTAGACAACGAGTGAATACAATAGAAAACTAATACTAAACTGTATATATATTTTCAAAATGTGCCGATCTAGTGTAAAAAATGAAGAAAATTTTATAAATCAAAATTCTGGAACTGGTGGGAATGCAGCTTCGATTGAACAAATTACCTATCATATGAACACCATGAATATAATTTTAACAATAATTTTGGTTCTCCTACTTATCGGTGTTTCAATATTTCTTTATAAAATCTACAAGAGATGCCACCATAATTGGATACGAGCGGAAATGAGAGAGGACACGCTGCGACGCTCGGTGAGCCGCCGATTCAAAGAACTACGTAAGGCAGATGGAGAACAATAAAAAAAAAAAAAAAAAGTGAAAGTGAAAAGTGCATAAAAATAATTACTTTATCAGTGGAAAGTGAAGTGTACGATAAATTTTTATTTCTCTCTCCTAAAACTTTTATATAATATTATATTTAATCTCATTTATGGCAGAAATATGCGAGAAATTTTATGAAAGTATATTAGAAATAAGAAAATATCTAATAAAAATAGGCCCACAAAGACGCCAAACTGGCAATATTAGTTCTAAGAAATTAGAAGAGTCAAATATAATTTTGGACAATTTTGAGAAAGAATTGAGCAATTTACGTAAATTAAGGACATTAAGTGACAGTGAATGGGTTTTAATAAATAGTTATACGGAAGAAATTTATAAGTTAATTAAGGAAATTAGACTTTTATGTAACGTACCTATTATAAGCAAAATGGAGACGTTTAACTTAAAAACGGCTGTCTCTTTACTACCTTTGATGAACGACAAGGAGGAGGTTACAAAACAATTAATTTCATCAATTGAAATGTACAGTTCTATGCTGGATGAAAAATCAAAACCAATACTTACAAATTTTATATTAAAAACTAGATTATCGGAAAGTGCTAAATTGAGACTATCCCAAAAATATGAAACAATAGAACTCCTTATTAATGATATGAAAAAACATTTATTAACTAAAAAGTCTTTTACAGCTTTACAACAACAATTGTTGAGGTGTACACAAAACCAGAAAAATATAGAGGACTATGGTAAAGACATAGAAAATTTATTTGTAGAGCTGACTATCTCGCAAGCCGACGGGGATGCTAACAAATTTGAGACTTTAAAGGAAATTAATGAAAAAACAGCAATAAATCGGTTTGCTACCGGATTGCGAAATAGTCACCTCAGTACAGTAATTTCAGCAAGAAATTACGCAAGTTTAAAAGATGCAATTCGAGGTGCAAAGGACGAGCAGATTTCTACATTTGCAGATGATAGTATTATGAAGATAGGTCGTAATAAACATTTTTCGCAGATGTCTTACAACACAAGAGGACACAATACTCAAGGTAGAGGCGGTTACAATAATCGTAACTATCCCCATGGCCAGTACAATCAGCGTGGTCACCCTACTCGCGGAAAATTTAATTTTTCTCGCGGCCGCGCACAGCCTTCATATTATATTCCCGCGACACAAAATATCGCAAGGAATAGAGGTAGGTACTCTTTTTCTAATCGCGGACGTAATTATAATGTTTCTCGTATTAATTATGTGAATTCAAATATGCAACAACAACTACAACAAAATACTACAGAAACCGATTTAAATCATAAAAATCAGTTTTTTCGTGAATAATAACGACATTAAAAATAATCATGCCCAAATATGTTATTACAATAATTATAATTCAATACAATTGTCACTTGGTAACAATTTATGTAGTTGGTTAGTTGATACCGGCGCCTCGCTCAGTGCCGTGAAATACGAACAGTTATCACAACAAAACATTCCATTCCATATCGGGCAAGTAAAGATAAACGGAGTCTGTGGGGAACTTTGTTCGGTAGGTTACGTTGATTTAACGTTATCATTTATGGATCAGACATTTATACATAGATTCCATGTATTTAAAAACTTATGTTGTTCTACTGACGGAATTTTAGGTATGGACTTTTTGAAAAAGTATAGGGGTAAATTAAATTTGGAACTAGACACCTTAAAGTTATTTAATAACGACATCTAAACTACTTTATCATTGCAACCGGGTCTCTTAGGAAATAATAAATATATATGCTTACCGCCTAGATCAGAGTCTTTACATTTAGTGTCAACACACTTGAACGAAGAATGTGTGGTTTTACCGAAAGAATTGTGCGAGGGTGTATTTTTGGCTGCAACTATTTCACGCCCTAGGTCAGGTAAAATACCTATTCAAATATTAAATACACGTGAAGAGGAAGTTAACTTAAGTTTTTTTAGTCAAGAAATAGATAAATTGGCAAATTACAGTTTACTTTGTTTCGATAAACCTAAAGTTAACGCGAATAGAGTAAAGAAATTACTTACGGAGTTAAATTTAACTTACTTAAATAATGAAGAACAACTGGAAATTGAAAAAATTTGTGCGAAATATTCGGATATTTTTTATTTAGAAGGAGACAAATTAACAAAATGCAATATTTACCAGCAATCAATTCATTTAAAACCCAACACTGTACCTGTTTATAAAAAACAATACCGGTTACCTACATTTCAAAAAGGGGAAATAGAAAGTCAAATTCAAAAATTATTAAATGATGACATTATTGAGGAGACTATGAGCGAATGGTCTAGTCCTATCCTGTTAGTGCCCAAAAAATCCGATACATCCAAAAAAAAATATAGGCTTGTAATTGATTACCGGAAACTGAACGAAAATATAGTTGACGATAGATTTCCTCTCCCAAATATAGCAGACATACTTGATTCACTCTCAGGAGCAATATATTTTAGTCATTTAGACCTTCAAAGTGGATTTTATCAAATTGAATTAGAGCCTTCTAGTAGAAAATGTACAGCTTTTACTTTTAACAAACAATATCAGTTAAAACGCATGCCAATGGGACTTAAAACGAGCCCTAGTGCATTTTCAAGGGCAATGACAGTCGCATTATCGGGGTTAAACTATGAAAAATGTTTAGTTTATTTGGACGATTTGATATGTTTCGGACGAAATTTGGAAAGCCATAATAAAAATTTAATGGAAATATTTTCGAGACTTCGTAAAGTTAATTTAAAGCTTAATCCTAAAAAATGCGAATTTTTAAAGAAAGAGTTGCTATACTTAGGTCATGTTGTAAGTGCTGACGGGGTAAAACCCGATCCAGCTAAAACTTTAGCCATCAAAAATTATCCAACTCCAACCTCAAGTGATGACGTAAAAAGATTTGTAGCTTTTTCTAATTATTACCGACGATTTATTCCTAATTTTGCCGAAATTGTAATTCCATTGAATCAGCTATCTAGGAAAAATACAAAATTTATTTGGACAAATGAATGCGAAAAATCATTTTTACTATTAAAGAAATCTTTAATTTCGCCACCTGTTTTACAGTATCCGGATTTTTCGGATAATAACGAGTTTCAATTATACACTGATGCCTCTGGTATAGCAATAGGTTCTGTACTGTGTAATAAAGATGGTCGTCCAGTCGCTTATGCCAGTCGAAGTTTAAACAAAGCTGAATTAAATTACCCAACAATAGAAAAAGAAATGCTCGCCATTGTTTGGTCAATTAAATATTTTCGACCTTATTTATTTGGTAAACGTTTTAAAATTTTTTCTGACCATCGGCCATTAGTTTATTTGTTTAATATGTCTAATCCGTCGAGCAGACTAACTAAATTTCGTTTAATTTTAGAAGAGTATGACTTTGTAATTGAGTATATAAAAGGGAAAGATAATGTAGCTGCAGATGCATTATCTAGAGTGAGAGTGACGTCGAATGAACTGAAAGATATGAATGAAAAAATAATTAATGTGATAACTAGAAGGCAAAGAAAGGAAATGCAAAGAAAGGAAATGGAAAGAAAGGAAATGCAAAGAAAGGAAATGGAAAGAAAGGAAATGGAAAGAAAGGAAAATATTCGTACAGATTTGACATCTCCTAACAATTCCACCGACTGCCGGATTGATCACCCGAAGGTCGTGGAAATGCTTAGGAAACCGCCAAACTCTGTTGAATTATTAGTTGTGTCTGAAAAAGAAATATTTAAAATGAAAGAAGCGTTTAATGACTCGGATATATTTAGATTTAATAAAAAGGAAATGACTTTATATACTTGCCCAGACTTGCGATCATGTAAAGCGCGAGACGCTTACGTGAGTAAACTGGAGCAGTTTTGCAATGAAATGAATATAAAAGAAATTTATATAGTAAAACTTGCAAGTAATATTAATATTATAAAATGGTTAACCAAGTTAATAAATTGTAGAAAAACGTGGACCGGACCACGAATTTATATATTAAAAGATATTCAAAGAATAACATCAGATGATGACAAAAAGGTAATTATTAATGACTATCATCTATTACCAACCAGTGGTCATGCTGGGATTAGGCGAATGGTAAATAATATCAAAAAGTCTTATTTTTGGCCTGGCATGGAACGTGACGTCACGGAATTTGTAAATAAATGTAAGAAATGCCAGATGCAAAAGCATTCTGTGCCAATTAAAGAGCCTATGGTTGTAACTACAACTGCTGTAGGTGCTTTCGATAAAATATTTCTAGATATAGTGGGGCCCTTAGATAAGGATTATTTTAATAAGATATATATTCTTAGTATACAATGTGAACTTACAAAATTCGTTGAAGCTTATCCATTAGAAAGAAAAGACGCAATTTCTGTAGCAAAATCATTTGTAGAGAATTTTATTCTTAGATATGGTGTGCCAAGAGAAATTGGATCAGATAGAGGTTCTGAGTTTATAGCATCAACAATGAGAGAAGTTTGCAAATTACTTAATGTTAAACAATTATTTTCAACAGCTTACCACCACGAGTCGATTGGTGCTCTCGAAAATACTCATAAGCATTTAAATGCGTATCTTCGTATTCAAACAAACAATAATGCTAGAGAGTGGAGTACATGGGTACCATATTGGTGCTTCGCTTATAATACTAGTGTACATACTTCTACTAAATTTACACCATACGAGCTAGTCTTTGGGAAAACTTGTAATTTACCAAGCAATTTAACCAAAGATGTAGAACCACTTTATAATTGTGAAGACTACCCATTATCTTTAAAGTATAGATTACAAAAATCTCTTGAAGAAGCTAGGAAAAATTTGTTATCATCAAAAGAAACTAGAAAACTACATTATGATTAAGCCTATTGTATATAAACAAAACGATTTGATACTGTTGCGAAATGAAAATAGTAGTAAGTTTCAGAATGTTTTCAATGGTCCCTATACGGTTCTAGAAGATGTATCACCAAACGTTCGTATTATAAAAGATAATAAAATAGAAACAGTTCACAAAAATAGAACAAAACTATATAAATGTTACATTAGATTTAAGACATAATATATCTACGTAGATATTAAAATAGAAATTAAGAATAACAATTGTATTTAATATGATTAAAATATTATAAAAAAAAAAAAAATGTCTTTGTATAAACATTTTTTTTTTCTATAAGGAGGGAGATGAGGTGTATAGCCTAGAAAGCGATGTTAATTAAGTCAGAATAAATCTAACTGCCGAGAAGTTTAGTCGTATCATTTAACCAAACACCCATCCTTACAACGTCTCGGAAACGTAGTATGACTTCAATTGTCAAAACAACTAAAGACAAATAAAGGTAAAATGGTGTAAAAGCTCGTTTTAAAGTGGTTTAATAACCGGAAATAAAAATAACTTTGAGCTTTATGATCGTAATCTTTGAGTTTGCAGAGCTTCATTGTAGTTAGCGACAAAATGTTATTCTTATCTAAAGGTATCAGTGACAGAGATAGCTTTCTACGGAACCGAGGCTGACCGACTCATTCTAGGCTCATATTGTTCACTATTTTTCACTTCACAAACTTTCCGTTTGGCGCAATGTTGGACCGCACCTGTCTCTTTTATGAGTAGTAAGAGTCTTATCACAAGTCGAGACTCTACCACCGGTTCTGAAAGCAAATTCTGCTAAGAAGAGCCGGCAAAAAACTCGGAATACAATCACTTGCTATGTTCGTAATTTAATAAATACTTACTCGTAAGTGTAGCTAATCTTTCAATTGCTCGAGATTGAAACTCGGCACTCATAAAAAAAGGAACTTTGCTCTGCACAAACAATTGTGTTCTGTTAGCAATGAGAAACTCATTTAATGATTTTATTGCTTCCTTTTCTGGGAACTCGTTAATTTGTAACTGCATTGTTGTGATATCTTTTTCTCATAGGTTTAGGCCTTTAATGAAGTCATTATAGTCGTTACCATTTTAATCAAAGTCCTAAATCTCTAAATATTCTCCACGGAAACTGCGCATTTATAATTTTAAATTAACATGGGTGATAAAAACTCACCCATGTGGGGCAGATTTAGGTTTCTGTGTTAAGAAAAAACAAAAGTCTTTCGCTATACTTACCTATATAACTGCTAAATCAGAAATAACCTGCAAAGTACAACTTGCCGCTTGCACTGTACACTGCCGCTCTTTCGGTAGTAGAACAAATACAGGCACAACGCAATACCAAAACATGACCACACACAAACCCTCATGAATACTCTCTGCCTCACATTTGTCACCTCTTCCATCTGCATTGCAACCTTATACATTCGTAACAGTTCATTTCATTTCGGTACTTGCTTACCTTCGGGTAAAAGTTCGGACTATTTTGGTCGAAGCCGAAAGTTTAGCCGAAAGTACATAAAACTTTCAGCTAAACTTTTGCTTCCTCGTTCCTGATACGCACCGCTAAAATTTGAAATGCCCTTCCGGTTTCTGTTTTTCCCTCTAACTACAATTTGGATACCTTCAAATCAAGAGTGAATACGCACCTTCTAGGCAAGCGTGTTCCATCTTAGGCTGCATCTTCACTTAACACAGGTGTGATTGCAGCCAAGCGCTATTCTATATATTTAAAAAAAAAGTGGCTGAAGCCGAGAGAGTTGGACACTATTAATTGTTTATAATTCTTCCAGTCATAGAAGTATCGAGCGGTGAATACGGCTCGCATACTGAGCGGATGGTGGCAGCCGTGGACAACGGCCGCAGTCAGAAGTGGAGGCAGTACGCCGTGGAACATCCTTACGAGGAGATGGAGATGGAGATAGAGCAGCTCAACTCGGGCGTGGTGGACAAGCACAGCTATAAGTACGAGAGCACTCCCTGCCAGCAGTTCTGTGTGCTGTTGAAGAGAATGATGCTGCAGACTGTTAGGAATAGGGTGAGTAAAGTTAATGTAAGGTAGAGTCATTCGATAACATACTGTCAAGCCTTAACCAGTGCTTAGACTTCGGTCTTCTTTACGGGTGTTTAGAGTTCGAATTGCGAATCTTTTTTTTATTCAATGACAAGATAGTCCTTGACTGCGATCTCACCTGATGGTAAGTGTCGATGCAATCTAAGATGGTAGCGGACTAACTTGGAAGGGGTGTGGCAGCGTAAATTCAACCATACCCCTAATCTGTTTCCATACACGCCACCGTGCCGGAACGCTAAATCGCTTGGTCCATAGTTCATTCACTACACTCTGTCCCAATCCAAATTATCAGAATTCATACACCTTTGAGAACGTTATGGCGAACTCTCAGGGATGCAGGTTTCCTCACTTCTAATACTGTAATCACACTAACATATACTATAGGTACATATTTCAAAAGTTATTTTTATAAAAATTACTTTCACAGGGCTATCTTTGGCTACGCGTTTGCCTTCACCTATTCCTAGGAGCGATCGTTGGCGCCCTGTTCAGTAGCATGGGCTACGATGCTTCCAAGACCCTGTTCAACTTCGGGTTCTGCTACGCTTGCATCATCGCCATGCTGTATACCACTATGATGCCTATACTATTAGCATGTAAGTTGAGTCAATTGTTGATCTTAATACCTATTTACTTTTGCTCGTGAAAAAGCAAAAAGCGAAAAGGTATAGCTGAAGACCTTGGAGAATGACATACGAGCAGGTCACTAACCGGATAAATAAAGGATCTTAAAAACATAACTACACGCAAACTACGGCAATAAACGATGTCTGTAGGTTGCAGTTTTTAAGTTTGTTATAATTTTTAACAGACAAAAAAAGAAATTACCATACATGAACTAACAAAAGATATAAAATACCAACCAAGGTTTTGGTACCAAAACCTTGGTTCGCAAGTCTTAAATCGCACTTGGAGTACCTAAGTTCGTTCGTTTTTTTGTACTTGAACCAGAGCAACCAAAACCAAAGCATTCAAGTAATATTGAGGTAATTTCACGCAGACTTCGACTTCGCGGTCATCAAGATGGTTCATAAAGTTGACTTGCACCAAAAAAATTTGTAATTGTCTTTTTTGACAGGTATATATTCCAGTTTGACTAATAAGTAAAGGACAGGCATACTTTGATTTAATTTAAAAATTCATACATATAGCGTGTGGAAACAAATGGATCTTATTATAGGTCTAGGTGTCGATTCTCTAATTTTGATTGCATCAGTGTAACGATCTCTGATTGGCTGGTACTCTCCCGCTATTGGTTAAAATGCATTGATGCAGTAAGAACGCCATGTATTCAGCCAATCAGAGGCCACTGCGATCGTTACACTGATGCAATCATTTATAGAGAATCGACACGCTGTATTTTAATCTGCTTAACTTTTTCTTCCATCAATCATTCCAGACCCATCAGAAGTACTTCTAGTCAAGCGCGAATACTTCAACCGATGGTACGGATTGAAGCCTTACTACGCTGCACTGGTCGTCTCCCGAACCCCTGCTACTGTCTTCTTCTGCCTCCTCTACGTGGTGATAGTGTACCCTCTTACGGCGCAGCCCATGGAGCTACCCCGGATACTGATGTTCATGTCTATCTGTGTCCTGGTCGCCTTGATCTCTGAGTCTTTGGGGACGCTGATCTCCTCCACGCTGAGCGTTGTGGTTAGTATTTCAATCACTTTAAAAATATCTACGGTAGATTTCATCGTTAAATAAGTCTTATAAGCGTGGATGAGTATTTATAATTCAATGCTTATAAGTTTTGGTATAGAAACTTGGTTTTCAGTATCGCTTCAAAATTGATTGTAAGTAATTATGATCACAAAAATTTGATTGATGTTTCTTAAATACGTTTTTATTAATGCTTTAAAATTGTCCATGATGTAATTCTTATCACAATTGTTACTGATGTTTCTTGAAGAGTAACAAAAATCAGTGACTCGAGTTCATTGGTAAACTGTAATTTGTCATTGCATCCGATAGTAATTATTTATCAATAGCGACACAATTACGTAGTATCGCCTCCATTCAGCATCTGTCAGCGTCCGTCCATCTAGTGGGCTGTTGATAGCTCTTCTAAATCATTCATACGTACAATTATTACATTAACTACTTACTTATCTAATCCTCGAGGGAACTCTAATGAGACTTCTCTAAAACTAGTCAAATCTCTTCTCAAGTTTATTCTTCTTCTCCATTTCCAGAACTCCATGTTCGTCGGCCCAGTTGTGTCAGTCCCCCTGATGTTGCTAGCTGTGTACGGGATCGGTAGCGGCGACGAAGCACCTCCCATCATCTGGAGGCTGGCGAGGGCCTGCTCCTTCATGAGATACGCGCTCGAGGGCCTGGTGGTCGCAGTGTACGGCCCTCCCAGGGACGACCTCATATGCCCGAGTGAAGTTGTTTATTGCGAATATAAGAATCCTAGGTAGGCATTTTGTTTGCTTGGGGTCATTTTCAGCCAATTAAACTAAGTCAACCAGGGATCTAAGGGTCTAAAACTATTAGTTTTCAAGTTGTCTTGTTCCTAAGATTTATTTATAACGATTTAAACAACCACTAAATTGATGTAGTATGAACCACTTGTAGTAATAATACTCGTAAACTAACTTCGTTCGTTCCCATTTTGATAATAAAATAATGATAACTTAATGTTGACAAAAAACTAATGTTTTGCTATCGAAATGTGACCGATGCCACTTACTCGTAAATAGGCCGGAAACTTATATTTGAATCATATCGTAACCCATATATTAATGTACTTACTTACTTTGCGGAAAAAAAATATTGAAAAAAATTTATTTAGAATGTCAGCGATTTTACAAGTAGCTTTTTAGCTGAAAGGTCGCAGGTCAGGTGAAAGGACAGGAATGGAGGACATTAGTCAATTTTAGTTTGACTGGATATTCTTTTTTTTAAACAACGCATTTTCCTATAAACGTCTACCTAGAAGCCAAACGTTTAAATTCGGAACAAAATCTTTTACAGGTACTTCATCAAAGTTATGGGCATGTCCGGAGTGTCCTTTTGGGTGGACTTCGGAGTGTTGGTGGCAACTCTCTTTGCGTTCAACCTCGGTGCATACTATCTGCTGCGGCAAAGACTGTCTCCCAACTACGCCTTCCGAGCGATCAAGTATATTGGAAGTTTTATTAAAACGAAGATGAGTCTCACAATATAGAGACAAGCAAGATTCTAAGGCCTTTGGTCAGGACCGCATTGTTAAGACGATTGCCGTTAACTTTTAAACTTAACATGTTCGTCGTAGGTGTAAATGTGTCGAAATTAGAAGGTACCTGAAGCGCAAAGGTCATGATTTGACATCTCAGGCAGTGTACACTCTGTGCGCTGTAGCATGGTGGGGCATAGACAATGATGGTACGAGTGACATTATGCCCGTGATACACATGCTTCTTACTCGAACAAAAGCAAGCCTCACAAGTGAAAATGAGCTACTCGCATGTGTGTCGAGATTCTACCAGTAACTCACGTGCCAGTACAAAGCATACGTGTAGATGGCAAGCCGTTTGATAGCGATCTACTCGTGCGAGTAGCTCACTTTCGCTCGTGACTGGCATGCTTTTGTGCGAGTAACAAGCATGTGTATCACGGGCATTAATCGAAGATGCCTTTTCACTGTTGTCCGTTGCCGCGATTTACAAAATGGACTCAATATTCGTAGTTGCACCCTAAATACCAGTCGTAAAATACAATATGAGTAAATGTACTGTAGTAAATTAAATAAGTCTGTAGTCTATGCCGCGGCATGGTACACCGCACAGAGTATATAACGTAACTCGATACCAAGTATTTTAATTTTAAAACTGATGATCTGTATCACAATCGTCTAGTAACGTTGAACCGACGTCTTCTGACTTTCTGACAGTTTTTGTATTAAAAATCTGTCAAAACTTCCAAATTCGTCGGTTAAAGTTAACTTTACGATGGTGAAATGGACTTTTAAGATGCAATATTTCTCGATGGAATTAAATCTAGTTTTTCTCGAATATATTTTTTTGATAAGTCAAATAAGTCAAAAAATGACTGGTGACGTTAAAGTTTAACATTTATGTACAAAACGAAGCTCTATTATTTTGAAGTGAGCTCAAGTGATAATCTTATATAACTATAGTTCTTTCATTTCACGAGGGCGCGTGGCTCATAGTTGTGTGTGTATGTGTGTGTGTCGTATCTACATAAGTGGGAGCGAGAGCTTGCTCGCGCCTGCCCGCTCCCACCTAGGCTCTTGACAGGCACGCACACTTATGCATTGTGCATGCAGACGACATAACCACAAGTAAAGCTCTCGCGCCCTCGTGAAATGAAAGAACTATATCTGTAATTAAAATAAAATATTATATTAATGTCTACTTTTTTACAAAAGGAAATAATTGTGATATATTAATTAGCAATATACTTACTTAGGTAGATTAGTTTCATGTTGTTGACAGTGACGCCAATAAAAATAATTTTTTAGATCTCGTAACTTTCCTACAGTTAAAATCGTAAAAAAATAATACTTAATTATTTATTGAAAATAAATACTAATTGGCTTTAATTTAAATAAAATTAACATTGAATAATCTAAATTATTAATTTAATTTATTAAAAGTTACTTACGTTACTGAATACTTCATAATTTTATTATATTAAATGAGAAAACTTATTTGAATATTAATTTTATAAAAAAAAATATTCATACATATTCAAATTGAAATTATCATAATATAAACTAGATATAGGTATCTAGTAGGGGTTGAAATATTTCTTTTTTATTATATAAAAAACTTAATCTGATTGGATCTAGGACCTAGCCTGGTCTCGGAGGTACACTATCATATCATTCATAGAATGATTTTTTTAATAACTGCGTCAAATAGCGCATTCAGTAAGAATTAAATAGTACCTATTATGTAAGATTATTAAATCTTTAAGGGCCGATTTCACCAACGTAAAATATAATAGGTAAGTCTTATCGGAACGTAAATTTGATATTTTGGCAGATTTTCAATACAAAATTTGTCAGAATGTCCAATTTATTCCTCGGTTAAACGTCACTCGACGTTGGTGAAATCGGCACTAAATATCCTAAATGGTGTTAAGACTGGTATTTTTATTAAGTGGTTTCAATAAATTAATTTTTAAATTCTTATTCTTGTTTTTATTTTTATTTTGCATCCCTTTCATCGTTTTTAACAATATAATATATTATCGACAATCATACCTGTTTAAACTGCAGATTTTTTAAATTAAAATATGTAGATTGAATGACTTCATTTAATAATTACAATATTATATTTAATTTTATCATTATATTGCTTTATAAGCTGTGATATTATGCAGAAACAAAGTGAATGTGAGACTAAAATATTTTTATCTAAACGAAGGAGATTTTTAAATAACGATAAGTTACTGTGCGGCAGTTAAACTAGGTATTCTGTGGTTAAAATACGAGTATGATTTTCGAATGAGGTGAAATCCAAAAATATGGTATAAACTGTAAGTTTACGTGTTTAAATTGAGAAAGGAAGAAAAAGGAAAAAAGACAATAAAATTTTCAAGTTTATTTTGTTCTCCAAATCATCGTAGCTCTCTAAAACAAAATCTCCATTATTTTTTTGTTTTTGAAACTAAAGTAATAACACATTCATAAAGATATCAGACTAGGACAGTCAAGTTTTTAGTATATCAATGAAATAAACGAAAAAAACCAGATAAATTACATGATTTTAGATTTTTTGTGGCTTATGTGTTTAAAAAAGGGTAGCATTTTCTAATATTTTCGCAAAAACAAAAGAGATGTGCAACAAAAATCTATTACCCAATTTATTTATTTTCGAATAGGTACTATAAATTTTGACTTTTTAAAACTACAAAAGTATTATAAGTTTAGAAAATAGTTCAAAAATAATATTATAATAATATTATACAACACACTATAAATACAGAGGATCACCTCTACACATGTGTACACTTAGAGTACATGACTATCATGTCGTGTACTCTAAACAAATTTTTATTATACTCTTAAGCAGATCGATACAATCTAAAGTAGGATAAAGATAATTACTTATACCATAAAATGGCGTTAATTATTTCCAATCAAAATTTATTTTAAAGCTACAAAAATAATTCAAATTGGTTGAAATAATGCAAATTAACGTTATTTTCGATCTCTCTGTCTCCTTTTACGGTTTGACAGATAAGTCGATTTTAACAAATTTTGGAATTATGGAAAAAGCTTGCATTCTGAAGATAGAAATTACTTTCATTCCCGAAATTTCAAAAACAAAAACTAAATCCTAATAAAAACATTGAATATTTCAGTTCTGAAAAAATGCCAAAGAAAAGCTGGTAAGGTAACTACTTATATTCGGTACTTTGATTATATACATATTCGGTAGGTACTGAAAAATATGCGGTGTATGCTTGAACGTGTGATTAGCTTCAAATCTTTATTGTACAACTTTTTGTCGGTAATTAAGGACAATTAATCAATTGAGTTGGACGCACTTTAAGTAGTATTCGTATTTTTACTTAATTCTTAGCTACTAATTTGATAACATTACTGAACTCAATATTATACAAAGGTGATTCATAATATATTTACAATCACTAGTTTAATGTTTATCACTATTTATTTTAATAATAATGAATGGAATGTGAATTAATGAACATTAATAAAATAAGTAATTTGTCAAAATAAAAATATTTTATATTTAACATTTATTTCAACTCTAAATACAAAAACGTAACAAAAATAGCTCACCTGATTAAAATACATGTTTTTGTACACCGTACTTATAAAATAATTATAAACAAAGTTAAAAAAAAAGTTTTTACTCAATTGTATTAAGTTTTATCAAAAACAAAAAAATGCGAATCGTAATCTTCGTTTAAAAATTGAGTTGAATGAGTTACATAAAAAATGAAATTTCAAAATTTAAAACATTAAAGCCTAATTAATGAACAGATGTAAGTAAGTTAAATTAATTACAAAAAATAATTAATTTTGTAATTAATTTACCATAATTTTTAAAATACATAATATTGAAATATTATTAAGGGCCTATTTCACAATCGTCTAATACTACTTAACCTTCTATCACAGAGTAGGTATTTAACTAAAAAATAAAATTGAAGTTTTGATAGGCCATCTCTCAAAAGTTAAAAATTGTGTGTGATTTAGTGAAATACTTAGGCTCTTCAGATTGCACATACCTAATTTTTACAACTTTATCAAAATGAATAAAATTTTACCAAAATCGGAAACTCTTTTTTAACGGAAAAGACATAAATTAATGGATTATTAACGTATTCCATCTTAGGCTATATTACCTATTATTTAAGTATTAGTCATAACTTAGCATCAGGTGTTATTTATAATTTTTAGTGAAATAAATTTTACAATCAAACGGTCGCTGTCATGGCACTATTAGGTAAGTAGTGAGGGTATTTCAAGTTATTCAAGTAGTTAACAGTATGTAAATAAGTAACAAGGGAACAATAAAAAAATCATAGCATTAAGGTTTTTTATTCCTTGAATTCTTAATTCTCATTATAAAAGGTAAAATTTCTAATGACAGAAGATTTATTCGAGATATCTCTTTATTATCATCATTTAATCAATTTTGAGTTAAGTATATCCTATTCTGAAATATTTTATTTGTGTAATAAAATATCCAGTCCTGAAGTTGTTGCTGTTTTTTTTTTATTTATTGCCAGTTAGTTTTATTTGATATAATTTTTTTTTATTTACAAATAAGGTCCTCATTCCACGTCCCCGGCGCTTATCTTACAAAAACTTAATTATGTACACTATGGTAACTATTTTTTTAATGATTTTGAATATAACTCATTTTACATTTTAAACTGTTTTACTATATTAATTAATGGTGTTAATGTCGTATATACAAATGAGTGGTGCTTTATATTTCATAAACATATACATAACTGTAATATTATATACTTACATAGAATAATTATATTGTAGATAAGTAGACAAGTGTAAATAGAATTGTAAATAAATACCTACTTATTCTAAAACAAAAATAAGTCAATAAGTAATTAAAATGCTTTTTAAGCGTACTTAAAATTACAATATGTATTAATAAAAGAATAAATATAATGTTAAGTAAGTAAATGAAAATAGATTAAAGACAATACAATTAGAAATATGCGTGATAATATAATTCATTTTTAAATAACAATATCAATAAGTATTGTACAAAAAAAACTTAAAATCTAAATATTTTGTAAATCATAACCTATTTTGTATACATTCATGGAATGTTTTTTTTGTGTAGGAAAAAAATATCTTTAGGTATTTGTTCATACTCATGTGTAACTTACTTTTTATACAAAAAAAAGTAATTCTTAAGCAAATACTATTAGGGATTATAAGCTCAAATCTTGATTAATATACATACGTATGAGTACCTACTTAATCATAAGTTATTCGAGTAATTTAGATTCATGAAACTAATAATATCGCTTGTTCGCTTTAGGACAGATTCGCTTTACGACAGATTCGCTTTACGGCAGATTCGCTTTACGGCAGATTCGCTTTACGGCAGAAGTACAGTGAACTCGAATATATATAGATAGATTTTTGTTTAAAATTAATAATACATTAAACAAGTTAATACATTAATGCTAATAGATGGCGCTGTATTTACTATCGGTCAAGTCATGTTAAAACAGTTTTGCGTCAACTATTATTATTTTTTATTACGTCTAATTTTAAATTACGTTAAAAGTTAATTATTACAATATATAACAGTGGTTCGCCCCGAACTGAGAACTCGCGGTATCCTATAATTCCCTAAAGATAGTTTTAACTTTTAATTATAATTCATAACACATCCTATATTGTTCTATCATCAAAATGTACCTAATATCAGCATCAAAAAAAATCAATTTTTTTTTTACTTACTTTTTTTTTGTAAGCTTTAGGTAGGTTTACGATCCCAACAGAACCTAAGTGCCCGGCCTTCGGCCGGGCACCTGAATATTCATGTATAACCCTAACCTAACCTAACTTTAGTTTAAAGAAAAAATTCAAATGACGGACAAGTGCAAATTCACTCAAGACTCGGAGAGCTCGCTTCGCTTGGTCAATAATAATTATATAAAGGAAAGTTTTCCTTGGAGTGGAGACCATATTTTATCTCGACCTGTACAATTTTTAGCCCAGTCATTAAAGCCAAAACCCGAAAGTAATTAGTAACTTGATAAAAATTTTAGGGGGTTTTTAAAGAAGGTAAAATAACTTACCGTGTGATTTTGCAGTGTTGTGGGGTGTACGGAAAGGGTTGAAAAGGGGTGAAAAGGGTTTTTTGTTAATAACATTGCCAAAAAAATTAGTAACACGCTGCAAATTTATAATAAGGTTGTTCTTACCGTTTTGTAACGTTTATTAAATTTGCAGCGTTTTGCAACATACGGAACATTGTTTATTATTAAAAAACAATGAAATTTGTTATTAACAAGGGTAAAAAAATAGTAACACGCTGCAAATTTATAATTAGATTGTTCTTACCGTTTTGTAACGTGTATTAAATTTGCAGCGTTTTGCAACATACGGAACATTGTTTATTATTAAAAAAACAATGAAATTTGTTAATAACAGGGGTAAAAAAAATTAGTAACTCGGTGTAAATTTATAATGACATTGTTCTTACCGTTTTCAAACGTTTATTAAATTTGCAGCGTTTTGCAACATACGGAAAATTGTTAATTACTAAAACGCTGCAAATTTAATATACGTTACAAAAGAGTAAAAACAGCTTAATTATAAATTTGCAGCGTGTTACTACTTTTTTTACCCCTGTTATTAACAAATTTCATTGTTTTTTAATAATAAACAATGTTCCGTATGTTGCAAAACGCTGCAAATTTAATACACGTTACAAAACGGTAAGAACAACCTAATTATAAATTTGCAGCGTGTTACTATTTTTTTTACCCTTGTTAATAACAAATTTCATTGTTTTTTAATAATAAACAATGTTCCGTATGTTGCAAAACGCTGCAAATTTAATAAACGTTACAAAACGGTAAGAACAACCTTATTATAAATTTGCAGCGTGTTACTAATTTTTTTGGCAATGTTATTAACAAAAAACCCTTTTCACCCCTTTTCAACCCTTTCCGTACACCCCACAACACTGCAAAATCACACGGTAAGTTATTTTACCTTCTTTAAAAACCCCCTAAATTTTTTATCAAGTTACTAATTACTTTCGGGTTTTGGCTTTAATGACTGGGCTATTTTGCCGTAAAGCGAATCTGCCGTAAAGCGAATCTGCCGTAAAGCGAATCTGTCGTAAAGCGAATCTGTCCTAAAGCGAACAAGCCAATAATATTTTCTAGTCAGTTTATTCACACAATAAATCCCTCTATGTGCAACGACACACCTGCCGAAAGTACGTCGCCGATATTTCGGCAGCTGAATTGTCGTAGTATTAAACGGTATTCGTTAAAGCATAGGCTCTCAACTTGCCCACTGCCCACTTTGAGAATATGTTTTTTTTTGTCTTTTTTAGACTATATTATTTTACCCTGTCCACGTGGCACAGATTTTCAGCACGCGACACGAACTTTCGATCTACACACTTATAATTCGGTTGTGCAAATTCGATTCGTCAGTATTTGTTGAACGACAAAGCCGACGCGAAGCAATTACGTAATATGTATATTCATTCATCTGCTATATATTATCGATTTTACGGTTCGACCGATTAATGCCAACCCGAACAAGCATGCCTTACACGCACGCCACGTTATGTTATCGCTACGCCGAACGTAACATAATTTCGGCTAATGTGTCATTTACTTCCTTCTAATACATTGAGAGCGAAGTGAGCCGACCTTTTGGCAACGTAAATTACGCAGGTGTGTTGCGACCCTAATAGCCATACATATCAGCGGAATTACACAGTAGCTGCCGAAACTTCTTCCTTTAACACTTTACTAGATGATATCTTTGATATTTTCATAACTTAGTGCAAATATCAATTTTATTATTTAACATAGGTGTACCTAATTCAATAATTAAATTATTCACACATAATAATATAAAGTGTCATAATTGGATATCGTCTAACCTTTTCTCTACGATCTCATCCCTTTTGAACATGACTTGGTTTCATTTTCACTAGATGCTCCTGGATTGTTGTACACCTTATCAGTGTAAAAAACTCGAAAGCAAAAAAATTTTTACACACGTAAGACTTAGAATGTAAACTGTTGACTCAACTTTTCATCGTCACACTGTTCCAAGTACAATGCTGGCCGAGCCGAGTCGAGACAGGCATCTAATTTAGCGTGCCGGATTAGAAGACCCCTCCGTCTCCAGAGTTGTGCATCGTCCGAGGGGTCACAGGCGACCAGAACTGCTGTGACGCGATCGTCGGGCGAGAGGGAGACGCAAAGGCTGTGGTGGCGTATGAGGCCGTTGTCGAAACGCCACTCTTGGTTACCGCCCGTGTTGTGGCAAGGATACATGCCTGGAAGTACAGAGAACAAACAGTTAGAACATCTCAACATATTACCAGCGCACTACTGGGCACAGGTCTCACGAGCATGAGAAGGGTTTATGAAATGAAAGAAAGAAAGAAAAATTTGCTTACACATGAATACAAATTATTATGAAACAAACAAAAAAGCAAACAAAAATAAACAATTTTAAAATTGGCTTTTGCATCCATATATCGCATAAAAGTAAAAAGGTACCGTCTCAGCATGACGTGGGCTCAGTATTATTACTGCAGGTTTTATTTAAAGATTAGGTTTAGGTTAAAAACCTGGACGCAGGTATTCTGCCGGTATCCGGTTTAAGTCGTATAGTCCACCAAACTGCCACGCTTGCCAAGTGTGGGGTGTCACCATACGTCGTTATGAAAGAAACATATTTAATAGCTTAAAAAGCAGACAGTTTGTAAAAGGTAAACTAATCTTTTGAACGAAATAAACCGCAACCGCAGTTAATTTATAAACAAAGCTTGAGTCAATTTTTGAAAGTCCAGACAAAATAAAAATGAAATGAAATGAAATGAAAATGAAAGTATTCTTTATTGTACACCAAATAAAAACTTACACTAATAACACATATGAACAACACAGAGTACAAAAGGCGGCCTTATCGCTGACAAGCGATCTCTTCCAGGCAACCCATGGAAAGAGAAAGAAGTATGTAAAACAATAGACAGGGAAGGGTGTACACTAAAATGTAGATACTTAAAAAAGAATATAAAAATAGAGGGACACATCCGATTCCTGCTTAACTCGCTAAATTTTCCGGATACTACGCTAATTTACGTAGATCCTTGCTTACATTTGGTCACGTTAATACACCACATCTTCCCACATATAACGTCAATTGCCACCTTTTCGCTAAAACACGATTGATCATGGTTTCCATTACTTTCGTCTTTTTAGATACCGTAGGAATTGGTCACCAGACTTGCATTTACTTAAGATTAGGTAGATTGGGTACTTTTGTTTCTTAAGATTGGGTGCACTAACCCACAGTTCCATCGATGAGGTGTCCCATAGTGTCCAAGCACCTGGAGCCCTGTCTAATGGCGTAGGACGCCCCTCCCAGAGTAGGCACTTGTAACTCAGGGTACACGTGTTCCAAGTACCACTTGAAGGGCTTGCAGTGGAGCTTATCGCGGATCGCGATGCGCTCTGATACGCTGGAAAAGATTAATGAATCGTTCATGTATTTCATCAATTTATTTTTTCCCTGCTAGAGGAATCAAGGAAGAAAATTCGAGTATTACGAATTAATATTTGAAATAAGTTAGAGTTCTATAACTATGACCGTGAGCGTTTGCTACTATAATTTTTTCATTAATTTCCGTCGAAATGGGCTATCGTCGCGGACATTAGTCAAGACAACACTATAATAACGTCCTTCTTGACCTAAGTCAGTCACGGCGGCCATCGTAACAAGGAAAGCTATATTATATCTGCGCGGGATGTTAATTCCCTTATTCTTAGGTATAGTACGATGGGAACGGAAATCCAACACGACCGGAGAAAGAATCAGGATTGCTTATGTGATCTCCGAGGTACAGGGATGACACATCGCCTATTTCCTCCGGCTGGTACTGAGAATTTATTGACAAAACCCCAATTCAATCTCCCTCGTCATCCACAGTCGAAAATGCTAATCGTTGTGATTAAGCGAACATTATAAAGTGTGAAACTTACTCTCCATACTCGACCTGCTTTGCAAGAGGTTGCGACCGGTAGTACAGCTCCTTGTAATCGTCCATCCATACTTCAGCGGCTCGCCGGGTGTTCCTGGCGAAGACAGCCCCGGAACCTCCGGGGAAGGTGTACGGGTGCCGTTTACGGAAAACGTGTCCTACGCGCGAGCAGGGTACGATTTCCAGAGATCCGCCGCATTGCCACACCCTGGAATTTCATGCAAAATGTTGATATAAGCCTCAATATATTTTAACTCGCAGATTTTAACCCCAGCCGTTGCACTTTTGTTGTAGGTCCTATTCCTAGCACAAGCTTTACGCTTATTTGGAGGGGATAGGAGGATAGTAGTCAACTTCAGCTTGGCAGATTGATATGCTTTAAAAAAGAAGATTATAATCTTTATCTAAGTCCTTGCAAGGTCTTAGAATATTGATTCTAAGTCCTTGCAAGGACTTACCCAACTCGACTGGTCATTGCAAGGATGCTCTGAAGCGCGGCGTAGCCGTTATTTTGGGCAACTCTTGTGGAAAAAGAACCTTAGTTATCATAGTCCTCTGATTTTTATTAGCTTCACCATCATCATCAGCAACTCATCAACGGCTGACTACAGAGCTCAGGTTTCTTATTAGAAAAGGGTTATAGGGATAGTCCACCAAGCTGACCCAATGCAAATTGGCAGACTTCACAAACTTTTAAGAACAATCTTGAGCACAACTCTCAAGCACCGTTTAATTGCTTAAATGTAAATTAATCCAAAAAAGTCAGAAGTGCGTGCCTTCTGATAGGAGTAGGTAGGTAGTCAATAGTGTTCTTTGTGTATCTGTAGTATGATACAACAAACTAACTTACCTGAAAGATATCTCCAGGTTCTCGCCGCCCCACACGTCCATCTTCATGTCGTACTTGCCGAGCTTGTTGAAGTAGGCGCGGTCCATGCTGAACAGCCCACCTGCGATCATGGGCGTCCTTATCACTTGTGTGGGGTCGCTGAGACGAGCGCTTCGCTCCGCGTGCGACAGGTACTCCCACTGAAATGAATAATCATCACACTAATAAAAAAAAAATATTGTCAGTGATCGGCGTAGGCAGTGCAATTTTGTGGAATTTTGTGACGTCATCGAAATATGGATGAGATAGACCTTCAGAAATATTATCCTTTGTTTGGTGCACCTAGTCGGTTTTAAACAGAAATTTTAGAACTTTTCGATGCTGGAGTAGATAAAAAATTTTCTATTCTAATCATGTTTAAAATGGCTAATTTAAAAAAAAGGATATAAACTAGACTAAAACTAATAATGATAATAATGTCCACCCGACCAAATCCGGCCTCGGCGTCCAATCTCCACAGAATTTTAGTGCACAAGTCTGTGCGCAAACACAGATGCACTCTCTATTCCCTTACAATCATGTCCGGAGAGAGATCAGGCGCAGGACCGACAGCTTTACGTGTTTTCCGAGGCAAGGGGCTAACTCACCACCAACTTCCTCCTCCGGGCTCATACTGAGAATTTCTTTACAGAAAACCCCAACCCGGGATCTCGTCATCTGCAGTCGAATTTGCTAATCACTAGACCAAAAGAGGCCGTTAACGACTAAAACTAAGTACTAACCTACCTACATACATGGAAACAAGTCCAGTTAGTAGGGCACCGCAGAGTGAGAAATATAATCGTTCACCGCGGTAACGCGATCTAAAAGTCTAGGGCATTGGATAGTATAAATGAATTCGGTCAGTGACGGCGGCGGTTCGAGAGGCAAGTCGAGAGGCGGCTCGAGAGGCGGCTCACCTTGAACACCAGGTTCCAGTCGAAGCCACCACGCAGGTCGGCCGACGCGCCGATGTACTGGAAAGTATCCATGCTGATGACGTCGATCACGGGGCACACCACCCTGGTGGGGTCCTGGAACAAGTCAAAATCAAAATCAAAATTTATTTATTTCATGTAGACCAACTTGTAGCTCTTATGACATAAATCTACACCGGTTCGGAATGCAGATTCTGCTGAGAAGAGCCGGCAAGAAACTCAGCAGTTGCTCTTTTCAAAAAAAAAATTTTTTTACAATGGTCAACAAAACTATGCTATGCACACAGTGTTTCCACAAAGAAGTTTCAAAAATGCACACCTACCATAACCTAACACATGTTAAGATGGGTAGACACAAAGCAGACCCATTCCCGTTGGTGGCACCCGTTCACGAGCATGACGCATGATCCAGCCATTGCTTCGCTCAACCATATTTGAGGGAACGTAACAAGTGATTATGATGACATATTATTTGAAGCTTATTAATTTCACTCCTGTCACCTATGGTTGCCTGGTAGAGATTGCTTTGTCAGCAATAAGGCTGCCTTTGCATGCGTAGTTTTAAGCTGTATTCAATTTTGTTTCTTTTTTGTGTGCAATAAAGTTTTCATCTATCTATCTATCTATCTTATTTGTTTCACGAGCTTATTTGTCGATGACCTCCCTGACGGAGTGGTGAGCGCTGTGGTCTTATAATTACCGTGGTACGTACTCGTATTATTTTATAACAATTATGGTCTGCATCAATGCATTTTAACCAATAGCGGGAGAATACTAGACAATGAAAGGTTATTAAGATCGTTACACTAATGCAAGACTTTGTTCTACGGAACGGTCGATTTATAGACAATCTCACAGCTGATTCTAACGAGATGAGCCGGTAAGAACCCCGACTGTTGTTCTTTTCAGAACAAAAAGGGTAGTGTGTGGCAGTATGGGCAGCATAATGGAAAGCCTTGTAATAAATTCGGCATAAAAGGGGTGTTTATGCATTTAAACTGATTCTAAACTTTGATGTTGGCTTGAAGTCCGTCTAGTGATTTTCTTATTAGACTAAGTAAATCTTCCGTTCGGAGTTAAATTTTTAAAACATTTCGAGGGAACCCTTTATTTTTATCCAAATAAAAAGTAGTCTATTACCATTCCATTATATCAATGCAAAAAATGAAGTTCAACAAAAACTCTGTTGCAGCGTGATTGAAGACAAACCAACATAAAAAACATACTTTCGCAATTATAATATTATGAAGTAGGATGTTAGAGGTAATAATACCAGAGGCTTACATGGCCTACAGCTCAACGAAGCACAGAAGGTTAATGACAAAATTCGAACCTTGAAAGTTCGGTTATTCATCCAAACTTGGATTATGTTATAAGTGTTACGTAGATATATCAGTTCCACTATGTTATTTTTGAGAATCATGTCTGCCTACAAGGGCGACCCTGATTAATACGATCCCATAATCGTCGATACAATCGCATTGAAAATGTTGCTAATAATATAGGTTTTACCTACTTGTTGCACTTGGCTATTCGTCTTTAATAAAATGTCACGCGCAAGGAGATGTCGTTATTACTTATTAATGGAGGAGCAAACTTTATAAATCTGGCAACTAAAGCTAGTAATGTACTTTTTTTATACATTATAGGCACAAGCTTGACCACGTAAAAATCAAATTTGCATCTGAAGATTTACCATAAATCCCGCTCTATAGATTACAGTCTTGTAATCTATAGAGCGGGATTCGAAATTTCGACATGAGAAAGAGTTAAAACGAGACACAAATGAATAATATTTCCCAACATAATATATTCGTACCTATCTGTTTCACTTTGCACCCAATGACTCCAATTTATTATCGACTGGCTTTTATCCGTTAATTCTGCGTGGAGGTAAGAGAGGATTTACCATTACACGCGCTCTTAAGGAGGGGTTTGCGTACATCGGGTGGTTTTCGGAACATATTGTGACTAAGTCGAACCAAATAAAATGGAAATAAAAATTACTACACATAGATTGGTCCTTAATCTCCAAATCTACGAAATTGATTTTGTATTTATATTTTATCAGACTTACACTTAGAAAAAAATAGATAAAAAAATAGAACAAATTGATATCGAAGTATCAAAACATTGATTCACTCATTTTTAACGCAGCTTGCCCGTGCCTGTGTGTGCGTGTGAACGGTGCATGTATAGAAGTGCGATTTAATACCGACTCTTTTTGCAATTACACCTTAAACCATTTTTAGAAGGCATCACATGCTCTGGTAATGACAACTCTCTGGTGTCACGTATCTGTATAAGGTTGCCGACAGGTTGAAGCTCGACAGTAGAAAGAACGTGCACGAATGGATATTAGTCATCCTCGAGCCTTATAGGGCACAATTGAAAATGTGTTCGATATTTAAATTTTAATGTTGTCTTTACATTCACATTAGCGATGTAAAGAACTAAGAATATGCTATTAATATACTTACCTGCATCATTTTTATTCACATTGAGTTGTAGTGGTTGGTCATAAAAGATTGTTTTTATGTAGCATACAGACAAGCACTTGACCTTATTTTATTTTGCTTTAAAATATGTAATAATAATACTTAATAATATAATACAAAACTAAATTCTAAATTAAAACTAAAACGTAAATATCAAAAATAAAAGCTAAATATAAAAAATATCATCTAAATCACTGGAACGAGGACAGTGCCAACGCTGGCTGCGTTACCCCGCTGAATGGCCAAACTTATATCCTGGCCGAGGTAACTTCCAACCCTCCGGTAACCAGTGGACTCTATGAGACGGGATGACAGATCCTTACAAAAGGATCTAGCATCTTCGCCCCGTGACCCCAGAGTAAGTTATTAAATATCACATGCCTTAACGGTGCAGGAAAACATCGTAAGGAAACCTGCACGCCTGAGAGTTCCATAATGTTCTCAAAGGTGCGTGAAGTCTTCCAATTTGCATTGGATCAGCATGGTGGAGAATGGCTTATAACTGGGGTTGCCAGACGTCCCGTATTTCCCGGGACATCCCGTATTTTAGGCATAGTTTAAAATGTCCCGGCGGGACTGACTCTGTCCCGTATTTAAACCGTACGTCGTTTTTCATTATGAAATCGATCTAATTCACACACGCAACGTTCGTAAAACGTACTCGTCTCGCTACTAACCTGCACTCGCAGCCCGCATCGACCAATGACAGTGTTAGTGTCAGAATGACAATTATAAAAATTGACTCGATCCTCGGAAAAATATAAAAAATAATAAAAAATGACACTAAATAATTTTGTTTTTTATTTGTCCCGGGTAAAAAACTGAAATCCCGTATTTTTTTGCCCATTTAACCCAATTTAACCATTTGTCCCTTATAGGCTGAAAAAAAATCTGGCAACACTACTTATAACCCTTCTTTGAGAGGACACCTGCGCTTAGAGTGAGCCGTTGTTTGATTTCTGATGATGGTGATACAGATAAACCTGTGTGGTACAACATGCCATTACATCATAAGAAAAATGATAAATAACATAATATTTTTACTGCAGGAGATGCCGAGATGTTCCAAAGGCCTTAGAGATTAAGTGTTAATCGATACAGTGATTTATTTTATGGTTTGTTTGCATAATAATTATGTAGCGTGACAGCCATTTTGAGTTGCGACAGCAGAACGATAACTTTTATTGCTTCTATTAATTCTGAACCTTGACCGATCCATTTTGGACCTTGATTAAAGATATCGGACCTTTGACTGGGCAGTCTGCCGCCATTTTGTGAAAGTTGAAGGTCAATCACATATCAAAAGTGCAATTGCAGGTAATATACACATGAAAATTCTTTTGAAAAACACCACAAAGTTCCTATATCAAGTTTGTCAGAGCTCCCTTAATTTCTCTATCATGGGAACACCCGAGAAATATACCAAAAGAAGATGTTTCCAAATCGTTCCAGGCATCTTTAAGTAATTGGAGAACATACATCTTCCATTTTTTGAAGCCCGTTAAAAAATTGAATTCAGAACGTTGTTTTTTTGTTAAAGCATCTTGTCTATTGATCCCATAACGATATCAAAAGTAATGCTACGTTAATGATTGAATCTTCTTGAGCATCCAATTCTGAGGCCTGTGGAGTTCCATGCAAGAGACCTATGTCCAGCAGTGGACGTCTATCAGTTGATTAAAAAGAAGAAGAGCATCCAATTCAAGGAAAGGTATGTATGTAGGTTCTCACACGTTAAAAAGTAGGTACGTATTACAGCCGAATTGAATTGATAACCTCCTCCTTTTTGGAACTTGGTATAAAACTGTGTTAGGTCACAAGGAAAATGGCAACCGGAAGATATACGAGGAAACCCATCTCTTCCTTTTGTGCCCTTGGAGGTAAAGATTTTCCAGTCATCTAATGTGTACATTGAACGAATGATTTGATGAATGAAGAAATCTTTAGGTGGTATTTATCTACATACTCGTAGATACCATTTATATTTTTATTTGTTCTGTACGTAAAACTATTATAGGTAAGTACATATTGCTAGACTTAATTCGTTTAAGTCTAGCAATATGTAAAGAGCTTTTTTGTCCAATGTGGTTAGATTCTAAAATTAAGAGATCCGTTGGGCCGGAGTTACCGACATAAATCAAAATTTTACAGTTTTCCAATTTCTTCGTAATTTGATTCGAGTTTCCAATGAAAAGCGACTCCAGGGGCAAGGTTAGTATGTCACAGTAGCCGTCAATCAAGCAGAAGATGTCTTTTGTGAATGTTGTGTCAAGGCCAGGGCGCGGGCGGCGCGGCGCGGGCGCATACGTGAATGTCATGGCGCGAACCGGATCTGCCACACGGTGTGAGAGACTGCTGTATATTATTTACAAGCTTTCGCCGGCGACTTTAAAAAAAAAAGAAGAATATCAGCCAAGCTGAATTTGACTGATGTTCTCCTCTCCCCTCCAAATAAGTGAAAACTTGTGTTAGGAGCGGGTACGACAATAGTGCAACGGGTGGGGATCGAAACTGAAAACCTTTAAGTTTTCAGTCCACATCTGTAACCGTTGGGATATTGAGGCTTGAATTTCAACAACGTGTTAGCTCTACGATTTAAAAACCACTCGGGAACCCTTTGTTTTTCCGGTTTCCTTCTTTTTTCTGTTCATACGATTGCTAATAGATAGATTTGCGCTAAGTTATTTTGAAAAATTATGTTTTTAGTCAATTAAAGAATTTTATGTATCCATTATGAAATCTTATGACTGGCTCTTTGCCTAGTACAGTTGCGCGACGGGACGTTCAGTGACGCAAGGAAACGGAATCAGTGAAGAATAGACAAGAAGAGACCAGTCTCAAAATGCACTAATTGTTTTACTTACATATAGGAAGCGGATGACTGGCGCCATGTTACTCATGAGATATTGAGTTACCAACGATCGTATTCTTTTTACAAAAGCAAAATACAAGCTATGCCCTGAAAATTATGCAATCATATTGATAGTAATTTTCTTATTCACTTCCAATATGCGCTGAGGATGGCCACCGAGGGGGTTTTAAAAGGTAAAAATTCCCCTTAACCGAACTCTCTCCCAGGTTTTCCAGTATCCTTTAAGAAGATTTCCCCCTTGTAAAAAAAAAAGAGTGACCCTGCCAAATTCCCATCTTTGGAAAAGTGGTCCACTCCCTTATCTCCGTACTGAAAAGGCTTCGCGTCGTTAATAACTTGTAGCCTTTTCATTACGAGACCAGACCAGACCAGACAGAAGTAAGACCAGAGTACCTTCTCAGTAGAATTTGCTTCCCGAACCGATGATGAACCAATTTGGCCAACATGAAATAAATAATTTTGAATTTGCATGCATGCATTTGCATCCTGGTCGTTCTCATTAATCGATACACGTCGGGCACAGCTGGATACGGGTTTCTTGTAGGCAATTCCAGATGCCGCGCACTCGCGCAGCTTATATCCATCGGCTCCCTGTGACTTTTCAGGTATTGTCGCTGCATCTCTAATAGAGTAGTCAAAAATTGCATACAGGAAACCAATGTTGGCAGAGGTTTTGACTGATCGTAAAAGGGGGTTATCGGAATTAATTTCTTTTAGAGAGGTTTGCGTATCTAAATGGGAAAACATCAAAGTGCAATGTAAAAGTAATTACAAGTTAGGTGCTAATTTCCTTCAGTTACGTTGGGGAATGATGACGGTTGTGTCATCTAATTAGGATATTAAATTACCAGCGAGTTCATGCAACAATTGAAGATTGCGTCAGAGGCTGAGAGGTGAAATTAATAAATTAATTAGTTACACAAGACCTATAACGTCCTCTGCATTATGTAAATTAAGGCTAGAGAATATTTTAACTAGGTACCGTATATTATGATATTTTTTCTCGAGCAAAATGGACCTTTTTTTGAAATCGCGTAAAAATATATTTACACGCCAACAAAAGTGAAGGTAAAACAGAAGATTATGTTTACTAATGAACACACTCTTTTTTTTTTATTCGATGACAAGATAGCATTTGACTGCGATCTCATCTGATGGTAAGTGACGATGCAGTCTAAGATGGTAGCGGGCTAACTTGGAAGGGGTATAGCAGTGTAAATTCAACCCATACCCCCAATCGGTTTCTAGTTTCTACACGCCATCGTGCCGGAACGCTAAATCGCTTGGCGGCACGTTTTTGACGGTAGGGTGGTAACTAGCCACAGCCAAAGCCTCCCACCAGACTAGACCAGAGACAATTTAGAAATAACTAGACGATGCCCGCGACTTCGTCCGCGTGGATCAAGGCTTTCAATTCCCATGGGAACTCCGTAATTTTCCGGGTTAAAATGTAGCCTATATTTTAATCCTGGGTATGAGCTATCTCCATTCCAAATTTCAGCCACATCGGTTCATTCGTTGTGGCGTGAAAGAGTAACAAACATACACACACACACATACAAACTTTCGCCTTTATAATATTAGTGTGATAAATTCCTAAATTGCCTCCGCCGGGAATCGAACCCAAGACCTCCCAGTTATAAGACCACAGCGCTCACCACTGCGCCAGGGAGGTCGTCAAAACACTCTCTACATTTTAGCTATCAAGCTAATAGAGAAATTAATGCTAAACTATTTGACCTTATAAGAGCATTAATTTGTTAACACATTTTGTAAAGGCTTAGTGTAAAGGTCTAACGTTCATTTACTCGCAATCCAAATCGAGATGCACGAGTACAACTAGAACGTTAATGTACGTTGTGAAATCTATCAGCCTCCCATCAGGCATCCTAGATCGCGGAATATTCTCGTATAGAGCCGAGGTTAACGTAATAAGTTGCAGCTTAATATATTGGGGATAGGCTTGAATATAATTGTTGTTTTTTTAATATATAGACTAGTGCTTGGCTGCGATCTCACCTGATGATAAGTGACGATGCATCTCTAGGTGCCAATTCACTTATCCTTGCGGTGCGTATTAGGAACGAGGAAGCAAAGCGCTTAGTGCGTGTATTCAAATAAACTTTTACAAAGTGCTTTTGAATCTTCCATTGAATCTACCGATTGTTCGGTTTGGGCTATGTCAGTGACACTTTGTTTGTTTGTGATGCTTTTTTATGAAGCACAATTTCTTGCACTCTATCTCCTGGATGAATTGCTAGGACATTTTGTGTCGGAAGCTTTGGCCGTGGCTAGTTATCACCCTACCGTCAAGCGTTCCGGCACGATGGTGTGTAGAAACCGATTAGGTAGAGGTATGGGTTGAATCTAAGCTACCATACCCCTTCCAAGTTAGCCCGCTACCTACTATCTTAGACTGCATGACGATGACTTACCATCAGGTGAGATCGCAGTTAAGGACTATCATCATTGAATAAAAAAAAAGAGCTAGTATATCAACTCCTAGACGTGTTGGTCGGTTTACGTAAATGCGATTCCGAAACAATGACAGCGGACGCTGTAACGCTGCACGAGGGTGAAGGGACAGCGATGATGCAGCTTGCGCAACGCTGCATCTTCCGTTCACTGCGCTTGAGTAATTTGACATGCGGTACAAGTCACAAGCAAGTGGAACACAATTGTATGATGCCTTTGAAGTATGATGCATTTTTATTCTATACCAGCTGATTCCCGCGACTTTATCCGCGTGGAAAAAGTTTAGAGTGACTTGCTACTATCCGCGAGAAGTTATGTCCTCTATCTCCGATAATATTTAGTAGATCTTCACCAAAATTGAATAAAATATTTCTAATAGTACACAATTTATAATAAAAAAAGAATTATCAAATTTGGTTTAGACTTGACGAAGTTATTGTGCAAAATCAACAAAAACTTTCATCCCCTATCCCGGATAAACCTAATTGTTTATCAAGATAAAAAGTGTTCTATATATTGATCCGGAGTATCAGCTACCTCTATACCAAATTTCATTCAAATCCGTTTAGTAGTTTTCTAAAACTGTACCTACCTACTAAATGTTTTCAAATGTCAAAAAAGAATAGCTAGTGTTACGTATTAAATCCGAAAATGCAAGAGTTGTGAAGAGATAAACAGATATCTTCTGAAACCTTTCACCGCGGGGAAAAGCTTATACATACCTAAAGTTTTATTCAACTAAATCTTCTTTGAATCGTTCGATCGCTGAAAATGCACAGTATCAGTGGTGAAGTACCGAGGTAACTGCCTTTCGATCTCGTTTGTGCAACGCAGCCTGGTCCGACGCTATATTCTTTGCTATAATCTTGTAGGCGTAATGGCGTAACCAGTGTAACCCGGATCAAAGAATATACAGACCAAGAACTCTAACTGCCTTATAAAAATTGAAATAGGCTTATACCATCGCTAGGTGTCGCTACTAGTCGCTATCCACGTAAGATTAAACTAAAATCGGCGAACTATCGTATTTTCTTCGTTCAATTAATTATTAATATTTATTTATAGTATCAAAATACAAAAATTTCATAAAATCACACACGTAAAGAGCTAATTTACTTTCAACTAATTTAGAATTTTAGCAAGGTTTGAGGTTGGTGTATCCTCGTTGGTTAGCGAACCCATAGTACACCAAGTTTTGCCGAATTCCGATAGATGGCATAACAAAAACAAATATTTAACATTTGAAAATAAATCGATCTCTGTTTTGTTAGCTTTAATTACTGGGTAAATTTTGTACTAGCTGCACCTAGTCCAGTTCCGTACAAATACTCGATCCAAATACCTGTTCCATCTAGTTTATGAAGTTTACAAAATCTGCCTACTATCATAGATGAAATAACACTATTTCGTTGAAGCTCCGACTAGTCTAGTATTGAAAGACAAAGACGGAAAGACCGCGGAATCGTGTAGTTCAAAAAGGACAGAATATATTTTTGTACAACTCGGCACCCTTAATTTGAACCTTATTTCTATACCATTAAAACTCCTGACACGCACTCGTGTTTGCTTAAATAATTCTGGCGTCAGTCATTTGAATTTGAATCATATTTCTATGTATTAAAAAGAGTGCACATTGCGTTACTTTTATATGTATCGAAATATGGTTCAAATTCAAATGACACGTTTCGAGCAGACCGCGGGCGGGACAAAAGAATATACAATTCTTTTCTCTACGACTGCAAAGATCATTTTAACATACTAGATTGCTCACTCCATACATTCAATCAAAGCTACTGAAATACGCATTATTCTCGCCGGTACCTTGTAGTTCCACTCATTATCTGTGGCGGCGACACTGAGCAAACTATTCGCTATTGCCATCTAGCGCATAGTAGTTGAATCACCAACTATATCAAACTAACCTCACTAGGTTACCTCACTAGATGGCACTCCATCTAGTAGGTCAACTAATCACCTTGGTAGGTGATTCGTTGACAAACCTAGCCAAACAAAAATTAAGATAATGTTATAGTTTATTTTACTTTGAAGCTTTACGCTGGCCTGCTGATTTGCATACCTCAAAAAGTAGTTTAGTAAGGTAGGGTAGTAACAAAGGTTTGAGTCTAAATAATATATTTTTAACGTATAGGTTTTTTTTCAATTCTTTAAATAAAAGTAGTGTCATTTTTGCGATAGAATACTTAGCTTAAATAATTTTCGTTTGTACACGTAGGTATATTGAAGTTGGGCGGGCCGAAACAGAAACGATGAAACCGATGCGCGACGCTGGCTGGACTTCAACATACGTGTACAAATATTACACTTATTTATTCATTGAGGAGTTCCATCCTCTATCTCTGAAGATATTCATCAGATCTTCACGAAATTTAAATGGGATCAACCTGACGAATTCAAATTTAAAAAAAAAATATTGAAATCTGTACAGATTTGAAATTTGTTTTCGGCGACGAATTGGAATTCTCCTCTTTTTTTGACGTCGGTTAAAAAAACAAGTTGGTACCTTTTTCATGCTTTTGAATAATTGTCTTGTCTAAAGCAGATATGTATATTATCTATACAAATAAATAAAATTGTAGTGTCTGTTTGTAATATCAAAAGAACGGCTTTTTACTAACTGCATACGAAAGTAAATACGGTAAGTACTTATAACCAGAAAACAATTTTTAAAATTTTTGTCTGTCTGTCTGTTTGTTGTCGCTAATCTCGGGAACGGCTGGACCGATTTTGACGGGACTTTCACAATTATCGGGCATGTTATAGGCTACTTTTTTAACCGACTTTCGAAAAAGGAGGAGAAGGAGTTGTGTTTTTTTACCTCTGTATATCGATATCTCCCTGATTTCTTAACCGATTTGCGTGAATCTTTTTTTAATTGAAACAAAAACTTTGCAAGATGCTCCCATAAAAATTTCGGGTTCCAACTCTTCAATCCTAATGCTGCAGAGGTACTGCCCTTCTAAACTGTGGGGATTTAGGAACTGTCGATTATGAATAGTTATTGTAGGTGCCAAGTTAAGACTACATCGATGAATTCCAGGACCCAACTCCTCAATCCTGATGCTGCAGGGTTTCTGCCCACCTAAACTGTGGGGATTTAGGAACGCGGACGAAGTCGCGGGCGTCCGGTTAGGTAAATAAAGTGAATATGTATAGCTAGGTGCTTACCAAGCACTGCTATTTCTAGTGTAGGTACATTGTACACTGTATAGTTCGTGTCAAATCAAATGCGCCTCGATTCAAGATCCAAGTTCTATCCCGATAAAATGGGGAAAAACTGTAAAATTATGTCAATAATATAATAATATAAATTATAATATTTTACTATGGTGCTTTCAACTGTGTGTTTATATGTCTGTTGTGTTGTGTTAGAATATTAAAATGAATTTATATTTTTTTACTTTATTGTAATGTATAGATAAATATTATCAAATAAAAGCCATTAACGTATTTACAAAATATATTTTATTATTTAATTTATGGTGTCGACTTATAAAAATACTAGTGTTAAGAGGTGGCTTCGCCTTCTTTTATGTTTTTTAAATTTAATTGTCGAATAATATTTTACAACTACTATAAAGACAACTCTAAAGGCAGACTGACTGACTAATTAACCGACTTCCAAAAAGGAGGAGGTTATCAGTTCGGCCGGTATCTTTTTTTTAGCGGAAGCAATTGGCATTTTTACGACTACATCGCGTTTTCCCAACTCAAACGTATTCGATACTAGATACTAAAAGTAGCAAAAGTCAGCGTTTTTTGACTGCATCGGGTTTTGGCGATT
Source organism: Hipparchia semele (assembly GCA_933228805.2). NCBI lineage: Eukaryota > Metazoa > Arthropoda > Insecta > Lepidoptera > Nymphalidae > Hipparchia > Hipparchia semele. The sequence goes on along the minus strand of OW121717.1, from coordinate 2,641,679 downwards.
TCTGGTCGCAAAAATGTCAAATCGCGAGATTAAGCGTTTTTACGACTTTCGATCATAGATTTCAGAGTTTTATCTATTTGCATGATCCGATCTAAAGTTAAAACTATAACAGTAAAAGGAATAGGGGGGGTTCCTCGGGCCATGAAATGGTTGAAAAAAAAAAAAATTAAAAGTCACCACCATATTGGAATTCTGTGTTATTGGACCGATTTCGTTCAAAATCGATATTTAGGCTTCCCTGGGGTCATGAAAGAGAAAATGGTTGCCAAAATTTTAAAAAGTCACCGCCATATTGGAATTCTGCGTTATTGGACCGATTTCGTTCAAAATCGATATTTAGGCTTCCCTGGAGTCAAGAAAGAGGAAATGGTTGCCAAAATTTTAAAAAGCCGCCGCCATATTGGAATTCTTCGTTATTGGAACGATTTCGTTCAAATTCGATATTTAAGCTTCCCTGGGGTCAAGAAAGAAGAAATAGTTGCCAAAATTTTAAAAAGCCACCGCCATATTGGAATTCTTTATTATTGGACCGATTTCGTTCAAACTCGATATTTAGGCTTCCCTGGGGTCATGAAAGAGGAAATGGTTGCCAAAATTTTGAAAAGCCACCGTCATATTGGAATTCTTTTTTATTGGACCGATTTCGTTCAAAATCGATATTTAGGCTTCCCTGGGGTCATAAAAGAGAAAATGGTTGCCAAAATTTTAAAAAGTCACCGCCATATTGGAATTCTGTGTTATTGGACCGATTTCGTTCAAAATCGATATTTAGGCTTCCCTGGGGTCATGAAAGAGAAAATGGTTGGCAAAATTTTAAAAAGTCACCACCATATTGGAATTCTGTGTTATTGAACCGATTTCGTTCAAAATCGATATTTAAGCTTCCCTGGGGTCAAGAAAGAAGAAATGGTTGCCAAAATTTTAAAAAGCCACCGCCATACTGGAATTCTTTATTATTGGACCGATTTCGTTCAAACTCGATATTTAGGCTTCCCTGGAGTCAAAAAAGAGGAAATGGTTGCCAAAATTTTAAAAAGTCACCGCCATATTGGAATTCTTTGTTATTGGACCGATTTCGTTCAAAATCGATATTTAGGCTTCCCTGGAGTCAAAAAAGAGGAAATGGTTGGCAAAATTTTAAAAAGTCACCGCCATATTGGAATTCTGTGTTATTGGACCGAATTCGTTCAAAATCGATATTATGGCTTCCCTGGAGTCAAAAAAGAGGAAATGGTTGCCAAAATTTTAAAAAGTCACCGCCATATTGGAATTCTTTATTATTGGACCGATTTCGTTCAAAATCGATACTTAGGCTTCCCTGGGGCCATGAAAGAGGAAATGGTTGCCAAAATTTTGAAAAGCCACCGTCATATTGGAATTCTTTGTTATTGGACCGATTTCGTTCAAAATCGATATTTAGGCTTCCCTGGGGTCATGAAAGAGAGAATGGTTGGCAAAATTTTAAAAAGTCACCACCATATTGGAATTCTGTGTTATTGGACCGATTTCGTTCAAAATCGATATTTAAACTTTTCAAAATTTTGGCAACCATTTCCTCTTTCATGACCCCAGGGAAGCCTAAATATCGAGTTTGAACGAAATCGGTCCAATAATAAAGAATTCCAATATGGCGGTGGCTTTTTAAAATTTTGGCAACCATTTCTTCTTTCTTGACCCCAGGGAAGCTTAAATATCGATTTTGAACGAAATCGTTCCAATAACAAAGAATTCCAATATGGCGGCGGCTTTTTAAAATTTTGGCAACCATTTCCTCTTTCTTGACTCCAGGGAAGCCTAAATATCGATTTTGAACGAAATCGGTCCAATAACACAGAATTCCAATATGGTGGTGACTTTTTAAAATTTTGCCAACCATTTCCTCTTTTTTGACGCCAGGGAAGCCTAAATATCAATTTTGAATGAAATCGGTCCAATAACACATAATTCCAATATGGCGGTGACTTTTTGAAATTTTGGCAACCATTTTCTCTTTCATGACCCCAGGGAAGCCTAAATATCGATTTTGAACGAAATCGGTCCAATAATAAAGAATTCCAATATGGCGGTGACTTTTTAAAATTTTGGCAACCATTTCCTCTTTTTTGACTCCAGGGAAGCCTAAATATCAATTTTGAACGAAATCGGTCCAATAACACATAATTCCAATATGGCGGTGACTTTTTGAAATTTTGGCAACCATTTTCTCTTTCATGACCCCAGGGAAGCCTAAATATCGATTTTGAACGAAATCAGTCCAATAATACAGAATTCCAATATGGCGGTGACTTTTTAAAATTTTGGCAACTATTTTCTCTTTCATGACCCCAGGGAAGCCTAAATATCGATTTTGAACGAAATCGGTCCAATAATAAAGAATTACAATATGGCGGTAACTTTTTAAAATTTTGGCAACCATTTCCTCTTTTTTGACTCCAGGGAAGCCTAAATATCGATTTTGAACGAAATCGGTCCAATAACAAAGAATTCCAATATGACGGTGGCTTTTCGAAATTTTGGCAACCATTTCCTCTTTCATGACCCCAGGGAAGCCTAAATATCGATTTTGAACGAAATCGGTCCAATAACAACGAATTCCAATGTGGCGATGACTTTAAAATTTTTTTTTTAACCATTTTATGGCCCGAGGGACCCCCCCTATTCCTTTTACTGTTATAATTTTTGTAATAGGTATGGTGGTTCCAAAGTTTGCTCCGGACATACATACAAACCCACAAAATTCGCGCTCTCTCTTTATTATAATAGTATAAAAGTATAGACTAGCTAATGCTCGCGACTTCGTCCGCGTGGATTTAGTTTTTAAAATCCCGCGGGAACTCTTTGTTTTTTTCGGGATAAAAAGTAGCCTATGTCCTTAGCCTATGTCACTCTCTAGGTCCTTCAACTATACCTATGCAAAAATCAGGTCAGTCCGTTGCACCGTTGCTACGTGATTGAAGGACAAACCAACAAACTTTCGAATTTAAAAAATTAATAAGGATTAGTTAGAATAAGGAAGTAAAGATTAGTAAGGATATTTATTAGTACATACTTAAGTATTTCTCATTAATTCCTCTCAACCAATCGCAGGCCCACTACCTACTATTTCTCTCGATGAGGCCACCACCACCAAGTGCGGATTGGCAGACTTCACACACCTTTGAGAATAGGTATTAGTTCTGAATTGTTATCGTACGGTAACAAACCGAATCGATCGCTAAATAAGTTATCGGAAGGTTCTGAATCGGGCTGCAGTATTGAGGAGGATGACCTGGAGCTAGGGTTGCCAGGTCTTCAAACCGAAAAGTCGGACAGGCCAGCCAGTTTAGCCGGACATTTGGGTCAAAGGCCGGACACCCTTATTTTTCAGACCTAGCACAAAATAGCAATTTTTTTAGAAGCTCGTTTGCGCAAGCATAGCGATACTCTTGTTTCCGCTCTTTGAGGCGAGTGGAGCGGAAACCAACACATGACAAATATGTAAAAAAAATGGTTAAACTTAAAAAGCTTGCGGACACCGTCTAATTTGGCCGGACACTCAACCAAAAAGCCTGACTGTGTCCGGCTTTATCCGGACGCCTGGCAACGCTAACTGGAGCTCTATGATCTAGTAGCAAGTATACCAATTCGTAAACAACAGTTCCTAAAGCTCCATAATTTAGGGGAAAAGTATACCCCTGCAGCATCAGGTTTGAGGAGTACCTTCAGGTAAACATTTTTATGCGCCCATTTCGCAAGCTTCTTTTGTCGATTAAAAAAAAATCGCGTGAATCGGTGGTGGTCAAAAACAACAAAAACACGATGGCGTGTAGAAACAGATTAGGGGTTTGGGTTGAATGAACACTGCCATACCCCTTCCAAGTTAGCCCCCTACTATCTTAGACTGCATCGTCACTTACCATCAGGTGAGATCGCAGTCGTCAAAGAATATACAGACCAAGAACTCTAACTGCCTTATAAAAATTGAAATAGGCTTATACCATCGCTAGGTGTCGCTACTAGTCGCTATCCACGTAAGATTAAACTAAAATCGGCGAACTATCGTATTTTCTTCGTTCAATTAATTATTAATATTTATTTATAGTATCAAAATACAAAAATTTCATAAAATCACACACGTAAAGAGCTAATTTACTTTCAACTAATTTAGAATTTTAGCAAGGTTTGAGGTTGGTGTATCCTCGTTGGTTAGCGAACCCATAGTACACCAAGTTTTGCCGAATTCCGATAGATGGCATAACAAAAACAAATATTTAACATTTGAAAATAAATCGATCTCTGTTTTGTTAGCTTTAATTACTGGGTAAATTTTGTACTAGCTGCACCTAGTCCAGTTCCGTACAAATACTCGATCCAAATACCTGTTCCATCTAGTTTATGAAGTTTACAAAATCTGCCTACTATCATAGATGAAATAACACTATTTCGTTGAAGCTCCGACTAGTCTAGTATTGAAAGACAAAGACGGAAAGACCGCGGAATCGTGTAGTTCAAAAAGGACAGAATATATTTTTGTACAACTCGGCACCCTTAATTTGAACCTTATTTCTATACCATTAAAACTCCTGACACGCACTCGTGTTTGCTTAAATAATTCTGGCGTCAGTCATTTGAATTTGAATCATATTTCTATGTATTAAAAAGAGTGCACATTGCGTTACTTTTATATGTATCGAAATATGGTTCAAATTCAAATGACACGTTTCGAGCAGACCGCGGGCGGGACAAAAGAATATACAATTCTTTTCTCTACGACTGCGATCTCACCTGATGGTAAGTGACGATGCAGTCTAAGATAGTAGGGGGCTAACTTGGAAGGGGTATGGCAGTGTTCATTCAACCCAAACCCCTAATCTGTTTCTACACGCCATCGTGTTTTTGTTGTTTTTGACCACCACCGATTCACGCGATTTTTTTTTAATCGACAAAAGAAGCTTGCGAAATGGGCGCATAAAAATGTTTACCTGAAGGTACTCCTCAAACCTGATGCTGCAGGGGTATACTTTTCCCCTAAATTATGGAGCTTTAGGAACTGTTGTTTACGAATTGGTATACTTGCTACTAGATCATAGAGCTCCAGTTAGCGTTGCCAGGCGTCCGGATAAAGCCGGACACAGTCAGGCTTTTTGGTTGAGTGTCCGGCCAAATTAGACGGTGTCCGCAAGCTTTTTAAGTTTAACCATTTTTTTTACATATTTGTCATGTGTTGGTTTCCGCTCCACTCGCCTCAAAGAGCGGAAACAAGAGTATCGCTATGCTTGCGCAAACGAGCTTCTAAAAAAATTGCTATTTTGTGCTAGGTCTGAAAAATAAGGGTGTCCGGCCTTTGACCCAAATGTCCGGCTAAACTGGCTGGCCTGTCCGACTTTTCGGTTTGAAGACCTGGCAACCCTAGCTCCAGGTCATCCTCCTCAATACTGCAGCCCGATTCAGAACCTTCCGATAACTTATTTAGCGATCGATTCGGTTTGTTACCGTACGATAACAATTCAGAACTAATACCTATTCTCAAAGGTGTGTGAAGTCTGCCAATCCGCACTTGGTGGTGGTGGCCTCATCGAGAGAAATAGTAGGTAGTGGGCCTGCGATTGGTTGAGAGGAATTAATGAGAAATACTTAAGTATGTACTAATAAATATCCTTACTAATCTTTACTTCCTTATTCTAACTAATCCTTATTAATTTTTTAAATTCGAAAGTTTGTTGGTTTGTCCTTCAATCACGTAGCAACGGTGCAACGGACTGACCTGATTTTTGCATAGGTATAGTTGAAGGACCTAGAGAGTGACATAGGCTAAGGACATAGGCTACTTTTTATCCCGAAAAAAACAAAGAGTTCCCGCGGGATTTTAAAAACTAAATCCACGCGGACGAAGTCGCGAGCATTAGCTAGTCTATACTTTTATACTATTATAATAAAGAGAGAGCGCGAATTTTGTGGGTTTGTATGTATGTCCGGAGCAAACTTTGGAACCACCATACCTATTACAAAAATTATAACAGTAAAAGGAATAGGGGGGGTCCCTCGGGCCATAAAATGGTTAAAAAAAAAATTTTAAAGTCATCGCCACATTGGAATTCGTTGTTATTGGACCGATTTCGTTCAAAATCGATATTTAGGCTTCCCTGGGGTCATGAAAGAGGAAATGGTTGCCAAAATTTCGAAAAGCCACCGTCATATTGGAATTCTTTGTTATTGGACCGATTTCGTTCAAAATCGATATTTAGGCTTCCCTGGAGTCAAAAAAGAGGAAATGGTTGCCAAAATTTTAAAAAGTTACCGCCATATTGTAATTCTTTATTATTGGACCGATTTCGTTCAAAATCGATATTTAGGCTTCCCTGGGGTCATGAAAGAGAAAATAGTTGCCAAAATTTTAAAAAGTCACCGCCATATTGGAATTCTGTATTATTGGACTGATTTCGTTCAAAATCGATATTTAGGCTTCCCTGGAGTCAAAAAAGAGGAAATGGTTGCCAAAATTTTAAAAAGTTACCGCCATATTGGAATTCTTTATTATTGGACCGATTTCGTTCAAAATCGATATTTAGGCTTCCCTGGGGTCATGAAAGAGAAAATAGTTGCCAAAATTTTAAAAAGTCACCGCCATATTGGAATTCTGTATTATTGGACTGATTTCGTTCAAAATCGATATTTAGGCTTCCCTGGAGTCAAAAAAGAGGAAATGGTTGCCAAAATTTTAAAAAGTTACCGCCATATTGGAATTCTTTATTATTGGACCGATTTCGTTCAAAATCGATATTTAGGCTTCCCTGGGATCATGAAAGAGGAAATGGTTGCCAAAATTTTGAAAAGCCACCGTCATATTGGAATTCTTTGTTATTGGACCGATTTCGTTCAAAATCGATATTTAGGCTTCCCTGGGGTCATGAAAGAGAAAATGGTTGCCAAAATTTCAAAAAGTCACCGCCATATTGGAATTATGTGTTATTGGACCGATTTCGTTCAAAATTGATATTTAGGCTTCCCTGGAGTCAAAAAAGAGGAAATGGTTGCCAAAATTTTAAAAAGTCACCGCCATATTGGAATTCTTTATTATTGGACCGATTTCGTTCAAAATCGATATTTAGGCTTCCCTGGGGTCATGAAAGAGAAAATGGTTGCCAAAATTTCAAAAAGTCACCGCCATATTGGAATTATGTGTTATTGGACCGATTTCATTCAAAATTGATATTTAGGCTTCCCTGGCGTCAAAAAAGAGGAAATGGTTGGCAAAATTTTAAAAAGTCACCACCATATTGGAATTCTGTGTTATTGGACCGATTTCGTTCAAAATCGATATTTAGGCTTCCCTGGAGTCAAGAAAGAGGAAATGGTTGCCAAAATTTTAAAAAGCCGCCGCCATATTGGAATTCTTTGTTATTGGAACGATTTCGTTCAAAATCGATATTTAAGCTTCCCTGGGGTCAAGAAAGAAGAAATGGTTGCCAAAATTTTAAAAAGCCACCGCCATATTGGAATTCTTTATTATTGGACCGATTTCGTTCAAACTCGATATTTAGGCTTCCCTGGGGTCATGAAAGAGGAAATGGTTGCCAAAATTTTGAAAAGTTTAAATATCGATTTTGAACGAAATCGGTCCAATAACACAGAATTCCAATATGGTGGTGACTTTTTAAATTTTGCCAACCATTCTCTCTTTCATGACCCCAGGGAAGCCTAAATATCGATTTTGAACGAAATCGGTCCAATAACAAAGAATTCCAATATGACGGTGGCTTTTCAAAATTTTGGCAACCATTTCCTCTTTCATGGCCCCAGGGAAGCCTAAGTATCGATTTTGAACGAAATCGGTCCAATAATAAAGAATTCCAATATGGCGGTGACTTTTTAAAATTTTGGCAACCATTTCCTCTTTTTTGACTCCAGGGAAGCCATAATATCGATTTTGAACGAATTCGGTCCAATAACACAGAATTCCAATATGGCGGTGACTTTTTAAAATTTTGCCAACCATTTCCTCTTTTTTGACTCCAGGGAAGCCTAAATATCGATTTTGAACGAAATCGGTCCAATAACAAAGAATTCCAATATGGCGGTGACTTTTTAAAATTTTGGCAACCATTTCCTCTTTTTTGACTCCAGGGAAGCCTAAATATCGAGTTTGAACGAAATCGGTCCAATAATAAAGAATTCCAGTATGGCGGTGGCTTTTTAAAATTTTGGCAACCATTTCTTCTTTCTTGACCCCAGGGAAGCTTAAATATCGATTTTGAACGAAATCGGTTCAATAACACAGAATTCCAATATGGTGGTGACTTTTTAAAATTTTGCCAACCATTTTCTCTTTCATGACCCCAGGGAAGCCTAAATATCGATTTTGAACGAAATCGGTCCAATAACACAGAATTCCAATATGGCGGTGACTTTTTAAAATTTTGGCAACCATTTTCTCTTTTATGACCCCAGGGAAGCCTAAATATCGATTTTGAACGAAATCGGTCCAATAAAAAAGAATTCCAATATGACGGTGGCTTTTCAAAATTTTGGCAACCATTTCCTCTTTCATGACCCCAGGGAAGCCTAAATATCGAGTTTGAACGAAATCGGTCCAATAATAAAGAATTCCAATATGGCGGTGGCTTTTTAAAATTTTGGCAACTATTTCTTCTTTCTTGACCCCAGGGAAGCTTAAATATCGAATTTGAACGAAATCGTTCCAATAACGAAGAATTCCAATATGGCGGCGGCTTTTTAAAATTTTGGCAACCATTTCCTCTTTCTTGACTCCAGGGAAGCCTAAATATCGATTTTGAACGAAATCGGTCCAATAACGCAGAATTCCAATATGGCGGTGACTTTTTAAAATTTTGGCAACCATTTTCTCTTTCATGACCCCAGGGAAGCCTAAATATCGATTTTGAACGAAATCGGTCCAATAACACAGAATTCCAATATGGTGGTGACTTTTAATTTTTTTTTTTTTCAACCATTTCATGGCCCGAGGAACCCCCCCTATTCCTTTTACTGTTATAGTTTTAACTTTAGATCGGATCATGCAAATAGATAAAACTCTGAAATCTATGATCGAAAGTCGTAAAAACGCTTAATCTCGCGATTTGACATTTTTGCGACCAGAAATCGCCAAAACCCGATGCAGTCAAAAAACGCTGACTTTTGCTACTTTTAGTATCTAGTATCGAATACGTTTGAGTTGGGAAAACGCGATGTAGTCGTAAAAATGCCAATTGCTTCCGCTAAAAAAAAGATACCGGCCGAACTGATAACCTCCTCCTTTTTGGAAGTCGGTTAATTAGTCAGTCAGTCTGCCTTTAGAGTTGTCTTTATAGTAGTTGTAAAATATTATTCGACAATTAAATTTAAAAAACATAAAAGAAGGCGAAGCCACCTCTTAACACTAGTATTTTTATAAGTCGACACCATAAATTAAATAATAAAATATATTTTGTAAATACGTTAATGGCTTTTATTTGATAATATTTATCTATACATTACAATAAAGTAAAAAAATATAAATTCATTTTAATATTCTAACACAACACAACAGACATATAAACACACAGTTGAAAGCACCATAGTAAAATATTATAATTTATATTATTATATTATTGACATAATTTTACAGTTTTTCCCCATTTTATCGGGATAGAACTTGGATCTTGAATCGAGGCGCATTTGATTTGACACGAACTATACAGTGTACAATGTACCTACACTAGAAATAGCAGTGCTTGGTAAGCACCTAGCTATACATATTCACTTTATTTACCTAACCGGACGCCCGCGACTTCGTCCGCGTTCCTAAATCCCCACAGTTTAGGTGGGCAGAAACCCTGCAGCATCAGGATTGAGGAGTTGGGTCCTGGAATTCATCGATGTAGTCTTAACTTGGCACCTACAATAACTATTCATAATCGACAGTTCCTAAATCCCCACAGTTTAGAAGGGCAGTACCTCTGCAGCATTAGGATTGAAGAGTTGGAACCCGAAATTTTTATGGGAGCATCTTGCAAAGTTTTTGTTTCAATTAAAAAAAGATTCACGCAAATCGGTTAAGAAATCAGGGAGATATCGATATACAGAGGTAAAAAAACACAACTCCTTCTCCTCCTTTTTCGAAAGTCGGTTAAAAAAGTAGCCTATAACATGCCCGATAATTGTGAAAGTCCCGTCAAAATCGGTCCAGCCGTTCCCGAGATTAGCGACAACAAACAGACAGACAGACAAAAATTTTAAAAATTGTTTTCTGGTTATAAGTACTTACCGTATTTACTTTCGTATGCAGTTAGTAAAAAGCCGTTCTTTTGATATTACAAACAGACACTACAATTTTATTTATTTGTATAGATAATATACATATCTGCTTTAGACAAGACAATTATTCAAAAGCATGAAAAAGGTACCAACTTGTTTTTTTAACCGACGTCAAAAAAAGAGGAGAATTCCAATTCGTCGCCGAAAACAAATTTCAAATCTGTACAGATTTCAATATTTTTTTTTTAAATTTGAATTCGTCAGGTTGATCCCATTTAAATTTCGTGAAGATCTGATGAATATCTTCAGAGATAGAGGATGGAACTCCTCAATGAATAAATAAGTGTAATATTTGTACACGTATGTTGAAGTCCAGCCAGCGTCGCGCATCGGTTTCATCGTTTCTGTTTCGGCCCGCCCAACTTCAATATACCTACGTGTACAAACGAAAATTATTTAAGCTAAGTATTCTATCGCAAAAATGACACTACTTTTATTTAAAGAATTGAAAAAAAACCTATACGTTAAAAATATATTATTTAGACTCAAACCTTTGTTACTACCCTACCTTACTAAACTACTTTTTGAGGTATGCAAATCAGCAGGCCAGCGTAAAGCTTCAAAGTAAAATAAACTATAACATTATCTTAATTTTTGTTTGGCTAGGTTTGTCAACGAATCACCTACCAAGGTGATTAGTTGACCTACTAGATGGAGTGCCATCTAGTGAGGTAACCTAGTGAGGTTAGTTTGATATAGTTGGTGATTCAACTACTATGCGCTAGATGGCAATAGCGAATAGCTTGCTCAGTGTCGCCGCCACAGATAATGAGTGGAACTACAAGGTACCGGCGAGAATAATGCGTATTTCAGTAGCTTTGATTGAATGTATGGAGTGAGCAATCTAGTATGTTAAAATGATCTTTGCCGGATATATTGGTACAAATATTGTAATCTTATACCTATTACGTCTTTATGATTGACCAAATAAACCCAGTCAGGTAACTCCGTTTGAAGTCTTATGGACTAGCCTTTGCCACTTAGCCACTTTTGGACCTGACTGAACTTAGCACGTGCGGAGTCAGGTTTATTAAAAATCCAAGCGAAACTCATTGTTTTTCCAGGATAAAAAGCACCCTATTGAGTAATCCGGGTTCTCAGCCTATACACATGAGAAAAATCACATTGCTCCGTTGCTGCGTGATTGAAGGATAAACCAACAAATTACAAATAAACACGATTGGTGGCCCGGCAGACCAGAGACAATTCAGAAATTATAAATTCCCAAATCGCCCCCGCCGTGAATCGAACCCGAGACCTCCCAGTTAGAAGACCACAGCGCTCACCACTGCGCCACGGAGGTCGTCAATGAATATTCTTAATGAATTGTCAAATGAAAAGAAATAAGTTATTTGAACGCAGACTTTTGAAAACTTTGAAAGTCACGGACTTTAGACAATTATAAATTTAAAGAAGTATTAAACGATAGTAAAAAAGTTTTTAAATTTTTTTATTTTATGGATCTCATAATATTTTATTTGATGACATCGAACTCTCTCCGTTTGAGTAACTCTGAACTTGAAACTCAAAGAGACGGAGGGTTATTACAGTTCACAATCGCTTTGAGTTATGCAATCGCTGAAAATGCACAGAATCTGTGAAGTGTACCGCGCACGTGAGGTAACCGACTTCCAATCTATATCGTTTGTGCAACACAGCCTCACCAGTCGAGGCGTGATCTCGTAGGCGTCATCGCTTAAGCAGCGCAGTGCGGTCATTAGACCTATTTGGGCCTTTATATCGACGCTTGAAAAGCAATAACTACCAAGCGACATATTGGCAAGTTGTATGACGATCTCCCTGGCGCAATGGTGAGCGCTGTGGTCTTATAACTGGTAGGTCTCGGGTTCGATTCCCGGCGGGGGTAATTTGGGAATTTATACTTTCTGAATTGTCTGGTCTGGTGGGAGGCTTTGTCCGTGGCTAGTTACCACCCTACCGTCAAAGACGTGCCGTGATGAGCGATTTATATCTGTATGCCTTTCAGCCATCCAGTGATTTGAGCTGTGCGTTGATAGATCAGTCAGTCACCTTTTCTTTTTATATATAGACATAGATATAGACTAGCTTTTGCCCCCGCGACTTCGTCCGCGTGGAATTAGATTTTGGGGTGGAATTTTGTGAAAATATGTGAAACACGTACTTCTTTATTTTTAGCTGAAAGCTCTAATACCAACTTTGATGGAAACAGCTTGAAAAATGACAGACTTTCATTCAAACTTCCATCCCCTATTTAAACCCCTTAGGGGTGGAATTTCCAATAATCCTTTCTTAGTGTGCGCCTACGTTATAAAAGGAACCAACTAATAAATAATAAATAATAAAAATTTCAAGTTTCTAACTTCAGTAGTTTAGGCTGTGCTTTGATATCTCAGTCAGTCAGTCAGGACTTTGAATTATATATATATATAGATAGATAGATAGAAGCAAAAGATGAATCCACAATATAATTTAGAGTTTCTGTTACAATCAAATAAGTTCTGCTTTTCGTCTGTCAGCTGTTAGTTAGCGTATATTGTGTTTGTAAAGTTCAGCGAACAATAAAATAAACACTAATGATTGAAAGTCTAAACTCTAAATGTTATTACTAGCTATAACATAAAAGCAATCCACTTCGACCTTGAATGAATCTTACGTTGATAAATAAAATCCATCCGATAGACTGGGGGCAAATCGAGCGCTTTTTATGTTTTGTTCGAGACGACTTTGAATTTAAATATGAAAACTTGGTTTTTGTATACTTTGGTACCTATTGTGCAGTGTGCATGACTTCATGATACCAGAAAAAGATATCAGCCGAATTGATAACAATCTCCTTTTTGGAAGTCGGTTAAAAATACATGATCACAACATTTTATATACTTAACATTAATTCTACTTACTAATGTATTGAAAAATGTTGTACACACATGCGCTTTGAAAAATACTCCCTCGGCGCTATTTTAAAGACCCTGCCTGAGGTTCGGTTATTTTTACTGTACTTATATCCTTGCTAATAATGTAATTTGTTAGTTTGTTGGTTTGTCCTTCAATCGCCGAGCATCGTTGATCGGAGCAACGGACAAAGAAGTGACACAGGCTACTATTTATCCCGGAAAAACAAAGATTTCCCGGAAGTTTAAAAAAAACCTAAATCCACGCGGTCGAAGTCGCGTGCAATAGGTAGTCATAAATAACCTATTAATAATGTCCTCCCGACTGAAACCAGCCACGGCGGCCAATCTCCACAGAGATCAGCCATCTGCGCGTGAGATATTATAGTGCACAAGTGTGTGCGCAAACACAGGTGCACTCTCTATTCCCTTACTCTCATAGTCCGACGGAACGGAAATCCGACACGACCAGAGAGAGATCAGACGCAGGACCAACAGCTTTACGTGCTCTCCGAGGCATGGGAGTGACTCATCGCCGTCCTAACTCCGGGCTAGTACCTACTGAGAATTTCTTGACAGAAAAACCCAATGGATACATTTTATGGCCCGACCCGGGAATCGAACTTGCAGTCGAACTTGCTAACCACTAGACCGACGAGGCAGATAAATAACCTATTATCGATATATCGAGTAGAGCAGCGGGCAAAATGGAGCATTAAACAGGTTTCAGATTCAAACGTTATGCAAAATACAGATCAGACGACCCGGAAATTCCAACATGGCTAGGAACATTAACCTAAGCACATGCCCGCGGGACATAAAGTATCCGTTCGCTAGCATGTAACCAGTGTAAGTATAGCCTGACTGATTTATAGCTCAATAGCTACTTATTATTCGATAATATTAAAACCTTTTCTTTGCTTCTTGGTTTCTCATAATTACTTTTTGAAGCGGTGGTAAGTTTAAGCCACAATAGCGACGACCGACGACCTCCCTGGCGCAGTGGTGAGCGCTGTGGTCTTATAATTGGGAGGTCTCGGGTTCGATTCCCGGCGGGGGCAATTTAGGAATTTATAATTTCTAAATTATTTAGCGTTCCGGCACGATGGCGTGTAGAAACCGATTTGGGGTAAGGGTTGAATTTACACTGCTATACCCCTTCCAAGTTAGCTCGCTACCATCTTAGACTGCATCGTCACTTACCATCAGGTGAGATCGCAGTCAAGGGCTATCTTGTCATCGAAAAAAAAAAAAAAGGTTACAGGTGCGAACCGAAAACTTAAAGGTTTCAGGTTCGACCCACCCGTTGAACTATTGTCGTAACCACTCCTAACACAAGTTTGCACTTATTTGGAGGAAAGAGGAGAACATCAGTCAAGTTCAGCTTGGCTGATATTCTTTATAAAAAAAAGTTCATTATAAATTCCTGAATTGCAGAACCCTTTCTACACTTTGGACCTAGTACATCTAGTAGTATTTTATCTACTGTTTACCCCGGCAAAACAAAGAGTTCTTGAAGATTTAAAAAAATCGAACGAAGTCGCGCGCCAAGCTAGCCCTTACTAATATTATAAACGCGAAAGTGTTTGTTTGTTCGTTTGTCCTTAGTTCACGCTGCAACGCGACTTTGCATGGAAGTGATTTTTTGCATCGGTATAATTAAGAGGGAGAGTCACATAGGCTACTTTTATCCCGAAAAGCAAAGGTTTCCCGAGGGATTTTAAAAAACTAAATTTGCGTGGACGAGGTCGCGGGCATCGTCTAGCATTCTATAAATACGATTGCATCTTCAGTCGAGGATACAAGTGCATTCGGCCTTGACTCTATATTTCCAAATTTTTGCGTAACTACAAAAATAGTGTTTGCTTCACTTCACAGTGTCTGGCTACTTTTGTAACTTTGGCAAGCGATGAAAAGTAACTTAACTGTAATAAGTAATAACATAACGTAACTTATCTGAGTGATTTGTAAATATATAAGAATTTGTGCTGAAAGGTGCTGAGTCACTCGTAATTATCACATTGAACGAAAGAGCACCTATTTATTTTGATGTTATTCTGACCGAATTCTTACTAATATTTTAAATGCGAAAGTGTGTTGGTTTGTCCTTCAATAACGCTGCAACAGAGCTATGGAACGACGTGATTTTTTGCATGGGTATAGTTAAGGACTTGGAGTGTGACATAGGCTTTTTATCCTGGAAAATCAAAGAGTTTTCGCGGGATTTTAAAAACTAAATCCACGTGGACGAAGTTCGGGTATCAGCTGCCGGAACGCTTAATTGCTTGGCGGCACGTCTTTGACGGTAGGTTGGTAACCAGCCACGGCCAAATCCTCCCACCAGACTGGACCAGAGACAATAATTCAAAAATTATAAATTCCCAAATTGACCCGCTGGGAATCGAACCCGAGATCTTCCAGTTGTAAGACCACAGCGCTTACCACTGCGCCAGGGAGGTCGTCGAAATCAAACTTACAGCCGATGGGCAAACAGCTTTACAGTTACTATGTATACGGTTACGGTTACTGGTTAGTCCTTGATAAATTACCACCTGTGTAACCGCACTTACCATAGCGATCACATTCCTTGGGCATATGTCACTCTACCGATGCAGTTAATTAATGTCACATACTTGAGTACATATTTGTGGTAAACAACATTTCTACCTCATTGAGCCCTTACCTTTGAATTCTTA
This sequence comes from Hipparchia semele, assembly GCA_933228805.2. NCBI lineage: Eukaryota > Metazoa > Arthropoda > Insecta > Lepidoptera > Nymphalidae > Hipparchia > Hipparchia semele. The sequence continues at coordinate 2,625,817 of OW121717.1, read as the reverse complement.
CTTTTATATTAAAAACTAGATGACGCCCGCGACTTCTTCCGCGTGGAAAAAGGTTTTTTTTATTTGTCGCAGGCACTTTTTAATTTTCTGGGATAAAATGCAGCCCATGTGCAATCCTGGATAGGAGTTATCTCCAATCTAAACAGCTAGATTGGTTCATTCGTTGTGGCGTGAATGAGTAACAAACTTGCACACACACATACAAACTTTCGCCTTTATAATATTAGTGTGAAGTGTGATGCAAAATTGTTTGTTTGTCGGTTCATTAGTTTGTCAAATAGAGGGTTCCCGCGGGAATTTTAAAAACCTCAGTAGGAATTTTTAAAAATACCCTGAAAACTCCTTTAATTCCAGGGATTTAATTCCAAAACCAATACTGCAGTAAAGTAGGTATATATTCATTTAATTCATTGATTTGCGATAAAACATACAAGAAGTATAATTATTAAGTCTATAGCCACTTTAACTCAGAAAACATCCCAATGAGGAAATACAATTAACTCAAATAACTAATTAAAATGTAAATTCGATACGACCTTATCAAAAGAGACGGTTCATTTAAAAATATAGGTCAGAAAAATATCCACTGTTAAAATTCAATAAGCGTGACATTTTTTTGAATATACTAGCGGACGCCCACGACTTCGTCAGCTTCTTCAATTCACAATCGACAGTACCTAAATCTACACAGTTTAGGTAAGCAGAACCCCTGCAGCATCAGGATTGAGGAGTTGGGTCCTGGAATTCAACGATGTAGTCTTTACTTGGTACCTAAAATAACTTCATTATCGACAGTTCCTAAATCCCTACAGTTTAGGAGGGCAATATCCCTACAGCATCAGAATTGAGGAGTTGGAACCCGGAGTTTTTATGCAAGAATCTCGCAAAGTTTTTGTATCGATTAAAAAAAAGATTCACGCAAATCCGTTCAAAAATCACGGATATATCGACATACACTGTACATCGGTAGAAAAACACAACTCTTTCTTTTCATTTTTCGAAAGTCGGTTAAAAAAGTAGCCTATGTTACTCCCGGTAAAATCAGCTATCTACCATTGAAAGTCTCGTCAAAATCGGTTTAGCCGTTCCCGAGATTAGCGGCAACAAACAAACAACCAGACAGACGAAAATTAAAAAAAATTGTTGTTTTGTTATAAGTACCGTATTTACTTACATATATGCATTTAGTAAAAAGCTGTTATTTTGATATTACAAACAGACACTTCAATTTTATTTAATGTATAGATGTATAGATGTAGATGTCGTGGGAGATAATGTCAAGGCCCCTGTTAACCACTCTTCCTATTTTGAGGCCTTTAGCACATCTCCTTCATAAAACCTTTTACCGTCTTCGAATTTTTACGTCAATGTCTTCGAACTCCTTTCTTGTATAATAGTACAGATGCTAAAATAGCAATACTACCAATTATTCAAATGCTACAGAACAATGTCTTTGTTTGAAGCTCGTTGAATGATATGCAAGCAATGCAGTGTGTCCTTTTGTGTGAGTGTATTAATTTCTGGCAACTTTGCCAGGAACTGTGGCTTAAGGTGAACACGCACCTAACAGTATAGTATCTGTATTCTACACGCAGTTATTGGATTATAACTTCTCGTGCTACACAGTACACTATACTATTAGAGGTTGATTGTCATCTTGCTACATACACATAGTATATCATGTTCCTGTCCTTCGCTAAGCTAATCTTGACTAATATTCTCTCCTCTACGTACGGGATCGAATCCATAACCGTTAAGCTTTTGAGGCTTTTTTGAATTTATTCGAATAAAGAAATAAACTGCATTTTGTTATCACCATAGCTTAGCTGTGTTGAAAATGAAAAATGATTTATAAATAAAAAGTTTTCCTAAAACATTAATACGTCGCATCCTTTTAAGTAAGTACTGTGCCAGGATGTGCCGCTCCGCTGTGTGTGTGTGTGTGTGTTTTTAGTCATTTTTCAGTTGACTACAAGTAAAGCCTCAATTTCTTTATAATTTCGTTTTGAGAGCCACTCAGTTAGAGGTGTGTTATACCTACTACTGCCGACTGTCACATAATCCAGCTTCCTTTACATCGGAGCATCAATATGCAGACGACGATGTCCGCATATGTTATGCATCGCTTATAGATTAGCGGCGGCTTATGCAACGTTACAATGCTACTAGGAACCTCAGCTCCTAAGCAGAGCATGTCTATGACGCAATCAATATGCTATGTTATATTTTTTTAAGTGACTTCGGGAAAGCCAAAAGGACGGGATACAATTTTAACAGTCCTTGGTATGTGCCTATTTATGTATATTCCACCGTAGAGCGAAAACTATCTTTTTACTCTATGACAAGATAATCCTTGACTGCGATCTCACCTGAAGGTAAGTAACGATGACCTCGTAGATGGTAGCGGGCTAACTTGGAAAGGGTATGGCAGTGTAAAACTGTACATTCAACCCATACCCCTAATGGGTTTCTACACGCCATCCTGCCGAAACGCTAAAACGCTTGGCGGCACGTCACGGCGGTGGTAACTAGGCATGGCCAAAGCCTCCCACCAGACCAGACAATTCAGAAATTATAAATTACCACCCGCCGGGAATCGAATCCGAGATCTCCCATTTATAAGACCACAGCGCTCACCACTGTGCCAGTTAGGTCGTGGACAACTGAGCCACTTTTGATGAATGAGATGTCCATAATATTATTTGATGAAGTCGCGGACATCATCTAGTCTGAATATATAAAAGGGAAAGGTGACTGACTGACTGATCTATTAACGCACAGCTCAAATCACTGGACGGACCGGGCTGGGCATCTGCCAAGAAAGGATTTTTGAAAATTCAACCCCTAAGAGGGTAAAATGGGAGTTTGAAAAATAGAAGTTAACGTGAGCGAAGCCGCGGGCAAAAACTAGTCTTCTTCTAAATATATAAAAGGCAAAGGTGACTGACTGACTGATCTATCAACGTACAGCTCTAACCACTGGACCGATCGAGCTGTTTGGCATACAGGTAGGTAGGTATTAGGTATTAGTAGGTATTAAGAAAGGATTTTTCAAAATTCAACCCCGAAGGAGGTAAAATAGGGGTTTAAAAAATAGAACCAAACGTGAACGAAGCCGCGGGTAAAAGTTAGTTATCAATAATTTCTCAACAACTCTGTCAGTTTGCTCTTTACAGCCTTCGTGACTCACATACACTGCTACAGAAATTGGATTCTAATGACGCGTTGGCTCACACAAGTAGGTAGATGTTATTTCCTTTCACTATTTACTCATTGAATTTGGGAGCTTGGAGGTAAAAAGTTGCAAAACCATAACATATCTGCATAAATAAATGGCATTTAACATTCAAATAACATATGCAAGTGTAGCACCTTGATCTAGAATTCGATACTTACCATCAGGGCCTTGGTTTTTTAAGATAACGAACGCGCGTTTTTGTAAATGTGTCAATTTACATTGGTTAGTTCAGACGTCCTATAAAATAAAAATTGTTATAGGTACAATAATAACTTTTAACAAAAAATTTAACCAACGATAGAAATACATATTACTAAGAGGCGATACAGCCATTTAAAAAAAATGCATATCTTACGAGTTATTAGATTACATGTTGTATTTGGCGCTTATTACACTCCTATTCCGCGCAAGACGCATCTATTGCGTTTCGCACGAGGTTTTGGGCATGTTTTATTACATCGCTTAGTCACGATTGCGTGGGTGAAATCTGATTTTTTCTGTCATTCTACGCAGTAAGACTGCTAAGGTCTATAAAATATATAGATCATGTGTACATATAAAATTGGGTTCAGCGCGCAACCGCGGCCATGTTCAGAGCAATCCGAAACATTGACGAGAGTTTCTTTTTTTATTCGATGACAGATAGCCCTTGACTGCGATCTCACCTTGATGGTAAAGTAAATGATGATGCAGTCTAAGATGGTAGCGGGCTAACATGGAAGTGGTATGGCAGTGTAAATTCAACCCATACCCCTAATCGGTTTGTACACGCCACCGTGCCGGAACGCTAAATCGCTTGGCGGTAAGGTGGTAACTAGCCACGGCCAAAGCCTCCCACCAGACCAGACCAGAGACAATTCAGAAATTATAAATTCCCAAATTGCCTCCGCCGGGAATCGAATCAACCTCCCAGTTATAAGACCACAGCGCTCACCATTGCGCCGGAGAGGTCGTCTAGTGTAAACTTGCCAATATGTCGCTTGGTAGTTATTGCTTTTCAAGCGTCGATATAAAGGCCCAAATAGGTCTAATGACCGCACTGCGCTGGTTAAGCGATGACGCCTACGAGATCACGCCTCGACCGGCGAGGCTGTGTTGCACAAACGATATAGATTGGAAGTCGGTTACCTCAAGTGCGCGGTACACTTCACAGATTCTGTGCATTTTCAGCGATTGCAAAACTCATAAGCGATTGTGAACTGCAATAACCCTCCGTGCTCAACACTGCGCCAGAGAGGTCGTCAAAGTGACAAATGTACTAACCTCCTTGATCCTCTGCAGGAGCGGTTCGAGCCAGTGCACGTTGCACTCGACGTGCGAGTCGAGGAACGTAAGCACGGGCGCGGTGGCGGCGTCCGCCCCCCGCACCCGCGACCGCATCAGTCCCTGACGCTTCGAGTTCCTTATCACTTGCACTTTGCGTATCGCCCGTAACGCCGCTCCGTCTTCCGCTGTAAGAGTTTCACTGGTTAGAGCTTATTTTTTACCCGTCTACGGCAAAGACAAAAGGAAAGATTATGATTTTAGCATGAGAATTAGATACACCAGAAATTCTGGTTTTTTTGTCATATTTTTATGTAGATTTTACTTCATTAAGAGGAAATGCAGTCAGAGAAACTTTTGAGAATTAGGTATTTTAAGAAACTATTGCTGTTGCTCTGCAAGTGTTCATAAAGTAGGTACATTCGTGCCATAAGAACACTCTAATAATAATAATTCGAGGAGGTCAGGATTGAATGAAATAAATCATAATATCAGGTGTATGCAATTTTAAAATTACTGTAGAAATCAATGATGATGTAATTAGGGAAATGCGTATTGATGAAAACCGAAGAAAAAATGGAACAAACTTGCAATACGGGACTCATTTGGGACTCATTTTACTTTATTAAAAAAATTAAAAATCTTTTTACAAAACTGTCTTTTTACAAAGTAGGTATATCAATTGTTTCTATAAAATTTAAAGAGTTCCCTCGATTTCTCTAGGATCCCATCATCAGATACCCTTTCAAACAAAAAAAGAATTTTTCAAATCGGTCCAAGTCGAGCAATCATTGAGAATTTGGAAATCGGTTAAAAATACGGTGACGGTTCCGCATGTACGGGGCATATGGCAACCCTAGATATACTTAAACTTTTATTTCTTGTCGACCTTTCCTTTTCACATACATTACGATGCAATTACAATCATAAACTTCGTTAAAAGTAATAGATGCCTATTCGTTGATACAACAAAGTGAAATTAATTTAGTACACTCATTGTTGGAAATCACAATAGATGCGATGCGAATAGTGTTTTGCTTCTCAATGATTGTGCTAGACATAGAAATTATAATTATGCGTTTGTTATGAACACATTGTCTTTATATTAAATGTTTCACATTAACAACAGCTGTTGTCGGTTTCCAATAGGGTTGCCAATTTTTAACTGATTAAAAAAAAAGAAGGAGGTTCGATGCGTATTTTTATATTTGATACATTGTACGTCAACAATGTCCATTGTCCATGCCACGCTACTAATGCACGGTTGACTGTGCATCTTAGTTGAAGAAGGCAGGGTTCCCAACTTAGGGCTTTTAGCCCCAAATTTAGGGCGGAATTTTGCTTATTGGGATTTTTTTAGGGCCCAAAAAAATTTAGGGCTATTTTTAGGGGCATAAATAAATTTTCAAGCGTCACATAATTGACTAACCAAAACGCGTAAATAAAGCAAAACGTCTATGATATTCCGGAATAATGTGCTTAAAATCGTTTTAGCTAAAGTGTTTTGAAAATATTTCAATACATTAGCGTTGAACACGCTTTTTCGATAAGTATATAATATAGTGAAAAACAAATTACGAAACCGATTTCCCTTTTCATTTTAAAACATGATGGTGGATCTTGCGTTACTTTTACTCCATCTCCAAAAATTTTACACTTATAATGTAAACATATTGTATGGCTATAAGAATTCCGAATAATGTAATAAAAATTAAGTTATATTATTTTTATTTACCTCAATAAAACGGGAAACTCATTTAAACATTAGCCTTAAATGGTAACAAGATACAGGGGTTTTTTTGGGGCTTTTGAATATGGCATTTAGGGTTATTTAGGGGTATTTCATGTTGATGTTAGGGCTAATTTTTATGGAAGAAGGCGAGTGTTCGGAACGCCACATTTAGTATGTAGTAGGTACATTTATATCGATAGCGGGGACCTTTTGTTTTTCCGGGATTAAATTATACCAATGGAAATAATTACGAGGATTGTTACATAATTGAATGGCAAACCAACAAATAAACACACTTTCGCATTAGCAGCCCTAGTTCACAATGCCGGCTGGACCTAGATAGACGAGATTTCTCAGTGAGATTTGATATTTCCCTTCACTGGGCACTTTATTCACGAACTTGTAACAGCTTTTATGCTTCTAAACTTTTCAAATATTTAGAGATGTTTTCTGGTCTCGCTATAGATTTATGGCCAAAGAGAAAAAGCAACTTTGTTTCTAATATGATCTAATAAGAACTATAAGTTTGACGTGTGTGTGTGTGTGTGTGTGTGTGTGTGTGTGTGTGTGTGTGTGTGTGTGTGTGTGTGTGTGTGTGTGTGTGTGTGTGTGTGTGTAAGTCGAACGGATGAACCGATTTTGATTTTGTTTTTATTTGTATGAAATGTATAATTAGTCGGGGTGTTTTTAACTATGTTTGATGAAAATCGATCCAAGATGGCCGCCGCCATAAAATGATCCGCCATTTTACATAGTTTTTCACAAAACCATCAATATGGGTATCAAATGAAAGGGCTTGACTAGTACAATACTACATTATGATTTTCAAATTCAAGATGGCCGCCACCAGAAAATGGCAAATTACATATTATTTTAAATTTCACATGTCGGGGACGTTATTAATTTTCAATTTACAATAAAATTGTAGATGTGACATTATGTTTTCCTTCTAGTTTAGACAGTAAACGCGCGTTTTAGCCAAGTAATACTACTATATGTTTATTTATGTATAGGATAAACATTAAATAATGCGGATGAAGTTTCGTGTAAAAAATAGTCCTTATTAAAAGTTACCTTTTTATATTCTTGCAACACATACTGGAATCTCACTTGCGTGGTCGAAGCAAAACAGAATCTCTTTTTAAACGTCGCATTTATAATAAATTGAGAAATAATTAAGCTGGCGCTGAGCCTGAAGCTAAAATTGTCCGCCAGAGGCGCCAGTTTATGTAAAGAGATTGGATTTAGAAATTATATTGGGTCATTTAATTTCTAAGTGTCCTACTAATATTATAAGTGCGAAAAAACTTTTATGGGACCATTTCGCAAGCTTCTTCTGTAGATTAAAAAAATAATCTCGTGAATCGGTCCAGAAACCCCGGAGAAATCGGTGGACATACATAGAAAAAAAAAAAGATTCCGGCCGAATTGGTAACCTCCTCCTTTTTGGAAGTCGGTTAAAAATGAGGATGGTTGCATGGATAAATGTTACCCCTTCAAGCCACAACGAAAATACCGATTTGGTTGGGAATAGATTTGAAATTATTTCAGAAATACATGATTTTTCTATTCCTTTTTTTGCAATATTAAAAAAATCGGAACTTACGATTATCACTAAAGTCGTCGACTAAAATTATTTCTTTGATCAAGTTTTCCGGACTCCGGTTCAGGACACTGAAACAGAAAATTATATTGTAGTCCTTAAACTTTTAGTTTTATTTAATTTATTAATTTAGATTTGAGTTTAATTTTAAAATATTTAGTTGCTTATATTTAAGATATTATTGTTTTCTAATTAAATAAAACTCATACTTAAACGCATGCGGCAGCTACAATAGCATCTTGAAAGCTATAAGGAGTAATATAGGCTGCCCCAATTGTGAAACATTGGGTGGGCAGTGGCCACTGGGAATTTTCCCTAGAAACTTAGTCACAACTAACATAGAAATAGGAAATTTTGTTTACTAACACACTAACATAGATGTTAATAAATTTAATTAAATTTTGTAATGCCATGGACTCGGTCTGAAATAAATGATTATTTAATTCAGACCGATTTAAAAAAGTCCTTAAACAAAAAATATTTCAAGAGTAAAACAATTACTACATGAATGAATATACTTTTATTGTACACCACATATCATAGAGAACAATACAAAAAAGTAACAATGTACATACAATTAGACGGCCTTCGCTACTTAACGATCTCTTCCAGGCAATACCTGGTGCAAAAGGATATTATAGCCCACTTACGAACATATAATCAAGCATGTTACGGCCCTGTGTTATTGAGGTGATAATTACCTGACAATGGTGCGTAGGAGTGTCGATCGAGCTTCGTTATGGAATGTGATTATCACGCTTGTCTGAGGTAGATCTTCATCGTACTTTTTTAGTCTGCACCTGCACATTTCAATGGTAGAGTTAGTATCTATCAGAAACTACATAGTAATTATAAGCTGCGTATACATTAAACTAGGTGAATTCGGGAGGTATTTGACTCTTGACTTTGGTGTAATCCTATTAATATTATAAATGCGAAAGTTTGGATAGATGTATAGATGTTTGTTACTCAATCACGCTGTAACGACTGAACCGATTTGGCTGGACACAGAGATAGATTATAGACTGAAATAGCACATAGGCTACTGTTTATCCCGGAAAATAAGAGAGTTTTCGCGGGAATCCAAAAAAAACCTCAATCTCTATCAATCATCAACTAGTAGGTATTATTATAAAACGTCACGTCCATTCTCACAAAAGACTGTCAGTGTTCCTTGAGGCATAGTTAGTTATTTCACGACCGATTTAAATTCCTTATGTTTTTTTTGTAAAATTTTAGAGTTTTACGTTTAAATTAACTCACATAGCGTTTCTCGTGTCAGGCACCGCTCGGTTGCTCGGAAGGTTGTCCGAGGCGGCCTGGTTGAATCGGTTCCTCACATAGGGGTCAATGTCCTTGGCCCCCCCTGCGACGTAGCCCGATTCGTCAAAGTACCTCCCTGTGCTGCCAGTGCCGTACTCCTCGGGGGAGGCGGGACTGCTCTCTGGCTCCTCAACATCTGCGTGTTGTTTGATTAGCCGAAGAGCTATGTTCTCTTCCTGTAACAAGAGAAATCTAAATATATAAAAGGAAAAGGTGACTGACTGACTGACTGATCTATCAACGCACAGCTCAAACCACTGGATGGATCAGGTTAGCGCCTAGAGCGCATATTAGAGATGTGCTAAGGCTTTAAAATTCTTGACAAAAATTGACAGATTCTCGTATTGATTAATTCAATTCAATATAAACCGTCGCAGTTAGTTATGCGAAGGCAAACGCCCCCATTAATTCGATGACCATGTCATATCATTCACCTTGACATATGGCACCTGGCGCAGACAATGTGTTAACTATGTAAATAGTCCAGTTTTAGCCCAAGTTCATATTTCACGATCGATTAGTCTCTAGAATATAGATTTCGATGTAGGTACTTTGACCGAATAGAAATTGCCAATTTTCATAGTAAGGTCTCGTGTCGACATCTATCTGGGCAGAGTCAGTGCATTAAGCGGAATTAACTCGTGAGATGTGTATGAGACGTGAATGAGATTTCTCGTGGTGTGCATGTTAGTCCTTGAGTCAAGTTCAGCTTAACTAGTAATAATCTTTGTAAAAAAAAATATGTGACCACTGGCCAGCGCACAGTGTCCACATTGCGGCCAGCAAGACAACAACGCTCCAAGTGTGCAAAAGCGTATCTTCTACCTCGCACGAGCTTCTGGTGTTCCCGCGTGAAACCAGCTCGGGATTTGCCTGCATCTCACCAGCCACGTCAGTATTTATTTTTTCTTTTTGAAGAAGTTAAATCTGGCCTTCCAGCCTTTAGCTTCACAGTAAGTATACTGCTCTCACCTCTTTGGCACAGAAATACTTAGGTCCACTTGCAGCAACCTCCAAAATATATTTAATTTAAATTTTCTATACCTGTCCTTTTCTTGTTCACTCTGAACTAAACTTGCCAAAAAGTGACAGCAATACAAAATTTAACTAAATATGATTAAGCAGATTGGTGCAAGACGGCCTTACTCTAGCAATTAGAGTCTTCCCTCTTATTTTTCTTCGAAGGCAGATCCTCAATCCGGGTCAATACAATCCGGGTGGCCTTTTTACCATTGGAAAGAACAGTGTGGTGCAATTATGTGTATTTCAGCGATTCTCTCTATCTCTTTCTATCAGCTCTTAGATCTATGTATCTACATATAAGTCACATAATGGTAAAGTATACCTAGTACGATTATTATTATCAGATGCTTGTTATAACTTTCGACGAATTTAAGAATATACAAGGAATCGAATGGAAGAATTTTCTTAACCTAAATCAGTTGGCAATTTCTAAACGAACAGAGCGTATCAAGTTTAACAGTATTTTTCCAATAAATCTCCTCGTAATGTATCTTTTATTAATCAAGACAAACTCGTTTTGCGCTAAATTACATTCACAGATAAATGATGAATTAATCATTAACATTGAATGCGGTAACCATCCCTGATATAGGCCATTTTATTATTTTTAGTACAGAACTCTAAAAGGTTATACCTATATAATATACTAAAGTTAGATTTCGAATGAATTAAATATCACTTGCTTTAACAGCGAGGAAACCTGTATGCCTGAGAGTTTTCCATATAAGTAATAATGTTTTCAAAGGTGTTTACAGTCTGTCTTTCTTCTTTGATAGGACACTGACTATTTGAATGAAATAGGTATTCAAAGAACGTGGTAGAGATAACTATGTGATATGATAAGGAGTTAAGACGATATCACAGATCTCGATTCAACTGCGTGGAAAACGGTTAATTGCTGCGTTTCCCACAATTCTTCCGTTTTCGACGACGCATAAAGAACAAATTGAATGACACTTTGTTCTATTTTTCTCAACAGATTTCAACATAAGGTGATAATCACATTGGTGTACAAGCTTTTGATGCCGGTTCGGTCCGAACTGTTCCAAACCCACGTCAAAGAGACTCTTTCACGTCAAAGAGAAAGGTGTTTGAGTTTGATCAGCAATCACATTTGTTCAGATATAAAGCCTATGTCACTCTACAGGCCCTCAAATTTATTCCTACATAATATAAACGAAAAAATTGTTTTTACAAAACCGACTTGAAACGCCACTACAAAGTATATAAATTATGCCTGTAAAATTTGAAGAGTTCCCTCGATTTCCCTAGGATCCCATCATCAGACAATGGGACCACCTGGGAAGTATACACTTCCAAACACAAAAAAAAATTCCAAAGCGGTCTAGGTGTCTTCGAGTAATCGGGGAACATACATAAAAAATTGACGAATTGAGAACCTCCTCCTTTTTTGAAGTCGGTTAAAAATTGAATTAAAAATTTTTGGGTAAAAAAAGATACCGGCCGAATTGATAACCTCCTCCTTTTTGAAAGTTGGTAAAAAATAAATGAAAATTCTGCGCGTATTATAGGAACGAGGAAGCAAAGCGCTTAGTGCGAGATCGTGGAATTTCGACCACGTAGCGGTGCAGATTTATGCGAAACCTTGTGGTTCGGTGGTAGAAAGGTGTTGGTGGAACTAAATTTAACAGTTCTTCAGAGCACCCTTTAGCCCAGACGCTTAAAGCAGTATTATTTCAATGTTTTTTTGACATGCCATACAATGTCAAACTGAAAGTAAGTAGCAATAAACGGAAGAGCGTTACAACCACAGTATAACAGCCTCAATAGCCCAACGGTTAAAGGTGCGGACTGAAAACTGAAAGGTCGCAGGTTCGAGCCCCACCCGTTACACTAATGTCGTATCCTAGTAGGTACAAGTTTTTCGCTCATTTGGAGGGGAGAGGAGAATATAAGTCAAGTTCAGCTTGGCTAATATTCTTTAAAAAAAAAAAGGTTGTTTTGATATGTCATACTGAAAGTAAGTAGCAATGAACGGAAGAACGTTACTTACAATCACAGTATAACATTGAAAGTGCCAGTATCATTCATTATGTGTGAACCGGTGACCGTGACGGTTACGGCGCGCGTACTTCGCCGTTTAGCAGGTTATGTAACCAAAAGAAAAGTTTTGTTTATTTACAGCCGCTAAATAAATTGACTATCTCACTTATTAGCGTCAAGATAAAACAAAGGAAAATAACTAGTGAAGTCATAGTGAAATGAAGCTAGCATATAAGTACCACTCACTTCAGAATACTGGAACATGAATTTATACTTTTTATTTTGTCTTTTTTTTTCAATATGAACAGCGGGCAAACGAGCAGGAGGGTCACCTGATGTTAAGTGATTACCGCCGCCCATTAACACTTGTAGTACCAATGCGTTGCCGGCTTTTCAGGAATTTATTGATCCGCCCCTTGAATAACCCCATATTGTAATTAAGTGGGAACACTGTCGAAGGGAGATGATTCCACAATTTAGTTCTATTGTTTTGTTTCTTGTCTGTCGATTTTCTTCTTCAAGAGAACCAACCACAGGGTAAAAATAAATAAAAAGATAGATACATAGAGAGATAGGTAAAGCTGTTTCAATAAATCATAAGGATTTAGTTGAAACTTATCGTAAATAGTATCAGTAATTAGTATTATAGCAGCATACCTCTAAATCGATTAGGTACTTAGAAATTATAAGCTCCGAAATTGGCCCTGCTGGGATTCAAACCTGCAACCTCCAATTAATACTACTTAGATATTTTTTTTCTGTTTGTCTGTGGGTTTGTCCTTCAATCACGCTGCAATACAGCTACGATTGCATGCGATTTTGGCATGGGTATGGCTGAGGACCTGGAAAGTGACAGGCTACTTCTTATTAGCTAGTAATACTCGTATTATAAATGAAAAGTGTGTCTCTTTATTGGTTTGTCCTTCAATCACGCTGCAATCGGAGTAATTTTTTGCATATGCATAATTGAGGACCTGGAGAGTTAGATAGGCTATTTTTTATCCTGGAAAATCAAAGAGTTCCCGCGGGATTTTAAAAAATATATCCAGATGGACGAAGCCGGCATCGGCTGTGATATAAACAAATCACATTCCTTGAATCCGTTTAGCATATGTACAGTGAGATAAAAAATAAACTAAAAAGATTTGTTCAAAAGAAATAATAAGATATTTTATTTCTTTTGAACAAATCGATGGCTCCTAAGTATAGTGAGTCATCTGCAAAAATCAAATTTTACAGGAGAGCGTGTCAAAGATAAAAAGTTTATAACTTTTTTATTATTCGTACTAGCATTATGATTTTTTTTTGTTTGTATTTTGATAACTATTAGGTTCATTAGGTATTTAAATAATTAACCTAATTTATTAAGGTTCTGATATATTGTAGTTGACTCAGTATACATCAAACGTAATGTAGCCTTTTTTGAGCTAACTACCACTTACACTAGTATACAATGGATGTAGCTAAAAGCGATATTTTTAGATAAAAAAGTAATATACTTAACCAAACATAAAAATAATGGATTTGATTATAATTTTATAGATTTTTAGAATAAAAAACTAAGATATAAAGGATAATAAGGTAGTTCATCTGGTAAACATTTCATATCTAGTAAATTAAGCATACGTCTTGCTCTAGTATTTCGTAGTGACCTCTCCATGCTGAATACTGCTCTAATAAAGATATTAAACTTAAATGATCGTAAATTAATAACCGGAAAAATAAACACGTAAAACGTTCTCTCGCGCGGCGCGAGCGCTGTAAACTGGTGCGACTTGTACTTGTACCTTTCCGCCCGCACCACCCTGCTGCGCCCGCTCAACGTATACAGGAATCTTGTAGTCACCTCAGTATACGACGAATACAAATCGTAAACAGCTCAACTTGACTCAGTATACGTTAGATTATCTTTGTATCTATTTGAGTTTTTTGAAGTTTTGTGACCTAGGCAGGTAGATAAGGTCTTATAATGATCAAATTCATCAAAAACTCAAAATACCTAAAAGTGCTAGTTGACTCACTATACTTAGGAGCCATCGAAATATTCTTTTATTGCAAGCTAGGAAACCTTTGAATGATTTTTAACATCTGTGTGTATCGCAAAGAAATTAAAATAAACCGGAGATAATACTAAATCATCATTCTGTTTTTCTGGTAGGTACGTACGTATGTTAAAAAGATTTATCTGAATGGTTTTGTTTAAAAAATATAATAAAGTTCCTTTGTTATGTATTGTTTTTTAGATGTTATTCATAATGTAGGTAACCGGTAACTGCCAAGCGATTAAAGCAATTTAGAGTTCTATTCCGGACACGTTTTCTAAAATTATCAAAACTGCCATAATTTGTCTTAACTTCTTGGGGCATAGTCAACAAATGGAGTTTTCCATACACAGGATTTAAAATATTTTTAACCAGAAGTTTTATCTAGGATATAATTTTATTTTTAAGCTATTGCATAACTTCTATCGCGGGCCAGCGTGGAGACCGAATCCAGAAATTCCGTAACGAAAAAACCTGACACGGGACTCCTCTACGCTGAGCCGCTAGATGGCGTTGATAAAAAATGCTATGCAATAGCTTTACCGCGGCAGTCCCCGAGTGCCACACGTCTTTTTTATTTATTTTATTTATTATCATTTGTATGAAGTTTGTAGGTCTTTTAACTAGGTTCTAGTACCTGTACCTACCTATTTTCCAAGAATATAGGTAAATTAGCACTCTTATCCATCACTGACCATAATATAACCCTTCCAGATCTGTCCTCTACCATCTCCATCGTCACTTAACTTTTTAATTAGTAGCAAAATTCAAAATTATTTACTTCATGTAGGTCAACTTGTGGCTATTCTGCTGAGAAGAGCAAGAAACTCAGCAGTTGCTCTTTTCGAAACAAAAAATATTACAATATATTGTACCCATAGCTTACCTATCTGGACAGCTGAAAGAATAGATAGAAAGCGGATTTCTATTACCAGTATGACGTCATTTTTTTTAAAATATTTTTAGCGAGCAAACGTGCGGGCGGGTCACCTGATGTTAAGTGATTACTGCCGCCCATGAAGCATTTGTAGCACCTGAGGCACCACCAATGCGTTGCCGGCTTTTTAGGAATTTGTTGGTCCACCCCTTGAATAACCACACGTTGTAATTCAGTGGGAACACCATTTTGTAATGGTCGACGACAGCCAACTTGAAGTGAACAGGTAGAACAAAGATACCGGCCGAATTGATAACCTCCTCCTTTTTGGAAGTCGGTTAATTACTCTCATAAGAACATGCCATCAGATCCAAAGATCATTGGGTTTTCCCCAGTACAATGAACTAACGTACAATCAGGTAAATAAGTATAGGTACACTATAGCATAATTGCTAAGGCGTACCCATCATATCGAATTGCCTATGTATAAATAATTGCTATGGCCAGTCACGGCAAATAAATACAACTTCTTTATTAAACGGGTTCAAAATTTACGCAGTCGGCAACAACCTAGCACGAAAGCACGAATTTTTTTTTCGCTGAAAGATAGGCCTTGACTGCTATCTCACCTGATGGTAAGTGACGATGCAGTCTAAGATCGAAGCGGGCTAACTTGGAAGTGGTATGGCAGTGTAAATTCAACCCATACCCCTAATCGGTTTGTACACGCCATCGTGCCGGAACGCTAAATCGCTTGGCGGTAAGGTGGTAACTAGCCACGGCCAAAGCCTCCCACCAGACCAGACCAGAGACAATTCAGAAATTATAAATTCCCAAATTGCCCGCGCCGGGAATCGAACCCGAGACCTCCCGGTTATAAGTCTAAATTGGTAGCGGGCTTGGAATGGGTGTGGCAGGTACATAATATGTACGTGAATATAGTTAAACACTAGAGAGTGACATGGGATACTTTTTAACCCGGAAAATCACGTGGTTTTAGTATGATTTAAAAATCTTTCTTCATGTTAACGAAGTCACGGGCCAAAGCTAGTCAGATATAAGTACTAAGAATGAGCGCAGCAAACGATCCAATATTATACCCGTAATTTTTATACTTTAATGAAAACCTCGAGGGAGTTTAATCTCGCCTACATTTGAATTTTGACACTTCATCTTCCGTCGCAAATATCTCTCGAGCTATTTATAAAAATGCGGAGGTTGGTGCTATTTCGGACCACGGGGTATGAAGTTATGAAGGGTTTCACCAGAGAGTTACAATTCTACTAGAGGCCACCGAAGATATGCCTGAGGTACTTACAATTTAAATAAATAAATAAATTGTTTGTTGCTCCAAAGAGACATAAATATAAAAACTTTTACAAAGAAAATCTTATATAATATTCTAAATTATCGTTAAATACACAAAACGAACTATCTCTAAGATAGGTATAGACGGCGTATAGTTTTATTTCATTTTATACAATACCTAGATAAAGCCTGCCTACCTACCTATCTACCTTGTCTTACTTACCTAAGTAAGACAAGGTTTGTTTTTAAATGGTATTTATAAGATTAAAGTCCTGAAAAGCTGCTTCAGGAAAAAAAAATGTAGGTAAGATTTTAGATGTATGAAGTTTCCTTCTCTAGTAATAAGACATATCTCTGGGTTATAAGCTTCTAGTTGGTAATTGGCTTTACATTGCGTAGGTAGTCGGTGTTTTTTTACAGATAAGTATCGCAACGACATAAATAGTACCTACCTATTACGCAACTCATAGATTAGATGATTGATTCTTAATTCTTTATTATTTGTGGGTGTTATTAATATATTTTAATTATTTATTACAAAGACTATGTTATATGCCTAGGTAGATACACAAGGAATTGGGGCTCCAGCTGTTCACTTTTCCATCATGCACATGAACTTGGGAAGATGGTAGCTTACGGCTCAAGCGGGCCAACCTCTTAGTACGAAAGTAAGTCTGGGGGCTATGGGGGCTACGGAAGTAAGTATGGGGTATATGTATGGTCGGGTTCTTAAGGCCCAAGACACGGGTCTGCCCGCGAAATTCAAAGGACCATGGGCAATTTTGTATGGACCCCGTCCCCACCCTCCAACAGTCACCGGACTTATGTTAATATGCTTCAAAATCGATGGGGTTCTTAATAAAAAAAAAAAAAAATTTTTTGTTTGAAATTGATTTATTTTTGTTATTTTTTCTATATTTTATCGTACAAAAATCACATAACAATAAAAATAACTACTTCTACTCTGTTACAGACACCATTTTGTACATTGACATCATCCGCGTTTCTTTTAATTTCTGGACCCTGGGCGTTATAGTCTGCGTTTCCGATGCGACCTTGTCGCGTAGCATTGCTAGGCTCTTTGCCAGCATCTATGGCACACTGTCATCGTGTTATTGAACACAACCAGGAAAAAGAAGAAAACTTGAAGAGTATTAGAATCTGCCTTCTGAAGCAAGGGTCGCGGGGTCAAATATCGTAGGACACAAGTATTTGTGTAACGAATATGACGCATTATGTATTAACTACTGTTAATACACGTCATAAAAAAATGAGAATATTATATAAAAAAGATATTAGTTACCTGTATCAGCGCATTTTGTGAAATATATTTAACTAACAAGCCTCAATAGCCCAACGGTTAAAGGTTGCAACTGAAACTAAACTAAACTGAAAACTGAAAAGGTCGCAGGTTCGAATCCCACCCGTTGCACTATTGTCGTACCCACTCATAGCACAAGCTTTCCGCTTATTTGGAGGGGATAGGAGGATATTAGTCAACTTCAGCTTGGCTAATGTTCTTTTTAAAAAATAAAAAAAAAGTGGGTCGGTGAGCGGGGGGGAGGGGGTTATTTTGTAGCTGGTTTTCTTTATGTGCATGCTCCACCCGCCGGTGTGCAATAAATAGATATAAATGAGCAAGTATTTTGGAATTAGTCATCAATACTACGTCATCGAAATATTTTTTGAAACGTAAGATACAATGAGAACCCCATGCATTTGGGCATCGTCGCCATAATAAAAAAATATCGTCTTGCCAAGATCTATCAATTGCGCTACATTTCATTCTTGTTGATAGGTGGGGACGATTCCGCCCATGGTCCTTTAATTTGGTTTTTCGCAATTTGTAAACTAATACGCCAAAGTAGGCTTATGGTATTCAAATTGCGCCAATGGCAGTATCATCTTCACAGGTTTATATCCAGTTTAAGAAATTAATCAAAATAATGACTAATTTGTGAGTAGCTCACGTCAAACTCATTATTTTGATTAATTTCTTAAACTGGATACTTTCACGTAAAGATTAGTATATAAACCCGTGAAGATAATACTGCCATTGGCGCAATTTGAATACCATAAGCCTAATTTGACGTATTAAATTTGAATTTCGCGGGCAGACCCGTCTCTTGGGCCTTAAGAGTTCTCGGAGCCTTCCAACATGCGCTGAGAGTGGCCTGCGAAGGGGTTTTAGTGAGTAAAACCCCCATACAATCTACCCTGGGACTCTATCCCGGGATTTCGGGTATCTTTTAAGAAGATTGCCCCCTAAAAAAAGGTCACTTTGGTCGGTCCGCTTAGTTGGGACCGGCGACATCACCGTAGTGCCGTGTGTGCTATATGACACACACACACACGAAGATCTAGACAATGCTAGACAAGCAGACAGGTCGACAGCAACGATCTGTCAGATGGTTATGTATTAGCTGAGATTACTTGTAGAGATCGCTCAGCTAAAAGTTGAATTGAACTTTAATCTTGTAACTACGGCCATCCGTAGCTTTTGTACGTTGCCCATAATTTTGTTAACCATGCAGTTTGTAGGACATATTAATAATTATTTATTACGCTATAAAAGTAGTAAAATTATGTAAGCATAAAATAGTAAGGCACCTTTATTACCATCAGAGACGGCACGCCGATGATTATTATTTCCGGTATGATGGCGTATAAAAATCGATTTATTGATTTAACTTACACTGCCATTTGAATGAATTACAAAAATGAAATTTTTATTACCTTACTCATATATGTCATAATATGTTGTGTTCTCAATCTAATTGGTAACTGTTTTATCAACAAATTCCATGTTACAATGGAGCTGAAACGTTATGTTTAGGGTAGTTCTTTCAATTCACGAGGGTACGCGGCTCATGGTTGTGTGTGTGTCGTATCTATATAAGTGGGAGCGAGAGCTTGCTCGCGCCTGACCGCTCCCACCTAGGTTCTTGACAGACACACACACTTATGCAATGTGCATGTACACGATGTAACCACAAGTAAAGCGCCGGTAACTTCGTGAGATAAACGTAATAGATAGCAATGTAGATTATTTTGTTTTGTATTGGGCAAAGGTAAAAGCGGTGATCCAGGCAACTGTGTTGGAGTGCTGGACGAGCAATGTGCAGGAGGCGGTGTGACCTAAAACAAGGAGACATACGACATCTGATGTCACATCATCCCAGGCGTCATGCCCTCTCTGTCAAGAGTAACCGATTAAGAGGAAGTTTTCACAAAAAATATTTATTGGTTACCCTAGCGCTAGTGGGAGCGGAGACTAGACGTTAGTTGCTATCTCCTTATATTCCAGGCCCGCTGCTATGGTTGGTATTCTGTAAACGAGTTTGGAAAGTTACTGCCGGAGCTTTTCTAGTCACGATGGTAACAGGTATCGACAGACTAACCAGCCTGTGCTTTGTTATTGTTGGGAAATCAAACATTTCCATTTATGTAGTTACTAGCTTTGATTTCGTCCGCGTGGAGGTAGGTTTTTAAAAATTCCACAGGAAAATTTTGTTTTTTCCGGAAATGGGCGGGGCAAATAGTTTAGAGAGCTGATGGTCGTTGGGGTCCCAAGGTGCTGTGAGTGAATGGCGACCCCCCACGAGGTGGACCGACGACATCACACGAGTCGCAGCGGCTGCTGGATTCAAGAGGCGCAAGACCGAGGCTTGTGGAAGTCCATGCAAGAGACCTTTGTTCAGCAATTGACGTCTACCCGTTGATAAAGAAGAGAAGAGAAATAATTTACACGACTTCTTCATAATACGAGTGGGTAAACAACATTCATGTTAATCAATAAACCTAATAAATAATGTTATAAGTAACATTCTTCACCGGTAATAAAGCCGGTAATCCATTCGTAATACTGTACTTAAAAGATCGTTCATTCACTGAAACTTATGATTAATCACAATCACTCATTGAGCCGCCAACTGCTTCGTAAGATGTGATTAATCACTCAAAACTCGCTGAGATTATTATTTGTACAAATTTCGATTTTCGCATTAAAGCAGTTTATGTACTAGATGAAGAGTCCGTACGTGTAGATTTAGATTTCATTGCATTTACTTATTAATTGCTTTCCAAATCACTCATTATCCATTCATCATCATCATCATTTCAGCCTGTGAACGTCCACTGCTGAACATAGGTCTTTCCCAAACAGCGGCACCACACCCGACCTAGCTCTTCTCATCTAGCCATTTCCCGCCACTTTATGCCGTCGCCGTCGGTCCATCTTGCTGGAGGGCGCGCCACATTACGCTTGCTTGTTCGCGGTCTCCACTCCAGAACTTTCGGGCTCTAGCGGCCATGGCTCCTGCGACAAGCATGGCCTGCCCACTACTACTTCAGCTTACTGATGGTTTGGGCTATGTCAGTCAGTGACCCTGGTTCTCCTACGGATTTCTTCATTGCGAATTTTATCCTTCAGAGACTCTACAAAACGAAAGAGAACTTACTAAGTTGAGATGGAACACGTTTGCAGAATTTCTGGACGAAAGGCACGGAGTTATCTAGCATTCCAGAGAGTTTCCACGAGATTTTGAAAAACCTAAACCCACGCATACGACGACGTCGCAAGCATAAGTTTATTGCAATAAAGTGTCATTAGTTGGAAATAAAACTACGAATAAAATTGAAGGTTATATAGTATGTTTTGAAGATATATAATTTTACCTCTTTTTTACTGTCCAAAGGCCAATGTTTAATAATAACGTAAATAATTGCTATAGAGCTAAATCTAATTGGCACTTAAAGTAATCGCATACCTACATGATAAGGTGTAGGTGCAACATCCGCAAGAGTTGCAAGAGTTTACGCTACGCATTATTTAGTACAGTATAGTTTTATTTACCGACATCTTCTGATGACATTCCTATGCATTTCTGTGAGTGTAGCAGTCCCTTTCAACTGCTTTTTAACCCGACAGGTAGTTCGACGGGTATTTTTTTAATTATTTTTTTGGTGATGTTACTCCATAACTCAAATCTGAACCAATTTTCAAACCAAGCCGAAGAAAAGGAGGGTTTTTAATTTGATGCGTATTTTGTTTTCTATCTATGTAAATTGATGAATTTCTCCGCGGTTTTGGTTCTTTATGAGGATTTTAGAACAGCTCAGTGTACTTCATGTTGAAGGTACGAAATAGGAACTTTTTCATTGAACTCCAAGTCCCGACTCTCCAATCCCGATACTGCAGGGTACTGCAATACTAAGCTAGGCTTAGCCCTTCTAAATATTGTTACGTGCTAGGGTTCGCTGGATTTGGAAAGAAAGACCTGCTGACTCCTTGAAAGACTTTATTCACTAGCACTACAAAGCACTAGGTCCAAACACTAAGCACTCACAATGTCCTAGGTCGTAGCCAAGTCGTAGGTTTCACTGGTAGCACTTTTGATCACTAGGTTTCGCTTCGAAGTCGCCTCGACGGTTGCTCGAACTGAACTCCACTCCGGCGCCTCTCTACGGCTATTTATATGAGCCGAGACGTTCCAGAACGTTCCTTTCTCGCATCTTCCCAACGTGCGCGGAAGTGATCAGCCGGGTCGGATAGTTCTGGTAAGTTCGCGTACCCGGCTTTCGCGACTAACGCCATCTAGTGTCGAGTGAGTTGAGTTGAGTGTGGTCGTAACACTTTCGAGACTAACGCCATCTAGTGTTGAGTGGCCGTAACACTACTCCCCTCTTAGAGATGCTCGTCCCGAGCATCGTTGTTACTGCCATGGTAACGCGCCAGGCGGTCTATGTGTACCACTTTGAATGTCCCCCTTGGATGCTTTTGAATCCTATAAGTCACATCATTCAGTCGGGTCACCACTTTGTATGGACCGTCCCACTTGGTCTGCAACTTTGGAGATTTCCCTTTCCGGCGAGTTGGGTTATGCAGCCACACCAGTGATCCTTCCTCGAAGCCGCTCGTGTTCGATTTCCGGTCGTATCTGGTTTTCATGTTCTCACTTGACTGTAATCCATTTTCCCGAACCAAGGCGTGTATATAGCGCATTTTTTCCTTTAAATCACAGACATAGTCTTGTATGGTCTCTGGTTCCTCTGGTGACCCTCCTGTCAATAGGTCTACTGGTATTCGTAGTTCTCTACCGTAATTGACATACGCCGGGGTAGCTTTTATGCTCTCATGCTCGGCGGTTCGGTACGACAGAAGGAAGAGTGGTATATACTTGTCCCAATCCTTTTGTTTGTCGTCTACCACTTTCGCCAAATGCCTCTCAAGGGTCTGGTTAAATCTCTCCACCATTCCATCAGACTGTGGATGGTACGCAGTGGTCCTCGTCTTATGCATGCCCAAAATTCTGCACACTTCCTGGAATACTTGCGATTCGAAGTTCCTGCCCTGATCTGAATGGATTTCTAGAGGCACACCAAAGCGACATATCACTTCTTCGACTAACTTAGAAGCGACTGTTGTAGCTTCTTGGTTTGGTATGGCGAACACTTCCGGCCATTTGGTGAAGTAGTCCATGACGACCATAAAATACTTGTTTCCCGATTCCGTTACAGGAAATGGCCCAGCTACGTCAACTGCAATTCGTTCCCATGGTGCACCGACGTTATACAACCGCAGGTTCCCACGGCTCCTGGTCTGTGGTCCTTTTACAGCAGCGCAAGTGGTACATTTGCGGCACCAATTTTGTACATCATCTCGACAATGCAACCAGTAGAATCGTTCTCGCACTTTTGTTAACGTCCTCTTGACACCTAGATGACCTCCTGATACGCCATCATGTATTTCACGGAGAACATCTGGTACTCTCGTTCTTGGGACAATTATCTGAAGATGGAACTCTCTGCCGTTAGTCTTCTCCCATTTCCGGTAGAGTATTCCGTTTTGGAGTATCAGACTGTCCCATTGCGCCCAGTACGCCTTAGTGACAGCGCCAGTGGGTGCAACCTCACTCCAGATTGGTTTTACATCACCCCGTTTCTTCCATGTGATGATGTGCCGAAGGTCGTCATCTCTTTCTTGAGCCTCCCTCATAGCATCATTCTCCCAGGGACCCAAAGGACTTGTTCTCGTCAGCTTTAATGCTTCTTCATTGGATTCCTGCTTAACACAATGTTTGCAGTCTTCTGAACACGGCCTTCGTGAGAGTGCGTCGGCATTCCCATGCGTCTTTCCGCTGCGGTGTTCAGTCTTGAAGTCATACTCCTGGAGCTGTTCAATCCATCGAGCTACTTGACCTTCTGGGTTCTTGAATTGCAGTAGCCACTTCAAGGCTGCGTGATCAGTTCGCAGTAAAAACTGTCTGCCGATGAGATATTTGTTGAAATGTTGTAGCGTCTTCACAACAGCCAAGAGTTCTCTTCTTGTCACACAGTAGTTTCTCTCTGGCTTGGATAAAGATTTGCTGAAATATGCAATAACAACTTCTCTTTCACCCTGTTTTTGGGATAACACTCCTCCAATGGCCGTGTTGCTTGCGTCCGTGTCGACTATAAACTGACCTTCAGCTTGTGGATACCCCAGGATTGGTGTTTCACACAGATGTTTCTTCAGTTTCTGGAAAGAATCTTCGCAAGTCCCATCCCAACTAAATTGTCGTTTATCTTCTGTCAGCCGATGTAATGGCTTGGCTATCTCTGAGAATCCCTTGACAAAACGCCTATAGTATGAGCATAGGCCGAGGAATGCCCGCACTTCGGTTTTGTCCTTAGGGGTAGGCCATTTCTGAACTGCCTCCAGTTTCTCCGGGTCTGTCTGGATTCCATCACTGGAGATAACATGGCCGAGATAATTGACCTCTCTCCTGAATAAACGACACTTTTTCGGGTTCAACTTTAATTTGGCTCCCTCTATTTTGGCGAAAACTTGCTCCAAGTTTCGCAAATGGTACTCGAAGTCACGGCCGACAATGATGACGTCATCTAAATAGACTAAGCAAGCCTCTCCAACTAAGCCTGCCAGTACACACTCCATGAGTCGCTCAAATGTGGCAGGTGCGTTGCACAATCCGAAGGGCATGACGTTAAATTGCCATAAACCTTTGCCGGTCGAGAAAGCTGTCTTCTCCTTGTCTTTTGGATGAATTTCCACCTGCCAGTATCCAGATTTCAGGTCTAGGGTCGAGAACCATTTCATGCCACTCAAGGTATCCAAAGTGTCGTCGATTCTAGGTAACGGGTAACTGTCCTTCTTAGTGACATCATTCAGACGCCTATAGTCCACACAAAATCTCGTGCTACCATCTTTCTTCTTCACTAATACAACAGGTGAACACCACGGACTTGCAGACGGTTCAATAATCTTATTCCTTCTCATGTCCTCCAAAAGGCCTTCAACTTCTTTTTCCTTTGCAATCGGTATCCGTCTTGCTCGTTGACGAATTGGTCTCTCGCTTCCGGTATCTATCCTATGCTGAACCATCGACGTTCTTCCAAGGTCCCCTTCTTGACTGGAGAAGATATTCGCGTAGCGCTGTAGAAACTTCTTAGCTTTCATGCCCTGCGAATAAGTCAGATTACTCTTGCAGTCATCGAGTAACTCAGTCACTAATCCGTAGTTGTTGCTGTTTGCTGAGTCTGCGCCTGTCATCGAACTACACTTTTTCATCCAGATAACTTCCTCGCACTTTCCAATGACGTCACCTTTGTTCAAGCAGATCTCGCGATCACCAAGATTCAAAACCTTGACTACAGCGTTACTGCTTCCACTAACAAGGGTTCTCGCCGTCATCAGTTTCTGCGCCGATGTCTTGGTAGGTGTGTCTTCGATCAACACGCATCTGTTTGCCTTTTTCTTTCCAGCTGGCGGCAGTTTCACCAGCACCTGAGCTTCCGTTCGTCCAGGTATAATCACTTTCTTTACACATGCGACTTTCCCGCAGGCACCTCCAAGAATGAAGATTTCTTCTTCACCACACTTGAAGACTCCGTCAGCGACATTAATTCTGCAGTTGTGTTTCTTCATAAAATCCAAACCCAAGATGCAATCATCCATAATCTCAGCCACGATAACGTCATGAGAGTATGAGGACTCCCCTACATACATCGTAACTGACACTTCTCCCAGGACGGGTATTGGCTGGCCGGAGGCAGTAAGAAGCCGACAGTTAATTCTCCTTTTGTGTCCTCTTGCGGCTTTTACCAGGTTTGGGTTCACTATTGTTCTAGAGGCTCCTGTGTCTAGGGTCATTTTGCAATCCGTCCCGTTAATAGTCCCCTGAATCGCCAGACTATTCCCGCTGCAAGCCTGGGAGATAACAGTTGTCGGGGCTCCCTCCGCGTCAGCCAGTACTCGCCCCTTAGTCCTGGCTCTTATTCGTTTCCCTGATCCCGGGCAGGGGACGGAACCCCTTGTTTCTTCAGCTCCTCTATTTGTTCCTCGATCCTTTTCATCCTTGTCATCTGGGTCTCCTTCTGCGGGCAGTTGAGCTGAAGATGGCCCCTCTCGCCGCACTTGTAGCACATGACTCCAAAACGTTTCTTCATAGGAGCCTTAACCTCCTTGACTTCCTCAGAGACCTCGCGGATCTTATGGGCCTGCCGTATGTCATGGCGAACAGCCTCGACCTCCAAAGCATGCGCCAATGCTTCCTTTAGCGAGGTATGGTGACGAAGCCTCACTGCAGCCCTGACCTCCAGGTCTTTGATTCCGTCGACAAATGCTTGAACAACATTCGTGTCTACCATCTTGGAGTCGGCTCCTGGATGTGCCTTCCTGACGAGTTTTTCAATTTCCAACGCCCATTGTTGTAGTCCTTCTCCTGAGCGTTGAACTCTGTCACGAAGTTGAGCACGGAACACGTGCTCCAAGTGTCGCTCCCCGTATCTGGATTCAAGTGCCTCCATCAGGTTTTGAAACCCATTCCCTGTATGTGGCAGTGCTTCCAGGACTGACAAAGCTTGCCCTCTGAGCGCAACAGTGAGAGCAGTCAGGCACTGTTCTTCCGTCCATCCGTTGGCAGTAGCAACAGTCTGAAATTGCTGACGATAAGCGCTCCAAGAAGTAGTGCCGTCGTATGGCGGCACTTTCACTCTTGGTCCTTGCGCCACTCCGGTAGTTCCACTGGACATCGCAACTCCCGTGGTTTCGAGGCGCACTACTTTCTTCTGTAGTTCAGTAAGGCCGGTTTTCACATTTTCAACATCCAATCCTAACCCGGTAACTCGTTCTTCCACTACGTCGACATCTTTTCGAAGCTTAGTCACCGTGTCACTAACATCATTTATAGCCCAAAGCGCTTTTTCTTGGAGGTCTTTTTGTTGCTCTTGTGATTCTCGAATCGCTCTGATTTCAGCCTTTTGCAGCTCCATTAATTCAATTAAACTTCCTAATTGAAGGGCCACTTGAGGGGCTGTAGAAGCTGCGGTGCCGATGGTGGGCGTGGCCTGTCTAGTAGGCGGAGCCCGGTGGGCGTGGCCAGTGGGCGTGGCTTGACACAAAGTGGGCGGGGCTTGAACTGAAGTGGGCGGAGCCTGACCTTGAATGGGCGGGGCCTGAGGGGCGTGGTCGGTGGGCGGAGCCTGGTGGGCGGGTCCAGTGGGTGGAGCTTGGTCCCCATTGGGTGTGGCCTCCGCAGCTCGTTGTGCCCTTGTCCTGACGCCCTCCTTGAAGTCCTCTCTCGGAGTCAATGGCATCTCCAAATCTCACTTCCGACACCAGTTGTTACGTGCTAGGGTTCGCTGGATTTGGAAAGAAAGACCTGCTGACTCCTTGAAAGACTTTATTCACTAGCACTACAAAGCACTAGGTCCAAACACTAAGCACTCACAATGTCCTAGGTCGTAGCCAAGTCGTAGGTTTCACTGGTAGCACTTTTGATCACTAGGTTTCGCTTCGAAGTCGCCTCGACGGTTGCTCGAACTGAACTCCACTCCGGCGCCTCTCTACGGCTATTTATATGAGCCGAGACGTTCCAGAACGTTCCTTTCTCGCATCTTCCCAACGTGCGCGGAAGTGATCAGCCGGGTCGGATAGTTCTGGTAAGTTCGCGTACCCGGCTTTCGCGACTAACGCCATCTAGTGTCGAGTGAGTTGAGTTGAGTGTGGTCGTAACACTTTCGAGACTAACGCCATCTAGTGTTGAGTGGCCGTAACAATATAAATCCTGAAATAACCCATAACCTACCTCCTCTTCCCCGTTTCATTAAAAAACTTATCTTTTTATTATTTATTCGTTTTACTGGTATAGTTGGAACGCGGCTGTGGGACGGCGGCTCTTGCGGCAGTGTGCGATCACTTTAATACACATAGTGTTAGATTTAATTGGCTTGATAGTAAAGATCTTAGCACGTGTCGAAACGACAATAGCACAGCATTAGTGGGGTAACTGGTAATTGTTATACGATTTTATTTATCGTTACTCAACCTAGGTAATGGAGTTTAGAATCTAGGCAATAGACAGACATTACGTCAGGTAAAATCTACCTTCTATACACATAATAGAGACTTACCCTGTACTTATACATATTATACTATATCATAGGTACCCATTTACTGACTAAACACGAAATTTCAGGAACTGTAAGTCTAGTAATTAGTAGATTGTGGTTTTATTAAAATCTGCAATATTTTTTTTTCTTGCTGAGTTCTCATCACAAAAAAAATTTGGACTCAATAGAAAATAAGCCTTAAAGATATTATGCTTTTTCTGAAATGAACTTAAAAACATTGAAAAGGTACGCAGTTCGAAGCTGTGATCCCAACTTACAATGGAAAGCACAGTGTTGACAAATCCCGGTAGATGTGGACTGTTTGTGACCTTTTATTTAGTTTTCCCACTGCTGGCTTGTAATGACATGATATAGCGTCAAGGTTAACCCCCTTCCCGCGCGCCGCCCGTGCGAGGCGCTTGCCTCTGCGCTTGCAGGACTGACCACCCTCTCCGCACCCCGCGCGTGGGCATTCCCTCCAGTCCAAGCCACGAGCCCGACTGGGATATACGCGCCCGGCTCTGGGAATGCGTAACGCGCGGCGCATGAAGCGATTTACTTGTTTTACGTAAAAAGATTGTCGGGACAAATCTGTTCTATATAAAAATACTAAATACAGTGTTCGAGCTACGCGGGGTTTTTTTATTGCACGATCCCTATAACTGGCGCCCAACGTGGGGCCGCGTTTAGTTTTTCGCGCATTGTTTTGGTTTTTTGAAAGTGACTAACGATTTTACTTCTAAGTGTTTATACCTACCTACTTATTATTATTGTTAGTTTATACTTTTTGGAACAGTCGCGTTACGACGTGTTTACGTAATAAGTACCTATACTCGCGTTGTGTATGAACAGTTGTCAGACTTGAGTGCTACTTAGGGTACCTATCTAGGTACGCTAGTACTTTTTGGTGCGTGGTAACTTCACGAATAGTGCGTAATAGACTTGTGTAGACATGGTGTTAACACGGTCGCGCGCTAATAGTGCTTCGCGTAGTATGCAGCAGCCGGGGGCTGCGATGCCGGCAGATGAAGGCGATTTATTCGTTGACGTGCGGACGTCGACGCCGCCGCTAGCTGGACCACCGTCAGCTGGCGCCTCCGCTTCATCGCCGCAGCCGCATCCCGGGCGTGAGCGGCTCGACTTCGCGCAGATGGCACAACTCGGGCAGGCTCCGCCCGGCGCCACAGTACCACACCAAGTTACGTCTGCAGCTGCACCCGTGGTGATGACGGACCAACAATTGGTATTCTTACTACAATCTCTGCGGTCGCAGCCGCCTACTCAGGGCGCGCCGCCACCATCGACAACGACTGTAAGTACGAACTTATCTAAATGTACTTCGAGATACAACGGTGTTACCGATGTGTTGGCGTTTATAGACTCTGTGCAGATTTATAAGGATTGTGTTGGCGTTAGCGATGATATTGCTTTGAGAGGCCTGCCAATGCTACTAACTGACTTTGCGGCTACCTGGTGGCAAGGTGTTAAGCATTCAGTATCGAGTTGGCAGGAAGGAATTAATTTACTTCGGCAAACGTTCGGGCCGCGCCTCCCGCCGCACAGGATTTATCGAGAAATATTCAGTCGGGAGCAGGGCGACGAACGCACCGATGTCTTTGTGTGTAGGGTCAGAGCCCTCATCGCCCAGCTGGCACCAAATACATTACCTGAGAATCCGGTACAGCTGGATATGGTATATGGGCTACTACATAAGCGAATTCGCGAGAAAATAGTACGGAGCGCTTTTACTTCATTCGCCGAACTGCTGCAGCAGGCACGGGTGGTAGAGGATATCCTGGAGGAAGGGAGCACTGTTGCTCCTACTGGAAAATATACATCTACGCTTACCTGCCCACCGCCACCTGTCGCGCAAGCTTCGACGTCATCAACGGCTCCTGTGGTGAAACCCGAGAAAAGCGCACAAAGCAAGCCCAGACCAAGGTGCTCATTTTGTAAGATGTTTGGCCACGTCAAGGATGACTGCCGGAAACTCAAGAGTAAGCCCGCTTCGGGAGTCAAGAGTGAACCTGTCGCAGCACAATCGGAGCTGCGCCCGTCCATAACCTGTTTTGGTTGCGGTGCGCCCGGTGTGATACGGTCTAATTGCAAGGTCTGCAAGGAAAAGGACACTACGTTCCCGTCAACGACAGCGTTCCAATCGGTGTCCGTATGCGAAGCAGTGCTAAACCCGCGTGTGCGTCCGATATTTAAAATTGAAGTGTTCGGTGCTATAGGTACGGCATTGCTTGATACGGGTGCCAAGCAATCAGTGGCTAGTGATAGCTTAACAAAGCATCTAAGATCAAATGGTCAAGTGTTTAATAGGATAGAGACGGAATTACGTTTTGCGGACGGAAGGCAACGAGTACAAATTGTAGAGACGGCCTTAGTAAATGTAAAGGTGCAGGGAAGGGAGATTACGACCCTTTTTTTGGTCTTGCCAGGCGCTATAGATTCCTTACTAGGTATGAATTTTATTAGGGACGCTGGCATGATACTCGATTTTGATAAAAATCGGTTCTCTTTGCATGGTACGGGATTTTACGAACTACAATACGAACACACTAACCACGTTGCTGTTAGTGCTGCAGTTGGCCTCCGCGAGGGCGAGGGCATCCTCTTATCATCGGTCGATAAAGGAAGACTGGCTGCGCTTCTGGAGAAGAACGAAGACATCTTTAGTGCAGGGGGAGGGCCGACGCCCTTTGCCGTGCACAGGATCGACACAGGGAATGCTGCGCCCATCTCTACGCCACCTTACCGGGTAACCCCCGCTAAGAAAGAGATAATTAGAAAGGAAATCGACAAGATGTTGGAACTTGATGTTATTGAAGAGGCTGAGTCCGAATGGACCTCACCGGTAGTATTAGTGCCTAAGAAGAACGGCGAGATTAGATTTTGCGTTGACTACCGGAAACTGAACGCTGTGACGCGTACAGACAAGTATCCGCTACCATTAATCGACGACATCCTGGCTTCTGCAAAAAGTAACTGCGTGATGTCTACGATTGATTTGAAATCCGGCTACTGGCAGGTTGAGGTGGCCCCGGAGGATAGACATAAAACTGCATTCGTTTCTCCGTTTGGAACGTTCCAATTTAGGCGCATGCCCTTTGGATTAAAGAATTCGCCATCGACGTTCCAGCGATTAATGGATCGGTTTCGGGCTGGCCTTAAGGATATTGCCGTAGTGGCCTATTTGGATGATATTTTAGTAATCTCCGAAAATCTAGAGACACACTTACAGGATTTGCAGCAGGTATTCGAACGCCTACGTCAATTTAATCTCAGGGCCAATCGTGGAAAATGCGTATTTGCCCGGGAGAGAGTGACCTATTTGGGGCACGTAATTACCGTTCAAGGCATAGAGCCTGATCCGTCAAAGATCCAAGCGATCGTGGACAGACTTCCTCCTAATAACCTGAAAGAATTAAAAAGTTTTCTGCAAACTTGTAGTTGGTTTCGGAAGTTCATTCCGCACTTCTCAGAAATTGCCCGGCCGTTGACTGATCTCACTAAAAAAGACAAGCCCTTCCAATGGGGGGACAAGGAGAATGAAGCATTCAACGAGCTTAAGAGCAGACTCACCACTAGTCCGATTCTGCAGCAACCGGACTTCGAGCAGGGATTCATAGTACGCACCGATGCCAGCGACTATGCATTGGGTGCGGTGTTATTGCAGGGCCCCGACCCGAAGTCTGAGAAGCCACTGGAGTACGCCAGCAGGCTATTGACGGCTGCAGAACGGAACTATACCACGACCGAGAAGGAAGCGTTGGCAGTGGTATGGGCTTTGGAGAAATTTCGAGGATACATCGAAGGCGCCCAAGTCCATGTCGCCTCCGACCACCAACCTCTGAAGTGGTTGCTTGCTCTGAAGACACCAAGTGGCCGCCTAGCGAGGTGGGCCCTTAAGATACAGGCTTTCAATCTGAGCATTGATTACACTCCGGGAAAGGTTAATGTGGTAGCGGACACCCTTAGTCGTCCAGTCTGTAACCCTTCCCAGAGCGACGTGTTGGAACCGACCTGTGATATATGTCCCGTCTCCGTTGATTTACCTCACCGTAGCTCCGAGGAGTTGCGGGCTGCTCAGCTCGAAGATTCTGAGATAGGAAAAATCTTTTCGGATTTTGAAGATGGGGATGCTGCCATTCGTTGGGCAGATCGTGGCTATTATGTATCTAATGGAGTCCTGTTTCGGTTTGATCCGAACGGCGAATCCGAGGAGCCCCAATTGGTTGTACCAGCATCTATGCGGGCGGAAGTCATGAAAGAGCTCCATGATGCGCCAACAGCTGGACATTTGGGCTTGGAACGTACATTAAAAAGAATCAAGGAAAGGTTCTATTTCCCCAACATGCGTCAGTACGTAACTAAATATCTAAAGGCATGTGATTTGTGTCAGAAGTTCAAGCCGACGAACCTCAAACCAGCTGGTCTTCTGCAGACACCTGTCCCAGCACAACGATTTGAGGTCCTTGCTATGGACTTATTTGGCCCACTACCGGAAGGTAGCAAGGGGGAGAAATACATCTTCCTTGTGGAAGATACCGCGAGCCGGTGGGTGGAATTGATCCCCTTGACCGATTCTACTGCGGAGAATTGTGCGAAAGCCCTCATCGAAGAAGTTTTTCTACGATATGGTTTTCCCCGCCGCATCATCTCAGATAATGGGGTTCAATTCGTGTCAGCGGTGATGCAGAAAGCCCTGCACGTTCTCGGGGTCAACCAGAACTTAACTCCCGTGTATCACCCCGAAGCTAACCCCGCCGAACGGAAAAATCGGGAAATGAAACAGATGTTGGCGATATTGATCGACCCAAATCACCGTCGGTGGCCAGAAGTGTTACCTTCGGTGCGTTTTGCGCTAAATACGGCGCCTAACCAAGGCACTGGACACTCTGCCGCCTATCTAACATTTGCGCGTGAGTTCCGGTCTCCGTTAGAGGTAACTTGCGATCTGAGGACGGTCGTAGAGCAAGAAAATTATGTGCCACAGATTACTCCATACTTGAAGGATTTCGCCGAGCACTTACAGGAAGTAAAATGGCGAGTCGAACAGCAACAGGATATCCGAAAGAATGCTGCGGACAAAGACCGCCGTTCCGGGCCAGCCTATCAAGAGGGTGACCTCGTCCTTCTGGAAAGTCATCGCCTGAGTCAGGGTGCGAAGGGCTTCACCTCTAAGTTCGCACCTAGACGAGAAGGACCCTATCGCATCAGCAAAGTTGTGTCCCCTACCACGTACGAGATAGTCGATAAGGAGAATGCACCCAGAGGGAAGTATCATGCCAGCCTCCTCACCCCGTATGTAGGGGATCGCGAAGTAATCGCTCACGGTCGGAAGAAGGGTAGACCCCGGAAGAATTCGGTTCCCAAGTCAGCTCCAGTTCCTTCCACTGACTTGGAGGGGGAGGATATAGCGTCAAGGTTAACCCCCTTCCCGCGCGCCGCCCGTGCGAGGCGCTTGCCTCTGCGCTTGCAGGACTGACCACCCTCTCCGCACCCCGCGCGTGGGCATTCCCTCCAGTCCAAGCCACGAGCCCGACTGGGATATACGCGCCCGGCTCTGGGAATGCGTAACGCGCGGCGCATGAAGCGATTTACTTGTTTTACGTAAAAAGATTGTCGGGACAAATCTGTTCTATATAAAAATACTAAATACAGTGTTCGAGCTACGCGGGGTTTTTTTATTGCACGATCCCTATAATACCTAATTGACGAACGAAACGAACTCTCCGAGTTGTACTTGGGTGAATTTTTATTTCTGTCTGCGTGTGTGTTAGATCCTTATAACTGCTGAAAAAACTTACTTATGTACTTCTAATTCATGAATAAATAACATATTATGAAACATTGGCTCAAAGCCGAAAATGATATAAAAAGTTTATTCGACAAGCAAAGTAAGCGAGACAAAAAAAGTTCACCATTTCATTCCCGCAGGAACTATTTAATTTTCTGGGATCAAATGTAGCCTATATTATGTTAATCTAGGGTATGAGTTATCCCATTCCAAATTTCAGCCAAATCGGTTCATTCGTTATAGCGTGAGGGAGTAACAAACATAGGTATATACACACACACACATACAAACTTTCGCCTAATATTTATAGTGTGACAATGTTGTAACTCGATCGTAACTTACTCATAACCGATTGTACGAATTTCTAGGTCAATGGCGAGTGGCGGTTAATGCAGACCGATTTTATCAAAATGAAAGTTGATTACTCATATGACGTAAGTAACTTGTATTAGATTATTACACCATTAAATGCATATTATATATTGTTTATAGCTCCAAAAGTTCTTGAAAATGAAAGCATTTTTCTGTGTATGTTTGACTTGGTCAATCTATACTATTATAATAAAGAGAGAGCGCGAATTTTGTGAGTTTGTATGTATGTCCGGAGCAAACTTTGGAACCACCGCACCTATTTCAAAAATTCTTTCACCATTTCAAAGGTACATTATTCCAGATGGTTATAGGCTATATATTATGCACATAAATGTATTATGGCTAGATATTATGTGCAAATTTGTTAGAGAAGACGGAAAAATTTTTGACTCTCAAACGTTTTCAAGGCGTGCGCTGGGTCATATACTGTTATTGGATGAAAATGATGTATGAGTGAATTGTTCCTCTTAAAAAGTTCTAAAAAAAAGTCCGTGATAGCATATGTCTAGCTTCTAAGGATAACTTACAGTAACCATTTCTATCTTTCAAATATTGATTAAAAATAATGAATTATTTTCGACCTTCTTTAACCGATGTGATGTCAATCTATATCTAAATAAATATGTTTATTATCGTAAGTGTTTAATTTAGAACATATTTGCCCTTTACACTATACAATTTAAATAAATATCTTAGGAGTTATCGGAAAATTAATAATTCCGCGCGACAAAATAATAAAACGGTGCCGGCCGGCGCGGGCGGTGCACGGTGGCGGGTTTCGGTGCGGGAGATTCCTGTGATTCCTGTGGTGATCTTATTTACAATCGTCTCCTATTAGAAGCTCTGTGCGATCAGTCCCGTAAAAACAAATACTTAAATTTTCAACCCGGACGAAGTCGGCGCGGGCTTCTAGTTAGTAATAAACTTTGATATTTATTTATTGGTGATTTTTCGTTTGACCATATTCCAATATTTAGAAAATCCAAATAATATTACGAATCCGAAAGTTTGTTTGTTGGTTTGTTGATTTGTCCATCAATCACGCCGCAATAGAGCTACAGATCGACGTGACTTTTTACATGAGTATAGTTGAGGACTTGGAGAGCGACATAAAGGAGCGACATTGCGGCCAAAAGCTAGTTTATTTTATTACCAGGCACCAGCTAATTCCTGCGACTTCGACCGCGTGGATTTAGTTCTTAAAATTCCGCGGGAGCTCTTTGATTTTTCGGGATAAAAAGTAACCTTTGCTACTCTTCAGGTCCTCGAGTATAGCCATGCAAAAAATCTCGTCAATTCGTTGCTCCGTTGCTGCGTGATTGAAGGACAAACCAAAAAACCAACATTTGGTTGGTGAAATGGGCACTAAGTTGAGAACGCTTTCAGATATCTTTCAGTCAGAAGCATCCGTTTCCGTTTTTCCAACTAACTATAATGTGGGTGTTTTTAAATCAACAGTGAATAAGCATCTTCTAGGCAAGCGTGCACCATCTTAGGCTTCATCTTCACTTACCATCAGGTGAGATCGCAGTCCAGCGCTAGTTAATATTAAACATATTAAAAAAAAAGACGTGTGGCACTCGGGGACTGTCGCGGTAAAGCTGTTGCATAGCATTTTTTATCAACGCCATCTAGCGGTGAGAGGAGTCCCGTGTCAGGTTATTTTCGTTACGGAATTTCTGGATTCGGTCTCCACGCTCAAGGCCCGCGATAGAAGCTATGCAATAGCTTAAAAATCCGTCAAAAGCAGATTAGTATTGCATAATGAATGAGATACAGAGGAATATCGCGTGAGATGTCTTATTTAATAGTAGTTCAATTATTATAATGGCTACTCTCAGATCAAATACGAGTGATTTCGTTGCGTAACGTCAGCCTGTATTCCGTTGAGTAATTTGATACTGATTTGTGTAATGCATAATGCGTACTACTTATTTAACTACTTGTGCCTTATCTATCTAAAAGCTTCCTACTTATGTGAACGTTAATCGATCTAGTGGAGCCTGTACTGCATTTAAGGGTTAAAAGTTAAGTTTAATTTACTATTCATACAAAATATGAAAATGCTTCAAACATTTCTTAGGCTTTAGGCTTCTAAAAAGTTGGCGAAAATTCTGGTTATTTAGGTTATATGAAACACTTATGTCAACTTATATGAAACAATTATATCCGTTACTAGCTTTTGCCCCCGCGACTTCGTCCGCGTGGAATTAGATTTTGGGGTGGAATTTTCAAAAACTGTGACACACGTACTTCTTTATTTTTAACTGAAAGCTTAAATACCAACTTTAATGGTAACAGCTTGAAAAATGACGCAGTTTCATATAAACTTCCATCCCCTATTTCAACCCCTTAAGGGTGGAATTTCCAATAATCCTTTCTTAGTGTGCGCTTACGTCATAAAAGGAACCAACTGTAAAAATTTCAAGTTTCTAACTTCAGTAGTTTAGGCTGTGCGTTGAGATCTCAGTCAGTCAGTCAGTCAGTCAGTCAGGACTTTGAATTTTATATATATACATAACAAATACATAGTTCCGGAACGATGGCGTATAGAAACCGATTAGGGTTTAATTAAAACTACCATACCCTTCTAAGTTAGTCCGCTACAATGATACTCGTAAATTGCATCATCACTTACCATCAGGTGAGATCGCAGACATGATTTATCTTGTGTTCGAATATAAAAAAGTTTGCTACACTAAATTAAAGTAAAATAAAATTAAAACTCACACATTCATTGTCTGTTAGAAATAGGAAATGATTCAGACTTGTGTTTTGTTGAGATTAAATTTATGAAAGCTGTTATGTTTTTAACCGACTTCTGTACTATTACGAAAGCATTGCATTATAATAAAGATTATAATATTATTGTCTGCATTCTTTTATTTGTGTCAACCGATTCGTTAATATTTATTGATAAAATTTAAACAACTTTAATATATAATAATTATAACATTCCCATTCAATCAGTTTAAGCAACTGCTAGCGACATTAATTCTTTTTATTAAAAAAAAACAAATTCGGTCAAATGCGAGTAGGACTCGCATATGAAGTGTTCCGTACTGAAAAAAACGCCGAAAAAAAATGTTGTTATAGCGCCAATTGAATATCTGCGAAAATTTCAAAAGTCTACCTATTACGGGTCATGAGATAAAACCCGCTGACAGACAGACAGACGGACGGACGGACGGACGAACGGACGGACAGCGGTGACTAAGTTATAGGATTCCGGTAGTTACTCTTCGGATACGGAACCCTAAATAAATATTTTCCTCTGTCCTCTAAATAAGTGAAAAGCTTTTTGTAAAGGAGTCGGGACGAGAATACAGGAACGGGTGGGGATCGAATCTACAACCTTTCAGTTTTCAGTTCACCTTTAATCATTGAGCCAATGGAGCTTAGTTAAATTTTGAAGCGACACATTGCAGTTTTTAATGGATTTATTTTTTAAAATCCCATTTTTTTTTTAAATATGAATTACAACGTAGCTCTGTTGAAACGAGAGATGTCACATTGCTTTAAAGTTTATGCCTTTTAATAGCTACGAATTCAGTTCGTACGTTACGGGACTTCCAGAAAACTAAATAACTAAATTCATAACATAACATGGGCGTAACAAACTACGTCATAACACTGTCTGTTATATAGGGAGCGCGACAGGAATGCACTGTGCTGATAACAGAATGTTCAGAGCATTATGTCGGCATTACTCATGAAGTTTATCAGCACATTAACTCAGTTAGAGTTCACGCTGCGGCGTCATTGTCGCATAATTTAGAACTACCCGGCCGGCGCGGCGCGGCACGTCCCGGCAGATTTTTAACCCCAACCTATGGTCCTATGATATTATATATGTATCCCCCAACGGAAAAAGACGTCAACAGTTTTGCACTGTGTGTGGCGTTGGTGGGTCTCGGCTTCGATTCCCGGTTGACCATTTGCGAATTAAGTTTCAAAGTAGACTCGCGCGTTATCTACACGTTTTTTTATGAGGTAGGTTTGCCCTTGACGAAATGATGGAAATTGAAAGATCTAGGTTGGAGCGTGCTTGCCTAGAAAATGTCTATTCACTCTTGTCTTGATGGTACTCAGCAACGTTCGTTTCAGAAACTTTGAACTAAAGGGTTTCGTCCGAGCAGGTTGAATTTCAATCACGTAAGGGTGCCATCGCTCACGATTTCTCGAAGTTTTGTGGTAGAACGGTGTGGGGAGCACAAGGTTGTGAAGTTCTTGAGCGCGCTCTCTAAAATATATCCGGTAGAAGACCGGCAGGCGACATTGCGTCGGTGCTGTAGACTGAGCATTTTCGCCTGCGCTAGTGACTGATCGCTTATAATTCGGCGGGCAAGGCGAACACGTAGGTACAAATCGTAAAACCTTACTTAATTTTATAAATGCGAAGGTATGTTGGTTTGTTTGTTTTTGGATTTTTTTTAATTCATCAGTATCTCGCAATTACTTCTGACGTGGTGGGCAGAGTTATTTTTCAAGGTTTCATACTTTTTCTTTTGTCTGATTTTGTTATTTGTTTTTCTGCGTTATTTTTATTTCATTACTAGCTTTTGCCTGCGGCTTCGCTCGCAACTTAAGTTCGATTTTTCAAATGTCTATTTTACCCCTTTAGGGGCTTAATTTTCAAAAATTCTTTCTTAGCGGATGCCTACGTCATAATAGCTATCTGTATGCCAAATTTCAGCCCGATCCGTCCAGCGCGGTTAGAGCTGTGCGTTGATAGATCAGTCAGTCAGTCAGTCACCTTTGCCTTTTATATATTTAGATTTATTTAATATTTTAGTTTTTTATTTGGTTTTGGATTGTCCTTCAATCACGCTGCAACGGAACAACGGCATGACGTGACGTTTTGCTTGAGGACCTGAAGAGTGACATAGGCTAATAGGTTTATCCCGTAGAAATAAAGGATTCGCGGGATTTTTTAAGGAACCTAACTCCACAGAACTCTAATGCTGAGATCCATAGAGCGTGCTAAGACTTAGCTCTGACTCAAGTTAAGTGTTAATAAAAACGAGACACAAATATGCTCCGCAATAAATCTGTCTCGTTTTATCTCTGTCTTGAATCTAAGCAGCGTGAGAGTGCGGTCTATAGATTTCAGCCTAACACCAAGTTGAAAACGTCATTCAAATAATTCAGTAAGTACTGAAAGGTTGTTTGCTTAGGAATGCTGGTCGTGGGTAGGGCTGCCATCTCTCAAACCTGCCCCCCAGGACCGGAAGCGTAAGTTCCCCGGATTTTGGAGCTTTTACCCCGGACATTTCAATACTTTTTTCATTCACTTACATCTTGATTAAAATATATTTTACTCCGTACTTGATAGAAGTGAACTTTAATTTTAAGCCTCTTTTGTTGCATGAAATAGTGTGTTTAATCGTTTTTGTGACGACAAGTGAGTAATTGTGCTTTATTTTTTAACCTTCTTAGGTAATAAATAAAAGATAAACAAACCCAATATTAGTTATGGGAACGGGATCTGATCGAAAACCCGGACTACAATTGAAACCCCGCCCGGACGCTCACCGGACGTCTTCCAAACTAGGACAAATCCGGGGAAACCCGGACGGATGGCAGCCCTAGTCGTGGGGAAATGTGCATTTTGCTCAACTGTCTAAGGTTAGAAGAATCGATAATTTATACCCGTAGTGTAATTAAGAGATATTTTACCAATCATCTCGCAAGGTTTTGAGCAATTTCGGCGCAATTACAGCGCTTAAACCTGTTTAAACTACCCACTCGTGAAATCGAGCGAAAGTTTAGAATTAGAGACGTTAAAAACTATTACATGTAGGTACATAATAATGGTGTATTCTTTATTATATCACAAGCAGGTCGGTGCATAATTAATCATTTTTATTGTTTTCATAGTCTGTATGTATTGTTTTTAGTAACTGTGATAGTCTAGTGGTTAGGATTGTGGTCTCCTATTCGGGAAGTTTCGGGTTCGATCCCGGATACGCACTTCTGACTGAG
The DNA here is from genome assembly GCA_933228805.2 of Hipparchia semele. Classification (NCBI taxonomy): domain Eukaryota; kingdom Metazoa; phylum Arthropoda; class Insecta; order Lepidoptera; family Nymphalidae; genus Hipparchia; species Hipparchia semele. The sequence goes on along the minus strand of OW121717.1, from coordinate 2,585,850 downwards.
TTATGTGCGTCGAAGCAATTAATATCACATGCTTCAACGGTGAAGAAAAACATCGTGAGGAAACCTGCACAACTGACAGTTCTCCACAACGTTCTCAAATATGTGTGAAGTCTGCTAATTGGGCCAGCGTGGTGGACTATGGCCTAGACACTTCCCATTCGAGATTGCCCAGTGGTGGGCCAGCAATGAGTTGGGATGTGCACATCGTAAATCACTGACCTCTATCTTTAATCTATGATTAACACTGGACTTGCTGCTGTGATTTCTTTTTGGAGCTACTCGATTAACGCCATTTTGGATTTTGTCGCCGTTTTGTTTGTAAGCATAGATATTATGATATATGAAATCATAGATTAATTATAGAGGTTAGTGCGCCATTTGCAATATTATTAGTTCCAGAGACACTCGTATGTCACATGTGGCGCTTCAAATTGATCCATAATTATGCTGTCATTTGTATAGGAACAACAAGTCCAGTGCTATTATAAATTAAAGATAGAGGTTAGTGTCATAAATGCAGAAAAACACTGCTTATCCTGAGAAAAGCACTCAAATAGGCAAGCCATTAATGATTGGAAGTCGCTTTGCACGAAACAATTATTTACAAGAAATAGAATTATTTCTATTTTTCAAATAAAAATTACATAAATTTTTTTGTACCTCTTGCATAATATATTCTGGCTTTGACTTGAACGCTATTGGTTAAGTATTATTAGCATTAAGTTATGAATGTCCAATACATAAACATACAAAAAAGTCTTCTATTATTAAAAAACATTTTTATTATTTAATACAATATAATATTATACGAATACCTATACTATGATATTATCAGCAAAGCCGTTGCTTATAGAGAAAGTTCAATGTCCATGACAGTCATTTTGAATTCTATTCCTTACGTGATAAAGATTATTATTCCTGTCGTAATAAAACGGGAAACATTGTTACAGCGGAGTAGGTAATGCTTATGGTACGTTCTGGTTTCTTATTATGATAGCAAGGTAACGTGATTTCCCACGAGTTTTATGACCTGTGTAGTATAGTGGTGCAGCTAATAAAAGTTTTGCAAGAACGGGTCTAGGTTGGATTCGGCAACCTGGTCCAAAATCATCAAGCTTGTGGACATAACTTGGACACCAAAATGATTGGCGTGTCTCTCCCTTTTTCGAAAGTTAGTCAAAAAGTAGCCTATGTTATTCCCGATAACATCAGCTATCTGCCAGTGAAAGTCGGTGCAGCCGTTCCTGAGAGTGGTAGCAACAAACAAACAGACAGACAGATAAAGATTTTAAAGATTTTTTTTTGTTATAAGCACCGTATTTACTTACATCTCCATTTAGTAAAAAGCTGTTATTTTGTTATTACTAACAGACACGTCACTTTTATTTATTTGTATAAATAATTCCCGCTTATCCCGCACACACCAGACCTTAGTCAACTTAATTAAAAGATTCAGCGGGCGATGGAGAACGGACGATCAGAATTTTTCTTCTTATATGTAAGTATAAAATAATTATTATTTTATGTATAATTCCCTTTTTTTTATGTTATGGTGATAATGAAAAAAAAGCATTCATAAACTCCATTACCTATGAATAAAAAAACAATAAATTTATTCGTTCAATTATCAATAAATTCCTGTACCATAAAAGCACAATGTTGTAGAAAATAAGCCTATCATTAGTGCGGTAAGGCATCCTCCTTCCTCTTGCGATAACGAAAGATTTAAGAGCTTATATTGCCATGTTGGATCCCTTGTGGATAATACTAAATTATTCGCTCGATCTCCCGTATATACCTACCTACACTAGCTTTAGCCAGTTCAGCCGCGATTTCATCCGCATGGAGTTAGGTTAGATAGCACATAGGTAATCCAAGTAAAAAATGCCTATGTCACTCTCCAGATCCTCAATTATACTCATACAAAAAATCACGTCCATTCAAAGACAGCCTAAATTATACACCAATTTGAAGCGCCACTTTTGACATACGAGTGTCTCTGGAACTAATAGTTAATTTTGCAAATGGCGCATCGACCTTTGCAATTAATCTATGAAATAATACAACAACATAATGAAAGAAACATAAAAAAAAATACAACGTAGAGGTCAGTGCGCCATTTGCAATATTAGCTAATAGTTCCAGAGACACTCGTATCTGCTTAATGCTTACAGTGACAAGATGGCCTCAATAAAGTAGGTCCAAAAAAGAAATTACAGCGGCAAGTCTAGTGTTAATCACAGATTAAATATAGAGGTCAGTGGTTGTGATTCAGTTTTTGCATATAGTGCAGGTTAGGCGCGGATTGAAAGGTCGACGGATCAAATCCCACCTTTTATAGAAAGAATGTTTATGTACTGGAATAGAACTGTGTACAAACTACAATAATTTTAAAGTTGCAGTTTTCTCTCTGCTTATAAATAATCGAGTTTACAGGGTTTCGAAAAACAAAAGAAAAAAATTCGGTCAGTTAAATGGTATTAGGATAAACATAAACTTTCGATTTCTACTTAAATATATAAATATTTGTTTCAAAGCAAAATTTTTACAACAAAGAAATGTTAGATTAGTCAATTTTAAGTTCACACCTAGAAGTTAAATTAAGTCCACAATATTCAGTTTCAGAGGCAAGTTTAAAAACGCATACAATAGTTTTTGTTTGTTGATACAATCGGCAACCCTGATTTCCATGTTCTAAATGACGCTAATAAAATTGCTCTGCGGTGCTTGTTTCGTTTTTGTGCGTTCAAAAACTGTGACCCAGATTTTTTTAAGAGTTAAAAGTAACTAAGTATATTATGCAAGTAACAAAATGACGCGATCAAACAAAATTAAGTCATATTACTATTATTTTGCTGTAAACAGTAGTCAGTGTGTTTTTTTAAACGCAGATAGGCGGAAGACACCAATGGATTGGCGTGGTTGTGGGACTAAAGGGTTGTTACGTGAGTAGCTCCTAAATACAGTCCCCTACCCAATATCATTGTCACCTTTAGGTGTCTCCCAAAGGTTCGTGAAAACAAAGTGGACAGAACGCTTCACCTAACTTAGCTTAAATAGCCCGTAAAAGTTAGGAAACATCGATAAAAACGAGTATAAGTCACAGGTTCTATTTCCGGCTGGTATAAAAGTTGGTATAAGAAAATTTTCATCAAATAAAAGTTTTAGCAAGAGAATGTGGCCGCGCGCCATGCTTTCCCTTCCCTGCGAATCCTCGAGGATCAAAACTCTTGAAAATTAATTATGTATTAAGAACTTCCATCCTTTATAAGTAGATGCTTGAAAGAGGGAAATTAAAAGAGAGAACGTTTAACTTTTAGGAACTTTTTATTATTTTTTATTCGCCTTACTTTTACTTTGAAATTATAAATTAAAGATCCGATTTGGCCTGTTCCGCTTGTCCAGTGTAGAGAAGCCTCAATAGCCCAACGGTTAAAGGTACGGCTGAAAACTGAAAGGTCGCAGGTTCGAATCCCATTCGTAGCACTATTGTCGCACCCACTCCTAGCACGAGCTTTTCGCTTATTTGGAGGGGACAGGAGGATATTAGTCAACTTCAGCTTGGCTAATATTCTTTTACTTTAAATGATTGTGCTCTCTTGGAAAGTTTTTATAACCGCAGTGGAGTTTTTTATTAAATGTGACGCGCAACCGAACCTCATTTGCACTATACGTACGTATTATATGTATGTATATACAGCAGCGTGTACAGAAAGACGTTGAAAATACTGAAGGGTGTACCTATTTGTGCATCTGATGTAGAATCCCTGTGGTTGAACCAAAGCCCTTACGGTTTTTGAATAAAACACACCCACAGTTTTCACCAAAAACTAACATAAAAATCTAATACCTACTATGTAAGACTGCAATGTCTTCAATCTCTCTGTGTAGACCATAATTCTATCATCCCTAATTTCTTACTAATATTATAAATGCGAAAGTGTGTTTGTTTGTTGGTTTGTCCTTCAGTAAAGCTGCAACATAGCTACGGATCGACGTGATATTTTGCATGGATATATAGATGAGGGCCTGGAAAGTGACATAGGATACGTTTTATCCCGGAAAATCAAAGAGTTCCCGCGAGATTTTAAAAACTAAATCCACGCGGACGAAGTCGCGTGCATCAGCTAGTAATATCTAAGTGGTAGTTAACCACGACAGAAGCCTTCCATCAAATAAGACCTGAGCTTATTAAATAATTTAGAAATTCTAAATTCCTGAATTGACTCTACTGGGAATCAAACCCAAAACGTACCACTTGTAAGCACAGTGATCACTATTGCGCTTAGAGCAATATGATCTAAGCTATTGCAACAAGGAGATTGTTAACATTTAGAACTAATGACGTATTTGATGCGTGTCAGTTGTAATAAGCTCGAAGAAGCCAAGTATGAAATTCACGATGGCATAAAAGTAGGTTGCGAAACGATCCACTGTCAGTTTGGTAACAGAGCGGAGTTGTGGTCACGAATGTTCTTAAAAATATTGAACAGAATCAGGGATTACTTTGCGGAAGTTCATGATTAGCAAGAAAAGGTTAAAATTATTTTGCTATAATCCGCCAACAGAAAAAATCTGTATGGTCAAACATGCACTTAACCTTGGTTACCTTCCCCAACCAAGCAACCTTGATTGGGGAAGTATGCGGTACTTAGCTTGTAACTGCATGTTTGACCATACAGATTTTTTCTGTTGGCGGATTATAGCAAAATAATTTTAACCTTTCCTTGCTGTTCTTAAAAATCTTCAGATTAAGCAGTATTAAGCGATTATGATATTACTTGTTGATTTTCGCTTTGTCCGCGTGAAATCTTTAACTGGAACTCTGAATGTGGGAACTTTTAAGCTATTGCATAGCTTCTATCGTGGGCCAGCGTGGAGACCGAATCCAGAAATTCCGTGACGAAAATAACCTGACACGGGACTCCTCTACGGTGAGCCGCTATATGGTGCACTGCTAGATGGCGTTGATAAAAAATGCTATGCAATAGCTTTACCGCGGCAGTCCCCGAGTGCCACACGTCTTTTTTTCCTAGACTTACCATTGGGATGCAGGCTACCACTGTTCCAGATTATGTTAAGATCGGTTCAGCAGTTAGGCAGTGAAAATGCGTTAACTATTATTATAAAAGATGCGAAAGTGTTTTTGTTTGTTTGTTTTTCCTTCAATAAGGTAGCAAAGAAGCAACGGATCGACTTTTCTACTAATGGAATAAAGTGAATAAATAAATATATATGTATATGTATGTGTGTGTAATGTCCCTGAAACCTAAATATTTTCAGGACAAAAATAGTACAGACACTTTCATAATCCTCTTTAGTAAAATAATTTGTCTATGAAAGTTTTGTCAATGTCGAGTCTTCCGTCCTTTAGGTTGACCCGGATACTAGTGTATCCGGTATACATGGTATGTTAGTACATACAGACAACCATTCTAAAAAAGCGAGACAATCACTGAAATTTTATTTATTTGTATAGAGTTGTATTATGTATGTAGTGAAAGGAAATAAAGTATGAAAAAAGGCGTTTGAAAACCACTTGAGCTTATTTGATTGTATTTGAAAGAAAATAGAGTAAAGCTCGCTGCATACGTAACGTGCACGGGACGTGGACGGGACGTGGCCCGGACGTGGTTAGTAAACACGGACGGGAATTTTTAATGCATACGCAACGTGGCAATAACTCAGAACTAACGTGCTAGTGATGTGAACAAGGAAAGATGGATTTTTCTAAGATTGTAGCGAGCTTACTTAGAAGGGGTATAGCAGTGTAAATACAACCCATACCCCTAATCGGTTTTTACACGCCATCGTGTCGAAACGTTAAATCGCTTGGCGGCACGTCTTTGACGGTAGGGTGGTAACTAGCCATGGCCAAAGCCTCCCACCAGGCCAGACCAGAGACAATTTAGAAATTATAAATTCCTAAATTGCCCCCGCCGGGAATCGAACCCGAGACCTCTCAGTTATAAGACCACAGCGCTCACCACTGCGCCAGGGAGGTCGTCAAAGGTTGATACTATATACCTATTGATTTGAGCATAAAAAGTTCAACTGTAATTATTATTACATATTAAAATTTAAGTAGAGATACCAATGCAATAAATTAATAAAATAAATCTGACCGTTTTCAGTGAGTGATAGTTCGACTGCAATTTTACGCCACAGATAATTTTTATATTTGGTGTCTAAATACTTTCAATGATCGTACACACTCAATTAGTTTTTCCATTCGTCCATTTTTGCTTCGTAGGTAAATACACAAACATCACTACTTAGCTCTCCGGAGCGAACGGGGCGACTGTGCATACGCAGCGGAATCACGCACGGGACGGGGCACGTACGGGACGGGACGTGCTAAACATCGTCGCCGACGATATTTTTCCCGTTCCGCGCGTGGCACGTTCCCGTCCCGTCCGTGCTCCGTGACGTATGCACAGTCGCTTACATTTTCTATGAAACGATGTTTCCAAAACTCCACGTCCCGTCCCGTCCACGTCCCGTCCCGTCCCGTGCACGTTATGTATGCAGCGGCCTTAAGCTCGCTGCATACGTAACGTGCACGGGACGTGGACGGGACGTGGCCCGGACGTGGTTAGTAAACACGGACGGGAATTTTTAATGCATACGCAACGTGGCAATAAAGCTCGCTGCATACATAACGTGCACGGGACGTGGACGGGACGTGGCCCGGACGTGGCCCGGACGTGGTTAGTAAACACGGACGGGAATTTTTAATGCATACGCAACGTGGCAATAACTCAGAACTAACGTGCTAGTGATGTGAACAAGGAAAGATGGATTTTTCTAAGATTGTAGCGAGCTAACTTGGAAGGGGTATAGCAGTGTAAATACAACCCATACCCCTAATCGGTTTCTACACGCCATCGTGTCGAAACGCTAAATCGCTTGGCGGCACGTCTTTGACGGTAGGGTGGTAACTAGCCACGGCCAAAGCCTCCCACCAGACCAGACCAGAGACAATTTAGAAATTATAAATTCCTAAATTGCCCCCGCCGGGAATCGAACCCGAGACCTCTCAGTTATAAGACCACAGCGCTCACCACTGCGCCAGGGAGGTCGTCAAAGGTTGATACTATATACCTATTGATTTGAGCATAAAAAGTTCAACTGTAATTATTATTACATATTAAAATATAAGTAGAGATACGAATGCAATAAATTAATAAAATAAATCTGACCGGTTTTCAGTGAGTGATAGTTCGACTGCAATTTTACGCCACAGATAATTTTTATATTTGGTGTCTAAATACTTTCATGATCGTACACACTCAATTAGTTTTTCCATTCGTCCATTTTTGCTTCGTAGGTAAATACACAAACATCACTACTTAGCTCTCCGGAGCGAACGGGGCGACTGTGCATACGCAGCGGAATCACGCACGGGACGGGGCACGTACGGGACGGGACGTGCTAAACATCGTCGCCGACGATATTTTTCCCGTTCCGCGCGTGGCACGTTCCCGTCCCGTCCGTGCTCCGTGACGTATGCACAGTCGCTTACATTTTCTATGAAACGATGTTTCCAAAACTCCACGTCCCGTCCCGTCCCGTCCCGTGCACGTTATGTATGCAGCGGCCTTAACTCAGAACTAACGTGCTAGTGATGTGAACAAGGAAAGATGGATTTTTCTAAGATTGTAGCGAGCTAACTTGGAAGGGGTATAGCAGTGTAAATACAACCCATACCCCTAATCGGTTTTTACACGCCATCGTGTTGAAACGTTAAATCGCTTGGCGGCACGTCTTTGACGGTAGGGTGGTAACTAGCCACGGCCAAAGCCTCCCACCAGGCCAGACCAGAGACAATTTAGAAATTATAAATTCCTAAATTGCCCCCGCCGGGAATCGAACCCGAGACCTCTCAGTTATAAGACCACAGCGCTCACCACTGCGCCAGGGAGGTCGTCAAAGGTTGATACTATATACCTATTGATTTGAGCATAAAAAGTTCAACTGTAATTATTATTACATATTAAAATATAAGTAGAGATACCAATGCAATAAATTAATAAAATAAATCTGACCGTTTTCAGTGAGTGATAGTTCGACTGCAATTTTACGCCACAGATAATTTTTATATTTGGTGTCTAAATACTTTCAATGATCGTACACACTCAATTAGTTTTTCCATTCGTCCATTTTTGCTTCGTAGGTAAATACACAAACATCACTACTTAGCTCTCCGGAGCGAACGGGGCGACTGTGCATACGCAGCGGAATCACGCACGGGACGGGGCACGTACGGGACGGGACGTGCTAAACATCGTCGCCGACGATATTTTTCCCGTTCCGCGCGTGGCACGTTCCCGTCCCGTCCGTGCTCCGTGACGTATGCACAGTCGCTTACATTTTCTATGAAACGATGTTTCCAAAACTCCACGTCCCGTCCCGTCCACGTCCCGTCCCGTCCCGTGCACGTTATGTATGCAGCGGCCTTTAAAATACTATCGTGAATATATAATATAATGATAATAGCGTGGATTAAGTTTCTTAATTCCTGCGGGAACTCTCTTCTTTTTCGGGATAAGAAGTACAGCCATCCATTTCGCGTTTATAATATAGTAGGATAATAGGATTAGCAGGATAATTTTTCTATGTTGGACACCGCAGTGGTACCGCAGAATCAACACAACGCAGCGACGCCGCAACGCTTCATGTGGCACCACTCTAACGTCATTTAAAACCTCTGTCTATCTCTAATTTTCAAAGTTGGACAAAGTTGTGAAGTGCACGGTAGGTTAAGGCCGTGAACTCATCCGACGGTCCGAACATAATTGCACAAAAAATTACATGTAATTTGTGTTTAATAACCCGAAAACTTGCATAACACACTTGTATATTATGATAATAATCTAAGTTGATCGCTCACAACAATTGAAGTGCCTGCTGCGAACAATTAGATTTATTTTTGGATTTCAACATGTGGCAGGTACCTACATAAATCTTAGAACAGTGTTATTAGAGACTTTTCCCGCGGCTTTGCTCGCGTTAAGTTAGATTTTTCCAACCCCTATTTTATCCCCTTAGGGGTTGAATTTCCAAAAGTCCTTTCTTAGCGGATGCATACATCATAATAGCTATCTGTATGCGAACTTTCAGCCTGATCCGTCCAGTGATTTGAGCTGTGCGTTGATAGATCAGTCAGTCAGTCACCTTTGCCTTTATATATTTAGAAGATGATAGATGATGACAATCGATGCCACATGGCGCGTTCAGACTTAAATGAAATAAAAAAATGCATTTGATTGCACTCCTTTTTTACCTAGGTATTTTATAAAATATATTTATTAAGTACATATTATTAAAGTAGGTAGGTACTATTTGTCAAAAACACATTCTTACCTTCTAGCCTTTAACAGCATATCAACTATCAACAATATGAAGTAAAGTTACTATATGATTACACTGTTATATATACTTTTCAGTATAATATACGACTGTAATTTCATCTGCATTATAGTATAGGTACTTTTCAACATATGCATACGTATGTTTAGAAATATCAAACGTTTACTGTAACACAGTTTAACAGTCGGTAATACTACAGAACACCAATGTCAATGTGCAACAGGCTATAATCTCACGTGAACAATGGAGCAATTTTCCGACAAACACGAACCATGCTCCGCAACACGATACAACTTGGTACTTTTTGCTTTAGTTTTTGCGAATGTATTGAAATGTATTCCATTTTGTCACAGCTTATCATATCGGATTTCTATCTCTTTATTCAACTGGGAACTTATATTTTGTGTTTGCCGTTTTATTATTTTACTAGTTGATGCCCGCGGCTTCGCTTGCGTGGAATTAGTATTTAAAATCCCGCGGGAACTCTTTGATTTTCCGGGATAAAAAGTAGTCTATGTCACTCTCCCGGTCCTCAACTATATCCATGCAAAAAATTTGTTGCGGCGTGATTGAAAGACAAACTAACAAACAAACACACTTTCGCATTTATATATTAGTAAGCATAAAAAAAGGTTAAGGAAGTAACGATTGTTCGTTGGTTTAATAAAAACTGCAATCACCTTTTCAGATTAGCCTACTTCTATCTTAGACTGCATGACGCGTCGTCACTTACTACCAGGTGAAATTGCAGTCTGTGACTTACAAGGGAATTCAAGAAGATAAAAAACCGGCCAAATGCGACTTGGACCCGGTTAATTCAATTAACCTGAGAAAATTCAGGCTCTCAACCGGATAAAGCTTTCGCGAACAGCGTTCAATTAAATGATAGAGTACTGACCTAAACCGGTAATTCAAGATTTTAAAATGCAAATCTTACAATTTTCTATTTATTTACCGTAACATTAATTGCATGAAGCAACTAGCAAGGCCAGGAGTTTACCGGAACTAGGTAAATTGCTGTGTTGATCTTCACAGATACAAGTTAAGTAAATGAGCAGGTACCTAATTATACTTCTTTCTATCCGCATCATAACCCTCATTTCTTGGGGCTGTAATTTTGAATTAATCACTTAGAAGCAGAGATGCGCAGTATATGATTCGACTAGAAAAAGTTTTTGCCATGATCTTTACTTTTGATCTGTTTACATGTAATTTAATATTAAAATATCAACTCTGTGGTTGACTACTGTGATAGTTCACCATTTTAATTTTATCCTTACTACTAATATTATAAATGCGAAAGTGTGTTTGTTTGTTGGTTTGTCCTTCAATCCCGCTGTAACAGAGCTACGGATCGACGTGATTTTTTACATGGATATACTTGAGGACCTGGAGAGTGACATAAGCTACTTTTATTCCGGAAAATGAAACACTTTCCACGAGATTTTAAAACTAAAACCAAACGAAGGAAGTAGCGGCTATCAGCTAGTTATAAATAAAAATATTAATATATAAATATTTTATTTATTATATAACTTTAAATTCATGTCAATATAATAAATAAAGAAATATAAATAAGTACATATGCTACTTTATGTAAATTAGGTATGTAGGTACATATTATAATGTGTTTAGTAAGTAGAACAATTGAGAATATATTTCACACTTTTACGAAACTGGCTCAGATTTTGTTATTTTGTTATAAAGTTTATCAGAGCGCAGCCAGAGTTATACAGTGTTTACGTAAGTAAAGTACTTGTATAAAATATCAGAGGCTCTAGTACCTATATAACCTCTCAAGTAAACGCGAGTTTAGTTAACTTGACGTGAAAAATAAACCTGTTGTTCCTTGTCTATAACAAAGGCTATTCTGATAATACTGTAACGATTTCTTCTGATTTTTTCAGTTATTTCATTACAAGGAAAATAATATAGAAGTTCATTGACTCGATGATTTAACAATAACTTCCAACCTTAGAGATTTTACCTAAAGTTTAGAGCGGCTATGCCACATATTTTAATACATACTTAAATAATAGGTAGGCAATAGAAAAAAATTCTTTTTAAAAAACCGACTTCAAACACCACTACAAAGTATAAAATAATTTTAGTTTGTACACGTATATTGAAGTCGGCCGGGCCTTAATAGAAACGATGAAACCGACGCTAGCCCTATACTTTAACATACGTGTACAAACAAAAATTACAAACAAAAATTATTTTATACTTACTTTGTAGTGGCGCTTGAAGTCGGTTTAAAAAAAAAAGTAATTAAGATCAGTTTTAAACTTCATCTCACCTTAATTTTCGTTTTATTTATCCTATCTGTATCAATATAACATGTCATCGCCCCGAACGGATGTTGCACGGAAAGAATATAAAAAAAGTATCTTTTTACTTGTCTCGATAAATTTAGATCAATTTATTTTACAAGAAAATGTTCTCAAAGGAAAAAGAATAAAAACACATTCTTTTGAAGCGCTTGTTATTTCTTTCTTTCACAGTTCGCTTTGGAAACAGCAGGACTATTCCGGTTTAGGTAAAGTTACTTTTTCGAAGTCTCTCGTGTCTTTTAGAGGGCCCATACACGGTCAAACATGTTTGTCAAACACGTAAAACAAAACCGTAACAAAATTACGGTTTTGTTTGAACAAGGTCATCAAACACCAGCGCACCCAATCAAACACTCCGTTTCTGTTTGTCAAAAACGTAGTTTGTTTGACAAACACGACCACAGACTATCAAATACACGTAAAAATGTTACGTGTTTGACGAACACGTTTGACCTTGTATGGGCCCCCTTAGATGTCTAAAATCTACACGAAAGGACGTGGACACAGAGAAATAAATCGTAGGTATTTAGTTGATTAATTACTTTATATTCCACACATTGATTGCAAGCGGGTTTATATGGAAGTACCTTTAAAGCTTATCCGCCGGCTTATCGGAAGAAATAATGCCTTATTTGCAGTCTCGCCTGTTGCGAGTGAAAACATACGATCAGGAGATATCCGAGATTTTATTCATTAGCAACTTTCCATGGGATAAATAAAACATTTGTCGACCTCCCTGGGGCATAGATAGCGCTGTTCGCTGTTTTCTTATAAGTGGGAAGTATCCGTTTTGATTCTTCGGGAAATTAGGAATTTATAGAATTGAACTGTTCAAAAATTAAAATGACTAAAGTCTTTGAACAGTGCGTGTTGCCAGTGATGACTTTTGCATCCAAAACATGGTCGCTAACTATGGGCCTCATAAGAAGGCTCAGGATCACTCAGCGGGCGATGGAGAGAGCTATGCTCGGAGTATCCCTGCGAGATGAAATCAGAAATGAGGAGATCCGTAGGAGAACCAAAGTCACCGACATAGCCCAAGGAGTCGCGAAATTGAAGTGGAAATGGGCGGGGTACATAGTTCGAAGAACTGATGGTCGATGGGGTGAAGACGACATCAAACGAGTCGCAGGGAGCCGCTGGATTCAGGCGGCGCAAGACCGAGGTGCATGCAAGAGGCCTATGTCTAGCAGTGGACATCTATCGGTTGATAAAGAAGAAGAAGAATTGAACATTTTTTATTCAAATAAACATTTACAAAGTCCTTTCGAATCTACCAATGTGCACTGGTTCGGAATGTCGTTCCAACCGAAAAGAACCACCAAGAAACTATGCGGTGATTTTAAAATATCATATCAGGTTAGTTTTTAAATGTTTCATGAATTGCGGAGCGAGTTATGTCCACGCTTTTTTATCATTTATATAATCTTCAATTGTATAATATGCTGTTTTTATGAGAATAGTTTTAGTAGATTTCTTACTCGTAGACTTGTGTCTAAGTCTAAGATCAACTGTGAAATTTTATTATACATAGAATATAAAGCACCCTAATTTTTTGATTCTCTGATCTGTAGGGCTAACATACGCGCCACGAGAAAATTTTGTCTACACTTTACTCGTGAATCTCTGTAGAGATTCACATAGAGATAGTCCGCGGGGAAATAGTTTTTATAAAATTCAAAGTCCTGACTGACTGACTGACTGAGATATCAACGCACAGCCTAAACTACTGAAGTTAGAAACTTGAAATTTTTACAGTTGGTTCCTTTTATGACGTAGGCGCACAATAAGAAAGGATTATTGGAAATTCCACCCCTAAGGGGTTTAAATAGGGGATGGAAGTTTATATGAAAGTCCGTCATTTTTCAAGCTGTTTCCATCAAAGTTGGTATTAGAGCTTTCAGTTAAAAATAAAGAAGTACGTGTGTCACAGTTTTTGAAAATTCCACCCCAAAATCTAATTCCATGCGGACGAAGTCGCGGGAGCAAAAGCTAGTAGTTTTTAAAATCCCGCGGGTATTCTTTGATTTTCCGGCGAATTACGAGCAAGAACAACTAAATCATTCTTGAGTTGTTGTTTACTCTGCCAAAGATTTCCGCAGGTGAAACGAGTTCAAAACAAAATTTTGTTTACTTTCCAATTTATACTTCCTGGTACACAAACATTGTGGCCAAGTTAGCATCCAACTGTGTGTAAAAACTCCAAGTACAATGTAAGCAATGTTTTACCTCTTTAAGCCTACAATTATAAGGATCAAATTCCGAAGCGTATAAAACTTATCCGTTGTACGAAATGATCGTGCCTCGAATATAAGCGAGGAGTTAAGAGTACTTTCTTATTCGTGTTGAGAATATTACGTTTAATCCAGTGATCTTTGATGGTATTGCGAGGTTCTGTAATTCGACTTTTGCTTTAATTCTTAAGTTACGTAAGCCTATATATGAGTCGATTTTAGAAGGTTTATTGAGAAAGAATTTGGCAATGTTGTATGTACGCCGATGAGTTAATTGCCTTATTACTCTGGGCGCTGTCTAACACTGAGCTAACCACAACTGACTAACGACTTAAGCCTCAATAGCCCAACGGTTAAAGGTGAAGACCGAAAACAGAAGTCGCAGGTTCGATCCCCCCGTTGCACTATTGTCGTACCCACTCCTAACACAAGTTTTCAAAAAAAAAAACGACAAAAGGATAAGGATTTTTTTATTTGCGCTTGACGACAATCAATACTAGACAGCACTGATGAGGTCTAGGTTGGAGCGCGCTTGCCTTGAAGGTGGTCAAATTATAGGTGGCAGGAAACACGGATGCTGAAAGGGTGTTACACATTAACGGTTCTTATTAGAAACGTTGAATTAAAGCGTTTCGTTCGAGTAGGTTGGATTTCTACCACGTAAGGATGCCAACGCTCACGACTTTTAGCAGTTCTGTGGTAAAAAGGTGAAGGAGGCACAAGGTTGTGAAGTTCCTGAGTGCATTCTCCAAAGTATATCTGATAGAAGACCGATAGAGAAGACATTGCGTCGGTGCTATAGATTGAGCATTTTCGCCTGCGTTAGGGTAAGAACATGCCGAAGATGCCTCACTGCGATACCTCGCGGTCACGGTTTAGCTCGCTACCTCGATGTCACCTCCATTTAAAACAAATGTATGCAAACAGACGAGCACGAACACGTCGAAGATACCTCGCTGTACCGCGATGTACTCGTATCGCAGTGAGGTATCCTTCGACATGTTCGTGCTTATCTGTTTGCATACATTTGTTTTACATGGATGTGACATCGAAGTAGCGAGCTAAACCGCGACCGCGAGGTATCGCAGTGAGGCATCTTTGGCATGTTTTTACCCTCTGCGAACACTTACGACTTTTTGTTTTGCATCATACCAGTGTTTATTTATACAAAATTCATGTTGAGGTTTTCCCTATTCGTACAGGCTACTGATACCAAATTACAGATTAAAGTTATTATTTAAGCTGTATGAATTTTATAAATACCCTACCCAAACCAATACCCAAATTCCTGAAAAGTCGGCAACGCGTTCTTCAGTTGCTACAAATGTTCATGGGCGACGGTAATCACATAACATCAGGTGACCCGCCTGCTCGCTAAAAATATAAAAAAAAATACAATCATACGAGTAATATACATAAACGTATAATTAATTACAGTTACGCGTTTGAAAATTCATCAGTATTTTTGTTTTCTGTAGGTACTTATAGCAACTTGAATAAAAAAATAGGTACGAGGATAAAATTTATAGCTGATAAATTATTAAAAGATATTTTTTGTGATTCCTCAAATTAATACAAAGCAAGTTGAAAGGTTCAATGTACTGCCTTCCGTTTTATATGAACTTCAAAAAGCGATAACAAAATTAATACAATATAATGTTGCATTTTACGTCAGTGTAATATTTCATATATTTTTTTCGATATTAAGTTTGGCTAACTTGACCACTGAAGCCTGGTAGCAAGTGACAATGTAGTTTAAGATGGAAGCGGGCTAATTTGGACAGAGTAAGAATAGCAGATTATTTAAACCCACATCCCTATTCAGATTCTACGCATTATCGTACCGGAACGCTTAATGCTAACGCGATGTAGCGTACCGCTAGGTAGGTAGTCCTCGGAAATGATTATCGTAGACAACTTAGAAGTTATTAATTTCCAAATTATCTCTGCCGGGAATTGAACCCTTTCCCTTTCACTTATAAGATCGCTGTGCTTTACTACACCCATGCGCCAAAAATTTTCATTACGTGGTTTACATTATAATATGACTAGCTGATGCCCGCGACTTGTTCGCATTTTTCAAGGGGTTTTGATTCCCGCGGGAATTCTTTAATTTTCCGAGATACAGTAAAGTTTCATCAAAATAATTTCAGTAGTTTTTGCGTGAAAAAGCAACAAACATGAAACCTTTAACCGTTGGGCTATTGAGGCTTTTTATTAGAATGATTATTTTGTACTCTAATTTTTGTTACGATCCATTCGCTTCACCTACGTGTAAAAAATGTCAAGGCAGCCACCTCTGCAGGTCTTCAAAGCTGTAGGTATCACTATGTAAATTTATGCTAACACGGTCGTTTACATAAAATTTGTGCCGAACGTTTTTCTTATACAATATCCAGACATCAAAATGACCTATAATAATACAATGCATTTTATTTTTTACTGAAATAATTCAATTCAAATTATACATTGTTTCATGTATGTACGTTTCATCTACAGCTCTTATTCTACTAACTAGCTATTTCCCGCAGCTCCGCTCACGTTAAATTTCAATCTTCGAAACCTTCAAAAATTCTTTCTCCTACATCGTAATAGCTATCTGTATGCCTTTCAGCCTGATCCGTCCAGTGGTTAGAGTTGTGCGTTGATAGATCAGTTAGTCAGTCAGTCACCTTTGCCTTTTTTATATTTAGAAGATTAGATAAGTCAAAGACTCTTTCTACCACCCGTTTCGAAATGCAGATTTGAGGAATAAATCAATCAGGATCAATTTGAGGTTTTTCGCTCTTTCTATTTCACAAAAACTCTATTTTTGTGATTTGAGGAATCTTCTAAATATATAAAAGGATAAGATGACTGACTGACTGACTGATCTATCTACGCACATCTCAAACTACTGGACGAATCAGTCTGTTTGGCGTACAGATAGCTATTATGACGTAGGCATCTGCTTAGCAAGGATTTTTGAAATTTCAACCCCTAAGGGGATAAAATAGAGGTTTGAAAATCAAACTTAACTTGAGCGAAGTCGCGAGCGAAAGCTAGTTAAATATGACTTGAAAACATTGATTTTAAGATCTTTATAAGTTCTAACTTTCTTTAAGAGATATCTAGTAAGGTGTGGTAAATACTAAATATGCTGATAAATTGGCAACTTGTTTCCTACAGATTGCTACACTACGTTTTAACGGCCAGTTAATTCATTTCCGCCAAGTAATTGCGTTCAAATACTTGTTAGTTAAAGAAACTTGAATATAAATAACGGATTTGTTTATCATATTTTAAACTGCTTTCGAAGTAATAGTTGTACGTATATGCGGAATAATAAATCAGGAATGTTGGCATTCTTATGTGGCTTAAAAACCCTACTTACACGAAACTCTTTAGTTCAATGTTTCTGAAACGAACAGGTATGGTGTGGAACGCCCTTCCAGCGTCCGCGTGAATAGGCTTTTTCTGGGCAAGCGCGCGCCAACTTGTCTAAGACCTCAACAGTGTGTGCCATCGCTGATTGACGTCTAGTGCAAGCCAAATGATAAATGTCGCAATAAATTGAATAAAATATAGGTACAGCTTATAAATTCAATAAATATGAATGCAGTTTCGTTACTGTTTGATTCATTTGCATAATAAAGTCGTTATCATCTAAATATTTACTTTAATAAATGCCAAATTTATAGTTCTATTTTGAAATACATAGATAAATAATATAATTTTTAAAATTGATATTATTTATTCGAGTCAAAATTATGCGACGCACGCCACAGGTGACCTCATCAACTTTTTGCAATAGAAAATTATATTTCAAATGGCTATATTAAAATGTTTAATAACTAATTGATGCCCCGCAATTTCGGGAATTCTTTATTTTTCCGGGACAAAATATAGTCTATGTGTTATTGTAATGTACTGCACTGTGAAGTTTCATCAAAATCCGTTCAGTAGTTTTTGCGTGAAAGAGTAACAAACATCCATACATAACCATCCATCTGTCCTTACAAACTTTCGCATTTAATATAGGTACATACTAGCTGATGCCCGCGACATCGTCCGCGTGGATTTAGTCTTTAAAATCCGACGGGAACTCTTTGATTTTCGGAGATAAAAAGTAGTCTATGTCACTCTTCAGGTCCTCAACTATACCCTTGCAAATCACGTCGATCCATAGCTCTGTTAAAGCGTTATTGAAGGACAAACCAACGAATAAACACACTTTCGCATTTATAATATTAGTAAGGATATCATATTAATAATAATATCAGTAGGATGAAGGACCTTTTACGATGGAAAAACAGGGTTCTCGTGGGGTTTTTAAAAACTAAATTCTATGCGGACCAAGTCGCGGGCATAAGCTAGTTTATAATATACATCCCATCAAAAAAATCGAAACACCTCGGCATTACGATGCCTTTTAGTACGAAAGTGTTTCGACATTTTTGATGTGAAGTATATTTTTCTTGAGTTAATGATAACTAAATATTATTTTGGAGTAGGCAACTTCAGCACTTGACTGCGTGAACTCAAACACCTATTGTTTACAATCATTGTTATAAAAAATATTTTTAGCCCCGTGGAACTCGCCCTAAACAAACTGCCCCTGCCACGCGGTGACTATCGATCCTTTGATTTGAAACGAAGCTTCCAACCTATATTGCTCTCTTTCTTTTAAACTAATCTCTTTCACAATTTTTCCATTACCGCTGTCCTTCTCTGTCATGAATAGTGAATTAACACGGTCAAAGAGGAAAACGATCGCAAACAACTGGCTCACAAAAGGAAAACCGGCTTTTGGTGGAATTGTGATGTTAATTATTGAGTTATCGATATTTATTAGGTACCTACAGTACAATTACTATAGTTATTATACCTATAGCTGTTTCAGTTGAGGATTATATAATACTCATACCTTAATTATAATTTAAATTGTAAGGTATTTTCCTCCATTTCACATGGGGTCCTAAACTTGTGCTAGCTTAGAGTTAGGTATACGAACAGGTTTTCAAAATTCACCTTCCTTCCAAAAAAGTCAATCACGCGAAAAAAAATCACGCAGCAAAAGATCAATGTATTGAAGCCTCAAGATCCCAATGGTCAAAGATGCGGACTGAAAATTGAAAGGTCGTAGTTTCGATCCTCACCCGTTGCACTATTGTCGTACCCAATCCTAGCACAAGCTTTCCGCTTATTTGGACGGGATAGGAGGATATTAGTCAACTTCAGCTTGGCTAATATTCTTTAAAAAAAACAATGTGATTCTTGCATGGGTTCGGATCTCATTAGTGACATGAGCTAGGCTTTGGCGAAAGGTAACAAACACATTCGCATATCCTTGCTATCCATGTGATTCGGTAAGATATTTACAAAGATAGAATAATTTTTAAAAATAAAGATATTTTATTTTATTTTTTATTTTATTTTAGAAGGCGCTAATCTCAAATCTGGGTGATAAAATTAGGCAAACTTCATTCGTGATTCTAAAAATCAGTAACACAATACTAAGCCGCTGTTATCTTATCAGATAGGTAGGCATGGTTTGTGGGACACACTTCTACTGTGGTTTGTGAGATAAAGGGTGCACGCCTTATCAGTCAAGTCACCATTTCTTGTAGGACATCATATTGAGGCGTTTATCACCCTACACATTCAGTGTTAACTAAAAAGTGTAAAATAAAATATTAAATTTAAAAAATAAAAAAGCCGACTGCGTAAAAAAAAATGAATAGGAAAAAACAAGTACAAAACAAATAAATAAATAAAGTACAAAATAAATAAATAAATAAATAAATAAATAAAATAAATAAATAAAGTCTAACAATTTAGAATTCTGTTAAGTCGAGACCCATTAAAAATCTAGATTTCGGATCCGATTTCAGATTTTTTATTTTTTAAATTTTATATCTCATTAATAATATTATGATAGTTGTATTTATTACCAAACTGATAGAATGGATATTAAAATTATGTTTGCATAAAAGGCATAATAGATTTGGCAAATGCACGCGACAACCTGTTCGTAACATTTTATATAAACAAAACAAATAACGACCTCAGCGAAGTAGAAATTGAGAAAGCATCCGTGAAATTCACATTTGAACGCGTGACTAGATTTCAGCAATTTCGTTTACCTACTTTAAAAAAAATTTTAGCTATGCTGAACTTTACTAATATTCCTATCTCATCTCCAAATAAGCATAAAGCTTGCATTAGGATTGCGTAATACAATAGTGGAAAAGGATTGAACCGACAAACTTTCAGTTTTCAGTCCGCACCTTTAACCATTTTATTATTAAACTTTGTGTCAATGAGTCTAGAGGTATTTCATAAATTATCTAAACAATCAAGTTTAAATCAGTTATCATCTGCGATAGATGAAATGAGGAGCGCCGGAACAAAAAGCGATAAATCACTTCAGAATTTTTGTTTTGGGAAATTGAAAAAATGTGTCTAAGTCTATGACTTTTTAATTTAAAGATGAACAATAGTATATTGGTGTTGGCAGCACATTTTCGAAACCTAAATGTCACAGTAGTGAGTTCGGTATCTGTTGAGATAAAAAAAAAAACAAAAGAAAAAGTCAAAATGTGCTTTATCGGTTTTTGTTCCGGCGCTTCTCAAATAAAACATACCCGAAACGTCGTGTGAAACGCGACAG
Source organism: Hipparchia semele (assembly GCA_933228805.2). Classification (NCBI taxonomy): domain Eukaryota; kingdom Metazoa; phylum Arthropoda; class Insecta; order Lepidoptera; family Nymphalidae; genus Hipparchia; species Hipparchia semele. The sequence goes on along the minus strand of OW121717.1, from coordinate 2,565,259 downwards.
ATCTTTGCGTTAGGAGTGTAGTAAGCACCAAATACATCATGTATTCTAATTCATTTTTTTTTAAATGCCTGTATGGTCTATTGGTAATATGTATAGGAGTTTTATGTGGCTCCGTAATATGTTGCATATTTGCAACACATTGAAAATAAAATACTGCAAATTGGTTAAAAATTAGACCTAACTTCACGATTTTTTTTTGTCGAATGACATTGTTTTATGTTTCTACTCAGTATCACCAACCACAAGTAAAGCGCCCGTAATTTCGTGAGATAAACGTACGATAGTAGACGCCATAAAATTTAAATTTTTATTTAATTGCATTATAAAAAACATGAGTATTTAGAGGTAATAAATCAAGTAAAATTAAAGCTCGAGATGTTTAATTCAATAAAAAAAAATTACTCGTGCAACGGAACTGCACAAAAAAGCGAAGATGATACGAAAAGTGAACGTACTTGTTGCGTGAACGACTAGGAGGATTAAGCTCACAAAATTTTTTTTCCTCCGAGGTGAACGACGAACGTGTTACATTTATATCATCAGGGTTGCCAATTTGTTATTAAAATTATAATATTTTGTTGTCTTTTTTAAGCTATTGCATAGCTTCTATCGCGGGCCAGCGTGGAGACCGAATCCAGAAATTCCGTAACGAAAATAACCTGACACGGGACTCCTCTACGGTGAGCCGCTAGATGGCGCATTTTTTATCAACGACATCTAGCAGTGAGCCGCTAGATGGCGTTGATAAAAAATGCTATGCAATAGCTTTACCGCGGCAGTCCCCGAGTGCCACGTCTTTTTGTATTAAAATGTTACAATAAAACTTATAGCAAAACTAATCTAATTACTATACAAATCATGCCCGCGTGGAATGGTGCCAAGAATACTGGCTGCATTTCAACGTTGGACAGCTAGGTTGATCCGACTGACGACATCTAACGAGTCGCAAAGAGCCGTTAGATGCAGGCGGCGCAAGCTCGAGGCCTGTGGAAATCTATGCCAGAGACGTTTGTTCAATAGTGGGTGTCTATCGGCTGATAAAGAAGAAGAAGAAAACTATCCCGTTTCGAAATTGCCTATTCAATTTGTTTTATCATACTCATTAGTGGAGGCAGCCCTAACATAAAACCAACCTGTCAAACGCGATATGCGATTACAAGGCGAACTTTACGAGAATAAAATGAAAGCTGCGTGTCCACGGGACTGGAAGCGCGACGCTTTTGGATAAAGGATAAAGGTGTTTGTTTTGTTTTGGCGCCTGCACTGTTGATACATACGTAACATCGATGTAGATGCACTGGGAGTTAATGAACTTGCTGAAAATTTAAATTCAGAAATTGATTTTTATTTTTCGCTCGTTGTTCAAAGCATAAGCAAAGCAAAGGGATTAAATAGGGGATGAATGTGTGTATGAAAGTCCGCCATTTTTCAAGTTGAAATGAAATGAAATGTTTAATGAAATGAGGTCTAGTTCGAAAACATTATGGAGAACTCTCACGTATGCAGGTTTCCTTACGATTTTTTCTTGCACCGTTGAAGCATGTGATATTTAGCATAAACGCACATAACTCAGTTAGAGGTGCGTGCCCGGAATCGAACCTGCGACCCTCCGAACAGAACACCACTGTTCTAACCACTAAGCTATCACTACTTCCTCGGCGTAAAGGGGAGCAAAAATTTACTTTAAAAAAATTACATAATTTAACTCTAGATAAAACTGGATAACTGGCCAGTAACTTTATATGCGTGTAAAAAAACTTTTATTGATTACGCGTTGCGAGCTGTTTGTTATAAAAGACAGTTTTAATCTCCTTACCTTATTTGCGTACTGCGTAACACGCAGAGGCTTGTTACACGCACGAAATATTTAAATGAGGCTTAATTTTATTTTCAACGTCGATCGGGTGTACTTAAAATTAAGCCCAGAGCTTCCGGATTCAATTTTCACTCTACTTTACTTACCTACATGTACATACAATGTACATTCACTGAAGCCCAAACAAAAGATTTTATATTAACTATATCGATCGCGTGTACCCAATGGAGTCTAAAGCTTCTTGATTCCTTTTTCATTTTACCTACTTACATACGTATATTCACTGAAGCCCAAACAAAAGATTTTATGGTATCGATCCTGACTCAATTTTCAGTGAACTTTACCTTACATGCACATTCACTGAAGCCGAATAACAGATTTTTTACATAAAAAAATTTTTTATTCGATCACATGCTAACATTTTGACTGCGATCTCAAGTGCTAACTGGTAACTGTCGATGCATTTTTAGGCTGAGATCTATATTTGCCTAGTATCAAGACAGAGTTAAAAGAAAACAGATTTATGCGAGGACGTAAGTCTAGTCAGAGTTCGCTCTACAGATTTCAGTTTTTAAAATAAAGCGTATTATTTTGAAAGTGATATGGCAGTTCTAATTAAATCCATAATCCTAAATCGGTAACTGCAAGGTAACTGCACGGTCACAGAAACAATTGAGAAATTATAAATTCCCAAATTGTTCCTGCTGAGAATATAACCCGGGATTTTTCACTTATATGAGCACAGCATTCACTACTGCGTTACGATCTCGTTCACAAGGAACTGAAATCAGCAGAACTCTTAGTTTCGCTATTGTTTAGTTTATTTCTTGAGTTACTGTCATTTTCTATATATAAAATTCAAAGTCCTGACTGACTGACTGACTGACTGACTGACTGACTAACTGAGATATCAATGCACAGCCTAAACTACTGAAGTTAGAAACTTGAAATTTTTACAGTTGGTTCCTTTTATGACGTAGGCGCACACTAAGAAAGGATTATTGAAAATTTCACCCCTAAGGGGTTTAAATAGGGGATGGAAGTTTATATGAAACTCCGTCATTTTCAAGCTGTTTCCATCAAAGTTGGTATTTGAGCTTTCAGTTAAAAATAAAGAAGTACGTGTGTCACAGTTTTTGAAAATTCCACTCCAATGCCTAATTCCACGCGGACGAAGTCGCGGGGGCAAAAGCTAGTTTTCTATATTCTTTCATTTCGTAGATATGGTTTCGATGCGGTGATATGGTGCAGCCCTTGCTGATAACGCCTTGTTGGTCTAGTGGTTAGCAAGTTCGACTGCGGATGACGAGGTCCCGGGTTCGGTTCCTGGTCGTGATCCTATTTCGTACCATAGATTATCATCTCATATATTCAAATACTTATTCTAAATAGATCAATAGGATCCTATAAATAGTATAGTGTAATATGGGCCTTAATGAGAATGTCAAAGCCATTTTATTAAAGTTTAACTTTACTTAAAAGGGTACGTGGTATAAAAAATAACCAAGATCTTGATTAAAAAGGAAAAGTTTCTTAATAAGTAAAGACTTGGAACGTTATTGTTTGACCTTCGATTCTATTTTTGCAACATAAGAATTTTTAACGCTTTAATAATTATATTATTTATGCTTTTAATGATCAACATTGTTATTTAAACTGTTTAATGTTTATCTAAGGGGTTAAGGGTCACTATGATTATTCATAGTTTATAATTTATTTATGCCCGGGGTTAAACCGCTAGATATATTTCATATACCGCTACCGCTATACCGCTAGATATATTATCAGAATTTCTCCTGAATGCGGAAGAAACTTAATGAAAATACATAGGTACGAGTATGTATAGCCAAGTGTATAAATAATGCAATGTTTGAGATATCGAAATCCAACATTATCTAATGTAAACTTTCGATATCATTAAATACGAATTCATTGGTATTTTAGGTTGCATTTTAGTTTGATACAATCATACAACACTAGCCAGTAGTCATATTATCTTACTAGCTGATTCCCGCTACTTCGTTTAAGTTTTTTGGGATTTCCGTAGGAACGTGGGAATTCCAGTCTATAATTAATCTATCTTTGTGCCAAACAGTCAAATCGGTTGAGTCGTTGCAGCGTGATTGAGTAACAAATATCGATACATCCAAATCCGAAAGTTTGGATGGATGGATTAATAGGATTAGTAGGATGTTTCAAGATACCTAGTTTTTGAAAAGTACTGACCATTAAAGATTTATTTTTGCAAATAGGCCGTTTTTGCTTTCACAGTTTTGTCTTAGGGTTAACCCTAGATTGCGTAGGTTTAAATACGAGTATATCCAATTAAGGGATAATTAAAATCATTTAATTAATCCTTGCTAACTAATTGTCTTGTTACAAAAGGGACGACAGATCACGTTGATACTAATTGGTTTCCAATTTCGTGAAGGAGTAGTTACCTATCTATCTATTGGGTACCTATGTTAACTTATCATCATCAGCTAAACCCATCGCTGAGCTGGCCAGAGGGTGGCACACTGGGTACAGGTCTTTTCTCAGAATTTTTAATATGGTTGAGCGAAACAACGGCTGGATCATGTGTCATGCTCGTGAACGGGTGCCACCAACGGGAATGGGTCGGATTTTTATCTACTCCTCTTAACATGCATTGGATTCTATTTATTTGTATTTGTATTTTATTGGACTTAGGAAACTTCATCGTGGAAGCACTGTAGACATAGCATAGTTTCATTAACTATTGTAAATTTTTTTTTTTTTTTGAAAAGAGCAACCGCCGTGTTTCTTGCTGGCTCTTCTCGGCAGGAAAGGTATTCCGAACCAGTGGTAGATTCATTGACGATTTAAAAGTGCTTGTAAAAGTTTATTTGAATAAAAAATATTTCTATTTCTGTGTCTGTGTGTGTGTGTGTGTGTGTGTGTGTGTGTGTGTGTGTGCGTGTGTGTGTGTGTGTGTGTATTTTTTTAATTTCATATGTCGGAGGTTTTTTAAATTTTCAATTTACACTTGTAATTTTTAATTTATTTTTACTATTTGTTCTTATAGCGGCACCAGAAGTACGCATTCTCTGAAAATTTCAACTTTCGACCTATTACGGATCGTGAAATACAGACAGACGAAAGGACGGACGGACGAACAGCGGAGGCTTAGTAATAAGGTCCCATTGGCTGTCCTTCGGATACGGAAGCCTAAAAAGAGGTAAATAATATACCGTACCATAACCAAGCTCTTCTGTATTTTGTTATAGACAGGAACATAGACAGGAAAATACAATTCGCAATATTTTCGCGCCTAAATTTTTATTTTACCAAAAAAAAAACCTTTTTACTAACCTACCCCAATTTACCTTACACTACTCTACTTTTTATCTAATATTACAATAGTGACACTACTGCAGCTACCGTCATGCGCAATGCAGCTCCATCAGCTGATTTCATAAACAAGCAGTAAAAAGCTACCTTATTCGGCGTAGACTCCGGCTGCATATAGTAAAACAACACAAAAATCCACGCTCCACCCAAAAGGAACAAAATTTTCACGTTCCTCCGCATTTTTGGCTTTTCTGTGACACTTTTGACACACGCGGTTTTTACGTCAATTTTTTACGCAAAACGTAATTCGCGCGCGCGCGGCCGCGCTATCAGCTGCGGCGTGCGGACTGGCGGAGTCGTCGCTACGGATTATAAATTGGTACGGTCTTGTCGGACATGCGCGTATCGCCGCCACTAAAATAGAACGGCGTGCATTGGAGGGTTACGGCATTGTTTCTAACCCTGATAATGGGTTCTGATAGTGAAAGTTTATTTTAGTTCGCATTGACTTAGAGAGCTTTATATGTATTTTAACTTTTTATTCTTTTATTTTCTAATTATATCATAATTAACTAGCTGCTGCCCGCGACTTCGTCCGCGACAATTTCTGTTATTCTGATCGCGATTAAGTTATGTTGATAAAACTCTTTGGCAAATAATTGGCAATAATGCATTAATTTCGACCAAATTTGATTACCATAAAAAGGTTATAATGAGTCAATCTTCAAAAATAGACATACCTATATTTTCGCGGACCTTTTTTTTAGATCATTTAAAGAGTAATAATTCTTTCAAACATATTTTTTGGGTAACTTGAACCGTTTACGCAGCGCACGCAACGGAAGCCCTCAAATATGGATAATTTTCCCCGTTTTTTGCAACATTTTTCACTGATGCTTCGCTCCTATTAGTCGCAGCGTGATGTTATATAGCCTAAAGCCTTTCTCGATAAATGGACTATCCAACACAAAAAGAATTTTTCAATTCGAACCAGTAGTTCCTGAGATTAGCGCGTTCAAACAAACAAACTCTTCAGCTTTATAATATTAAGTATAGATAAGCAAGATCTCTGAACCGATTTGGCTGAAAGGCTCAGAGATAGATTATTGACTGGAGTAGTACAGTGGTACATTGAAGTCGGTTTAAATTTTCTTAAATCTCAACTTTAAGAAATACGTTTAATTAAACGTACTGAAGTATTTCCAAAATATGTGTGAATAAGTTCCTATATATAACTCGTAATTATTTACGACTGTGCTGAATATACATTATTGTGAATCATTGTGAAGTGATTATAGCATAATGATCACCCGACGACCTTAATGATACAAACAAATAACATACACTATTCACTTACAGCTACTACTTGCTATCCACTATCCACCTCCTCACCTCGTTGGTCAAGTGATTAGCAGTTTGATTACGGATGATCCTGGGTTCGATTCTCGGTTTGGGCCATAATATTATACTATACTTGTCTGGTGGGAGGCTTTGGCCGTGGCTAGTTACCACCTTACCGTCAAAGACGTGCCGCCAAGCGAAATAGCGTTCCGACACGATGGCGTGTAGAAAACGATTAGGGGGTATGGGTTTAATCTACACTGCCATACTCCTTCCAAGTTAGCCCGATACCATCTTAGACTGCATCGTCACTTACCATCAGGTGAGATCGCAGTCAAGAACTATCTTGTCATCGAATAAAAAAATACTTAGTTGAAATTAGAGATATTTTATTTTATCAGCTTATATGCAGTAAGCTTTTTTAACCGACTGCTTTCTTGTGAGGAAAATTCTCTATGGTTCCATTTCTTCGTTCATGATGGTGGCTCCATCTAACGGACATCGATGGAGCTACGAGGCGTAGGCAAATCTAAACACCACTACGCGTCATTTTCACATTTCCCGCGTAGCGCTACGGCTAAACTACGTTAGATGACGCTGTTGTACAATTTTATTCATTAATTGTAATTGCCATAATATTATGTTATGTATCTAAAAATCAATTGCTCTTCGTTAGTCTGGCTAAAACTGAAAAACGGCTTGGCAGATTTGAATATTTTTTTTTGTTTTGTTCACTCTTATTAAGATTGGGTTGGTTTAAAATTTAAAAAAAGTAGGAAAAATCCAAAAGGGTTTGTGGCTCCATCTCAATCCAAGATCGCTGGTCCAAACTCATAGAGTTTAATTCGCACAGCCATATCTCTTTCAAGCTTCCTTCAGACTGCATCATCAATTTCTATAATCTTTTTTACTTAGGTGTCGTAAAAGGTAAACAAATAATAAAGGTTTTGGAGAAAAGCGTACTGACGAACGTAGCCGCGCGCTTATGACATTCTACAGTTTGAATTTCCACTTGTAGCGGATTCGTAGACCCCTTTCAGCTAAGCACATGGCATAGGAGTTTTTCAACTCCTATGTGATGGTCATGTTACAAATAAATATAAAGAGCTCCTGTAAAAGAAAAAGAAAAAGAAAATTTTAGAAGAGCTAAGGAAAAGTTGATTGAAAGTAAAATAGTCAAAGCTTTCTATTGACTAAAAATATGCTTCTTGCCATAGTACTCCCCTCCAAATGAGCGAAAAGCTTGTGCTAGGAGTGGGTACGACAATAGTATACCGGGCTCGAACCTGCGACCTTTCAGTTTTCAGTCTACACCTTTACCCGTTAGGCTATTAAGGTTACTTCGTCTCGCTTTGTGTCTGTCCAAGCCCTTACTCCGTTTTCCCTCCAATTCACTCCAGAGATTTTTCCATCCTCCATCCTCCAGAACCAGATAACGCGCGCGTTTCGCCGAGAGAGCACGTGCTGTGTGTGGCAGCTCCCTACAACTTATTACGATAAATAGGAATTCTCCAACCGAACTGTGTTTTCAATTTTCTATTATGTTGTGATTGGATTGGACTGGAGTGGACTGTGTTTGTGGTTTTACCGGAAACTGATATAGGTAAGGATTATTTATTACCTATTTGTAAAAGGGAATTTTAGAGAAAAGTTTCAGTAGAATGTAGTTTATTTTCATTATCTTTTCTGTTTTCTTGTAAATTATGCATCCTTTATCTTTTTTAAATTAGATAATTAAACAATGTTTTTCTCTGACGGACGTAACAAAATATTAACTGTTAATAATATACATTTATGCATACACGTAGTTTTAAAATAAATTTAATATATTATAAGTAATTATCGGAATGATTGTTTTTCTTGTTTTACACTTAGGCCGGCCTTACATCTGTAAGTTTTCATGTAAGTAGCTTATGAAACTTGAAATTAATATGGAAATGTGCTTACATTCTCTTTGTTTTATTTGAAAGGAGCTTAATATTTGCTTAATCATGAGTTAATTACGTGAATTAAATAATCATTTTTTATTTATTGTACTTATAAACAAAAAATGGGAACAATGATATTTCGGTTTGGTGTAAACAATAAAATTATTCGACATTTATGACTTTTATAAAAACTTTTTTAACATTGGTAAGAAAAACAGTTGAAAAAAAGACGTCAAAAAATTTTCAAATTTGAAACTATCGTCACTTATTTTTAGTGTAGAGACACTAACGTGAATTCGCGCATGTGTAAGCACGTCATGTTACTTTGAACTTTTTACCCCAATTAATTTTTTTTAAGTGGCGTTGAAGTAGTCTCTACGCACCCTTACAAAGGAATTTCAAAAAACAGTACTTTTGTGTGTATATTTATTTAAGTTTGTATATTAAATTTGTCTGTCTGGCAGTCAGTCACTCGGCAGTAATAAAATAATTAATAAGCTTAGCTATAATCCTACCAGATGGGTAGTGTAAGTGAAAATGAATTTTTAATTAACCTGGTAAATTATTAGGGTTGCTTCTAACACGAAAATATTAATAATTTTCATGACATGAAAATTCAATTAGTGTCAATAAAGTAGGTGGCATACCAGTGGTACCATGCCCTTATAACCTGTCCCTTTATAATCTGACTTAGGGTTGTCACAACAAAATAGTATTAGTGATATTCCAAGATTGTTTAATAAGCTAGATAATATTTTTCACTAGCTGATGCCCGCGACTTCGTCCGCGTGAATTTAGTTTTTAAAATCCCGCGGGAACTCTTTGATTTTCCGGGATAAAAAGTAGCCTATGTTTTAATCCAAGGTATAATCTATCTCCATTTAGAATTTCAGCCAAATCGGTCCAGTAGTTTTGGCGTGAAAGAGTAACAAACATACACACACACACACACACACACACATACAAACTTTCGGTTTTATAATATTAGTGTGATAGTGTGATGTGATAATTCGATCAGTCCGTGAACTATGAGCAGCGGGGTTCTTTAATCAAATATAAAAGAAGAAAAATACGATACGACGAAATAGGTAAAATTTTCAATTTAAAGAAAACAAATAACATAAATCATTAGGCGATTAGAATGTTTAAAAAATCGAAAATTACATATATCATACTGAAATCCGACAAATTGTTTAGGCATCACATAAGTAATATACGAACATGCATATACGATCAAAATTAGATGAAACCCTCTTCGATAGTCTGGCATAAAGTGCTCTACAGAAGGTTTATATACTAAAATAATACTATGGTTATATTTAATGACCTACCTCCTTCGATCACAGATTTTTTTTCTGTGATCGAAGCCTACCTCGAAGTCATACTGTGAGTCGAATTACTACTTCAACCGCGTGGATTAAAGTTTTTTTATTTCCCACGGGAACTGTTTAATTTTCTGGAATAAAATGTAACCTATATGTTAATCCTTGGTATGAGCTATCTCTATTATAAACAGCCAAATCGGTTCATTCGTTATGGCGTGAAGAGGTAACAAACATACACACATACAAACTTTCGCCTTTATAATATTACTAGATGATACCCGCGACTTCGTCCGCGTGGATCAAGGTTTTTCAATTCCCATGGGAACTCTGTACTTATCCGGGATAAAATGTATGTTTTAATTCTGGGTATGAGCTATCTCCGTTCCAAATTTAAGCCAAATCGGTTCATTCGTTGTGGCGTGAAGAAGTAACAAACATACACACACACACACACACACACACACACAAACATACACATACAAACTTTCGGCTCTATAATATTAGTGTGATATAGCGCGCTTGTATCCATCCCAATCAGTACCAATATGAAATACTGGGCCGTTAAAACTCTATCCGGGCTAACGTAGGCAATTAGAGTCTAAATAAAATAAAAGTCACATTAGTTTAATTATATTGAAATTAGCTTGTGACAAACAGACGCGGCTTAGTTCTAAAGTGGAGACCCCTCGTAAACTGTGTGCATTACAGACGGCAGGGCTGCCTCCTAAATTACAAACCAAACAAACTTAATATTTAGGTCGCAAAACGTCGCCTTCTTCTTCTTATTTATAAATCGATAGACGTCCAAACATCATCTGCATGGAATTCCAGAGGTGTCGATCTTGCGACTTGCTATTGGTTAAAATAAATTGATGAATCTAAAGATCATTGCGATCGATACACTGCTGCCATCATTTTTAGAGAATACCACTTCTGAGGGCGATTGTGGTCAAATGATAACAGCTACGAACAGTGTTTCAAGGTGCTAAAGTAGAGACCTAGCACTCGAAAGTGGCAAATGGACTTCTATTAGTTGGTATAGAAGACGAAGATTTAGAAGTTTTTAATTAGTAAATTTTTGCACTTATCAGGTTTAAAACAAACATTGTAAAATATTTCAAACTAGATGATGCCCGCGACTTCGTCCGCGTGAATTTAGTTTTTAAAATCCCGCGGGAACTCTTTGATTTTCCGGGATAAAAAGTAGCCTATGTTTTAATCCAAGGTATAATCTATCTCCATTTTAAATTTCAGCCAAATCGGTCCAGTAGTTTTTGCGTGAAAGAGTAACAAACATACACACACACACACACACATACAAACTTTCGGCTTTATAATATTAGTGTGATGATAGGTACCTATTTGAGCAGTAAAGTGATCCTGCAGGATCTGCATTTAAAACCGATGGTAGAATCTCGATGTGTCATAAGAGCCACGGGTTGGCCTAAATGAAATAAATCATTTTGAATTTAAATGATATTTTTGACAACCCTGTATTGATGAGATTGATAGTTTACTTTTATTTTTATTACATGCTTGAGGCTTGAGGTTTCAATTTAATTCGCTGACATGTCATTGACTGCAGAAACCAGGGGCCCAAGTCTGCTATTGCAATTGTAGTTACATTGTCTATCAATGACATGACAATTGTTATTTTTAGCAATTGTCATGTCATTGATAGACAATTGAACCCCTGGGCCCCAAGTCAAATTGCTAAAAGTAGCAATTGGGATGTCATTGATAGGCAATGTAACTGTAATGTAACTACAATTGCAATAGCAGACTTGGGCCCCTGTAACACAAGCTGAAATTAATGGGAAATTGAACGTTCCAGAGGTGTATTTTGTAAATTTTAATCGAGGGGAAACCGTTGTAATAATTTCTGTACATTGTTGAAAATATTATAAAGGTTGTTGTAAGCTACCGGCAACGTGTTTTTAATTACTCATATTGATTAAAATTAAATATGCGGTGAAATAAATAATTAAATATCTGGTACATATTAACATACTTCTCTCCGATCGGATTTCTTACCCACCTGCAGGGCTAGCATAGGCGGGAGAAATTTTATCCCCGGGAAAAGGATAAAATGCTTATCCCTTCGCTTAGTTTTATCCACTCATCGAGCATGGGCACAGCGGTGGAAATAACACTCAGTGGATACACTTATAGGAATATACATCGCCTTCTCCTCCGTCGCCATGCTTTAGCACAGGGAAAAGGTAATTTTATCCCCTGTCAGTGGATAAAATCGGGGGATAAATTTTTTATCTCCTGCCCATGCTAGCTATCCAGATTGTAAGAGTGAGGAAATAGAGAGTGCACCTGTGTTTTCGCGCACACTTGTGCACTATAATATCTCCCACGCAGATGGCTTATTTCCGAAGAGGGTGGCCGCCGTGAACGAATTCGATCGGCAGGACTTAATAATTTTATTTGTTATTCGCATAAGTATTGTATTCCGGTAAGTTTGAAGGAAATGTCGTTTTAATTTTTCAAGTTGTATATTTTCAAATGATATCAACCTACAAAATCATTTCGGTTTTATCTGATACCTACTCTGCAGCCACCCTCGCCCTTCGACCGTCACAAGCACTCGCCCTCATATAAATAAAACAACCCTTAGATTGTGCAGTACCAGCGAATTCTTTGAGTTCGGTACTTATCCAAATATTGAAGGTCATGTTCTCATGTTATAAATTGACGACCTCCCTGGCGCAGTGTTGAGCGCTGTGGTCTTATAATTGAGAGGACTCGGGTTCGATACCCGGTGAGGGCAATTTGGTTATTTATAATTTCTAAATTGTCTCTGGTCTGGTCTGGTGGGAGGCTTTGGCCGTGGCTAGTTACCGCCAAAGATGTGCCGCCAAGCGATTTAGCGTTCTGGCACGATGGCGTGTAGAAACCGATTAGGGGTTAGGATTGAATGTACACTGCCATACCCCTTCCAAGTTAGCCCGCTAACATCTTCACTTACCGTCAGGTGAGATCGCAGTCTAGGACTATCTTGGCATTCAATAAAAAAAAAATACCATGACAGTGTAGCGATACGACGCCATGCGACGTGTATTGACATTGAGGGAAAATAATTCGTAGTAATTTTATCAAATCAGAAAGGTCTTAAGGAATTCCATAGGATCTTTTTATTCCTGATTTGATCCCGTTGGGATATCCCGAACTTAGCTCTCTCCATCGCTCGCTGAAAGACCCTGAGTCTACTTATGAGGCCCATAGTTACCACGTAGTCTAAGTATGTACATACTAAACATAATGATAGCATTCCTTACTACCGAAGTAAGGAATGCTATCTTTATCTTAACTATTTGGACAGCTCTATGTAATCGTAATATGTATTGTCCTATGTAACCCTATAATTAGGTATATTTTTAACCGACTTCCAAAAAGGAGGAGGTCATCAATTCGGCCGCTATCTTTTTTTTATAATATGTATGTCCACCGATTACTCCGGAATTTTGGACCGATTCACCTGATTTTTTTTTAATCGACAGAAGAAGCTTGCGAAACGGTAATAATTTTTTTAATTCAATTTATACTTTTAGGATAGTGTATAAAGGTGAATAAATAAATAAAAATTAACACAAATGTATCTTATTATTATAATTAGTAACACAAATCTATCTTAGTCCGTGCATAGAACGAAGGTGTGCTGTTTCTGTGCGGTAACAAAAATACCTTTTTTAATTGGTAACCTGGGAAATTTTCCTTGCGAGTTAAAACATTCGCCTGCCACGCCAGAGGGCTTCAACTATAATAATTCTGAATTAAAATAGAGTACGTCTGCATCTCTAATTCATTTGCCAGGACCACATCTCCCACTATCCCGTATTAAATTAAAGAGACTAAGCATAAATTCTGTGGTATTTTTAATCTGGATAATACCTTTTAGAAAGCATGTTGCTTTTAAGGACAGTTTTTAATCCATACAAAAAAATGTGAAACGATTTTTTTTTTTGTTTTTTTTTTTTTTTTTTAAGAATATTAGCCAAGTTGAATTTGACCTATATTGTCCTCTCCCCTCCAAATAAGAAGAAAGCTTGTGTTAGGAGTGGTTACGACAATAGTGCAACGGGTGGACATCGAACCTGCGACTGCGATTTTTAATTTCTTATTTTTCTCCTCTTCAAAGAAAGTCATTAAATAAAGTAATAAACAGTCTGCGCTGTACAAAACTTATCCTTTTTTAACTCATCGTCGAAAAAGACACGCGAACAATAGTAACCATCAAAAATAAATACTTACTTAGCTAATTAAAATTTAACAAAAACATTGAAAACGTAACACTAATAAAAGTTTGGAAAAACAGTAATGACAATACGTTATCTGTGCCAACTGCCTACTAACACTGCTTACTAAGTAGTACTAAGTAGTAGGATCTGACTTGAGGTGCGGTGCAAGGAAGAGCGGTGCGACTAGGGTTGCCAGACGTCCCGTATTTCCCGGGACATCCCGTATTTTAGGCATAGTTTAAAATGTCCCGGCGGGACTGACTCTGTCCCGTATTTGAACCGTACTTCGTTTTTCATTATGAAATCGATTTAAGTATTCACACACGCAACGTTCGTAAAACGTACGGTTTAATTGTGTATCTCGCCTCGGCTCTAGCGACTGTGTAGTGTGAATTAACTTGTACTTGCCGCCCGCATCGACCAACGACAGTGTTAGTGTCAAAATGACAATGTTAAAACTGAATCGATCCTCGGAAATATATAAAAAAAATGACACTAAATAATTTTGTTTTTATTTGTCCCGGGTAAAAAACTGAAATTCCGTATTTTTTTGCCCATTTAACCATTTGTCCCTTTTAGGCTGAAAAATAATCTGGCAACCCTAGGTGCGACGTATCGGTCAGTACGGGTAGTAGGTATATGTAAATCGGGTGACAATGCAACATTGTGGCGATATGGAGCTTATCTGATGATTGAGTTGGAAGACGGTTATGATCTGTAATAAAACGATGTAACCCCATCGAGTATGGGCTCGATTGATTCGTTTTGACAAGTACCTACTTTGATAATAGATAATATCCAGGGCGTGATGGTGGAACCGGAAGGCGTCTAGAGGAGCTCTGCAATAAAACTGCGCACTTAAGCTGGTCATCTAGTACCTATTTTTAATTTTTTATTGAAGTGTTAACCTACACTTAAAGGAAATAACCTAATAGATTTATAAATACACTAGCTTTAACCCGCGGCTTCGCTCACGTTAGGTTCGATTTTTTAAACTCCTATTTAACCCTCTTGGGGTTGAAATTTTCCAAAATCCTTTCTTAGCGGATGCCTACGTCCTAACAGCTACCTGTATGCCAAATTTCAGCTCGATCGGTCCAGTGGTTAGAGCTGTGCGTTGATAGATCAGTCAGTCAGTTAGTCAGTCAGTCACCTTTGCCTTTTATATATTTAGATATCAAAAATTCCAAGGCCGGCGGGATTCGAACCCACATCTCTCTGGGAATCGCGCCCGAGTGTGTTAACCGTTACACCACGGCTGAACCCCACGTCGGCCATTAATTTTTGATATGTATTTATAAATCTATCTAGTACCTAATTATTACAATCCTCACATTGTTTGGAATCCTCAGTGCGCGAGTATGACTCGCACTTGGCCGGTTATTATTTGACCGATTTATTCTTTGTTTTTACTAATAGGTTGACGATCTTAAGCAAGTTGCTGCCGACTGCTAGAGACACTCGTATGTCAACTGTGACGCTTCAAATTAATCCATAATTAATGTTAATTTGCATAGGGTAAACAAATCCAGCGTTAATCCTAGATTAAAAATGGAAATCAAACTAAATGGGGAAAATTAAGAATATACTTCCTGCAATTCACGACGGCGCGTGTCTCATGATTGTGTGTGTGTCGCATCTGTATAAGTGTGAGCGAAAGCTTGTTCGCGCCTGATCGCTCCCACCTAGGTTCCCGACAGGCACGCACACTTATGCAATGTGCATGTATACGACGTAACCACAAGTAAAGCTCACGCGCCCTCGTGAATTGCAAGAACTATAGGTACCTATAGAGCATCCTAGTATTCTGGAGGTTAGTCACTGACGGAGATTGAAAATGTCACGCAATTTTAATTAGGAACTTGGACAGAGCGCTTCGTCTGCTAACAATTTATTTTTAATTAATATTTCTATGAAAGGAAGGTACTAGTCTGGCTCTGCTTAATTCTAATTTGGTTCGGACACAACACTTAGTTTGGAATCGGAATAAACCATCGACAGAATTTAAAAGTGTTTTCATTCCAATAAACCTTTACAATGTGCTTTTGAATAAAAAACACTTAATTAAAACCATGATCAAAAAAAATTAATTTATTAATTTACTTTTTGTCATTATAATTATTGTTGCTAAGGTAGGTAAGTAATCAAATAATTAATTTTAAGGTTGATTTCAGCAACGTAAAATTAATCTTATCCGAGAGTAAATTTGATATTTTGCCGACAACGTCGCTTTATAGCTTATACCCAGGATTAACACATAGGCTACATTTTATCCCGGAAAATTATTAAAAAGTTCCCGCGGGAATTAAAAAACCTTAATCCACGCGTATGAAGTCGCGGTCATCGTCTAGTTGAAAATATGCCTTACGCTATAAGACGTTAACGTTTACGTTGGCGAAATCGATTCAACTACCTACTCGCCGTGGGAAATAATGTTTTACATTTTTTAAGCTATTGCATAGCTTCTATCGCGGGCTAGCGTGGAGACCGAATCCAGAAATTCCGTAACGAAAATAACCTGACACGGGACTCGACCTCTACGCTGAGTCGCTAGATGGCGGATTTTTTATCAACGCCATCTAACGGTGAGCCGCTAGATGGCGTTGATAAAAAATGCTATGCAATAGCTTTACCGCGGCAGTCCCCGAGTGCCACACGACATTTTTTTAATGCATTATAGGCACACGCTTGACCACTATCCCACCTGATGGAAAGTGATGATGTGGTCTAAGGTGTAACGCGTTTGCCTAGAAGATGCCTATTCACTTATAAACATCATAGCTACAAGTAGATACCTACATGTCTTTTGAGTGTGATATAGAACACAAACCAATTTAATTTAATTCCGTGTGGTCTTAGGATCACATAATATAACTAAATGCAAACCGCATGGAGCAGGAAATATCTGTTACATGTCGCAGTTTTGAACTATGTCAGTTAACTTCAAAATTCTTGATTAGAAATAGCACTTCGATCTGTTTCGACGTTTCTATTTGGGTATAATATCACCTATATGTATATTAAAGCCACACAAGTAGAATCTGTGGCTAACTTTATCTTATTAGGTTTACTAGTCGCAAAGCTGAACTGTGGCTGAATTGGAAGTCACATAGCTCAATGAACCGGTGGACTTTGGGGTCCTAAAGTGCTCGAATGGTGACCCCGCATCGATTAGCGTAGCGTGGGAGGACCTCCCAATAGGTTGACGATCTTAAGCAAGTTGCTGCCGACAGCTAGAGACACTCGTATGTCAACTGTGACGCTTTAAATTGATCCATAATTAATGTTAATTTGCATTTCAATTATTCCAGTGTTAATCCTAGATTAAATATGGAAACCTAAATAAATGGGGAAAACTAAGAGTATAGTTCTTGCAATTCCCGACGGCGCGTGGCTCATGATTGTGTGTGTCGTATCTGTATAAGTGTGAGCGAAAGCTTGTTCGTGCACCGCTCCCACCTAGGTTCCGGACAGGCACGCACACTTACGCAATGTGCATGTACACGACGGAACCACAAGTAAGGCTAACGGGCCATCGTGAATTGAAAGAACTATATTTTTAGTTTTCCCCATTTATTTAGATTTCCATATTTAATCTAGGATTAACACTGGAATTATTGAAATGCAAATTAACATTAATTATGGATCAATTTGAAAACCTAAGACCAAAGTCTTAGGTTTTTTTTTTCGATGTGCAAAGTACAGGCCAGTGTCAATAATAACCAAATTATTGATTAATACCTAGCATGTCACGAGTAGTCAGGACGGTAAAGAAAATATAAATAAAATACGTGCATCGAAGCTCCAAGTAATATATCTCTGTAGTAAACAGTAATAAACTTGATATTGCTTCCTTGCTTTTACCGGTTGTTAACTTTATTAGTGCGGAAGCGAGGATATTTTTACAAATGGCAACACATTACTGTGACGAATGATGAAGACCGATTCGCATGTCCTGACGATTTAAATACGAAATGCTTTCGCGCTTTTTTGACATACTGTCTTAATATAAGGCTTTGTGCTGGTTCACGTGGAATAAGGGTAGATGTTATAACTGTTTGGAAATATTGTACAACTTATTAAAAGAAACAATTGTAAATAATGCTTTTATCCAACTTTTATTGCAAATGAAAAACGTCGAAAATATACTTGCCATTTATCTATGGATTTTTTATAATTATTTAATGTATGTACCTATATAATTATGTATAAGCTGTATAGAAACTTATATATCACGTCTACTTTACCGTAAAAAATTAAATTAACTTTACGTAAACATTGTTTACTTTTATTTTTTAGCTTTTTTTCATTAAACTCAACTTCTTTCTGTCTCAATCTTTATGCCCTTACATCTAATTCCACTGCCTACAGACACACTGGTTTTTTTGTTAGTATAACTAGTGGTAGTTTTAATTTATTTAAGTGTTATTTAAGTTTTATTTTGTTGTATGCTCCAAATGTGAAATATAAATAATTTTATTTCGTTACTGTAAAGCAAGCTGTGACACACTGGTAGAGATTTTTTTCTTTTTTAATATAATTTTTACTTTTTTCTTCGTTCTTGTATATAAATAACTACACTGCAATAATGAAGCAGGTCTGTCCTGCGCCACTTGTAGCAATCGGAAGCTAGAAAATTACATAAGAATATTTTTCTTGCCTACCCTTGTTTTTCTTTTCATTTCTACCCACATTTTTATATTACCTTGCATTACGAATTTCTCGCAAGACGTATAATGTACGTTTGTAATTAACTCTTCTTAGTCAAAGAGCAAGTGTCATCTCACGAGAAGATTGCCGTCTCTCCGCATGACAGGGTTGCCAAATGTACTTTAATGTAAAGAACTATTTTTTAAATCGTTTTCCCGGGATAAAAAGTATCCTTTGTATCTTCTCTGAATCTTTAAAGAATATCCATGCAAAAAGTTAAGTTGATCCGTTGATCCTCGTTGATGCTTGGTACAAGCTATGTATCAAATAATCACACTGTCGCATTATAATAATAATTTAATATTTTACTGTGGGCTTAAATGAATATTGTTAGAATTAGGCTTTTACTGACTCGGAACTTTCAATGTTTTTATTATGCTACACTACTATACTATATAAACTTATAATTATATTAATACCTTTTATTTACACTCTCATTTATTTTCATACACATTCATCCTATTATTTTTAAAAATGTTTACAAATATACATATACAAATATAAATATAAAAACATCATTAAAAACAATAAAACGAATGGGTCCCACTTCCTGCGGGATTGGGACCCAAGCAGCCAGTGGTCAGGGCTCCAGAGTGAGGAACCTCCTCACAATGCGTGCCGTCTCAAGGAGTACCGCCTTCTGTATCCTGCTCTTGATCCAAGTATTAAGCGAAAGTTTCTTAAGATGTTGATCGAAACTTTTCGCTATGAGACCGTTGACCGAAACGACCTTCGGTACTACAATCGTTGAATCAACATTTTCAAATTGTTGAAAGATGCAAGAATTTTTAATAGTAAAAAAAATCTATTTTTTATGGATTTTTTTAACCAATTTAGCACGCCATACATGATAATAAACATAATATTGTATCACCATATCACGCGTATTTTTGCAATGAATAAATAAATTCTAAAAATTCTTATTCTATTATATTTCTATAGCTTATTTTAAAAAATTATTAACATCTGAAAAAATGTTGGCAGCCCTAGCCTGAGTGACCCTTCAGAGACGTCGCGTCTCAGCCTCAACAACCGTGACAAATGTGAATAGGGATGACCAATATGATAACTATCACATAAATTAAATATATTTATTTATTTATTTAGTACCAGTAATATAAAAAAGAAACATAAACATATAAAGGACGTGCACAAGGACAGCTTATCTCTAAGTAAGAGATTTCTTCCAGAAGCCCTCTTACATATACATATTATGTCATACATATTATATATTAATAATTATTACACATACATTTATATATTATATAAATATTATTACTAGCTAATACTCGTGACTATCCGTGTGGATTTAGCTTTATAAAAATTCCACGGTAACTTTGATTTTCCGGGATAAAAAGTAGCCTATGTCACTCTCCAGGTTACCTATGCCCATGAAAAATATCACCTCGATCCGCGTGATTGAAGAATAAACCACAAATCAATCAACAAACATACTGCCGCATTTATAATAGGTATTAGTAGGGAGGGGTTCAAATATGTCAATATTATTTAAAACAGAAATCTAGATTACTAGACTTGTTTTTCCTTTTCAGTTTTTATTTACGAAGTCGGGTTATTGTATTTTTAAATTTAATATCTTATTTGCACCATTGGTTCTTTTTCTTTTTAAAGAATATTAGCCAAGCTGAACTTGACTTATATTCTCCTCTCCCCTCCAAATAAGCGGAAAGCTTGTGCTAGGAGTGGGATTGGATTCGATTAGGTCTCGATCGGGAAGGATTTTGCCTGTCTCACACAACAGCAGCGGTCAACCCTAGTGCCCACTGAAACGAATCACTTACCAACAGGCTATTCACCACTGGATAGTTAAATATCTCAACCGTGCTTTTCGGGTTATTGTGTTCTAAAATACTTTGAAATGCGTGGGGTCTGCATGCTGTGGAGACTGGGTATATCCATACTAGGTATAAGTAAAAGTTAAAGTTAGTTGAAAACAAGTGATATTTAATTGCTTAAAATACACATAATTATCTCAGAAAAGTTAGAGGTATGTTTGTACACACAATGTTATGGTCTATTAAAATAACATGTTTTTTTTTTTTTTGGAAAAGACAGTCATTACTTAAATTACTTAACTTATTGATAGACAAAAGTCTATCAATATTGCCGAAAAAGTTAATTATAAAATAATTTATAAAAGTTTAAGAGCACTGAGCAGAACCATAGATCTAATTAGATAGTAAATAGATTATACAAACAGCAGTTGTTAAACAGAAAAATAACATATCTTATAAAGATATAGTTTTGGTCAAGTTATTATAAGGTTTGTAGATGTAGGTATATTATAGATATTTTTTAAAACATGTTGTTTTAATTCCCTTCAAGGAGTTTTGTTCAAAATGATCTTACTCGGTGTATGAATGAGGCTCGGACAGAAAAATATAACGCATAAAATTTTTTTATTCAACCACTCATAAATATTAAAGCCATGGAAAAGGCACGAAAACTATTATAGAACAATTATGTAAGTAAGTCGCACGAAAAAAACTGAAAGTTGGACGTTGTTTTGTTAGCGCCTTTTAAGTATTATTTTGTTTTTTTAAATTCGTGACATGGTCTTGATATAAATAGAATAGGACTACAAGTACACCACAAGTGTGCCACAATTAAAATTATGTAAAGCAGTAGGTCAGCTGGAAAATCCTTTATAATAAAAGGCGAACTTCTTATCGCACTCTTTGTTTTTTCATAATAAAGTGATGAAAATAATATTCTATGCTAAGTAAGGACTTTTGTACGCTTGTTTTACTATAGTTTATTAATCGTATTTTATCCGACTTTAATTTTAATTTTAAAAGAATTATAAGAATACTAGTTGATACCCGCGACTTCGTTCGCGTATATCGCTCATTTGCGACAAGGGTGACATAACTCAAAATCGACGACGAGAGAATTCTCTCGTTAGAGAGTAATGTTTTGTGGATGCTGCGGTCTCGAAACAACACAGCGGCCAACAAAGCGACATAGCATTAAGTCACAATCTCTCTTGCTCTTATGTTTTTGCGCTTAGCGTAATGTTGTTTTTATAGCTTTTATAGAATTTTGAATTATGTCACCCTTGTCGCAAATGAGCGATATGTTTACACACACACACACACATTTATATTTTCGGCGTTTTTTACCCGACCTTAGTAATCGCTGTTACGATAGTACGACTCCGTGTGCGACTCCAACTTCAACTTGGCCGGTTTTTCACTTGTAGCACGGTTTCACTGTCATTGCGGTAAGAACGACCTATGCGCCGTGCTTAGCGCGTCGCTTACGCCTTTCTGAAAAAAAACCACTTGTTAATAGTTTTTTTAAGGAAAAATAGATTATTCATAGTCAGCTCGTCAGTCTAGTCTCATTATCTATGCATCACCCAATCTACGGTATCGGCCTCTGTTCCACACCACGCATGTGTACCGATGGTTCTTTACAATGGGCCCCATTGTAATACCCAGGACAATAGTGCCGAGTCTACACTGTGCAACTCCACTTTTCCCCAATTTAACGCGCCAGCTTGGATGCGATGTGTCGCTCGCAATTTTTTTTAATTTAATTCTCAAACAGAATTTTTAGTTTGATTGCTCGCGCCGGAGGGTTGTTTGATTCGATTTTCGCGAAACAGAAAGAATAAATTAATGAAGGATTGGCAGTTCAACGGTATTATAGTAAAATGTTTAGGCCCCCAAAACAAAAATAAGTACGGTTTATCTATTAAAGCCTGTCTAGAAAAAATAGTTCGAAGAGCTGATGGTCGATGGGGTCCCAAGGTGCTAGAGTGGCGACCCCGCACCGGGAAGCGCAGTGTTGGCAGACCCTCCACCAGGTGGACCGACGACATCAAGCGAGTCGCAGAGAGCCGCTGGATTCAGGCGGCGCAAGACCGAGGCCTATGGAGGTCCATGCAGGAGACTCATGTCCAGAAGTGGACGTCTATAAGTTGACAATGAAGAAGAAGAGAAAAAATAAAGGTCATTATTTTGATTCTAAATGTTAATTGTATAGTATCGACTCAGTGAAATAAAGATTTCTATTATTATTTTTTCATTGCAATACTAAGGTTAGTCATATCCATATTTAAATGAGGCTACTTTTTTTATATATTAATAGCGGGCAAACGAGCTGGCGGGTCACCTGATGTAAAGTGATTACCGCCGCCCATGAACACTTGTAGTACCAGAGTCACCACCGATGGGTTACCAGCTTTTCAGGAACTTATTGATTCGCCCCTTGAATAACACCATATTTTAATTAAGCGGGAACACTGTTTTATCCTGGAAAATCAAAGAGTTCCCGCGAGATTTTAAAACTAAATCCACGCGGACGAAGTCGCGGGCATCAGCTAGTTAAGGTATAAAATGTTATAGTGTAGTCGTACCCTAACCCACAGTAGCGTGCTAACACGTCAATCACCGAGGGTAGAGCGTACCCACTACAACGTCGGATAGTACTCTCCTCAACTCTCCAAAAAAATCGCACCCTTTTTAAATAAACAAAGAAACTCCAATTTGGATCCTTGTTGAATCGATGTTTGAATTTTTTATTAGTTCTCCTTTGTGACGTCGGCTCTGAATCGATTCTAATTGAATTTCTGAAAAGCGGATTTTGTGAGCAAAAACTTAATGAAAGTTTAGTTTATTGTTAAGCGAGTTCCTCTTTACGGACACAATTTATATTTTTGTTAAAATACACTGTTGTACATATACTTTTCCCTTGCTTTTTTTCTTGTTCAATATACTGAAGTGTTATAAGGAAGATTGTAAGCTTCAGCTTAAGGTTAGGGTACTTTTTTTTTATAAAGAACTAGATGATGCCTGCGACTTCGTCCGCGTGGATTATGGTTTTTTCATTCCAGTAGGGACTCTTTAATGTTCCGAGATAAAATGTCTATGTTTTAAACCTGGATGTGAGCTGTCTCCATGCCAAATTTCAGCTAATTCGGTTCATTCCTTGTGGCGTGAAGGAGTAAAAAACATACACACACACACACATACACATAATTATACACATACAAACTTTCGCCTTTATAATATTAGTGTGATATTAGCCAAGCTGAACTTGACTTATATTCTCCTCTCCCCTCCAAGTAAGCGGAAAGCTTGTACTAGGAGTAAGACAATAGTGCAACGGGCGAAGCTCGAACCTACGACCTTTCAGTTAACCGTTGGGCTATATTGACTTTGAATTAAGGCACAGAATATCTAAGAGTACCTAAAGTTAAGGTTCAGGATAAATGCATTTTATAAAGCTATGATAATTAACTTTTTTTTTACAAAAATCAGGTAAGTATTATTTTCTAATAGAACCGTTGACTTTAGAGAAACATGTTCTATGTTAAGTTGTGCAATACAAAGAGAGTCTAACAAAATATAAGTAACAGTTCAAAATTACTTTTTTATTGGCTAACTTCGGAAACAATTTCTGAAATGATATCATAAAAATAGACGACGATGGAGATGATACCATAACGCAGAAATTTAGTAAGCCATCTGTACAAGAGATTTTATGCGTGCGAAAACACAGGCGCACTCTCTATTCCCTCACTCTCGTTGTTGATAGGACTCCGAAACAACCGGAGAGAGATCAGACGCAGTACCAACGACTTTATGTGTTCTCCGAGGAACTATCTAACTCCAGGCTAGTGGTAAGAGTAACTTGACAGAAAAACCCTGGCTATTATTGGCCTGACACGGGAAACGAACCCAGGACTTAGATATCCGTGCTTCCGAATTACATACCCATACATTCTGAATCACGATATGGAATAGGCATGTTGTAATTAGTATAGTAATTAACAGAGTTTCTAGGTCAAATATTTCTTTGCGTTAATGTAGGGAGTGTGGCACTGGCATGCAATTTTAATTTAGTGCTTGTGTAGAAAGTATGATTCTAGCCTTACTGCGCCGTTTTATAGCGTAATACGCTCGTTAGGCGCATTTTGTTTTGGTTGTTTGTTGCATTCAGCTGAAATTCAGGTTAAGTTGTTAACTATCCGCTGAAAGCCGGTGGTGTAAACTCCGCTGTTACGTAACTGCGTACGCGGAACTTTTATTTCTGTGAAGGATCTTTTTTTCGTGAAAAAGGTATTTCTGGTAGAAGTATTTTTTTTACGTATAGAATCACCTTACGTATCACCGTTTCGTACATCTAAAAATCCATCTTTTACCGATTCTATGATTTTACGATTGACATCGCCTTAACTTTATTGTTCCTAGATGCACTGCTGTTTATTGCAGTGCGTGAGTGAGTGATTACGTGTCTAGAGCTTTCTGCAGAGTAGGTACATCATAAACGTGTGCAGGTTTTATCCCAGATGGCACATTCTACGTTACTATCTTTCAAATGTCTACGGCTTCAGCTAGCCATAGATAGGGGTGCACTTCGTTAAGAGAGAAAATCATTGCTCACCCTGAGAAAAGCACTACTTAGTTAGTAGTGAAAGAAAGACTTTTCTTTCTTTAGTTTTCTTTCGTTAGTAAGGTACATAAAATACCACTTAGCCTGAAATCTATAGACCCACTCTCACTCAGCTCAGACTCAATTCAGAGTTGAAACGAGACAGATTTATTTCAGAGCATATTTGTGTCTTGCTCTAATCTCTATCATGAGTCTGAGCTGAGTTAGAGCACGCTCTATAGATCTCAGTGTTAATGTTAAACAGATGCAGTCAGACAAAGTCCTACTTCCATGGCCGAAATATAACAATATGAGACATCAAGGGGTTACTGATATTTTTTCAAAAGGGATTTAATTAAAAAAAAAGACGTGGCACTCGGGGACTACCGCGGTAAAGCTATTGCATAGCATTTTTTATCAACGCCATCTAGCGGCTCATCGTAGAGGAGTCCCGTGTCAGGTTATTTTTTTTACGGAATTTCTGGATTCGGTCTCCACGCTGGCCCGCGATAGAAGCTATGAAATAGCTTAAAAACTTAATTTCATTATATGTATGTACCTAGTGTTTTTAATTGGGAATCGTACCAAAGAAATTTAACTGACTAGCCAAGCTTTATTTTATTGGAGGTATCCTACATCTACATATATTTTTGTTAATCAGCTACAAGTAGGTATATTATGTTTAATTTAAATTAAGATAATTCTTTTAATACCTACTTTGAATTTTCTTTTGTAGTTGGCATGAGTATGTACAAAATTATTGCGTCACATTTCGTCACGTCACAAAGGAAACTAATAAAAAATTCAATTTGTCGATTCAGAAAAATCAAATTACTTAGATTATTTATTTATTTGTTGAACGAGGGTGCAAAATTTTTTGGTAAAGTAAAGGAGCGGTATAGAAAAAGAGAGGGCTAATGATAGAAAGAGGACGCAAGTTTTTTGTACAGAACTTTGCGTGCTACAAAAACTATACCGAACTTCTGTAGTCCTCGTGTGTTTAATTCACAAACTTTGTAAAAGTTCACATCACAGCAAAACCACAGTTAACAAAAACGTCACACATCTAATCACGATAAACATAGATGTTTAGACCATTATCTAAGCATATCTATATATATAAAAATGAATCCCTATTTCCTTGGTAATCGCATCACGCGTGAACGGCTGGACCGATTTCGCTAATTCTTTTTTTATTGTGTTTGTTATTGTTAGGAGAAGGTTCTTATAAAAGAAAAAATTAAGAAAATTGCGCGGAAAATTAGAAAATTTAAGAAATATTAACCACCATATTAAATTATTTCTAATGTAACCGCTTTTACAATTCAAACTTTTTTGATGTAACCTTATGGCGTTTGACATAACATTGACAGAATGCGTGCTGCCAATTTCGTCAAAGAGGATGTAAAAAAACTGAATATTGTTAATTGAAATATATAGTGAACGATGGAACTGGCGGACTTTTTATCTTAGATGCTCCCGGTGGGGCTGGGAAAACGTTTTTGATATCATTAATTTTGGCAACAACAAAATTCAATATTCATAGTTAAGACAGGACAACGTCTGTCGGGTCCGCTAGTATCAGATAAATATCAGATTTAATTTACAAGAATTTATAAAATACTGTATCTAATGTCGACTTAGCGTGAGCTTATGAACACAATACAGCCGTTATCAGTTTCGAAATTCAAAGAGAAAGGTTGAATCAAAAGTAAAACTTAGAAAAAAGCCGATACTACTATTATATATGCGAAAGCGTGTTTGTTTATTGGTTGGTTTGTCCTTAAATCATACAGCGATGGAGCAGCCGATTGACGTGTAATTTTGCATTATTTTTTTAATTATGAGATAGGCTTGCACTTCACGACAATCAATAATGAAAAGCATTGATGAGGTCTAGGTTGGAGCGTGCTTGCTTAGAAAATGCCTATTCACTCTTGTCTTGAAGGTACCCAGATTATACTTGGCCGGAAACACAGCAGCTGGAAGTGCGTTCCATACCTTAGCTGCATACATTGCTTTAGTTGGAACTTGGATAGTGACATAGCTATATTCTATCCCGGAAAAAGAGAGGGTTCCCGCGGGATGTTCATAAATCTAACTCCACGCAGACGAAGCAGCGGGGGAAACTGTATGACAATAATAAACCAAATCCTCGACTAGAGAACGCTATGCGGTCCGTATTGACACATCATTCGAAATACAAGCCCTCGGGAAAACGGTGAAAATTTGGAAAATTCCACAGTGTAGACACAACCGATACCATTGTTCTGAAGTTTCCATAGACTATGTATGGGCCATTGTGGACGGTGCGTTGAAAGGAGCCAATGGCGCGGACGTGTACGGGCGAGGACGCAGATTGTTTGATGGATATTTGATGGGGCTTGTCCAGATGGATAACGTGTAACCACCCTACAATGAGGAAACACGCTGTCTCCGTGAAAAGCGTTTCACTTTTACGACACAGTGGCGTGTTTATATAATTGAAAGCACACCACTATAATTTTATTGTATTCATCATCCTTACCTCAAACTGTACCAAGACGATCTTGCGATATTTTTACTTATCAACACAGTGTTTGGTATTTGATTCTAATCCTTACTATAATATTATAAATGCGAAAGTGTGTTTGTTTGTTGGTTTATTGGTTTGTTGGTTTGTCCTTCAATCACGCCGCAACAGAGTTACGGATCGACGTGATTTTTTGTATGGATAGGTATAGTTGATGACCTGGAAAGTGACATATCTCAAAATCAAAGAGTTCCCGCAGGAATTAAAACTAAATCCACACGAACGAGATCGCGGGCATTAGCTAGGATATCAATAATTTCAACTGTATATCGAAGTTCATAAAGCTTATCTTTATTTATCTACTAGAACAAGACCAAAACCTTCATAGATTCAGAAATCGACCCTGTGATTTTGCCTCGTGATTTTATTCAACTTCGCCCAGTAACATGAAAAAACAACTTTTTTTATCTACACGTTAAAAACCCGCCAACTATCTAAACGTAGCATAAATATTTGCAGTCAAATGCTTGTAAAATGTTGAAATAAAACGTAAAAAAAAAGTAAAAGCTGAACCGTCATCGCCTATTTGAACACCGCGCGTTTTAGTTGATTTTACGCTTCACGTCTGTTACCGTGTAACCTGAAATAGTTCAGCCGAGAGAATATTATGTAGAGATATGTACGGACTGCGCGTTCCACTGTACGTGAGGCAGTGTAAGTGGCGCAGTCGGTAAAATGTCGAAATAAAATCATAAGCAAATATTTAAAATTGAATAAAAAACACGGCCGCTTCAAAATAACTTTAAATACCTAGTCATAGATCGTAAATCGTCGTTCGAAATGAAAAATGATTTTTAGATACCTATTCAATGATATCCCACTTAATATAGTTCGTCGACTTTAATTTTTTTCTTTTTCACAATATGGCGTCTATATGTTATCTTTAGTGACACTCGGCAGATTAACAAATCGATTGACGTAAGAATCATCCAAATCGGCCCACGCTTTTGGTCTCCAGAGCACCACAAACATACATATACATACAAACATAGACACATAGACTGATAAACACATTAGCCTCCTTTGCGTCACGCAATCGGATAAAAAAAAGTGAAAGTTGAACCGTCAACGCCTATTTGAGCACCGCTCAAATTTACGTTTTCGTGACGTGATTTTACGTTTCACGTCTGTTGCCATGAACCTGAAACAGTTCAGCCGAGAGAGTAGGTATTATATTGAGCCACGTACGGACAGTGCGTTCCACTGTACGCGAGGTCGGGTAAGAGGCGCAGTCGGTAGGATCACTTGCAATATTTAAATAAAACTCCTATGGCATTGAACTCAAGACTAATTTATTGTCCTTGACATATATCAGATGTTGAAATTCATTAATAGATCTACCTACCCTAATATAAATACATTACAGTATAATCCATTTTTCCTTAGCTGTATTTAAAGTGGTTTCTTGCAGAAAGTCGTAAGCGCCAAGACGCACCACGCAACATAACAGCACATATATAGGACGTTCTTACCGCACTGAAAACGATACCATGATAGAAGTCAAAAAACAAACTTAAGAACGTCTTAAGCGCCATGCTTCGTTCATTAGTTAGTTAAAACAAATAAAATTTAATTGCTTAAAAATGCTCATAATTGCAAAGGTCAGGAAAAGAAATGCGTGCGTCTAATCGAACCCCGGATCATCTAAAAACAGCTCGAACTCTTAAGCACTGAGCTATAACTGCTTTATATTACCATAATTTTCTAGTATTATTATGTAATTATCATGTAAATGTAAAAAATAAACGTGAACAATAATAGTATTGTTCACGTTTATCTATTTTTAACATTTTACGACTCACAAAATGTTGCCGATATGACGTAGGTAGTTAGGTTCCTGCCCAATCAATTTAAAGTGCATCGACATACCCTGGAGTCATTGTAAATATATCGGCGAGCGGCGGTGCGCTAAAAATAACATTTGCCAGAGCATTTACAACCTTACTTCCATAGTAATTATAAAATAATTTAGTATGTGCAAAAACCTTTGCATTCAAAAGCGTCGTTAAACAGATTAGGCTATGTTCACATGTAACGCGCGTTAACGCACGTCAACGCGCGATCAAATTTGAAGAGAGTTCAGATGATGAGCGCTAATGCGCGTTGCGAGAGTACTCGTCAGTCTAGTTCGGTAGAACGTAGAAAATGGACGTGGAAGAGGCTATTATTTTGTGGTTATATTATAAAGAAAAATATAGAAAAAGAAAACGTACACATTGGGTTCATCCAATTTTGAAAAATAGACCCAGTTTGCGACACTATATCCGAATCTAAGAGACCATGAATATAAATTCTTTAATTACTTTAGAATGTCTACAAAGTCATTCGACAATTTGCTTCAACTCATCCAAGAGGACATTACAGCAGCTCCGAACGCCATCAGATATTGTATTTCACCCAAAGAAAAACATAATTACATGCGATCGCGATGAAAGCGCGCGCTCAACTGAACAGCAAACGGACATTACATTAATATCAAAGCGCGAGTCAACGCGCGATTGTCTGCGTCTAGAAACTTTTTCTCTGAGCGCCGCGTTGACGCTCGCTGACGCGCGTTAACGCGCGCGCATGTGAACGGTTGCTAGGTATATATTAGGATGTCTAAGCGCGCGATTTGAAAACGCGCGTCGCAATTCAGCCATCTGAACATAGCCTTAAAGAGCGCACTCGGCCGTTGTATGAATATTTAGATTAGAAGTGGAATAACGTAATAGTAACAAGCAGTAGATTTAAAAAAAATGCATCTATTAACATTTTTAAGAATGAAATAATTGATAATAAATCATTTCGAATTCAAATTGCATTGATAAAATTATAAGATTTTGAAAAAGTCTCGTCTATGAAACTATATAGCATTTACATAAGGTGAAAGACTGCCCAAATTTTATTTTCTCCCTACATAAATAAACGCGTACGCTTTAGATTTTTTTTGGTTGTTTACAAAACTACAAAGGTATGCGGTTCAACGACTGTAATGTTATTCTTGCACCTTGATAGAGTTAGGCTGCGTGTAAACAACGAAACATGGCCGTGTAAACTTCTAGGGCTTCTGAAAACATACATAACGTACCTACTAGCTGATTAACTTCAGGTTTCTAGTATGTATCTATCAGTTTCTATTCTACATACTTGATTGAAATTATAAACCTTGCTAGCGATGCTTAGTATAAAATAATTTCCAAGTTAAAAGTTATACATAAATAATCGCCTTTCCCTCCAAATGAAGCGTACAGTGTCTTTTCTTTTTTTTCACAGTGAAAAATAATTTTCGAGATTCAATATGATATTATCTCAGGCCAGTTCTTTCTAAATTAAAGCAAAACTACGTTCGTAAATGCGAAAGTTTGGATGTATGGATAGATGGATGGATGTTTATTACTCTATGACGCCGTAACGACTGAACCGATTTGGCAGAATTTTGGCACAGAGATAGATTATCATCTGGAATAAAACATAGGCTACTTTTTAGGTTGAATTTTCAGAAACCCTTTCTTATCGGATGCCTACGTTATAATAGCTATCTGTATGCCAAACAGCCCGATCTGTCCAGTGGTTTGAGCTTTGTGTTGATAGATCAGTCAGTCAGTCAGTCATCTTTTCCTTTTATATATTTAGAAGACTACGTGGTGCACACGTCTATACTTCTCAAGTGTGGCAGCCCTGCTATCAGCTAGGGTGTTTACTGTTTACATGCGCCGACGCACCGGGCGGCGCGCGATTGATCTAAAGCTGAAATAAAATGAACATGAATTAGGTACAACGGAATTAAACAGATCACATTGAAAACTGAATGCGAACCAGTTGTATTCCTGAACACATGTGCTTTTCATTACCTTTTACCGTCGAGTGAGATTAGATTTTTACAACTGGCAACACGCACCGCCTGCGCTGTACCTACACCGTCGCTTTTCCTATAGATTTAGAAGAAACGCAGGAACAACACAACACCAACACGCAACACCACACAAACTTCAAAACATACTCGAAGCACGTTTCACTCCGTCACCGGAGCATTATCAGGATATGTTGACTCCACAATTTGCAAAAAGACAATTATGAACTATGGCGTCCGCAATCTATCGAATTTGATATTATACAGGCCAACTTTGGTTCATACAATACTTAACAGTTAAGATTCTACCGCGGTTTAGGCAGATTTGCTGAGGAGAGCCATAAAAAAACTGCTGACAGTTGGCAAAAGTTATTAGCTATGCATACCAATGTTAAAAATTATCACAATATTAATATAATTTTGTGGGCAGCTGAATGTAAAGCCGATTGTTTCTATGCAACTTACATTAAACACAATCTACAGTTGCATTAGCTAGGTACCTAAGTACATTTGTATCGCTTTACCTATATTAACCAAACTGAACTTGACTAATAATCTCCTCTCCCCTCCAAAGAAGCGGAAAACGTGTGTTATGAATGGGTACAACAATAAGGCAATGGGGTGGGGTCGCACCGTGCGTCGACTTTTCAGCTTTCAGTTTTCAGTGCGCACCTAGAGGGTATGTATTTTTTTATTCGATAACAAAATAGTTTAACTGCATTCTCACCTGATGGTGTGACGATAAAGTCTAATGCTGAGATCTATTCTATATATCGTGCACTGACTTTAGCTCAGACTTAAGATTGAGTTAAAACGAGACATAAATCTGTCTCGTTTTAATTCTATCTTAAGTCTGAGCTAAATTAGAACATGCTCTATATTTATTTATTTATTTATTAGGTACGCCAACAGCGAGTTCACAAAACTATGCTAAAGAAACTTAAATTTAAATTCCTTATACCGTGTCACACGCCACTTATAGGTATACACAACAAATACTCTATTATAGGTATAGATCTCAGTAGGTATAAGATGTTAGCGGGCTAACTTGGAAGGGGTGTGGCAATTTACATTCAACCCATAATCGGTTTCTACACATCATCGTGCCGGAACGCTAAATCGCTTGGCGGTCTTTGGCGGTAGGGTAGTAATTAGCCACGACCAAAGCCTCCCACCAGACAAGACCAGAGATAATTCAGAAATTATAAATTACCAAATTGCTACCGCCGGGAATCGAACCCGAGGCGAGTTATAAGACCATAACGCTAACCTCTGTGCCAGGGAGGTCGTCAATATATGTGTGTATATTTAGTTATATTAGACGCGCTAGAATAGGGTCCTATTCGAATGATAGCCCCAAAATCAATACAACGGTGATTGCGACGCATTTGCAATAATACATTTTAGAGTTCTGTAAGGACCCCTTTTAATTTGTAACATTAAAGCAGTTTGCTCGTGCTCGTAAATACAACCCCCCCTATTTATTTAGGTCCGTCAATAAGCGAATCTCTATTATGTTTGCTTAAAAATCAACATACGTGTAGAGTCCGCGAACTTTTGGGTGCGCTGAGTCATACAGAGGCACTTCGAATGATGGAGAAGTTGATATTGATAGATAATATTATATTCACTTCACGGCCTTACCGCTGTACTGAACCAAACTTGGTGAAATTTAATGCAAAAATAATTTGAGTCGTGGCCTACTTTTTATCCCGGGAAACCCAAATCGGCCAGATGCGAGTTGGACTCACACCTAAAGGATTCTATATATAATCGATTGTTAAGGTCAAGCAAAAAACTCCGAAAAAATCACGTTTCTTGTATGGGGATCCCACTTTATTTTTTTATTATTCATGCTCTCTTTAAACATTTCTGTGGTGGTGTCGTGTGGTGCGGGTTGTTACGTTCCCTCAAATATGGTTGAGCGAAGCAATGGCTGGATCATGCGTCATGCTCGTGAACGGGTGCCACCAACGTGAATGGGTCTGCTTTGACTGCCCGTCTTGACATCTGTTGGATGGGTGTACCTACGTATGCATTTTTGCATTTTTGAAGCTTTATTGTGGAAGCACTGTATACATAGCATAGCTTTGTAAAAAAAAATTTTTTTGAAAAGAGCAACGGCTGAGTTTCTTGCCGGCTCTTCTCAGCAGAATCTGCATTCCGAACCGGTGGTGGATTTATGACGTGTCATAAGAGCTACAAGTTAGCCTACATGAAATAAATAAATTTTGAATTTGAATATTTTATTTTTATTATTTACTAGAGGATTTAGTTTTTTAAAAATATCGTGGGATCTCATTGATTTTCCGGGATAAAAAGTACCCTATGTCACTCTCCCGGTCCTCAACTATACCCATGTAAAAAATCAGGTCGATCCGTTGCTTTGTTGCCGCGAGATTGAAGGACAAACCAACAAACAAACACACTTTCGCATTTATAATATTAGTAAGGATTGTTATAGCGGCAATAGATATGTACACATTCTGTGAAAATTCAAATTAGGTACCTACTATCTATTACGGTTCATGAGATATAAAAAATATCATTAAGTAAATACTTTATTTACAAAACATAACATAATTAAAAGTTGTTTCGAAATAACAAAAGCAAAACACTATAATTTTACTGATTTGTGCAGATAGATTTTTCTCGTAAATAAAACATTCCGGAAAACCAATCGCAAAGAGCTCCATCCACTTACCTTTTTATGATTGTACGAGCGCAAGGCTGTACTAAGCTTAAATAAGCAAGGTTCTAGTTAACAATTTAGTGGATTCTCGCCGATGAAGGAAAATGTAACTGGCACGTAACACTTTTCAGTATTCTCTAATTTATTCTGCTCTACTAAGGAAACCATGATGAATACAAACAATTTTTTTTAATGAAAAAATAAGATTAAGGAGCTGTTTCACCGTTCGCCCAATAACGTTTAACCGGTGGATAATGTTAAATTTTGACAGTTTTTGTATTGACGTTATTATTATTTACTAGCTTTTGCCCGCGGCTTCGTTCACGCTTAATAAGCCCCTAATGTACCTTTTAGAGGTCGAATTTTCAAAAATGTTACTACTGAGCGATTGCAGCTACGTTATAACAGCTATTATCTGTTGCGGTAGGTATATGAAGTCGCGGGAAGTTCAATAATAAATTCTTATTTTCAAAGATTTGAATTAACGTCATTATTGGATAGTAATTTCTGCTATAAAACATATACTTTTTGGTAATGTAGCTACCTAAGTTCAATATATGTATTTAGTCACAGATTTAGTGTTAGTCAAGTTTTGAATTTTTAAGCTATTGCATAGCTTCTATCGCGGGCCTCGAGCGTGGAGACCGAATCCAGAAATTCCGTAACGAAAATAACCTGACACCCCATGGACACGGACTCCTCTCACCGCTAGATGGCGTTGATAAAAAATGCTATGCAATAGGTTTACCGCGGCAGTCCCCGAGTGCCACACGTCTTTTTTTTTTATATGTGTTAAGTGGAATACATTTTTATTTATTTATTTTTATTTCCTAGATAATGCACATGAAATTTCACCGGGTAAGATATCGTAATTCTCAAGCAGATTGACAGTAAAAAGTTTCCACTAATGGCTTCAGGAGCTATTTTCAAATACGAGTTTAACTTCTTGCTACATAGATGTTGAATAAAGCTCACATTAGTCGGTGAGATGGGGACGTTTTGAAGAAATCATTAATTACCTAGATAAAAAATCTAATTTTATTCTAGTCTCTTCTTATCCATGGGAAAACTAGCATTTAATTTGTTATCCTATTTAATATTATTAATGCTAAATTTTGGATATATGGATGAATAGATGTTTGTTACTCAATCACGCCGCAACGACTGAACCGATTTGGCTAATAAATTATAGTCTGGAATAACACATAGGCTACTTGTTATGCCGGAAAATAAGAGAGTTTCTGCGGGAATTAGAAGACCTTAATCAACTCGAGCAAAGTCAAGGCCATCAACTAGTACTAAAATTAATTCTAAGACAGGTCGCTCACAGTCACGGCGACTTTTTGCAGTATAATGCAATTCAGATGAGAATAGGACTGTCAAACAGCCATTTTATATTTCTGTCCTGCTCATATGCGGTTTATACTGAGTGAGATAGAAAGAGAAAATGGCGGCTTCTCATTCCTATTGGTATCGAACATCGCTTCCGTATCGATGCAAAACGCTTGCAAACGCGACTGTGTCGTTCCAAAACGCTGCAAAAAATCCCGCAACCGAAACGCGCAACACGAAAAATCGTTGATAGCCAAATTTTTTTTAAAATATTATAATGAGCAAACAAGGGGGTTACCTGATGTTAAGTGATTACCACCGCCCATGAATATTTGTAGCACCTGAGGCACCACCAATGCGTTGCCGGCTTTAAGGTTAAGACATCTTCCTCTGCTTCCTTTTCGGTGAATCCAGGGTTTGATCCCAAATACGCATCTCCGACTTTTCGGAGAAGTGTGTGTGTGTTTCCGACCTCACATTTCGGTTGAAGATGTATGTATTACCACCATACTCTCCCGGGAAATGAAATGATTACTTAAAATTCCCCTTCGCCGGTTATTCATAATGTCCAATCAAGTAAAAAAGTGCGAAACACTAAACATTATGCGCGCCCACGCACTCAAGTATCGCTGAAAGTTGCTGAAAGGTTAACGCGCACTCAAATAAAATGAGGTAAAAATTAAATTAAGCCAACTCACGGATTCATTATGACTTCATTTTCACGCGAGCTTAAAAAAATGTTAATAACGAGAATGTTAATGCAAAATGTCCACTAGAAAGTTTCCTGACTTTATTCGTTAGGAAAGTAAGAGGGAACAGACAGACACACAAATACACAAGTTCTACTAATATTATAAATACGAAAGTTTGGATGTATGGAGGGATAGATGGATGTATGGATGTATGGATGGATGTTACTCAATTACGTCGTAACAACTGAACCGATTTGGCTGAAATTGGGCACAGAGATAGATTATAGTCTAGAATAACACATAGACTACTTTTTATCCCGGAAAATAAGAGTTTCCGCGGGAATTAAAAAACTTCAATTCATGTGAACGAAGTCGCGAGTATTAAATAATAATTATTAAACTAGATGATACCCGCGACTTCGTTCGCGCGGATTAAGGTTTTTTATTTCCGCGGGAACTCTCTTATTTCCCGGGATGAAAAGAATAAAAGATAATAAGAAATAAAATTCCAGACTATAATACACTATCTCAGTGCCAAATTTCAGCCAAATCGGTTTAGTCGTTGCGACGTGATTGGGTAACAAACATACAAACTTTCGCATTTATAATATTAATTGTAGTTACGGCAAACTTGTAAAATCCCTCTTTTTCCCTTGGGGGCTTAAAAACTATTGTCTTTTCATATCTGGTATTACGAGCTGCTGTTATCTGCTAGGTACAGTAACTTCGCCTCTACAATAGCATTCTACGGAAGTATTTCCGACTAAATTTCCAACAAGCAGCTCCGAATTCAAAATTGAAGATTAAAAATGCAAAGTATGCAAAACAAGAGGAAAGAGGAACGATATTCAGCGTTCAGCGTCGTTGGATGTGATCGGAAAAGCTGATCTTATCGAATTGTGATGGGCCGAGTTTTGTCATTCGATTTCAATTTCCAATACCTATTTTAGCTTTAAAGAGTTTGGTCTATTTTTAACCGACTTGACAAAAGGAGGAGGTTTTCAATTCGTCGGTTTTTTTATGTATGTTCCCCGATTACTCGAAGGTGCCTGGACTGATTGGGAAAATTCTTTTTTTGTTTGAAAGGGTATACTTTCTAGTTGGTCCCATAGTCATCAGGTCAGGATCTGATAATGGGATCCTGGAGAAATTGAGGGAGCTCTTCAAATTTGTCCCATAGTCATCAGGTCACGATCTGATGATGGGATCCTGGAGGAATCGAGGGAACTCTTCAAATTTTATATGCACAATTGATATACTTTGTAGTGGCGTTTAAAGTTGGTTTTGTAAAAAGAATTTTATCTCCTTTCGACTAAATAAGATCGGGGTCACACGGTTCCCTGCGGCGCCGCAACGCGGTGATTTGATAAAATCTAAAACCCCATCGAAGTCACCGCAGTGTCGCATAGTACCCAAGATGCTGGCAGCATCTTTGGATGACCAGACTAATCCTTTGGCCAGGGCAGCTATCAGCTCTTGGATCCCCGGTAAACTCGATTACGTCTACAAAATTTGGATTTTTTTTTTAATCGACCTAAATAATAAAGCATCAAAATGGGAACAGAATGTGGGTAAAACGAGTACATATTAGCATGCGGCGACGATGCCAAAACTGTCGTCATGCATAATTAAACCGCCCAAGTAACACACCAATCAAAATCTATCAAGAGTTATTGGAAAACGGTCGTGCAAAACCGTTCGTTATAGTTCAATTGGCGTGCTGATTGTTCCCAATCGCCTAGGCAGATCCATTTTATAACTATAAAATTGCAATATGCAGTCAAATGGGATTCCAGAAATGGTATTTCTCATTTCCAACAAAGTTGCCAGCCAATATACATCTCATTTCTTTTCAATCTCCTGTCCCCTTAGTGTCGGGAAAGATGAAAAGAGATGGGCACCTCGGAAATTCTACTTGTATGAAATATAAGATTTTATGTAGGTCAAACGTAGTTGTCAAGCGAGGTACTCTTACTGAAGGTACTTTAAGTAGTTAGAAAAACTAAACCCCGATTTCGTATCTAAACAAATAAATAAAATTAATGTCTATTCAGAACAAATGCACTTTATTTAACTGATTTGATTTTTATTAATTGAACGATACACACATTTTTAACTGTCCATTAGAGTCGGAACGGCTGTACTGATTTTAAAAGAAATTCCCCACATTACATTTTACATGATTATAGACAAGAAGATCTAGATTTTAATATATAATACCGGAAAAGACGGCAACTTCTCAGGGGATTTAAAAAAAAATGTGATGCCTCATGTCTCAATTTTTTTCACGCACTTTCATACAATATCAGGCACAAGATTTATTTAGCACGGGGTGTAATATGGCCAATATTTCGGGAGTCCGATGAAGGGTAGAAACAACGCCTACTAAAATTTTACTCTCGCATAGTTGGGGAAAAATGGGAAACAATATTCACAACTCTTGTGCAATGCAAACAACTTTATTTTTGCTACCTTATTTTATATTCATAGCACAAAACGTTTCTCCCCAGATTCTTGAAGTTCATAAAATTATTGCAAATTGTTTCAGAGAACTTGAGGAAGTTGAACGAGTATCTATCATACTAATATTTTTAAATGAGAAAGTTGTCTGTAACTAATAAACACATTTTCGTTTTGGCTTAGCCTAGGCGACATCTCGATCGAGAGAAACTCGTCCGAATGTCCGACTTGCCCTTCTTCATTTTTTTTAATTTTTTCGATGGTCAAGTCGACCGCACGTATAAAGTATAATACCTTCAACAACGACATGACATAGAATGTGTTATAGGTCTTGATTTTAACTTAATTTGATGATTAGATTCCATCATAATGGTTTATACTTTTGATAACCTTTCTGGCGCGTATCAGAAATGCAGAGATCTGTAGGAGTACCAGAACTCATTGAATCGCAAAGCTGAAGTGGAGTTGTGGTTCCAAGATCCTGTGATGGCGACCTTACGGCGGAAAGGGCAGTGCTGGCAGATCCATCACTAGGTACCGATGACATCAGACCAGTCATAGTAAGGGGCTGGATATGGGCGGCACAAGATCGAAGCCTGTGGGAGTCCCAACAAGAGACGTATATTGACAAAGACAAAGCTATTTTGAAAAGACTGGTTCTGTCAACATAATCCTTGAAATCCAGACCACTTAACTACTACCTTATTAAGCAGCATCCTAAACAAACTATCTCAAAGGTTAGTTTTCAACCGCTCTTCTGGACAGGTAAAATGAAAACTGTTCTATACAAATCGTGCTATCTAGATTTCTCTTTAATCCCAGCAAAGCTGTAACCTGTCTGAACAAGTTGTACTACGCCAAACGTCCGCAAAGGTTGGATCCGTCACTGCAAACGTCAGTTTGTTTTTCCGACACCATCTCTTGTTTAACGAACGAGCGAAGAGGCTCGAGGAGTGAGGAGTGAGGACCTATACAATGTCGCTGACGTCATACCGTCTCTTTGATGAATACATCCCGGTGAATGATAGCGTTTCACCGTCATTTGAAATTGAGCTTTGTCTGTAAATGTATTAGGTTGGAAATGCATTGCCGGTTGCAATGTTCACACCACTTCATTTATTAGTCGAGTGATAAAGCGGGTTGCAGACCGAAAACTAAGCTATTCCAAAGCTAAGCTAGGGAAGCTAGGCTAAGCCAAACTAAGCTAATATAGAAATAAATGGCGTGCACACAAAGAGCTAAGCCAAAGCTCAGTTAGTGTTGCGCAGTTCAATTAGACGGACGTCAGGCGCTTGCTATGAATATAATCGATGAAGAAAGTTCCGATGATGAATACGTTACACATAGAAAAAGAAGATTAATACTGACTTATTATTATTATATAAGAAAACGACATTCTAGACCTTGGATATGTCAACACATTGAATCTCGGCACGCAAGTGGAGAGTTTAGAACTTTATTTTACGACTTTTATTTATCGTACGACAAAGGACACTGGACAGCACTGGCGAAGGATGTGCGAAGGGCGTGCGGGGAAGGCAGGAGGGACATAGCTTAGCTCGCGTAGCTGCGCATCGGCATACACAACTAACATAGCTTCGCATATTTTAGTTAGCTCACATAGCTTAGTTCACATAGTTTGCGGTCTGCACACAAGTATGGAAAACTGCGTCAGCTATGCGAGCTAAGCTAAACTAACTTAGCTTAGCTCTTGGTCTGCAACCCGCTTAAGGATGATTGTTAGAAATTCCTGCGTGGATGAATTTTTTAATTATTTGTTGTTTATCTTTTAGGCAAGCATTTTTTGTCTGAGTTGAAGTAGGTTTTTGAGGGTTCGTGGAAACTCTTTGTTTTCCTGGGATAAGAAGTATCCGAAGTCCGTTTCA
Organism: Hipparchia semele; assembly: GCA_933228805.2. Classification (NCBI taxonomy): domain Eukaryota; kingdom Metazoa; phylum Arthropoda; class Insecta; order Lepidoptera; family Nymphalidae; genus Hipparchia; species Hipparchia semele. The sequence goes on along the minus strand of OW121717.1, from coordinate 2,524,712 downwards.
GGACACAATCTCAGTGGCAAGTTTTATCCAGATCGGTAATGTGGTTAAGCCGTAAAAATCTAACAAACAGACAGATAGACTATAATCACGCTAGTCGCTACATTTTGGCGCAATTTTAAAAGCCTCAATAGCCCAACGGTTAAAGGTGCGGACTGAAAACTAAATGGTCGCAGGTTCGAATCCCACCCGTTGCACTATTGTCGTACCCACTCCTAGCACAAGCTTTCCGCTTATTTGGAGGGGATAGGAGGATATTAGGCAACTTCAGCTTGGCTAATATTCTTATTTAAAAAAAAAAATGGATTGACCATGAAGGTCGTCTTTGTCTCGACAGATATTCATAATTACGTTCATTGAAGGATCGTCACTGAACACGATCTTTTGCCGGTAGTATCCCACTTGAGCTCCCTATACATAATGAATATTAAAATGCGATCTCAAAGTTGAGTGTAAAGTGTAATCTTGCATCGCCTTTTGAACTGAAAGAGCCATTGAGAGCAAGCAGTCTTTGAACTATCCAAAATAGTGCTTATAAGAGCTCAAACTGAAGTGCAGTGAATAGTGCCTTACTCCTTACAACTCCTTGTTTCAGTTGCCGAGGACAATCATGAGTGAGAGCGGGACTCGGGGAGGGAGGCGGATCCCCACCCCCATGCCTCCCCCCAAGGAGCAGCATCCTAGCCGGTAGGTAACAATAAACAAATACACAGCACAATAGACATGAAGACCGATATTGAAAAACTGTTGGTTAATGTTCGGAAGTATCTACTGTTTCAAAAAAATATCTTATTTCAGCAAAAAAAAAGGTGTGGTAGATAAAATTGCCATTTAAGTTTTAATATTCACACATAAACGCTCGATCTTTTTTTGCGATTTACACCTGATTCATGTTGTATCTATATTAATCTATACTAATATAAAGAGGAAAGATTTGTATTTAAGTACCTATGTCTGTAACGAATTGGCTCAAAAAATACTGGACCGATTTGGCTGAAATTTAAAATGGAGATAGACTATAGTCTAAAAAATAGCCTATAAAAAGTAGCCTATGTTTTAATAGGCTACTTTTTATCCCAAAAAAAATTATATTTTCCGTGGGACTCCAAATCCGATCCAAATCCATGCGTACAAAGACGCGGGTATCAGCTAGTATTATATAACAACAACATTAATCAGGTGTAAATATCAAAGCAGATAGACAATTTTTACGGTTTTTTGGCTCTTGTAAAATTGACTTTTTTCGATTACGCCATTCGGTTGGGCCGTCAATCGCTCTGAATTATGAAATGGCATTATCTAAACCTCCTTAAGCACAAACTGATCCGTTTACTTAGCAAACGATATGTCTACTGAGCCACAACATTTACCTACCTGAGGCGGTTAGAAACAAGTAGCAACACATATTACAAGTTTGCAAACTTGAGAAACTCCAAAATTGCTGTACTGAAGACAAACAGACAATACTGACAACCGTTTCGTGTTCAAACAGTAGCCTGGTCTGCCCCCAGACTCCTTTATAGTCTCAACTATTGCATTCTAAAGAGTACTTACTTTCTTAACGCTAGTGTTGAGTTGATACTTTTTTCAAAATCTTACTTTTGCAAGAGGTGACTTTTTGAGCAAGTAATCGTTATTGGTTTGTTGGTTTGTCTTTCAATAACGCTGCACAATCGATGTGATTTTTTGCATGGGTAGGTATAGTTGAAGACCTGGAGAGTGGCATTGACTTTTTATCCCGGAAAATCAGAGTTCTCGCGGGATTTTAAACTTGATGCTGCAGCATCAGGTCAAGATTACCATGTCTAGGAAATAATCCGTATTAAAACTTGATGTACATTAGGAAAAGTAATGATATAGTACATGTAGCTGTTCTTTTACGTATTTTAAAAGAATATAGGCACATTACGTAATACTGTGATATTCATTACATTGATCATCAATTTTAATTATAGTAAACGTCACGGAGCACGGTAGACGCAAAGTAAGTGATACCCTTGTAGAGTTGTAATACGATACAACCGAATGACAACACAACCCTAATTCTAAGTAGAGCAAGCACGCACTACGGTATAACGCAAGCATTGAGGAAATTTTTCTCCCAGAAAACATTTTAAGTACTGTTTTTGATTGTCGTCAATTATAATTTTTATTTATAACTAGCGTTTTCCCGCAGTATCGCTCACGTTAAATTCTATTTTTGAACCCCCTATTTTACATCCGGATTGAATTTTCGAAAATCCTTTCTCAGCGGATGCCTACGTCATAATAACTATCTCTATGCGCCGCCCGATCTGTCTGATGATTTGAGCTGTGCGTTGATATTTTTAGATAAAAAGATGAATTGTTATTATTTTTTAGCGTGAGAGGCATTTGGTATTGACATACAATCTTGATCAGTGATCAAATATGATTGAAGAAAAGAAAAAGAAAAAAACCTTGACAGGTGTGAACTTATGTATGGTGTTTATGGGCGATGGTACCTAATCACTTAATATTAGGTAACCCATCTGCTAGTACGTAGTTAGGTACTGAAATACGAAGTAGACCTACATTTTTTTTCAGCAGTTAATACATACAAACGCTTGCGGCAAAAAAGTGTAGTGCGAGTCAGCGTTTACTTCCAAGCCGCACGTGTGTCGATGATATCCGTTGATGGTCACGTTCGAGGCAGCATCGATTAAATTTACATCGCTCGTTTAAATCCTCTGAATCCCTTATCCATTTCATATACTTACCATGAATATGAATCCGTTGAATATATTAACTCCGTTGAATAATATATTAGCTCAGAAAAGTCAGAGGTGCCCGGAACCGAACCTGCGGCCTCAGGAATAGGAGATAAGTTACTAACTACTAGGCTACTACTCTCTACCTAGGATATAAATTCTTAAACTTAAACTTTATTACTCAGTTCTGAATATAATAGAAGTGCCTTTCCGGCTACCGTTTTTCCAACTAACTATTATATGTATAACAAATCTTTAAATCGAGAGTGTATAGGCATCTTCTAGGCAAGCCCGCACCATCTTAGGCTGCATCTTCACTTGCTATCAGGTGAGATCGCAGTCAAGCGTTAGTCTATGCATTTAAAAAAAAAGAGGAACCAGGTGGCTCCAAGTCGGTATGGAAAGCCGGCGGCTCCAAGTCAGACCTATCTTAGCAAGTTATAGATAAGTTAAGAATATAGTTAAGTTTGCTAACTTAACTACAGGTATAGGTGGGTAATTCTAGTTGTCAAAAAACTATAAAAAAATTACAACATTTCGATTGTCAACTGTGGTTTCTGATAGAAGTCGTAAAAACTTAGAAGTTCGTCCATTGAAACTTGGAAATAGCTCGCTCTGCTTAGATGTGAATTGTTATAGAGTTTCGAAAATTCACAATTCAAGTTTTAGGTAGATAGGGTACATTAACTTTGCGTATAAACTTAAGTTCGATAATTTAAACAAATATAAATTTTGATTATCTAAGGATGCCGACGGAATGGAAAATCATTGTCCTGAACCGATTTATTTAATTTGTGGTGATATAATAGTGTGAAAACGGAAGTGGACAAGCATAAAAATAATAGCTTATCGAAACGTAAATAACGCTAGTATGCGGAAAACAATAGAGCCTGTTTAATTTAATTTTGTGTAAAACCAGGAAGATCATTGTATTAATTATGCATGTCCACTTGAAAATGCCCAGTAGTCTGTAGATAACACGCTTTTGACCTTTGACCTGTTTAGCTGAATGCTAACAAGCTCGCCACATTCCTAAGTAGGAATCTAGAGTTCCTTAAAATTCCTCGTTCTGCGAATAGGTACTACAGAAGGTATGTTTAACAGTGCGCAGAATGCCAGAAAAAATCCAAAGGACTTACTTAATTTTCTTTAAAAACACCAAAGAAAAAACAAATTGATCAAATATTTTCGTTGAAAGGCATTTTAAAAGTAATTAATAAAAATAATGAATTATTCAATGTTAGTTTGATTTTTGTTTTTTTCATCACTGATACCAGTCGTAAAAACTTCGCGATTCATCGGAACTTCGGAATTGCTTTTCCGGTTTACATTGGAATTGCTACAGAGACGATCTTGTGCGAATTCTGAATTCAAACTTCTGTAACACTCAAAGTTTTGGAGAATACAAGGTTTGAAATACTGAGAAAGTATTTTTAACTTTTGTTAAAAATATTCTGTTTTGTTAAACTGTTCTTTTATAGGCTACCTTTTATGCCGATTTAAGCATTTGGAGTGAAAAAAAAAGCTTTTTCTTTTATATTGGGTATGTTTAACACGACAAAATATAAACATGACAAAAATGAAAATGAAAGTTCAAAATTAGGGGATGAATCTTGTTGTTGAATTTCACGCATTTGAAGAGTTTTTATATTTAAGTAGCTTTTAGTTAAGTTCGATTTCTCAAACCCCTATTTTATCCCCTTGTGGGTTGAATTGTAGAAAATTCTTTCTTAGCCAATGCCTACGTCACAATAGCTATCTGTATGCTTTTCAGCCGGATCTGTCCAGCTGTGCGTTGATAGATAAGTCAGTCAGTCAGTCAATCAGTCATTCAGTCACCTTTAGGTACTCTTTTATATATTACTAGCTTTTGCCCCCGCGACTTCGTCCGCGTGGAATTAGGTTTCGGGGTGGAATTTTCAAAAACTGTGACACACGTACTTCTTTATTTTTAACTGAAAGCTCAAATACCAACTTTGATGGAAACAGCTTGAAAAATGACGGAGTTTCATATAAACTTCCATCCCCTATTTAAACCCCTTAGGGGTGGAATTTCCAATAATCCTTTCTTAGTGTGCGCCTACGTCATAAAAGGAACCAACTGTAAAAATTTCAAGTTTCTAACTTCAGTATTAGGCTATGCGTTGATATCTCAGTCAGTCAGTCAGTCAGTCAGTCAGTCAGTCAGTCAGTCAGTCAGTCAGTCAGGACTTTGAATTTTATATATATAGATTTAGATTACAAATTAAATTGAATTACAAATAAATTCAAATCAATCAGATGAAACCCAAACAAAACCTTCATCAAATCAACCAATTAATTCATGACTCTCACGAGCGTATATGAGTTGAGTGCGTGATTTTTTTTGTGTCAAGCAGTCATTAGCGATTGCATCGAAGCATGCTATACCTTCGTTATTTTGTAACGTAGGTACAAGTATTTGCATACGTATGCATTCGACATTTAGAAATTTCAAACTAATGAATGAATAAAATTTTCCGTCGTTCATTTATCGTTCGTCATTCATTCGTTTCGTCATTTATTCGTAGCTTTCATGTATCAAAAGTGCAGGTCGTTTTTTACATCATGCTTACCACTTCATGTTTCACCTACAGTGCCTGCAGTATTAGAACCTAATGGTTTGGTACTTAAAGATGGCACCTTTGTTTATCTTTTGTTCCATGCAAGCATTGAAAGTCGTTTGTATAGAGACTTTAGCTCTAGTTGTACATTAACATGATGACGGTTCAAAATCACTGTATAAAAGTTTATAATTCCAAAAATTATTTTTTCTATTCTATCGATATCTGACTTACAAGTAGGTAAATAAATGTTAAAACATTTATCTATTGAATTTTCTATTATGGTACTAAAAAATGGCTCATAGGTTTTCGCCTGATGGAAGGCTTTGGCCTTTTGATTATATACTCTCTTTGGCCGTGGCTAGTTACAAAACTACCGTCAAAGATGTGCTGTCAAGTGATTTAGTACATTGCTACATTATGCAATGAGGTGTCGCTATTTCAACAACTCACCTCCACTAAAAAAAGTTTACAGTTCAGCACACTTATAGCACGAATAACTATTACAGGGTTCCCAATATAAAATTTGGTGCAAATATCATTGAGACGATTTTTACTTTCAGTTAAAGTTGGACTGTTCTAAATGATCAAACCGTAGGTACATGGATGTATATGCGCCTCGCAGCTCTATAATCATTAGTAATGTATACCAATGGATGCGTTTTCGTGTGACGTGACGTGAATACGGATCATCATATTGATTGGTGATGACGGCGACAGGAAATACGACACAAAAGCCCGACTTCGCTTTGCGGTTGGGGCTATGATTTGAGTAATGATAGAACAGAATAGAATATTTTTTTATTCAAATATTACAAAGTGCTTTTGAATCGTCCAATGAATCTACCACTGATTCGGAATGCCGTTTCAACCGAGAAGAACCAGAAAGAAAGTCGGTGCTTGCTCTTTTTAACCGATTTCCAAAAAAGGAGGAGGTTCTCAATTTGCGTAATTTTGAGACCTTAAAAATTATTGCTACAGTGCAGTGTTACTATCGCAATTACCACTGACGTGAAGAATAAATAAAGAAATTTTTATCCAGATGTTTAAATAAATAAAATATGCTTAGCTACTAAGTGTATTTAATTTCTGACTAATTAATTAGGAAAAAATTGAAAAAATGTAGTTTTTTGATTCCTAAAGCTCGGTTTCTATTGTTCGAGATATGAAATTAAGATAAGTCAAAAGTTACACAAACGAAGCTTCCGCTCTTTACATTAAGTTAAATAACTACTATGAAGTTCAGAATATAAATTGGATAAATTATTAAAATTTACAAGGGAACTTTTCAAAGCCGCTCCGCCTAAGTTGTTAGGCAGCGTGCAAAGTTATTAAATACACTCGTACAAGTGCCGAGTAGAATTACATGGAATTTCAACGTTCATGATGCAGTCTACAGGGGGTGTGTATATGCTCCATAACTTATATTTAAGGTTGCCGCTGGTTTACCATCATACTATGATTATAAACGCGAAAGTTTGTAAGTATGGATGGATAGATGGATGGATGGATGGATGGATGGATGTTTGTTACTCTTTCACGTAAAAACTACAGAACCGATTTGGCTGGAATTTGGCATAGAGATAGATTATAGTCTCTAGTGTGTACACATAGGCAACTTTTCAAGGTTTTCGAGGCAACGAAGTCACGGGCATCAAGTAGTAGGTATATTATTATAAATGCGAAAGTTTCGATAGATGGATGTTTGTTACTCAATCACGCTTCAACGACTGAACCGATTTGGCTGAAATTTGGCGCAGAGATAGATAATAGTCTGGAATAACACATAAGCACTTTTTATCCCGGAAAATAAGAGTGCTCCCACGGGAATTAAGAAAAAATTCAATCTACGTGAACCAAGTTGTAGCCATAATATGACTTTTCTTGTATGTCAGCCCTAGGCATGCCGAAATCGGATATGGGTATAATAACAGTGTGTATTGTGGGATATTGTGGAACACACGTTTCCTAGTTCGGTTCCGCCAATACACGTCAGCTATTATAAGTTAGCTATTGGATACCAGCATTGACGTACACGGTAGGTGCAGTTGGAATAGTGATATCAGATATTTCATGTAACAATGTAACAAGGCGAAGTATCAGGGGGAAAAATATTTTATCGAAAACTCTACAAAGCGGTTAAACCTGCTGTTGGATTGTCTAATAAAAACCGGCAAAGTGCGAGTTGGTCTCGCGCACGAAAGGTTCCGTACCATCGTAATAGCAATTGTTAAGATCGAAAAAATCATGTTTCTTGTATGGAGATCCCTTTATTTATTTTATTTGTTGTTTTAGCGGCATTGTGAAAAGGAGATGTGTTAAATTGGGCCCAACTCGGGGTTTCGCACAGTTATATAAAAATATGAAGAAAATAAGTCGATAAATTACTTACATAATTGAATGGTTTTTATTTATGTACAGCTCAGGAAAATCATACAAAACAATTTTTTTTATCTAAGTACGAAACCTAATGCTTTTTCTTTAGTAGAAACGGAACGTTTTCATGAATGTCAGTTTAATTAGCCACAGACTAATATAGTACTAATGTAACTGTGGGTTCTGGTGTGGGCTCTGGCCTTTTGGTACCTACCCAAATAGTTTATCTTTATAAAATCAGTAATCTAGAAATAGACCCAAACTAGTTGTAAAACATTTTGTATTAAATAATATACTCATTTACAAGGGAAAATTCTTTAAATATTTATAATAAAAAAATTGTGCATCATGAATATTTTTTTTTATCACAAAAAAGCAAGAACCCAGAGCTGAAAAAAAGACGTCTTGAGAGACGGTTTGTCTTGTCATTCTCTGTGTCTTGGCGCTTTGTAAATATTATTTTACTGTTTGAACAGTTTTCGTGGATTATTTCATATTATTTAATATTACCTACAAAAGTAAAAGAAACATGCATCCAAACATCTTCCCGTAATACTTTTTCCATTTATTTAAAGTATTTAAACAATTCTTCTTAAAAGAATTTTAAGTTAACGAAATAACCTCTCCCTTGACATTCTTGATAAATCAATCGCTTGACGAAGGCTACTGTCCCGACAAACTTAAAATTGCAAAAATAAGACCTATTCTTAAAAAAGGCGGGAAACCTAACGACCCTAGTAACTATCGACCTATCGCCCTGTTACCGGCGCTATCAAAAATTTTCGAAAAAACTGTAACAAACCGTGTGTATAGATTCCTGGAAAAATATGGTATTTTGAGTGATAATCAATACGGCTTTAGGAAAAACCGCTCGACAACGCTAGCTGTCTTTAAATATATACAGGAAATCCTAAACTGTTTAGAAGACAAAAAATACGGTGTCGGACTGCTGCTAGATATGACTAAAGCGTACGACAAAGTTTCACACAAAATATTGCTCAAAAAACTATATGATTCAGGCATACGAGGGAACGCTCACCGATGGCTGGAAACTTACTTGAAAGACAGACAACAATTCGTACAAGTGCAATATCGCGATGAACGGACTAACGTAGTTAGCGACATTGATTCAGAAGTACGCGTTACGAACTGGTCTATTCCACAAGGAAGTGTCCTTGGATGCATCCTATTTTTGACATACATTAATGATTTACCTAATATTATAAGCCCACACTCGCGGTGCGTCATGTTTGCAGATGACGTATCGATCTTAGCTATGTGCTCGAATGCGACAGATTGTGAAAATATTATTTCAGAAAACCTAACAAACATCCAAAATTATTTGCATTCTAATAATCTAGAAATTAATCTAAATAAAACTAAACTCATACAATTCAGGCCACATCAAAAACTACCGTTGAATCTAAGACCATTAACGACAACTACAAAAATTGAAGAGGTTAGTGACTTCACTCTTCTCGGCCTAAATATCGATACTCACCTGAACTGGAAGAGCCATGTTCACAACCTGAGCGTTAAACTATCGCGATTTGTATATGCTCTCAGTGTACTGAAAGCAAATACAAATTACGAAACAGCGCTTTCCGCGTACTATGCTTACGCTTACTCTTGGATGCGGTATGGCATAATCCTCTGGGGCGAAAGCACCAACGCAGAGGATATATTTATCTTGCAAAAGAAATGTATTCGCATACTAGTAAATATAAAACCACGCGAAAGCTGCAGACCCCACTTCCTAAATAAAAAAATACTTACACTTCCATCCATCTATATAATGGAGACTGCCCTATTCGTAAGGAAAAACTACAATTTATACGAAACTATAGAAATTAATACAAAAAAACAAGAGCGAATTACACGTCGCAAAAATAAGCTTGCATACCCCAAATGCAAGCTAAAAATTTCTACCCGCGGCCCATTGCATAGATCGACCAATATTTATAATAAAATCCCAAATTATATCACCAACGAAACCAATAATAAGACGTTCAAACGAAAACTTAAACAATGGCTCGTACAAAATAGCTTCTACGAGATAGATGAGCTATTCCAAAGTAGTAACAGGTGGTAGTTACTCTTAGGCTATTAGACCTCAATTGCACGTCCGGTTACGATATAAATTAATTAATTATGCCATTTAATTGAACATTAAAATGTAAAATGACTAGACGAATGACTAATGACTTAATATGACTATAAATAATTCGACTATCTGTTCTTATGACATATTGATATAACTAATTATTATTATATTATAACTAGACATCCAAATTTATAACCATTTATTGCATGTGAAATTTACTAAATTTTTTTTTATTGTATGTTTAATTTATTGTATTTTTTAACTTAATTTATTGATAATTTTATATGATTAATTATATAACTTGCAACGCCCTGACGGGGCTTCATGTAATCTTGCTCACAATTAAACATGTATTATTGTTGTTGACATGTAAGTAGATACATGAATGCAAAATAAATGAATAAAATAAAATAAAATAAAAATAAATATTGAACGTCTTTTTCACATAACTTACAAACCTAAAACGATAAATAAAACAAAACTCCCAAGGTCTGCAGAAGTACGAGTTTTTGAGTAAATAGCAAGCATCTAAATCTTCAAAATAAAGCATGTTTCATCCTTGTTCAGTGTTGGGCCCAAGCTTGTATGGACCACAATCATCTCCTTTCAAATATCTACCCATTACTGTTCATGAGATACAGCACGCAGACAGACAGACGGAGTACGGACAGCGGAGGCCTGTCAAATATCAAGTTTCATGGATATGACTTCAATTTACGTGCTTTCATACAAACTTTCACCCCCTATTTAACTCCCTTGGGGGTGGAATTTCAAAAAATCCATTCTTATTGGGTGCCTATGTTATAGAAGGAATTTCAAGTTTCTAACTCTAGTGGTTTAGGCTGTGCATTGAAAGATCAGTCAGTTAGTCAGTACAAGTCAACCACTAGAATATCACTATATTCTAGTGGTTTGGACTGCGGGGGGTCACAGGTTCGATTCTGGAAAATATCACATTGCGTTAGCTGCAAAGGAAAGGTCTTGAGGTAACCTATATGCATGAGAATTCTCCATGATGTCGTCGAAGGTGTGAAGTTACCAATATGCATGGCGCCAGCTTGTTGAACTAAGGCTTTAACTCTCTAAAGGAGACCTGTACTTACTCATGATAATCTAAATATATAAAAGGCAAAGGTGACTGACTGACTGACTGATCTATCAACGCACAGCTCTAACCACTGGACCGATCGAGCTGAAATTTGGTATATAGGTAGCTGTTAGGACGTAGACATCCGCTAAGAAAGGATTTTGGAAAATTTCAACCCCAAGAGCGTTAAATAGGGGGTTAAAAAATCGAACCTAACGTGAGCGAAGCCGCGGGTTAAAGCTAGTAATTTTATAAAATTCTTATTCATGATTAGGGTTAGTAGGTATAACATTTAATTCGATTGATCATATTCCTATTCAATGAAATTTGCGTCAAAGTAAAATGAACCATAATTACATTGAATTAGAGCTCAATTTTGTGCTTGCATTCTTATACATTTACGTATACGGATACGCTCCAAATTAAAATCGGTTGTACTGAATTTGTGACTTTAAATCCGTACAGTTAAGGTTCATTTTACTTTGACGCCAATCTTATCGAATACGAATACGATCAATCGAATAAATCTTATACTAACCCCACACACCAGATGCTGAAACCCATACGGGCTGAAAGTAAATATTTTAATGCGAGTGGTTGGTAATGCGTTCAAAAAATGAATGCACAATGTGTGAGCTCCTAAAAGGTGATGTACCAGAGCCGTGAGTTTTCGATGACAGAACAATAAACAGGCACACGTGGTGAGGGGCACGTGTGGTGTACCACAGGGTGCAAGTTGGTGCATGTCGCGGAAAAGATTAAGATAAGATAAAATTATTTTTGCTTATATTCTGCGATCTCACGTGATGGTAAGTGACAATGCAATCCAAGATAGAAGCGGGCTAACTCGGAAAAGGGAATGGCCAACTACCACCCTACTGTAAAGGTGCGTGAAATGAAAGATATGTTTAGCCATATCGGAATAAGCAATCGACGTCTTGCAAGATGTTGCTACGCGGAGAGCGTATACCAGACTGTCGCAAATACTACAAATAGCATCAAAGACGTGCCGTCAAGCGATTTTCTGGAATAATGGCGTGTGGAAATCGATTATTATGGTAATGGCCTGTGGAAGTCCTTGCAGGAGACCTCTGTCCAGATGTAGAAGTTTATCGGTTGACAAAGAAGATGAATAAGATAAACCACGAGATAAGTCTTTTTAAGAGCTATCTTGTCATCTATAAAAAAAGAGTAGGAAGATCCTAGGAGATTTTTAAATAATAACCTAATAATAATTAATCTGCGGGAATGAAATCGCAAAAAAGATACCGGCCGAATTGATAACCTCCTCCTTTTTGAAAGTCTTTTAATAAAATCGCCAGTGTTTTGGGCCATAGCTTATAGATCCGCGCCGTCGCGTTTCTTCTTAATAATGTGTGAACTCCCGAAATACATAAATTTTATTTTTTACCGCGGCTTCCACACTACTGGGGCATTAAAAATGTCTGCAATAACACTTTCCGGCACGATAATACACTAATTCTTCTCTTTTATTGACTCTGGAAAGTGCTAAGTGAATTTTTATGATTTATTCTATGCTATACTAAAAAGCAACGATACTCGTAACCTATTTGAATTCGCCCTATGTTTCGGAGGGTCCGAAGTTCGATCTTAGGCAAGCATCTTTAAATTTTCATGTTATGTATGTACAAAGCATTTAAATAATATCTACTTGCTTTAGAGATGAAGGTAAACGTCGTAAGGAAATCTGCATGCCAGAGTGTGTGCTTTTAACCGTTGGGCTATTGAGGCTTCAGTTGAAAATACCTAATCTATGGCTGGCTCTATGCTCTATGAAATTGGCTCTATGGTCCCGCTTGTGATGATAAATTAAATGAAAGTAACTCTCTTCTCTGTTTTACTAACTGGCCTTTTCACGCTGAACTGAGAAAAACTTTTAGTGTTTTTAAATAACCCCTAGAAATTTTAGTTTCGACTTAATCTATTTACGAAAAGTTGCAATAATGTACAGTACGTTTATCTCACGAAGTTACGGGCGCTTTACATGTGGTTATGTCGTGTATATGCACATTGCGTAAGTGTGCGTGTCTGTTAGGTGTGAGCAAGCTCTCGCTTACACTTATACAGATACGCACACAACCGTGAGCCACGTGCCCTCGTGAATTGAAATAACTTCTACCTAGCAACGAATGAGGCGTCTTTAGCATTTTTGTTTTAATTTTCACTCAAAAGTTACGTTGTACTCATAGGCAGGTAGTACTGTATGGTAATAATTTTGCCCTTTCTCATCAGATAGAAGACTTCTCTGACAAAAGGAAACAAAAACATCATTCCAATCTGTATTAGAAGCTCGTCGCGCCTGTATCGTTTTATTATCCGTCTGATAAAAGATTTCTAAAGAATATAAGTCTCTGCCGTAATATAAGGCATTTTTCCACAGTCCCTCCATTATAGACGCTTCAATGGGTAATGCAAGATGAAACGTCATAAAAGGAATCAACTGGAAACGTCATTATAAAGAACTTCTTCTTTATGTTATGGAGTACCTTTAAAAGTAACTCTTCGTTACATCCAACTGATTTTTAGGGTTCCAGAAAAACAGAACCTTTATAGCAGAGGCGTAACTATACCGTTTGAGGCCCGTGGCAAATTCATCGGATGGGGCCCTCCCTCCCCCAATATAAAGAAGCTCACCCAATGAGATAGTATTTTTTATTTTTTCATAAATCACTACGTGAAGTAGGTACATACAAACGCAATTACAATTACTTGATTTTCTAATAACCTTTAAGTCGGAGCGTAGCGTTGTATTTATACTAAGTGCCGTAAGGTAATATTACGGCACTTAGTAGTCCGTTCTTAGCACCTACAATAGCAACGTAAAAGCGACATTTTCGCGAGCGAAGCGAGCGCGAAATTTTTTATGATTGCATTACGGCACTTAGTAGTCCATTCTTGGCATTTACAATAGCAACATAAAAATGACATTTTCGCGAGCGAAGCGAGCTTGAATTTTTTTATGATTGCATTATGGTACTTAGTAGTCCATTCTTGGCACCTACAATAGCAACGTAAAAGCGACGAAATTTTTTGTGATTACATTACGGCACTTAGTAGTCTATTCTTGGCACCTACAATAGCAACATAAAAGTGACATTTTCGCGAGCGAAACGAGCCCGAAATTTTTTATGAATACATTACGGTACTTAGTAGTTCATTCTTGATACCTACAATAGCAACGTAAAAGCGACATTTTCGCGAGCGAAGCGAGCGCGAAATTTTTTATGATTGCATTACGGCACTTAGTAGTCCATTCTTGGCATTCACAATAGCAACATAAAAATGTCATTTTTGCGAGCGAAGCGAGCGTGAAATTTTTTATGATTTCATTACCTTAATAGTCCATTCTTGGCACCTACAATAGCAACGTAAAAGCGACGAAATTTTTTGTGATTACATTACGGCACTTAGTAATCTATTCTTGGCACCTACAATAGCAACATAAAAGTGACATTTTCGCGAGCGAAGCGAGCGCGAAATTTTTTATGAATACATTACGGCACTTAGTAGTTCATTCTTGGCACCTACAATAGCAACGTAAAAGCGACATTTTCACGAACGAAGTGAGCGCGAAATTTTTTATTCTGCACTACACCATATCTAGTCCTGTACTTTTGGCGCTTGAGACACTACGCTTGTATGCGCCGCACACTCGGCATCGTAGGTAAAGTCGGCCCTACCAACTGTTTAGTTATTGTTATTGGGGTTATTTTAAAATGTGTTTGTGGACCTAATGACATTTAGGTATTACAAATATGTATCTTTTTAATTTCTGTAAGACATAAATAAAAATTTTGGCCACAAATTCGCCGCCCCTAAAATCTGCTGCCCTAGGCTCCAGTCAAATCAGCCATTTGGTAAATTTACCACTGTGCGTAACCTTTCTTGTCCCAAAGAGTTTAGTTTATATCAATTTTTATTTTGAAAATGATCGCTCGGCACTAGCCGTAGTCACAGGAATGGCTATAAATGTTATGATCATCTTGAGCTTCCGGCCCTCTCTGACCAGGGGCCCCTGCCGGCTGGGGCCCGTGGCATTTTGCCGTCATGCCACCCTGTAGTTACGCCTCTGCTTTATAGGCTCGTTCGGTTGTCCGTCTTTCTGTCCGTGTGTCAAGACACTTTTTCTTAGGCACGGCTTGAGGTACCATGTTGATACTGAATACTTGCGGAAGCCCGCGACTTTGTTCGCTTCTTCAATTCATAATCCCCACAGTTTAGGTGCAGAACCCCTGCAGCATCAGGACTGAGGAGTTGGGTCCTCAAATTCAAAGATGTACTCTTTACTTGGTACCTACAATTATTATTATACTATTCATAATCATCAGTTCCTAAACCTCACAGTTTAACTCGGTGAAGCGTTGCGCCGTTATTCGGAACAATTTTTTTGCTTGTTTTATGAGTATATAACGAATCTCTAATATAAATCATTGGTCGTGATTGAGATTGTAGCAATGGTTGTTACATAAAGGCCTGTAAATCTGGTAGGTACCTCATCGTTATTCTCTAAATCCGCGTAATACTTGACGCAACTTCAGTGTCCCCCCAAAGCGGGCGTATCAAAAGACTCGCAATACCGGGCCCTCGGCGCTCCTGCGGGGGTCATTGGATGAACTGGCGATTCTTTGAAATGTTAAGTATCCGATCTTGATTACGCAGTAATGAGGTATAATTCAAATTTTGCGCCCTCGCGGTTACCACTTACCACCCGAGGCTTTAGTTTATAGTGTTCTGGGAAATGGATACTTGTGGACTCGTTTATGTACCTATGTACGTTGTGCGCCTCAGCGGGCTTTTGGTTAGTATGTTCGATTGTGGATAATAAGGGCCCAGGCTCAATTTCCGAGCCGAGTTATAAAATGTAGATAAGTATATTAGTAAGTAGGTTTTCTGTCCAGATATTCCCAGTACTTTTCAGGTAGTATGTATAGTGGTGTAGCATTGAGTTAAACGTTTGCGGCATGTCTTCCCCGAGCCTCGGAAAGCACGTAAAGCCGCGGTCCTGCGCCTGATTTCTCTCCGATCGGCCGTATTTAGGTCTACGAAAAAATCAAAATTATTTATTTCATGTAAATTTTCCTTCTAAATAAAATAAAATAAAAATATCAGGCGCGTAGTGTACGCGTAATAAATTCTTTCACAATTTCATCAGTCACTTCATATAGTCAGGATGGCCGAGCGGTCTAAGGCGCTGCGTTCAGGTCGCAGTCCACTTCTGTGGGCGTGGGTTCGAATCCCACTTCTGACATCATTATTTTTTTTTACCTTTGGTCCATACGAGTAGGTACTGTGGAATGTGAATCTTTTATTTTATGGCTTAGACTGAAATTTTTATTTAAATGGCCTTGCCTGTTGGCAACGGCTGGCCCGCGTTCATGATGGAATTCTTGCGAAAGTGATGCATGTATTCCATATGGCAAGGTCTTGCGCCGCATGTATCCAGCGGCATTTTGTGACTCGTCTGATATCGTCGGTCCATCTAGTAAGTAGAGGGTCTTCCAACACTGCGCTTGCCTGTGAGGTCCCCTGCTGGGCATAGAAAAATTATAATATTAATTTAATTAAATCATTATACTATTGTGAAACAGTCCATTACGGTACTGCCGATAAAAACTTAAACAAAAAGTTCACTTGTATGATAAAAAACTGTAAGTAGGTAATCGTTTAAAGAGATAATTAATTATAATTTATAATTAATTGCAGGTCAGAGGGCAAGTACAGCGTGCCTCTGATAAGAGATGAGGCATTTCTTATCAAAGGCGTAGTACAATTTGATAAGAGATCTTTGTTAGTTTTGTATAAGTTCAAGTTCTGATAAGACGGAAATTTTTTTTTAACCATCTTCCTACGGTATCATAGGGACTGGTAAAATAGGAACCATTTATGTCTTTTTTCAGTAACTACTTATGCTAGCTGCTATTATACCTTCCATTATGGGAAAAAATTTATTGTATGGAAAAGAAAACAATGTGAAAAAATTCTTCATAGCTTATTCTAGCTAGGACAGCCGTTTTGATCCTAATAATAGCACCTAGTAAATGTTTTTCAATTTTTTTTTATCATTGACAAGACAGTCCTTGTCTGCGATCTCACCTGATGGTAAGTGACGATGCAGTCTAAGATGGTAGCGGGCTAACTTGGAACAGGTATGGCAGTGCAGATTCAACCCATACCCCCTAATCGGTTTCTACACGGCATCGTGCCGGAACACTAAATCGCTTGGTGGCACTTCTTTGACGGTAGGGTGGTAACTAGCCACGGCTAAAGCCTCCCACCATGTATATAATCAAAGCTCCCACCAGACAAATTATTGTTTCATTAGGTGTTTTGATATTTTTATTTTGATGATAAAATAAATGCGATTATCTATATATATAAAATTCAAAGTCCTGACTGACTGACTGACTGACTGAGATATCAACGCACAGCCTAAACTACTGAAGTTAGAAACTTGAAATTTTCACAGTTGGTTCCTTTTATGACGTAGGCGCACACTAAGAAAGGATTATTGGAAATTCCACCCCTAAGGGGTTTAAATAGTTTATATGAAACTTTTTCAAGCTGTTTCCATCAAAGTTGGTATTTGAGCTTTCAGTTAAAAATAAAGAAGTACGTGTGTCACAGTTTTTGAAAATTCCACCCTAAAATCTAATTCCACGCGGACGAAGTCGCGGGGGCAAAAGTTAGTTATAGTTATAAGTCGGTTAACAAGAGAAAGTTTCTAGTTGTACCAAAATACAGATCTTATTTCCTTACACAGTCTCTAAGTGAAACATAGAACAACGTTCTTGCATCTGGAGACCCGGCGGAGTGTAAGCTGTTGCTTTTGTTTATTGCCTGTTAATGCGTGCCTGGCGGAGCACGGAGTGGGCGGTTTGCATGCTCTGCAGTGTACTCGGATCCCGGCGGAATACTGTCGGAATATTCAATGAATTTCCCTTTACTTTGCGTCAGTCGTCACACGTTCACATTGCAACTTTGAAATCTTGACGTCTGATCTTTACCTTTTCAGCGTCGCGGAAATTATAGCGATTGCATTCCAATATGAAGCCTCAATAGCCCAACGGTTGAAGGAGCGGACTGAAAACTGAATGGTCGCAGGTTCGAATCCCACACGTTGCACTGTTGTCGCGTACCGACTCCTAGCACAAGCTTTCCTCTTATTTGGAGGGGATAAGAGGATATTAGTCAACTTCAGCTTGGCTAATATTTTTTTAAAGAAAAAAGTATCCGTGCAACCACTAGTATTTTTTCTTTCCACTACCCACAAATTAATGAATCTTTTTTCCCGTTTATCGTACAGGTATAGGTACCCAATACCCACATAACCTCCAAACGCCTGTACAGATTTTAATAAATTGAACCATGTCAAGTTTCATAAAGAAAAAACCATTGGAAAAAACCACATCAAAATCAGTTCATTCGTTGAGGAACTATGATGGAACAATCAGGCACATAGATAAATAAATACACAAGCACACAGATTCACACGTTAAACTTATAACATTTCAAAACGGACACCAAAAAAATTCATAAATCATTATGAAAATTAATTAATTAATCTAAATCTCCTCGTGTCCTTTCTCTCCTGCCGCTCTAGGCCTAGCTATATTACTAACGTATCGCCTCTTTCTACGATCGCTTACGCTAAAGCAGGGGCTCCATATTTTTTTTATCGCCCGTCCTGTCAGAAGTGAATTGTGATAAAAAAACTTTTGGAGCCCCTGTTTTAGCGTAATCGCGATTTTCAACGAGTTTGTAATATTATGGCAAAAGCGGCTGGTAGAGTTCATAGAAAACACGAAAAAACTTTGAACTTTTCTTCTATTCTATTGTAAAATAAAATAGTCAATTTCTTTATATTCTATTGTAAAATAAAATGGTCAATTTCTTTCATGTGCATAGTAGCCATATTTGTATAATTTTTGCTGAAAACGAGTTTATTGTCACGGTAATAAGGCGCGGCGACGTCCGGCGTTACCCTTTGATCCGCCATGTGGTTCCGGCGAACGCACGTGCCAACATTGAGTTGGTCAGTTATTGCTTTTCTGACTACATCTTGTTTGCATTCTTGCAGTTAGAAAAGTATTCACGCGAAATTACACTTTAAGTCACTATATTAATGACCAAAATTGAGTGAACAGATTACGCTATTGGCACTACGGTACAACGATTTCATATGTAAAATCTCTGTATGCTGAAATAATTCATGAAACGTTGCGCATAAAGGTTATAATACAATGCATCACTCTGGTAACAAACACAATATGCAGACAAGCAATTGTATGTCGTATTTCTTTGTGGGAAAGTCTACTTTTGTTTGCAATATTAGTTCGATTCGGTATCCATTTGGAGCCGTTTAACTATCAATGAGTTGCAGGTTATGAATGCGTCGACAAGGCACACCATTGAGGAGGGAATACGTTCGACTCGAGACAATAAATATGGATTAGGAGCTTTACCCCAGCTCGAGCGGTGTAAACATTTTCGTTTGATGCAAGAACAAAGGTGATAGAAACCTGTCTAGCAACAGCATTCCGAAAAGATATTATCGCCAGCTATTTTAACCAACTTTAAAAAAGGAGGAGGTTCTCAATTCGACGAGTATTTTTATTTTTATTTTTTTGGCGATGTTACCCCATAACTTCGACAAATAGAATAGAATAGAATACAATAGAAATCTTTTTTATTCAAATAAACTTTTACAAGTACTTTTGAATCATCGATGAATCTAACACTGGTTCGGAATGCCGCCGAAAAGAACCAGCAATAAACTCAGCGGTTACTCTATAAAAAAAAAAAAAATTTACGATAGGTAACAAAATTATGCTATGTAGGTATACCGTGTTTCCACAATGAAGTTTCAAAAATGCAAAACAATCCAATACATGTTAAGACAGGCAGACAAAAGCAGACCCATTCCCGTTGGTGGCGACCGTTCGATTATTGAAATCTGGACCGATTTCAATATTTTTTTAAAAGGTCGTATTATTAGGTTGGTCTCATTTTTTAGTGAAGATCTGACGAATATCTTCGGAGTTGGCGGAAAGAACTCCTCAATGAATAAGAGCAAATCGCTCGCAGTCAGAAGCTAGCGTCGCGCATCGGTTTCATCCTTTCTACTAAGGCTAGACTTGACTAAACACTAGAATAGGGTAGACGAACTATAGCACGCTCGAGTGTTTTCTGCCGCTGATTTCTTTCGTACCCGCGTTGCTTTTGTGGAGAAGATGTGCCAAAGGGCGCAAAGCTTAATATAAATTTTTACATGTGCAAACAATCATAAAATGTATTGTTAAACGAACACATGTGTACTCGGATCAAAGTGAAGGAAGCCGTCGATTGATCGAGTTAAAATTCTTTCATAAACATTTTCTGTTTGCGAATCCGAAACGTGTTTCCACTCGTAATCGAAAAGGCGGCGAATTAATTCTCGGTAAAATTAAATCGATAGCAGTATAGTATAGTAAAGCTGCCTTCTCACTGACGATGGGCGAGGATAGAATGTGTCGAAACTTATCAATAGGTTCTAAGACAATGAAGCGATTTTTTAAGCTATTGCATCTATCGCGGGCCTTGAGCGTGGAGACCGAATCCAGAAATTCCGTAACGAAAATAACCTGACACGGGACTCCTCTCACCGCTAGATGGCGTTGATAAAAAATGATATGCAATAGCTTTACCGCGGCAGTCCCCGAGTGCCACACGTCTTTTTTTCTATGAAAAGATAGCCCATAACTGAGACCTCACTAGATGGTTATTGACGATGCAGTGTAATAGTGAGATCTCAGCTCAGACGCAAGATAGAGGTTAAAACAAGAGACAAATATGCTCTGGCATAAATCTGTCTCGTTTTAACTGTATCTTGAGTCGGAGCTGAATGAGAGTGCGGTCTATCGACTTCAGCCTGAGATGGTAGCGGGCTAACTTTGTCCACAAATGAACAAAGGTCTCTTGCACGGAATTCCACAGGTCTCGGTCTTGCATTACCTGCATCCAACGGCTTCCTGCGACCAGATGCTAACTGTAAAAAAAAATATAAGTATACTAGTTGATGCCCGCGGCTTCGCTAGCGTGGATTTAGTTTTTACAAATCCCGCGGGAAATCTTTGATTTTCCGGGATAAAAAGTAGCCTATGTCCCGGCCCTCAACTATACCCATACAAAAAATGACATCGATCCGTTGCTTTGTTGCGGCGTGATTGAAGAACAAACTAACAAACAAACACACTTTCACATTTATAATATTAGTAAGGATAAGGATTGAATTGAATCTTCCTTCTGAAATCTAAGAAAGAAATCGCTTCCTTTTGAACCGATTTCTTTCTTAGGTTTCACACATATCGCGCTGGATACCCCCCGGTGGAACCGCAGCTTGCGTGTAAATTGTAATACAGCGTACAATGTATTGTTTGGTGCAGACGCAGCGACTGGTGACTAATCGAGAACATTCATCTATGACTGACTTGGAACTAGTACTTTTATATAAGTTTGAGGTGTTTACAATACATGTGGTTGTGCTGAAATCTATAGACCGTATTCTCAATCAGCTCAGACTCTTTCGCACAAAAACTACTGGACTGATTTTGATGAAACTTCACAACACATACTTCCAATAAGCTTAAAAAGCAGCATAGTACAGAAACTATATTTTATCCTGGAGTATTAAAGAATTCCTGCGGGTATCAAAAACCTTTAATCCGCGCGGCATCAGCTATGTATTATAGATATGTCTAAATATATAAAAGGCAAAGGTGACTGACTGATTGACTGACTGACTGACTGACTGACTGACTGATCTATCAACGCACAGCTCTAACCACTGGACCGATCGAACTGAAATTTGGCATACAGGTAGCTGTTAGGGCGTAGGCATCCGCTAAGAAAGGATTTTGGAAAATTTCAACCCCAAGAGGGTTAAATAGGGGGTTAAAAAATCGAACCTAACGTGAGCGAAGCCGCGGGTTAAAGCTAGTTGTATAATAATTTTCAAAACTGCATCAAATCGCGTGCTTACAGTGTGTGGTTGCAACGTATGACATAACCCTCTAAGCGAGGGCGACTGCACTTAATCGTCTATCAGAGCGGTCCGTGTGACAATAATAGCCTGGGGTTAGGATGGGGTGCGTTGGATCGCGGTTAGGGTGTATTGATAAGGTCTCAGAGAAGCATAAACTGGGATGATGGATAGGTAGGTAGGTGTATTATAATATGTGAGCGCTAAAGAGCGTATTATTTCGTGCTAATTGTTGTTTACCTACGAACCATAAAAACTAGTGGTACCTAGGTACTTACCACTAGTTTTGATGGTTCATTCATTTGACGATACGAAAGTAATAAGTATTTTGTAAAAGTTTATTTGAATAAAAAAAAATTCTATTCTATGCTAGTGGAAAAAACTTTGTAGGTACTTAAAAGTTTACTTATTTGAAAAAATAACCTCCCTGTTCTGTTCTGTTCTACCGCCCCGATCTAAGATTTTCTAGTCCTAGAAGATTTTACGAAGTAGCTCGATGTACATACGTAAAGTTTTTGCACATTTATGTATTATGCATTAAAAAGTGTCCGTATCTTTGTAAGTTGCTAAAATTGATAAGTACCTAACCATTATTTTTAAAATTACTTTATTAAAATAATAATTTTTTTAGCCGTGTAATTCAAACTACTATTTCAGATGCCATGAAGAAATTTTAAGAAATGCCACTAGATAGCGGCACTTACATTAGTGTTGTAGTTAAGAGCAACGTTACTAGATGGCGTGGTAAAAAAAGATTTTATTTTGTTTAGGTCCTTTGCTAGATTAGGGTTAGTAAAATAAAGGTACGGGCGAGTTGGTATTCTCAAGTTATTTTTAAAATCTATTTTTAGATTGTAAAATTACTTTAAATTAACGATGACAACTTTTATTTTAATTGAATTTTACAGCGCCATCTGTTGCACGTGTATACAGTAACATGAAGCGGGATGTCATGACTTAGATTGATAATGTGCCGCTAGATGGCGGCACTAAGACAAACCATACTAATTCCGAGTGTAGTTACTAGATGGCGCAGCATTTATTAAACGTCTTTGCTTCTTAAATTAAAACTCTGATTAAAAAACTTAAAATTTATTCTGATATTTCTACCTTTACCTCTTACTTTTTCTTCGCTTTTTTAACCAATTCTCGTTCTCACAGATGTATCAAGTATAAAGTTGCTTATATGCATATAGTTATAGAACTATTTATCGTAATTTATCGTACCTACCTATTTCGTGTACTATGCATATAGATGCATAGTACACGAAATAGGTAGGTACGATAAATTGACTGTAAAGATATAAATATAAATCTAAGCTAGACCACTCCTTCTCATAGGTATCTTACCAGTAGTTAGGAACTAGACTGGGTAGATACTAGATAGTTGATACCCAGGTATTGTTAGGTTTACCACGTATTGTCTGGAAGATAGGTACCTACCTATTCCTAAATACATGATTGATCCTAAAATCTGGATGCAGATAATTTAATTCTTAGGTTTTTTAATGCGATGATAAGATAGACCTTGACTGCGATCTCACATGATGGTAAGTGACGATGCAGTTTAAGATGGTAGCGGGCAAACTTTAAAGGGATATGGCAATGTAGATTCAACCCATACCCTTATAGGTACCCATAATCGGTTTGTACACGCCATCGTGCCGGAACGCTAAATCGCTTGGCGGCACATCGTTGATGGTAGGGTGGTACTGTTAAGTTGGTAGACGAAAGCTAGGTAGGTACATCCTAGGTATAGTTAAAAGCTAAAAATAGAAAAAATACTTTGTACTTACCTACCTAAAGCAGTTAAGAATAGCTTGACCGAGCTTGGCTATAATAAAAAAAAAAAACTGCGGCAAAGTACCTATTCAACTAAAAGTAAAATCCTTTGAAATCCAGAGCGTTCCAACAAAAAATAGCTTAAGAAACTGAAAATGAAGGGCTACTAGCCCGAAAAGAAAACTCAAAGAACACTTAATTTTCGCTAAGCGAAAACGCACGAGATTCTTTCGAGAAACGTACCTACCTATTATTGTAATCTTTGACTCATTCACTATTACTGCTCACCGGTGCTCAGACGCCTTAAACACGAGCTGTAACTGTGGGTGCATTGCTCGTGCGCAAAGTATTAAATACCTTGGAGTTATAATCGACCAGTGTCTTACTTGGAAGGAACACATTGAGTCTGTTGTCTCTAGAGTCAGAAAGTTACTGTATGTATTTAGAAATCTTAGACATTCAGCTAATTTTGAAACTCTGAAAACCATATACTTTGCGTTCGTGCAGTCTATACTCGGTTATTGCATCACAGCCTGGGGAGGTGCAGGTAAAATGTTGATGCTCCGGCTTGAACGGGCGCAAAGAGCGGTTTTGAAGGTCATGATGTCTAAACCTATTCGCTTCCCCACTTCAGATTTATATAATCTGTGCAAGGTCCTTACAGTACGTCAACTTTTCATACTAGTAGTAATTCTTCGCAAGCACACCAAAACTACCTACGATCCTCAATTTGAAAAAAACAAGCGCAGATCTGACAAGGTCTTTCAGATTGAGCCGCGTAGAACTCATCTGGCAAGTCGACACTCCTACTTAATTGGTTCTTCCCTCTATAATAAAATTAATAAAATTCTTCTTATCTACCCTCTGACATCCTTTAAAGTCAAAAACAAAGTAACTAATTGGCTACTCTCCCTTACTTATGATGAGACTGAACAGCTACTCCTATTTTAAAAGCACACGCACACACACAAACCTTACACTCACACATTACACACATACACCCACACGCACAAATGCTCAAAACTCTCCGGTTTACTGATTAATATTATTTGTACATTTATATTTCATTTTGTTTATTTAATAATTATTGTTATTTTATTAATTACTTTTGTTAATTTAATTTTGTGTTAATATTTATTATTATTTTAGAATATGGATTGATCGAAATTGTTAGTTAAATACGTGTTCATGGTTTTGTCAAATTGTGTATACTTACTAGGGTTGGGTAATAAAACTGCGACACAGTGTTACACTAATGCAGTTTTATCGACACTTGTTTATGTATGATGTATCTTTTTGTATTAAAAAAAGCAAAAAAAAAAAAAAAAAATCTTTGAGATTAGACTAATTACGAGTAGAATAAATGGAATATTTTTTGTGGATTTTTTTTAGTTATTAGCTAATCTATACTAATATAATAAAGTGCAAGAGTTTGTATGTTTGAACGCGCTAATCTCTGAAACTATCAGTCGGATTTGAAAAATTCTTTTTGTATCTGATAGCACAATTCTTGAGGAAGGTTATAGGCTATTCAATATCTCGGTACTTCTCTCAGAAGCCGAGCAAAAAGAAAAAATAGCGCGGGCGAACAATGCGATGCGGTAAATCGGTGGTCGGGGGCGGTCACCCGACGAGAAACGAACAAGAACCGAACCGAAAGCTATATTTTATTAATCCGGAAGATCAATGCGTTCCCACGGGATTATTAAAAACTAAATCCACGCGGACGAAGTCGCGGGCAACAGCTAGTACTATAATATTATTATCTATTTTTTGTACCTACACAAGTAGGTACTAGGTACACGATCCTAACAAGATGACAGAAGAACGCTTTCAAATTTTATGAAACCCGAATATGGGATTTCTTCAGAATTATTTGCTGAAAACGCTGAATGTTGAAAGCTTGCAAACAGTATAGTAACGATTTTCGATCACCCTGAAGCTAGATGAACAAAATGGCTAAGATACTTTTGAGATGAAATAAAAATAAATGACCAATCAAAAGGTCAACATACTATCGTACAGGGACTTTCTTTTTTTTTCTGGATGAGTTTTTCTATTTTGCTTACTTTTGCCTGCGAACAAAATAATAATATAAGGCTACCGTTTGCCTTGACTACCTTTATTAGAATTTTCTAAATTCCGGGAACAAAATAAAAACTTAGATGACTCGTTTTTTAAATCTTAAAGCGCCAAGGATAAAGTTTAATTAAAGGTTTTAAAGTTCTTTTTAAAAATCTACGTCCAGTTAAGTCAAGAATCGAAAAACTTAGTTGTGTTCGCGAAGTTGTTGTTCCGTAAACGTAAATTACAAAAGTATCTTCACGTATTTGCAGGGGTACCTATTCACCAAAATAAAACTCTCTTCAAAGGCGAACTTACTTGTCATTTATGTCAAAAAAGGGATAATTTGAAGTACTTAATTGGGGACACAGAATAAGATGATAGAGAATGGATAGGCATTCGCTCCTATTTTCAACCGACGAAAAAAAAGTAGGTTCTCAATTTTTTTTTAATCCGAAATAGGCTTGCGCTTGATGACAATCAATACTGGATTGCACTGATGAGGTTTAGGTTGGAGCGCACTTGCCTAGAAAATGCCTATTCACTCTTATATATCTCGCAGCCATACTTAAAAATAGAGCTCGTAGTTAACCAATCTGCTGTGCTTACTGAATAGTACTACAGATCTTTCGTTTCTTATAGAGGTGTATGAAAAAAATAGTCGATTTGTTGCTCTGTTGCTGTGTGATTGAAGGACAATTCAACAAACAAACACACTTGCGCATTTATAATATCGGCGGGAAGTAGGATAGTATGATGTGGAAGAATTCTAAATATTCTCGTAAGTAGCCTCAGGCATAGTCCCCTAAATCTCGTTGACAGCTAATTTTGTGCATAAATATATGCACAAACAGACCGACAAGAGTGCCAGACCGCATTCAGTGGGGAAATATTGTGACAGATGTTCTGAGAGTTATTTTTATTGTTTAGGGTGGGAACTGTAACAGCATCCCTCGTCACTTGTAAAGAGCAACGCTTCTTCACTTATTTTAGGGAGATAAGATAACGTTTCCCGTCAGCAAGATAGACTACCAGTCAAAGTACTGGACCACTAGGTCCAAAAATATTGCAGACACGATGAGACACGTGTGAGTAGCGTGTTCTATACCTATACAGTATACATGCTGCACTGAAGATCATATTAACACCTTTGGGGGAGTGCGTTGAGTAAATTATATAAATTCGAGTAATTTTCACCGATCCTGGTTCAGCCACCAAATTAATAAAAATGACGATTCAAAAAATTTTAAAAACTTCTCTTTTTCGTAACTTGGTAATATATACATATAACATTCTAAATATATATCAAAATGAAATAAATGATAAAATGCTTTGAATGTAGAAATAAGTATTTATATGCGATATTTTTGCACGACTTGCGGATTTTCATTGCGTGAGTTACTAAAACTTTTGTTGCACTAAAAAAAATTTGTCTTCTCGTAGACGTGATTCTCGACAACACCTCGCCAGAAAATGTGGTGACAATTATAACATGGAAACATTTTGCAGATGAGCTAAATA
The DNA here is from genome assembly GCA_933228805.2 of Hipparchia semele. Lineage (NCBI taxonomy): Eukaryota > Metazoa > Arthropoda > Insecta > Lepidoptera > Nymphalidae > Hipparchia > Hipparchia semele. The sequence goes on along the minus strand of OW121717.1, from coordinate 2,497,432 downwards.
TTATTGTAGTAATTTTGGGTGCATTCTTGAGTGATGGTCGAATTTGTCAAATTAACACTTGGCTAATGGGGCTATTGGTTGCTCGAAGATTTGACAGCAGAATTCCCAGATGTGGTAAATTAAATAAATTAACAAATTGTTCTAATAAGCAAACAAAAAGAATTAAAGGGTCTCGTAATAAGATCATAATATTATTATCGTGATTTATTTGAACGATAACATTAAACACGCGTTTTTAAATTTATATCTGTCTGTATATACGCTCTATTTTTTTGTTCTTTTCTATGTAATTGCGTTAAAAAGAAAAAAATTTTACATACCTGCTTAGCTTTTATTTACATATAATATAATAATATAGACGAGTTAATAATTTAACATAATTTCACATAATTTCAAACGTCAAAACATATTATACGTGTCTCTTTAAACGTATAGTTAGGCTCGCAACGACCCAGTAATAAAATTATTCACGGCAATTTAAGTAATTTTGAGCAACTAGTGTAAGTAACGTAATCATCCTTTACTTCCCATGCTAGAGAAAATTTAAACGTTAACTCGTGTTGCTGCGGTTTAAACATTACTTTGTAAGTGTAAGTAGGTATTTTATGCGGACGAAAAGGCTTTGTTGCCATCGAACTCCGCTCAGAAGCGCAATAGTCGCCATAGCCAATTTAGTGAGCCTTTGAAGGCTTACCAGACCACACCAGAAATAAAATTAAATTGCCCCTGCCGGGAATCGAACCCGAGACCTCACACTTATGCTTGAAAACATATGTATATAGAAAAAAATCTGTTGGATCTGAGGATTGTTTATAAATTCAAATTCAAAATTTATTTATTTCATGTAGGCTACCTTGTAGCACTTATGACACGTCATAAATCTACCACCGGTTCGGAATGTAGATTCTGCTGAGAAGAACCGGCAAGAAACTCAGCAGTTGCTCTTTTCAAAAAATAAATAAATTTTACAATGAGTAACCAAACTAAGCTATGTACCTATACAGTGCTTCCACAGTGAAGCTTCAAAAATGCAATACATATTAAAATCCAACACATGTCAACATGGGAAGACAAAGCAGACCCATTCCCGTTGGTGGCACCCAATATATGGATTTCAATAATCAATTTCAAGAGTTTTATTTGAAGTTGCGTTCCACCGCAAATTCACCATTTCAAAGTAGGTATCATGGTTTCCCTATAATATCACATGTGCTCAATGTTTACCTCTGAAGACCATCTTTACCGATTTCGATTGGCCGATGCCCTTTGCACCCTTAATGAAATAACGGCCCTATACTATTATGTTTATAGTCTAGTTTTCTTTGTACATAATTTGGAAAGTTATTGTTTTATACTTACCTAACAGCACCAAAGCACCATGGCATGCCTCTTCTTTGTTAACCGACTTCTTTATGATACAAGACATGCTCTAAATGTCATGTGTTTGGTTTCATAAGCGAAAGTCAATGTTATACATGTAATGTAACTTGTGATACGTACATGATATATTTTTTGTGTAACTAATCGTTGTGCTATGTTGATTTTAAAGCCATTAGCACATTTCTAAGGCGAAATCATAGTAGTAGAGGAACGAAAGGAATGGATGCAGTTTTGATGTGTGATGTGCTAGGTAGGTACCCTCAAAATAAACTTTTAGGTAAATATAATCTATTTTTCCTTGGCTGTATTATAAATGGTAAACAAGTTATATACAACGTGTAACAAAAATGTGAAATAACCCTGAAGGAGGTGAATGTGCTTATAAAACTGAACAACTTTCCCCTAGGAACATAGATCGAAATATCAAAAAAAAAATCTTTACCTCCCATAGTAAATCAATCAGCTGATCGTCAATTTTGTATGGGAGCTCCACATTTTTTTTCACATTTCGACCTATGTTCCATGGGGAAAGTTGTTCAGTTTCATGAGCACATTCACCTCCTTCAGGGTTATTTCACACTTTTGTTACACGTTGTATATACGCCTAAGCATTTTTGCGAACAGAAACGGTTAAGCGACGCACTTAGAATAGCAGCAGCACACAGGACATTCTTACCGTAGGTACTGACAACGAATCCTTGCTACAAGTGAAAAACCAAACTTAAAAATGTCGTAAGCGCAAAACTCTAGCGCTATTACATCGTTGGATAGCGAGGCTAAACCTTTACGCTAAATAAACGGTCTCTTTGGTTATAAATAGTACTTTTTTTGTGATCGAAAACGTGAAAAATTGTATGAGGAATTTCTAAATTGGCAAAATAGTATTCGTATAACGGGTAAGGTTCTTACTCTATAATAACCTTTGAGTTGCGGTCCCTAGCGTAGGTGTCTTGAACCTTTACTTGGGAATATTAATAAGTGCGCGCAGACAGCCGCGGGCTCGACTCAACCCCTTGTGACCGCAGGAACCGCTACCACTTCACTTTTACACGAATAAAATATTAAATAATATGTTTTATTTTTTCATAAAGAAAATAAAACTTTATCCAGAAATCTCTGTGAAATCGAATTAAGTATGTAATTCGATTCGAAAAGTTTATTTGAAACTATTCTATTCTATTCTATTCCGTTCTATTCCATTCCATTCCATTCTATTCCATTCCATTCCATTCCATTCTATTCTATTCTATGTAGTTAACAAAAGATACCTACCGCCCGAATTGAGAACATTCTCTTTTTTTGAAATTCGGTGTCTATCTAAATGTATCACGTCGATCCGTGGCTCTGTTGCAGCGTTATTGAAGAAAAAACCAACAAACAAACACACTTTCGCATTTATAATAAGGATTTAAATAGGTCCCTAGAATAAAACGTACCTACCTACTCATTTTAAGACCTTGGTATTGAGAATTTAATTTCAAGTCTTTCGAGTTTCCATAGTAACATCTTATAGTTGCAACCAAAAGCCGGCAAAATTCAACTATCCTTGCCGTCTAACAAAGTTACCGCTCGCCTCCCGGGGCCACGCCTTGCTACCTTGTTTCACTTTATATCTCTTAATTACATACTCTACTGCTATTTTTTAAAAAAAGTCCCACGGACACACGCAATTTTTTTTTAATCGTAAAATCAATTTGGGGCAATCAATGATGGAAAACACTGATGAGGTCTACGTAGATGGGTTTTAGAGGAATAGAATAGAAGGAATAAAAAGATTGAACTTTAGATTATGGATTTAATTACTTGTATTTTATAAAGGAAATTTTGTGAACAGAGATAGAGAGAGCGCGTGTTAATCGCGCGTCAAAGTCTACAATTGTCACCAAAACAATAGAATGCATATTGACTACAGTGCCTACTTACAAAATCAGCTCTCGAAAATCACTGCGAATACAGAATTAGCCAAGCTCCCACCAGGCAAAAAGACGACTATGATTAAAGTTTGCACAATAAAGTAAAGCACAGAGCACTTAAATTTTTATTAAACAGAGTAGTAACGAACAATAAAGTTGCGTTTCAAAAAAATCAAAGAAAAGTTGTTGTGATTATTGTTAGGTATTCATGAAAATCTGTCGTTTTAACTCCCGCGATAGAGTTGCTTTTATATAAGAAGCAGTGACAAGGTTTAATGCCAGGGAATGCTAAATATCTATCTACTTAGCTTTTGCTCGCGGCTTTGCTCACGTTAAGTTCAATTTTTCAAACCCCTGTTTTACCACCTTAGGGGTTGAATTTTCAAAAATCCTTCCTTAGTGTGCGCCTACGTCGTAAAAGGAATCAACTGTAAAAATTTCAAGTTTCTAACTTCAGTAGTTTAGGCTGTGCGTTGATATCTCAGTCAGTCAGTCAGTCAGTCAGGACTTTGAATTTTATATATATAGATTAAAGTATTTTACATCTCTTCTCTTTTTCTAAATAGTAGGTGCATACCTAAGCAGTTCTTTTTACAGGGGAAATTAATGTTACGAATGCAAACACAGGTGTACTCTCAATCTCATAGTCAGATGCAAATGGTTCGAATATTCGACAGGTCCAAGAAGAGATCAGCTGCAGACCCTAACAGGACTAAAGTAAAACATCCTTCACGCATCCATACGTCGCAAAGGCGAATCTATTGAGAAGGTACTTGTTTATGTTTTAAGAAAGAGTAACTAATTGTAATTTTTGACATGGATTTCGCAATTGTTATGGAAATATACGGTTACTAAGGTGGACTTTGACGCCTAATTTTAGCTATATGAGATCTACAACTCTAAAATGAATAACTCTATAACCGCGATCAGATCCCCGCGAGAAAAGGAATGAAAGTTGAATTCGTTAGCGCATAAGCGTCATAAATAAAACAAAGCGGGCAAACTTTGCGCTATTCGCCTTCTGAGGTCACAGCGACCTTATTCTGGTGGGCAAAAAAGAGTGCGTTTCCACTGAAGTGGAGCGGAGCGAAGATGTGGTTAAAACATTGATAGAGGAAATGATAATTTAATCACGTCACCTCTCAGTAAAGTGATTGGTGCGCCGGAAACATCTTCCGGTTCAGTAGATAGGTAGAATAGAATAGAATAGAATGGAATGGAATGGAATGGAATGGAATGGAATGGAATATAATAGAATAGAATAGAATAGAATAATTTTTTATTCAAATAAACTTTTACAAAGTGCTTTCGAATAAATAAATAAAATATCCTAAAAGAATCCTCGTTGCATAATAACTTACGCTTTACTCACTGGGATGAAATTAACTTCCCATACTTAATATATTCTGGAGCAAAACATGCTTTAATTCACAGATTCACAGAAAATTCTAGTCCGTATTTATATTCAACAATTTACACATTGCCGTTGCCGAAATTGAAATAACCAAAGTGTTTCGCGGCTAATTAAGTCTTTTAGGAACGTAATAATATTATTTGTTCAGAATACGAGTAAAATCATGTCGCCGCTGTAAAGTAAACGAATGCTGGCTGGGTAGGTACCTACTAAATTATTTAATTTCGCGGTGAAATATTTGATTTAAGAATTAAGAGGACATAACTATTCAGAATTTATTTAGTTTTTGGCTAGCCAACTTGAAAACTATTCTTACTTTCATACCAATATAATATTATACTAATTTATTCAATTACTTACAAATTTAAATACTAGCTGATAACTGCGACTTCGTACGCGTGGATTGAGGTTTTTTTCGAGTCCCACGGGAACTATAATTTTTTTCGGGATAAAAAATAGCCTGTTTTAATTCAGGGTAGTCTATCTGCATTTTAAATTTCAGCCAAATCGGTCCAGTACTTTTTGAGCCAATTCGCTACAAACATACTTACTTACATACAAATTTTGCCTCTTTATAATATTAGTATAGATAATGCTTTTTGGGCTTTTGTCCTAAATCCTAATCTAAATATATAAAAGGCAAAGGTGACTGACTGACTGACTGATCTATCAACGCACAGCTCTAACCACTGGACCGATCGAGCTGAAATTTGGTATACAGGTAGCTGTTAGGACGTAGACATCTGCTAAGAAAGGATTTTGGAAAATTTCAACCCCAAGAGGGTTAAATAGGGGGTTAAAAAATCGAACCTAACGTGAGCGAAGCCGCGGGTTAAAGCTAGTTTCCTATATGATTGAAAACAATTTCTCGATAAAAAGACACACGGCACATTTCACACACCATTGAGAACAATATGGAGAACTATCAGGCATGCAGGTTTCCTCACGATGTTTTTCTTCCCCGTTAAACTGATTGAAGCCCCGACCCCCTTGAAAAGGAAACCTAAGTCTCAATCAGTAAGTTTTTTGTTTCGCACTCAGATGTCGCACTTCGTTTGTTTCAGATGGTCTCTAACAAGAGACCTTTTTTAATGAGATTTTTTAATTTAACCACTAGGTTACCATCGCCGATAAAGTGGCATAAAACACGACGACAGTGAGTCTTTCTCATATTTTTTCTTTTTTTTAAAATAATCAGGCGTGCGGCTGTAAACACAGGAAATCCAGAATAAGTGTTCGGCTCGCAATTTGTCGGCTTGGACCATCGATGGCTTGGACGTTTGGCGCTCTTCGCAGGAAATGAGCGTATTTGTCTTACCTGAATGAGGTGCGGCCTTACTTCGAGCTATTAAATAACAATAAATAATTAATTTGTTTTAATTTTAAATTTAATACAATTCGTATCTCGGGCATACAGAAAATAGGGAGTATGATGCGTTAACACGTACGGAGCAGTGTTGGCATTAATCGATTAATTTTTTAATCAATTAATTAATCTGATTAATTTTAATCAGATTAAATTAATCATGATTAAAATAATCATGATTAAAAAAGTAATCATAATCATGATTAATGAATTTAATCATTAATCATTAATCGTTAATTGATTAACTTTTTTAACTTGATTAACATGATTATAAACTAATACATCCATCAATGTTTTTACTATATATTTATAGCTACTCGTGCTGATTCGCTGACTGACTCGCTCACTGTCTGACTCATTGATCACCTCTCCTGTAAAATTTTGTATGAAAAAAAAAATTTTTCACTCATGGTTGCGTATGGAGGACAAAAATTCATTTGGTGCAAAAATATGTAGAGAGCTGATGATTGAGGATTTCGGAGACGGGTGAGGAGCACGGCCAGGGTATCGAAGATAGAGGGGGAGTATTCAAACAAAAGTCATTCGAAACCTCATCAAATTGGTAGGAAGCTGACAAAAAATTCAAAATGGTGGATTCAAGAGAGAAGCCAGCGGGCGTTAAACAGCGCGCGCGGCGTGGCGCGGCGGTGTGCCTCGCCCCGCGCGCGCGCGCTCCCTCTACGGCACCGAACCGCTCGAAAAAATCGCTATCGCTCGGTCGTCGACGAAGGCGGGCAGTGCGGTTTCATCATCCCTACGCATCGATGTAAAGCGAAGTCCGCGCTCGGCGCGTATCGTATTATGTACCTAAACAATTAGAATTGAATATACTTGACGTTAATTGCACCTACGACTAGTATTTCGCTTGAAAATTCATATTGTAGGTATCAAGCATAGACTACGTCATGGAGCTCTAGGTCCTGGCTCTTCAATCCTGATGCTGCAGGGTAGTGTCTACCTAAACTGTGAGGATTTAGAGACTGTCAGTTTTGAATTGATATTGTTGGTCTTAATAATCTTTACTTCCTTATCCTAAGTAATCCTTACTAATATTTTAAATTCGAACGTGTGTTTGTTTGTTGGTTTGTCCTTCAATCACGTAGCAACGGTACAACGGACTGGCGTGATTTTTGCAAGGGTATAGTTGAGGACCGGGAGAGTGACATAGGCTACTTTTTATCCCGGAAAAACAAAGAGTTCCGCGAGATTTTAAAAACTAAATCCACGCGGACAAAGTCGCGGGCATCAGCTAGTCACACTAATATTTGTAGGAACGCGAGCATCACCAATCATCAGAAGTGAAACGGAAGAAGCGCCATCTAGTGACGGTAGTCTTGTAACGTTACAAGACTACCGTCATGAAACGTTACAAGACTACCGTCACTAGATGGCGCTTTGAACAAAAATCACTCTGATCCTACTCTCCTACATATTATAAAGCCGAAAGGCTGTGTATGTGTGTTTGTTAGTTTGTTTGTTTGTGTGTGTTTGTGTGTGTGTGTGTGTGTGTGTGTGTGTGTGTGTGTGTAAATAAAACATAGGCTCCATTTTATCCCGGAAAATTACAGAGTTCCCATGGGAATTGAAAAACCTTGATCCACGCGGACGAAGTCGCGGGCATCGTCTAGTAGATAATAAAATCGACGGTCCCTACGTACATAAAGACATGTCGAAAATGGCATTTTTTTTTTATTGCACAATTGGCTTTAGATTTTCCATATGCACATACCTGTATATTTTTCTTTTTTTAATATTACGTATTTAACGTCATTTACAAATCGTATATGAGAACAAGTATTATATTTACAACGAATAAGTGTCGTAGATGCGGATATCTATACGTATCGTTTTGTACGGTGTTTTAAAATGCGAGCCACTCGGTGCGGACGCGGCCTTGTCTGACATAACGTCATTCACGGCGGGAGTTCCCCAATAAGACAAGTCGATGCTTGTTCGTGTGGCGACATATTAATGTTTTGATACAGTTTAAATAGATTCAGTGGTGTGTTTTTTAGTTATAAGTATTCATAAGACCTGCAACAATACTCTCTAATCTTAGAAAACTGTGATTTTTAATGTTTAGTTCCTGCTTCAATGAGACTACAAGTACGATATTGTTTAGAATATTAATATATTAATATGATAAATTAAAATAAATTATTAAAAGGAGTCCCTTTAGGCAACGTTCCGAAGATACTGGCAGCGTTCCCCCTTTGGATAGCGAGACTAATTCGTTGTCCGAGGTAGCTGCCAGCTCTTCGGTCACCTGTGACGTCGACTAACCTTTTTGATATTTCTTTAAAAAGTCTTATATCGCTAGGACCCCACGGACCAAGGGTCTCGACACCGAATGGGACAAAATCATATTCGGTGCCTAGACCCCTGTATTTGCATGCTTTCGTTTTTTCAGCCGCTTCACAAGCCGCACCAACTCTGTTGTTGGTTCCATGTAGATGGGAAGAGGGCCAGCGTGTCTGAACTCTTGCAATACCAGTCGGCTCAAGTAGACTTGGCACGTTGACGGTGGCAAGGACCGGCGTATGATATCGTTAAGTGCGGCATGTCTCGAGAAGCGGCCTGCACTTTTTTGGCATGACAGTCCGTGAAGTCCTAGCTTGTCGACATCACTGCCACAGGGACATTTATGCGGAGCGCAGACTGGAACCCCAAGGCGTAGACAGGTTGCGATTCGGAGCGTGTCAGGCACAAGAAATGTTCCTGTATTGGACGAAGGGTACGCGTGAAGCCAGTAGCCGGCCTCATGTGCACCCACGGCCAAAAGCCTAGCACGCGCCGAACCTGTCCTATGGCTCAAAAGATTATTATACGTCAATTTACAGTTTATGTCGTCCCAGCTCCTTTGTGAATTTGGAGAAACTGGAAAATTTTGACCTGGGCATGCAATTAAGAAAGCGTTTCTAGCTTCTTCCAAGCCAGCAATCTCAAAGTTTGAAGGGGATGCCCTTAAAATTTTACTCATGAGATTTGCTGAACTATGGACAGAAGATAGGAAGGCTGGTAAAGCGACACTGGAAATTTTGCGAATCCCTAAACCACCATAACGGATGGGTAGGGATGCTTTGGACCAAGATTGCTCGTTCAGCTGCATATTAAGAATTGATTCTAAGCTAATTTTGATTAAGTCATCTACTTGTGTCAAAAGATCTGGGTGATTCCAAAAGGAGCAGCAACGGAGCACATACGTAAATTTTGGGACGAAAAGACAGAATTTTAAGATGCAAAGTGCATAATGTGGACTAATTTCAATGAGACGGTGAAATTTAATTAAATTTATTTTCATTTACAATAAATTATTTTCAATTATAAACCTTGTTTAATTAATAAAACACAATCCTGATTATTTGTTTGATAATGGGGCATCATCGGCGATGAAATGAATAACCATAAGGTGCATAATAATAATCAATTGGAGCTTAAAATTGATAATCATGTAATTAACTCCGATATAGAAGTTGTAAATACATTTGAGAACTTTTTCAAAAATATTCCAATTACCACAACCAGTTCTCTAAATTCCTCGCCGGCAGAAGCCTATCGTCTTCTAAGAAGCAATGTCTCTGAGTGCAATAAGTTATTTAGGTTTGAACACGTTACCCCATATGACATAGTCAAAACATTTAAATCTTTACAAAATAAGAAAACAGCAGATCTATGGGGGATATCAGTTAAAATAATTCATAATGTAATTGATATTATTGCGCCGTATCTTGCTTTAATTTTTAATAAATCAGTAGATTCTGGATCTTTTCCAGATCTTATGAAATGTAGTAAGCTAATACCGCTTTTTAAATCGGGCAGCAAAAGTGACCCGAATAACTACAGGCCAATTTCAATTTTGCCAACTCTCAGCAAGATATTCGAAAAAATAATGCTCAACCAACTGCTTTTACACTTTAATTTAAATAAACTCCTACACACTGAGCAGTATGGTTTTACAAAGGGTCGATCAACAACCGATGCAGCCGCAAGGCTATTACAACACATATTCGATGCGTGGGAGAACTCACAGAATGCCATTGGTATTTTCTGTGATTTGTCAAAGGCATTCGACTGCGTTGATCACGAGACTCTTTTGCTTAAACTGAGCCACTATGGCATTAAAGATTTTGCACTTAGTCTCATTGCGTCTTATCTCAGCAACCGAGTCCAAAGAGTATGTGTCAATGATGTAAAATCATCCGGATCAGCCTCAGTAATGGGTGTACCCCAGGGTTCTATTCTAGGTCCATTAATGTTTTTGGTCTACATAAATGATTTACCACATTTTGTCCAAAATACTTGCGATATTGTACTATTTGCTGATGATACGTCTTTAATTTTTAAAGTCGATAGGATGAAAGACAATTTTGACGATGTAAATAATGCATTATCTCAAGTTTCTGAATGGTTTACGGCAAATAATCTCCTTTTAAATGCTAAAAAAACAAAGTGTGTTGAGTTTTTATTACCTAACACGAGAACTGTCAGTAAAAATTTAAAGATAAATAATGAACCTTTGAAAACTGAGGACTCCACAGTGTTTTTGGGGTTAACCCTGGATTCAAAGCTACAATGGGGCACCCATATAGCAACGCTTGCTGGCAAACTTAGCTCTGCTGCTTACGCTGTTAGGAAGATTCGACAGTTGACTGACATAGAAACTGCAAAAATTGTTTATTTTGCATATTTCCATAGTATTATGTCATACGGTATCTTAGTATGGGGTAAGGCAGCCGATATTGGAAAAATTTTTGTTTTGCAGAAGAGGGCAATCCGCGCAATCTATAATTTGAGGCCGCGGGATTCCCTTCGAGAAAGATTTAAAGAGATAGGCATTCTTACAGTAGCTTCACAATATATTTATAACAACATAATATTTGTCAGACAAAACATTTTGAGTTACAAAAAAAAGAGTGATTTGTCCGATAGACCAAGTAGAAATCCAAATAGGCTCATGTTTCCTGGGCTGCGCCTCAAGAGGGTCCAAAAGACATTTGTGAGAATGGGCGTGACGTTTTACAATAAAATTCCACAGTCAATCTTAGACTTGCCTCTACACAAGTTTAAGAAATCAATTAAATCTGCTCTCATGAAAAAAGCATATTATACAATTGAAGACTATGTAAATGATAAAAAAGCGTGGATATAATTCGCTCCAGTGATTCATAAGACAGTAATAACTATCCTGTGTTCAATAACAATTGTAAATATTTTATTTTTTTTGAAAAGAGCAACCGCCGAGTTTCTTACTGGCTCTTCTCGGCAGGAAAGGCATTCCGAACCAGTGGTAGATTCATTGACGATTCAAAAGTGCTTGTAAAAGTTTATTTGAATAAAAAATATTTCTATTTCTATTTCTATTTTAATTTAAGGACATGTCTTTATTTACATTACAAGAAATATAGTCCTACCCGGAATGAATGAAACCGCGTATAAAGCGATATGTCTTCATTGATGTATTTTTTATATCCATGGGTGGCGATCTTAGGATGTTTAACATATCCGTTTGAAAACTATAACATAATTCTACGTTTTAATAAATCATTTTATTTAAATTACATTTTATTAACTGTTTTCTTCTTTCCTGCGTATAAAAAGGTATCATAGACATGTCTGACATGCTTTTATTTTAATATCAGCGTAGAAACAGTCATCTATCAGTTTTTCCAAGAAAATATAAAAAAAGAAAATATGTAGAAATACCATTATAAAGTTCCTAAAGCTAATAAAACATTATAGAAAAATAATAATTATAATTGTACATAGAATTATTTCTAGAGCGGTTTGAACATAAAAAACGCTCTCCTGTAAACCTCGGTTTTTGACATGTCTTTATGTACGTAGGGACCGTCGAAATGATACTGGTTATATTGAAGTACTTAGTTTCTCACCTTTCTTTTCATCAAAATATATTCAAATTCAAATTCATAATTTATTTATTTAATGTAGGCTACCTTGTAGGTCTTATGACACGTCATAAATCTACCACCGGTTCGGAATGCAGATTCTGTTATATAAAGTGTTAATTTGGTTTGCTCAACTATTTCGTGTTCCTACGATCTTTTTTGACGACAGAATTTGCTTGCAACCGGAACAGCTTCCACTCATAAAGGCGGTCAAACGCCGACTCCGGAGTGATTACATTCTCTTTGCGCCGACTGATTGATATTTGAAATTTGAATTTTTAAATGAAACCAGGGACCGAGTAAAATTAAAATAACCCTTATTGTATACAATTTAAGATTCAGTTTAAACCAAAATATGTGAAAAAGTACACGCGATGCTATATTTTATTTTTTATACTATTTTTACTATTTTTTTCTTTGTGTTTTTTTTATTCGATGACAAGATACCCCTTGACTGCGATCTCACCTGATGGTAAGTGATTAGTGACGATGCAGTCTAAGATGGTAGCGGGCTAAATTGGAAGGGGTATAGCAGTATCAATTCAACCCATACCCCTAATCGGTTTCAACACGCCATCGTGCCGGGACGCTAAATCGCTTGGCGGCACGTTTTTGACGGTAGGGTGGTAACTAGCCACGGCCAAAGCCTCCCACCAGACCAGACCAGAGACAATTTAGAAATAATAAATTACTAAATTGCCCCCGCCGGGAATCGAACCCGAGACCTCCCCGTTATAAGACCACAGCGCTCACCACTGCGCCAGGGAGGTCGTCAAAAATTGTGTTTGCAAATAGCTGTTTAATTTCGACGAAAAAGAAATGGCGAGAACGAGCAATGACCACAGGCAGAGAAAAATCCTTTATAATTCGAAGACAATACCAATATGATATTAAGTATTGGGTGGTGACGAGTGGTGATGAGTGGTGATGAGTGGGTGGTGATGAGTGGTGATGAGTGGTGATGAGTGGTAATGAGTGGTGATGAGTGGTGGTGAGTGGTGGTGAGTGGTGGTGATGAGTGGTGGTGATGGGGGGTGATGGATGGTGATGAGTGGGTGGTGATGAGTGGCGATGAGTGGTGATGAGTGGTGGTCAGTGGTGGTGAGTGGTGGTCAGTGGTGGTGAGTGTGCTGACTGCTTAATGTGCTGAGTGCTGGTGAGCGGTGGTGAGTAGTGAGCGGTCAAAATTAACAATAAATTACTGCAAAATCGGAAAATAAATAAATAAGTAGTTAATAGATAGTTAATCAAAAATAATTAATCAGATTAACGATTAATGATTATGATTAATTAATCGTTAATCAAATTTTTGATTAATGATTAAATTAATCGTTAATCAAATTTTTGATTATGATTTTAATCATTAATTTTTAATCGTTAATCAGATTAACTTTGGGCCAACACTGGTACGGAGTAATGTACGTGTACAACCATGAAGTTCATTGGTTTGCTTTACATAAATAAATTATTAGACCAATAAACGTCAAAGATCTCTATTTGTGGCGCGTTGGTCCTAATTTGCCATTCGTTTGCTTGAAGTAGGTATTAAAATTAAGTCCGTTTATGGCGATGGTGCTAATTCTGTCATAATCAAACTCAAAAGTAAACTAGACAAGCCAAAACAAGTATTGGTTATGCTAGAGCTTTTGCTCTAGCATAACCTATATCTATGATAACACTATTTGTAGAGTAGTCTATTCGGGTTAATAAGTAAGTTTTTTCCTTAATAGCAAAAGGATAGTGTCAAATCTTAATTATTCAGAGAGGATTATGAATGCAGAAAACAATTATTTTTAATTACATTTTGCACTAACTGTATGCTTTTTAACACACTTTGATGTGATAACTGACACATTTCTCAATCGGTCCAAAAATGAAGGATTAAGGTTAATTTTAAGTAGATATATGTATTAGAGAAGAAAATATAGAATTTTTAAATACGAATAATTATTCACACGCTCACATTCTCACCACGCACATTTCTCTGAGAACTATATTCATAAATTTAGTCGAAGCCACTAACATAAGAGTGTTAATTGCATACTAAAGGGATTATATTATTTTATTTATAGGCGCTGAATACTTATTGCTCATACTTAACAAAGACGCCGTTTATTAATGTGTGAAATTATGCGGATGTTTACAGTTTATATCTTAGTTAATGGAGTTTCTAATAGAATTATTATAATACCGCAGATTATCTTGTCTCACCTTTCGTAAATTGAGTTCTATTGAATGGTTTTTCTTTACGATCATGTGGACTGTTTATTCAAATTCCTGAATTTAATTAAAGTTTGTGTTTGATACTGAGTTTAAAAATATAAAAATTTTACCTTGAAATAAAATTTGTATTATGTTTCCTAAGACTTCCGAAGTCCCGAAGTTCCGATGTTATTATTAGATAATGCTTGCCCGCGACTTCGTTTTTTAAACCAGCGGATTTTTTTTATTTTTCCGAGATAAAATCAGCCATTCGAGCCATCTTCGAACCTCACCCGTTGCACTATTGTCGTACCCACTCCTAGCACAAACTTTCCGCTTATTTGGAGGGGATAGGAGGATATTAGTCAACTTCAGCTTGGTAGTAAGCCTATTCTAACCAGAATGTACCTACATTTTTCTTATTTCAGGTCCGCTCTACGTTTGGTTGGATCGGAGGCTTCTTACAAGCTAAGTCCATATGAGAAGGAGGCACTCAATGCGGTAAGTTATTATTTTATTAAGTTAAAATATTCTATTTTGACACCATATAATTAAGTTCAACTTACAAAATGCTACTGGTACTAATGCCGTTGCACACAGTTTAAAACAAAATTAAATTGAGAGTTCCAAAAATTCACATTCTCTGCGGAAAATGATGAAGAGCTGTAACTTTATTTAGTTTGTATACCTACTACTTCCATAATTTTTTTTAGCACCAATGTTTATATAAGATTGCAAATAACAGTATTATAATGTTATCCTTACTTCTATAGGTATTTATCATCAACGGTAGGATGTCATTAGGATATGGGGACGATACGTGAGTTTGTTGTGCAATCTCCTGTAGAACAGTCGTTCTCATAAATAGGATTTTGGATAAATTAGGATTCTATTTTAGCAAACTTGAGTTTGAAGGAAAGAAGAAAGAAAGAAATATTTAATAGTTATCATTGATGCCGACCTCAAGCCGACCCATCTGACCCATCTCAAAATCTAAGTTACCTATGTAAATTAATATTATAGTAATGATAAACAGACGTAATGATTAACAACGAACAAGATTGATGTAGGTATTATAATAAGTCAGGATTAGTTCGGAAGTGGGATCAAATTAGATGAGGAGCAAACATAGTTATCTCGAGGGATCTGACGAAAACAAATAGTGTATGCTTATGAAGGGACTGCGGGGATACCATTTATCCTAATTTCAAAAGTGGATGTGATGATTTTTTATATATATGCTTTTTTAGCGAAATATTGAAATAGTAAAGATATACAACTTTAATGTATTGAAGGTAGTTTGATAAAATCGATATTTGGCTTTGTTGACACCGTAGGCGCCCGTCTGGCGCGCCCGACTGACGCCTACTTGAACGGTGTAAATACGGCGGATTGGACACTACGAATTCAGTCTCTTCCAGAGACTCATTCGGCTATTAGATGCTGCCGCGTCTAGATTGTTGTATTTGATTGAGATATTGTGATAGCAATCGCGCCCTAATCGAATAAATATTTCCCGGAGGTTTAGATGAGTGTAATTGATTAAATAATACTTGGATATGTTTGATAATTACCCTCACGTTCAGATGGTGGTTTGTCTGACGTGTTGTGGTTAAATTGATTAGATGTGAGGTCAGGGGCCGTTATAAGGGGATGGTAAAGACGGTCTTAGGTAGGGTTTCAGCGTTTTTGAGTTGTCAGCTTTTAAAATGGCGCCAATCGAGTAATCGAAGTCCAGTGTTAATCATAGGTTAAATAGAGAGGTCAGTGATATGTATCAGATATGGTCCGGCGCCAGTCTAGAGGCAATTCCCTTAATTGTGCACAATGGATTCACGCCCTACATGAATCGGCTCATTATTCAATTTGCACGCTCCTGGAAGGTGATAATCGTGACTAGGCGTTACAGACATAATTGTAGGTAACGTTCCTTTCTGCGGGGAGAATGGTCATGCGCAATCTCCGGCAGCGATATTCTTCTGTAAAAGTAAGTCTTATTAGGGCGTTTCGATATTTTGGCAGATGTTCAATACAGAAAGTGTCAGAACAACCGATTTATTCCTGGACTAAACGTCACTCGGCGTTGGTGATATCGGCACTTATACTGTCAGAACTTCAGAAGGTCTAATTTATTCCCGAGCTAAGCATAAAAAATCTACTACTACTTCCTATGCAAAAAATCTCGTCGATCCGTTTTTTGTTGCGGCGTGATTGAAGGACAAACCAATAAACCAACAAACAAACACACTTTCGCATCTATTATGTTAAGTAAAGATTTTATTGTATTTTTATTATTTGTTTTTAAAGCGGTAATAGATACATATACACGTTCTGTGAAAATTTCAAGTATCTATCTCTAAGTATTTCAGGTTCATGAGATACAGCCCGTTGACAGACGACCAACGGACGGACAGCGGAGGCTTAGTAATACGGTCCCGTTGGCACCCTTTGGGTACGAAATCTTAAAAAAAGATATCTTCGTCAAAGTATTAAACATCGATTTGCGAGTAAGCTATATTTTTACCGAATCAACGTTGAAGTCAAAATATCTTTTCATTGACACTGATTCAATACGAAATAAGCTTTTCCTTTACGAGTTTAAAAGAAAACGTCATGATGATCATTCATTGCGTACATAAATCATATTCCAAGTCGATTTACACCGCCGGTATATTTCTTTTCGAGATTTTTACACCCCCTGACACCTATATGCCCCAACTATTTGTTTATTTTTTTTATTAAAACTCGAATCATAAAATTGAGTAAAAAGTAAACAAATATGTCACAATTAAAAGTCTTTCAGGAAATCACCAGATATCAATCTTGGCCTTTAGTAGTGTATTAAGCGTATGTAATAAATTTAATTTTGTAGAGTTACTGCTTACCTGAGCTAAAAGAGGCATCTTTTAGTTCACATATAAATGCTACACTATTAACCCAGCAGCTAGGTCCTAGTTTATTGTGCCTAGTCTGTCTTGGACAACCGATGAATATGCGAAGTTGTCTAAACTTTGCTTATTCAACTTGGACATAAAGCAGGTAAAGGTATAAGTTATGAGTGGGTAAATCTAACACATAAACGATAATTAAAATCGTAAATACATATTGTTATTCCTGGAAATATCTCTAGCAGACTTTGTTACACCGATTAAGTGATATCGAATATTCTGCCAAATAATATGGGTTATTTTTTGGCAGAAAAAGAAGGTATATTTTTCGTCTGCTCACTTATTGTCAACTTAGTTATATCCTTCTTGGAAAGCAATTTTAAGACTCACACAAAACTCGATTGAATTTAAGTACATACCAATGGTACGAATGACGAATTTATTTCCCCCTACACAAACTTCCGACACCATTTGAAATTCATTCTTTACGAAACGTGTGATGTAATAAAAATAGCGTTAGATCCGAGGTAGTGGGTACATGATAAATTATGCACCCCTCGATTTAAAGATTGTTCGGTGCATTAGGGGCCCACTTTTGGTGTATTTTTTAAAGGAAAATGGGAGTCAAACGTGTTTTATAGGGTAATCGAGTGATATAATTATTCTATTAGGCAATTGAATGAGTTTATTGTAATTATTTTTGACGTATAAATTTTGAAGCTGTATTGAATCCCTACTAATATTATAAATGCGAAAGTGTGTTTGTTGGTTTGTTGGTTTGTTGGTTTGTTGGTTTGTCCTTCAATCACGCAGCAACAGAGCAACGGCTTGCTGTGATTTTTTGCATAGGGGTAATTTACGGGCCGGAGAGTGACATAGGCTACTTTTTATCCCGAAAAATTGCAGAGTTCCCGTGGGAATTGCAAAACCTTGATCCACGCAGACGAAGTCGCGGGTATCAGCTAGTCTTTTCATATAGAGTTACAACAAGGGTAAAAAATTGGGTGAATTTTATTTACCAATCAGAATTTTATTTTGAGGCTTATATAAAACACTAGGTAGACTTTGTCGTAGATTAAGGTTTTTAATTCCCGCGGAAAGTATTTAATTTTCCGGGATAATAATATGTTGCCTATGTTATTCAAATTCAAATTTTATTTATTTCATGTAGGCCAACTTGTAGCTCTTATGACACATCGTAAATCTACCACCGGTTCGGAATGCAGATTCTACTGAGAAGAGCCAGTAAGAAACTCAGCAATTACTCTTTTCAAAAAAAAAAAAAAATTTACAATGGGTAACAAAACTATGCTATGTATACAGTGATTCTACATTGAAGCTTCAAAAATGCATACGTATAATAGGTACACACAATCCAATGCATGTCAAGACGGGCAGACAAAGCAGACCCATTCCCGTTGGTGGCATCCGTTCACGAGCATGACGTATGATCCAGCCGTTGCTTCGCTCAACCATATTTGAGGGAACGTAACAACCCGCAAGTTATAATCCTGGGTATGAGCTATCATACCCAAATCCTGAGACACTCGTATTTTCCTTCAACGTTCACGAGCGGTCCCCTCACTGCCATTTGCTGAGTCATTACCGACTAATAAAGCGTACCGAGAATTATGTTAGTCCAGACTCCATGGTGTTTTCCTCTCGCTAATGTTTTGATTTTGCAATTTAAATTACATGACCTTGCAATTATCTAACTATCCTTTAATTGCAAGATCATGCAACTAGTTACCTGCAGTCTACACAGAAACTGAGGAAACTATAAACTTGACGTTATCTGTTTTGGTGTCTGTTTTACCACAGTCACTGCTATGACTACATACAGGTCTTTTAAGCTATTGCATAGCTTTTATCGCGGGCCTTGAGCGTGGAGACCGAATCCAGAAATTCCGTAACGAAAATAACCTGACACGGGACTCCTCTCACCGCTAGATGGCGTTGATAAAAAATGCTATGCAATAGCTTTACCGCGGCAGTCCCCGAGTGCCACACGTCTTTTTATTATCCTAACTACCTTTTGCCCCAAAGTCGACCTCGTAGGTTTTTAAAACTCCCGCTCGATATCTTTATTTCTCAGTAGAGCTAACTAACGAGCGACGAGAATTTACTCGTCAAATCTCATACAAATTCACGAGTATAGTTGTCATGAGTAGACAAAATTTTGTCGTGGCGCGCATGCTAGCCCTGCAGGTCCTCAACTATTGCCATGCAAAATATTCGTCCAGTAGTTTTTGCGTGAAAGAGTAACCTAGAGGTGTGTGTGTATGCTTGTTACTCTTTGTGTGTGTCTTAGAAGATACACAATACACATACAAACTTTCGCCTTTATTATATTAGTGTGATGTGATGTGAAGTGTGATAGTGTGATTTACTTACTGATGCCCTTCAAATGACGTTCAAGATCAAACTTTTTATTTACTGACCTCAACTACGGAATCATAAACGTTATCCGAATCCTCGTTCTGACACGCATTTGACAAGATTTATGACAAAAAGCAGTGATCATTTTAGCAACACTCAGAAAGGGACCAGCTCTTCTGTGGGTTGGCTGTAGGGAATGCTTTGATATTTCAAGTAGGTATGTAATTGGTCCATCGGATTGAAGTGCAAAATTTAACCAAATGAGACTTTCATATTCTTTTGATCTCTGGGATAAGTGTCGATTATGTTCTTAGAAGACAAGATTTTAACGGCCCCTTCGACTAAAACTACTTTCAGGATGTGTACAGAATTTTACGAGCTTTAGGTATACGAAAGGCCTGGCTGCCTCCTTTCACAACCTTGTTTTTTTCTCCTGTGGAAATGGATAGGCATCCATCCAAGATTACCATCGCGGTCGGAGTTTACATCGCACACTTACCGACCAACAACCAAAAACTTACCAACCCTACGGTTTTTTAGTCGCAGGCATCAGCTAGTTCACTATAACTTTATTTTTAACCGACTTCAAAAAAGGAGGAGGTTCTCAATTCGTCGGAATCTTTTTTTTACCGATTACTCGAAGACGCCCGGACCGATTTAGAAAATTCTTTTTTTTTTTTTTAATTAATTTACTTTGTTACAAAGTAAATCAATTGTGCCTATAAAATTTAAAGAGTTCCCTCGATTTCTCCAGAATTCCATCATCAGATCTTGACCTGATGACTATGGGACCACTTGGGAAACGCCACTACAAAGTTTGTAGTGGCGTTTGAAGTCGGTTTTGTAAAAAGAATTTGTACGTTTAAATTAATGTAAGTAAAGTTTTACTTAACCAAAAGGTAGATTAAACATGAAATGTCAGACAGGATCTCAAAAGAGGCAATTCACAGTGAATTAGTTCGCTCAGCAATCAGCTCATCTCCAGTCAAGGCAATGAGGTGTCTCGGACGAAGATTACTTATCCTATCCCCTTTGCTTTCCACTAGAATTGCCTTGAATGGATGTCATTAAGAGTTGTCAGTAACCTCTTCTTAACTTTATAACATGGCCGACAAATTCTTCAATAGTACCTTGTTAATATTTTTAGCTAATTATTTTAGTTTATTTAGTTAGACTAACCTAAGAGCGGCCTTACTTTTATGGCCTTTTCTAGGCAAGCGCGCTCCATGTCAGACTGTATCTTCACTTAACATGTTTAAAGAGAATAGTACCAATTTTACCATCAGCCGAGTAAATTTTAACCGAGGATTAAGTTTAATGTTTTGAGAGTTATTATTGTTTTGAACATTTGCCTAAACTTTACAATTCATTGGCAATGATGATAAGCTAAAAATTGAAAGGTGACAGGTTCGAATCCCACCCGTTGGACTATTGTCGTTCCCACTACTAGCACAAGCTTTCAAGCTTTCCGCTTATTTGAAAGGGATAGGAGGATATTAGTCAACTTCAGCAAAAAAAAAAAGATGGTGAAATGGCGCAAAGTATATGTAAGTAATAGTAATTTTTGACCTCCTCTGTTTCTTCCTACTTGGAATCACTTCGTCATTTCTCTCAGATTTCCTGATGCCTACGCATAATCACGCCACCAAATTACAAACGAGCAAACTTTTTCCTCAATTCCGGGCGTATTTCCGGATTTCTTGCAGCGGCAGAGTGAATTACCACAATTTTGACACGTTTGCCTCGCAGCCACCGCATGTCCCCTAAAATCGATGGAACATCTATCAATATCGTAAATTTGACTATAACAACGTGCTTCCTGCGTGCCGGTGGCGAAGGGAGCAAAAATTAATAAGGGGAAACGCGATTTTAACGACTCCGAGACAAATTGATGTCGAATGTCGACAGATCATTTGTTGTTCAGCCCTGGTATGAATGAATTAATATACTTTTATAATACACCACACACATTAAAACAAATAACAAAACAACGAGCTTAACAAAGTAAGTAAGTATATAAATTGGCGGCCATATCGCTACATAGTGACCTCTTTCAGGCAACCAATGGTCCTTGGAAGAGATGGTAGGTAAGGTTAGGTTAGTGGTTTTGTCGTGTACATACACATTTACATGCTCTTTCAAGAGCCTAAGTGGGAGCGGTCAGGCGCTAGCAAGCTCTCGCTAACACTCATACAGATACGACACACACACAACCATGAGCCACACGCCCTCGTGAATTGCAAGAACTATTACTTGATGCCTATAGGATAGGCACTGCGAGTGAAGTAGAGTTCACTTTAACCCTGGTTAAATCGAAGGCGTGATAGCCTAGTGGTAATGATTTCAGCTTCCTTCTCGGGGAGTCCAACCTTTTCTAAGAGTCCAACATTAGACCAGAGACAATTTAGAAATAATAAATTCAAGCAGATCGCAGTCAAGGACTATCTTGTTATCGAATTAAAAAAAAATTGCCCCCGCCGGAATCGAACCCGAGATCTCCGACCGAGTTATAGTCCCATTGTGCCAGGGAGGTCGTCAATGAAAACAACCTGACAGAAAAATATCACATCCAATATTTTTATCCCTATACTAATACCTATTTACAATAATAATTGGCACTTGGCAGAGCAGCACCTGAGGCTCAATTAAGGAACGCGCCACGTTGTATCAATAAGGGCGTATTCATATTGATCAACATGTCAGCGGTGAATCATGCGTGACTGCATTGTGTACACATCCTAACAATCTTGAACGGTACAAATCGTGTGCGTCGATCATTATTTTACATAACATCCGCGTGTCTATTCCTGTTAATAAGATATACAGTACGCGGCAGTAAATAATGATTACATCGACGATGAAATGTAGCTCAGTAGGACCACGAGTACATAGTGGTATACCGTAGTCCTACTAGTGGGACATATTGGTGGGATCACGGGCCCTTAACGTAAGTAACTGACATTTGGGCAATTTTCCTTTTATTGCATAAATATACTTATAATAGACTAATGCACCTATCAACATAGTACTAAATCATTTAAAAATTCAAAACGAATTTATGAAATAAATCAATTTTTTCTCGCCTCCTGTAAAATTACATATTTGTTCTTATTTTATGACACTTCACCGTCGGTATACTAGCTTTTGCCCGTGTGTTTGTGCGAATGGAGTTAGGTTTTTAATTCACTCACTGTCACTATCCAGGTCCTCAACCCAAGCAAAAAATCACGTTAATTCATTGCCTTAACTATACCCAAGCAAAAATCACGTCAATCTATTGCTCCGATAATGCGTGTAAGAAGAACAAACCAACGAAAAAGATATAGTATCTTTTTAGCTAGCTCTAAAGTAAGTAAAGCAAGCTATCTTAAATTAGCTTACTTTAACTTATTTTTTTTAAGGAATATTAACCAAGCTGAAGTTGACTAATATCCTCCTATCCCCTCCAAATAAGCGGAAAGCTTGTGCTAGGAGTGGGTTCGACAATAGTGGAATGGGTGGGGTTTGAATCTGCGACTTTTCAGTTTTCAGTCCGCTGGCTGGCTGGGCTATTTATTGAGGCTCAATTAAGTAAGGCTATTTTTTACATTCTTCTCTTCTTGACACTTATAGATAGATACATGGATAGATAAAAACTTTATTGCACACAAGAAAGAAACAAAATTGAATACATCTTAAAACTAAGCATGCAAAGGCGGCCTTATTGCTAACAGAGCAATCTCTGCCAGGCAACCATTGGTGATATGAATTGTACTATACAGATGAGACTAGAGAAATGCTTTAGCCTTATTGAGTCCGCCTTTTGCTAATTCTGTGCAATAAAAAAAAATATCTTTTTTAGTTGCTAAAGTAGTTGCTTTAGCATCAAAACTGAAGCTATGCATACAGCGTAGAACTGAGTTAAGACCACATACAGCCAAAGCGCAATCAATGTTCAAGATGGCAAGTACAAAGTCAAACGAAAGACAACTCTTTGTGACTTGCAAAAGTTTTAAGAAGTAATCTCGCTTGCCGCTTGCTTGTATGAAGACACATCTAAGTCAAGACAGATAACTTCACCTTTGTCTTAAGAAAGGCGCCATATATAGGTATACCTACAGAACCTCTTTTCTATTTGCATCGTTTTCAGTTCTGTTGGATGTGATTAGTCATAAGAAAATGAGTAGAGATAGTAGAGAGAATTAAGAACGCGTGAATAGTAAATCTTCAGGTGCAGATTTGATTTTTACAGCAGTACATCAAGTTTTATTTATTTAAGTATTCCAAAAAAACAGGCGAAACTTACGAAACTTTATTTTATGTAGAAACAAGTAACAACATTTCTGAGTAGAAACTCAGTAGAGTAAAATAATGTTTGGTCGACTAAACATGCAGATCTTACCTACTATGTTATTGTAACATCTATAATATGTTATGTGTATTACAATGTACCATGTTCTGGACAATAAATTAATTAATTAATTAAAAAAAATCGCGAAGTTAGGTCTAATTTTTAACCAATTTGCATTTATTTTCAATGTGTTGCATATTACAGAGCCAAAGTTTTTATATAAAATTCCTAAAAATATAACGGAGAAACGATTCAGCCATTTAAAAAAAAAATATATTTTACGAGTTATTACATGATGTTTTTGGCGCTTACTACCCTCCTACTCCTTTAGTTCACACGGGAATTCAAATCCAAGCGTACGAAGTCACGGGCATGAGTTAGTATGACATTGAAAGCGGAACTCACGAATAGATCGTTGCCCATGGAATAGATAACATGGAGGTATTCGTAGAATGCACTCGTAATTATTCGCGTAAAGACAACTACGTAGGCGGGCGCATCAAACTTGAGTGTTTTCAAGGATTTGCATACATGCAGCGGGAATTATTCGTCAAACTGAAGAGGCCTCGAATCGAGACCGGCATCGATGTAACCACCCCCTGCTGGTGAAAACCAAAACACGAGATCAAAGCGACAATGCGGGAGGGTGAATTTGTCTAGGTGATTGTCTGTCGTCAACCTAAAGTTCATAGATGCGGCATCGATTTAATAGAACCAATATTTAAGTTGCTCTAGTTGGGCTTTATTAAGTTTTTAATTTTTTTTCTAGTCAAGACTAGACAATACCGCATTTTAAAGATATCTCCAGAGCATGCTCCGGTGTCGGAGCGAAACGTGCATCGTGAGTAGTATAAAAGTCTTGTGTGGTGATACATCTGAGTGGTGGTGGCATTGGTTGCTAGGGAACTTGGCTTTCTAGCTTGGTTGGGGAGGTAAGCAGTGCTTGACTTGTAACTGCATGTTTGAATATACAGATTTTTTCTATTGGCGGATTATAGCAAAATAATTTTAACCTTTTCTTGCTAATCATGAACTTCCGCAAAGAAACGCCTGATTCTATCTAAAATTTTTTTAGAGTTAAATTTTTTAAATACATTTTTTTTCATAAATTAATATTGTATCTAAACAGTTACGATCCAAAAAAAATTACTCAAATTTTGTTTTTTTTTTTTTAACTTTAGTGTTCGGCAACTACTCACAGGAAACTCAAGTTGCGTGTATACTTCGGGTTTTATTGGACCGATTTTGATAAAAGGAGAAGTCAGATTTAAGTTTTGATTCTGTTCTGTCGAATTATATCATGTTTTCTTAGCTTTCATGCAGTAGTTTTTGCATAGTTTTTAAAAACCAACAAAAAAAAATTTAGATAGTAGAGAAAAACTTCTTTAAAAGTTATTCTTGCCCTATCTAGGTTTCCTACATCCATACATATACCTACGCAATAATAATTGCAGAGAGTGTTATACTGTGCGTCATTAAATACGCAACAAAAAATGACACCCCGATGAATGTGATTCAAGATAATAAGAAAGCAGCACAAAAATGTTTAATAGCACTATATACGATACTCACATAAACGAGGTGCGTTGTTTTTATGTACAATATTTTTATATAAGGGATGAAACTTTTGTCTAACGCCACTCTAATGAAGAGGAATCAGGATTGAGATACACTTTTACGATAACCACATAGTGTTTTTTTAACTTTGATTTACAGTATCCGGTGACCTTAACTCCCTGTACCTTATAAATGCACCTCAGCAGCGTGGATTTTTTTTCAGCTTTGTATTGAATCTTTACCGGTTTTGTCATATCTATTGTCTCATAATGCCCATTAGTGATGCTCGGGCTTAGCGCATCAGAAAGCAAAAGCACCAAGAAGGTTATATATATAGTGCACGTCATTACGTCACAAACAGTACACAATGCGTTCGTGGCATGCTTTATATCAAATCTTTATCAATTATATTGCATCCAGCGGCTTATAGTACAGCGCATTCGTGGCGCATGTCATTACATCGCAAAGCGCAATACCGCCGTCGCATGCTTTTTATTGTAACAAATCTTTATCAGTTTCGGCTCGCGGCTTTATACACCTCATTACTCCACAGCAACAATGCCTGGCGTAGAATGTTTTGTATCAAATCTTCATCAGCTTTGTCGCATCTAACAGCACCGAGGTTCTTATATGATCAGTTCGCGGCCTAACGCACGCCATTACGCCACAGCAACAGTGCTGTGTAATGCTTTGTATTAAATCGATACCTCCTACGTAAGTTGTGGTATCCCACAAAATTGGCATTTTAGGATTGTTTCACTTATCATTTGTTTTTATCTATTTTATGTGTTCGTTTAAAAAAAAAATTAAAACAGCATTCTTTAGCATACATTCAAGATGCATAAAGTTATATCGTTATTAAAATGACGGCATAAACCATTTTATTGACCTGCACAACAATTAACGCGTCAAGTAAGCGTTTTGGGGATACAACAATTTACGTAGGAGGTATCGAAATCTTGTCTCTTCCAGCGGCTCTAACTCCGCAGCTCTAATAAGTGCGGCTCGCGGTATAGCGCACGTCATTACGCCGTAAAGGGCAACACCGACGTGGAATGCTTTGTATCGAATCTTTATCGGCTTTTTATCTCCCACCTTCCGTATGATGTTCGTCACTCTTTGCTTTTTACGACTCTTTTATACATGCCTACAAAGTCTTGATATCTTGAGATGAAATAGGTAAACGAAATCTGAGTATTTTGAATGAGAAAAAATATTCATAAATTCAAAAAAAGATAAATTATACAATATTTATATTATATAATTTCTCTTTTTAACTAAATTAAATTTCAATTTGTGACTTAATTACCTATTAATAGATAAAATATTTTATAATTTCTCTTTTTTTGAATTTATGAATATTTTTCTCATTCAAAATACTCAGATTTTGTTTACCTATTTCATACCAATTAGGAAGACAAAATAAATAAATTAATTAGTTATATTGATCAGTGAATAATACGGAAATCTTGACAAGTATTACTTTAAAATTAAAGAGAAAAAAATAATTCACTACTATTATAATGGTAGGTATAAATTCGGAGTAGAATTAAAGAGTAGTCAGAGTATTATTATAGGAATAGTCACGATCCTTAAAGATTAAGGAGCTATAGGAGCAGGACTACTAGTAGAAAAAGAGATAAAGTTTTTTTGCTGAATAATACGATTTTATACTTTTGCGGTCTACTTCACTACCCCTAGGCTGGGTTAAAGAGTGTACAGCTAGTGAATTAAGTTTTTTTTTTGTTTTTTAGGGTTCCGAAAAAAACTTCGGAACCCTTATAGGATCACTCCGTTGTCCGTCTGTCTGTCAGTGTGTCACCACCGTTTTTCTCGAAAACGGCTTATGATACTAAGTCGAAATTTATACTGAATATAAAGTTCAATGGTCTCGTAGTGTTTTAAGAATATCAAGCTTATAGCTTAACTCAGTGAAAAGTTACAGCTTTAAAACCACGGCTTTCTCACTATTAAAACAAATTAAGGGACATCTTCCAAAAATCGTTTCTTTCCACACCTAATTCTTAGTTTCATAGTAAGTCCCGTTATATTTTTTAAACACCAGTATTAAAATCTTGCAAATTACGGAGATTTTGATACCTCTAAACCATATAATAGTACCTAAAACAGTCAAAAAAACAAAAAAAAAAACGATAACTTACTATGGCTTTTAAATTAATTGCAACGCTAAAGCTAAAGCAAACTATCGGATGCCGCGACTATAGCTGCGACTGATAAGTGTGCACAGTCGTTTGAGATCAGCAGGCCCGTATTTCTATCGGACATCCGAACGCTCAAGGATCGCCAAAGGTTACGTTCGCGACTACGCCCGATATAGTGTCTAAAGTTCAATGGAATTTACTATCCAGCCGCGGCTTACGTGTCCGTTAGTTTGTTCAAAGCTTAACTTTTTACGCGTCACGTCCACATGTCACTTGTCACAACTACAGATTCACAGAACACTATAATAGAATTTTTTTTTCTACTACAGATTATTATTACAACTTTTTTACACTGACCTCTAGAATTAATCTATGAAAGTATTGATTTGTTGCTAACTTTTGTATAGGTATAACAAAGTTAGCGACACTGCATTGATAAATGCAATTACTTTTAATTTATTTCTCCACTTATTACTTATTCATTTTTATTTATTCACTATTTATATTAGTTAATAAAATTATGGCGGTCGGTGCACCATTTGCAATATTATTAGTTCCAGAGACACTCGTATGTCAAATGTGGTGCTTCAAATTGATATTGATTCATAACTATTAAGGTATCTAATCATTGGTAGGTAGGTCTAGGTAGGTAGGTACCTGCAGAGACAGTCAGTCCAGTAGGTATTAATCATAGTATAGATTTCATAGAGGCGTAGACAGCTGTCTACGGTGTTCAAAGTTGGTTCAAAATTCAAACCATATTCAAACTTTCAAAACCAAATTCAAACAAACAAAAGTTCAATAGTAGTTTGCACAAATAAGCATACTAAATGGTTTATATTCTCTTGGAGACAAATAACATTTGATTTCTTGTTTTATATGTGGGATAGTTACATTAACATTTTACAATATTAGTACTGAATCAGTGTTTTCTTTTAACTTTGTATGGAGGTGAACTTCGTATTCGAGACAGAGACTTAATGCATATACTTAACTTTGTGAATTAAACCCATTATCAAAATGGACAATACTCCATCGCCAATGGATAATACGTCATCACCAATGTCGGTGAGTTCCTACTTATTTATTTTAATCTCTCGCAAAGAAGCATTAGAAAGGGAAACTCAAACTACAACTCCCAAATTCATGCAGTTATCTAACTATAGAAATGCCTAGGTATCTATAGAAGACAGTCTCAGACTTAAGACCGAGTTAAAACTAGCTTGTTATTGTTACTGTTTTAATTAGTAATAATGCTAACCTAAATTTTGTCCCATACCATTATAATAATTCCTTCAACAAGTTTATTTAAATAGGTATTCTTCATGTCAATATTATATAGAAGTATAGATAATTTATGTGTTGTACAACAATATATCATAATATAATCAGAGATAAGCCTAATTTATGCAAAGCCATTTGTTAAGTAACTTGCAAAACTGGCGTGCATTATAATTTTTTGGACAGGCCAGTTAAATAATCATTTGACAATAGAAAAAATAGAAGCACATTCTACTTTTGCTGCCAGCTAATTGCAAGTGCGCTCCCCACACTTATAGGAGACTTTAGTACGATGACAAGTTAACATGTCCTGACTTGTCTCGTTGAAAGGTTTGATGTAGGATTGTTAAGAGTTTAATCTTAGCTTGCCAATTTACCAGTTATATTATTTTAACAATAATTATTTTTATTTCAGGTTACCAGAATACCAGACTATGTTACTAGAGTTTGCACTGCATGTTGGATTGCTGCTAGAAGAGATAATATATTCAGAAGTAAATGCAGCACAATGTCAATTTTTTGTTGTTGATATTTGGTTCCTTGAGTATGGATAATATTGATTATGAAGAATCCATACATATATCTGTACCTCCACACAACCCAGAGAACCTACAACTTTTAGGATTGTGTCACAAGCTCATATACATTCTGTGTTTACCTTGAGACATTATATATTTTTAAGATAAAATGTTGAATGCCTATTGGTGCCAATTGCAGTCAAAGAAATGTTATTAAACTGATATGCTGAGGCATTATTTTCAAATCACTGTGTGGTAAGCTCAATGTCAACCTTTGCTATGTTTATATATCACCTTTAGAATGAATGTGATTTAACTCAAAATTCCTGTAACTTCTGTTGTTGTAAAATGTATTTAACATTTAATATAATATGTATTACCAATCCATATGTATAAGATGATTAAGTATTAAGATAATTAACTTTTTTAATAGTTTTATTGGCAGAGATACATTCAATTTTACTTAACACTACTTTTTTGAAGTCTTGCTCATTTCCCACAAATTGCAATTTTTGAGTTAGGTCACTTTAATTCCAAAGTTTGTATCTCCTACTCACATTTTTTATAGGTAAGATAAACTTAATGAATAAATTAAATTGTTTTTATAATTTTGTATTATCAAAATACTGTATCAACCCTAAAATAATATAGTAGTAATAGGCAATTCATAGTTCAATGATACGGAAATCAGAGAGAGAGATTAGGTGTAAAGCCAACATCTTTATATGCTGTCTGAGGTACAGATATAATGGAACCTTGTCATCTGCAGTAGAACATCCACTAGACCAACGAGACAAATAATGTGATGAAAGATGGAGATTGGGGACTCTGTGAGAAAACTACACAACCCCATCGAGTTTGGGCTTTTTAATTCGTCTTGACAAGTTCTCTAGTCCTAAATGATATGCAGGTTCTGATGATGAAGCCGAAAGGCGTTTATGGGAACTCTGTAATGAAACGACGTAACCCCATCGAGTTTCGACTCGTTTGATTCTTTTTAACGTTTAGAAGGTCATTAGTAGGTACCTAATTAATTCATTGGTCAATAGTTTCGGAACCCTCAGTGCGCGAGTATGACTCGCACTTGACCGGTTATTTTTTTAAATAACCAAGCTGAACTTGACTTATATTCTCTTCTCCCCTCCAAATAAGCGAAAAGCTAGTGCTAGGAGTGGGTACGGCAATAACGCAACGGGTGGGGTTCGAACCTGCGACCTTTCAGTTTTCAGTCGTGACAGCTGTCAGAATGCGATCTGTTGAAATGTCAAATTTATTAGTCGGTTAAAGGTGAAATAGGCCCTTAATGATTTTATTTCCTTTAGATTTTAGACTTGATTCGTGGTTTAATGACAGAATTGTTATAAAATAATACGAGTATGTACCACGGTAATTATTTTAGATGGGATTGCTTTAGTTGTTGTCTCGTTGTGACCACGGTCCATGCAATTGGATCGAAATATCGACAATCCCAACTAATATAATTACTGTGGTACGGTACTCGTATTATTTTATAAAAATTTATTTCCTTTGTTAAGAAGTGACACGGAACAGTGGCCCGATATGGCAGATGGCTGCACTGTACCACAAACTGCACCCCAATTTTGAACAAGGTGTGTAGGTAATATACAGAGTACAGGCTCCACATCTGTTGAACACGGAAACAATTTAACCGCAACTGGTCCCAGAGGTGACGTTGCTATTATTGGTACTATTTTTAAAATTTTAGAAAGATATTTTTAAAACTATGAAATACTAGCTAGCTAGAAACCGCGGCTACGCTCCCGCCATCTATCGATCTGAGCAGACGAATCCGATTTTTCGATTTTTCAGCTGTTCTATTGAGTTTTCTGGTAACGTAGACAATAAAATATTAATTGTATTTTTAACCGACTTCCAAAAAGGAGGAGGTTATCAATTTAGCTGGAATCTTTTTTTTTTATTGTCACCATGACTATGACTTTCCTATGTTTCCCCTTAAAGAAAGCCATTAATTAAGTAATAAATAATCTGCGTTATGCAAAACTTTTCCTTTTTTTAACTCATCCTTAAAAACGACATGCGAACAATAGTAACCAAACAAAAGTTAATAAGTAATTAATTTAAACTTAACAAATACATTTAAAACGTAACAATAATTAAAGTTTGAAAAAATTCGCTAGTGACTATCACGTGCGGAGCGTTGCTATCTGTACTAAGCGGGTCTAACTTGAGGTGCGGTGCGGGGAAGCGCGACGTAGCGGTCAACTTGCAGTGAACAGGTAGTGCCTATATACACTATATCAAGTCGATAAGTTGCATTGTTGCTAAATGATTGACCGACAAACTAACAAATACACACAAATACATATAGGGGTATGGGTTGAATGTACACTGCCATACCCCTTCCAAATTAGCCCGCTACCATCTTAGACTGCATCGTCACTTATCATCAAGTGAGGTCGCAATCAAGGACTACCTTTTCATCGAATAAAAAAAACACACATTCGCTTTTTATTAGTGTGTAGTCTGAAAATTCCACTTAGCCAGGGTAGTGGACTATTCCTAATATAACCTAACCTCCCTTTGGATGTAGCGGCCAACTTGAAGTGAACAACTACATTGACATAATATAAAATCGAGTGCAATGTTTTCACGAATGGATTGACAGAAATAAAAGCCTACCCGTGTAAACGAAACGACCGGTAATGAAAACATTTTTTTTTGTTTTTCCGTTGTTCATGCGTTAACATAGCATGGATATGCCTTCCCATTGATTGAGCTTATATTGTAACGTGCCTATCTATTGGAAAAATATCTAAAGCAAACTTTCCACGAGATACTAAAATATGATATAAAGTTTTTTTAAACAGGTCCCATATCTGCCTGTTTGGAATCATATTGTAATAACGTCATACAATCACGAGGGCATCAACCCTAGCTTGATTCATTGAATTCTAACATGCATAACCTATTTTCTATGCATTTCAATATGAATTTGTCTGTAGTAAGATACGATTAAAGCTATGAACCTACCATACTTTTAAACTACATAATAATATGTTTTTAACATTGTTGTGAGGATATAATAATTTATTTAGCAGATATGAGTGTCTCTGGAAGTAATAGGTAATATTGCAAATGGCGGTATCCCATAATTACCAAAATATAGTTTTAATTATAATTTGTAATAATTAACTTTTTACATTAGCAGACGCAATAAAAAAAATAATAAAAAAAATTAAAATAACATAATTACACATCATTGGTACTTGATAAACAAAATAATAATAGTTGAAGCAAAACTGTCTTACCATGGTTCTACCGATGGTAAATACAGCGCCATCTATTAGCATTAAAAATTAAATAATTTCGTTTCTTTATAATATTTATCTAATTTTAGTATTTGTTGTTCAAGTACAGGATATAACTGAATTTACAAACAAGTTTCAGGTTCTAATATGCAGTAGTTTTTGACTTATGGCTCAAATTAAATCTCCACTTTGAAAGCCCCCATTTCGTCAATTTTAAGGGAAACATTAAAAAAAATATATTTTTATTTTGCTTTGACGCTAATACCATAAATCAAATCAAATCAAAATTTATTTATTTCATATAGGCCAACTTGTAGCTCTTATGACACGTCATAAATCTATCACCGGTTCGGAATGCAAATTCTGCTGAGAAGAGCCAGCAAGAAACTCAGCAGTTGCTCTTTTCAAAAATTTTTTTTTTACAATGGTTAACAAAACTATGCTATGCAGACAGTGTTTCCACAAAGAAGTTTCAAAAATGCACACCTACCACAACCTAACACATGTTAACATAGTATAATATGAATACGATCAATCGATTTAAATCTTATAGTAACCCCACTGTGCATTGGAATTAAAAGGCATGTCCACAATAGTGTATGGAGTACGTCACGCATATCGGAGCGCGTTTTCATCGCGTAATAATCGCTCGCACCTGTCATCCGCGCCGCGCCGCCCGCTCCGTCACTGTCCGCCGCCGCACGAAACACCGATGTAAACAAATACTTACTTACTATGTGTTCACTGCATAAAGTGAAAGCGACTAATTAATACACTTTGGTATTGTATTTAACTTTATGTTTTTGTTATAAGTGTTCCGAAAAAAAAGGGAACCCTTATAGGTTCACTCGTTTGTCTGTCTGTCTGTCACTGCAGTGGCGTGCACACAGGGTAGGCATAATGCGGAAAAATGATATAAAATGGAGAAAATCGCCAGTACGAGTTATAAAAACTTAAGGGTAGGCTTTTTATAATTTGTACAATGCCTACCCTTAAGTTTTTTTAAATTCGCACCGAAGATTTTTTTCCATTTTGTATCATCTGCCTACCCTGTAGTACATCCTGTGCATGCCACTGTGTGTCAGTGTGTCAAGACCTTTTTTCTCGGCTTAAAATACTAAGTTGAAATTGACACTGAATATAAAGTTTAATGCTCTGAAAATTTCAAGTTTCTAGTTTAACTCAGTGAAAAGTTACAGCTTTCAAAGCGCAGCAATCCCATTATCAAAACCCAGTAAGTGACAGTTTTTTCAAAAATCGGTTTTTCCGTAACTTTTATTTAGTAAGTCTATGACTTGACTTTTATTACTGCGTGTCCGATATTCATCTAATTACAATCAAGCATAATTATTATTTTGCTAAATTATTTATTAACCTTGTCGTGCAGGGCAAAGTGGAGGGCACCAGAGGGCAAGGAAGGTAGCCCATGCAATGGAGCGACCAAATTAAGTCTGTTGTGGGCGGTCCCTAAGTGGCGAATGCTCGTAAGGCGAATCACATTTTTTTAAATTCAATAACAAGATACTAATTGACTGCGATGTCACCTAATGGTAAGTGAAGATGCAGTCTAAGATGGTAGCGGGCTAACTTGGAAGGGGTGTGGCAGTGTAAATTCAACTCACACCCCTAATCTGTTGCTACAATAAAATTTCCCAAACCTCTAAAAATTTCCAAAAAGCCAAGTATAATTATTACAGTTATGAAATCATAAAAACCCATTTTTTTATGTCAACGGGAGACAATAAAATTTTCATATACGCCAACCGGTGGATAAAGTCCGTCCAAAACGCCAATTCCAAACCCCAATTTACCATTCTGTTCAATTATTGGTATAATCCGGTGCTCTTTAAAAGCAATTAATATTCCACTGATCCTGCTCTGGCTGCCGTAGCTCTGTAGATGTGTGCCACCTGAGATACATTGATTTTAATACCGCTCTCTCCGCGTTCAATCATTCGAATTCGGACATTTCCCAATCTGTATATTGATGGGGGTTCGTGTTTTTGAGCAGTTATGTGGGCAGGACTGTAATAATCTGTATAGATGTTTTTTTATTCGCTGGCAAGAACTATCACTTGTCATCGACTAAAAAAACGTCACTTACAATGGTAAGTGACGAAAAGTCTGAAATGGTAGCGGGCTATCTTGGAAGGGGTATGACAGTACATTCATCGCATACCCCTAATCTGTTTCTAAACACCGTAGTGCCAGAACGCTATATCACTTGGTGGCACGTCTTTGATGGTAACTACGGCCATCAGCTAGTGTTTTTAATATTTGAGCGGGATATCAATGATTTAAAGTAACATATATTTGACGACCTCCCTGGCGCAGTGGTGAGCGCTGTGGTCTTATAACTGGGAGGTCTCGGATTTGATTCCCGGCGGGGGCATTTTAGGAATTTATAATTTCTAAATTGTCTCTGGTCTGGTCTGGTGGGAGGCTTTGGCCGTGGCTAGTTACCACCCTACCGTCAAAGACGTGCTGCCAAGCGATTTAGCGTTCCGGCACGATGGCGTGTAGAAACCGATTAGGGGTATGGGTTGAATTTACACTGCTATACCCCTTCCAAGTTAGTCCGCTACCATCTTAGACTGCATCGTCACTTACCGTCAGGTGAGATCGCAGTCAAGGGCTATCTTGTCATCGAAAAAACAAAAAAAATATACCTACTATGATAGGTGTCAAGTAACTTAACTTTGAAAAACCGATCGACATACGAGAATCCAGTAACTTCGTAAAATTCCGTGGTACGGAAAAAGCAAACCCTCGAATAAATTTACTGCAGGGCCTAGAGACCCCAGAGTGGCCTAGAGTTGTAGACTCTGCACTCGATTGGACCGTGACATTAACATCGAACCTGTCTTCGTTATCCTTTGGTTTTGCTCGATAAACCGTATTTTTAGCAATATATATACCAAATTACTTAGGTACAATTATCTTTGCGGGTCAAGTCAGAATTGAGAAACAGTTACGACATAGTTCATAGTAGCATAATATAAAGTATTTATCTGCAACTTATAAAATAACGCAAAGAGGAAAGTAAAAAGAGTTAGGTACTTTCCCAAAAATTTGTCATTATTTTCTATATTTAAAAAATCTTTCATTTTTACTGGTTTTTAAATATGAGTGACAGAATTTTTGCCCGATGGCAGTTGGCACACCAAGTTTTTTTTAAACTCGATGACAATAAAATGATCTAAGTACGTAAGTACTATTATTGTAAAATAATAAATTAATTTCCGTGTAAGTGTAAAAATCCTATTTCTTTTTCTTATTAATAATATAAAAATACTGTTGCCAGGATAAATCCTGGCACAACAAGTTTCTATTGTACCTATGACTGTACACTATCAATTTATACATATAAAAAAATCCGTATAAGTGCAATTTTAGTGTTCCGACACCCAACAGAATAAAAGAGTAAATCGGGTCACTTACCCAGTTGCTAGTAATCAGGTAATCTTAACAAAAGATAAAGATTACAAGAACGTTTATCTAAAACCAGTTAGTTACTATTTCCTCAGCATTTCTCGGCCACCGTGAGATCATTCGGCTCCCGGAACGAGGGTCGGAGGGTGCAGGAACGCTAACTCGATATCGCCCCCTACACGAGAGATTTATTAATCCGTCTCCTTAACGCGCTTTAACTGGGCAAATTGAAAAATTATGTGCCGACGTCTTAATCCCCTCGTCTGATCTGGAGAAATAATGAGATAAACAGTTTGAAAATTTAATTCAATATGTGACCCCTTATTGTACGTAAATAATATATTTAACTAGTTTTTGGCCGTAGCTTCGCTTACAGCTAACAACTAACTAACAACTAACAGCCCTTTGGAGTTGAATTTTCAAAAATCAAAATTACTCATGTAGGCCAACCTGTGTATCTTATGAATTATGACTAGTCAAGACTGTTACTGTGGCTGTGGGTGTGGGTGACTGTGTGTGTGTGTGGAACACCCTTCCAGCTTCCGTGTTTCCTGCCACCTATAATTTGGTACCTTCAAGGCAAGAGTGAATATGCATCTTCTAGGCAAGCGCTCTCCAACCTAGACGTCATCAGAGCTATCCAGTATTGACTGTAGTCGCAAGCACAAGTCTAATCTGAATAAAAAAAAAACACTACCACCCGGGCGGTTCTGAAAATAAAGGCGGTTCTGAAAAGAGCCAGCAAGAAATTCAGCAGTTTCTCTTTTTAAAACAAAAGTAACAGCTATTTCATTGTACATAAATGGAAAAATTTAGTATCTTGTAGGCAGCTAAATGAAGCAAATATTACACATGGAACCCCAGATACAATCATAAAGCCGCTGCTTCATAGAGCGTTATCTTTGTCACTCATACCTATGTGACATTTTGGCACTTCACTCGAAAGATACGATGGTTTACGAAACTGAAGCTACTTCTAAGGTGCTTATGTGTGTTCGGGGGTATTTAATGTATTTCGAAATAATTTAGTTGGCCATAACAATAATTCATGTTTCGGTATAATTCGACTTTTATAAATAGAAGGGGGACATTTCTATTTATAAAAGTCCCACCAAATAGTAGGAAGAATAACAAATATATTAGCACCCCAAAGCTATCCCCTACTCGCTATGCCGACTAATCTCTCGGTCTTCAATCA
Source organism: Hipparchia semele (assembly GCA_933228805.2). Classification (NCBI taxonomy): domain Eukaryota; kingdom Metazoa; phylum Arthropoda; class Insecta; order Lepidoptera; family Nymphalidae; genus Hipparchia; species Hipparchia semele. The sequence continues at coordinate 2,460,216 of OW121717.1, read as the reverse complement.
ATTACTAATATAGCTTTTATTCCATATATCTCCGTACTTTCTGAGAGTTCGGGTCTATACGGTATTATTTAGGTAGGTATGTCTAGTACTACATGCTTATTATTAAGTGGGGATATACGTAATTGCTTAGCGAGATGATTACTGAAGATGAGTGCGACGTCAGCAGCAAGATTAGGCCGCATCGGTCACATCGAAGAAATGCTGATGAAATTAGTCAGTTTGACACTGTTCTCGCAATTTACGGTATCTTAATATTTGAGGGTCTTAATCCTTGTGCGATCATCTTTAGCTGTTTATTTCGAAGTTTCTAGATTTCTAGATATGATATATATCAAGATATAATCTATCTTCCAGATAGATATACCTAGACATACCAAGCTCCGGTGTCGGGGCGAAATGTGCGTCGAGAGTAGTATAAAAGTCTTGTGTGGTGGTAAGGTGGTGGTGCATGTGAGTGGTGGTGGCATTGCTTGCTTGGGATCTTGGCTTTCTTGCTTGGTTGGGGAGGTAAGCGCTACTTAACTTGTAACTGCATGTTTGACCATAGAGATTTTTTCTGTTGGCCAAAGCTGTTGGCGGATTATAACAAAACTAGCTTTAACCCGCGGCTTCGCTCTCGTTAGGTTCGATTTTTTAAACTCCTATTTTACCTCCTTCGGGGTTGAATTTTGAAAAATCCTTTCTTAGCGGATGCCTACGTCCTAACAGCTACCTGTATGCCAAATTTCAGCTCAATCGGTCCAGTGGTTAGAGCTGTGCGTTGATAGATCTGTCAGTCAGTCAGTCAGTCAGTCAGTCAGTCAGTCACCTTTGCCTTTTATATATTTAGATAATTCTAACATTTCTTCTTGCATTCCAAGTTCGATTCTGGTCTTGTGGGAGGTTTCGGCCGCGGCTGGTTACGACCTTACCACGAAAGTTCCAAGCTAAAACCCTAGTGTGTGGAGCCATTATTTATGAAGTAAACACGAGTAGGTATAGGTAGTTAGAATATCGTCGCTCTCCCTTTGATGGAAATTGATTATCTGTTATATATTTATATTAATTAGGTCGTGAGGTGGACTAGACATTAGCTAATTAATCTATCGCAATAGGAGCCTTCAATCATTCACTAAGATTAATAAGCCTTACAAGTAAAATATCAGTGGAAGAAAAAATCGTGAGCAAAGGTGCAGGCCTAAGAGTCCTAGTTCCTACTAATATTATAAATGTGAAAGTTTGTAAGAATGGATGGATGGATGTTTGTTACTCCTTCACGCCACAACAACAGAACTGATTTGGCTGAAATTTAGAATGGAGATAGCTCATATCCAGGATTAACACATAGGCTAGACATTTTATGCCGGAAAGTTATGGAGTGGAGACACTAAGACCCTTAATCAACGACACGAAGTTACGGGAACCAGCTTGCTCTCCATAATGTTTTCAAGGATGTGTGATGTCTGCCAGAATAGGCCAGCGTGGTGAACTATGGTTTAACACTTTTCTTTCTGAGAAGAGAGGCATACTCAATCTATCAAGGAGATTACCTAATGCAAGTATTTTCGTTTACACTACCTACCTACTTAATTTCAAAGTCCAACACCTTCACCCATATAAATATGTAGTTACCGACTTGGTTTAGCACATGCTTTCATTATGCGCTATTGTCAATACCATACCCATGACTTTTGGTTAATTAACATACGTAAAACTACCCGTACAAAATTGGGGCGAGTGACCTAATATCTCGTAAAGCAGTTTAACTCCTCATAATCCGGACAGCCATAATAACTTAATATTTTTCTTGGGTGAAGTAATTAGGGGAGCTATAAGGGGGGGAGGAGGGGGAAATACGTCTATAGTTTGCTAAGAAAGGAAGAACTCGCTAACAACTCGGAGTAAGTGATAAATGGTGGTTAATGGCCGAGGGGAGACTTTGTCTTTTAATCGACTTCAAGAATATGGTCCGATCAAAGAACTTCAGTATTGTTCTCGTTTTGACATTTTTACAGCCTATATTAACCTAATTATAAAACCTATAGGTATAATCGTGCATATAAAAAAAATTGTCAAATACCCAGTTGCCTAGTGGATAAGATACGATATTTGCGCAAGCCTTTACGCCAAAAGTAGCTGGTATTAGGTATTTCCGTCTATCAGCGCTAGAAACCTTAAAATGTCTCACCCGAGTGAAGGGCTCCAACGTCAAAACAAATCAACGTCAGACACACGCGAAGTTATAATTGGCGAACACAATCAACAAGACAAACTGGGCTTAATTAAACAATGTCGCAGTTTCAACAAAAAGAGGGTACAAGGGAGCGAATAGAACAATTTGTTCCGGCTTCTTCAGAACCGGTCTTCGCTGGGTGGGAGCGGGGACTGTGTCCTAAACTGGGACGGTCACTTTTCAACTTCTTCCATTCGGCCGTACCAAAATCGTTTCTTTTTTTTATTCGGCGATCTTAACTGATGGCAAGATAGAGGGTTAGACTACGGGGATGATGAAGAGAGACAGCCCAAACTAAAAAGAGGTAGACAAAGAAATCGCTGGGTTGACGATATTAAGCAGAAACTGGAAAACTGTGGTCTTGAATAGCCAAAACCTGAGACACCTGGAAACACCTGGAGCAGCCCTACGCATCACAAGACTCGCTGATTGCGGACCAACTAAAGTCCAATGTAGAATTAAATAGTTAACCAATGTTTGTAAATCAGCATTAAAGGCTTTATTTATTTATTAGTTTTCACTAATATGTTTAAATCTTAAGACAAAAACGTCAGAATGGTCGCTAATCTTTTTATTTTACTTCTATAACGTTAATACAAACCAAAGTACAACGAAACAAAGGTAACCTTTCTTAATATTTTTAAATCCGGCTTAAGTAGACATCGCTTCCCAGACAGGAAAAGCCGTCCAACCCTCTCTGAAGCATTCCAACAACATTATTTCACGTTCTTTCCTGACCACAAAGGGTAAAAATTGTTTCGTAGAGGAGATATTATGACTATAAATTACGATACGACCATAACTTCCACTTCTAGCGTCCGGTTCCTACGGTCAATCTATCTCTAATCTGTCGATAAATTACCAAGCAACCTTGTTATTTATCAAGAATTATTGTTTTGAAAGAGCTTTGAAAGAGCTAAATCTGTGGGTAACTTTTCTGTGTTTTCATTATATTTCTTAGGCAAGCGCGCTGTAATCTAGTCCTCATCAGTGGTATCCAGTATTGATTGTCGTCAAACGCAAGCCTATTTTGGATTTAAAAAAAAATCCCGACTGCCCCATCGCGGTAAACACTGTCTTTTTGATAATAATTATTTATTAATACGTCTAAGGCTGAAATCTATAGACCGCACTCTCACTCAGCTCAGACTAAAGACAGAGTTAAAACGAGACAGATTTATGTCAGAGCATATTTGTGTCACGTTTTAACCTCTACTTTAAGTCTGAGCTGAGTCAGAGCACGCTCTATAGATCTCAGAATAAATGCCGATTTCACCAACGTCGAGTGACATTTAATCGTAGAATACCCCTATTAATAGAATAAATTGGGCGTTTTAACGGTTTTTGTAATGAAAATCTGTCAAAATATCAAAACGCAAAGACTTACTGTACGTTGGTGAAATTGGCCATCAATTACATTAAATACTGAGGTAAACTATGATATGGTATATGTATAAAAAGAGGTGGATATGTTACAAGCGTGCGGTAAACGAAGCGCGTAATGGCAGATATTTGTCGTAATTTTTCATGTCATTTAACAATGAAGTACTTACTCTTTTATACTCTTCGTCGTTCGGAACAAGTTTTTCAGAACCACTTTCCACTTGTTTTGTGAGTATATAACTCATCCCTAGTAGAATATCATAGGAAGTCAATTTTAGCGCTTTGATTATTATTTCTGTAAACATCTAAGAGTACGGTCCGGCCAGGGGAAGCATTAATTCAATCATCCATCTTTCATTACGCCGTAAATTCGCTCGTAAAACTGCACTTTACACTCGCCGTATATTTTTCATATTGGTTTTTTCGCGTCCATGCTTGGTAATAAAAGAAATCACTTAAAAATTGCAGCTGGGTGCGGACGGAGGGATGATTTCTTACGCTTCATGCGACACACGGCTGTGGAATTTGGCGATTGAATCTTTAGATTATTACTCAAAATTAATGATTTTTTTATAAAGTAAGAACGTTTTTCTCTAAATATTGTACTTGATAAAGGAATGCTTTATTTGTCATCATTACCGACATCGTTAGGTACTTTTTATTTCTTCTGTGAATAAAACGCCATTACATTTTCAAATTTATTCTTTCTTGCTGAATCCGTTTTTCGAACCGGTCGTAGAAGAATTTTAAATATGACCAATAAAAAATCCTTTTAACCTCCAACAAAGTGTATAAAGCTAGAGTAGGGGGTTGGTTGTATACTCAAAGAGCAGGGGCGACAGTAATACGTAAGACGTCAATTTTAACACATCAGTCAGTTCTTTGCATGGAGATTCTTTGGTAGTTGAGCTATTGAAGTGTAAGAGATAGGAAAGAGCTTAAAAATTTTTAGTTTTGAACGAGCTTAACTTTTTTACGCCCACAGCATACGTAGGATTAGCAACCAAATCTATTAATTCACATTTCACAATCCTTTTTTTAAATTCAAGGCTCTTCCTGTGGTACGATTTGCTTGACGGCCATCACGTTCGTATGTCAACCAGTACTAGGGAGAAAACAACAGGGTGCTTGCATTGAATAAAATCTGGAGGCACACTCCAGGGGTCGCCACTCGCCGGTTCAGCTCAAGCAATAGAAGATTAATACTTGTTTCCTTTGTGTTTCCTTGACAAATAACGGAGGGACCGGGGATGTCCTCCCCTGGCATTACTCTATGATGCATCATTCGGGATTATGCATACAACCTGTAATACAATACATACCTTAAATATGGCTTGTAAGCAAGAAAATACACAACGAAAACTTTTGCTTCGTTAGGGTTTAGTTTTTAAGGCCTATCCAGTTGTGTACCTGATTTATCTGTTATGAAAAAAAAAATAGTAATTCTTTTATTTGTTTATTTAAGGTTTATCACAACAAAAATGATGAGAGAACAGATTAGAACGACGATGAAGTATGAACTGTGTTATAGAAAAGTAGAGATTTATTTTTGCTTCTACTAAAAACTAAATTTTTATTTAGCATTTCCTTGGATTGTCTTCCCTGGGCTTACGCGATGACGCATTATTTGAAATTTAGAATACGACTGATATGTTCCTTGTATTCTAAATTTCAATTTTGTTAACTACCAACCCTTAATCCTAAAGTCGTGACAAAAAGAGAATGGATAAATTTACCCTTGATTTATTCATTTTTCAAGTTTTCACCGCACTCCTAAATTAATATTATATATTTTTAATGTACTATTATGAATATTATAATAATTCTCTCTTGGGTGTACACTACATCTATGTATCTAATTACTGAGCGTCGGTAATGAGGTTAAGGATCGTGCCAGAGTTGATTCTGTTGGAACAGACTGATTGCTTTAATGAATAATCCAATTACATGGCTTCTTACGTCAAGTATCTACCTAATAACATGACATTATATAGACCGCAGTATAAGGAGATACTAGATAGGTACTATCCTTAATCTGTGCTATCGTGGAATAGAGGTTAATATTGTATCCTACAAATCCTACAAATATTATAAATGCGTAAGTTTGGATGTATAGGTGGATGTTTGTTCGGTTGAAGTTTGGCACAGAGATAGATAGAAGAATAACACATAGACTTTTTATCCCGGAAAATAAAATAGTTTCTGCGAGAATTAAAAAAAAAGACGTGTGGCACTCGGGGACTGCCGCGGTAAAGCTATTGCATAGCATTTTTTATCAACGCCATCTAGCGATGAGAGGAGTCCCGTGTCAGGTTATTTTCGTTACGGAATTTCTGGATTCGGTCTCCACGCTCAAGGCCCGCGATAGAAGCTATGCAATAGCTTAAAAACCTCAATCCACGTGAATTAAGTCGCGGGCATCAGCAAAAAAAATACAATAATAATAGTACTGTCGTATAAAGGTCTTGTATCTTTTTGAATTGGTTACATTTGACCAGTCTGTACTACGAATTCGTAGTAAAAAATATGTAAAACAAAGTCGGGTTTGTTGGAACACTTATAACTCTAGAACAGCAGAATAACTATAAAAACATCGAAAAAAATTCACGAAAAAAAATTTACAAAGACAATTAGTTTTCTTATACATTTCGTATGGAACGTCTTTTATGATGATATCTCGAGTACGGATTGACTGATTTCGATGAAGTTTTTAGATATGACATAGCATAGTTGAGGGCAAGAAGAGCCTTTTACCCCAATAACCTCATGCGGAGGAAGTCGCGAGCAAAAGCTTCAGAGTTCGAACGCCTTCATACAGACCCTTATTTAAAACTCTTGCTGTTTATATTACTTGCACCTCGCAATTTGTCTCGCCATTCCCTCATATAATAATTATTCACCGTATCTGATCCCGCCCTTACATTGTACCACTTAAGCAAAGTTCCCTTCGCCTTGAGGTTAGGAGAGCTAATCTTTTCATTAACATGGCGGCGTCAAGGACGCTTATCATTCTCACAGATACACGAGTATAAGGCAAAGTACAGATGAAGGTTAGATAATATAATAATGGAATTAGATTAATATGTTATTTCTTTCTCTAGAATTTTGGTTATGCTTAGGTTTTTGCACACTGCACCCAAAAGCGCAGTGTTGGCAGACCCTCCACTAGCTGGGCCGACGACATCAGACGAGTTGCAAGGAACTGCTGAATATAGGTATAGCAAGACCGAGGCCTGTGGAAGTCTATGCAAGAGACCTTTGTTGAAAATAAATCATAAAAGTGCATTACTTAATCTATAATTATATAAAAAGGCTTGTCCTGACTGACTGACTGACTGACTGACGATCAACGCACAGCCTAAACCACTGAAGTTAGAAACTTGAAATTTTGACAGTAGGTTCCTTTTATGACGTAGGCGAGCACTAAGAAAGGATTTTTCGAAATTCGCCCCCCAAGGGGGTAAAAAGGGGGGTTAAAGTTTGTATGAAACTCCGTCATTTTTCGAGTTATACTCATGAAATTCGGTATTTAGGCTTTAAATTGAAAACAAAAAAGTACGTGTTTCACAGTTTTTAAAAATTCTACCCCCTAAGGGGTTAAATAGGGGTTGAATGTTTGTATAATAGTCCTTCGTTCTTCAAGTTATTTTTCAAGTTACGTTTATGAAACTTGATATTTTGGCTCTTGATTAAAAATAAAGAATTACGTATTTTACATATTTCGAAAATTCTCCCCCCAAGGGGGTAAAAAGGGGGGTTAAAGTTTGTATGAAACTCCGTTATTTTTCAAGCTATACCCATAAAATTCGGTACTTAGGCTTTAAATTGAAAACAAAAAAGTAGGTGTTTCACAGTTTTTAAAAATTCTACCCCCTAAGGGATTAAATAGGGGTTGAATGTTTGTATGATAGTCCTTCGTTCTTCAAGTTATTTTTCAAGTTATGTTTATGAAACTTGATATTTTGGCTCTTGATCAAAAATAAAGAATTACGTATTTTACATTTTTTGAAAATTCTCTCCCCAAGGGGGTAAAAAGGGGAGTTTCAATATTCATAGTTAAGACAGGACAACGTCTGTCGGGTCCGCTAGTTTTAAATAAATTTCAAGGTAAGTTTTGATACCTTAATAAAACTTACCACCCATATTGCAAATTGTTCTATGGCATATTGTCGTCTGGAGGAAAATGAGGGATTATTAATCATATTAAATGTGGCTATAGTTCTTTTAAAAAATTAAAATTAATAAATTCTTTTAAATTAAATCTTCTTTTAATTTAAATTTGGTACCAAGTACCCTTAGATTCAACAGTCATAGACACGATCTTAAAGTTCACGTTTATGAACGTCTATGGAAGTCAAAAGCCCTTTCTTCTAAGTATTTGCACATTAGAAAGGTTATCAAAGGGTTTAAGGACGCGACAAAAATCTTTCGCGAGTGCTTCTTTTTGAAAGTATAAACACAAAATATTGTCACTTATTCATGACTAGCTTTTTCCCGCGGCTTCGCTCACGTTAAGTTCGATTTTTCAAACCTATTTTATCCCTTTAGGGGTTGAATTTTTGAAAATCCTTTCTTAGCAGATACCTACGTTATAGTAGCTATCTACATGCAAAATTTCAGCCTGATCCGTCCAGTGGTTTGAGCTGTGCGTTGATAGATCAGTCAGTCAATCAGTCAGTCAATCAGTAAGTCACCTTTGCCTTTTATATATTTATATTCATGAATCAGATTTTATTTAGAGAGTTGCTACTCTCTAAATAAAATCTGATTACAGTTAGTTGCTTACTTTAAGAACCGGAGTCAAAATGTTCCTTTATTGATGGTAACCGAATCACAAAAGCAGTACGCTACCAGTTCGACCAATCAAGGAGTACTTAGGTAAATGATTAAAAAGCGTAGATTTTACTAATTCCAGAGCTAATATGCGCGCCACGAAAACATTTTACACCCATTTCCTTTGATATGTCTTAAAGATGAGTTGATAAAATATTCTCCTAGCGCTCATTCAAGTCCTACGGCGTTGTGTGAGACGCATCGATGTATGTGGATGTGCCTGTCTCATATAATTATGTCTACGAAAATGCGCTTGAATATTACTTCAATGAACACCGCGCGTTCCCCGTGGTTCGCTTTGGCGCGAGTGGCAACCGAGAGGAATAGTCACTCCCTATTAACCAGAACAAAAAATGGACTGAAGAACATTAGTACTTTTTTTTTTAAACTTCTTTTAATTTCTTTTAAGATAAAAGATTCTGTTGTCTTTTTGAGCGTGCTTTTTTCCTTTAGAGACATATCCATATACATCGATGGTGATGGTGATAATTAATAAAAGGTATTTTTTTTTTTAATTTTTGAAAGGCGCAACTCCCGAATTTCTTCTAGCGTTCTCATTGATGTATATGGATAGACGTCTATAGGAAAAAAACACGCTTTCAAAAAGACAATAGAGTCTCTTGTCTTAAAAGAACTAAAAAGAAGTTTTAAAAAAAGGTACTAATGTTAACTGGTTAATAGGAAGTGGCTACTCCTTGAACGTGAAATATATAAATTTTTTGTACTTAGTTGTAACTGCAAAAAATATTATGAGTACTTGTTAAACCTAATTGCTCCGATCCTTAAGTACAACACGCGAAAAATGCATTAACATAATGTTACTAGCAGGGAAAATGCACCTGTTAATTGATTACCTTCCACATCGTTCATAATGATATCTAGCTACAAGGAAGGTAAAGACTGTAATTACACTTGAAATTTCTTAGCTGCTTAGAGTCGTTGCACACAGTCAACTAGAAAGAAGAAAGAGGGAAATAAAATAAGTTTATTTTCTTAAATATGCTTACACTAGCTTTTGCCCCCGCGACTTCGTCCGCGTGGAATTAGGTTTTGGGGTGGAATTTTCAAAAACTGTGACACACGTACTTCTTTATTTTTAACTGATAGCTCAAATACCAACTTTGATGGAAACAGCTTGAAAAATGACGGAGTTTCATATAAACTTCCATCCCCTATTTAAACCCCTTAGGGGTGGAATTTCCAATAATCTTTTCTTAATGTGCGCCTACGTCATAAAAGGAACCAACTGTAAAAATTTCGAGTTTCTAACTTCAGTAGTTTAGGCTGTGCGTTGATATCTCAGTCAGTCAGTCAGTCAGGACTTTGAATTATCACGTTCGCTGCGGGACCAAAACTGGCGTTTTTATATATAGTGCGTTAACTGGCCGATTGGCCTGGTACTCAAAGTTTACGCTGCGGCGATATGGGGCTCATTGACCTAGTAAGGTATCGACAGATATAAATGACTATAACTATGCGAAAATGTAAAAATTTGGATACCTACCAATCAATATCGATGGTCGATGAGTTGTTGGTTATAGTGCTTGCTTCGCCCCGGGTTCCTACTATTTACTTGAGAGATATATACAAGAATACATGTAAGGCCTTGAAACCCGATGCCGCACTGAATTATAGGTTTATTTCAGGAAGTATTAGTGATGGGAAGTAAGTTATCGACATATTATTTTTACGTCATTTATTAAAGAAACAAAGAAATTGTTTTATACTTAAAAACAAGACAGACAGCTTTTATACTTAAAACATTATTTTTTACATTATATGTGAAAAATTCATTAATTTTACATGTGAGTTTTATAGAAACATGGCAGGCAGTATCCTTTCTTACATTCTACGCAGAAAGATTTTATTTTCTTTACTTTTTTATTTGCTTCTCGGCTGCTGAGTGTACCACGCAGCTTTTGGTAGCATCCAGCACAAATTCTCCTCTTCTCGCCTTTTTTTTCGAAGGTGTGTTTTTTCTTCAAGGGAACATCATTTTGACAATCTGAAAGTAAATAAAATAAATTATGGAATGATTTTTTACAAATAATTTTTTAAATTTTAAATATTTTTTATACTATGAATATATAATTTTAACTACAATTTTAGGTTTTTAGTCTTTTAATCCATATTTCTATGGTATTACTTAACACCGCATGTCCTATGTATAGGACATCGAGAAAACCCACTTTCCGTGGGTTAAGATTTTTTTCACTATTTTTCCCTCACATTTTACATTATATAGACTAACTATTCAAAATTTCATGTAAATTGGCGGTCAATCATACCTCTCGGGGTCAGGAGGTTAAAATAAATTAAATAAAGAGCAATTTTAATTAATAAATAAAAAAATGAGCAAGCGAGGCAAATGCAACTGTGAGGGTAACATATCTAATGTTACCCTCACAGTTGCATTTGTGAGGGTAACATATCTAATGTTACCCTCACAGTTGCATTTGCCTCGGTTGACTTTACGTGTATTTATTGAAATAATAAACTTACCTGGGTTAGATTCCGTTATTGGCGTTTTCGTATATGCTGCTATGATTGCTTCGACGAAATCTTTCTTTGATATTGGATTTGGCTGCCGAATATTATACACCACCCAGCTATTGACCAATGCTGTCCCAAATAGCAATTCAAGCATGACTTTCCGAAACCACTTGATTCCTCTCTTTAGGGTTGTATAGTAGGACGACATCTGGTCACTGAAGTCTATACCCTTTTTATTGTCATTGTAGGTTATGACGCACTGTGGTTTTTTAATTGCTTCTCCGGTAATACGTCTTATCTTGCCAGTGTCCTTTATCGCCAAATCATGATCCCGACATGTAGAAATCATATTTACTGGTCTCTTATCCACCCATTTTATAATTCGAACCCCATTCTCATTCATTACACCAGTTATTTCGCCTTTTTTCAGTTTTGAGGCTATTATACGTTTTGGGAGACCTTTCCGATTTGGGCGCAAAGTACCACAAAGGAATGTTTTTTTACATAAAAGCTCCTCTGCAAGATCTATTGAATTATAGAAATTATCAGTCACTACGGTTCTTCCTTCATTTTCAAGGCCCCTTATTAATCTCATAACAGTCTCTTTTCCGTGATTTAATTCTCTACCATTATCACCCTTGCCAGTATAAACATTCACATTGAAAGTATACCCGTCCGGCGTACATAATTTGTACAGCTTCACTCCGTATTTATGGGACTTGGCTTTTAAATACTGTCGAAATTTTAACCGTCCCCGCCATGGGATCATAGTTTCGTCGATTACTAAATACTTTCCGGGTATTAAGACCGTTTGAAATCTCTGAAGCAGCATAGAAAACACATCTTTAATTTTAGAAAGTTTATTTTTGTCATCCGGATCCTCTTGACTAAAGTGCCAAAATTTCAAAATTAGCAGAAATCGGTCTCTCTTTATAGCTGACACTACATACTGATTTCGGTAAATACTCTTTCTCGACCAGTAATCATTTATGTGTGGTAGTTTTACTAAACCCATCACCATAACCACGCCCAAAAATTTTTTCATTTCATCTAGATTTGTAGGAATCCAAGCTCGAACTCGTGATTTGGGCTTAAGTTGGCTACCGGCTAAGATTTTTTGGGCATAATTATTTGTTTCTACGACCATCTTGGCAATAATATCATTTGTGACAAATAAATTGTAATAATCTTCAGGTGTGACCGCATCATCTGGAATGTTTATTTTACAATTTTCAGAGAATTCTTCGAAATTAGGAATCGTATCATCAATATCTTGCCACTCATCTTCGTCATTAGCATTTGCTACTGAAGGAATTACGTTGGGTTGCATTTCTTCGATATTTTCGGAATCATCTTCACTCAAAACCGAGTAATCGCTGCTGGCTGAAGTGCTACTGGTATCTGATTGAAGACTAATAAGATCGGGGTTAAAATCTTCATCCGTGTCCGAGTGGTCTTCATTGGTAGGTTCTATGTCACCCAGTTTCCCTATAACACGAGCGGTCCTTTCAAGATTTGTGGAATGGGCTGGAGAGGCTGCATTCATATTATTAGAGCTGGTTTCCAAAAACGATTGGTTTTGTTGGTCTTCAAAAGCTGGTCCAGCTAATAATTCATCAATTGCATCATTGTTTAACGGGCACTGTAGAGATTTTGCACACGATATATCACTTACGGAACTACACCTGCTTGTCAACGTCGACGTGTTTTTAGTATTAAAGACTGCCGGCGAACGGAAAACGGATAGAGGTTGTGGGGTGTTTATTGGTAACTCATTCATGTTTTGAATCGGGGTAACAGGTAACGGTTCGGCATTCTTTAAAACTTGAAGAATATTACCAGTACTAGGGCTAATGTAAATTGAGTCTTTGTCATCTTCGTTCAACAGTTGTACTTTCCGGGCTCTAGGAGTATTTTCTAAATCAGATTGCAATGACGGCTTGAAATTAAATGGAGAAAATCGGCCGGTATCAGGCTCTGGAACATTAGACTTGCGTTTTTTAGGAGCGGTAATCGTGATTGTGCTCGCTGTTCCTCTACTCACGTGGTTCCGTTGTAGCTGTGGGTCAGTTTCCGCCTCCTCACTTGGTCCAGGGTTGGCGATATTTATTTCTGAGCAATTTTGCTGCGAGTCATTATTTTTTAAATTATTTTTTACAAACACTTTTCTCCATTTCGATTTGTCCATATCAGAATTTTCACTTTCACTGTTCCTATCTCCCTGAAACGATAATTCCAGCATTCTTCTACACCGTTTATTTGGCCGAGACATAATAATTACCAATAACTATAAAAAAACGTAAACAAACACTCGAATAATGCTCTATCGTATTTACGTCGATTCCCGCTAACAACGTCACGACACTAATTGGAAGTGAACAATTGTATCACCTACAACAGTGCGGGAACGGGTGGAGCGACCTAGTGATCTATGATGGGCCTTTCGGCCTATTACCCGCAAGGAAACGAAAAAAATATTAGTCAGTGCGTTATCAGGCCGAAAAACCTTAGGACAGTTGTTATGCTTTATTGAGTAGCCCTTGACGTCCTAAATTCAAACCTATAGTTGTCTCTTTTGTACATATAGAAATACTCATTATACACGCCCCGCACCAGAGGAAGTTCACCGCTTTTCCTCTCCGCACAGAGCGGGAGTACATGCATCGGGCACTTAAGCCTTATATCGCAGCGAACGTGTTATATATATATAGATATGTCGCATAAGCAAAAAGGTACCGGCTAAGCATTATTTCTGCAGGTTTAAATCATGCTCGGCAAATTAAGAGACCTTTCTGAATTTTTGTTCGCTTGGCTTGGTGACTTTCTCGTTGCAGATTTTATACCACTGTGTCACCAAATTACTCCGATTACTTAGCGAAGTAGAATTAGTAGAGAAGTCCAGTAATCAGCATCCAAATGCTTGTCGAATATTCTGCAATTTGTATAGTTATATTTAAATTAAAAAAGTGTACAGTGACGTTGATTTTGAATTTGCAATAAAACAAAATTAAGATGCGACTGTCATGTTTGCAGCGATCATTAGTTGCGTCTGACGCGTTTTAATTGCATGTGAAAAATTTCGTCGTGTACAACGGCTCTAAACGACAAGCTTCCTCGAGCAACTTAATTTATTAATATGGAAGCTCTTTCAAAGTAGGTAAGCTAGAGTTTCAAAGTGAACTTCGGCACGATAAGTTTCACTATGACATAAATGAAAAATATCTTTAATATTCGAGAGATACTACTAAAAACTTAAATAATCCACAAAGCCGCAATTACGTTGAGTTTGGACACCCCTTCAAGAGAACAAAATATCCAGTGTCTAAAAATGATTGCAGCAACCACCTCTAACTGACTGAATTTATGGCGTTCTTGCTATAACAGTCGAACAGAGTCATTACGATCGTCCCACTGCTAACAATCATTGTTTAACCCCCGACGCAAAAACGACAGTTTGACGTGTCTATGTGTTTGTGTGTGTTTGTGTCTGTCTATGGCATCGTAGCAGCCGAACGGTAGAACCGATTTTGATTTTGATTTTTTTTTGTTAGAAAGGTAAATTAGTTGCGCGTGTTCTTAGCTATGTTCGATGAAAATGGGTCCAAGATGGCCGCCGCCACAAAATGGCGGATTACATATTTTTTCACAACTACCTCAATATGGGTATCAAAAAAATTCACATGTGGGGGGTGTTTTTAATTTTCAATTTACTCTTGTAGACAATCCTACAGCAGTAGTAGGTATTTGAGCCCATACCTAGAAGTAGTTCTATGAACCGATATTTGGGTCTTATGCCCGTTTTCACCAACCATACCTAATTCATAGACTAAGTAGGAGTCTCTTTACATAGGTAGCCCCTAAATACAATCACTTACCATCTTCTTTTCACTTTGCTTTTTGCATTAGGTAGGTAAAGAGACGATGCCACATGATGTGACGATGCTCTATAGGTAGATACTTCACAAAGCTTGGTTATATTATATCTACTGTATTTTTAAAATTAGTCTCTTGGAAGAAAACGTTCCAGAATTTATCTTCATCGTGAATTAAAACAGAGCGGCAACTGTTTCCGGCGGGTCCCGTATGTCAATATTTGGTGACGCCGGAACAAGCACCAACAATGTAGTACAAAGATGCCTCAGATGGAACAGATAAATTCGCATGCAGGTGCGTTTGATCTGAACTTTGTTTCCGTCGAATTACACAACTCAAATGTTTACGCTCATCTCTCTGCTGTGCGTTCGTCTATCTACAATCTATTTTTTTCTAAGCCGACTAACGGCTTGTACAAATCAAAATTACAGACTGAAGATCGAAAATTTAATCCAGATAATACTAAGGGAACTAAGGGGTGTCACCAACGGGAATGGGTCTGCTTCCTGTCTACTCGTCTTAACATGCATTGGATTGTATTTATTTGTATTTGTATTGTATTGGGCTTAGGAAACTTCATCGTGGAAGCACTATATACATAGCATAGTTTTATTAACGATTGTAAAATTTTTATTTTTTTGAAAAGAGCAACCGCCGAGTTTTTTGCTGGCTCTTCTCGGCAGGAAAGGCATTCCGAACCAGTGGCAGATTCATTGACAGTTCAAAAGTGCTTGTAACAGCTTATTTGAATAAAAAATATTTCCATTTCTATTTCTATTTCTAAGTATAAAGTGCTTCCTTCAACCACGCACCAACGTAGCGACGGATCATTCAATGTATCACAAGTCGACATCTCCTGAGGATGCTACGGTGTCGGGGTGAAACGTGCGTTGCGAATAGTATAAAAGTCTTGTGTGGTGGTGCATGTGAGTGGTGGTGGCATTGCTTCCTTGAAAACTTGGCTTTCTTGCTTGGTTGGGGAGGTATGCGGTGCTTAGCTTGTAACTGCTTGTTTGACCATACAGTTCTTTTCTGTTGGTGAATTATAGCAAAATACTTCTTACCTTTTCTTGCTAATCATGAACTTCCACAAAGTAACGCCAAAATCTATAATCAATTTAGATCGGGAAAAGGTTTGAATTATCAATTAAAAATATTCTGCTTCATGTTACGAAATACATATAATTTGCGTCCATTGGCTATAGTTCTATACCCGCGGGTCTTCTCCTTTTTAAGGATTAGGTTCCGGACAGTTTACCTTTGTGCTTTGGTCCCTTGCTCGTGCCCACTTTGAGTGGTTTATGTAGATTTATCTGTTAAAGGAAATACAACTGTTTTTGTAGAGTCAATTTGCCCTATGTTTCGGTTTGGAAAACTACGTTTTTATCATAATATACTATTAATATTATTATAATTGAGAAAGTTTGGATGTATGGACGGATGGATTGATGGATGTTTGTTACTCAATAACGCCGCAACGACTTTTTATCCCGTAAAATAAGTAAGTTCCCGTAGGAGTTAAAAAAACGCAATCCACGCGGGCTTCAGCTAATAGTCGATAAATAAAAAGTAAAATTCGACTTTAAAAAATACTAGTAAACCCGGCGAACTCCGTTTCGCCACCAGATTACATGCTATGTATCAGAGATGGCGCTGTATGTGAAAAAAGATTTTCCCGCTTTTCTGTTGAAATTTTTCCTGAATTTTCTTTGCTATAAACCTCACGGAGCCCAAGACCTTTCCAACGAATGCAAAACCGTGGAAATCGGTTCGTGCGTTCTGGAGTTATAGCGTCAGGAAGGAAAACCCGACTTATTTTTATATAGTAGATATACGGCCGGTCTGGTAAGTATTACTTATACTTACCAGTCCGGCCTCACAGGTGTTAGTCTGGTTTATTATTATTACCATTACAGTAATCATTTTATCATTAGTATAGTTACTAATGGTATTGGATTGATAACATAATGGTATTATATTTTGATTATTTCACGAAAGCTTGAGCATAAAAATGATAGTCATATTCGAGATGTAAAAGTTACTGTAAATATAAATGAACGTAGTTTCACACTGTGTATAGAATATGTTTAAATGTAGATATCTTTTTTTTATCCGACAAGGCTGAAAGCAAAGCAGTCTATGTGTGACAAAACAAAACTGCTAAACCGATTTTGATGAATGCAGTGTCAATCGATTCGTTATTAGGTTCCTGGTGACATAGGCTACATATTGTTATACGTACAAAACGAATACTACGACGCATTGTTACATCCAATTTTCCGTCAACGATTAGCAGTTTTAAACATTTTTCTTGTTTGACCCTTTGAAGTCAAATAAAGAGTATGAAACGGTTTGCAAACTGTGAAGGAAAATAACCCCAGGGCGTTCTGGTATCAAAGTAGGGATCAGTCAGACGTGCGCTGCTACTGAGCGGGCAGTTAGCATTCAGAAAGACGCCGCGAGCGCCCGCGATAACATCAGTGCTGCGTTGACGAATGCCTTATGCCACGTATGTGTGACCGAGATTAGCTAGCCTTAAAACATGCGTACATTTATTGAGATGTAGGGCAAACTTCATTCTTTGAGTGAGCACTTTGTATCGCAAAAACATAATAACGATAATAACTTATTAATCTACATTTTTAAGCTATTGCATAGCTTCTATCGCGGGCCAGCGTGGAGATCGAATCCAGAAATTCCGTAACGAAAATAACCTGACACGGGACTCCTCTACGGTGAGCCGCTAGATGGCGTTGATAAAAAATGCTATGCAATAGCTTTACCGCGGCAGTCCCCGAGTGCCACACGTCTTTTTTTTTTCAAATTCAATGACAAGATAGTCCTTGACTGCGATCTCATCTGTAAGTGACGATGCAGTTTAAGATGGTAGCGGGCTAACTTGGAAGGAGTATGGCAGTGTTCAATCTAATCTGTTTCTTTCAAGCCATCGTGCCGGAACACTTAATCGCTTGGCGGCACAACTTTGACGGTATCCACCTCCTCCACCAGATTAAACACAAGGAAAAGGTGACTGATTGACTAACTGATCTATCAACGTACAGCTCCAATCACTAGATGAATTGGGCATAGGTACAGATAGCTAGATTTTAACGTAGGCATCCAGTAAGAAAGGATTTTTGAAAATTCAACCCCTAAGGGGATGAAATAGGGGGTTGAAAAATCGAACTTAACGTGAGCGAAGTCGCGGGCAAATACTAGTTTATGATAAAATAACGTTTAATGCGTGACAAATAATATCAGCCTGATAAAACTTTTATAGAGGTACCTAGTAGTACATAAGTGGGTAACTGAACTAAAGGGGTTTAGGACTTCCAGAAGGTGTCTAGAAATACCCTAGGTTAAGTATCAAAGTAATTAAGTAAATAAACGCATTGCTAGAGATGCCTTAAGGCTGTGGCCTGATAAAACCATGAGAGTTGAGACAGACATTGCTCAGTACGTAATTAAAATAGGTTTCATTACTCAGTAAGTAATTAAAATAAGGGGTTTAGGTCTTTATCCGTTGGGCTGTTGAGGCTATATGAAGGTCAAAGCAACAAACAAACACACTTTGGCATTTATATAATATTACTAGCTTTTGCTCGCGGCTTTGCTCACGTTAAATTCGATTTTTCAAACCCCTGTTTTACCACCTTAGGGGTTGAATTTTCAAAAATCCTTCCTTAGTGTGCGCCTACGTCATAAAAGGAACCAACTGTAAAAATTTAAAGTTTCTAACTTCAGTAGATTAGGCTGTGCGTTGATATCTCAGTCAGTCAGTCAGTCAGTCAGGACTTTGAATTTTATATATATAATTATGTCCCTTGTGTAATAATTATATCCCCTTTTTGATTTTACCTTGCTTCTTTTATCGATTCGCTCTTTGTTTACGTACATTGCCATTTCGCTCGATGTATTTGTATAAAGATAATGTAGGTGAACGACGCGGTAACTTCGTTTCGGTGTATTACGTGGTCGATGATCGATGGGTAGGCTGGTTAGTTAGGGGTGAATAATATTGGCTGAACATTACGCGCTGAATTTCAGAAGCTCTCCTGAAAATATAAGCTCACCACCTCTTCGACTGAGCGATTTTTTTGGTAAAAATGTTTTTAACTCCTGACTTAAATAGAGGAGTGTTTTAAGTTTGACGTGTGTGTCTGTTTATCTATGTATCTGTGTGTATGTCTGTTCCCTCGTAGCTCCTTAACGAATGAACCGATTTTAATGCGGTTTTTTTCTGTTTGAGAGCTTATGTGATTACGTTAGCTATTAGTATTAACGTTTTAATTTACACTTCGCTGCTTTAATTCCAAACTACCTTCGATCAAAATTACACTTTTTTACAGAAGAGTTAATAAAATAAAAATAAACTATTTTTTGTCTACTGCTTTCTTATTTTATGTCAAAGCATATGCTTATTACACATCGTTAGAAACATATTTTTAAGCAGCATTAAATGTTTTGAGTAGTTTTTTTGTAGAATTTTTTGTTAAAAATTCTTTTTATTTGTAGTAAGTACTTTTAAATTGAAGCAGCGACTTGTTGCTTTTACACGTGGGATTAGGTTTGTTATACAGTCGGGATATCATGGAGTTAGTTGACTAATCGGATTTGTAGTATGGATCGAAGTCTGCTCGTTGTTGGCAATGCTCTCTATTGAATTTATTACTTCATTCTTTAAAACTACCGAACTGATTCTCTTTTGAATAAATACCCTTTCGATCGAATTGAGCCACGGCGGCCTATCTCCACAGAGACTAACTATCTGCGCGAGACAACTTTGTGTTTGGTGCAAACACATGTGCACTCTTTAATCCCTCACTCTCACAGTCCAGTGGGATAAAAATCCACGGTTTGTGGGAGGTCAGGGCAGGACCAACAGCTTTACATGGTCTCCGAGGCACCGAGGTGACACACCAAGATTTTCCCGACTCCGCGCTAGTGGGTAGTAACTACTGAGTGAGAATCTTGTCAAACGTATTAAGCCTTTGCAACCTGAAAACTGAAAGGTCGACAGTTCGATTCCCAAACGTTACAATATTGCCGTACCCACTCCTAACACATTAAGCTTTCCGCTTATTTGGATGGGAGACGAGAGTATAGAGTGTTGTGTTCAGCTGACTGATATTCTT
Source organism: Hipparchia semele (assembly GCA_933228805.2). NCBI lineage: Eukaryota > Metazoa > Arthropoda > Insecta > Lepidoptera > Nymphalidae > Hipparchia > Hipparchia semele. The sequence continues at coordinate 2,440,287 of OW121717.1, read as the reverse complement.
TAAAAAAATAGTAGGAAAATGAATGAATGAATGAATATACTTTAATTGTACACCACACATAATATAAGAATATACACAATGAGCTTAATAAATGGCATACAATTTGGTGGCCTTATCGCTACATAGCGATCTCTTCCAGGCAACCAGTGGTGTTAAAATTTTTCGTACGCGCTCCAACATCGGTGTTTTTTAAATTATTTATTGACCAAAATCTATTAAAAATACATTTTTAATGATTTTATCCGCTATCCTCTAAGAAACGTTAGTTTTAGATCATTGATTGTCGTCAAGCGTTAGCCTATCCTAAAAAAAAAAAAACTACTTGTAACAATATAGAATAAATATATCTACGTGGTCAATAAACTGCAACCCCTTCCGAATATACTAAAAAAGGTAAAGGTTCCGAAAGTTTGCGAATATACTAATACTATGACTAGGTATATCGTCACTTATCACGAGGTGAAAACGCGATTAAGGGATAACTTTCATCGAATAAAAAGAATAAAAATTTCCACAAACTAACATTTGGCATACCAAAACTTTGCCAATCGGGAATTCGGATCCACTGAAACGGTACGGCCGTACATTCTAAAACAGTTTGAATAGTCAAAAACGCTTTGTAAAAGTCAATAAAACGCAGCCTCACAAAAGGTATTGTACCGCGATACAAAGGTTTTTCTCTGAATACCGCTGTCAATCGTCTATCGGAATTGAAAACTCGATTCTGTTCGCGGTAGCGACGTTCATAGAGCCTCCTAGGTAGCGATTGTTTAAATATCAACAGATTCGTAAATGTGTACAAAATTACATAAATCCTTACTAATATTAGAAATGAGAAAGTGTGTTTGTTTGTTGGTTTGTCCTTCAATCACGCTGCAACAGAGCTAAAGATCGACGTGATTTTTTGCACGGGTATAGTTGAAGCCTTGGAGAGTGACATAGCCCACTTTTTATTACAGAAAATTAAAGAGTTCCCGCGGGATTTTAAAAACTAAGTCCACGCGGACGAAGCCGCGGGCATCAGCTAGTTTTATTATATTGAACTAGAATTACCACAGAGGTTGTGAAAATCGGAAGGTTTTTCATAAAAATCCTCACTCTTGATCTCTCCGAGCGCTTACAAACACGTTTAACCACGTTTAACATTCAAATTGGCATCCTTTACGTCGTAGAAATTCAAGTTACTCGCACGAAACGCTTAGTTCAACGTTTCTGAAACGAACCGCTAAGGTGTGAAACACCCTTCCAGTATCGGTGTTTCCTGTCACTTATAATTTGAGTACCTTCAAGGAAAGGGTGAATAGGCATCTTCTAGGCAAGCGCGCTCCAACCTAGGCCTGATCAGTGCGTTTCAGCAAGGGTTGTCGCAAAACTATCCAGTAATAAAAAAGCAGGTCTTATAAGGTTAGGTTGTCTATATGTTTGTAACTTTTGTTTTCAACAAAACCTGCATTAGGTAAGTACTTAAATTCATGCGAAGTTGTGGCTAACAGCTAGTAAGTACCTACTTCGTAATATTGAAAACACATCGATATTTTAATATTAGTGGAACGTTTAAGCAGATAACAGTTTTGACGGCAGCGCGAGCGGGATTGTTTGGCGGAAATATAGGAAAATTTATGGAAAATTCCAGATAAGTATGTACCTTCAGGTGGCAGCTGTCTCGGAAGAAATATTATAGCTTGGACTTGCTTTGAATAATATAATACGAGTAAGTGTTGGAAAAGAATAATAAAATTTATGTTCTGTTTTATTTTAAGTCGGTAAGCAAAGCAGTGATAGCGCAGTGGTCAGTACTGCGGTCACCTTATCAAGAGGTCGCAAATTCGAACCTCTGACTTTTCGAAGTTATGTGCGTTCAGTCAATTAAATATCACATGCTTGACCGGTAACGAAGGAAAATGAAAGCTGTGTGTGGAATGAAACTACCAACAAATACATAAATTGATTTGATTACCGACAAAAGTCTCTCAATATCTTCATCGAATGGCACTAAAATATTAAAACCCGCCAAAATGACTTACGCACTGTTAGAATTTCACTGACGAATTATGAGTTATTTTGTTCCACCTAATGGTTCCACCAAACAAAATAGCTCATAAATATGGGTGGCAACATAGCTCGGACATACAGTCATCATCATCATCAACTTATGGACGTCCACTGCTGGACATAAGTCTCTTGCATGGACCTCCACAGACCTCGGTCTTGTGCCGCCTGAATCCAGCGACTCCCTGCGACTCGTTTGATGTCGTCGGTCCACCGGGTGGGGGGTCTGCCAACACTGCGCTTCCCGGTGCGGGGTCGCCACTCCAGCACCTTGGGACCCCAACGACCATCAGCTCTTCGAACTATGTGCCCCGCCCATTTCCACTTCAGTTTCGCGACTCGCTGAGCTATGTCGGTGACTTTGGTTCTCCTACGGATCTCCTCATTTCTGATTTGATCTCGCAGGGATACTCCGAGCATAGCTCTCTCCATCGCCCGCTGAGTGATCCTGAGCCTTCTTATGAGGCCCATACAGTGAGGGACATACAGTACTTCACTTATAACTATTTTCACTTCGCTTATAATATTGGTACAGAACGCTTGCATAGAGTGACAATCATAAAAGATCTAGACTAACTTTTCATTGAACGAGCGAAGCGAGTTCTCTGAGTCAACTAGGGCGCTTGCCTACTAGACAGAGAAGTGTGTCCGTCTAAATGTCTGTCAGAGCCCTATAACTTCTGAATTACTGAATATTAGAACGTGAAACTTGGTTGAAAATTCAGTTATATCCTGTACTTGAACAACAAATACTAAAATTAGATAAATGTTATAAAGAAACGAAATTATTTAATTTTAATGCGCCATCTATTAGCATTATTGTGAAGCTAATAGCTTCACTATAATGCTAATAGATGGCGCTGTGTCAGTAAAACAGTTTTATGTCAACTATTATTTTTTTTATTGCGTCTAATGTTAAAAGTTAATTATTACAATATATAATTAAAACTTTTGGGAATTATGGGATATCGCGAGGTCTCAGTTCGGGGCGAACCACTAGTATAAATAAATAAATAGCAACATACTCCCCACAGGATGGTAACGGATAACCTGAATCTAGACTTTTAATACTGTCAAGGTTAAAAAAAAGCCATTTATTTTTTACTCGACTGCGCTATGCAAAGGAGGGTTATGTGTTTGTCTGTCAAGGTATGTGTGTATGTATGTTTGTGACGCTCTGGAGACCAAACACGTGGGCCGATTGTAAAATAAAATATTAAATTAAAAAAATCAAAACCCTGACTGCGTAAAAATTTAATTTTATTGACTCGACAGTCGAGATCCATTTTCATGGTCGGGACTGAATTTTTGGGTCCAGACTGTTTAAGTCAATATTATTTAGCAGAATACTTACTTTAGCAGAATTTTACTGGACTTGTTGTCCTTTTGAGTTTTTATTTAAAATTCAATTATTACGCAGTCAGGTTTTTAATTTTTTAAATTTAATATTTTTATTTGTGAACATGCTAAAGGAAATTGCAGGAAAACTCGTGTTTTAAGTCCATAACGGACGATTGTTCAAGGAATTACTAGGGGTTCATAACATCTCATTCATTAAAGCCCTATGTTGATGGTTTAATGACGCTCACTTGACTCTACTGTGACTGAGAGGTCTAACGCACCTACGTCTACGTCGTACGTTACGTAGAAGCGTATGAGGAGGTATTGTAGTTTCGTCTGTTTACTGCTAAGCTTACAAGACTAATGATTGAAAGTTAAAGTTATTATGTATGTATGTAATTTAAATTAAGTAAAAAAATGCGTACTCCATTTTTGAAAAATTTAAACAATGAAAATCGTCGTTACCAAAAATTGAGTTTTAGGAAATGCATTGAATTGTCAATAGCTGGAATAAATCTTCGTACCAAGTGCCAATGTCACCAACGTCAACTTACGTTGGGCGTTCTGGCAGTATTTGTATTGAAAATCTGCCAAAAAATCAAGTTTATTCCACGGTTAAACGTTACTCAACGTTAGTGAAATTAGCACTAAATGACATTAGCGCACATCACAAAGAGTCACAAAAAGTGAAAATGATTGTGTCCATTTACATGTCTACGTATGTAATACGTTTTTAAGATTCGTGAATGTACACATGGGGCACTGAAAGGTTGTTAAAAGTCTTTGATTTGTCCCCAGGTTAAAGCCACCACCCCAAAAATGGACCGCAACGGCTACTTCTTCTACGTGGCATCTACAGCGAAGAAGAAAAAGATTAGCCTGATGCAGCCTAAGCCGCCGCGGATGGCTTTCGAGGAAAAGCGCCGACCAGGGGTGGCTGAAAGGTTGCACAGCTCCCCATTTTCCCACAGTGTGGCTTCAGCCGCCACGGAGAACGGTCGTGGGGATTCTATGTCGCAAAGGCCCGGAACGGACGCGCCACGCGCGCGCTTGTATACGCAACTCGAAAGTTATCAACCTCGATATCATACGATACGTGAAAATAGTGATAAGAGAGTGGAAAGTGAGTGTAAGAGAAGGAGGAACGAGCAGCGGAGAGCTGGATACCAGAGTGTCAGGTTAGTTTCATTGTTTGTTTCACTTGTTGATTGTTTTTGTTGTTGTTAGAGGATGAACAAATATTTGTTTTGTTATTCAACTTCCTTAATTCTTGCATGTTCGTATTTAGATACCATATTTTTATGTGTGGATACGAGTGGTTGGTAAATTTAACTGCGCTAAAAGCTAACTCAGATGACATTTTTTAACCCTATGTTTTATTGTTATCTGTAGAGTGTAGAGTTAATCGGTGACTACCTAGGTATTATTACCTAAAGATTGTAATTAATTATCTTTAGTTTCTTAATAATAATTTCCTAATAGCCTGAATATAAATGATACACACTGAAAATGAAACCCTGATCGTAATTTTTTTTTGAAACTTGCAAGGGATGAAGGGATTGAATCATTAACTTTTATGTTTTCAATCCGCGCTTTTAACCGTTAGGCTATTGAGATTTGAGGCAAATTTTTTAATCGTACAGACCTATCGTCGTTTGTCCTTTCAACCTAAATACAAGTTCCCTACTTATCGATCATTCATGCAAACATACGGCTAAATTATTGCATAACTATGTACTTACCTTCTCAGCTTCATAAAAGGCCATGTTTTTGAAATAAAATAGGTAAAAAAAAAAAAATTTAAATGTGTTTATATGCAAATGAAATAACATTTGATAATTGAACGAGCGAAGCGAAGTTCTCTGAGTCAACTAGGGCGCTTGCCTACTAGACAGAGAAGTGTGTTCGTCTAAATGTCTGTCAGAGCCCTATAACTTCTGAATTACTGAACGTAATTACTTCAAATTTAAATATAATGTGTAAACTGATGGCCTTCAGCCGAACATTGTATAAAAAAATATAAAAAGCTTTATTTCAGGGGGGCTCTCATAGAAGCGTATTTGAAGTAAAATCTTGTTTGTTGCTCTACATAGACTTGCGATATATCTTTTTAAAGACGACTTTGAACAGAGTACAAAAATATATTTTTTTTAATTTTTCCCTAAAAATTGACCAAATGGGGGGGTTTCAAAGTGGAGATTTTAATTTGAGCCATATGTCAAGAATTACTGAATATTAGAACGTGAAACTTGGTTGAAAATTCAGTTATATCCTGTACTTGAACAACAAATACTAAAATTAGATAAATGTTATAAAGAAACGAAATTATTTAATTTTAATGCGCCATCTATTAGCATTATTGTGAAGCTAATAGCTTCACTATAATGCTTCACTATAATGCTTCACTATAGATGGCGCTGTGTCATTAAAACAGTTTTATGTCAACTATTATTTTTTTTATTGCGTCTAATGTTAAAAGTTAATTATTACAATATATAATTAAAACTTTTGGGAATTATGGGATATCGCGAGGTCTCAGTTCGGGGCGAACCACTAGTATTTAGTTTTGTTGAGGCGAATGAGATAACATTTGTGTGATATCTGTTTTATGTTTGTATTAAGTTAGGCGTGCTACACACTTAAGCGGGTCGGCAGTAATCGGCATACCCGGGCCGTTAAGATAGATATGTACGCACGTAGAGCATGCGGCTAAGCAGAGCCGGGCGATAAAAAAATCAACTGCCAACTTATGGCGATCGGGATTGCCGATCGATCAACATTTTTCAGTAGTGCCAAAAACTAGAGACAAGAATCAAAGCGAAAGCCGGATTGTGCCGACTGCCGAGCTAATAATTAAAATATAATAAACTTTAAACTATTTTGCCTTGAGACTTCTTATCAGAATTTGTTGAAAATAATAATTTAAATGTATGATTATATGTTTACGTATTTCAATAACTTTATTGTATATATTTGAATACCTCTTATTAGGTAAAACATCTTGTTCTAACCAATTATTTTCTAGCACCTGTATCGACATATTTTGAGCAAATAAAATTTGATTTGTTCGATTAGACATAAGTGCTTCTGGTCGGATTTATTGTTCAACAAATGTTGCTGAATCGAATGTGCCGACCCGATTGAGTGTGTAGCACGCCTTACACATCGTCAGCAAATCCGTCATTGTTCATCCGACATCCTCTAATCATGCGGTTGTTTGTGTTTATATGCTAATGAAATTAAACATTTGATATTAGAATATTTAATGGATAAACGCTTTCAGCGAGTCAGTGTATGAAATGAATATAAATTAACTGGTTTGTCGATCCGGTTTTGTAGTTCAGTACCTACCTGTAGTATAATTTCAATTTGACTATTCCAAACCAAACGCTAATTAATATATTATATTGAGAGAATTAGATAAATAGGTACTTAGGTATATAATTATAATACTGGAGTAATATCATCATAATAATAATGTTTGATTATTATTATAATGGTATTAACATCTAATTTTAAAAAAATAAATAAATTTTAAATTAATCTAGCATCATAAAATAATTAGGTATTTTATGATGCTAGATTCAGTTAGTGCAATTCGGGACTGATAGCAATAGGTAGATACTATTATTTAACTAGCGACGTTATTTTTATTAGTTAACTAGCTTTTGCCCGCGACTTCGTCCGCGTGACTTAGGTTACTGTTTTTCCGGGGTAAAAAGTCACTTTCCTTGTCATCGAAAAACTCGTTCAATACAAAATGTATGAGAAAGTGAAATTTTTTTCATAATTTTTTTTTTCTTGAATATTCCGGTATTTTAATAGTTATTCACTTACTCTGCTATTCGGGATGGAGACAATTACAACAAATCAAAAACCATGAAAATCGATCCAGCCGTTTTAGAGTTATATGTTCGAACAAACCCGACTTTGTTTTATATATTGTATTAAAATAAGAGAGCTGAAAATAGTTTATAGTAACCTAGTCGATATCACTTACAAGCTTTTTTTTCTTTTATATTATTTTTTCTCGTTTTTTTTTTTTGCTAAACCTCGTGAACAATGAATACGAAAAACTAAATTTCTGTACTTTGCAATTCTAATGATAGGAAAATATCACCCCTCGCCTCGGAAACCTATCATAACAATTCATATCATTTCATCTATCATTCACAACAACACTTCACAAGTCACAACTCTGTTTTCATTTCATTTTTCGTGACACCACCGCTCGCTCTTCTCGGCTAAACCTAACGGTTAAATGACATTTATTCAAATGTGAACTCAACCCCTTTCTAATTAGACACATGAACAGGTTTTCGAATGACTTTTAAAGTTGCCGCGAAAGTTTCTGCCCATATATGGGGTCTGTATATTGCATTATTAATCATGTACAGTTGGCGTCAGATATGCCTGATGCCTGAACTTTATAGTTATTAATGTACATTATTTTGTGGCAAATAAATCAAAATATTATTATAATTATATAATTATTATTATTCTATTAATAAGTTAACCCTTTCTGCCCTTAGCCACGGCTGAGACTAGAGCAGAAATACTTTAGAAATATTGAAATCCTAAATAATTACCTATTTAAATTCAACATTTATTACAATACAAAGAAAGTCTTTGCGCTATTGGCAAACCACTAGATAGACTGACGACATCAGATGACTCGCAGGGAGCTGCTAGATACAGGCGGCGCAAGACCGAAGCCTGTGGAAGTCCATGCAAGAGATCTTTGTCTAACAGGTTGAATAAGAAGAAAATATTTACAGCCATAGTAAAAGTATTTCTGGTGCTAACTGTACTCTCCCTTTATGGTTAAGAGGATTATTATAAACCCCGGTACGGAAATCTTTTATCAAAGGCCAGTAGCAATTTGCTATTATATTATCTAGATTAAAGATTAATCATAACAGCTAACGCAGACGGACGCTTTTTGACTGAACCAGGCTTGGCGCACTCCGCAGTAACCTGCGGAGCTACAAGTAGGTATATGGCGTACCTCTTCGAAGAGCCTAAATTCAGAGACTGCGAAGGGATAAGAGTTACGTGATAGAAAGAGAAAAAAGTGGTATAAGATTCGCTATTTACTTAAATCATTTTGCGGAGTGAATCTTTTTTTCCTACTATTAGGTATTCTGTGACTGAACCTGATCTTATATTATGTCATCGCTTAATTTATCATTTTTATACTGTTACAATTTTACGATAACTGCTCTAAGCGGGTTGGTGTCCCAAACTACTGGAATGGCAGCCTTGCACTGGAAAGAGTATTGTCAGACCCACGGATCTCATCGGTCCGTGGTCAGACCCTTATGAGTTGAATAGATACCACATGAGTCGCAGATAGCCGCTGCATATAAGCGACACAAGACTACGACCTACGAAGTTCCTACAAGACCTATGTCACCTATGCCCAGCAGTGGACATCCATAGGTTGAATACAACAATGACTCTACCCACTGCTATTATATAATAAAAAAAAGGAAAAAAATAGCTTTATTTCTTATTAGGATATCATTTTGACTACGATTTTGTCCTTTGTAAATCTATCATTCTCTTGATCAAAAATCGGATCCAATCGCGCGCCGTAAATTAATATTATTTGTACTATGCACTTATTCTATTTTCTTTTCACCGACCATTATCGAACGTCTGCATTAGGCGTAATAGAATATTAATTGAATACACATTGAAATATGATTCTTATCATATGGATTTAAGTGTTATATTGTAATATTAGATCATTCTAAACGAGATGACCTTTGCACTATGGTCGATGTGTCAACCATTGGAACATATTTGGGGCATAATCTGCAGACTTACCATTTATTTGGTAGGTACATAGAAAGTCATGTACATCGTGATCACATATGATTCGATGTGCATTGATTGATTAATATCCCAAAATCTTAAAAACCTACTTGGACTTTTAATTTGCCGAATTATAAATGCAAGTCTGTCTGTCTATTACATTTTCACGACAATAACACACTTAATCGATATTGACGACATTTGGCACAGAGATAGCATGAAACTTGGAGATACACAGAGGATATTTTTTAACACGAAAAATCAATGTACCTATTTGAAAATCGAACTGCTTGATGTTATGTTAGCTATTAATAATAATTCAATTATGTTAGCTAGTATTGTATAATGTAACTATAATGCTGATGTATAATTAATTATAAATAGTCTTATACAAACTTATATATCTATCAATCAATGTCTTTCAAAAGTTTTCTAATTTTAAACGAGTCTGCTTCCTGCTTCTTAAGATATACAGCTACTACCTAATAGATACAAAAGCTCACAAAAAATCCTCCAGCGCCCCTCATTAAACTCGCGAACTCTTGGAATACCCTCACAAAGTTTTAGGAGATAATACAGGGTGTAAAAAATCATTCAGAAGAACTTTATCATCGCTGCTTACTTTCTGAAGACATGATTCATTCTTTTTCCTCTTTGGCTAGGTGAAAAATATCTAGATTCTAGTTTATCAGTTGTTTGACAGCTGTCATAGAACGTTAACTTTGGTCTGTTTATGTTCTATTTTTTATTAAACCTGGCATTCTGAGAGGAGACCTGTGCCCAGTATTACGGTTACTGACTGCTGTGATATGGAAACACTTTTTTTTTATTCGATGACAAGATAGTCCTTGAATGCGGTCTTACTTGATGGTAAGTGACGATGCAGTCTAAGATGGTAGCGTGCTAGCTTGGAAGGGGTATGGCAGTGTAGATTCAACTTTCTCGCCATCGTCCCGGAACGCTAAATCGCTAGGCGGCACTTCTTTGACCGGAGGGTGGTAACTAGCCACGGCCAAAGCCTCTCCCCAGGCAAAATACCACACAAATTATTTCACTTTGAAATAAGTACCACAAAAAAATAAATTTGGTACATTATATAAATTCAGGTTCAGACATTGAGGTTTGTTATCTAAGTTAAACGACCTGCCGCCTAAAAAGCAAACAAAAGAGGCAACGAGTAATTCATTAATTTCGTTTGAACGTAGATTGTGGGTAAGTAGGTACATAGTACATAGACATACCTAATGAAAGCGATATTGTTCGTGACTGTGAGGCTCGACTGTACACTGTACAATTGTACATGTGTCAGGCTTTGTTGTACCAAAGGTTCCACCGCTAATTAAATGTTCTATTTTTTACGTGAAGTGTCAAAAACGCTAAAACCCTACCTAAAACCGTCTCCACCATCCCCTTATAACGGCCTCTGACCTCACGTCTAATCAATTTAACCACAACACGTCAGACAAACCACCATCTGAATGTGAGGGTAATTATCAAACATATCCAAATATTATTTTATTCGATTAGGGTGCGATTGCTATCACAACCCATCAATCAATTATAACGACTAGACGCGGGAGCATCCAATAACCGAATGAGTCTCTGGGAGAGACTGAATTCGCAGCGTCACAGACAATTACAGTTATACTCCTGGTAGTTAAGTACTGATAAGTGGCAGTAAAAAAAATTAATATCCGAAACAGCGCTCGATAAATTGTTTCCCCGTAATAAATCGCTTATAATCACAACACGAGCATCAATTTATGTCGCCGAGAGGTCATTTTACATAATTCTTAAGATTTCACAGGGATAATTTGCCATCCCGATGCCATAAATTTTCCGTAATAATATGTCTGACGTTCTACTCTGGGCAGAAGACTTGGCGGTGATTTTTAAGGTTCCCTACTTACCTTTAATGAACGAGTAATTTTTATTTTATTTTTATCCGACTACGGCAAAGTTGAATATAGTTATGGGGCTATGATTTCAAAATTCTAAAACAATTATTTACTGATACTGAGGTTTTTTAATTGAAGCCTCAATAGCCCAACGGTTAAGGGTGCGGACTCAAAACTGAAAAATCGCAGGTTCGAATCCCACCCGTTGCACTATTGTCGTACCCACTCCTAGCACAAGCTTTCCGCTTATTTGGAGGGGATAGGAGAACAACTTCAGCTTGGCTAATATTCTTTAGAAAAAATCCTTAATTTTTCGGGATAAAATGTAGCCTGTGTGTTTATCCTGGGTATGAGTTATCTCCGTTCCGAATTTCAGCCAAATCGGTTCATTCAGTTGTGGCGTGAAGGAGTAACAAATAATATTAGTGTTTTTTTTTTTTTAATATTTTTAGCGAGCAAACGAGCAAGCGGGACACCTGATGTTAAGTGATTACCGCCGCCCATGAATATTTTTAGCACCAGAGGCACCACCAATGCGTTGCCGACTTTTTAGGAATAGTGTGATATAATATTATTGTGATACATAATATTAGTGTGATATACTATATTACTGTGACATATAATATTAGGTACTGTGATATGTGCATGATTGTATACAGAACCAATGTCAGGCGAGCTCGACTCAGTCATCACAGATTTTTTTTTAAGATTCCACAATTTATGAAAGCGACTGTCAAATTATATTCATACTTGGAAGGTTAATAAAGTAGAGCTCCGGAGAGTTTATAAGCATTTTTATTAAATTGATGCCGTATGAAGACTTAAATGTGTTCTCGAGAGACGCGAGAGCCATTCACCACGCCACGCCACTTCTGAGTATGATCGTATATTAGAATTTTCTTCTTAAACTTTCTTATTTTTCAAGTTTCCTTGTGAAAATTATAGATTAGACTAGATGACATCTGCGACTTCGTTCGCGTCGATTGAGGTTTTTATTCCCGCGGGAACTCTCTTATTTCCCGGGATAAAAAGTAGCCTATGTGCTAGACTATAATCTATCTCTGTGCCAAATTTTAGCCAAATCGGTTCAGTCGTTGAAGCGTGACTGAGTAACAAACATCCATCTATCCATCCATACATCCATAGATCGAAACTTTCGCATTTATAATAATACTACTTAATGCCCGCGACTTCGTTTGCGTGGATTATTTCCCGTGATAAAAAGTAGCCTATTTGCTAGACTATAATCTATCTCTGTGCCAAATTTTAGCCAAATCGGTTCCGTCGTTGCGACGTGATTGAGTAACAAACATACAAACTTTCGCATTTATAATATTAATAGGATAGGATAATAGGATTACCAGCTTGTAAGGTTAGGTTACCTACCATCTATTTAGATATTAGTAGGTATTCGTAGTTTGGCTATTTACTAGATTACACCATTTTGGTGCCTTCACCTAAAAAAAAATAACGTCCTCCGGACCGAATCCGGCCACGGCGACCAATCTCCACAGAGATTAGCCATCTGCGCGGGAGATATTATAGTGCACAAGCGTGTGTGCAAACACAGGTGCACTCTCTATTCCCTCACTCCCATAGCCCGACGGGACGGAAATCCGACACGACCGGAAAGAGATCAGGCGCAGGTCTGACGACTTTACGTGCTCACCGAGGCACGGGGGTGACTCACTACCGACTTCCTAACTCCGGGCTAGTATTGAGAATTTCTTAAAAGAAAACCCAATACATTTTTAGCCCAACCCGGGAATCAAACCCGGGACCTAGTCATCGGTAGTCGAACTTGCTAACTACTAGACCAACGAGGCAGTTTAAACCTATAGCGACTTTAGCGGCTCTTTCATCGAGTAGAGAGACTGTCAGAGTAATACAATATAGTTCAATTCAATTCAATTCAATTGTTGTCACGAGTAAACCCGAATAAACTGCTAGTGCCATATAAGAGGGACGTGTCAATGAGAAAGCATTTTCAATTAATTGATTCCACGGCTAAACTCAATTTCGTTTGCTATTCAATTTAACTTTTTAATTACATTGTGGATGTAGCTGGATTATCTCCAGGATTAACTGAGATTTTCATCTTATCCAATACTCAAATTATATATTGATATAGATTGCGTGGATGACCTCATTACGATAGGAAGATACGATAAAGCCACATATTATATGATAGAGAGAGATATGAGAGAGAGTCTTTTATCTATTCAATGGATAAAGCCTATTAGTTATTAGTTTTTAAGTTTCGGCAAATTACCAGAATTTATTATCTAGTTATGAAGTATTATTTATTTTTAACTTGTCTGCGTGGAGTTAGGTCTTAAAATTCTCAAGGGAACCCTATTGTTTCAGGATAAAAGGTAGAATATTATGTCGTATACGTCACATCCTCACCTAACCCCAAGCAAAAACCAACAAACAAACACACTTTCGCATTTAAGTATGTATAACATGAGTTTAGGAAGGATTAATACTTGAATGAACTTAATTATGTTAATGCTCTTTAACGTATACTTATTACTTAGGTAGAAGATTTTTAATTAACTACAAACATGCTCAGTTCGAAGTTAGTTACGAACAAACTTTATAAAACTAATTTCGTAAGACCACCTTCAAATAATACGGCGTCGATGTCACTACCAGAGGTCGAGAGTTCTACGCTCACTGTTATATATGTGTTGGAACCTTGTTGGAACACGGCAAGTAATAAAGTTTATAGTTCCATGGCTCAAATGACAAAAGTTTACCCTATTCTTCTTTACACTGCTGGACAAAGGACTTCTTTTACGGTCTTCCACAGGCTCCAGTTTTGCGTCGCCTGTATCCAGCGGGTTTTTGCGAATCGTCTGGTGTCATTGGTCCACCTAGTGGGGGTCTGCTAACACTGCGCTTTCCGCTACGGGGTCGCCACTCAAGCACTTACCCCCATAAGTTCTTTGAACTGGAATGTAGAATGTTAATTCTAGTTCAGCTCGCTGACTCACTCCGTTACAAGTTACCGACATATTAAAGTTTACTGCTACGGTCCAAATAAGCAAGTATTCCGCTTAGGTAGTTGTTACAGTATTTACAACGTAGAACTCTAGAACGTTAGCTTTTAAACCGACGCGACGCCTTAGCACGTTCATGTGTTCAAAGTCACACATCGTGTCTAATCGAATCAGACTAAATACTGCGGATCAAGCCGGCCGTACTAATTAATTAGCTCCATACATGGCTGCATCGTCCTTTGATTGATGTGACAATGTGTGAACAAGACATTGAATTGCCTGTAATGGATCACTCCAGTGTTCTATGCTGTCCTGGTGCTTATGAGGTATGTGTGTATCAAGGTTGTTGTTTTGATGGCTTTAACAAAAGTCGTGGGTTCTAATTTTTTTTCATTCGATGACAAGATAGTCCTTATCTGCGATCTCACCTGATGGTAATTGACGATGCAGTCTAACGTGGAAAGGGTATGGCAGTGTAGATTCAACCCATAACCTCTAATCGGTTTCTACACGCCATCGTGCTGGAACACTAAATTGCTTGGCGGCACGTCTTTGACGGTGGGATGGTAACTAGCCACGGCCAAAGCCTCCCACCAGACCAGACAAGAGACAATTCAGATATTATACATTCCCAATTTGCCCACGCCGGGAATCGAATCCAAGACGTCCCAGTTATAATATCACAGCGCTCATCACTGTGCCAGGGAAGTCGTCAAAAAAATACGGATGAAGTAGAAAGCAAAATTTAGTAATATACTATTTTACTTAGCCATAGAGCTTCGTATCTAGGCACATTATCTTTTGTAGCCTGAGGCGCTTGTTATAATTAGTTCCTCAGGTTATTTGCAATTCGAAATGAATTTTCCTTTTAGGTCATGACCTATTTTTGTGTCGTTTGTGTGATTTCGAGTTAATTATTTACCTGACTAATTGTGAAAGCGACGAGGGCAGTTCAGGTTACGCTATAAAATAATGTTGGTAAATATAAAGCAAAACAAAATGACGACCTCCCGGGCGCAGTTGTGTGCGCTGTGGTCTTATAACCGGGAGGTCTCGGGTTCGATTCCCGGCGGGGGCAATTTGGGAATTTATAATTTCTGAATTGTCTCTGGTCTGGTCTGGTGGGAGGCTTTGGCCGTTGCTAGTTACCATCCCACCGTCAAAGACGTGCCGCCAAGCGATTTAGTGTCATAACCATTTGACACATTTTTTGTAGTTAAGCTATAGCATAGCTTCTATCGCGGGCCTTGAGCGTGGAGACCGAATCCAGAAATTCCGTAACGAGAATAACCTGACACGGGACTCCTCTCACCGCTAGATGGCGTTGATGAAAAATGCTATGCAATAGCTATACCGCGGCAGTCCCCGAGTGCCACACGTCTTTTTATTGATTTTGGAAGACCATCAATAGAATGAGTACTAAATAATCTATAATTATATAAAAAGGCTTGTCCTGACTGACTGACTGACTGACTGACTGACTGACTGACGATCAACGCACAGCCTAAACCACTGAAGTTAGAAACTTGAAATTTTGACAGTTCCTTTTATGACGTAGGCGAGCATTAAGAAAGGATTTTTCGAAATTCGCCCCCCAAGGGGGTAAAAAGGGGGGTTAAAGTTTGTATGAAACTCCGTCATTTTTCGAGTTATACTCATGAAATTCGGTATTTAGGCTTTAAATTGAAAACAAAAAAGTACGTGTTTCACAGTTTTTAAAAATTCTACCCCCTAAGGGGTTAAATAGGGGTTGAATGTTTGTATAATAGTCCTTCGTTCTTCAAGTTATTTTTCAAGTTACGTTTATGAAACTTGATATTTTGGCTCTTGATTAAAAATAAAGAATTACGTATTTTACATTTTTTTTAAATTCTCCCCCCAAGGGGGTAAAAAGGGGGGTTAAAGTTTGTATGAAACTCCGTCATTTTTCAAGCTATACCCATAAAATTCGGTATTTAGGCTTTAAATTGAAAACAAAAAAGTAAGTGTTTCACACTTTTAAAAAATTCTACCCCCTAAGGGGTTAAATAGGGGTTGAATGTTTGTATGATAGTCCTTCGTTCTTCAAGTTATTTTTCAAGTTATGTTTATGAAACTTGATATTTTGGCTCTTGATCAAAAATAAAGAATTACGTATTTTACATATTTCGAAAATTCTCCCCCCAAGGGGGTAAAAAGGGGGGTTAAAGTTTGTATGAAACTCCGTTATTTTTCAAGCTATACCCATAAAATTCGGTACTTAGGCTTTAAATTGAAAACAAAAAAGTAGGTGTTTCACAGTTTTTAAAAATTCTACCCCCTAAGGGATTAAATAGGGGTTGAATGTTTGTATGATAGTCCTTCGTTCTTCAAGTTATTTTTCAAGTTATGTTTATGAAACTTGATATTTTGGCTCTTGATCAAAAATAAAGAATTACGTATTTTACATTTTTTGAAAATTCTCTCCCCAAGGGGGTAAAAAGGGGAGTTTCAATATTCATAGTTAAGACAGGACAACGTCTGTCGGGTCCGCTAGTTTAAAATAATATGCTTATGTACCTATAGTATATAGGCAACATACCAATTGTATTTGTATTTGTGATTTTAATAAAATTTACCAAACTTAAAATATTGGCAAAGTAACTTAGCCCAAATACACAAATAGGGGTCGAAACTTTACCGTTCGAGCCCGGGAGTCAATTTTAAAACGAATGCCAACATTTGTATGTCAGGAGGATTGAAGTCCTGAAGTAGGTTCGGCAACTTTGTCCTTTCCAATAAAACTTGCGTCTGTAATCTGGTACATGACGTGAATACTCTCGAAAAAGTTGCTCTTAATGCTCTTAACATAATGACTAGAATTCAAAGTAAGAGGAAGATTATATAATGTGAATTTGCTTAATAATGTCATTGATTGCATATTACATAGAGGCATCTCTACTAACCTTTGAGCGTTTAACCAAGCTACTAACAAAGGCTACTAATCCTTATCTAAATCTATACTAATATTATAAAGCTGAAGAGTTTGTTTGAACGCGCTAATCTCAGAAGCTACTGGTTCGAATTGAAAAATTCTTTTTGTGTTGGATAGTCCATTTATCGAGAAAGGCTTTAGGCTATATAATATCACGCTGCGACCAATAGGAGCGAAGCATCAGTGAAAAATATTGCAAAAACGGGGAAAATTATCCATATTTGAGGGCTTCCGTTGCGTGCGCTGCGTAAACGGTTCAAGTTACCCAAAAAACATGAAAGAATGATTACTCTTTAAATGATCTAAAAAAATCCGCGACAGTATTTATGTCCATTTTTTAAGATTGACTCAACCTTTTTTATGGTAATCAAATTTGGTCGAAATTAATGCATTATTGCCAATTATTTGCCAAAGAGTTTTCTCAACATAACATTATCGCGATCATAATAACAGAAATTGACGCGGACGAAGTCGCGGGCAACAGCTAGTATTATATAAAAGGCAAAGGTCTGACTGACTGATTTATCAACGCACAGCTCTAACCACTGGACCGATCGGGCTGAAAGGCACACAGATAGGTATTGTGACGTAGACATCCGCTAAGAAAGAATTTTTGAAATGCAAAAATGTGTTTGTATTTTGGTTTGACCTTGCATCACGCGGCAATAGAGCTGCAGATCGACGTGATTTGAATACACACCCTTTTATATTTATATTATAGTACCTGACGATGCCCGTGGTATGTAATGTAGCCTATGTGTTAATCCTGGGTATGAGCTATCTCCATTTCAAATTTCAGCAAAATCGGTTCATTCGTTGTGGCCTGAAGGCGTAACAAACATATACACAAATTTTCACCTTTATGATACTTACTAGGATAGGATTATCATGAGCGAGTTCCGTGAATTCAACAGAAGTAAAATGAGTGAGAATAAAAGTGATCAACGGAAAATGTTCGAGAAAAATGGAAAATGCGTAAAAATAATGCAAATGTAGTACAAACGTGAGAGCATTACTAAAATAATAACATTGTGGAAATTATTCTTCTTGCATTAATGGTAGATAGATTTCATTAACGTGATGGTGAAAATGCCATGACTACGTATATTTCATTTTACGAGTACCTTACATTTAGAAAACAAAAAAATAAGGCAGATTCGAGTCTGGTGAAACCCCCAGTACGTAAAATACTAGTAGTTCTAATTTGTTTACGCGAAAAATAGTAGTTAACGGGTGTTTTAAATAAAAAGCGGTTAGCAGACATAAAGCACTTTAAAACATACACTAAAAAAAAAAAAAACAAATATCACGAGTAATTAAATATGCTTACGAACCATGAATTCTATCAAAGTGTATAAAAAAATTCCTTTCTACCCTCATAGACCGAAAACAATGTAAGTAACGGCGCGGTTTCAATTTGAAAATATTTTTAATTTACCACCGCAATTTCATTACAGTAAGTACCTACCTTTGAAGTCGGAACATGTACGGCCATAATGTAACTAAGTATAGGCGTACATACACCATCGTTTCCTGTGCTTTATTAAAAGTTTAAGCTCGATCTACCGGTAAGATTTTCGGTAAAAGTTCCCTCCTTTACATGCTTCTGAAGAAATTGCCTTGATATAACTCAACTTGTTGTAAAAGTCAAAGTATTCTGGTATGATGCCGCGTCTAAGGGTGAAAACATGCCAGAGATGCCTCACTGCGATACCTCGCGGTCGCGGTTTAACTCGCTACCTCGATGCCACCTCCATTTAAAACAAATGTATGCAAACAGACGAGCGCGAACATGCCGAAGGATACCTCACTGCGATACATCGCGGTACAGCGAGGTATCTTCGACATGTTCGCGCTCGACTGTTTGCATACATTTGTTTTACATGGAGGTGGCATCGAGGTGGCGAGCTAAATCGCGACCGCGAGGTATCGCAGTGAGGTATCTTTGGCATGTTTTTACCCTAATGCTAAGAGGGCGTCTATAGAGCGTATTGTGACTTAGCTCAGACTCAAGATACAGACTAAAACGAGACACAAATATGCTCTGAATGAAATGTGTTTCATTTTAATTGTCTGGAGTCTGAGGTGAGTGAGAGTGCGGTCTATAGATTTCAGCCTTAGTCTTTAAATCAAGAGAGAACAGGCATCTTCTAGGCATGCGCGCATCATCTTAGGCTGCATCTTCACTCCCCATCAGGTAGAACGCAGTCAAGCGCTAGTCTATATTAAAAAAAAAACTATCTTAATGCTTATTTCTAAGTAGGAAACAATAAGATATTGCTTTAATATAAACTGCCATACACCTTCCAGGTTAGCCCGCTACCACCTTAGACTGCAACGTCTCTTACCATCAGCTGAATTTTTAGGTGTATTTGTTTCACTAAAAGTTGAAGGAAAACAAACTACACTTGAAAATTACAAAATAAAAAAGACTAAGAAAGATCGATTCAAATAAAAGAGTTTAGCGAATTCCATTGAAAGCGTCGATGTATGAAAGCCATTCCCATTTAAGTTTGATAACAACAAGAAATTTGCAATTAAATGCATCGCGCGTGTCTCGAAACTACTGATAATTCCACTTTAGCCGGGAAACTTAAGTAATAGTGTCTTAGAAAAGAAAAACACCGAACTCTATATTGAAACTTGGAAGTAGCGACTAGCGACACAGTTACTAGGTATACAAGAAGTGGCATCAATTTGCAATTGAGTGTTTGACAAAATATTTTTTTATATACTTAAAATAAAGGTTTTTTTTAAATATTATAACACAATGCCATTTTCTTCTTTTAATTTCTTAACTAGTCTCGAAAATATAGAGCTTTTAAGTTTCCTGTTAGACTAAGGGAGCGCTACTAAATCATGACGTCACGAGCGAGTAGCTCCATAGAAAATGCGTTCCGCGCTCGCCGCGGGCATAAAACGTGTCGTGAAATATAAGTTAACTGATACTTAATTTTACATACTTCTTTTTATATCTGCATTCTACGGAGGCCGCAAGCTCGAAACTGCCGGCTCGGGTAAAGTGTGTGAGTTCTAAGGCTAAAACTATTAAGAAACTAAACTAGATCTATAACTATTTAGAACTAAACTGTATCATATTAGTTAATATAACCGTGAATATTCCAAAATGTACAACATATTCACGTTGTAAATCTCCACCGATCAAGGCGTATCCAGGTGAGCTTTAAATCCTTGATAAGCAATTTATTTGGCCTTTGCCTTCGGTTTTTCGTTTTGCGGCTAGCCTGCGCCTGGCCAGCTCATAATGGAATATTAAATTGATGGAAGTGATTCCCAGAGGTGAGTCCCGGTCACACACAAAGCGCAACGACTGCGTTATAAGAAGAAAATAAAGAAGAAAGAAAATACCTTTATTCTTGTTTAGTGTTACAAATAGTACATTTAATACTAATATTAAGTAATAGTAATGTCTGTCTGTAACACTACTCAGAATAGGTGTACAACTCAGCATATGCCGTGCATATAAACGACTATAATACTACAGTAACGACTATAATAGCGGTTTGTTAATACTCGGGATACTCTCGGCGTCGCATTTCTCATTGGTAATTGGATTAGCTATCTGCGCGAAAGATGTTATAGTGCACAAGTGTGTGCGCAAACACAGTTGCACTCTCTTATTTCCTCACTTGCATAGTTCGATGGGACCGAAATTACGGAATACGGACCGGACATGACTGGGGGGAGATCAGGCGCCGGACAGAAGGCTTTACGTGCTTTCCGAGACGCACCGCCTACTTCCTAACTCCGGCCTAACATTGACAATTTCTTGACAGAAAAACCAAATAATACATTTTTTTGGCCCGACCCGGGAATCGAACACAGGACCTCGTCATCCGCAGTCGAGATTGCTAACCATTAGAACAACGAGGCAGTTAAGTCGTTGGTATCGGTCTAGTGGACTGATATGCACCGTCTCGATGAGTAAAAGTCACACACAGGAAAATTTTCACACACACACACATGGTATGCAGGTAATCACAGAGCGCCCTTCGAAAGAGTCACGGTGCTGGCGTGGTGTATCTCTACCGCTGCGCGTCATGTCTGGCCAGGGGTTTAATTCACAGAAATACCTGGTACACTTGATTCTGATTATTTAATGTCTGCCCGGGTGTGGAAATGTGGTTTTCGTTTCATTTATTTCGGTTCGTGGCCTAGATTTGTAATTACAATTTGTAATCAGAACCTCGAGCTAGACTTCGGACTTAGCTCGCTAAACTATTGTGGTATTTGGCTTTTTTTATAACGCGCTTTATTAGCTTTGCTTGTAACTTCATGTTACCGTAAAAAAATTAAAACACTCATTTTATCACGGAACTGGTTGATAAATATAGAATAATATTATAACTTTTATTTATTATATTCATCAGCTATACTGAGACTGTGACGGCCAAGAACCTATCCCAGTCCACTGCTGGGCACCGGGATTTTTATGGGCAAACCACCAAATATGGTGTTGCCCCACATTGTAATGTCGATAACTACCTAGAATTATCTCCACTCTAGGGCTATAGAAGTTTTTACTTTTTGACTTGTAACACACACACACAAATACACACATACTTCAACACAAAGAGACGCAACACATACACATAATTATACAAACACATTCACTCACTCACACACAGTCCCTCACCCTCAGGTACTTACCTAATTTGAAATAAATAAAAAATTATCTGATCGAAAGTCTAAATTCTAGACTTTTGATTAAATAAAATCACTCTAGAACTAAACAGCGGCCATGGATTCTATCACATAAAATGTGTATTATATTTATATTTTTTTTATTCTCATTATTTAATATGGGACTTTTAAAGGTGACTTTTTTGTCAGCCCCTAGCGGTACACGCAAAATATTACAATTAATATATACAAAATCGTATACGTATTATAATATTGTAGTACTATAATAAAATATTATGTCTATGTCTATATTTATTATGATGCTGTCTTACCCCGAAGAAAAACGTTAGAAAGCCCCGGAGAAACGTAATCGACCTTTTAGTGATTTATTGGCAACTGCCAAGTTTCCTATAGTTCGCAAGTTTTATTATGCGCCCGGGCTGGAGGAAATCCGGCGTTTTCCACTGCGAGTTAACTTTATGGTGCGTGTGGCACCTCCAGCATTACTTCGTTTCTTTCGATAATGAAACGTTAGCTCTGAGTTAATTTACCCTAAGGGTAAGAACATGCCAAAGATGCCTCACTGCGATACCTCGCGGTCGGGGTTTAGCTCGCTATCTCGATGTCACCTCCATGTAAAACAAATGTATGCAAACAGACGAGTACGAACATATCGAGATATCTCGCTGTACCGCGATGTATCGCAGTGAGGTATCCTTCGGCATGTTCGCGCTCGTCTGTTTGCATACATTTGTTTTAAATCGAGGTGGCATCGAGGTAGCGAGCTAAACCGCGACCGCGAGGTATCGCAGTGAGGCATCTCTGGCTTGTTCTCACCCTTACGCTGAGATTTATAGAGCGTGCTCTGACTCAGCTCAGACTCAAGATAGATGTTAAAACGGGACACAAATATGCTCTGACATAAATATGTCTCGTTTTAACTCTGTCTAGAGTCTTCCTGGTGTTCCCACTGAATTACCACATGGGGTTATTCAAGGGGCGGACCAACAAATTCCTAAACAGCCGGCAATGTATTGGTGCCTCAGGTGCTAAAAATGTTCATGGGCGGCGGTTATCACTTAACATCAGGTGACCCACCTGCTCGTTTGCTCGCTAACAATATTTAAAAAAAAAATCTGAGAGTGCGGTCTATAGATTTCAGCCTTACTGCCGATGCAATCTTATGAAGCGTGCTATGCTATGCGTGCTATAGGAGTTTTATTAAACTTATACCTACCCCTTACCGACACTTACTACACGGTTTTCCGGTAGGGTGGTAACTAGCCATCCCATAAGAATAGACCTAGGCCAATTTAAACCATGGTACAGAACCGTATGTGTGGAAACCCGACTCGTACTTGACCGATTTTATTCACAGTCAGTTAATATTAGACAGCGCTTGTACTGTGTACTTGTCTCTAGTACTGAACCGGACGATTTCATCAAACTAAATACCTGTATAATTTTGGTCCAACCGTTGAATCAAATTCGGGACCTCATCCCCGGAGTCTTACTCATACATGGTAATCACTAGTGAAATGAGACAGTCAACATTATATAGGTAGGTAGAACCAAATGTAGAGCTAGGAAAGTCGTGTTGATTAATTCCGGTCGCATCGGGAACTAATCAGCAAAAGGCGATAATTTACAGACCACAATCTGCGCCCCCTACCCTATAGAGGAGCAAGGTATGAAATTTTATTTTATTTTAATTTTATTTATTAGGTTTACTAGTGATTTTTACAAGAGCTTATAATCTAATACATATAATTTACATGCACAGTGCAAAATCGTTTTAACGTAAATACAACATACAGTTAAGTAAATACGTTTCAATAGCGATGGTTAGTAACATATGGAAAAAAATGGATAAGCTAGATATCTCATAGCCTCAATAGCCCAACGGTTACGGATGCGGACTGAAAAACTGAAAGGTCGCAGGTTCGAATCACACCCGTTGCACTATTGTAGTACCCATTCCTAGCGCTAGCTTTCTGCTTATTTGGAGGGGAGAGGAGGATATTAGTCAACTTCAGCTTGGCTGATATTCTTTTTTAACCGATTTCCAAAAAGGAGGTTTCGGCCGGTATCTTTAAAAAAAATTAAATTAAATCTTTATAGCATGGTCAGTATAAATCGTACCTTTCAACATGTTTGTACTTACTAGATGATGCCCGTGACTTCGTCTGCGTGGGTAAAGGTTTTTTGATTCCGCGGGAACTCTTTAATTTTCCTGGCAGCCAAATTGGTTCAGCCGTTGCGGAATGATTTAAAGTAACAAACATCCAAACTTTCGCATTTATAATATTAATAGGAAATAGGATATAGAAATTAAGCTCTGAATTTTCAATTCACACTTGACCAATAATTTCGCTTAACTCTTAAGGCCTCTCGTAATGTGTGTAGTTAGTATTTCCATGATTTTGGCATGATATAAACAAACTGATTAACAAAAACACCTAACTAGTTTACGAGCGAGGATCAGACGTATTAATCAAATATTGTCATAAACGAAACGTGCGTCGTGAAATATCGTGACAAAAAAACGGTATGCCGAAGCCAATTTGTGGATTTATTGCGATAAAATCATCGAGCAGCACGCCCCGGAGAAGACAATCGAACAGGATGACGCAGCCTACGCAAGAGTGCGTTTATACTGCAAACTTACAGGAAAACTTATAATAAGCATGTCATATAGCATATCTGAATAGATATACAGATCGCATTTACACTGTAAATACTGTAATATTGCAATTTTGATACATTTCTGTTGCAGTTGGCATAACCACATTGTAAAATGTAAATAGAGAAACTGCGTTGACGCGCAGTTCTAGTACAAATTGCAGAGTTGGTCGGCAGTTGTAGTGTATAATCACGACAACTGTAGTAAAGCTGCACTAAAAATGTAATTTTCCAGTCCTTTATCATTTATGATATTGAATTAATTATCATCTATAAAATCTTGTGTGAAATGTACCCTTCCGTTAGCAAATGAACCATCTATTAATTTATCAAATATAGGAATTAAAACAATTTCACCTCCATTATAACTATTTTTCACTTACTGATTAATCCGCTGCTCTTAATCCGTTTATCTCTATGATTAAACTCGACTATACTACGACCCGACCTCTTGATCCAATACTTTTGTGGAGAGGATCGGCAATAGCGTCTCTCCGTGGAAAAGAGAGCGAGTGGATCTTTGGTCGAAACTCGAAAACAGCTGTCGTCGCAAAAACTTGCCGGATTGTTAATAGCAGCCTCACCATTTGTGGTGGGGTCAATTGAACCATACATTACGTCAAATTAGGCCTTATTACCTTTCGTTAAGTGTCAATACTGCGTGAATTATGGGCGCAATTAGCGTTATGTAATCAGTAGCCATGTTTGAATAAAGCCAAAAGGAGAGGATTCATATTTTTATTGTAAGTAGGTAGGTATGTGTAAATATTTAGTTTGAACGTAATGTACTTCAAGGATCAAGTAGATACGAATTACAAGTACATTGATAATATTATATTACTAGCTTTTGCCCGCGGCTTTGCTCACATAAGATTTTCAAACCCCTATTTTACCCCCTTAGGGGTTGAATTTTTAAAAATCCATTTTAGTGGATGCTTACGTCATAAAAGCTAACTGTATGTCAAATTTCAGCCTGATCCTTCCAGTGGTTTGAGCCGTGGGTTGATAGATCAGTCAGTCAGTCAGTCAGTCACTTTTACCTTTTATATATTCAGATTAAGTTTCAAAGTTTCACGGCGTTATAGGTGTCCCCCATAAGCTCGGGTTTCCATTTATAAAAGTATATAAAAATACATTCAGTCAATCAGTCACCTTTTCTTTTCAAAGATAGAAGAAGAAAGGATGTTTTGTTGAGCATCAATTCTGCGTTCGCAAGACTCATTTATAACACTGGATAGGGTCAGCTCCGAAGCGCTATCTCGGTGCATCACGTAGGTATTATTCTAGTCGGGTAATTTGTCAGAGAACAATGAGGGATTTTTAGCTCTGAGCCAAAGTATTGTCGGTAAAGACCGGTAAGTCAAGCGTTTGTGCAATTTTGTGCGGTGCAAGCGATAGGCGAATACACTTCTTCTTCTTCTTTAACTTATAGACATCCACTGCTGGACAAAAGTCTCTTGCTTGGATCTCCACAGACCTCGGTCTTGCGCCGCCTGAATCCAGCGACTCCCTGCGACTCGTTTGATGTCGTCGGTCCACCTAGTGGGGGGGTCTGCCAACACTGCGCTTCCCGGTGCGGGGTCGCCACTCCAGCACCTTGGGACACCATCGACCATCAGCTCTTCGAACTATGTGCCCCGTCCATTTCCACTTAAGTTTCACGACTCGCTGAGCTATGTCGGTGACTTTGGTTCTCCTACGGATCTCCTCATTTCTGATTTGATTTCGCAGGGATACTCCGAGCATAGCTCTCTCCATCGCCCGCTGAGTGATCCTGAGCCTTCTTATGAGGCCCATAGTTAGCGACCATGTTTCGGATCCATAAGTCATCACTGGCAACACGCACTATTCGAAGACTTTAGTCTTCAGGCACTGAGGAATTTTGGACGAGAAGACATCTCATCGAATACACTTAGTATGAACATATTATATTAATAGAATCAAATACACAATTTAAACTGTTTGACTAATAGTAATAACTAAATTTGACATTTTATTTTGTAGCTTTAGACCGACCGAAGTAGTACAATTTCGAGTTGGCCGACTATCGAACAAATAAATTGCGTACTTTCACAATTTAGTTGACCAACTATGTTGTGTGCTTAATCGGAAGTGAATTTTGATTCGGATACGATTAGAATTCAATTTTTATATTATCGGACGATTTAGTTGCCCAACTTGAAATTGTAAGTCTGCGGGTACTCTATGGCAATGTCAATACATTATCCGTTTTTGAATAAATGTGTCATTGTACGAATTTAAATTTTTTTTTCTTTAATTTCGTATGAACATTAATGACACATTAGGTCAGTCATCCGTTCCGTAGATCTGTCTATTAATTTCAGCAGTGAGGCTTACTGCATTGCCATCTCATGCTAATTATTTGGATGTCGTGTCGTGTGGTGCGGGTTGTTACGTTCCCTCAAATATGGTTGAGCGAAGCAATGGCTGGATCATGCGTCATGCTCGTGAACGGATGCCACCAACGGGAATGGGTCTGCTTTGACTGCCCATCTTGACATGCGTTGGATTGGTGTACCTTCGTATGCATTTTTGCATTTTTGAGGCTTTATTGTGGAAGCACTGTATACATAGCTTAGCTTTGTAAAAAAAATTTTTTTTTGAAAAGAGCAACTGCTGAGTTTCTTACCGGCTCTTCTCAGCAGAACCTGTATTCCGAACCGGTGGTAGATTTATGACGTGTCATAAGAGCTACAAGTTAGCCTACATGAAATAAATAAATTTTGAATTTGAATTTGAATTTGAATTTGATGGTTAATGTTTAATAGGCTTACTCGCTACCTCTCGTAACTTAGGTCGCATGCCTGAGATAGGATCATTCCGCTATCGCTCGTAATCGTCCATTGTAGACCGATAGCGATCTAAGCTGTGACGTTCCCACGTGACACATCAGATCAGTCATCTTCCGTATAATCCCATGGTAAGCCCCGGTTGACTTATTGTTACGAGTGGTATTTAAGTAATCGGTAATGGACGATCTTGAGTAATGGTTGCGATGAGAGGAGAAAGGTTAACTTTGCTATAATTTCAATACAAAGCTATTTTATTTAAGAACTAGCTTTTTCCCGCGGCTTCGCTCACGTTACATTTTATTTTCAAAACCTCTATTTTATCCTGTTACTAAGCCGCCACTGTCTATCTGTCAGGCTGTATCTTATGAACCGTAAAAGGCAAATACTTTAAATTTTCACAGAATGTGTATATTATCTATTGCCGCTATAGCAATAAATAACAAAAATGAAATGCCCATACGTTTTTTGCTTGACGTTTTTTGCTTGCTTGCAGTCGTTGTTACAATGGTACGGAACCCTTCGTGTGCGAGGCCAACTCGCACTTGGCCGGTATTTTTAGCACTAAAAAATGCCTTTTTCCTTTAGCGGGTTTGCATCTTTTGCGAAATAAATGCGTTCTGCATTATGTACTCACGCGACGTATAAAATGAGCATGAGCAATAATAGTTATTTGTTCAACAAGATAGCAAAGTTCATTTTTGTTGCGAGTGCCTAGTTTGAATCCCGAGCGAACGAAGGATTCTAATATAGAATCACGAGCGTAGCGAGTGATTCTAAGTTAGAATCCTGAGAGTAGTGAGGGATTCAAAGGCACAAGAAGCAAAAACTTTGCTATCGTGTGATACATACAACTTTTCACCTCAATAGCGAAAAAATACAAGATGTAAGAAAAATATTTATTAAAACATAAAGGATATTATAAAAGTTTAAAAATTAGGTTTATTTATTTAAAAACTTTTCAATATCATGAGCGGTGAAAACTTTAGATTTTTTGGATTTGTGCCCCTCCGACTGTCTTTTCAAAAATGCAATAAGTTTAGGATAAGTTTCAATGTGAGCGTCGCATTTCGATTTGATTGTAGCTTTTAACATGGAGTAAATACTCCATAATGTAGATGGTTACCTTTTTTTAGACAATTCCATGAAATATGATAAAATAACAGTCTCTGAACTGAATAGGACTTCGCACCCTTAGAAAGTCTCCAATCATTAAATAATTCATAGGCTTTCAAGTATTTTTCACGAGACTTTTCCGGAAGAAAGTTTAATTCAGCGTATATAAGTTGGTGTATTCAGCGTTAGACACTAATTCTTTTAATTCTGAAGGTGTTAAATTATCACTAGATTCACTCATTTTGTTATTTTAAAATTCTTACAACAAATAACTACTAAGAAATTAGTACCTAATTAAGATATAGAATAGAGTTAATTATTTTTTTTTTTGCCGCCATTTTATATTACTCTTTTGTCTGCGTTCGGAATTGTGTCATTCATAAAATAAAATATACTTATTAATTAATTAATTTTAATTTTCTTTTATGTTTCATGTTGTGTTACAGAATTATAAAGTCTAAAACACATTTACGAAAAGTAAATAAGTAGTTTAAATAATAAAATAGAGAGTTAAAAAAATTTGTCGAAATAAAATGTATGGGGTATGCAATATTATATACAAAATTTCTGAACGTTTCTTGAGACGATGAGTTGAAGAAACGCCAATCCAATGCGTTCTATATTCAAAACACTTTTTCTCACTGAGTGAGCAAAAACGACTTTTGCTCACTGGTTTTGGGCAGCAAAGGCGCCCTTTTTGAGCTAGAGAGGTGAAAAAGTAATTTTATTCCAGTTTCGCTCACAAATTCACGCAAATAACAATGTGAACTCACCGTGAGCAAGTAAAGAGAAACATTTTCATACGACTTAATGTATTCGGGCGCTAATAAATATACTAACACTTGCATTTCTCGACGGCATCCATTTTACAAGCAAATGTTCTGCACTTTTGTCTATCCTTTATACTTTCCTTCTGCTTTTATGTACTACGTAAGTTTTTACCTCTACTAGGCGATAGAAAAAGTTCTACAATACTTTAAATATTACAATATTACAATGACAGACGTTTGGACGTCATCCCTGGCGTAGTGGTCTTGAAGTGGGAGTTCTCGGGTTCAATACCCAGCGGGTACAGTTTATACTTAATTTCTGAAATTCGGGCGGCTAGCTAATGTATAAAATTATAACATGGAAGAAGTAATATATGTGTGATTATTTATTTATTCTAAAATAATTTTTACTTATTTAATTACGTCTATTTTTATCATTTTAATTTTTGTGAAGCACTTACTACCTACTATTTAGACTTGAAACATAGTAAACACCTAGGTACTGGATAGTACTTAAACCAGAATGCCGCCGATGTCAGATCATTTTCTTTTTGTCAATAAGTATAATATTTAAATTAATTATTACAAAACTAAGTTCAAAATAAAACTAAAACCTAAATATCAATAATAAAAATCCACATTCTTAACACGTACATTTTCCGAGATCATGAATTTTACAAGAATGTTCTTGTGCTGAAAACACACGTGTGCATACAATTTTGTACACCCATTTTAACCTACGAACCATTCCTCTCGCGTTTAAACTTTAAAATGGGACAATTTGCTTACGACCTCGTATACTTACCAACTTTGAAAGAAGAAAGGATGATTTTACATGAATATGGAATAAAACCTGCTGTCGCGTGTAATATAAAATAATAACCATCATATAATTTTATTCGAAAAAATCCAAAAAAAACTCCTTTTTGGATTTTTTTGAATAAAATTACATGATGATTAATTTATAAGGACTGTGACCATCAAACAAATAGAGCCTATACAGCATTATCAGCACAAAAATATCAAATCAATCAATTCATTATCGTTTCCTTACTAATGATCTACTGACCAAACCAGCCATGGCGATTAATCTCTACGTATATACTATTAGCCATTTGCGCGGGAGAAATTATATTGCATAGTGTGCGCAAACCTAAACGCATTCTATTCCCTCACTCTCCGATGGGATGGAAATCCGACATGACCGGAAAGTGATCAGGCTTAGGAGCGACGGAATTACGTGCTCTCTGAGCCACCATCAACTCCCTAACTTCGGGCTAGTACTGAGAATTTCTGGACAGAAAACCTAATAATTTGACCCGACCTGGGAATCGAACCCAGGACCTCATCATCCGAAGCACATGCTAATCACTACACCAAGAAGACAGATTTTTATATTGCTGTTTCAAAAGGTTAAATTCTATTGTATTAAAAACCTAATCTGCTCTTTATTTTTCAAATCAAGTTTTAATTACTTTTACGATATAAGTAATCACATTTTCCAGTAAAATTAGTGTCAAATGTGAACTAAAAGGCGTTTTATATCGTTATTAGTCTGTCGTAACCATTAGCTGTGCTGTTCTTGGTGATCGCGTTTACATCTTCCGATACGATGTCGATACGATCTCCATCTTTACTTATCCATAACAATATTATGATTGCGAGAGTGCTTTTTTATTTGGTTGGTTTGACCTTCAATCACGTAGCAACGAGGCACCGGATCGACGTTATTTTTTGCAAGGGTGTAGTTGAGGACCTGGAGAATGAGAAGCTATCTTTTATTTCGGAAAAACAGAGGGTCTCCCCGGGATTTTTAAACACCTAAATCCACATAAACAAAGTTACAAGCTAAATTATAGTTAGTTATATTAAAGTTTTCAGCTACTAAAATAAAGAAGGTGTGCTTTGTCAATCTGCTGGTCTTTGAATACCAGGCATTGCATCAATTTATTGTTGGTAAGGAAAAAATCGGCTTGGTTCCAGCTGACTTATAGATTGTAAGTTGTAACTTATTGTATTTTACATTATATTATTTCGTTTTGAAACAAGCAACTGCTGTATTTCTTGCCGGATCTTCTCAGCAGAATCTATAATCTAGAATACTGAACTGAACCGGTGGTAGAGTTTCGACTTGCCATAAGAGCCACAGTTTGATCTATCTTACTAATATTATCCTATTCTAACGAATATTATAAATGCGAAAGTTTGGATGTATGGATGGATGGACGATGGATTTACGGATGTTTGTTACTCAATCACGCCGCAAGAACGAAATCGATTTGGCTGCGCATAGAGATAGATTATAGTCTGAAAAAACATATAGGCTATTTTTTATCTCGGATAATGAAGGAATGGAGGAGTTCGGGAATTAAAAAACCTTAATCCACGCAAACGAAGTCGCGGACTTCAACTAGAATAGAATAGTTTTTCATTCAAATGAACTTTTACAAAGTGCTTTCGAATTATCAAATGAATCTACCACTGGTTCGTATGTACGACGATTAGTATGTACGACGACTAGTAAGTAATACGACAACTAGTATGAAATAGTGTCTGGTGGGAGGCTTTGGCCGTGGCTAGTTACCACCCTACCGTCAAAGAAGTGCCGCCAAGCGATTTAGCGTTCCGGCACGATGGCGTGTAGACACTGATTAGGGGTATGGGTTGAATTTACACTGCTATGCTCCTTCCAAGTTAGCCCGCTACCATCTTAGGCTGCATCGTCACTTAACATTAGATCGTAGTCAAGGGATATCTTGTCATCGAATAAAAAATCACATTCACACTAATATTATAAAGGCAAAAGTTTGTGTGTGTGTGTGTGTGTGTGTTTGTTACACCTTTCTTTGACGAAGTCACGGGCATCATCTAGTAAAAAATAAAATTTGAATTTGACAGGTTCCGAAGCAAAAAATCGCACAACATAAGTGTCTTATCAAATGACAATCCAGTATCTTTTAACATCGTATTTAATGCCGGGCCACGCATTAAAGCCGGCGTTTCGAGCTGTAAACCCCTGCCCCACGGCTAAATGAACGACGATAAAGTATATACTTTAAATGAACTTCTATAATTGTTTCAGTTTACGATCGCAATGGTGATGTCTTGAGAGACTTGTCAATTAAAGAGACATGCTCTCTAATTGCTATTTTGTCTCCACTTTATTTCTGGGCTATAAAATATTTTCCAAGGAAGAAGTAAGTATCTATTTCGAAGTTCTAATTCTGGTTTCTGAAATTTGATTCTGGAATCTGATTTGCCTAAAAAGTTATCGATATCAAGTCGGGTGAATATAGTTTTTGAGTACCGATTTTCTGCGTTGACAATGAAAATCGAAAGCTATAGAAGCTTGTAATTTTTATAGCTTTCGATTTTAGTCGAAAGACTTATGTATCTTAACGTAGTAGTATTAAGGATGATAATGCATAATTTTTAACTTTTAAAAATAAACTAAATAAAGGCATTGTGAAAATATTTAATTAGCTCAATATATTTATGATTTTGATAATGATTTTTATATTTCCATCTATGGAGTATAGAGTCACTATTTAGAGAGAGACTGAGTGAGTAAGTAAAGTACAGAAGATGGACGGAAGTGAAAACACGTCATACTTACACTACAATTATACTTAGATATTATAATGTTAACATTAGCATGTTGATAACTTGAACCCATAAGATTTGTCCCTGCCAAAAATCGTTCCACGCGCCTAACGAATTTAATCATAGTACCTACTCTACTACTAAAAAAAAAAAAATGATATCGTGTAATAATATTAAAAACCTTTGTTTTAAGTAGGTATATATAAAAAAATTGAGTCAAATACCCAATTATTTTGAGACATTATTTTATATGAAATCGTAACTTACCTCCAGTCAAGTGTTTAAACTGTAGATGAGGTTTTGTGGCAACAGTTCTAGCGCGAGAAATGTGAGGCAGGCATCAGCCATTCGCTGGATATTATTTTATATTTCATGCACGGAGGGAATTTGAGTAATGCTTTCATATTCTAGGTGCAAGTGTCTAGAGTCTTATGCAAAGATGGCGCTTAGCTCCGACCCCGGAGGATGTATCTTGTTTTAAAAACCACTCCTTTATCCTTAACGAAGAAATATTCTAATATATCTTATGATGAAATATATTATATTACATATTATGCGGGCTAAATAAAGGCGTTTTAATCGTCAAATATGCCATGAATGTACTTATATATAATATGTAGTTATATTTTGCATGTGTAAGTATATATATTTTCTATATATTATACGTATTTATTATTGTTTAGGTATGATATATATGTGTATATTTAGTATGTACCCACTTTTATGTAATTTATATAAAATTTCTTGCACTTTCTCATGTCCCTCAATAATATTCTTTTAAATATTTTAAAGCGATAAGACCGCCTTAAGTAATTAACTTTTTTAAACTAATTTTTTTTTAAAGAATATTAGCCAAGCTGAACTTGACTTATATTCTCCTCTCCCCTCCAAATAAACGAAAAGCTTGTGCTTGGAGTGGGTACGACAATAGTGCAACGGCTCACCCGTTGCACTATTGTCATACCTGCGACCTTTCAGTTTTCAGTCCGCACCTTTAACCGTTGGGCTATTGAGGCTTTTAATTATTGTAAATATCGTGTAGCAATAAAGAATTTTCTATCTATCTATCTTGTATTACTAGCTTTTGCCCTCGATTTCGTCTATCAATTCGCATTGGGCCAGCGTTGTGGACATGGCCTATAACCCTTCTTGTTTGGGTTGTTCATGGTGATAGTCGTCAAATAGAAGAAATTACCAAAGGGACCGAACGGTCCAGCGAAGGCGAACGTCGAATTAGACGTGTACGCTTGATTGGCTTCCGTAACCAAGTCCGACAGCTCAGTGTGTACACGCCATTAAATGACAAATTTGCCGAGACGATCTGTCTGTGACCCGACCAAGCTGACAAAGATAATATTAAACCAGGTAGAGCGGCTATCATACTATAACAAAAACTTTGTGAATATGTTACACTCAATGCCTATAATGATTGTAATATCATTATAGGCATTGAGTGTAACATATTCATGTCGGAATGCTATTTTCATGTCGGAAATGATGGGTTACCAATATTGTAATCTTTGAGTATACAATGTATCGCGAACACCGAACACCGATACCTACACTCGCTTTATGTACGGCGCGTCGCAAGCGGCGGTTTGTAGGTACTTAATTAAGTAGGTAGTTAAATATTGCCAATGCTTGTTTTTTCAATTTAAATCACGTCGATCCGTAGCTCTGTTAATGAAGGACAGAAAAACACACTTTCGAATTTATAATTTTAGTAAAGATTAGTCTAAGGCCTTAAGTATTATTACATAACTAACATTTTACAGACTACTCATCTGATATTCTAATGAATAGTGTAAAAATAAAAAAAAACATCAAGACATCCACAAGTACCCTCGCTTGATAGAAAAGTAGACAAGCGTCTCGCATTAAGTGAATTTCCACAAATGAAAAGCGTTGTAAAAAAAAAATGTTGCCATTTTATTAAATTTCTAAAGCGTGTAAGAGAATGTTCCTCGTGAATCATCCCCGAGTCAATTAGGGCGTGCTAGGGACGCCTTATTATTTAATAATTAAATTAACATCTAGTAGTGTTCTTATTAAAATTCAGGGGACGGGCGAGATGGGACACTTTATTCCTTTTAATGAGTGCAGCGCTGTTCTATGAACTGTTTTGTAGGTAAGTTTTGCTTGGTTGACATTTTTGTTAAAAAAAAAAAATGTGGACTTTAAACAACAGCTATGATTTTGCTCGTTAAACATTGAAACTTGAAACATTTTTTAGTTATACTAGTTGAGGCTGGCGTTTATCCCTATTCACCCCTTTCGGAGTTGAGTTTTAAGTAAGTTATTACCGCTTCTTCTAATATTGCTTTTGTATTTTATACTCGCGACTTTATTAACGTTTAAAAATGTTCTTGAAATAAACTTTTTTATCCCTTTTTATCCCATTTGGGGTTGAGTTTCAAATAGGTTATTTATTACCGCTTCGTCTAATATTGAGCTTTAGTTAATTATTAAAAACATTTTTTAAGACTTAAGACTGGCACAATACCTAAAGGAATGGCGATGAATATGAGGTCTATACTCCATACCCAGAAATGGATGAAATCAAACGGCTGGCAAAGAAGAAAATTTTTGACAAAAAATAACTGTGTAACTTTACCAAACATTATCACTCTTAACGCAGACAGTAATTATGTCTGTAAAAATGTTTACATATACATATACAGAGAATACGTATTTGGGTTTAATTTAGAGATGTGTACAATCGATCTAGTACCGTTGCATTTATTTGTACAGTCTTGATAGAGCCAGTGTAACAAATCTTTAGTGTCAGTCTACTAAACATTGTGATGCATACTTCTTTAAACTTCAAGATATCCTGTGGGAACGCAGCCAAGTCTACAAACATCGCTAAGACTGCACTGAAGCTTTTTGGCATATGAAAATATAACCCGTGGGTCGCTTCAGGTATGAAATATAAAATATTATCGTACGAATAGCTAATGCCTGCCTCTCTCTGTTTCAGGTACATGCTCGGAAATTTTAATCTAAGGCTTTAAGCCTCACCTGAGCTCAAGCTGTTCAGGTATTTATGCTTTTCGGTACAGGTTTTGTTATATTTTTGGTGTTGGGGAAAATAGTTTTTGCTCGACTGTGAGACGCAAAGGAGGGCAATGTGTTTATCAGTCTATCTATGTATGTATGTATTAGTCTATAGGTTTTGGATTCTCGTGGGAACTCTATAATTTTCCGAGATAAATTATAGCCTATGTGTTAATCCTGAATATGAACTACCTCCATTTCTTTCAGCCAAATCGGTTCATTCGTTGTATCGTGAAGGAGTTACAAACATCCATCCATCCACACATCCATACATCCATACAAACTTTCGCATTTATATTAGCACTAATTTATACCCCCGGCTTTACTCGCGTAGATTAAGTTTTTTAAAATTCCGCGGGATCTCTTTGATTTTCCGGGATAAAAAGTAGCCTATGTCACTCTCCCGGTCCTCAACTATACCCATGCAAAAAATCTCGTTCGATCCGTCGATTTGTTGTGGCGACAACAAACAAACAAACTTTCGCATTTATAATATTAGTAAGGATAGTTTGTTGGTCTAATCTTTAATCACATTTAAGGCGACATGTTTTTGTCTACGTATAGTTGAGGACCTCAAGTGACATGGGCTACATTTCATTCTGGGGCCCAAGCCTGCTATTGCAATTGTAGTTCAATTGTCTATCAATGACATCCCAATTGCTACTTTTAGCAATTTTGGTAGTCTACTAATTCAATGGCGTCACAATTGTTTTCCGATGGTTTGCCACTGACACATCTAGCTTTGAATCTAGCTTAAATAAACGTTTTTAATATGTAGTTTTTTTTTAAACTCATTTCGGCAAACGCTTTTTAAGCTAATGGCAATACCGAGGTATCATTGAATTACAATCCAATTATATGAAATCGGACGACCATTGTGAATTTAGTAGACTACGAAATTTTGACTACGAATTGTAACTGTATTGCGGTTCAATGACAATGACATGTAAAATAGCAGACTTGGGGCCCTGGAAAAGTAAAGATTTCCACTAACTCCACTAAGGAGAAAGATAGTAGGTACTGAGTAGGTACTACATTTGAACTCGAATGTTGACAGCTATACAGTCATTAAAATCGTCATAATATTAGATTCACTTAGAACGCTTAACTCCTAAGTTCAAAGTTTTCCTTTGTGCTGTACGATCACGTAACTTGTAAGTTTGTGTAATGAGTTTCTCGCGTTCATTAGTCGCGTTGAGCTCATTATATTTATTGTTCGCTACATTATTTGGGATGTTATGTGAATAAGCAGCATGATTTTGTTGCTTGTACCTACTTTGATACAAAACTCAAAAAATTACATCACATCACACTAATATTATAGGGTAGGAGGGTACGTGAGCTTCACTTGTGGTTACGTCGTGTACATGCACATTGCGTAAGTGTGCGTGCCTGACAGGAGCCTAAATGCCTCGTTCACACGTATACAGACACGCAAACAACCATGAGCCACGTGCCCTCGTGAGTTAAAAGAACTTTACCTGAGTAGAACGACTGAGGTAGTCGGAAGGTAATAAGTATGTTCCTCAAATGCACAGCATTTTTCCTTTTCAGCAGAATATAAAGGATGTATAAGGACACAGGATTTTAGGCAGCTACTTTGCAGGTCTCAAGTTAGCCTCTTACAGCCGAATTTTGAGGCTTTTAAAGCCGAAATGTTCACTCGCAAAGTAACTTATACTCGGGCCTATCTTAAGTCTTTCAACCCGAACTTTGACTTCGAATAAGTAGATTGTGAAAACGAATAACGGTGGTTTAACTTTTTTTTATATAGAATATTAGCCAAGCTGAACTTTAAGTAAAACGCGGTGATAATCTAGTGGTTAAGACTTTGGACTTCTTTTCGAGGGGGTTCGTAATCGAATCCCAAACTCGTACCTTTGACTTTTCGGAGTTTCGTGAGTTTTAGTGCCGATTTCACCAACATCAAGTGAAGTTTAACCGAGGAACAAATAAGACGTTCTGATAGTTTTTGAAATCGAAAAGACGTTGGTGAAATCGGCCCTAAGGCTATTAAATATCGCTAGTTTTTAACTAACCTTCCAAGTTAGCCTGCGACCATCTTAAACTACATCGTCACTTACCATCAGGCGAGATCGCAGTCAAGAATTATCTCGTCATCGTATAAAATAAAAACATTCAGAATTTATTTTGCAGTTACTCTTTAGATATTAGGTAGGTATATTCTTGAGACATAATTCACACTTGGGCCCTTACTTGGGCCTTTTTCTACATAAAATAAAGAAAGGCCATATTTAAAAAAATAGATAGGCCGATAGGATAGCTATGGCTAGGAAATACTTATAAGAAAAATGTTGGGACCTTCGCATACCGTCGTATTTCAGTTTATCAATATCAAGGGCCTAAATAGCTGGAGAGATAGTGAGCATTTTGACAAAGTGCTTTAAGTAATCAAAGGAGTAAGTTGTTCTGAGTATATTAATATTAGATGATGTCCGCGACTTCGTCCGTTTTTGATACCGCGGGAACTCTTTAATTTTCCGGGATAAAAAGCCTATAAGTTATTCCAGATTATAATCTATCTCTGGGCTAAATTTCAGCCAAATTGGTTCAGTCGTTGCGGCGTGATTGTTTACTAACTTCCAAACCTTCGCATTTATAATATTAACTAGCCCTTGCCCGATTATAATATTAATTGGATGTAATGAATATTGCAAATGCAGAGTAGACTTCAAAGTTGATATAACCATTGAAACTTCACAGCACTACTTTCTTATTGAGGGTTTCGCAGAATAACAACAAGGAACCATTAAGTTTAGCATAGGTCTTTAAAAAAAATATTCTTGGCAAAATTGGCTCTTACGCAGTGTCGCAACTAGGTCAATCTCTCAATGCAATCCGATCCGGCTAGTAAAAGTACCCCCCAAATACAATCATCACGTGCCTTCCTCGAATTGAAGTTTGGTGGTCATCACGTGAAAAGCCTCTATTTAAATCTTGAGCAAGTAATTATCTCTCCCTCTTTTTTGGCTCTTGCCTACAATCGAACGTTCCATCACTAGTCTTGGGAATAAGAAGTATTAACATTTTTGTAAAGCACGTTTTAAAAATATTCCGCCCGCTCTCGTGCCATAATATCAGCCGAACGTGGGGTTGCGCTGAATATTTCATTACAAAAGGTAAAGAGGACAAAGAAATGCGAGTTAGATCGCGGCCTAAATAAACGATGGGTATATTACCTATGGTTCTCGACAGTTTATACATATTTATCCCTAGGCTTAATTCGTGATACAAGCTTAATTAAAAAACTCCCCTCGGAATGAGAAGGGTTTAGGCCAAAGTCCACCACATATAGTCCACTTCATAAACCTTTGAGAACATTTTTTTATAAAGAATATTAGCCCAGCTGAAGTTGACTAATATCCTCCTATCTCCTTTAAATAAGCGGAAAGCTTGTGCTAGGGATGGGTACGACAATAGTGCAACGGGTGGGGGTCGACCCTGCGACCTTTCAGTTTTCAGTCAGCACCCTTAACAGTTAGGCTATTGAGGCTTCTCTCTCGGATATGCAGGTTTCCTTCATCGTTAAATCAAGTGATATTAAACGCACATTACTTCGAAAAGCAAGAGCTACGATCCTGAGATTCAATCTCCGTACTTCTCAAAAAGAAGTCCAAACTCTTAACGACTAGACTATGACTACTTTTTATAGAGCAGTTCTATATATGTATATAGTGTAATATAATATGTAGGTACGTATGAGTATTTAATTTTTTAAGTACAAAAAAGTAGTACAATATGTCCTATTTTCACCATTACCGAGTAGCGTTCAACGAAGGAATAAAGATGCTTTGGCAGATTTTCAATACAAAATTTGTCAGACTGTCCAATTTATTCCTCAATTAAACGTTATACGGCGTTCGTGAATTTGGCTCTTAGTAATGTACATACTTAATAAAATCTAGAATTAGTTCCGTAGTAGGGGTCACGAAATGCTAACTGAATCTACCCGAGGCACCGACATTATTTATTTAATACACTCAAAGGCTACAGCCAGATAATTGTTTCTCTCCAATTTCGAACGAAAACACGTTGATACTTCAAAAACATCGTATTGAAATGGATTTATAAGGACAAAAAGAGGAATACATAAAACCTTTTTAATATCGGTAATATTGACAACCTGCGAAAACAAGTCCAACTTGAAAACATTAACTACTAGCCCAGTCATTAAAGCCAAAACCCGAAAGTAATTAGTAACTTGATAAAAATTTTAGGGGGTTTTTAAAGAAGGTAAAATAACTTACCGTGTGATTTTGCAGTGTTGTGGGGTGTACGGAAAGGGTTGAAAAGGGGTGAAAAGGGTTTTTTGTTAATAACATTGCCAAAAAAATTAGTAACACGCTGCAAATTTATAATAAGGTTGTTCTTACCGTTTGGTAACGTTTATTAAATTTGCAGCGTTTTGCAACACACGGAACATTGTTTATTATTAAAAAAACAATGAAATTTGTTAATAACAGGGGTAAAAAAAATTAGTAACTCGGTGTAAATTTATAATGACGTTGTTCTTACCGTTTTCAAACGTTTGTTAAATTTGCAGCGTTTTGCAACATACGGAACATTGTTAATTACTAAAACGCTGCAAATTTAATATACGTTACAAAAGAGTAAAAACAGCTTAATTATAAATTTGCAGCGTGTTACTACTTTTTTTACCCCTGTTATTAACAAATTTCATTGTTTTTTAATAATAAACAATGTTCCGTATGTTGCAAAACGCTGCAAATTTAATAAACGTTACAAAACGGTAAGAACAACCTAATTATAAATTTGCAGCGTGTTACTATTTTTTTTACCCTTGTTAATAACAAATTTCATTGTTTTTTAATAATAAACAATGTTCCGTATGTTGCAAAACGCTGCAAATTTAATAAACGTTACAAAACGGTAAAAACAACCTTATTATAAATTTGCAGCGTGTTACTAATTTTTTTGGCAATGTTATTAACAAAAAACCCTTTTCACCCCTTTTCAACCCTTTCCGTACACCCCACAACACTGCAAAATCACACGGTAAGTTATTTTACCTTCTTTAAAAACCCCCTAAAATTTTTATCAAGTTACTAATTACTTTCGGGTTTTGGCTTTAATGACTGGGCTATACGTTACTTAGAAAATATGTATAGGTAATGTATATGTGGTTTTTTGATTTCCTCGGGAACTCCTTAATTTTCCGGGATGGAATGTAGCCTGTGTGCTAGGTATGAGCTAGGTATGAGCTATCTTTATTCATAAGTATGATAGGATATATAATATGATATTCTGATTAACGATTTTGAATTTGCAAAATTTCCAGTTTGGAAGAGCTGGCTGTTTCGGCAAACTTGAGCCTGAAAATTAGGTGATTTCAGCCTATTTTACTTTGATGATATAGTGTTATGTATCATTAAAATTATATACGTATATGCTCTAGTTTGAGGTACATAATATAAGTCAGCCATAACGCTGATATGATTATATCGCTAACTTATGACGGTGATAAACTTTCCCAACTTGGACTTAATAACAAAATTATCTAAAGGCGTCTTTAAAAGTCGCTCATCCACATTCCTTGTATTAAACTAGTAAGTTTAATATGTAATAACTACTCTGTGGAATGAAAGCACCTATTTCATGAATTGACGATGCAGAATAGGTATACACTGCTCAACTGTCCTTATTTTAAGAAATAAAGAAGTAAGTCGTATGTACATTGTATATGGGTGGAGTTCATCATAAAATAATGCAGAAGAAAGAAAAGTCTTACGATCCATAAAATTTAATTAAAGGTACATCATCACAGTTTTGCTTGTAGGTACCTTATTATATTTTAAGCAAGATAAACGTCATCCATTAATTTTTTAGTGTCCGAAATGTTGTTAAAGCTAAGGCTGTAACTCAGCCAAAAGTATGGCATCGATTGTTAGTTGATACATAATATTATTATTTTTAATATAATTATTACAAAAAAAACTTTAAAATATTAGTAGTTATTCTCCAAAATGGTACAAATTAAACAAATACTGCGTATTCGGTATTACCTCATATTATTTGTATTCACATGCCAAAACACAGTTATTGCAAACTGCCACAAAACATTAACAATAATGTGAAACTAAAACTTTAAATGCATTGAAATAACTCTCATGATTACTTCTACTTAAAATATTTTCACCATAACTTACACGCTATAACGACGAACGGACCTTTTTTTACAACATACCGCCACAAAAATCCCAAAAAATATCTGGTAAAGAAAGTGTCAGTATATGCATATGGTAGGGTTCTGATATGCTTACTTTTATAATTTTTTTACTGTCATGCTAGCAAAAAATAGTAATTGTAAAC
Source organism: Hipparchia semele (assembly GCA_933228805.2). Lineage (NCBI taxonomy): Eukaryota > Metazoa > Arthropoda > Insecta > Lepidoptera > Nymphalidae > Hipparchia > Hipparchia semele. The sequence continues at coordinate 2,398,188 of OW121717.1, read as the reverse complement.
TAAAACCAGGAATTACAATATTCAAATTCAAAATCTATTTTTTTTTAATTTATTTTTTTTACTTTTAAATTTAAAACTAAAACCTCATTCACGTCACTACAGTGCGATATTATTCCCAATATGCTGGCAATATTGTCTGCTTGGATGGCATAGAAGGATTTGGGTTTTAGTAAAGTTTTCTATTTTATTAAACTCTATCGTATTTAATTTTTATTCAAAGCAGTACCGCATCAACTAAACAATATTTTGGTTATTTTGAGTGCATAACTCGTTAATTAATTTTTAGATAGGTTTAGCAGTTTTGATATGATTTTAAAATATGAATTTTGAAATTTACGTCTATATGATCAGTACTATTAAGACGTATTTTGCGGTGCAGCTATTTTTTTCTGAAGACATTAACTCAACTTTTTAATTTAACAGCTTTAACATTTTTTGTTGTTATTGGTTTAACAGATGGTTGGAGACAACTAGAGGAAACTATAAGGGTTCCTTGTTTCACTGCATAACCCTAAAAATACTAATTTTATTAATTTTAATCACGTAGCGTGCGGACACACATTACGTCTTTCTATGAAACACGGCACTCGATAAAAGCCAAAGAAAGGTAACAGTAACGCCCTATTTAAAGTATCATTAAAATGTGTTGCGATAAGGATGGTTAATGAGGCCCGGTATGATTAATGTGATATGCTTTCGAGTTGTTTATGAGTTTTTATAGTAGAGCTTTTATTATGTTGATATATTTCATATGCTCTATAACTCTTGTTGGTGCAATCGACATCTAAAAGTGACAGGTCTACAACTTTATATTACAGTCGTAAATAATAGTGCCGTATTTTATAGCACTCTAGTGGAACACTTGAGCCCTAAACTTAGGGAGTCACCTAAGCGTTGAAGTGTCCCCTAAAGATTCGTAAAAACGAAATTGAAAGAAAGCGTCACGTAACTTAGCCTACCTAACCCCCTTTAAGCTTAGGGAACGTTCGTTGGTGAAAACGATCATTTTTTTTAATTCAAATAAACTTTTACAGGCACTTTTGAATCGTCAATGAATCTACCACTGCTTCGGAATGCCTTTCCTGCCGAGAAGAGCCAGCAAGAAACTCGGCGGTTGCTCTTTTCAAGAAAAAAAAATTTACAATAGTTAATGAAACTATGCTATGTATACAGTGCGTCCACGATGAAGTTTCTTAAGTCCAATACATACAAATACAAATAAATACAATCCAATGCATGTTAAGACGAGTAGACAGCGTTCACGAGCATGACGCATGATCCAGCCGTTGCTTCGCTCAACCATATTTGAGGGAACGTAACAACCCGCACCACTAATTTATTACTTATTAGTCTATTAAGTAAATGGCTTAACTCAGTTCTTCTTTCGTGATTTAATTCATAAATAAATATGAGTCAGTTTAAGTTCGAGACCTACTACTATACTATATTCATACTATGTTCTTTATATCCGTAAATAAATAAAACGATGAATCGATATAAAATTGCCTAAATAATAGTACCTACTCAAGTCTGCTTCTTTCGCTAGAGTCAAGTTAGTCAAAGTTTTTTCTTAACGTCACATAACTGAAAGCATAAATGGTGTCTCTAGGGTGGGAATGTGTTTGCCATTAACAAGGGCCCACGTCACGCGACCTGCTGAGGCATTCATCGCGTTTATTTATATGATCCTATCGTCCTTCAGGTCGATGGCGAATGGAAAGGAATATGAAGGATATTAGGTAATATTATGAAGGTACCTAACACCTTTCAGCATCGAGTATAAAGTCGTTTATAATGCACGGCATATGCTGAGCTGTACACCCATTCTGAGTAGTGTTGCAGACAGACATTACTATCCATACTAATATATAAAGCTGAAGAGTTTGTTTGTTTGAACGCGCTAATCTCAGGAACTACTGGTTCGAATTGAAAAATTCTTTTTGTGTTGGATAGTCCATTTATCGAGGAAGGCTTTAGGCTATATAACATCACGCTGCGAACAATCACGGAGCGAAGCATCAATGAAAAATGTTGCAAAAACGGGGAAAATTATCCATATTTAAAATATATACATAATAACAGAAATTGACGCGGACGAAGTCGCGCGCAACAGCTAGTTACTTAATATTAGTATTAAATGTACTGTTTGTAACACCAAACAAGAATATATGTATTTTCTTTCTTTCTTTCTATGCCTTGAGTTACGCGACACCACGTGACACTAAAGACGCAATTTGAGGTACGCGACCGCAATGTTATGGCCTCAAAATAAGCTGGGGATCACACAGCGGTTAATATAATATATAGAGAGTTTTCTTCTTCTACTCTTCTTTATCAACTGATAAACGTCCATTGCTGGACAAAGGTCTCTTGCATGGACTTCCACAGATCTCGGTCTTGCGCCGCCTGAATCCAGCGAGCGGCTCGTCCTCGGTCCACCTAATGGGGAGTCTACCAACACTGCGCTTCTCGGTGCGAGGTTGCCACTCCAGTACCTTAGGACCTAAAAGAGCTAAAGGCTATAGCTTTTATGATGTAGGCATAGGATATTTGAAAATTCATCTCCTAAGGGGATAAAATAGGGGTTTGAAAAATCGAACTCAAATACAGCGAAGCCGCAGCATAAGTTAATATTATCATAAATATTTAAAATAAAATTTTATACATATTATGCATTGCAAAATAAATTGTATGCGTTGCGTGAGTGCATTATAAAACAAAACACACTTGAGTTGGTTTAATGGAACACTATAGAAGCTTCATAGTAATACCATAGAACTAAATTGGAAAATAATAATTAATTATATAACTAATCTCTTATCTTTTGCGTCACAAAACTTGACCCCGGCACAAAATGATAACCCAAAACAATCACGCAAAGGTACAAAGGCGTTGAAAACGAAAGACAAACTCCATTTTCCAGACGAATAATTAAATTTGTATAATAGAGCTTGCTTAAAATTCACCCTTTGCTGAGGCCCGACCATTTTAGATTACCCCGAATGTATGATTTTGTCATTAACTTTCAAATTTCAAATTTTTGCCGCTAAAGTACTTTTTCTGCCTAAATGGTGGCCTCTGTCGCAGCATGATTGTCTAAAACTGATTGCTTCTGTGTAGCCATTGCACTCACCGACACAATTGACCGACACTCTCTTGCTATTGGCTAAATGCATGTTTCAGCAACAATGACATAAATTCATCCAATCACCACAATGATGACTGAAACAATGTTTGACGCAACTTTTATGCAATCGACCAGCGGATTTTTCCACTGACTTTCAGTCTCATCAAACGAGTTAAAGAGCTGTAATAAAATAAGGTTTTCGGGGATCAGGGGTTCGTTCCCGAGCATACATCTCTTGTTCTCTCATCTCTTATCGGGGAAGGAAAACATTCTAAGAAACCTGTATGCCTTAAAAGTTCTCTTAATATTCGCAAGGGTGTCTGAATAGAATAGAATAATTTTTTATTCAAATTATCTACAGATTTTCTATCAATAATCTGATTGATCTGGTGAACTCGTTTCAAATTCAGTGCATAGGCAGCTTTATGGTGAATCTCTATTGAAGTTGACATTGAACCGGCGATTAATATCTTTTCGCTCCGTTTCAGTCCATAGGCTAGTGTTTTAATCACTTTAATCAGACGGCCATTAGCCAAAGACAATAGATATTGACATGGACAATCTTAGGGCTAGTTTACATGACTCGATTGCCTAACAGCTACTTTACATGTATCAGACAACATTTACCCTAACATAGTAACATGGCATGGACAATGGATATAATACGTGGCGAAAGAAAACTTCCATTGAATTCCATAAAAAATACGCAATAGAATTAATGCCTGTACATTAGTGGAAGAGAATCAGGTATTTCGCAATCCTCCCTTACCAAGTTAATCGTCAAAGAGAGAAGACGGAAACAATGGAATCGCTTCCGATGCGGGCGGCATTGTGGCATCGCTTGCTCCAATTTAATACGCTTTAAACTGATAATGACCTATTCAGATCATTTGGACTAAAAACAGCCCCTCTGTAATAATTTTAAGCCTCAATAGCCCAACGGTTAAAGGTGCGGACTGAAACCTGAATGGTCGCTGGTTCGAATCCCACCCGTTGCACTATTGTAGTACCCACTCCTAGTACAAGCTTTCCGCTTATTTGGAGGGGACAGGAGGATATTAGTCAACTTCAACTTAGCTAAGCTTATATTCTTTTTTAAATAAAAAAAATTCATAGACAACTCTCATTGAAATGAATTTTTATTGCTTTAATGCGACTATATCCGTTCCTTTCTAAAATGAAATTTTATATAGAGAGTATATAGAGCGACTGAATTGTGGCGTCATGACGTCATGTTGCAATAGCGTTCTCTCTCCTTTTCTAACATGAAACTTAAAAGCTCTATATTTTCGAGACTAGATAAGATATTAAAAAAATTATTTTTATTATATAAGTATGTAAAAAAAATAGCCAAGTGACCAATCGATGTCATGACATGACAAATCCAATACAGAGAAAAGAAAAGCAAATAATTGCATAGATTTCTAAGCAAAAGTCAAACACGCTAAGTACTTGGATTAGCTTTAATCGTTCATATTTGTAGTGCTTAGCCAATATTGCCTCCGCAGCTACAAAAAGGCTATTAGTTTTATTTGAATAATGATCGGCTTCTACACCCGACCTATATTGTGCACCTATCGGAAATTTGCTCCGTTTTCCTATATTAAAAAAGGCGGACTTTGACTACGCGACATAGTATCGGAGATGTCGCATTATATTTTCAACCGACGAAAAAAAAGAGGTTTTCAATTCGTCGCGTAGGTATATATTTTTTTGATTTTTTTTATTTTATGTATGACCACACCTAGCGTTGCCAGGCGTCCGGATAAAGCCGGACACAGTCAGGCTTTTTGGTTGAGTGTCCGGCCAAATTAGACGGTGTCCGGTCTATCTGACTTTTGTTAAGCTTTTTAAGTTTAACTATTTTTTTACATATTTGTCATGTGTTGGTCTCCGCTGCACTCGCCTCACCTTGTATCGCTGCGCTTGCGCAAGCGGGCTTTTAAAAAAAATTGCCATTTTGTACTAGGTCTAAAAAATAAGGGTGTCCGGTCTTTTTACACAAATGTCCGGCTAAACTGGCTGGCCTGTCCGACTTTTCGGTTTGAAGACCTGGCAACCCTAACCACACCTGATTTTTCGCAGAGTCGTCGGATTTTGATGATTCTTTTTTTAATGGATAGGGTGTATCTCGAAGTTGGTCCCATTTAAATTTGAAAAAGAAATTGTATATCTAAGGGTAGCTACGCACGGTTCACCTGTTAACCGATTCTATCGCCCATAACTTTATCTTGGGTTTTCCGTTTTCTATGATTCTTTTTTTATTGAATAATATAATGCCTCAAAAAAAAAAGCCACTAAAAATTAAAAAAATAATTACTTTTTACAAAAAATTTAACCGACGATAGAAGCAACTAAAAAGGGAAAAATAAAATATAAATCTTTTTAGTCTTACTAACTAAGCTCCTAAACTAATGTAAGTAACTAATTTTGAGTCGGCGACAAACTTTTTTAAAAGCTTTCTCGCAGACATGCTTAAAAATCTGCTAGGTTAAAAAAAATAAAGCTCGTAGTTTAGCTAACCCATCGATGTATAAACCATTGTAACTTCGAATTCTGTTTGATATTGTGAGAACAAAAAGCCCAAATTTCATAAACCTAAGCGCATAGACTTATTTTTAATATTTCATACGCTTTGACGGTGCAAAGGGAATGCCAAAGTGCATGGAAATAATTAGTTACGAAGCGAGCGCGAGGTTCGAGACACACAGTGGTGAAAACTGGCGAACGAAAATCATGCTAATATTATAAACGTGAATACGTGTTTGTTTGTTATTTAATCTCCCAGCAATGGAGCAACAGATGAAATAGATTTTTTGAATGACATACCTATATAGTTGAAGATCAAAACAGTGACAGCCTACGTTTAAAAACCTAACAAGGTAACTTAATATAAAGCTGTTACTCTCTTTGAAAGTACTAATCTCAAAAAGAGCAAAACAATATTGAAATTTTCACTAATTGATAGGGTATCTATAATATGCGACAAGGCAAGAGATTTTTTCATCTCAACAGGAGGATTAATTTTCAGAAGACTGCATTGCTATCCTTATTAATATTATAAATGCTAAGATGTGTTTGTTTCATGATTTGTCCTTCAATCATGTAAGAATAGAGCAACGGATTGCTGTGATTTGTATGGGCATTATTGAAGACTTGGAGAGTCACATAGGCTACCTTTTACCACGGGATTTTAGAAGCCTAACTCCACACAGAAAAAGTCGGAAGCAAAAGATTCTAAATTATAATCACAATGTTTAACTACAAGATAAAAAAAAAGATCGAAGCTTTTGAAGAACACGACTGTGCTGCAGAGGGTAGGCAAAAGTTTTAAGACATAAAAGTAGTTTGGCTCATTATTCAAGAAAAAATAACTGGCCGGGGACCACCCGGTCAGAAAAGAACATCGTAGCTTAAAATCCTGCGCCAATAGTACTGGAAAAGAAAAGGAAAAGTAGCAGTGTCCAAAATGCAGATTAATGGTTGCCTACCTTACCTCCGACAGGAGACTGCACTAAACCTAGTGACCTTTACCTAATCTTTAGTGACAATCCTGCCTAACCTTTATGGTGACGTGCGTTGACCAGTGCAAGCGTCAGTGAATCGCAATAAAGGATGCATTTATTATGCAGCGACGCGACGAGACGGGGGAAGCTGCCCACCAATCACATTAAAATATCCCCTCGGCTTAGCTCACTCATTGTTTATGTGTGCCGCCGCCTAAACACGTCGTGGTGGCTCGCTGGTGTGGTGCGGCCTTTAATGGTATGCCAAAACTGATAAGAGGCGAGCATTCCTGCGATCCTTGTATTATAATAAATTCTTTTAAATGGGTTTAAGTTGGTTTAAGTACACTTTGCCTACAAAGTCAACCATGCTGGCGTCCTTATAAATGCAAGGTCTTGGGTTTGATACCCGAATTGCTTCCAGGTGATTTAGGAACATAAAAAACTATGATATATTCAAAAAACTGTGGATCTCTAAACTTTTGGTGTATCTTGCAAAGACTACCACAGGTCTCGGTCATGCGTCGTCTATATCTAGTGGCACCATGCGACTCGTCTGATGTAGTCACTCCACCTAGTATAGGGAGTCTACCAACATTGCGCTTACCGCGACCGGTGTAAAGTCGCCATCGACAATAATATTTTTTTTCCAAAAGTTTCCATTTGTCACCTTATTAATATTGAAGTAAATAAAAGAAAATTAGTCTCTTTATAATTCGTTTTACATAGAGTCGGTAACTAAAGTAAATAAAAGAAAATTAATCTCTTTATAATTTGTTTCACATAGTGTAATATTGAAGTAAATAAAAGAAAATTAGTCTCTTTATAATTTGTTTCACATAGAGTCGGTAATTGAAGTAAATAAAAGAAAATTAGTCTCTTTATAATTTGTTTCACATAGAGTAATATTGAAGTAAATAAAAGAAAATTAGTCTCTTAATAATTTGTTTCACATAGAGTCGGTAATCCTCACAGAGACAAGATTCTAAATAAAAGAAAATTAGTCTCTTTATAATTTGTTTCACATAGAGTCGGTAATCCTCACAGAGGCGAGATTCTAAATAAAAGAAAATTAGTCTCTTTATAATTTGTTTCACATAGAGTCGGTAATCCTCACAGAGGCGAGATTCTAAATAAAAGAAAATTAGTCTCTTTATAATTTGTTTCACATAGAGTCGGTAATCCTCACAGAGGCGAGATTCTAAATAAAAGGACATTAAAAGTTAGATCACCGAGATACGACCACCGCCGCGATTCGCTTTAAATTCACGTCACACTGTTCTGTAGAGTTGGTGAGTTGAAAAGCACGTGGCGGTCGGCGCTTTGATGCTGTGTGTCACGAATCCGTCACCAAGTGAATTTTAATGGAGTTCCAAATGCACTGTGAATTTATTGACACGACTAAAATGACAGTGGTGTGTAGTAGACGTTTACCTTTATTGTTGTCACACATTCGCTGTCTTCTTTTTGTATCCACTATCCTCTGCATCATCAAAATTTGCCGAAGCCCACGAACAACGGCTTCACCACCACGTTAACGTTGAGGCAATCCAGCTGCTTGACGTAACTGAGCTAGTGAGGAGAATAAAACGAACAAAACCATTTGAGTTGGTGTATAGTGTATTATAGTGATAGTGTAGCGAAAGTCCTGCCTGAAAGAACACATGAACAAAGTGTCTCTAAAGACTATTATAAAGAAAGACTAAGATTGGACAATCTCTTAGTATATAAGATAGTAATTTAGAAGTTTAGGTTAAATTAAAATTACTAATTAGTCAATTAAGTTAGGCTAATTGACCTTGTGATTGTAATTGTAATTGTACTGAGCACCACTTTGGTACTCAGAATGAACAAAAAAAAAACTATGCTCTGCAATCCGCTGTATGCAATTCTGTCAATTTGTTAAGGCTAAAAATTTTTAAAATCACGTTAATCCGTTGCTAATTGTTGAAGAATATAACAAACATCGATCACATTTTTGTATTTACTCGTCTATCTCTAATATGGAATTGTAAACATAATAATTTAGTTTTTTTACGCACTGCAACATTTGTTTGATTTTTAATTTCAAAATTTGATTTTTATTCGATGACACGATAGATAGGTAAGTGTCAATGCAGTTTAAGATGGTAGCCGACTAACTTGGAAGAGGTATTGCAGTGTACATTCAACCCATACCCCTAGGTAATCTGTTTCTACACGCCATCGTGCCGGAATGCTAAATCTCTTGGCGGCACGTCTTTGACGGTAGAGTGGTAACCAAAGCCTTCCACCAGACCAGACCAGAGACAAACTTTAAATTACCAAATTGCCCCCGCCGGGAATCGAACCCGAGACCTCCCAGTTCTAAGACCACAGCGCCAGGGAGGTCGTCAAAAACATTCTAGACTTTTAGTTTGTCAGCAGAGACCTTTATCCACATCTGAAATATAGGCTTGGTTGGGATGTAGTTGAGTTCATAACGGATTCATACTGAGTTAATAAATAATTATATGAAAGCGATATAACGGGAATTTGTCATGAATAACTAAGCAGTAATAAGATTTATGATATTAATGCCGTATTTGTGACCTCGTTACTATATTAGTAAACGTCATGACAATTGCCGATAAATAAATAAAAATAAAAACGAATAAGTGAGTATTTCTTTTAAAAAAGTAGAGTACAGAAGACAGTGCAATAAAAGAACTTATTAACCAAAATTAATCGTCTTCACAAACAAAAATCTATGCCTCAAAGAAAGTGCCGAAAATATTCGATACTTAATTAAAACATAGCAAAGAAGAAAAAATTTTATGTTTCTAGAAATCACACCTATTAGTATTACGTAATAACTTAATTATTGTCACTTATTTGTTTTTAACATATAGGACAGCAGAAAGAAAGTATAACCTTGGTAGGCTTCGATCACAGAAGAAAAAATAAGGATTCAGTACTTCATACTTCAACAATTATTCAAATGCTTCATTGTTATCTTATGTTATCGTGACACATGCTGTCCCGACTCCCGGCTCAAAACTACAGATAGCGGCTTTTTAATTTTATGATTAAATTATTAAATATTTTTTATTTTTTATTGCATTTCATGACTATGTAAATTTTATGCGTTCTGACACGTATTTCACGTTTATGTTCATTTTATAGTCTCCTAATGCCAGTAAAAATTTAAGTTCAAAATTTTCAATAATTAATGTAATTCAATAATGCGCATTAAAATTTAAGCAAGTGTACTTTAAAATAAAACACATTATTTACAACTTTGTAATTCAACACCGCATTATACCCATCCAAAATTTTTACTTATAATAATCAGTATAATAGCACTATATTATTTTTAGTATATTAAAATAAATGAAAAAAAAAAATGAAATATTTTTTATTTTACACTAATCCAACTAAAAATAGAACATCAGATAAAAAGCATAATAAGAATAATTTGATGGTCTCCAACCCAGATCTTTCGTAAAAAGTACAGCATTAATCCACTTTCTCGCCTCTGCAGATTGAGGAAATCTAAAGGAAAAGGATAATAACTATTGAAAACTTAGCTCTATTATTATTTTCGTCCTCGTAACAATGCGGTTAACAGCGAAAAAAATATATAATCAAAAAATTTCAAAAAATCATTTATTAATATTTATTCTGGTATTATATTGTTGACTTTATTGTTGCATCTCAAACTGTTCACTTATCTAAAAGAAGACTTTGCAAATCGTTTTCAAGGATGAGTAAATATATAATAATTCTAAAGAAGCCGTCTCCACTTTTATCAACCTAGTTAGCAAAATGATCTTACCGAGTAAGTGCACTCGGTGGAACACAAATCGGACTAACATGCGGTATCCTTATTTATTTGCTGTGATCGAAGTTGGTAGGTACTAAAATAACATAAAGTAAAAAAATCCATATAATTTCTCCGGAATCTTAAAGAAAAATCACAGTTCCATTATTTCTATATGGAACTCTAAAAATAATATCCAAGAGAAATCCACCATGAACGGAAGTAGTTTCCTGTAATGGGCTTATATAAGCAACAAAGAATTCCGATTTAGCCTATTTTCTTGTGTTATCTGCGCTCATTTAGGATTTTTCTTTGCAAAATCGTGATACTTATTTCAAAAGAGCAGGAAGAAAATTGTTAAGGATGGTTTACACCCTGTAGTATGTAATATTATATTATCCTATTATTCTATTCCCATTATTAATATTATAATATTATAAATGCGAAAGTTTGTATGTATGTTTGTTACTCAATCACGCCGCAACGACTGAACCGATTTGGTTTAAATTTAGCACAGAGATAGATTACAGTTTAGAATAGCACATAGGCTTTATCCCGGAAAATATGAGTCTTCCCACGGGAATAAAAAATTTCAATCGACGCGAACGAACTTGCGGGCATCAGCTAGTCGTCCATAAAGATTTTAGACTTATTTCGTTTGGCGACATAATACGAGTAATTATGATGTAAGTATTATATGAGTAAAATGTAGTACGTGTTTCTAAATTAAAACAAGGTTTATGTGTTTGTGAGCTTTATTTTATGTTGTTGAATTTCTAAAGTGTTGCTTGTTGCTCTAGAGAAAAATTCGTCCCTTATTAAGGAACGCTATCTGTCGGTGCACTTAGAAACTAAGAGGTTCCCCGAGGAACGAACGGGAAGCGACGGGATAACGTTTCCCTTGCCAGCGTTTAGATGGCGTTCAAAAAATTCTTGCAGACATAGGTATAGGATAATGTAGTGCTATGTGTATGTAGCACTACACAGTGTAGTAGTTGGTATATATTATAATAAATTAGAGCGTGTTTGTTTGATTTTTACTGTTATCTTACGCCCTAATTTTTTTTTAAATATATAGACTAGCGCTTGTCTGTCATCTCACCTGATGGTAAGTGAAGATGCAATTTAAGATGGCGTACGCTTGCTTAGAAGATGCCTATTCATTCTTGATTTAAGACACCCACATTATAATTAGCTGGAAAAACGAAAGCCAGAAGGAAGCCAAATTTTTTTCCTTAATTTCTTAAACGTGTTCGACGAAATTTTTACAAATGAGTCTTTTATCCAAAATATTAGAATCGTAACACTTATCCAATGATTATGTAGAAAAGTCAAATTGTTCAACGCATAGGCATTAAACTGCAGGGAAAGCCCTTTCATTGAATTTCAATCCTCCCTTAAAAATTCAAAATTATTTATATGTAACTATAGGCCAACCTTTAGTATCCTATAGTTCTTGGCTTCTTGTAACAAATCAAGACTACCAATCTACCATAGCTTCGGAAAGCAGGTTCTGCTAAGAAAAGTCGGTAAGAAACAAATGTTACAATAATATGAACTTATGTATAGCTATTACAATATTATAAGCTTTTTTATTCGATGTTAAGTGACGATGCAGTCTAAGATGGTAGCGGGCTAACTTGGAGGGGGTATAGCAGTGTAAATTCAACCCATACCCCTAATCGGTTTCTACACACCATCGTGCCGGAACGCTAAATCGCTTGGCGGCACGTCTTTCACCGTAGGGTGGTAACTAGCCACGGCCAAAACCTCTCACCAGACAAAAAGTTAAGTTACAATCCTGAAATCGTGGGCAACACCTAAAACAACTCAGACTTATGGCTTGTAAGAGGAGCGTGACGCGAGGTAGCGGCCAACTGGACGTGGACAGTTGGTACAATGTTTTTCAACTTGTTTTCATCCGTTTCCAGATAGTTTGAGAGCGTAACATGACAGCTGTAGGCGGGAGTCGCGTCGGGACATCGCGTCGGGACTCGGCACTGAGAACTTTCAGAAAACAGTTTGATTTATGTAAACGAATGCAAATTATATTCACACTGAATCATAAATTAAAAGTTGGCAGTACACACGGCCCGTCCCTTCTGCCATAGAAAATCTTTACTATCCTTTACTATCAAACTACAAATAAATAAAATTGAAGTGTCTGTTTGTAATATCCTTGGACCATTTAGCCGGGACGAGCCTTTACACAGGTTTAGTACTGAATATATTCTGCCACTTTCTGCGGAAAGTGAGGTAATCACGTACAGCACACATTTACTCACTTCCTAATACACTCTTGTAAAAAACTTAATGTCTCTATGAACGCACACTAACTCAAAAGCTATCACACTTATAAACTGAACCGTACGTTTGTACATGTACTTCGGCAGAGGGGAATGCGTGCGCTTGCCAAGTCCTGGCTAAATGGTCGAATGTAATATCAAAATAACAGCTTTTAACTAAATGCACATGAAAGTAAATACGGTTCTTATAACAAAAAAGCATTTTTTCCAAATCGGTCCAGGCGTCTTCGATTAATCGGGGAACATACATAAAAAAAGATTCCGACGAATTGAGAACCTCCTCTTTTTCTGGAAGTCGGTTAAAAATGGTTACGACTAAGAAACGCAGATTACAAATTACGATCTCAGATGGTGACGAATGGCGATGTCTAAACAAATAATTAAAAAAATAAACTTAAATAGTGTACGGAACCCTTCGTATACTGGTTCTATTAGCACTTGGCCGGTTTTATTCTCGCCATATTATTTCGGATTATGAATTTATACAGAGCGCGGCGTGAAGTATTCACTTTATTGTTTTAGCGAAGATGGGAGAAAGCAATCTCGCGTCAGTGTGACAGACAGACAGACAGAAAACCCACTCGGATATTAAATACCGTTATTTGATACGGTATGCGGAATTATGTGAGAGGTTAAAGTTTATTTTGAAACGGGACGGGGATTCTAAGGTTACTGGTTGACGTGTGTGTGCTCTCTTTAAACATTTCTGTGGTGGTGTCGTGTGGTGCGGGTTGTTACGTTCCCTCAAATATGGTTGAGCGAAGCAACGGCTGGATCTTGCGTCGTGCTCGTGAACGGGTGCCACCAACGGGAATGGGTCTGCAACTCTGCAATGTCTGCCCGTGTTGACATGCGTTGGATTGTGTACCTACGTATGCATTTTTGAAGCTTTATTGTGGAAGCACTGTATACATAGCATAGTTTTGTTACCTATTGCAATGACATTTTAAATATCATTGACCTATTGTAAAAAAATTTTTTTTTTTTTTTAAAGAGCAACTGCTGGGTTTCTTGCCGGCTCTTCTCAGCAGAATCTGCATTCCGAACTGGTGGCAAATTTATGACGTGTCATAAGAGCTACAAGTTGGCCTACATGAAATAAATAAATTTTGAATTTGAATTTGTGGCGTAAAGGCTCTTATACTTTGTATCTCGTTCTAACTCTATCACGTTACGTTTCATTTAAATCCGTCCAGTAGTTTCAGTGTGATGCGCGGCCAAGATACAGACAGACGAAACATTTAAAAAAAATTGTTTTGGGCTCAGTATCAATAGTAAAGCATCATCCGATTCAAATTTTCAAAATATATTTATTCACCCGCAGACGGCCGGCGCGGCGGGTGAATGTTACGGTGGGAGGGGCGAGGGCTCGCGCACACAAATACACTACTCGTACACATGGAGAACTCCTGTTGGTCGGGCGCAGCGCGACGGCGATAGTTTCTTCAAATACCTATTTTTCAAATTCCTTGGGACTAGAGTACCGTCTTAAGTCCGAGCTAAGTCAAAGCGTGCTCCATAGATCTCAGCATAAGAGTACGTACTCTAAGCGTTTAACCAACGTTTTAGGCCAACGGAACTCTGTGAATCAAGTACACTGTAACTACGAAAAACTGATTTTGAGAAAAAGATCGAATTTTTTTTTTTTTTCAGTTATTCGAACATTACTTCGAAATTTTCTTTAGAAATTATAATTTTTGATATCAATAAACGAGAATCAGAGAAACAGGCTAAAAGAAATCGAATGAACGTTATCCGATACACCGTTTCTGAGATACAGTGTTTTGGATTCTCAGGTTACCCACGGCATCCACGTCCGACAATGTCGGTGACCGACTTTTTGTCGGCAAAATATGAAACATACAGATTGCAATATTGAAACCCACACGTCCTTACAAAAAGTCGGCCAAAATCACAGACACTCAAAATCTATAACGATAAAAGTCAGCGAAACAATCGGTCGGAAGGCCTTAGCGTTTTTAAAATTTGGAAGTTTCATCTAAATCGATCTGTAATTCAAATGAATGGATCGATGTGATATTTTTAAAAAAACTACGGTTTTCCATTAGCAGCATTAATCCTAGAGAATGTGTATCTAGTTATTTTATTCATTTAAAAGTCGTCCAGTCAATAACGTTCACCTTTAATAAACCTCACATAATATCAATGTCATAATTAATCCGGATATGGAATTCCATATTCCAAAAATAATTCCAAAAACGACTACCACGGTTATACGAAAGATACTCGAACACGAATCAGTCTCACCCGCGACTCCCGAGGCAATTTGTAATTTTTTCCCGGCGTCCGCTACGCCTATTAGAGCATCTTGATAGCTGTCTGTCGACTTCTTTCAGCGTCTATTTAAGAGCTACTGGAAACTCACTGAAATCGCGCCCACTAGAAACTAATAATTAATCTATTTTGAACTTTAACTCGTAACAGTTAAGGAAGATATAGCTTCATGCGAGTAGCCTGAGAACTTTGCTGGTTTATTTTCGACTATTTATGGTAACTTTCATATCCATTATACGAAGAGCCCACATGTTGCGATATTTTAAAAGTTTAACTTTGACTTACTCGTATTTACAAGCAGTGACTTTGTTTATAATTAATGGTTTATAACTTTAAATTACCAGTAAGTAAATGCATGCTTAGATATACTAGTTATTAAGATATACTCGTTAGATATACTTGCAATTATTTTATAACTCTAAATTAATTGTATAGATACTAATGACATGTAACGCTGTTGATTACTTTTCTAATCCTTACTAGCTTTTCCTTACTAGCTTTTCCTTACTAACAGTATAAATGCGAAGTGTGTTTCTTTATTATTTATTATTCTTTATTATTATTATGGATGTGGAATATCATAGAATTCCGCAAAGTAGTCCGCTAACATTAGATTGTATCGTCACTTACCATCAGGTGAGATCGCAGGAAGCTTTCGTCAAAGTCGATTTTGTCCGTGCGGTATAGACTTTTAAGACTTTTCCCATAGCATAAAGGACCATCTTAAATTGGTTTTCCATAAAATCCGGTAGCATTATGTTATGGTGTCAGACTCAACCACTGGTGTGGATTAACGCGAGCACATTTTTAAGTGTTAGATGTATGGGGGTTTATTTATAGGTTTATCGGAAGCGGAATGCCCATTTACAACCCATGGATGATTTAATAGAGGAACATTGTGTTGTTTGGATTACTTTTATTTGATACGGAAATACTGTTCAAGAGTAATTTGTTTTTTTCTATAAAACTTTGTAAAATTATGCTTACTTCATCATCATCGCTTTATTTTATCATCGCAGGATCGCTAATAGGCACAGGCTTCCTTTTAGGCTACCATTACACTTGTAAGGTTTTACGTAAGTAACATAAGGAAGTAACTACACTATCAAATGATACGTGACGTAAAGGAATGTTTACATTTAACATGTGAGTAAAACTTACAAGTATAATTGCGGCATTAAATAAATAAAATAAATAAATAACACTTTATTCATTAGAATGTAGGTATAACAACTGTTAAACAATCATTTAGACCCGTTTACATCGTGCTATATAATATGACGTATAAATACGAGTATTAAGAAACAATAATATAGTATTATGTAATTAAAATACAATAAATGATAATATTACTTTAGATATACATGAATATGTCAAAAATTCAATACAATGTCATTATTATTTAAAGATTGAGCTTATTATCAATTTAAATAATATATTAGAGTGAGAAGGCCTAGAACCACAGTCCGCCATGCTAGTAAATGCAGATTGGCAGTCTTCACACACCTTTAAGAATATTATGGACAATGTTTTGCTTCTTCATTAAATCCAGTGCTATTTAATTGTTTAAAACAAATCCTTTTACTCATTTTATATAGATATTCTAGACTTCTAGAGCCATAAACCCTATCGATTTCTCTTAATCTAGATATTAGGCCATCAATAGCTGCCAATGCACCACGGTACATATATCACGCGATTTAATTGTGCTGTCTCGTGTACAATGGGTTATAGTAAATCATCATGGCATGTGAATAACCATTGGTTAATCATTATAATTTATCATTATAGTACCCTAGGGTCACGACTTAAGCTTTAGTCATATATATATAACTCACAACATCAACAAACGATCGTAACTTTATGATTTTTAACCAACAAAAAAAAAAGTTTTTTTTTAATTCAACGCCCAAAAAGGCCTCAGTTCCAAGAATTTAAAAAAAAAATCTTTGAGGAAGGTTTATACGATACCTATACAGGATAAGGATAATACCTAGGTATATTTAAGTTTTCCCACCACCAACCACCAACCAATTATTTTTTGGTAATTTTTGTGAATCCTACTATCCTACTTAGTATTGTAAATGCAAAAGTTTGGATGTATGGATGTTTGTTACTCGATCACGCTGCAACGACTGAACCGATTGACTGAAATTTGGCACAGAGATAGATTATTGACTGGAATAGCACATAGGCTACTTTTTCCTGGAAAATAAGAGAGTTCCCGCGGGAATCAAAAATCCTCAATCCACGCGAACGAAGTCGCGGACAAAAAGCTTTTTAAGTAAATATGATAAAATAAATGTATATTTTAGTCAATAAATAGTAAATTGCAAATCCGGGGCGCGGCACCAATACATCAAAGCCGGCGACGAGCTGTCGTCGTGTTCAGTAATAACTCATGACGTTTGCATTATGCGCCTGTATTGGAGGTAATTTATTGTGTATTTAATTAAAATTGCCACTGGAAATGACATTGTGAAAAAAGAAGAAAAAATATGAGAGTTAATCGAGTCGTCACCACATGTACTTCTCTCAAAGGGTGCCAACGGGACCCTATTACTATATTGTATCTATGCTCTCTTTAAAGTTTCTGTGGTGGTGTCGTGTGGTGCGGGTTGTTACGTTCCCTCAAATATGGTTGAGCGAAGCAATGGCTGGATCATGCGTCATGCTCGTGAACGGGTGCCACCAACGGGAATGGGTCTGCTTTTGCCTGCCTGTGTTAACATGTATTGGATTGTATTTATTTGTATTTGTATTGTATTTATTTTTACCTGTATTGTACTTAGGAAAATTCATCGTGGAAGCACTGAATACATAGCATAGTTTCAATAACAATTGTAAAAGGAGGTGGGTTGATAAGGCCCAAAATCCGCCCCTCATACACTCGAAAAAAAAAGTTCCAGATTCCGACAAATTGTAAATGTATTTATATACTTGAAGATATAAACTTTATTTTAATATAAAGTTTAGGTGATAAAAAAAATAGTAAGTTACAGAAAATATTACCCAAAAAGAGAGTGTTTCTTTTACTTTTCTTACATTTTCATACATTTTAGTCGTTTTTTAAGCTTTGATTTAATATTTTAGAATGAGGCGCTCCATGAACCAAAATAAATTAATACTCATATAAAAGCTTATAAAAAGGAGCATCATTATCAGTTACGTTTACCATGGTTCAAGGAGCGCCTCATTCTAAAATATTAAATCAAAGCTTAAAAAACGACTAAAATGTATGAAAATGTAAGAAAAGTAAAAGAAACACTCTCTTTTTGGGTAATATTTTCTGTAACTTACTATTTTTTTTATCACCTAAACTTTATATTAAAATAAAGTTTATATCTTCAAGTATATAAATACATTTACAATTTGTCGAAATCTGGAACTTTTTTTTTCGAGTGTATGAGGGGCGGATTTTGTTGCCTTATCAACCCACCTCCTTTTTATTTTTTTGAAAAGAGCAACCGCCGAGTTTCTTGCTGGCTCTTCTCGGCAGGAAAGGCATTCCGAACCAGTGGTAGATTCATTGACGATTCAAAAGTGCTTGTAAAAGTTTATTTGAATAAAAAATATTTCTATTCTATTCTATTTTATAAGCTTCCGCTGTCTGTCCGTCCGTCTATCTGTCAGCAGGCTGTATTTCATGATGGTAGATACTTGAAATTTTCACAGGTGTATATCTATTTCCGCTATAACAACAACCAACTACTAACTTGCTACCTATCTTTGTAGTGACTATAGTCCCTACCTACTCATTAACATGATAAGCGTGAAATTGAATGTGGTTGCTCGGTTAGTACGTTCAATAGCCTATCAATTGTACACGTTACAATAACAGCAATCACTGACCACCAATGTAGGTACCTACTACAGAATCTTCTTTGCACGTTGCTCGAAGCATCAATAGATGTTTCATTCCTATGATTTTGGTCAAATATGGTTGAGTGAAGCAACGGCTGGATTATGCGTCGTGCTCGTGAAACGGGTGCCACCAACGGGAATGGGTCTGCTTTGTCTTCCCATTTTGACATGTGTTGGATTATATGTATTGCATTTTTGAAGCTTCACTGTGGAAGCACTGTATACATAGCATAGTTTGGTTACCTATTGTAAAATTATTTTATTTTTTGAAAAGAGCAACTGCTGAGTTTCTTGCCGGTTCTTCTCAGCAGAATCTGCATTCCGAAGCGGTGGTAGATTTATGACGTGTCATAAAAGCTACAAGGTGGCCTACATGAAATAAATAAATTTTGAATTTGAATTTGAATTCATGATGCTTGAACGGTGACGTCATCGCAAGCAGCATTGGCAGACTCCCTACTATGTGGACGGATGAGTGAGTCGCTGAAGCGAGTCAGGCCTCACCATTCTACTATCGAGACGCAACCTGGCATCGAATAGCTCTGCGCCGTTACGTAGTTGACATCCCATGGTCAGGCACTAAGCGCTTTGCTTTCTCGTTCCTGACACGCACTGCAAAAATTTGGACTACCATTCGGCTTCCGTTTTTCTAAGTAAATATAATTTAGGTACCTTTAAATAAAGAGTCAATAGACATCTTCTAGGCAAGCGTGCTCTATCTTAGGCTGACATCTATAGATCGCATTCTAGCTCTACTCAAACTCAAGACAGAGATAAAACGAGACAGATTTATGTCAAAGCATATATTGTGTAAGTCCGAGCTAAGCTAGAGCACGCTCTATAGATCTCAGCACTAGACTCCAGCTTCACTTACCATCAGGTGAGATTGAAATCAAGTGCTAATCTATAGGTATACTAATAAAAAAACATTAGACTGTTTTTCCTTGCGTAACAAGTGTGTGCAATTAATCAAAAAACTTTCCTGCCATTTGTTTTTTGAACTGTGGCGGTTAAAAGAAGTAACTAGAGCATGTATGGACTTACTTGAAAGTGTAATATTTTGGGTTGAATTTGAGTTTATAGACCGTATCGACCAGGATAAAGTTTATATAGAAAAGCAACAGCTAGTGCATTTTATGTTCCAAGTTTGCAAGTTCAAAACTAAAAGTATTGAACATAAAACTAGAGACATATTTTATTTAAACTGCGGCGTAACAAAGTAGAGTACGCGCTAACTTTCGCGGCGGACATATCGCAGCCATAATATTTAGGGACCAACAAAGAGAGTTTCAGAAAAGCTAGATCGGGTGTTGTAGTCATTTATAGCCGAATGAAAAAAAATAGAACCTTTCTATTTGTTGCTTTTTTTGGTGTTCTTTTTTCTATAATTGCGCCTAAACAGGTACAATTCGAACCTTATTAATAGCCGAACGGTTAATGGTGCTATCTAAAATTAAAACTGAAAGATCGACGGTTCGATCCCCATCTGTTACACTAATGTCGTACTCACACTTAACATAAGATTTCCATTGATTTGGAGGGGAGTAGAGAATATTAAGTCAAGTCCAGCTTAGCAAATAAATTCTATCTGACAAAAAAAAAAAGACGTGTGGCACTCGGGGACTGCCACGGTAAAGCTATTGCATAGCATTTTTTATCAACGCCATCTAGCGGCTCACCGTAGAGGAGTCCCGTGTCAGGTTATTTTCGTTACGGAATTTCTGGATTCGGTCTCCACGCTCAAGGCCCGCGATAGAAGCTATGCAATAGCTTAATGGGTAGTCCCCGAGTGCCACATTTCTTTTTTTTTTGTCCCTTACATTTAAATATCCTTGGTGTCCGAATAGGCGAATACCTAGTGTCAATAAACGAGTACCATGGATTGTGAGCTCAAAAGGGGAAGCTCAAACAAGGAAGCCACCAAAAACAATAAATCAAATCGACGGCGCAACACTGAAACCAAATAAACGAAACGCGAGCAAAACTTTCATTTCATTCTCGCTTGCTTGGAGTGCACTTTACTAGAAACGTCCAAAAACCGTTACTAAGGGTTCTCACTTTTTACTCCTAAGAGAATGCAACTAGGAATTTGCAATTCCTTACATTTAAGATTACCGTTAAAGTTAATCTATAGGGTATTTTGGTAAAAAGTTTAGGAACATTAACTTTTGCTAACCAATCACTCTTTTTCAGCAACAGCGATTTATTTCGAATAAGTTTCACCGTCCATTGTTCATCGCATAAATGAACTATGAACGATGCACCGTCTAATTTGGTCTTGACTAAACCGATGCTACAAAACTGTTAGTTGGATGGTAGGTAGTAGGGGATCCAGCTGTGTTTACCGCCAGGATGGACAGCACTACATTAACCTCAGACTGCGATTGTTTTTAACACATCCTAAATGGGTTACGAATCTGTCCCCGCTTTTGTACTGGAACTTTTCGCTTAACACGCGAAAAACATTCTAAAAGAAATTTTGCCGAGATCTTCGCGCTAAAAGTTATGCTTTCAGTCTAAACTTTGCTCAAAAGTTCTGTAGAAGTGCCTAGTTGGTGGAATTGCTTTTTTTCAAAATTCAGATGGATTAAGTGCTTCCACTTCTTATGTAACAAGATTTTCACTGAATGCATGATTTATGATGAAAAATTTAGTAAGTTTTTAAGTAATTTTTTTGATGCTTTAAGTATGCACATAGGAGTATGCATATGGTAAACTGGATTCAATTTTTTTTACATTATCCTCATCTGTATGAAATCTACTTATCTAAGCCTTATATTTAAATACTATAAGTATATTAATTATGTATGGTGGTAAAGTCGTGACGTGTCATAAAAGCTTCAAGTTGGCCTACATGAAATAAATAATATTGAATTTTGAATTTAATACGCTCGAGATATCCAAATTACCACAACATACCGCAACTACTGCCTATTCATTCAATTCAAAGCCAAACACGAATTAATAATAACAGGAATAGTGAAACAAAAATCTAACCACGTCAGCCTAAATTGTAAAATCTCGTTATCATACAGTGCAATTTGCACCTCTACTCAACTAACAAGCAATTGAAAAATACGGCCGCAATAGTTCCATATTTTTCCTGCCGCTTGTACGTTCACGGATAAAATACGGATCCCTTTTGTCGCCGCTATATTTTGACGTAACACAGAGGATTTGCATATGAAAGCCATAATTCGGCGACACGGAAAATTTAATCTTTTCCGTGATCAAAACAAAGGGACTCACGGTCCGCTTACCTAATTTTACGTTAGATGTGACATACCGACTTCAATTTAATTAAAACAATGTTCTTGTTTGCAGGTAGGCTGAGTTACTGTAGCCTAACTTCTGCGGTCCCGGTGTTAATTTTACCCAATGGTGAGAAAATTAAGTATGTCCTTCATATTGAGTCAGTCTAACAAAGACGGTATTTAGTTCTTTTAATATTAACTCAGTCAGTCACTGCAATATTGGTTAGTACCCTTAGTTAGTTAGTGGTGTCGCCCCCGTGCCTTGGAAAGCACGTAAAGCTGTCGGTCCTGCGCCTGATATCTCTCCGATATTATTAACTCAATTTTTTTGATAATTTACTTACATATTGGTACCAAACTTTAGTAATACAAATAATTGTTTATGAGGCAAGGTTATTGACATCAACTTATCTATTTTTATGTTAACTGATTCGTGTAAAGGAAACGGCGTCAGAATTCCTTAAAACACTCTAGTATTTTGCGAAACAATGTAGATTTTTTCGCGGTACTATTTGACGTTGAAGTACTAGGAATGCATTTTACTCAGAAACGATAAGGAGCTTCGCACCCTACAGACATAAAGCTGGTGAAGGACGGTCGTGCACTCAAAGACTTGTCTTCGCTCATGACGCCTTAGTATATTTTCGCCCTCAAAAACTGTATGGACAACTATTCCGCTCTTATTACTTTTGGGAAAGAGTTAGTTTTTCATCAGATTTGTATACCCAGCTGCAGTTGTCAACTGGTTTCCATTTGCGAAACCAAGTTATTTATTTGCGAAATTTGAAGAAACTTCAACCTTATCTTCATAACTCTTAGAACCTGTAGAAAGTTGTCTACTTGCTGTGTCTGCTCGGGTGGTATTCAAAAGTTTATGACATATTAAAATCCAAGTAGATACTACTTATTTGTACTATGAAGGATCTTTGGTTGACAAAAAGGGTCATAAATGACCATTTGATAGTCCCCAAAATGATTTCATATAGTAACGTAGATGGCTCTTGTGCAAAATTTATGCTAGTAATAACTTTAATGACTTGGTTTCAACCGCATTTGCTTTATAGAAACATCAATATTAGCTGGGTCCCCACCAGACGATCCAAAATGGATCGGCGATCCCGCGATCCGCGATCCAAAATCGTGAACGTGGAGCGTGGATCGTACTAGGCCGATCCAGTTTGTTTAAACTGCGATCCGGAACGAACGGATCGGGCGCAGCAGGGAGCGCGCGCTCCAATACGAGCGCATGGATCGCGCGCGGCACGTCCACACCGCCTGCACATTTGGATCGCGCTCCTGCCGCGTGCGATCGGAGCGCGATGGATCGTCTGGTGGGGACCCAGCTAATTAACAACCCTAAACCTATTAAAATTGATGTTTGACATTTTTGTCAGTTTGTAATAACTTTTATACTCGGTCAGAGTGCGCGTGATTAGTGCCTGAAGACAGTCTTCGAATAGTACGAAAAATCTAACTCGCTAACTAGATAGTTATGATTAAATAAGATATTAACTAGATGGATATGGGCCTCAAGATGACTTAGGTTCACTCAGCGGGCGATGAAGAGAGTAAACGAGCAAGGTGGATCGACGATATCAGACGGCGCAAGACCGAGCCACGTGGCAGTCTATGCAAGAGACCTTTGTTCAACAGTAGACTCTACCACTTCACTACTAATATTATAAATATGAAAGTGTGTTTCTTTCATATTTATAATATAATATAAACAAAGCCAGCAACGGAGCAACAGATCGACGTGATTTTTTATATGGGTATTTTTATCCCGGAAAATCACAGAGTTCCTGCGGAAATTTTATACATTTAATCCATGCGGGCAAAAGCTAGTAGGTTGTCATAAGATAGTGCGAGTGATTATAAATTCACGATGAAGGAATCTTTATGGTGGGTTTAAAAATGATCTATACCTATTTCCTTGTTCCTCCTAATTCCATGATGCATACATGCCTTTCCTAATTCGCTAATGCCTATGCGCTGCGTCCCAACCCTCGATTGGACCGAATTTCGACTTTATGTCACGCGGAGGTTCAGCTCAGACGTGTCTTATGAGCGCAGAAACTCTTTTAAAAAGAAGATCCGCCATTTTTTGATGACTTAATGTGGTCGACCACGCTCTTGGAAATAAGAAGAAATCCTTGCGCAGGAGTTACCGTAAGTCCAAAACTCCCTTCTATCCATCATTCTCGCAATCTTTTTAATTTAATCCGCCTTTCATAAACAGTCCATATTATACGCAATTCAACCACCACTTTATAAAATCGCGATTTTGTGTTCAGTATAAGTTGCCCATAAAAATGCCTGTGTTGTCTAAGACATAAAAAATGTTCGGAAGCAGCTAATTAAAAGCATCTTATCTCCAATACACCCAACATGCTCCGTCCATTATCCTCAAAGGCGTGTTATCGCAATATCTTTCATTAACTTAGGCTTTGTCCCGAACCTAGTGCTTATCGGTGTCGGTTTTCTTTTTGCAGAGTTCGTTCTAAAATAATGAGCTGCGACTTTAATAGTGGCTTCGTCCTAAAGATAACTTTTGTTGAATAGAACACTGACTTTTATACCTGATTAATCTATGTTTAGCACTGCACTGGCTGTTCCTATACAAATGACAGCTTAAATTATGGATCAATTTGAAGCGCCACATTTGTCATAGGGATGCAGGAAGTGCCAAAAAGTATCATCTATCAGCTGTTGTCAACTAGTGCCCTCACTAATTTTAATTGCTTGCATACTTTTCGGAATGGATTGACACTTGATTGAATGGTGAAGGAAAACTTCGTGAGGAAACCTGCATGCTTGAGAGTTCCCATAATATTTTCAAAGGTCTGTGCTGTGAAGTCACTTGGTTACCGTGGCGGAGTATGGCCTAATCTGTGGACCTAATTTTTTCTCATTCGAGAGGAGACTTTAGAGTATGCGTTAGGTGGAGATGAAAATGAAAATGGATTAGTAGCTAATATGGTCAGAAACATAATTAACGCTACATTTATCATCTTTTATCTAAATATATCTATCTTCTATTTAAATATATACATATAGAAGGATAAGGTGACTGACTGAATGACTGATTGATCTATCAACGCACAGCTCCAACCACCTGGACGGATCGGGCTCTAGCATACAGCTAATAGCTATTATGATAAAGGCATCCGCTATGTGAGGATTTTTGAAAATTTCATCCCTAAAGGGGTAAAATAGGGGTTTGAAAAGTTGAACTTAATGTTAGAGCAGCCGCGGGCAAAAGCTAGTTTATTAATATTATTAATCGCATCCATTCAGGATGTAACCGTCGGATGGGAATTGTTATGGAATTGTTATGATAATGCTAATGTTTTCGGAAATAAGGAGTGCAATAACAGTTAGTCGATTCGACTCAGCTTTATTGTTATGAACGTTATAACCACTGTTCTCGGACAGATGGTAGACGTTAGTGCAAAATGTTGCGCCCGGATCCTTTGTATCCCTCTTGTCTTGTTATACTGCCTCGTTCTTGGTCGGCTGTAGGCCGTGTTGTCACAGAGTCTTACAAGTTACAGGGTCTCATGTGAAATGCAAAATAAAGAATATGAATACGAATAAGTCTTCGTTATTAACTGATAGACGTCCACTGCTGGACAAGAAGGTCTCATATATGGACTTCCACAGGTCTCAGTCTTGCGCCGCCTGTATGCAGCGGCTCCCTGCGACTCGTGTAATGTCGGCGATCCACATCTGCACATCCACAGGTCTGCGCTTCCCGGTGTGGGGTCGCCACTCCAGCACTTTGGAACCCCAGCGACCACATCACGTTTTCACACACATTTTCCCCTAACCTAACCTAACTCTAAAAAATCAGACATGCGTGCCTGAGAACGAATACCGAACCCCCCAAAATTGAGGCTGCTTACTGCTAAATAAAAATTACTATTGGCGTGATAACACATCCATTGCAGCGAATTATATCGGTACATTAGGCGGTAGAAAAAAATTCTACATATTTTTTATCCCGGAAAATCCGATCGGATTTTAAAACCTAAATCCGTAGTGGTCGTAAAAAACGTGGGCATCAGATATTTTTTTTTTATTAAAAACACTTGAACATTCAAGAAGTCGTAAAATTATTTTTATGTATACTCATAAACCAGAGATTTAATAGAGATCATCAGATGATCTCTAAAGTACGCCTGTAGATTCTACAGGTGTACTTTAGATTCCCAACCAACATGAGTCTTTCGATATGGACACAGGCCTCGCCAATCTTTTAGAATGCTCTGAATATCGCGGCGAGAGGCTGCGACCAATAAACGACCTCAAACTTGCGCATTGTAGAGTGCACATATGCGAGTGTCTCTAGTCTACGATCTACTGACAGTTAGCTTGCATTGTTAGCGACCAAACGCACTTAGGTATGTTCAGACAATTCCAATATTTTTTATTGATAATAGGAATAATAGCCATTACTTTACCCTCAAAATAACCGTAATGAAGGTAACCGTAACACAAAGATGACATTTGTGTAACGGGTTGGGTTTGAACTGTTAACTTTTTCGGTTTTCAGTCCACCTCTTAACCATTGCACTATTGAGGCTTTGAGACTGGCGAGAAAGTGCCATCTGAACGGAATCTTAGCTGTACGAACTACGAACAATATTTACGCAGAAATGTGTGACCCTCATGAAAAACACTTTAACACTTTTCCGTTAAGTACGAGTAATTAACATGTGGGTACTCTACAAATAACTGTGACAAATATTGCATACTGTCGCTAAAAATTACTCGACAGAACTTAGGTTCGCCTTAAGTTAGTGGAAAAGTCACGTGTAATGAATTTGTATCGTATTCTTCGAATGTAGATTATAACAGCAACAACATGGTCGCTAACTATGGGCCCCAAAGAAGTGTTAGGCGATGGAGAGAGTTATGCTCGCCAGTATACTTGCAGTTATATATTATAATTATGTAACTAGCTTTTCCCGCGGTCTCCCTCACGTTAAGTTCGATTTTTCAAATCCTTATTTTAACCCCTTAGGGATTGAATTTTCATAAATCCTTTCTTAGCAGATGCCTACGTCATAATAGCTATGTGTCTGTATGCCAAATAGTCCGATCCGTCCAGTGATTTGAGCTGTGCGTTGATTCAGTCAGATCAGCCTTAGATAGAAGTGGGCTTTGAAGTTTCTACACTCAGGTACCTAAAAACTTATTAAAAGCTAGATCATTTGACGACACGTCTTTGCCGGTAGGGTGGTAACTAGCCAAGGCCACTTATTACAACTTAATCAGGAATTCGGTTCGGTCCATAATATTTCTTTAGTCTATGCTTTCAAATGGAAACAAAAAAAATACAAAGCATGAACAAACG
Organism: Hipparchia semele; assembly: GCA_933228805.2. Taxonomy (NCBI): domain Eukaryota; kingdom Metazoa; phylum Arthropoda; class Insecta; order Lepidoptera; family Nymphalidae; genus Hipparchia; species Hipparchia semele. The sequence goes on along the minus strand of OW121717.1, from coordinate 2,370,696 downwards.
CTTGTCCGCAATACGGGCGAGTAAATTAATTAAAAGTCGTAGCGTGTCGTGTCGGACGCGTCGCGGCCGCGCGCGATAAATCAATCAAGTGACCGGTTCATTTGTTGAGTCCCCTGAAGTGCCTACAGTTAGCGCAGGTTCACACGGCATTGTACCTACTGCAGGTTTTTTAAACACTTCAAAAGAAGGAGATTATCAATTCGATACGTACGTATTTAATATGATTTAGTTCCCGCAAATCAGTAAAATCCCGCAGGAACTCTTTGATTTTCCGGGATAAAAAGTAGACTCTGTAGGTCCTCAACTATACCCATGCAAAAAACACGTCGGTCCTTAGCTCGGTTGCAACGTTATTGAAGGACAAACCGACAGAGCAACAAACCAACCAACAAACAAACATACTTTCGCATTTATAATATTAGTAAGGATTTTATAGGTTAAGTATATTATGTTGTTTGTCCACGCATTTCTTGGAAACTATTAATTCAATTGTGATCATTCTCTTTTTATTTAATTACATTTGCTTCACTTATTCTTTATTTTGGTATATTAAAGTTGGTTTAATTTTTCTTCAGCTTGCTTATAGGATAAACTTTATCGAAAATATAGCCATACATGAACATAGAACCGTTCCCATTGCATTACCTCAATAAAAGTTTGCAGTACTTACGAAGTGTGAACGGTTCTATGGCTCATAGCTCGCCATGTTTTCAATTTTAATCCTGCAAAAAACGCGCAGTACAATGCTGTGTGAAAGTAGCTTAACACGCGGACACAGGACTATTGCATGGCTTCTGTGGTCCATCTAATGAACTACCTAGTTCAATGAAAAACAACAGGACATAACACATCGTTAGATCTTTTTTTTTAAGCTATTGCATAGCTTCTATCGCGGGCCTTGAGCGTGGAGACCGAATCCAGAAATTCTGTAACGAAAATAACCTGACACGGGACTCCTCTCACCGCTAGATGGCGTTGATAAAAAATGCTATGCAATAGCTTTACCGCAGCAGTCCCCGAGTGCCACACGTCTTTTTTGTTTTTTTCTTCTGCCATCTTCTGGTTACTCTCTCTGCATCGTCATCCTAATTGCTAAGGGTCGCGATCCTTGGCACGGATCACCTTCTCCCATACGATGGTTTTCCAATTCGTTGTATTTTCCGCATTATATAGAGCGGCGTGGAAAGATGTTCCGAGTACAGTGCTGATCTGATCAGACCACCGCATAGGGGTTCTTCCTCTTGGCCTTTTCCCTTCTACCTTGCCCGTGACCAGTAGCTTTTCTACGTTTCCACGCTTCTACCAGCGGTATTATTTATTGCTTTGCTGACTGATTGCCAGTTTCACCATCGCACAGTAATGTAAAGATCCAGAAGAAAATTCACAGTTTTGACATTCTGGCGAAAATCTAACAAAAAGACTTTACTTGTCGGTTAAATGCGATGGTGCAATTAGTACTTAGTGCGTCGTCACTAGACGATGTTCAAGTCAGGAAAGCAAAAAACTTGAACGCAATTATTTCGAGAGCTTATTTTTATTGACAGTGAAAAATATGTCCTCATGATTAAACTACGAAAGAATATATTATTATTTTCCTTCAAAAGTTAGTTAGTGTAAGCTCACTGCGGCATCTTACTGAAAATAGGTTAGCAATCTTGGTGAGAACTTATTCTTATGAACACTTTTGATTACCGACAGCATACCTATTGCTTTATCTACTAGTATTGATTAAAGTGTTATCGTTGAAATTACATATTATAATAGTCACATCATTTTTATTAATTTCTATAAATTTCAATCTTGGTAAAATAAATGACATGTCAAAAGCCAGCAGTGAAGAAGCCAGTACAGCACAGAGCACTGGCGACACTTCGCGTTTTAATTAAAACTTAAGATTCATTGGGAGAGCGTTAATTTCTTTGCCATCCCCGACGCAGATGTCGGCCCTCCACAACGCTGCGAGTGTACGTACAGGGTGTCTGAGAAATAATTTACATCTCTGACACCAGAAGACGAAGTTTCTGAGAGAACTTTTGCATGCTATCATGTTTTGTGACATTACAGCTAATAAACCGTAGTTGAATTACTTTTTTTTGAACGTGTTAGTTTCGCAAGAAGCGAAAACGGAGATTTCTCCGTTTCACCTACTTCATCATCTCAATCGAACGCCTCTTCGAATGAGAAAGTTTTAGGCCATAATCCACTACGCTGGCAAAGTGCGGGTTGGCACACTTCACACACATTCGCAAACGATTAGGTACAGAGAACTAATAATATAATGTTCAGATCTATAGATAGATAGAGTTAAAGCGAGATACAAATACGCTCTAACATAAATCTGTCTCGTTTTGACTCTGTCTTGAATCTGAGTGAGAATGCAGTCTATAAATTTTAACCTCAGGTATGCAGGCTTCTCATGATATTTTGCTTTACCGTTGTAGCACGTAATATTTAATTGCTTAAAACGCACTTATCTTCACGATGTTAAAGGTCTATACCAAACAATCGCGCTATTTATTAATATCGTATCAATTACAGTTCCATGTAATTTATATATCAAAGTTAGATTTAAACTATAAGTGAACTACCCTCAGCCCAGGTAGATATAACTATAGAAAGGTCGAACCGGACGGAAGCAAAAATTGCAGGCATTTGTCAAAGTCCCCCCACGGAAATGGTGCATAAATAAAGTTCAGTTAAAAAAATATGCGAGTCTCCTACTAGTAGTGGCCAAGTTTAAGCAGTAAAAATGACAAATATTTAATAGTTTTTATTTTTATGAGCACATCTATGAAGATTCTCTTTTTAAAAATACTCATTTTTCAAATCATAATAATGAAAAATATAATTTAACAACTTGAGAATCTCCTCATTTTTTTTCGTCGGTTGAAAATAATAAGCTGCTGCAACGTGAATATAATAATTAATACATTTTTATAAGTATCAAAATTATGATTGCAAATAAATAATTGAAATAATCGTTTGAATTAAACACGCTTGTAGCTGGTTAGATTAAAAAATATCTACTAACTAGTCAGATATTTTTCTGCTAACATGCATGAAAGCATGGAATGATAGACATACCCGTAGATGCATATACTAACTATTCTAAGTAATTCTAAGCAGACATTTTCGTTTTTCGCTTCGCAGCTCTGCTATAGTTTTACGGCGGAAATGTATACAAGAACTATACATAGTTTCGACATTTAAAACCGTGAACATCGTCTTTGACATATTCGTTATGTTTTCGCCAGAATTTTTTACGAAAAAGTTATTCGAATATTATGACTTTAGATAGTTATTCTGCGTATACAACACAAGTAACGAACAGAATTCGTGTACGCAGAAGAATTACGAGCTTATACGAGCCTCGAAGGTGCTCCAAGCGTGTTCTAATGCTGATATCTATAGAGTGTGCTCTGACTTAACTCAGACTTAAGTTAAGGGTTAAAACGAGAGACAGAATATGATCTGAAATCTGAATAACATAATGAAATAAGTCTGTCTCATTTTAACTTTGTCTTAAGTCTGAGCTGAGTCAGAGCACGCTCTATAGATCTCAGCATCAGACCTAAAAGATAGAGTTAAAATGAGACACAAATATGCTCTGACATAAATCTGTCTCATTTTAACACTGTCTTGAGTCTGAGCAGAGTGAGAGTGCGGTCTATACATAGATTTCAGCCTCAGAGACAAACCAACCAAGGAACCAATATTATGATATCGTTGGAGCATGGTAGGGGCTATGATCTACTACACATTTCACAAAGTAAGCCATAAAATTGGGCGTAAAAATAGCCGGTAATAACGTTTTCTGTCTGTACATATGCTTTTTGATACATGAATATTTTTATGTACTGATCATTTAGATTTTAGCTAGTTATTACATTGTCTGAATGAAGTAGAAACCTACTAATTCTACTAACATTATAAATGCAAAAGTTTCTGAGTATGGATGGGCGATGGATGTTTATTACTCCATCACGCCACAACGAGTGAACCGATTTGGCTGAAATTTGGAATGGAGATATCTCATAACCAGGATTAACACATTTTATCATGGAAAATTAAAGAGTTCCCGCGAGAATAAAAACAAAACCTTGATCCACGCGGACGAAATCGCGGGCAGTAAAATATACATATACACATATACATGTTATTTAATTATTAGAAAATAGGCTGTGATATACGAACAAACAGTCTGGACGAAACTATAGGGAACCCACCCCTAAATTCATCTTTATCAACCGATAGACTTCCACAGCTAGATAAAAGTCTTTTACAAGTAGGTAGGTAGATTTCCAGTGTGAGGTCGCCACTGCACCTTCGGAGTGACCCCGAGACTTCTTATGACGCTCATAGTTAGTAAACTACGGAGCTATGCAAAACTCTGCTGGTTATAATTTAACACATGGAGGTAGTCATCAGTCAATAGTGGGTAACTAGTGTAAAGCAAGGAATAAAACCGGTCGATGCCCCGTTGTAAAAGTCAGCCGTTATAGCGGGGAAGATTAAACGCTGGTTTTAGTGCTACAACAATATCCAGACCAAATGAAACGTGTTAACCCTTGTTAGAGTTCGATGGTGTATATAACTAGACTTATTCAAATTCAAAATCATTTATTTCTTTCTTATTAACTTGTGGCTTATATGACAGGTCGAGACTCTGCCACCGTTTCGGAAAGCTGATTCCGATGAGAAGAGCCGGCAAGAATCTCAGCAGTTGCTCTTTTTAAAACAAAAATGTTACATTTAGTAGCTTTTCTATATTGTGGACAGCTGAAGCAAAGCAGATTGCTTCCAAGCAACTTTATCCTTTAGGAATTCATTAATTGTGTAATAGCCTCTACTTATTAAATGTTTCTTCACACACTGTTTTTTGTGTAATTGTAAATCTACCAGTTCTTTCGGAATCAAGTTATAGAAGTTAAATTAATTAAGTTTTAAGTAATTTTAATTTTGATAATAGTTCGAATAGCTGATGGTCGTTGGGGTCCTAAGGTGCTAGAGTGGTGAACCGCACCGGGTAGCGCAGTATTGGCAGACTCCCTACCAGGTGGACCGACGTCTTCAAACGAGTCGCAAGGAGCCGCTTTATAAAGACGGTGCAAGATCGAGGCCTGTGGAAATCCATCCAAGAGACCTTTGTTCAACAGTTGACGTCTAACGTTGATACAGAAGATAATGAATTTTAATTTACCAGTGCGAGTTTGCCATTCCAGTACATAGAGACTCCAACGTTCATAGTTTCTTTGACATTGTGCTTCCATTACCATAGAATCTTTGCCTCAAGGATCTTCTCATTTCCCTCTATCAGTTGGTAGACCACCCAGATGTGGGCAAATGACATCAAGCGAGTCGCATGGAGCCGCTTGGTTCAAGCGGTATAAGACTGATGCATTTCACGATTGAAGGAAAAACTAATGAATAAACTTCCGTATTTATAATTAGTAAGGATTGGTAAGATATCAAACCACGACCTTTACAAGTTTACGCAAAAGCACGATTTTCGCTTATAATCGTGTACATAGACCAGCATATTAGCGTAAGCTTAAAATATGCACAGATATTATAACTTAATTGTCACAACAAAGTAAATTAAAGCAAATAACCGACGATAAATAAAACACTAAAAAATAATACCAGTAAAATACTTCCGTGTTACACTTTTTTATGAGTAGAACACTAGTAAAACACAAAGTAACAGACAAAGTGTGCCCTGTAACCGTAGCCGTAAGAATTAACGTTGAATTAACGTCGCGATAAATCATAGCACTAAAAGAATAACTTTGTCGGCCTGTTCGGGAGTTATTGCGTTTTAATTTGAAACAGACGGATCGACGTTATGAACGCTGCACCCTAATTTCATTACGGGATATTTTAAATTGCAGCATTTGAACGTTTCTATGACTACAGGACGTAAATGGAATATTTTTTTACATTGTGTTATATTTAGTAGCATTGACTTACTGAATAACCGGTCAACCGATATTGACCAAACTTGGCTCAGAAGTAGCTTGCATCCTAAAAGGGAAATGCGATACTTTTAATCACGTGGATAATACTTCATGCGGATAAGTAAAGCGGTGGTGACTAATAAATAATCTAGATAGATGTACATTTTGGAATTAAATTGGTGCTCGTGGTCGTGGTCTGCTTTGTCTTCCCATGTTGACATGTGTTAGATTATATGTATTGTATTTTTGAAGCTTCACTGTGGAAGCACTGTATACTAAGCTTAGTTTTGTTACTTATTGTAAAATTAGTTTATTTTATTTTTTAAAAGAGCAACTGCTGAGTTTCTTGCCGGTTCTTCTCAGCAGAATCTGCATTCCGAACCGGTGGTAGATTTATGACGTGTCATAAGTGCTACAAGGTAGCCTACATGAAATGAATAAATTTTGAATTTTGAATTTAAATACATCAGCCAACTGTATGACTCATAATACGAGTACAGCTTAAAAATGAAACATAACCATGTCATTTGCGTGTATTGTTTTAGAGAACAAAAAGTCTTTGGTATCCTCTCATTATCCCATACTGTTTGCTCTTCCGCATAGAGGGTTATTCCCATAAAAATGCTTCATTAAAAGTATTTATCACGTAACGTATCCACGTGCGGTTTAAGCAGATGCTAATGAAGAATCTGCTGAATTAAAATAACATTTTCCAGTTTATATAATTTCATACACTTCAGTAGATTAATGGGTTAACGGGACTCTTATTTAATTTACCTTTCTATTGTGATGTTTTAGCGCTTTTGCGGTCGATTACATGAAAGTTCAATTATAAAACTGACACCCAAAATAGTTGTATCACATTTGGCCAGTGTAATAGTCTATGGCCTAAACCCTTCAATAGGAAAACTCAAAACGTTCCCATCGTCATTCATGCCAAAGATTTTGATGGAAATGAAAGTTTGAAAATTAAAATAAATCAGATCAAGTTATTTAATTTACTTGTTTATCTACACAGGTAAATCTTCAGGTCAGGTCCATCGGTGAGCGTTCTCTCGCTCTTTTCCCTTCCACCCGACCCGGTACCACCAACCGCTAAATTGACCCTTCATTTCTGGAGATGTGTCCGAAGAACTCCAGAATTTGCAACTGCACAGCTGACGAAAGTCTTTCTTTTATCTTTAGTTATTTCAAGATGGAGTTGTTGGTTCGGAAGATTATTCAAGGGATCTTTAAAAGACGCCTCCAGCACCACATCTCTAAAGCATCAATTTTACGGCTGTCGCAGACTAAGGGACCAGGTTTCAGCTCCGTAGAGGAAGACTGGAAAGACAAGGCACCTCATAAGTCGAACCTTGATGGTTTTGATGACTCTTCTGTCCTTCCAGATCTTATTGAGCTTTAGAGAGCTGAGATAAATAAATAATTCCACACCAACGAGCCGTTTGCTAGCAAAAAAGATACATTCAAAAATTATTCTATTGTCTTAAATAAAATTTATAGTTTCGACGGCAAGAAGTTTTAAACGAGTCTGAACTCGCCTATTATGTAAGTATGAAAAGCTCTTAATTTAATCTGACCCGTTTGAATCGGTGCTTTATAAAACTTTTTCACACCAAAACGTTATCGAGCGGCTTTCAAAATCCTGCATCATTTGCAGTTTCAAATTGAAAGGGCTTAAAATTCACAATAAAGGCATATTAACGAAGCCACGGGTCGTATTTTGGGAGAGCATAGCTCGCGGCGCGGCAACGGGCACTTTAAAATTTATCGAGTTTTCGTGTTTCCCTTCCATAGTGTTGTTACCATTTTGGTTTTGTCAAAATAGCTCTGATTTTTGAGATGTTTTTGAAAAATGTTGGATACATTTCCCGCCGTAGGCCTGCTTTACTTCATAAAAACTGTTGTTGCACAACAATAAACATTGACAGTGATATTAAAATATTTGGAAGATTGATTCTCGCATAAAAACATCGTATATGTGCACTTTTCATAAATTCATAATAATTTAATTTTTCAAAAAATAGGATTAATGCTCTGGACAGCATATATTTCGAATTTTTCGAAAGAATCGGTAACATTTTGGGCAACACTATTCCCGACAGAACGTTGTATTTTGCTCCCCTTTCACGATGTTGAATGCCTACGCTTATGTGGTAGGTACAATATACATATTGCAAAAACCATAGGTACTTATTATGAGACAGGAGGGATATGCCGTCAAGCGATTAAGCGTTCTGGTACGATGTCGTTTAGAAACCGATTAGGGGTTTTGCGGGGTTATTGATAGAAATTTGGCGAATCGAAAAAGAAAAGTTTATATACTTAATGTAATAATTTATTACATTATAATAGCAGTCTGTATCACAGCAATAATTTTGCAACATTTTGCTTTGAAAACAACAAATGCTGAGTATCTTGACAACTCTTCTCAGCAGAATCTACTTTCCAAACCGGAGCAGTAGAGTCTAATCTTATCATAAGAACTTAACCTAATCTCATCACAGGTTGGCCTACATGAAATAAATAATTTTGAATTTGAAATTTTACATCTATCGCCCAATCAGCAAATAAGTCGCAATTTGACCATGCATCTCGTTAGTACGGCAAGTAAATTCGATTACCTAACGATGTAGACAGCCATGTTTAACATATACCTAGCGAATATTTTTCACTTTATGCACACGGCTAGGTATTTATCGATTTTATTCGCTTTTAGTTAGTTTCAATTGGTTCTCTTGCACAGAATCAGATGTACTAACTTCCATCCACTATTCTTAGTGGATTTTACTTTAAGTATTGTTCTAGATCTTCATTATTGTCTCTATTTTTTGTTATTATAGATCTGTTTTATTAGGCATAATTAATGATAATGTAAAAACTGAACCGACGTTTTTCCGACGTTTTGTCTTTGTGAAATTAGAGAGAGAGACGATTCGGTCTGATTGTATTTGGATTTTTTAAATCGATGTTTGATATTTAAAACAACTCTATTGTTTACTTAAATGGAGCCATATGGAATAGTTTTACAAGAAGAAGATACTCATTACTCGTATCTATGAAGTCATTGAAACTACGCGCAAGTTCTGCATTCATCGCTCCATTACTAGGACTTTTTTAGATGGCAAACAAATAGCAGCTAAATACATCAATTATTTATTAAGCTATTTAAATTATTCTCCAAATAAGCTCTAACGGAAATGACTGAAACTACAAGTAAGTTCAACGATTATGTACATAAGTAGAGTTTAATGAATCACTGGAATACTTTCCACAAAGAAGGTATCTATGAAGTCATTGAAAGTAGGAGCGGGGTTTTGTATCCATCGCTCCATTAGCAAACAAATTATTATCGTCTGATCGTGCGAGCTTGTTAAGGCGGCAAACAAATATGTAGTTAATTTTATCAATAAGGTCGTTTAAATTATTGTCCGAATGAGCAGTTATTGGAAATATACGTCTACACATACTGAAGTCACTGAAACTACAAGTTAGCTGAACAACTTTCTACATAAGGAGAATCGTTTAAATGAATCACGGGAATAGTTTCACACAAAGAAGATATCTATGAAGTCATTGAAACTAGGAGCAAGTTCTGCATCTATCGCTCCATTAGCAAGCAAGTCACAGTCGTCTGACCGTGCGGGCTTGTTAAGGCGGCAAACAAATATGTAGTTATTTTTATCAATAAGGTCGTTTGAATTATTGTCCGAATGAGCAGTTATTGGAAATATACGTCTACACATACTGAAGTCACTGAAACTACAAGTTAGCTGAACAACTTTCTACATAAGGAGAATCGTTTAAATGAATCACGAGAATAGTTTCACACAAAGAAGATATCTATGAAGTCATTGAAACTAGGAGCAAGTTCTGCATCTATCGCTCCATTAGCAAGCAAGTCACAGTCGTCTGACCGTGCGGGCTTGTTAAGGCGGCAAACAAATATGTAGTTATTTTTATCAATAAGGTCGTTTGAATTATTGTCCGAATGAGCAGTTATTGGAAATATACGTCTACACATACTGAAGTCACTGAAACTACAAGTTAGCTGAACAACTTTCTACATAAGGAGAATCGTTTAAATTAATCACGGGAATAGTTTCACACAAAGAAGATATCTATGAAGTCATTGAAACTAGGAGCAAGTTCTGCATCTATCGCTCCATTAGCAAGCAAGTCACAGTCGTCTGACCGTGCGGGCTTGTTAAGGCGGCAAACAAATTTGATTACCTAACGATGTAGACAGACAGTGGCACTGTTTGTCCTGTACCGAACACTCTCCACTTTGTGCACAATTATTGAACCTTTGGGGATGTTGAAGCTTTTTTACCAGACTATGGAAGTGCGTAGCGTTGCGCAGTTGGGTTTATTTATCGGTTAATTGGATTCCTCAATATGCTAGACTTTTCGTACAATTTTGATGAATCTATCTACTTCTTTTTTGTTTTCCTCCTTTGTACGCCATTCCTTTCGATGTTGCGCCAGTCTTATCCAGGTCTTCCACAAGCTTGATATTTTTATCATCGTGATAAATCTATAATCTATGTTTGTCTAATTGACTGACTAACAAAGAACAAACATCCTACCGATGGACTTACACAATTCCGGAAGCTATCGTAGACAAACTGCAAACCACAAACTAAAGACTGCAGTGACAGACCAAAGGTGACACTACCGGATTTTGTACTTTTGTTTAAAATACATTCTAAACGTAGAAAATATACTGCAGTCTGCATTTTGTGGTTTGTAATCTGCGGTCTGCGGTCACCCTTAGAATCATATTTGTTAGATTTTTAAAAGGCAAAAAGAATCTCACTAAAAGAGATTTCTTGAAATTCATTATGTATGGTTTATTCGTTTTTAAAATGGCTATTAAATTGATGTAAATGTAGCTATTTATTATTTCGCATGCAAACTAATTCATTTTAATAGCTCGTAACTTGCAGCATAATAAACTTAGCTTAGGACGTCGCTACTCTAGTGCAAGAAAGTGTTGAGAGAGCTTATAGCTCGAAAGTTTATGACCTAATATGTTATATTTATTGTGATTTAATTTCTTGTTGCAGCTTTAAACATAAACTTAAACATTATAAACAACAACTTTACTTTTAAATTTAAAAAGCTAAAAGATTAGTTTTTAAAAGCGTAAATAAGAAAGTACCTATTAATTTTTGTAATATTCTCACAACTTAAAAATTGACAATAATTCAACGTTAACTTAAAATTTTCTTCAATTAATAATTCGAACCAATGTCTTATTATGTAATGTTTACTGATTATGAACAATTTAATATGTTAACAGACAAAGTAGTTACATCGACCTCAATAATATCATATTATTCATTTCAAAGTGAAAACAAAAATTCATTACGATGCTATAAAGGGATTTTTTCATTTGTTTTATAATTGAACGCATGAACAAAAGAAACAAAACAAAGACTTAACGTGTACTTTAACACCCTATTAATCGGAAATGAAAAAAGACGAATTTCCTGTGAAAAATGAGAGTGTTCCAAATGACAACCATTGTCACTCTTTTGCCTCATTAGTAATAAAAGAAAAAACAATAACTCCCTCTCACTACCTCCTCACACCTTTACAAACATAACCAATCATTCCCGCAACCAACATCAAGTCTTTATTGGCCAAAAAATAAAAACTATAATTGCGCAACATTTATTGCTTAGTTATAAAGCAAATGATGCTTGTATTGTTTCATACATGCGTCGCTAGAATAGTACTGCAGGCCATTTCTTTATGAGCATTGTGACTTTAATATGGTTTGAATGGCATTGTTCTTGCAACCAGGATTGTAGGTGTAAAGGCATTGTTTGGAAAATACATATTTAATTTCCCTGCGTGCATAGGTTAACCATTTTCAAGACGAATATTGGTAAGCGAGGAGAAATTATAACATTGGCAGCGGCATCCGGGTTCTTGAATCTAATAAATAATCTAGAAACTCACTTTGTGTAATCCTGTTTCTTAATGATACTCGACTTTCCAATGTTGAGACATACAAAAAAAAGTGCCATACAAACTGAAACTTTCCTACTAATATTATAAATTCGCAATAGTGTTTGTTTGTTGGTTTATTTCTGTTTAATCATTTTTGATTTACATGATCTTTTTCGTGACTTATGCTGCTTTTTATCCCAGAAATACATAGCAGTTCCCGCAGGAGTATTTTTGAACTAAACATTTGAAATTTATCTAGGTATACTTACTTATGCAAAATCTTAAATTTTCAAGAATATAATAAGTAAATTATTAATTACCATGTCATGTCTTTCAACAAATACCTACTCAGTTATTAGCCGTGATTGAAGCCGCAGGTAATGCATAGCTATTAAAATATAAATTGATAAATCGAATGCAGTGCTATTGTTAATGCTATGTCGTATTGCCATACAACACAAACGTTCAGCTCAACCACAAAGCTGAGTCGGCAATGCGAAAAAAAATTTACCCGAAAGTGTAAAACCAGTATGAAATAAGTGTCTAGTGTCTACTCCATTCCCGAAAATGATGATAGCGTTAAAACACTTCAAGCAGCAGACAATAAAAGCAACTGAGGTTTGATGACGTTTTCGCGACATTTACCAGGCGGTAACAACCGTCGGAAACGAGGCGCTGTAAAAAAAGAATCCATGCAAACGATTCTTGACACTGCTGCCACACCTATAAGGCTTATTCTAGCTTGAATATCAGTTCCAAGTGTAAATTCTAGGGTATTTTACATGTTGTTCAGGGTACGTAAATCTGTTGACCTAAATCACGGCTCGTGTCAGATTGATTGGGAGATAAACCGAGAAGACACGTATTACATGTTTCCTCGAAATTGATAACTACTGTATTGGTTTCTCTCCAAGACATCGGATTTGACGTTATAAGCTCTTTGATTGACGTTAAGAACCATTTATTATAGTTGGAGTACGTTTGATGCTTTAGAATAATTTGAAATTATTTTTTATGCTACTAGTAACATGCCACCTATATCACTCTACAATTTCACCTTACTCACTTTCAAGGAAAGCTGGAAGGAATTTCTTTTTTTAGAGATAAGCTTCACCTATGTCTACTTCTTCTAATATATGCTTTTGTCTTGTAATTCTTTATGTGTACTTACATAAAAAAAAATAGGATGCTTGCTTCTCGTACTATAGATTGTCCAATTCTTTATTTTCTTTTTGGCAGATCAAGAAATTTTGACTTTAGTGACGCCTTCACACGTTACCGATTCGATTTGAAGTAATAATCGATTTTATTTAAGAAGAACTTTCAATCGATTTAATGAAATACTTTTTAATTTTGATTTAACGTACTTATATTTTATTATATATTTTTAATCACTTAGATAAATTAATTTGACATATGTTTGCGGTACAGACAAACAGAAAAAATAATAAGTTGATTTGGGTTCTTTATCGATAATAATAATAATTAAGGTTTTCTTTCAAAATATGTTTAACTAGCGACCTGCCCCGACTTCGTCTGGGTTGAAATATTAAATATTTTACATTTATTTTTACGAGGCTGCGATCGCACAGAGCTTCTTATAGGAAACGATTGTTAATAAGATCACCACAGGAACCACAGGAATCTTCCGCGCCGATACCTGCCACCGTGCCCCGCCGCACCGGCTGGCACCATTTTATTATTTTATCACGCGGAAATATTCATTTTCTGATAACTCCGATATTAATTTAAATTGTATAGTGTATATAAATCAGATCAAGTTATTTATACCTTTGCCTTAATCCTTACCTAAATAAATGATTTCTCAAGCAAGGCAGTTTAAATACCTGTAAATTACTTTTTAGTTTATTAAAATCGGACATTCCATTCGAAACACATTACGAGTTTAATAAAATTGCTCAGTGAAATGTTTTTAAAAATTACGCGTTGATGTCAGTTGTCCTGCATTTACTGTACGTTTATGCCAAAATGTTTAAAAAATAAATGTCCAGCCGTGCGAAGCCAGGACGAGCCGCTAGTATTTAATAATTTTACTTGTTTCATTTGTATACCCAATTACGTAGCTAGTTTGTTAAATAAATAAGTAGGTAGGTATGTGATTTTCCAAGTATATTTGCTCATAACTCTTGATTTAAACTTGGTTTAGACGTTATTAACCACGCGTTTTGAAGTTAACTCACTTCACTAACGCGTGCATAGTTACATTTTAAGGCAGCCGTCAAAAAATAAATAAATGAAAAGAAAAATTTCTTTACTCTTGGTTTGAACTTAAATTCCAAGATTTCAACTTAATTCCTTGCAAATATTCAATATTGGAGTCATAGTTACTATTTTTATTTCCTTTTTTTATTAAATTTACAGAAACAATACTTACACAAAGTCAAATTATTTTTATCATAATCGTGAATGATTTATCGTCTTTCAAGAACTGTGTTATACTCTGTGGTTGTTTGTTATGCACAGGGCACTTCACTAAACGTCAATAAAGTACGACATTATTTTAGTACATTATTCCGAAAACAAAAAAGCGGTAATTTATAGGCGTAGGGTATTTGGCAGATGCCAAAAAGAAAATAAAGGCTTGGACAACGTATAGTTGCACGATGAAAGAAAATTTACCACTAAGTCCTCTCAACTATGTGTGTGTGTAACATACTACATATAAAAAAATTACAGAAATATGAATTGGACTCTAAAAAATATTTAAATAAGATGGCAAAGCTATACTTAAATAGTAAAGTAATTCACAAGGAACGATAAATTCGAAGAACTTATTAACGTAAAATGAGCGTACGCAAAATTTATCAGCATTCCAATCTTGTAATTGAACGTTTCACTTTTAAAGATGGCCTCTATTTCAAGAACATTTTACGTCACACTAAACTCGGTTACAAACCACTCCGTAGAAGCGATCGTAAATAAAATGGCGTCGCTTAAAACTTTTTTATATCGTAAGCTGTTACGTTACCGCACACAAGATACTTTGAGCAATCGGAGATATGATCGTATTAGAAGCTGGATGGTACAATTGTACTCACATGCATATAACTCTATCTCTGAGTATCAAATCAACCTCTGAGTATTAACTCAACCTTTGTGTCTTCAAGCTGGTGGTCTTGTTTTCCGAGATACAGTTTTAATTAGTTCGAAAAAGAGATTCAAAGAGATGTTATTGTAAATTATTATACTTTACTAGGTAATGCCCGTGACTTCGTCCGCGTGGATTAAGGTTATTTGGTTCTCTTGGTTCTCGCAGGAATCTTTAATTTTCTGGAATTAAAAGTAGCCTATGTGTTAATCCAGGGTATAATCTATATCCATTTCAAATTTCAGTCAATCCGTCCAGTAGTTTTCGCGTGAAAGAGTAACACACACACACACACACACACACACAAAATTTTGCCTTTATAATATTAATGTGATGTGATAGTATGATAGGATGCAATGTAAGTCATAACTTCCAAAACGCCTGCTTCTAATCTATACCCAATATCCGAATAAGTCGCAGTTGCAGACCGCTGTTTCTGAAAGCATTACGTGTGCGTATCGCGTTTTTCCAATCACAAGCTGTTTAAGGAATCGCGGCACTTGTCGTAAATCTCGATAATAGACATCGTATGTTGAGGAGCGTTTGTTTTCGGAAAGACCACCTACACGTATGAGTACGCTAATAATAGCCTTGAATGAAGTTATCCGTACTATGTTGCTTATAAATTTCTCGAAAAATGACTTAAAATAAGACTTAACTGTTATAAAATAATACGAGTACGTAACACGGCAATTGTTTTAGTTGGGATTGTCAATATTTACATTGCGAAATTAGTGGCATGAAATTAGTTTCATGACATTAATTTCACAATGTAAATTCGGTTTTATGGTTTAAAATATTCAATTAAAGAATAAAGTGTCCACAATAACTATATCTGGGTAATAAAGATCAATATCAGTTCCAGCATGATCTACAAGTTCTAATTTCTTGAGACGAATCCTTATCGATAGTTCTAAGTTCTTGTACCAATTTAATGCAATAAAAAAAAGTTAGGAGTTGGTCCTCGAACTGTGATTAGTACTAGTTCTGAATCACAATCACAAAGAGATGGGGTGAGTCCAGAGAGTTGCAATGTATCCCATTATAAAATTCATGCTAATTGCAGAGGGCGAAGTGACGCCCCAGTGACGGTGTCACCTAGTAATGGCTTTTAAGAAACGTAATAAATTATTCCGCGCTTGCCACCGTCAGGTGACGTGAGGGTACAACTCTCTGTGGTACAAGTGTAAGGAAATTGGTACGGGATGGAATGAAACGTGCGGGTTACATTAGCAAAGATGAGCTCTGTCACCCCTGCTCATGTATTGCTATGTCGCCTCCGATACTATCGACTAAATTCTCGTCTCATTGTCTTCATGAATTCAATTTGAAATTGCGATTGAGAGGTGTACCAACACTGTGCTTTCCATTGGGAAGTCACCCAACACATTATAGCCCTTGTTACCTTAGTATCCGAGTCATAGTATGATTCGCTTATTGATAGCAATGTATTCAAAATCGCATGGTCGAAGGTTTGACTCCCCTCCCTTCCACTTTTTCACTTTTAAAGTCTACGTCGAGATTCACGCTAAGTTGGAGGGGAAAGAGGTTACCCCTCTTATCATGTCCAGCATAGCTAATATAATTATGTACTTTACGCTGCCCATCCGTTAAAGTGGAGTGGAGCGGAGACGTGCTTCGCAGACCAATCAGGTCCTTTATAAATGACGCGATAATTTTATCACGTCATCTCTCAATAATATCATTGGTCAACCGAACACATCTCCGCTCCGCTTCGCTGCAATGGACAGTCAGAAAAGTTAGTCTCACTCTTCTGCAAGATCTCGTCTCGTAAACTTAAATATGAATATTAAAGGCGTCTTTATTGCAAAATTGCAGTTTTTGATGCAATTATTTTAGTGCAATAAAAAACTTTTAAATTGCAATTTTATACTTAGTTATTTTTTTTAATGCGCATTCTCTATTCCTCCTCCGACATGATGATCGGAGACCTTTTATAGCTGACATGGCTTGCTTTTTTTTTATTATTATGTCGCATATTATTTTGACTCTCACACCCGCATCCAATATAAATTATTATTATTTGCCTTGCTCTCTTTTACATTTTACGTACGCCAATTTTATAGTTTACGTACAGTCTCTCTATCGTTCTTGTAATAGTCACTCGCTGCAGCGTCACTTTTACACCAAATCCATCCGTCAGCCAAAGTCGGGTTCCCTTATCGTTCCCGGAATTCATCTTCAACAAAGTATCTCACAAAAAAACATCTTATAGAGGGCGACTCTATTTACTTTAATCATCGGGAGCGATTCACTATGGCGACGGTCGGCGTAGATGTTTATTTTTGGCTTGATTTTTTCACATTTTCCTCGTTCCTCTGTTGATTTTGTCACAGATCTTCAATTTCTTCAATATCAAGTTATGATCAAGATCACAATTGGGTATCTATTTTCAATTAGGTAAACTGATACTAAAAACAATCAACGAAAAAGTAAAGTCATAACAATTTTCTCCTTGCAAGCAGTTTTTTTACTTTTTGGGCTTTTCTTTGAGAAACAACATGGGGTTATTCAGACTAACTATGGGTGAACTAACAAATTCCTAAAAAGCCGGCAACGTATTAGTGGCGCCTCCGGTGTACAAATGTAATCACTTAACATCAGGTGACCCGCCTACTCGTTTGCTCGCTAAAAATATATATATTAAAAAAAAACAAAATTATTTTCCTGTTTACCGCAAAACTCCTATTCGAAAGCCTAATGATGTTCGTGTATCGTTTTGTAGCATGCTCTAAGGTTAATTTAAGTTCACTTGAATCATTGAGTAGATCGATAACCAAATATAATATATGTATATAGCACTATATATCCCTAAACCCTTTCTAAACTCACATTTCACCTAAATAATGCATATTAACACCGAGATTATTCGTTACCAAAAGTTGGCAACAACAAAGACACACGCGTAGCACGATTACCCCTGCTACAGTGGAACACATACAAATATCACCTTTATTGTTTAGAAAATAAGAGCCACATCATTTTAGAGTCAGTACTCACGGGATAGCATCAATCCTCGTTAATAATTAAGAGTGTCAAGTTGCGTGTATCACAGGGACAGGTAGGAAGGGATAAAGTGCTTAGGGCACTGTATACGCCATTGAGTTAGACTATGGAGCAACAAACCTAATTCATTTGCGTAAACACCCATCTTGAACGAAGTAGTGATCGTAAACATCCGGAATTTGCCATGCGTAAAAAAATTGTACTTATTCATTTGACAGATTAAAGCGGGCGCTTTCATTGATATCATTTCATACACCAATTACAATAATCTATCAAATGAATGCGATTCAGAAATGGAAAGAGCTACCAACTCCTCAAAAAATAATAACCCCTGAGAATACGACTTAATATCCCTAAAAGTAACAATTAAAATCCCCAAAAAAGCCCATAGGCCAAGCCCATAAAAAATAAACATAGGTATTTAAATATGATGCATGCAAAATATGATGTCTATTGTCATATTATTCGGATATTTAATAACAATTTCTGATTGATATTACTTGACATTTTGTCTTATTTACACATCATTTTTAGGCCTTTAACAATAGAATGCAAGTGAGTCGCTAGCTACGGAAGGTATTTCATAGAAATACATAGAAACCAGTAGTGTTACGGCGACACGTCGTCTGCTGTTGCTTTCTGTCTGCAGTCGGCTACGAACTCGTACCTTAACTCTAAATGGTCCTAATAAAAGCCTAAGCCAGACTTTACATTACCTGAGCTGAGCCGTACTTATAGGAATAAGCATATTATAGACAGAAAAACAAATCTAGCCCTAATTTACTTGGCGTCAAAAAGCACGATTAGTTGTACAATGGTCGAGTTCATTTTTATTGCAGCTCTAGTAATGACAACTCTCTGTTCGTATACTCTGTGTGACTGTCAAATGTGTGATTAAAATCATTATGACAGATTGTTGGTGATTATTTACGCAGTTGCTTTGAGAGTTAAACACTGTAAATAATTGAGGTAAATAATAACAACGATATTAATGTATTAATATTTTACATAGAACATCGGTTCTATGTAATGTACATGGTTTCTGGAAAAGTTTATTATGTAACGTGATTTTTAAAGAATGTGATAAGTTCAGTAATTAAAAAAACACTTTTTATGTGAAATGAAATGAAATGAAATGTCTTTATTTGCCAAATGTGAGTTCAGTGCACAGGTGGTATGGTACATAGTTCATTTAACACTTTAAATTCAATTAATTAATAAATGAGCGTAGGTATACATGTATTATGTACATATGTATATCATGATTATAATGATAGACGATATATTTCATAATTAAAGTACAAAGAGCACTGGCGCCACACCTTGATCATTGAGCATGAATGCACGGCAGAAATTAATATCCATTGCCCACGACAAGTCAATGTTTGGGTATTAAAAAAACAATCTGCGATTTCTGGCCCGTTTTATGTCACAACCTCCAACGGCTTTCAATTCAATTTACTCTCTGGTACTCGCATTCGCAATGAACGTTTTTATTGTATGCATAAAACTTTTACTTCGACTTTCGTTTCCACCATTTCCAAAGTAACGCCGAAGTCAAAATCAAATCCCCTACGCCCTTAAAAATCAACTGTTCCCTTGACTAAGGGACTCAGCGTTTCTGAATGTGAGAAATCGACATTAAATAGGAGGCCGGCCATTTCGCAAATGGATGCGGCCCTTTCCGTGGAAGGGTGATGATTTACGTCGCAAACTTGGCACTGCCTCGGCGGACCAGGGGATGCTATTGCCTATTTTTCAATGGGAAATCACCGCTGCGATACTTTCTTGGGAATTTCCGATTAAAATGTTAGTTTAAAGACCTAATTCCCAATTCCCAAAAATTCAAATTCAAATTCAAAATTTATTTATTTCATGTAGGCTAACTTGTAGCTCTTATGACACGTCATAAATCTACCACCGGTTCAGAATGCGTATTCTGCTGAGAAGAGCCGGTGAGAAACTCAGCAGTTGCTCTATTCAAAAAAATTTTTTTTTACAAAGCTATGCTATGTATACAGTGCTTCCACAATAAAGCTTCAAAAATGCAAAAATGCATACGTAGGTACACCAATCCAACGCATGTCAAGATGGGCAAACAAAGCAGACCCATTCCCGTTGGTCCCATTATATGTATATATATGATTACCTTGGAAGATCTCGGCCAATTATTATTATTGACTTTAACCACAGAATACGTAATACTTAATAGTACAATAAAGGTATTAACTTCATTCGTCTTTCACTTATATTAAGTTCATTCGTATAGGTTGCCTGGAAGAGATCACCATTGGGTTTAATTTACTCTGCCATAGCCCTTCCAAGTTAGCCCGCTACCATCTTAGACCATATCATCGCTTAGGTCAGATCGCAGTCAAGGGGAAGGGGGATGCTAATATCTACCAGGGCTATGAATATCCTACTCATACATACGTTAAATTGCGATTGTCATTGTAACTTTCCATGAGTTATTATTATCAATCTGCAATAGCCAGTTAAAAAACCCGCGTTTCTAAAGAAGCTCCACATGTCAAGCAACAGCCTGCCACGTCTCCAGGAAGTGACGTCCAGGAAGTCGAGGGAAACTCAGTAATGTCACGCTGTTCAATTTATAAGCGTAAGCGGAGGAAAGTTTTCATAAATTTAATTTTTTTCTATTAAAAATAAATTAAGGATAGTAAACTATCTTGTTAAATACAAAATATTTTATTACAAGACACACTAGCCGCGACTTCATTCGCATGGATTGAGGTTTTTTGATCCCTGCGGGAACTTTCTTATTTTCCAGAATAAAAAGTAAGTTTTATTCCAGACTTTAATCTATCTCTGGCCAAACAGCCAAATCGTTTCAATCGTTGCGGCGTGATTGAGTAAAAAACATCCATTCATACACCCCAACATTCGCATACCTGCCTACTAGCTTACGTCCGCGTGGCGTAAAAGTTTTAAAAATCCCGCGGGAACTTTCTATTTTCTGAAATAAGAGGCAGCTTATGTCACTTTCCAAGTCCTTGACTATACCAATTACCTATCCGAAAAATCAGATTGATCTGTTGCTCCGTTGCTGCGTGATTGAAGGAAAGGCAAACAAAGAAACACACTTTCCCATTTATAATATTACTTAGTAGGGATAGTATGGAATAGGGTTGCACTCGCTTATTTCTTTCCCGCGAGTCATACACCATGAAGTATTACATACGCGGCCATTTTGAGATTATACCCACCGCCTGTGTACAGTGCGACTTAATTTATTGCTCACGAAAGTGTTTGCATTGTTAATGTTTTACTTATACTTAGAAAGTTAGAACGTGGACATCAGCAGTATGAGAAAAAACCTCGAAGACGAAATATTTGCGGCATTCTACTTACTGCTACACTTTGTCGTAAAAGTTTTTCTGCTTATTTTGTATGGACTTGCGCTTAAATGTAAGGAAAATTGATTGAAAAAGCAGTTTTAAGTAGCGCTTTTTTTTTTTTTTGTAGAGTGGTGTTTAAAAATGTGTATTGGTCTTAGCTTTACTTGCAATTCTCATTTTAAAATTGACACTGCAATAACTTGTTACAGATATGTATAGCTATCCAGCAGAATCTGCTATCCGAACCGACAGTAGAGTCTTTACTTGTCATATGAGCCACCGTTTAGCCTACTTCATGTAGGCTTTTTGAGCATTATCAGCTTTGAGCCTTAATTCATCGCTATGGTTCAAGATGCGGACTGAAAGGTCGTCGGTTCGAACCTCGCCCGTTGCACTATTAGCCTTCCTATTCTTATGACAAGACTTACAATTAGTTTGGGGGGGTAAAGGGGAATATTATGGGTATGGGTAATATTCTTTTGAAATAAAATAAAATAAATCAAATTTCAATAAATTATTAAAAAAAAAAGAACAATGCTCTCTTTATTCTTTAGAATTGTTTAAAAAATACAAGAACTTCATCTCAGTTAATGTATTCTAGTGTCGTCGTAATCCAGTGAAAATACGAGAACATTCTCCATCTAAGTCTAGACTCGCCATTTTTTCGTAGCTTATTTATAATGCACGTCATAAAATATTCATCATGAGAAACAGTCTCGGCTGCATGATTAACGTTTCGCACGAGATGTACAAATAATTTAGGTAAATTCTTCGCAGTAATGTAAGCATTTACGCGAGTAAATGTACGTGCAAGTCGAAATAAGCTATAGTTCTTTCATTCCACGAAGGCTCGTGGCTCGTGGTTGTGTGTGTGTCGTATCTGTATAAGTGTGAGCGAGAGCTTGCTCGCGCCTGACCGCTCCCACCTAGGCTCCTGACAGGCACGCACACTTACACAATGTGCATACTGCATGTAGGTACACGACGTAACCACCAGTAAAGCGCCCGTAAGATAAACGTACAAACAGCAGTAACACGGTAACCTAAGACCGAACATTACACAGCCCGATTCGTCCAGTGATTTGAACTGTGCGTTGACAGACCAGTCAGTCAGTCAGTCAGTCAGTCAGTCAGTCAGTCAGTCAGTCAGTCAGTCACCTTTTTCTTTTATATGTATACTAGATGATGCCCGCGACTTCGTCCGCATGGATTACGGTTTTTGATCCCGCGGGAACCCTTTAATTTTCAAGGATAAAAAGTAGCCTATGTATTATTCCAGACTATGCCAAAATTTCAGCCAAATCGGTTCAGTCGTTGTGGCGTGATTGAGTAACAAACATACATCCAAACTTTCGCATTTATAATATTAAAATAGAAGAAATAGGATTTAGAAGATAGATTTAGATATCCAAAACCGTTACCGTTAAAAACGTAATATATGTATATATTCAGGGCATTGACTTATATCAGGGTATATTTTTCTATGGGGTCCATGAAACATTGGTGGAGCTATAAAATAATGGTATAATGAAATGAACGGCTCCTATATTGACCGATATCCCCGAAGATTGTACAATAATTTCATACCTAATTTCCTAATGGAGATCCCGCGGGAGGCTTTCCCGGAATGGAAACATTGCAGAGCTGTCTGAAACGACTATAATATACCTACTGTTTTATTGTCTGCCGGAAAATATAAAAATTTGGGAGAAATTACAATATCATGCAATGTTTTGTTTTTGCGTAAATATATACTCGACGAACAAGATGCTGGTATAATTTTATCCAGAAACTAGCTGTTGCCAGTGGCTTCGCTTGCGTTAAGATCTATTTTTCAAACCCCTATTTACTATTTATGGAGTATAAATATTTAGGGATTGAATTTCCAAAAATCCTTTCTTAGCGGATGCCTCTGTTATAATAGCTATATTCTGTATGCCTTTCTGCCCGATCCGTCCCATAATTTGAGCTGTGCGTTGATAGATCAGTAAGTAAATCAGTCATTCAGTCAATCAGTAACCTTCATTTTTTATTTATTTAGACAAGAGAGGTATGGTCTGCATAGGGTAGTTCTGCATGGTACAGTATGCAGCATGAAATATGAATATGCCGCTACTGCAGTGTACTGTTTACGTACTTCTTAATATTATAGTACACATTCTTTTTTTTACAGAATATTAGCCAAGCTGAATTTAACTCTTTTTCTCCTTTGCTCTCCAACAAATGAGCGATAAGCTTTTGTTAAGAGTACGTACGGTAATAGTGCAACGGGTGGGAATCGAACCTGCGACCTTTCAGTTTTCAGTCCATATCTTTAACCATTGGGCTATTGAGGGTCCTAATCTATTATAACCAATTAATGCTGTTTACTTTGGATATAAATCTAACTTTAAAAAAATGTATCTACAATTTACTAGCTACTGCCCCAGGCTTATTTTGGAATTTTGATTCCTCCAGACATTTTTCATTGATTGACATCCAGTGTAACTTGAGATAAAAAGTTGAGACAGTAATTTAGCCATTTTTTTGTATAATTTGCTTGTTATTTCAGACGTTTCAGTGCAAACTAAACTAAACCTCAAGAGTTTGTAGGAGTTTATTTCGTGAAATTGTTTCCTAGACAAGTAATAGTTTGACAGCAAAGTGGATAAAGGAAAGTGAATAGAAAATTCTCGTGTAGCAATCAAATTAGGAGCCAGACGCCCGGGGGAGATCCCTTGTCAATCAAATAACACTTTCTTTTATATTATGTGATGTATTGGACGGCTTATTGCGTTGTAGAAGTTAATGTTGCGTGCCCACGCAAGACTTGGTTCAAGACGAACTTTAAGAATAAGAATAAATAATTTAAGAATAATTTATTTACCAAAATAAAATAACACTATTTTATAACAATTTTATCCCCTTAATTTAATGTTTAATTAATTCTAAAATGTAGCTTCTGAAGCTTTCTGAAGCTTCAGCTTCAGCGCCGTACACCCCTCGACGACTATAATAAAACATGTGTCAATAACAAAATATGTATGTAACGTAAAATATGTTGATATCTTGTAAGTCTGGTAACGCCAGTACTTTCTACCTCCATAGAGCTATAATTAATATAGGTAGGGAAAACGTTTTGCCGTAGGTAAATTGACATTCTTATCTCGCATCAGTGAAGCCGTAGCTCCGTCAACCCCCTAATTATTGTCTGTCGATCTCGATAATGAGAAATTTACATACACACTGCTTTACAAAACGACCAACAAACTGTGGTGCGTGTGACAACGTTGACCCGTATGTTTGTCAGTATTAATGCAGATCTAAACAAATTAGTTTCTGGCACTCTGCTTAGACTCTTACTTAGACAGCTATGTCACGGACATATTGATGTCTCTTTCTATCTGGCTTACAAGCCTAGCCTAGCAATGACCTTCAAATCTTTTCTTATAGCCACCTGTCAACAAACCAAGAAGATCCAAACAAAACTCATCTCTAACTCACTAAAGAAACTACTAGCACAAAAATATAAATTGCTATGATCCAAAAACACTATTTGTAAATTGAACACAAGAACAAAAATTAAAAATCAGAAATGAGGAGATCCATAGGAGAGCCAAAGTCACCGACATCGCGAGTCGCGAAACTGATGTGGAGATGGGAGGGCACATAGTTCGAAGAGCTATGTGCCCGCTAGACATAGAGCTAGGTAGTATATGCGTTTAAAGCAATTAAATATCCGTAATGGTGAAGGAGAAAATGTCGTGATTGGTTTGTGGTCGTTGGGATCCCAAGGCGCTGGAATGGCAAGCCCGCACCCGGTAGCGCAGTATTGGCAGAGCTCCACTAGGTGGACCGAGGACGTCAAACGAGTCGCAGAGGGCCGCTTGATTCAGGCGACACAAGGCCGAGACCAGTGGAAGTAAACGGTGAACGTCTATCGGTTGACAAAGAAGAAAAAGAAGATTTACTTAATTATGTTTGTTGATCGTACAGTCGGTGAGTCACTAAGAAATCGAGGAAAGGTAATTGGGGCATCGAAATTGATCGCTCTCGAATGCGGGCGGCGGCCGGCGAGCGATCCGCAATCGCCTGTTGATATCGCCCGTGTCATTATTCTCTATTAAAAGACCATCTTTGATCGCGTTGACAAATAACTGTCGGTAGCTTGATGTGTTTATCAGTCGTTGGGAGTTGGGACCATGTCGAAAAGGTCGTTTCGGTCACGCACGTGTCTTAATATGGGGAATTATTAGGTCATGGTTTGTTTAAATGATCAGTGAGGTTTATTTGTTGTTTTGTCTTTTGCCCAAGTCAGGAAAGGATTTGACTTCAGCAGTCTGTGTGCGTTTTATGTACTAACGTTTATGCTTCTTACGTTTATAAGTTTTTTTAAGCTTTTTACACATCGCTAATGTTCATTAGATCTTCGTCTTCCTCTTAGCGTTTGTCCCGGTTTTCTGCCGAGCTTCTTTCACTTTGCAAGATCTAAAGCGTCCTCTCTTCGAAGACCGTTGGCACGGGCATCTGTCTGGATGATGTCAACCCACCGTTTTTTCGGTTGGCCTCGGGACCGCTGGCACCTGTGAGCCTGTGACCAACATAGCTTTGTGGACGGCGTAGTATGTGGCCGAACCACCGCAAGGAAGACTCTTGGAATTATCATTAGATAATATTACTTATTTCTGGTCTTATTTTCTTCTAGTTCACCTCCCATCTCTGTTTCAACGGTACCATAATTGGCTGTCATTATCCAAACATTACAAGTCTGTATTTCAATTGAAAGTTGCTTACATTTTTTTAAATATTAGTTAATATATGTCCATTTGCCAAGCGTAAAGCATGTTCTAAGAGTTAACCTCAACAGTGTAATCATGGAGATTTCAGTCCGCATTTTAACAGCCGAGTTTCTTGCTGGTTATTTTCGGTTGGAACAGCACTCCGAACCAGTGGTAGATTTACTTGACGATTCGAAAGCACTCTGTAAAAATTTATTTGTACCTATAATAAAATAGTATTCTATTCTATAATAAATTGGTACTTTAGCTGACAATTATAACGGCAATAACAAGATATCATAACAAAAGCTTTGAAAAACAACTAAAAACTTGAAGTCAAATGTGGATATTTCCGCAAACTATACAGACAAAGTGACACACGATAGATAGATAGATAAGTAAGTAGGTACTGAAACATACTAGGAAAGTTATTTCGTCGTTTCTTTGTTCAACGTTAATCAGGTGAGGTGCTGTACATTCTTCGTGCCACAATTGTTTTGGTCGTGTATCCAAAACTATTAGATCGAGTTACATAGAGTTTGTTGTTTATGCTTTCCTGGAGCGCTGCCAGTTGGCGAAACAATGACAATTACAGCGTATCTCTATCAGAATCTATTCCTCGGGCTATTACTTAGATAGTCCTTTAAAAGATATCCTATAGTCTTGGCTTTACAAGAGCTTTAATTGGATGATGATATATCTACCGACTGTTCCGTAAAACAAAGTCACATCTGCTAAATACCCTACTTGAAAGAGCCTGTAAACTACATATAAAATGTTTATAGTTTACTGAAATTTCTAAGTCTCAAATATCAAGTTATGAATTTATCAGATGAGACTTTGTTCTACGGAATAGTCGATACGTAATAAGATTATTCCATTTTTTTGTTTTATTTCGAAGAGAAGCTATATTGTGGCAGTTTGTGAATTAATTAATTTCCTAGCTGTATTGATTTCCCAATAACCAGCCAATAGCACTCTATTGTAGCAGCTTTTCGAATGAAATCCAAGCTAATTAAATATATTATTATTATCTATTAGATGATGCCCGCGACTTCGTCCGCGTGGTTTAAGGTTTTTTGTTTCCCGCGGAAACTGTTTAATTTTCCGGGATAAAAACTAGTCTATACGTTAATCCATCTCCATTTCAAATTTCAGCTACAAACACACACACAACCACCCACCCACCCACCCACTCACACACACACACACACACACACACACACACACAACACACACACAGACACACACACACACACACAAAGACACACACACACACACAAACTTTCGTCTTTATAATATTAGTGTCATTACTACTAATATCGTACTCCTGAATAACCACAAAACAAAATAAATCATACTACATAATATAAAATCTTACAAAACGGTAAGTAAGGCGTAAACGGTAGTAGAAGTTATGAGAAGTTAAGCTTAATATTTCATACTAATTAAGTAAAGAAAATAGCATAATACCTAGATGCTACAAACACAATATTTTCTACTTCTAATATGAAGTTAAAGTAAAATTATTTAGCCCTTTCAAATGAATTAAAAAAATCCTATAAACTTTCTAAAGCATAAAGAACATTGAATTAGGTGTTTTGTTCACGCTAAAGTACTATTAAAGTGTTAACGGTGTCCACTGAATTAATGTTGAAAGTCGATGCTGAGTAGGGTTGCCATGGAATATTTATTTATTTTGAGCAAACATACAGTATTATAAAAAATGAAAGGTAATACAGATATATAATAATACTAAAACCTTAATTGTCTCCAATATAAAATTTTATTATGATTAAATTATTATCTATATCTATACTAATGTAATAAAGTACAAGAGTTTGTTTGTTTGGTTCTCGCGCTAATCTATGTAACTAACAGTCACGTTTGAAAAATTCTAGTTATGAAACCACTTACCATTGCGCCAGGGAGGTTGTCATTTTGCAAAATATGAATTATTATAATTCAAGTCCTCAACCCATGCAAAAAATCACGTCGATATGACGCGGACGCTTTGTTACTGCGTGGTTGAAGAACAAAACGACAAACAAACATAATTTCGCCTTTATAATATAAGTATAGTAAGAATTTCAAAAGGACCAAAACATAGATTTTGTGAAAAATTTCCGTCCTTTCTTCGTATTTATTTCTGTGAGCTTATTTAATGCTCCAGTTTTTTTTAATTATCTACCTTGTTGTTGTTATATGCTTTCAAATCCGCGTTACGTTTGGTTACCCTAATTCTCAGCAGCCATGTTTATAGCCAGTTAGTTTTATTTATTTTATTTCCACGACACTGTGATGTCGCTCGAAAACTTCAGGTTAACCTTACTAATAAAAAGGTGGAAAGGGAATTAAGTATAAATGTAATTTAAATTAAAGCCTTTTTAATATTTTTAATAACAAGTACTAACCTGTACTCACGACTTCCTCCGCAGTGCGAACTCTTTTAGTTTTCCGAGATAAAAGCTTTCGAGGTCTATCCAAGATGCAAGCTATCCCTGCGCCTTTCAATATCGTTTCACCAGTTGAGCCGTGAAAAAGATACGGACAGACACACCTTCGTATTTATATTTAATATTAGTATGGATAATTGGAAGCCCATAAATATCACTTTAAATAGAGATAGTGATTAGAATTTGGTACGTAAAGTTGAGGAGGTAACTATGGTAGACGTCCAGCGCATGAAATTCGGACGTCAGGCCCTTCAGATTTAGAAACTGTAGCCTAAGCACAAACATTTTCAACTTTCGAATAGTAAAGGTAAAATTAACACCAGCAAGAAATTTTGTATGAAAATGACAGGAGCGCTTCTGTCATTTTCATACATTGGTGTTAACTTCACCTTTACTATTCGAAAGTTAAAATGTCGTACTTAGGATACTGAAGTTTATGAAAACGGATTACAATATTGAATTTCATATTTTAAAGTACCAGGAATATAGAACGCGAAAGAGATTAAGAAGGTGTGAGATAAATATGTTCAAAAATCGTGGCCCACATTGAAAGTGTCTCACCTGAAAATTCTTTATCGCCCACCAGGATGCTTTAAAACGTCGTAAATTCCTTGATAACGCCCAATGTTTGCATTTCGCGACGTTACTTAATATTAGGTGCTGGAGGTGAAATTTATGAATTCATAAATGGTGCCCTACACCCATTAGGTGATAATGTGACGTTTTAATAACCGAACCTTCATTTACGCTTGTTTTTAACCGACTTCCAAAAAAGGAGGAGGTTCTCAATTCGTCGGAACCTTTTTTTTTTATGTATGTTCCTGAATTACTCAAAAACGCCTGGACCGATTTGGAAAATTCGTTTTTTGTTTGAAATGGTATACTTACCAGGTGGTCCTATTGCCATCAGATCAGGATCGGATGATGGAATCTTGGAGAAGTCGAGGGAACTCTTCAAATTTTATAGGCACAATTGATATACTTTGTAGTGGCGTTCGAAGTCGGTTTTGTAAAAAGAATTTTTACGTTTATATTACAGGTCTACAAGGTACGGTTTAAGATTGACCATAATACCCTATATATTATTACGTGAAAAGGCAATCTTGAGAACGTCGTAAGCGCCAGGCTACGTTCGTCGAATTCGTGTTTCTTCGAAACGTAGACAGCTGCGATTTGTACAAAAATCGTATCGTGAAATAGAATAGACTAGAATAATTTTTTATTCAAAAAAACTTTTCAAAGTGCTTTCGAGTCAAATGAATCTGCCACTGGTTCGGAATGCCGTTCCAACAAAATTTTAGTAGTCATGTCACTGATCTAATCAGCCAGTACTGTTTCGTTGAAATTACTGCCATGTCTCATCTTTCTTGCAAGGGCACGCTCTATGGATCTCAGCATCTGACTTAAGATAGAGTTTCGTTTCTAAGTAACTCTTGAGTAACTCTGTCTTGAGTCTTAGCTGAGTGAGACTGCAGTAAGATATAGATAAGAGCCTAAGAGACTGTTGCTCCGTAGTGAGCCGTTGATGACTTGCCGATGATGATGATGTTGATTTAAAAGTTATAGTTACCATGAAAAGAAGTTTATTTACACTATTCCATCAACATAACCCAAATGCTGAGCGATATTTGACGTCCTCTTGAAGGACATTGTTTATTTTCCCGTTATCTGCCGCTATGTTCTGAAGATTCAGTCTACACGTTTCTTTGTAATCAGTTTAATTCACTTGGTATTTTGGTAACTCAATGTTGGCTATATGAATTTTATTACGTAAGTAATTTTGAATTATTCCACACGGTTAAATTGTAAAACTTTTTTGTAGAGCCTAAAACATCATCAGAAAATTGAAAATGATTCGATCGATTTTTTTTTTGTGGGCGTCATTTTGTCTATACCAATACATATTATAATATAATAAAGCGGTAGAGTGTGTTTCATTGTTTATTGAATTGAATGCGCTAATCTCTGGAACTACCAGTCGGATTTGGAAAATTCCGTTTGCCCAATTCTTAAGGGAGGTTATTCAACATCATGGTACGACTCTCAGAAGCCAAGCAAAAATAATGAAAGCAAGAAAAAGCTAAGCGAAAACTAAGTAATAGCTGGTATAGGCAATACGATGCGCTGACCAAGGGCGGTCACCCGAGGAGAACCGAACAGAAATGCACGCGGACGAAGTCGCGGACATCAGCTAGTATTTTGTAAGTACCCTATTTCACTTCCCTTCCCACAATTAAGACGACTCTACTAAACAAATATGGAACTATGTTTGTACATTATGCATAATATCTCCTGCACATTTGGCTAGTCTCAAAATTCAAAATTATTTATTCCATGTTGGCCAACTTGTTGCTCTATGACAAGTCAAGCATAAGCCTCAATAGCCCAACGGTATGGACTGCAAACTGAAAGGTTGCAGGTTCGATCCCCACCCGTTGCACTATTGTCGTACCCACTCCTAACACAAGCTTTCTGCTTATTTTGAGGGGAGAGGAGAATATTGGTCAAGTTCATCTTGGCTAATATGTTTATTAAAAAAAAGAATAAAAAAAAAGTCAAGACTCTACCTTTTATGTCTACTATGCAGTCTAGTAAAATCGTTAGAACCTTACCTACAATATGGATGAGCTATTGAAGTATGTCCTCTTTCTCTAACACCTCGTTCCAACGGGAAACATACTCGATGTTTGTTTACGTATGCTTCCTCTCAAGACAAAAGCGTTTTATGATATAAGCGTTGCCCGACCGGCTATCTATTGTTCTTTGAAGATAATATGTATGCGAACGTTGTATGAATACCTGATCTGAATAATATCGTCTCTATATTATGTTGAAATCGGAAAAAAAGACGTGTGGCACTCGGGGACTGCCGCGGTAAAGCTATTGCATAGCATTTTTTATCAACGCCATCTAGCGGCTCACCGTAGAGGAGTCCCGTGTCAGGTTATTTTCGTTACGGATATTCTGGATTCAGTCTCCACGCCGCGCTGGCCCGCGATAGAAGCTATGCAATAGCTTAAAATTCTTATGGCCACATACATAACTCTTACTCTAGAATCTTATGCTGAGACCTATTTATAGTGCGTACTCTGACTTAGCTCGGACTTAAAATAGAGTTAAAACGAGACACAAATATGCTCCGACATAAATCTGTCTCGTTTTAACTCTGTCTTGAGTCAGAGCAGAGTGAGAGTGCGGTCTATACATCTCAGCATAAGAGTCTAGATCTTCCTTAATTTAGGCTTTACCTCACAGGTAAATGTACGATATTATCGCAATGTATCAATGTAATACATATAATGTTTTTAGTATATTTTGTATTGCCACAAATGTGGTCTAAATTTTTAATTGCACCTACTCACTAAGAACTGATAACCCAATGTCTTATACTTAGCGATAATTTCGGCTGTTATAACGTACCTTGTTGGAACCCAAGTGTCGGCTGTTTATAATTTTGTCCAGTGATTAAATGTATTTTTTTGAAACACGATCGACAAAGTAATATCTTGTGTCTGTTTTCACAAGTCAATGATCAAAAAATGCCAATCAATATAATATGTACGTTTTAATATACTATTCATCACTGAGGACGCAGCGTCTAGAAGTCTAGATTATTATGAAACTCGTTAGAAATTCCTTTACCATTCAAAGGATTTTTAAAATGCTTGCTTCATCAATTTCCCAAGAGCTGAAATACTTAAAAGTCTTTATTAGAAATCGACAGGCTGCGAAACTTATCGAGTAGACACAAGGATATTTAAACATTCGTGATAGATAGGATGAGTAATGAGTAAAAATAAAGCCAGAAGAGCCATTTTGGCTTTTTGCGCTTCAGTGACATATTTTTTAAGCACCCCGACACATCCTTAGTGCATTCACAGACAACACGACAGTTTCAATACCAAAAAAACCTACATTGCCACTCTAGTGAAACAGGCCGCTTTTTCAGTACTAGAAATACAGGAATAACGCACCACCAATAAGCAACACCACTTAAACCCTTTGGAAATAACTTCTATCCAATATTTTTTTTTTAATATATAGACTAGCGCTTGACTGCGATCTCACCTGATGGTAAGTGAAGATGCAGCCTAAGATGGTACGCGCTTGCCTAGAAGATGCCTATTCACTCTTGATTTAAAAACACCCACATTATAGTTAGTTGGAAAAAGGGAAGCCGGAAGGGCATTCCAAATTTTTGCGGTGCGTATTAGGAACGAGGAAGCGAAGCGCTTGGTGCGGAATCGTGGAATTTCGACCACGTAGCGGTGCAGATCCGTACGATGCCTTGCGGTTCGGAATAGATCTTGGGCACACTCTCCGAAATATATCCTGTAGAACACCATTTGCCATGAAAATGTTTCCAAAGGACCCTCTAACCCTTAGTTTAACTCTACGCTGCAGACAAAAAGTTGCGAACTCGTGGGCGGGCCGCGGAGGGAAATGGTATTACCCGGCGCGGGACCGTCACGTGCCCGGATAGCCCGCTGAATATTAAAAACACTGTATATGAAGTGGAAATTCTTGACGTAGAATATCTTGTCTCTTTTATAATGTGCGTTTTATGGAGTTAAAAATATACAATTTTGTTTATAGACATTTGAAAGTGACCTCTTTCATTATTATTAGAGGATTGAAAAAAAATCATCATTCATCTAAATATATAAAAGGTAAAGGTGACTGACTGACTCATCTATCAACACTAAAACGACTAGAGGGATCAGGCTGGAAGTCATACATATAGCTATTATGACATAGGCATCTACAGACCCCTAAGTCTATTAAGTGTAGATAAAATATGCGGAATTGTAAAAACTTCTGCCTCATTTGGTCGACTTATGTATATTTTAGCAAGCTTCGTAAAAAAATACACGTAAAAAGACCTTTTAAATAAGCTGTAAAGATAGACGAGTGTCAAAACATATCGATATAAGTATGTTAGTGTAAATATAGCTTCTTTTAATGTAAGGTTAAGTCGAGGGGCGTCAGAGCAACGACCGTGTCCGACCCGCCTCACTGCTTGCTCAAATGTCGTAAATTTTGACTTTTACATTAAGACATGCCTGCCCTGTTGTCATAAATATAGATGACAACGTATATTTAGTTTTCACGTGTAAAACAAATGTGAGTTGTAAGCTAAGTAACTTTGTAATAAAAATAAAATAGAAACTATTAATTATATTATTAGCTTAAACAGCTTTCAAGAACCATAAATCCATAATATTTTAGGCGTATGGAGGACAGAATATAAGTCTTTTTTTAGGCTTTCAATCATAGTTAAGTCACTAATTACGTAAGAAATACCCATAACCATCATTTTATTTTAACGAGGGGCAAATCTTCTTTAACCCGGCGCCAATGACGCTGGGTCATATTGACCCGAGGTGTTTTTTAAACCTCCGGAAAAATGTTTTAACACTCGCGGTATAATTGACCTTTCGTGTAGCTGGAGATATACCCCCCCTCTACCTGTAGCAGTGTGGTACTCAGGGCGACGCCGCCTGCGCAGCGAGATATACTTGTGTTGTGGCAATACGGGTCAATATGACCCAGCGTCATTGTTGGCGTGGTGTTTTCGTAACATGTTTTAATTTCTTTATTTTAAATTATTGTTAACTTTTCTAACGTATTTTTAGATTTTTGAGAAAAGTAGCGTTAAGGGATCATCCAGAGGGAATATTGGTGATATTGGAAGAATCGGACTCCGATGAAAATTATCATGATCTATATGCAGATTCAGACGTGGAAGTGGATGACCATGTATCTGAACGTAGCGATACTGAACAGGATGCAAACAATACAAATATGGACTCGGAGTAGAGTAAAATTGTTAATTCTTTATAATTTTTAGGTTTAATTAAAAAAAATAACATAATATGCAAGTTATGTTTTTCAGGTTGATTTTGCAAGCGTTTTTTTAAAAGTCAATAAATATTTAATTCATTAACTTTAATACATTTTTTATTATTCTGTCGTTTACCCAAGAAACCTCAATTTCTAAAATGGTTACTAAAAAATGTCAGTTCATTTAATGATACTGTAAATTTACTGTCTAAAGTTCGGGTCAATATGACCCGACGTCATTGGCCGTGTAATATTTTTCACGTCATTGGCGCCGGGTTAAAGATACCTTAGATCCTGGGAACCATAAACATCCTAGGATAATATATAGGAAAAAAAGTAAGTTCTTCTATGCAATTACACACAACGGCAAGTTTTATTATGTTAAGATTTTAAAATCCTATAAAAAAACTAAGCGAGCTTGCCCATTTTTTGAAACTTTCGATACGTCACTGGGCTGCAACTCTAGACAACAACTTTTTTTATATTCGATGACAAGATAGCCCTTGACTGCGATCTCACCTGATGGTAAGTGACGAAGCAGTATAAGATGGTAGCGGACAAACTTGGAAGGGGTATGACAGTGTAGGTATATTCAACACATACCCCTCGTCGGTTTCTACATGTCATCGTGCAGGAACGCTAAACCGCTTGGCGGCACGTCTTTGACGGTAGGATGGTAACTAGCCGAGGCCAAAGCCTCCCACCAGACAAAAAGTGACAACTTAGTGACAGACGGACACAGGTACAATGGAGGCTAATAGTTATAATGCCAAGTTTGCCACTCTTTGGAGACAGAACCCTAAAATGACCAATCTCAATACCGGACAATCGAATGGACAAACAAACAATACGAAGCACAACTATTTGGTAGTCAATTAAAAAACTTTCATACTGTATGATAATAAAAACAATGGAATGCATTCACCAGCTTAACTTGCCGTTTTTCATGTAAATTTTGAACTTTAAGCACTTGAGATAAGGGTTGAGTGGGATTTTTTAAGTGCTACTATATATTAGTGAGCAATCAAGGGCAGCTATTAAGCTGTTTAATCAGATGGATTTATTATTTTAATGCGTCGACGCCGGCGCATCCGGTGGACGGTGAAACTTTATATCGAATCGAGTCATCCGGTCGAGTGCATTCGTTAAAAGTAATATTCGTTTTTAACATTGTTTGTTGAGTCCGGTAATTGATTGGGTGGCGCGAGATAAAAAATGCCCTTTGCCCATCGATTTATACGAAGTGATATTATAGATCTATGTGCCTTTGCTTCAATAATTCAATTACACTAATATTATAAAGGCAAAGTTTGTATGTGTGAGTGTGTGTGCGTTACTTCTTCACGCCACAACGAATGAACTAGTTCAGCTGAAATTTGGAATGGAGAAAGCTCCCGGAGGCTTAACACATAGGCTACATTTTATCCCGGAAATTTATGGAGATCCCGCGAGAATTGAAAACCTTAATCCACGCGGACGAAGTCGCGGGCATCACTTAGTAATGAATAGTTATTGAAAATTTCTGAAATTTACTAGGTTCTTTTTTAAATGCTGAAAGTTTGGTTTTATTATTTACATATCACTATGCATTTTGACGTGTACTGGAGTTTTCGCGGGATTTAAAAAGAAGCCCGTAAATTAATCTATGGAAAAGTTAAAGGACATAAATTACGGAAAAGAATAAAATACCCATTATATGCACAAATCTAAACAACAGCGCCGTTAAAAAATAAAGCTCACAGTCCACGGATAAAAGAGCAACATTAGCTGACACAGAGCACTTTGAGCACACATCTAATTTAGATAGAGAGTTTTAGATAAACAGTACAAATCAGTGAGCGGAAAAAACGGCTTAATATAGCTCCTTTTGGATGCAAATAGCTGTATTAAATTTGCAATTTAGAGCTCGATAGTACCTTACTGATGTTTTAAAATAAAAGAGGTAGCGGAAATTACCAGACTGTGTAGATATAATGGAAATGCTAAGAATATTTTCCACCGCATTCTTTGAGATTAGTTAATGTCAAATGCGTACGAATCGTCAAAATATAATGTTTGTTGGGTCATTAATCATATTTTCTCAATTCAATTTCCAACTAGTGGCTTTATAGGTACACTAGCTTTTTCCCGTGGCTTCGCTCACGTTAAGCTCAATTTTTCAAACCCCTATTTTATCCCTCTAGGGGTTGAATTTTCAAAAATCCTTTCTTAGCGGATACCTACGTTATAATAGCTATCTACACGCAAAATTTCAGCCTGATCCGTCCAGTGGTTTGAGCTGTGTGTTGATAGATCAGTCAGTCAGTCAGTCAGTTATCTTTGCCTTTTATATATTTAGATTTTATAAAAGCGATACTATAAAAAATCTAAGTTATGATTTATATTTACAGTTTGAAATATAAACCCTTATAGAACCATTCTATAGCTGAACACGTCAGTATTAACAATCTGAATACGTCAATAGACGATACAAAAATTTCTCACATTGTATTGCAAAGTTCTCAAGTTTTTTTTAAAGTTTCGACTAAAAGAGTTTCTAAAAAATATTTAATTAATATGTATCGTTTTACGAAAAACCTCCCCATTATTAAGGAACTATCATAGACATACTCTAATGTCACGACTCATACAGAATCAATCTTCTCCCACTCTTTAAAACAAAAAGTGTAATATACAGTTTTAGTCGTTCTCTCAATACTTAGACCGCATAGACAGTGTTGGCAAACGCCGTGCCCAGAGAGCCTTCAGACAATGAAGACATCCCTATTGTTATGTTCAAATAGGTTTTATGCCACAAGATATTCAACTTTTTTTATACAGTCCGTTTTGTAATAACTGATGTATTAATACAGAATTATGAGCATATTTTTGAACTTGATCGTGCAACGGTCTCTTCTAATGTCCTACTATGTAAGCATGCAAGTTTATTTCCGGCCCAAAATCACGACATACATTGATTTCGAAAGCAATGCAACAGCTGAAAAGTAGTTTACTTTTTTTTATATAAAATAGGCTTGCGCTTGACGACAATCAATACTGGATAGCACTGATGAGATCTAGGTTGGAGCGCGCTTGCCTAGAAGATTCCTATTTAAGGCGAGAGGCCTTGAAGGTGCTCAAATTATAAGTGGCAGGAATAACGAATGCTATTTTACTGTAACAGAAAATTATTATTTTCTGTTACAGTAAAAGGGCCTAATTCAGCATATCGCCCATATTATGTTTAATCGAGTAACAATTTCTCTTGTATCGAAAATCTGTCAAAACGTCGAATTTACTCGTTGGTTAAAGTTTGCTCGGCAATTGTGAAATGACATATCCAATTGTGTAGGTAGAAATAAAAGTGAGAGCTATTTAGATATAAGTCCATTATCATAAATTGCACTAATGTCTTTATTAAATGAGGTGTAAAGGTAAAAAGGTTTTCGCAGAAGGAAGTTAGTCATCGGGGAAAGAAGAGAAATGTTCGGATGAGGTTAATCCAGCTAAGATAATTTCCACTCAAGTGGACCGATGTCGTCGCTAGGTGGGCACCGAGCGACGCCGCGGGGCGCGCTAGCTGATGGGGACTTAGCAGGGATCTCTTAATTTATAGCATTGGATTTGTTGTGGTACAAGTTAGGAGCGAAAACGAGTGTTGAAATCTAAAATACCTAGGTGCATACTTACTGCAACGAACGGTAATAGCTTAGTGGTTATGAGGTTGGCTTCCTTTTCGGAACGTCCGTGGTTTGATCTCAGACCTTCCTTTCTCCTTTAAACCTTCTGTTGTCTCCGCTCTCTGTAATGTTTTAA
The DNA here is from genome assembly GCA_933228805.2 of Hipparchia semele. NCBI lineage: Eukaryota > Metazoa > Arthropoda > Insecta > Lepidoptera > Nymphalidae > Hipparchia > Hipparchia semele. The sequence goes on along the minus strand of OW121717.1, from coordinate 2,332,434 downwards.
AAGGTGTGGGGAGTCTGTCTATCCTTACTTGGTCTGAAGTATGCCAATCTGCATTTGGACAGTATGGTGAACTATGGCCCAATCTTTTCTCATTGGTTAGAGGCTGGCGTTGGGGTAGAAATTATGAAGGCTCTCCTTCATGATATGATGAGGAAACCTGAATGTCCCAGAGTTCTTTATAATTTTTTCAAAGATGAAAGTATACTAATCGCGCCTTCAAACCAATAGTTCTATCTAAAAAGCTCATGTATTTTGTAGTACTTTTTATATTAGGCAATTTTCAAATAGAACTTCCATTGATTTCATTTGGAAGATTAAGTAGGTCGGGATACTGAGATTATAATAGAACCATAAATTGATAGTTACAATTAACGTTGCAGTAACGTCACATTACATGCCGTTATAGTTCTTTCAATTCACGAGGGTACGCGGCTCATGGTTGTGTGCGTGTCGTATCTGTATAAGTGTGAGCGAGAGCTTGCTTGCGCCTGACTGCTCCCACCTAGGCTCCTGACAGGCACGCACACTTACGCATTGTGCATGTACACGACGTAACCGCAAGTAAAGCTCACGCGCCCTCGTGAATTGCAAGAACTATACCTACTACAAAAATCGCTATCGCTTAACAACTTGAACTGCACTATGTCAAAATGTTATCTACAGACTCATAGTGGGTGAAATAATCTGATTTGTCCATTTGCCGCTCGTAGGACGGTAACAAACGGCCGCGGGTTCGATTAACAGGATTGCTTTTTGTACTATAGCGACACAGACTACATGAATTCAAAGATTGCATCCTATCCTACTAATATTATTAAAGGGAAAGTGTGTTTGTTTGTTGGTTTGCACTTCAGTCACGCAGCAATGGAGCAACGGATCGATGTCATTTTTTGTAACATAATATGTAGGTTTCCCGCGGGATGTTTAAGAACGCAAACAAAGTCACAGGCAAAAGAAGAAATCAAAAAGTATAAAATGTGAAACGCATTTGTATGAAATTCTGACACAAACACTTCCTTAACCATATTTTATTTAAGAAACTTGAGGACATTAATCTATCAATTTTAACGGTAAATTAGTTTCTCACATATTAGCTTATCAGCCCTGTTATCAGCTTTTTATCGGCACGTTTATAACGAATTATAGACATTTATTTTAGTGATTTTAATACTTTGAGTAAAGTTTTAACACCTTTAGTTTCTGATCTTGTCACTAGAGTTAGAGTCAAAATTTCATATCCTAATCACTTTCATATATAAGTCAATACATCTCGCCAAGCATTCAGGCCATAATATCAACTGACAGATCGAGAAAAGTGACGCTTTTTTAAAAATCACACTCGAAGTTGGTTAAATATATATTCTAAGCTTGAGGCTACACAAAGCTTTCGCGATGCAACTAACGATAAATAAAATAAATAGGTGCCATATATTTTCTGTCGTGGTTTAAATTTTGTGAACACACATTTTATTCGCGAGTGCTTCTTCTATTACTTTCCTGTAGTCTATGAACACCGATTATTGCTCCGTTAATAGGTGGAGAAAAACGGGCGTCTACTTGAGATATTGAACGTTAATCTTTGTTTGCGGAATTATATTTTCTTCTATGCAATTTTTATTCGTTTAGTTTGCAAGGTAATTTTATTATTTCGCTTTCTTACTAGATTGTTGCAAGGACGTAAGTAATGATATTATTATTTGTAGAGCAGCCAGATAATTGAGCGTTGTTAAGCAGAAAGCGACCAGCGCCAGAAAACCAGTTTTAGGTATGAGCTGATTTAGGTATTTTTATCACTGCTTCGAATGACCAAAATTGTTAAAAAATTAACGGAAGTTTAAGTATATTTACTTAGCTAATATAAAGCTTATAGTATATTTTAGTAGCTAACATTAGCCATTTTTTATCGCCAAAATACCGTTTACTCATTTTCGCATAAAAAAAGCCATTGGTCGTTTTCTGCTTAACGACGTTCAATTATGAAATAAATATGTTATTTGTTTTAATTTATATTTATTTATTTTTGTGTGTTGAAGTTTATTTGCTATTAAGCAGATAAACTTATTTTCTTCTTTCTTTTTTTATTTTATATAATGTAGTTGTAGTTTAAGAAAATTAAGATCTTTCTTTTATTTTTAATGAAAACTTTACAATAAAGTTTTGCAATCCAGTTTAAATAATTTTTTTGCACATCGAAATTGCACATTAATTCTTCATAATACCTATGGAACTGTCAGGACATTTGCCTGTCCATATATTATTATGACAAGTTTAGCCGACGCATTTAATTCATATTTTATCACGTTTGTTATTTGTGTGTTTTCTTTATCCGAAATAGGCTTGCACTTAACGACAATCAATACTGGATAGCACTGATGAGGTCTAGGTTGGAGCGCGCTTGCCTAGAAGATGCCTATTCACTCTTGCCTTGAAGGTAGGTACTCAAATTATAAGTGGCAGGAAACACGGATGCTGGAAGAGTGTTCCACACCTTAGCGGTTCTTATCAGAAACGTAGAAATAAAGCGTTTCGTTCGAGTAGGTTGAGTTTGTTTGAAAGTCAAGAGAAACACCAAACAAAATTGCACCAATCGACCCTGAAACTCTTCTCAAGCGTTGAAAATAAAAGCGGCCGCCATTTCGATCGGTGGCTAACTATATTTATGAGTGTTTATAGCACTTATCGCGTCATCCCGTCGTGTTGCAAATCTGGGTGCATTTGTAACTGCCCCCGGATTATCGGGCCGCCCCGGGGCAAAACGAGGACCGGCCAGCGCCGAACATAAATTTACACCAATGATTCATGATTGCCGAAAGTTTTTTGCCCAGGCGCTTTAATTACCCCGACTTTTATGGCCTTAAGGCTTGGGCGTAGACAACGCGACCGCTGCGCGTCAAAAGTGGCTGTAAAGGCTGTTTTTCCCCGGAGCAGCGACAATGCATGCGGCGTTCATAATGTTACTTGCTGTGATACAAAATAACAAAACAAACGTCAGTCCGTTTACGACAGTCCGTCAACAAACTGTACTGCAGTTTGACGGTAGTATTAAGTTAATTAAAATTGTTAATTCTTATTATAATAAATAAATAATTAAAAAAAGACGTACAGCGCGTGATGCACTGGAAAACACCACCTACATTTCCATAGATCCGTAGGTTTTTTGTGGCGTGATTGAAGTGTCCTTCATGAATAAACAAACAAACATACTTTCGCATTTATACATTAGTAAGAACTGAGAACTACTATCCTATTATATACATAGATATAATAGGTTAGGATGGAAATATAATCTTTAAATGCAACTTAAATTAAGTACATAATTTTGGTCCATTGCGCGTTGTGAGTGTCCAAACCTTACATGGCCTTAATGCATGCTGTAAGGTGCCGGAGGACAAATTATGTATCAACAAGCACTTTAATGTATAGTTCATTATTTCACTAATCGATTAATATTATCGTTCATTACTATATAAATGGGACAAGTTTCGTCAGTTATCAAGTTGTAATCGTTCGAAAATGGAAAGGATTCTATATGCGATTATAACGGCTGAACAAAAACGGCTGAAGAAAGAAAGCTGTGTCTGGAATAATTGGTTATGAAAGTAATAATACAAACGTATAAATCCTTTTTACAAAACCGACTTCAAACGCTACTATAAAGTATTTCAATAGTGCCTATAAAATTTGAAGAGCTCCCTCGATTTCTTCAGGATCCCATCGTCAGATCATCAGATCCTGACCCGATGGCAATGGGACCACCTGGGAAGTATAACCCTTTCAAACAAAAAAAGAATTTTACAAATCAGTCTAGGCGTCTTCGACTAATCGGGGGACATACATAAAAAAAAGATTCCGACGAATTGAAAATCTCCTTTTTGGACGAAGAACGTGATTTTTTGCATGAGTGGTATAATTGAAGACATGGAGAGTGACATAGGCTACTTTTATCTCGCAAAAACAGAGGGTTCCCTAAAAACCTAAATCCATGCGGGCGAAGTCGCGGGCAAAAGCAGCAATAAACATTAAAGTGCTCTAGACTGCAAAAAAACAAGTGACAAACAGCAGAAACTATACTCGTAAAAGAGAAATCGATATACAGATGTTCCCATGATAGAATCAATGACAGCTCGTTTGGAGATTAAAATGATAATTATTATTATATTAATAAGAGGCGAAGGCAAAGGCAGTCTCAAAACACAGAACAGTCTCCATAAAATAAATAGGAACTCTACCAAACAAAAGAAACATCATTTAAAGTAATTTCAACCAATTCAGAACGGAAGCTTTAAGAAAGAGCGGCAACAACTCACAGCCCCATAAATGTAAAAGAACACTAAACAGTATTCGAGAACCGCAAAATAAAAACTTTTAACGTAGTTTGCGTTATGGGCAATTGATATAAAAGTGAGTGCCAAAAATATGGCCGCACACGTAGTACAAGGAGGCAATTTGAAATTACGTCCGCTTCACTTGCTACCCTCCTCCAGACTTTTGACACGAGGCATTTGCGTTGTCATTTTCCCTCTGCCGCCATTTTTATTATTTTCTTTTCCTATTTCGAGATTTCCTCGACGCTTCGCGCGTGGGGTTAAAGTGATTTCTGTTGCTGGTTAGTTGGGGAAATTACGTTCTCGTAAATATATTTTTTGTTTTTTTTTTTTCAGGTAATTTCAATAAAAAGGTGTTGTGACAGATTATTTAAGCATCAATGGGTAAGTTAAAAGTAGTTAATTTGTAGGTAAATTAGGTAGGTACAAAACTAAAGCAAAACTGAAAAAACATATTTCATATGGAGGTACTAATACCAATAATCCATCTTTATTTCCCTTTATTTCCACTACAGGGCGATTGCAAATGAATTGATTGATCATTTCAAAACATTACTTCGAACTCCAGCATCCATGGATACACTTAATAATACCTATATTTTGTCATTGGAGAGTTGAACATTCTTTTTCCTGATGTTGAGCACCAAAGCAATACAATATTTATTTATTTTATATTATACAATTTATTACATAAATACATATACTTGTCCATTGACTCAACTCACCCGATACTATGACAACAGTATAAGGAATATACGTCCCCATCAAGCTTATGTACCCGGATCAGTTTAATTGACTCTTTTGCCCCGGATCGTCAGATTACGGTGGAAAAACGTTCCGGATTTAGCTGGACAGGATAATGGGAGGCCTTTTAAAACGCCAAATTGAGTGCTTATAAAACGTTTGCGTGATTTTGTCGTCAGTTTTATAAAATTGACTAAGGTATAGGAAACATCTACTATTTATTTAGGTATTTAGATATACATCGTGACTAGCTACCACCCTACCGTCTAAAATATGATACCAAGCGGATGAGCGTTCTGGTACGATGTAGAAATCGATTCTGGGTATAGGTTTAACGTACGCTGCCATACCCCTTCCAAGTTAGCCCGCTACCATCTGAGGCTATGGTCTTATAACTGGGAGGTCTCGGGTTCGATTCTCGGCGGGGGCAATTTGGTAATTTATAATTTCTGAATTGTTTCTGGTCTGTTCTGGTGGGAAGCGTTGGCCGTGGCTAGTTACCACCCTTCCGTCAAAGTGGTGCCGTTGGGTTAAATGTACACTGCCATACCCCTTCCAAGTTAACCCGCTCATGTCTGAGGCTGCATCGTCACTTACCATCAGGTGAGATCACAGTCATGGACTATTTTGTCATCGAATAAAAAAATCTACTTATGGGAACAAAACCTAAATGGCACCCAGGCGGTTAGAAGACAGACATTTTATGTAGTGCACACTGCAGTCACTATACAACGTGTATTGAAACTCCGAAATAATACTGAAGGAGGTGAATGTGCTCCTAAAACTGAACAACTTTCGCCAAGGAACCTAGGTCGAAATATTGAAAAAAAATTTTAGCTCCCATGGAAATCAAACAGCTGATCGTCAATTTTGTACGGGAGGTCCAAATTTTTTTTTCACATTTCGACCTATGTTCCTTGGGGAAAGTTGTTCAGTTTTAGGAGCACATTCACCTCCTTCAGTATTATTTCGGAGTTTCAATACACGTTGTATATCTATGTATCATGGAATTAAAAAAAAGCGCAAGAACTTAAGGTTTAAAAAGTCCCTGGTGTAATTTTACGCCAGGCATTGACAAGTTATGAACAGCATGCAACACATATGGTGTTTTTGCATTCGAATAAATAGAATATCTATAGAGAAAAGCTTTCAGTCGCGCGATGCATATTTCCCCGGAGTGAGCGTTTTCCGTGCGCCGGCTGATAAATGGAATTATGACCCAGATAAATAATACAACGGTGTAACATTTATTATTCTAAAACGTTTTTAAGTTATTTCTTTTAACACACTCCCATAAACTTAGCTTATTTAGCCAAATAATAAGTATAAAAAAAAGACGTGTGGCACTCGGGGACTGCCGCGGTAAAGCTATTGCATAGCATTTTTTCAACGCCAGCTGCTAGATGGCGTTGATAAAAAATGCGCCATCTAGCGGCTCACCGTAGAGGAGTCCCGTGTCAGGTTATTTTTGTTACGGAATTTCTGGATTCGGTCTCCACGCTGGCCCGCGATAGAAGCTATGCAATAGCTTAAAACTTCTACCAATTCGGTCATACAGTACGTCAGGAGTCGCCATTTAAGGTAACTTTAAATGTATGTATGCGCGAGAAATATTTTTATAGCTAATTTGAAAATATTTTTTATTGAAACTCTCAATTGAATACGTTATAGTTATTGTACTACCTATTTCAAAGCCGCAATGGTACGATTAATTTGCGCTAAAGTAAAGCATACGACATAAAAAGCATATTTTTATAATTCCGTACAGTAGTTTTTGCGTGAAAAAGAAACAAACATAAACACACATACAAACTTTCGCCTTTATAATATTAGTGTGAGGGGTGATGTGATTAGTGTAATATTGGATATGATTGAGAAATGAGAATATTTATTTAATAATTAATTTATCGTATTGCTTGGTCAATATTAATGAAATAGAAATACGGACAATGTCACATTTAGAACTAGCAAATTTTTCAAGAACGAAGGTTGCAATAACTTACCTACTAAACTCTTCGGGTAGACAGTTTCGGGAGGGTGAAAGTTTAGATAAAAAAAATACAAAATAGCACAAGCTTTCCATATTGGTCATTGCTCGTCAATACCCATAAATCGTCATTCCCACGAGTCAAATGCTATCTTATTACTGGGGCAGTCACATCTTGCGTTCAGTACTCACCCCACCTAATACTTTACCACGTTAACATTCCCTTCAAAAATGATAAAACATACTAATTTCATCCTTATCACGTTCACTTTTAGGATTAAATTATAATGGTATGATGGTAAAAGTAAGTTTGTTGATATAAAAATCTGTTACAAGTGTTTGAAATGACGTAGCATTGCGCTACAGAGGTCACGTCCCCTGGAGTCCCCTGGAGTCCCCTGGATTCCCCTGGCGTCGAGGGATCGTATTAAACGGTCCAATGGACAGGTAAATATTGTAATGAAAACAAATTTAACTCGGTCTTAAGCGCCATTGATGCTTATTTGGGGGAGTGAGTTAGCAGGTGTTAGTTTTGAGGGTTTGAATTTATTTAATTTAATTTAAATATTTAATACAGGGGCTAGTGTAATTTCGACTGGGATCCGTGACTTAGTCTGTGAGGCAAATGTTTCTTTAGGTTTCTTTCGTGAACCCTATGTTTTTCCACATTAAAACATAGCGTATATTATCTATTCTATCTCTCAAATTCTCATCTATAATCGGTTATAGATGAGAATTTGAGAGATAGAATAGATAATATACGCTATGTTTTATTGTGTGTGTGTTTGAGATATAGAAAAAAATCATTGCTCGTCTATCGAAAAACAAGATCTCGGAAATATATAAGGAAAACTTTTTTTCCCGGAAGTTCAAAGAGTTCTTAGAGGATTTTTTAAACCCAAATCCACGCGGGCGAAGTCGCTTAAGGGATTACCTTTGTAGTTCATATTACTACGCTAAAGAGTAAGTAATTAAGTTTACTTCTAAACAAATCATTTAGCTATCAGATAACGTGTCGTATTCAGTGCGATCAAAGAACCTTCCGATCCAAAAGAAGAGTCGATAAAGGCTTGCAAATGAGGCAGCGCCAAATGAGTGGCCTGCAGAGGTCTCTCTAATTAATACAGAAAATTGTTTGTCAGAGTTTCCCAACCCTGCCCCTTCAGCACTAATTACTCCGTCCTACTGAAATCTTTGGTCAAAATCATGGATATGCTAAACTAAAGATGTCTCCCGATACGTCTTACTCTAGGTTGTAGAGTCGTGAGCCCTTTCAATAATGGCTATTTTCATGGGATAATAATGATGGGATGAAACTTAAATTTTGCAGAGATGTGGTAATAAAAAACCACAATAAAGTTCTTGTCGTCGAATAAAAAAAAAAAAAAGACGTTTGGCACTCGGGGACTGCCGCGGTAAAGCTATTGCATAGCATTTTTTATCAACGCCATCTAGCGGCTCCCCGTAGAGGAATCCCGTGTCAGGTTATTTTCGTTACGGAATTTCTGGATTCGGTCTTCACGCTGGCCCGCGATAGAAGCTATGCAATAGCTTAAAAAGTTACCTGCTCTCTAATTCTGACAATTCAAAATTCAAAAGACAATTTCAAAGTCCAGACAAAATCAAATATTTACCCATGACAAACGGCAGCTTCCCTTACTCTCACCGCAGAGTCATATGCTTATATGCGTAACATAGTAAAAAGGAAAAATATTAATTTACGCTTAAAGACGTTAAACATGAACAAGAACCTGCTCAGCAATGATACTTAATGCGAAAAACCGCATCATAATCGGCACAGTAGTTACACAGATTAAGTTATTCATAATACTATGAATGAAAACCGGTGGTTTTGTACAATATCTAATAACATCTTCGGTTTTGTATATCAACGTGTACTACTGAAACCTTTGCGCAAAATATACAATTAGTCGAATGTTTTTTAGGGAAAAGATTTCCGAGATGGGTCATAAAATTCTGCTGATACTGCTCTTTGGGCGACTCGGTTAGAGAAATAACTTTAAAGTATCAATTACTTTTATTTTAGTATAATATTTTTTAACCTATTAATTTTTAAACCAGTACCTATTTACGAAAGCTTTTATAAAAGCTAGTAGTATATTTTATGGTATCGGGTAATAGATATTTAACAATAATACTACTGACAAACTAACACTCAAATTCCTAAAATATAATCAGAAAAAATTACGGTAAGGCTCTACGTTCATTACGAAATTCACAGAAACACTGAGCTTTTCACTATTTCAGTTTATCCGAAAAGTTTACTGCAAAACCGGCAGTACATTTTCCATGGAGTCGATTCCGGACTACCAGGCGCTCATCGCAATAAAGAGGTATGTAGGGGTATGCGAGATGCACTAGTCTAGATGTTGAATGTAGATACTAGTTATACCCGATCCTGAAGTTCAGGTCAGCCAGTATCGCATCGCACGCCGTGAGAAGCGCACGTGTATCGCGCTCCGAAATCTCGGTTACGTGTGTACAGTTACGTGCAGTGCAGGGTTGATATTTTATTTTGAGTGCTTTTGAACGCATGCTTCTATGAGGTTCGTGGTTTATGATACGGTTTTAATTAAATTTGAAGGGTGGTGAAAAGGTCTTTTTTTTCGTATAAAAGAGTTTTTAATGTTAATCTATTCACTGCGTTAAAATGTTGCATACAGTCCTAATGTTAAAATTTCAGGTAAAATAAATAATAATTAAAAAAAAACTGTTCAACTGTGGATTGGTAAGTAAAAAGAATTTAATGCTGAGGGTCAGAGTTTATGAAACTCGAAAGCTCAGACTTGATGCTCCACGTGCTTCAATGTGTAACAGACAAGTACATGGAAGCAAATTTTTATGTATTTCCGCGACCTCGAGCGACGTCAAGCTCAAAAGCTGAAAGCTTGTGTTAGTGGGTACGACAATAGTGCAACGGGTGGGGATAGAATCTGCAAACTTTCAGTTCGCACCCTTAACCGTTGGGCTATCGAAGATGTTTTCTTGTCGAGAGCATGTATCAGACGTATTATGCAAATTATCTTCTCAACCTTTTGTTGGCTCACTCACTAGTCACTAGTCACTGTGCAATTGAGCATGGGTCCCCTCTCAAAATGAGAAGGGTTTAGGCCATAGTCCACACGCTGGCCTTGTGAGGATCAGTAGAATGTGCATATTGCATCTCTTTAAATCTAGAATCAAAATCTAGAAACTCTATTTTTTTTTAAATTAAAGTGTTAACCTACACTTAAAGGAAAAATAAATCTATTAGGATTTTCTTAATAATTTTCTATTTTATCAATTATGCAAAGAAAATGAAAATTTGTTCGTAAAAATATAAAACTTGAAATCCGAAGGCTATACACGAAAAAACTACGAGTATGCTTTGAGAATGCAGTGTAGTAATACCTAGTTATAACTGGTATATAACTAGTAATAACTGGTATATGAAGTTATAACTGGTATTGATTTTTAAAGAGCATTTTCAAACAATATACCTACTGTTAGTTTTTCTGTGAAACCTTATAAAGCCAAAAGAGCTTATACCAACAAATTCAGGTCTTTCTTCTGGTACGTGACTATCATCCCAATTCAGGCTTTTACTACGTAGGCACGATTTGGGCTGGAATTAAGGCCTTAGTTTTATTTCTAGTGCCTTCCTACGAAAAATCTCTATTGCAGGTTATTGACCTTTGATGTGCAGATTATGAAGTCATAAAAGAAACAACAATTTAGAACTTACATACTATTTTTATCGACTTTTTTGCTAGAAGGCAACGAAGTTATGGCATAACATTAAAATATTATTTCTCTTTTACTTTTTATTCTTTAAGAGTATGGGTATATTATTAAAACTGCGCTATCCCCTTGCAAGTTAACCCGCTACCATCTTAGTATGGATTGTCACTCACCATCAAGTGAGATCGCAGAAAAGAACTGTCTTGACATAGAATTAAAAAAAAGAACTAAGAAGCTTATTCCTAATCCAACACCGTATTTTTTTTCTTCTAAACAGTTACCTATTCCAAACCTATCTCCACGCGGACAAAGTCGCGGCCAAAAGTTAGTAAGTTTCCTGCGACAAAATTTTCCGAAGAAGTACCTATTAATAAAGATATTTAGATATCTCACAAGTTTTTATACAAGCTAGCTCAAAGCAACAGGTCCTAGGTGTTTGCAGCAGAGCATGAAGCCATGATATCTCAGGCTTTTACAGTACAAGTGCCGTCTGAGCTTAGATAAAGGGCCTCGTTTTTCATAGACGTCCCGTTTCGTTTTTCCGACAAAATACATGTCGTTTTAGGTAATAGGCATGTAATTTTGACTGAAAGAAGACAGGTTATTTTGCTAAGTTTAAATGCAGTGTAGATGATTTGTTACAATTTTTTTTTGTACCTGGGTATCTGGTTATTTTTTTAACCGACTTCAAAAAAAAGAGGTTATCAATTCAACACGTATGTTTATAATATTTTTGGAACTGCAATGTATGTATTTTTCGGAAACTATTAATCGGATTGTCATGATTCTTTTTTTGTTCGCTTAGGTAGGTACATTTAATTAAACTTAGGGAAATCTTGTCAAGAATAAAAAAAAAACGAGCTGTTTCTCCATTTGACATTTTTAGGGTTTTATACCCGAAAGGTAACCAACGGGACCCTATTACTAAGCCTCCGCTACCAGTCCGTCTCTCTGTTAGCGGGCTGTATCTCAAAATCCGTAATAGGAAAATAATTTAAATTTTCAGGGAATATGTGTTTCTGTTGCTGCTATAACAACAAAAATTAAAAATAAATTAATAATTAAAGGGAACTCTACTAGGAACGTGTTTTTATCGGCGTTTTTTGGTACGGAACCCATCATATGCGAGTCCGACTTGCATTTGACTGGTTAAGTATTTTGTTTTGTCGAATCTAAGCCGATTTCGATTTTTTCGGGTCAGGGTTGATAGACCTAATAGATTTATAAATACATATCAAAAATTCATAAATCTTATTTATAAATCTATTAGGTTATTTCCTTTAAGTGTAGGTTAACACTTCAATAAAAAATTAAAAAAGGGTTGATAGAGTCAAGAAGTCCCATTTGTTGAAGATCTCAGATATGCTTGCGATCAATGTAATAATTTAGTACTATCCAGTAAACTTTGAACAGTTTAAAACGGTGTTCAAAACGAGGTAAAGCTACGTACTTCCATACTGCGAGTCATCTCCAACGCTAAAGTGCAAGTAAAAGATTTTTAATGTTCCACTAGAGGGTAACAGCCCCTTCTACTAATGAGAGGGTTCGGAAGTTTAACTAGTAAGTTTCCCCGCATCTGAGTCGACGGCACAAGTCGCGACTCACGGAACTAATCGAAACGCGCAACTCTGTTCCATCCGAATTTTATTCTAAACTAGAGGAAGCACGAGTCCGCTTCTTAGATTCAAAATCGACAGTTCCTAAACCCCACAGTTTAGGTGGGCAGACACCCTACAGCATCAGGTTGGAGTTCGAAATTTTTATGGGAGCGTCCCGCAAAGTTTTTGTATCGATTAATAGATTCACGTAAATTGGTACTATCCAGAAAGAATTATTATTTCAAAATTAATTTAATGCACTGTCACGCATGTCACGTCCACATCGAGAAGACTCAATTGCGGAAGATGTACATTCATAAACTTGCCTCATTAATGTAATTCAAGCAGTTGTGGTCAGTTTTGTGGACTAATTAAAAAAAAATATATGCACGCGCGCGGATGCTAAAGATGTCTTATCATCGATAACGTAATATCGACTAAATAACCACTCTAGCTCTTACGTCAACATTCCCTTAAGATTCCTCGGAGCTCGCGCGCGGACTGTAGAAGACTTAAAAACCCGGACGAAATCGCGTGAATTATCTAGTAAAATTATACTTTGTGTCAGTATTTTTACGTGTCGTTATTTGGTATACATTAGGTACCCTGTAGCCTGTTTTTATATTCGCTAAATATCTTAGAGATGTATTCTACATTTTCAAGATTGTTTCAGCGTCCAAGCTTTTTGCGATATTTTTAATTTAAAAATAAGCTCCTTAGTGTCGTATCTTTATGATTTAAAGGAACCGAGGCAGCTCCGCAAAATGTCTAGAAAAATTGTTCTAAGTCTAGTTTCTACGCCAGTAATAGCGTTGCAATTTATAATTCTATTAAATTGAACAGCCTGTACTGGAAATAATGGTGGTTTATTATAAATAATTTCTAGTATCCCTAGTATCTAATACTGCTACAGAATTTTTAATTTTTTATCGAAGATAATATTTTCTTGGTAAATTTTTCATAGAGTTCGTTACTGCATGAATAGGTATTTTTATGGGAGGTTAGCCAATAACAAATAGAAAGTTGTAAGAAAAGTCATGTACATAGTAGTCGACGAATTGTTTTGGGATGTATAGCTTAACTATAGAGTTTAAGTAATTAAAAAAATGTAAAAGCTAATGGTTCTTCGATATTTCATCGTAAATTTTTTTGGTCCCATTTATTTGAACAAAAGTTTGAATATAAAATACAAGCAATAAAATGCAAGCACCGATATTTGCGTTAGTAACAAAATGTCAATAAATCTCTGCTACTACAGAATTTTAGTTTAATTAAAGGAAGAATAGTAATGTAAATAAGATACGTCACAGTTGGTTGTATTTTCTTAAAGATTTTTGGTTTTAGCTACAGTTTTTCGAAGTTTCTAAAAGCTTGCGTAATAAACACTCTCCTTAAAGACGGGATTTGAGGGGATACTTGCATCCACCGCGTTTCCTTAACACCTATATCCGGGATTTCATTGAGTACTATGCAATAGCACACAATACACTTAAAACGATTGTTTAATTAAAGAAAAACTTTTCTTGCGTGATTTTTTTTCATACCGCTATTATTTGTTGGTCTCAGCCGCTATTAAAATGTTTACATTGCCCTTGACTGAGATCTCAAAGAGTAAGTGACAATGCAGTCTATAATGGTAACGGGAACACTTGGAATGGGTATGGCAGTGTAAAGCCATACTCCAGTCGGTGTCTACATGACATCGTTCCCGAACGCTAAATCTTTTGGCGGCACGACGGTGTGGTGGCAATAGCAACGTCCAAAATCTCCACCAGACCAGACGAAGATAACTAAAGACGAACCCTACACTTCCCGCTAAGAGACCATAGCGCTCACTACTCTGGTATGAAATCTATCCCTAAATCAAACTATGATACGATCGGTTCAGCCGTGAAAAAATAAAAGACAGCGCGAACTAAAAAGTATGGTATGGCTGAAAAGTAATTTTGAATGAACGGTTCATTTGACGCGATTATTACGCGCGTTATAAAAGCCTCCGTGCGAACTATCGTTCTAGCACAACAATAAAAGTTATGGTAGTGCTACTGTTAGGGCTTTTGTTTTATGATGTTTTGATTAGAATACTCTCTACCCGTTACGTATCCGGGCAGTCAGCGATGGATAACATACGCTAATGAAATTTATAATCCATTAAACCCGGGCGAGACCGATGCTCTAGTCTATAAAGTGTAATTATCATAAACTATGGTGCTTGGACTTTCTAACGCTTCGGTGCGTACTTACTCATACGCGCGTGAAAGGAGATAGAGAGCACATATTGCGGGTTCGATACCCGTTTAATAAAAGGCTCATTTCGGATAAGTAAATATACCTAATAGATTTATAAATACATATCATAAATTCCGAGGCCGGCGGGATTCGAACCCACATCTCTCTGGGAATCGCGCCCGAGTGTGTGTACCGTTACACCACGGCCGAACCACACGTCAGCCACATCCACCATACACGAACCACAACCACACCACCACACCACCGAACCACATGTCCTTTAAGTGTAGGTTAACACTTCAATAAAAAATTAAAAGTAAATAAACGATACTACTGAAAATTGAAAGATTGACGATCCAATCCACGCCCGTTGCACTATTGTGTTACACAATCCTAACACAAACCGCGGTATTCTCTAAATTGACTGCATCAGTGTAACGATGCAATCAGTTTTACAGTGCAATGACCTCTGATTGGCTGGTATCCTCCCGCTATTTGTTAAAATGTATTGATGCAGTAAGGACGCCGTAAATTCAGCCAATCGGAGCTCCTTGCACTGATGCCATCATTGTTACAGAACTAAAGTTCTACGTTGATATGGAGGAAAGAGGCGAATATTAGTCACTAGATTCCTAGAGATTGATATTTCCCGGGATAAAAAGTAGCCTATGTGCTATTCCAGACTATAATCTATCTCTTTGCCAAACAGTCAAATCGGTTCAGTCGTTGCGACGTGATTGAGTAATAAACATACAAACTTTCGCATTTATAATATTAATAGGATGTTTTGCAATATTTAATGTCAAAATAAACATACAAATTATAAGATTGGAAACAAAAAAAGAATAATAAATAGGTATGATGAGCGGAAAACTCATCGTGTGTTGTTTTAAGATTACTTACAAACGGAAGTATTTCTTGAAAAGTCAGAAAAAGTTACTAAAGAGGAATTCCTTAAAACTCTTTCCCTTTGTAATTTAACTCCTGTACTGTAATTGTTTTAATTACACAAATCTTTGTGCCCATTAAATACGCTGAAGTACGCATTTTTTTATAGGAATGGGGGTGTTTTTCTTTCTCTTCTAAGCGTAGAGCTTGCATTATATATACGTACTAGATTGTTCAACGCTCAAAAAATCCAATACAGTGTACAGGGACAGATCCTTGGACTGTGTTTTGTAAATTATATAAATTAAGCCTCAATAGCCCAACGATTATCTAAAGGTGTGGGTTGAAAACTGAAAGGTCGCAGGTTCGACCCCACCCGTTGCACTACTGTCGTACACACTCCTAGCACAAGCTTTTCGCTTATTTGGAGGGGAGAGGAGAATATAAGTCAAGTTCAGCTTGGCTAATATTCTTTTACAGAAAAAAAATACACGGGGTGTGTTCAAGTGTTTAAGACTAGCTTTTGTCACTGAGTTTTTTGTGCATTATTTTTTTTAAATCCCGGGATAAACGGTAGCCTATATATGTCACTCTCCAAGTTCTAAACTTGTAAAACCAATGCAAAACTTCACGGCGCAACGATACGTAGGGACTTCACGAATGTCACGACAAAAATTTGTAACGATTTGTAAACAACGTTAACGAGTATAGCTTGATTAATTCTCATAGGTCCCTTCGTCCAAATCCATAAATTAATTAAACTTGAGCTGACAAAGTTGGATGTCATTTGTAATGATAAGCAGTCTCGTTTAAATTCACCGCGGCTCGCGACCGCTGCAGACTGGGTCGAACTGATTTGTAAAACGGAGGGCACATCACTTTCTTTTTGACATTTGGAAGGTGCGTTCTGAAATTCATTTTTACTTTTTTCCATAAATTCATGTGTTTTTTTTTTATCATAAGCAAGTTACTTATCTACTTCAAAAAACTAATTTTGGCAAATGTGTAATTTAACTTAAACCTTAACTTTAAAATACTAGATTATGGGCGCAATTTCGTCCACACGGTTAGTTTTTAAAAATCCCGCGGTTACCTACCTATTTTCTGGGATAAAACCTACTATTAGGTAGCCACCTAACTGTAACTAGATATTAAGGAAGCTGTAACTTCCTTCTGGTTACCAGTGGACTCTTTTACAGATCCTTAAAAATAAAACCCATAAATTGAGGCTCTTTTTGAAGAACTTTCAAAAAAGGTCATCAATCCAAAAGCTGGCACTTGCTCTGGCCATTCAAAGGGGCAATGCTGCCAGCATCATCGGTACTATACCACATTGCAATGACGTCGATTAGGTATTAGATTTATTTTACTTTTAATTTTAGAAGTAATATTAATTGTTCATTATTATAACCCATAAATTGTTATTATAATAATTATCCAAAATATTACCTTTATAAGCTTCCAAAGAGAAACGGATAGGTTATTAAATTTAATTTCGTAAATAAAAATGTTCGTTAATCCATCGGGGGAGGCCATTATTGGATGGTGTTACGCCATTGCAGGATTACACTCATAACGCAGTCTCAAAGGGACGTAAATGAACGCTGTTTTGTGAAGACGTTAAAAATTTATGACCTCACTTCGCTTCCCGCTTTTATTGTCGTCACGAGCGACTCGGCAATAATTAAAGTGGGAGCATGTCTTGCTTAGTACTGAATAAATTAACAAGTTTAAAACAATTTGTTGGTAGTTCCTATATTTCAGCTGCTTCTGCCGGTCGCAGCCTGCGAGGTTTGATTTATGTTTCACGTGTTGTTTGGGACAAACTGTTTATGTTTTCTGCCTTTACCTTTTCCTTTTCAGGAGCGTACTAGATAGAAAGATAGAAAATTCTTTATACTATTCGTTTATTATTACTATTCGTTTTTTAACCACATGCAAGTTGCAACCAAGAAAGGATCTTTCTATAGCTTCTCAACTCGGATTACAATGAAAACTCTTAAGTTTTCAGTATAACCCTAAGTGTAACCTTAACCTTAAGTTCATTTATGCTAGTTTTCACTTACCTTATATATGTACCTACCCAATCATCGCCTAAGTAAGAGTCTCTTTCGTAGGTAGTACCTAAATACAATCCCTTACCCAAGGTCATTATCACCTTTAAGTCTTCCCAAAAGGTTTGTGAAAGGATATTGACAGAAAGCATCAACTAACTTAGCTTAGGTAGCCCGTAAAAGCTAGGGAACGTTGGTGAAAACGGGCATTGGGTACAACTTATCAACCTAATCTACCTACCTAAGTTTTGCGTATAGCCCTAATAATTCGTAACAGGCTCTCCTAATCTCCTCACACATGCAAGACTAATAAATTTAATTACTCATTCCGAAGGCTGTATGCGCTGTAACTTGTCAAATAAATCCCAGTGTGTCGTTAAGTTAATGATCGAACAGTAACATTTTATTGGGTCGTGAAAACCGAGGACTTACGAGCAGTAGTACCTTGATGTTAGGAACTTGATTAATATTCGATTATTCTATTCCCCTCATTAGAATTGCAGCCACTTTCCAAGAGCTACTTCAATGAATGACACTGGAGGGGAAATAAAAATGGGAATGTGGCACAGTTGCGACAGATTATATTCAACGTTTTTCGTGATAGATTTTTTTTATTAACAGTACGCAGAATGCCGAAAAAAAATCCCCGCGATAGATAAAATAAAACATACCCGAAACCTCGTGTGAAACTCCACAGATGCTATGCTAGTGTAGTAAGCTCCCAATATATTATTTATATTCTAATAACACGTAAGATATTCATTAAAAAAATATATAAGTATATATATTTTGGCTTGGTAATGTGCAACGCATTGAAAATAAATGCAAATTGGTTAGAAATTAGACCTATTTTCGCAATTTTTTTTTGTCGAATAAATTTCATTATTTTATGTTTCTACTCAGTATCGTCCCTTGGAAATATGATGTAATTTTTGACTGTTTTTTTTTTCGGATAATTAAAATTTGATCTACTGCTGTAAAAATCAAATCTGCATCTGAAGATTCATTACACGCGCTCTTAATATAATTCGGTAAATCCCCTCACTCTAATCTACTCGTATCAACCACTTACCTCAGAGAGCATTCATAATATTATTTTTTTATATTCCAGTGCGTGAATAATAATGTTCCTATTAAAACTAGCTAATAAGAAAGTATAATCGGTGCAATAACTGACACTAAGTACGATGAGTGCGCTACTGTTGACATAATCTGAAGAAATGGCGTCGTTCAGTCACCAGGAGACGCAGTCCAGCCCAGCCAAGGAAGTGCCGAGGTCAGTGGAAATAATTACACTGAAAATAATTTTTAAGCTATTGCATAGCTTCTATCGCGGGCTAGCGTGGAGACCGAATCCAGAAATTCCGTAACGAAAATAACCTGACACGGGACTCCTCTACGGTGAGCCGCTAGATGGCGTTGATAAAAAATGCTATGCAATAGCTTTACCGCGGCAGTCCCCGAGTGCCACACGTCTTTTTTTGTTATAAAAACATTAGCACGTGTCCACAGTAAGACCGTTATAGCGGAAACTAACTGTAACTGAAAAAAGCAACTGTACTGAAAGCTTTTGGAATGGAAGGTATTGGAAGTTTTGTGGCCTATGTGCTATTCCAGACTATAATCGTCTGTGTCAAATTTCAGCCAAATCGGTTCAGTCATTGCGACGAGATTGAGTAACAAACATACATCGCATTCGCAGATGAATCATGGGCATTAGCTAGTAGGTATTAGTCTTTACTAAGATTATAAATGTGAAAGTGTGTTTATTTTTGGTTTGTTCTTCAATCACGCTGCAAAAAATTTGATCAGGATGAAGCACCGTGAGAGAGACATAGGCTACTTTTCATCCTGGAAAATCAAACAGATTTTTAAAAACTATACCCACACGAGCAAAGCCGCCGACATCAACTAGTATCTTAATAATTAAGCGCAATTTTGAAACAGTGCTGTTGGAAGGAAAATAATATAGTAAATAAACATTACAAAAAAGTTATCGGCCGTCAAAATTATCTGTCCGTTGGACACATGCCAGACTCTGTAAGTTATCTGCGAGATAAATTGGTGAAACCATTTTATTTTAACCGTTTGGGACACTTGATTGACGACGGTAATTAGTAATTGACTGGCAGCGATAAAAATATTGCTAGTTCTGTATGTGCTCTGTATAGGAGTTTATCTGTAGCGTCCCATATAAAGGAACTTTGATAGTAAACACACTCATATCTGGACGCACATACGTAATAACGTTTCAACCCACAAATTGTCAAATCAAATATAATACACACATAATGTAAAGGAATAAAGTTAACTTTTCAATTGATAAGATGTGTGGGTTGACTCTTTATTGCATATGTGCGTCCATCTATGTCTATGGTATAATACCTGCAATAGGTACCTAAAAGGGCATAGTGAGTTGGTCTATTGGTGTTCTTGCAATTCACGACGGCGCGTGGCTCATGGTTGTGTGTGTGTCTTATCTATATAAGTGTGAGCGAGGGCTTGCTCGCGCCTGACCGCTTCCACCTAGGAGCCTGTAAGTAACTTCGTGAGATAAACGTACTATACACACATAATAGGAAAGGCAGTTTTTAGAGCGAGTCAACAAAAAATCATGGACTCTGACTGTAAGTATAATGATTAAAATACAAGAAGTTCCTAATCTTCACAGAGATAAGTCATCTGCGTCGGAGATATTACAGTGCGCGCAAACAGGGTGCACTCTTTATTACCTCACTCTCATAGCCCGGTGGGAAGTAAATTGGACACGACTAGAGAGAGAGATCAGGCGCAAGATCGACGGCTTCACGTGCTCTTTGGGGCTTGTAGATACAAAACTTTAGCTATGACAGTGTAAGTACTCCAAGCTACAAATCCAAATGTTATTCAGGCAATAATTTTTCGTACGTAAAATTGAATGTACACTGTACAGGCAGCAAAATAGACGCCAATGGTTCAACAGTTAACTATAAACCTTCAAATTGATTGAAAAGGATAAAATAAAACATAGTGACATAGCAAATACAAATAGTTCGTATGTTGTATCCGGTTTACGGTTTATGGTCGCACACGTCATGTTGCGAGTAAATACGTGTAAAAACCGTTCGCAAATCGTCGGCAAAAAATACTACAGCCATCGCCCATCGGCCATACAATGTTTGGTCACTTTGAAGCCCCTACTAAAGGTCTCTATAGCAGGACAGATGATCTCAAGCGAGTCGCTGGCAGCCGTTGGATACAGTTAGAGCTAGCCCGCACTGCGAAAAAATATCGCTAATATGGAGATACACGCACTTGTAATTTAATTAAAAACCGCGTGAAATTTGTATCAAACTACAGATTTTTTTACAGCACGAAAAAAATTCGCGTGATTTTTTGTCGCATTGCGGGCTAGGTCTAAGGCCCGATTCAGTGCGACGCGGATGACCTACGCGGATATCCGCGACGGACGGTAAAATATATTAAGCCCTTATAGCGTGTTCAGTGCGACGCGGATTGTCCGCGTTGCGGAGAGCTATCCGCACGCGGTTCTTCAACACGATCCGCGTGGAAGTGAACGATGAATTCATCCGCGGCGGACGCATGCTCTAATCCGCGCGCGGATGGTCCGCGTCGCACTGAATCGGGCCTAACAGTTACAGATATAGTTTCAAAAACTATTAACCCATATATGCCCAGAACTTTTTTTGACGCCGATTTTTATAATTTTCACATATGTTGTTAATTAATGACCATAAATAAGGGCTACAATAGCAATTAGTAGTTTTCAGATCTGAAAGTGGGTTTTTTTCAGGGGGTCGAAAACGACCCCATGGGCAGATAAGGTCTTACACTAGTATGGGGGAGGAATCATGAATATAAAAACTTTATTCGCTTATTAGTCTTGATTATTGGGGTAGACATTGAGACAGGAACCATTACGTAGTAGAATTAGGTGGGTAAGGTAATCTTTAAAGCATCTGTAATACATATTGACATTAACTTGCGACACATTTTGACTATTATGTTTTTAGACAGCACACGTCTTCTGATCCAACTATTGAGTAAATGTAAAGTTTTAAAACAGAAATAGGGTACCGCCTTGTTTTCAGTTGCTGGTATGGCTCAGGTTGAGGTTTCGAAATAAGATAGGTTGAAGAATTAGATTTCGAAGAGAAAATAGAAAAGAAAAGACTTTGCTATAGATAAAATTCCAGTATATCTACGTTTGCTTCCAATAATCTGGGAAGCATTGAAGAGTCAACATTCTTCCACATACTTTTTTTGCTGTCAACACATCGAAGTGAACTTACCACATCAAAATATACCACTTCTTACCCCTAATATCAATTTGATAAACTCCAAAATGAGCATCAAGTCTATCTACTCCTCCCACATTGATTGTATTGATGTACAACGTTTGACTATCAATATGTTTGCCAGTATCAGAATATCGACGAGCCTTTTGGACGGAATATACGCCAATTGCACTGGACAACAGTGTAACTAAGCTGCTTCATTCCAGTGAATGGCGCAAATCTTATCTTTGCAAGCTTTTTGCAAACTCGTTTTATGCATTAGCGTAGCCTCGTGTTGCGATGTTTCCCAGTTCTTGTAGAAAAGAGCACCTAAATCACTGTTGGCCCTAGCAGAGTGCTCCCTCGAGGAAGAATAGTCCTCAGAATTAGCAATGAAAGTATAAGATTCTTTGACAATTCAATAGGAATAGAACATTGTGTTGTGTAGAACGGGGTTCAGAGATTTGAGAATTACGAGAATAATGGACTGGAAAACTACGAGAATAATTGACTAAAGCCTTATTGGTGGCTTTATTGTCATCAGTACCATCTCGTTGTATGACTAACATTTCGGCTGAAGTAAATAATTATTGCGATAGGTGAAATCGATTTATATTTTCACACTTTCATCCTTTTCATCCTAATCACAGTCTGATATCGTACCTCTGCAAGGGGGATCAATGTTTACATCGATGTCCTGGACCTGTTCCTCGTTATCCAATTTCTCCAGGGCTTCAACTACTTCAAAAATGGAGAGCACATGCCGGGACAGTTAGAGTAAAAATAAGAATTTATAGAAGCATATATGCCCACGGGGTCGTTATCGACCCCGTGAAAAGTTTCCATTAATTTGAGTACGAAAAATGTAGCGCCTCAGTGAAAATTATACCTATATCTTTAAAACACATATTCAATTTACTATAACAATAATTTTGATGATAAAAAAACATAAAACACACAGAATATATACATTTATATGCACGTAGTCACCAAATTTTTTCAGAAAAAAACTTACACGATTTTGTACTACTATTTTTCACTTGAAATAATTTAAGAATAGTAATTTTATTGTACTGTGCTTCAAAGTAGTTCTTTACTGTATCAAAAAATAGTGCTTTAATTATAATTAATATAATAAGTTGCAATCAGGATGCATTTGAAGTCATCAAGTACCTTCGGGCCATTAACGACCCCCTGGGCATATATGGGTTAACGGTACTATATTTCTACGGAAATTTTTCAAACAACAGACATTCTTTATTTTTAGTGTGCTTACAAAATAATGATGTTTGGTTGGTTAATATTTGAATCCTTATTGCATTTAATTATTGTTATAGAAAAAGGTTAAAATTGTTATGTGTAACCCAGGATTTAGGATATCCGTTGGTGAAAACCGAATAAAAATCTCTACAACAATAATTTTGGCTACAAAATGCCCACATGCAATAGCCCGATAAGGAAAGGCCTATAATCGAGAATGCGTAGTAGGGGGTGTCCATTTTTGTCTACAGGCGGATGTAAAATCAATACAATGACTGCAGCAAGCGCACAGACATCTGATTTCGGCCCGTTGCCGTTTAAATGTTTATTTTTTAATACAGCACAAAGAGCCTGTATCTCACTCGCTGAAAGTGTTTATTGGTGCAGTTTGTGTTTCGGTTTCACACTATTCTGTATATGTATGAACATTAACAAACTATTCTTCGTTTCGGCGCGTTTTTTTGAAGTTCGCTTTGAACAGTCGTTAGTTTACACAGCCT
The DNA here is from genome assembly GCA_933228805.2 of Hipparchia semele. Lineage (NCBI taxonomy): Eukaryota > Metazoa > Arthropoda > Insecta > Lepidoptera > Nymphalidae > Hipparchia > Hipparchia semele. Next base: position 2,308,831 of record OW121717.1, on the reverse strand, counting down.
CAGTGAAATGAAAAGATCCGTAACAATTGGGTGATATTTTAGGAGAGCAGCTGTCAAAAATATGTATAAAAATTGAAATGTTGTGTGGGGTGATTTCGAACTGTCTCTTAAGGTTATACGATGATTTGAAAGATAAGATACCCAAAATCATTCGTTCTGTTAATTATTTTTTCAAAAAATTCTGTGTCCGTGTATTTGTCAGAGCTAATCTTCGAAAAGACAGAACCGAAATATACCGAATTTGTCGACCGTATCGAAACCAATTTTATAGTCTGTTTGCAATCCAAATATAATCCCTCTGAATTGGTCAAAAATATCACTTTAAGCAGGGGGTATTGACTCTAAAGTGATATTTTTGATTTACAATTTCATAGAGATTCAATTCACCTATAAATTCAGCAGTTCGAAAATTTTTAATGCTTCTATCAATTTTCACACCTAAGTCCCACGCCCATAAATTCCCATATAGGTACCACATTTGTACGAGAGTGGGCGATAAATTTATATTTTAAAACTGATCACAGACATTATACGAATTTTAGCGATATGAAATATGGTGAGATTATCGCCCTGCATGAAATATTGTATTTGGGGGAGGGTGCTTTATATACCCTGGTTTAAAACTTAAAGATATAGATAAGAAACGATTAGACCGGTATAAAAAGCTTCAATGGACCTTATTTTATTTGCATGATATGATTATGGCTCAAGAGCTTGTGGGAATGAAAATTAATATAATACAGCTCTACCTAATACTTTGTACCCAATACTAATATTAGCTATCGCTAAAATACTAGTATGCTAGTACGTAGTAAGGTAAATACTAGTCTGGCAATCTGGCTCCACTAGCCAGTCAAATACTAATGCCAGGACATTGTTTAAACCCTTCCGTCATTCCTATTTTAACTAAACGTAGGCGTGCCATCTTTTCACATAATACGAGTATTTTGATGTCCTTAATTTTATTAAGAGCCTAGTACACATAGGCTCAACGCGCTCGGCGAATACACTCGGCTTGCGTATACAAGCTCACTAGCCCGTTTGTCGCGTGTTTACCAGTTTATGTTATTTCTATTATGTACCAAAACATGTTTTATTACGAAACTAGCGGCCCGCTCCGGCTTCGCACGGGTATAAAATATATAGCCTATGTCATTCACTGATAAAATGATTAAAATCGATCAAAACAATTTGATTTATTCATTACTGCCCGTGGCCCGCACGCGTTTTTAGAGTAAGACAATTCTTCTTTCCCTAAACCATGAAGATTTCCTGCTATTTTTTAATATCTAAATTCATACACTACATTCTAACTTATTTATTTTTACATTTTTACGTATTTATTCTATTTATACAACAACTAATATATTACAGATTGTCTTTATATACAACGTTCACAGCTTTCTTGTAAAATAAAATTGAAGTGTCTGTTTGTACTATCAAAAGAACAGCTTTTTACTAACTGCATACGAAAGTAAATACGATACTTATACCAAGAAAACAATTTTTAAAATTTTTGTCTGTCTGTCCGTCTGTTTGTCTGTCTGTCTGTTTGTTACCGCTAATCTCGGGAACGGCTGGACCGATTTTGACGGGGCTTTCACTGGTAGATAGCTGATATTATCGGGCAACGTATACTTTTTTAACCGACTTTCGAAAAAGGAGGAGAAGGAGTTGTGTTTTTCTACCTCTGCATATCAATGTCTCCGTGATTTCTTAACCGATTTGCGTGAATCTTTTTTTAATCGACATAAAAACTTTGCGAGATGGTCCCATAAAAAGTTCGGGTTCCAACTCTTCAATTCTGATGCTGCAGGGGTACTGCTCCCCTAAACTGTGGGGATTTAGAAACTGTTGATTATGAATAGTTATTGTAGGGACCAAATAAAGACTACATCGTTAAATTCCAGGACCCAACTCCTCAATCCTGATGCTGAAGGGGTTCTGCCAACCTAAATTGTGGTGATGTAGGAACGCGGACGAAGTCGCGGGTGTCCGCTAGTTAGACAATATATTTTATAGGCACACTCCCGCTGCCCCGGCCAGCCGGAACCGCCGCAAGCGCTACGTCCCGCAATTTTTAAATCTGTAATATCTTCGAAAATATTCATTTAAATTATATGCTGTAAAGGGCCATATAGATCTATATTAAATCAACAATGTATTTAAGGTATTTAATTAGATAAGGATTAATGCTGTATTGGTTAAAATCGCTTCGAAAATTAGCCATTATTTGTCGTAAAAAGTAAATGACAAAAAAACGTTATTGTGGGATATCTATAAGAGGTAGACATATACCATCGCGGAGTTTTCTGTAGACTTTTCCAATGTGTACAATACTTAGTACATTATTTTGATAAATCTCGTAGGGTTCAGCCTGCGTTTGCAATGTAAGCGGAAAAAATGTAATTATTTACGACATCACTTTAGAAAACTCAAAAATAACAGTATTTCTCCACTATTTAAAGGATGTTATTATACATATAAACCTTCCTCTTAAATCACTCTATCTATTAAAAAAAACCGCATCAAAATCCGTTGCGTAGTTTTAAAGATTTAAGCAACCAAGGGGAAATAGGGACAGAAAAAGCGACTTTGTTTTATACTATGTAGTGATGATAAATATTTTAAATATATCTCTAATAGAGATTTTGTCGAACTCCCCAAGATGAGTTGAGTAAGTTTAAATTTTAAATAGTGGTAGAGAGTTACCGAATGCCATTCTTCAAAAACGACTAATTAAAAATGAACTCATCAATCGTTTGCGTCTGATTTCTACCAATACAGGTAATTAGTCTGTCATCGAGGTATCCGCATATAGGCTCTTATTTCTATTAATATTATAAATGCGAATGTTTGGATGTTTATTACTCAATTACGCGGCACGCCGCAACGACTAAACCAATTTGGCCGAAATTTGGCCCAGAGATATACTATAATCTGGAATAACACATAGGCTTCTTTTTAACCCGGAAAATTACGCGGGAACAAAAAACTTTAAACCACGCGGACGAAGTCGCGGGCATCATCTAGTTTGTTATATAGGAGTGGACGATAAATTTATATTATAAAACTGATCACGAACATTATGGCGAGTAAATTTTCGCGAGGCATTCCACTATTATGAATTATGGAGCGATTATCGCCCCCGATGAAATATTGGAAGTATTGAACAGGGCAGAATGACTGTATTAAAAGTTATAATATTGGCATTTGACTGTCTAGGTTTTATTTTATACGTAATTAAAGAAAGCGTCGAAGTAAAGAGACAAACCAAACACTTAAATTTGATATTGTTAATGTTAGATAAAAGAGTTACTAGTAATTACCTAAAAGCCAACTATAATCAGATTCATTATGGGTAAGTTTGAACTATTTTGATGAATTTAACTGTTCAGATCTCTCTAACTCTATCATAGAGTTTTTTACTTACATTATTACTACAATAGGTGATCCACTTATTAAAGTAATAATATAGATTATTATAGTAATTTTATAGCTGAATGTTCAATAGCTCTATTTATGCTCCGTAAATAGAACTAGTGTGATATTCATTTACGAGTATAATAAATACGAGTATAGCGCGATATCGCTCCAATGAACTATTGAAGGCACAGGAAAGGGAGAAAGCGTATTGAATTCTACTGTCAGGGCGGGTATATGTCTAGGTATGAGAAACTCGCTAAGTGGAGGAATAGTTCTACCCAATGTAAATAAATACCAACTAAAGCATTAGGTAAAATCTAACCGCATTTGAAGAGGAAAATGGAAGAACATGCTTTAAGGAGTTTTGGGTTGGAAGAAGCCGCTTTTGACCGCGCCAAAGGAAAAAGATTTTTTTGAAAATAAAAGAGTAATTGAGGCTTCCATAGCTTAATAAGTTGGTAATTACCTGCTGCTAATCTCTTACAGAACTTTTTTGGCAGTACCATTTCAGAATTAAATGCATATTGTTATGTATACTTACCCACCTTATTTTAGTCAACGTGAGAGATAATTGGCTGTTCTGTTTTTCAGGTTGCAAAATAGTATTACTTGCACGCGTAGGTACCTACTCCCCTCATTCCGCCCGCGGCCCGGCGACATCCCCGTCTTCCGGACGACCAAGCGACGCGCAAAATATGTAATTTTAGAGCCTTAGAATTGTCATGAGTCTAGAGCATCAGTAGGTATGCACTATTCAGTACTGTCTATCTGATTTTTTGCGTAAAAAAACTCGTCACTATTGCTCGTTTACTCATTAGAGATCAATAAATATGACTTACATAAAATATGAACAGCACCACCAAAGGATTTTGAATTTCTGGTGTTTCTGTCCCTATTTACTTACTTACTAGCTAGCCTAGATGAAGCGATTACATCCGGAAAGTAGCAGACATCGATTGGATGCGAAAGACTCAGAATAAACAACGTTTTCGGTACGTAAAAAAGAATGTCCAACAGTATCCAGACTTATATTATTATTATTACTACACAAACTTTATAAGTTGCAAAATAAACAAATACGCTTTCACTGTAAACCAAACTTCATTTTAAATAAAGAAGATTATTCTTAATTCAACACGTAATAGTTTTTGAACATCAGCTTCATTCGTGTAAACAAACTATGGTTGAAATGTAAAAATTAATTATAGCGACACTATTACCATATATCAGGTTGGCATGTGATGATTAAAATGGCAGCTCCCTCAAAATTTGTAATTGCAGCCACGTAAACTGTTGCAAACCAAATAATTGATTAACGACTGCCAAAAATCTGCATACAAAACAATGGCGGGCAGAAATTATATCAAAATTGTTAAATTGTTGTGTTTTGTATTAAAACTAGTACAGATATGTGGAACGAATAATCGCGAGCATGATTTTAATCAGTGCAGAACGGATCTAGGTACACCAAAGTATAATATAATTTTACCTATATTTGGAGTGTATTGAGCCCAGCTGTTGACTCAATGTGTACAAGAGCTATTAGCTAGACAAAACTCGTTAACCCCGGGAAGTAGGTAGGTAAGATATTCTTACATACATATTCCGAGCAAAGTAGAACGAAGGTAGGTACGCAGTTTCATAAATTAGGTACAGTTATTATGCACCTGTAAAAATCTAAAACTCATCAATACCAAGGCATAGTAACCAAAAAGCTGTTTACTGTTAACATTGTCCCCTTTGGTTTATTAGTTATTAGACGGCGAACACACACACACAAACGCACCCACCCACACACACATTCAAATTTCGCCTTTATCATTAGTGAGATTTTTTTTTTAAAGAATATTAGCCAAGCTGAAGTTGACTAATATCCTCCTATATATAAGCGGAAAGCTTGTGCTAGGAGTGGGTACGACAATAGTGCAACGGGTGGGATTCGAACCTGCGACCATACAGTTTTCAGTCCGCACCTTTAACCGTTGGGCTATTGAGGCTTTCATTTGGCAAAGCTAGCTGCCAGCTCTTGCATCGATGATGGTAGAGTCAGTGACTCTTTTTGAAAGTTCTTCAATATTATTAATTATTTTTTCTAGGATCGCTCGCAGGTAATCGCATGTCTGAACCAGCTTAAGCACAAACACCATACCTACATAGTTTATTAATTAAACAACTCGGTACTGCTAAATGAGTTCAAATTAAACTGGTCGCCGGAAAATTTTGGCCGGAAAATGGAGTTTTTCAAGACCCGACCGCGGCTCACGTTCGGTTCTCCATATGTGGTTACCCCTCCAATGTTTTCACGCATTACAAAGCGGGGAATGTTTTTTGTTCGTTTACATTTCGACTGATGAAAGCCGTGGCCTATTTGTAAGTGTACCTTCCTTTCTTATAATTACGAGCACGGTATGAATTCATTTAATTTTGCTTCAAGACTCTAGCAAACACTTTATATCTCTAAGCTTACTTGATTCTAAGACTTCTGATAGTTCTTTCTTTAGATACAAGCTTGTAGTTTGTGTCCTTTTACACGTCTTTTTTCATGTTCATATTGTTGTTAAGTAAAACGAAATATTATTTAAATACGAGTCGGTACTATAAATAAGAGCTATATCACCCGAAAGGGATAGTATTGTCGCAGCGTTCATATTTTAATTCCTATGCCTACAATTTTTACTAGATTACATTACTAGATAGGTTTTTACTACTAGATTACTTTACTAGATACATTTTAGACTTTTATTAGATTGAACCGCAATTTTAAGCATTGCGCTATTGAGAATTTATGGGAGCATTTCGATAATATTATGTATTTTTCTGAATCATGAGACTTCGTATTTTGGACTCGAATCGGACACCAAAAGAAATCAATTTAAAATACTTCAACTTTTACTAAAATTACCATGCCATGTTTTTAATAAATGAACTTGAAAATTTATAGGGTTTAATGCCCGTTGCCTGTCTGTTTATATTCAGAACCGCAAAATTCACATCAAAATAATCGGTCCCGCCGACCCGCCGCAAACTGCGTTTGCAGGTTGAGTTCAGTTTATATGAACATTTATCACGAATAGATACTGCCAAAAATATCCCATGGTTACCAGTTAACGGCTTAATACAGCTGCGGATAATTTCAAAATACATAATGGTGTTTTAAAGCGGCTACGGGCGAGGAGCCAGTTTGTGTGTGTCTATTTGTGAATGATTGCGTACTTAGAATTAGTATACCAGTACTGAACATGTAGGTACATCGAACAATACATTTTTTTTATTCCATGACAAGATAGTCCTTGTCTGCAATCTCACCTGATGGTAAGTGACGATGCAGTCTAAGATGGTTGCGGGCTAACTTAGTAGGGGTATGGCAGTGTACATTTAACCCAAAACCCTAATCTGTTTCTACATGCCATCGCGCCGTAACGCTAAATTGCTTAACGGCATGTCTTTGACGGTAGGGTAGTACCTAATGGGAACTAGCCTCGGCCAACGCCTCCCACCAGACCGGACCAGAAACAATTCAGAAATTATAAATTACCTCCGCCGGGAATGGAACCCGAGACCACCCACTTATAAGACCACAGCGCTCACCACTGCGCCAGGGAGGTCGTCAAAAGCAAGTTGCTCGAACAAGTCATGTACATGATCAAATGCAGATTAGGGGTATGGGTTTTATTAAAACCGCCATAGTCCATACCCTGTTTCCAAGTTAGCCTTACCAGCCAGTCAGTCTTACGCTGCATCTTCACTAACTAACTATCTATCAGATGAGATCATCAGTCATTGACAAAAAAAACTTGAGAGGTGTCAAGGGACACCCGGATGGAACGAAGTTCAATGCGAAATAGAAATGAAAATATCTGGCTTGCTTTCTATAAGAGAGAGAGAGACAGACAGAGAAACATGCGACGAACATAGCAAAAAGTGTCGTGACAACTTTTCGTAAGAATTTTTTCCGTCTAGCCCCCTTTCACAACGCGCGATAAGGAACTTCGTTCTAAAAACGAAAAAATGCGGAATTACTTAAAAGTCTACTTTTAGTTAGTACCTACCAAACTACCTTGACGATGCCTTGTGACCTCTTCCTCAAAATGATCGTAATGTTACCAGTAACCCTATTTAACTGTAAACTGCACAAGGTTAGCACGCTACATACAAAATATCACTTTCCGTGTCATGGAATAGTCAGGCACAAAGCACCAAGCTGCCTTCGACAATAAAATCCGGCCTACCACAACACAATAATCATAAGTCGTTTGCAAAGTTGTTTGAATCAAGGACGATTCAATACCGAACTGCAGATCCTAATCGAAAAACACATTTACATGCTATTGAAGGTAGCGAACAAACGAATCCACGCGGGGACTCGGTGCGCCTGACTTCATTCGCGTGGATTGAGGTTTTCTTTTCCCGCGCGAATTCTTTTATTTTCCGGGGTAAAAGTAGCCCAAGTATTACTCTAGACTATAATCTATCTCTGTTCCAAATTTCAGCCAAATCGGTACAGTCGTTGCGGCGTGATTGAGTAACAAACACCCATGCATCCATCCATACATGAAACTTTCGCGTTTATAATATTAATAGGATTTTCAAATAGGTTCAATAATAGGTTTAAGTGAGTTTAAATAGATAACTAAATATAAAGTGAACAATAATTCTGATGAAGAAACCAATTTTTTTGGTAAACGAATACAATATTTTATGCTAATTCATAACCGGTATTCGTCCATATATGGACATAAATATTAAAATCAACCTGTAATTGTCCTAGTTGTAAAAATATAATTTTTTGCTCTACTTTGCTTTTATATAACTAACTAGCTTTTGCTCGTTGCTTTGCCTTGCTTCGGTCATGTTAAGTTCGATTTTTCAAACCTCTTTTTTACCCCTTTAAGTGTAATATTTTCAAAAATCTTTTCTTAGCGGATGCCTAATGCCTATGCCATAATAGTTATCTGTATGCCCAATTTCAGCCCGATCCGTTCAGTGGTTTGAGCTGTGCGTTGATAGATCAGCTGTCAGTAAGTCAGTCAGTCAGTCATGTATTTTACAATTACACCAAACAAGTGATTCACTGAATTGATGGTAATGAAAGATTATGTTCGACTATAACAACGTTAGCAATCCGGCAAATCAAATTAAACAACTCTGATCGAAAATCCGATCATACAGCAAATGGGCAAATAGTCTGGCAGCTAAGCGGTGTATTATCGAACAAGACCAGACTCTACCGACCTGATAGTTTTGTATTTGTATTTTCAACCGACTTCCAAAAAAAGGAGGAGCTGTTCTCAATTCGTCGGAATCTTTTTTTTTTTATGTATGCCCCCGATTACTCGAAGACCCTGGACCCATTTGGAAAATTCTTTTTTTGTTTGAAAGGGTATACTTTCCAGATGGTTCCGTAGTTTAAGGCAGCGTCTGATGATGGGATCCTGGAAAAATCGAGGGAACTCTTTAAATTTTATAGGCACAATTGATATTCTTTATAGTGGCGTTTGAAGTCGGTTTTGTAAAAAAAAATTATGTTTATATTATTGTATAAGTCAAACTGTACAATAAACTGTGTTTAGAAAAATGGGAGTTACCCATAACATTTTTGACTAAAATTCCTCGTTATAAATAGACGTAACTGCCTTAAGGCAGATGAAAATTATGACTCTTCAACCAATACCCAATACCTAACGGGGTATCTAATTGTTTAGTTGATCGAACTGAAATAGAGACTGTTCAGTAAGTCAATTGACATGTGTGAATGAAATAATATAAACGTAAAAATTCTTTTTACAAAACCGACTTCAAACGCCATTACAAAGTACCTATATCAATTGAGCCTATAAAATTTGAAGAGTCCCCTCGATTTCTCCAGGATCCCATCTTCAGTTCCTGACTTGATGACTATGAGACCTTCTCTAGGGACCTCCTGCGAAGGTCCTACCCTTTCAAACAAAAAAAGAATTTTCCAAATCGGTCCAGGCGTCTTCGAGTAATCGGGGACATACTTATACATAGTTTAGTCAATCTCAAGCTCGCTAATATTCTTTAGAAAAAAATTTAATACCTAGAAGTCTTTGTCAGTGACAAAATAATATTAACCGTAGAGCGAGCCATGCAGCATTGAGTCTACGAAATTGTACAATCTCTTTGTGTCCAGTGTTTAACTTGAAGATAAAGACAGGGCTATTGTCTGTCGTACGATGAACCTCGATTATATGAGAAGAATAACAGCGGACATTGATATACTGAACCTCAAGAACTGTCGTTTAGAAAGGATAATATATTGTGCTTTAACCTCAAGAATACAGTCGCTTTAAAAATTTATAACGTGCTTTTAAAAGTATTACATCTCATACTATCTTTTAAATGCATATCAAAATCCATCTCTCGGTAATTACGCCCTCAGGGTGTTGACCTTATACTACGGCCACGGTCTAATTGGCCGTCAGCGCCTAAAGTGATAATTATTATGTATCTATTTTCAACCATTTTCGAACGATATCATCTTTATATCCTTAATAGACTTATATCATCTTTAGTACGTTATTTAATATCTTAATACTTTTGAACTGAAAAGTTTCGACTCAATTTTTTCAGTGGTTTTTGAGTTATGCATGCACAAAAAAATTAACAGACATAGTTTCAAAGGTAGTGCAATAGAAAAGAATTAATCACATACGATTTTACTTTTTTTATTACCTAGGCTTGCGCTTGACAACAATCTATGATGAAAAGCACTGATGAGCTGATATTGAAGCGCGCTTGCCTATTCACTCTTGTCCTGTTCAGTATTTTTGTGATCTACTAGCTCCACTATAAACTAGGCTACAAAATGAATTGAATATAGGTTAACTACAAAAATTATCTTTGTCTAAGATATTGTGACTTTATTTTTCTATGAATGTTGTCAGATCTACGAATAAAATAATAATTATAAATAATAAATAAACAAGCTTTATTGTTTTCTAATTGTTAGATTGTCCATACAATACAATACTTAAATCTATGGCTAAACCAAACACTAAGAATAAACAAGGAGACAACCACAGCATTTTTGAGCATTGACAACAATGGTTTTCAGCTTGCCTTATATTTGTATAAAAATTCTACGACAGTAATAGACAAACTTTAAACAACTTTAAAAATATTTGACATTTATCTTCCAAGCCTTAGGCTTTCGCAATGTATCTCAGGATTAGATAGATCTATCTCTTCACGGTCCGTTACACTCATTTCCTTGGTCAGCCTTTACGGGTATTCCTACATTTGTTCTGGATATATGAGAAAAAGATGGCGTACTTACATATTAAATATAAAATTTAATCTTGGTGCTTGTCGTTTATTTATTTTTTGAATAAAAGAAGTATAAGTTTACTGGATGATGCCAGTGACTTCGTTCGTGTGGATTTATTTTTAAAATCCAACGGGAACTGTTTGATTTTCCGGGATAAAAAATAGTCTATGTCACTCTTCAGGTCCTTAAGTATATAAATGCAAAAATTCACGGCGCTCCGTAGCTCTGTTGCAACGAGATTGAAGGACAAACCAACAAACAAACTCACTTTCGCATTTATAGTAATTGTAAGGATTGCCTCTTGAAACTTAAAAATATAGATTTTTATCTGTTATTACAGATTATTAGTATATTTTTATTTCCTTAAATATATGTACACGTCACGTGTCAAAGGTACATGGCCTAAAAGATTTGCTTGTATAAATCTGTGCCCGTTAAAGGTAAACTCCTCTGAAATCGCTCAAAATAACGTTACCAAGGAAAAATGTGAATAGTCCCTAAGAGGTCCGATCAAGTCGCATTGTATTTGGGGCAGTGTCCCGCACCCGGATCACGTCCGTCTATTTGTTCCGATGTATTGCCCTCGATGCGCACACCTGGCCTCGGTTATTGCTTACGTCCAAGCAATGGGGTCTCCGCTTTGGAGGGGAGAGGTTATACTCAAAGTTTTTATTCGTCAAAGGACTGGATCACGGGGTCAAATTATCTCAATTATTATCGACGTATGCGATAACAAGATCAGAAGGCCGCGAATTATTTATTTATGGCTTAGCCTGCAACGTATTCATCTACGTTATTAAAATTGCGTGCGAACTAATCTACCTATTGAGATTAAATTCCGTTTTGCCAAACGTCCGTTTTGGTAAAAAATTTAGCTTTTTACTACATAATATTTAGATTAAGCAATTCCAACGTCGATTAACTTTTAACCGAGGGATAAATTGGGTGTTGGGTGTCTGATACTTTTTGTATTGAAAATCTGGAAAAATATCATTTATGCCCCGATACGTGTTTTACGTTGGTAAAATAAACTCTAATTTTTTAAATTTGGATTATTGAAACCGGTCAGAATCTCTGGCATTCGTTCATAGTATCAGATTATTATTACCTATACTTTGTCAGAAAATACCCTCAGGAGATGCAACGTATAAGCGCTATGTCAACTTTCATATGTGTTGCTCGATTCTTACGTCCGAAAACATTCGGGGGTGCATAATATTTGTCTTGGCCTTACGTTTAGATCTTACGTGTACGTGATTTCGATTTATCCAAAAGGATAGAAGCGGCTTGTTTGTTAAGCGGCGCTATTGATTTTCGACGGCATCCTCGTAACATCTGGAGATGTTTGGATAAACGTTACTTTGAATTTGTTTTCAGTTTTTCAGGAATAAAAAGGAACCCTTTTTTTAAAGGCACACGCTGAACTACTATCACATCTGATGGAAAGTGATGATGTGGTCTAAGGTGTAACGCGTTTGTTTAGAAGATTCACTCTTGTTTTAAAGATACCCAAATTGTAAGTGTTAGGAAACACAGATCTTGGAAGAGACCAGACCAGACCCTAGCCGTGCGAATCAGGAATGAAGACTTAAAGTGCTTATAGGACCCTTATAAGATCACTTTGGTGTCCGTCTGTCTGTGTATCAAGGCCCTTTGTTCAGAAACGGCTTGAGGTTACTGTTTAAACTATTTTTGTGATAATATGTTTCAAATCTTAATACCTTTGCTAGCTTTACCACATAGGTAATGTATGAACCAATGAAACATGAGTTCGATTCATTTAATGCGATAATTTAATTCAAAACTCGGGCAGGTAAACTAGAAAAATATACCTGTGATACATTATCCAGTTTGAGTTGGTGAAAAGCTATTTACTTTTTTCAAGTCAATAACCTGCCACTGCCACTCGTAGACTAACCAATCTCCAGCATGATGGATTTGCCCGGTCGCGTCGGCCATTCTTGACAGATGCAATATTTTACATCTTCCTTTTGCCTATCAGCCTCCCGCTCCGAACGATATGATTTATACGTACTTTGGATTGATACATCTGGGGGTGGCAGAATTGAGAAGGCGAGAATAGTTTTCAAAAAGTTTATTATTCATTTCTACAACACCAGAAGGCACTCTTCTTCTGCTTCATAACGCTAAATTGCTTCGCGGAACATGACGGTAGAGCGGTAACTAGTCACGGCCAATGCCTTCCACCAGACCAGACTAGAGACAATTTAGAAATCATTAATTCCCAAATTACTCCTGCCTTGAATCGAACCCGAGACCTCAGCGCTTACCACTGTGCCAGGAAGGCAGTTAACCCTCTATATTTTATAATCGCGAGTCGTTAGGGAGGAGCCACGATGAATGCTAACGAACTCACTCGCGATGAAGACGTTATTGGCTCTCGGTTATGAATACTAATTCACGATCGACTAGACACGAGATTATTTTTAACCCCCGCAAAAAGAGGGATGTTGCAAGTTTAACCACTTTGTCTGTCTGTTTGTCTTTGCCATTGTTGGAATCAAAAGGACGGACCGCTTTGAATGCAATTTTTTCATTCAGAAGCGAAATTTGGCAGCAAAAGTAAACACGTCTTAATAGAGTGACCATGCAGTTTTGAATTCTAAATAAAGTAGTGGGTACTTTCGTCGCGACGCAGCATGTTCAATACACATGTTATTCGATGGATTGCCTAACTAAATCATGCAAAATTAAAATTCAATAAGTTCATGATCTTTGAGGATTGCGCGGCAGTCTTTGCCTAAGCAATTCCATTAAAAGTGAAAAAAATAAAATGTAAATACTCAAACAAGAGATGTAGTACGGATACATCACCTCTAATAATAATTATAATCTCTGACTACCATAACGAAGCTTCCAAATCAACTCACGTAGGCTCGATAAATACATTATCGGAATCACCTCATGAATGCTAATTCACTGCACTAGACAAACTTACTAACTATTTGGAAGACAATCTGTGTATAATAATAATTCGAAATGTGATCAAAATTCCACCGCGTACAAATCAGAATGGGAGGAGCGGTACGAATGCGTCATTTAACTTTATCTGAAAAACGATGGAAAAACGCTATAAAAAGGCCGATAAGAGGCGAAACCTTTTCCCGGATACATTTGAAATTATTCGCCTGACAGAAGCAGCTGCGTTCCTTGGAACGAACGGGAGCTTTTAAATAGAAACATACTTCTTTACGCTAATCTCGAAATGTCCCCAATGCAGGGGCGATGAAACAGCGTACAACCAAGTATCTGTTTAAGGAAAAGCAACCAACGGAAATGTACCAAAAATGGAAGCGACTTTTTCGTCGGAATTGAATCCAAAATTTCATGGCGATCGGCACTTATATAACTAGATAGCCTTATAATCTATTCATGTACCTATTTCAGCATAACGCGATGTTTCGTTAAAGCATAACCAGGCACGATGTAATGTCTAAGCTAAAACCTGAAGACCTGATTTAAGAACTAAAGAAGAATTTATGTTATTTAAGGCCCAAGAGACGGGTCTGCCCGCGAAATTCAAATTTAATTTGGTTTTTCGCAATTTGTAAACTAATACGACAAAGTAGGCTTATGGTATTCAAATTGCGATAATGGCAGTATCATCTTCACAGGTTTATTTACTAATCTTAACGTGAAAGTATCCAGTTTAAGAAATTAGTCAAAATAATGAGTTTGACGTGAGCTACTCACAAAGTAGTCATTATTTTGATTAATTTCTTAAACTGGATACTTTTACGTAAAGATTAGTATATAAACCTGTGAAGATGATACTGCTATTATCGCAATTTGAATACCATAAGCCTACTTTGTCGTATTCGTTTATAAATGGCGAAAAACCAAATTAAATTTGAATTTCGCGGGCAGCTCCGTGTCTTGGTCCTTAAAGGGATAAAATGCGGGTGGATGTTTATTCATTAACGTGGACAAAGTCCTAAATATCAGTTAGTCAATTTTATAAAAAAATTCAGGCCAACAAGGTTTATATTAAGTATTGCCAGTATTAGTAATAAGATAAATAAATAGAAAAATAATGCTTTGCGCATCGCTGAATGAAGTGTGGAGAGACCTGTAAATTGGCCATGACGGAGGACCTCTAGTCTAGTCACGAAGGCTAAAACCCATTTTTCTTACGTCACTGAGCTGAAAGTAAGGCTACCTATTCTTTATTTGATACTAGACGATGCCAAAAACTTCCGCCGCGTCCGCGTGGATTAAGTTTTTGTAATTTCCGTGGGAACTCTTTAATTTTTCGGGATAAAAAATGTAACCTATATATGCTAATTCTGGGTATGATTTATCTCTATTCCAAATTTCATACAAATCGCATTATCCGTTGTGGCGTGAAGGAGTAACAAACATACACACACACACATACAAACTTTCGTCTTTATAATACTAGTGTGAAGTGTGACTATGTCATATCTATGAACTCTATATTCGTGTTAAGATATAGATGACACGGGAGGGGAATCTGAGTAATTTACATAATGTAATCAGCGCCAGCGAGAACCGATGATTTGAGCCACTTGCCCTGGCTTGTTACAGCGGATCAGGGGGTTTTAATTTTGTTAAAAACTCTCCCGGAATCTATATCGCGATCTGTCCTCCGAGGCCCTTGATTGATTGTCGTCCTATCGGAAAAAAAAGGTTTTCTTTCTTGTTCTTTCACTTTTGTGAGGAATTCCTGATCTCTCGTGTTTTTAAGCTTGAAGTAAATAGAATGTTTTTAAATGTTCTTTTATCTTTTGAATTGGTGATATTTTTTTGCTGGATGGGACTGTAGCGATTTTGTAAAGGTGCAAGATATTTTATAGTCTGCTGAGTATGACACGCACAGAATTCCTGATACGTGACCACTGACCATAGCATATCTTCCTTTCCGCAATTGTAAATTCATTTCAACAAGCTCATTTTTTGCATCAGCGATTTTCTCTATACGAGATGAAAGGTAGCATGTAAACAAATAACTTGGAGTGTAAGTGTTAGAAGAATGAGAAAAAGTAGATTTGTAGTACCAAGAGTGACTAATTATTATGGTAAAAGACTAAACTGTTATCTAGTGCCAAAGATATTTAATAACATAGACTGGCTTAGAGAGGAGAGGAAGATCAGTGAAGGAGCCCTTAAAAATAAACTAAAAGAGGTTTTTATTAAGGACTCTTTCACTGATTGACTATTGTTAAGTGTTAGTTATTTATTGATTATTGTTAATGATTAGTTTAGGTAAGTTGTTGTCAAAATTGTAATTAGGTGCATTAGGTTTTTAACTTTTATTTATAAGAGCGCCAGCTCGCCATCAAACTGGCTGTCCAGTTTGGCGAGACAGTATTTTTAAGTTTATTTGTGTACCTAAATTTATCAATAAATGTGGAAATCCCTATATCTTTGACGAGCTAATAGTTTACGATGAATATTCTGAATTAGTTATACTGTCTTAAACTTAATTTCTTCACCTATATTTATTGTACTTGTTATAGACAGTAGATACAGGTCTCGTAATTAAAACCTCCCCCCCACCCCTAGCAGTAATAAACCAAGACGTTTTGTTTCGGCGATCCCCCGCTAACCGGATCGCTTTGTATTCATAGAATGAAAGAAAGTTATACCAGGTGCGTAGGCGTAGGGGGTACCGCCTTCCCTTTAAAAAAATTCGAGCATTTTTATATTACTGTTCAGATATGGCTATTAAATGCGCGTTTTCAACAAGCTGCGAGTGAGGCAACTAAAACCTAATTTACGCCCTGGCCGAGAAATAGGAAAGCTGCTTTCAACTTTCTCATCAATTAAAAATAATGTTTTATACCAATAATAGAAAAATTAAATTAAAATTATTATTTTATTGCAATAACATATCGTAAATAATATAAAATAATTTTTAAACCATGTTAAATTTTGCCTTAAAAACGGGGAATGTGATTTTGCGCAGACAGAAAGTTATCAAAATTTTCAGATTACGCGAATTTTCTTTATAATGCAAATATTATATACGTGTTTCAACTTTCTAGTCACAAAAAATATCACCAAATCACAGGCCTCAAATTTCATACAAGCAAACTTATAATTAATTAAAAGGACAACACTGAACGTAATTCTGTAGGTGGGAACGATAAATTGGCGGGAAGGAGTGAGCGTCGCCTCTCTACGTAGTAAAAGTAAATAAATACGCTTTGACCAAATTAACAGTATTTATCTCACGAAGCTACGGGCGCTTTACTTGTGGTTAGGTCATGTACATGCACATTGCGTAAGTGTACGTGCCTAGTGGGAGCGGTTAGGCGCGAGCAAGCTCTCGCTTACGCTTATACAGATACAACACACACACAACCATGAGCCACGTGCCCTCATGAATTGAAAGAACTTATAACTAAGTTATTGTAAACTCTCGTTCCGCGGCCACACAACAACCTTATTGCTCATTTTATCTTAGGATATACTTTTGTTGCTAGAAACAGAAAGGTTTTAATGCCTCCATCCCTGTGTCTCCATTATTAAGCCTTAAAAGCGACAATAAGAACGTTTTGGCCGAAACGCTTTCCTGATGGAATTTTTAATTATTTTTCTTCTTGACGGCCCATTGAGACGTCGGGATGAATATTAATTTATTTTTTGTGCCTTTTATAGAAATATTAATGTGGAGTATTTTACTGTGCGATATTTAATTGAATTTTTAGGATATTATATCTACTAATTTACGATTTAGATGACAGAAAGGCCTGGAGCGTTTTTATCCGTCGATATATTCGCAATACCTTGCTTTATTATTTGTTCTTTTTCTACGGCTTCGTTAGTATCGCATAGTAAGTACGAGTATAATATTATTGCTTGTACAGAATTTAATATAGCAAGGAAATAAGGACGCACATTTGTAGCGGAGAGTTAAAAGGATAAAAATTAAAATAGTGTAGGTATTTTTTATCCATGAAATCAAAGCATTCGGGATGTTTAAAAGATACGGACGCGACGTCCTGACTGATTCATTAACGCTGAGCTGAATCTACTGAAACATTTTATGGCGCAGACACTCACCAAGATTTTCAGATTTCAGACAAAATAATATTTAAAGAGGGAATGTAAGTTGATATTTATCCATAAAAATTGATAAAAAATGAAAAAAAAAATATATATATACTAGTTCACGATATTTGAAAATTGTGCTCCTAAGAGCAGATTATGAAAACAGTGTGAAAAGTATGTAAGTCCATTATTTCTAAATTTACATTCATAAAAATTGTTCGTACAGAGAAACATATTTTTTTTACCTTAACCCTAAATCAGCTCGAACAAAGTCGTGGGCATCACCAACATTAAGGTAGCAGAGTATAAGCTATAGCAGTGCAACAAAATTTAATTTTCCCGAAAAGGGAGAAGTTATGGCATGTTCTGTCAACGTTAATTACTCTAACAAACGCACCGCGGAGCCGGTTCCCCGGTTCGGCTGGAATTAGCGTGTTAGCGGGACACACGGACACACATAAATCTGCATTCGCAGTATTTATGCGCTTAATTTTTGGTTAAGACTAGACACTCTTACTTTGCTAATAAGGAAGTACAGTTGGTGACAAAATCGGCTCAGATAATTTATTTATTTATTCTGTACATTATAACCTTAAAAAATAAACTTAACGTGACGTGCACAAAGACATCTTATCGCTACAAAATGTGAATTTCTTCCAGATACCCTAGGCTAATATCACAAATATGAAATTTTGGTTGTATGGATGTATGTTTGTTACTCATCACACCGTAATGATTGAACCGATTTGTCTGAAATTTGGCACAGAGATAGAGAATAGTCTGGAATAGCACATAAGTTTTTTTTATCCCGGACAATAAGAGAGTTTTGAATTAAAAACTTTCAATCCAAGTCATCAACTAGTTTTAAATAACGATTTATGTTAGTTGACTTTAGTTTTATGAAATTAAAAAATTTAATCTTCTCGCAAGTTTTCACTAAACTCTCAAAGATTCCTCTCTGGTCGTGTCGGATTGCTGTCAATGTATATAGGCAGTTTCCTGATGCTGCACCCGAATTTAACTTCGGATATAAGCCCATTCAACTACGCTTCAAATTATTAAGAGCTTCAAAGTTCCTCCGTTATGGTGGAATCACAAAACCATATGCAATAAAAACTCGATAACAACTAATAAACCTATGCCATTACACATCAAGATGGCCGCATAAATATTTATGTACACAGTTATGACGCTGTTGGTACAACGCACGGCATAACTTCCAACTTAGTCGAAATATTGCTGCCGTAATGAAATAAAATAGTGTTCTGTTATATTAATTATCCCGGAACACGACATTAAGTGGGGGTTCGAGGGATTACTGGAAGTAGGCCACTTGCGGGATTCCGAAGAAATTGGATTTAAAACCCGGGGCAAGGCGGGATTGTCTTTGGTTGCGGTTCGTGGGAGCACAAAATATCATTGTTCAACGGAAATTAGTTTTGGTCTATTCTAAGTGCCTCATAGGTCTTGTGAATAATTTATTTTCGACAGCGGGTCATGGTTCCCAAGTTTGAGTTTGAGGTCGGGTCACATTATGTTGAGTTTTTATGTCAAAAAATTAAATTAGTTGTTACATTTGAAGTTGGTAGTGTATATTGTAATTTAACAGTAAAGTAAACAAGGATAAAAGTTTGAAATATGGGACCCGACGGAAAAGCGCCTGTAACTTCGTGAGATGAACATACTAAAACCTTGGTATGGTATCGAACCAAAGGATCGACTGCGCTATTGAAGGATTTAAATATACACCCTTAAATCGAACGAAAGAAAGTCCGAATGGTAAAACAGACAAATAAATAATCAAATTTTTGCATTAAAATATTAGTAAGGAATTGAGGATGTAATATTTAAGGAAATTCAAATGTGAATTATCGCGATAGATTGACTTCTACCCCAGCATGAGGTATTTATAGCGTTTCGGTGAGCGCGGGTAATGTAGCAAGACGAAAAACGACTCTAATGTCTCCCTTTGTAACTCATACGGCGTCTTCCTAATGTCCCGTACAGATAAAAGTTTTATCTCTTGGCTGGAGGGACGTCTTTGGGCGAGACGAAAATCTTGGTTATCTATCGGGAACGTGCCCTTTTAACCTTATTATTATTCAATATTAATAGTTTAATTTGATACATTTCTCAATAAATAATTAATCATTTAGGGAGAGAGCAGACTGGCACCTTTTAGCGGCAGTGATTGGTTTTTGCGTTTGCATTGCGACTTAAAAGTATTCGATACGTAGGTAGCTAAAGGACGAGAAGGTCAGCGTTTCGGAATTTTTTATATGGTTCTTTTAATTCACGAGGGCGTGTGGCTCATGGTTGTGTGTGTGTCGTATCTGTATAAGTGTGAGCGAGAGCTTGCTTGCGCCTGACCACTCCTTCAGCACGCACACTTACGCAATGTGCATGTACACCACGTAACCACAAGTAAAACGCCCGTAACTTCGCGAGATAAACATCTCAAAATTTTGGGATGTTTTAACCCTTTGATATTAATACTAGCTGTTGCGCGCGACTTCGTCCGCGTCAATTTCTGTAATTATGATCGCGATTAAGAAGTTTTTTAAACAATATATTTTAAAAATTGATAATTTTCCCCGTTTTTGCAACATTTTTCACTGATGCTTCGCTCTTATTGGTCGCAGCGTGATGTTATATAGCCTAAAGCCTTCCTCGATAAATGGACTATCCAACACAAAAATAATTTTTCAATTCGAACCAGTAGTTCCTGAGATTGGCGCGTTCAAACAAACAAACTCTTCAGCTTTATATATTAAGTATAGATAATCGCAGAATTTGTTAAAAAAGATTTGAAAATTAATATCCCTTTCAGTAAACAAGCAGCGCGCAAAGCTTTGCATCTCCCCTGACGTGTTCCCATCAAGATTAGTAAATAACAGCATCCCGAGTGCATGCTGTGCAAATAGTGCAACTGTAATGCGAATGCAAATGTAACTTTGTTGCTGTGCTGCTGATACCCTGGCTGATTAATCCAGAAAGCCGTTTCATGGTTAATGAATATTCAGGTTTCATTATATGTTGAATTATATTTAAAATAACTAAAATGCTAAATTAATTACTAATATTATAAATACGAAAGTGTGTTTGTTTGATGGTTTGTCCTTCAATCACGCCGCAACAAAGCAACGGATTTACGTGATCCTTAATTGCAAGCAAATGCTAGTAAAAAATTTTTTACAAGAAATCTAGAGTTGTATACGAACATGCACATACTATTTAAAAAAATATTTATTGATTGACTAAAAATATAGAAACTCAGCAAAGCCAACTTTGAGAAATGATTGTATCTCCAGCAATATAAAATGTCCAATAACGAGGTAGTATTCTAATTGCAGCCAACTGTGCTGAAATGGAATTGTATTCAGAGACCTACATTAAGAGGTCTCATTGCCCGCGGCGAGAGTGGATGGAGAAAATAGATCGAGAGTCCTTGGGAAATTCTTAGCAGGTGCTTGAAAAATGCTGAAAAATTGTGAAATAATTCGTAGTGATTAATATTATGGCAAACTATAGCCATACCAGGGCCTCTATATATAACACACAATCTTTCATTAATTACTTTAGTGAGTTTCTAATCGCCTCTTAGCAGAAACTGCATTTTAAAACGGTGGTAGAGACTTGATCTATCGTAAGAGCTACATATTGGCTTACATGAAATAAATAATGTTTCGAATTTAAATTTGAAGGTAGACTGTATGACATCGCAAAACAAAATTAAAAATACAAAATTGGAAATACCTAATACTGCTTTAAGGCTTGGTAGTATAAGCACAGTTGTCCCCTGTTGGGTGCACAATTAAAATAATAGTAAATAGATAAGTTCAGTCACCAGAAAATCAGAACCGCCAATGCTTAGTAAGCACTTAAGGTATACTTTCTTATACTCAAGAAATAGTGGCAGGTGTATTACAAAAATTTTCAGCTTTGATCAAGCACCTTATTAATAGTACATTGTTACCTTAGGGATGAAAGTAACTTATTTAGTCCCGAGACGGGGTTTGGCGCCCGAGCGTAGCGAGGGGGCCTATAGTTCGAGGGACTAAATAAGTCTTTATCCCGAGGTAAACACTGTGCTTTTCATTACGAATATAAGGAAAGTCAAAATAAAAATATAAATTAGCTAAAGAAAATTGAGTGAACTTTATTTTACATAAATCAACAACTTTGGTGAGATATTTATTTAAAGTTTATGTTAAAATTAGAACAAAAGTCTATCTTTCTTCTTGTCTATGGATGCACTCGGGTATGTCGTGTTTCCAATAAAAATGTGACAACTAGTTTTTTTTAATTATTTGACAGCTGTCAGTTGAAAACGATTCTCCCTAGGGCTGAAAAGTATTACTTTCAACCCGCTTCTCAGGCAACTTCAGACCTACTTTCCGTGTATGAGTAATGAAAAATTTATTACGGACTCTCGGATCAAAATACACAAAAAAATTGAAATAAGTAAAACACGCTGCCAGCGTCTTGAGAGTAATTTCCCTCATGGTTGGTGATTTCTTACGCTGTGGCCTAAAATGTACCAACAATAAGAAAAATGGAAGTACAAAATTACGTACACCGTATTTATACAGTTTATTTCTCTCTTACCTTTTTGTATTATGTATTTTCTTACATAAAAATACTCCTGTTCTTAGTATTTTCTTAGTCAGAAAAATATGAACATAAACATAATATATTTTTCTTTTACCTTTGGAATATTCATCGCAATATATAAAATTGTTAGTTGAATAATATGTTTTTGTTCGTATTCAACTAATCCAGTTTATATTATGTACTACTAACCTCCTTCCTAACCTCTTAGAATAAAAATATTAACTAGATTTATCGGTACAATTTGTTTTTTTTTATTTCATGACAAGATAGTCGTTGACTGCGATCTCACCTGATGGTACACTTACCATCCGATGTACCGTCACTTAATATAACTACTTTGTTACTGTTAACAAGTTTTACTTGTCTAAGATGGTAGCGGGCTAACTTGGAAGGGTTTGGGAACTATGGTAGTATAGATTCAACCCATACCCCTGATCGGTTTCTACACGTCATCGTGCCGCAACGCTATATCGCTTGGCGGCACGTATTTGATAGTAGGGTGGTAAACCACGGCTAAAGCCTCCCACCAAGCTCCCACCAGACACACTACTAAGTGTGCATGTTTTACTACTAAATCATTGGTGATTGTTGTGGTATCTACTACAAAATGGTTTTCAGATCAGAAAATTCGTTTCCCCGTTCCCTACTATCCCTACTAATATTATAAATGCGAAAGTGTGTTTGTTGGTTTGTTGGTTTGTTGGTTTGTTGGTTTGTCCTTCAATCCCGCTGCAACAGAGCTTCGGATCGACGTAATTTTTTACATGTGTGTAGTTGAGAACCTGGAGAGTGACATAGGCTATTTTTTATCCCGGAAAATCAAAGAGTTCCCGCGGGATGATAAAAAACTAAATGTACGCGGACGAAGTCGCGGGTATCAGCTAATAAAAAATAAACCGCTTTATCCTATAACTTACACAACTTCGCTCTTGTAAACGAGTACAGAGTTTCATTTGTCACCAATCATCTCGAACCGTCGACAGCGAAATAGCTTATTAAATGCCACTGGAAAATTCTAGATGCTAAAATGTATCAGTATTTTTTTTGCCCTATTTTCTTTAAGAGCGTAATAAGGTACCAAGTATTCTGCGACCTTGAGAACAGCTTTTATATAAAATTGCTACATTATTAAAATAATTAGGAATTGAGTAACAAATATTTAAATAAACGACGATTGATACTAAAAGTAGGTACATAAGTTCGAAGAGCTGGTGGCCAATGGGGTCCCAAGGTGCTGGATTGGCGACCCCGTACTGGCAAGTGCAGTGTTGGAAGACCCACCACTAGGTGGACCAACGACATCAAACGGATCGTAGGGAGCCGCTAGATTCAGTAGCCGTCGTGTAATTTATTTATTGTATGAGTAATTGAGTATAGTTGACTGCCTCTTTGGTCTAGTGGTTAACATGCTGGACTGCAGATGATAAGGGCCCGGATTCGATTCCCGGGTTGGACCAATAAAAGTATTGGGCTTTGCTGTTAAGAAATTCTCACTATGTGGCCGGAGTTAGGAAGTTGGCGGTGGGTCAACCCTGTGCCTTAGAGAGGACAGAGAGTCAGGAAATAGAAAGTGCACCTGTGTTTGTGCACACACTTGTGCACTCTAATATCTCCCGTGCTGGCTAGTCTTTGAGGACGTTGGCTGCCGTGACAGGATCCGTTTGCGAAGACATTATTATTTTTATTATAGTTGAGGACAAAAAGTTACCATGTTCCCGGAAAACCAAAGATTTCCTACGGGATTATTAATAAAAAACAAGCAAACATTCTTTCGAATTTATAATATTAGCAAGGATTATTTCTGTGGTGGTGTCGTGTGGTGCGGGTTGTCATAAAAAATAAAAAATATTTCTATTCTATTCTATTCTATTCTATACTAGCTTTTGCCTGCGGCTTCGCTCGCGGCTTAAGTTCGATTTTTCAAATGTCTATTTTACCCCCTTAGGGGCTTAATTTTCAAAAATTCTTACTTAGCGGATGCCTACGTGATAATAACTATCTGTATGCCAAATTTCAGCCCGATCCGTCCAGCGGTTAGAGCTGTACGTTGATAGATCAGTCAGTCAGTCAGTCAATCAGTGAGTCAGTCAGTCAGTCACTTTTGCCTTTTATATATTTAGAGACTAACTCCACGCGGACAAAGTCGCGCGAAACAAAGAGTCAATAAATTATTGAGAGCGCATTTTATCGACACAGACGTCGCTTCACTATGAGTGCGAGTAAATAGCTACATCCCAAGTGCATTTCGCGTAGTGCAAATAGTGAAACTCTAATGCGAATGCAAATGTACCCGCGCTGCGTTGTTTGGATCACATCTGATTAAACTTGGATGCTTGCATCTATGCTGTTGAGAGCTCTTTTAGGCAGTCTACTTACCTACATACTTTTGAAACCTATTCGTAATAATTGTGAGAGTTTTATTTGAAGAGCTAAATGAAAAGAACTGTGTAGCCGCTAATTGCAGTCGCGCTTTTATTAATAAATAAATAATCAGCAGATTTCAATTTATTTATCACATATGCAGTAGGTATACTAGCTTTTGCCCGCAGCTTCGCTCACGTTATATTCGATTTTTCAAACCCCTATTTTACCCCCTTAGAGATTAACTTTTCAAACATCCTTTCTTAGCGGATGCCTACGTCCTAAAAGCTATTTGAATGCTTTTCATCCTGATCCGTCCAGTGGTTAAAGATTTGCGTTGATAGATCAGTCAGTTAGTCAAGTTTTCCTTATGTAACACAAAAAACATCTTTTATTTAACAAAAAGAAATTCAGATGGAACAAACCTCTTACCGCCATTCGTTATGGCTTATAGTATAATAGGTTTACGTTAATCTTGATTAAACTTTCAGGATAATCGCCGCGAATCGAGTCGGATTCTGCGGGCTGTTCATCTAGTTTATTGTTCACAATTATTCAAGTGAAGAGAAAAGCCCTACTTGAAAAAATACTTTATACTTACAGTTACCTTTCTTGACATCCTTTGTGGGGCAGAGTTGAACGCTGTGGTCTTATAAATGAGAGCTATGGTTCGATTCCCGGCAGAGGCAATTTGGGAATGTATAGATAGTCTCTGGTCTGATCGGGTGAGAGATTTTGGCCGTGACAGCCGGCCTGTCCGTCAATACCCTACCGCCAAGACATGTCGCCAAGCGATTTGGTCGTCCGATATTATGCCACGATTTTCACGAATGTCACATAACGAACGTTTCTTTATTTGACAAACAAAGAGTCCTATCTTATTTTGATGCCATGGCAGCGACGCCGGCAGCGCCGCCAGTCAAAACATGTCAAATTGTATTACAACGTACCTAACTCTACCACACTTGGCGACGGCTTGGTTTCAGCCAAGAAAAAAAGGGTGCTTGAACAAGCAATAGGTACTAATCTCGTCTGACATCTGCTTAGGCGCCTTGGCGGTTAGTTTTGGCGTCTCACGGACGCCAAGGGAAGCCATGGAAGCGCTGCTGGCGTCGCTGCCATGGCATCCTAATGAGTTATGGCTCAAATTGTCTCGAATCCTCTCACGGGTTTAGCATTGACAGCATTCCAAAACTTCGCGAGAAAGTGGTATCATCCTGTTAGGGCTACGGACCCGCGAGAATGATTCTGCTCCCTATCCATCATACTCTATCAATCCCTTTTGGTATAAAAAACTCGTTACAAACTCTGGATCCCCGTACCTACATGCAGAACTAGGATTCTCGCTCGCACGCGACAGTTTGACAAATGCCCGTAGCGGGTACCGTGCCGCATTGCGTAAGCACTGCATGCAATGTCACTACACGATTACTCGATCCAAACTCGCTTATCGAGTTTAACTTTTAGTCTATTCGATAAGAAGTATGATGCAGTCTAAGATGCAAAAAAAGAAGAGGTATGGTAGATTTCTAAACTCTTACCCCTAATACCGGATTCTTATACACCATCATGTCGAATCTCGAAACCGATTCGCACCACGTCTTGATAACTAACCACGAACAAAGATAAAGATAATGTTATTTTTTGCCTGGTGTTGTCCAGTCTCCCGCCAAACCGAACCAGAGACATTTCAGAAATTATGGATTTCCAAATTGCCCCTACCAGGAACGGAATCCAGGATCCATCCACTTTAAGATCACAGCTTCAGCACTTGCGCCAGGGAAGTCTAAAGTTTATGGGCTAAAATTAAAGACATTTAAAATACGCTCACGCAGTGTGAGCCATCATTAAGCGTCCTACATTATTAACAAATTACGGAAATATGCCTTTAAATATATTTCTTTTACGCTCTGGATAGAAAAACGTTAATCCGCTTGTTACAGATAAACACAATTAATATGTGTAAATTGATCCCATTAAAAACCCTTCCCAATTACATATAACAGGGCAATCGGCGATTTAAATGTATTCCGTAATATCTATTTACGACACCATTACTATAATTATTGCACCATAACTTCACCATAATAATGCCGCATATTAAGGCTTGAACATACACTGCGAGATGGAAAATGTTATACAAAGCTATAGACAGCCTGCAGCAGACCTTTGCTGCAAAATGAATGTAGCGGCTTCGGAATGACTTGTTTGAATTATTATGAGAGTAGCACCTGTAGATACCTATTTGCACGCACTGGTGTTCAGATAACATTTGTCTCCGTTGAAACTGACCCTTTTTGTTCGTATCTGTCCTCTATTGCTGAGAATCGTGAACCCCTTTTAATTATTCATAATTATAATGGTAAGAAATTCAATGGGACAGTAATCGTTATACTATTTTTTTAAAGAGAAACCGCCCAGTTTCTTGCTTCTCAGTTGGAACGGAATTCCAAACCAGTGCGTGGTAGATATAATTAAAAATTATAAATAATTATAATTATTAATTTTGTCTCGTCGTGACCACGGTCCATGCAATTGGATCGAAATATCGACAATCCCAACTAAAATAATTACCGTGGTACGTACTCGTAGCATTTATAACAATTATAATTAAAAAGTACGTAATACTGATTATAGTATTTTTTACTATTAATATACACTGAAACCAGCGCTACAGCTTGTTGTAGCTTCGTGCTGACTGGGGTGCCTTATTTTTCTACGGTTTTCTTATGTTTTAAACTTTTTAGATTTACTTACTTTGGAAGCATATTTTTGTAAATGTTTCGTGGAAAAACAAAAAAAAATTGATCTATCTATTTGTAAAACTATGTTATTCTATACTGCCCTCGTAAATGAAAACACAGTAACTTAAAGGTAACTTCTATTTAACTTACTGTGTTTTCATTTCATTGTATAGTTCTTCGAAAAATCGATCACGTTTACGCGCGCGTTCAGTGTAAGTCCTCCCGTACAGGTACCGCCTCGTTTTGAATCTGTATAAGCCTTTATAGCATAATATCGGGCATATAACGACCAGCACATTTGTATGGACAATAAACAATTATGGGGTACGATGATGGGCACAATATTTTTGCAACGGAATTGAATATGAATGTATTTCGTGCATGTACCCGTTGACGCGACAAATTGCACGGATCAAAAGTCAGATTCGCATATTCGCATGCACCTGATGCATGTTGTAGGCAAAATGTGAAATACTCTAAAAAAAAGTGGCTAGCTCCTCGGTACCATGACGGGCAAAGCTAAATAGAAAAGTAGGTGCCATACTTTAAAGTTTAAGATTATTTATGTCTATTATGGAATATAAAGAAACTTACGACTTTACTACTATAAATTCAACTCCAACCTCTAAAGGTTTGAGAAATTGAGGCTTTAAACTGAATCAGAATGGTTGCCTGGTAGAGATGGCTCTGTAAGCAATAAGGCCGCCTTTGCATGCGTAGTTTTAAGATGTATTCAATTTTGTTTCTTTCTTGTGTGCAATAAAGTTTTTACCTATCTATCAGACGATTCAGTCTTAAACCTTAATTTCTAAAAAAACTTTCAACAAAAAATAACTGTAACTTTATTTTTCCGATAATAATAAAATCTATCCGTATTCTATGAAGTTCCAGTAACGTAACCGAGTACATGGCACATGCACGAGCAATATCGTTGAAGCCATCTGTGAAAACTGTTTTTATGCGGCCCTGATTAAAAGCCGCGGGGGGAGCCACAAAGATGAAACTTTACGTCCCTCGCGCATTGCGAGTACACGGGATTTTGTAACTGAAAAGTTTTTACTCTTTTACAATAAAATAGGAAAACTACTAACTTGCAAACTAAACGTTTTTGGATTTGATTCGTGGTTTAATGAGATAATTGTTATAAAATAATACGAGTATGTACGATGAAGTCCCGTCGTGACCACGGTCCATGCAATTGGATCGAAATATCGACAATCCCAACTAAAATAAAAAATAATTACCGTGGTACGTACTCGTATTATTTTATAACAATTATACTAACTTATAGTAAGTACCTCTGAAAAAAAAAAGATAAGTAAGTGCGTCAAATAGTAAATTGCTGCTGTTTGACGTACTTATCTTTTTTCGGAGGTTACTTACTGTTATAGTAGTGCGTGCGATATATTGTGTTTCAATATTTAAGTATGTGCCAGGATGTCGGCTAAGCTAAGCTAAAATAGTGTTTTTTCTGCCCCATGGTAAGGAATAGATCTGATTTTTTTTTTTAAATACTCTTGTTTTAGGAGTTGGTGTATCTTCAGTGCAACGGATGAGGATTGAAATTCCGAACACTATATGGATTTTTTAATTATTAGGGTTACTAGGACATACTAGAACACGGCTATCACACTAATATTATAAAGGCGAAAGTTTGTATGTGTGTATGTATGTTGTTATCCTTCTCGCCACAACGAATGAACCGATTTGACTGAAAGGAATGGAGACAACTCATACCCAGGATTAACACATGGGCTAAATTTATCGTGGTTTAAAGAGTTCCTGCGTGAATTAAAAAAACCTTAATCCACGCTGACGAAGTCGTGGGCATCGTGTTGTACGCAAATATGTTTCGCGTGTGTATTTATAGCCAATGGAGACATCAAGCAATACTTTCCACGCAATTCACAGAAAACCCGGCGTTTGATTTAAACGTTCAAATTCAGTCGCCCTCCCTTACCCCTGAGACTTGCACGATAAATCACAGCGCAGGAGCGCGACAAAAATATCATTATGTAAATTTACAAAGAAATAAAAACCACGCTCTGTGGGAATAGGCGCGGTCTAGCGAAACTTTAAGCCCATTCTACATTACACGAGGTTTAGGAGTTTAAACTCTGGATCTCTTTCGGACGACGTGACAGTTCACTGGGCTAAGTTCTTACGAATGTCACCTTACGTTTGTTTGTGAACACGTCGGAGGAATTTGGTATCGTCGGCCTAATTATCAAACTTCGTATCTCCATTTGGTCAAACTTTACTGGAGAACGAAAAAACTTTTTTACTATATACCTAACTAACAATAAAAACATAGACAAACAGCTTTATTTACATTTGAATATTAATGTTTGTTGTAATTATGATTTATTATCTGTTATCATGATTCAATAAATGGACTTAAAATATTAGGTCAAAATGGCGTCGGCTTATGCCGTTGTATTTTTATTTTTTGTAAATTGGAAAAAAAACTAAAATCAAGTGGGAGATACAAGTGATTCCATAGTGTTCGTTACCAAATTTTACTTTTTGAGATTTAAACAGTTTGTAAAAACACATTTAATAAGTAGAGACTATTATTCAGTTAGTTTTCTTAATGAAAAAGTCGCTTGGGACGGAAGCACTCAGCTTTGCTTCAGCTGTCCACCAAATATTATAAGCTACAATTGTAACATTTTTGTTTTGAAAAGAACAACTGCCGAGTTTCTTGCCGACTCTTCTCAGCAGAATCAGCTTTCCGAACCGGTGGTAGAGTCTTGACTTGTCATAAGAACCAACATTTGCATGAAATAAATAATTTTGAATTTTTTGAATTTTGAATCCTATTACAAGAAATTTTCTTTAATAAAACCACACCCATATAGTATATGTATATCGAGTACGTTCCTATTTAACGCACAGCACTCCAACCCTTTGCTTACTTAAATACTTCTGCTGATATTAATTTTGCACTGAACTTCAATTACGTGTCCTGATGTTAAACAATGGTGTTGAGTTTCATTCGGGCCAAAGTTCTGAGATATGTCAGGATGTTGTGCAGATGTCGAGAACATCTAACCACTTATGTAATTGTAACTGGATGTTGAAGCCATTTTCACTTCACAGTCATCATCGTTAATTGTTGCCTGATTTTGTGGTAGACTTTTCGATTGCAATAAAAGGAAAGCCAGCTTATAATTTTTTTTATATCTTTAAATGTTATTTAGATTATATCTTTATAGATATAATTTATCATTAAGACCCTGTTTTGTGGCTAGATATATACCTACTGCATTTGAAATGCACTTCGACTTTTAAACGGTTGTTTTTTTTTGAAGCCTCAATAGCCCAACGGTTAAAGGTGCGGACTGAAAACTGAAAGGTCGCAGGTTCGAACCCCACCAGTCCTGACTCAAGCTTTCAGCTTATTTGGAGCAACTATAACCGAACTGTAATTTTGTAGTCGGCTTGCAGTCCTGCCTATTAAAACAACCATGTAAATTTTATAAAAAAAACTAGATTGAGAGAATCATTTACATATTTATACATTTGAAACCAATTGATATAAATAATCTGTTCGTACCTGTTATGCATAACAATTGTCTCCATTGCTGTCGCTCTTCCAAACGACACGTAATAGCGTACATGAACTAGGCCCCAGTTAATCCGAGTAGATTCAGAGCCACAATCTGACAAAGGACAACCGCCCGAACTGATTCAGTTGCGGTGAACAACATGCATAGATACATACACGTTAGACGCTTTAGACACAGATTTGACGACCTCCTAGTGAAGTGGAGGACCTCCTACTAAGCTTTGGATTATAAGTGGAAGATGTTTGATTCCCTTAAGAGGCAATATGAGAAGTTTTGGGGCCAGACTTTCTTGAGACGTAGTCAACGAATCACGAGCCTATTTGGATTTCTCAGTTGGCTATCGGATAAATCGCCTTTTTTGGTGTATTGTAAATGTGAACGTGTGTCTCTTTGTTTGTTGGCTTGTTCTTCAATCACGCAGTAATAAAGTAACGGATCGACGACGTGACGTGAATTTCTACATGGGTATAGTTGAGGACTTTGATAGACATCTACTTTTATTCTGGAAGATCAGAGGGTTCCCGCGGGATTTTTGGGAAAAACTAATGCGTCGTGGATAGAGTCGCGGTCAAAATATAGCCAAATAATAAAAAAAATCACACGCATTGTTTAAAAGGGAATGAGTTTAAGCGTTACTTGTAGGGCGATATTTTTTCATCATCACTTCTTGGTTTCTTACAAAACTACCAATCACTTTTTGGTTGCTTAAAAAACAACCAAAAAGTGATTTTCTAATGAAAATCCTGCCGAAAAGTAAACACAGTAGGGTGATAAGGTACCTACAAGTACGCCGCTAGAGACAAAGCTAGCTTTGAGTCTGTTCTTTGTCAGACTGTCACCGAGATTACAATCTTGTGCTTCCATGTCACCGTGGCTACAAAGTCAAGAACTTTGTGGATCCTAGGTTTATTTATCTAAAAAGTCATGTAGTAATCTCTCTAGCTTCTTCTTTTTAACCCCCGGCGCAAAAACGACGGGGCGTTTGACGTTTCTCTCTCTCTCTCTCTCTCTGTGTGTGTGTGTGTGTGCGCGTGTGTGCGTGTGTGCATGCGTGCGTGCGTGCGTGCTTATTGATTACCTCCTTGCATACCGAGCTCTTATACATCAGGTAGGTACGCCATGCCATAGCTGTAATGTATCATTCATTTATCTGGTCCACTACTGGGCACAGGTATCTCAAATAAGAAGGGTTTAGGCCATAGTCCACTACCCTGGCCATGTGGAGTAGCAGACATACGTTCGAGAACATTATGGAAAACTCTCAGTCGAAGGGTATAAGACTATATCTATGAATTTCCTAGACGAGATAGTCATAAGCCAAAATTGCCATCAACTTCTTAGCTATTTCACTTTCAGTGAGAAAGCGCTTGGCAACGTTACGCCGTTGGGTTGATTTATGCCCAAACCAAGCCCATAAATTCTCACTAACGTAATTGCTTATAAATTCCACCATCCGTGTGCCATTTCTTTAATTCTATCGGCATTATATTCCGCGCACCAACCCTATCCCCTCGCGGATTGCTGTTCAGCGTATGGTTTTTCTCATTTCCTTCGAGAAATTTCTCTCGTACATTTATTTTTATTTTGTATTTGTATTCGTTTCCTGTAACCCTAGTTGATATAGGAAACTCAAGACGCACAGACTCGCGTGATGATGGACGTAATTTAAAAAATTCATAAATTCTTAGTTAAGCCTAACAGATCTTTAATATACATAGAATACGCTAGAAAATATTTTCTTCCTGGAAATCCAGATAGTCACCAATTACTTAATTAATTAAGTGTCACTTAAAAATCAGTCTACGTTAAGATATAATTTAAATTAGCTGGCGTTGTCATAAATTATATCAATTTTCAATATAACGTGACGTATGTATACAATTTAAACCTAGGACCCTCAAAATATAAACTTATATTTAAGGTTCAAGGTTTAAATTCTTAGGTTTAATAAGTTCAAGGTTTATATGCTAACTCTAGCATTCTCTCTTCTTTCTCTCTAATGATAACTAGTAGACTAGTTTTAGATGGACTAGCTCTGGTCTCTGAGTAAACTAACAACATATTTGAGTCAAAGTAGACTTTGAGGTGCACGACATTTATACACTTTATATTATAAGCGTATACAGAATATTATTATTAACTGAGATTTGCGACTGCGACACGCGAATACGACTGCAGGACTTCCATTAGCTAAATATACCTTCTGTTATTTTTATACGTCATTATTAATTATAGACGTTGTTTTATTTTGTAACTTACATTCAGGACAGGTCAAACTAATGTATAATGACTCAAGCTGTGCCTCAACACTGAATTGCATATCTTTGATTTATTTTTGTAATATCAATGGAGTCGCCGTATATTTTCGCGATGTCTCCATATCGCATCCGTCAGGGGCGAGCGGCGGATGTGAGGCGCCTTTGTTGAACGTGTATCATGGGGAAATAATTTTGTGATTTGTCCCTTTAATATTTTATTTGGACACCTTTTTTTGGATAAGCTTATTACGGTTGACATTTTTTTCGTATGTTTTGTGAACTCCTTTGAATAATGAAATTGGATTAAATACTTTGTATGGTGGTGGCGTGTAGAAACAGATTAGGGGTATGAGTTGAATGTACACTGCCATACCTATAATCCTTCTCTGAAAGAAGACTTGCGCTCAGGGGACTGATTCTGTAACTCAGTGCCTATCACCGACGATAGGCATTTTTTATCCATCGAAGGTTTGAAGAGAAAATGTCATTTACTATTTCATAGTAAACCTTCAATGGATAAAAAATACATGTCCTTTTTTGATAGGCACTGAGTTTCAGAATCAGGGGGCAGAATTGAGCTGTTGATGGGTTGTTGATGACGTTGATAGCAGATAAGAGGTGGATGCTGCAAATATAAAACAGTAAGTACATTAAAATAAACCGATTTTCATTTTGAACGAACACAACAAATATTTTTTGAAGGAAACTCAATTAATCCATTTGTTTGGCTAACAGACATTCCTTTTCAATAGCACACACTCATTGGTGTGTCGGATTTTGAAATAATCCGCTCTCCGCTATGCATAGTGAAACTAATTCGAAATAGTCCGCGTTTTTCAAATCGCAACTGCCGAGGATTTGAATATTTTTCGCGTTCGTCGATCTCATAAACCGAATCGAGCGCCCTTTTCGAGACCGTTATTTATTCTTTACTAAAATAGGGCTGCCAACTGGGGCAAGCGAAAAGGGTAATGGTATTCCTCGAAACTGAACTTGGACTCCAGGGGACTGATTCTTTAATTCAGTGCCTATCAAAAAATGAAAGCCACTGACATATATTTTTTATCCATTGAAGCACATTGAAGGTTTACTATGAAATAGTAAATGACATTTCTCTTCAAACCTTCAACGGATAAAAAATGCCAATCGTCATTGATAGGCACTTAGTTACAGAATGAGGGGGCTGAGCCTATTGAACAGTTTAATATCTGGTGGGAGGATGAAGACGTAGCTAGTACCTTTCCGTCCGACTTAGCGTAACGGTACGATGGCGTGTAACCGATTAAGGGTATGGGTTTAATTAAAACTGCCATACCTAACGATTGCTAGAAAAAAGTAAAAAAATAAAACGCCTTGTAAAATAAACATTATATTACGGTGTACCTATGTGGACGGATATATTTTTTTTAAACTTCGTGGACCACTGGTTCAAAACACAATTAGATAGAACGTCAATGCTTCGAGATAGAACTTTCGCTTTTCGAACTTCAGTTTTTATCAAAATTGGTAACCCTAGGTAAAATCTTTACCCTCTTGACTTTGAAGCGTTGACATTTATAAAATGGGCATAGTAATCTGCGCCTTACTCCAGGGCCTTGTAACGCCATAAAGAAGAATTTCCACGTGTTTTACGGCTTAGTTTCGGAGCTACGTCGCCGGCTCGCACGCACTTTATACAGGACAGCTTTACGGGACACGTGTTGTCACGATTTACGCTTACTTTCTCATAGAAAATAATATTAGATTATATTTTTTGATAAAGTTTTCTTATAATGGAAAGCTGTAAATTCAAATTTAATTTTGAAAGTCTTTGTTAGTTCTTCTTCATTTGTGCCTCTTCGGGACAGGCAAAGGTCCACGACCATACAGCCTAAAAAAGTAATTATTTTATGTAGACCAACATGTGGTTTTCATGACCAGTCAAGACTCTAATACCGGTTCGGATACTAGATTCTACTTAGAGGAGTCGGTAAAACTCAGTAATTTTTCTTTTCAAAACAGTTTTATATGCCTTTCTTCAGTTCTTCAGCTATACCCATGTAAAAAACCCCGTCGAGCTGTTGCTGCATGATTGAAGGACAAACCAATAAACATATACACATTTCATTCATAAATTGAACCCGATATAATATTGAGATATCTGTGTTTACGGCAATAACTCTAACTTTCTCCACGTACTTTTAATATCCCGGTAATCTGGTGCATTATATCGGATGAATTGTTCTTTTGTTTTGCGCTGATAGGATATCTCCTGGAACAAAAATCCGAACCCTTCCCCGAAACTTTTCCATCAGCGATACAAAGCGTGCATTACACACGCATCTGCTGTTTAGGGTGAAATGCTCCTAACATATTACTGGGTCAAGTAATAAGCGCTTAGCTTAAAAAATTGACTGTCTTTGTGTTTAACTGGTCAATTGTATCATCATTATCTCAACTGATAGACGTTCACAGCTGGACAAAGGTCTCTTGGTAGGGTCGCCACAGAGCATGGTTCGCGCCGCTTGTATCCAGCGGCTGCCAGCGACTCGTCTAATATCGTGCGTCCATTTATTGGAGGGTCTACCAACGCTGCGCCTCGCAGTGGGGGGTTGCCATTCCAGTACTTTGGGAATCCAACGCCATCGATTCTTCGATTCATGTACCCCGCCTTTATAAATCCATTCCATTAAAATCGAACTTTGTTAGTAAAGGAAGACAAGGGGGACTTCTCCTAATACTTAAGATACTCTTAAGGATATTTTAAGGACGTTTTGCATTCAATTGCGTGGGTATGATTCTTCTAGAAAATAAACGCGCACTCCTTTAACTTGGGCAGTCAGTCAGGAACAAAAAACGTTCAGATTTACTCGTAAAAGGGAAAAACTGCTACAAAACAATGCTATGATCTCTAATGAAGAGTTTTATACACAAAGCTACCGGCTCCTTTATTAATACCCCACCGGGTTTGCTTGCTCGGAACTGTTTCTAATATAAATAAGTATGTACATAACAAAATGGAGTTGAAGATTGTTCGCTCACGTTAAGTTCGATTTTTCAACCCCTATTTTACCCCTTAGGGGTTGTATTTTCAAAAATCCTTAGCGAATGCTTACGTCAAAATAGGACTAATCTGTATGCCAACGTTCATTCGTCCGTCCAGTACTTGTAGCTGTGCGTTGATAGATCAGTGAGTCAGTCAATAACATTTTCCTTTTATATATTTATAGAAAAAGAAGATTTTAACATAGCTTGTAATTTAAATCTAGTAAGTTAAGTTGCTGCAATATTAGGTATGATTATGTATTGTAGGGATGTACAATGTACATATACCTGAGCATAAGCTGGCAAGAGCAATTGTACCAGGCTTGTAAAAAGCTTTTAAATGAATTTTCGTTAAAAAAAATTTTTTGCCGTTTAATCAGCCAAAAAAATAGTTTGTTATGTTACATAATGATGATTTATCACCATAATCAGTATCATCATTAAATAGGCGTAAATAAGTTGCATCAAACTTTTTAAGATTAAATGTTTCGAGCACGATTAGCAAAGAACATAAAAGACTTCCGTGCAAAATTAAATACTCCCGATTACACAGAATTCTTTGACTCCGAAAATGGACAATTTCATTATCCTTTTCGGCTGTACCTTTATCCCTTTTCAGATAAGAACCTAAAAGGGATAAAAATAAGTACGTGCTGCTTAACCGTAAGCGGTAAGGCCACACTAGGGGCTTTTTTTACAAGCTTTTATTTAACTTGCAATGTATGTATGTAACTATGTTTGTTCGGGTGGAATCTTGCAACTCAAGTTTGATGCAGATATCTTCAACTAATTGACCTGAAAAATACACAATATTTAGTTTTGATGTTAAAATTTTGACTGACTCCGATGTAGAAACTTTGACTAGGCTCCATTCAAAAACTTAGTATCTATGCTCAGATGCTCATCCTTTTTTGACTTTTTTGTAAATGAATTTCACAAAAAATTCAAAAAAGGAATTCTAAATTATTTTTGGTCTGGTTTGGTGGAAGGCATTGGCCATTGCTTTGCTGGTGGATAAGACGTGCCGACAAGCGATTTAGCTGTTAGCTTTCAAATATGATGCCGTTTAGAAAAGATAATGGGGAAAGAATGATTGCTTAGTTTAATGCGAGCTCTGCACGGAAAAACTACCTTTTAAAGCTCTTGAATCATCCTTATGAGCTACGCGAAAGAAATTTTATGAATTTCATATTTATGCCATTTTAAAGTTAACTGGACTTCAATTTCTCGTCACTTATAACGGTGAAGTCGCATTATACATAATTTCCGATCTTAAAAACGTCGAGCATGTACCCAAGTTGATATTGTATATAACAATTGAATATTGTATACGTGAAAGGACTAGACTTGTGACCGGCGACTTATGACCTATACAATTTGACTAACCATGACTAACCATAACTTATAATTAATATGACAATGACATATTGAAGTAATTATTTTTATTACTTGACATTCAAATTGTTAACCATTCTGTTGCATTATGTGAAATTGTGAAATTTATCTCAATTTTGTTTTTTATTTATTTTTTATTTATTTATATTTCATTTCAAAAAAAAAATTATTTATTGTATTCTTTTCAAACCAACCAAATTATTTATAATGTAACTTTGCAACTCCCTGACCGGGCTTCATGTAATCTAACTGACGATTAACATGTAAGATGAAATGTACTAGACATGTAAGTAGATAGATACATGAATGCAAATAAATGAAATAAATGAAATGAAATACAAGTGGAGAGTTGGAGACCTCGATGAATGCAGCAACTTTTTGTCGAGCATAAAGTCGCTAATGTGACGTCACGGGAACTACGTAAGGATACCGCGGCGAGCATTAGTAGAGTGCGGTGCAATTTTTCACATAAAATATTCATCGTACAGTCTCACCGATGGAGTATGGCGTGCCACGGTTTCACCCTCATTTGTATAATGCTGCTGCTCGCCCAGTACCTGTACGTAAATGAAGTGAATATTATTATTTTTTTATTCCATCCATCGCTGCGCTTTGTTCCTCTGGTGTGAGCTGAGTTGCATCTCACCTAAGTTTCCATTAGTAGCAAAAGACTACATAAAATTTAATGTATTGCACGTAAGAGTTAGCACATTTTGCCAACGACGATAGAGTTAAAAAAAAAGTTTTTTTTTTTTTAAATATGCGCCTATAGTACCAAGACTAGGTGTTGGAAGGAAATATTGCAAGTAAAAGAACTCCAGATTGCCAAAGATCCAAATGGTTAAGCCCAAATTAGACGGTTCACCGTTCATCGTTCATTTTTGCGATGAACGAAGCACGATACCAGTGTACGCTTTCCTCCCGGACGCAAACCGCCTGTGAACGGTGAACGGTCGATGTTTAGACGGTTCATTTTCGATGACTCATCGGTGATGCTTCAAATTCTCGAAAAATGAACCGCCTAATTTAGGCTTTAAACGATATAAGAAGGTGGACAGGGTTTAACAAAGTTGTCAAAAAAAAATGTAAAGACTTTAGAACCTTCTTTTTTCGCCGGTTGAAAATTAATTGATGCGGCTTTAAACAGAGAAACTTTTCGTGTATAATTATCGCCAAATATCAATACGTGGAATGCGCATGGTGATACGTTCCGTTCAAAACGGTATGGAACGTTTAAATCCAATAATGTTCCACATAGTTCAAAACCCATTACACGGTACGTCAGGTCAATTCAAACGTGAATCTAGACACGGAAAAAACTAAAACGAGCTCAAAACGTCATATAACATGTATTGAAAAGCTTAAACGCGATTGGACAGTTTTGTTAAAGGCCTTCCCTTATATTTATTGCCATCATTTTCCCAAACAATGCTCGATTTACAAATTTACTATTGCGTTTTGTAAACCGAGTTACACTACTTATTGTTTAGAAAATAGAGTTCAATTTTGACGTATATAAACTTGATAAATGGCAATATAGTTTGGTGTTCCCCTGGCTGGTTGCCACGTGAAGTTGGTACGGAAAAAATCGTCTAGTCTGAAATAAAGGTGTAAGAATTGTTCGAATTCAAAACTTTTGATAGAGTGCATAAGTTTTCCTAACATTACTTTAATATTATTCATGGGGCATTTGAGATCAAGATATTATCTTAAACGCCGTATAAATGGTAATAACTCTATTATGCATCTTTGAGATAAGAAAAGATTTAGTTTGTAAGGAGATTTTTATTACTTGGCATTTTTACAACCT
Source organism: Hipparchia semele (assembly GCA_933228805.2). Lineage (NCBI taxonomy): Eukaryota > Metazoa > Arthropoda > Insecta > Lepidoptera > Nymphalidae > Hipparchia > Hipparchia semele. The sequence goes on along the minus strand of OW121717.1, from coordinate 2,269,301 downwards.
GCCAGGTTGCACGTTCATTGCAGTTCATTATTAGTCTACCCTACAGGCTGTATATTTTTATTCAATAAAATGTCGTTCTTTTACTAAACAAAAACTAGTCTTACAAAACTTGCGTGCATCCTACACCTTATTAGGTTCACATAGAAAGGCTTCGTGAGATTTTTAACGAACTTACATAATTCATTACAATGTCCAGAAATATTGCATGAATTTCGTAACGGATTGCAAAAATCCCACTATGCATTTTATATTAGCCATAAAATAGAAATGTGACTAAGAATTTGGCGCAATAAATCATCCACCTAATTCGCAACTGCGAAAAATGAAACCGCACAATTCAAATCACGGACGCAAATAAAACGTTTATACTGCTATTTAGCGCCATTACGGTTTATTTGTGGAGAGGTTGTTTTAAAAATGTAAAATAGCCGGGTGTAAGGCCTCGGATCATTAATTTGTGGATGTAATCGACGTGTTAAACGTCACGCGACCCTTTCGCGAGTGAAGGATATTTATTAGAAAAAGCTGAATTTCTTTAAACTTCCTTAATCATGACAGCATTTTTAGGGTTTAATAGGGATTCCGTTTGGCAGTCTTTGGGTACGACTACTATTTCCCTGAGTCTCTGCTGTCTGTTCGTTCGTCCGTTTGTCACTAGAGGTACACAGCTTACGCCGTACCTAATAGATAGCTGGTAGAAATCTTCTTAAATTTTAATGTGATTACCACCACTTGTAATTTATTCACACTTTATTTTGAAATTGTGTCATAACGGCTCTGCCTGGACCGATCACATTAACTCCACATGATTTTACCATAAACTTGATATAACTACCATTACATATTTGTCATTTTCTGGAATAGTAACAAGTAATAAAATGAGTAAATCAAACCAACTCAAAGACTGTTTCGTCATCATCAGCAATTCACGAATGGCTGACGAATGAAGGCAGTTCTCCTCTCAGAGAGAGCTTATGAACCATAGTCCACCACACTGACGCAAGGCAAGTTGGCAGAGCTTTGAGAACATTATGGACAACTCTCAGGTTGCACACCTGCTTACTTACGATGTTTTCCTTCACAGTTGCAGTATGTGATATTTAATTACTTAAACGCACGTATCTCCGGAAAGTCAGAGGTGCGTGCCTGAGATTGAACCCGTGAATAGGAGTCAGAAAAGTTATTTCCTCGAAAATCCGGCGCGGGAACATGAAAGATTGATTTTATCAATTGATAAAAATCATATATCGGGTTGTACCTTCAAAAAATAATAAAGATCGCACAAAATGCCCGTCGACTTATTCATGGTCCAAGGCACATTCTATCAAATGTCAAGAGTCGGCCTTTCCCAGATTGTTTTCACCGGAGTCACCGGGCCGTGAAATCAACGACATCATAGGGGCATAAACATCCTTTGAAATTGCAAGATTTCTATCTCTACTTCTCGACATTTTATTCGGCTGACGCTGAGTAGTGAATTCCGCGATGTTAGAGCATAAAAGATTGCGGGGAAATATGACCAAAATATGACAAAATGACTAGCGAGGACGTGGCATAGCTTTCATGAGTTATGAATAAATATTTCACAGACTATTCCAAACTACAATATGCTTAGCGTTTGTGATATCAGCAGCTATGAATATTTTTGGCATTCCCATATGATTTTGGCCTTCTGCTATACGACGTTTGGTCCGGTCTTGATAAATAGGTAGATTTTGAGTTTCTGAGAATACAATATAGGTAGGTAGGTTAGGCTAGGTACTCGGTAAAGGTAAAAACTTGCCACTGAGTCCGCTGAAATACTTTCTCCTTAGTCTAGCTTTTAATTAGTTGCCGCGGAGGAACCAACAACCTTTTCTTCTTTTTATCAATCTAGAGACATCTGCTAGGCTTGTTACATGAGCTTCCACGTTTGAATGCCACCTATATCCAGCGGCTTCCCGGGCCTTGGCTGATGTCGTTGGTCTATTTAATGTTAGGTTTGCCAACTCCAACACCTTGGGTCTCCGGACAATTAGGACGGTTCTTCGAACTCAGTTCCCAGCCCATTGACATTTCAGCTCTGCAGCTCGATGAGCTATGTGTCTATTACAATAGTGTAAAACAAAGCATATAATATCTCATTTCATCCACGCCTTTCATTCAATAAAAATAACATAGAAGAAGTTTCAATTTGCTAAGAGATCAGTCTCAATACAAGCCTGTCAGCTTAATTGACGAATGCCCAAGTTCAGAGAACCTCTTCGCCAGATTTCTCGAAGGATCTATCAATCGTGTGTCAATTAGGTATACATCTCGACTTTAGCTAAAGTTAGAACGAATCTAGGACGCCGTAACTTTAGACATTCACTAGCTGATACCCGCGACTTCGTCCGCGTGGATTAAGGTTTTTTTATTCCCGCGGGAACACTCTTATTTCCCGGGATAAAAAGTAGCTTATGTCCTATTCCAGACCATAATCTATCTCTGTGCCAAATTTAAGCCAAATCGGTTCAGACGTTGCGACGTGACTGAGTAACAAACATACAAATTTTCGCGTTTATAATATTATATTATTAACAAATTATTGGTGTGCAGCAATTATTTATGCTTTTCCCACGGAAAAAATTTGAGAGATCGGGATTAAAATTAGTAGTAGTAGTAGCTTCTGTCCGTGACTTTGTCTGCGTGGACTTCAGAATTGGGTCTAAAGCTTTGCTCGTTAACAATTTTTATATCTTACCACGGGAACTATTTGAGATCGGTATAGAAAGTACATGTCCTTTTCCATAGCATAGGTGACATGCATACCAAATTTCAAAGCTGCCTGCCCGCGGCTTAGCTCTTAACCAATTTTCAATTTTCCCTCGGGAACTACTTAAGGAATCCGGATAAAAGGTAGCCTATGTTCTTTTTCATGTCAAAGGCTACATGCATACCAAATTTCAAAGCTGTCTGCCTGCGGCTTAGCTCGTAAACAATTTTCAATTTTCCCTCGGGAACTACTTAAGGAATCGGGATAAAAGGTAGCCTATGTTCTTTTCCATGTCAAAGGCTACATGCATGCCAAATTTCATCCAAATTCGTTCAGCCGTTTTTGCGTGATTGAGTAACAAACATCCAAACATCCAAACATCCAAACATCCAAACATCCAAACATCCAAACATCCACACTTTCACATTTATAATATTAGTAGGATATTTCATAGAGTATCAAATTTTTGATACAGCGTCGCTACGTAGTTTGATATAAGCTAATGACGTCATTGTATGAAACTTCAACACAATATTGAAATAATACTACTTTAAGCATCAGTGGTAGGCCCAAAGATCTTAATTTTTTGGCACCATTACTTAGGATGTGACAAAGGAAAAATTTTAGTTGTATAAGTATAAGTTTGAAATTCGAACTCGGACATTTTTACCCATTCTTTATTTTCAAAAGTCCATAGTATCAAGATATCCTTTGAATTTTAAATGACCGATAAGGTGCACAAAACAGCACAATAATGAAGATGTACCAAAGCGACACAGAAAAATAGGAAGCGGACTCAATTAAACTGCAAAGTTCATTGAAAACGGAAACCCGGAGCATCCTGTCGCCTTAACCCCCCAAGAATTGGAAGTCGGAATAAATGGACACTACGTGACGTCCCGAACCTTTTTTACATTTTTCAAAAATTCGCTCCGCGTCAATACCGCGGCATAAAGGGCCTTGCAGCTGATGGATGGTTTTTACGTGACTCCTGGCGACGATCCGTATTTTATTTTAATGCTTCCGCCGTTTCGTTCGAGGCTTAAAATTGAAAATTCTCTCAGTACATTGGAATAGTGACACCCCTGTACGCTGCTGCTGTATAGTTTGAATATTAAGCAGCACGAGTGATCAGTTGCGCTAGAGAATATCGATTTGAAAAATGACTTCACTCCGCAGATGAGAGATACTCGTAGCAGCGATCTCTGTGATACATATTTTTAACTGCAAATTACTGCGCGCTTAAGTTGGGATTCAGGAACTGTTGATTGTGAGAAGAAGAACTCCCATCCGTTCAACTCAACACATCGACGGCCGGCACGGATCTCCTCTTAAAATGAGAAGGGTTTAGGCCATAGCCCACCACCTTTGAGAACATTTTGAAGAACTTGAAGACATGCAGATGTTTACATGCAGAAAAGAACGTCAAAGAAAAGCTACACGAAGCAAATTTTTTCTTCTTAATTCTCGTGTGGCATTTTATGGCCAAAACCAACGCCAGTCGCATAAAAGTGATACAAAAACAAAATAAAATATAATGACACTATCATATTGTAGTAGTAACCTTCGAAGTAAGCCCAGCTATCGATACAGAGTAAATCAATGGGCCCGAGCCCCTTATCGGGCACACACGAGACACGAAGGGCTTTCTGCCACCAGTCGAGAGTTATCTAAACATTCCCCTATAGGAATGTTAATAGTCCCAAACACAATAAACTGGGGCGGCACGCGAGCGTGGCACGCTAGGACATGGTGTGTTTGTCCTGTGCCGCCTTCACCTGTTCCTATTTAAGTTTAGTTAATAAGTAGCTTGACAAACCAGCTGTTAGAACCTCACAATTACCATACAAAAGCTAAAGGCGGTAATGAACGAAGATTTCTTTACATAACTATAAATTACTGTTAATGTAAGCTAATTCATCAAATTTAAATATGCCAAAACACGAAAAAAACACGGCTGAGTGTTCATACACCTCAGTAGCGTGCCATTTTCCATTAATTTTGTTAACAGAAATATTTCACTAGTTACATGCGCTTTTACCCGGTGGAAAATAAATTTCAAAGTTAACTTTGAAGTCAGCTGATTAGCGAGTAATGGGATCATTACTATGATTTGCTATAATAACCACAAAAGGAAAAACTAATTTCACTTTTACTTCCCCAAAATAGTTTCCTTAATGTTCCTGATAAGTACTCCAAGCTTTACGGACCGATTGCTTTGCTTTTGCTTGATTAATTAACAAGTGTAAATTAAAATATCGCCCCCAACATAACTGTGGATTCTGCTATAGGTAGCTGGTACTGTAATATGATGTACCATCCACCTTCTAGCTTCAAACATCAACATCAACAAGTAGTATTACAGGTCTAGTCACTCATAAAAGTCGTACTTATGACTGCGCGTAATGGGCAATCTTCAGATGCAGATTTGATTTTTACAGAGTAGATCAAGTTTCAACTATCCGAAAAAAAAAATCAGGCAACCATATTGAGTAAAAACATAAAATTATAAAAATTCGCCAAAAAAAATGATTACAGAGCCAAAATTTTTATACAAAATTCCTATGCATATATGTTACTAACAGACGATATAGCCATTTATTAGGACCCATGATGTTTGGCACTTACTACACTCCTATTCCACGCAATACGCTGTTATTTATCACGCGGGTGAAATCTGACTTTTTCCTGGCATTCTGCGCAGACTTAAACTAAATACATTGTTGCAGAACAACAAAATGCAGCAGCGGCTCACCGCACCGGGAGCGCAGAAGACGCGAGGAGGAATCCTGTTCGTCAGGTTTCAGCGCCGCCCTGCACCGCACGCCGCCGCCCCCGCCGCCCGCCTTGCTGCGCCGGCTGGGCGTCAAAGAGCCCACTGGTGTTGGCAAGGTTAGTAGAGCTCAAACTACCATAAATCCGTTATCTGATCTGGTATTCTGGTATTGAAACTGGTCCTGACTGAATATGAGAAAGAACTCCGAGTCGTGTCGAAGTATTTAAGTTGTAAAAGAGATAACCTAAAGCATGCGGTGTTTACCTGTAATTAATTTAACATTTGATCTAGTATTGTTTTATTTAATTCAGTTTTTAGCGCTTTATATAAAATGTTTAAGCTGTTGGTAAATCAATTAAAAAAATCAAAAAACTACTTGGTCGATATGTGACGTCACAGCGTTACAGCAGAATTAACAGTCTGTCGCATTGGAGTCGGCTACCTACTTGAGGAACTCCGTAGTATAGATTTTTTAACCGCTCAGTAGAACAGATAATTACAGCTCATTTAGATTATACTGCCGCATTCAGAGTCGCTAATCGCTACGAAGATCTTAGTCTAGATTTTAAAAAGTTCACCCTCAGAGTATAAGCGCTCCGTTTTTTTTTCTTCATATAAATGACAGCTCATTAAGAGACTCAGTGGTATTTATTTTCTGTCATTAAATCCCTTAATGACTCATTAAATAAAATTGAATGAATGTCTCTAAGAACGGCTGTAAGTATTCTATTAAATGAGTCAGACATCAGTCAAGTACATCAATCAGTCGACTAATTTCACTAATTTTATGTCCATTTGTTTCTTTTGGCTAAATAAATAATAATTTATTTATTTATTAAATTATGGTTTCAGTAAATCCTTACTAATATTATAAATGCGAAAGTGTGTTTGTTTGTTGGTTTGTTGGTTTATTAGTTTGTCCTTAAATCACGCTGCAACAAAGCTACAGATCGATGTGAATTTTTGCATGGGTATAGTAGAGGACCTGGAGAGTGACATAGGCTACTTTTTATACCCGGAAAATCAAAGAGTTTTCGCGGGATTTAGAAAACTAAATCCACGCGGTCGATGTCGCGAGCATCACCTATAAAAGGTAGTGCCTAAAACGAAGTTACTTTACAATCAAAATGAGTACCTAATAAGTACTAATGTTCGAAACAAAGAAACAAAAATATACCTTAAAACAACAATTAGCGGACGTCCGTATCGCTTAGGAATTAAGTGGCGCTTAAATTAAATTCGAGCCATAATTCGTGCCAATGTAACGACGGAACGGAGCCGAGTCACGCGCTTGTCGATGGATAGAGCCGATTGTGATGAAACTTACGATTACCCACAGGCACTAAAACAGATAGTGAAAACACACATTTATTCAAATGTTCGTATGCTCCCTGTTTTTGATGAATGCGGTGTCAATCGATTCTATATTATGGGTCCGATTGACATATTCATATTTTATACGAAAGTTTTTAAACTCTTTTCCTTTAATTAAGTAATTTATGCGTATTTTGATTACTATATTGTTACCCGACTACAGTAAAGCCAAAACAAATGATTATTTTCTTTTTTTTTTTAAAAAAAAAGAACATTAGCCAAGCCGAAGTTGATTAATATCCTACTATCCCCTCCAAATAAGCGGAAAGCTTGTGCTAGGAGTGGGTACGACATTAGTGCAACGGGTGGGATTCGAACCTGGAACCTACCTTTGGGCTATTGAGGCTATATATTATTAGGACTATGATTTTGACAGTCTATGTATGTATGTAGATATGTGTCAATTTACATATGTTCCAACGTAGCGCGTAAACTACTGCGCCGATTTCGATGGATGACTGTTTTGATAATGAAGCCAGGTTTTTTTGATGAATGAGTTTGTAATTTTTATCTTTCTCGAGCAACTTTTTAATTGAGCCAGTAAGGATTCCTTAACTTTTTTTTCTAATCAACAGTGCGTAATGGCTCTTATATATAGACATGTACTTGCCTTTTAAATTGGTATGTTCCATTACAGAAAAGAAATATATTTAACTGTTACCAGCTGATAGTGTATCTTGTAAAAAGTTTAATGTTCTTGTTAGTAACTTTTAAATTGTCATTTACAATGACGTCGTTAAACTTTATTTGATTCTGATAGTAGGAATAGATCAGCTGGTTGATAGCGAAAAACCCGCATCCATCATTGGTACAGTGTCATTTGATTGGCTGAATTTATAGCATTCTTGCTGCTACAGTGCACCTTAGCCAATAGCGAATGAGTATCAGAGCTAACTATAAACTAGCAGAGGTGAATGCGACTTTAAAATTTATTGTGTTATTTATATTTGATGACAATTTTAGCAATAACCCTGAGTCGTAGTCTCTTATAGTAGGATCTATAGAGGTCTGACTTAAGATAGAGTTAAAACAAGACACAAATATGCTCTGACATTAATCTACCTCGTTTTTAACTCTGTCTTGAGTTTGAGCTAAGTAAGAGTGCGGTCTATAGATTTCAGCCTTACCTCATATATAAGCTATAGTTTAGCCCATATAGCTTTATGATAGCTTGTCGTTCTCACTGGACTGCATTCCGCAGGATCCCGGAGCTCGTTAATTGGTTGCGTTTAATGAGACAACTGATGATCCAGCACTAATGAGGGTCTTTAGCGATGGAGCAGAGATATTACTCTCTTATTAGCTCGGACTTTAAGAAATAATGGCGGTAGTTGATGAGATTCCATATAAATCTCTTTAAAACAGCTTTTTAAATAGTGAACTATTTTATACAGTTAATGATTTTGCTAGTAAAGATTTATAAGCTTTAAGAAATATAAAAATTTATGAGCTTTAAAAATTTATAGTTGCCCAGGATAATATCCCGGAACATAGAAGAAAATAAGCGATGATCACTAATAACTCCAACCTTACTCTCTCGGTGGTGAAAATCGCGAAGTAAAAAAAGTTCTAAAGAAGTAACAAATAGACGAACATTCATAATAGTAACATCGCCTTATGTATGGATGGGTTTGAACATTAGTTTTTATCAGTGCTTAAAAATAAATTATCACCTGTTGCTTGTATAATGAAGACGGTTAGGACCAATATTATTCTCTGCTCTGAAAGCTCTGAACTTAATAATTGATAGCTTTTTTAATACTATCCTTTTCCGGTGAGAAAATTGTGAACAATGTTTTTATATCTATTTATTCTTTTCGTTTAGTTATTGTGTAGATAATTGTGTAGTACCACAGAATATTTGCAATGTTCTTCCAACAAAATTAGTACCACAGAATATTTGCAATGTCCTTCCAACAAAATTAGTACCACAGAATATTTGCAATATTCTTCCAACTTTACCATAATATTCAGTCCAGAGACCAATCAAATCTTAACAAGCGGTTGTTAAAAATAAGATCCAAAGAGAAACGATAACTCAGTTAGCAGTGAATTTAATCACTAACTCAACGTCTGTCCGTGAACTGAATTCGGAATGAGACAATTTCGACCATTAATTGGACCCGGCTCGGCCCAATTGGACAATGAGAAACGAAATCATTTTGCTTAGGTAATTAGGAACCTAGACCTACAAATATTTTTGGGATAAATAGTTTTTTTTTTAATTATTGTGTGACAGGCTTCCGATTGACGACAATCATGAGTTTACATTGATGAGATTTCTTTTGAGCGAACTTGCCTAGAAGATTCTTATTCAATCTTGCTGTAGGCACAGCAAGATTGAATCAATTACGCAGCAAGGCCGGCGTAAAGGAATGTACATAGCCCATACCCAGGATTAACACATAGGCTATATTTTATCCCGGCTATAATTATAAAGTTCCCGCGGTAATCCAAAACTTTTAATCCAGCGTACAAAGGCGCGACATCAGCTAATTTGCCATAAACCGAATAATTCCTCGAGTTATATAAGTGGCAAGAAACGCGGATTCTATTCTATTCTATAATCCTAAATCTTGGATGCAAAAGGCTCTCAAAATCAGTTCAATTGTTTCAAAGATTAGTCCTGATTAGTATGTAAAATGTTAAACATTATATAAGAGATATGTTACTGAAATATTCATTTATGAGTTTAGTAAAAGTCAGTTATTTCGAAATTACAGAAACTAAAATTTTATTTACCAAAATCCTTTATTAATACCATAAATTGGAGCATGTGCCTAATCTTCACTTCTATTTCTGACCGATGCGGTATAAACCCACACGAATTGCTAAAAAGTGGTATAAAAAATTTAGCGTAAGGCCGTAACGGCGCAGAATTTGCAATTCAGGAAATAATCTATGGCCATGATAAGGCGGTAGAACGCGGCTGCAAAAACATGGCCACGTGGAGGCTTAAGATAACAGGATTTGGTGAAACTACTGTGCCTTCCATTGGATTGTTTTTAATAACTTTTCAATACTTACCTCTAATTAAATATAAGTACTATAAATTCGGAACTAGAGTGTTGCATAGGTACTCTATTTCTGAACATAGTTATACATACATAACATAGTTATTCTGAACATAGCGCGGAAGTTAGTTTTATGCTAAGTTCAATATTTGATATTAAGTAATAGCCTAGAAGTATATTCCACTTCTTTAACAACACTAATAAGAAATCGTAACTCCTTTTGACTTTGCTGTAGTCCAGTAAAAGGAGACTTTAATTAACATAATTTTATAGTAATAGATTTTATTTGTAATGTACAGAATAAACACTGACACTGTTGCATGTACAAAAAAGTAGATTTCAGTAGATTTTAAGGTTAAATGGCCACTGGCTGCCCACCCACCAAAAAACGCTAGAATAACTAACAACCAAGCAAGGTAACTACAGAAACACTCATACACTCTCAATACGTTAAGTATATGGAATGTGTCGCAAATGTAGAGGAAAACAAATGACGTAAACAAAATAAAGCTAAACTAAGAGTGAAGGATAGGTATAGTAAAAATAAAAGGTCCCCTTTTAAAACGTTTAGTAAACTGCAACACAAAACAACACTTAAAGTAAAATCCATTGCGCCTTTTGCTGTCAATTTGTACCGACCAATGAGATCTTGGACGTTGCCCGCGGGATTAAACTATTGATTCGACCCTTTTTTATTTAGATCGCTCTAAAGCATAGACGAGAGGGATTTTTTCATTTTATCACTAGCTGATGCCCGCGACTTCGTTCGCGTGGATTGAGATTTTGTGATTCCCGCGGGAACTCTCTTATTTTCCGGGATAAAAAGTAGCCTACGTGCCAAATTTCAGCCAAATTGGTTCAGTCGTTACGACGTGATTGAGTAACAAACATCCAAACTTTCACATTTATAATATTATTATAGTAGGACTAACAAAGAATTGTTTATTATTTCCGCGATTTCCACCTACAATTTGTATGATAATTCTATTTTTATTGTTTTTAAGTACAATTAATTTATACACATATTTTATGAAAACAATGTCTGGTATAGTATGCATGTATGGTTAATTATGCACCCACATTCCTGCTCAAATATTTTTATCTTTATCTATTTGTCTTGTAATATCTACTAATAATTTTGCGCAGGGAGTTAAAAATAATAAGAATTTTATATAATTATGTAAAAAGGTAAAAACATATACAGGTGTATATGTTCCACACTCAATAAGCTCCATTGGCTCCATTCGTCAGTTATACAGTTTCTCTTTCATTCTAACATCGCAATTTCTTTTAACTTGGGCTGAAACCTACTGTACAGATGATTTATATACAGTAGAGGGTCTGCGTTATTGATACGGATTACAGGCCTACATCTTTCTTTTCTCTTTGATGTGCACGTGCTCGGGGGAAACGTATCAATTTGCCTTGTTTTCGATGTTCCTTGCAGAATTTTTTAAAGAGAATACCTTATTTTTTTTATTCGATGACAAGATAGTCCTTGACTGCAATCTCACCTGATGGTAAGTGACGATGCAGTCTAAGATGATTCAAAAGCACTTGTAAAAGTTGAATAAAAAATATTTCTGTCTATTTCTATTTCTACTAAAACTGTCAAAATGTTAAATTTATTCCTCGATTAAAGTTTACTAAGTGAAGGGAAAGAGTCGTGTCCTCTATAAGGATATAGAGGACACGAGTGTAAGCATCGCTGCTCTGAATAAGTCGTCAAGGTTTTATTAATAAATTCATATCTCTTTCGAGAGCACTCACTTCATGGGTCGTATCCAATAAATAGAAATATTCGGCATGTCCGGTCAATACACATTCCGTTCGCCTCTCATGTGATGTTATTACAGAAGCTTAGAATGATAAATAACACAATATTCCAATATTATAATCCAAATATGACGATATCAGTATTCTGTCATAAAATATAATATTTGATGATGATAATGTTGTCGTTTAATTATGCATCTTAGCATAGACTAAAAAAGTTCACTCTTAGGCTATCTATAGACCACAATCTCACACAACTCAGATTCAAGACAGAGTTAAAACGAAATAGATTTATGTCAGAGCATATTTGTGTCTCCTTTTAATCTATATCTTGAGTCCAAGCACGCTCTATAGATCTCAGCATACGAGTCAGATAAACAAAAAGATAAGGTTAATAATAATTAAGTGGGTGTTATTAAATCAAATGATGCGTGCATGAAAATAAAAGGCACAAACTTTTGCAGAATAAAACTTAACAACTGCAATTGTAGGTGGTAAGGAATCTTTATTTATCGGTACGTTTACAGCAAGTTTAGCTCTAAAGCGGGCGGGAGCAGTGAATATGCACGTAACAGAGCTAATAAAGCCTGTCTAAAGTTTGCCACTAGCCCGTTGTTGGCGTTTTTATCAAATTACCCGCACTTGGCTGACCGCCAGCCAGCGTGGCTTCGCGCTCGAAATATTTAACAATGAAACTTATTTATTGTTTTTAATATATGTTTTGTACTTAATAGTCGTCAAAGTCACCAACTTAGGTATAGACGTTTATTGGTGCACACACTAAGTCTCTTTTAGGGACCTTCTCAAATCGCGGTCTTTTGCCGCTTGTATGCCGCAGCCGAAGTGTCTACAAGCACTTTGCTTTGGTTTGTGCGAGACTGCTATTCTAGCAGCTCAGAACCCCGAAGTATTAGAACTATATGAGCATGCTTTGCCTTTTACCACTTCAGCTTTACATCCCTAAAATAATTCTGGTTGTTCTGCAGATTTAATTCTAAGTTCTTATTTGCTCATGTATTAAATGATTTTATTGCACGTTTCTGCGCTTGCCACTAATAAAAAAATATTTATCATATAAAAATTTTTAAAATAAAAATTTTATGAAGTTAGTTTGCGAAAAATTCTTCATAAAAAAGTGAAAAGCGTACGATCATAAACTTAAAACGTTAACTTTTTTTCTAAAAAATATTTTTTAGAAGTTAGGTGCACACCTGTTCAATAATAAGTGACGATGTAGTCTAAGATGGTAATGGGGTAAGTTGGAAGGGGTATGGTAGTGTAAATGAACCCTATACCTAAGCGATTGATAGCTACGACCAAAGCCGCCTAACAAAAAAGAGTTGCTTGATAGAGTATAAAAGTGAAGAACTAAAATGAATGTGTAAACATGAAAAAACTAGACTGAATTTGTAAAAGTGAAAAAAATCCACTGAAAAAGACCATTAATTCTTGAGAGTCTCAAAAAAGTTTCACAAAAGTTTCTAGTATTTTCATCAAGTTTTCTTTTCCCACTAATGTTTTCACAACTAATTAAAACTTCTCCGTACAAGTGTACAAGTCATTCACTCAACACAAACTAATGGCCGCCATTAAGTTTGCTCGTTCATTCGGACTGAATTTAAACCGTCCTTTGTCAGTGCCCTTTGAAGTTTGCTTTGTAATAGTTTACTGCTCCTCGATGCTGTTTTTACTGTAGGTAGGCACTCTGACCTAGTATTTTCAGAATGTTTTAGTCCTGCTTTACGGATTATACGCATGTGTGTGTGACGCACGCTACGTCTACGTTACGTGAATACGTGAACATTTAAATTTTATTTGAAGTAAGGGATGATTCACATTACAGGGATGAAGGGATGATTCAGGGTATGTCGCTCATTGACCGGGTACATAATACCACAATACGTGGAAGGACACGACTGACTGATATTTTTTTGAATGTGACTGGGTCAAAGTTTTTTTTTATTGGATGACAAAATAGACCTTGACTGCAATCTCACCTGATGGAAAGTGATGATGCTATCTAAGACGGTAGCAGAATAATTTGGAAGGGGTATGGCAGTGTAGTACATTCAACCTATACCCCTAATCGGTTTCTACACACCATCGTGTCGGAACGCTAAATCGCTTGGCGGCACGTCTTTGACGGTAGGATGGTAATTAGTCACGACCAAAGCCTTCCACCAGGCCAGACGAGAGACAATTTAGAAATTATAAATAGAATTGCCTCGCCGGGAATCGTACCCGAGACCTCCCAGTTATAAGACCACAGCATTCACCACTGCACCAGGGAGGCCGTATTTGTAGTAAGGGATGATTCACATTATAGGGTCGTTGTGGCGTAATTGAATAATAAACATCCATCCATCCATCCATACATCCAAACTTTCGCATTTACAATTTTGTAATAGGATCTACTCCGATAAAGTATCATTTTAATTACATTTTAAGTTAAATCTTTAATCGCTCGTTTGCCATATCCACTCAGCATGTTATTTTACTATTAACCAGTAAAACAAAACTCAGGTAAAATTGCCAGTTAATTAATTCTATGCTATAAATACAAACAAAGGAAATGTTAATTAGGGACTGTTTAGTTTCATAGACCATTTTCAGCGTTTATAGGTACATTGTTTACAATTAGTCGTCAGATATGGTAATGAAATCAGATAAGCCTATCTGTACATATACATAAGATTTTTAATCGATACAAAAACTTTGCGAGTTGCTCCCATAGAAAATTCGGGTTTCAACTCCTTAATTCTGATGCTGCAAAGAGACTCCTCTCCTAAACTGCGGGGATTTGGGAACTGTCGATTATGAATAGTTATTGTAGGTACCAAGTAAAGACTACATCGTTGAATTCCAGGACTTCCTCAATCCTGATGTTGCAGGGGTTCTACCCACCTAAACTGTGGGAATTTAGGAACTATCGATTGTGAATTGAAGAAGTAGACAAAGTCGCGGGCGTCCGCTAGTACAACATATATCTTCAAAAAAAAATTCAAAATTCAAATTTTATTTATTTCATGTAGGCCAACTTATAGCTCTTATGACACGTCATAAATCTACCACCAGTTCGGAATGCAGATTCCGCTGAGAAGAGCCGGCAAGAAACTCAGCAGTTGCTCTTTTCAAAAATTTCATTTTCCAATAGGTAACAAAACAATGCTAGGTATACAGTGCTTCCACAATGAAGCTTCAAAAATGCATACGTAGGTACACAATCCACCGCATGTCTTTATGATACTGATATTTTTTATTCTATTTTTAGCAATCCTTTGAGTAATTCAGCTGTTAAAGTACCTACCTATATAGATTTGTTAGTG
Organism: Hipparchia semele; assembly: GCA_933228805.2. Lineage (NCBI taxonomy): Eukaryota > Metazoa > Arthropoda > Insecta > Lepidoptera > Nymphalidae > Hipparchia > Hipparchia semele. The sequence goes on along the minus strand of OW121717.1, from coordinate 2,254,301 downwards.
ATTCTCTCAAATTGATATAGTTATATAGGTAGTTCATTTTGTATATATTAATTGTATTTGTAATATTTTGTGAGTACCGATGGGGCTGACATGAAGGTCACCTTCAAAAGTCCCTTATTAAAAAACTAGCTTTAACCCGCGGCTTCGCTCACGTTAGGTTCGATTTTTTAACCCCCTATTTAACCCTCTTGGGGTTGAAATTTTCCAAAATCCTTTCTTAGCGGATGTCTACGTCCTAACAGCTACCTGTATGCCAAATTTCAGCTCGATCGGTCCAGTGGTTAGAGCTGTGCGTTGATAGATCAGTCAGTCAGTCAGTCAGTCAGTCAGTCAGTCAGTAAGTCAGTCACCTTTGCCTTTTATATATTTAGATGAGAATAAAAAAAAACACTCACACAAATACTCTCGTTATTCAAAAATGGAAGAGCAGTTCGAAGATTGACGTGATACTGGTTCGACAAATAAAAAGGGTATAAAACAAAACGTATGAGCAGTGACACATTGACAAAGCGACACAGCGCAGTCTATACGGGTTCACATCCCGCGCGAGTTCACTTAATGGCATGGCATTTATTACCGCGCTGTATCCTTTACTTTACACGTACAGACCAAAAAGATCAATTCACTAATAATAAAAATTCTTTTCAAAAAACCGACTTCAAACGCCACTACAAAGTATAAAAATAATTTTATTTTGTACACGTTTGTTGAAGTCGGGCGGCTTAAATAGAAAAGATGAAACCGATACGCGATGCTCGCCCGATTTCAATAAGCGTGTCTCTTATATGTCACCATAAGGTAAGCGTCGCGCATCGAATTCATCGTTTCTAGTTAAGCCCGCCCGACTTCAACAAACGTGTACAAAATAAAATTATTTTTATACTTTGTAGTGGCGTTTGAAGTCGGTTTTTTGAAAAGAATTTTTATTTTAAGCTTTTTAGTGTAGCTTGTCCCTGCTCTCTTCCTCCCCTCCCTCCAACGCTACGGTACTAATGTAGTCTATACTTGGTACCTACAGCGCTTATTAACAATACACAATTTCTAAAGAGCTAGGACCAGGAGCTCCATGATGTAGTCCATGCTTGGTACCAATAATATCAATTCGAAAGCGACAGTTCGTAATTCCTCCAACCCTGCAGCATCAGGATTGAGGAGCTAGAACCTCGAACTTTATGATGTAGTATATGCTCGGTACCAACAATATCAATTCGTAAGCGAAAGTTCCTAAATCCTCACAGTTTAAGTGGGCAGTACCCTGCAGCATCAGGATTGAGGAGCTAGAACCTAGACCTTGATGGTGTAGTATATGTTTATTACATACAATAACATTTCATGATTAGCAGTTCCTAAATCCCTATAATTTAGGTGGACAGTACCCTACAGCATCAGGATTGAGGAGTAGGAACTGGAGCTCTATGATCTAGTATATGCTTAGGCCAAGCATACCAATTCCTAAACGACGGTTCCTAAAGTCCCATAATTTAGGGGGGAAATACCCCTGCAGCATCAGGTTTGAGGAGTTGAAGGTAAAAAATTTTATGGGACCATTTCGCGAGCTTCTTCTGTCGATTAAAAAAAAATCTCGTGAATCGGTCCAGAAACCTCGGAGTAATCGGTGGGCATACATAGAAAAAAAAAAAAATATACCGGCCGAATTGATAACCTCCTCCTTTTTGGAAGTCGGTTAAAAAATTACAAACTGTTAACACAAAGCTTCTATAACTTAAATAAATTAACCAATTGACTAGGGTTGCCAGATTTTTTTTTCAGCCTATAAGGGACAAATGGTTAAATGGGCAAAAAATACGGGATTTCAGTTTTTTACCCGGGAGAAATTTAAAAAAATTATTTAGTGTAATTTTTTTTTTTTGATATTTTTCCGAGGATCGAGTTAGTTTTGACATATTTTTATTCGTTTTAACATATTTGTAAAAATCAATACATCGTCATTAAAAACGGTCATCAACTCGCTATTTTACGATCGTTACGTGTGTGAATACTTGGATCGATTTTATAATGAAAAACGAAGTACGGTTCAAATACGGGACAGAGTCAATCCCGCCGGGACATTTTAAAGATGTCCCGGGAAATACGGGACGTCTGGCAACGCTACAATTGACCAAAAAGTAGATTCGTTGCGTTGTCAATAGCAAATATAGTGTACTGATGGAACCGGCGTTTTTAATAGTCCTTACTACTTTCTTAGTAATATTGTAAAATATGTGGAATTGTGTTTGTTTGTTAGTTTGCCTTCAGTCACGCCGTAACGGAGCAAACGATTGTTGTGATTTTATGCATGGGTATAATGGAGGACCTGGATAGAGTGACATAAAACCTAACTCCACGTGAACGGAGTTGCAGGCAAAGGCTTTCAAAAAATCTTTCAAATGCCTCTATAAAAAATGATAAACGGAATTCCAGCCTACTTATTCAATAAATAATTTTTTTTTTTCAAAACCGACTTCAAACGCCACTGCAAAGTTCATCAATTTGCTATAAAATTTTAAGAGTTCCCTCGATTTCTCCAGGATCCCATCATCAGATCCTGACTTGATGATAATGGGCCCACCTGGAAAGTATATCCTTTCAAATAAAATAAAAAAAATTCCAAATCGGTCCAGGCGTCTTCGAGTAATCGGGGAACATACATAAAAAAAAAATAAAAAAAGATTATAACACCCTTCCATGGGAGAGCAGATAACTGAATAATTAGACTCAAAACTATTTATCTACTGCCCCCAAACACCATGAAAATGGGGACAGTTTGAAAAACAAAGACCTAAAATTTAATAAAGAGAGGCAAGGTCGAAAACTGGCTGTTAATCAATTACGCGCTCGCTTTCACTCGAATTATCGCCGGTTTCTTCTCACGTCATGTCGGTCCGGATTGGGCTACGGAAACAGCGAATGGGATTGTTAATCGACTTAAAAAAAAAACAGTAATAAATTCGACACTGTTTTACTGCTCTTTTTTTTTTGTTTGTAATGTTATTGGAACTATATGTGATAATCTACTAGCTGATACCCGCGACTTCGCTCGCGTGGATTAAGAACTTTTCATTCCCGCGGGAACTCTCTTATTTCCCGAGCTAAAAAGTAGCATATATCCTATTCCAGTCTATAATCTATCTCTGTGCCTAAATTCGGCAAAATCAGTTCAGTCGTTGCGCCGTTATTGAGTAACAAACATACAAACTTTCGCATTCATAATATTACTAGTGGTTCGCCCCGAACTGAGACCTCGCGATATCCCATAATTCCCAAAAGTTTTAATTATATATTGTAATAATTAACTTTTAACATTAGACACAATGAAAAAAATAATAGTTGACATAAAACTGTTTTACTGACACAGCGCCATCTATTAGCATTATTGTGAAGCTAATAGCTTCACTATAATGCTAATAGATGGCGCATTAAAATTAAATAATTTCGTTTCTTTTTAACCGACTTCCAAAAAGGAGGAGGTTATCAATTCGGCCGGTATCTTTTTTTTTTTTTTTTTTTTTCTATGTATGCCCGCCGATTACTCCGAGGTTTCTGGACCGATTCACGAGATTTTTTTTTTTAATCGACAGAGTAAGCTCGCGAAATGGTCCCATAAAAATTTTTACCTTCAACTCCTCAAGCCTGATGCTGCAGGGGTATTTCCCTCCTAAATTATGGGACCTTAGGAACCGTCGTTTACGAATTGGTATGCTTAGCCTAAGCATATACTAGATCATAGATCTCCAGGTCCTACTCCTCAATCCTGATGCTGTAGGGTACTGCCCACTTAAATTATAGGGATTTAGGAATTGCTAATCATGAATTGTTATTGTATGTAATAAGCATATACTACATCATCGAGGTCTAGGTTCTAGCTCCTGAATCCTGATGCTGCAGGGTACTGCCCACTTAAACTATGAGGATTTAGGAACTTTCACTTGCGAATTGATATTGTTAGTATCAAGCATATTCTACATCGTGGAACTCAAGGTCCTAGCTCTTCAATACTGATGCTGCAGGGGTACTGCCTACCTAAACTATGAGGATTTTGGAGCTGTCGTTTACGAATTGATATTGTTGGTACCGAGCATATACTTCATCATAATGCTCAAGGTACTAGCTCCTCAATCCTGATGCTGCAGAGTTGGAGGAATTACAAACTGACGCTTTCGAAATAATAGTATTTGTTGTTCAAGTACAGGATATAACTGAATTTTCAACCAAGTTTCACGTTCTAATATTCAGTAATTCAGAAGTTATAGGGCTCTGACAGACATTTAGACGACACACTTCTCTGTCTAGTAGGCAAGCGCCCTAGTTGACTCAGAGAACTCGCTTCGCTCGTTCAAAAATAGGATTAAATAATAGGATAATAGGATTAGGGCTTCCAAACAAATACATATTTAAAAGTATGTAATCATTAAAGTGAATTATGAACTCAACCTTGTTTGGGTCTTTTTGAAAATCCGTACATTTTTAACCGACTTCAAAAAAAAGAGGGGGTTCTCAATTCGATATAATCCACACAGAGTCTGGTAATAATAATGATTAATCAGGATTTTTTATTTTATTTTAGAATATGTATGGAAAAATTGTTTTTGTTATAAAATTGGTTTGTATACTTACTAAGGACGGGCGATAAAACTGCGACACAGTGTTTCACTAATGCGGCTTTATCGATACTAACTGAAAACACTTATTTTTCAAAGTCGCGTTTGTTCGAACACTTATAACTCTAAAACGGCTGGACTGATTTTCATAGTTTTTGATTTGTTATATTTGTCTTCGCCCTAAATAGCAGAATAACAATTAGAAACATTGGAAAATTGACGAAAAAAAAATGATGAAAAAATTTCATTTTCTCATACATTTTGTATTGATTGGGTTTTATAATGGCAAGGAAAGTGACCTTTTACCCCGGAAAAACAGTAACCTAAGTCACGCGGACGAATTCGCGGGCAAAAGCTAGTAAAAAATAAATAAATAGAAGTAAATAAATAAATAATTTATCGACGCTCTACTGCACTTGTTAAATAACGAATTCACAATCGAAGATTCGACTAACCAATCAGAGTCACATCACTAGCTCAAGTTTCCGGTGGAGCTAAAGTAGCATTAGTCGACCGGAAGGCAAATACTTGGTGGGAATTTATAGCCGCCTCCAACTAACGTCCGCCAGGCAACCTACCAACACCTCTGTAAGATTTCATTATGGATTTTCTAGACTAGACGATTTATATAATACACCTACTTATGGACCACGCTCACTACGTGGTCAATGACTAATGCTCGTTTCCATCAACTTTCCCCATCTTTTACGGGCTCCCTAAGCTAAAGTAGGTGACGCTTTCTATCAATTATGTTTTCACGAACCTTTAGGTGGAAATGACATTGGTATTGTATTTAGGTACCTACCTATATAGGTATGGTTGGTGAAAACGGGCCTGAGACTCATATGGTCGTTTTCGTTTTCGCAACTTTGGTCGCAGTAACTCATACACTCAACTGGACGATATTATATTCTATTTTACTCTATTCCGCTCTATTCCGCTCTGTTCCGCTCTATTCCGCTCTGTTCCGCTCTATACCGCTCTATTCCGCTCTATTCCGCTCTGTTCCGCTCTATTCCGCTCTATTCTACTAAATTCCACTCTATTCTATTATTATTGATGCAGCTTTTACAGAATCGGCCTACTGTTAAAATGAAATTGACAATGACACGGTCGCAGTCACACCGCGCTTGCGTCGCATTTAATGAAATGAAATGAAATGAATACACTTTATTGTACACCACATTACATAATAGGAACAAAAGATAAAATTAACTTAAAGTAAATTTAGTGTGTGTTTCATGCTTGATATCGCGTGTACAGTTAGTAAACACTAAAAACTACGTCCAAAGAAAATGCTCGGTGACAATTTAACGTGCAATAAATAATTTAAAGTGTAAAAATGAAAGGATTTGCGAGCGCGGCTGTTGTTTTAACTAATGCCCGTCGATTAATTACACGATAATGTTTCGTATTGTTCCAAACTCCAAAGACAAGTTGATTCATGTTTATTATAAACACCGAACGAATACATAAATCTTCTATAATTATATAAAAAGGCTTGTCCTGACTGACTGACTGACGATCAACGCACAGCCTAAACCACTGAAGTTAGAAACTTGAAATTTTGACAGTAGGTTCCTTTTATGACGTAGGCGAGCACTAAGAAAGGATTTTTCGAAATTCGCCCCCCAAGGGGGTAAAAAGGGGGGTTAAAGTTTGTATGAAACTCCGTTATTTTTCGAGTTATACTCATGAAATTCGGTATTTAGGCTTTAAATTGAAAACAAAAAAGTACGTGTTTCACAGTTTTTAAAAATTCTACCCCCTAAGGGGTTAAATAGGGGTTGAATGTTTGTATAATAGTCATTCGTTCTTCAAGTTATTTTTCAAGTTACGTTTATGAAACTTGATATTTTGGCTCTTAATTAAAAATAAAGAATTACGTATTTTACATTTTTTTTAAATTCTCCCCCCAAGGGGGTAAAAAGGGGGGTTAAAGTTTGTATGAAACTCCGTCATTTTTCAAGCTATACCCATAAAATTCGGTATTTAGGCTTTAAATTGAAAACAAAAAAGTAAGTTTTTCACACTTTTAAAAAATTCTACCCCCTAAGGGGTTAAATAGGGGTTGAATGTTTGTATGATAGTCCTTCGTTCTTCAAGTTATTTTTCAAGTTATGTTTATGAAACTTGATATTTTGGCTCTTGATCAAAAATAAAGAATTACGTATTTTACATATTTCGAAAATTCTCCCCCCAAGGGGGTAAAAAGGGGGGTTAAAGTTTGTATGAAACTCCGTTATTTTTCAAGCTATACCCATAAAATTCGGTACTTAGGCTTTAAATTGAAAACAAAAAAGTAGGTGTTTCACAGTTTTTAAAAATTCTACCCCCTAAGGGATTAAATAGGGGTTGAATGTTTGTATGATAGTCCTTCGTTCCTTAAGTTATTTTTCAAGTTATGTTTATGAAACTTGATATTTTGGCTCTTGATCAAAAATAAAGAATTACGTATTTTACATTTTTCGAAAATTCTCTCCCCAAGGGGGTAAAAAGGGGAGTTTCAATATTCATAGTTAAGACAGGACAACGTCTGTCGGGTCCGCTAGTATTCATTAAAATTACAATAAATAATAATTAATATATATAAAAGGAAAATGACTAACTGACTGACTGATCTATCAACGCACAGCTCAGACCACGGGACGGATGGGGCTGAAACTTGACATACGGATGGCTATTAGGACGTAGGCATTCGCTAAGAAAGCATTTTTGAAAATTTAACCCCTAAGGGCGTGAAATAGAGTTTCGAAAAAGCGAACTTAACGGGAGTGAAGCTTCACGCAAAAGCTAGTAAGCAAATAAAAATAATATGTTTAAAATAATTAGAATTCTTTTTTATTTCAAACAAATGTGAGTTAAGATTACAATCGCTTTCTCTTAAAACGTTACCCACGAAATAAGCCCCAATCCCGTTGTGGGTCCATAAGACCCCACAATAATTAATTTCAGCCGTTTGCGGCAGTAATAAGCTTATCAAACGTACATTTACGGACAATGGGGCCATCCGATACGAATATGAAACCAATTATCGAAATAATATCGGTCGTTCTGTATCGCTTTATGAGCTTAGGGGCAGATAGAGGTTTATGACAGGGGCCCCTAATTAGTTGGCTTTTGTGTTGAGATTTATCTGTTTGTTTTACGAAAATAATTATATTTATTAGCCTCAATAGCCCAACGGTTAAAGGTGCAGACTGAAAACTGAAAGGTCGCCGGTTCGAGTCCCACCCGTCGCATTATTGTCGTACCCACTCCTAGCACAAGCTTTTCGCTTATTTGGCGGAGAAAGGAGAAAATCAAGTTCAGCTTGGCTAATATTCTTTAAAAAAAATATTATTAGCTTTTTTTATTTTGTTTTTTTTTTAATACATATATGAAACAAGCTGGCCTGTCCCGACTTCGCACGAGTTCTTAACTCTATCTACCCAGAAGAAAATCAGTTCACATACTCGACGACTGGGAAACTTAAAAAGTCAACGAAATCTTCAATAAATTCTATTAATATTTTTCTTACTAAAAGAAAAAGTAATATTTTATTTAAGTAATCCGCCAAACCAGAAAACCTCTGTATCTATCTAGATAAATACTCTCTATCTAGATACAGATTTTTTTCTGGTTTGGCGGATTATTACAGCAAAATATCACTTTTCCTTTTAGTATTATCATAGAATTCCGAAAAGTAAGGCGAAACTTTCCAAGGCTTGTGTACAATAATACTTTTTTTTGTTTTATTGGCATCAATAGCATCACCCAGTGTATAGTTCTTTCAATTCACGAGGGCGCGTGGCTCATGGTTGTGTGTGTATCGTATCTGTATAAGTGTGAGCGAGAACTTGCTCGCGCCTGACCGCTTCCACCAAGGCTCCTGCACGCACACTTACTCAATGTGCATGTACACGACGTAACCACAGGTAAAGCTCACGCGCCCTCGTGAATTACAAGAATGCAGTAAAATGACAGTATAAATGTAAGCAACTTATCAACTGTTGATGGGTAAACCATGTATTTTAAATCCTATTTCTATTCTCTTCAAGTATTTCTTAGTTTTTCTCCCATATTTCCTACCTTTCTTATGACTATGGATTTCAATAAGTAAAGTCAGAAGAAAAAGTCTATTTTAATCTCGAATAGTTTCTCCAGGGAAAATATAAGTCGCCTACTATTTATTTCGCTAAAGGTTAAGCTTGAAACATACTGTCAGAGAAATATTACACGAATACCTAAGTCATTTGTATGTTGACGTCTTTTCAGTTTTCTGCCTTCTCATTTGTGAATTGTACATAACATTTGTTGACTTGTGTCAATTTATGATTATGATTATGCAGAACTACAGGGACTGTATAGAGTATGGTGGTGTGGTGTGGTGCGGGTTGTTATGTTCCCTCAAATATGGTTGAGCGAAGCAACGGCTGGATCTTGCGTCATGCTCGTGAACGGGTGCCACCAACGGCAATGAGTCTGCTTTGTCTGCCCGTGTTGACATGCGTTGGATTGTCTACCTGCGTATACATTTTTGAAGCTTCATTGTGGAAGCACAACATACATAGCATAGTTTTGTTACCTATTGTAAAAATTTTTTTTTTTTTTAAAAAGAGCAACTGCTGAGTTTCTTGTCGGCTTTTCGGCATTCTTCTCAGCAGAATCTGCATTCCGAACCGGTGGTAGATTTATGACGTGTCATAAGAGCTAAAAGTTGGCCTACATGAAATAAATAAATTTTGAATTTGAATTTGAATATGTAGTATATACAGTGTACACTATGCCTTACCCCGCATGCCGGCGTTCACTAACCTTACCCGGCCAAAGTACGGATTCGCGTTTAAAAATATTGTACATCACACAATATACGATTATTGTAATGGCTTATTACGAATACTTTATTGCTAATTGAAGTAACGCGGTACAGTCACGTGATACCGACGCGCCCTCGCCGATGGAATATAAATAGGAAGCTTAATGGGTCACAGGTTTCCTTATCGCTTCTTTAAGTCCAGGACAAATAGAAATGGTTCTTGGAAAAAAGGATGTTAAGCAGCGTTCGTGCATTTGAATTAAATAATTTAGTATCAGCGGTGATAGGTTAAGCAATTAAATATCACTTGCTTTAACGTAAAAGGGAAACATAAAAAAGAGCCTATATCATTTTGAAAGTCCTCAACTTCAGTCGGATCAACTTAATTTTTTGATGGAAAAAATAAGTTGATCCGTAGTAGCGTGCCTGATTAAAATACAAAATAACAAAGACACACACTTGCATTTATAGTATTAAAAAAGATAGTAGATATTAATATATATATAGCTACTCGTGCTGATTCACTGACTGACTGACTGATTGATCACCTCTCCTGTAAAATTTTGTATGGAAAAATTTTTTTACTCATGGTTTCGTATAGAGGGCAAAAATTCATTCGGAACAAAAATTTGGAGAGAGCTGATGATTGAGGATTTCGGAGACGGGTGAGGAGCCCCGGCCAGGATATTGAAGATAGGTGGGGGATGTTTAACCAAATGTCACTCGAAACTTTATCCAATTGGCAGTGAGTTGAAAAAAAACTCCAAAATGGCGACTTCAGGATGGCGGCCATACAAATTTTGTTTGTGTCTATCTCAGAGAGTATAAGAGATGGAAGAGTGGTTTCTTGGAAAAAGATGATCAAGATCCAAAGGTCCACTTGATCAACAGAAAAAAAATTCAAGATGGCCGATTTTTTTTTTTTCATACAAAATATATGCAAGACTTTATGCGGCTCCTTTTCAAAATTTCTGATGGTTTTGTATAGAGGACAAAAATTCATACAGAGGAAAAATATGGAGAGAGCTGATGGTTGAGGATTTCGGAGACGGGTGAAGAGCACGGCCAGGATATCGAAGCTAAGTGGAGGGTATTCAAACAAAAGTCACTCGAAACCTCATCCAATTGGCAGAGAGCTAAAAAAAATCCAAAATGGTGGATTCAAGATGGCGGCCATACAAATTTCGTCGGTGTCTATCTCGGAGACTATGAAAGATGGAAGATTGGTTTTCTGGCGAAAATTAATCAGGACCCGAATGTCTACTTGATGAATAGAAAAAAAATTCAAGATGGCGGAATTTATATTTTTCATACAAAATATATGCAACACTTTGATACGGTTCCTTTTCAAAATTTCTGATGGTTTCGTATAGAGTTCAAAAATTCATTCGGAGGAAAAATATGGAGGGAGCTGATGATTGAGGAGTTCGAAGACGGGTGAGGAGCACGGCCAGGATATTAAAAACAGGTGGGGGCTGCTCAAACAAAAGTCACTCGAAACCTCATCCAATTAGCAGTGAGCTAAAAAAACACCAAAATGGCGGATTCATGATGGCGGCCATACAGATTCCGAAAAAGATGATAAAGACCCGAAGATCTACTTGGTGAACAGAAAAACCGCGGTTCGCTTTAGCGAGCCGCGCACCCACGCGCCCTACTAGTCAAATTATATAAATCAGTACTACCTACAAAGTAGATAGTAGTAGTTATTAGTAAATTCACCTAACGAGTCGAAAGCACTTTTAAAAGTTTAGTTGAATAAAAAATTATTCTGTTTTAACTAGATAATAAGGTGACATAACTTAATCTCAGTAAACGTAGACCGTACTTAACCTCTTTAGCTTAAATTCTTAGTGATATTATGTCTAGATCTTATTAAAACTCTCCGAGTACGACACGACTAATCGGAAACATATTATTACCTATCTGAGATGTTGTGCAGGTGTAGGCGGCGCAAAACTGGAAGTGCGCATGCGTAATACTCGTTCATACGCTAGCATCGCAATTTCCTGAGAACTCCAAGAAAGATCTGCCGATAAGTGTTTATTTCAGGAAACCGCGATGCCCGCCGCGAACCGAACGGGCCGCGCAGATTGTCGGGCAGATAGATCTTAAACCGTAGATTAGGTTCTAGGTTAATAATTGGTATAAGTATTAATATTATTTTTTAACGTGACTTCAAATTCTATTTCATTTGCACCCCCTGCTGCCAACCCTATTATATTTAATTCACAATTGGCATGGAAACAAAACTACCGAAACAAATGTACATTAAACCCTATGAATATCCATAAACATATATTCAGCACCCAGTAGTAAATATAACACACATTTAACTTTGGAAATAGAAACTCGTCTTCGAATAAGGACAGCAAAGATACACTACACGGAAAACGAAGTCATAATATCTTCTCGTTACAGAATTTTATTTTAAAACTAGATGATGTCCGGGACTTAACTCTTAATTCTCTTAAACTCCTTAATTTTCCTGGATAAAATGTAGCCTATAATTGTGTTAATCCTGGCTATCTCCATCCCAAATTTCACCTAATTAGTTCATTCATTTCGCTTTTATAATATTAGTTTTGAAATAGCGGCCCTACTTACAGTGTCTTCCACCTGAACAGATAAGTTGGTAGCACTGTACGAGTAATTCCTATTTTATCGTATCGTGACCTATAAAGACCCCTCAGTTCACCTTACACGCGCACTAAACCGCTCGTTATAAGTCGAGAGTCGAGAGGTCTTGACATAATAGTACAAAAAGGGTTGCAAAAGGAGAGGAGGCCTTTTATACAACTATCGGTAGCGTCATACAGAAAAGTTCATCTAATACCGGAATATTATGTAAACATTGAACAAAATTGTTGCGAGTGCACTTAAAAAGACACTTTTAGTCGATTCGGTTTGAGTTTGCATTTTCTGTATTGTTTGCTTTTATCTAAAATGTTGTAATCTTTTAATTTACTATTGTTAATTTTACACTGTAGCTTACTTGAAGGTAAGTGCATAGAGATACAGGTCTCTGCGTATATTTAGTTTGGAAAAATGGCCCAAAAATGGGTCGAGATGAGATGATCTTTTGAACCTTTATATAACTTCACTATCATCATCATTAGGAACCCAACAACTGAGAAGGGTTTATTGGCCATAGTCCCTGGCCCAAATGGCTGTGTCTGGCTAGTAGTGGCTGGCCCAATGCGTATTGGCGGACTTCACACACCTCCGAAAGCATAATGGAGACATCTCAGGTGTGCAGGTTTCCTCACGATGTTTTCCTTTACCAACAACTCAAGACAGAGATAAACAGACAGATTTATGTCGTAGCATATATTTGTGTCTCGTTTTAACTCTTATCTTGAGTCCGAGCTAAGTCAGAGCACGCTCTATAAGATCTCATTAGTAGTGTGATAGTAAGAGTGCTAATAATTTTCCTGGAAATAATGTTTACAATTTCGCCCTTATATAGATACGCCGAGTTCTCATGCCGAAACTTACTCCTATGATAGTCGATCAACTCAAAATCAACCCGCTTTCGGACGTCAGCGTTCAGTTGGCTGTGAATACTTTACCAACAAAAGCAAACTACTTCCTCACTGGTAGTATAACAAACATCTCTGGTGCCTATCGAACAGCTAATTATTCAAAATGTTTGTTTCAATCCAGCCAACTAGCCACGTGATTCACCGTTGGATTGATCTACCTATTTACTTAGTTGTTATGTATTTAATAACTAGCTTTTACCAGCGACTTTGTTCGCGTGAGTTATGTTACAGTTTTTCCGGGGTAAAAGGTCACTTTCCTTGCCATCAAAAAACCCCGTTCACAACAAAATGTATGAGAAAATGAATTTTTTTCATATTTTTTTTTGTTCGAGAAATTTTCCGATATTTTAATAGTTATTCTGCTATTCGGGACGGAGACAAATACAATAAATGAAAAACCATGAAAATCGGTCTAGCCGTTGTAGAGTTAAGTAAAAGTATTTGAACAAAATCGACTTTGTTTTTATATATTAAGATTTTACATAAAGCCTTAACTCTTTCTTTCAGATCAGATCCTTTGCAAGCAGTTAAGCTTAAAAAATAGGTAAATAAAAAGGATAGAAAATTGGATGTAATAAAATCGGTTCAATAGTTCAGGCGCTATGGTAGAACATAAAAATTACATAAATCATAACCTCATCTTTTAGGTTTGCCATAGTCGAGTAACAAACAAACAGATAAACAATGTGATACACTTTCAAAACAGAGTTGAAAAGTCTCGCTACGTCAAGGAAATCATAAAAAAACATTTAAAATTTTTCATCCAGAATTTACCGGCGGGCGTCCTCTGTTTTTAAAAGTTATGAAATGAAAAATAAAATCTATTGTATTCCGTTGACCCATTTACGAGTTCCCCATTTACCTATAACAGTCTTTTTTTTATGAAAAAAGGTTTTCAGCGGACAAAAGTGCTTGAGGTCGGAAAGACAAAAGTTATCGACGTTTGAGATAACAATAAACGGTGGACTTTAATATCACTGAAATCGGTCTTTGTTTTGTAAGATCCATAGTTTTTGAACGTAGTTATAACTGTTGATTAACTTTTTTTGACCCACATAAACACGGAGGTTCTTAGTACATACATAGATTACTTGCATTTAGTTCTAATTATTAGATATGCAAAGTGAAGTACCTACTGAAGCAAGCTGTAGTGACTTAATGGTCCCGAAAAACTAATAAGCTTTTTTTGCTTGTAGTTTAAAAAGTAAATTCAGTAAAATGTATTTTGTTTGAAATTTAATTGTGAAATGAAACACATTTCAATTTTTACTTTACTTTTTTAACTAACTTCGGCAAAGCAAAACGGACGGTTTATAATTTTAGCAGCATGTATGTAACTATTTACAAACGTTCTACTGTAGCGCCTATACTACTGAATGAGGTGTCAATCGATTCATTATTATGGTCCACGGGTGACACAGGCTTTTTGCACCAACAAAGTTAATGTGATGGATGTTATACCCAATTTTGCGTAGTCGGGTTACAGTTTATGAACTTTCTTCTTGTTTGATTCTATTTACAAGTAAGCATCTCTGCATCCATGCGCCTCGGCCGGTGCAAGCCGCTCTAAAAGGCATTCCGCTGTCAATAAGCAGGAAGGGCAGGCAATTACGCGCGCAATCGATACTCCGCAGACAAGGAATGTTTTATGCAGAACTCCTCTCCGTCGACCCTGCCTCTGTCAACTACGAACATCTACTTTAGCTCTCCTATAAATAAAACTAGTTTCGAACGTATAAAGAAACTATTTTATTATTTTATACGAGGAGTATTATTATTGTAATGCTAGCTTTGAAAAATGGAGTTAAGTTTTAAAAATCAGGCAGAAGCTCTGTTTTAATAAAAAAATATAAGGAATAAAAGGTAACCTAGGTCACTGTCCCAGTCAACTATACCCATGCAAAAAATTACGTCTTGTTGCAGCGTGATGAAAAACCAACGAACAACCACACCTTCGCATTTATAATGTTAGTAAGGGATAGCAACAACAATTTTTTTTTCCTAATTTTTACTCGCTAGATACTCCTTGTAAAGTTCTTACGCCTTATAGCGAATGAAAAATTCTTCGCATGCGGCTCAGCTGTAGGTAATATGCAAGTAGCATCATAATTATTCTCGAAGGTGCAAAACAGGAGAGGTGGGAAAACAATGCTCAACTACAATAAACAACGCTATTATTTACATTAATACCGCGGCGGACACGGGAACTCCATAACTATGCTTTATTCAAATTTATTGTGCGCTCTAATATACTCACGTAGTCCACCCTCTAGGGGACGTTGCATTTCGAGTTCACAGTTCACACTTGTACCTACCACATGAGTAAATAGACGAACAGACTCAGACAGTTAGCTTCAAGCAGTCTAGTTATTCTGTGATGGGTACACTATGTTATATTATGTCATATCCCAAGTAGAAATAATAATACCTACTAGCTTTTGCCCGCAACTTCGTCCGCGTGAACTTAGTTGTTAAAAATCCTGTACGGACTCTTTGAATTCTCGGAATAAAAAGTAGCCTTTGTCATTTTCCAGGTGCTCAACTATATTGATGCAAAAAATCACGTCGATCCGTAGCTCTGTTGTGGCGTGATTGAAGGATAAACTTTTTTGTCCTTCAAATTCGCCAACAACCAACAAATAAACGGATTTTGGCATTTATAATATTAGTAAAGAAGCAAGGATTAGAATTTACAAAAAAAAATCTTAGGTATATTTATTAAAAGAAAACTTGTAAAAGGAACAGATTTGACAACTCATCTTGTCAAATCCGTATCTTTACAGCTAAAAATTATTGAAACGGTTCAACCCCCACCCGTTGCACTAATGTCGTACCCACTCCTAAGTCCTAACACAAATATATAAACTGAATAACGATGAAGTGTAAATAACGAATTCAATCAGTGGTTACGTTGTTAGAATCACCTGTTCAGATAGTCGGTGTTTTGGTAAATTCACGTTTTTTGAAAATCAAGTCAGAATTCTTTAATTTTCTGTGATAAAAACTCTCTCTTTTCTCTCTACTTTTATAGTCCAACGTGGCCAACTCTTTGAGGTAAAACCTTAATAAGTGTGGTAGAGTTATGTTAACGTTCGGATCACCTTATGAGTTTGGTTTGGTGGTTTTGAAACCACTGACAGACAAGTCCGCTTTATTTATTTGTATAGAATGTAATGGTGTTACCATTAGGCGCTTAAGAGGTTAAAACATTAGACCTTAACTCAGAAACTACTTGCGAACTTGTTAAGAACCAAACTTTATTCTTTAAGGTACAGTTAACATAAAATATGGTTCATAATTACCCCATAATCCCTGTGTAAACCCATTCTAATGTCACTCATTAGTCACACAGGCCCGATCGCTCCCAGAAGAGTCATGTGACAACTTGTGTCGTTTGTACGGTACAAATTCTTAACTACTCTAGCCACTGTGGTCAATGCTTACAGACAGTTCACTTCGAGCGAGTACTTGAATGTCTTAGACAGTGCACTTACCTGATTTACCGAATGAAAGAGCAAGTTATGCTCAACAAAACAAAGAAAAAGTTGTTATTAGGAGTAGAACAGTTACTTACTGTATCAGTAACTGAGGTTATTGTTACAGTTACACAAACAGACAATACACATAATACACAATATTCAAACAAATACCATTTTTTAGATCGAGTTATTAAATCAATTCGGAACTTATAAATAACACCTCAAACTAATGTTATCGATCTATCACGCTCTTCACTAAAGTTAGTAAACTATTTCCGACATATACCTTTAAAAATGGTGAATGTTTTCATATGGTAGTTTTCATAAAAATTAATAATAGTACTATTTTCTATGTATAACCCAGTAGACTCTCAGTCAAATGAAATGGATAAGAGTATTTAGAACTTACTTAATATTAATTATATAGTTTGCAACAACCAAGCTACTAGATCGGGCAACGCTACATGTGTCGCTTTATTCTCAGACGTCGAAACCCATGGTCAAGATTATTTTTATTTATTCTCCAGTCGAGTCCATTACCTTGGTCAGGCACTCGCCACATGTAAACAAACTCTTAATGATACTAAGCAGTAAGCACCCCTCTGTGAATGACCATTGAAACTTAAAGTGTGCTTGGTCACGAAATTTACTACCGTGCAGTGTTGTAATTAGTCAACTTTTATTTATGACCACTTCACATGTAATGTAACAGTAGCCCAATTCAATTCAGCGTTACAAATGGTGAAAGGTCGGAAGACTTAAAATGTCAACGATCGTGGGGTGGATTACCTGAAAGCACGCAGATAGCACAACTCAACCATTCGATAATTGAATTATGTTAAGGATTATATTGAGGATATTGAACTTTAGCTCTATGCCTTTCTCCCATCTACCACGGGACAGGAGGCTGTGGCCGATTGTGTTCATCCCGTAGGTTTATCCATTTGAAGGTTGTTGACAGTTAAATGCCACGCTTACGATACTTACTATAGCTTGGTAAGAATTCAGCAGTTCAGGTATCAAGTTCATGAAAATCCTTACTAATATTATGAATGGGAAACTTTTTTTTTGTTGGTTTGTTCTTCAACCACGCAAAGCAACGGATCGACGTGATTTCTTTGCATGGATATAGTTAAGGAATTGGAGAGTAACACAAGCTACATTTGTACCAGAAAATCAAAGAATTCCCAACGGATTTTTATAAACGAAATCCACCTAGACAAGTTAAGGTCGAGCTAGTATCACTTATAAAGTTCGAATTTAATTTGACTTTATTACGAGCATGTGTCAAGTAATACCGCTCTTCATTACGCTCCTAACTGTCTCGCTGTAGCATGTGTCGTACCGGCCCGGTCGTTCCCGTAAACGCGGGCAACTGCGCGATATACGACCCAACTTATTAACTGCCAAAGTTACTGATATGCCATAACATCGAGCATGTGTTGCCGCCTTAATGTTGATGTGTGAAGATTTTATGATATTTCTTATTGTTATCAAGATTTTGGAGTTACAACTTTTTTATTATTCTACATGATATAAAACTTTATTTAACTTTGTTAAAATCGATAATGGTGATATTAGGTAAATCCGAAACTTGGAAGATGAACATTCTGCGTGTAAACGGTTCTCTTTTACATCGCGACGCAAAATTATTTTTAACCGACTTAAAAAAAAGGAGGAGGTTTTAAAGTTTTTTTTTCTTTTTTCTTAAAAAAGAATATTAGCCAAGCTGAACTTGACTTATATTCTCCTCTGCCCTCCAAATAAGCGAAAAGCTTGTGCTAGGAGTGGGTACGACAAAAGTGCAATGGGTGGGGTTCGAACCTGCGACCTTTCAGTTTTAAGTCCGAATCTTTAACCGTTGGGCTATTGAGGCTTTTTAAATTCGTTGGGATCTTTTTTTTATTTTTTATGTATGTTCCCCGATTACTCGAAAACACCTGGACCGATTTGGAGAATTCTTTTTTTGTTTGAAAGGGTTCCCAGGTGGTCCCATAGCCATCAGGTCAGGAGCTGACTATCAATAGTCGACATCGAAAAATCGTTTATTTTTTATTTCATGACAGCATAGCACTTGAATGGTATCTCACAATGCAGTCTGATGGCAGCACGTTAACCTAAAAGGGTTATGGTAGATCATTCAACCAATACCCCTAATTGGTTTCTACACGCAATCCTAGCGGAACGCTAAATTGCTTGATAGTAAGTAGTGTGGTAACTAACACGGCCACAGACTCCCATTAGAAAAATAACGCAACATACGAATAAATAAGGTTATACATCTATACTAATATTACAAAGCTGAAGAGTTTGTTTGTTTGAACGCGCTAATCTCAGGAACTACTGGTTCGAATTGAAAATTTTTGTTTGTGTTGGATAGCCCATTTATCGAGAAAGGCTTTAGGCTATATAACATAACGCTGCGACCAATAGGAGCGAGGCATCAATGAAAATGTTGCAAAAACGGGGAAAATTATCCATATTTAAAATATATTATTTTAAAAACATCTTAATCGCGATCATAATAACAGAAATTGACGTGGACGAAGTCGCAAGGAACAGTAAGCTGATAAAAAGCTTGTGAAAACTTTAGGCCAAATTTTTGTACCACGAAGTTTAAATTTGTTACCCTAATTCAGCTCAACTCTTTTGTCAGTCCGAGCACGTATTTCCCCCGTAACTCCAGTACGCACAATGTACGGCCAAGTTTCCACCAAGTTGGAAATTATAACGAAGTGGCTCCGGGCTTATTTGCGCAACTAACAAAAATATTGTTGTTATAAGTTTGCGAGTTTACTTACGGCACTTTATCTCGATGGGTCCTCATTGGACATTAATTTTTAAGGTTGTATTTTATATAAAACTAGTTGATGCCCACGACTTCGTTCGCGTGGACCAAGGTTTTTCAATTCCCATGGGAACTCTGTAATTTTCCGGGATAAAATGTTGCCTATGTTTTAATCCTGGGTATGAGCTATCTCTTTTCCAAATTTTAGCCAAATCGGTTCATTCTTTGTGGCGTGAAGGAGTAACAAACATACACACACACACACACACACACACACACACACACACACACACACACACACACACACACACACACACACACACACACACATACAAACAAACTTTCGGCTTTATAATATTAGTGTGATTAGGATAGGATTAGGACTAGAATTTGCGCGCGGCTTCGCTCTCGTTAAGTTCAATTTTTTAAATCCCTATTTCACGCCCTTATCAAAAATTATTTCTTAGCGGATGCCTACGTTATAATAGCTGTATGTACGCAGTAATGCCTTTGAGTATGCGTGCGTTGATAGATCAGTCAGTCAGTCACCTTTTCCTTTTATATAAATATATAAATAAATAAAATTCTAAATAGAAGAAGATTAATTTTGGGGATGGTAATAGCTTTAATAAAAAACACTGTTTACGTGTTACAAATTTTTTGATTTAATTTAATCAGCATCCTTGAATTCTACTCACTTTCAAGTAGGTACTTAAGTTTAACAATTTTGCCCCAGTAGTTCAACAGATAAGAGGATTTGGACACAGTGGTAACTACTACTTTGAAAAGGAACACAGTCCAAATAACAATAAATAGGACTAATTTAATCCTTGCTAGAAAGGTTTCAATACAAAATGGTGCTTAATAATAATAAAATTAATTACTCTGTTAGGGGTTTTCACAGCATACATTAGTAGGTGCATATATCACCATAATAACTAATGCTAAGTTAATGATACATTTATACACACACATAATATATAACATTGTCGGCGAACACAATTAATTAATTAATTAATAATAATTACAGTTTGGTTGATATAGCTTTATGTCTAGCAATATTAGGAATATCGTAGTCCTTGTTAGTCACACTAAATAATTAAATCATTTCGCTTGTAGTAGGCCCAGGGGTAGTTTTAGGTCACTTATGTCGAGCACCTTCCAGTCCACGGAACCCTTCGTCTACGAGTCCGACTCGCACTTGGCCGTTTTTTTTTATTTATTGAAAATCTGCCAAACTATCTTTACGCTTGGATACGATTTATTTTACGTTGATGAAATCGGCCCTAAGTGAATTAATAACTAGAGCAATCATTGTTTTTTTGATAAAAGAATTTTAGTCAAGCTGAACTAGACTTATATTCTCCTCTCCTCTTCAAATAAGCGAAAGGCTTGTGCTAGGAGTGGGTACGACAATAGTGCAACGGGCGGGGGCTCGAACCCGCGACCTTTCAGTTTTAAGTCCGCACCTTTAACCGTTGGGCTGTTGAGGCTTCATTCATCAGGCACTGTTGCTTCAGCAAACTTTAACAGACATGTAACCGTTAAACATTGCAGAACAAAATGTCAAAGAAAACCATTTTAGCGAGTGTATGTAACGATAACAAACAGTTTGAAACAATAGAGCCTAAGGGTCAATTGTTTCCTGCAAAACATATCCATTATCCAATCGCAAAGCTAAATAAAACAATATCTAACTCAACTAATTATCGAGTTTGCCAAACCATAGCGTGGAGTCAGTGAATTTCAGAACTTGTTTAATTTGCGGCAGAAGAAGTGTCCCCCGTTCGCGTTTAGGCACGTAATCGCTCTTAAAACTTGTAACAATCGTTAGGGGCGCACGAGTGACGACTGGATACGAGTCTAACTAGCGGAAATCGCTGATGACACTGAAAAAATAGGGCGAAGCTATTCCGGCTTGATTTTGATCAATTTTTTATGTAGCTACAACGGATTTGCATCAAAAAAACAGACAGAACCAGAACTCACATTCGATGACAAGGTAATCCTTGACTGTGATTTCACCTGATGGTAAGTGACAATGCAGTCTAAAACGTTAGCGGGCTAACTTGAAAGGCAGAGTACATTCAGCCCATACCCCTAATCGGTTTCTACACGCCACCGTGCCGGAACACTAAATCGCTGGGCGGCCATCGATTGGCGGCACGTCTTTGACGGTAGGGTGGTACGGCCAAAGCCTCCCACCAGACCAGACCAGAAACAATTCAGAAATTATAACTTATCAAATTCAACCCGCCGGAAATGGAACTAGAGACCTCCCAGTTGTAAGACCGCAGCGCTCACCATTGTGCTAGGGAGGTTGTCAACATGCCTTCTTGCTGCTTTCTTTCAACATTAAAGCAAGTGATATTAAATCTCTTAAAGATCATCTAACTCCGAAAACTCATGCTGGGTATCCAACATAGGAATCCTCGAAAAGGACCCCCTTTTTGTCCTGTCTACCGTAAAAGTTGAGATTTTCATTTGTAACGACTTAAAGCACGTCCTTTCTCACGTTCAAGTCTTCGACTTGTTGTCAAATCTTGAAAGTCAGTCAAGATGTTACCGTTTTATGTGTAGAGGGTTACATCAATAAGGTGTGCTAATGAGTTCGTTGTCTGTCTCGAGCTCGCGACCTGCGTTTGAGGGCCATCATCCCTAATGAGACTCTTTGCTGTCCCCCCTGATTAAATATTTTGCGTTCGCACCGCGTTAACGGCGGGAAATTATCGAAATTTCATTTTTTTTGGTCTGATGACCGTGAAAAATAATTATTTTCACGTCTAATGATCCAGGATCATTGGGCGTCGTCCTAATAAGCCTCAAAAGACCAACGGTTAAAGGTGCAGACTGAAAGTTCTCTCCACCCGTCGCACTATAATATCGTACCCACTCCTAGCACAAGCTTTTCGCTTATTTGGAGGTGACAGGAGGATATTAGTTGACTTCAACTTGTAATTTAGTGGGAACACCGTCGCAAGAAGTGGTTGGAAGACAAACCAACAAACAAACACATTATCGCATTCATAATCCTTATTAGTAAAGCATTTCCACATTTGGTTGATACAGATAGGTATATCAAAACTACAAAGTGTTTCTATTCAATTTACAAGATGTTCTAAAGCCCCTGGAGCTCACAACTTGCGAGACTGGACGAATTAAATTGAGAACTATCAGCAGCATTACGGTCCATTTCGAAATGCCAATATTACTTCTACAAATGCAAATTGTATTCATCCAGTGTCAAACTAGCCTGTATACTAGTATACGAGTAATCCAATTTGCAGTAGTTCCTCAAACTTGCTGCAAGTCGCAACTGGCTAAACTTCAGTGATTTGAATTTACAACTTCGTCCGCCGCGCGCTCGCACTTGCAATTTTAACGATCGCGAAACTTTACTTAAAATCGATCTTACATTACACTTTTAGGCTGGTCACCATAATATAGAAAAGTAGATAAAGCCCACGACTTCATTCGCGTGGGTTTAGGTTTCCTAATTCCCACGGGAACTCTCTAATTTTCAGGGAAATAATTAAAATATATGTGTTTGTTACTCCTTCATGCCGCAACGAACGAACCGATTTGGCTTTTTTGGAATGGAGGTAGCTCATACCCAGGCTTAACAAATAAGCTATGTACCCGCGGGAATTAAAAAACCTTAATCCACGCGGACGATGTCGCGGGCATCATCTAATGGTTACACAAGTGTAAATTAAAAATTTAAAACACCCCCGACATGTTATAACATTCTAATCGCTAGTCGTTAGAATAAAAATATGCAATCCGCCATTTTGTGGCAGCGGCCATCTTGGACCGATTTTCATCAAACATAGCTAAAAACACTCCCGACGAATTCACCTTTCAAACAAAAAAAAGTCAAAATCGGTTCATCTGTTCGGGAAATGGTCTAAGCTCCTGAAACTCGTTTTGCACGCGTACAGATATAACAAGCAGTTTGCGGCCAACCTTAAAATCAATGCGATTTTCTTGCATTTCAAACTTGGAACTTTGTGAAACAGTCAGAGTTATAGAGTTGTTTAATATTACTTTATTTTAAAAATCAGGCCAACTTAGGATGAGTTTACACAGGCGACGTAGCTGTCACTCACAAACTTTATCGAACTTTGTGACAAAAGTAAAAATGTCTGACCCATTTTCATTCTTCACTTTTACTAATATTTTTCCATTTATACTTTTTCAATGTATTTTATATTTTGATTTTGACGTAGTATATTACACTATAGTTATATTACAATGTCATTTATTTCTTATATTTCTATGAACCATAGAAGTAGGATCATTTAAAAATTATAGTGGAATAGTGGCTTAAGATCAATAAATAACACAGGCAGTTTTTTTGATAACTTTAATAGAACTCACAATTATTATAACTGAATGGTATAAACTTTTTAAAATCCACCAAACATAAACGGTAATCTTAATAAAAAATTTCACCTTATCGGTCGTAAACAGAGTTGCAAAGTCATGATGGCACTCCAGGATAATTTAGTTGGAGTGTCTTTTTATTTTCTCAACTTTATGAGATCGTTTGCGGCGACTCTGCCTCCCTTCCTAATTTATTGCTATCACTATCAATTGTTGTGAATAACTTTAGGTGATCGTCTTCGTTGTTTATAGGTACCGTCGATCGACACCATTGATCGATGTCTATCGATTGGTGTGGTAGTTTTGGCTGATAGATGGATACTCGTCGATAAAAGTAGATCAATCATCGATCGACAATTAATCGATGTGGTTGTGGGCTCTACAATATCAAAATGCAACGCTACCTCGTGGACTATTCTACCATCGATCGACAGTCGAACGATCACCTAGCACTTGTCGATGTCGCACTCTTCCATTATTCCATCGATCGATTCGTGTGGTAACACCTTAAGAATCGAAATTTCTTCAAATTCAAATACCAAGACTTCGCTGCAATTTTGTGTACGTCGCTCGGATTTAATTCAGTGCAATTACTTAAGGAAATGGTAATTGAGTTTAACCCTTTTACGGAATTCCTCGGCCGTTGTTTTATTTTATTAGTGAATTAAGTCTTCGCTTCCTTACCGGTGGGCCAGAAGTTTTTATTGCACCTACCTTGATTGAGTTGCGCGTTATTAGTAGGTTAGACCCACTTCTGTGGAATGAAGACAGTAAGGAGGAACAAAAATTAGGTTTTTAGTGTTGAAGTTTTTACTGCGGCCGGTCTTATTACTTGACTTTATTGTTTGGAACTATTTTATTTCTCTTGCACCACGAGTACATTGTGCAAGTGGTAGCAATAAATTGACAGGTATAGTTCTTTTAATTCACGAAGGCTTGTGAGCTTTACTTGTGGTTACGTCGTGTACACCCACATTGAGTAAGTGTGTGTGCCTGGTCAAGAGCCTAGGTGGGAGCGGTCAGGCGCGAGCAAGCTTTCCCTCCCACTTATATAGATACGACACACACACAACCATGAGTCACGCGCCCTCGTAAATTGCAAGAACTATATAGTCAATTTAGCTTAGTTTGCAAGAAAGAAAAATCTAACTCGTGTAATTTTTGAAATATTATTTCCTCTCCCCTCCAAAAAAATCGGAAAGCTTGCGTCAGTGGTGGGTGCCAGTTGCCACCTATTGCACTATTCGGCTGCCCCATTTCAAAACCTAGTAAGTGTGATTGACAAAATTTTAAAGGAGACCAAAAAACATATTTGTGGTAGCCCTTCTGAACTCTGAACTTTTCAGTATCTGTTGGTGAATTAATGTTTCGTAAATAGACGACTACTTTGAAAGCTTTTATCGGATACATTTATTACTTCGCTAAGCCATTTACAAGACATGTTTTTTGGCCCCTGTAAAATTTTGCCAAGTACACTTACTAGGTTTTGAAATGGGGCAGCCGTATTGTCATTAGTGCAATGGATGAGGATGTAACCGTCGACCTGTCAGTTTTCAGTCCGCACCTTTAACCTTTGGGCTACTGAGACTTTGCTTAAACTTCGGATAGTCTGAACTAAGTCAAAGTAGGTACGCATTTAAATCTCAGCCATTATAGTAAGTAGTTGTTTGTATTGCCGTCGCCTACAAGAGGCTGCCTATTAATACTGTGAAGCTTACTTTGCCTTTACTGAACTCTATGTACGGGGCACACAAACTCCACGGTAAAGCGTTTCCTAATTATTATTTAAGGCTATACTTGTATAACAGTAGCCAGTGAGACCTTTTACAAAAATTAATTAAATGCAAGTGGTCTTTTCTCCATACAAACTCTCTCGCCTGTTTTCCTTCTGGTTTATGACCTTAAAGCAATGATTGTTGTACAGTTAAATAAATATCAACCTTTTTTATGTCACTATGGTTACATTACATTATCTTTATAAACACTAGAACCCTTACAAAATGCTCAAAAATGTCAAATGCTGTCAACAGAGACTAAGGCTCGGTTGTTTCAAGCCACTTGTTAAAGGTTATCGTTACATACAAAGGCAACTAACTATTAATGAAATAAAAGTAATTTTTTTTAAACAAGCTTTTATTTGAATGCGTTAAAAAGAATCAAAATAAACTTTTCTTTTAAAACTTTTACTATCAACTTGTAACGTCATTACACAATTTATATGATATAAAAGCTTGTCTAATATTGGAGAAGAAAATAGTAGAGAGCTAAACCTCGAATTATGACTTTTTACTGAGGCTATTCAGTCGGATGCGTTGTTCTTATCGTTTGCTTTAGGAAAGATATTTGCTTTAGGAGAGACTTGAAAATTACGTGTTTGAAGAAACTATCGCTGTCGCTCTGCAGTTGTCCATACAGCGTTATATTAATATTCTTAAAAAAAATCAACGCTGACGAAGTCACGGAAAAAAAGCTAGTTGTTAGTTACATAACATTATTAGGTTTAATAATACAGAAGTGGCATGAACGAAACTTATTACCTACCGTACTACACAAACGCCGCTATAATGAAAACTAGAAATGGCACAGCGCGCGCTGCTGAGCTCATAATATTTTATAGTCTGGCGAAGATAACCAACCATTTATATACAGGAGCTGACAAGAGTCGTAACTCGGTAACCGATGTTGGTTTAAATCTGGCACAGTGGCGCCCCCTTTGATAATTTTCACCTGAGTGCTGCGCCCCGCGGCGCGCCCTCCTCAAATTTATGTCGCCCGAGATACCATCTTCATTGTAAGAATTCGAATCAAGAGATAAATTGCTGTCGCTAGAAGAGACAAATGTGTTGCATTTCGCGTTCTTTTATAATATCTTTATGAGCTTTGATTTACACCTTTTGCCAACTTTTGGTGTGACATACTAAAGTTTCATATTTCATATTATTTATGAATACTATGTAGAAAGATTTAGTAATTTAGAGCAATAAAATGTTTAGTCCTAGTATTTTGTACTGTATTATGAAACATTTACTTACTGTTTTATACAGAGTATTGGCTATGTTAAGCGTGACTAATGTTCCTCTTTACCCTGCAATTAAGCATAAAACTTGTGTAAGGGGTAATTTGTTGACCATCCAGTTTTCACTCCACCGTTTTCAGCCTGACCGTTGTGTTATTGATGATTAAAAATTAAAATTTAAAGATGTGTGAAAAAATACTGTGTGTACTTATTAAATTTTTTAATCAAAAATGATAGATAGAAATAGAGCGCGTTTGTTTTCGTATAGTTTGAAGACTGTTATAAGCTCTACGCCTTCTAGACCTTAAATTATGGTATTTTGAAATAGTTGTTTAAGAAACTTATTTATGCTCCTTCTGAATTGATTCTCCAACAATATGAAGAGTACTTCTTCTTAACTTACTTACTTAAAAGAGCTCAGTTCTTGGCGTATCTAGTGTAGTAGTATCTACTTCTTTTACTATAAGATGGAGGGGTAGCACGTTGAAGTATCGCTTACAATATTAGGATGTTAACGGCGGCAGAGAATTTACATTATTCATTCAGGGCGTGGCGAGGATCAGCGTATGCTTTGATTTAATGTACACCAAACGTTAATTGGGCCTTTTAATCTTTGCCTACGTGTTTAACTTTGCTAAGTGACATTAGCTTTGTGACTTAAGGCCCAAGACACGGAGCTGCCCGCGAAATTCAAATTTAATTTGGTGTTTCGCCATTTATAAATGAATACGACAAAGTAGACTTATGGTATTCAAATTGCGCCAATGGCAGTATCATCTTCACAGATTTATATACTAATCTTTACGTAATGTATCCAGTTTAAGAAATTAATCAAAATAATGACTAATTTGTGAGTATCTCACGTCAAACTCATTTAATTATTTGAATTCATTGAATTCATTGTCTTTAATCATCATCTTATAGGCTTTCTTACAGGTTTATACCTAGCTTAGGGACAAAATGTGTTCAGCTGTTGATACTTTTATTTTAGACTATTGTCAATTTTGTTTAATTTATCTAATTAAGCAGAAGTGGCAAAAATATTTTTTTTAATCAATAAACGATATTATTATTATTATTACACTAATAAAATACCTAAAGAAGTGAACTATGAGACAAAATAATTTTCAATCAATCCATTTTTTTTCCATCCATCATTAATCCATTGGTTATCATACAAATAAACAGACATGATGATTACTAATTTGAGTAATTCATTTTCCATTACAAGAATATATCCTAAAGCGAGAAATGTTTACTGTAAGATGAGTTCATTATTCTTATATTTCTTGTGTCAATTTTTCTCCCTCAAAGAAATGATGTCAAATGAATTATTCAAAAAAAAAAAAAAACACCACACTTTCCGCATCGTCTACCATCGTTAAGAACAAAGCTACGGTCTCAAACTCTCAACACCTTCGTTTGTGTTGGAAACCGGAACTGAAGCCTACCGCAATTATATGCCATAGTTTCTTTGTAGGAACAACTAACACAGTTTTCTTAAAAAAGGCTTAAGATTTCTAAGAAAAGCTTCTGTCGACGCCGCCTGCCACTATTATGGTTAGATTTTTTTTACGTTCTCTTTTATGCTCTCCGCTAAGCTTTTAACATTTTGTTTTCTTAAAATGAGCTTTGTGTTGTTTTTGTAACTGAAAAATGAAATTAAAAATACAAATATTTTTATTATTTTTTGTTATAACAATACACATTCTGTGAAAATTTCAAGTATCTACCTCTTACGGTGCATGAGATACAGCCCACTGAAAGACAGACAGATGGACGGACGGACGGACGAACGGACGGGTGGACAGCTTAGTGACCCGTTGGCACCCTTTGGGTACGGAACCCTAGAAATTTCCGCAATATATTTAGACCCCATTTCGCAAAGAAACTCGCAAGGTCCCAAATAAAATCTAGACCCGTAAAGTAAATCTTCCAGCCAACTTACAGCAAAGCACTGCATCCATGAAATATTCATGAGCACAATATCAGCACACTCGGCGGGATGGAATTAAACCTGTTTAAGGACGCATGTTGGTTACCGGGTAATAAATTCACCCCCGGACTCTTGAATATGTTCCGTTATTACACATTTTCACAATGGTCGCTTGGCTTTACACAACCTTAGTGTACAATCAAAATGTACGCAAAATATAATATAAAAGGCAAAAGTGACTGACTGATTGACTGACTGACTATCTGATCTATCATCGCACAGCTACTATAGACTACTGGACGGATTGAGCTGAAAGACTTTCAGATAGCTTTTATGACGTAGGCAAAGGCAACTGCTAAGAAAGTTTCAATCGTTAGGTTGGTATACATTTTTTTTTCTTTTAGATTTGTAGTAGGTAGCCTGGCTTTCTTCTTTCCTTCCTTTTCTTTCTTTGCTTTCTTACCTTCCTTAGTACAAAGCTTCCTTAGATTAGAGATCGAATGAGGATAACAAAATCCTTGCACCACATTGCGAGATGGGGATCACCAGTAAAGTAAACACCATAAACAAGGTCCTCCCAGTTCCAACGTGCAGGCTGTCGATATCGCGTCACTCAGACGACAAATTTCAAATTTGTTTGCCCCAATCGCCCATAAAGAATATCTGAATAATAAGGGCCATGGTGGTCTGATTGATTAGGCGGTCATGAAATATTTATGACTTCCCATCATTTCCCTGTACTCGTAAACCTATAAGGATAAATAAAATTGATGTGAGCTACGAAGTTCGCAGGCGGAATTCACAAAGAAAACGCGGATAGGTATTACCTAATTTAATTTTTATTCATTCATTCAACTTTAGGCCGCTACCATGTTAGACTGTATCGTCGTCACTTACCATCCGGTGAGATCGCAGTCAAACGCTATCTTGTAATTTAATTTAAAAAAATAAGGTACCTACCATGAACCTCACCACCAATTTCACCCTCACCACCTGGGTGCCTGGAGCACTTCGATCTATTTTTCCACGTGGGTACTTTGGAACTGTGGAACCAACTTCCTGCGACGGTGTTCCCACTAAATTACAACATGGGGTTATTCAAGGGGCGGACCAACAAATTCCTAGCCGGCAACGCATTATTGGTGCCTTAGGTGCTACAAATGTTTATGGGCGGCGGTAATCATTTAACATCAGGTGAACCGCCTGCTCGTTTGCTCGCAAAAAATATAAAAAAAACCCTAGATACATAATAGATTCCAATTTATATTTAAATTACATTAAAAAAAAAAACAGTTAATCGTCATAGGCTAAAATAACCACCGAAAATAACATAAATGATATCATCGTGTTTCTTAAACAAACTTTTTTGGAATTTCACAATCACTCAGCCGTATCCCCCACGCTACCCGTTTATTACTCGAATATCTCAGCTTAGCACATGGAAGGTTTCATTACCCGCCTTTAATTTTATGCATGGATGCTTGCATCGTCGCCGTCGAACATCTTGCTTAAACTTTACTGCGCGGGAATATTGGGGCGTGGGGAGTAAACCGCGGGAAATTGTAAAGATGATGACTGTGAGTAAACCTTTGCCACCAAGATGACAAATTAAAAAAAAAATTCCCACTATTTTTTTTTTCATCCACTTTATTATCGGGATATTATTCAGGCGTAACTATATCATTGAAAAAGTAGATAGAAACTCTTATTATTATTTAAACGTACGAACTAAATTAATTGTACTTTTAAATATAATTATAATATGTATATACGCGTTGCTGTTGGTAAATTATGATGCAGTCTCTTCTCTCAGCCTTATTTTACTCTTGATTTAGAGATTCCTAAGTTTAGACCTATTATATTTTGTCACCATTATGTGCAATATTTCTTGTAAATAATCAATTTATCTCTTTCACGCTTTTTTTCTTTTTCGTTCATTTATCTCTTTAATTTTCACTCTATACTCTATGGACTATATGTATTGATTTTTGTTTTAGATACCGATTTAAATATCGAATATGTATATTATTTGTAATAATAATAATTTTGCTATACCTAGATAAGCATATCTGGTTGCAAAAATATTTAAAAAAAAGCTTTTTTCTTTGTGTGTTTTTCCTTGCCATTCGTCTTTAATTTTATGCCCGAGTGCTTACATTTGTTAGAGGAAAGTTTTACTCCAATTTCATTCGGAAAACGAAGGGGATTCCGTTTTCTTTTTTTTTTTTTTAATTTATGACTGACGACATTTTTTTAACAATAGTTTTTTTTTCTGTTTAATTATTATAATTTAGTATCAGTTTATTTAAAAATAGTAGGTACTTATAGTGTATTATTTATAAACTCATCCAAATCTTATGTTAGTAATTATCAGGTAACGTGCTATTTAAAACCTAAAAAAACCGATTTTGTATAACATCATGACAGCATCATTTTTAATAATAAATACGTGATATCCCCTATTATAAAATGAAACTAATGTATTTTATAGAATCAAAAGCCAATATTTTTAACACAAAGCTGTCATCACAATATCCATAAAATCATAATAATTTTTGACTAGAAATACTTTTTATCGTTTAAAAAACAAAAAAATATAGGTATATATAAAAAGCCTGTAATAAATCTTTCATACAAATCCAATCCGCGTCACGAAACCGAATGACGTATTATTTTGCGTAAAACATTTATGTGAGCGCGAAAAAAGATGGCACCCGTCGTAGCCATTTCGCCCGTTGACAACGAGATTTGTTTTCCTCCGTTATTTTAACATTCGGCACCAAGTATTAAGATAACATTATTTCCGTTTTATGTTATGACAGATTCCCCGTAATTTCAAAGGAAGAAATTCGTTTACGTTATTTTATGTAATATGTGTAAAGACATTTTTTGGAGTTTGCTTTTGTTTTTTATTCCTTCTCGTTAACAGTGCGCAGAATACCAGAAAAAAATCCCTCATAAAATAAAACATACCAGAAACTTCGCATGAAATATACACATAATATACCTCATGTTTTCTAATAATTAATTTTTTTTTAATTGCTATAACATCTCTTAGTTATATGTGAGGAATTTTATATAAAAATTTCGGCTCTTTAATATGCAACACTTTGACAAAAAATACAAATTGGTTAAAAAGTAAGCCTCAATAGCCCAACGGCTAAAGGTGCGGACTGAAAACCGAAAGGTCGCAGGTTCGGGCCCCATCCGTTGCACTATTGTCGTACCCACTCCTAGCACAAGCTTTTCGCTTATTTCGAGGGGAGAGGAGAATATAAGTCAAGTTCAGCTTGACTAATATTCTTTAAAAAAAAAAAGTAGTCGCAATGGGCATTGGGCAGGACACATTGGAGTCACGAGATACTGGCGTGATGAACTCGCACCGGAAAGCTCAGTATTAACAGATCCCTCGCTAGACCAGTCGCAAGAAGCCGCTGGAAATGCAAAGTGTCTACATGAGAAGTAACTATGGTCTACTTTGAATTACTATTTAGTACGTAATTTACGCAACATAGCGGCCAACAGCAGCCCTACAACAAACATCCGCACAGACTGTGGCTCACTATCTGACGTCAGTTAACCAGGCTTGCGGGATTAACTCGTCAGCCCGACTCAGTAAACTAAACTCGTCATAGGGAATTAAATTATTATCCTGTCTTTTTGATTGCAGATAAATGTATTGCGCAATTGTTGGACAAGATTATTTTGTGACTAACTAAGCCTTTTTGTAATAGTAAAAGTCTTTCCTTGACTCACTTACGACAGAAGTCTCAAAGTTCACGAGTTTCACAATCACGTGATTAAACCACCCCTGTGTAAGGTAAACAAAACAAAAAAAAATTCAAATCAGTCAAGGCGTTTTGAGTTTCAGCCAGACTGACAAACAGCAATTGATTTTTATATAATATTTTAAAATTATATTGTTTATTGTTAAAACCCTTTAGAGTACCATAAAAGTCTCTGAAAGAAAAGAAATATTTCTATTCTATTCTATTCTATTCTAATGAATAATTTGCTTGCAAGTTACATCTACACAGACAGATAATCTCCTCAATTCATCAGAAACAATTGTCTTAATGACGTCATTAGCATAACAACGCCGTGAGAGCAGATAGCGTCAATAACTAATAATCCCGTATTGTGAAGTGGTCGACTGCGAATGTGCGTTGACTTTGCGGCTTAAATCTTATCAGCATATTGCAGCTGCGAGCTGCAGCAAGAGTACTGCAGTTTTTTGTAAATTGCACGAGTGACTTGAAAGTCTACGGTTTGATATCCAGCTGCCCACAAGATAGTGTAATAGTAATTCATTATACCAGAGAGTGATTAGGCTTAGGATCGACGGCTTTACCTTCTCTCCAAGGCAAAGAAGTGATATACCACCAACTTCCCAATTCCAGCTTGGCACTGAGAATTTCTTGACAGAAAATCGAATCAGACCTGAAACCTCGTCATGCGTAGTCAAATCACTTGACCAACGAGACTAACTGTCTCGTAACAAGAAATACTATGAAGGCTTATTGTACTCGTAATAGATACTTAATAAATAATTTCCTTTCCCTCCAAATTAAGTTTGAAGCTTGTGTTAAGAGTGGGATTTGAACCATCGACCTGTCTGGTGTCTGTCCAGCTTTTCCTTTTAAGTTTTCCTTTTGAGTTAATAAAGCTAAAGTAAACTCTATTTTCACTGTCATTAATATAACACACGGAGATTTCAACATCATAAAGTTAACGTTAACTGACCATTAACTGATGTATGATGTAACATTTGGCAATCTGCCAAAACGTCATATTTACGTGTAGGCTTTTTATTTGCGAATGGTGAAATAGGGGCCTAATTCAAGAAAAAATAACCTTTCTTGAAGTAGGTACCTACCTATGTGATGCCACCGTAAAATCTTAACCTCTCTTTTTCCAGCTACATCAAAGACTCAAAAGCTATTAGCTCATCGCGGCACAAATACAAAACACGATACGGGCATGCTTTATTGCAAATAGACATAAAGATTTTCATCACACACTCGCTTTCATAAAGCCGACTGGCGTTTGAAGTAATTCCAGAATTCCATCACACTTAAGGCCTCGACAAATAGAAAGCGTTACGGCTGCGTTTGTAAAGTGGTTACTGGAAGTTGTGATATTCACTTGACAATTGACAGTGATCAGCAGGACTAGCAGCTTTGCATGCTCAGCAAGGAACGAAGCATGCAAAGGGGAGCTGTACTGCAATTGTCGCGCTTCACAGTGAATTAGTAAAGTTCGTCCACGACTTTTTGGAGTGACATTTTTTGACGAATTTAGTTATTGGAGTACGTACATTACATTAATAACTAAATTCTCAAAAAAAAATTGTGAGCATAAGGTTGTTTTCTATCTGGCTTTGGATAGTCTGATCTATTGGAAACGGCAATAAATACATTTAATTCATTTTACCTTTATTGTACAAGTTTATTCAACAAATAAATGAAATGAAAATAAAAATATTTATAATTTTGTATTATTTTAATTAATTAATACCTATTGAATGCAATTTTTTATTGCTGTTTGAATGGGTATTAAATATTTTCATGCAATGATTACTTTCATTAATTTATCACTGAAACAATGAGTTTTAGCGCCATTTTACTTTTACGTGAGAGTATTTTCAGTTATCGGCGCCGTCCCGCGTCACGTCTGCTTAGGTCTTTAGGGCTTTATAATTCACAGGGAAGCATTCGCAAATTAGCGTGACATGTCTCGAGTAATCCTCTAATGTATTCAGTCCGTGATCAAGCAAACTAGACACGGCGAACAATGGCTTATCGCGGGCCGAATAACGACTATTAGCTGATTACGAGTGAGGAGTCAACTATTTACCCTCGTTGGCTGGTAATCTACATATTTTGCTAATGTTTGTGCCTTTGATGACTAATAACAGACCTTTTTTTGAACATTCCTATTAGCTGATTACGAAAGTCGAGACACAGATAGAGAAAGAGAGAGGGGGAGAAAGGGAGCATAATGATGGGAACATACTTTTAACAAGCGATGTGTGTTGTGTTAAAGCAAATGGTAGTATTTTCTAAATCATTTGTAATGACAAACAATTGATATTATTATATCGTTTGACTTCCTCGTTAGTCGGCTACCTTCCCTCTCTCTTTTTTCTGTCTATCATGTAATGAGTTAAGAAATCGGTCATTCATTCATTCATCTCAAGCCATCGTCCACACACCACTGGGTACCTCTTGAACGTAAAGGATTTAGTTCATAGTTCACCACGCTGGCCAAGTGCGGATTGGCACCTTCATACACCTTTGAGAACATTAGGGTAAGGATGCCGAATATGAGATGGTTGCCAAATATGAGATAGTTAGGTTTTGGCGAAACTAATCGCCGCAGCTATTTGGCGATACTGTCACCAGAAGCCGCGTGGCAACAGACCGAAACATGTGTTGGTGCTTCCCAGTTCGAGGCGAAGTCAGGTTGTGTACGTGCGGATTTTTACGAAACCACAAAACCCGATTTTTGACACCAAATATTAACGAGGAATGTTACAACTTTATAGTCACACTAAATGATTTGAATTTACAGTCATTGTATCAGTTATATGATTAATTTTACCATGCATTTGCAGTTTAGTTGTATTTTCTTCGTCAAGAAATAATAGGCAGCCTAGTTTTTAAATTTGGGTGTTTTCCTAATATGAGACACGTGGGGGCTCCTTAAATGAGATATCTCATATTAGGATGTATAGAAATACGACTATTTAAAAACCTCTTTTTCTAAATCAAAGAAGTCCTAGGACCACGATGCCATAATATGCCATGAGTGCAGTGCAAAGCAAACAAATACGTTACCTAATAGCGTCAAAACTTTCGATGTTCATAAGAGTATCCTAGAACGTTATGTCAAAAAAGATGCTAATGCAGAAGTATTTGTCAAGGTTCATGGGAAGACCTCCAGCTTTTTCTGACTATTTAGAAGCAAAAATAGAAAAATATTGTAAAACTGGACTAACGATTTTAAGGGTTACATCTACATCTGAAGAACATCAAGCACTTGGCACAATCACATGATAATATATTATTAAGTTGTTACTAAAACCTTTTTATTTAGTAGTACGATGTTGTAGATTAATAAATATCGCCAATAAAAAGTTTTTTTGAATTGATTTCTTTTCTTTTTCTCTAAATCTATACTATCTCATATTAAAAACCCTTGGTATCTCATAATAGGAGACCATTTCCCTGAGACGTAATTTCTGACTTTTCTAATATTATCTGATATAACAAAAAATCTATTATACCTAGCACTAAACGGTCTTTTCAGGATAAACTTCATTAAATACTTATCGAATATAAGTAATTTTCATAGTCATTAGGGCAATAACTTATTTTTTATGGCCGAATATGTAAATGGTATCTCATATTCGGCATCTTTACCCTATGGACCACGGAAGTTTCAGGCTACACGCTTTATTATAGTCGGTAGCAGTCCGGAATTGGAAAATTGAGCGCCTTTGCTAGAAAAATATGTAAACCACTACCACGCTAGCAAATCAGAGAAGCTATTCTTTATTTCAGTGGCTGTGGAAAACAATGAAAAGTTGCTAACTATAATCCGTACATCGTTAAGCAAAATGCGGGTTTTACAGTTCTTAGTTGGCAACTTTCGATAACCAGGAACGATAGCTCTACAAGGTCCTTTGCCCTTTATCGGGCATTTTTAGCTCCAGGGACGGCGATGTCTAATCAGATATCGCCGTCCCTGGAGCTAAATCTCGCGGCCGTCCAAGAAAGCGTTGGCTGGACCTCGTAAGCGCCGATATGAGAGCCAATAAATTAAAAAAATTGGATGCACAAGACCGGGCAAAGTGGGCAAAAGCATGCCGGAAAGCGGACCCCACCTAGTGGGATAACGCTCAGTCGAAGAAGAAGCTCTTGCTGATTAGTATTCTGTTTTCCGCGTCTTAAGCTTACTTGTACCACAAAATACATAATAGTACTGCATTGTACGCAAAATATTAAATTCAAAGATATTCTTAGAGCGTATTTCATACTTGAAACTAAAGCCATTACATGAGGCAATTGCCGCGGGATGTGATTAGTTACATAATTCTAACAGCGTCTCGCAAATCACTATGTAATTAGATGGAATTAATTACGCCAGGTCGTCTCTTTGAATTAGTTAGTTGAGGGGTTCCCGTTACTGATAGAGCGTTTATTATAAAGGAAAGCGAGTAGCGGAGCGCTTGATGTAATAGAAGTACATATATTTTTATACTGTAAAAAAAATTGGTTCATATTAAAACACCGTTTTTGAATCAATAGTGCATATTGTTGCCCCTCGTTAGCAAGGATTTATGCGTGGCATGTCTGGACTAAACTGCAACCACCCATGTCGTTTGAGAATATTGTTTTTTTTAATATATACTAATTCCTATATTAAGTTAAATGCGAGCCATTTTTGAGGTTGACTTCCGAGCTTATATTTCTACAATAAGGAACGGTGTAATAAATTTAAAAATTTTCACAGGTTGTTTATATTGAAAAGGCATGTAATTAAACGAGCTTCTATTTAATACCATTATTGGCTTCTAAATTACTAAGTCAGCTTCAACTAGTGAGCCTCTAAAAAATATAATTTTAGCATCTATATTTATAACTTAGCTTCAAACCGTGAACTCCTAAAATACTTAAATATTAGCATCAAATAATACACCAAATCTTCAACCACATTTTAAATTTTTTTTTTGTGTGAGAAAAATGAAATAAAAAAATGTTTCTAACTAAATAAAAAACGTTTTTTTTTTTATAAAATGAAATTAAAAAAATGATTGTTTTTAAATTTAACTCAAGATAAATACCTCCACATAACATTATAACATTTTTGAAAAAAAAAAAAAAACAATTTTTTTTTCAACTTTTTTTTTAGTTTTAGGTAGGTTTACGATCCCAACAGAACCTAAGTGCCCGGCCTTCGGCCGGGCACCTGAATATTCATGTATAACCCTAACCTAACCTAACTTTAGTTTAAAGAAAAAATTATACAAAAATAATTGCAATATTAACACACTAACAACAGAACAACAAAAAAAACAAATGCATGTTTTGAATGGCGCTCTCTGATTGGTGCAAATAGCCATAACCAACGAGATCGTGCAAATTGCCAGTCGCATCCGTCTCACTCGCACCAACGAAATCGTGCAAATGGCCAGTCGTATCCATCTCACTCGCACCAAATCGTGCAGTGGCAGTGGACAATAATAAAAATAGTAGCTCTTTATTTGATGCTTTCTTTGGAATATTTTGTGGCCATTGTGAAGAAGCCGAGTTAGTATATTAGAAGCTTCATCATTTTCCCGTTGCTGAGTTATTAAATTAGAAGCTAGGTTTTGATGCCAAAAAATAAATTTTGTTGGTCGACTTATTATATTCCTATTGAAAATTGTTGGCGCTCGTGCTCCACCCACTTTTCCTTAACGTATTTAATATATTTTTCAAAACCAATATTAAGTAAGCCTCAATAGCCCAACGGTTACAGGTGCGAACTGAAATCTGAAAGGTCACAGGTTCGAACTTCACCTGTTGCACTATTGTCGTACCGACTCCTAACACAAGCTTTCCGCTTATTCGGAGGGGAGAGGAGAATATAAATCAACTTCAACTTGGCTAATATTAAAAAAAAAAATTGAATTATATCTATTGTTCAAGGTGAAAGTAATGCTCCGAGTTGGCGCATCAGGCGAAGGCCCGTTCACGAGTGGAACGCAGACCTTCTCCCTCGACAAACGCAAGAAGCAAGTGACGTTGTGCGAAGCGGCGCCGGCGGCCACCGCTCCCGAGGACAGGAAAGTTGGTGTCGCCGCGCCGAAAATGTTCGCCTTCGATGCTATATTCTCACAGGATGATTCTCAGGTAAGCACAATTAAACAAAGCCTGGGTGGCTTGTTGTGAAACCCAATGTTTAACGATTGGGCAGCACATATATATATTTTTTTTTGACATCACATCACACACTCGCTTTCATAAAGCCGACTGGCGGCTTCATTTTTTCCAACTAACTATAATGTGGGTGTCTTTAAGTCAAGATTGAATAAGCATCTACTAGGCAAGCGCGCACCATCTTAAGCTGCATCTTCACTTACCATCGGGTGAAATCGCAGTCTAGTGCCAGTCTATATATTTAAAAAAAAGAAAAGAAGAAATTCTAGAATTCCATCACACTTAAGGTCTCGACAGATAGAAACCGTTACTGCTGCGTTTGTAAAGCGGTTACTGGAAGTTGTAATATTTGTTTTTTTATTCAATGACAAGACAGTCCTTGACTGCAATCTCACCCGATGGTAAGTGACGGTACAGTCTAAGACGGTAGCGGGCTAACTTGGAAAGGGTATGGAACTCTTACCCCTAATCGGTTTCTACACGCCATGGTGTCGGAACGTTATATCGCTTGGCGGAACGTCTTTGACGGTAGGGTGGTAACTAGCCACGGTCAAAGCCCACCAGACCAGACCAGAGACAATTTAGAAATTATAAATTCCCAAATTGCCTCCGCCGGGAATTGAACCCGAGATCTCCCAATTATAAGACCACAGCGCTCGTCACTGCGCCAGAGAGGTCGTCAAATACTAAAAGAAAAGGTGATATTTTAATGTAATATTTTAAGGTATACACGAGCCACGAGCCACGAGCAAAAGCTAGCTATAAATATTTATAGCTAGCTTTTGCTCGTGGCTTTGCTCACGTTAAGTTCGATTTTTCAAACCCCTATTTTACCCCCTTAGAGGTTGAATTTTCAAAAATCCTTCCTTAGTGTGCGCCTAAATCATAAAAGAAACCAACTGTAAAAATTTCAAGTTTCTAACTTCAGTAGTTTAGGCTGTGCGTTGATATCTCAGTCAGTCAGTCAGTCAGGACTTTGAATTTTATATATATAGATATAGATAGCTTTAGTATAGTATCATAGGAACGTATAAAACGTTAAAACTTTTAAAAAAGCCAGCAAAAAATCTACAATCTCCTAACTTGAATCATTCTCAGTCCGTTGTCGCGACCTTCCACGCTTCAAAATTCATGTGCAAAAATTTCTCGCCGAATTTCATGTTTAAATTGTTGAAAGGCCGTGCACCGTTCGGTATCGCCGGCTATGCAGCAAAATTCGCATTTTTCGCTAACATTACAAGTTTAGAATATCTGAGGAAGTTGGGCCGTCGATAGTTTGATCTTTTTGAGACGATATTGGAATTCTAGACGAAGAAAAATGCATAACATGTTACTGGTGCTATCACACTGCTACTATATTACTATATATAGAAAAAAAATTACTTATTTTGGGAACATTGCGTTTGTCGACTACGGCAAAGCCAAAAGGAAGGTTTGTCTTGTCTGTATGAATGTTTATATATTATGTTCCATCCATCGCAGCGCCTTAACTAGATATATTAGCTGATTTTGATGAATGAGGTAGCTCCCGGTCCTCAACTATATCCATGCAAAAATCATCGGTCAAGGTCGATATGTTGCTTTGTTGCCGCGAGATTGAAGGACAAACCAACAAATTCACTTTTCAAAATTTATTTATTTCATACAGGCCAATGCAGACGTAGTTACATATAATCCAACACATGTTAAGACGGGCAGACAAAGTCGACCCATTCCCGTTGGTGGCACCCGTTCACGAGCACGACGCATGATCCAGCCGTTGCTTCGCTCAACCATATTTGAGGGAACGTAACAACCCGCAACACACCACAAAAATGTTTAAAGAGAGCATGACATACTTAGGCTACCCATGACATCGAATTGAATACCAACATTAAAACAAACAAACACACTTTCGTATTTATAATATTAGTAATAGAAATCACTGAGCTAAAAATATTTCAATCAGAAAACCGTATCAAACATGATTATCCGTATATACCAGATAATTACGTATGCTCATATCAAAATACCTCATTGTTTTACCAAGCCCATACACAATACTGCTTAAACAGGGAACAGGAATTATATCCAAAACAATACTGTACACATTACATCACCCAAGTAAACCTCAAAACAGTTGGTACAAGGCTGGTTACTCATAAATATAGAGTACGCAGAATACAAGCAAACATGGCTCCGCTAAGCAAACAACCCCTATTTGAATTAAATAGAACATAATTAGAATACTTACTGTAGCTTTAATTAGGTACACACTTCAATTAATAACTACTTTATGATTGCGGATAATTTCAACAATAATTTGATTTTCGCTTCCGCGTTTATTTGTGGATTTATGTTCTGTATACATAATATAAAATTTCGCGGATAACCTTCGTTTTTTTTTGGATACATTTATCCCTTCATTAATCGACGTGATTTTTCGAGCCTAGTTGATTACCTGGAAAGTGAAATAGGCTACTTTTTATCCCGAAAAACAAAGGGTTCCCGAGGTATTTCCAAAACTGGCCACGCGGATGAAGTCGCGGGTAAAAGCTGTTATACAAATTTTTTAACTAGCTGATGCCCGGGACTTCGTTCGCGGAATTTAGTTTTTAATTATCCCGTATGAACTCTTTGATTTTCCGGGATAAAAAGTATTAGGATACTTTGAGAACCTGCAGAGTGACATAGGTGTCACTCTCCAGGTTCTCAACTATACCTATGGAAAAAATCACGGATTTTTAATTTAATAATAATTCATTTGAGACAGAAAGTTCAATTTTCATGAACCAAAGAACGATCCTTTTAATGTTACTACATCGCATATTATGAAGACGAATGACACAAACAAATCGTTTATCTCTTGAGGCATGGCCGCCACAGAGTATATTTTACGCGCAGGCATTAAATCAGTGCGACAACAGCGCGCATCGTCATTAATATCCCGTAATCCCTTTATATCCGCAGTCTGTATTAGCTGCTTACCAAAGCCACCGAATAGATAATTAGCAAAGCCTAATCCTTACTTTTAATATTAGATTTACATCACATTTAAAAAGAGCAACCGCCGAGTTTCTTGTTGGTTCTTCTCGGTTGGAAAGGCATTCCGAACAGTAGTAGATTCACTTGACGATTCAAAAGCACTTGTAAGAGTTTATTATTTTGAATAAAAAATTATTCAATTCTATAAATGCAAAATTGTGTTTATTTGTTGGCTTGGCCTTCGTTCACGTCACATGTTAGGGGTACCGAGGGGTATGGGTTTGATTAAAAAACTACCATACCCCCTTCTAAGACGGCCTGCTACTATATCAGCCCCATCGTCATTGCATTAGGTGAGATCGCAGACAAAAGCTACCTACTTATCTTGTCAAGAATAAAAAAATCGACCCTTTTTTAGTTTGTTTTATTACCGACTTTAATTTACTGCACATTACTATATATATAGCTACTCGTGCTGATTCACTGACTCACTGACTGACTCATTGATCACCTCTCCTGTAAAATTTTGTATGGAAAAATTTTTTTTCACCCAACGTTTCGTATAGAGGACAAAAATTCATTCGGAACAAAAATATGGAGAGAGCTGATGATTGAGGATTCGGAGACGGGTGAGGAGCACCGGCCAGGGTATCGAAGATAGGGGGGGGGTGTTCGACCAAATGTCACTCGAAACCTCATCCAATTGGCAAAGAGCCGAAAAAAAACTCCAAAATGGCGAATTCAAGATGGCGGCCATACAAATTTTGTTTGTGTCTATCTCGGAGAGTAT
The DNA here is from genome assembly GCA_933228805.2 of Hipparchia semele. Taxonomy (NCBI): domain Eukaryota; kingdom Metazoa; phylum Arthropoda; class Insecta; order Lepidoptera; family Nymphalidae; genus Hipparchia; species Hipparchia semele. The sequence continues at coordinate 2,212,075 of OW121717.1, read as the reverse complement.
AAGAGATAGAAGAGTGGTTTTTTGGCAAAAGATGATCAGGAGCCGAAGGTCCACTTGGTGAACAGAAAAAAATTCAAGATGGCGGAATTTATTTTTTTCCATACAAAATATATGCAAGACTTTAATACGGTTTCTTTTCAAAATTTCTGATGGTTTCGTAGAGAGGACCAAAATTCGTACGGAGCAAAAATATGGAGAGAGCTGATAGTTGAGGATTTCGGAGACGGGTGAGGAGCACGGCCAGGATATCGAAGATAGGTTGGGAGTGTTCAAACAAAAGTTATTCGTAACCTCATCCAATTGGCAGGGAGCTGAAAAAAAAATCCAAAATGGCGGATTCAAGATGGCGGCCATACAGATTTCGTCGGTATGCCTATCTCGGAGACTATAAGAGATGGAAGAGTAGTTTCTTGGAAAAAGATGATCAAGACTCGATGGTCTACTTGATGAAAGGAAAAAAAAATCAAGATGGCGGAATTTATTGTTTTCATAGAAAATGTATGCAAGACTTTGATACGTTCCTTTCCGCTGATGGTTTCGTATAGAGGACAAAAATTTATTTGGAGGAAAAATATGGAGAGAGCTGATGGTTGAGGATTTCGGAGACGGGTGAGGAGCACGGCCAGGATATTGAAGATAAGTGGGGAGTGTTCAAACAAAAGTCATTCGAAACCTCATCCAATTGGCAGGGAGCTGAAAAAAAATCCAAAATGGTGGATTCAAGATGGCGGCCATACAGATTTCGTCGGTGTCTATCTCGGAGACTATACAAGGTGGAAGAGTGGTTTCTTGGAAAAAGATGATCAAGACTCGAAGGTCTACTTGATGAATAGAAAAAAATGAAGATGGCGGAATTTATTTTTTTCATATAAAATGTATGCAAGACTTTGGATACGTTTCTTTCCGAAATTTCTGATGGTTTCGTATAGAGGATAAAAATTCATCAGAATGAAAAATATCGAGGGAGCTGATGATTGAGGATTTTGGAGACGGATGAAGAGCACGGTCAGGGTATTGAAGATAGGTAGAGGTTGCCCAAACAAAAATCACTCGAAACCTCATCCAATTGGCAATAAGCTGAAAAAAAATACCAAAATGGCGGATTCAAGGTGGCGGTCATACAAATTTCGTCGATGTATATCTCAGAGACTATGAAAGATGGAAGAGTAGTTCCTTGGAAAAAGATGATCAAGACCCGAAGGTCTACTTGGTGGACAGAAAAACCGCGGTTCGCTTTAGCGAGCCGCGCACCCACGCGCCCTACTAGTTACTATATATATAGCTACTCGTGCTGATTCACTGATTGACTCACTGACTCACTGACTCATTGATCACCTCTCCTGTAAAATTTTGTATGGAAAAAATTTTTTTCACTCACGGTTTCGTATAGAGGATAAAAATTCATTCGGTACAAAAATATGGAGAGAGCTGATGAGTGAGGATTTCGGAGACGGGTGAGGAGCACCGGCCAGGGTATCGAAGATAGGTGGGGGGTGTTCAACCAAATGTCACTCGAAACCTCATCCAATTGGCAGAGAGCCGAAAAAAAACTCCAAAATGGCGGCTTCAAGATGGCGGCCATACAAATTTCGTCGGTGTCTATCTCGGAGAGTATAAGAGATGGAAGAGTGGTTTCTTGGCAAAAGATGATCAAGAGCTGAAGGTCCACTTGATGAATAGAAAAAAAATTCAAGATGGCGGAATTTATTTTTTTCCATACAAAATATATGCAAGACTTTATACGGTTCCTTTTCAAAATTTCTGATGGTTTCGTAGAGAGGACAAAAATTTATTTGAAGGAAAAATATGGAGAGAGCTGATGGTTGAGGATTTCGGAGACGAGTGAGGAGCGCGGCCAGGATTTCGAAGATAGGTGGGTGATATTCGAACAAAAGTCACTCGAAACCGCATCCAATTGGCAGAGAGCCAAAAAAAAATTCAAAATGGCGGAATCAAGATGGCGGCCATACAAATTTCGTCGGTGTCTATCTCGGAGACTATGGAAGATGGAAGAGTGGTTTTTCGGAAAAAGATGATCAAGACCCGATGGTCTACGACGTGATGAATAGGAAAAAAATTCAAGATGGCGGAATTTATTTTTTTCATATAAAATGTATGCAAGACTTTGATAGGTTCCTTTCCGCTGATGGTTTCGTATAGAGGACAAAAATTCATTTGGATGAAAAATATAGAGGGAGCTGATGATTGAGTATTTTGGAGACGGGTGAGGAGCACGGTCAGGGTATTGAAGATAGGTTGAGGGTGCCCAAACAAAAATCACTTGAAACCTCATCCAATTGGCAATGAGCTGAAAAAAACACCAAAATGGCGGATTCAAGATGGCGGCCACACAAATTTCGTCGATGTCTATCTTAAAGAGTGTACAAGTTGGAATAGTGGTTTTGTGGTAGAAAATGATAAGGCCCTGAAAGTCTAAGAACAGAAAAACCGCGGTCCGCTGCAGCGGGCCGCGCACCCACGCGCCCTACTAGTTACTATATATATAGCTACTCGTGCTGATTCACTGATTCACTGACTGATTGACTCATTGATCACCTCTCCTGTAAAATTTTGTATGGAAAATTTTTTTTTCACTCACAGTTTCGTATAGAGGACAAAAATTCATTCGGAACAAAAATATGGAGAGAGCTGATGATTGAAGATTTCGGAGACGGGTAAGGAGCACCGGCCAGGGTATCGAAGATAGGTGGGGGGTGTTCAAACAAATGTCACTCGAAACTTCGTCCAATTGGCAGAAAGCCGAAAAAAAACTCCAAAATGGCGGATTCAAGATGGCGGCCATACAAATTTTGTTTGTGTCTATCTCGGAGAGTATTAGAGATGGAAGAGTAGTTTCTTGGCAAAAGATGATCAGAAGCCAAAGGTCCACTTGATGAACAGAAAAAAAATTCAAGATGGTGGAATTTATTTTTTTCCATACAAAATATATGCAAGACTTTAAAACGGTTCCTTTTCAAAATTTCTGATGGTTTCGTAGAGACGACAAAAATTCATTTGGAGAAAAAATATGGAGAGAGCTGATGATTGAGGATTTCGGAGACGGGTGAGGAGCACGGCCAGGATATCGAAGGTAGGTAGGGGGTGTTCAAACAAATGTCACTCGAAACTTCATCCAATTGGCAAAGAGCTGAAAAAAACCTCCAAAATGGCGGATTCAAGATGGCGGCCATACAAATTTCGTCGGTGTCTATCTCGAAGACTATAAAAGATGGAAGAGTGGTTTTTTTGGAAAAAGATGATCAGGACCCGATGGTCTACGTGATGAATAGAAAAAAATTAAAGATGGCGGATTTTTTTTTTTCATATAAAATGTGTGCAAGACTTTGATACGTTCCTTTCCGCTGATGGTTTCGTATAGAGGACAAAAATTCATTTGGATGAAAAATATGGAGGGAGCTGATGATTGAGGATTTCGGAGACGGGTGAGGAGCACCGGCCAGGGTATCGAAGATAGGTGGGAGATATTCAAACAAATGTCACTCAAAACCTCATCCAATTGGCAATTGAGCCGAAAAAAACTTGCAAAATGGCGGATTCAAGATGGCGGCCATACAAATTTCGTCGATGTATATCTCAGAGACTATGAAAGATGGAAGAGTAGTTCCTTGGAAAAAGATGATCAAGACCCGAAGGTCTACTTGGTGGACAGAAAAACCGCGGTTCGCTTTAGCGAGCCGCGCACCCACGCGCCCTACTAGTATTATATAGGAATAGGAATTCTTTCGGGCCACAGTGTAAATTTTACGCGCACGCATTAAATCAATGCGACTAAACTGCGCGCATCGTCATTAATATCCCGTAATCCCCTTACATCCGCATTCGCTGCATTACCCACTTACCAAAGATTAATTTGTAGCCGTGTTACTAAGCTTCTGTAAGTATTCTTATTTTGTCCAATTTTTCTCCATATTCGAGGTAAAAAACCAGCGGAAACTTTCATTTACGTAGATTTAAAAGTGAGATATTTTGATATAAAGTCTAACATTTTGTGAGGTTTTGGTAAGTTTAAATTATGTCATTAATAATAATCAAGCGATATCCATGCATGATGTATAGAAGTTAGTTTATAGGTAGTTTTATCTCATTGAACTTTTTATCAGAATTTCCAACATTGATTGGCGTCAAGCCTATTCAGATATAAAAAATATCAAGAAGATAAGAATATATAACAAGGTCAATGTGCTTGTGAAACTGAACAACTTTCCCCAAGGAACATAGGTCGAATATGAAAAAAAATGTGGACCTCCCATACAAAATTGACGATCCGCTGATTGATATACTATGGGAGGTAAAAAATTTTTTTTCACCCCCTTCAGGGTCGACCCACCCTTTTGTTACCCGTTGTATATATATATTTCATTTTTGTTTGTCAAATACATTCGCCAAACATTCGCATCATTCCTTGCGAATGCGAATGCGATTATTCGTTGCATCACCAATAGGTACTAATAAAGCCTTTCGAGTATAGACCTACCTAGCTAGGCCTAGTGGCGGTACATAAGCGCATAGCTAGTCGTATATCTCGAGCATGCGGTAAGGCTTTAGAGGCTTAGGCGCACCGCTGGCTTGCCAACCGTCTGTGATTGTAATGAAATTTCGCTCGAGTGAATTTTGAGCTCATAAATACTGAGAGAACTAAAACTGACAATGACTGGTTTGTAGTTCATAGTTAGATAGTATTTCTCTGAATACCTTAGAGATGAAATATCAACCGGAAAATTTCGTGCGGAATTTCGCTCCTAAACAAAAGGGTTTCAAGGACAGCGTGGAACGCGAACAATCCTAATTGTTACGATAATTTGATAAACTACCCCCGGTATTAATAACCCATTTCAGACGGGTACGAGGATGCTCATTAAAATTTTCACTCAAAACAATTATTCCTTCCTTACCTTTATAAATAGGTTCCGAAGTAGGGTAACCATGCGTTAACAATATCAGTTGTATTAGGTGTATTAAATACTTATGAAACAGGTATTTATTTTTCAACTTGTAGATGATGGGATTAATGTTATTAAAATTACGTATGAAAGGAGATGTGTTAAATTGGGCCCAACTCGGGGTTTCGCACAGTTATATAAAAATATGAAGAAAATAAGTCGATAAATTACTTACATAATTGAATGGTTTTTATTTATGTACAGCTCAGGAAAATCATACAAAACAATTTTTTTTATCTAAGTACGAAACCTAATGCTTTTTCTTTAGTAGAAACGGAACGTTTTCATGAATGTCAGTTTAATTAACCACAGATTAATATAGTACTAATGCAACTGTGGGTTCTGGTGTGGGCTCTGGCCTTTTGGTACCTACCCAAATAGTTTATCTTTATAAAATCAGTAATCTAGAAATAGACCCAAACTAGTTGTAAAACATTTTGTATTAAATAATATACTCATTTACAAGGGAAAATTCTTTAAATATTTATAATAAAAAAATTGTGCATCATGAATTTTTTTTTTATCACAAAAAAGCAAGAACCCAGAGCTGAAAAAAAGACGTCTTGAGAGACGGTTTGTCTTGTCATTCTCTGTGTCTTGCGCTTTGTGAATATTATTTTACTGTTTGAACAGTTTTCGTGGATTATTTCATATTATTTAATATTACCTACAAAAGTAAAAGAAACATGCATCCAAACATCTTCCCGTAATACTTTTTCCATTTATTTAAAGTATTTAAACAATTCTTCCTAAAAGAATTTTAAATATTGAACGTCTTTTTCACATAACTTACAAATCTAAAACGATAAATAAAACAAAACTCCCAAGGTCTGCAGAAGTACGAGTTTTTGAGTAAATAGCAAGCATCTAAATCTTCAAAATAAAGCATGTTTCATCCTTGTTCAGTGCTGGGCCCAAGCTTGTATGGACCACAATCATCTCCTTTTTGATTTTCCGGGATATCTCTGTGCCTTTCGTCAACATCGTACAAAAGTACCGACAATCGGATTACTTTTTAATTTTTGTTACAATTAATTATGGTAGAAATTAATAGAACTCTCATTCTCTCTTTCACTCTTTCTCTCTCTCACTCAGTGAGAGTGAGAAAGAGTGAAAGAGTCAGTCAAGGAAGAGTTATTTTGTTTATTCATTTATTTTGTAGCAAATAAGTTTTTGGTAACATTAACTTTTAAAGAACGTGGATAAGGACAGCAGCTCTAATGAAGTGATTTCTTCCAGAAGCAACCGCCAATTTTTATTTAAATGTAAAAAATAATCATACCTTTCAAAATGGTAGACGGGCGGCGGCACCCTACCTTGTAATCTCTAAGCTTTACCGTAAGTCCTTTTAATTATCTGGCAACCCTCTGCAGCAAAGAAAACACTGGAAACACGCTAAGCCAGGGAAAAGCGCCCTACACTTTATGATTTACCTAAATTATTCACAACATTTATGCGTTATAATAAACTAGATGTTGTCCGTGATTTTGTCAGCTTGAAATTAGGCTTTTAAAAATCCCCTCTGTTTTGCCAAGATGAGTGCCTACGAGACAGATTCATGTCGGAGCATATTTGTGTCTCATTGTAACCTCTACCTAGAGTCAGCATATAAGCGCCAATTACCGCCACAACGTCACCCGATACTCAAGAAGTAGATATATAAACGTAACTAATGTCCAAAATAGCTAAGGTTGCGCTGACACTTATTTATTTATTTATTAAAGAGGCACACAAAACAGGTTGAAGCTAAAAATTGCACAAAATATAAATACATACAGCTTATCGAGAACCAAGTAACAACCCCTAATATGTGTACACAACATTATTGAATAAATTAACTAACGAGTCAGGAAATTATGACATAATATTGACGTGGTCCATAATCCATATTGTGGTGGAATAAACTTAAATAATAATCCTCAATGAATTTGTTCCAGACGGAAATCTGCTCGAGCGCGCTGACTGACGTCATCCACGCCGTCATCAACGGCACGGACGGCTGCCTCTTCTGCTTCGGACACGCAGGACTAGGTAGGTACCTGAAACGATTTTTTTTATTTGGACACCATCATCAATGTATATGTACCACCCGTCCACCGCAAGTTGGCCGCTACCTCGCCCCGCGCTTCCTCGCACCGCACCTCAAGTCAGACATGCTTAGTACGGATAGCAACGTACCACTCGCAAGTGTCTCTACCTTTTTTAATCGACTTCCAAAAAGGAGAAGGTTATCAATTCAGCATCATCATCATCATTATCAACTTATAGATGTCCAATCTATTCGGCCGGTATCTTTTTTTCTATGTTTTTTACATTAAAAAAACATTATGTTACAGTGCATGAAAAGCAAAAGTTAGCAAAAATAAAAAAAAACCATAGAAATATGCAACGAAGATATTGATTGTACTGACTAGTTTATAATAATTTAGTCGACGCTTCCCGCAACACCGCAATAAGCGGTGTGAATTAAGCCAGGTTCCCGCAGTGCGCCGTTCGCTCCGGCATTCGCTCCGAGTCTTGAGGCTTTCATTCAATTCGCATTTAAAACGTAAATCCTCCACACTGAGTAAAACAAAATGTGCGTTGAAGTCGCTCATAATTTACCTTCTGGTTTATGAAACTTGCTTTTGCCCTCCGCATCCGCGAAAGTGTTTGATTTGTCCTTCAAGCAGCCACGAAGCAACAGATCAACGTATTTTTTGCATTAACGTTGTTGAGCTTTTATTCCTTCCTTAGCTTTCATTTAACCCAGAAAAACGGAGGGTCCACTCCAACTCCACGCAGCTAATAAAATAAAATCATATGAATATCATCATTATTTAGATTAATTATATTTTGTAAGCTTCAGTTGACGCTTCCCATAAAGCCGCGACGCAATAAGCGGTTAAGTTTGCCAGGTTCCCGAGTGCGCCGCTCGCTTCGGCATTCGCTCCTGAGTCTTGAGGCTTTCATTCAATTTGCATTTAAAACCTTAATCTCCGACGCTGAATAAGACATAATGTGCGTTTAACTCGTTAATAATAATAACTTATAGTTTATACGAAGTCTGCTTTCGTATATCTACTTGTATAATAATATTAACATCCTAACTAAATTTTTTTTTAATATTATAAATGCGAAAATGGGTTTGTTTGTTAGTTTGTCTTTCAATTCCGTAGCAGCGGAGGAACGGATTGACTTAATTTATTGCATAAATGTATAATTAAGAACATCATCCACACGAATGTTTCCAGTGGAAGGATAATAACCCTCAGAAATGTGAATTACGAGGCATAGAATGATAAAATTTATGCAAAACTCCATACGATTTCTACAAATTCATAATAATTGTGTAATATTTGCACACTAATATTTTGTTAATTTAAACTTGACTTTGGTAACTCTACAATATTTCGTCGATTTAGCGTTTAAATATTTATAAGCGTAGGCTTCATCGCTGCACTATTTATTAGACAACCACATAACCGCTTAACCTCATAACCACATAACCACAGCGCGGAACTCAGTTGGGGATTTGCATCTAAATAGGAGCATTATATAGAACACTCGGTAGGTATACTTACCAACACTTTAATATAATAGATTGTAAATTGCACTAATTACCTACTTTATTTTATAACATTCTTCTGTATCAGCTGAAATGGCTTTGATTGTTCATTCAAAAATATCTATAAAATGTTTGGCCAATAGCCGAAGATTAACAAAAGTTTTCGAGTAGTGCATGTTATTCTCTACTACTACTACTACGACTACTACTACTATTATTACTATTACTACTAATACCTGCTCTACTTTACCAGACCTCCAGTCTAAATATAGAGGATTTCCAGCTGTTGACGTCTTTCAATATTGCGTTTCCGGTGTGGGGTTGTCAATGCAGTTTTACTTTAATTATTCATTAATTAACTATACTATAATTCATTCGCTCATTGCTTTAATTCATTTTCGAGATTCGTCGAGAGAAAGAAGCTGGTTCTTCTACGGATCTCCTCATTTTCTGATTTGATGATGTTAAATACAGCTTTGCTTTGATTGCTCATTCCATTGCTCACTGAATGACATTGTGCTTAAAGTCGTGATCCCTTTGGAGAGCGATACATATAGGTCTAACTACTTATGTATCTCTCTCCAAATGTATGTACCTAAACATACATACGTACAATAGGTACAAAGCATACAGCATTTTTCTGAGTTGGGACCTTTTTTCCTGGTTGTGCCACACATGACTTAGTTGTTCCGGCGCTTCTTCCGCTTGACGCCTTTTGTCTTTAAAATGCTAAAGTGGTGGAGGCGCCGGGACAACGTAATCTAGATAACCTAATCTAGGTATACCTATTGGGTTGTGTGTGGCACCATTTATAAAATAAACGTTTCTTTCAATTTATAATACACTAGCTGATATCCGCGACTTCGTACGCGTGGATTGAGGTTTTTTGGAGTCCCACGGGAACTATAATTTTTTTCGGGATAAAAAGTAGCTTATGTTTTAATCCAAGATATAGTCCTAATCCTATCTCCATTTTAAATTTCAGCCACATCGGTCCAGTACTTTTTGAGCCAATTCGTTACAAATATCTATAAAATACAAATCTTTCCTCTTTATAATAGTAGTGTAGATAGTCTGCTAAAGTCATAACTCTTCCTTTTAGCTTTGGCGTAGTCGGGTAAAAAATAGCTCGTATCAGCCGGAATCAAGTTTAAATATTCAGTCTCAGCCTCGACGGCGGTGTTTACTGACAACCGCGCGACCGCGGCGCGGCAACTCTTAGCGAAGGATTTGCATCCAAATAGGATAACGGGAACACTTCATTGAAACTTTCACGGCGAACTTATGAAGTTATAATTCACTCGAACAAAAGTTAATTTTCATTACGCTGAAATAATAAAATCTACCTTCCTAACTAAGAATACACCTCACGACGGAAAGTCATAATGCACAGGCGTAACAGAGGTCCAACGTTTGACGATAGGATAGTAACGCCTAGCCGTAACGTAATACGGCGGATTATACAATCCGCCTGCGACATGGGTATAAAATGAAAGGACTTTTTTTAGTGAATTTTTATTTTTTTTCTTGTACCTAATGTTATTTCTCTGGCACGCAGGCAAGTCGTACACCATGCTGGGGCGGCCGGACGCGGCGGGCTCGCTGGGCGCGATCCCGTGCGCCATCTCGTGGCTGTTCCGTGGCATCGCGGAGCAGCGCCACAAGTGTGGCACGCGCTTCTCCGTGCGCGTGTCTGCAGTGGAGCTCTGCACCAACACCAACCAGATCCGAGATCTGCTCGCGCCGTACCAGAACGGTAAGCTATCCTCTTCGACTGAGGCTGAAATCTATAGACCGCACTCTCATTCAACTCAGACTCAAGACAGAGTTAAAAGGAGACAGATTTATGTCGGAGCATATTTGTGTTTCGTTTTAACTCTATCTTAAGTCTGAGCTGAGCCAGCTATAGATCTCAGCATCGTAATGGACGCGATTTGTACTTCTCCCTTCGACAGTGTTCCCACTGAACTTTTTTTTTTTTTTTTTAAAGAATATTAGCCAACCTGAAGTTGACTAATATCCTCCTATCCCCTCCAAATAAGCGGAAAGCTTGTGTTAGGAGTGGGTACGACAATAGTGCAACGGGTGGGATTCGAACCTGCGACCTTACAGTTTTGCAGTCTGCACCTTTAACCGTTGGGCTATTGAGGCTTTAACATGGCGTTATTCAAGGGGCAGACCAACAATTTGAAAAGCTAGTAACCTATTAACGGTTATCACTCAACATCAGGTGACCAGTCTGTTGCTTGCTCCTACGTCTTTAATAATTGTAAATGCAAAAATGTTTTTTTTTTTTTGGTTTTACTCAATTGTTCAATAACAAATATATTATTCCTTTAGATACCGAGCAGTCACCAGGCGTATACCTCCGCGATGACCCCCTATTCGGCACGCATCTGCAGAACCAGTCAGAGCTGCGCGTCCACAGTGCCGAGAAGGCGGCCTTCTACCTCGACGCAGCGTTGGCCACGCGTGGGACGCGCGAGGAGGGCAAGGATAGCCACCTCTTGTATACTCTACATGTGTACCAGTACAGTGTGGGAGGAAAGGGTGCTGGTAAGTTATATGCTAGATGCGAATTTATAATAGCCTAGTTGTTAAAAGAGGGTCGTAGGGAGCCGATAGATATAGACGTCGCAAGACCGAGACATGTGGAATTCCAAAAGACCTGAGATGCCCAGCAGTCAACGTCTATCACTAAAGAAGAAGAAAATGGTTAAGACTTTGGCCTCATTTTCGGAAGATCTCAGGTTTTCTAAGTTTTGTAAGTTTAAAGCAACATTATAACAAAAACAGCTAAGCATAAGCTTTAGCTCGCTTCCATCGTAGACAGTTGCGATCACAGCAAGTGGATAAAATAATTCTAAATGAATAAATATAAAAACAATGTTGTTTCACTCGCGGTTATTACTCTGTTTGTAACTATAGCATATGTTGTATGTTGTAGAATTTCAATCTGGTTATTTGTAGTGCACCGCCAATTCTACAACTTCAATAAAATTGAATGTTTGATTATTCTCGTACGAACAAACGTCTGGAACACTCTCTGCGGAGTCGAATTTAAAATAACAATTCGTTTCTTTATTTACAGTTGCCGGGGGCCGCAGCCGTTTGCACTTGATAGACTTAGGAAACTCGGAGCGAGGGAAAACCAATGGAGGAATACCCCTGTCCGGTTTAGGAAATATACTTCTTGCGATATTTAACGGACAAAGGCATTTACCGTACAGAGACCACAACCTTACACACGTTCTCAAAGAGTGCTTGGGGTCACTGACGTGCCACACAGCAATGATAGTCCATGTTTCGCCAAATCTCCAAAATTATTCGGACACACTTACGACGTTGCAACTGGCTTCCAGAATACATAGGTTGCGAAGAAGAAAAGTAAAATATAGTTCCAACAATAACGCCGGTTCAGGTGGCAGTTCAGGCGAAGACGCTTCCAAGCCAAGTAGCAGTGAACCTGATCCATCAAGCAGCGACTTATCAGCCGATACTGTTATATACGTCGGACCTTTAGATGACGCTACAGACGGTGAGCACCCACCAGTTTATATACCGCATATAAACTCCGGTGATAACAGATGTGTTTTAAGTAAAGCTTTAAGAGGTTCGTTAGCTGAACAGAAACTCAAATCGTCGTTAACAAAAGTTGTTGAAGAGAAAAGTCCCATACACAAATTACATTCATCACCTAAATCTTCGCCTTTGAAAAATGTAACACAGCCAATTCACACACCGAAATCTTCTCCAGTACATTCTGCTGCATCTAAAGCAGCCCCACCAAAGAAACAAATGGCAAAACACGGTGAAGAAGGAAAAAATACCAGTGATGAGCAATGGATTGATGGTCCTAGAATATCAAAATCTAAGTTAGTTGAGGCTCGACATAATATAATTAAAGAAACACAAGGGAAAAAGAGAGAAACTTGGATAGATGGTCCAATGCAGGAACCGAAAATCCCGCTTCAATTTGAGTCTGTGCCAATCCAGCCATCTAGTTCAATACCGCTACAAGTTGGTGTTCTTAATTCATATGGTGGTGAAAGTCTGGGATATGGATATATGGACAGTCATAAGAAAAATATGATTAAAAAATGGGTAGAAAATCAAACTTTTCAAATTCATAAATCAAGACACAATTCACCAAGCCATAAGAGCCAAACTATAGCTAAAGATGGTCCAAGATTACCTGATGAAACTGAAACAACTCATCGAATGGAAATGAAAGAAGCAACAAGACGGATACATGTTGAAGAGTCTACTATAAGAACTGGTTTAAAAGCTGGTTCCAAGGGTATGGCAATTGAAGAAGAAGGGCCTCCTGATCCAAACTCACTAAGAAAATCAGCAAGCAATACATCATCGAATAAAAATGAACCAGATGAAGATGACGATAGTGAAGAATTAGCTGAAATACCACCAGCACTTCCATTATTACAGCCAAGTAGTCTAAGTAGTAGAGAAGTATCAATGGAAAGTTTAGATAGCAAATATAAAGAAAGAATGAGAATGGACGATGAAATGGTTTCTACTCACAGTCGAGATATTGATCTTCACGGAATGAGCAAAGGACCAGCTGATGATGAGGATGAAATTTTAGAAATAATTGAAGTTGAAGAACCTTTAGAGCCAGTTCCTATGCAAGATTGTTGTCTTCAAGTTACTGAAGAAGATATCGCATATTGTATGGGATATTCAGATAATTTCTTTGGCGAAGCAGACCACGAAGATGGTGAAGATCACCCTCTTAGGATACTAAGCCAAGAAAACCTTACTGCAGCATCCACTTTCACAGACACACTTTCTTTATACAGCGAAGTCGAAAGACAAATAAGGACTGAAGCATATCTTAGGCAAACAATTGGATTTTATACACAAAATTATGGAGAACATGCAACGGATATACATCCGCATGAAAGTTTACCATCTTCACATTCAAGATTAGAAGACCTCATGGGCTTAACAGAGTTGTATGGCTCACGAAGAATGTTAGATAGCCACAACTTAACAGCTGCTAGAATTGCCCCTCAGTTCCAATCATTATCATTGTGTAATGTAAGAGACACTGATGACTTTCACGGTGATGGATCCGTGTATAGTGAACCTGCATATCGACCTAGTGATAAAATTTGTGATAGTTGCAAGAGGTCTATGTCTAGACCGGGGAGTGCAGTAGGAGAATGTGACGCATATCACGACTTAGATGTAGCACACAACGATTCATATGGTCCTTTTGAACGTTACCGGGCCAATGAGATAACGGATGCAAGAATAGCTTCTTTAAGACATCCAGACGGTGCTTCTGATCCAAATTTGAGAGAAGAAAATCGAATTCCTGGCAGTGGTGCACCGTCTAGTACATTTCGCGACCTTAAATCAAATTTTCACCTTGAAGTATCACCGCCAGTAGTCACAACGGAACCACGATCAGAGAAGTGTGAAAAGGGCGATAAAAATGTGGCAAGAGTTGTGGGTAGTTGTAAGCCTGACGGTTACGATAGTGGTCACGAATCGACGCCAAGGACTGGGAAACATAGTCCTGCGGCAACATCAAGAAGAGCAGAATCTGGGTACGATTCGGTACCCAGAGACTCAGACGCGTCATCCCTCGACTCATACCCTACTCGTAGAGCAGCTGTCGCGAGAGCCCACGCAAAAAAGCACACCACAGCCAAGTATAAACAACACAGCGATAGATCCTTTTGCTCATGGCTAAGAAATCCCTTCACCTGCAAGTACGCGGACACAGATCCCGAAATTAGTGACTTTTAACAATAAAGCAAACTGAAAACTATATGTAACGGTACAAAGTCGTACTTATACTTAGTATTTAAATTCTAAATAGCTCGTATCATTAAGCTACGTTACCGAATTTAATCTGGAGACTGCTTTTGTACTCTAGATATACTCGTATTTATACAACAAAAGCTTTGGCACTGATCCAATGGGGTTACCGCTGTATTTTTCTAAACCTTACGAAGCTTCTAGCTCTGCTCCGAAATATATTTTTTCATTACTCATACACGGAAAGTAGGTCTGAAGTTGCCTGAGAAGCGGGTTGAAAGTAATACTTTTCAGCCCTAGGGAGAATCGTTTTCAACTGACAGCTGTCAAATAATTAAAAAAAACTAGTTGTCACATTTTTATTGGAATTCAAATGAAACACGACATACCCGAGTGCATCCATAGACAAGAAGAAAGATAGACTTTATTCATAAAGTAAAGACAACTGATTCATAGACATTCATAGACAATCATAGACAATACTTGACTATTAAAAAGCTAAATGCATAGCCCGCCGGCTAGGCCAAAGAAAAAAAAAAGGCGGGAAAGTGGCAAGCGGCAATCCGATCTTCATTTGTTTTTCGAGTTGTAGAGTTTTGTTTAGGCTTCTGTTTAACAGTGATCTATTTTTATTTTGACTTTCCTTATATTCGTAATGAAAAGCACAGTGTTTACCTCGGGATAAAGACTTATTTAGTCCCTCGAACTATAGGCCCCCTCGCTACGCTCGGGCGCCAAACCCCGTCTCGGGACTAAATAAGTTACTTTCATCCCTAAGGTAACAATGTACTATTAAAGACGTACTTAGTGAGTTTATTGGATCGTATAGTAAATGTACCTAACACTTTTGTAAATATTAAAATACAGACGTGTTGTGCAACGAAAATCAATCGACCCAGTTCGTGCTACTATTCCAGCTCATTTTTATACTTTTATATAGTCTTCGAAATCTTATTTTATTTCTATGTTTATAATAGCGTCTATTAAAGCTTTTTATAACATTTTTTTACTAAGAGTAAGATACAAAGTCTTCCTCGAATATCTATCGCCTCTAAATAATATTGTATTTAGAAGGAACTGCAATACTTTCTATGTTTGCTACCAGTGAATTTTGTAAATGTTTTTGACGCATTTCTTCCAATCACTTAATGAAATGAAACGAACTATTAAATAATAATATTATATAGGTATAGATTGTAATTAATCTTCATTTTATGGTAAAATTAAAAATATTTTCTTCTCTACTGTAAGGTACAAGGCACATTGACGCAAGTGAAAGCGTCGCGTCTTTTGTACAATTTTCTTAAGTATACTAAATGTCAACACTGCAGCTTCGTAATGCAATCGGCATTACAAAATGAAAACATCATGAAAGTGGGTGCGCTGAAGCGCGAATTTGTTCCGTAATTTATATCTGCCTACCGTGATTACATTGCTATAAGCTTAGTGGTGTTGAAGTTTAGTTTAAGTACCTTGAAACATTCTAGAAAAACGCGTCACTGTGTATAGAAACGTTACGCACTAATGTGCCCTTAGCCTAAGAATGTTTAATTTTATCATCTTTTGTTAATAATAGACGTTTGTGTAGTCTAATTAAGTGAGTGGATCGAATGTTGTTATACTATATTTATATATGAAAATTATCTAGAAATAAGACTGTTGTGTCATGGCCATGTTCTAAATAGCTTTAATATTTTAATTATATTAATTAATTGTCAACTCCAAAATCGGCGAGTCCGTTTGTACATAATACTCGATTGCAATCACTATGGCTTTATGAAATGTTGGTAAACTTAGTTATCGCTTTATTGTCAATGTTTTGTTATATACCATTTAATATTATATTAAAATATTATATATCGTAAATTCTACTATGCGTTCGTATTAGTTTAAAATAAAATGTTCTACCTGAACTGATCCTACATCTTTTTATTTTTAAATAATCCTAAATAACTATTTCCTTTAGTAGCTTTTTTATGTTATAAACATTACAAAAGGACAAAATCATGTTTTTTGATGGATAAATCGCGCAAATTTTCTAAGAAATTACGTCTTTTGAGATCTGTAATAGACTTCTGCCATCAAATCTCTGATAACCACTAAATCTCTGACGTTTGTGTAGTCTAATTAAGTGAGTGGATCGAATGTTGTTGTTATACTAAATCTCTGGTATAACTCCTCGTGAGTCGGTGCCTGCAGTTTTGCGAAGGTTTCACCTCGCAAACCATGCGCCTGACATAAAAAAATGAAGAAAAAGTGAAGAAGTAAAAAACTTCCATCCATCCCACAAACTTTGGCATTAATATTACATATTAAGTATGAAGTGGGATTTAATTTTATTTAGAAAATGGGTTACTTGTGACCCACACTAATTTATCATCCCCATTTCACAAACATCGCGAGCTGGTACCTTTTTAGAACAAAATTTAACTGTCTCGTTGGTCTAGTGGATATCAACTGTAGATGACGAGGTTCCGGGTACTATTCCCGGGTCGGGCTATAAAAGGTAAGTATTGTGTTTTTCTATCAAGAAATTCTCAGTACTAGCCCGGAGTTAGGAACCCACGTGCGTTGGAGAGCACGTAAAGCTGTCGGTCCTGCGCCTGATCTCTCTCCGGTCGTGTCGGATTTCCGTCCCATCGGACTATGAGAGTAAGGGAATAGAGTGTGCACCTGTGTTTCTGCACACACTTGTGCACTACAATATCTCCCGCGCAGATGGCTAATCTCTGTGGAGATTGGCCGCCGTGGCCGGATTCGGTCGGGAGGACATTATTTATTTATTACTTAAGGCAAAATTTAATTATGAATCTCAGTTATCCTTAATTATCAACTGAATTATCCTCTGATACTATTATCAGAGGATAATAATTCAGATTGTTAAAAAAACTTTGGTGGGTCGTTAACAACCCACACAAGGTTTTAACTATCCACAAGGTAGCATGACAAGGAAAGCACACACATAAATCCTACCTAACTTTTATAGCGATACTACATAATGATCAAACATTTAATAACGCCGAGTCTGTCACGGCACATAATACCACAATAAGAACAAAACGCGAAGAATAACGGAGGATAAAGGAGGTACACGCGTCCGCCGGGGAGTCGAACCCGGGACGTGATCCGAACACCAAATACACGACATATCGGAACTACGTCTCACACGAACCCAACCGATACTCAACCTTAACACCTAACTTATAAGGTGGTATCGGTAAGTTTATATTTATGTGAAAATATTTGGGACGTGACGCGCAAAGAAAGCTGTTGGGAAATAATAAAATGTATACCTACCTACATACGTAGGTATTGCTAATAACGTTATACCGCCAAGATACCGAATCGTACTAATCACAAGGGTTAGGGTTGCAACCAATCATCATTTATTTCCAGAAGAAATTTTCGATGACAAGATAGACCTTGTCTGCGATCTCACCTGATGGTAAGTGACGATGCAGTCTAAGATGGCAGCGGGCTTACTTTGAAGAGGTATGGCAGTGTAGATTCAACCCGTACCCCTAATCGGTTTCTACACGCCATCGTGCCGGAACGCTGAATCGCTTGGCAGCACATCGTTGACGATAGGGTGGTAACTAGCCACGGCCAAAGCCTCCCACCAGACCTTGAGCACTGGTCTCTTTTCAGAATAAGAAGCTTTTGGCCATAGTCTACCACACTGGGCAATTGTGGATTGGTAAAGATTTTCTCACGATGTTTTAATTCACAAACAACGTTGTTTTTCTATTTTTTAATAATATATAGACTAGCGCTTATGTGCGGTCACACCTGATGGTAAGTGAAGATGTAGCCTAAGATGGAACGCGCTTGCCTAGAGAGACGTTGTTTGATACACGTGCGTGCACACATTTTGAAAATAAATTATTCAGCAATATTTCATAATATAGTCTCGTGTTGACGAGTCATAATATTTTTTTAAACTCTCCACACTTATTACGTATCATAAATAACTAGGCACGTTCTACCAAAACCCGCATTTAAGTAAAGCTTATCCGTTTCAAATGTGTCGAATTTTTGCCGCATAAGCGTAACTTAAGTGCGCGTTTATATCACGCAGTGTTATAAAGATTTTAAGGATTTGATTTTAATTTAATTTAAGTTTTACAACCAAATCAAACCCTGCCCCGTCGTAAAAAGTAATTTGGAAAAGGAATAAAGATTTTAAACTGAGTGAACCCAGAAATCTCAAGCCCATGCATAAATAAAATGAAACTCGAGACCTGAAAGTTACGAACGCCCTTGGGGTAATTCCAAAATCTTATGGGGTACAAACTTTTTCCCTGCAAAAAACTTTTTAAGGGGGATACCTATTATCTTTCATTTCGCCTGTAATTTAACATTCTCCTTACGCCTCGAGAAAATCATGCTATCAAACACTACGTTTACCCTCTTAGGGGTGACAACTTTGCCTTCAGCTGACTAGAACAGAGCTAAGTGTAAAACAAAATTTTTGAGTTATTTAGGCTGTCTTTTAGTAGGGTTAATAATAAGCTTTTTATGCAACATCACTTACCTATTTACACTAGTGGTTCGCCCCGAACTGAGACCTCGCGATATCCCATAATTCCCAAAAGTTTTAATTATATATTGTAATAATTAACTTTTAACATTAGACGCAATAAAAAAAATAATAGTTGACATAAAACTGTTTTACTGACACAGCGCCATCTATTAGCATTATAGTAAAGCTATTAGCTTCACAATAATGCTAATAGATGGCGCATTAAAATTAAATAATTTCGTTTCTTTATAACATTTATCTAATTTTAGTATTTGTTGTTCAAGTACAGGATATAACTGAATTTTCAACCAAGTTTCACGTTCTAATATTCAGTAATTCAGAAGTTATAGGGCTCTGACAGACATTTAGACGGACACACTTCTCTGTCTAGTGGGCAAGCGCCCTAGTTGACTCAGAGAACTCGCTTCGCTCGTTCAATAAACCGTAGTGTAAATATTGCTCCATATATCGAATCGGTATCGAATACCGGAAAATCGTACCAATTTAGAGGTCCCGATATATTATATCATGGGGACTAATGTGTTCGTCGAAATCTCCATGAAATAAGTATTATTTAGTAGTAAAAGAACGATATATTTTTTTTTATTAAATTAAATACTTAGAAGTCTTAGAACTTCCTTTGCTATTTATATTTCACAAAATTCACTAAAAAATTAAATATAAATAATAGTTTTAGGAAGGCCATTCCCGAATTTGATCAATGCATTAAATTATTTGAAAAATTTTCATGCTTAAAAAAATACTGCAAACTACAAAACCATTACTCATCTCGGTTACTATTAATTATAGCAATACTACTATACTAGGAAAATTCAATAAATAATTTTCGGCTTTGTAAAACGGTGTGAAAAACTCAAAATCAACCATTTACAGGTTAGCTGCGTGTTGCCACGGACGGCTAAACTTTTTTTCTTGAAAATCTTCCAATAATTTGCCAAAGTGGCAGCTTCTTAGCCCATAACGATTATCGAGCGTTAAAAAGATTTTGCCCTTATGTTTGAGAATTGGATGAAGGGGGAACCAATATCATTTGGAAAACAGCTTCGGTATTGAAGTACCTATTTTATTTTGACAGAATAATGCATTTTTGGCTCTAAAAAGCCAATTTCACCGAATTTCGACAATAACTACCTATACTAAATACCTATAGGAATTATTTAAATACGCTCCAAGGAGAAAATTCTCCTAACAATACTGATTTCTTCAAAAAATAACTTTTTAAAATTTTTCGTGATTGTAAACCGTAAGTTACATTCGTGTTTTATTAAACCTAGTATTTTTTGTTTGCCCACAAAAATAGAGATGTAAATGTAGAGACATAAATCGGATTAATTCTATTCTATTTCCGATTTAAACCAAAGCCCATATGAAATTCAGGTTTTGAATGCAGATAGGTTTGCGGTCCGATGTATTTTTCTATCCCGGATTTTGAAATGGATAAACTAGTTTCGGCAGTCAAAATACGCGGTTGTGGATATAACAGAAATAAGAGAGTTGCAAAAAAAATAGGTAGGAATACTAACTAACTGTGATACTATGTAATCTAACCAGAACTAGCTATGCTAGGTACTATATATTTAGAATATGACCAGACGACATCGAACGAGTTTCAGGAAGACATCACATCACACTATCACACTAATATTATAAAGGCGAAAGTTTGTATGTGTATGTGTGTGTGTGTATGTTTGTTACTCCTTCACGCCACAACGAATGAACCGATTTGGCTGAAATTTGGAATGGAGATAGCTCATACCCAGGATTAAAATATACATTTAATCCCGGAAAATTACAGAGTTCCCATGGGAAATGAAAAACCTTGATCCACGCGGACGAAGTCACGGGCATCGTCTAGTTGAATATAAGCAGCATCACTGAGCATCTCTTTTTCTGAGCCAGCACAGGTAACGCCCACTGTTCGAAGACTTTGGTGAAAACCAAAGCAAGCAAGCATTTTGGACGATAAGCCATCAAGATTTCACGAAGCTCCCCGAACGCTGCGCAGTCGAGTAGTAAATCGTATTCACTAACGTATGGTTTCGTTTATCAATTTTCAAATATATCAAACATAATTATGTTTGAAGTTGCCAAATGAACACGATTTTCTTACTCAATCGCATCGCTGATTCTGTTCTGTTGAGCACGTCTCTTCTCCAATCCTCTTGAGTGAACAGGTACCCTAAGCAGCACTACAAAAAATGGTAAGAAACCTTTATTAGGTTCCTGAGGGTACACAAGATTTCCATCTATTACTTTGTCGGCGCGGAATCTGCTATATTTCCTCGCGTCAAACCTCCGCGGTCTCAAATCGAATTTGTCTCTTCAGAGTTGAGCCGAATCAATCTGCATTATCCCAGCGAAGACAGTCCAAACTCTTGAACGGAGCGTTTGAACGCATAAAAGTGCGTGTGGCACATCATTGCATCCAACGTCGCATGCTGCCGAGTGCCGACGACGTGACCCCTAGCTGTATTCTTGTCACTCATTTTTTCCTTGAACTTTAGATATACACCTGCTATTCTACAAAATACTGTACTATTATATTTCAAAAAAATACACAGACAAATGTGAATTTTTACATTCAATTAGAACTTACGGCGCCATACGGGCAATATGGCAACAATCAACGAAAACGTATCAAAGGACATCACTACCTAACCTAATGTCTCTAGTGCCTCCAATGGCTCCAATGTTAATTACGATTACGATAGTAACTTGCCTAAGTAGTTTTTTCCAGCACCGCATCGTTCACTATTTCGCTCGTAGCGATTCTAATAAAGGTCAATCTCCAACAAGTACACAAATGTGTGCTCAAACACATATGCACTCTCTTTTCCCTCACAGAGTTGGGAGGGAAATCCGACAGGACCAGACAGAGATCAGGGGCAGGACCGACTTTTCGTGCGTTAATCGTTATCGTAGATAGGCGGTTAGTGAACACAGATAGAGCAAAACGCTTATCTCCTTTAACTTGCGCCAAAGTCTGAAGCATGTTGAAAGCCGTCTGTAGCCGGCGCGATTTCTCAGGATTTGAGAGCCGCTGACGGCTCAAACTTAAAGCACGCACTTTGCAATGTTTACACTCGTCTGCGCGAGATACCGAGAATCTCATGTTTGGTAACTGCTGAAATATAGCCATAGTTTGGACTACTTCTTTTGATGCTTAGCTGTAAACACAGACGCATTTAATTCAAATAAAAATTCTCTAAACATAGACGAAATTTTTACTAGCAATCGTCGATGATATAACATCCAAAAATCTTGTAATAAAAGTAAGTATAGTCACTGGTGTATTTGGAATCCAAACCTAAGCAATTATACAGACGGTATGCTTTCGTCAATTTGAATCAAATATAATGAATGAGATTTTTTAACCAAAGATTTTACAGGAACTATAGTACATTTCTACAAATTATTTCTCTACATAATCTCCTCCTATCATGACACCGACCCGGGAATCGAACCCGGGACCTCATCATCTGCAGTTGACCTTGCTGACCACTGGACTAACGAGGCCGTTTTGTGTATGAATGCTGTTGGCTTATTAAATTAAATAAAATACAAGATAAAAATGTACTGCAAACTACAAACATGAAATGCTTTGATTGTAAGTCGCGGTACACGAGGATAAGCGATTTATCTACATAAGACTCCCGCGGCGAATTAGTGAATTTTACCACTACCATTTGCTACTAGTTTTGTAGATGCGGATGACGTGTTTGGTTTTTGGTTTGTTTTTCAATCGTGCTGCATTAGTGCAAAGAATCGATTTTCTTTTTGTGTATAAGTTGAGGACTTGAAGAGTGACGTAGTGACGTAGCCTACTGTTTATCCTGGAAAAAAAGGTTCCAGTTGGATTTTTAAAAAGTTCGGGCGGGACAAAGAGGCAAACAAATGCTACTAACTAGCTTTTCCCCGCGATCTTTATAAACGCGTAAGTGTTTGTTTGTTGGTTTGTTGGTTTGTCCTTCAATAAGGCTACAATAGAGCTACGGATCGACATGATTTTTTGCATGGGTATAGTTGAGGACCTGGAGAATGACATTAGGCTACTTTTTATCACAGACAATCAAAGAGTTCCCGCGGGATTTTAAAAACTTAATCCACGCGGGTGAAGTCGCCGGCATCAGCTAGTAATCCGATTTAATCACTACGTTGTGGCACCGAAATGCACCTTGTGAAATCGGACAATATAACATTCGATTTTCGAGTGAAAACAAAGTGAGTTACAAACCAATGGTTTGGAATACAAACATTTATTTAGCATTAGCGCGACTTTTTATTACCTATCTCACAATTTATAAGGATTTCGTATACACCACCGCTGTAATCATGTTATTTCTCGAATTGTTCGCAAATCCGATCCGCGGTAATATCGGTATAATACTAATTTAGGTCTCTAACAATGATATAGATAGCCGTAAGTGGATATTAGAATAATATTGAGTCTAGGATTAGACTCAGTATTATTTGTTTATTCTTTTGTTTTGGAAAAATGACGCTCTGTAAAGGTATCGTGGAAGAAAATCTTAATTATAAAGCAAAGTCGGGTTTGTTCGAACACTTATAACTCTAGATTTTTATGGTTTTTGATTTGTTGTATTTGTCTCCGTCCCGAATAGCAGAATAACTATTAAAATATCGGAAAAATTCACGAAAAATAAATTATGAAAAAAAAATCATTTTTACATACATTTTGTATTGAACGGGTTCTTTGATGGCAAGGAAAGTGACCTTTTACCCCGGAAACCTAAGTCACGCGGACGAAGTCGCGGGCAATCAGTTAGTTAGTCACCTTCCTTTTATATACCTACATATTTATAAGATGAAGAATGTTTTTTTGTTGACTCTTTATTTGAAAACAAAAAAAAATGAATATTTTCGGTCTAAAAATGTTCACTAAACTTTTAAAATACCTACGCCGGTTTTATATACTAGCATTATATACCCAGTATCGGTATATCAAATCTCTGATTTACAACAAAATTTATTAAGGGTAGAATTTTACAGCGGCCTACGTTAAATTTTATAGCCAATCCCCTAGAATTTTTATTGAAGACAATAAGGGGGTGTCTAATAAAAAGCGAATGATGAGCTCCGAACAGAATATCGGAGCCCGGTGTATAAAAAGAAAAACCTTATGGAACCTTTATCATAAATTCCCTATCAAAATTTTGATTGTCACGCGTAAAATATCGTGATACCACATGGGACCGGCGGTTTTTATTAAAATATACTCATACATACATATATTATTTAGGTTATACGAGGTGGAAAAATAAGTTTGAGCATACGATAATTTTCTGACGGCATTTCAACCTAATAAAATGGAAAGACGTGTAAAATTTAATCCAAATCCTTACCATCTTTACTAGTATTATAAATGCGAAAGCGTATTTGTTTGTTGGTTTGTTAGTTTATTGGTTTGTCCTTCAATCACGTCCACTACTGCACATAGGTGGCATAGACTACATGGCATGTTCTTGTGCCGCCTGTATCCAGAGTTCACCACTTTTCAACCATATTATACCTACCATCTTGACCGCTCCGTAGATACCAAGCCCTCCATAAAAGGATTTTCCCATTTAACAGCCAATGATTTCATTACTATATTAATTAATTCACACATTATAATTTATTATATTAATTCTAATAATGTTTACCAAATTATTGTTTAGCGTGCACTTTACAGTAGCATTAAAGCTATTAGTTTTCCATTTATAGCGGCAATAAGTTGGTGTCCAAATTGGCTAAACCTAAATTTAGTGCTGGAAAGCGTAGGGATATTGCGGGTCATTAAACGTGTCCCCAAACCGGGACACATCGATTGGTTCCGCATAAAATATCACCGCCCGAATAAGCTCCACATAACGTTACAATATGTTCGTCTGAAATACTTTATACCTACTTTTTGACACAACAGTAACAGTTTATCCTTGCACAACTACTGTTGTGCCCATCACATTATCACACTATCAAACTAATATCACACTAATGACATGTCACACTATCACACTAATATCGCACTAATCACACTATCACACTTCACACTAATCTATATAATATATAAAATTCAAAGTCCTGACTGACTGACTGAGATATCAACGCACAGCCTAAACTACTGAAGTTAGAAACTTGAAATTTTTACATTTGGATCCTTTTATGACGTAGGCGCACACTAAGAAAGGATTATTGGAAATTCCACCCCTAAGGGGTTTAAATTGTGGATGGAAGTTTATATGAAACTCCGTCATTTTTCAAGATGTTTCCATCAAAGTTGGTATTTGAGCTTTCAGTTCAAAATAAAGAAGTAGGTACGTGTGTCAACATTTTTGAAAATTCCACCTCAAAATCTAATTCCACGCGGACGAAGTTGCGGGGGCAAAAGCTAGTGTATTATAAAGGCAAAAGTTTGTATGTGTGTGTGTTTGCTTGTTACTCTTTCACGCCTCATAATCATCGTCCATTTGTCCATAAAAATCCAAGCTATTTTGTGATGGAACGGGTCTTTATGTCATGACCATCAGAATGATTGATGACCTTAGTACACAATTTAATACCTACAGCACATGTCATCACTTGTCATAACGTTACGTGACTTCATGTTGTTATATAGCGCGACCAGCATTGTGAGTGATGACACATCATATCACGTGATTCATCACGTTCGTTACGTTTTGGGTCATCACTTTTCGACACAATATGTCATCGTCATTGCATGTCATTGCGTGTTATCTAGAGCTTACGATAACGGGCCGGTTGCCTGAGTGGCCGTTTAAAGTTAAGTTAAAGTTGTAACCGCGGCTACATTTGACTTTAACTTTTACCGTTACCGAGCTCTGACCTCCATTATAGGCGTTGCACAACGCCAATTTTGACCCCCGTCAAAATTAACTTCAGCTAATGGGGCTGCCAGTAAAATGATGATTCCCTTCTCGGTTTTTTAGTCTTATTATGTTGAATTATTTTATCAACATGCAACATTATGCTGAAATAACAGTCAGTGTTCTAGTCTGTGATTATGTGATAGTTGTCTTTTCATCTGTGTTTGTTGATTGTCAACACGAAGTGATTACATTCTCTTGGATTGTCAACTAAAAGATTTTTGTCGAAATAGTCATTTTATTTAGTTTTATTACAAAGAAAAATAATATGGATGTTAATGCAAAGTAAGTGACACTGATCACGGAAAAAGGGATTTTTCACAGTATTATTAAAAAGCGTTCACACACACTGGTCCCAACTATACTTATTAACATGTGCCCGATAGAGCATGTGAAGGATCATTTTATAAATATATCAATAAATGATGATTTTAAACCACAAACTGTGAGTACCTGTTTATATTTTAACTAGACTATCTCGGAACTTCGTCCGTGTGGATTAAAGGTTTTTAATTTTCGCAGGAGCTCTCATTTTCCGGGATAAAAATGTGTTAACTACTGAGCCGATTTTAATGAATGAGGTATCAATCGATTCAGTCCAGGTCGGTCCAGGTGACACAGGTTACATTATACACAAACAAAATCAATATGCCTACTAAATATTTTATGGTAATTAATGGTAATTATGAATAAAATACCATACCAAAATCAAGACTGTAAATCATTGACTATATCACAACTCAAAACACTGGACGGATCATACTGATTGGCATACAGATATGTATAGCTATTATGAAGTAGGCATCTGCTAAAAAAAGGGGTTTTGATAATTCAACCCTTAAAGAGGGAAAATAGAGTTTAAAAAAATTTAACTTGATGTGAGCGAAGGTGCAGGCAAAAGCTGGTTTGTAATTATTTATTTTTACAGGTGACTGAGGAGTCAATTGGAACTGAATATTCAGACTTAAAAGAAAGTCAGGAAGTCACATTTATTAACAATAATACAGAAATAGTAAGGAAATAAACCATTTTTTGGTACTTTGTTGTACATACATACATTGTAAGCTAAATAAAAGATTTTAAATAGAGGTTTTTCTTTTATTAAAAAACATATTCTAACTATTTACAATACTGATACAATGTTATAATTTAATTAGATATTCAATAGTAACAGTGTCTTTAAGTACATAACTTATTGACAATATCTAAAGAGCTGTTGTTAATTAAAATATGTAATAACTAGCTAATTCCCGCGACTTCGTCCACATGGAAAAAGTTTATAGAGTGACTTGCAACTCCACGAGAAGTTATGTTCTCTATCTCCGATAATACTTATTAGACCTTCACCAAAATTGAAAAAAATACTTCTAATAGTACACACATTATATTAAAAAAAGAAATATCAAATTCAGTTTACAGTGGACAAAGTTATGGAGCAAAATCAACAAAAACTTTTATCCCCTATCCCGGATAAACCCGTATTTCGTTTATCAGGATAAAAAGTATGCTATATGTTGATCCGGAGTACTAGCTATCACTATACCAAATTTCATTTAAATCTGTTCAGTAGTTTTCGCGTGATGCGCGCACAGATAGACAGACAAAAAATTCAAAAAAAAATTGTTTTGGGCTCAGTATCGATACTATAATTAAAGCATCCTCCGAATAAAATTTTCAAAATAAATATATTTAATGTATGGAATTCGTCCCGTTACACAACACACATTAACAGTTTTATCACTAACACTACAGCCGACGAGCAGCTAGCTCGGTGGTTTGCGATCCGCTTCCACAAGAGCCTTCAATTCTTCATTATCAACTTTGGTCTCCGGCTGTCCACGGAGCTTGTTCTGCAGGTCGAAATTTCCAGAACGAAAACGTTGGAACCAAAAACGCTTTGATAATAAGCAAAAACGCACTGTTTTCTTTTGCGACACCACCACCATACACATCATTAATCCCTCGAGCCGTTTCTGCACCACATTGAAATCGACGATTTCTGGTGAAGAGTCGACAAGAAACTCTGCATTTGCTCCTGCTGCTTTGTTTTACTTGATCTGCTACGGACATTGATTGATTTGTGTAATGATTTTTTTCCTTGGAAAAGATATTCTACCCATTATATTTTCTTCATCACTGGAACTCTCATCTTCAATTTATTTTGCGAATAAATACTTCGGAAAATACTCGTAGATAAGATTACTTATTTTATTTGTACTTTTAACAAAATAACAAACTCACAATCCATCAAAAATATTGATAACTGTCCATTGAAGTTTTATTTTGAGGTTAACTTGACCGTAAACCCTCGCATTCGGCCGGTAAGGTTTAAGGCTAAAGTTAAAGTCAAAAGTTAACTAAAAAAGGACTCGTGCAACGCGATTTGCTTGTTTCGGCTGTCACATTTAGCTTTAAACTTAACTTAGCCGTAACGTAACCGTGCCGGCCACTCAGGCAACCGGCCCTAATAACCACTAGCCCGACGGTTAAAAGTGCGTACTGAAAACTGAAAAGTTCGCAGATTCGAATCCCTTCCGTTACACTATTGTCGTAACTACACCTAGCACAAGCTTTCCGCTTATTTGGAGGGGATAGGAGGATATTAGTCAACTTCAGCTTGGCTAATACTCTTATAACAGATGTTTTACTTTTTTTAGCTAAGTAATTCGTGAATGTGTCTAGATGTTCAACTCAAGGTTCATAAACAGACAATGAATGAATACTTTTTAACTGAGTAGACTTACAGAGTTCAGAAAAGGTACAGAAAAATGCTGACCTGATAGACAGAAGAATCATTCCCTTAATTTATATATTACAATATATTTTATGACTAGCTGTTTCCCGCAACTTTGTCCGCGTTTACTCAGGTTTTATATTAAAATTATTCTTTTCAAAAAACCGACTTCTGACTGGCTAAGGATCTTCATTTATTATTATAATTATATAAGATGTACCTATTCAATGGCGACGGTCAAGATTTTCATTTATTATTATATTAAAAATTTATTGCATTTAATTTTCCTTTATATTAAAAAGATTATTAAAATGGCTTTCGCAAAATTATACTTTTAAAAGAGTTTTTTTAAGCAGTAAAGTTATCTACTTGTGTATTCTGTAACTTTCGGAAAATGAAAATTCGTCGATGAATAATTTATTTTTGTAACTTTTCTTTCGGAATTATTATTACATACTTCCTTACAATCGTTTTATTCTTACTTAATATTAATATTATAAATAGGTACGAAAGTGTGTTTGTTTGTTGGTTCATGATTTTTTGCAGGAGAATGAGCTGAGGATTTGGTGAGTGATAGGCAACCTTTTATCCCAGAACAAAAGAGTTCCTGCGGGATTTTTAAAAAACATAACTTCACGCGGACAAAGTCACAGGAAAAAGCTAGAACATATATTATGCTTGTAATTTGTTGTAATGCTTGTTTATAATCTGAAAGCTTCAGAAATACCAACAGCAAATTCTCAGATTTTGTATTGTCTAATCAGACCATTGACTCAACAGTTTATCTTAAAAACTCGTCTCAGAAATTCGGAACCCTTTCGGAAAAACATAAATAAATCCGCGCCGTCGGGAAAGGAAAATCGATACGCAAATCAGTGATAACAGGGTCCCGAACTCTTACCGTTTACCTCCCCTCCTTATCGCGCCGATCAACAAATCCAATTTCCTAAAATAGGGATCGATCCGACAAATCATCTGGCCAACTCTATTATCCCGTCGGATATCGCGCGGCGACTTGCTTCTGCGAGCGGACTATGGACTATAGATCTAGGGGACAGGAGCAGAATGGGGTATTAAATTGCAATTTATTTTTTACCACTTTGTAACAAGGCTTTGTATGAAGTACATAAATGAATATCATTATAATATATTCTTTGTACTCGTATTATTTTATACTTACTAGCTCTTGCTCAATTTTTCACACCCCCATTTTACCCCCTTAGGGTTTGAATTTTCAAAAAACCTTTCTTAGCGGATACCTACGTGATAATGGCTATCTCTATGCCCGATCCGTCCAGTCATTTGAGCTGTGCGTTGATAGATCAGTCAGTCAGTCAGTCAGTCATTGACCTTTCCTTTTTTTATATTTAGATTTATCATGCCTGCATCATCATAGCAAAGCTGTATCATCTGTATGCCATATTTGAGATCGATCCGTCCAGTGATCTGTGCATTGGTAGATCAGTCAGTCAGTCATTCATTCACTTTTCCCTTTGATATACTCGTATTTAGATGAATCAAACATCAAAATAATTACTCCTCTTTGAAGACATACAACTTTACATTATTAATTCTCAGCAAAACCTCCTCGAACAGAGTTTTAACTATCGAGAGGATAGTTAAAAATTTCCATCATAAAGTCTTAATTCCACTTGTGAAGAGTTGGTCCGTTTAGTCGGCTCAGGGCGCTTAGTATCTCAATACCCCTCCAAGAAATATAAAAGTGGATGTAAGCTTTGAAAAACTAATTTTACCACTTAGTTTCAGGTAAGTAGGTACTCGTTTGTTATATTAGATAGAAGTAGTGATAACCACTAAAGGTTAGAACATTGGATAGAAGTAGTAATAGCTTAGTGGTTAGAACTATAGTCTCCTATTCCGGTGCTCGCGGGTTTAATCCCGAATACGATTGTCGAGGTTATGTACGTTAAAACAATTAAATATCACATGTTTCAATAATGAAGAAAAACATCGTGAGGAAACCTGCATAAGAATATTCATCAGTCTCGAAAATAAAAGCATAATTACAGAAAATTTATACAATCGTACGTAATTCTTTGAAGTACCTACGATATTTAAGTTTTAAATCGCTCGACATTATAAATTACGATATTTTTATGCCTTTTGTACATTTGGCAGCAAGTTTTTTTAGCCAATAATGTACCTTACATTAAAAAATTACATCAGACGTCTGACTGTTTCTCCGCTAACTTCTAAACAACGCAACGCATTTCGATACGATTTTCACTATCATTTAGAGAATTTCTTCCGGTTCCGGTTATTTATGTTTAATACATGCATATTATAGTAGAGAACAGCCGAGAGTTTCAATTATTTGTAATGATGTCGTAAAAACATAATTATTATCTTAGATTCTGTAGCTATGTCCTTTAACACCATTGGTTGCATGGAAGAGATCGCTATGTAGCGATAAGGCCGCCAAATTATATGCTATTTATTAAGCTCTTTGTGTCTGTTCTTATAATATATGTGGTGTACAATAAAAGTATATTCATTCATTCATTCATTCATTTTTGGGCGCTTACATTACTAGCTAGACCTTACTAGACAGCATGAACTACTACTTACTACGAACTTGTTTTGAATAAACAAGGTAAAACAAATTTCGTTTACTGTAATCCGACAAACCATAAAAAATCCACATGGACACTGCGCTGTCTACCATCAGTGGCTCAAGTTGAAATAATAAAAAACCATCGTCGGTAAAACCTCCTCGAAAGGTGGACGTAAATTTCGCTTAGTTTTCCACCCGAGTTGTTCTAAAAGACCATTAAAACAATAGCAGCCGGTTTGTCTTCGTATCACGTACGCAAGTAATTTTAAAGGAGATCGCCATCCCGGGAATAGGTGCATTACGATAGATTTTGGGACCGCAACAGATGCGATTGTTTGGGGGCCGCGTGCTTTGAAAACAATTGTTTGATATTCTTGTAAGGTTTTTCTTACATACAAAAAGGATCTTACCGGTAGAGTAGATGTACATTTTTTTATATAATCCGTCTTCCTACTAATATTATAATTGCGAAAGTTTGTAACTATGGATGGATGTTTGTTATTCCTTCACGCCACATCAAATGAACTTGATTTGGCTGAAATTTGGAATGAAGATAGCTCATATCCGGGATTAACGCATAGGCTACATTTTATCCGGGAAAATTAAAGAGTTCCCGTGGGAATAAAAAAGTAATCCACACGGACGAAGTCGCCGGCATCCTTTAGTATATTGTTAATGCCAAATTTTGTGAGAATGGATGGATGTTTGTTACTCTTTCACGCAAAACTACGAGACGGATTTTGATGAAACTTCACAATGTAATAGCTTATATATCAGAAAAGCACATAGTCTATATTTTATCTCGGAAAGTTAAAGAAATCTTGCGGGAATCAAAACTCTCATTTGCGCGGACGAAATCGCGGGCATCAGCTTGTATAGCATAAGCTGAAATAGCGCAACGTTTCAAGGCGCGGACTGAAAACAGAAAAATCGAATAGATTAAAAATCACCTGTTGTGTGTTGTTGTTTGTCGTTGTCGTGTAGCTGGAGGGGAAAGGGAAATATTAGGTTGACTTCTCTGCCCTCCTTACGAAAAGTGCAATAACTCGGGTTTTGGGCCTCACAGACTTTCAACTCTATTTATATGTGCGTTAGGCTAAAAGTCTTTGAGGCCCAAAACCCGAGTTATTGGACTTTTCGTAAGGAGGGCAGATCTATAGACCGCACTCACACTCAGTTCAGACTCAAGACAGCAGATTTATGTCAGAGCATGTGTGTTCTAAGCTCTATCTTGAGTCTGAGCTGAGACAGAGCACGCATTAGTCCCAGCATTAGTCCGTTAAGCTTTGTAATTTTTTTTTATTATTTAATTATTGACATAAATAAATCGTGCCCGCGAGCTGTGTAATAACATAGATAAGTATCTACTGCAAAAAAGAGTTAAAACAATTCTTATCGCAATACTTAAATTTTAAGGGTCAGGAAAAAAATTGTTTTGGAAACAAACCGTTTTGCGCGATGTTTTATTCCATCAAGATTCTAACCTTTGTCGCCATGAGTTGTAACATTACTAGAGTCAGTAAATATTTACTCAGCTTCCCACCCAGGTTCTATTCTATTCAATTATTCGGGTTCTATTTACCCAGGTCAAGCAGTCGACTGACGCTATACTATAGCCGTGATTTTTGACATTCATTGTGCGCTGAAACGGCTTTTGTTTTGTTTTTTTTTTTAAATATCGCTTTCTTTGCTATTTACTTCTTCCCCGGTAATAATAATAGTCTTGTAGGTAGCTACTCAAGTTATACGTAGAAGGAACACTGAAAGTCTGAAAGATATTCCACAACATAAGAAACGTTAAGCAATAACATTGCAGACAAATTGCAGATATGAGTATATGGTTGGATGCCTGCGCTCACAATTTCTTGTTATCTTGCGGTAGAATGGTGAAGAAGAAACGAGATTTTGAAGTTTCTGCGCCTACTGTCCATATACGTATCAGAAAGCGATAAACCCCCTGTGGGAGTGCTTCTTCTATATCTATTGAACTCTCTGTCGGTCACATTAAAATGGAAGCTAATTAACTTTTTAACTCCCTGCCCCGCAGGCCGCTGGGGGTAATTAAAACAAAACAAAAGTCAACTTTACGCTGCCCCCAGAATTGTATATGCGTTTTCCTTCTACGCTTAAATATAATGAATGGGAATTAAAGCTTCAGTTTCCTGGTTTGTTTGCGGAACTGGAACAAACGGTCCAGAAGTTTTGGTGTTTCTCAAAGAATTGTAAACATTTTTTGTGTCAAGGAACGTCTTTATCTTTGTAACTAGAGGTAAGGCATTACCGCCTAGGCATGACGAAGTTGCGATTTAGCGAACGAAGCGATAACCTGTGGTGTTATTCTCTAAAAATGATTGTTCTATGACATCATATACATATAATCGATACACTATTGTAACGATTGCAATCCCCTCTAATTAGCCGACACTTACGGAACACTGAACGAACATGATAAGTGCATCCAATCACCACAATATTATTAAGACTGGATGTGATGCAGTGTTTCATAATCGGCCAGCTGGTCGTCAAAGCAGTGTCGTGTAGTATTTTTCATACTTTTCTATAATTTGGAGACTTGCCGCGTCTATCTGGCAAAGATTGCGCTCTTTGACTGAAATATATAGATCACACTGTCCTTGCTTAGACTCGAGACAGAGTTAAATAGATTTTTGTATGTCCAAATCCAAGCCAAGGGTGTAAAAAACGCGAAGAAAAGTTGAAGATAGGCAAATTGCCGAAAATCTCCGAAAATTCATGATACTATCGAAAAACTGCGTTCTATGAACTGATAGGTTTTATCTAAATTAATAAACATTACAAATAGTGTTGACTAAAATAACGTCCTTTGCTTCTTAATATTAGAGATATTCGGATAATGCCTTCACGTAATTTTTAATTAACATGCAAATCCCAGAAACAGCATATCGAACGGTTCCTTATCGGCGCGGAACAGCGATGGTTTTTGACAAAAAAAAATCAACTCGTTTTAATGCTAATGAAGTTTTTAAGTTCTATGGTGAAATTCAGATGGCAATCCTAAAGACTACGGAGTCTGGAGTTGCAGAGCCCATACTTCCAACGCTAAAAGCCAAATGCAGTTTTCTAAAAATGATTGCTTCAATATGACGTTTGCAATCGCCTGCGCCCCTGATTGGCTGACCCTCAGTCGCTATTGGCTAAAATGCATTTTTGCAGAAAAAACGCGATTTTAGCCAATCATTTTGAGATTGGAGCAATGATTGATCTAGCTTTTTCAGACGCGTCCTGCTTATTTCTCTGAAATCTTCTAGGTTCTGTGACAATCCTTGCAAGATGCCTATGTCCAGTAGAGGACATCTTTCTGTTGAGTTAACGACAACTAGAACGTTTGGCGAACAGTATTGATAGCTTTGTTGTGGTCGAGATAATGCTGTTAGTATCACGTTAACTAAACTAATTATTTTTTATTTATTTTTAAATATTTGCCGTGCTTTTATAATATCCCCCTTTCCCCTCCAAATAAACGTAAACCTTATGCTAGGAGTGGGTACTTTTCTACCCTTTCAGTTTTCAGTTCGAGTACATTTCAGTTATTTGTGATACTTACTAGAAACGTTTTCACTAAAACTTATGGTGAAATTCAAACACGAAAAGCTTCCAAAATTCATCTGAAAATGTGACAAATAGCGTATGTGAGTGTACAACGGTTGGATATTATCTAAAGTGCCCAAACTGGTCCGATTACTGCCATTAATGAACCCTCTCACCCTAAGGTTGCGGCCTAAGGGCATTTTTGCTTTCGAGTTTCATGTGTATTGTATTGTATAACTTAATATAGACTGTAATCTAAATGTGTTTGACGCCCAGTCGTCTGAGAAATTCACGAATTTTTGAATTTTAACAGTCTAATAAAATGATAATTATCTTGTGGATGGATGTTTGTCTCAACTTTAATGAATTATTACACTTACTACTTGAACGTACTTGCGTAATATTATCCGATTTTCTTTATAATTACTTATTTAAAAAAGCTTGCTTCCAACTGAAAATTACATAAATATAAACCTACTAATATTATAAATACGAAAGTTAAAGAAAGGATGGATGGATCTTTGTTACTCTTACTACTACTACAATTAAATAGCTTATATAACAGAATAGCACATAGGCTATATTTTATCCCGAAAAATTAAAAAGCTCCCGCGGGAATCAAAAACCCTTAATCCGCGCGGACGAAATAAAAAAGAAGACATAATGGTCCATCTAAGTTATGGAATCATAACGTCATTAGGCATGTATTCAAAATGGAATGCTATCGCTTGGAATTTGCTTTAAAATTCCTACAAAAGCTTCTCACAAAAGTATTCCAGTACGAGTAGAAACTCGATAATGGCAACAATACGTATTAATTTATCATCCGCATTAAAGAGAAAAAGCTACTCGAAGTTGAATATAAACTCAATAGAGTAAAGCACTTATTCAACAACTTACTTAACTTTACTTCGTGACTTGTAATAAACTATCCCAGAGTGGAGCGTTGTGTTGTTTCACTACAAAATTTAAAATTCAGAGAACTTTCCTCCGCCGGTGTTTACATAAAGCAATCTCAGGGAGGCTCCAGATGCTTGGGGGTGACAATAAATTTTATTGCCACGCTACTGTTGCTGTGGACTACAAATCGTGAGCTCGGATTTGAAACAAGCGCATCGTTAGTACCGTAAAATATGAGTGCGTATAGATTTGATAGGTGGGAATACAGACGCGGCATTTTGGAAAGGGGATGCTTTTATTTGTGTGTACGAGTATTTGAGTTTAGCAGTTCGGCGAAATACTACGTTTTAGAATTATAGTACGTTTATGTCACGAAGTTACGGGTGCTTTACTTGTGATTACGTCGTGTACATGCACATTGCGTAAGTGTGCGAAGTCAGGTGCGAACAAGCTCTCGCTCACACCTGTACAGATACGACACACACACAACCATGAGCCACCAGCCCTCGTGAAATGAAAGAACTTCTTTGGAAAGAACTATACTTTACGTACAAACTGAAGTGAAAAATTGTATTAGTGTGAGGCTTACCTCGCACACACACAGAAAAAATGTACCTACATGTAACTCTTACTAATAATATAATCTGAATGTAACAGGGCATTGTCAATATAGCACCTGCAAAGTTTGTTGCTATTGTTTCTTGGTTTTTCCTTCGATCATGCAGTAACTGAGCAATGGAACTTGTCGGGGGTGTTAAAAATCTTTAATTTACCTTTGTTACATGGATATAGTTGAGGACTTGGTGAGTTACATTACATAGGCCTTTTATCCTGGAAGGAGGAAGAAGTGAGTTTTAAAAAACTACTCCACGCGGATAGAGTCAAAGAGCAAAAGCTAGTAAATGAATAAATCAAGTTTGCTAAATATAAGTTGTTACTTTAATATGTAGTATTAATAAATAAATTTTGAATTTGATATTTAATGTGTACGACTTCTTTACGTAATACTAATATCCTTGGCCCAGCAGTCAATGGCTCAATAAAGTCTCGACTTACGTTACAGAGGACTTTAGTGCACTTTGCACCCACAGAAATCTCTCCGAAGCTCTTGTCCACACGCGTGCCATTAAGTATCAGGGTTCAAAGCCTGGCCGCGTGTCGAATATCAAAGAGCGTGTCGGTTTCAAACGTGTTTGGTCAGACCTTTGGCTAATGTTGACCACAAATCGATCCCGGAATCCATTGGTTAGGACTGAGAGTTCGGACGAATAATGAATATAATCAGGGAAAATGTGAATTTACTGCCAAAACTTTATGATATATTCGGAAGTTTTTGTACTTGTAGGCTTTAAGCATAACCTCATTTCTCTAATCACAGAACTGGTCTGCGAAAAACTCACAACAAACTCGTCCGCATATTCTTATACATCTCATATAGGTAACTTCCTAATATGTGAGTGTTTGTTTGTTGTTTTGTCCTTCAATCACGTAGGAAATGAGAAACGGATAAAGTGTTCTTTCCGTCTTCTGATAGCACATGAGAGATACGTTTGTTCGGGCGAGCATCGCGTATTGGTTTCATCGTTTCTTTTTAAGCCTGCCCGACTTCAATAAACCTATACAAACTATTATTATTTTTATACTTTGTAGTGGTGTAAGAAGTCGGTTTTTTTGAAAAGACTTTTTATTTGAATGGGTAAAGTTTAGGACTTGTAGAGTGACATCGGCTTTAACCCAGAAAACTGAGGATTTTTAAGTACCTAACTCCACGTGAATATAATCGATGAATACCTATATATTTTAGTGGGTCTAAATTGTCGTCTTATGCACGACGACGCGGCGATAACTTCTAAAGCTAGTAGTAGTACCCAGTGTACATACAGTACGTTGCAACGGTGGTAGCACATTGAAAGCACGCTATTTACATAACAAAACAAGGGTGGATGGAAATCCTGGCAACCGCACGCACACTACGCCATATTGTCGCTTCGAATTCCACCGCCCGCCTCAAACTGCTTTCCAAATACTTCGAAAGCCATAAAAAACGTAGACGGGACTATTTCTTTTTTAAACGACACAGAAGCGGGGATTCGCAAGCAAGATTTTCCTGGAGTCGACTCTAGGTTATTTTTTTTAATATACGTTACTACATAGATAGTCTTAAAAGTGGCTGTTTATGCACTAAATCAATCAATTCCGTCATCATTATCAAGGATAGCTTTTAGCGATGCATCGAATAAAACATTATTAGTTATATTTCATTTCATAATAAAATATATTTCATTAAATCT
Organism: Hipparchia semele; assembly: GCA_933228805.2. Lineage (NCBI taxonomy): Eukaryota > Metazoa > Arthropoda > Insecta > Lepidoptera > Nymphalidae > Hipparchia > Hipparchia semele. Next base: position 2,174,283 of record OW121717.1, on the reverse strand, counting down.
AACTCTGATCTACTCATTAAAACCTTTCATTCAATACGAAAATTGTATACAAAGGTTATAAAAAGGTATGTGGATGAAAAATTAAGTTTTTCCTTGACTGATGTAATCCTACTTTTTGATATTATACATGTGAAAGTTTGTGAGGATGTATATATGGATGGATTGATGAATGTTTGTAACTCCCTTACGTCACAACGAATCAACCGATTTGGCTGAAATATGGAATGGAGATAGCTCATATTTAGTATTAACACATAGGCTACATTTTATCCCGGAAAGTTCCCGTGGGAAAGTAAAAACCTTAATCCACGCGTAAAAAGTCGCAAGCATCAGCTAGGATCATATAATCGCCATGTTGGATTGGTCATGACGTCATAAGGCGTATGGCAGGCATGAGAAAATAGACCAACCACAAACTTCTAAATTCATAATATGAGATCGTACCTAATCTCGCAAAACTGCAAAAATCAAAAACAACCTAGGTGTTTTATATAACCACTAGTAAACAAGGCAGTAACAGTTTCGTAAACAGAATTTCTCCTCCAACTCGCAACTCGCAATACAACAGAACGGCAGCCGGCGATGTCTGCTCTGAGGACCCTTATCTAAATCAAATGCCCTCTGCCCTTGGCGTCCTGAAAGCAGTTTTGAAAGGATTTGCCTCCGAATAAATAAGGCGTAAGTATTTTGCTCCGAGACTTTCATTTTATTTGAAGGACTCTACACAATGTTGCTTACAATAAAACTTAACATTTTATTTATGAAAAAACAAAATAAACTAATAAAATCATTATCTAATTACATACCTACATAACTGCTAAAAATTAAATACAATTAATTATAGACATTATAAAGCAAACACGTAATGTGTTTTTTTTTTTATATTTTCTTAAATTAATTATTATTAACTAATTTAAGAAAATATAAAAAAAAAACTACTGAATATACTGAAATATATAATAGACTGAAAGATATTTCAAGGAAACAATGGTCAAGAATTTATTATTGTAGGTATGTAAGTAGTTACTTAAAATTATTATTAATTCCAAATAGAATTAATAATTAGATTATAAGAAGTCTATTACTAAAAATTAATTATTATTTATAACTAAAAATTAAATCGAGGTTGTGTGCTAACCTTTGGAGTCCCGTCTAGTTACGTAGGTCATAATATTACAATATCTTGCTGACTATGCGACCTAGTGCACTGGATTGGTTGTGATGCTGATTTGAAGTGCAAGTGCAACTAAATTACTGTTAGAATACATAACAAGTAGTTATAAGAAATATTAATACATTTCTCGGTGTAAGAGACAGATGAACGTGTCTCCAAAAAATTAAAAAAAAAAAATATTTTTTTTTTTTCATAAAATGGGTCACAATGTGGCCCTTTATGAACTACCAAAACGACGTAACGATATATTCAATATATCAAAAATTCCAAAAAAAAAAATTGTATAATAACCACTTTCAACCCTACCCCACTGGTCAGATTTTCTTCAACCCCAATTAGTCCTTAGGGATCTTAAAGGTACCTAGATGTATTTTACACTCTAGAAGTGCGCTAATAATAATAATAATAATAAAGATTTTTTCAACACACTTGCTCATAAAGTGGCTCCCGGTTCACCGCAATTAGGCACACAATGACACCTTTAACTCAAACTGTGACTTTTGATTACTATTATTCACAATGTGAGTTATAGAATTATTTTTTTTTAATTTTATTGGTTGAGTTGCTATGTTCTTAAAAAAGTTTCTATTACAAAAAAGATCCTACCTATTGCCAAGATACCTATATTGCTTGCTCATTTGACATTTCATACAACTTCGTATTCGTGTTTAATAAATAAAACTGTCACTCAAATATAACTTTTGTTTTTTCTGTAATAAAGAAAACTGGAAATTCCCCATCTTGTACGTGGCTATAAGAGAAAAGCCAAAAAAAAAGAAACCTCATTCTTTTAGTCTATGGCCATTAAAGGTGCGCGCGCATTCCGAAAAACTAATTAAATCAAATAAACACCTGAATAGGCTGTATGGTCGTCGATCTTTGCCTGCCCTCAAGAGCATCTCAAGAGGGCGAACAAAAGAACAACATTAATTTTTCCCACCATTGCGAAAAAATTTTCACAACTCGTTTTCACTGTTTTGTACCATAATGTACTATTTTAGTATTATTTTCTTCACAAGTGTGTTGAAAAACGTCGTATGATACACGTGTATATTGATGATTACCGTCCTCGGCTACCTTAAGACCCTCACCTAACGGCTCGGGTCTCAATAGCGCCTCAGCGGTAATCACCAACTTTTACACTTGTACCATAATGTACTATTATTAAAGGCACAGACCCAATATACATATGTGATTAATTATAGTACAAGTAAAAAAATAAGATTAAAATAAATGTAAAAACTTAAAACTATCTGGGAAGGTTAAAAAACGCTTCCCAGTCGTCACAGATATCATGTTCAGTTATTTCTTATTACTATTTTGATGCACAGATAGCCAATATGTAAAAATATTGCTGGGCATCCCGTCACACACCATTTTGAGGATGCTGTTATGAGATTTACGGAGTCTAGCCCAGAAGGAAGCAACTCTTCGTCTCATCACTGCATAGAAGTCGGGCACTCTCGATTCCGCAAACATATTTGAGGCACTACAATATCTGGGCAAGCCCATTAATATACGGGATATTCTGTATGAAATTGAATTAATTTCAAATAATATAGCATTAATATGATTAATATCCAACAATAGATAAAATCTGCTCAGCTTTGTACAATTCGTAGAAAAGTCAAAAGATGGCTCTTCATATGTTGACTCTTTTAAAAATCTTAATCCACAAGTAGGTACCTAAGACCGACAATAAATGACTGCTGGCTCCCCTCCCTATATATCTATTGTAAACTTCCAAGAACAAGCAGGAAGATCTAGTTCACATGAGGTAAATGCTCTAGGATTTCTATAGAATACCACAACGCAAAGTAAAAGGATAGGCTAGAATAGCACATAATCTTTTACGCAACCATGATGCAAACTACCAAGAAAATATATAAAAAAGATCGTTTTAAGTTTGTTTGTATGTAAGAAGTAGGTATCTACTTCCTAATTCCGTCGTATGTATTGAATCCTAATTTAAGTTGGATCATACCCCTGTGTTTAGTAATGATGATACTGAATGATCTCAATATAATGCACCTATTAAAGTAAAATAACCAAAAAGATATAGATTAGGTGACTCTTAATAATAGTTTTATGACGTAGTACTCATTTTTATGAGTTTTTTTCGTACTTTTGTACGATAACATTTGCTTTACGATCTAGGCTTGTATCATACATACCATACTAATATTATAAAGGCGAAAATTTGTATGTGTATGTGTGTGTGTGTGTGTATGTTTGTTACTCCTTCACGCTACAAAGAATTAACCGATTTGGTTGAAATTTGGAATGGAGGCAGCTCACATCCAGGATTAAAACATAGGCTATATTTTATCCCGGAAATTTAAAGTCCCTACGGGAATTAAAAAAAACTTAATCCATGCGGACGAAGTCGCGAGCATCATCTAGTTATATTAATATTTACACAAAATTCTCTCCCACGAAACCCATATTATATGCATGTAACAAAGCGGACAAAATATTAAGTTAAATTTTCGTGAAAATACTTGTATAATTTTAAACGAGTACATAACCCACATATAGGCAAACATATTATGCAGCAATTTTCCATTCACCTTCATTATTTCGTGAAACATCAGCAATGTTGAAAATAGGTCAGAGTTGAAATAAAATACTTACTTTGCTTTATTTACAAATCAAAGATTTCCGTTCGATTCCCGGCATTGGCCGTTCGGGCTTTTCAGCTATTCTTTCAAAATTCAAAATGAATTTATTTCATATAGGCTAACTTGTAGCTAGTTGAGTGAGAGAGAGCTAGGCATAGCAGTTGCCCTCGTTCTGGTAACACCACTCCGGTTCAATGGACTCCGCCTTGATGCCCATGCTGACCAGGCGCTCCCTGCAAATAACATGACACATCAGTCCTACTAATATTATAAACGCAAAAGTTTTAAGTATGGATGGATGGATGGATGGATGTTTGTTACTCAATTACGCCGCAACGACTGAACCGATTTGGTTGTAGCACATAGATAGATTTAAAAAAAAATCAAAATTTATTTAAGTATATCATGTAGGTCAACTTGTAGCTCTTATGACACGTCATAAATCTACTACCGGTTCGGAATGCAGACTCTGCTGAGAAGAGCCGGTAAGAAACTCAGCAGTTTATTTCGGTATATTGAAGTCGGTTTAATTTTTCTTAGAGTATAGCTTGAAACTAGACTTCTCTTCTAAAATCAACATTACATATAGTAGCCTATAACAATTGTTTCGGCAAACTTGACTCTGTAAAAAAGACAGCAAAGTCCGCTAACAGGCACTTTTGCGGCGAGGCGAGTTTGAGTGACGTTTTAATGGAGTCGGTGGAATTTATTCAGGAGCTCTGCTGCTTCGGACGGACGGCACACGGCGGCTCGCGGATAAAGTGATCTTTGTATCGACAGAGAAAGCCGTGGAGCTGCGTAATTTAAAAAATCTTATATACCTACTATAAAAGGCAAAGGTGATTGACTGACTCATCTATCATCGCACAGCTCTAACCGCTGCCTGGACAGATTGGGCTGAAATTTAACAGATAGGTATTATGACGTAGGCTAAGAAAAAGTTTTTGAAAATTAAGCCCCTAGTATTAGGTAAAATAGAGGTTTGAAAAATAGAATTTAAAGTGAGCGACGCCGCGGTCAAAAGTTTGTATTAATACTTATAAACGGAGAAGGCTAATATTTAATCCTGACCTGCAGAGTTTTTTAATCTGTAGCCCAAAAGTGGAGTCGAGCATGGCAGCTATGATATCCATGAGAACTTTTCCTCTTCATACGAAAAAAAAACCTCCACGTGTTTTTGTGTGCGACAAAAAACAGAAGTTTCCACATGAAAACCGCTGATAAAGATAAACCTTAGTTTGAGGAGGGTCCTGTTCAAAATGTATGAGTTGCGGGCACCCCGCTAATGGCCACTAAATGTTACATTCGGAACATATCACGAAGAAAACGCGCTATCGCATTTGATTTGACATTTTACTTTTAATATTTTATTTTCACCTGTTATACTATATTTTTAGAGAATATTAAACTTGATTAAATAACTAAATTTCTTTTTTAGAGATAAGCTTTTCCTATGTATACTTCTTCTAATATATCTTCTTTTGTAAATATTTATATGTACATGAAAAATAAAAATAAAAAATAAAAAATAAATAAAAAAATAAATTCCCCTCCAACTTCGCTAAGTTAGCTGAAGAGTAAAGAAATCACGCAAATCGGTCCAGAAATCCTGGAGAAATCGGTGGAAATACATAGGAAAAGAAAGATACCCGCCGAATTCAGAACCTCTTCCTTTTTGGAAGTTGATTAAGAAAAGGCTACTTACTATCCACACATTAGTATGTGTCTACATATTTATAATATCTAAATATATAAAAGGAAAAGGCGACTGACTGACTGACTGGCTGACTGATCTATCAACGCACGCCTCTAACCGCTGGACGCATCGGGCTGAAAGGCATACAGATAGCTATTATGACGTAGGCATCCGCTAAGAAAACATTTTTGAAATTTAAACCCCGAAGGGCATGAAATGGGGGTTTGAAAAAGTGATCTTAATGTGAGCGAAGCCGCGGGCAAATGCTAGTTAATTATAAACACGAAATCGTGTTTATTTGTTGGTTTGTAATTCAATTACGCTGCCCCAGAGACTATAAATTTTGAGCAAGAGTCTACAGTTCTAGCTTAAAATTTATAGGAGAAATATTTTATTTGTAAATAAAATCATCATTTTATTTACAAATAAAATAATGTCCTATTAAAGTAAGCAGTAAAAGTTTTTATGTTACTATATTAATTTAATAATATCGAAACTACTGAACTCTCATCATGTCTGATCAAAAACTTACCTCCTAAAACATAAGGAGGGTATACACCGATATTTCCTTATTAAAGACACAAATATAATATTATCCCTACTTACCTATAGTACAAATACGAAACTATATCCGTTTATTCAGCTGTTACTTTTTCACAGCATGACCGATATCGATAATGATTGATTTTGTGGAGAAACCGAAAAGGCATATAGTATAACCTCCAAAGCTCCAAAGACTCATCAAGTTACCTTGAGGTAACGTTATAATCGAGTAATATACCAATATCACACATAGGCCACTCGTCTTTCATATAGATTGAAGATTATGTATTAGTTAGAATGAGAAACTAAAAATCAGCGGCAGCAGCTAAAAAGAAAAAACTGGTTAGCCTAGAGTACCTAGCCCCAATAGACATCCAGCCTAAACTGAAGTTACAAAGCACGAATATGCAAGCACTTCACATGAGAGATGCCGTTAGCCAAAAACTATTAACGGTACCGCAAAATCCTCGTAGTTTATCCACCACTCATTTTAAATATCGCCCAAGTATCCGGGGACTTGTTCGGACGCCATCTTTGTCGTTACGGTCTCCAATCGGCAGTTTCACGATGGAAAATGGTTCAGAACCTTGCTAGAGGAGAGTTTATGTTTAAAATTTATCCTTATAACCGGTATAACCTTATCGGTTGAGTACAAGGAAAATAAAGTGCAAAATAATTTTATGGTTTACAGAATATAATAATGAATTTTTTTTTAATTTCTGTGAAAATAAAAAAAATACTTAAGTAGTAGGCTGTTTAACAGGGGTTTAAAACGAGCCCCATTTCATTCTATACTTTCATGTTGATTAATCTAGGCTCGATTTTATTGAATACATTTTTTATATTTATTTTTTTGTTTCTTTATGGTACATACCTTATACTGCAATAACTCATTTAAATTATTCATCTAGTAGTTTCATTTGACGATTCGAAAGCACCTTGTAAAAGTTTATTTGAATACTAAATTATTCTATTTCTATTAGTAGGGAAGCTACTGACATTTCTTCAAGTTAAGTGTGTATTCGACTTAATATTTCATCTTCCTCATTTTATCTGCCATAAACTTGGTGTTCGGTTTCATTAAATAGTTCAAAATGGAGGAAACAAGTTTGAATGGATGTCTCCGAGGTAATTTCACATGGCGACTTCGTCCCGGCGTCCGCGATCAGTTTGTATATCTTTTTTCCTCGCTCCGAAACTTAAATGAAATTTATATTAGATGCAAGTAAGTAGATGTACTTAAACTTGTTTGCAAGATGTTATTAGATATTTATATGTAGAAAGAGAGAACTCATGTCAATCATCATGCGGAGAAAATTCGTTTTCTTTGACCACTTTGCAGAGGGGAGCCTAATTCCCAAGACTAGTGTTGGGAGGAAGAATCGTAGGCAGGAGAGCACCAGATCGCCAAAGACGCAAGTGGTTGGACGATGTGAGAGAGTGGACTGGGCTTAGCTACCCTAAACTGAAGGAAGCGGCCTCGAATAGAGAAGCTTTTCGCATGCTGACCGCCAAACTTCTCTTTTTTTCACGCTCCATTTGCTGAACCGATTTCCATAAAACTTGGCAAAGAGATAGCTTGCATCCTGAGAAAGACGTACCTACTTAGATATTTTTTTTACGAAATTTTTAATGTAATATTGTTTTTTAGTGTGTGTAACTATTATGTATTTTGAATTTTTGTAATGTGGCTATAATTGAAATTGAGAAATGAGTCTTATAGACTCTTAGTTGCTTGAAATAAATGATTAATTATTTATTATTAGGTTTTTTTTCTAGATTACTACAAGAGTTCTCAAAAACCTTACTCCAAGCGGACTAAGAGCGCATCAGCAATAGCTATGTCCTACAAGCAACCAATCAACTAAGCATCCTGTACATAATATATCTGTAACAGTACGCTGATTCAAAATATCCCTAAGACTACCTTCGCATAGCAGTCTGTGCATACGTAGCGTTTCAGACATGCTACAGTTAAATTAGGATTTAGAATACGATTTTCACATCATATAGAGGAATAGCACATGCCATATAAGTTCATCATGAAACAGTGCAGGGAGCGCAGCGGTCAGTTGTCGACAGTTCTCGCTAACAAATCTAATTTAGCCGTCCAACGGCGCGGCATGGCCCCCGCATGACTTTTGATCGACTCTTTTCAAGCACCATTTGATTCCATCGCTACATTGTTTTTGACGTTTTTACCAACTTGTTGGAGAATTTAAAGCTGTAGACACAATTGAGCAATTATTTGATATCAGGGTGAAGAAATCTGCATGCCTGAGAGTTTTACATATGATCTGAAAAGTCTGTCAATCCGGACTTAGCCAGTATAGTAGACTATAGCTTCCCGTCTTTCTTATTCAGTTAGTCCGTGCTTTAGCCTTTATATGATAGACTTTTAAGGGTTCTTTTATTAATTATAATGTACGTACTTCATGTATTCATTTCATTTTCATTTCATTACTTTATAATATATTATAATTATGTTCTGTATGTGCTTTTATTACTACCTACATCTGAACAAACCATTTTCAGCTTATTCAATAACAAAAAATAGCGTACAAATATTTTCTTATTTGTTATGAATTTCGTTGCATTGTGATGATTATTTTGGGTGTATTTTCACGAGAATTTATGCAACTTTGTGCTCGAATCCTTTATAAAATTCCGTTTCAATAGCTCCAGAAAAAAGACGTAGTTAATAGTTAATTTGATATAAAATTGTACCCAAAAGTATCGTCAAAACAAACTTTTGTTTTATACCCTCTATTTTAAGCTCTGGTCGGATGATAAATATAGCCTGCGACTGCATGAGTATTGATTCTGGCGGTCCTATTCGCGTATCCGGATAGGATATTCTGCCGCGGCAGTGTGATGCATTTAGCGGGACCAGAATAAAAAGTGATCGTTACTTTGTTATGCTGCGGCTACATTAAGGTTAATATCAACGCCCAACAATGCCTTTAAGCTACTTGATATAAGTATAATTTTCACCGGTAAACTACGCGTAGAACTGAGTGGCCACACAACATACGGTTAATGTCAAATGCCATTTACAATGCCATTTACATTGCCGTTAAAATGTCCTCATTTTCAAAATGGACGTTGACGCTGCTACACTGTATTTACCTAATGAGTGTAAATTTTTATTATATGAATATATATTATACTAGTTCTTCTCAGTCCGCGCGCAATAAATAGAACTAAAGAGTTTCTCTATGTCATCGTTTATCAACATGGGGGACGCGTTTGTCATTATATAGGGTCTTAAATAAAGTATTTATTAATTAAAAGAATTTTATACGCTTTTTCGTGGGTTATATTAAATTGGTTAAAAACTCTACGACTACGTAATCAATTCTTCAAAAATGATGAAAAAAAGACGTACGTAAGTCCAGCAGTGGACGACTATGGAATAAGACGAAAAAGAAGAATCCAAGCAGAACTTCATTTAAGCATTATACATATATACCTAGTCGTAAGTAATACATTTATGGTTCTACTAACTAGCTTTTGCCCACTCTTGTTTATGACTCCTTTGCTGCGTGACTGAATCACAAACCAACAAACAAACACACTTCCGCATTTATAATATTAGTAAGGATAGTAAGGATTATAGTAATGTGGATTATAGTAGGAGTATGCCAAAAGATAATAGAGTAAGCATTCGCGACGCGCCGGCGTTGACAGATATCATTGTGTCACTTAGCGACCTTCAGATGTTAGCGTGAATTTTGCCCTGTCAGTGTGATGTTATTGTAGTGAAATATTTACCACTTCAAAACTTCGCAAATATGGCTTTTCCGCGTATAAATAGCCTTTTCATCTATATCAAATTGGGTGAAGAAACTTGAGACTATTCATTATAAGTTTACATTATATAGCAAACCTCACTATGCAATTTCAATTCCTACGAATTCATTAGATTAACCAGTGATTTAATAGGGCGGTAGAATTCCAGGTCGACTTAAAGATTAGTAGCATCGAATTAAATAATATAACGCTTAGAACAGAAGTTCTGCTCCAAACGTGATAGATAGATCTACCCCATGGCAGCTTCAAGTTGACGTCTCGCAACACCCAATCCCGTCGTGACCACGGTCCATACAACTGGATCGAAATATCGACAATTGCAACTAAAACAATTAGCGTGGTACATACTCGTATTATATTATCACAAATAACTCATCACCGTGTGAACTATTGCGCTTCACGCGTTATCTTTCGATGGTCAGTAGATTTAATGAAAAAACTTTAATAATTTAATGAAAATAACCAAGACCTTGTAATTAATCAACATTCGTCATCAAGGGTCGGCCCTGTCAGCAAGATCACGATCATTCTTGCAATAAACGTTGTTACAACCATTCTGTGCTATATCGCGTCGGCCATAAACCCGGCAACTATTTTACATGTCGAATTACGGAATTTACGGACACGAAGGGTTATATAACATATTTTCATAGGGGCTAAATCATAAGCGTAAGCGTTTGTATATGATAAATTATCATATTAACCACTCGTAAGTGTGTTAGTTGTTAAATAGGAATGTGCAACGTCCACGTCACCTCATGAAAGATTTCGGACGTTTTTTTTCCTATGAAGATAAAGAATGTTTGTATATGTACAATGTTTCAATGAAGTCAAATATTCAGGCGAATAAATATTTACCTACCGTGTCATGTTAGAAGAAATTATAGGAAATATAGGTAAATGAATGATAGGCATGATATTATGATATTTGTAATTCACCAATTTGATTTTACCAATGTCGAGTGATGTTTAGTCGAGGAATAAAATGGCCGTACTGACAGTTTTTGCATTGAAAATCTGCCAAAATATGAAAACCGAGCGTTTTATATTAGACTTATTTTATGTTGGTGAAACTGACCTTAGGTAATGTTACTTGGATTATGCTCATATAACTTATTAATAGATAATTAATAGTTAATTAGATAAAATTCAAGTATCCTTAACATATGATTTTCCATTTTTTTTAATAGAAAAAAAAATATATATCATCGCTTCAACCCTACTTTTATACCACACTCAACCCACCCAGATATAAGGGTCAATGCGTACACGTCATTAAGTTGGTCACCCGACTCGGAACCGACATAAATGTGGTATCAAACTGTTTTATTGCCCCGAGTATGATTTAATGAAATCCTTCATATTGAAGATAAGGCGCAACGCTCGTAAATTGCGAAACGGCGTTACAGAATAACGGAAACGGTATAAACAAAAATGGCGACGCACAAAGTAACGCACAACGATTTACTTATATTACATGGCTATAAGATTAGCAATTTCTGTGGTGGTGTCGTGTGGTGCGGGTTGTTACGTTCCCTCAAATATGGTTGAGCGAGGCAATGGCTGGATCATGCGTCATGCTCGTGAACGGGTGCCGCCAACGGGAATGGGTCTGCTTTGTGTCTACCCATGTTAACATGTCTTTGGTTGCGGTAGGCGTACATTTTTGAAACTTCTGTGTGGAAACATTGTGTGCATAGCCTAGTTCTTTTTAACAATTGTAAAAAAAAAAAAATTTTTTTTGAAAAGAGCAACTGCTGAGTTTCTTGCCGGCTCTTCTCAGCAGAATCTGCATTCCGAACCGGTGGTAGATTTTTGACGTTTCATAAGAGCTACAAGTTGGCCTACATGAAATAAATAAATTTTGATTTTGATTTTTTTTTGCAAGAGGCACAAGCAACGCTTACTGAAAATACGTATTTATTGACGTACCTAGTTAACAAGATTCTGATAAAATACTGATGAGTGATGACACCAGTGGTCACTTCTCTGCCTTTACTCATTTTGATAAAGTCCCTTTATAAGAATAGACATTGCGTAGTGGCTACGTTTTGACTATCACAATAATTAAAGTAATTATGACAGTCCTACTTCCAGATATCAATGATTTGATTTGTGATGACTCTTTGGTAGAGAGCTCAATCACTTGATTACAAGCTAACATTTATTAAAAAATTTAATGCCTTTACGAACTTCACTATAGCTGTGTATCTTTGGGCTTTTTATATCAATGTGCATCTCCTATTTCCCTCGGCATAATATGATCTCGACTTTCAACAATTCCAAGGGACGTTTTTTTTGTCAGATATTAAAATTTAATTTTCCTTCTTGTTCGGCATTCGTTTTTTAATTGAATAAAATAAAGATAAAATACTTTATGGCACACTTATTAGTGGGGGTAGGTGCCTTCTAGGAGGTTGTAAAAAATATATTGCGTTCTTTACGTTCCTTTTAAATAAATTAAAGAATTTACTAAGGGGCTTCTTTTGACATTTAGCGATTCTTGATTTTCGATGGTCCCAAAGTTATAGAGTTTGAGAGGAAAAAATATTTCTACTCTATTGGTTCGATAGCAACAAAATATGTTCTTCTTAAAATCTAAAAACAAATCATACCTATGCACATAGCATCACTGAAAATAGTAATTTTTAACGTAAGACTTAATTTTAATGGATGATGGTGATCCCGTATTCATTAGGGCGCAGCCACACCGCAGCAATAGGAACTAATTATAAATAGCGCGGGCTACGTTATATTATGAGGGATAGCAATCGCAGCCCGTCTGCGGTCGTAAAGTGCGTGATCCGCCCGGTGGGAATCTCGGCCCTGTCTACTGTGGCCCATACAAAAGCTTATAGCGATCTACCACCAGCAACCTACCAACGGCTCCCTACTGAACGCAGGTCTCTTCTCAGAGAAGGGGCCATAGTTCACACCGATGGCTCAATAAAAGTTGGCAGACTTCATACACTCTTAGAAACCTCCAGAGAGTTCTTCAATCTCTGGAGGTTTCCTTGCAAGTTTTTCCTTCACAGTTGAAGCATGTGATATTATTAATTTAACGTATATGACTCCAAAAAGTCTGCAGTATATCCGAATCGATAACCGTAGTCCTAACCACTAAGCTATGACTGCTTCTCGGATTAGCGATATATGTATCAGCCCGAAAATCTCAGTAATATTATCAATGCGAATCGTATTTGTTGCGATGCAATTTTTTGCTTGAGTACAGTACAGAGGACCGAGAGTGTCATCCTAGGAAAACAAAGGGTTCCCGCGGGTTTTTAAAAATCTAACTGATGATCTGATTTTATAGTCGCTTTGCTGCCACAGAGCTTACAGGGAATTGACAACCTTCGTGTCATAGCGTAATGCCCACCGCATTACTCTCAAAGTGGAAGTTCTCAAAAACGGGACTATCTCGCTTAAAGCAGGAGTTATGGTCACGTAAAGCATAACTCATAAGATGATCCAAAAATCGTTCAACGCGCCTAAAGAAGTTTTCACTTCAAAACAGCTCTCCCGCTACCTCTTATAACCTGTGGCACACTTAACTATTTGCATATCGTATAATATATAGTCACCGTCCCTTCGTCCGTCCTTGCAAGGGCTGAACGTGAACCAGAGCCAAATGTCACTGTGCCTTGACTCGAACACAATCAGGCTTATTGCTGTTATTGTAGACTAAGCTCGTCTCAAAGCTATTAGCCCAGTCATATTAGGTAAAAAAAGGGGTCAACCTCGGAATGAAAGATAATAAGCTGCAAATTGGTATGAACCTTTGTTTTGTCATTCTAAATGTTGTCTCAAAAGTCACAATCGTTATCGTGTCCGCGTCTCAAGATATTCAAGGTCAAAGGTCACAAAAATCGGTTTTTCGCGAATATCTGGCTTCCTATCAGTTAAATGAGATTTGCATTTATTATAAAAGTTGTAGGCTATAAAATTCCCTACAACTTTTGTTTAAACTTTTTTTTCATACGACCAACCGTTTTGAAGGTAGAGCGCGAAGAGTGCACATCGTACAGTCATATACGGCCTAATGCAAGGTCAAGCGTGAGTTATGGTTATCAGTACGTTATAAAGTCAATTATTTACTTGGAAATTATAATTATTAAACAATGCCTATTATTTATGTACTAACCAGATTCAAACGTGGTTAGGGAAGGACTTAGAACCTCAAGAATGGGGCTGGATGCTTGAAAATGAAATCCTGGAGCCCATACGAACGTTATTACCTCCAGCACCAGCCGAACTACTAAACGTAATATTTTGCAATTGCAAAAATGGTTGTGGTTCCCGCTGTGGATGCAGAAAATCAGGGCTACAATGTTCTTTAGCTTGCGGCCAGTGCAACGGACAAGCTTGCCTCAACGCTTCACTGTATCCAAGTAATCCCGATGAAGAAAATACATATGATCCCGATATTCTGGAAGGTTTGGAGATGAACATGACAGATAATGAGGATGATGACAATGAATCGAACATTTTTGAGCGACAAGAAGAAGAAGACGACGAACAAGAAGATAATTAGCTTCCATTTCCAATTTCATTACAATTAAAATCAACAAAGATACTTTTGATATTTGAACTCACATTTTGATAAATGTATATTATGCCGTATTTAATAATAAATAAAAATATGTGTAAAATATATACTCTTACTATCATTTTAACTTAAAATAAAACTAAAATATATAATCCAGAATTAATAATATTTTATACTTAAATAGTTAAATATGAATAATTATATATAAATAATCAAGTTACTTACTTTAATTAAATATAAATAATTAATAGTTAGTACATAAATAATAGGCATTGTTTAATAATTATAATTTCCAAGTAAATAATTGACTTTATAACGTACTGATAACCATAACTCACGCTTGACCTTGCATTAGGCCGTATATGACTGTACGATGTGCACTCTTCGCGCTCTACCTTCAAAACGGTTGGTCGTATGAAAAAAAAGTTTAAACAAAAGTTGTAGGGAATTTTATAGCCTACAACTTTTATAATAAATGCAAATCTCATTTAACCGATAGGAAGCCAGATATTCGCGAAAAACCGATTTTTGTGACCTTTGACCTTGAATATCTTGAGACGCGGACACGATAACGATTGTGACTTTTGAGACAACATTTAGAATGGCAAAACAAAGGTTCATACCAATTTGCATCTTATTATCTTTCATTCCGAGGTGAAAGCCCTAATATGACTGGGCTATATTCGTATTAGCATGTAAGCTTGCTCCAAACTAGGCTGTACTGTGATACAATAACTACATTATAGAATGTCTGACGGCTATAACAACTCACTTATAAGTGTTATAACCAAACATCGGATAGGTATATTTTGTCTATCATTTCTATTCATTTATTAATAGCTGATGCCCACGATTTTGTCAGGGTGGATGTGGTTCTTGAAAATGTCGCGGGAACTCTTTGATTTTCCGGGATAAAAAGTAGTCTATGCCACTCATCAAATCGATCCGTAGCTCTGTTGCGGCGTGATTGAAGGACAAACAAACACACTTCTGCATTTATAATATTAATAAGACTAGTAAGAATAAGGAAGCAAAGATTAGTGCTATTGGAAAAACATTCCGAACCAGTGCAGTGGTAGATTCATGTAAAAGTTTATTTGAATAAAAAATTGTTCTATTCTATTTTATTTTAAATTACCTAATGCCACACTCAGAGTCGCTAATCGTTGCTTAAAGATCTCCTAAGGATAGTAGATCGTTCAATCTCAGAGTCAGTTAAACGTGTTATTAAACTCTTCGTTTTAGTATATAAAGCTCATCAGGATGCGAAGTAATTTTTATGTAATGACGATTATTAAATATCACGTCCCATCCTAAGGGCCTAAATGAAACGCCATACTATCAAAAATGTTCCCAACATTAATTAATACAGTCGAATCCCTCCATCCCTTAGGGCTCTTTAGCTCAAGACGGGCTCGAGTAATAATAATAATTATAAATACACCCTCGAGGTTACCTTTCCGTTTGAATTCCGCTGCTCCCGATTATTTCGGGAAGGGATAATGTAAACTGTTAGTTTTATTACGGAAGGTGTGAAGGATTCATTTATTTGCATTGTAGACGAATCGAGAAATTGTGAGCGTTTGCATCCTTACGTGTCCTTAAGTCACCGACATAGCTCTGCGAGTGGCGAAACTGAAGTGGAAATGGGCGGGGCACATAGTTCGAAGAGCTGACGGTCGATGGGGTCCCAAGGTGCTGGAGTGGCGACCTCGCACCGGGAAGCGCAGTGTTGGCAGACCCCCCACTAGGTGGACAGACGACATCAAACGAGTCGCAGGGAGCCGCTGGATTCAGGCGGCGCAAGACCGAAGCTTGTGGACCTGTCCAGCAGTGGACGTCCATTAGTTGATAAAGACGAAGAAGAAGAAGCATCCTTACGTGGTTGAAATCCAACTTACTCGCACGAAACGCTTTAGTTCAACGTTTTTAAAACGAACCGCTGAAGTGTGGAACGCATTTCCGGCGTTTGTGTTTCCGGCCACATAGATATAATTTGAGTACTTACAAGTCAAAAGTGAATAGGCATTTTCTAGGCAAGCGCGCTTCAACCTGGTCCTCATCAATAAAAGGACTATATTCATCCCTTCTTAAAAACCATAATTTTTTAAGAAGGGATGAATGTAGTCCTTGTATAATTTTCAATAAATACGGTAGATATTCTTTAGTTTTTTGTATAGTGAGTGAATTAATTGTATCGTTTGGGAAGGCTAAAATAAACGAATAAGGATCGATTTCAATATAAATTCCAATTTCAGACAAAACGACGAAAACAGAATCTGATTAAATTCATACAAAAGACCGCAGTCCGCTAGTAAGGTACACGACGATCTCTATTTTAGAAGAAGGCATAGAGTAAGAAGATTAGAGGAGGCCATTTTTATTCTTACCTACTTAAAAACTAGTCGTGATAAACTCTACTCATGTGAGTGTGAGGGTGGATCTACGACATCAGACTAGACTCATGGAGCCGCTGGATACATGCGACGCAAGACCAACGCCTTTGGAAGTCCATTCTTGACTTTTGTCCAGCTGTGGACGTATATGGGTTGACAAAGAAGAATTCTACTCAGAATTGAAGGTCGCTGCAGATCAAGTAAAGACGCTAAACGATAACAAAAATCTGAATTGTTATGAACTCTGCATCTCTTTATAAATACTTACCTATACTGTATATCAACACAGCATGTTACTGTGGATTTAATAACTCACTCAATATAGCCTCAATAACCCAACGGTTAAAGATGCGGACTGAAAACTGAATGGTCGCAGGTTCGAATCCCACCCGTTGCACTATTGTCGTACCCACTCCTAGCACAAGCTTTCCGCTTGTTTGGAGGGGATAGGAGGATATTAGTCAACTTCAGCTTGGCAAAAGAATATTATCTTTTTAACAAAAAAAAAATCTCTAGCAACAAAAGCAACATAAAATGTCTTCTTCTTCATTAACTGATTGACTTCGTCTGCGACTCGTCTGATATCGTTGGTCCATCTAGTGGGGGGTCTGCTAACACTGCTTTTGTTGTTTGGTGACGTCCAAAAAAGGAGGAAGTTCTCAATTCGTCAAAATCTTTTTTTTTTCTTTATGTATGTGATTATTCGGAGACGCCTGGACCGATTTGGAAAATTCTTTTTTTGTTTGAAAGGGTATACTGGGAAGTATACCCTTTCCCATAGCCATGAGGTCAGGATCTAATGATGGGATCCTGGAGAAATCGAGGGAACTCTTCAAATTTTATAGGAACAATTGATAATATACCTACTCGTACTTTGTAGTGGCATTTGAAATCGGTTTTGTAAAAAGAATTTTGTCGTTTACGTTATTCTTTGCGGGAGCGACCCTCCCGCACAGAGTAGGTACTTACTGCTCGAAAAAAGTGTGGCTACTGTTAAAATATGATCTATGCGGAAACCTCAGTCGCGCCACTCAATGCGAAGGTATTTTCCAATTACTCTCGAATCCTTCCATTTTCCCCTCGTTGGGAATTTTATTACATCTGTCTTACTCTTGCAGCATATCCAATTTGGGGTGCGGGAAAGGGACAGGGGAGGTTAAGGTTTTAAGCGATCTCACGAGTTAATTTTCATTCGCCCAAGGCAAGACTCAACTAGAGCTTTCATACGTAAATTGAAAAGGTGATCCCAACTATTTGATATTTCGATTATACCAGGTAATTACTTTACTTAGCAACACCAATACCTGTTATAAATGTGAATATATCTGTCTGTTTATATGTTCACTTTCTAGGGCTCAACCGCTGAACTGAATATTGATTCCAATTTAGAAATTATAAATAGATCTACTTGAATTAAGTCATCCAGGAATCGAACCCACGACCGCCCGTTACATAAAATGGCACAGCGCACATCGCAGTGCTATTTTTCTACTTTCATTCAAAGCCCCAGAGTCCAGATCTGAGCAGATTTACAAAATAACTATTTTCAACTGACCTAACAGTTTCTCGAACCTGAGACCTCTTGTCCTAAGAAATAAATGGCTCTACGGCAGAAAGACGGTCATTTTCTCAAACGAGTCCCTCAACCTGCATCGCTTAGTCTCTTAAGTCCATCTTCACAGCTTCTAAGACATAGTTAATTGAAACGAGGGTAGACGGATATTAAATTTTACTTCGCGGACGGTCAGTAGGTACCTATAACGCATCAGGAGGGAGCCCTTAGGCGGATCTTTATGAAGGTTGCTACTCGCGCCGTAATATGTAGATATGCCAGGTAGCAGCGGGAATCAAGACTTTGAGGGGGATTCAGGGTGGGTTATGGTCCAAGAGACGGGTCTGCCCGCGAAATTCAAATTTAATTTGGTTTTTCGCAATTTGTAAACTAATACGACAAAGTAGGCTTATGGTATTCAAATTGCGCCAATGGCAGTATTATTTTCACAGGTTTATATACTCATCTTAAAGTGAAAGTATCCAGTTTAAGAAATTAGTCAAAATAATGAGTTTGACGTGAGCTACTCACAAATTAGTCATTATTTTGATTAATTTCTTAAACTGGATACTTTTACGTAAAGATTAGTATATAAACCTGTGAAGATGATACTGCCATTGGCGCAATTTGAATAACATAAGCCTACTTTGTCGTATTCGTTTATAAATGACGAAAAACCAAATTAAATTTGAATTTCGCGGGCAGCTCCGTGTCTTGGGCCTTATATGTAATCAAGGAATCACTGTTGTTAAAACTTTGGATTATTTTCATCCTATACCTTTTGACAAGCATTTTTTGTGATGTAGGTACCTATTGCGCTCACAATATAAAATCTCCGTTGTTTATCGCGGGATCATTAAAGATTCTTTTTAATATTTAAAAACCGTCTACCGGTCTTCCGGAGTACTTGCCTATGTTCGTTGTTTAGATAACTATAGATATAGTATCAGTAGAATAATTTTTGCAACAGATATTCGTGTTATCTTTTGAATGTAAACTTTTAATTTGCGGAGGCAAGTCGTTCCAACATTTGGTTTACGCTTACCTACTCGTACTTCTGCGTTGGATGGCAGCTTCTTTAATGTGTCGCGACTAGAACCAAACTAGATTTACGTCAGAACTCAGAAGTAATGCACTAATATAAGGTCTTCATGCTTGAAAACCACCGCTATGGACATTTTTGGCTGTGGCATCAAGCTGAGGCAGCGCCCTATTTAGTGGCATTATGCATCCTAGATATTGGTAGGCGCCCAAGGCGCCTGGCTTTTCAGAGAACTCTCCCTCGGTTCTTTCACAATCTTTAGGGCGCCTACTTTGTTTTTGTTTTATAATTATTTTTTATCTACTAAAATATGTTGTGTCGTGCTTTGCTGCTAAATAAATGTTTTATTATTTTTTTTTATTATTATTAATAGGAAAAACATATACGTATAAACATTTTCTTCTAACACAAATAAGTTTCCAACTCTAAGTCCTCGCCGCAGTTAATTGAAACGAGTCGGCGAGGTAATGATATTAAATTTTATTGACGGTCAGTTACGACTACGTGACTTTAGGGAACGGTTAATCCTATCTTTATGTACCCTCACCTTAAGTTTGTTTGAGGGGCTGAATTATGCAAGAAAGCGTTTTTTAAAACTCTACCCGAAGTCCTGTACATACGATACGATAACTCTAGTGAATGATATAGCTTACTTTGAATCTCAGTGTTGCCTTTTTTTTATATGCATTTCTTATGGGTTTTACCCTGCCCAGCGTATGACCTGGATACCAATCATCCAACACATAATCCTGAAGCTGAACCCTATTAGACCTCCTTAATATTCTCAAAGAGTATGTGAATTCTACTAATCCACACTAGGCCAGAGTGGTGGAGTATAGCCTGAGAAGAAACCCGTCTCATCAATAGGTCTCCTTTCAGTATGAGAAGGTTTTGTGGAATGTCAGATTTCACACAACTTTTTAAGAATATTAAAGAAAATTTTCAGGCTTACAGGTTTCTGTGCCTTCACAATTGATACAAAATCAAACTTTTTTTTGATAAACTTCTTTTTTAGAACTCAGAAAAGGCGCAGTTAACATAGTTCACTTCCTCCTTTCCTTTCAACTTTAATATTCGGTTTGGTTTTTTTAATATTGTTTATTTTTTTTTTTCTATTTTTCTTTACAAGCCTTATTAGTGTGCGACTTTTTATTTTCTGTTTATACATGATGATGTGACTACTGTTAACTAAGTTTACACTTTACATAGCATTTAGCCTTAATAATAATACGTAATCTTGTTGATGGTACAAAATCTATACTATTATTATAAAGAGGGAGCGCGAATTTTGTGAGTTTGTATGTATGTCCGGAGCAAACTTTGGAACCACCGCACCTATTTCAAAAATTCTTTTACCAATTCAAAGGCACATTATTCCAGATGGTTATAGGCTATATATTATGCACATAAAGTATTATGGCTAGATATTATGTGCAAATTTGTTAAGGAAATCGGAAATTTTTTTGACTCTTAAACGTTTTGAAGGCGTGCGCTGGGTTATATACTGCTATTGGATGAAAATGATGTATAGGTGAATTGTTCCTCTTAAAGAGTTCTAAAAAAAAGTCCGCGATAGCATATGTATATCTTCTAAGAATAACTTACAATAACCATTTCTATCGTTCAAATTTTGATTAAAAATAATGAATTATTTTCGAAGCTTCTTTAACCGATGTGATGTCAATCTATATCTAAATAAATATGTTTATTATCGTAAGTATTTAATTTAGAACATATTTGCCCTTTACACTATACAATTTAAATTCTCTGGTTCCTGTGGTGATCTTATTTACAATCGTCTCCTATAAGAAGCTCTGTGCGATCAGTCCCGTAAAAACAAATATTTAAATTTTCAACCCGGACGAAGTCGGCGCGGGCTTCTAGTAAATAAATAAAAAGGCTAGAAAGAGCCAAGCTGAACTTGACTAATATCCCCTTCAAAAAAAAACGAAAAGTTTGTGTTAGGAGTGGTTAGGAGGCAATCGAACCATCGACCTTTCAGTTTTCAGTCCATCAGTCCCTACCGTTAACCGTTGGGCTATTGAGGCTTCATAGTTTGGCAAAGAAGTACATAGGTATAAAAGGTCACGTCCTGCAGAGTTGGGGGCCCATGTGTCACAATTAGCCCAACAGCCGCGCTCACGTGCGGCCAAGATCATTTGCGCTCATCCCTAGAGATATTCATTATCTTGCCCTCTTTATTATTTTCCTTGTTCTTATTGTTTAGATACCTCTTGTAAGATGACCTTAGAATAGTTAATATTCTGATGCTTAGATACTTATGTAGCAGGTAATTGTTAATAAGATATCCGTGTAATATATGTATAGGTCAGTACGTTTATCTCACGAAGTTACGGGCGCTTTACTTGTGGCCACGTCATGTACATGCACATTGCGTAAGTGTGCGTGCCTGTCAGGAGTCTAGGTGAGAGCGGTCAGGCGCAAGCAAGCTTTCGCTCACACTTATACAGATACGACATACACACAACCATGAGCCACGCGCCCTCGTGCATTGAAAGAGCTTAGCTCTTTAATAAAAATCTCAAAAAAAAAACAATCAACACATTCTTTGATCTTCTTAGGTCTATGGAATACAATCGTTTAGAAAATAATAATAAGATTTAATTACAATAATGTTTTATTATTTAGAACTTAGCACGTCTTATTAATGAAGCAAATGTCTAATGTCTAGGTACCGACATTATTTGAACTACACTCCTCTGAAGGACTGAACTCTTAAGACAAGTTATTTTAATGTGAAGATCATTTGTATATATTATCAGTAAAAGTTAACCCACTATCCTGTTTGATCACTTATATGCTAAATCTAATCAAAACACTCCGGTGGACACATTACACAAACCGTAAAACACAAATCGCATTAGCAAAGGGTTGGGTTGGGCTGCGAGCACTTTGACAACCTTTAATAACTGAATATTTGTGGTGCGAGTGATAGCGGAAAGCAATTAATTAAACCACTTGAAGAAGACTTGCTGAGACAGAAGACATAGAAATGCTAAGCTAAAAACATAGAGCTCTTGATATTTCTACAAGAGAGTACCTAATAGTACTTTTAGGCAGCCCTATGGCTAAGCGATATTTTTTAGGATTCCGGAACAATTATGTGATTATAGGAAAGTGGAATCTGGTTGGAAGAGCACATTATGTAGTTTGATTTTATATCCGACCACTTGATACAGACTTAGGTAGGTACAATTGATTGTATCAACGTGTGCATTAACTGTAGAAACCTTAGCAGATTATTAAGAAAACTCTGTTTTCATTCCTCATAGACCTTATTGGTTTTGTTTTTTTTTTTTTGTTTGGAAGATGAATTAGTCGGGAGTGTTCTTAGCTATGTTTGATAAAAATCGGAACAAGATGGCCGCCGCCACTAAAACGGCGGATTACATAATATTTTTTCAAAACTCCCTCAATATGGGTATCAAATAAAAGGGCTTGACTAGTATAGACTATGATAAATTTCAAATCCAAAATGGCTGCCACCACAAAATGGCGAATTACATAGTTTCTTTTTTATTGCACATGTCGGGATGTTTTAAATTTTCAATTTACACATGTCATGTTACTTTTATATGGACAGTCTTGTCCAAAATTAAACAAGCGTGCCTACCTAGAATCTGTATTCTTTGCTGTAGAGCTTTGATTATAGAATTCTTTGCTGTAGAGTAAACCATCCCGCTATCGCTTTACAATTACGCCCAGAACCCCATGGCCGGTCGTAAACAGTTTACGAGGAGACGCCAGTGGCGTAGATTACAATCATGCATTTATTTTATAATGTCATTACGCTTCCATCGCCTGGAGCTGTTAGTCACTATTATTTGCTTTCATAGCATAAAGAATACATGAGTGTAAATCGTTATCTTACACTTCCCTCATTTAAGTGGTTATATGAGGTTGAAAGAGAGTTGCTATATGAGTTTATAATATTATACTGAACCAGTTTTTGCCCGCGACTTCGTCTCTGTTTTTCCGAGGTAAATCACACTGATCAGTTGCTCCGTTGCTGCGTGATTGAAGGACAAACCAATTGACAAACACACTCATATGTGTAAGCGTGTCCTACTGAACCAAGGCTATCAAGCTTCGTAGCTCGCTTGTACAGCGATTCAAACTCCAGACTACTCGTAGACCAATAAAATTTAAACGTAAAAATTCTTTTTACAAAACCAGGTAGGTACTGACCTTATGAGAATGAAACCACTTGGAAAGTACCCTTTCAAACAAAAAAAAAAATTCCAAATTGGTCCAGACCTTGTCCAAACGTCTTCGAGTACCTGATCGGGAAACATACATAAAAAATTTAAAAAATAAAAAAAATAAATTAAAAAAAATATTCCGACGAAGTATGTTAAAAAGAACATTTAGAAAACTCGCATTTAGATTATTTGCTAATACCTACCACCCAACAGCAGCTTTACGTAAACTGTAAATTATTGTAATAGACCAAATTGAGCTATTCAAATTACATATATCTTGCTACTAGGGAATGCAATCTCGCAACTGTGAAAGTTCTACTTATGATGTTCATGAGATACAGCGCGCTGACAGATAGCTGGACGGACAGTAGAGACTTATTAATAGGGTCCCGTTAGCACCCTTTGAGTACGAAACCCTAAAAATACTAAGGTAAGGCAGCATTCCAGGGAGCCAAAGCTAAATGAATCTTCATGTATTGGGTCACGTAGTCGGCGAGCTAGACTAGATGAAATCCACGTGGGATCATTTGTCACGATCCGAGCGTGGTCTGCCTTAGGAAATTTTCAGTTTCACGTGAGAATTTAACCTATTACAATTTCGATAAAATTATACGAGTACGTACCACGATAATTCTTTTAGTTGGAATTGTCGATATTTAGATCCAGTTGCATGAACCGTGGTCCATAAACTAAAGCAACTTGGTAGTCAAAGGTGTGCAACAAAATAAATGTAGCTACTACAAACTACTAAGGCAAAGTAAGTAAATGGTAGGTACAAAAAAATTTTGGGAAAATCTTTATTTTCTTTTATTATACCTATTCCAGGAAAAAGATCATAAAACCACAGGTAGGAAAACAGGGAAAACAGGAAATAGCGTTATCATTCAAGGGATGGCCGGAAGTGGCGCGAGACGCCGCCCCGCCCCTTGCTTGTTGCTTCCATGGAAGTATTGCAGGAATTACCTACGAGAAGAATGACGTTAGGTTCCATGGATTTAGTAATTCTTTTAGTAAGTAATAATTCTTTTAATTACAAAATCAGTAGGTCTTACCTTGGATTTAGCAATTCTCTTGCTGAGGCCGCATTTGCATCTATCGTACCGATCATACCGAAGCTTCGCACTATATTAAAGCTATGTTACTCACCTATTCCGCTCTCAGATCAATCTGAGATTCAGCTGTTCTTCAAATGAGATAATAATGCTTTCGGCACGATAGACGCAAATGCGATCCCAGCAAGCCCAGCATACCCAAGTTCACAGAGTACCTATTTATAATTAGGTAGGTACCTACCTACCTAATTTTCCGCACTAAAATAATGTCATGTATAGTAGGGTGACCAACCCAATAGCTAGCACTGCACCAGTTTATTCGCACTTTGGCAAAAAAGATTAAAATATAAGTTTCTGATTGTAGTTTTTAAATTTTCAGATTAAAAAATATTTAGGGGAATTCATATTTTTCACAATCAAACCCTTTCTAATCTGAAAAGTTTTAAAATGACGTCAGTATCGTAGTTGAAAGATATCGTTCTGGAGTTCCCGAAGTTTTTCGGCCATTTTGACTCATCGACGTTAAGGGTCAGTACTTACTTAATAATGATTTAACTGTGGTTTTATTTGAGTTTTAATAATATAATTGTTTTCAATTGATTTTCTAAGTATTATTAGTTACTAATTCAAAAAGTAAATGAAACTTTCCCGTTATTTCATTGCAAAACAAGGGGTGTCAGTATCTGGTTACAAAATTTGGAGATTTTCCTGTTTATTAACACTCCGAAGCGATTCGATACCCTAGCAGACTGGGAGTCTGTAGACGATCTTAACAAGTGTGTGTAAACTGTCCATACTCTGGAGACTAAATTCTTTAAGACCCATCACACGAAAAGGACCAAGAAGTTCTCTGACCTTACTCTCAAACTGATGGAAGACAGACAAGAGATGAGACTTCAGTCGTCAGCAGACGCGGATGCCTACTGGTAGGTTAATAGGCAGATCTCTAAGAAAAGAACTCGTGACCTGCGGGCCTTGAATACCAAGTGTATTAAAGATACCATCTAGTGAAACAGAAGTTCCATTCCAAAGTGTCCGTGAGAGATCTATCTATCGGACAGAGCCAGCTGACGCGGCTGAAAACTGACGAAGGCTGTCACGTTTCTTCTCCACCTGAGGTATGGAGAGAGGTTGTAACCTTGCTTCTCACCTCCAACGACGGCTGGTTGGTTAAGTTAGCATGAGACGGATTCAAACCGTGGGTTTATAATCATATTCCACGTCGGGTAAGGAAACAGGATACAAAACTTTGATGTGGAGTTGTGAATCAATAAAAAAATTTATAAAGTTGGTTGCTCATGTATTTAAGGAAACATATATTCAGATTATAAACCAGTTGGAAAAAAATGACACAGACTTACAAGAAAATTCGCATTTGAGAAGTTCTATGGGCATTTATTTATCACGAAACAATAATCATTCAGCGGATGATGGAGAGAGCTATGCTCGGAGTATCCCTGCGAGATCATATCAGAAATGAGGATATCTGTAAGAGAATCAAAGTCAAATCAGGGACATAGCTAAGCGAAACTGAAGTGGAAATGGGCGGGCATATAGTTCGAAGAGCTGATGGTCGATCGGATCCCATGGTGTTGGAGTAGCGATCCCGTACCGGGAAGCTAGGTGGACCGACGACATCAAACGAGTCGCAGAGAGCCGCTGGATTCAGGTAGCGTAAGACCGAGGCCTGTGGAAGTCCATATAAGAGACCTTTTTCCAGCTGTGGACGTCTGTCGTTTGATAAAGACTATGTTTACGTTTTCTTATTAAATATGTAAGGAAGTTTGTTTTAAATATAATAAATATAAAAAAATTAAGTCACCTACAGTTACTATAAGAATTTCCGTATATTATTTCGTAATAAAATCTATATTCTAAAAGACTTCCGTAGGTAGCCTAGCGTTATATTTCCCTTAAACTCTATTAAAATCGGAGTGCAGATAATTGGATAATTTTGTGCCCATAACTGGTAACAAATGTGCGAATAATTGGAGACTGGGTCATTTTTCAATCTTATTTAAAATTCTAGTTGATTTAAACAAAAATATTTCAATATCTTCTTTAATTATATATTTTATTAATCAAGTAACCTTATGAACACAGTGATTTATAGGATTTGGTTAAATTTATATTTAAAAAACATATTTGAAATTAGATAAACTCTTAAAGTGCCCATAATTGGGTGTGCCACCCTATACCTCTTGTCATCTGTGCTTGTCATTATTTCCTTCTTCATTGATTATCTATATTGCTTCTTGCTTGTCAGTTGTCACTTGTCAGTTGTTTGTCATTTGTCATTGTCAATTTTATTTACAAAATCGAAAAGCGATGCGAATCTGCGAAATCGTGCTTTGGAAAGTTGAAGAAAAATAGTAATTTTTGCAATTAATTCTAATATTTAAATTCAAAATGAGCTGCTTCGAAAATGTCACGATGCCGAATTGCGTGTGGTTTGAAAGCGGAGAGAAACGCAACATCTACGCGTCTATCTTCGCTGGGATTTTGGTTTGTTGATGAATCACTATCTTTTCTTTAGATTGCACTTATAAGTCCATTTTCCTGCAGGTGTTTTGCTTTTGCGATGCAATATTTTTCACAGGTTGATGTTAAGACATTTCGTCTTATTTAAAGACATAAAGCTGTCCGCTTAGGGTTTCCGATTTCTCGAGGTTTTTTAGTTCTCGGGTGTCGAGACTTCTCGAGCCTGATTTCTCGGGTCTTCTCGGGTTGTCGAGAAAAAATAAAATACGTCTAAATTTTTGTTTAATTAATAAAAAGAGTCTTTAATTTAACTGTGTTTATTTTACATGAAAAAATCAACATAATTTTTAACAAAAAAAAACAAGTTCTCAATAAAAAATCAGCTCAAAACAAAATTGCTAACTAAAAACAATCATACTTCTTCTCCTTATCATAACTAATCTCATCTCACTAATCTGTAATAAAAAACAAAATCTCTGTTAACAATCAGCTTAAAACAAACATCTTAACTAAAAACAATCATACTTCTTCTTATTATAATTAATCTCACTAATCTATATCTATACTATTATAATAAAGAGGGAGCGCGAATTTTGTGAGTTTGTATGTATGTCCGGAGCAAACTTTGGAACCACCGCACAGTGGTCTGGCGCTCTAACTAACGCGGTCATAAGTCCGTTTATCACTAAAATGTTTATTAAATCGTTATAAAAGTCCTTGTTTTGATAAAAATAATAATATAATGTATGAATAGACTAGTTACTTTAACAAAATATGTATTATTTATATTAAAAATCTTAAATTCTAAAAAAAAAAAAAAGAAAAATTTACTTGACACAGTTAAATAAAACATTCTACATATTCTAAAACATTATATATCTGTCAAAAATGTTGTTTATAATTTATAACTTATTTATTTACATATTATAATGACTTAGGTACATTAGATATTGAAAAAAAAATACAATGTTGAAGTATAATAAAAATAAAATATAACACAAGACATGAACTAAAAATAATTTTAAAAAATATATAGTCTTGATAAGACATGACCTAATAAAAATTTACATCTTTAAATCTAATATTCTCCGTTGACTCCGTTTGTTACAATCACTAAATTCCTTTCTGGGTCTTCCAATATTCGAACTCCCTTCTTGTGGCACTTTCTCTGTGGACGAGGACGCGCTAGGGGTGGCACTCCTCGGCAAATCTCCAGTTTCAACCATTGCTAACCATTCAGCATGCGTTTGCACTAAATTTTCCTTGCATCTGTTAGCTATTTTCCAATATTCCAATAACTTCTTATTAATGTACTTCACACGGCTATGGAGATTTTTAATATCAACATTTTCTGAATCCGGCACCATTTCCAGTAAGTTTTCCAACATATGATTTGCCCTTTCATTCTGAGAACCACTAATTGTGAGCCAAATCTCCATAAAATCCATCTGTAAAGAAGTTAACTGGTAAAAAGTACCTTAAACCAATTAAACAAATATTTTTCATTTCCTTGCTCTTCGCGTTATAATATTATTAAAAAAAAAACGGGCAAAAACGGGCAGACAAATGATATTGTTCCTTAAACTACACTACTTTAGCTGTGTAACCATATGAAAATCATTAGGGGCTGATCGGGGTAACATAGTCAGATCTCTTAGTGAAAATACAAATTGCTAAAATAATAACTCAAAAAACACGCATGACTTTACACCTAAATTTACCTGAATTTAAGGTCCTTATATTAGCAAAAATAGAAAAACATAACAGTACATACCCTTATCAGTTAATTTCATAATGTTTTATCAGGTAAATAATCATCAATTCTGAGAAATTTCTAAAAAACAAAATCACTTTCAAGTCGCGTTAAGCAGCTAATTTACTGGTTGCACAAAATGTGTTCACTTCGTAAGTCGAAAAATTAATGATAACGTTAACTTATGCGTTATCTATTTACAGTTTTGTATTGTTTGGGAACTTGAGAGTGATTAAACAAGTAGAAATTGTAAATAGGTTGTGGTCAATATTTCGGACTTATGACCGCTCTCAGACGACTGTGCACCGCACCTATTTCAAAAATTCTTTTACCAATTCAAAGGTACATTATTCCAGATGGTTATAGGCTATATATTATGCACATAAAGTATTATGGCTAGATATTATGTGCAAATTTGTTAAGGAAGTCGGAAATTTTTTTGAATCTTAAACGTTTTCAAGGCATGCGCTGGGTCATATATTGCTATTGGATGAAAATGATGTATGGGTGAATTGTTCCTCTTAAAAAGTTCTAAAAAAAAGTCCGGGATAGCACATGTCTATCTTCTAAGAATAACTTACAGTGACCATTTCTATCTTTCAAATTTTGATTAAAAATAATGAATTATTTTCGAAGGTTCTTTAACCGATGCGATGTCAATCTATATCTAAATAAATATGTTTATTATCGTAAGTATTTAGTTAGAACATATTTGCCCTTTACACTATACAATTTAAATAAATATCATAGGAGTTATCGGAAAATTAAATTAATATGTGTCGGCCGGCGCGGGGGCGGTGCACGGCGGCGGGTTTCGGCGCGGGAGATTCTTCTGGTTCCTGCGGTGATTTTATTTACAATCGTCTCCTATAAGAAGCTCTGTGCGATCAGTCCCGTAAAAACAAATATGTATTTAAATTTTCAACCCGGACGAAGTCGGCGCGGGCTTCTAGTCTTTAATAAAAAACAAAATCTCTGTTAACAATCAGCTTAAAACAAACATCTTAACTAAAAACAATCATAATTTTTCTCATCATAACTAAAGATCACTCACTAATCTCACTATGTATTATTACAAAGAAAGCTAAGCGTAAAAATGTTTATTTAAACTTCTCGATGTCTCGACTTTTCTCGAGCTGAATTTCCCGGGTACGAGACCGACCGATTTCCCGGGAATTCCCGGGACGAGAATTCCCGGGAACAAACCCTATGTCCGCTACACCTGCATCAGTCTAACGATGTTCTTTAAACGAAATTAGTTCATTGTCCTTTGGCCTCTGTTTGTTAAACGTTATAATATTTTTTACAGCTTGCTTATCAGAACTTTGGTTCGCTTAGGTAAACAGACTCGTATTATAAGACAAGATTGTACCAGCTTCTGTAAATCTATCAAATCACTTTTTATTTAATGTTAAGTGTTTTGTAAGTTATATTCCTGATAATTAAGGATGACATAGACAAAAGTGCAAAATCAGTTAACCTGGAAAGGCTATGACAGTTTTTAAGCTTAAAATCGTAGTCTGTTTCTATGCCATATTGTACTCGACGCTTGATAGCTTGATGGCAAAACTGTGTTAGGAGGAATCTGGCCATAGCTGTAGCCTCTCACTAGCCTTGCAATTGTATAAGAAAATTTGTAATTTTCTGTTAATTTAGAAATTAAGTATCCACAAATGTCTTGCTTAGCCCAGGACCTCCAACTTTAGAGACCACAATGCATCTCACTGCCATCAGCATCACCTGGGAATGGCAGGGAACTATAACTACAACTTTTATATTTCAGTTCTTTGCTGGGTGGTGGTTCATCATTGATGCAGCTTCCGTGTACCCCGGAGAGCTACCCAATGCTGCCCATGTATGTGGGGTGATGGCTACATTATCTCTCCTCATGGTCAACTCCGTATCTAATGCTCAGGTCAGTAATATTACCATAGTCACTACAATGTGGCTACAATTATACAAATCGGAGAAACCTAGAACCATAAGCCTCAATAGCCCAAGGGTTAAAGGTGCGGACTGAAAACCGAAAGGTCGCAGGTTCCAGCCCCACCCGTTGCACTACTGTCGTACCCACTCCTAGCACAAGCTTTTTGCTTATTTGGAGGGGAGAAGAGAATATAAGTCAAGTTCAGCTTGGCTAATATTCTTTAAAAAAACCTGAGAAGACAAAGACAAACCCAGCTGAGAAATGCGGCTGTTGGTAGCAAATAGTAGTTCACAAGAACTCTAATTGCATTAAATCAACAACAGTCAGTATGGTACAAAATCTGCAGGTTTGCTTAAACGGAAAGTTGATTACTCTGTTGCTGTGTGATTGGAAGCAACAAAAAACTAACAAACAAGCACACAGGCATTCATAGTTCATGTCAGTAATGATGGTATTTAATGTTTGCAGGTTCGTGGGGAGACATACACGGGCGGCTGCATGGGCCCGCGCGGTTCACGCCTATGGCTGTTCCTGGGCTTTGTGGTGGGATTCGCGTCGCTCATTGCAGCGTGCTGGATCCTGTTCGCTAACTATGTTAATGCAGGTAATGAAGGTGTTCAAATATTATTTAAAAACAACAATTTTTCTTTTTATCAACATTAACCAGGTACAGATAAATTCCGACTGCCACATTGACCACCATAGGGTTTTTTAAAATGATAGTCTCTACTCAAGAGACTCGTTTTTCCCCCCGATGTGTGTCGGAGTTTTTATTCGGTTTTTTCTTATTTTATTTATTAGTAATAAGATGTGTGAAAATGCTAATTTTCTATTGCAGTGCTTTGGAACAGTGCCACGAGCAGTTTCTATGCATGTTCATATTTATATTCAATAATATAGGTACGACATTGCATCTTTACCGCTGTGTACTGTTCCTTTTCACTGCTTTTGTCGCAATTCTTGTGAAGAATTCGAGAAGCAGTGCTCTAGTCTTATTATTCTCAAGTAGACCGTCATAGGGCTAACCGCCATAGGGTTAGCTCTATGATGGTTGATGTGCACGCTGCGCGCTTCAGCTATAGACGGCCGTTAATTTGTTTCCAGGGAGCTCAAAGCACACATGGCCGGGCGTCAGTCTGTTCATGCAGAACGCATTCATCTTTGCTGGCTCGCTGGTGTTCAAGTTTGGCCGCTCCGAAGACGTGTGGGGCTAGGTGTTGAGATTAAAGAGTGTCACTTGACTATTCCACTTATGCCGCACCATTCCAGCACACAGGTATTTTAAAGTCTCCTGTACATTGAGTAAACTCGAGTTTCCATACAAACAGATCGCACTCTCAGTCTGCTCAAACTCAAGAAAGATTTAAAATGGGATATTTATGCCATGCATATTGTTGAGTCGTAATCACTAGCACAACCCTAAAAACCTTGTCCGTGTCTAGTAAAAAATGAAAGGGTAGAAGTTATCGTGATATTTGTCTTGTTTTAACTCTGTCTGAAGTTGGTGCACATTCTTTAGCAGCCTATAGCTCCGACGATAGTTGCTCCAAAAAAGGTACAGGGAACTATAACGGCGATCACATTGCTCTGTGCAGAGCTTTAATCTTGAAATGATACTGTGCTTGTTTGGTGAGGGCATAATTTTCAGTGATTACCTTAACTATTTATACATATATACAGAAATAAATACAATTGATTCAAGTGGAACAATGTTATTTTTTTGTAAACCTGAAACATGTTTACAAAATTTTCGAAGAATCTGTTTTGACCTGATCGCTGAAGGAGGCTTTTTTTGCTATAAAATAAGCAAACTGAAACTTTGTAAGTAAGCTCGACTTCAAGGACATTCAGGCTGAAGATATCGTGTTTGTGTAAATGACAATAGTATAAACCACGCATAGCCCTTCACTAGTTCACTTCATATATTTTTACACATTTTTGGAATAAAATATAAAATGGCATTTGATTTTGTTGGATAGGTTTCTTAACAAAATATTTTTTAGGTTTATAAAAGGTAATTAGAAGAAAGCTTATGTAGTAGATATGAAAATTATTGGCTCTTTTTTATTGATTAATTAAAAAATTAAAATTAGGTTAAGACTGAAATAATTTATCGAGATGTTGTATTATTGTTTATGTTAAAATTATTTTTTGCATATTATCTAAGTTAATTGATTGAAAGTCGTCAGGTGGCTTCAAGGAAACCTAGCTATACTTTGTTTCGTATACGAAAATTGTTTCATGTAGCAACTTATGGCTCGTATGACAAGTCAACTCCACCAATTCGGAAAGCAAATTCTGCTGAGAAGAGCCTTCATGAAACTCGGCAGTTGCTCTTTTCAAACCACAAAATGTTAAATTATTATTATGTGTCGTAGCTATTTCAATGTTCAAACCATATTAAACAATATTAAAAATACATCATATTTTTAAGAAACCAAACTGCACTATAAAGTCATTAAATATGTTTTGAGCGTACATTAAAACTGTCAAACATAGTAAAAATAAAATATATATATATAACTTAAAATGTTCGAGTACTTGTTCTCAATAAATAAAGTCTTCAATGATAGGTGCTAATTTGGTTGTTCTAAAATAAAATCTCAAACTAAACTTTTTCCTCTGGCACCACTATTGAAGGAATAACATTTTAGTTTACAGATTGTGTACAATCAAATTAGTAAAAATAATAATTTATTATTATATAGATTATTATTATTTAAAATTCTTTATATTATGAATCTCTGATTAAGTAAAGTAAGATGATATGAAAAAATAATAATAACTTTTCCATAATAATTTTTCTTTTTAAAAATCTAAATTATTTTAAATAATCTTAGAAAAACTAATTTTTTTTTAAGTTCTATTATTACGTAAATATAGTATGTCTATATAGGTATTGTTATAAATGAAACTACAAGAATGTTTATTAAGAAATATATTTACATTTAAAATAAATTTGTATTACAATTAAATGCACCTACTGAATTTGTTTAATTTTTAGCTTATTACACTTTACAGTTAAGTTTTCACATGTGCACTTTTCATACATAAAAATAATATTACATTTAAGAGAATTCATAAATAAATTATTAGAATTTTTTTCATCTCAACACTGCTGTTTTAATCTTTCATGTTTTTTAAAGGCTGGGAGCACATTGGATATTATTACCGACCATGGGATTGTCTAAAATTTATTGCTACAAAGTAATAATTGCAATCACCTCTGACTCTCTGATTTTTTTTTAATCTGTCTTCTATTCGTCCTCATGACGATCGGAGACCTTTTGACCTTTAGTTTAGACTCTGAATTTATGGCGTTCTTGCTGCATCAATTCACTTTAACCAATTATTGCACTGATGCAATCATTTTTAAACAATTGCACAGCAGAGGTGATTGCGATCGTCACACTAGCAATTATTTTACATAATTTTAAGCTAAACTAATATGGCAGCTCTAAATATAATGCTATCCTTTCCTGCAGGCAACATTTTGAAAGGAATACCACTATTTTAGACCTGTCAGTATACTTTAGAGATTGTGTAGAATTAGTATCGTTGTAACATGCTTATTATAATATCTTAAAATAAATACAAAACGTAATAAATAGTACTGTTGCTTTGATACGTTTATTTTGTTTAAAAACTAAAGCTTATTGATGTATGTAAACTGAGTATTAATTTCTTTTTGAGCAAACTGAGTATTAATAATCAGTATTAACTGAGTATTAATTTTTCTTTGCATTATGGCATTTAATACATTTTTGTACTTTCATTAAGTACATTTTGATTAAAAGTTGAGTCTATGGTATGTTAGTAACCTATTTTTTGAATATTTTTACTAATTTGGTACATGTTTGGTACTCATAACGTGTCAGTTTCGAAACAATTTAGAAAGATGTATACAAGTACTGGGCGACATGATCTACCAATCAAAAAAAATCTAATGTTTGTGTATAAAATAATTACGTGTATAATGACGTGTTTGTCTATTCAATAAGTCAGTTGACTTACATGTTACTTTTTTCCATTTATTTCACCTTTCCACATTAATGTGCGCATAGTTTATTTTTAATTAAAATCAGGTTTATTTTTTCCATTCAGCCATCTCACCTGACTTATTGAACAGATTCTACGGGTGTTAGAG
This sequence comes from Hipparchia semele, assembly GCA_933228805.2. Lineage (NCBI taxonomy): Eukaryota > Metazoa > Arthropoda > Insecta > Lepidoptera > Nymphalidae > Hipparchia > Hipparchia semele. Next base: position 2,139,314 of record OW121717.1, on the reverse strand, counting down.
ATTTTTAGCACCATTGCATCGCAATATTTATTGACTGCCTAACCTGAACTAGTCGTGGAGGGTTCACAGGATTACCTAATAGTATTAATCCCCGTTAACGCACGTTCTACTGCCCTGACCATTCGGTAAGCAGAGCTGGTTAGAACCGCAGTTACCATTTCTGAGTCCGCACACATTGCGTTGGTCTGGACACGTGTCAGGGGCTACTGAGACCCCGTACAGCCTCCTCGATGCAGTAGCTACCGGCACTTGACCCTTGACTTGGGTGGAACGGTTCACGTACTCGATCTTTCGTCTGTAACAATGGAAATTTTAAAACTAGAGAAATACAAGGAAAAAAACATGGGGACTGCCGACAGAATTGTAAACTCGTCATACTCATGGCTAGGTACAGATATACTGTTAATATAAGCATGGTGCTGATGCAAATCCATACGATTTTCCCTTGCCAAAAATCTATGTAAATGTACGGGAAGCCATTTGATCCTAACCCAACTGACGCTTGCATCACTGAAATGGTTTTTCGCCCAACAAATTGAGCAACTGGACGTCAGACTGGTCAAAAAAATAATACTCACGTTTTCCAATCAGTCCAGTAAAATGTGTCACCGCTGATTGCAAGACCGAACGGGTACGAGCAGTTTTCAGCGATGATTTCTCTCTCGAAAGCTCGGATGCCAACGCATTTGATGACTGACAGCCCAGCGTCACTGTAGCAGAGTCTATCTCTCGCCCAATCGACAGCCAACGAGTTGGGCAATTTGACGTCCGACTGATCAAGGAACACGCCTCTCTGGGAGCCGTCCATATTTGCCCATTCAATCTTGGGAGCAGAGCGGTTCCAGTCCGACCAGAAAACTTTCCTGTAATCATTAAAAGTGATATTATGGTATAGAGTAGTAGTGGCAGTGTATAAGTCGTCATATCTGCATAACTGATCGAGATTAAAATAAATGGATGTAGGTCTCTTGCTAAGATTGTCACACGCAAATGGACGCTCCCAAGGTTTGTCATCCCTACTGGAGGGAACGTTCCCGAGCGATGAATATTACCGTTCCGAAAGATTGTTGTTAATTATGGGCTTCATAAGATTTCACGATCAGACCTGTGCTCGGATTACCTATCCCTGCATGATCAAATCAGAAATGAGGAAATCCGTATGAAAACAATCATCGAGTCTGGACACTGACGTGGCAACGTTATTTACAAGCAATATTCCAATTTACAAGCAACTTTATCTACATTGGAAAATTCTAACAGACCGATAGAGACAGAGAACAGCTCCGGTGGTCATTTAGTAGGTACTTCCCTTTCATGCTTGGGAGAAAATGTCAAGTGGCAAGATATCAACTTCAGATAGGTCTATCTATTACCTATTAAGCACAAAACGGAAATAAACAGACAAAAATAGTAATTAATAGTGGGCTATTTGATTAACATACCCGATTCCAGGATGCACTGCAATTCCACGAGGATTCGTCAGGCCATCTCTCTCAAACAATACCTTTCTCACTTTGGTATCTATATTCATAACTTCGATTGTTAACTTTTTCGAGTCTGTCCAAAATATATTTCTTGCTTCCCAATCTATTGCTACTCCTTCCGGTGATTGAACGCCTGCGAATTAAGAATAAATTTTTAATTTTTGATTTTTGATGTATTGAGTTCATTTACTTTATCAAAATATTATTAAAAATAAACATGATAATATAACAGTACATAATAACTGTATTAATGATCCATGTAAACTGAAGGTACTGTGAAAAACTCAATGTTGTTGATATGGTTTTTCTATTTTCTCGAAATAGATACAGTAAAATAAGCGTGACGGAGTACGTATTACATGGTATTGAAACTCTTAAAATTCCAAAAAATCTGTAGTGTTGAGTTGGAAATTGATGACGAAACTTACCAGTTGCTAAGAATTCTTCAAAGCGGGAACCATCGTATGACGTCCGTTTAATGGAACTGGCGCCTACGTCTCCCCAATAAATGTTTCCTGCGAGACAATCTACATCAATTCCTACTGCGATCTGATAAATAGCACTATTCAAAGGAGTTGCAAACTCCCTCGGCGTTACTGTGAAGGGTACTCGATACACAGATGCTCCGTCGCTGGCAACGAGGAAGTTACCAGCTTCCCTCGGATTGAGTTCGCAATAGTTTCCATTACCACTGTAGCCATTGTTACATTTACATTCGTATCCGTCCATCGTCTTCATACAGGAAGCGTGAATATCGCATAAATTGATATTAGTCCTACAATTCATTTCTGGGTTACATATGTAACCGTCTCCAGTGAAACCCTCGAGACAAATGCAGCGATATGAGCCCTCGTTAGGAGTACATATTGCGTTAGGGCCACAGTCGTTAGTCATATCACAGGTCCTTGCTCGTGGCGCGCAATTAATAACGCCGTCTCCTTCATAGCCTTCGTCACAGTGGCAATAACTGACTTGTATAGTGTCGTCGAACAAGCAGGAAGCGTGCTCGGCACACGTTGCCCCGTTGCATAGTTGAGCATCAGGGATACAAGCATCGCTCTGATCCTTGATGTAACCATCGATACATTGACACACGTACTCTTGCGTGTTCGGATCTGGCCGACATTCAGCGTTATATTCGCAGTCCGAACTGTTTGTACAACTGAAATTGGGTCTGCACACGTATCCGTCACCGTGATAACCAAAATCACACACGCATATAAGTTCGCCAGCCGCCGTGTCAATGCAATGCGCGCTGGGACCACAGGAGCAACTGGATCCTGAGCGTTCGATACATTCGTAGGCGTCGCCTTCATAGCCTTCGGGGCATACACACTGTCCTTGTTCTTGATCATTAGATAAATATGACTCCGGTGAGAATGAACAAATTGCATTCGGTGGACAATCTACGTCGCTGCTGCATTTAACTGAAAAGTAAATAATTAATATTTAATACGGATATGAAACATGCCTTATTGAAAATCGTAGTCATTATTTACTTAATGTTAAATACAAAATAAGGTTTTACTCACTTGAATTGTCTTTCTTCTCCTCATTGTTGTCACCGTTGAAAACGTCGATGCGGCACAAATCGTTATCTCGATGTTTGATACTTGAATACCCAGGAGGGCACACACAACCAAAGGCGTCGCAATTTGGTAGAACATAATCTTCATTATATTCGTTATCAGAAGGAATAGGGGTAGTTGATTGTAAAGGAGCTATTTCAGATGTATCAGTAGCATATTGCACTGTAGTTGTATCGATATAAGACTCAGTGGTGGATGAATATGCATACGCGCAGTAGTAACCATCTCCGACATAGCCAGGGTTACACTGGCACTGGCGAGATTGAGCGGCTTCAGAATACCCGCAAAAAGCGTACGGCGAACAGTTGCTGCATGTGGTATCAAAACATCTCTGTCCGTCTCCAGTATAACCAGGATTGCATACACATACAGCTCCTTCCATAGGATTTTCTATACAACGCGCATTAGGGTCACAAACCTTGTTCCTGCAGCGAGACTCTCGATTGCAGCTAATCCCATTTCCCTCGTATCCAACTCGACATCTGCATTCAAAACCACCATCGTGATTATAACAATCTGCATTGGTATCACAATTGTTGGTTCCAGCTTCGCATTCGTCCACATCAACACAAACAGTTACTTCTCCATAGTAAATACTAGTGAAACCGGATTGACAAACACACGTAAATGAATCTCCTTGTGCAACACATGTGCTGTGGGGAGAGCAGGAATTACGACCTTCTATACAAGGATCTTCTCGTCCGATCACTTGAATCTTGTTGCTGGTCCCGTATCTGACAATGTTTTCTCTGGGTTCGTAACCTAAATAATTTTTATTAACTTTCAAGGTCAATGGTGGATCTTCTGAAGGCGGAGCGAATTTGCACGGATTGTATGTAATCGTTTGTGAAACCCTCTGTACATACTTTTGACCTGTATTCCGGTCTGTGAAAGTCCGGTCGGATGCGCTGTTTATTATACCCGGTTCAATAATAGTGTATTGCTCTTCATACTCAGATACTTCAAGTCTGATTCCGGGACTGACATGTGGCAGGGTTCCACGTATATCTGTGTCCAAAGCTATCTGGTCGAAAACATCTTGACCAATGTATTCTTGATTAATGGTTATTCTATCACCAGACGCGGGAAAAAAGATATCTGCAGTGTGATTGAAGACTCCTCCTGTTATTTGGTAACCATTAAGTGCCGCACCGGATGGTTTTGCGAACAACCAGCCTATAACTCCACCTAGAACATTTAAAAGTTGAAAGCTGCCGCCTAGGCGGGACGGAGCTTGGGATATAGCCGTGTATGACCTTCCGTCAGCCACTACCACATAGGCCTGAATATCGACGTCATTTAAGTTCTCGTTGTTAATCACTCCGTTAAGTTTCCCATGCACTCTTATTGGCAAGTCGTTTTTTATGCAAGTTTTTCCGTTTCCATAAAAGCCTTCGTTGCATTGACAGCAGATGCCTGCTTGGTAGTCGACGCATCTGGCTTGTAGATGGCACACGCTGGGACCGCTCTGCGCGCAGGTTTTAGATTCTTCAGCTACTTCAACTTCGTATTGATCGTACTGATCGGGAGCTGCAACGAGACCATCTTTTGGGATGTTTCCTACACGAAATACGTATTTTCCAGGCTCTTGGGTGTTCGACCATCTGTAAAAGTTTAATTTTCAAATTAATTTGTAACGCTCACGAAGAAGTTATTGAATAAGTACTTTTAAATGTATCATCTTAGGCTGCATCTTCACTTACCATCAGGTGAGATCGCAGTCAAGCGCTAGTCTATAAATTTAAAAAAAAAAAAAAATGTCTTACGAAACTTACGAAATTATATTCCTTATTTGATGACTGCCAGAGCCTCTAAGGGTGTAGATACGGCCGTCTTCCGCTACGAAACCGGCCTGGGCTTTCGCATCGGGCAGTTCTCCCGGGGGTGTTTCTCTCTGAATCCACTGGATCTCTCTCTCAGGGTACAACAACTCCACGAAACTTTCAGTGCCGTTACTGATCACGGCAATTTGGAAAGTGTTCTTTCTATCATATCGTTGTTTGCTGGAATACGTTACATCGATCCAGCTGGCTATGAAAACGCTGGTTGGCTTGAAATCGTAGTATTCGTGGAAGTTGTTTTGTACGCTTTCTTCCGCCTTAAGTAGGATGTAGGACTCGTTTGATTCCCGGTAATACACGGCTCCTGTCTCTGTAGTGTCGATGTTGGAATAGAAAGCTGCTATTGAGGGGTAAGGGAGAGGGAACTCCGCATTGAGAAAAGAGGGAATATCAGACCTGAAGGATAACACTCCATAATTGTTGACCTGAAAAAAAGAGAGAAAAGACATGTTAAACGAAAAATGGTGAAGATGAGTCAAGTCAATAGAATGTAACTTATTTTGTACTATATTAGATTTCACGCTACAACTGTCAGTTCTAAGTTCCCTTTTGCCGTTGAGCTGTAATGGCGTAAATTGCATCTATTAATAAACTACTTAGCTGATTGAGCATAATTATTGCATACCTACGAGTATTTTATTTCCAGCCGGCAATCGATAAATTTCTTACGTAATACTATGGCTACATAGTAATTTATTTTTCACGATTAGATAGGTACAAACGTCAACTATGACCCCTCTAGTGATAACAGAAGTTACATACAGGCTTTGACCACACAAGGCGATGCGGAAACCTGGGGCCCAAGTCTGCTATTGCAATGCTATTGCAATTGTAGATTAATTGTCTATCAATGACATCCCAATTGCTACTTTTAGCAATTTGACTTGGGGCCCAAGGGTTCAATTGTCTATCAATGACATGACAATTGCTAAAAATAACAATTGTCATGTCATTGATAGACAATAAAACTACAATTGCAATAGCAGACTTGGGCCCCTGGCCGAATCTTGTTGTATATAGGTATATCCCTTTTTGATTCCCGTGGAAATTCTTTAATATTCCGGGATAAAATGTAGCTTGTGCTAATCCTGGGCATGAGATATCCATTCAAAATTTCATATTATGACGAGCAAGGGCCATACCTTGTTCTTCTTTATCAACCTATAGACGTTCACTGCTTAACAAATGTCTCTTGCCTGAACTTCCACAGGTCTCGGACTAGTGCCGCCTGAATCCAGCGGCTGCCTGCGACTCGTTTGATGTCGTCGGTCCACCACGTAGGGCCTGCGCCTACTTTAAGCGCTGGTGGTAGGCACTAAGCCCCCATTTGGCTGCGTTTCATAGGTCGCTGTGGTCGCGCTTTGTATGTCCAAGTCTTTATACTACTTAGAAATAGAAATATCCATACTCAGAGGTCTTGACACTAGACTGATAACATGTAACAAAATTTCTGAATATCGCACGTAGGTAATGAGCTGTTTATTTTACTTTAATTGCCATCATAATGAACACATTTATTACCGTTAACCATTGTGTTGTTATTATTAGGCATATCGATATCACTATCGGCGATTAGTTTATTGACATGTATCTTATGAATGGACACTTATTTTTATAATGATGATGTGCCTAGTAACGTAAATAAATCAAGCAGTTAACTTACGAGGCTATTTGAATAAGTAATACGTACCTACTGATTAAAGTTAAAAAAATGCGGAAGAAAAAAATGTTTAAAATTCGGCGCGTGTTTTTGTTCCGGGAATTCCTCTAGTATTGTCCCTTCCTTGCCCTAATTGATCCCTATATTTAATCTATGATTAACACTGGATTGACTGTTCCTATACAAATGACAGCGTATTTATGGATCAAATTGAAGCGCCACATTTGACATACGAGTGTCTCTAAACTAATAATATTGCAAATGGTGCACCAATCTATAATTAATCTATTGAATCACAGATTAAAAAAGAGGTTGGTTATGAAATCATAGATAAACAATAGAGGTTGGTGGTTTGCAATACATATTATTACTTTCAGAGACACTCATATCTATGCCTACAGCGCTAAGATGGCGTCAATCAAATCCAAAATGGCGCCAATCAACTAGGCCCAAAAAAGAAATCACAGCAGCAAGTCCAATGTTAATCATAGATTAAAGATACAGGGGGCTGATTCTGTAACTCAGTGCCTTTCAAAAAATGAAAGCCACTGACATATATTTTTTATACATTGAAGGTTTACTATGGAAATAGTAAATGACATTCTTCTCTCTCTTCTCTTCAAACCTTCAATGGATAAAAAATACCTATCGTAGGTGATAGGTACTGAGTTACAGAATCAGGGGGTTGGTCAGTGCTTGCCCTTTTATCTTCTATATATATAAAATTCAAAGTCCTGACTGACTGACTGAGATATCAACGCACAGCCTAAACTACTGAAGTTAGAAACTTGAAATTTTTACAGTTGGTTCCTTTTATGACGTAGGCGCACACTAAGAAAGGATTATTGGAAATTCCACCCCTAAGGGGTTTAAATAGGGGATGGAAGTTTATATGAAACTCCGTCATTTTTCAAGCTGTTTCCATCAAAATTGGTATTTGAGCTTTCAGTTAAAAATAAAGAAGTACGTGTGTCACAGTTTTTGAAAATTCCACCCCGAAACCTAATTCCACGCGGACGAAGTCGCGGGGGCAAAAGCTAGTGGATACATAAGGATCCGCCACAGTGGTGACCCCGACGTGATTTGAACACGCAATCATCTGATAAAGAGTCACTCCCTCGACGCAAAACTGCAATTGCACATTTTTGCAACGCATCTACGCTGGTGATAAGGTATTTGGTGCAGCGGACGGAAACGCACGTGGGCGGAGGACACATCGGTCACTGACTGCTCACTTCGTGATTAATCCCGTACATGAGACCTGGGGCCCAAGTCTGCTATTGCAATTGTAGTTCAATTGTCTATCAATGACATCCCAATTGCTACTTTTAGCAATTTTGGTAGTCTACTAATTCAATGGCGTCACAATTGTTTTCCGATGGAATGCCACTGACACATCTAGCTTTGAATCTAGCTTGAATAAACGTTTTTAATATGTGGTTTTTTTTTAAACTCATTTCGGCAAACGCTTTTTAAGCTGATGGCAATACCGAGGTATCATTGAATACAATCCAATTATAAGAAATCGAACGACCATTGTGAATTTAGTAGACTACGAAATTTTAGACCAATGATAATTGAATTGTAATTGTATTGCGGTTCAATGACAATGACATGTAAAATAGCAGACTTGGGGCCCTGCTGGTCGATTGTGCGAAGCTGTAACAATTGCTGCAGTCTCAATTGTAGTGATTGGCTATAAATATAAACATAAAAATTCTTTTTTCAACACCGACTTCAAACACTACTACATAGTAGGTATATCAATTGTGTTTATAAAATATGAACAGTTCCTTCGATTTCTCCAGGATCCCATCATCAGATCCTGACCTAATGACTATGGGACCACCTGGGAAGTATACTATTTCAAAAAAAAAAGCCTTTTTTTAAATTGGTCCAGGCGTCTGAGTATCGGGGAACATACATAAAAAATAAAAATCCGATTAATTAAGAACCTCGTCCTTTTTTGAAGTCGAATAAAAATGGCGCTCTTTTTTTTTTATTCGATGACAAGAATGCACTTGACTGCGATCTCACCTGATGGTAAATGACGATGCAATCTAAGAAGGTAGCGGGCTAACTTGGAAGGGGTATAGCAGTGTAAATTCAACCCATAACCCTAATCGGTTTCTACACGCCATCGTGCCGGAACGCTAAATCGCTTGGCAGCACGTCTTTGACGGTAGGGTGGTAACTAGCCACGGCCAAAGCCTCCCACCAGACCAGACCAGAGACAATTTAGAAATTATAAATTCCTACTTTGCACCCGCCGGGAATCGAACCCGAAACCTCCCAGATATAAGACCACAGCGCTGACCACTGCGCCAGGGAGGTCGTCGCTCTTGAATATTGCTGCATTATAGCTAACAGCGAGAAAGGATCGGCCAATCAGGGGTGGTTGGGATCGTCACTCTTTCTGGCAATGAATAGTGGTAATCTTGAAAATCGCGAGCGGTACGTTGCTATCTGTATTAAAGTCTGACTTGAGGTGCGGTGCGGGAAGCGCGAGGCGAGGTAGCAGCAACTTGAGATGGAAGGTTCTGCTTCGCAAGTCATAAGCTAGAGAAGGAAAAAAAAAAAGCTAGAGATTCCGGGGTCAATTTCTTGCTATGCAGAAGATATACGTACCTACTAAAAGTTTGTAGGTATGTTATCTTGTTTAATTAATTTAAAATATCTATTGTTTTAAGTTTCGGTCACTGCCCCAGTTCGTTAGGTTAGCCGGATCATTTTAATTTACAATTAACTTAACACGTGTAAGTAAAATGCAAACCACAAGTTCGAAACTTAGTTTTTCAATGGAGACGCGATTTAAAAAGTATATATCAGCTCGTGAATTATTATGTGATGGTGGTGGCATCACATAACAATATAATAATTCAGGCAATCTGTGGAGACTGGTTATGGCAGTTTAATATATTATTACTAGCTTTTAGCCGCGACTTGGTCCGAGGTTTTTTAAAAATTCCACGCGAACCCTGTTTTTTCTTGACGGTGTTTCTGTTAAAAAAAATGGCACATTTTATTAACCGACTAGGTATTTAGGTTATGCTATCGTTCAAATACCTAGTCATATCGGCGAAAGTTAATTTGAAATCACGTGCAGACACTTCCATTTTATTTATTTGAAGTAGGTATAGAAATGTTTGCGGCTTTAATTTGAATTTTATAAAATTGGCACGGTGCAAGACAACAATGTGCATCACACGCACTCGAGCATTATTTTGGGATACACCAAAATTGCTTGATCTTATTTTCGCTTAAGAATGCACATTTTTAAGATTTGTGATAATTGAGTCGAAAACATTTTTTTTTGTCATAAAGCATGTTACGTATTGCAAATAATACGCATGGCAAAATTATTTAAAAAAAAAATACTTATATTCCTATTTTCCCTATCATTTTAATCATAATCAGCAACTCATACATGGCTCTCAGAGAGCATTACCTACTCTATAAGTGTTAGTTTAAGTCTTTTCCCAATTAGTTAAACTTACCTAAAGCTTACTTACTTAGGTATGTTAGGAGTGGGCATAACAAAAGTGCAATGTGTGCTATTTGAATCGTCGACTGTTCGACGAGGTGATGAAACTTTTCAAATATCTACTATTCCAAAGAAGTCGATAGCATTTAGCAGTTACTTAAACAAATCGCCATGATCGTAGAAAAACGGCGGATCTGAATTTTACAGTTCAGCCATTTGAAATAATTTCCGAGGTTTTGTTGTCATCAATTTTATCACTTTTTAAATAAAAAATTACCCCTTAAAAAGTTTCTGTTTTAAAATAGTAAGTCAAATCAAATCAAATCAAAATTTATTTATTTCATGTAGGCCAACTTGTAGCTCTTATGACATGTCATAAATCTACCACCGATTCGGAATGCAGATTCTGCTGAGAAGAGTCGGCAAGAAACTCAGCAGTTGCTCTTTTCAAAAAAAAAAAAAATACAATAGGTAACAAAATATGTTATGTATACAGTGCTTCCACAATGAAGTTTCAAAAATGCATACGTAGGTATAAACAATCCAACGCATGTTAAAACGGGCAGACAAAGCAGACCCATTCCCGTTGGTGGCACCCGTTCACAAGCATGATGCATGATCCAGCCGTTGCTTCGCTCAACCATCAAATAACAATTTTTAATTAAATGTCCGAATATGCCAAAGAGTCATGTTATGGACTTTATGCAAATACGTCGTTGTGCCACGATCATGAGAAAGTAGTCTTGAGTCGTGACTGACAGACGGACGAATTCACAAATTTTTTCATTTCGGTACTCTAAAGAAACCCTTTAGAAACCATAAAGATGAAATAGAAAAGTAGGTGCAAGCGAGCAAATTATATTTAAAAAAAAACCGAATGAAAATTCAAATAGCTTCGACAGTTTTTTTCACATACGCCAAAAAGTTTTATACCTTATGAGTTATGTCAGTGCCACAATAAAAGCAAATCTAGTACCACTTATTAAAAGCTATAGTGTGTTTGTTTGTCTATCAATCATGCCGCAACAGAGCTTATAGTAATAAAGATCTTACGGTAGCAAGCATAGACAAGACTATTTTTTATCCCGGAATAAACAGGGTTTCTGCAGTATAGGTTTTTAAAAATCTAATACAGGTGCGTGAGCTAGTTTGAAATATTGAAATGTTACGGGAAACTTTACGCTCTAAGTTTCGCTGATTTAGTTCTTGTATCTGAACATAGGATAACTTGAGAAGAGCTACTTACATAGATCGATTCATACGTCTCCCCGAAGAACACAATGGGAACTTTCAAGGGTATTTCAGGCGAGGACACGTCAGCCCCCCTCGGCAGACGCTGGTCCAGCCCGGGGCCCGTGGGGTAGAACTGGTCCCGAGTGACCGCGGCGCAACGCCCCAACAGCAACAGCACGAGGACAGCCCCAGGCGTCCACATCGTTACAAATTTCCTGTCACACTACCGAGTCCGGCCACCGAATAAGATAACACTTCGGGGACTCGTGTGACGAATTCGTACAGAGCACTTTTCTGTAGAACTTTCCCAATAACGATCGAAATTCCCACTTTCAAAACGAGTTCAAAGGAAGAAAACAAAGTTAAATGCATTCGATAATACCCCGTAACCTTAGGTAAATAAACTCATTAACGCAATTACTTATTGAAAGTATTGACTTAAGTTAGATAATAATTAGATTCAAAACATAGATTATAACTACATACTCGTGTAGTTTACAAAAGTTTAAATTCTGCATGCTTCCGTAGTATTAGTAGTAGGTACCTAACTAACACTAACACTATTACTTCTTGTTCTTCTATAACATGTAATACAAACTCCATTGGGTCCATCCAGTATACTTACTGGAACAAACCCAATTACAGAATTAGTAGGTATGATTTAACATTGGTACATACCGAAATACTTAAATATTTTTGAATTTGCTCCATCCGTTGCTCCAGATCTTTTTTTCCACGTACCACCAAATTGTGGAATCTTCTCCCTTCGACAGTGTTCCCACTTAATTACCATATGGGGTTATTCAAGGGGCGCACCAATAAGTTCCTGAAATGCCGGCAACGCATCGGTGGTGCCTCTGGTACTACAAGTGTTCATGGGCGACGGTAATCACTTTACATCAGGTGACCCGCCAGCTCGTTTGCCCGCTATTCATATTTAAAAAAAAAATGCGTTGTAGTAACTTGTAACCTACTCTGTACCGCCGAAGGGCTGTAAACTGTAAAGCGATTCAAAATAAACATAGTTTAAATTTTAAATCTAAAGAGGAACTGTTAGGAGTTACGACTGTTCAGTTAAATCTGATCTGGGTTAATGTTTGCGGCTACTTTGATGGCTTGAACACGCGATGCGCGTCGACCGCGACGGCTCCTAGAACTTGGAAGCTGTTGTCACAGTAAGCGACTGTATAAAGGCGTTCGCAGTTCAACTCGCGCAGCGTGCATCGCGCACCTTCAGGCCTTTTGCACATTATAAGAAAACTCGTGTCTTATGAGAAATCTAAATATATAAAAGGCAAAGGTGACTGACTGACTGACTGACTGACTGACTGACTGATCTATCAACGCACAGCTCTAACCACTGGACCGATCGAGCTGAAATTTGGCATGCAGGTAGCTGTTAGGACGTAGACATCCGCTAAGAAAGGATTTTGGAAAATTTCAACCCCAAGAGGGTTAAATAGGGGGTTAAAGAATCGAACCTAACGTGAGCGAAGCCGCGGGTTAAAGCTAGTGTCATATAAATTAAAAATATTAAAAATACGACTGCCCAGCCAAAAAACGAACTAAAACGTTAAATACTACGGGCATTACCTTTGGAATTTTATTCACATTTTTAAATGGTATTTTTTTATGAATCACTGGATATTGAACTATAGTGTTTATATTTTTGGAATCTACTCATTATTTTCTAGATGATGATTATATACTTAATCTTATTTTCGAATATTTTTTTTTCAACTTTAGTCTTTAATGCGGGACCATGGTCACCCCATCCATTTTTTTTTTAAATTTTACTAGCCTATATCACTCGGAATAAGCTAAGGATTCTAACGATACCTCATTCATTAAAATCGGTTCAGGCGTATAGAAGTTATGGTGGAATATAGGAACTCACATACATACATACATACATGAACCCTGAAAACAATATACCTACTCCTTTTTTCAGGCAGTCGTATAAAAATCAGTCGCATTGGTTGTTATAAAAGACCATACATATTACAAGATATTTTTTCTTATGTCTTGTACTATGTATGGTCTCTTAAATTCCACAATTCCAATAGAAATCCAACATGACAATGACTGAATGAAAAAACTTTCGTTTCGTCCTGTCGCTTCCAGTGTTATATCGCCGAATGTCTGAACAAGCCTTTAATTCAGTTTGTTTTGAAATGAAAAAAGTTTACGCCCTTTCTGAAAAGCTGTAAACTAGGATTAGTTACTTAACTATAAATTGCGAAATGGAGGGCTGGTGGCTTGTCGTTTGATGATATTAACTTTATACTTTACGGTTAAATACCGTATACTAGGTATTAAACCGGCCATTTCGTTATTGGAAGTAGGTACTTCAGACATCAAGCATAATACCTACATAATACTTTAAGAATAGACTGTAGATAGACATTTGGGTAAGTAGGTACCTCTATAGTTTTTGTTTTCACTACGTTTTTTTTTAATATCTTTTTTATTACGAGTACTTACATACTTAATTTCTGTGTTCAATACTTGATGGTCGTTAGTGTTAAGTTAGGGTCCCAAGGTACTGGAGTGGCGACCTCGCACCACAAAGCGCAGTGTTGGCAGACCCCCAACTAGTTGGACCGACGACATCAGACGAATCGCTGGGACCCGTTGGATACACGCGGCGCAAGACCGATGCATGTGCAAGGCCATGAAAAAGACCTATGTCCAGAAGTGGAACTTAAAAGTCTATCGGTTGTTAAAGAAGAAGAAATAAAGTGTTGTAGGTACTAAAACTAAATATATTCTATGCTGTACGGCTCGAAGAATCTAGATAACGTCTAGAATCTAGCGAATGATTGAATACTGAGATTTAGTTAGTCTAGAATTATTACAAACAAAATGTTTGAATACATAAAAAAAAAGAAAGTCACTTTCTTTCATAGATTTACTATATTATTAGAAGTGCCTATATGCCTAATATTTCAGACTCTCCGCAGTGGTTGCGGCTTTCTGAACCAGTGGTAGATTCAGTACGAACGTACTATAATCTAAGCGAACGTAGGTCTATCCATAGATACGTAATTGGTACATTGGCCGTGACTACAGAGAAATAGATTAAATTAAATATAGAATATTTTGAGTTAAACGTAAAAACCAACGATAATGTTATTTGTTTAATTAACAAAAAAGTGTTGATTTTGTGTAAAATTAGGAAAAATCCTATCTAGAAGCCGTATCAGGTCAAAAGTCAGATAATAATAAGAGTAATGACCAGCCTGAGTAGGCATAACGCAGATATACACCGCTGTATCTGCGCTGATAAGATTTTTTAATTTGTAAACAGTTATTTTGAGACGTTTGGATACCGTTTACCTAACCTAACACTAATATTCTAGGAAATAGAAGTTGTAACAAAATAATTATTTGTAAAAAAAACAATTAGGTAATAGGTATTTAAGTAAGTTGCAACATTATCTACATTGTGTTAAGTAAAAAGTTTAAATATGAACCAAATTTTTAGAAACAAGCTATAATTAAAAATATTAAAAAATACGACTGCCCAGCCAAAAAACAAACTAAAAAGCTAAATACTACAGTCATTCACTTTCGAATCTTATTCACATTTTTAAATGATATTTTTTTGTAAATCACGGGATATTGAACTATAATGTTATATATTTTTAGAATCTACTCATCATTTTCTACTAGATAATGATTATATACTTAATCTTATTTTCGATATTTTTTTTCAACTTTAGTCTTTAATGCGGGGCCATGGTCACTCCATCAATTTTTTTTTAAATTTTACTAGCCTATGTCACCCGGAATAAGCTAAGGATTCTAACGTTACCTCATTCATCAAAATCGGTTCAGGCGTATAGAAGTTAAGGCGTATAGGAA
Organism: Hipparchia semele; assembly: GCA_933228805.2. NCBI lineage: Eukaryota > Metazoa > Arthropoda > Insecta > Lepidoptera > Nymphalidae > Hipparchia > Hipparchia semele. The sequence continues at coordinate 2,124,156 of OW121717.1, read as the reverse complement.
CTCACATACATGAACCCTGAAAAAAATATACTTACTCCTTTTTTCAGGCAGTCGTATAATATAAAAGGATACCTAATACGAGTTCTGATATTTCTATTATTTTTAGCCCCAAACGTAAAAAAACTTGTGTTTTTAGGGATAGGTAGTTTTTGGTGATTTGTTGCACTTAAATATTGATTAAAATCTACAAGAAAACAAAAATTGGGAACTTGAGAAATCGCCAACTTCATTATCTCTCCAATATTATGTCCGAGTACATCTTTGAGATCTTTGAGTCGAGCATCTTTGGGATCGTCCGTTGACCTCACTGATAAATCAAGTGCAAAAATATCTTCCTAAATCCGTAGTTTCATCCAGAGAATGCAACGGAATTCACGGCACTGGCATTTTGCCCTCCGGTCATACCGACACACTTAGTTACCTACCTACTCCAAATCTGCTAATATTATGTGTTAGTTTGTTGGTTTGTCCTTCAATCACGCAGCAACCCAGCAAGAAATCGACGTTCTGTTCAACCAAACGTGTTCACAAACAAAACGAGCAAGAAGCCTTTGCACCCTTCGGGAGGTATAAATTATTTATCATTTTTATATCACTGAATGTGCAATTGATAGCACCTAATTGAAATAAAATAAAAAATAGAAATCATAAGAAAATCGGTATTTTAATCAGCCAATTATATGGGATAGACGTGATGGCATAAATGACAAGATAGTTCTTGACTGCGATCTCACTTGATGGTAAGAGACGATGCAGTCTAAGATGGTAGCGGGCTAGCTTGGAACGGATATGGCAGTGTACATTCAACACATACCCCTAAACTATTTCTGCACGCCATCGTACCGGAACGCTAAATCGTTTGGTGGCACGTTTTTGACGTTAGGGTGGTAACTAGCTACGGCCAAAGCCTCCCACCAGACCAGACCAAAGACAATTTATTCCCAAATTGCCATTGGAATTGAACCCGAGACCTCCCAGTTATAAGAGTACAGCGCTGACCACTGCGTCAGGAAGGTCGTCAAAATATTTTAGTAGGATGCTCCAAAAATAACTTTAAATAAGTATCTAATAGAATAGAACTTCAATATTGGTGCCGACTAAAAACTGAAAGGTGTCAGGTTCGATACCCACCCGTTGTACTATTGTCGTGTCCACGCCTAACACAGGCTTTTGGCGTATCAGCAGGGCTAGCATAGGCGGGAGAAATTTTATCCCCGGGAAAAGGATAAAATGTTTATCCCCTCGCTTAGTTTTATCCACCCGTCGAACATGGGCACAACGGTGGAAATAACACTCAGTGGATATACTTATAGGAATATACTTTGCCTTCTCCTCTGTCGCCATGTTTTAGCATAGGGAGAAGATAATTTTATCCCTTTAATTTATATATATTTTATTATTTTAGTGGATAAAATTTTTATCTCCTGCCCTTGCTAGCTAGGAGCATGCTAGGAGGGGATAGGAGAATATTAATCAAGCTTGGTTAAAAAAAAACAAATAGAATACAGGCGACTAAATTTTAACGCAATGTAAAGTACAAAACATTTCGTGACCTTTATAAGGTATTGTTATCAAAAATAGCAGTTGGTAATTCCGCTGACATGTCACAATAATTTTACTAGAAACTATGCATTTGTAACATGTATCGATATTATGATGTAAGTTAATGTGTACTGTATATTGATAAACTGGTTTCAATATAAATAGGACAGTAGGTTACCGAAGTGCATCATAATATAATTTTAACTTTAATCAATAACGACGTAGGTCCTACGAAAAAAAAATCGGAACAATGGTAGCGAGGGCCGTGTTAACTATATTCTGTCTACAGTTGGTTCACATGAAGGTATGTTTTAAATTGTGATTTTAGTTTGTAAAAGAATTAATTTTGAAGCCGAAAAAGTTTCATCAAAATCGGTTCAGTATGTTGTAAGTGACACATGACAACATCCAGGGACATTCGAATAAAAACTAATGAGTTTTATCGTGGTTATTAATTGCTTCGTCTGATGAGAGAAGGCCCAGGCAAAGAATCAGCCTGGCTGTTCATCGAAGACTTATAGCCATTGGCACCATATCTTGACACCACTTAAGACGGACGTGATTTAGACAGCAATTAAGTTTGCTTAAAATTATATCAATACAACAATATAAAAAGTAGATACCGAATAGGTACTAGGTACCTACTTAACCCTACTTATTTATGTCTAAAATTAAATTAATACCTAAAGCTTTTTTCCGTAACTTCGTCCGCGTGGGGCAATGCTATACCCAGAGATTTAAATTATGTTATACCCCTATTTCACTCTCTATATCTATGCAAAAAATTAAGGAGATCCGTTAAGTACTCCGTAACTGAAAGGCGAGCCAAAAAAACAAGCCACTGTCGCATTTATAGTGGATTTTTTTTAACCCCGCGGGAACATTCTGTTTTCCTGGAATAAAAGGTAGCCTAAGTCAATCTCCAAATCCACAACTGTAGCCATGCAAAAAATTGCCCCGTTGCTGCGTAATTGAAGGACTAAACCAACAAACAAATACACTTTCGCATTTTAATACTATTAGGTACCTAGTAAGATTGTCTTTCGTTCCACAGTACACGATGGGCCAATATATACCAATGGCTGCGATTCCAGAACCGTGCGCCCCAATATTCGGCGCCCCAACCGCCTTCACAAGCGCGCTGGCGATGCAAATGCCCTGTATCCCAGCCCCCAGCTTCTCAGTGAGCTCAGATGACTTGGCAGTAGCTGGTATGGTCACCGTGAGCGGCTCTTTGCCATTCCTTGGCACTGTGAGCTTGGCAGGGGAACTCCCGGCCTCGGGGCAAGGCGTGGTTATGTACAATTGTGGCAATGGGGAAATTGGAATCGTGCGTGAAATGCCATTCGCTGGCATGCTTGCACCGATGGGATCTGCATTTTACTGATCATTTTATTTGTACCTACCTAATTTATTTAAATGTATTTTTTAATAAAACATGTATAATAATAAAACCTTTTTTGGTTCATTTCATTCAAATTAGGTATACTATTCGTAGGTATTTTGCTATACTTAAGCTATAAAATAAATAAATACCTAAAATAAAAAAACAATCCTATATTTGCAGGAATATGGGTACAGATATAATGTCTTAAATTAAAATAGTAATTTCCCTTACATATTCTACCATGTAGGTAATCTGATCGTATGCAAATTGTTAAGTTTATCTTCTATTCTTATTTTTGATTATATAGGTAGGTACATATTACATTATCAATCATTATTTAAATTAGTCAAGCTATTACAATATTAGAATAAATCATTAATTTCCAGAAAAACCAGATACTTTTTCAGTCCTGCGAACTTATTTATGCGATTTTTTCCAACTTCTGCCTCTCTTCTATCGTAGATAAAAAGAGCCGGAGTGAATCAACTAGTCTTCTTCTTCTGAATATATAAATGGAAAGGACTGATCTATCAACGCACAGCTCAAATCACTGGATAGATCGGACTGTGCCGTACAGATAGCTATTATGACGTAGGAATCCGCTAAGAAAAAATTTTTGAAAATTCAACCCCTAAGAGTGTTAAATAGGGATTTGAAAAATCAAACTTAACGTGGCTGAAGCTAGTTTTTTAATAAAACAAAATTGAAAAGAAAGAATTATTTTATTAGGCACAACGCACACTCACATATAAAATAATATAACAGTGTAACAAAGTATGACACTAGTAGATAGTTTAATTTGTCATAATTATTAAGTCCTGAACAACGACATAAATCAGTGTAAAACTGAGTATTTCTGTAATCCTAATGTAATGTAACATTTCAAGTTTACGTAAACTGTGCATTTTGTCAATTAAGTATTATGCATGGAAAAGGGATGGCAATATTCTCCGCACCTTTTCAGGGTTGAGTACCCGAAGGGTAACCAATGGAACCCTATGCCTGTCCGTCTGTCTGTCTGTCTGACAGCGGGCTGAATCTCATGATCATGGGATGATTGGTAAAGTTGGAATTTTCAGAGATTGTGTATTTCTGTTGCCGCTATAACAACAAATAATAAAAATGAAAATTTAAAGGGGGCTCCTCTACTAGAAAGGTTTTTTTTTTCGGCGTTTTTTTTTATATGGAACCCTTCGTATGCGAATCCGACTCGCATTGACCGGTTATTTACAAAGTTAACGTAACCTTAAAAAGTTACACTAAAGTTAGACACAAGCTGTTAGTTACGGAGTATTTAGGGAGTGTAGAATATTCTCTATGACATTAAAATCTCAACTGTAATTAATACATTTTATTAATTCAAAGGACTCAAATGGGACTAGCGTTTAAGTTAGAGATATATAAATAATCTAGGAAAAATTAGGAAAAAAAACTGTTTTTATTTTTTGGATAAGAATCCTTAAAAATTAGATTCAGTTAGGTAATAAAGATCAAAGTAAGCACTTCGTGCAGTTTTTTCAAAAACTTCCTTTGAAATCGCTGTTTAACGATAGTCAGCTGCAGTATCTTCAAAGCAAGCGCGCGAAAATTCGCATATAAGTCTAAAACATAGCAGTTACAACTGCATTTTGAACACAGAGAGTAAATGCAAAACCTACCATCTAATGGACCCCTCGATTTGAATGGCACAGCGAATAAGGACAGAATATTGAGAAGGCACTAAAGAGAGACAGAGAGAGAGAGAGCTAGCCATAGCAGTTGCCCTCGTTCTGGTAACACCACTCAGGCTCGATGGACTCCGCCTTGATGCCCATGCGGACCAGGCGTTCCCTGCAAATAACATGACACATTAGTCCTAATAATATTATAAACGCGAAAGTTTTAAGTATGGATGGATGGATGGATGTTTGTTACTCAATTACACCGCAACGACTGAACCGATTTGGCTGTAGCACATAGATAGATTCAAAAAAAAAATCAAAATTTATTTATATCATGTAGGCCAACTTGTAGCTCTTATGACACGTCATAAATCTACCACCAGTTCGGAATGCAGATTCTGCTGAGAAGAGCCGGCAAGAAACTCAGCAGTTTTCAAAATTTTTTTTTTTACAATGGGTAACAAAACTATGCTATGCACATAGTGGTTATGGTCTAGAATAACACACTTTTTATCCTGGCAAATAAGAGGAAGGATATAAACTAGTTATACATAGTTCGAACATCTGATGGTCGCTGGGGCCCCAGAATGAAAGCGAAGAAACAGTTCTTCCTACTGAATCCACTTCACTAATCAGTAGGGTCAGTATAAGATTTAAGTCGATTGATCGTATTCGTATTCGATGACTTTAGCGTCAAAGTAAAATGAACCATATCGCCTCTTTGTTTATGAAGATGAATGTTTTTGGTTGACCAAGTCTCACAACGATACAAGACTATTGGCCAAATAATTATTAGATTGGTCAGTCACCTGGTGTGCAGCATGCGCCGCTCCGCGTCCTGCCAGCCGGAAGCGGGCTCACTCCACAGGCGCTCCGCCAGCGCGGCGGCGCGCGGCCACAGCCGCCCGTCCAGCACCGACGAGTCGGCCTGCTCCGACCACAGGGCCGCCTCGCCACCTGCGGGACAAGTGGAAATTAACAACAAAAATGTTAAAAACCTTTAACCCGACTACGGATCACTTAACATCAGGTGACCCGCCTGCTATTCCTATAAAAAAAAACGGGTGGAGCTGTGCCGGTGCACACGGCCGTTGGTTTTAACGAGAAACGTCTATATCTGCGAGTTTCAGTTATTCTACGCAGTGCCCCTCCCCCGCCGCCCCGTCCGACCCCGATGCAAACTCCAGATCTTAGCAGCGAGATGACTATACAGGGTGTCCCACGGCTATGCCACATGGAGGGGAAGTGCCTTAAATATTGTAGATGGAACATTTTACTGAAAGAAGACTTCATTTTAATTTAAAAAACAATTTAAACTGCATTCATAGATTTTTAAATAATTGCCTGGTTGAACCGGGACTCGAACCCGCTATACGAGAAAAAAAATTAACCTGTATCTTTATCATATCGATCGGAAGGCTTCATCATAAGGATTATTTTTTGTTAAATAACATAGCATGAGAAATAAAAGGAAGACCATGAATTTTAGCCTTTGATGTAAAATTTTGCTCCCGCTGCAACAGAGCTACGAATTGCAGCGGGATTGAAGGACAAACCAATAAATCAACAAACAAACACACTTTCGCATTTATAGGTAATATAAGTAAGTAAGGATTAGTAAGGATAGTAAGGATCGGGAAATGATGCGTACTTCTCAAGTGGGTACTCATTAGTAATAGTTCATGTCAGTTGTATGTTGATACGCCAATGTCAGCTTTTCATTTTTTCTGAACAAAATTTTACATCAAAGGCTAAAATTCATGGTCTTCCTTTTATTTCTCATGCTATGTTATTTAACAAAAAATAATCCTTATGATGAAGCCTTCCGATCGGTATGATAAAGATACAGGTTAATTTTTTTTCTCGTATAGCGGGTTCGAGTCCCGGTTCAACCAGGCAATTATTTAAAAATCTATGAATGCAGTTTAAATTGTTTTTTAAATTAAAATGAAGTCTTCTTTCAGTAAAATGTTCCATCTACAATATTTAAGGTACTTCCCCTCCATGTGGCATAGCCGTGGGACGCCCTGTATAATAATGACATTGGACTCATGTTTCTAAGACATATACTTTTGTAGTTATTAAGGCAAGACGATATAGACCTTTTCGTTACGGTACATTTTTCAGCTGGTACCCGTATGTTTTGGTCTGATTTTAAAGACGTTTCACGTCAAAAAAACGGAAATTTCGATGTTATCCTTAAAATGTGGCCTATGTTACCCGAACCGTAAATAAGTTCCACTGACCATCTACCTGCTCCATCATCAGACTGGTCACTGCCTACTACTCATCAAGAACCCAAACACGATACGTCAGCTTTACTACTAATACTAAGCATAATCAAGGTCATCATCAGGTCAAGGTTACCATATTATTCCAGTGTCCTCGGGGATACTTCGTTAACCAAATTTCTTGATTAGATAAATGGATATTACTATGGATATTATATAACATACAATATGTTCAATAATGAATGACAACCGTGGGAACGCTACCAACATACAGGCATACTTACCCAAGACCTGTTCGTAGTATTCCTGCGCCATCACTTTGGGACTGTTCTCGTACACCTTCTGCCAGCCGATGTAGGGCGAGCACCAGTTGTTGCCTGGAATAAAATACGATTTATGGAATTTTGGTCATCAAATGCACACTACCTGGATACCAGACATTCTTCCATCTCCCTTTGTTCAAATTCAAAATTATTTAATTCATATAGATTGTAGGCCAACTTGTAGCTCTACTTCGACAAGTCAAGACTCTAAAATCGGTTCAGAAAACAATATATATGCTAGTTTCAGATCCTGTCTGATACTTAACTCCGATATTGAAGAACTGTTCTTCAATATGGGAGTATAATCTGTAATCCCTCAAATCTAAAATATGGGGCTATTTAAGGGGCGAATAAACAAATTCCTCAAAAAGTACCTCTGGTGGTACCTAAAGATGCAGAGCTAAGATGGAAGCGTTGGGAAGGGTTGTGGCCGTTTTAAATAAAACCCATAACGTCAATCGCTTTCTACGTGGCATCGTTCCGGAACACTAAATCGCTTGTAGAGAAACTTTGTAAACGTGATTGAGAACTAAGTAGCGACATCTAGTTAGTTAGTTCTAAGTTGCTATGTCGCTATGGTTTGAAAATCATCAGTAGGTATATGATTCGTAAAGACTACATCCGTACCAATTGACAAACCATGCAGTTCTACTTCATAATACAAGTAGTACTGCTAGAGGTACTTACCGCTGCCAACCCAAGCCCCATACCCACAATCGAAGTAGAGAGCATCGTAGTTGGACATAATGAGTCTGTAGCCTTTCTGTAGGAGACCCTTGATCTGAGGGTCTGCTCCGGTAGTCCATACCTGGGATAAGTACAACAATTTTTTTACTACAAGTACCTACGTAGTTTTTACGCTTGTGCTTGACGATAGTTATGCCGGGTCGAAAGCACCGATAAGGTCTCAGTTGTAGCGCGCTTGCTTAGAAGGTGTTCATTCTTTTTCCATAAGGGTACTAAAGATGCACATGGCAACTTAAGCCCCGGTGGAATATTCCATATCTTATTTGTCTGATCAGAATCGTCTCTAGCAAAGACGTTTTTGCAAGTGAAAATTCAAATTCAAAAATATTTATGAATTTGAATATATTATGGCTCTTATTAAGAAGTAGCGGGCGTCATTTGTTATGAGGTCTTGATGATGTTTTATTAGTTTATAGAAATAGAAACTACCAAAGATGGTAGTTTCCTCTCATAAATAAGAAAATTAAACATGGCGTCAGGAGTGGGATAATAAAAGTTACCTAAGTACAAGTAAGTTACATAAATAGTTATTGATATTTTTGCTATGTGTCTTTTAGTTGTAAGGGTCCTTGTTGATATTTTTACATTTGTGCATGAATATTGTTGGTTTGTCAAATAATGTAAAAAAAAAAATGTATTGCAGATTTCTTGTATTAATGAAATTATTAAGTACACTCATAAGGTCGGCTTACTTGAATGATATAGTCGTCTTTGTTCAGGTATTTATCCGCGTGCACATAGTTGGTGAGCGTGCTCGTCCACATGATCAGCGGTAGCTTCTTGCCGAAGGCCTGTGGAAATTACTATTATTAGATGACGTGATAGCTCTAGACTGAGGGCTCACTTTGCGGTAAATGATGATGCAATTTCGATATACTAAAAAACTTCATGATTATTTTGATCAAGCTGATCTAAACAAGCTCTTGCCGAGTTTTTATGGAGTGCAAGGCGCCTTCGGGCTAGATAGAGCGATGCCATCCGGAATCTAAATATCTAAATATATAAAAGGGAAAGGTGACTGACTGATCTATCAACGCACAGCTCAAACCACTGGACGGATCGAGCTGAAAGGCATACAGATAGCAATAACGACGTTGGCATCCGCTAAGAAATGATTTTTGAAAATTCAACCCCTAAAGGGGTAAAATGAGGATATGAAAAATCGAACTTAATGTGAGCGAAGCCGTGGGCAAAAGCTAGTAAAATGTATAATTCCGGAAAGTATAACCGGTATCGATTAGACACGAAAAACTGAGGATAAGTCACGTTGCCGTTACCTAAAAGAGGCCTATGTGAAACTTTCACAAGCCTGAAAATAATACCAAAACAACTTATTAGTTTGACAGTTCTAATTAGCACCTCAATCATACCGTAACCCTGATACAGTATCTACATAATATAGCTTACCTTATAAACTCGATCCTGAGCTTTAGTCTGGAAGTAATTCCAGAGGTCCAGGAAGCCGGCCTGGTCCAGCTGCCAGCGATTCTGCTTCATGAACTGCTGGATCTCGGTCGAGGTGTTCCAGCACTTCTCGCTCACTTCGTCACCACCCATGTGGAATATGTCCGTTGGGAACAGCTCTGAAAAAATAAACAAGATAAAGTCAGCGTTAAAACTATTGCACCAGTTTTATGTTTTGTTGTTTACTAAATGATGCCCGCGACTTCTTTCGCGTTAATTAAGGTGTATTAAAAAAAATGTGCACCCGTGCTAGAATAGCTTTTTTTTTAGCTAGCGCTTAACTGCGATCTCACCTGATGGTAAGTGAAGATGCAGCTTAAGATGGTACGCGCTTGCCTAGAAGATGCCTATTCACTCTTGATTTAAAGACACCCACATTATAATTAGTTGAAAAAACGGAAGCCGGAGGGGCATTCCAAATTTTTGCAGTGCGTATTAGGAACGAGGAAGCGAAGCGCTTGGTGCGGGATCGTGGAATTTCGACCACGTAGCGGTGCAGATTCGTACGATGTCTTGCGGTTCGATGGTAGAATGGTGATGGAGGAACTAAATCGAATAGTTCTTGGGCACACTCTCCGAAATATATCCTGTAGAACACCGACAGACGGGCAACCATGCGCCGATGTAGCTGACTGAAGTAGAACGGTCTTTGAAGGCACTGACTACTCACCTGCCATGTCGGAGTAGATGTCCTCCAGGTAGTCGTACAGCTCGTCCCTTACGGGGTTCAGCTGGCCACAAGGCGGCTCCACGCAGTATGACTGCCATGGCTGTGCCTGATCATAGAATAGAATAGATTCGAATAGAATAGTTTTCTATTCAAATAAACTTTTACAAAGTGCTTTCGAATCGTCAAATGAATCTACCACTGGTTTGGAATGCCGTTCCATACACATAAAAACTGGTCAAATGCGAAACGATTTTAAAAAACGTACTTATTCATTTTTTATTTTATTTTTATTTTTTATGTACATATAAGGAATTACAAAACAACATATATATTAAAAGAAGGAGACATAGGTGAAGCTTATCTCTGAAAAAAGAAATATCTTCTAGCTTCCCTTGAAAGTGAGTAAGGTTTGATAAAATAAAAATACAGCAATCCGCCATATTGGATTGAACACCGCTCAAAGGATAGCTTTGACAAACTACAATGAGAAAACATAGAAATGACGTCACGATTCTTTTTTTTTTGCGTGAATTTTAAAACTTAAAATTTTTACGTGAATTTTAAAACTTAAAATTGAAATGGCAATCTACCAAACATTTTTTTTTCGAAATAGTAGATATCAAACAATTTTCAAAATCGGTCATCTATACAAATAAATAAAATGGAAGTGTCTGTTTGTAATATAAGTAAAAACAGTACTTATGACAAGAAAACAATTTTTAAAATTTTTGTCTGTCTGTCCGTCTGTCTGTTTGTTGCCGCTAATGTCGGGAATGCCTGGACCGATTTAACCGACTTTCGAAAAAAAGGAGGAGTTGTATTTTTTTACCTCTGTATATCGATATCTTCGTGATTTCTTAACCGATTTGCATGAATCTGTTTTTAATTGAAACAAAAACTTTGTAAGATGCTCCCATAAAAATTTCGGGTTCCAACTCTTCAATCCTGATGCTGCAGGGGTATTGCCCTCCAAACTGGGGATTTAGGAACTGTCGATTATGAATAGTTATTGTAGCCGGTATTGTAAAGACTAAATCGTTAAATTCCAGGACCCAACTCCTCAATCCTCATGTTGCAGGGTTTCTGCCCACCTAAACTGGGGATTTAGGAACGCGGACGAAGTCGCGGGCGTCCGCTAGTCATGCCTATTTTCCGATTGTTTCTGTTGTAGACTCACGTTGAAGCAGACGGTGAGGCCAGTGTCCTGCCAGCCCTCGCCCACGTGCGCGGGCGCGTCGAACTCTGGCAGCACTCGCACTCCCCTTTCCAAGGCGAAGTTCACCACATCACGGATGTTCTCCTTTGTGTAGATCTGACAATAAGTTACAAAACTGCTATTAGCATTATACATACATTATACAATTCCATTAGTACAGAAATAGACATATTTAGAGATACCTTACCGAAGTTTATAAAACAAACCCCAAGACTGTGTGATAGATGGTCTATAAAAATTATATTAATTTGTACGTAATTTCGTGTTCTTTACCTTTAATTGTAATTTAGTTCCCTATTTAGCTTAAGTTTTGTATTTTATCATATGTTTTATTTTGGCAGTGTGAGCTTTTAATTCTAGTTTTTGATTTTTATATTACGCTTTTTTAATTTTTTTTTTATCTAACGCTGTGACACCTTCAATAGTTGTACATTTTAATTATGTTTCTTTGTGTAATTTTTAAGTATTTTACGAAATGTAACTAAATCTAACTAAATGTTTTGGTTGTCCAATAAACAAATAAATAATAAGCAAAGTCGATCTTTAGCATTCGAAACTTTTGGCCTCGCTTTTAGGTATCTACACTGTACCGAAATGCGAGGTCAGAAAGTTGGTAGTAGGTAAAGTGAGGTGCGTGTGTAGCTCGATGGTGTGTAAGCTCTTTTTCAAACGGGAGGTTGCTTTTATTAATTTATTTTTTATTAAAGTTTTAACCTAAACTTAGAATAGAAATAGAATAGAATATTCATTGACCTTACATTATACACTTAGACTTACACACATATAGAGTTACTGAAAACAGGACTTACCTTGGTGGGAGAGTAAGCGCCGTACTTGGTCAAGTTCGGCCGCTTCGAGGACTGGAAGGGGAAGCTCTGGCTGTCCGTGATGTGCCAGTGGAATGTGTTCAGCTTCACCGCCGCCATTGCGTCTATACAATTAACATTCAATTACCTATCGGTGTTCATTCATCTCCTTATCTACCACTGATCTCTATAGTTAATCTATGATTTACTGACTGACAAATAACAGCTTGATTATGGTTCAATTTGAAGCGCCACATATGACATACGAGTGTCTCTGGAACTAATACCTAATATTACAAATGGCGCACGGACCTCTATAATTATTTATTAATCTCTGTAATTATTACAACAACAACAACAACAACAACAATTAAATATAATAGATTAACAATAGCAATCACCACGCTGCACCTGGCTGTTTTCACACACCTTCCGTGAAGGTGAGCGTCGCTTGAGAGTTCTCCATAATTTACTGAAAGGTGTGTAAAGTCTGGGAATTTGCATTGGGCCAGCGGGGTTAAATCGACCACTACGCTGGCCCAATGCTCGATGGCCTATACTGCCGTCCACAAGCTATAATGCCGTTAACTACCAAAACCATATAAACACTAATTTAAATGCTTTTGGGTTTATATTAGGAAATATGGTTGGGCATTATAGCTTGTGGACGGCAGTATAGGCCATCGAGCATTAAGCATATTATTACCCTTTTCTGAGAGGAGACCTGAGCTCAGTAGTGAGATATTGATGGGTTGCTAATGATGACGATTTTGGAATTTTAGAATGGAAGACCATTCTTAAATTCATCCCAAGTAAATCTAATACCTATACACGGTGAAATGTGCTCATGAAACTGAACAACTTTCCCCAGGGAACATAGGTCGAAATATGAAAAAAAAAATTTGGACCTCCCATAGTAAATCAATCAGCTGATCGTCAAGTTTGTATGGAGGGTCCAATTTTTTTTTTCATATTTTGACCTATGTTCCCTGGGGAAAGTTGTTCAGTTTCATGAGCACATTCACCTCTTTCAGGGAGTACAACCATTAAAATTTCAACCGGTATATTGTCTGAGCAAAGGGGGCTTCCGATGAGTGTCCTAATTTTTTCTAAAGAGGAATAGCAGGGTACTAATTTTTTCTAAAGAGGAATGAGACGAAAAATAACTTACCAATGGTGGCCAATATAGATTCGATTGAGTAGTAGTTCCGCGCAGTATCGAGAAGGATGCCTCTGTAAGGGTACACCGGTTTATCGTCGATCACCACGTCTCTGGGCATCTGCAATATGAACATTATGAGGCTAGTATACTTATTACTAGTACTTTAGACTCTTCCCGCACTGCATCCGATCCGAATCCTGAATTCTCGATCTGACAACAAATAAACAGCGCTTTCTGCCATAAAAGTTTTCAGTAATCTTCTACATTGGAGATATTTGAGGATTCGGAAAACGAAATTCGGATCTATTGCGCAACCCTTCATATAAATCCGGCTACTTCGGATCGAGAATCGTCGGATTCGGAATTTGAATTAAATACCTATTACTTAAGAATTTGTAAACACCTATTTCTTTACATCCTAAGGATAAACAACGACCGATATTTTGTATAAATCAAGATAATCACAAATTACAATTAATAAACAATTCCTAAACTCTAGGCAGAATAATTGACAGTATTCTCCCCCATTCGGATTGTTAACGAACCGAATTAACTACAATACTATTTTTATGAACTCTTGTGCACTGCGTCCGATCAGAATAAGAGCTGATAATCCAGGTCGGGTCCAGGTCATAGATGCCAGTCGGTGGTGTTTTCGAGATCTGAATGCTCTCGGATTCGGGTCGGATGCAATACAAGATCCTTATTATAATGAATAGGTAAATAAATAAATAAATATCTTATTCTTGTAATACCGTCTCCTACCGGAGGTTGGCAACCTCCGGCCTGAGGTTAAAGAACCTCTAATAGGCTTTAATACTGTATCTTGCAAGATTTTTTTCGACAAAAATCTTTTACGATCACACATTTTGCATATTTTATCACGATTTTTAGTTGATAGCTAATACCCGCGAATTGTCCGCATGAATTTAGGTTTTAAAGTCTCGTGGGAACTTGAGTCTTTACAGGACGAAACGTAACCTATACTTAAATATAAAAAAAACATTTTTCATGTGGGTAAAGGCCAAGTTGTGGCTCGAAAGACAAGACATGACTCTCACTACCGGATCGATTCTTGTTTAATCCTCGACAAAGTTACGAAGGTTGGTTCGGTTTTTGGATCAAATTACCTAATCTATTTGTATTACTAAGATATCCGATGATTCAGATATTTATTGTCGTCCTAATAAATAATTAAGCATCTTTGTCTTGACATTTGAATGCTGCATCTCAAAACATATTTTGATTATTATTTATCATCCGGCTGTGACCTCATTTGCATGACCATAATATTGACTGTCGTGCTCTGATCCTTGAAGAACAATGAGAAGTCGAACTTTTTCTTTTATTATTGTTATACTTAAAGCCGGCTCACACGACCGATTGTCCTCGAAGTATATCCATTATTATCCGTAGGATGTTCATAAGCTAATAACTTAAAATCATTGTACTAGTGCTAGCCTTTACCTCAAGAAGCACTATGAAAGGGATAGCGAGAGATTTAGACCTGTCAATTTAGTGATTGTATACAACGGAATAAGTGCCATTACATGTACGGTGGGGTGCCGTGAAGCGACAGAAGGCTAAGCTAAATCTGTACAATTAAATGAGATAGAAGTGTCTCTGTGTCTGTAAATAGAAGAATTTGTGATTTTGTAACATCAAAGATATATGTGTGCTAGTATTTACTAATATACCCAAGTAACAATTTCTTGTCCTATAGCAGCCCATAGAACGTTTCCTCTAACACCACTTAAGCACTGTAAAAGCAATAAGAAGGTCGTATAACGCTGATTTGGCGCAGTTATATCTCTATTTAGAGACATAGCGAAACTATAGCAGTTGTGCTTGGGACTTTTTTTTTCTATAAATTTGATATATTGGTGCCTTGTATGACAATTTGTTGACATACGAGGCACAATAAAGCTTTTATAGTTCTTTTTTATTCTGTAGCAGCGTTCGTAATTCCATTATAGTGCTATTATACTCTATAGAAAAGTACGTGATTCTTTTACTACGCTTTTCATTTTAATTTTTCACGGCAAGGTGGTCTACGTGTGTTTATACAAAAACAAAAAAATAAAAGGGATAAGGATTCCATCTTGCTGAGTTTAATGTCATCTTTTATTTAGACATGGATAAATTCGACCAATACTATAAAAACCACTTGGAACCAAAGTTTTACTGATAGAATAGCATTAGTTTTACTTATTATTTTCAATGCGCCCTAAATTAATTGAGTTTTTTAATTAAAATATTAATAAAAATAAATAAAATTAACCGTAGTTTCTGCTACACAGCCAAAAAGCTAATTTGGTTCTCTTTTAGGTTAACTATAGCACAAGTGACAAAAAATCTGCCGCCATTGACGTAAAATTAGGGTTCCTTATGACTAGAAAATAGGTAGGTAGGTAATCGTTGCTCATGATTGGTTTTCTTTCTCAGGTACTTATAATAAATATGCCCCTAGTAATGGATATTGATAAATTTCTAAAATTTGTTCTATAAAGGAAATAAAGGAATTAGCTATATATCGCTGTTGTCTTAAAACAGAACAACCAAAACCATAATAGAAAACTTTGGTCATGTAATAGAGTCATGGTGACTTCTTCTTCAATGAGACTATAATAAACCCAACAAAGATAATTAAAACACTTTTTATTGTTATAAAAATGTCCCGAAAATCGTTTATAAAGCAAAACCGCTCTATAACAGTGTTGTTATGAGTAATTATGTACCATGTACTATAGCAGTGTTTTGTGGGACCACAATAGCGTCAAATTATTGTATTGTTGTGTCCTTCATCACTGCTAAAACGCCATACTTATAGCAGTTACCAGGAAAACTTTATAGTACTAATGGGGTACATAATAGTGAATTCAAACGCTGTTATACATTAATATAGCGCTATATTGTCTAAATTCGAGGTTTTTATAGAACTTGCCTATAACGGCTCTACAAAACGGTTTTGTAAACCTTTACATCCCCTGCTAAAAGGATAGTTTGGCTATATAAGCTTATAGAGCAAAAAAGTCATAGCAAATGCTTTTATATAACGGGTGGTTATCGCTACAACCTTTACACGATGTTAACTCAACCTTTTCGTGATGAATTCTTAAATTATAGTACCAAAATGTTACTTGGGTATATATATATCAATGTTTTAAAATCTCTTATTATGATACGTATGTTTGTCTGGGCTCATCTTCGGCACGACTAAACAGATTCTTATATGACTTTCACTGAGAGGTAGAGGAATTTTTAAGGCTACTCTTTATGCCATAAAATCCAAGTTTCCATGAGATTTTTAAAAAACCTGAAACAATACGAGATTACGGACGCCCAGACGTATTAAGTCATGTGTGTCCCACCTGAGCGATCGTCAATGATTGAGCGATCATCATACAAAAAGTACATAGCAAAACAATACATTACAAATTACACAACTCAGTTAATTATCTGCTTTTTAAACCCTCTCGATAACTTACAGCCTTACATTGCGGACTTTTGCCCTCAAGGAATTTAGTTTATCGTCTACGCCGAGCCTTAGAGGACAATAAAAATGTCACGATGTGATCTCCCCATAACTGGAAGTTGTTATGCAAATAGGCGAGGAGTCAACGATCGCGAACCGGTTTTGCAAAAGGTTTAAGGACATCGATTTGTTCTTGCAATCGGTTGACGATAAAAATAGATCACAGAACATATCTAAGTAGGTACAGGCTCTTTTATAAAAAAAAGTTACCGTTAAAGTTAAACTCAAACCAACAGCTTAGATTCAATAACTTGTCTAGATACACCATAGATATGGTGACTGGTAAATCCATAGAAGACCATCTCCAGAGACTGCCAGCTACCTCGTATTTACATATTTTTTTTTTTTAAGAATAGAGCTGAACTTGACTTATATTCTCCTCTCCCCTCCATATAAGCGAAACGCTTGTGCTAGGAGTGGATACGAGTTACGACAATAGTGCAACGGAACCTGCGACCTTTCAGTTTTTTGAGACTTAAATTAGTAATAACTTACTGTTTACTCTCTTATTTCGATGGATTATATCCCTAGAAGGAAAATAGTTTACGATCAGATAGCCTTGTCATCAGGATACGAGGCGAAGAATTGAGAATGCATAATAACTTGTACTTATACGTGCTTTTAAGCAACTTAACGAAGGTCAAATTGAAAATTTTTGCTTATACATATATCTAATAATAAGATAACTAACTAGATGCGACTTCGTCCGGGTGGAGATAATATGTTTTGAAGTCCCTCGGGAACCCTTTATAAAAATAACCCTATGCCACTCTCCAGGTCCTCAACGATAACCCTGCAAAAATCAGGTCAATCCGTTGCTCTGTTGCTGCGTGGTTGAAGGACAAATCAACAAACACACTTTCGCTGTTATAATATTAGGAAGGAATTGGTAGGACTGATTGGTATAACTATTTTAAGCGAAATATAAGGAAAAGGCAAGCGTAAAGTCATAAGGCCTTGCGGTATTTAAGTAATGTCACGAATACTAAAGTCCGATTAAATAAATCTTTACTCCACGGAGCAATGGATCGACGTAATTTTTTGCATGGGTCTAGTGGAGGACTTGGAGAATTGAGGACCGGGAGAGTTGGGTACTGGGAGAGTTGAGGACTTAGGTCTTAACTTTTATTCCGGAAAAACAGAGGTTTTCCGCGGGTAGGGTTTTTTGCACTAAGACTCCAGGGTCTCCACAGCAAACAGGGTAAATATCAATATGTAACTCTCGAGGGCAAAGGGAAGAGAAAAGGGTAACTAAAGGAGAAAGGGAACAGTATACCTACCTACTTGCGCTGCCTACTATGAATTTTGCTATTTCAGGTTGGCACACGGTTTCAATGCTGATGAACGGTAACATACACGGTGATCCCTGATATAGGTTACATACATAATATAATATATGGGGCTAACGTGTCAACGCACGCTGCTTGCCATCCATTCAGGCCCATCCACGTTCCCAGAGAAACAGTTCTTGCAATTCACGAGGGCGCGTGGCTCATGGTTGTGTGTGTGTCGTATCTATAAGTGGGAGCGAGAGATTGCTCGCGCCTGACCGCTCCCAAGTCCCACCTAGGCTCCTGATAGGCACACACACTTACGCAATGTGCATGTACACGACGTAACCACAAGTTAAGCTCACGCGCCCTCGTGAATTGCAAATATCAAGATACTATGTAGATACATCTATGCAAAAAATGGCAAGTCATCATCTCAACTAATCTCTGCTAGCCTAGCTCATATTCGCTATTATTGAATAAGTCATCCTAATTAATATTTAAGATCGCGTCTTTTAAAAAATAATAGTTTTTAGCTAACTTCTAGCGGTCATTTTTTTTTTTATATTATAAGATCTTCAAAGGACATATTATTCGAAAAGGCAACAATTTATAGCTTTGTTTGTTGTAGGTAAAATAGAAATTAAATGTCATATTTATAAAAAGTTGCATTTAATAATGCCATCCGATAAATTAGATGAGAATGAAGGTCATCATAATATACTAAATGCATAAACTAAAGACAAAAAAAAGTGAAACTCAAGTATTACGATAAAGAGCTCATTTAAAATTAAATAATGACCAATGCATTTTTAATGTTTCTAAAATAGAAAGTGATACTAAAAATAAAAGGTAATATATTATATAGGCAAACTTATCTAAATTGAAATATTACGAATAAAGATTTTTGGTTTCTTATTCCAGAAATGAAAGATGAATTAAATCTTGAATTATGAAGGGATATCAGACATTAGATTAGTTTTCGAGAGTGCGAGCGTTAGTGCGTGCGAGCATGCGTGCGTACGAGCATGCGTGCGTGCGTGCGTGCGTGCGTGCGTGCGTGCGTGCGTGTGTGTATGTTTGTTACTCCTTCACGCTACAACAAAGAAACCGATTTGGCTGTTTGGAACGGACATACCTCACCCTCAGAATTTTAGAAAATTAAAGTGCTCCTGCGGGAATTGAAAAACCTTTATCCACGCGGACGAAGACGCGGGCATCATCTAGTAAAAGATAAATTGAAAATAGACTAACCATTAAGAGATTCTTGATGTCATCGTAAATGATGAGCTGCGACAGTGTTTCCATGCCGTGCCGAATGCCAAAGAAGTTGTTCGCGTTGATGGTAGCATTGATCCTGTCGTTAGTCTCTGGCGACACTCGGAGGCTGTAGCTCTCGTCCAAATCGGTTAACGAGAAGTCTATTGACAGAAAATAAGGACAATACTAATAATATAGCCTCAATGCTCCAACGGTGAAATATGTGGACTGAAAACTTAAAGGTCGCAGGTTCGATCCCCACCCGTTGCACTATTGCCGTTAGGAGTGCGTACTCCAAACGCAAGCTTTCTGCTTATTTGGTGGGGAGAGGAGAATATTAGGCAAGTTCATCTGGGCTGATATTGTTTAAAAAAATAATCAAAATCATGTAGGCCAACTTGTCTCTAGTGTGTCTCTAATGGAATAATCCTTGTTAGTTGTCCAAGTAGAGGGTAGATATTTTAAAAATCCCGTGAGAATTTTTTTTTTTCTATAAAAAAGATTCCATATCCGTTTTCAGAAAGCATTAAAGCTATCCAATAATGCTACATTTGTGCCTGTTAAAATTGATTCAGCAGTTTTTTTTTCAGAGATTATTCGCTTGGCTAATATTTCTCAGCTAAAGCCACTATTATTAGGACTTAGAGGCAACAAATACAAATCACACCTTATTCTTAGTGTTTAGTAGGAATAATATAATAAACTTAGAAACTCTCTTAATTAGATTTACCTGTAACATCAGGGTTTTCATTGACTACATAAACGTAGACGGCTTTTCCAGAGTGTTTGGGCGTCACGCCAGCAGGAACAGCTATTCCAAACAGGCTTTTAAGTCTCTAGAAATGATAACAGAACCAATTAAAAAATACAAAGAAAAGAGAAATATATTTCTTTGACAAAAACACTATCAAGTAATTCTAACGAAAAAAATATACCCTATTTACTTCCTACATAAACATCAAAAAAAAATTTTTTTTAGTAATATTGCTGCACATGACATTTAATCCCCTTCTTCCCCCAAATAAAGGTCAACAAGGTCGGCTTTTCGATTTTAGTATGCTTAGTCTAAGTTTTAATTCGATTGATCGTATAAGAATTCGATGAAATGTCATCGTAAAACGTCAAAGTAAAATGAACCTTAAGTAACTGTATTAATTTAACCTCAACTGTATTAAGGTCACAAATTCAGTACGTACAACCGATTTTAATTTGGAGCGTATCGTTCACGAAAACGTATAAGAATGAATAAGTACACGAAATTAAGCTCTAATTTAATGTTCGTATGATTCATTTTACTTTGACGCTAATATCATCGAATTCTATGCGATCTATCGAATTAAAACTTAAACTAACCCGTTTCGTTCTAGTGAGGCTCTAAAATCTGAACGACGATGATACCCTAGATGATAATTATTGATACCTAATGGTGAGTCGTAAAAATACGTTATCAGAGTTACTACATAATTGATTTCTGTAGATACGTGTTGGTACATAAAATCAGTACAGGTATGATATACATAGTTTAAAGAACTCACACGGCCAGCAGCTTGCATCAAATCGTCCGATCTTCCCCGTTTCAGAATTTGAATTTCGATATTGTTGATGTTTATTTTGGACAAGAATCGTCCCAAATCTGTCACCCCCGTCGGAGCTGGCCAAAGAAGACCTGAATACAAACAATAAAGTAAGTATTTAGGTACGTTCACATCGATTTAGTTAAAAAATATGTCTTCATACAATACCACCCCTTTCAAATTCAAATTATTCCAAACCGATTTCTATAATCAAGACTTTACCACCGGTTCGAAAAAAGATTTTAATGATAATCTAAATATATAAAAGGCAAAGGTGACTGACTGACTGATTGACTGACTGACTGACTGACTGACTGACTGATCTATCAACGCACAGCTCTAACCACTGGACCGATTGAGTTGAAATTTGGCATACAGGTAGCTGTTAGGACGTAGGCATCCGCTAAGAAAGGATTTTGGAAAATTTCAACCCCAAGAGGGTTAAATAGGGGGTTAAAGTTTGTATGAAAGTCCGTCATTTTTCAAGTTATATCCATGAAACTTTGTATTTAGGCTTTAGAATCATCATCATCATCATCAACTTATGGACGTCCACTGCTGGACATAAGTCTCTTGCATGGACCTCCACAGACCTCGGTCTTGTGCCGCCTGAATCCAGCGACTCCCTGCGACTCGTTTGATGTCGTCGGTCCACCGGGTGGGGGGTCTGCCAACACTGCGCTTCCCGGTGCGGGGTCGCCACTCCAGCACCTTGGGACCCCAACGACCATCAGCTCTTCGAACTATGTGCCCCGCCCATTTCCACTTCAGTTTCGCGACTCGCTGAGCTATGTCGGTGACTTTGGTTCTCCTACGGATCTCCTCAATTCTGATTTGATCTCGCAGGGATACTCCGAGCATAGCTCTCTCCATCGCCCGCTGAGTGATCCTGAGCCTTCTTATGAGGCCCATAGTTAGCGACCATGTTTCGGATCCATACGTCATCACTGGCTTTGGAATAAAAATAAAGAAATACGTGTTTCACAGATTTTGAAAAATCCACCCCCCAAGGGATCCAATAGGGGATGAATGTTAGTATGAAGGTTTTTCATTGTATTTGTATTTGGGCTTTCGATTAAAAATAAACAAGTACATGTTTCACAGATTTTGAAAA
The DNA here is from genome assembly GCA_933228805.2 of Hipparchia semele. NCBI lineage: Eukaryota > Metazoa > Arthropoda > Insecta > Lepidoptera > Nymphalidae > Hipparchia > Hipparchia semele. The sequence continues at coordinate 2,102,193 of OW121717.1, read as the reverse complement.
ATCCACCTCCAAAGGCATCATCTAAATCTAAATATATAAAAGGCAAAGGTTACTGTTTGACTGACTGATTGATCTATCACCGCACAGCTTAAACCACTTTGCATACATATAGCTATGATGACGTAGTCATCCGCTACGAAAGGATTTTTCAAAATTCAACCCCGAAGGAGGTAAAATAGGAGTTTAAGAAATCGAACCTAACGTGAGCGAAGCCGCGGGTAAAAGCTAGTATAAACATAAAAATTCTTCAAACCGACTTCAAACGCCACTACAAAGTATATCATTGTGCCTATAAAATTTAAAGGGTTCCTCGATTTTTCCAGGATTTCGGCATCAGATCCTGACCTGATGACAATGGGACCACCTGGGAAGAAAAAAATAATTTTCCAAATCGGTCCAGGCGTCTTCGAATAATAGGGGAATTAACCTAAAAAATAAAGATTCCGAATTGAGAACCTCCTCTTGTTTTGGAAATCGGTCAAGAATTCATATTAAGAAAAGTTTTGAAAGACATGACAAAGCAATTATCATTCATATTATCAAATGATAATATTTGATTTTTCTTTTGTTTGATTTTTTATCATTCTTTATCATTTGATAAAAAGAAGAGCACTATAAAAAAGTACATAAGTACCTATAAATATTTTAGGTAAGTTTTTAAATCACGATATTCTTTTATGCGTTTTCTTTTTCTATTATTGAGCCAGTGTGGTGATGATTGTTTTACAATTTTTTTCCAGGTTTGGATGGACGTACCATATTCGTTGCAGAACATTTTGCAGGCCTCGAGTGAAAGTGCTGGCTCGGCACTTTGCGGATTATGCTTGGTCTTGACGCATTTGCCATCATCGCAAGCCCACTGCCACGCGGGTTGGTCTTCGGCTGTGCTTACACTGTGCTCAAACAAGAAAAAAGTTTCAAAACTGTAACCCGACTAAGAAAAAATGGATATAACGTCCTTTGTACGTACTAATATTATTAAAGAGAACAGATTTAATTGTTTGTATGTTTGTTTGTAATAAATAAACTTAAAAACTACTGAACCTGAATTGACAAAATTTAGTTTTATTTATTTATTTGAACTCACTTAAATCTATCATAACAGATACTTAAGCCTAATTCGATAGAAAAAAGTTTAACATTAAAAACAACTTACAAACTATTATTTTCCTGAGTTAAATTAAAATTAAAAATAACACCTTATCGACTAATATTTACAATGTACATAATATATTATGTAGATTACGACTTTTGTGAACTCAGACAGAGAGCGGCTGAACAAATTGATTTGTTCAGTTGCTCTCTGTCTGAGTCTCGTTTCAGGCTAGCCTTGAATTTGAACCACAACATATCGATCTCCAGATAAACAGTAAGTTACATTTAAATATGTATGGCCACCTATGGTATATAAATATGTGCGTACAAAACGCAGAAAAAGCCAAATCTGAAGGAAGAACCTATAGACAGCACTCTCACTCAGCTCAGACTCAAGACAGAGTTAAAATGTCTCGTTTTAACTCTATCTTAAGTCCGAGCTAAGTCAGAGCACGCTCTATAGATCTCAGCGTTAGGCTGAAATCATAACCAACTCTCACTCAGCTCAGATTCAAGACAGAGTTAAAGCGAGACAGATTTATGTCAGAGCATATATTTTGTGTCTCATTTTAACCTCTATCTTGAGTCTAAACTGAGACAGAGCAAGCTCTTTGGATTTCAGCATAAGTCTTGGTATAGAAAACATTGCGGGATTTAATCCATTTAATTGCTAAACGGACTAATCCCAGATTTGTGTAAGGTTTCTGTTAACGATTCTGCTGAGGTGACAATGCTCTATTTAAAATTTTATAATAGGTAATATTTCCTATAGGTTTATATTAAAAGACCGTCTATCCATGCGTGATCGAAGGCCAAACCAATATACATTTCGCATTTATAATATCTATAATATGCATACAGCCATACACTTAACTAAATAAAAGACTAAAAATTATTGTAATTATACCTAAAAACTATTTTAATTTTAAAGACCAATAAATTTATCGAGCAACGAAATAACTAAACTGGTGTAGGTAATGCAATTAGAAATTACACAATCTAATCTAATAAGTTAATAATAAATGACAATCAAAAACTGACCTTAACAACTTTCATATTAGGTAAGTAGGTATTTCGACCAGACAATTTCAACTTATACAAATCGAGTCTCTGGTAGTAGAGTCGATAATCGAGACTTTGCTAGAGCAAGCACATTCTCGAGTTTGGATTTGGATACTTAAGATTAGGGGTATGCCACTGCACTTACCATCACACCTGATGATGAAAAGATAGTCATCAGGTGTGATGTCATGATCAGATAGTCAAGGACTATCTTTTCATCCAATAAATAAAAAAGTTATTTTCGTCACTGAAGAGCTCTCGTTTCATAGCAAGGAAGGAGTAGGTTCGTGATTGTAGGTAGGTAGGTATACTATTTAATTATACTATTAGCGCCAACCGAAAATCCCCCTACTTGCAAAAAACGTACCTACCCAGAGAATTACAGTCAAAGTCAAGTCATTTATTGCATTTTACATTGCCTCTTCGGGCGTGCAATATACATACATACAGGAAAATATAAATTAATTATGAAAATTATCAATGTCTGAGTCTAAAATTAGGTAGGTAACTACATGTAAAATTTAAAAATATCTAAGTTGAAAAAACCTACAGATAACTTCCTTCTTCCTTACGAATTCTTGGAATTCTTCCATTATCCTTAGATACCAATAAGGGCGATATATTTATTTGTTCTTCAATCACGCAGAAACGGCACAACCTTATTTTGTATAGACACAGTTAAACACCTAGACAGTGAAAAACTATTGTATATAAGTACTTTTAACCCTGGGAAAACGAAAGGTGAATCTAGATTAAAAAACCTAACTCCATGCGACGGCGAATGAAAAATGATGCAGGCAAAAGATAGTTTTTTTTTTATATTATAGACTAGCACTTGACTGCACTATCAATTGACGGTAAGTGAACATGCAGCCTAAGATGGTGCGCGCTTGCCTAGAAGATGTCCATTCACTCTTGATTTAAAGACACCCAAGTTAGAAAAAAGATTACTTACCATTGTAGTACGAACAAGAAGTGTAAAACATAATGAAATAGATTATGGCGCCACATCTTGTGCACCTGAAACAATCAAAATAATATATTAGTACTACCCACACGTATTAACAATCTTTTTATAAAACAAATTGATATCATAATAATTAAGTTTTTTTCAGCATTAAGTCGAAATCTGTGTTATTTCCATGAGATTAGAAAGTAGGTAGGTACCTACTTCCGCGTTAGTTCATTGTTTATTCAGTGGCTATTGATAACATTAACGATCAATAGATGTTTTATCACGGAAACCACCAGCCGACGAATTTGATACTAAAATTCGGTACTGTAGAACTTTCATTCGTCTCTGCCCCTCTACTTTCGTTATCCTTTTTCGAAAGTTAAAATGTTCGTGCTTAGGCTACTGTAGATATACTTAATACCTATGCCTCCTTAGATTAAACTACAGTTAAAGATCTTTTCCTTGAAACACTGTACTATAAGACTATAAGTAAGTAACAGATACCTAACTTCTACGTAAGATCTTCATAGGTTGGTACCTACTAGTTGGTAGGTGTACCAACTAGGGTTGCCAGACGTCCCGTATTTCCCGGGACATCCCGTATTTTAGACATAGTTTAAAATGTCCCGGCGGGACTGACTCTGTCCCGTATTTGAACCGTACGTCGTTTTTCATTATGAAATCGATCTACGTATTCACACACGCACGTTCGTAAAACGTACTCGTCTCGCTACTAACTTGCACTCGCAGCCCGCATCGACCAATGACAGTGTTAGTGTCAGAATGACAATGTTAAAACTGACTCGATCCTCGGAAAAATATAAAAAATAATTTGTCAATTATAATAAACAATTTGTAATTTTTATTTGTCCCGGGTAAAAAACTGAAATCCCGTATTTTTTTGCCCATTTAACCATTTAACCTTATAGGCTGAAAAAAAATCTGGCAACCCTAGTACCAACCTATACACAGAATATAGCTATGTATAATGTAATAGCTAGGTACTCTTAAGATTCCGTTTCTGTAAATAGCTCAATTAATTGACAGAGGGGTTCTATTCTAACTTCTATCAAGAGTTTAGTCCTTTGAGAAAACTAGTGACATGATGCGCATATTATGTTATCAATATCAATATGATTAGGATTTGTGATTGACATAATATTTCAATGGGATTTGTAAACATTTTGTAATTAAGTAGGTACTTACGTATATCAATAAAAATAACGCGTCTGTCTGATATTTCAAAAATAATTTATATCTCATCTTTAACATTATTTTATTATTTGGACTCAATATAAGTCTAACACACATTTTTTAAATTTTTGTCTGTCAATCTATTTGTTATTCAGTCCGGGCTGGTCTTCGGAACAGATGAACAGATTTTGACGAAACTACGACCGTTAGTAGGTACATAATAATAATTAAATGACTGACCGATCTATACTACTTTATCCCAGGAGTCAGACGTCAGACAAGTTGCAGGTAGCCGCTGGTTACAGGCGGCGCAAGACCGAGGCATGTGCAAGTCCAAGCAGTGTAAAAGAAAGAAGTATTGTGACCTTTGTCCAACAGTGGACGTCTATCGATCGATAAAGAAGAAGAAAAATTATAATTATTTTAATAATGATTTACAATCATTAATTTACTTTTTAAGTAATAAAAAATTCAAATGTAACGCACTGTGTCAACAACATTTACTGCTCATCATAACTTAGGTCGATGACCTCCTTAGGTCTACCTCACCTACAAGTACCTAGTTATTATCACTAGGTTTTCTAAAGCCTATTAATTTATAATATACTGTATAATTTGTACACTAGGTATATAGGTATAATAACTATATAGAGTATAATATTATCGATGGCCTATTTATATTTTTTAATATTAACAGACGTAATGCATGTAGATTGTAGGTAGATAAGAAACCTATATGCCTAGATAAGATAAAGAATATTCGGTGATACCTAGGTACCTACTGCAGATAATGAAAACGCCGGAAAGTATGTTTACAAATATTTTGCCGGGCAAAATGGTTCTCAAATTTAATATTTTCGTCATTAGGTATAATTAACAGTAATTGTTTTTGAATATTTCTAATTCTAATTAGTGAAAAAAAAACTTTGTTTCTATGGGGTACGCATTAGTGTTTCCAGTTTCCATCAGACCTAAAATATCTTGAACGAATAACGCCTGAATGTAATTTTTCACTATATAGCAATAGGTACCTTAAAAAAATTATAGTTTAATATAAACTTTAAATAGGTACTTAAACCTAACTAATTAAACATGTACTCCGGTACGTATAGTAATATTTTATTAATTGCAGGACAAAACAGGTTCAATAATAATTATTAATCTTGGTGCATATAACTTGTGAAACACAAAAGTGCACTTTAAAGTCATCAGAACACAGTTTCTAATTGAAGATACACAAGTCACAATGGGCTCGTCATGTCCGTAAACACTCAACAATATAATACACGTGAACATACCTTTTAAATTCCGAACGTCTACACCGTCTCGCGAATGTCGACACAGTGACGAGGGAAGTTGGAGGACAAAACAAATATAATTTTCCCGCCTATTTTGAGTACCATGCTTGAAAACAAGTTTAATTTGGCAGACTAGTTTTTTTTTTTCGACAAATCAATGCAAATGTCACTTATTTTATCTAGAACTAATAGCGATTGCTGGCGACTCCGTTCATCCATAGGATTGAGATTTTTCCTAACACCCATCATCACCATATTCAGAGGGGGCATTGTTTGGTTGAATAATTCAACACCGTCTACTTCCCAACTCCTACTCTATTATGTATACCTACTAAGTACTACTTAATTAGATTTCTGGTTCAACTAGATTATTTATTATTAGATCTCTAACGAGAGAAAGAAAATCTAATTGGACGGGCTTAACCGCAAACAATAACTCAAGCCGGAACTCGAATCTAGGATATCATGACCCGCAACCTTATAGACCATCGTAGAGACGCAGATCCATATTTGTGTATAAGTAGGGTGGTTTCGGGGGTTACGCGACCGGGGTCAGTTAGCCGACCACTAACAGGTCCTACGGCATTAAAACGAAAATAATAAGAATTCTATTCTTCTTTTCCAAATGAAATTCACTTAAGTAAAGAGGGGGATAGACCTATTAGTTTTACCTACAATAGTTGGCAGCTTTGTGTTTACCCGAAAGCAAACAAATCTTAGTTCAATCCGCCGCTCATACTTTCGGCGCGTACACGTTCCCAAAACAACGAAAAAAATAGTGAGTAAGTGAAGCGTTCGAGGTAAGTAGATCGTGATGTATTTATTTGAGTCAATTTTTTAATGTTCTATTAAGTGGATATAAATATGTTTTACGTTATTTGTACATTTATTACATGTAATATACAAAATCAGGTAAAAAAATTGAATGGTCGCTAACTGAAATTGGAATTATCCAATAACTTCAGTTGGCGACCACCTGGCCGCCAATAGACATTTAGAAAGAAAAACATTTATTTTTATTTTTTATAGACTACAAATCTAATTCGGAATTTAATCACTTTCAATTTAATTTGTTTATTTTTATCCGTGTATCTTTTAGTTTACGACCACCAAATTATTATTATAAAACATCTTAAAATGTATGGGTATCAAGTGGTCGCCAACTAAAAATGAGCAAATTAATATGTGGGTTTACGACCATTTGCAATCACTACTTATAATCTTATCTGTTTTTTGCATAATGTAGGTGTTTAATATATAAAATTTTCATTACAGATGTCCTCCACAAACCGTATTAGAAAATAACACCGGCTTATTCCCAAAGAGATCTGGAATGTGCTTTAAAAATATAAGAGAAGGAGGACACGGTATTAGAAAAAAATGTAAAATGTATAACATCCCGAGATCTGATGATCTGATGATTTGATTCTGAACTTTTGTAATTGTTGTTTAAAGTGATATTTTTAATTTTGTACTTGTGTAGGAAAATACTTGCTAAGATTCATTTAAGCTTAAGCTTGAATATTAAAGTGTACCTTTGATCTCATGAAAAAATGTGTTTTAATAATTTATTATAATGTATGAATAATAAAGCATGAATAATAATTATTTTTTAAACATTAACACGTTCATATTTTTTATTTTTAATTAATCAAATTTAGTTTTCCCTAACAAATCGAGAGGTCGCCAACTAGATAAGGGGGCAGTCGTCAACTAGCAAAAGTGGTCGCCAACTAGCATTTCACATAGTTTTTAAGATTTATTCAATTTAAAATGTTTTCACAACTGTAATTCTTATTTTTTTACTTTTAAATATAACTTGACAATATCTAGGACCCTGTCATATAACTTTAATACATGTGCTATGGGTGCAACATACTTAAATATTGACGTAAAGTTGAATATCCCGCTAATCGGTCGCCAACCGGCGAAATCACCCTACATATTATTTTGTATGTGGATGATATCCACATACAAATACTTAACAGTAAGTATCATTTAAATGTCTGAGCTAAGTGCCTCTCATAAATTATGTACTAAGATTATTAATTGACTAACTATATAGTATTATAATTTCAACGATAGCTTTAATATAACTCAACGCAAACTTTGTACGTTTTGTCTCTGTCTGTTTGTACGGACTTATTTTCGGAATAACTAAACCGAATTTAATGGCATTGTTACAGCCGACTGTTAGGTTTTAATAAAAAATAATAATTCAATATGCTGTAGTTCTGAGAAAAATCTCAAAAACTATGCATATTTTTAAAGCTTGCCCTTGATTTAGGGCAGAGGAGTATAACTATAATATGTGTTCTATGTAGGTAGGAACGTATACCTATGTGAAAGTTGTAAAAAAGCGTAGACAGAGTACCTATACGTATAGAGGGTACCTATTTCTCTGTCTACATCTCGGAGGAAAAAAAATTTATAGGTACCTACCTACTTCAAGGTCTACGTAAAAAAGCTTTCCGAATGACATTGTCATTGTCAGTGTCACTACAAAATGTTGACTTTGACATTGACGTTTTAATTCACACAAAAATAGAAATCGAACAAAATAATTCGCCTCATCGAGCTTATTATTTTGATATTTCTTAAAGAAAATATTACTTACCTTATTTATGTGCATGTAATATATATTCACTAGTAAAATATGGACCCCGCACTGTTGCGGGAACGCGAAGCGTTCAGGAAAAAGGCACTTGCGACACCAAGGTATGTTGCATACTTGTTATACACGTTGTTTCAAACATACTGAACTATCCCCTTCACTAGCTTTACCAATTACCAATTACTTTCCCTCCTCAGTCCTCTTGGCTCTCGCTCCCACACGCGGATATCGCTATATCCTTATTAATAGTGATTATAACTTAACATAACATACAATAATAAAGTGACAAAAACAACGATTTTACCAACTGATTTTCTCTTGTGTTAAGTGAAAAACTTGTTTTCGCTAAATACTTATGTTTATTTTATCAGTTTCAATCGTGTTTTAATCAGTTTTCAGTAATAATATTAAGTGTTTGTAATTAAAATTTGAATTTTAAATTGGCTTTCTCAGTGATTATATTCTGATATCTGATTTTGTATAGTTTTGCTATTAGTTACACTTGAGTACTTCTGTATTAAGTTAGTATAAAATTCTCTGACACATTGTTGTATGTAACTTATTTTGTTTTAAAATGTTTGTTAAGTAAATTTGCCACAGAGATAGCTTGCATCCTGAGATGAAACTAGGTTGCTTTGTTTTAGGGACCTCTGATCTATGTTGAATTTTTTGTTTTAATTACAGTGTTGAAAAGAAGAAGAAAGATGAATCGCCTTTTAAAGATGACAGCAAAAAGAAATCCAAATCCACCAGCTCTGTCAGCAGTGCACCAAAACTTGATGCCACTAAGTAAGTAAAAACATAAAATGTAAATAATATCTTCATATTGTCTTCATTTGAGTGCAATAGTTGGGCTATTGAGGCTTCCAAGTTTAAGTTCACGCAAGATAGCATAGCAAAGCCACTTAGGTTGTTTTATTAAAAACTCAAAAAATCTATGCTCAGGATCGAACCCAATGACTCTCTGTATAAGAGATCACAGTCCCAACCACTAGACTATCACTGGGGAGAAGTTCATTTGGAATGGAAATAAAGATGGAACATTTCATTTTCAGTTACAAAACCATGTCGGGCAGTTCATCGTACAGGTTTGGGGTGCTCGCGCGCATCGTCAGACACATGCGATCGCGGCATCAAGAGGGAGACGACCATCCTCTCAGCCTTGACGACATATTGGATGAAACCAACCAGTTGGATGTTGGTAGTAAAATAAAACAGGTTGGTCGATTCTCATACAAAATTATAATCCTACATATAGATCTTTTTTAACTACGCTTGATTATTGAAATTACTTACAATTTTTAATTCCATAGTTTATTGTAAAAATAAAATAAATAATTAATAATACATTTTGTTGTTCCAGTGGCTACAGACAGAAGCGCTACAAAACAATCCAAAAATAGAGTGCACTCCAGATGGAAAGTTTATATTCAAACCTGTATATAAAATCAAAGACAAAAAATCATTGTTACGGTAATGTTTCATTCACCCTTTTTTATTAATTAATTTCAACAACATTATACAATACAAATTACTTTTTTCCTAATTATTTGTTATTTTAGGTTGCTCAAACAGCAAGACTTAAAAGGTCTGGGAGGGATCTTTCTAGAAGACGTTCAAGAATCATTGCCACACTGCGAGAGAGCGCTCAAGAATTTAGCACAAGAAATACTTTATATCACCAGGCCCACAGATAAAAAGAAAATATTGTTTTATAATGACAGAACTGCCACTCTTGATGTAAGTAGAAAATGGAATTAATTCACTTGAACACATTGCTAGCTGTCAGTGTAGTTTATTGATTGTATATAACACAGAAACACACACATATAACCACACAAAATAGGTAACAATAATTTATTATTGTTTAATATCTGATTAAGTATGTAAAAGTCCTGCTCCACTTTAAATGCCTGAAAAGGACAGACAATAACCATTCTTACACAACTTACACATACAAAATTGAATTAAGTTTGTAAATATGTTCAAGCTAAATTAATAGAACTCTTAAAAATTGTATAAAAAAAAATTCACAGTTTGTGTCTGTTGTTTTGTGTGCTGGTGGTGAAAGATAAAACTATTGCACATGCTGGCAGAGACAAAATGATATGTCTCATCTACACTCTAGATTTTTGTATAGCTGCATCTCTTTTACTCTTAAGCTGTAATCTTTTTGCATGATCCATGTCATCTTTATTACTAATCCATGTATAACAAAAAGACAAATCCTTATTAAGCTACTGCATAGCTTCTATCGCGGGCCTTGAGCGTGGAGACCGAATCCAGAAATTCCGTAACGATATTTTCGTTACGTACCTCTCACCGCTAGATGGCGTTGATAAAAAATGTTATGCAATAGCTTTACCGCGGCAGTCCCTGAGTGCCACACGTCTTTTTTTTTAGGTCGATGACGAATTCGTAAAACTATGGCGTGCCACGGCAGTAGATGCGATGGATGACGCCAAAATAGAGGAATATTTAGAAAAGCAAGGCATCAAGTCCATGCAGGACCACGGCCCAAAGAAACCGATAGTCCCAAAACGGAAGAAAGTCTCTCAGAAACGGCGGCAATTCAAGAAACCAAGAGACAACGAGCATTTGGCAGATGTGCTAGAGACTTACGAGGATAACACGTTGACTCAGTCAGGCGTTGTTAGCATGAAGTGAAATAAATTAGTTAAATGGAGTGTGTGTTATCATTAAAAAAATTCTATATGCTCGAAACTTTACATGTTGTGCATTTTTTAGTGGAAAATTACTATTTTACTCTGCTGAGTGCTTTCAGAAAGTCAAGAATTGGGCGTACCTACACTATGATTCAGTTACTTGTGGTAGCAGTCTACATTATATACGAGTATACTATCGAGTAGGTATACAACATTTATTTTGTATTGCTAATTCTTGATTATAGAATAGAAAATTTTTGCACACCAAAAATAAGAATAAAATTAATATTTATAGAGTTTTGACAAGTCAAGATTCTACCAGCGGTACGAGTCATAGAGTTTGGATTGTTTGAGTTTTATTCTAAAAGGGCTAGAACCCAGAGCTGTAAAACAAAAAGTTAACATTGACATAGTGATTTAGTGTTACCAACTTATGGCTATGGTTGATCCACGGTTGATCCGCCCTGTGGTTGATCCACGTTTGATCACGCGTAAAGTTGGGTCACGCCATTTTACTTATTTTTTATTATATTATGACGTAACTAGCTGGCTTTAGTAAGTAGGTAGGTACATACTTAAAACTTTACCATCTTTAGCAATGAATGATGCCCGCGACTTCGTCCGCGTGAATTAAGGTTTTTTAATTCCCGCGGGAACTCTTTAATTTTCTGGGATAAAATATAGCCCAGTATATGTTAATCCTGGGTATAAGCTGTCTCTATTCCAAATTTTAGCGAAATCGGTTTATTTGTTATGGTGTGAAGGAGTAACAAACATGCACACACATACAAACTTTCGCCTTTATAATATTAATGTGATGTGATGTGATAATATTAGTGTGATTTAGCCTGGAAATACACGTCAGGTTTTTTCATCCGATAGTCTGATCCGGTAGCCTGATCAGGCTACCGGAAGGCATTGAAGCCATTACTTTGTATGAACAGTCAATACACGTCCGATCCGGTGGCCGGATCGGACGTCCGAGTCGGAAACGGGCGCGAGGCGTTTCCGATTTTACTGCCGGTCCGATTGTCTGAAGGCGCGGTCTACATACTTTTAGTATGAGACAAAATATACATCCGGTTACTCCTTCCGATTTTGCTAGTCAGGGTTCCCAACTTAGGGCTTTTAGCCCCAAATTTAGGGCGGAATTTTGCTTATTGGGATTTTTAGGGCCCAAAAAATCTAGCGCTGACACTGTGTGGACGCATCGTTGTGGTTCGAATATTGGGCGAAAATTATGAAAAAAAATAAAAATAAAATAATAAAATAAAATAATTCAAAATAATAAAATTATTTTTATTATGAATTATTTTGGATGTTTTAAATAGAAATGACTCTCAGTAAGTCTTGTCAAATTGATTGGATGAATCCAATAGCGACGTTTTTTCTTCTTTCTCTTTCCTGTCTTTAAAATTTCTGTGGTGGTGTCGTGTGGTGCGGGTTGTTACGTTCCCTCAAATATGGTTGAGCGAAGCAATGGCTGGATTCTGCGTCATGCTCGTGAACGGGTGCCACCAACGGGAATGGGTCTGCTTTTGCCTGCCTGTCTTAACATGCATTGGATTGTTTTGCATTTTTGAAACTTTATTGTGGAAACACTGTATACATAGCATAGTTTTGTTACCTGTTGTAAAAAAATTTTTATTTGAAAAGAGCGACCGCCGAGTTTATTGCTGGCTCTTCTCGGCAGGAACGGCATTCCGAACCAGTGGTAGATTCATTGACGATTCAAAAGTACTTGTAAAAGTTTATTTGAATAAAAAATATTTCTATTTCTATTAACTCGTCATCCATCTTCTTTTCTTCTGCTTTGCTCCAAACGCAAGCACTCGGGATGATAGCTCGGGAACGACTGAGTTCAGAAAAAGCCTGACGGAAAAATCGGATGTGTATCGAGTAAATACGATCCGGTTGCCTGATCAGACAATCGGAAACAAAATCGGACGTCTATTGCCAGGCTAAGTTATATGTTGTCATTATTAGTTTGGCGTAATATAGGTAATTTCATCTTCTGCGGTCATTTTTTTTTTAAGTTGGTAACACTAAGCCTGCATTGTCAGATTTGTTTGTTTTTGAAAATTAGAAATATATAATAATACCACAATACAATCAATGTTTATTTATTATTATTGTGCTACATAAGTGCTTACATTTATCGCAGGAATATCATTAGTATGTCGGAGTCACAATATTCTTTATCTTGGGAAGACCATTCAAAAAACTTTAGCAACGGCTTAAGTTACCTACAACAGGTTTGTTGATATATATTTTTGAATAAGATAAAAGTACATCATTTAAAAGTTTATATTCGTATTAAAAAATGTAAATATTTTACCCCTAGCCCATAGCTGTGTAAGTGCAAGTGTAGTTTAAGTCAATTAATAACTCAAAATAGACCACAATTTTTCAGGTTAATTTTGGGCTTAGTGATTACATTATTATACTATTTTTTCTTCTATGGGTCTCTGAAAAGTCAGAGATTCGCCCTCTATTACCTATCACCACATAAGTTATATAGAAATTTAATTTTCTTCAATCCCTGAACAATAGTTCAATGATCAAATGCCAATGCAATGTATCAAAGATTTGTTTTCTTAATATTGAGTAATAAGAGTTCTTAATATCCAGATATTGCTTTCCAGGATTTTAGCAAAGAAAATTAAGTACTTACTTACAAAAAAAAATTAAGGAAAACTTGAAGAAACCTGCATGCTTGAGAGCTCTTCATAATGTTCACAAAAAAAATCTGCCAATTTGCAATTGCCCAGCATGGTGGCCTACCGCCCTACAACTACCCTTCACAGAATACCTAATAGTACCTAAAGGTACCTACAGAAGATTCACCCCGCAAAATGATTTAAATAAATACTGACTCTTGTTACCACACAATAAAGTGCAATTCAGGTTGACACAGCGCTACTCACCTACCGTCTTATTCACCTAGACTTGTCTCTCTTTCTATCACGTAACTCTTATCTCTTCGCACACTTTGAAGAGGTACGCCATATACTTGTAGCTCCGTTGTTTACTGTGGTTTGTGTCAGGCCTGCCTTCGAGAGAAGACCTGTGCTCAGTATAATAAAGAGCTGTTGGTGGATTACTAATGATGTTTTTTTTTTCAGAATGGAGAATTTGTAGATATGACTCTGGCAGCAGATGGACACTTTGTAAAAGTGCACCAAGTGATCATGGCACTCAGCAGCCCTTACCTCAAAAATCTCATTGCCTCTGCGCAATGCCCACACCCTGTCATAGTATTAAATGTAAGTTGCATATTTTAATACTAGAAAGAGACAATAAAGGTATCCAAAAATCGAGCACAATAGTTCAGCAATAGTTGAGGTGTTACACAGATTCTAGGACATGCGTAGCCTCATCCGTAAGAAAGAAGAAGGTATATGATCCAAGGTCAAGAGGTTATAAACCGCTGTCTAGCTCAGTCTTGCAGTGGACGAAGAAGTTATGTTGTAGCCATTATACCTTGCGTATGACCAAGGCTTACGGATTTTATATGCTAGCTTTTGCCTGTTGTATCACTCATGTTAGGTTTGATCTTACAGCCTCAGCCTCGGTTGTTTCAAACCGTTTGTTATAATTACATACATTTGTCAAAATGGTTTTCTTTGACATTTTGTTCTTTTTTTTATTTTTATTCGATGACAAGATAGCCCTTGACTGCGAACTCACCTGATGGTAAGTGACGATGCAGTCTAAGATGGTAGCGGGCTAACTTGGAAGGGGTATAGCAGTGTAAATTCAACCCAAACCCCTTATCGGTTTCTACACGCCATCGTACCGGAACGCTAAATCGCTTGGCTTCACGTCTTTGACGGTAGGGTGGTAACTAGCCATGGCCAAAGCCTCCCACCAGACCAGACCAGAGACAATTTAGAAATTATAAATTCCTAAACTGCCCCCGCCGGAAATCGAACCCGAGACCTCCCAGTTATAAAACCACAGCGCTCACCACTGCGCCAGGGAGGTGTTCTGCAACACAATGTTTAATGGTTACGTGTCTGTTAAAATTTGCTGAAGCAACTTGCTGATAGCAATTATGACAAGCTGATGCCTTGTCATAATTGCTATCTGAAAGCCAAATTCAGTCTCATTCCTCAGTGGTTTGAGCTGTGCATTGATAAATCAGTCAGTAACTTTTTCCTTTTATATATTTATGTAGATGTAATATTTCAGAAAACATCTTATAAAATTTTATCAGCAATACTGGAATATATCTACACAGGAGAGGTTCTAGTGGATATAGAGGACATCAGAGAACTGATAGACGCAGCCAAAGAATTACACATCAAAGGGTTAGAGGAAATGGTTTGTAATTTATTCAGTACTAGTTGATGCTTAGAACTTCGTTCACATGGATTATGATTTTAACTCCTGTGGAATCTCTTATTTTCCGGTACAAAAAGTAGCATATGTGTTATTCCAGACTATAGTCTGGAATTTTGCTGAGAAGAACTGGCAAGAAACTCAGCAAAAGTCTAATAAAAATTTCTTACAGACAGACTGACAAATATTTAATAACTTGTGATTGATTTATGCTATCCATTCAATTATACTGATCATATTACTTAAAAATATGTTTTTATAAAACTATACACATGGTATTTCTTTTCTTGCAGGATTTTTCTGTAACAAAACCAGTGAACCAAAACGACAATGAAATAATACTACCCCCCGGCAAGAGTTACGAAAATATAGAAGAAGAAGAAGTAACATACTATGAAACAAACAAAGAGACTGACAAAATCAACAGGCATACTCTCGACGAGTTAGTAATGAACGTAAACTTATTGTATTGTATTCAAGTAAAAAGCGCCTGTCAACACTAGGGGAGTGATTAGTCCTATGTTAGGACAATAGCCCTAACATAGGATGAAATATCATCCTATTTTTGTAACGTAAAATTTAAAAAATATATATACAAGATGACTTTCTAGGTAGTGCACAAAAATTTTTTGGTGGATCTATATCGTTAATAAAACATATTTACATTAATAGTTTTGTACCTTTTTTGAAATATTTTTTTAACATATCTGACCATAAAATAAGCAAATCATGGTCATACTATTCGATGAAATTAAAATACGCGCTCAAAGGTCTAAGGCGGCCGCGCGCGCCTAATGTATCAACAGCTGATAGATTGTAGACGTTTGTAGGGTGACCCTAACCATCTGTTTGGTAAACGATAAATTTGGTATTCTTAAGTAAAATTAAAAATACGTGTTGATTAAATTTCACTTATATACAACAACAAAAAAATTGTACACAACCAAAAAAAAAACTGTATATGCGCTGTACTACTCCACAACCACATAATATATGTATTTCATTTTTCCTCTAGTGTATCAATGCATGAAACGGAAAATGTGAGGGTGAGTCGCTCGAGCGACAGCGACAGTCTTAACGAGGCGCGGCAGGACGACGCGACAGTCGCGTCGCAGATCCTCAACGATTATAGAAACGCCACCATGCTGACAGAAACAAATGGTGCAAGTAAGTCATCGTCATCAGCAAGCATTTGGCTCGGCTGAAGTCGTCTCTCAGATTGAATCTATAGACAGCATTCTCACTCAGCTCAGACTCAAGGCAGAGTTAAAACGAGACAGATTTATATCAGAGGATATTTGTGTCTCGTTTTAACCTCTATCTTGAGTCTGAGCTGACTCAGAGCACGCTCTGTAGACCTCAGCATTAGGGAAGGGTTTAGGCCATCATGGCAAACTTAACACACCACAAGCCACAAATTGGCCTACATGAAATAAATAATTTTGAATTGATTTTTAAATATGAATCCCAATATCCTACTAATATTATAAATGCGAAAGTGTGTTTGTTTGTTTGTTTGTCCTTCAATCACGCTGCAACAGAGCTACGGATTGACGTGATTTTTTCCATGTGTATAGTAGACCTGGAGAGTGACGTAAGCTACTTTATATCCCGGAAAATCAAAGTTTTGGAACTAAATCCACGCGGAAGAAATCGCGAGCATCAGCTAGTCATTTTATTTTAATGACAAGATAGTCCTTGACTGCGATTTCACCTGATGGTAAGTGACGATGCAGTCTAAGATGGTAGCGGGCTAACTTGAAACGGGTATGGCAGTGTACTTCAATCCATGCCCCTAATTGGTCGGTTGATATATATCCATCGATTATAAACAGCCCTGGTAGCATGGGCGGGAGAAATTTTATCCCCGGGAAAAGGATAAAACGTTTATCTCCTCGCTTAGCTTTATCCACCCGTCGAGCATGGGCACAGCGGTGGAAATAACACTCAGTGGATATACTTATAGATATATACATCACCTTCTCCTCTGTCGCCATGCTTTAGAATAGGGAAAAGATAATTTTATCCCCTGTCAGTGGATAAAATCGGAGGATAAAAATTTTATCCCCTGCCTATGCTACCAGTGCAGATTCGTGTTTTTCAGAAGCGGGTACTTTGCAATACACAGTATCGACGCACGGCTCGCTACAGCTGATTCTGAATAGATTCGTGTACTTCCTGAAGAACACTCGGCTCGACCAGACGCGGCAGTGGCGCTGCGTCGACTACCTCAGCCGGAGCAAGTGCCCCGCGCTCGTCGTCACCCGCGACAACATGGTGCTGCAGAGGTAGGTATCTAAGCCCATCGTTGGCCCACAGGTGGGCAAGGATCTCCTCAAAATGAGAAGGGTTTTGACCATAGTCGACCGCCCTGGCCAAGTTAGTGCACAGACTTAGTCTGTTCAGAAAGAGAACCGTCGTGGCCAAATATTGAACAATTTGAAACTTTTTCTTTTATGAATGATATTATCTAATATAGACTCTTCTTTGTCGCAGGGTAAAAGCTCACAAACACCCGTTTCACGACAGCAAGATATTGAAAAAAGTGAAAAGTAACAACGTGTTCTCCGAGCTCATAGAGGCGGAGCAATCCGGCGCCAATCTGAAGCGACAGGTGGAATATACCAATGATAGCGATTAATAAATATTTTTAAATTCTATTTGTTTTTTTTTTATGGCTAAAGTAACTCCCTACACTAGGTGAACAGACGCGACGTCTGTTGTTGCAGGGAGGGGTATACAGTCGGCGCAAGACCGACCGATCGCAACCTCACATTAACATCGACATCCCAGGCGTAATTTCTGTTAATCCGGTCATAGAGATTAGCCATCTGCGCGGCAAATATTATAGATTGTGCGCAAACCTAAAGCGAAGGACTATTCCTTCACTCCTTCGACAATTCAGCCGGGACGTGGCAAGCGCACGCATTCCCCTCTGCCGAAGTACATGTACAAACGTACGGTTCAGCTTGTAAGTGTGACAGCTTTTGAGTTAGTGTGCGTTCATAGAGACATTAAGTATTTACAAGAGTGTGCGAAAGTGAGTAAATGTGTGCTATATGTGATTACCCTACCTCACCGCAAAAAGTGGCAGAAAATGATCAGTACTAAATCTGCGTAAAGGCACGTCCCGGCTGAATTGTCGAAGGTTCACTCACAGAAATCTGATACGACCAGAGGTCAGGCGTAGCTTTAGGTGCTCTCTGAGATGCGAAACAATTCGCAAGTTCTTGCGACGCGACGTGCGAGCTCGCAGGTTTTTGCGATGCGACGTTGCATCGCAGTTTTGTGTACAAGCCCTATCTTCGGGCTAATACTGAGAATTTCTTGACAGAAAAATGCAAAAAAACTTTTTTTGGTCCAACCAGAGAATCGAATCCGCGAACTCGTCATCGGTAGTCGAACTTGCTAATCACTAAACCAACGAGGGAATTTCTGTTATTATCTCCGTACACAATTTACATTTTATGATTTACTCACAAATATGAAAATTTTATTTTCATTTCTTACCGGTAGCAACGAATGTTTACTTTATATTGTAAGTATATTTTGTAATTGACCTACTAACTTTTATTCAAAAGCACTTTGTAAAAGTTTATTTGAATACAATATTTTTTTTTGTATGAGCAATTCTTTTACCATGAAATGAGGAAGTTCTTCTATTACATGCCTAATTCTTAGTGCATATCACACTTATGTATATATCATTACGTTGTCCTCCTATAAGATGTGAAAGGAAAAAAAAATATTAAAATCAAAAACTCGAGTTTATACAAAAATAAAATTTTACTGTCCCCTTTTTAACATTGAATAAGAATAAAAAATATACAACAACATTATACAAAATATGTATATCATGATTAATTTATCACATTAGCTTATTACTATTTCTTTATAAATGCATGCATACAAGGAAGGAATCATACTTTTAAAGACGCAAACACGTTAATTTATTGGTAACGTAACGGAAAGGCGATCGAAATTAGTTTGCCGGACACTTTTCACTGATTATAATATACCTACGCAACTGGTTCTAATTTGGCTGTATACAATATAAATATTTATTTGCATACTGTAATGCTGCGGCTACATTATCGTGCGAAAATTCGTGTCGCGTTGTCACGATAAAATTATCATGTTCGGTTAACCGCAATTTCCTTGTCTACATAAGCGGTCAACATGCTATTCAATTTAGCGACAGTGCCGCGATAACGATTAGTTTTCGCCCGAATACAGCGCGATTCAACGAACTACTTGGCCACACTTGTCGCGATAGTACGAATATTCGCCGAATCCCGATAATGTAGCCGCTGTATAAGTAAATACGATGATAAAAATTGTTATACTAGTCCAAAACATCAGCCGTAGCCTAATAATTATTATAGAATACCAAGAATAAATTATTTCTAAAATATATTAAATTACTGACAAGTCAGTAGTGCTTCCATGTCACAACATTCCCTGCACAGATTAACTCTCGCCGTGTTAAAATTATGTTCCTACCTTAAATTTTCGTTAAATAACAGATTCGATTTCAAATATATTATGAGACTAGACAACAATAAAGTATCTAAATCCTGGACTGCATGCCTGATGACATTTAGAAACAAAAAAAAACTATTTGATCTGAATATAACCGAAACAAAAATATATAACAAAAATATAACTGCATTGCTTACGTCTCTCAAATTTATTGTTATGCACAATGTGAATTCTAAGCCTGAGATTTGAAGATCGCACCAAACTCAAGACCAAGTTTGAACTAAACTTTATGTTAGCATATAATATATTAAATTTGTCTCGTTTTAACCCTGTCTCAAATCCAAGCTAAGTCAGTACCAGGTTCTATAGTAATCAAAGTACTTAGTAGTCTTAAAATTACCGACATGTAATCCAGGCATTTTGAAAGTACAGTTAGTGGAATGTAAGTATAAAACAGTAACATAGTTAATATTGCCGAGTATTATTCAGTCTGAATATTATTTTATATTAATAATAATATCTACATATTAATAATAAAATAAAAAACACTTACGCCTAAAATTCGAGCGTAAAGATATGTCAATATTTCGAAAACTTAAATGCACGTTAAGTACCTAAGTACCCATTAATATTTAGGTTTTTTAATAAGAGGAAACACATACAATATCTTTTGCTAATAAAGTTGGAACTTTTATAGACTATTATCTACCATTGACTATCAGTAACTAGTGATTCAAAATTATTTACCAAAATTCCTTGAATCTTGGACATAGTTCAAAAAATGACGATTCCATACGACAAAAAAAAAATAGTATAAATTTTAAAAACGTCAAAAATTGCCCCACCGGGGAATGAACCCGCCTGTCTCGGGAATCGCGCCCCGAGTGTGTTGATCATTTTACACAACAGCCATAATCGAACTGTCCGACAACGACGAAACTACTACTAGTAGGTACTCGTAACCAGTTTTAAGATTCAAATATGATAGATATGATATGTATTTCATCTTATCATAAATCCCACGGAATGTACATAATAAAATTATAAATTTATTATTTCTATGTATGTATAAAAGTCTACAAATACATATTTATGAATCGATCTCGTGCCTTACAAATGCGGGTAGAGCAAACGCTGCTTTATGGATATCTGTGTTGTAATATTTCAAGCCCATATTCTTAATTTCGTCCAGCGTGAACTGTGTCACCGGGTTCCTGAGGTCGGTGGTTTCATCCAGAGAGCCGATCGCGAAGCCGATTTGCCCGCACGGATAAGTCGGTACCGACGTAGACGCGTACGCGGCGACCGGGAATTGGTTTTTGCAGAATCTGAGGGTATTTTTAACTAATTCCATACTGTCCCAATACGTACCCGCTTGAGAGCAAACTATGCCATTGGGTTTTAGCGCGCTTTTCATTAATGCGAAGTAGTTTTCCTGGAACAGGTTGACTGCCGGCCCGACGGGGTCGCTGCTGTCGGTTATGATGACGTCGAACTCGCGGCTGTGGTTCTGCATGAACTCGAATCCGTCCCCCACGTGCAGAGTCAGCTTTTTACTCTCGAAGCCCACTGCCATGAATGGGAGGTACTTTTTTGATACTTCGATAACTTTAGCATCGATTTCAACCTGAAATTAAAATATTTTCAATAATGCTACTGCTCCATCTGCATTAATGTTAGTGTTAACGACTGCGCTTAAATGGATTAGCGCTTAGCGTCTAACGTCATTACATACATTTGACGCAGTAAAATATTGGCCCCATCTGCGTAATGCCTTTATTATCGTGTTAATTTACGCGTTACAGCGCAGGTGGAGCCCGGGCATATAAAAAACCCGAAATACACTCGTTTATAAAAAAACCTAATTATTTTACCTATACAAATTACTAAACCTGTTAATAGGTGTCTCTAATAATTAAACTCATAAGTGATAATATAATATGATGTACTCTGGAACAAACATTTAAGAAAAACTGTCTATCTGTTTGTTCAAGCTAATAGTCGACAACCGAACCGTTGTCGATGAAACTTCCAGAAGCCGGTAGAGGATGTTACGAGGCATGACCTCTTTAAAAAGCAATTGCAAATTTAAATAATTAATTTTAAAGAGTTTGAAAGCATGTAAAATATAAATATGTTATTTCTTCTTTTTAAAGGTTAGGTACATTTCGAAAACCTAATGTACCTGTGACCCTATTACAAAACCTGAATCGTATTTGTTTATCCTTTTTATATTCTGTGTTAATAATATTGAACATCAAAGATGGTTACAAACCATACAATGTTATCGCTTTTAACTACTACAGTAAATACAACAAAATTCTCTCTGCCGCTATCAAAAAGAGCAACAGATAAAACTAAATTGACCTTCCTCGAACCACATGTTGAGATAATAGCTCCTTATCAGACTTGTCTGGTAACTTAGGATACAAAAGAACATTAGCATTGTTTAAATATTACATAGCGATAATTTTTATCAATGATGTCAAATAAACCTATTGACATTTTGATAAAAATAGACAATAAAGTACTGTAAACTAGTCCTATGGTATTTCGAACTTTACTGTATTGTATTGAGCTGCTATAGCAAATGCTTTGCATTCCAGAAACTTCAACTTTATTTATTTATATAGATAGATGGGCTATAATTATTAGTTAGTAGTCGATTACCTGACCAAAACGTCCAAGATTGGCTGCACAACAAAAAAAAATTTAATAAATATATATAACTATAATTAAAAAATAATATTAACTATGAATCACATACTTAATTTTTAAAATTTCCTCAAAGATACGTGCCGGAACACTAAATCGCTTGGCGGCACGTCTTTGACGTTAGGGTGGTAACTAGCCACGGCCAAAGTCTCCTACCAAACCAGACCAGAAACAATTCAAAAATAATAAATTCCCAAATTGTCTCCACCAGGAATCGAACTTGAGACCTCCCAGTTATCAGACCACAGTTCTCACCAATACGCCAGGGAGGTCATCAAAAGTCTAATAATAACACTGTGACTTAATTACCTGCACTATTTCTTTAACTTGTGGGTGTTTGGCCACGTCCCTCGCAACCCCGCCGTCCCCGCCGCCCACTATCAGCACTTTCTCAGGGTTGGGGTGGCAGCACAGCGGCAGGAATGATATCATTTCCTACAAACAGAGAAGTTTCCCATTTGGTTACAGCTGTTTTGTTATTTTTTATTCGATGACAAGATAGTCCTTGACTGCAATTTCACCTGATGATAAGTGACAATGCGGTCTAAGATATTAGTGGGCTAACTTAGAAGGGGTACAGCAGTGTAGATTCAATTTCAACACACCATCATGCCAGAACGCTAAATTGCATGGGGGCACATCTTTCCGAATTTATAAGATCGAACCTTTGGAAAACGACACATCGACAAAAGCTTTATTAGAGATAGAAGAGGCATTAAAAATGAAATTAAAATTGTTTATTGTCAATTGTCACATTACAAACGTACTCTATTATTGTAAAGTTTATTCAATGTGGCATAGGGTTAAACATTCAATTTAAGAAAAAATCTTCAATGGAATATTGACTGAAGCACTAGAAGTTGTCAATATGAAATTGTTTTAAGAACAACCTGAAGCCAAACTGAAGTTGACTAATATTCTTCTCTTCCCTCCGAATAAGCGAGAAGCTAGTATTCAGAGTTGGTATTACAATAGCAACTGGTTTGGATTGAACTATCAACGTTTCACTTTTCAATTGGCAACTTTAAACGTTGGGCTAATAACTAATAAGGTTATTGATTTACCTGATAAGAGAACTCATCCTTCTGTGTACACTGTATAATGCCATCCAGCACCAGTACTTTGCCCAGGCTGGGGGTGTCGAACACCTGGATGTACTGGAACGCAGAGCGCTCCTCGTGCAACACTTCCTTCACTTCAAACGAGAATGTACTCCCCGGCCACAGCTCACACGTCTCCGAAAACCAGTTCTTCTTTATTGTATCCATTTGATCCGTAAAAGATTTTATTATATCTATAGCTCGGGGTCTGGCCTGGTCAAAAAAGAATATTTTACTTAAAAACATTTATTTGTGGTTTGTTATAAGCTTTAGGTCACTATTCAGAACAGTAGTGGGTAAAGTCCAAATAAACTTAATGTTTTGCCAGCCTCCACTAAGCGTAAAGCAGGCGGCACTAAAACTACTGAAGTCTATACCTACTATTTTAGATAGTGGTTATTACATTATTATTTTATTACACATTATTATCTATTTCATTAAGATAAAAAGTTATTATAATACAGCTATAAGTATTACCTATTTCAAGTTATAAATAAGGTTTTAACTCGATTTTAAATTACATAGCCGTACACTATAACTATTAATATTAAATTAAATTAAGGCTTGCTAACTAGATTAATCAGTTTGGTTAAATATGGTAACCTCTAACTTTGAAACTTGCACTGTGACCACAGGACTGTGACTGAAGATTTATATAGAAATAAGATTTACTATTACTAAAACTACTACTATGAAGTGATTAGATTTACTAACTCTGTTCAATACTTTCGTTAGCGATCTCCTTTGGCGGTCTCCAATAACTCAACCCCTATCTATTTTTACTCTTTGAACTCAACACAATAATTATATATACAACCAACAATTCAATTTGTCAATCATATTAGACAACAGAATTGCAATGAAAATTGAAAACTACAAATCCAATTATCCAAAAGAAACTATAATAGAAAATAGAAATAGGAAATTAGAAAATAATAGTAATTTTTATTTTTTTTATTACTACATAGTAGTGTTGCCTATCGATAGTCCAATATCGATGGACTTTTGATAGTTTATCGATGTTTAAGGCAAAACCAATAGTTTGATTCAATAATATCGATAGTATCGATAGTAATGCAAAATTAGACAATTCAATTAAAAAACTCGACACTAGGTATCGATAGTATCAATTGATTTATACTATCGGTTAAATAAATACGCCAACAGAAAAGCTGACAGTCCTAAGTCCGTGGAAAGTATGAAGAAAATAAGAATTAATTATGTTGACAATCTGCCTCGTTCAATTTAGCAGTTGTTAAAAATAGATGCTAGTTTTTTTTTTATATAAAGAATATTGAATGGGTGGGGATCGAACCTGCCACTTTTAAGTTTTCATTCCGCACCTGTAACCGTTGGGCTATCGACGCTTAAAGTGTAAGGGCGAGTTTAAGTGTTAATTAATAATTAATGTTAGCATTAGCATTTAGCAGTGTTATTATTTTTTAACGTTTAAGCCCATCTCTAGACTACATTGAATAAAGCGAAATATGGGTACTACAATACTCTTTAAGTCTTTAGTCTCTGTCTCTACCGAGAGACGTATAATCAATGCATAATGTAGGTATCTATAGGGATAGGGAGATTTACTATAGTAGGTACCTAATCTGTGGATTTGACCAGCATTGCTGAACACGAACACAGAGTACTAGGGGTGTCTACTTAGAAAAAACATCGATGTTTGTTTTTCATCGAGACTATGCATCGATGTTCTTCGATGCATCGAATGCTTTTGGATGTAGGTGCTGGCGAAAAAAAAGGGTCGTTCGGTCCAGTCCATTTTTCTCAACATTGAGTTCTTCAAAGGCCAAACTGCTCTGAACATCGAGTATTTTTTAACATTGCATCTAGGTGCTGACGAAGAAAAAAAAGGTCATCCAGTCAATTTTTCTCAACATCGACATTCCAAAAGCCATCGAAGCGAAAAAAAATAAAAAGGTCGCAACTTGTCCATATTCAACATCGAGTACTTTATGAAAATACATCGATACATCGAGTAAATCAGCAATCTTTCAAAACATCGGATCGATTCGATGCATCGTATTATAAACATCGAGTGAATACGATGCATCGTTGTATAATGAACACGCAAAGTTGAAACTTATGGGGCCCATACACGGTCAAACATGTTTGTCAAACACGTACGTTACGTGTTTTTGTTACGGTTTTGTTTGAACAAGGTCATCAAATACCAGCGCACCCAATCAAACACTCCGTTTCTGTTTGTCAAACACGTAGGTAGTTTGTTTGACAAACACGACCACAGACTATCAAATACACGTAAAAATGTTACGTGTTTGACCGTGTATGGGCCCCCTAAACGTGTTGGTGCTTACAGCTGAAACGTATCATAGTAATCTGTGGCTGAAACTAAAATCCAGTGAATGCACATATTATTTAATATTTTGAGATTTGGGAGATTTCAATTTTCAAGTAGTTTTTTTTAATTATATGTGCTATACGTAGTATCCAATATCCATAGTAATCTGTGATGTGCTTGTTTACACCATACCTAGACTGGTATTGATTCTCAGAATGAGTTGAGTTGGCGGCTTGCGTTTCTGTACTTCGGTATTGATTAATGATTAACTAAGTGCTTAGAAACCTGCTGTCCATAACAATGAACATGATAATATCGTAACGGCTGCACCATTCAAGCAATCACCATTCACCATGTCGTCCTCTAGTTCTCAGGCCACAGGAATAACGCCTGAAGAATTCGTTTACGCTGCGAGGGATTTCATTGAACTATCGGACAAGTTTCAGGACAGTTGGACCATTTATCAGAACGACAACGAAATATTGAACACGTATATTAAAAAGGAGGAGTTCGTCAGTCACCGCGATGAGACGGGCAAAGTGTTTTTGTATCGCGCGGAGTATGTTATATTTTACAACTTGAGCTATGGAGTCCCGTCGTTCAGCTTCAATGTGTGGGACTGCTCTGGGAAGCTGTTGACTTTGGAAGAAGTGAGAGAAATATCATTAATGAAGTAAGTACATACATGCTATGTTTTAAAGATATAAATATTATTGTTTCATGAAGAAAATTATACACATTCACTTAAATGAAACTTACAGGCCAACTTATTTTTTTAAAACACTAAAACATATTAGATCATACAAAGTTATAAGGCAAATATTGACCCAACTGAATAAAGGCATCTAATTAAATTTTTTCGATTACACCTTTATCCTACCGTTAATATGTATTGTAATTATGTGTATGTGTGTCTCTTGCTTGGTACATTTCGACCGTAGCAATTAACAGTGTCGGATCTACATTTTGGCGATTTTCGTTTTGTTGCATTAAGGGTCTTAGAATGGGGATAGCAATGCCCCCACCAATTGTGAAACTTTTGGAATCAACCAACCATCTTTGGTTTTTGCAAGTGCAAGGGTTGGATATGTTGACTGTTTTTCACTTTTCACATATTTGAAGCTTTGAGCGGCCGTGCCCTGGAGTAGTGGTTTTTCACATGCGACTATGTTAATTGCTACGGTCGATTTCAATGTGAGCCTTGAGGGCTGTATCCTTTTTCTTGCTTATTATACTTTTACATGCTTATTATACTTTTTTCTTTTTTTACAGAATAAGCAAAGAAGATTTCTACTCTGTGGTGACACAACAGGAGCACCCTGTATTGTATCGGCCATACTTCATTATCCATCCGTGTCACACTGCAAATCTTCTGTCTGTGTTCAAGAAGAAAAGCAGGAACCTCATCATCACATTCCTCAGTCTTATAACTCCACTAATTCTGTTGAACTTGCCATTAGAGTATGGATTATGATTGAAAGGTTAATGAATGTATGCACCCTGTAATGTCTAGTCATTATTACTATTCAGTAACTACACTTATAATGTTATACATTCCAATATTTGTATGTATGTATGAAAGAGATTTGTTTAAAACTACAATACTTCTGTTTGTAAGATATTAATTTAAGATTCCTATTTGATTAATTTAAGGTTAGTTTTAATGGGTGTTATGTGGTCATAATTTATAAAACAAAGACCCTCTGCAATGACTGACTGTGCATGTTACTCAAGAAGCAGTGTGAGTTTGCACGAGTCTTGTCTATTTACACTTGTAGTATTTCAAATCTTAATGCACATGCAACAATATGTCCTGTATTTTATTAATGTTTACCTGTAGTTGGAAAGATTTTTCGCATCTTTTCTGCCCTTTATATTTACATACCATTACATACATAATGTTATTATAAATACGATAATGATATAGATCATAATATTATAATATATAAACTAAATTGACAAGTCTAATGTTATCCTTTGAGATGTTTGATATTATTTTGACGATTTATAATGGGGATGCATGAGAATTAGAACCAAATTATACATAATATACTTAGCCACAATGAATCAGTGATTGTACCTAGTTACAACTTAACAGTAGTAAAACTTATAATAGGTACTACCTATTATAAGTTTTACTGCTGTTAAGTTAGTTAAGATGATATGAAATACTAAGTAATACCTATGTAGAAAGTACCTAAGTATCTCTTCTGAAATACCAAAGAATTGGCACCTAGTTTAAATAAAATTAAACATTAAAATGTTATTTGTTGGTTTCATTTTTAATTTGTTTATATTTACCCTGTAACTCGAGACTTTTTCCAAGTCCAGTTCAAGCTATGCAAAACTCCTTGGTAAACAATCTCTTTTCTTATAAAATGGTAAGAAGTTTACTGAAAAAAAAAAAAAAAACACTGAACATGGCGGCATTTAATTTCCATACATTTCAAACTATGCAAAACTCAGAGCCGTAAAAAAAAAATGGAAAACTATTTACGAAAAAAAAATGGAAATGGCGTCATTTCTAAAGGAGATCCTCCGCGGTTCATACATTTTTGGGCTAAATCTGAAAGTGCCGGCCAAAAAAAAATTTTGCCGTATTTCGTTAGAACTTGTCCACCTAAACATTTTTTATTATGACCCGAAGCTGTAGAACCATTAACCTTGGTTTTATTTAAGTTTAAAAATCTGTATTTTCTCGAGTATATGAAGTGTTTCTAAGCCAATTTTTTTGCTTTTTTTGGAGTTTTGTTAAGTGTTACCTATTCTATCCTAACCACACACCCAAAAAATACCACACAAGCAATATCTATTGCATAATAATTGTGAAATAGACTGCATCTTGGCTGGTACCCCAGCCGTCTCAGATGGTGATCGAGGCTGAAACCATCCCGGTCGTGCAAATTCCAGTCAGAATTTGCACGATCGGGTTGGTTTCAGAGGAACATGCCACATGCCAGAAACCTCGTGAGCCAGATCTAGATACTTCCGTTTTTCTCTGTCTCCACTCTCACGAGGTTTTCGTCATGTTCGATGGTGATATCCACTAAAACACCCTCGATTGTGCTCGATCCATCAGCACGATATCAGGCTTATTTGCTAGAATCGTACTACGGCACTCTCTCATTCAGGAGACCGTACTTCAGAGCAGGCTCTCGGTGAAGGATTTTGGCCGCTTGGTTGTACCTGTGGAGATACTCAGTGTTAGCAAAAAGCGTCCGTGCAACTTCCTCTCCTTCCGCATGGAGAGCGCATGCTCTCCCAGTCAGAGGTGCTTAGTACCACTGATATCTGCCATTCGGTTTCAGCCAAAGATAAGGGAGTAAGTCCTTTACCACATTCTATGACGTCTCTATGCATTGGGCTCTCTCTCTTCGTCTCAAAGTAGGTACTGAGGTTGTACATCTCCCAATTATGCATGGTTTTGACGCTTAATACGCCTTGACCTTTTCAGGGTCGAACAGACGATTTCTTTGCAGCCTGGATTGACAGCCCGTCTCATAACAGATGATTTCGGATGGTGCATGCGTATATAGAGAGTCATAGTCATGTGGATTTCTCTGTCCAGGACACCTAATTCAGTCTGAGTCCATCCGAGTACGCCAAAGGTGTACATGAGAACAGGCATGACCCAACAGTTATAAGCCCGGACCTAATTGACACCTGACAAATAACTTTTACAGACAAAAGTCTTTGTTGGACGCCTGGTAAAAACCAGGCGTCCAACAAAGACGTTGCAAACTGATTGTTTCATGTCCGTCTTCTTTACCCCTACGGACTATGACATACCCAGATACCGGTATGACTCAGCTTCAGAGAGGGTTCTGATGCTTGTCAGCTTGAAATTGATCTCGGCCCAATGAGTAACCTGTCCCCTCTCCACATGTAGGACCGCACACTTATCTAGTCCAAGTTCCATCTTGATGGAATTACTGAAGTCGGTGGTGATGTTCAGCAACTCCCTCAGGCGGGTGTAATTAGGTGCTAGCAGCTTGAGGTCATCCATGTGAGGCACTTTTGCCCCTACTCTCCGAAACTGTAAGCCCGTCCCTAATCTCTTCAGCAATGAGCTGAGCGGGTTCAGAGACACAAAACCATAGTGGACTCAGACAATCGCCCTGGAAGATACCCCGCCTTATCCTTATCCGATCATCGGAAGCTGCCAACCGCTCATCATGAAGACCAAGGATCGTGTTCCATTGCCCCATACATTCTCCGAGAAAGCCTCGAACTGTCCTATCGACTTTGTACAGCTAAAGGACCCTCAAGAGCCATGAATGGGGCACCGAGTCGAATGCCTTCTTATTGTCAATCCAGACTGTGGAAAAATTCCGGCGACTTAGTTTAACCAGTTCGCCCAGGCTCATCGGATGTCAATGTCTTATAGATGGTAGTAAGATATGTGATGGGGCGGTACTTAGTCGGGTCAGCGGCATCGGTGGACTTTGGAGCTAAATGAGTGAAAGACTCGGAGTGCCCTTTACTCGAGAGCTTCTTGGACTTATTGGGCCAGATAGCATAGCAGAACGAAAAACCCTTCAGCCAGTAATGATGCAATCCATCGGATACCGGAATTTTCCAGTTCGCGGCCCGGCGCACCGCACCAGGTGCATCCTCCGGAGAGATGGCGACTGGGTTCATTAGCTCTATTGAGGCACATGCTTTCTCTACCGCCGCAATTCAAGAGCCCTCCTCAACCATCCAGCCATCCATCTCTCTTGACCACACACTTCGCCAAAAGGCGATGAGGTCAGCCGGGCTCGGCTGCTGAGATGTAGAACAGACTGCTGGGCACTCCAGTTTTTTATTATTATTATTAGAAACACTTCATATACTCGAGAAAATACAGATTTTTAAACTTAAATAAAACCAAGGTTAATGGTTCTACAGCTTCGGTGTCATAATAAAAAATGTTTAGGTGGACAAGTTCTAACGAAATACAGCAAAATTTTTTTTTGGCCGGCACTTTCAGATTTAGCCCAAAATGGATGATGTCCTTTGCTAATTATTCTAATTAAAATTTCATTTTGCATTACCAATGTTTTATTTACCTCGCAAGAATGATATAAAGTAGAATGCTTACCTCAGTTGCAAGTAGCTATTACACCCTCGAACTATATTCACCCTCGCTCGCTGCGCTCGCTCGTGTGACTAAATATCTCGGGTGCACGCGATCCATTAGCGCACTATGCGAGCTGCGCTCGCACTGGCGCCAAATTGGATCTTGTTCTGTAATAGCTTCTACTTACGTCCCTTATGTAACAATCTACTATTTCTACTATAACCACAACTATGACGGAAGTTTTCTTCTCTGGCAATGCTTTCTTTTCATGGCAATGACATCTTGAAAGTCTAAAGGTGTAATTTTTAATTTCTTATTTTTTTCCATGTGAAAAAAGTCATTAAGTAATTAATAGTCTGCGCTATGCAAAATTTCCCCTTTTTTACTCATCGTTCAAGACGATACGCTAACAATAACCAAACAAAAATAAATAACTAATTTAAAATTAACAAAAACTTTCAAAACGTAACAATAAAAATTGAAAAATTAAATTAAAATTTGAAATTTGATAGTGACAATCGCGAGCGGTACGTTGCTATCTGTACTATGTGGGTCTGACTTGAGGTGCGGTGCGGGGAAGCGCGGGGCTAGGTAATGGCCAACTTGATACCGCGTCCGCATGCTTGTGGCAAACGGCAAACGCCAAACCTCTACAAACGTTTGCCTTGAATTTGGGAATCATCCGCACGCTTGCGAGGGCGTTTGTATGTTCTGAACAGGCAAGCATGACAGACGTCGAACTTGTGTCGGCTTTATTATTTGGCTTAAGTTATTTTTACAAATGTTTTAAGCTCAGTATCGATCAATAATCCTACTAAAATGGAATATAGATGGATGGATGGATGTTTGTTACTCTTTCAGCCACAACTAATGAACCGATTTGAATGAAATGTGGAATAGCGATAGCTCATACCTACATTTTAGCCCGGAAAATTAAGGACTTTCCGCGGGAATTAAAAAACCTTAATCTGCGAGGACGAAGTCGCGGATGTCATCTAGTTGATAGTAAAGCGTCCTCTAATTAAAATTTTCTAAACATATTTCATGTGCACAATTTGTCCAGTTACAGTTTTAGTATAATATTATAGATTAGTAGTAGTAGCTAGTAGTATGTTCGAAAACACTTGGTACCTACCTAGTTTATTTATTTGAATAAAAAAATATTCTACTCTATTCTAGTATGTACCTACTCAATAGATATTTTGTTTTTTTTCTTTATCAACCGATAGACGTCCACTGCTGGACTGTTTATTGCATGGACTTCCTCAGGCTTCGGTCTTGCGCCACCTGTACCCAAGGCTCCCTGAGGGTCGCCTGATGGTGTCGGTCCACCTATTACCATACCATTATATACCATTTTCCGGTGCGGAGTCGCCACTTATTATTATTTATTATTAATATATAAAACTAATTAATTAATTAAATTATATAAACAAATCGTCTTCAAAAGTCTTCAGTCGACCAGTCATTCATTTTACGTTTTTACCCACTCACAAAATGAAGATTTCTAAAGGTGCGATACGTAAATCGTAAATCGTACAATGACACGTCTAATCGCCGTCAGTGCACAAACGAGACTGAGTGCGCGCAAACGTGTGGACGGAGACGCAAGCGCTTGTGGCAAATTCCCTTTGGTTTGCGATCAAAAGACCGACACTCGATGGATCGGCCACAAACGCTCGCAAGCGTAGGCAAACCATGGCAAACGCTCTATCCGCACGTTTGCGTTTGTGAAGGTTTGCCGAGGTTTGCCAAGCGTGCGGATGCAGCTTGACGGGACAGGTATGTAGTAGGTACCTACATACCTACTAAATTATTAGGTAGCTAAATTAATAAACTTAGCGGAAGTAAGAAAAGTTTCAAGAAAAGCGACAATCGACAAACCTTCAACAGAGCAATTATACTGTCTATGATCTTAATTGATGCCTAATCAAGATATTTATTAACAATTAAGCTTAGATTAAAAAATAACTGGACGGAAACAATGAAATATTTCGCTCGTAAGATGGTCGCACATTAGACCGAAGCGAAGCCGAATATTAAACCCAAGGGAATTTTATAACTCGCGACTTCTTCGCGTTTAGTCACGTCGTTGCATTTTTTTAATTTACCCGGATATAATAAATTATGTATTCCGAGATTCATTAATTAATTCCGAGAATCCTTTTAGCGATATGCGTCAGTGAAAGTGCTTTCGAATCGTCAAGTGAATCTACCACCGGTTCGGAATCGGAAAGAACCAGAAAGAAACTTACCAATCGCCTTTTTGATATTAAAAAAGAAACAGTTGGTACAATGTAATGCAACTAGATGTGCATTGAACTTTATATTCATTTATCATTGAGGAAAAATATGATGACCCATGCTTCAGAGTAGAAAAAAGAAAATTACGGTTAATAAAATCGTGGTCACGCAAAATTACTTATTTGCAAAGACAAATTACAAAGGATAGTTATGCTGTGAATTAAATACAATCTCTCGATTCCGTCTATCCCAATATAGTTAACTAAGTTTCTAATAATTATCTACTTAGTTAATAGGTAGGTACGTCACAAACTTTCTATCGTATTCAGAAAACTATGTTTTGCCCACATGGCACGTTTTGATCACGTGTTCCATGCAGGTAATTTTGTTCCTGTCATTTGTGACTGAACAGTTTATAGTTACTTACCTTTTGAAGTTTTACCTTACGATAGGAAAGAATGCTTTATTTAAAGTAGGTACCTACTGTACCTATCTTAAAACAAGCTCTTTTCATTACTCGCGATTTTCTAATTTTTGGCGCAGATGAAGTTACGACGAAATAAACAAAAAAACAGACAAACTGTTTATTTTATATAATAGGTCCCTGAGAAAGATCATAGCTTGTGCCATCTATTTGATTAGCATTTATAATAGTTAGGTGTGATTATAACGGATTAATATACTTAAATAATTAAGTTACCAATACCTAGGTGCTTAGTTTTAATTTATTTATTGCATTTTTTTAGTCCAGTTCATGCAGATCTTTAAGGGGAATCACCTGTGGGCTGTGTATCTAATAAATTAGTAAAAAATCGCAACTACCGTTATTTCACCACGAATTTAGGGCTAGTTAAACATAAAATGTTTTGTAAGGTATTAAAAATAATAATAAATTAACACTGTTTTATTGATTTTGTAGCGGTCAAAATAAAAAAAAAGTAACTGACTTTGTTGCAGACACTTGTGATCGTAACATTGAATTTGAAAGCTTTATCGTGGGGCTTTCTGCAGGGACAAACGACTGGTATGATTGGAGCTTTGCAGAAAAAAGAAGATGGTATAGAACTAAGTGAGGGGGAAATATCCTTGTTAGGTAAGTGTTTTTAATTGACAAACATGCCTCGGAGACGATGAGATGAGGATATACATACTTACACGTTAATAACAGAGTTTATTTTAACATTGAATAAAAATAACGCAAGTTATCGTTTTTTAAAGGTGAATGTATTGTTTCAGGGGCGTTTACGAACCTCTTTATTGTGGTTGGGCTCCTTTATGTTGCTGTGATCAGTGATAAATTTGGAAGGAGATGGTGCTTCATCATAGTTTCTTTACTCCTCGTAGCAAATTGGATAATATTATACTATGCCAGGACATTCACAGCCTTCGCGTTATCAAGATTCTTAGCTAGTATATCTGCTGGACCACTTTTTTTGCTAAATACGATAGCATCGGCAGAATATGTATCACATAAGTCAAGAGCCGTGTTGCTCAGCATGGTACTAATGGTAGTTCCTGCCTTTGGTATCGGATTTGGGCACGTGCTTGGAGTATTTTTTCACTGGAGAACTTTAGCATTAATGGGTATAATTTTATCGTCAGTTCACTTTCTTCTGCCATATTTTTGGGTGGAAAGCCCGCATTGGTTGGCTTCGAAAGGCCGGTTCGAAGACTGTGCGCTCGTTTTCCGAAAACTTCACGGAAACAAAAGTAGCTCTGAACATGAGCTGCAATTGCTTATAAAAATGGAGACCAAAAAGCAGAAGATAGCTATTGAAACAAATAAAAATAATACTTTAAAGAAATTGGTACAGGCATTCAAGAAAAGATATTTTTGGGATTTGATGCTAATGTCTGGCTTCATCTACTCGTACTACGTCGCTGCTGGGAAAGTGATTTTCAGCAACTTGGCAACTGTTATTCTGGAAGGCATGACCGGCTCCCATGATGTTCTGCTGTACACGATTTTAGTGGACGGTTTTATTTTTCTAGGAACGTGTATTTCATGCTTTTTAATTAGGAAGATGCCCATTCGCACCTTGCTGTTCTCGTCAGGGTTATTGGCTAACGGTATATTGATAGCTTTGAGTGCGAGTCTCTATTTCAAAAATAACGAAGCTTACTTTCAATGGATAAACGTGGTACTGCTTGCACTATATTCCATTGTTATAAATGCCGGTCCTTACCCCGTCATGGATGTATTAATTGGTGAACTGTTTCCTTTGGAGTTGAAATTATACTGTTATGTACTATCAGCACCAATGCTGATCGGTACGTTTTTTTTAAGTTTATTATTGTTACCTTATATAGTAAGTGTTGTGGGGTATCACGGTTTGTTCCTACTGAATTCGGCCATCATGTTCGTGTGCCTCTTTTATTTCTACGCGCGACTGCCTGAAACGAAAGGGAAGACGCTACAGGAGATAGAATTGTACTTTAAGACGAATAGTTTCGACGTCGATCAAGTACTGAGTTCTAGCGAACAAATGAAGTCTCTTATCTAGATTCTAACCTCGGCTGAATTTCAAAATATGTGTGTAAAATTTACACACATATTTACACTGTAAATAAGTGCGCAAAATGCCTGAAAAAAATCCCTGCGATAGATGAAATAAAACTTCAAATCATTCAAATTCGCCTGTTTTCGCCTTACATGGAAGAGCAAAAGATTAATCGCCAACCTGCCAACGACGCAAAATTATTTAATTATATTGGTTAATCAGGTTAATCATTATCACATCGTGTTACGATTAGCTAATTATTTTTATCGACATCGTACCTACTCGTATTATTCAAAGTTATCGACATTTGTAAATAGTTCTAACTAAATTTTCTCTTTCATTTTCACAACCTAGTAATGGCAGTTGGTAGAACCCGTGTGGTTCTACGATTATTTATTTATCCACCTTTTATCTAAATAAAAGCTATGTTATTAACTAATATTAGTTAGATAAAAGGTGGATAAATAACAAACCGTAGAACCACACTGGTTCTACCTACTGCCATTACTAAGTTGTAAAAATGAAAGAAAAAATTTCATTAGAACTATTTACATATATTATCTATAATACGTGGAGAATGTTTCGCCAGTTTTATAAACAGGTTTCTAAACTGTGCCGCATTTCATTACGTGCTCGGTGCTCTCTAAGGCATCGCCAATTTCCGAACTCAGACTGTAATTGAGAAAAACAGAGACTCGAACCTGGAACCTCGTGTTCCGTGATCAACAAGCCAGTCAAAAGAAGTCAATATTTGAACAAAGATACGAGTCTCAACTCTCAAATTGCAACGAATGGAAGGTCTAGGTCTGTCACAATCAGGCGAAGTGATGTATTTTTATTGATATCGTATTGGCATGATATTGATAAGATAACTTATACATCATAACTTCAGTTGTCCATCGGTTCTGGGATCTACAGTTTGTATAATATGCTCCGCATATAATGTTGTAGTGTATAATGGTGGTCTGTAAAACTGTATAATGCGGGTGTCCGGTGTATTAGTGAACAATTTCTACGGACGTCTTCGTGATTGTTTACGTTCGTGTTTCCTTCTAATATGTTGTTGGCAGGTAATTTTGCGTTTCCGTGTAAGTATGTATTATAATCTGTACATTACAGGTGTATTTTTATCAATGATGTAAATAAATGCGAATAAGTATGTTAACTTGGGAATGTAACATTATAATAGCAACATAATGTGATAACTTTTCAACCGACGAAAAAAAAGAAGTAAGACGACTTGAGAAGTCGTCTTAATTCTTTTTCTATTTCTTTGCCTATTCGCTGATGTTAACCATGATCGCACATCACACCGCATAATAAGATTTCAGAATGAGTGGTGATATGTTCTAAGCGGTGTGAAATACGTCCGATATCTTTAAAGTCTCAAAGGTTTCCCCTACTAAATATTTAAATAGATATAAAAAATTAGAATCAGAAATGGCCAGAATCATGGCTTTGACCTTATGGTCTCCGAGGTCGCCTGAGGTCATAAGACCTCGGGCGAAACACTTCATCGCTTCAGAAAGAAACCTCATGTGTAGGAATCTTCTAAGCAAACGCACTCCAAGACCTCATCCATGATTTTCGTCAATCACACATAAAAAAGCGTAAATAGCCCAATCACTAAAATCAATGCATTTTCAAAGCAATGGTTATTATACCGCGCGCAGTTGTTGCGGCGCGTGCGGTTTGCCTGTGATGTGCAATCAGCATAAATAAATTACATGCCTAGCTACGCTACCAGCTGTCCAAACACGTGTGGCTATGTTATTTATATATAATGTAGGCATTTATTTTACGTACTAAGAAAACACTGTACAATTGTTATAGAATATGGAATTCCTTCGAGTCCAATTGCATTCTATTAATATTTCGTAGCTGAAACGTTATTTAGAAGAAATAAATAAAACGGTTACAAGAAGCAGTTTCTTTATTTTATAATACTTACTTAATTCAGTTACTGTAGGTACATTACTGAATAAAAATAATAAAATTAGTCAATTACACGCACGTTGATATTAAGTAGGTATAACTAGCTCTAATTATTGTATAACATGTTATTCTCGTCATAAGACCTCTTGGGAATAAACGTCTAAGTATACCTACCTATAAGACGACGCCTACGACAAGTAACAACCTGCTACGACTTTGCTACGAACGTCGTCAAAGATCTCTAGTGGGTAATGGGTATGTATTTTGCCTATAACTATCTCCGACGGCAAAATGACACTTTTCTATAGGTAGGTACAATACTTGGAGGATATAACCAACGTACAATATGACCGGTTTATGGTTGGCTGCAGCAATTTTTTCAATAAATCAGTTAGGTACTACCAATAGTTACCAGGCAAAAATTAATATGTTTTATTAGGAAGGATTACGTCAAACAAGTAATATCGATAAGGTTTATTGAAATATATTATTACTCCACCTAGTTTACATAAAATTTTGTATCGAAAATGTAGCGATCTTTTCCTACTTCTGGTATCGTGACTGACTGAATCCTTTTAGTGATATGTATAGGAATTTTATATAAAAATTTTGGCTCTGTAATATGCAACACATTGAAAATA
Organism: Hipparchia semele; assembly: GCA_933228805.2. Lineage (NCBI taxonomy): Eukaryota > Metazoa > Arthropoda > Insecta > Lepidoptera > Nymphalidae > Hipparchia > Hipparchia semele. The sequence goes on along the minus strand of OW121717.1, from coordinate 2,063,968 downwards.
AATGAAAATTAATTTTAATAAAAATTAGACCTGACTTCGTGATTTTTCTCATCGAAAAAATTACATTATTTTATGATTTACTCAGTATCGTCCCTTGGAAAAATGATGTAATTTTTGTTGTCTGTTTTTTTCGGATAGTTAAAACTTGAGCTACTGCTGTAAAAATCAAATCTGAATCTGATGATTTAATAATTTTACTATTAGGTTCGGGCGCTCTGAACTAACGACGCTACATTAGATAGGCAGGTACGATGCATGCAAGCGGCTTCTTCAACATTTGCATTTTGCGAGAAAATGTGCATCTGCGATGTCAAGCGGTTGCTGGAAATGTGTATCTGAGACGTAGTATATCAACAAGGGAATGCTATCACTCGCGAATGCCAGATGTACAGGATCCCACGGTACTGGCCATCAGTGTATCAGCGCTGACATTGGCCCGTGGACTTGAGTTGTGAGTGTCACATGCCGACAGTAGGTACAATGACGCACCGCGAGCTTTTGTGAGGAGCTTCACAGAATATGCGGGCGAGTATTTTTTTTTTTTTTTGACCAGCGACGAGAGACTGTAAAATCTGTCTAAGTGACTGTTTGTTAGAACCTTATAACTCCTAAATTAATAAATTCAAATTCAAAATTATTTATTTCATGTAGGCCAACTTGTGGCTCTTATGACAAGTCGAAAATGTACCACCGCACCGGTTTGGAATACTGATTCTGCTGAGAATAGACATAAATATTTTAAATCTTCAAAAAGAATTTAAGTGTATGGCCCAAACTGAAAATAATATAAAAGTTATGATTAATTTTATTCGAGGGGGGCGCTCATTGAGCAAATCGTACCCTTATTGCAAAAACCGATTATCTGCACCAAAATTTGAGCGAAAAGTTTTTGAGTTATAAGCATTTGAAACTTTAACGACTTAAAAATTAGTTATAATGATGTCAATTTTTAAACAATAATAATTTTTATAAACAAGAAACTATTCAAGAAATGTTAAGTAGGTTAATAATTGAAAAAAACTTACTATTTTTTCAACAAAAAGAAGAAAATAACCGGTAAGGAGCTCACTTAGTTAGTTTTTCCTGAATGTAGAAAAACTACCAAATTTTCAAATTTACCGTTCTGGTAGCTCTAATGGCATTTTTTATTTAATCACTTGTTTTGAATAGTAATAATCATCAAGACAAAAATCGTTTTAGTTCAACTTTAACCAGTACAGGTGTAAAATAAATATCTTTAGTTGCTTTTGGCTGAAGGTAAAGTAGATTTCATTTAACTTTGTACGTACTAACTGCAGCGCCCTATGGTTTTACCTGAGGAGTTCCCGTTCCCGTGGGAAATGGGCAAGCCTACATTATTTCTTATAATCTCAGCTATCTTTAAAAGAAACTTTCGTTGAAATCGGTCCAGCCGTTCTAGAGATTAGCTCATTTAAATAAAAAAACTATTTCGTTTTATTATATTAGAATAACTAGCTGTGCCTTGCGGTTTCACCTACATTTGTCCCGTTCCCGTAGGAATTTAGGGAAACACTATAACTGTAAACTTTCCTCTCGAATCACTATCTACTGATGAAAACTGAATAAAAATCCGTTGCGTAGTTTAAAAGATCTACGCGTACATAAAGAGGGCCAGACAGCGGGAATCGATTTTGTTTTATACTATGTAAAGATAACATATACAACAGAGCTAAGTTTGCCCGCAAGCGTTGCTATATGGGTGCCCCATTGTAGCTTTGAATCCAGGGTTAATCCCAAGAACACTGTGGAGTCCTCAGTTTTCAAAGGTTCATTATTTATCTTTAAATTTTTACTGACAGTTCTCGGGTTAGGTAATAAAAACTCAACACACTTTGTTTTTTTAGTATTTAAAAGTAGATTATTTGCCGTAAACCATTCAGAAACTTGAGATAATGCATTATTTACATCGTCAAAATTGTTTTTCATCCTATCGACTTTAAAATTCAAAGACGTATCATCAGCAAATAGTACGTAATATCGCAAGTATTTTGGACAAAATGTGGTAAATCATTTATGTAGACCAAAAACATGAATGGACCTAGAATAGAACCCTGGGGTACACCCATTACTGAGGCTGATCCGGATGATTTTACATCATTGACACATACTCTTTGGACTCGTTCACTGAGATAAGACGCAATGAGACTAAGTGCAAAATCTTTAATGCCATAGTGGCTCAGTTTAAGCAAAAGTGTCTCGTGATCAACGCAGTCGAATGCCTTTGACAAATCACAGAAAATACCAACGGCACTCTGTGAGTTCTCCCATGCATCGAATATGTGTTGTAACAGCCTTGCGGCTGCATCGGTTGTTGATCGACCCTTTGTAAAACCATACTGCTCAGTGTGTAGGAGTTTATTTAAATTAAAGTGTAAAAGCAGTTGGTTGAGCATTATTTTTTCGAATATCTGAGAGTGATGAGTGATATGCTGAGAGTTGGCAAAATTAAAATTGGCCTGTAGTTATTCGGGTCACTTTTGCTTCCCGATTTAAAAAGCGGTATTAGTTTACTACATTTCATAAGGTCTGGAAAAGATCCAGAATCTACTGATTTATTAAAAATTAAAGCAAGATATGGCGCAATAATATCAATTATGTTATGAATTATTTTAACTGATATCCCCCATAGATCTGCTGTTTTCTTATTTTGTAAAGATTTAAATGTTTTGACTATGTCATATGGGGTAACGTGTTCAAACCTAAATGACTTATTGCACTCAGAGACATTGCTCCATAGAAGACGATAGACTTCTGCTGGCGAGGAATTCAGAGAACTGGTTGTTGTAATTGGAATATTTTTGAAAAAGTTCTCAAATGTATTTACAATTTCTGTATCGGAGTTAATTACATGATTATCACTTTTAAGCTCCAATTTATTATTATTATGTACCTTATGTTTACTCATTTCATCGCCGATGACGTCCCATGCTGTTTTAATTTTATTATCAGAATTGACAATTTTTTGTTTTATGTGAAGTGACTTTGCTTGTATGCACACATTTTCAAACAATTTAGAATAGTTTCTTACATATTCTGCATACAAGTCAAACAGCTTATTTCTACTTTTATAGATGCCGGCAGTTGGCCAGTCACTAAACTTAAGATCTTTAGACAGTCTTTTCTCTATCACCTTAAAGATAGAGTTATATTGTGAGCTTTACAAATCAAAAAACTTTTGATTTGTGAAGATGTTCAAAAACCCTCGTAGCCCAGTTATACAGTAAAAGTGAACTTAAGTTCTTTTACCTGCAATAATTTTAACAAAATATTGAGTTCATTATTCTGTAAAAAGCAACTAATGTTGTTTAGTTCGTTTTACTTTTTAGATACATCAGCAATTTCTAGTATATTAATAAAAGCTGAAACCTGTTAACGCAGGTTAACATGTATTAACAGAATAATATTGACATAATGATAAATCAAGCAACTACATCTGAAAAGTATTAAAATACAATACATTGTTTTTGTGGTATAGATTTATAAATCTAAATTATTTAAATGAGTTTAGTTCTTTTTTTAAGAAGGTAATTAAATCATACCTGTAGGTAGTTGCTTTTAACTCTAGCTATCTCCGTAAAAAAGCGTCGTAGCAGACAATGGGTTTTACCAGCAGCTTCGCCGTGAGCTGAGGAGTCGATTGATATATTTAACCTAATTTTGGTACAAAAATGCAGATAATCGGTTTTTGCAATAAGGGTACGAAATTATAGGGGTTAAAAAAAATTGCGAAAAAGCTTGCGGGATACCGTTGAAAAAAATTTTAATCGGAGCATAGTACTCGTATGCATTTTTTGCTTTATTTTATACTAGTTGATGCCCGCGACTTCGTTCGCGTGGACTGAGTTTTTTTAATTCTCGCGGGAACTCTCCCATTTTTCAGCTACACCCATGCAAAAAATTACGTCGATCTGTAGCTCTGTTGGAGTGTTATTGAAGGACAAACCAACAAACAAACACACTTTCGCATTTATAATATAAAATTAAAAAATTAAATTAATTATAAGTGAGGATTTAAAATTAAAAATCCACAATTTGAGAGGCTGCTGAAGTCGCTGTTTTTAATATTTTTGTTTCGGGATTGATCGCAAAAAAAAACTTAAGTCAATATTAAAATTATTTCTTACAAAAGTTTCCATCGCATTTCTTTATATCTACGAAAACCAAGCCAGCCAGGACGTTTATTGGAAGCTCGGTAGATAAAAGCCCAAAAGAATATAAACCATACCTACCTACTGTTTTTTAAAAGCTTTCTGTAAAAGTATCACCTCTATAATTTGGTGTCACGTTTTGAAAATATGTGCGCAAACCAAATAGTTAAATAGACAGACTAAATAATAATAAAACCCTACCTAGATGACTAGACTTGACGAATGTCAAGTCTTCGTAAAGTAATGTTTCATTTCCGGTCCTACCTTATGGCTAAGCTGATAAGTGATAAGTGCGAAAATCCACCCAGCCCTCTTATCTTTCGAAGTGCATTGGTAGGGACAAAATATCGCACGTTTAATAAAACAAAGATGTAACTGTGAGTTTGGAGATTTTTAATGAAACTAGTGATAATTGCGTAAAGAATAAATAGAATTTGACAGTCGTGCAATTATGATCAAGATGAGAGAGATGAGAGATCGTCGTTCTTTTTTTTATTAACTGAAAGGTCGATTCTGAAAAATTGCATGCTTTACAAGATGGTGTTAAATCGGAACCCTTCTTGTGCGGGTCCGACTCACACTTGTCCGCTTTTTATTTGTTATCGAATGAACCGATTTGGTTGAAATTTGGACTGGAGATAGCGCATACCTAGGATTAACACATAGGCTACATTTTATCCCGGTAAATTAAGGAGTTCCCACGGAAAATAAAAACCCGGACGAAGTCGCGAGCATCGTCTATAGATTTTCTCTATAAAAGCGCGAGACAATAACACTACAATTATAACGTCACTAGTGAAATCATAATATCAGTTATCACAGCTTTCACGATAACCCTTCGACATAAATATTTAATTCAGACTTCGACATCGAATATAACTGTAGAATATTTATATCAAACAAATAAGACCTATTCTACTTGCATTGGTTCTTCTAAAATTATTTTCTGGAAACTAGAGCTACTACACTACCTAGTTATCTGTAAAATGATTTATTTCAAAAAATCCAATCATCTTTTTTTAGCCTAAAACTATTCAGTATTTGGATCTTAGGTACCTTTATATCGTATTTTGATAATTCGCTTTTTAGGGTTTTAGGGTTGCGTACTCAAAGGGTAACCAACAGGACCGTATTCGATATTACACGACCTCTCTGGTCTGGTCTGGTGGGAGGCTTTGGCCGTGGCTAGTTACCACCCTACCGTCAAAAACGTGCCGCCAAGCGATTTAGCGTTCCGGCACGATGGCGTGTAGAAACCGATTAGGGGTATGGGTTGAATTTACACTGCTATACCCCTTCCAAGTTAGCCCGCTACCATCTTAGACTGCATCGTCACTTACCATCAGGTGAGATCGCAGTCAAGGGCTATCTTGTCATAGAATAAAAATAAAATAAAAAAAAAAAAACAAGCCTCCGTTGTCTGTCCGTCCGTCTGCCTGTCAGTGGGTTGTATTTATATCCTTGTTGTAGGTAGGTATCTCATGATTCAACTCTCATTCAACTCTCTACTCTCAACTACTGATTTTCAGAGAGAGGGAATAGAGACCTGTATTTGCGCATACCATACGAGCGCAAATACAGGTCTCTATTCTCTCACTCTCATAATCCCGGGATACGAACTCGGGACTACGTCGTCCGTATTCGAATACGCTAACCACTAGTTGGTCTGAGTTTAGACGGTTGTGTATACAAACTAGCCACGACACTTAAGCCGGAAAACAACCCAGAGACCTCAAACTTACAACACACACTACACAGGTGCTCACCACTGAGCCAGGAAGATGTAGTGACGTAGTTTACTCTTGACCAAGGAAGCATAGAGCAACGTAAATCGTAATACACTGCAAGGAAGCCACCAGAAATATATACTACTTACATTTGCACCGAGTTTTAATTATTTAGGTATTACAAAACTATTAACTCATGTAGGCCTAGATAATGTAGGTACACGTGGGCTATATCGATTGTCTTTATACTTTGTCGCAGAAAAAACTTAATCGCTTGGTCCTTGACGTCACACTTTTATACCGTACTATTTTGGCTCATTGAATTTGAATTTTATATTCTCCGATCTTGCACTAAACGCTATGTTTGCTTCCTCATTCAGTACGCTGTCCTTGCCCTTCTGGCTTCCGTTCTTCTAACTACTTACCTATAATTTGGGTACCCTCAAATCAAGAGTGAATATGCATCTTCTAGGCAAGCACGCTCCATCTTATACTTCATTTACCTATAGGTGAGATTGCAGCCAAGTGCTAGTAATCTCTACCTCTATCAATCCTTTCAAAATTGACAACGAAGGCTGCTTGTATAAAAAATGCGTTTCTTAATACATATTTTAAAGGAGGATTGTATTGGATCACTCTGCCTCTCTGGTTTTTACCCCCGACGCAAAAAGAGGAGTGCTGTGAGTTTCACCGCTTTGTGCGTTTGTATTTTTTACGGTTCTTACAAGAAGAAGGCTCAGAGTCTCTCAGTGATCAAGGAAACTATGCTCGGAGTATCTCTGCGAGATCCCAGAAATAGGGAGATCCGTAGGAAAACCAAAGGTACGCGAAGCTGAAGTGTCAATAGGCGGCGCATATAGGTATACCTAGTTCGAAGGGTCATTGGGGTTCCAAGGTTCTAGAGTGGCGACCCCGCACCGGGAAGCGCCGTGTTGGCAGATCCCCCACTGCATAGACCGATATCTGAGTTGCAAGGAGCCGCTGAATACTTCATTACAAAACATTGCCTTACCTTTATTTCAATCAAGAAAATATTAAAGAAAATTTAAGAGAATACAATTTAATGTTTATCACAATAATATGAAATAATTTTATTTAGGCTACAAGATAAGTAAAACCGAACAAAATGTTGGTTTGTTGTTTCGATGTAGGTAACTCAGTAGTAGTCTCATTGAGATTTATCTATCAAAAAGACACGCATTATCTGTGGCTTATCTGTAAAATTCAATTTGAATTTGAAAGAAATATAAAAAATAATAATCAACAAAAAATAAACGATATAGTACATTAAATCCATTAAATTAATCTAGCCTGCTTACGTAATTCGTTCCTATATTATTAATTTCCATAAGATCTTCGATTATATAAAAAAGCATAATTTATTATAAATTTCATAGCGTGCATAAGATGGTGCGCGCTTGCCTAGAAAATGCCTATTCACTCTTATTATAGTTAATTGGAAAAACGGAAGCTGGAAGGGCATTCCAAATTTTTGCGGTGCGTATTAGGAACGAGGAAGCGAAGCGCTTGGTGCGGGATCGTGGAATTTCGACCACGTAGTGGTGCAGATTCGTACGATTTGTAGAGAGTTTATAATCAAAGGATTCGTAGTAAAGAATAAAGGATGATCGTTGTCCCACAGTCAAACAAAGTATCCGCGAAGTCGTCGACGCGGCAGATCGCCGTGGGCGCGGTCGAGGAGCCAGGAGGTCGCCGCAAGCACAACAAGATCAAGACCTCCAAGTACACGCTCCTCATGTTCATCCCCAAGAACCTCGCGGAGCAGTTCCGGAGGGTGGTCAACTTCTACTTCCTTGTCGTCACTATTATTGCAGTCGTTATTGGTAAGTTTTACTTCAGAAATTGGATCTGTTCATCTCTATATTGTCACCCTTCTAACCCGACAATCGCCCGCCAATTTTCCGCCAGTAGGCGGACGTAGGCCTTTTCGAAAGTGGTAAGTTAAACATCAGTTTGATCGGATCATAATATGATATGACGCGTTTTTTATTTGACCAGACGTAGAGCTTTTCTAAAGAATCGGACGAGAAAGTATCTCCGGTTGAGTTTGCTGTAGACCTTCACGTAAATTCATGAACAAAATAAGTCCATACCGCCATTTTTTAAACTTTCAAAGGTAATGTAGGTACTACTACATATTAACTTTTGCACGACACCTTGCAAATATGTCTTCATCCAACCGCATTTTTGTGATCATTCTACAACTAGTGGTTCGTCCCGAACTGAGACCTCGCGGTATAACATAATTCCCAAAAGATAGTTTTAATTATATATTGTAATAATTAACTTTTAACATTAGACGCAATAAAAAATAATAACAGTTAACAACTATTATTATTTTGTTTATCAAGTATTAATGATGTTATGTCAACTTTTTTAATTATTTATTTTTTATTGCGTCTAATGTTAAAAGTTAATTAAGTATTACAATATATAATTAAAACTATCTTTTGGGAATTGTGGGATACCGCGAGGTCTCAGTTCGGGGCGAACCACTAGTTTATTGTTCTCATTAAATACCTATAAGTAGGTACGTTTCCTCGGAATCCGTAAGGACACTATTGATTTTTCCATGTTTAATGTGTACCGACAGCCGTATGCAAGGCGATCAATAAATTGATAATATTGTCCTGCAATTTTATCGCGGAATGTTATTATAATACTAACATCAACCATGTCTAACTAGCTTCATTCATTTAAAATTCATTTTTTATTGCCACGAATTCTCTAAGTAGGTATATTATTAGCATTAAGTACCTGCTTGCCTTATCCATAGTATCTATTATAATAGGACTCAAAACAGACTTCCTTTACCTATTACCGGATAATGCAGATGAAGCGCATCTAAATTCAAAATTCAAAATCTATTTATTTCATATAGGCTAACTTGTAGCTCTTATGATAAGTCACAAATCTACCACCGGTTACTACACCGGTTACACACCGGGGTACCACAAATCTAGTTGAAAATGCTGGAATCAGTGTTACTGATGCAACCAGTTTGCTCAGTCAAGAAAACCCGCATAACAGAAAATTGCATAAAATCATATAATCGGGTAATCCCACTGATAAAAATATATTTATTATTAGTGTTAATAGGTATACATACGTGTAAGTTCTGCTAATATAATCTAATCTGAACTAATATTATGCACTTGTTAAAATTTATTTACATGAACGGAAATTATCTACCTATTTATGTATCATAAAATATCAGTAATAATAATTCGTAATCTGATTTCAATACTTCAATTCTTACCTCAATGCCTCAATACAAAATAGTTTCAAATTGTGTGAACTTTCTGTTTTGAAAACTGCACTGAAACGATATGTACCGACGAGCGGCCCGATTCACAGACACTGCGCACTATAAGGAGGGCTATGTTAGATGTTTCCCTGATATATGATCAGGATTGTGGAGAACCGAGGTGACTGACAAGCTTATACCACCATCTTCAGATATTTGAAGTTGCAATAGGCAGGCCATGCTTGTTGCGAATGAAGCGTTGGCTGAGTGTAGCTGTAGACCGCGTACATTAATAATTTAATGGCGGTGTGGCACGTGTTTCAAAGAGAATATACGAACGACTTACGTCTTTCAGCATTTAGCTTACACCACGTTGCACCAACGACGTGACGATATAAAGACCGTGGTAAAGTGCGTATTGGGTATTGTGGCATTGTGGCAGTGATGCGTTCATTAGGGAAAACCTGTGGGCGTTCACGGGCTGATTGGATGAATTTTAAATGTTAAACGATAGATTTTGAAGCAACAACAAGTAAGTAGATCTTCCTCCGAGCTAGTCTTTTAGAGTTAGTTGGAACTTCAAGTATCTATCATCTTCTAAGTTAAATATTCCGCTATCGAGATGTAGGATCACTTAATATAGCGCCGTTGTGTTTTGGACATTGTTGTGAATCGTACAGCGACATCCAGTTTCAGCACTGTATGCTTACTTGAATGTGGACTATCCACAAAATCCAGCCATATTTTTGAAGGTTGTAGTTAACGGATTTAAATTGTATACTAAAAATAAATTGATTCCCAGATAGTCCAGTATCACCATTTACGAGCATCGCGCCTTTAAGCTTCATGGTGCTGGTGACGGCGGTGAAGCAAGGCTACGAGGACTGGCTGCGGCACAAGGCGGACAACAAAGTCAACAACCAGATTGGTAAGAACTCTAACAGAGAGGAATAAACTGCTGGTCGATTACGGAAAAACTCCTTCAATCATTTCTACAGTCTCAATTGTGGTGACTGGTTGAATTTATAGCGTACGGCGATATTATTAGGTGGCACGAACCGTGCATCAAACACCAATAACCAAGCAAGAGAACCAGTTACCACAATTTACACTGGAATCTTGCAAAAATGTACCTTGGTATTTAATTTGGACAGTTTCCTTCAAGTGTAGTTTCTTATACTTATTATGAACCTTTTAGCCAATAGGTAGTGATGTTAATGATAAGCTAAAGTGAAAACCTTGACACGGTAGATCCTAAATCTCCCAGTATTAAATTTCAGCGCTAGTTTAACCCAAAAGAACTGAAGACGAAGAGACTCTAGAAGCATTCCAAACCGTTGAAATGGTCGATTTACTAGACCTTTTTGTTTGCTTCAAAGTTCCATCATGAAAATCTCTTTTGCAAACATACTTATAGGCACACGTAGTTTCGTGAGGGGGAAAAACTATGAGAATTCACTGATTAGATATGGATCTCAGGAAGGTATCTCTTTAAGTATTTTGTATTAATAATCGTCTGCAGTTGTTCACCCTAAGTTATCAGTAGATATTTTACGCTAATCATATGATAGATAATATTCGTATTCGATATTAAGTCAATGTAGGTATGAGGACTTTTCATTCAACATAACATTTCTTTACAGACAGCGTCAGATATCTATATCCTTATGTTATCAATAGGGAGTTCATACGTAGCTACAGTACTTTTAGAAAGTACTACTTACGAATATAGTCGAAACATCATAATACCACAAGAAAAACTTGCTATATTTAATCTGGCAATTAGAAAAATCTAGATGTTACAACTGGTACCAGTATGTGTGACGCTCTTTTGCACCACTACTAAACACAGGAAGAGCAAACGATGAAGCAAACTCACTAAAACGTTACGTTACGCTAAGACACCTGAGCATTATCAGGAGATGTTTGCAATGCATAATCGCAAATATTGCAAGAAGAATGGTCCTAAGAACAAATCCTTTTGATTGTCGTATAAAATCTATTTCAATTTGCAGTTGAAATCGTTCACAAAGGCGTCATTAAAGAAGTGAAGAATTCTTCGATCGCACCTGGCACTCTAGTGCGAGTGAAACGCGGGGGAGAAGTTCCCGCTGACTTGGTGTTAGTATGCGCTGCGGGGGACAAAGGGAAATGCTTCATCACCACGGCCAACTTAGATGGGGAGACCAATCTGAAGACCCTTAGAGTTCCACCCTCATTAGTTGGATACACACCAGGTAAGAAGTAACCAGTAAGAGTGTGAGAGGTCGAGTAAATGAAACTGGATGAAGAAACGATGAAGCGAGTTCTTTAGCGTAGCTTATAATAGTATTTAGAAACTAGCTGTGCCCGCGACTTCGTTCGCATGGAATAGTGACTTTTCGGGTAGCATATTTTGAATTACATATACCGTCGACGCTCAGGCGCGAGGCGTGTAGTACGTACTCTGTACGTTAAAAATGTTCGCCGTGATTCTTTAAATTGACATAACTTTTTTATTTATGAACCGATTGACATGAAATAAACACTAAATGTTAAGTGAAGCTTACTACAATATATTAGTGAAAACCGTATCTAAATCGAATAAGCCGTTTCTGATATTAGCGTGCACAAACACACAGACAAACAGACAAACAGACAAAAAAAAAATTAATTACAATTTCGGGTTCGGCATCGATATAATAATAACCCCTGCTACGTTTTTTTTATATATTTCCATTGTACAGACACCACTTTTGTACAATTTTATTATATGTATAGATTACCCAGATCTGGGCAGGCCTATGTGTATAATTGATGATGTTGAAGAAGACTTTTTATACTATAATTTATTTCGGCGATAAGATTCCGTTAATTTCGTTAATACAGATCTCATACCACATGGAATTCGTATCGAGGTTCCCGATCCGGTGGCAGATCTATACACATTTTATGGACGCCTTCAAATTCCCGGTATGGACAGCCTGGCGCTTTCGACAGACAATATAATGCTGAGGGGATCACGGGTTAAAAATACCGAGTGGGCAATTGGATGTGCCGTGTATACGGGTGAGACATATTCTTATAAACCTTGATATTGTTGGATAAAACACACAAGAAAATTTTGTAATAGAAAAGTTGCTTGATTTGATTTATAACGATGAAGCTCTCATTCAAGAATTAGATTTTAAATAATTTACGTAGAATGTAACAGTCTACGTAATTACTAATACGATTATGTGTTTATTATAATTAGATAATAGCTGAAAATTGTACACCTTCTTTTATATAACATTTCAGGAGAGGAAACTAAACTGGCACTTAACTCCAAATATTCCGGCAACAAATTTTCGTCGACCGAAACAGTAGTTAATAAATATCTCATATTCTTTATTTATCTCCTCATCTTGGAAATGTCAGGCTCTTACACGGCAAAAATGATATTAGAACATTGGCATCCCAATCACGAACTGTATTTAGGGGACAGACCAGAGAAACCGTTCAATATCAAAAATATTTTACAGGATTTATTCTCGTTCCTGCTTCTTTACTATTACATCATACCTATGTCGTTATACGTCACCATTGAATTATACAAGTTTATTGGTAAGTTAAAGTCACAAAATATTATTGAAGTTCGTCAACAACTCATAAATATCATCAACATTTTCAATACCTACTCCAGGAATGCGTGGTTTTTGAACTTATAACTACACTTTCGTTAAAGGCGCTTTTTTCATCGGATGGGATGAAGATTTACGGTGTGAAGAAACTGGAAGAGCAGCAATGGCCAATACTTCAGATCTAAACGAAGAGTTGGGCCAAGTGGAAGTTTTGTTTTCTGACAAAACTGGAACTCTTACAAAAAACTTCATGGTATTTAAAGCATGCTCTATTAAAGGACAAATCTATGAAGAAAGAGATTCTAAACTTTACGATTTGGAAAGGTTCAATGAACCAGTAGACATTTTTCAGGTCGGTATTTGTTTTGAATAAAAAGTAGATCAATTCTTTATATTATCTTTTTTATTGTGATAACAGTCGAACCTGGATTTTGATATCAAAGATTTATAAAATGTACTGGTCTTTGTTTTAGCTGTATTAAATTTATGATATTTTATTGTTTCTGATAAAGTAAGTAGATCTAAGCTTTGATAATAATTGAATCTATTAACTTATGTTTTAGACAGAAATCAAATTTTTCTTTACAATCCTCGCTTTATGTCACTCTGTGCAAGTTTCCACTGAAGACATGAAAAGGCTGAGCGCACGTTTTTCAGACCGTGAAGGCTCACAAATCATTAATCTCTTCCGACGAAAGAAACAAAGTAAAGCGAATGTCGTAGAGACGAACGGAAACGGTGTTGTAGAGAATGCTATTTGGAATGCGATTATGAGTGAAATCGGAAGTAAAATGGACTATCAAGGAAGCAGCCCCGATGAAAAAGCACTGGTTGAGGCAGCGGACAGGAATGGTGTTACATTTTTAGGCGAAGAAGGCAATAATTTAATACTCAAAATCGGTAATATTACAGAAATGTATGAACGATTGCAGGTGATAGAGTTTACTTCTGAGAGGAAACGAATGTCTGTTATCGTTCGAGATAAGGATGGGAAGGTCAGTTAGATACCTAAACAGTTAAGAAAAACTTGGCATTGATGCCTGTATTGACAACAAAGAATTTCACATAAGTATTATACATTTGGTTCTTTTTGAAGCAGACTACATGATAACTATAAATTAATGAAATTGTGTCTGTTTCTTTTTTATCTTCTAAATTTATTAGATACGCTACAAGTTTTTATAAAGATCATGTATCCGTTTTCAGATATGGCTGTTCTGTAAAGGTGCTGAGACGTCGGTATTTTCCATTTGCAAAGACACCGTGTACATAGAAGAAACAAACAGGGATATAAACACATTTGCCAATAAAGGATTGAGAACTTTAGCGATAGCTTACAGAGAAATACCAGTAGAAGAATACGAAAGAGTATCTGAACGTAAGAACCAAAATAAATAAATATTAACTAGTATGTTAACCATAATTGCAGGTTAAAAAATGGTGAAAACTTACTGGTCAGGTAAGGTCAGAATCCCCATAAACTAGTCCCGTCTACTATAAGTTGCTGAGGAGTTGGGATCCCGCACAGTACCTATTGAAACGGCATATTACAGAGTCAATTTCGATATTTGTTTGACTGGAAACCTGGAGTACCTACCATATGAAACCTTTATCCAGTAGTGGGACATTGTTATTATTGTTCATTATCGTAGTATACATATTGATTTCATATACATCAATACGTATTGTTCCCAGTAATAAAAGGAATAGACGGCAGTAGTGCAGAAGCATTTAAGCAAGTGACGCAGCAGTACAGGGTGTTGGAGCAGGAGCTTACCCTGCTCGGAGCGACGGCTGTGGAGGACTGCCTGCAGGACGGAGTTGCGGACACCCTCGCCGCCCTGCGCAGAGCCGGGATACATACATGGGTGCTTACTGGAGATAAGGTTAAATTTTATAATCTATACTAAGTAGGTTTTAGCTCACGAAGCGGTTTTCACCCGCGCCAGCCGGGACCCACTGCATTATTATCCCAGAAAAACCCCTACAATTTAAATGAATGAGGAAAAGGGGTCACGAGCCTCAGCAATGAGGAAAAGAGAGAAACAGAGAGAAATATAAATTAACTAGCTTTAGCCGGCGGCTTTGCATTTTTCAACATCCTATTTTAATTTTCAGAATATCCTTTCTTAATGGAAGTAATACGTCATGATAGCTATCTATATGCCAAACAGCCCAAACCATCCAGTGGTTTGAGCTATGCGTAGAAAGATTAGTCTGTCAGTCAATCACTCAGTCACATTTTCCTTTTATATTTATTATTTTGATATTCATTTTATGCTCAAGGTTATTCTTTATAACTTCAGGTGGAGACAGCCATCAACGTATCACAATCCTGCTCGCACATATCAGAAAATGACAAACGGTTATTCTTAGTCGGCATTGAAAACGAGGAAGCTTTACAGGCGAACCTGGATGTATGCAAGCGCGCGCTACAGGAACCCAGCTACAAAGATCTGACGCTCATCGTGGATGGGACCAGCATGAGCCTTATCCTGGATACTCCAGCTGCTGATTTGTTCGTGGAGATATCGATGAAATGTCATGCAGTGCTATGCTGTCGACTCTCTCCTATTCAGAAAGCTAAAGTAAGTATGGCTCTTTTTTTGCCAAACTTCCCACCAGGAAAACCTCTGCGTACTTCAGAAGTATGGTCGAAATCCTTATCAGTGCGTATAGAGAATAAAGACGCTAAGCGCTTCTCTTTTCTCTAAAACATTACAATATCGTCTGAACGTACGTCTGAAAACACACAAACTGATAGAAGTGATGGACTTAAAGTGTTGAAGAGGAAAATGTTCCTTGAATTCCCTAAAAGTGCGTTTAGGGAATTCAAGGAACTTGGATTTGGAAGGATTTCTTCTCTTTCCGTCTAAGTCTGTCGTCTCTATAGAGCTTTAAATCTTAAATCCACGCGGAAGAAGTGGTATTGTAACTATTTTAATTTATATACTTAATCGATTTTTGAGGCAAAGTTTTTTTACGAACGATCTGGATGGGGACATTAATTTGTCAATTGAATCGTACGCGTCAAAAACTTTCTCTCTCTCTCTCTCTCTCTCTTGCCTTCCCATCTACATGAATAAAAGAGACAAAATACAGCTTCGTTCTGGCGGGATTCCCACAATGCCTCACGGTGGCTTTTTTTTAATTGCAGATAGTAAAATTAATAAAAAACAGTCCTGAGCGTCCAATAACAGCCGCGATTGGGGACGGAGCGAATGACATATCAATGATACAGGAAGCACATGTCGGCTTTGGTATTTTTGGAAAGGAAGGTCATCAAGCTGCGAGGTTGGTATTACTTATCAAGTAGGACAACCAAGTTCTAGATTGGATGCCATCTTTGAACAGCAACAAATCAAATGTAATGACGAGCGCCAAACATTTCTCACTTGATGGGAATTTTTACAGTAACTAAATTCATATCCTATGTTTGGCGCCAAGCAAGACGGTGTTCGTATATTTTCGACAGAGTAAAATTAAACCTTATAATATTGGGTGCCCAATGCCCATATACCCTTTTTGGGTATCATTTTAACGGTAATTAAAATAAAATCCCATGTTGGGCGTCAAATAAAGTCCCACATTGGGTGCCATTTTAACGGAAATTTTTAAAATATCATGTTGGGCAATTAATCAGATCCCGTGTATATACGACGCCACTTACGAACAGAATTGACTGAAATCAGTGAACAAAAATAATCCTACTTTGCTGGCCAAAACAACCTCGAACCTTACTTGGACGCTAAACAAGCTTTCAGGTAATTGGGCTAACTTGTAACAGGAAACTTAAGTTAACCTCAAGTAAGACTAAAAATCAGACTTGTTCTGCAATTTAAACTATGTATTAATATTTTCAATTTATAGATCGGCAGATTTTGCGTTCACAAAATTCTCGATGATCAAAAAGGTGCTACTAGTTTTGGGCCACTGGTACTATCAGCGGTTAGCTACGCTTATACACTTCTTCTTCTATAAGAATCTAGTTCTTGGTAACATTATGGTAAGTTATGCTTTCATCATCTCATCATCTCAGCTCTCAACCCATCAGCCATCCACGTCTTACCACAGGTCTCAAATTAATCTTGAGAACACATGCATGCCGACTCAGAATTCTACATAATGTTCATAGAGATGTGTGAAGTTTTTCATTCCGCACATGGTAGAACTTGGAATCAATTCTCATTTGGAGACCCGTGCCCAAAAATGGGTCGACGATCGGTTGAAATGATTAGGTACTGAGAGGGTAGCATGAAGCAATAAATAATATATCTTCATTAATTC
This sequence comes from Hipparchia semele, assembly GCA_933228805.2. Taxonomy (NCBI): domain Eukaryota; kingdom Metazoa; phylum Arthropoda; class Insecta; order Lepidoptera; family Nymphalidae; genus Hipparchia; species Hipparchia semele. The sequence goes on along the minus strand of OW121717.1, from coordinate 2,046,915 downwards.
ATTCAATCTACCTACATCCACAGAATACCTAATATACTACATCGCGTGCTATTCTGTGAACGCACAGCCTCGCACTCAACGCTGACAGTGATAAAATATAATTTATACTCGTAAACCCTCCTATAATGTAAAATATCAATCAAATAGAATAACTAACTACTTTACAATCTTCTTCCAGTTTATCTTTCAAACAAACTCGATGTTCTCGACTCAGTCGATATTCGACTCAATGTATCTCACATTCTACAACCTGGTCTTTACCTCCGTGCCATGTTTGATACTATCTGTGACCGACCAGAGCTGGCCAGCCAATCTTCTGTTGATGTAAGTTTAAACTTTTATCTTAACTTGTCGTAAGCCTACATTCGGAGCAACTTTTCAAGACTTAACTAGCTGAATTTATCATTCGTCATTCCTATTCCCACCTATCTTAAATACATTAGTAAATAGGGGTAATTTTTTTGTTGTCCACGTTACTACTGTTTCAGTTTTAACACGGGAAAGTTTTGTTTAGCTATCTTACTTCATTTTGGTATATTTAACTAAAATTGATGGGCTAGTTCAATGGCATATTAGGTATAAAATATAAATAAGTACATAACCAGTTATTCTTTTTTGTTCCAGAAATCCAACCTTATACAGAGAAATAAGGAAAAACAAACTGCTGGATTGGCAGCACTTTGTGGCTTGGTTCATCGCTGCTCTCTACCATTCTCTCATTATTTACTATTTCTCTTTAATTATGTTCGAATCGTCGATAATCAACATGGACGCCAAAAATGTAGATTTGTGGTAAGTCATGTAACCATAATTTCCTTCTCCGGTATAAGTATAACGTATTAATTTTGTTCGTATTAATGTAGCCTAAGTTACGCGAGCTATAATAACAAGTCAATTAACACCCCATTCGTTAAAATCGGCTCAGCAGTTTAAGCGCTACGGTGGAACATATATAAATTGACACATACATAGAAAAACAGCTAAAATCCTAACCCTCCCTTTTGGCTTGGTCGTAGTCGAATCTATTTTACCTGTCTATTAAGTAGTAGTTCATTGGAGTGGGCCTTTCTAATATCCTAGTATGATTTTATATATTTGCGCAGGTCCTTCGGTGCAGTGCTGTTCCACCTGATCCTGCTGGTGGTGACGCTGAAGCTGTGGCTGCAGGCGGGCTACCACACGCTCGTCTTCGTAGCCTCTAGTGTGCTCTCGTTCGTGATATACGTGGCTTTCAACACCCTCTACTCGCAATTTTATTTGTGAGTTCTACCCTCAATCGGTTTACTTTGACCTGCAAAGTTGGCCGGCTAGAAGGCTTGGAATTGAACAAAATTTATGTTAAAGTGAAAGGAACATATTTAACTTTATTGAAATTAATTACTTGCATTTTGCTCAAAACACTTACGCACGAAGTTTCCTTAAGTATTTAAATAGTGATGTTCACAGCGCAGTACGTCATTTTTTAATAATTTTCTATGAGCTCGTCGTAGCCTCGTAGATACTAACGTGACAATACTGCATAGTCGGCCTTTAAAGGCTTACTAAGCATGGCTTATTATCGCGTCGTTCATTTCGCTTCTAAGCATTAAAATTCGATATACATTTGTATGAAAATAGCATGGCCTTAATGTTCCAACTTCCAATAACTCAATTTTATTTTATTTGCAGTCAAATCGACGGTGACGTCCTAGGCACATACATCAGACTGCTGCACTCACCATCGTTTGGGTTCCTGAATCTCCTGATTATATGTGCTACTCTCGCGCCAGATTTATGCGTTCGGATTATTTCCGCCAGATGGGGAGCTAAGCACATCAGCGCTAGAAGCTTGGAACCATCAGTTTTTACATCGAGACTGTGAAAATACCTAGATACCTACCATAGGATATGGTACCTGTACCTATTTGATAATAATCAAGATTTATTACATTATTGAGACCAATTAGACAAATTGACCGACCGAAGTCGTTTATGGCAAAACTTCGCGCATCGTTGAGTTCGTCGGTGAAACGTATTTTTCTACTTAGTAAATAGTTACTGAAAAAGAGGCAGCAGATTGTTACTTAAGTATTTATAAGAAAAGTGGGTAGTATCTAGAGAACTTAGTAAAAGAAAAACAAAGATAACTAGGTACCTACTTACGATTACTTCTACTTTAATCTAGACTTTAATAGAAGTTCATAAATGGACCAAATTGAAAACAAAACACGGTATAAAGTAATACTTATTTTTAAACACTGTATTTACCTACAATTTATCTAGTCATATAAGAATTTAGTAAGTGATATAACGATATTATAATATTTATTTAAAAAGGTACAATATAGGTACATGATTATTATCACAGTCCCAAACAGACTAAGGTGATTTTATATAGGTAATTATGTATTTCTATTATTATATAAAATATAATGAAAAATTATAACTTATTAAGTAGGTACCTACTAATAGGTAACTACATAACTGTAAAAAGAATGATTTGTAAAATAAAATAGATACCTACTTTAATTGAAAATAATTACTCGCAAAATTATAAAAAATGTTAACTAAGTAGTACAATAAAAACATGAATAAAATGGAATTAACTACGACAACTTTTTTCGTGTTTTATTCATTAGTATAAAGGTGCATAATTATTCAATGGTTTTATTTATGCTTATGCTTATGTGCTTACCTGCATTATGAAATATGATGATGTATTTACCTACGAATCAATCGAACCTATTGAAATGTATGGACACAGGCTGTGGAGACAGGGTACTATGCCGTATGGATCTCAGTGAATGAATCGTTCTGAATCACAGACATAATAGATTATGTCTGTGTTCTGAATGCCTGTCAGCTATTTTCTCTGTGTGAAGACGGTTTGAAGTATTTTTAAGCTATTGCATAGCTTCTATCGCGGGCCTTGAGCGTGGAGACCGAATCCAGAAATTCCGTAACGAGAATACCCTGACACGGGACTCCTCTCACCGCTAGATGGCGTTGATAAAAAATGCTATGCAAATTATGCAATAGTTTTACCGCGGCAGTCCGTGACGATGATTTGGGTTGTGCATCACTACATAATTAAATATTACAATATGAAATCTTTATCCCTTTTGTTTAATTTAACCCCTTACCGCATTGGGTCCCATATTTGCACACTTAATTTTTTTGGCAAAAATTTAAATTCTTTTCAAGTTTGTGTGATGGCAACATTAAAAACCATAGACTAAAGGTATACTTTAACGTCTTGTAACCGGGTAATGTTGGCAGCCTTGGTAGAAAAGATTAAAAATCAGTTTGAAATCAAACGTGTCTGGGAGGTCGGTTCTTCTGTGTTTAAACCCGAATTTCTCAAAATCTTATGAATATTTTGACTTGTTTATTTTTTCTTTGCATGTAACCATTCTCTGGGACCCTAAAAAGAAAGGAAACTAACCAGGATCCTCTTTGATTGTAAATTTATTCTGATATATTGTTGTGTGCATATTCGGGACGGGATGCAGAGTTGGCTCAATAGTGCCGTTCATATATGGGACGGTATGCAGAATACAATAAATTCAGGCTGTGCATACATGATACGCTATGCATTTATACTTTCGTAGGCACATAGTATTTGTGTTACTAAAGTTTGCACGTTATATTATATAGTTTTTATTATATTATGTATTTGTTTTAGTAGTAGCGGACGTCCGCGAGTTAGTCCGCTTCTTCAATTCACTATAGACAGTTCCTAAATCTCCATAGTTTAGGGGGGCAGTACCCCTGCAGCATCAGGGTTGAGGAGTTGGAAAGCGAAGTTTTTATGAGAGCATCTCGCAAAGTTTTTGTGTCAATTAAAAAAATGATTCATGCGAATCGGTAAGAAATCACGGAGATTTATATCGATACACAGAGGTAGAAAAACACAACTCCTTCTCATTTTTCTAAAGTTGGTTAAAAAAGTAGCCTGTATTACGCCCGATAACATCAGCTATCTACCAGTGAAAGTCCCATCAAAATCGGTGCAGCCGTTCCCGAGATTAGTGGCAACAAACCTGTGCAACGAACAGATAGACAGACAAAAATTAAAAAAATTGTTTTTTGTTATAAGTAATATATAATCCTATGTATTTATTGTGATCCCCGTCTCTCACTTCCATTAAGTTCTCTCGTACAGGAAGAGATCATTATTAGTGATGTGACCTTTTGAGTTACACTGTTTATTTACTTATGTATTTTGTTCTTGTTTTTTCATGCAATAAAGTTGTATAAATAAAAATAAATAATATTGAAATAACCTTGAATTTCGAATTGTTGCAACTGTTGCATGTCGTCCCATATTTGGTACAAACAATTTTATTCCATATAATGCATAACGTACCATTTATGCACATTTTTTATTTATTGAATAAAAAATTCAATAACAATGCTATATTTTTTTTAATATTTTTTATGTGTTCCCTAGACTCAAAAATATAACATATATTTTTCCGGCAATGATAGGAAATTCCATGCAGTAAGGGGTTAATTATAATAAGTAGTTATAAATAATAATTATTATATATTATCCTAAGTAAAATGTCATTGAAAATATAATAAATAAAATCGTAGCTAGTACTAGAAATGTCTGTAATAGAAATATATCGATATCATTATGGTGGATTTTCAACATTGTCTCAACCCTATTTATGTCAATCTGACAACTGTCACAGAACTCAACAAAGAGTATAACAGTAGGTATACATATATTTTATCAACTATAGTTTGTTTATTTGTATATTTTTATAATTTAAATAAATGTTTCAACAAATACAAATCATTTCTTAATCTTAAGTAATTTTAAGTTAAATCATTGGCACCTGCATAAATATGTTCCATATCTGTGTCAAAAATTAATAATAGTTATTATTAGAGCAGTGAAATAACCATGAATTTAGAGTTACTTGGTAAGTAAACGTAGCTTAATAATAATTTATTAAAACATTTTTATTAATGTAAAAATACATGGACATATTTATCTTACATATACCATTTTATTTTCAGAATCGTTCGGCCAGAATTACCCAGAGGTTTGTTTAATTTATCATAATTACGTCAAGCTATTCATCCGGTTTGCGCATATTTTTAACAAATTGCGAAGTTGAGGATAGCTAAAGAAGAAAGTAACAAAAAGTTACACTCTCATGCTTCAGGATAGCTGAGATAACATCTTTATATCAGCCCCATCATCTCACTCCACTCATGTTGTTTACTATTGAACATTCAAAATGAAACTAGAACTTTCAGGGTATGGGTTGAATGTACACTGCCATACCCCTTCCAAGTTAGCCAGCTACCATCTTAGACTGCATCGTCACTTACCATCAGTTGAGATTGCAGTCAAGGACTATCTTGTCATCGAATAAAAAAAAAATAGTGTATTTATTAAATAAAAGTATAAAAATCCATCATTGAAGTTCTAGTAAGTGTTTTATGTTTCTCTATCTGTGACAGTGTGAATTTCTTTTTTTTTTTTTTCAGGAGTTTGATGGTGCTTTAGACTCAATATCCCAGGCAGCGACATGTGCTTTCAACAGACGCGGCACCCTACTGGCTGTGGGCTGCAATGATGGCAGGATATTCATATGGGATTTCCTCACCCGGGGCATCGCCAAGTCAATATCGGCCCACGTTTACCCTGTCTGTAGCTTGAGTTGGTCAAGGAACTGTAAAAAGGTTTGAGTAAATTAATATAAAATCCTCAATCATAATCAGAAAGGCACATCAAGGTTATTATAGTCAAAATAGAAATAAAATAAAATAAAATCAATCAGTTCAGAATTTTAGAATCATATCTATACTTCCGCTAATATTATTATAAGCGTGAAAGTATGAAACCCGGTCATAAATCAACTACTGAATCAGTTTTGTCAAAATTCTACACTCATGCCACAATTTTTTTATACTGGAAAATCAAGGGCTTGTATGAAATTTTAAAAATATGTGCAAATTGCAGACAGTGTTATGGAAAAACCTAGGATACTACAAATTATTTTATAGATGATACAATATTTAAAATACACACAATATTTAAAGTATTCATTTGGATTCAATTTTTTTTTTGTTTTATTGCAACTATATGAATTCATGTATAATTCCAGTTGCTATCAGCTTCAACAGATCACAATGTCTGTATATGGGACATTCTGTCCGGGGAATGTGAGCAACGCTACAGGTTCCCAACGCCTATATTGAGGGTACAGTTTGACCCAAGAAATGACAAACGGTTCCTTGTGTGTCCCATGAGACATGCAGCATTACTGGTTGATACAGACGGTGACCACAAGATATTACCTATAGATGATGACGTAAGTTTATAGAAACATTTTCTTAACTAAAAAATGTCATTGAAAGTTTGATATCTCCTAGTGATAAAAGCATCTATTATTATCATACAAAAGCAAAAAAATATCTTTCTGAAAAATTCTGTATCATTTAAAAAAAATTAAAAATTATGAGAGTACATACAAGTCACTGATATATAAAGATATTTACTATCTTTGAAAATGCTTTTCAACAAGATTCACTTTAAGTAGGATAAGGTAGGGGCACCGGCCCCACAGAGATATTTTTAAAATGACTATAAAATATTTAACTAGACGATACCCGCAACTTGAGATTTTTTCCCGCTGGAACTCTTGTTTCCCGGGATAAAAAGTAGCCTATGTACTATTCCAGACTAATCTATCTCTGTGCCGAATTTCAACAGAAAGTAGCCTATGTCCTATTCCAGGCTATAATCTATCTCTGTGAATAATTTCAGCTAAATTGGTTCAGTCGTTGCGACGTGATCAATCACGTCGCAATACTCAAGTATCAAACATGCAAACTTTCGCATTTACAATAGGATAATAAAAGGATTTAGTGTTAGAGCAGGAACTAGTGTTTTTGTGTACTAGGGCGACATCAACGTGATAGCGTCGTTCGACCGGCGCGGCGACCACGTGTACACGGGCAACGCCAAGGGCAAGATCCTGATCCTCGACCCGCACACGCTGGCGCTCAAGGCCAGCTTCAAGATCACCGTCGGCACCTCCAGCACCACGGGCATCAAGAGCATAGAGTTCGCGAGGAGGGGCGAGTGAGTTGTTGTGTTCTTGTAGATGAATAGCTTTTTCCCGTTACTTCGCTCACGTTAAGTTTTTATGCCCTTAGGGATTGAATTTTCAAAAATCCTTTCCCACGAGTTGCTTACGTCATAATATCTATCTGTATGCGAAATTTCAGCCTGATCCGCCCAATGTGTTGAGCTGTGTGTTTAGTTAGTCAGTCAGTCACCTTTTCCTTTAAATATATATTCAAACAAGTTCCTTTCGGTTTCAAAAAAAGAATATTGGCCATGACAAACTTGATAAATTGACTAATTATCTCCTTTTTTTTTATTAAGCTTTGTTTATTATATTTGTTAAGATATATGTGTGTAGGATAAACAAACCTTAATTATCTCCTATCCCCTCCAAATTAATAAAGCTTGTGGTCATGAAAATATTACAATGTGTGGGCAAGCATTTTAGTAGGCTACGGGTAGGGCTACAGTAACAGTATTTCATAAAACTTACAATAAAACTAGTACTGTAAAGAAAACAAGGAATTCAGTTTTAAGAATTCAAGTAACAAATTGATGCTATGTGTATTGTGTACATAGTTAATGTCCAACTTAAAACACTTAAGATCATTGTAACTGTTCCTTTCAGCTGCTTCCTAGTAAACACTTCGGATCGCGTAATAAGAGTATATGACACGCACACTGTAGTGAAGTGTGGAATCAACGGGGAACCAGAACCCATACAAAAACTGCAGGATCTTGTTAACAAGTAAGATCACATTATACCAGTATCATATTATTCTGCCATGGTGGTCAATCTCAAAAGACCCCTGCCCCCCGATTCAGACCCGTCCGATAACTTATTTGTCGATCGATTCGGTTTGTTAACATATATTTCGCTCGCTCTGAATCCACACGACAAAAAGAGATCGATATCTAACCGTATCGACACGGTATGTTATCGAACAGGTCTGAATCGCCCTGCTGATCTCCATAATTAATCTATGATTAATACTAGATTAGCTTTCCATAGACAAATGACTACTTGATTGTGGATCAATTTGAAGTACCATCTTTGACATTTACCAGTCTTATCTGGAGGCTTTGGCCGTGGCTAGTTACCACCCTACCGCCAAAGATGTGCCGCCAAGCGATTTAGTGTTCCGGCACGATGGCGTGCAGAAACCGATTAGGGGTATGAGTATACTGCCATACCCCTTCCAAGTTAGCCCGCTACCAACTTGCACTGCATCGTCACTTACCATCAGGTGAGATAGCAGTCAAGGATTATCTTGTCATCGAAAAAAAAAGAACATAATTGCAAATGGCGCACCAATCTCTGTAATTAATCTATGAGTTCATACATTAATAACTAGCGGCCCGTCCCGGCTTCGCACGGGTGGACATAAGATTTTTTTCTAGCAATAAATATAGCCTATGTTACTCAGGGTGAATGTAGCTTTCCAATGGTGAAAGAATTTTTGAAATCGGCACAGTAGTTTTTGAGTTTATTCATTACGAACATACATACAAAAATATAAATCTTTCCTCTTTATAATAGTAGTGTAGATTATTAGTTCTAGAGACACTCGTATCTGCTTAAAACGCAAAACGGTATCTAGTTTTAATCCTAGATTAATTTTATAGGGGTCAGTGCAAAAAACTCCAAAACTGAAGGAGGTCTTAGGCCCTTCGTACAAAGGGCTACGCAAATCTTCGATACCCGATGATTTTGGTCTCTAAGCGCAATACAAATTCATAGTTTGCCAGTGTGCGGACCTCTGAATTCGTATAGTAGTAGTCGCTTAGAGACCGAAATCATCGGGTATCTAAGATTCGCGTAGCCTTGTGTACGAAGGGCCTTATAGTGAAATATAGTGTATTAGCTTTTGCCCCCGCGACTTCGTCCGCGTGGAATTAGATTTTTGGGTGGAATTTTCAAAAACTGTGACACACATACTTTTTTATTTTTAACTGAAAGCTCAAATACCAACTTTGATGGAAACAGCTTGAAAAATTACAGAGTTTCATATAAACTTCCATCCCCTATTTAAACCCCTTAGGGGTGGAATTTCCAATAATCCTTTCTTAGTGTGTACGTCATAAAAGGAACCAACTGTAAAAATTTCAAGTTTGTAACTTCAGTAGTTTAGACTGTGCGTTGATATCTCAGTCAGTCAGTCAGTCAGGACTTTGAATTTTATATATATAGATTTCGGTAATCGACAGGACGACTTGGAAGAAGTGTTGTTTCTCCGGCGACGGCGAGTACATATGCGCGGGCTCGGCGCGCCAGCACGCGCTCTACATCTGGGAGAAGTCCATCGGCAACCTGGTGAAGATCCTGCACGGCACCAAGGGCGAGCTGCTGCTGGACGTGGTGTGGCACCCCATCCGCCCCATCATAGCCAGCATCAGCGCCGGTGAGTCCACGATCATATGCTCTGTTCACCTGGAGGAAGTACAGAGGTAGCCTGGTGAAGGTCCTGCACGGCACCAAGGGCGAGCTGCTGCTGGACGTGGTGTGGCACCCCATCCGCCCCATCATAGCCAGCATCAGCGCCGGTGAGTCCACGATCATATGCTCTGTTCACCTGGAGGAAGTACAGAGGTAGCCTGGTGAAGGTCCTGCACGGCACCAAGGGTGAGCTGCTGCTGGACGTGGTGTGGCACCCCATCCGCCCCATCATAGCCAGCATCAGCGCCGGAGATGTCCACGATCATATGCTCTGTTCACCTGGAGGAAGTACAGAGGTAGCCTGGTGAAGGTCCTGCACGGCACCAAGGGCGAGCTGCTGCTGGACGTGGTGTGGCACCCCATCCGCCCCATCATAGCCAGCATCAGCGCCGGTGAGTCCACGATCATATGCTCTGTTCACCTGGAGGAAGTACAGAGGTAGCCTGGTGAAGGTCCTGCACGGCACCAAGGGTGAGCTGCTGCTGGACGTGGTGTGGCACCCCATCCGCCCCATCATAGCCAGCATCAGCGCCGGAGATGTCCACGATCATATGCTCTGTTCACCTGGAGGAAGTACAGAGGTAGCCTGGTGAAGGTCCTGCACGGCACCAAGGGCGAGCTGCTGCTGGACGTGGTGTGGCACCCCATCCGCCCCATCATAGCCAGCATCAGCGCCGGTGAGTCCACGATCATATGCTCTGTTCACCTGGAGGAAGTACAGAGGTAGCCTGGTGAAGGTCCTGCACGGCACCAAGGGTGAGCTGCTGCTGGACGTGGTGTGGCACCCCATCCGCCCCATCATAGCCAGCATCAGCGCCGGAGATGTCCACGATCATATGCTCTGTTCACCTGGAGGAAGTACAGAGGTAGCCTGGTGAAGGTCCTGCACGGCACCAAGGGCGAGCTGCTGCTGGACGTGGTGTGGCACCCCATCCGCCCCATCATAGCCAGCATCAGCGCCGGTGAGTCCACGATCATATGCTCTGTTCACCTGGAGGAAGTTCAGTGGTAGCTTGGTTCACCAGGCTTCAACTTCCTCCAGGTTCTTCTTCCACAGAACTTACGGAACTGAATTGGTTCGAAACAATTGGTAATTACTGCTCGGTTAAACTCAACGTCAAATTAACCCACAAAACTTTGTCAAATTAAATACATAAGTACATAATTTAAAGGAATAAGTTAACTTTTCAATTGATAAATATTGTGTGGGTCGACTTGTTATTGCATAAGTGCTTCCAACTATGGTACAATTCAGAAATGTACAATTTTATGAAAATTTCGTTTTATTTCAAAATTCAAAATGTATTTATTTCATGTAGGCTACCCTGTAGCACTTATGATAAGTCAAAAATCTACCACATACTACTACATTTAGTGTATGTAACTGCAGATTATGCAGGTACATTAAGGTATTACATATTTTAGTGGTTACATGAACAGCGATAATTTATGAATGTGTATATGGTAGAGATAAATAATTAAAATAAAAAATTCCATACACCATTTTTATTAGCTCTGACACCTTACGAAATGTTTTAATCCAAAAACGGTGTCCATTTGGTGCGCAGTACTTACTATAGAAGCCTTAAATTTAACTTAAAATTTGATATTTATTAATGCATAAACACTCCCAGAAATTTATGATATATGCTTTTGGATTCTTGCGGAGTATTAAATCTCTTCCAACGTCCAAGTAGAGAGCAGAATCCTGATCGAATGTGGGCCAGACTACACCGAGCGACGTATCTGGTGTGGGGTTGCTGTAAACATTAACATTAATTAAAATTTAACATTAATTAGCTAACGAGGGAGGGGAAGTGTGATCTAATATTATTAACGATCTCCCTGGCGCAGTGGGGAGCGCTGTGGTCTTATAATTGGGAAGTCTCGAGTTCGATTTCCGGTGCAGACAATTTGGTAATTTACAATTTTTGAATTGATTCTGTTCTGGTCTGGTGGGAAGCTTTGGCCGTGGCTAAACTATAACCTATGATTAACTGACCTTGATTGAACGTCATTTTGGCGCTGTAAACAGTTACGAGTGGCCATTAGGAACCTAAATTAGTGAGGGCACTAGTTGATAACTGATAGTAGATTCTTTTTGGTGCTTATTCCTGCATCCCTACATTATAAGTCCCAGAGACACTCGTATGTCAAATGCGGCGCTTCAAATTGAATTGGAACAAATTGAAACAATCTTACCCGAATTTTGCGAAGTTAGTATACAAGGCGCAGATCTGTAGTATCGTTTTATAGGAAGTTGAATTCGTATTGACTGTTAGATTCAATGCATTTGGTTGAAACACATACAACAAATCTTCGTTGTGGCCAGCTCCTGTCAAACCATACTTAGCTCCTTGGTTCCGAACATTCCGTTCGGATACATTCGAAAACTCAAACAAATATATATCACCGTTTCCCTTCACATTGGCTAAACGTCTTGCGTATCTAATTACGGGATAAGTATAGAGATCAGTGTCGTAGCTCACGAAAATCGGTATCGTATTTAGAGACCACAACGGTGACCCAGTGAAGTGTTTTCTGATAATGTCTGCCAGTTTTAAATGCAGCGTCGGTGATACCTATTCGATAAAAAATATCTCTCGGTACCAAAACTTCTGGGAATCTATCATAATTCGCAATTATAGGCGTCGTTTCTAGAAAAGATATAGCAATTAATCCTTCATTGGAAGTGTATCCCAGTAGCATATCAACTTTGCTTCGTCCTTTGTCAACCGAAGCGAGGGGCGGTTCTGTTATAAATCTCTCCTGACCAAAATCTTTTTCTACGACGGGTGTAGTAAAATATCCTGTCGTTAATATCTGCATATAGTCCTCCGCTGCTATAATAGTTGAATTCGTATAGATAAGCTGTCTGACAGGTACAGATTGGAGGAATTCTAAGAACGCGTAAGTATTTGTAGTGTTAAAGCCTAGCTTTTTACCAAGGAGGAATGCTCTTCGTCTTTGTTCAAATTCTATTGAATATTCGCTTATTGGCGCTCCACTCGTTCCTATGGCATTACGAAACAGTCCTTTCGACATCGGTGACAGTGCATGCAAGGTAACGGAAGAACTGCCGGCGCTTTCTCCAAAAATGGTTACCCTGTTTTGATCTCCACCAAAGTTTTTTATATTCCTTCGAACCCACCTCAAAGCTTCTACTTGATCTTTCAAGCCGGCATTTCCGGGCACTTCTGCGGAGTCTAAGCACAGAAACCCGAGGTTGTCGAGTCTGTAATTAATCGTAACCACGACCACATTTTGGTTAATTAGAAAATCAGGTCCGTACCTGTCGTCATTGCCGGAACCGTACGCATAATCACCGCCGTGAATAAAAAACATGACCGCTAGAGGGGAGCACGGTTTTAATGTTGGCGTGTAAACGTTCAAGAAAAGACAATCTTCGCTTCCTTCGTACATATTACTGATTAGGCTATATTGAGAGCACACATTTCCATGTTTGATAGCTTTTCGTATTCCACTATATGGCTCTGCAGGCTGAGGTGCCTAAAATTAAATTAGTTTGTTATTATTGGGTTCGGTGCATTGCTGAGAGCCCGGATTCGATTCCTGACACTACAGATATTATGCCCGCGATTTCGTTAGTTTTTAAAGGGATAGCCTATATCACTCTCCAAGTTCTCAACTTTTTTTTAGTTTTTTTTATTCGATGACAAGATAGCCCATGACTGCGATCTCACCTGATAGTAAGTGACGATGCAGTCTAAGATGGTAGCGGGCTAACTTGGAAGGGGTATAGCAGTGTAAATTCAACCCATACATCGGTTTCTACACGCCATCGTGCCGGAACGCTAAATCGCTTGGCGGCACGTCTTTGACGGTAGGGTGGTAACTAGCCACGGCCAAAGCCTCCCACCGGACCAGACCAGAGACAATTAGAAATTATAAATTCCTAAATTGCCCCCGCCGGGAATCGAACCCGAAAAAAAAAAAAAGTTCTCAACTATACCCATTTAGAAATCACATCGATCCGTTTCTCCATTGCTGCGTGATTCAAGGATAAATCAACAGACAAACATTTCGCGTTTATGATATTAATAAGGATTCAAAAATGGCTTACCTTAAACCTCCTTTTGCCAGTGGGTGGAGCTGCGTATGGAATACCTTTAAAGCTGTAGAATGATTTATCTCTCGTGACAGTCAACTTTAGTTCTCCTTCCAACAGCCCTTGCTCAACCGGTACAATTACAGCGTTTACATTATGCTGAAAAGTAATGACTAAATTTTTAAAATTTTTACACGACCATTCAAAAAAAGTATTGTAATGTCTTCAGAAGTTTTTTTAAAGAATATTAGCCAAGCTGAAGTTAACTTATATTCTCCTCTCCCCTCCAAATAAGCGGAAAGCTTGAGCTAGGATTGGGTACGACAATAGTGCAAGGGGTGGGGTTCGACTTGCGACCTTTCAGTTTTCAGTCCGCACCTTTAACCGTTGGGCTACTGAGGCTTCTAAAGTTCTTGAGTTCATGTATGTATGTGAGTTTCTTTATTCCATCATAACTTCTAAATGCCTGAACAGATTCGTATGTATGCTAGAATCCTTATAACATTCCGAGTGCCACTGCCTATAAATTATCATTAAAAAAAATGTATGTCTGTCTGTCCGTTACAGTTTCAACAACCGTCAACTAGTTTGAAATAAAATTAAACTTACCCATATTACTTGGATTCCGATTATGCATAAAGCGCATGTAGTCAAGCCCATATTGCTCGTTCTTACCAAAATTTGTGAAAGTTTTTTTTTCAGTGTTAGAAGTATACTATGCTGATAACATATCTCACATGATAAAACTAATTGTTTAAATTTGGTTTAACGTGTTCCGTTTAGACAATTGCAAAGGTAAAATTAATAAATTATGCTATCTTAATCTCTTGTTTTCAATAGAAGGTGAACTAGCATTGAGGTTATTTTTCGTAATAGATAGTTAGAATATTATGGCTGTGGCACTTAAAAAATACAGATATGGCATTTATGGATGTTTCCTGATGTGTGACCATAAAATACCTATTTCACAATTTTAAGTTAGTCAAAGTAACGTCATCGTTTTTATGAATTACAATTTGTCACGTCGGTTACTTCGGAAAGGGTTAAAATCTAAACATAATATGAGAAATGTGTGTAACTGACTTATATTGCGATAGATGGCGCTGTTGAATGTTATATCGCGGATTACTTCATGCATGTTGAAATAAGTAAGGCATATTTTGTTCGATGTGTGTGTTAGAATAGTACGTTTTTATTTCACACTACTACTACTACACTCGACCCACTCGCGTTTGACCAGTACGGCCGGAATTGTACAGTTACCTAGAATAAATATGTTTATCATTTGTCCTCCACAAGTGAACACACAAGTTATCCGCGAGCGCGACCGTTCACCGTGGTACCGTTCACCGTGGTGGTAAAAGCGGTCACTATGAATAATGACCGGTCTGTATACATAACGCCCGTATCAAATGAGCATTGCAAGTAGATCTGAACGATTAATCATTTTTCTCGGTCAGTATAAGTATCGCTTTTCCCGGTCAGTATGAATAATGAGTAATCTCTCTGGGGCAAAATAATAAAACTAATGAACTACTTATAGTGTTTTTTTTATTATGTTACGGTAAAAAAAAAAAAAAAAAGATACCGGCCGAATTGATAACCTCCTCCTTCCAAAAATGGAAGTCGGTTAAAAATGATGACAATTCTACCTCTTTCTATTATGCTTCTACAGGTTGCGATATGTGGAAACTGAATTCACTTATCCCAGCTATAAAATTAAAAATTAAATTAATTATAGTTCACTATCATTATTTATGTTGTTTTTTTTGTGCCAATCATCACCATTGGGCATGATTCTCGTCAAGCGTAATCTTGAAATTTAAAAAGAAATATTTGTGTCCCTTAAAAAAATAATCTGTCCACAGGAGTCGTATCGATCTGGGCCCAGAACCAGGTGGAGAACTGGTCGGCCTTCGCACCCGACTTCAAGGAGCTGGACGAGAACGTGGAGTATGAAGAGCGCGAGAGCGAGTTCGACGTGGAGGACGAGGACCGCTCCGTCGACCAGGCCGGGGAGAGCCGCGACGACGAGGAGGTTGAGGTACGAGGAGCGCGAGAGCGAGTTCGACGTGGAGGACGAGGACCGCTCCGTCGACCAGGCCGGCGAGAGCCGCGACGACGAAGAGGTTGAGGTACGAGGAGGTTGAGGTACGAGGAGCGCGAGAGCGAGTTCGACGTGGAGGACGAGGACCGCTCCGTCGACCAGGCTGGGGAGAGCCGCGACGACGAGGAGGTTGAGGTACGAGGAGCGCGAGAGCGAGTTCGACGTGGAGGACGAGGACCGCTCCGTCGACCAGGCTGGGGAGAGCCGCGACGACGAGGAGGTTGAGGTACGAGGAGGTTGAGGTACGAGGAGGTTGAGGTACGAGGAGCGCGAGAGCGAGTTCGACGTGGAGGACGAGGACCGCTCCGTCGACCAGGCTGGGGAGAGCCGCGACGACGAGGAGGTTGAGGTACGAGGAGCGAACACACTTTCGCATTTATAATATTAGTAAGGATATTGGTCAAATATCCAATTCATTTGGTATGGCAGAACTAACGAATTCCCTTAGCATAGCGACATGCACCCTTGTGACGTCACCCTCTGTGGGCAGGTGGACGTGACGACGTGCGAGCCCGTGGCCGCCTTCTGCAGCTCGGACGAGGAGGGCGAGGACGAGAACATGCTGTCCTTCCTGCCCATCGCGCCAGAGATAGAG
The DNA here is from genome assembly GCA_933228805.2 of Hipparchia semele. Classification (NCBI taxonomy): domain Eukaryota; kingdom Metazoa; phylum Arthropoda; class Insecta; order Lepidoptera; family Nymphalidae; genus Hipparchia; species Hipparchia semele. The sequence goes on along the minus strand of OW121717.1, from coordinate 2,030,635 downwards.
GACCCGGAGGTACAGTTCTTGCAAATAGTATCAATAGCTTAACGGTTAAATTGAAATGAAAATTGAAAGATCGCAGGTTCAAACCCCACCCTTTGCACTATTGTCGTACACACTCCTAGCACAAGCTTTTCGCTTATTTGACTTTTAGCTCGTCATATTTAATCGTTAAATACTAGGCTAAAAGTCAAAATTAGTGAACCACCACCATTGTGTATCCTCAATGTGTAATGTGTCGTTCACAATTGAAACCGAATACCGAACCAGTGGTAGATTCATTTGACGATTCGAAAGCACTTTCTTAAAGTCTATTTGAATAAAAAATTATTCTATTCTTTTTTTTTATCCGAAATAGGCTTGCGCTTGACGACAATCAATACTGGATAGCACTGATGAGGTCTAGGTTGGAGCGCGCTTGCCTAGAAAATGCCTATTCACTCTTGCCTTGAAGGTACTCAAATTATAAGTGGCAGGAAACACGGATGCTGCAAGAGTGTTCCACACCTTAGCGGTCTTATTCTATTGTATACAGGACGGCTGGGCGGCCACTCAAGAAACCGTCACTCCGAGCGAGACGCCTGAGGTCTTGGAGCCGGCCGCCAAGCGAACCAAGAGCAAAACCTACGACATCTCACTGAAAATCGCGCCGCCAGGTCAGTTGCATTCATATTAATAATTTTTTTTCCTTACCTGTCTTGAAAGGTAAATCGCAGAAAGCGTTTTGGCGAATGTCAAAAAATGTTACATTAATTAAAAAGAAATTATGATGACACAAAAATCCAATTAACATTTAACCGTTGAATCTAAGGAATAATAGATCAAGTGTAGGCAAACGAAATGCGCCGAAATTGTTCAGAACAATGATCGGCTGAATTTATGGTATTCTTGCTGCATCAATGCATTTTATAGCAAATTTATATCACGAAGTTACGGGCGCTTTACTTGTGGTTAAGTCGTGTACATGTACATTGCGTAAGTGAGCGTGCCTGTCAGGAGCCTAGCTGAGAGCGGTCAGGCGCGAGCAAACTCTCGCTCGCATTTATACAGATACGACACACGCACACAACTGAGCCGCGTACTCTTGTGAATTGAAAGGACTGTACCCTAGAGCGGGAAGATGCCAGCCTTCGATCATAGAAAAATAAGATGCCAGCCAATGAGAGATGATTGCGATCGTCACAATGTAGCAATCATTTTTAGACAATTCCACCAGCTATATACCTATTGTCTAGTGTAGTCCTGTAATTTGACTACAGAGTTCTAGTAAGAAGAATCGGTAGAGTCGAGTTTCTTACAACACTTGGTCTTGATATAAATTGAAGAGTAGCTGAGTTTAACTTTATTTTGTTTTACTTTCAGAACAAACAATGCCATTTGGAGGCAAAAACAAACAGGCTGCTGGGAATAAAAAAGTTGCTGGTAGACCAAGGAAATAAATGATATAAAAACAATTAGTTAATCTTTTTTTTTTAAAATCATAGTTTTTATTACTCACACGAGTATATTTTGTTTGATTTGAAAAGAGTAGGTGCAGGAAGTAAAACAAATTTTTAAGATAAAACATTTATTTGCAAAATGAAATAACCGATCTGTATTAGAATTCGTATTTAGAGCTCTATTTGGAGTATACTGTGTAAGTACTTATCGTTTTTGTATATAAATAAATCTCGCTTAAACTAAACAAAATAATAATACATCGTTTCTATTCGAGACCAAAAAGACTCATCCTTTCAAGAACCTAATCGTCAGCTTCATAAAATATAATACATAGCGTACGTCACTAGGCGCTTATCGCCGGCGGTATAAATAAAATTATCTATGTAATATGTACAATGCAGTCGGAGCGGGGGCCTCACGCGTCCAGCTCGTCCTCGCGTTGGCTCGAGAAGTAGCTGACGAGGCCCCCGAACACGCTGCCCTCCTCGCGCGCCGCCTCCTCCTTCACCGCGCGCGGCGAGAACTTGGCCTCGGGGGGCGACGCGCGCGGCGAGCCCTCGGGGGACTCGGAGGCGGGGCGCGCGGGCGGCGCCGGCGGCGGCTTCTCCATGCGGTGCATGTCCGGATACGCGAAGGGCGGCGGCGCGCGCGGCTGCGGCCGCAGGTACGGGTAGTGCGGAGGTAGCTCGTGGCCCATCAGTCTCTCGGGGGGCGGCGCCCGCATCAGGTCGGGGCCGGGCGGCCGGGGCCCCGCGTGCGCCGGCAGCCGCTCCGGCCCCGGCGCCCGGCCCATGTCGACCATGTGCTGCTCGGCTCCGGCCGGTCTCGAAATGTCCTGCAGGGGGCGATCGCCACTTGGGGGCCTCGACATGTCATGGATTGGGCGATCGCCACTTATGGTTCCCGAAATATCATGGATTGGGCGATCACCGCTTGGGGGCCTCGACATATCGTGGATCGGGCGATCTCCACTTGGGGGCCTCGATATGTCATGGATCTGACGATCGCCACTCGGGGGTCTCGACATGTCATGGATCGGACGATCGCCACTTGGCGGCCTTGTCATTTCGTGAATCGGACGACCGCCGCTAGGAGGCCTCGACATATCGTGGATCGGGCGACCACCGCTAGGGGGCCTCGAAGTATCGTGGATTAGGCGATCGCCAGTAGGGAGCCTCGACATATCGTGTATCGGGCGATTTCCATTAGGGGGCCTAGAAATGTCGTGTATCGAACGTTCACCGCTAGGGAGCCTCGACATATCGTGTATTTGTCGATCGCCGCTGCTTGGTCTCGACATATCGTATATTTGTCGATCACTACTAGGCGGTCTCGACATGTCATGCATGGGGCGGTCCCCTCCGGGCGGTCTCGACATGTCATGCATGGGGCGGTCCCCTCCGGGCGGTCTCGACATTTCATGTATGGGGCGGTCCCCTCCGGGCGGTCTCGACATGTCATGTATGGGGCGGTCCCCTCCGGGCGGTCTCGACATGTCATGTATGGGGCGGTCCCCTCCGGGTGGTCTCGACATGTCATGTATGGGGCGGTCTCCTCCGGGTGGTCTCGACATGTCATGTATGGGGCGGTCTCCTCCGGGCGGTCTCGACATGTCATGCATAGGCCGAACCGGTCCCGGAAGCCTAGACATATCGTGCATCTGTTGACCGGCCCCGGGCGGCCTAGAAACGTCGTGCATGAGCCTATCGCCACCCGGCGGTCTCGATATATCATTAACGGATAACCGATCCAATTCTGGAGGTTTGTTCATATCGTGCATGATTTGTCTGTCGGGGCCGACGCGAAGAGCTTCGCGCATTATCGGCCTGTCGGGTCCGGGGGGCCTAGAAACATCGTGCATGAGCGGCCTAGACAAATCGTGCATAATGGGCCTGTCGGGCGCTTGCGGCCTGGGCATATCGTGCATTCCCAATCGGTCGGGACCGAGGCGCGACAGATCGTGCATTATCGAGCGCTCGGGTCCCGGCGGGCGACTCATGTCGTGCATAATCGGACGGTCGGGGTGCTGGGGCCGCACGAGGCCCTGGCGCGGGCCGGGGCCGGGGGTGTCGCCCGGCAGGTATGGTCGCATGTTGGTCGGCATGCGCTGGAGCGGATTGTGATGCAGCCGTTGCGCCTGCAGGCCGAGAAGCGCGTCGGGCGGCGCGGCGGCGTGCGGTGCGGGGGGCGGCGGCGGCGCGTAGGGGCCGTAGGGCGCGTAGTGCGGCGCGTACGGGCCCAGCGGGAACCGGGGGCGGCCGTCTTTGTTCTCCGTGTGTTTGATCTTGGGGTGCGACTTGGGCGGGTCGGGCGAGCGCGGCGCGGGCGAGCCCGGCGGCGACTGGTACTCGGGCTCGGTCTTCACTTCCGCTTTGATCTTTATCGGAGGTTCCTTGTCGCCGTCCTCCGATCCGGAGTTCGGTGGGGGAGTCTTCTGGGGCGCCGGGGACCCGGAGGGGCCATCCGGTGTGCGGGCAGGCGCTACTCCGAGCGGGGCGGGGCCGGCGGCGCGCAGGGTCATGACACCGGGGGGCCGGAGGGCGGGCGGCCCGTGGGGCGAGGAGACGGGTGGGCCGTGCGACACGGGGGGACCGTGTCGGAGGTGGGGCGGATGGTCGGGGCGCGGGAAGGGGCCGGGGCGCAGTGCGTGCGGCGGCGGGCCGGGCGGGCCGGGCGGCCCGGGCGCGCGGTGCTGCATGGGCGGGTAGGGTCCGGGCGGCGCGGCGTGCGGCGAGGCGGGGCGGAGCGGGTGCGGCGGCGGTGCGCGGTAGGGCCCGGGCTGCAGGTGCGAATAGTACTGGTAGTTGTGTCGTGGCGCGTTGAGCGCGGGGTGGGGGTGGGAGGGATGCGAGGGGTGCATCTGATACATGCCCTGGCCGCGGTAGGGTGCGTTGCCCGGCGAGTACATCATGGAGCCTCTGCAAACAAATTAAGAGCAGTTAACAATTTATCACCAATGCTATAGTTATTTATGATATTTGTGTATAAAAATAGCTCTGAGAGTTTGTTTTAAATAATACAATTAAAAAGATCTCTAACAGGGGCCACAAATTAGTTAGTTCTGTGTGGCGGCCATGTATGACTCATAGATAATAAAATCGTCATGGAATCCCTATGAAATGACTTCACGTTTTTATTACGTAGTGTTGTTTTCGTGAGTAAAGTTAGCAGGACGTACCGAGCCGCCTCGTACTTACTTACCCGCCCAACTGAGTAGTATTAAGTTAATCATAAACGTGCAGTAAAAGTCAACTTTACAATTTTGACAGCGATAAAGTGAAATCCATTTTAAAAGCTAATGTATTGATTTAAAAAAAAACTTAAAAGTGAAGTGTTACCTGTATTGTTGATTAATCATATGCGGCATTCTAGTGATGATGCTGGGCTCTTCCGTGACAGGTTTGAATGGCTGGGGTGATCCCGCTACGGACAAAGTACCTAAAATGTTAAGAAATGTGTATTCAACTTTTTTTGAATAACCATGTTGCAGAAAACCAAAGATTTTTTTTTACTGGCAACACTAAAACATCAAATGTCATGAAATGTGTCAAAGGCATGATTTTAAAATTAATAATAAACTGCAATAAAATATCACTTGTTTTAACAGTGAAGGAAAATATCGTCAGAAAACTCAGTTCTCCATGCATGTTTCACAGCCTCGAGTTCAGTGACGCCATTGAGAGTGAATCAAAGAGAATTTGAGTCTATCCAAAGACAATTCTTGTCACGATAAACAATAATATCATCATTGATTTATAACCATGTTAGACGAGACTAGTGACAGTTAAGTCTCGAATAGACGGTACACTATGTACTGGTGAACCTGTGAAGTGTGAAATAGCTCGTAGAATGAGATGCAAGTTGATACCTTCTCTCATGGCAGGGTGTAGTTGGTCGGGACGGCGGTCGTCCGGCGTCGCAATGCCTCGCAGCTCGGCGCGAACCTATTAACATAACAACATTTTTTTTTTCATTCACTTTATTGCACAACATGTCAAACAAGCAAAATATTAGAATATTAAATTGTCATTGCTTATAAATGGTCATTAAAAATGATCAAACAAACCTAACAATGATTTTCAAATGCCTATTCAATGATACCCCACTCAATATAGTTCGTCGACTTTCATTTCTTCTTTTTCACAATATGGCGTCTGATAGTCGCCATATTGAATTTTGATTACTGTCATTTGTGACACTCGCAAGATTAACACAAATCGATTGACGTAAGAATCATCAAAATCGGTTCACGCCTTTGGTCTCCAAACATTACCCTTCTATGCGTCGCGCAGCCATGCTAAACTATTTTCGCCAAGTCTACATTTGGACGTGCGAAATCACAGGTAGTACAAGAGAAGTGTGTAAAGGGAATATTAATTAATGTTGTAAAGAATCATTAAAGTCATTACGGCTACCTCATTTCAAAACCTAGTAAGTGTGATTGACAAAATTTTATAGGAGACCAAAAAAGTGGTAGATGGCTTAGCAAAGTAATAAATATATCCATAAAAGCTTTCAAAGTAATTTATTTATGAAACATTAATTCATCAACAGATACAGTAAAAGCTCTTTATTCGCGGGGGATACGTTCCGTAAATATGCCGCGAATACAGAAACCGTGAATATGGAACGGTAATTTGTATGGGATTATAGGGGATGCGTTCCTAGGTGACAAAATAAAAAACAAATATATTAAAAAAAAACAATTTAACTTAAGTTTTTGACCATATTTTATCAATTATTATTTTCAGGTTTAGGCAATGGTTTAAAGAATTTTGTAATTTTTTCTTGCTTGAAGCTTTTTAAAAGCTCCTTCAATTCAGACTGCTATTCAGCAGGGGCATTAGCAATTTGCCTCTTAAAAATAAGACTTTGTTCTATATACGGATCAGCTTTCATAAAAAACCACAAAGCTCATTTGCCATTCTTAAACCTTCACTGAGATTTTTCAAATATTAGTCCATTTGACGACGCGTTTACAAAGGATATTGGGCTTGATACCTATTGGAATCCTTTTTATGTATGTACTGACGTACCGATTAGATCCGCGAATAGAGAAATCTAGCCGCGAATATAGGAATTGGGTCACAATTTTTTAATCCGCGAATAGTGAAAACGCGAATGAAGGAAGCGCGAATAAGGAGCTTTTACTGTACTGAAGAGTTCAGAAAGACCACTACAAATTTGTTTTTTTGGTCTCTTGTAAAATTTTGTCAATCATACTTACTATGTTTTGAAATGGGGCAGCCGATTAAACTGCTGTTGTACTTTCCACTTGCGTTAGAATGATGCGGTATTTTCGTATAATATCATTTGTAGTATACTAGCTGATACCCGCGACTTCGTCCGCGTGGATTAAGGTTTTTTATTCCCGCAGGAACTCTCTTACTTACCAGGATAAAAAGTAGCTTATGTCCTATTCCAGACTATAACCTATCTCTGTGCCAAATTTCAGCCAAATCGGTGCAGTCTTTGTGACGTGACTGAGTAACAAACATACAAATTTTCGCTTTTATAATATCCCGCCGCCGTAAAAAGTAAATGACAAAAAATGTTATTGTGGGATATCCATAAGAGATAGACATATACCATCGCGGAGTTTTCTGTAGACCTTTTTAATGTGTACAATACTTAGTACATTATTTTGATAAATCTCGTAGGGTTCAGCCTGCGTTTGCAATGTAAGCGAAAAAAATGAAATTATTTACGACATCACATTAGAAACCTCAAAAATAACATTATTTCTCCACTATTTAATGGATGTTATTATACATATAAACCTTCCTCTTCAATCACTCTATCTATTAAAAATAACCGCATCAAAATCCGTTATGTAGTTTTAAAGATTTAAGCGTACATAGGGATATAGGGACAGAGAAAGCGACTTTGTTTTATACTATGTAGTGATGAAGTGTAGACTTGTAGCAAGTCATACCTGCAACCGAGGCGTGGCCGGGAACCGTTGGTCCTGGAAGTCCCCGGGATGCCTTGGACCCATGGGACTGTTGCCGTACGACCGGTCCGGCTGCATCGGCCGCATCGGAGGCCCGTAACCCATAGGCCCCATGAAATCCGGCTTCTCCTTCTTCATCTTTTTGCTTTCCTGCAAAGCCAATCTTGCGAGACGTTTCTCTTCCCGCTCTTTGGCTTTCAGCTCTTTTAGTTTTTCTTTTTCTTCTTTCTTTTGAATTCGTTCCTGTTTCCGTGCCTCTTTCTCGGCTATTTTCGCTTCGCGTTCTTGCCTCTTCTTTTCTCTTTCGATCTGTTGAAATGAGCAATTTTATAGATTAATCCAAAGTGTTTCGTGTTTCAGCTGTCAAAAAGGTTTTTAAATCTTTTTGAAATTATCTTTTTCTATTCCTTTTTTAAAAAGTAATAGATGACTTTTAAATCAACACACTTACGGTTATTATCAACCTATCAGTAATATCTAAAGTTATGTCTGGTAGGATGCTTTGACCGTGGCTAGTTGCAAACCTAGTGTCAAACGTGGTGCCAAGCGATTTAGCGTACCGGCACGATGACGTGTGGAAACAGATTAGGGGATTTACCTGATTTGGTCGCAGTGGACCCGGATCGCCGTCCGGCTTGAGATCTTAAAAAAAAAAAAACAGAATATTTATTTTTATAAAGAGCTTCAAAGTACTAAATTGTTACATCAAATACCAGACTCTATACTGCAGACTTTTCACTAACTTTTGAAAAAATATCTTATTTCAGCAAAAAATGTTTTTCACGCAAAAACTCGACGGTGTCATGGCGTCGCTCGTGACGTCACATCTATGTTTTTTCGTAGTAATTTGTCCAAGTTTAAAGATAGATGTAACATATCTGATTCTCGCTCTGCAATCTGCCATATTGAATTGAACACATTGGTGTTCAATTACTGTATTAAAAAATGTATTAAAAATAAAAACAATTACTGTATTAAAAAATGTATTAAAAATAAACACTGTATTAAAAATAAATACGTTCCGTAATCCATGAATCCTATTTTATGAGAAAAATTAATAATTTCATTGATTCCTGGTTACTGTTATCATGCCTATTAAATATAGTTAGGGTTCATGGCTTTCGAGTGATGCTGTTCCTCACCCGTAGACAGAGAAGTACTATAGACTTAATGATATCTCCTTTTCACATCCACACGAAAGAGATGCAGTATAGCGATGTCAAACAAGATAGAATGAGACACAGCTATGCTATCCGTCTCTCACTGCGAGCCACGTTTTGAGTTGTTGCTCACAGTACATTGTATGGTGATTGTTGGCGCTTTGAATTCGTCGAAGTATTTTGCGTGTGAAATAAAAACTTGCGTAAATTCGGTTAAAACTTTGTATTAACGATAGAACGTTACAGTGCGTATATTGTATCGTATGATTTTCGAATCTATAACGACGATGACAATTTTGACATGAAACTGACGATACGCGGACCAATAGTGTCGCGTTTAAGAAAGCGTTTTATTTCTGCTTGAACAGTGATTGTGAGCAACAAAACGTACAAGATAAGGTATTTCACAGTGTACAAGAGAACGTATTTCACAGTATTATGCTATCCCTTTCACGCTTAGTAGGATTCTAGAGGATATTCATTCTACGTCCTCACCTTTGATCTTGACACCGACGAGTTTGGCGAGCGCGTCGTCGCTCGACTGCGCCGCGTTGGACGAGCCGCCGCGACCGCCTCGTCCGCGGGGACCCCTGAATAAATGTTATCCATTTTATATCGTACAACTTTTTATCCGCAAGTATATTAATATATAACAATCTCTTTTAATATTAGTCACCAAGAACTACACCCCACACTACCGCCCCGTTTATCCGGCTCGAAGGACCAAAATATTTTGGTCCTTCGAGCCCGATAAATGTTAGCATTCTCTTTCCTCAAGTTACATTTTTGATATACTTCTTAATATACTTATGACTATTCTTTTGTTTATTATAAAGGCAATGGTAACATTTAATACTTACCGGCTGCCTCTGCCACCTCGGCTGCCTCGTCCGCGGAGGGGCCTGGGCGTGCTAATTACTTGGTTTTCTTGACCTTCTGAAATGAATAAAAAATTTCCTTCAAAATACTGTTTGCAGAGTAACTAAAAAATTTGCACATTTCAAGACACTAGAACTAGAAATATTGTTTATGGAGACAATTTTCTTTTCTAAATATTTTTAATGCCATTAATTTGTGTAGAAAAAAGTATCCCAACACCTAGGAACCCAGAATCACTTACTAAATACCTGTTTTAAGGCTGAACAAGCTCTCCGAGGTACGGAAGGTTGAGTGAAAAGGGGAAGTTTGGACACCTAACATCCGTTACTCATCTACTTACTGACCGTCAGCAATAAGAGGCCTCAGTAGCCCAACGGTTAAAAATCGTAGGTTCGAGCCCCACCCTTTGCACTATTGTCATACCCACCCCTAGCACAAGCTTTCCGCTTATTTGGAGGGGAGAGGAGAATATAAGTCAAGTTAAGCATGGCTAATATCTACACTACTATGATAAAGAGGAAAGATTTGTATTTTTGTGTGTATGTTTGTAATGAATAAACTCAAAAACTACTGGACCGATTTGGCTGAAATTTAAAATGAAGATAGATTATGCCTTGGATTAAAACATAGGCTGCTTTTTATCCCGAAAAAAGAATAGTTCCCGCGGGATCTTGAAAACTAATTCCACGCGAACGAAGTCGCGAGCATCAAGCTATAGTCTGATTTTTAATTGCGTGGAATTCTGACGTATCTTAATGTTACCAGAGATTAAAAAAATCCCACAAAAAAGATAATAAATTGAAACTTGTACAAATAAAAATCAATTGGCACACATAGATATTTATGACAAACGCCTGTCAGATAGTTTGGGGTAAAATCGAACTACAAGTGGTAATACTGTTTTTCATACAAATAACTCGCTTTATTTATAAAATGACAACTGTCAGAATTCCACCGAATTAAAAATCAGACTATAGTTTATTATTAAAAAAAAAAATTGTATAAACGTCACTCACCCGGCGTGGGTTCGGCGGGTTCTGCGGGCTCGGTCTTGACGGAGGTGACGCCGTCGGGCAGCTTGTGCAGCGGCACCACGGCCGTCTTGGTGACGAGGTCGCACATCGCCCGCTGCCGCTCCTGCGCCTCCGCCTCGCGCCGCCGCTTGGCACGCTCGCACTCCGAGTCCGACGTCACGTCCGACTCGTCGATCTTGAACTCGTCCGAGCTGTCCGGCATGTGCTTGCCGCTGGATTTGTGCATCTCCTGCAACGGATTTACGACGACAGCTTCAAAGTCACGAATTGCGAGCGAAGCGAGCGTAGTTTTTTTTTCTAACAAGCCTTAATGTCACGACGGTTCAAAGCGCGAATTGAAATTCCTGTTGCACTGTTGACGTACTTACATGATGAGATTTAAGCTTAGTTGAAGGGAAAATCTCAAATAATGCGCGGAAATTAAAACTAAAAACTTTTTATTTAAAATAGTACATTCCCGCGTTAAAGTGTTTATTTTTTTTTCAATAAACAGCTTTCTATTTGCAAGCCAGTTCGAAATTTAAATAAAACTTTTGATAAATTACCTCCTTTTGATAAGTTGCCATGTTTCGGAGTAAAAGATCGTTCTATTTTTAAATTACACGACAGATAAGGATTTTCATACAGCATTCGCCGGCCGCTGCTCGCATGTATTTGGCCAATACAGCAATTACGATTTATCTCGAAGAAGATTGTCAAAATAATGCTCGAATTTCCAAGCAACTTTGAGAATTACAACATGGGGTTACTCAAGGGGCGGACCAACAAATTCCTAAAAAGCCGGCAACGCACTGGTGGTGCCTCTGGTGCTAGTTCATGGGCGGCGGTAATCACTTAACATCAGGTGACCCGCCTGCTCGTTTGCTCGCTAAAAATATGAAAAAAAAAAAATAGCTTACATCCTCGGACTCGGTGTTGGGCATCTCGGTGTAGTTGATCTTCTTCTGTCGCGTGCGGTGCTTGGGCGACCAGTCGTTGGCGTCGTCGTCGCTGAGGCCGCCGTACGTGACGCGCGCGCGGATCACGTTCCCCTCCGCGTCGTACTGCGTGAGCCCGCGCGACTTGCGCGACTTCCGCGACTTGTCGCGCTTGTCGCGCTTCTTCGGCGAACGCGACTTTGGTTTTAACGATTTCGATCTGGAAAAAAAAGACACCGGCCGAATTGATAAACTCCTCTTTTTTGGAAGTCGGTTAAAAATGTAGCTAAATTTTTTATTTTTTTTATTCGATGACAAGATAGCCCTTGACTGTGATCTCACCTGATGGTAAGTGACGATGCAGTCTAAGATGGTAGCGGGCTAACTTGGAAGGGGTAAAGCAGTGTAAATTCAACACATACCCCTAATCGGTTTCTACACGCCATCGTGCTGGAACGCTAAATCGCTTGGCGGCACGTCTTTGACGGTAGGGTGGTAACTAGCCACGGCCAAAGCCCCCCACCAGACCAGACCAGATACAATTTAGAAATTATAAATTCCTAAATTGCCACCGCCGGGAATCGAACCCGAGACCTCCCAGTTATAAGACCACAGCGCTCACCACTGCGCCAGGGAGGTCGTCAATATTTAAAAAAGAACACATCGCTCATTTGCGACAAGGGTGACATAACTCAAAATTCACCAATTTTAGTGTCGAATACTTTTTGCTATAAAAACAACATTACGCTAAGCATAAAAAACATAAGAGTGAGAGAGATTGTGACTTAATGCTCTGTTGCTTTGTTGGCCGCTGTGTTGTTTCGAGACCGCAGCATCCACAAAACATTACTCTCTAACGAGAGAATTCTCTCATCGTCGATTTTGAATTATGTCACCCTTGTCACAAATGAGCGATATGTGTAACTCACTTGTTGGACCACTCCTTAGCGCCGGCGGACTCACTCGAGCTGTCCTCGAACACGCCCTTCTTCTTCTTCACCTCTGGAGATGACTCTATCCTCTTCTGACGATCTGAATATTACAATTTAATAAAAAAAATAATATACTAAATAAAGGTTTTTAATATTGTAGCACAGTGCCATTTTTTTTTTAATATCTTAACTAGTCTCGAAAATATAGAGGGTTTAAGTTTCCTGTTAGAAAAAGAGAGCGTAACTAAATCACGTCATCATCAGTAGCTCCGAACACTTTCCATAGAAAATTTCGTTTTAGAAAAAGACTGATACGTTCGCAGTAAAACAACTTATACACCCTGTCGAGAAAAACAAAACTCGAAAAAGACCTCGAACCGATAGTAATAGGTACTTCGCACTCCAATTAAAAATACCCAATTATAGGATGCTAGTCTAGTACAGATGATATGCTGCCTAAGAACTCTTTAGCCCAATTCCTATATTCGTCTACCTTCAATCTGAGAATAAGTAACATAGCAATGTTGCTATTTTTTTTTGTCAAAAAGTTCATAAATTTTTTGATTATAAACAACAATGTTAATAAGTAACTAGAAACAGATTACAAATGGAATATAGGCACGCCAGTTTTTCACGTTTTCCTTCATTGTTATAGTTTGTTTGAACGGTACCTTTCTTTTTCTCCGGCCTGCAGATTCTCCGGATTGGTAGATCCGAAGAATTCGAACCGGTGGTATCCCGTTCCGCTGATGACGATATTTCCTCCGACGAAGATTCCATTCTGTAATCAAGGCGAATTTAATTTTAATATTAAATTTCGATACTCATCTGTATTTATGTATAAATTAATTGCTGTACGTTAGTCTGTTTAAAACTCAAAACTATTTAAATAATTTTTGCTTTTGTTCGCTTTAATATAGGAATGATTTAAAAAAAATAGGGATAACCCAAAATAATGCTGTAAAAGGTAAGCTGAAAAATCGAAAAAATCTAAATTGGTAACGTTGTTTTGATTACTCATGGACAAAGTTTGATGATATTTTTTGTGTGTTTGAGTGGATCCTTGGATGGTTTAGACTTTAGATTAACTATCGAACCCTAGATGGCGCTGCGATAGGTTTCCAGGAATATTCTAGTATTCGTTTTATTGCCGAAATAAATTATCCCACTCAAATGATAAGCAAACGAAAGTAAGTAAATGATAAGTAATGGAGGGGAGAGGAGAATATAACTCAGTTCAGCTTGACTAATATTCATTATAAAAAAAAAACATTCAGGCAGAACAGCGTCTGTCGGGTTGATAGTGTAACAACTGAGAAGACCACCAACGGGAATGGGTCTGCTTTGACTGCCCATCTTGACATGCTTCGGATTGTGTGTGTTTGGATAACGTATGCATTTTTGAAGCTTCATTGTTGGAGCACTGTATACATAGCATAGTTTTGTTACCTATTGTACAAAACTTTTTTTTTTTTTTGAAAAGAGCCACTACTGAGTTTCTTACCGGCTCTTCTCAGCAGAATCTGCATTCCGAACCGGAGGTAGATTTATGACGTGTCATAAGAGCTACAAGATGGCCTACATGAAATAAATAAAATTTGAATTTGACTGCTTTTACGACGCTAGCGCCCCGGCCCGCATGTAACACTCACCCTGTATCCTTAAAGTCCTCGTCAGTTTCATCGTCATCCTCCGAGGGCACCTCGAGGGAGTTCAGCTTACGCGGTTTCCTGCGCTGCTTTTTTTTCAACTTCTTAGCTTCTACGGGTTTACCCTGGAATGACATGTTCAACTAAAGTAGATTAGTCAGTCTTGTAAGTTCCTTTTTTTCGTGCAGGTAATGGAACTTTTTTGGCGGGTCATAGGCACAGAGTACCTTAAGGTACAGAAGATTCACTCCGCAAAATGATTTAAATAAATAGCAACCCTTGTTACCACACAATAAAGTGCAATTCAGGTTGACACAACACTACTTACCTACCGTCTTATATTTACCTAGACTTTTCTCTCTTTCTTTTACATAACTCTTATCTTTTCGCACTCTGAATTTAAGCCCTTGGAAAAGATACGCCATGTAATTGTAGCTCAGCAGTTTACTGCGGAGTGAGCCAGGCCTGCCATAAGTATAGTGTCAGATCTACTTGCGATAGCAAATCGATGCTTAACCGCCAAGATCTCCTAACTCAAAATGTCAAAAGCTTGCACGAGGCACAAAAAACATTAATATATTTTTGTTTGAGAGCAGATCTTTCTTTCTTTGTTTCTTCGTACTGGGCTGGTTTCCACACTAAGACCAGTTGAGAGTAGATATGATTACAACAAAAATATAGTTCATTTTAAATATTTACAATTATTATTTAAAATTATATTTTATATATTTAAAATTAATATGCATTGTAAATATCAGTTGCTTGAATTGGTTAAAACGAACATTATCCCAAGATGGCATCTAGATGAGTGACCCTCTTAGGCCTATAAATTCTATGTACTTTTCAAAACCTCATTGAGGTTTAAGGGTGACCGATCAATTCACAAAAAACAAATAACAAAGTGTCATTCCACAAACAACGTTTAGCAAAATAAATGAATCATTTATTGATCATTATAAAACTTCTGGTTCCACAAATAATTCGCTTGACAAAACAAATTACTAGACAAATTGTGATTTCATAAAATAATATTTGACAAACAATTGATTTCTTAATTGTGTTAATTAGTAAAACAACATGTAGCATATTTTTTTTTTGATAAAATGAACTGTTCAAGGCTGTGGCGGGAGCTGCGCTTCGCTATAAATTAAATGGGCTCCGCCAGAACCGAAATGGCCAACCCCGACTCCACGTAGTCTTGTCTGCCCTACCCCTAGAGTGTTTTTATGAAGCGCGAAGCCAGAAGCTCGCGAAGGAGGTCCTGAATGAAGCGAGCCTACGAGGCCGAGTGGAGCGAAGGGGGGAGGTGGCGAGCGAAGCGAGCCGGCGACCTCCGTAGCGAAACGAAGGTCGAGTAGGCGAAGCTGAATGAAGGGGCGACGGAGCGAGTCTTCTGGCGTAGCCCATTGCATTTCAAAACGGCCCTGTTTTTGATAACAGCTAGCCGTAATACGGCGGATTTATTATTTCACCAAATTGCAAATTTGGTGAAATAATAAATTTTAAAATGATATTTAAACATCCAGCACATTTGCAAAATAAAACATTTGCGAATAGAATATTTGTAAAATGATCTTTTGTAAAATGATTACTTTGTGGGATACGACGTTTGTGATTTGATTAGCTTTTAAAACGTTTTTTGTGAAATGATCATTTGTTTAACGTTTTTTGTTAATCATTAGTGAACCAGGTTTAAGCCAGAGAGGGAAAAAGAGAACTAACTTTGTATTATGATAGAATTGGTCTATTTGTACCTGTTCGATAGCTTCCCGCTCTGCCTTCAACTTCTCCTCTTCAGCGGCTTCAATAATGGTAGAGATGTCCTTCCCGCGGCCCTGGTTGCCCGCGCTGGTGGTCGGCTCTACGTACTCCTCCTAACAATTAATAAGCTAAGTTGTCGATTCAGTTGTACACCAAGTAAAGTTTAAAAGTAGTGCTTTCTTTTTGGTCTTTCTTTGCTATGATGGGAAATGTTAATGTAATAACAGCCTGGTAACAAGAAATTAACTAGCTCGCTGGAAAGTTGGAAAACTGTAAAGACGGGGAGTGTTCTGAAGAGCTATTTGATCTTATTCCACACTGTCTTCTACAACTGCACCGTACGCCACCGAACGCAATTTCACCCTCACCCCCTGGGTGCCTGGAGCAATTCCACCATCCATTGCTCCAGATCTTTTTTTCCACGTAATACCAAATTGTAGAATCTATTCTCACTTAATTACATAGGGTTATTCAAGGGCGGACCAATAAATTCCTGAAAGGCCGGCAACGCATTGGTGCCTCTGGTACTACAAGTGTTCATGAGCGGCGACAATCACTTAACATCAGGTGATCCGCCTGCTCGTTAGCCCACTATTTATATATAAAAAAAATCCTGGCTTTGATGTTTTCCTTTGAAAATGTGATATTTTATATTACACTAGCTTTAACCCACGGCTTCGCTCACGTTAGGTTCGATTTTTTAAACTCCTATTTAACCTCCTTCGGGGTTGAATTTTGAAAAATGACGGACTTTCATACAAACTTTAACCCCCTATTTAACCCTCTTGGGGTTGAAATTTTCCAAAATCCTTTCTTAGCGGATGCTTACGTTCTAACAGCTACCTGTATGCCAAATTTCAGCTCGATCGGTCCAGTGGTTAGAGCTGTGCGTTGATAGATCAGTCAGTCAGCAGTCACCTTTGCCTTTTATATATTTAGATGAAATTTGAACCCCAGATCCTCGGATAAGGAGGTCGTTTCAACGAGTGTTCCGGTCACCTTGATGGCCGAGCTGATGAGGCGGTCGTACTCCTGGGCGCGGTAGGAGACGGGCAGCTGGCGGCGCGCGCGCAGCCGGTACACCGCCTCCTCCGACGACCAGCCGCTGCTGCCCTCCGAGCCTACCATGCGTATAAAATCACTTGAAAATTTTAAATCCCATTGGATTGACGGTTCAAAATGACCCCGATCCACTCGGAAAAATTTTGAAAATTCCTTTACATCGTTCAATTGTTTCACATAACGCCAAAGATGCGCAGAAGTCTTACTACGCTAGCCTATTTAAATCTCGAACTGTTTCAACTGACCAAAAAAAGGAGCTTCTCACGTCGTCACGTATATTTTTTTTTATGTATGATCACGCATAGATGGTCTATTGATGGAATGGTCAATATATCGGAAGCACAATTACTACTCATTGCAGCAACTGGCAAAGCACAGATCGTAATGGAAGGAAAACTAGCATCGAGTGTCCGAATTCGGCTATCCGAAACGATGAGACCAGACAAGATTGTCCGAAGCCTGGCACACTCCAGTCTGTTTATTCATATATAGGTTATTTGCCCGAATTCCATCGAATCAAATTCAGGCGAACTGCACATCAAGTTCAATCGCTACATAATAATTCTAGATAAAAATAGATATCTGTACCTGAGTCATCAACAGAGTCGTCGTCATTCTCTCTCTTCTTCTCCTCGCCAGAAGGCTTATCTTCTTCGCTCTCCTGCTTCGGCTCTTCTAACTTCTTTCTTTCTCTCTCCGCTTCCACGCTCGCTAATAGTTCGTCGTACTTTATCAATTCTTTTTCTAATTCAGAGATCAACCTCTCCTGCGGAAAGACATGTACATATTTTTTTACTAGTTGATTACTGATGCGTAGATTTAGTTTTTCGATCCTGCGGGAACTCTTTTATTTTCCGGGATATGCTAGCCTATGTCACTCTCCAGGTCCTCAACTATACCCATGCAAAAAATCATGTTGATCCGTCGCTTTGTTGCAGCGTGATTGAAGGACAAACCAATAAATAAACAGTGTGTTTGTTTCACATTTATAATATCAGGAAGGATTATAATGGTAGATTCTTAGCATCCTCTGCACAGCTATTACCACGACCGCTTCTAAGGTCAGGAATAGCGAGGGTCCCCCCCCCCCCAGGGTTTTAACCGACTTCCAAAAAAGGGAGGAGGTTCTCAATTCGTTGGAATCATCTTTTTTTATGTATGTTCCTCGAGTATGCTTCTTGTTTGAAGGGATATACTTTCCATTGGATTGGATCCTGGAGAAATCGAGGGAAGTCTTCAAATTTTAAATCTTCAAAGCAGAGGCTAGAGCGTCATAAAAACAGCCTAGCCGTCCAGCTCCTGGATGCTAGTGGCAACATGTTTCGCCTTAAAAGGGCTACACTGGCTAACATAGCATAAACCACAATGTGCTCTACTAACATGGGATGTCACGTCAATGGATGTGCAAAGCCTAACGTTCCATTAGAGCCCCCAGATCTGCTCATAGTTCACGGACTGATCGCAGATAGAAGAGAGAGGATAAAAAAAAAAGGTAAAAAAACAGATGTTACATGGTTGCACGGTGGGCAGAACCAGTCCCCCTCGGGCACCACGAACAGCATGGGCTTGTACATAGTTAAACTTATAGCATCCCTTTTTGCAGCATTTTGGTTTTTTAAGCTATTGCATAGCTTCTATCGAGGGCCAGCGTGGAGACCGAATCCAGAAATTCCGTAACGAAAATAACCTGACACGGGACTCCTCTACGGTGAGCCGCTAGATGGCGCATTTTTTAATAAAAAATGCTATGCAATAGCTATACCGCGGCAGTCCCCGAGTGCCACACGTCTTTTTCATTTTTTTTTAATATTCCTTATTAAAGGAAGACCTAGTGCTCCTCTGACTTGATCAGAGTCGTTTTTTTTCAATTTCTTATCTGTCTTTGTTTATTTATTTGTTGTAAGAAGGAATAAAATTTTGCATCAGGTTAAAAAAACCAGGTCTTACATGGTTGCACGGTGGGCAGAACCAGTCCCCCTCGGGCACCACGAACAGCATGGGCTTGTACATAGTCAAACTTATAGCACCCCCTCTTTTTGCAGGTTTTTTTTAATATTCCTTATTAAAGGAAGACAGTGCTCCTCTGACTTGATCAGAGTCGTTTTTTTTTTTTCAATTTCTTATTGTCGGTCTTTGTTTATTTATTTGTTGTAAGAATGAATAAAATTTTGCATCAGGTTAATAAAAACAAATTGTCTGGTGGGAGGCTTTGGCCGTGGCTAGTTACCACCCTACCGTCAAAAACGTGCCGCCAAGCGATTTAGCGTTCCGGCACGATGGCGTGTAGAAACCGATTAGGGGTATGGGTTGAATTTACACTGCTATACCCCTTCCAAGTTAGCCCGCTACCATCGTAGACTGCATCGTCACTTACCATCAGGTGAGATCGCAGTCAAGGCTTAAAAAAAAAAAATCTTGTCATAGAATTAAAAAAAAAAACCAGGTCTTACATGGTTGCACGGTGGGCAGAACCAGTCCCCCTCGGGCACCACGAACAGCATGGGCTTGAGGCAGCTCGCGTGGTAGCCCTCGTCGCACGCGTCGCACAGCAGGATCCACTCCGGCTGCTCCGCGCTGCCGCAGCGCTTGCAGAACCCCTCGTCCTTACACGTGCCTGCGGATTACCCATACCAAAGTTATAAAATAGCTGATGCCAGCGACTTCAATTTTTATTTTATTTTACTAGCTGTGCCCGCGACTTCGTTCGCGTGGAATAGTGACTTTTCGGGCAGCATATTTTGAATTACATATACCGTCGACGCTCAGGCGCGAGGCGTGTAGTACGTACTCTGTACGTTAAAAATGTTCGCCGTGATTCTTTAAATTGACATAACTTTTTTATTTATGAACCGATTGACATGAAATAAACTCTAAATGTTAAGTGAAGCTTACTACAATATATTAGTGAAAACCGTATCTAAATCGAATAAGCCGTTTCTGAAGTTAGCGTGCACTAATTTTTTTTTTGTCTGTTTGTCTGTGTG
This sequence comes from Hipparchia semele, assembly GCA_933228805.2. Classification (NCBI taxonomy): domain Eukaryota; kingdom Metazoa; phylum Arthropoda; class Insecta; order Lepidoptera; family Nymphalidae; genus Hipparchia; species Hipparchia semele. The sequence continues at coordinate 2,010,870 of OW121717.1, read as the reverse complement.
TTTACACAGACAAACAGACAAAAAAAAAATTAATTACTATTTCGGGTTCGGCATCAATATAATAACAACCCCTGCTACTTTTTTTTTATATTTTTCCATTGACACCACTTTTCTACAATTTTATTATATGTATAGATTTATAAGGCCCAAACATTATACTAAAAATTAATAAGCATATACAAAACATACACCAGCAAAGAAGCCTCCAAAAAAGCTTTAAAACTAAAATAATTTTACAAACGTCACAAGTATTTCAACTTTGTACTATAAAAACAAACAGATTTATTCAATTGGTAAGGATTACCTTCCCGTAATGTTCTGGCCAACTTGAGAGGCTCAGCAGATTCCTCAGCCTCCAGATCAGATTCAGGCGAGAACTCGTGGTCAGACTTGTTATTGAATTCCACTGTTGGCAAAAAACACGTTAACATAGTATAATCATCAGTTTTATATATCAAAAGTATAACACCCTGTTTACATATTATACCGATCCAGACGCGATATAGGCAATGATTTAAAAAGCACTAACTTTAAAGCCCGTCAGTACTGTGCTTGTTTTCTTTCTGGTCATGCCAAATATCTACTACACCAACAATTTTGTAATTTAATGTAAATAATATAATAGATTTATAAATAGATATCAAAAATTCCGAGGCCGGCGGGATTCGAACCCACATCTTTTTGGGAATCGCGCCCGAGTGTGTTAACCGTTACACCACGGCGAACCACACGTCAGCCACGAAATTAGTGATATGTATCTACTTTTTCAATCAGTTTTCAGTCGGAATTTTTGATATATGTATTTATAAATCTATTAGGTTATTTCCTTTAAGTGTAGGTTAACACTTCAATAAAAAATTAAAAATAAATAATATAGTTTAAAATAAATTAAATTACAAAACAATTGACTGTTTTGTAATTTAAAATAAACAGCACACAGGACGTTTTTACCACGCACTTTCAATGCACCCGTGCTACATGTAAAAAACCTAACTAAGCTTACAACTTAATCAAATTAACTTCTATTCTATTCTACAATTGTATATAACGTATTCTGCAATTTGTTTACCATTTCAGGGCCGATTTCACCAACGTAAAATAAATCTGAGCGTAAAGATAAATGATAGTATTTTCAATACAAAAACTGTCAAACCCAATTTACTCCTCGATTAAACTTCACTTAGAAAAATAGACTGCAGGTGGGTTGCAACAATTATTTCCTTCACACTAGAAAAATAGATTGTACTACCAGTTACCATTAACATGGCACCTGGCTCGGAAACAACCTATTTTTTATTTCTCTATCTTTGTGCCTAATTTCATCCAGATCCGTTCAGCCGTTTTGTGGTGTGATTGAGTAACAAACATCCATCCATCCAAATAATCTAAATATATAAAAAGAAAAGATGACTGACTGACTGATTGACTGACTGACTGATCTATCAACGCACAGCTCAAACCACTGGATGGATCAGGCTGAAATTTTGCATGCAGATAGCTATTACAACGTAAGGATCTGCCAAGAAAGAATTTTTGAAAATTGAAACCCTAAGGGGATGAATTAGAGGGCATAAGCTCGTAATAAAGTAAAATATATATGTACTAGCTTTTCCCCGCGGCTTCGCTCACGTTAAGTTCGATTTTTCAAACCCCTATTTTATCCCTTTAGGGGTTTAATTTTCAAAAATCCTTTCTTAGCGGACACCTACGTTACAATAGCTATCTACATGCAAAATTTCAGCCTGATCCGTCCAGTGGTTTGGGCTGTGCGTTGATAGATCAGTCAGTCAGTCAGTCAGTCAGTCAGTCATCTTTGCCTTTTATATATTTAGATATATTTGTTTTTTTTGAATTCAGTTTTCTAAACGTCATTAATTCGAACCAGGTGCCATGTTAATTCGCACGAGTTATACTTACAATCAGGCTCCGGCTCGTAGTGGTCGAATAGAGGTTCAGAGTCACTGTCCGCATCGGGGCCGGTGGAGTCGGACGCGCGCCACGTGGCGCTGTGCTTCTTGCGCTTCTTTGTGTCCGACTCCGAGCTGCAGCCGCTCGCCCGCCACTCCTCTTCGTCGTCCTTCGACTGATCACAACAAAGACGAATAAAAATCAAATCAAAATCAAAATCAAAATTTATTTATTTCATGTAGGCCAACTTGTAGCTCCTATGAAACGTCACAAATCTACCACCGGTTCGGAATGCAGATTCTGCTGAGAAGAGCCGGCAAGAAACTCAGCAGTTCCTCAGCAGCTCTTTTCAAAAAAAAAATTTTTTTTTTTTACAATTGTTAATAAAACTAGGCTATGCACACAATGTTTCCACACAGAAGTTTCAAAAATGCACACCTACCACAACCTAACACATGTTAACATGGGTAGACACAAAGCAGACCCATTCCCGTTGGCGGCACCCGTTCACGAGCATGACGCATGATCCAGCCATTGCTTCGCTCAACCATATTTGATTAAACAAAGAAGAATAAACTTGATGCAAACTCTCTTTAAAGTTTCTGTGGTTGTGTCGTGTGGTGCGGGTTGTTACGTTCCCTCAAATATGGTTGAGCGAAGCAACGGCTGGATCATGCGTCGTGCTCGTGAACGGGTGCGACCAACGGGAATGGGTCTGCTTTTGCCTGCCTGTCTTAACATGCATTGGATTGTTTTGCATTTTTGAAACTTTATTGTGGAACCACTGTATACATAGCATAGTTTTGTTACCTATTGTAAAATTTTTTTTTTTAAAAGAGCGACCGCAGAGTTTATTGTTGGCTCTTCTCGGCAGGAACGGCATTCCGAACCAGTGGTAGATTCATTGACGATTCAAAAGTACTTGGAAAAGTTTATTTGAATAAAAAATATTTCTATTTCTTATTATACCAACGGGAATGGGTCTGCTTTGACTGCCCGTCTTGACATGCGTTGGATTGGTGTACCTACGTATGCATTTTTGCATTTTTGAAGCTTTATTGTGGAAACACTGTATACATAGCATAGCTTTGTAAAAAAAAAATTTTTTTTTGAAAAGAGCAACTGCTGAGTTTCTTGCCGGCTCTTCGCAGCAGAATCTGCATTCCGAACCGGTGGTAGATTTGTGACGTGTCATAAGAGCTACAAGTTAGCCTATATGAAATAAAAATAAATTTTGAATTTGAATTTGAATTTCTATGCCTTACCTTCTTTTTATGTATCATCTTTAGCTCCCGCAACGTCACCTCCTCCAGATGCCTCCGATCCGCTTCCTCTTTGATCTTCATCTGCGCGATGCGACGCGACTGTCGCACGGGCGTGCCGTCCGCGTCTACGTCTTCCGTCGCCTTGGTTGGTTGTTTCGACTTCTCCTTACCCTTTTCTACGCGTTTAGGCTTCTTTTTTATTAGATTTTTCTTTGCTGCTTTCTTGCCTGCTATCATTTTAAAAACCATGCTACATTGATTCATCTGCACTGTTATAGTTATTTATAGTATTATTAAGGAAAAATTATTTTAATAAAATTTTCTAAATATAAAAAAAACTTAAACATTCTTATTTTGTTTTCATTACGCCAACATGTTAAATAAAGAAATAAAATTATAAGAATGTAGGTATAACAGCTTTTAAACAATCATTTAGATCTGTTGAGGTAATGAAGTTATTTAAATTATGCTATATTGATACTAAATAAAAAAAAATGGTAATTGGCAAAGGATTTGATGCAGACAAACAGTAAATAAATACCTAAATTATGAAGAGTTTCCTCTTCTGATTCACTGGAACCTTTGGCCAAGAGTTTCGCTTCCACTTTTTTCCTACAAAAAAACAAATCTTTAGCGCTAAAAAAAATTGTAATAAAACATTACTCTATATTTTTAGTGTACCTGCTTGATGTGTTTATTTTCTTAGGTTTAATTTTCAACCTTTTACCACAAGTTGCCGCTTCTTCCTCCTCACTTTCACTCTGAGATTCACTTTTGTCACTTGCATTTGCATTTAAGAGTGACCTTTTCATTGCTTTACTAGACTTCTTATCACTGGCTTTATCACTTTTATCATCATTAGATTTCACAAAATGTTTCTTTTTAAATTTGCCTTTCCTAGCTTTGATTTTCTTCCTGTTAGACAAGGGATCTGTTAGTAAATTTGTATTTGAATTGTAGTTCTCATTGTTTTCTTGTGAAGTAGCATCTAATTTGTGGTCAGATACATCGTTGGAATGTTGTACATTTACAAATTCGGCTGAAGGCGCTAAGCGTAACTTTTTAGTTGGCAAGTCATCTTCTGGTTTAGTTATGTTATGTAGGCTTTTTTCTTTCTCATTTTTACCATTTTCTTCATCTTGATCAGATGAGAGACTACTTTTCCTCTTCTCTATAATACTGTTTTTATTTTTCTGACTATTGTCAGATTCTGAGACAGAGTTTAAGGGATCTTTGCTCAAATTTCTCTTGACTTTCTGTGTAACTTGTTTTTTCTTTACTTTGCCTCTTAGCTTCTTTTTTCTGCTCTTATTTATATTTTCACAGTCTGTTGTACTCTTATCATTAACACTGCTATCTCTTTTTGCATCCTCGTGAGAATTAGAATTTGAACCATTTGACTTCTCTAAATCTCGTTTACAGTGTTTTTTACAATCAGATTTTGAGTTTTCTGTAGAATCATTAGGCTTCTTCTTTAAAGAGCGTTTACTAACAGAAATTTTGTTTTTTAATTTAACACTTTTTACTTTTATTTTTTTACTAGATACAGTGATATCATGACTTTCGCCATTACATTCCTCAGGCGGGGTTTCTTCTTCATTTTTCGTTTCATTAGAGTCTTGTTTTGTTGCTTCAGGGTTGCCAGTATCATTTTCAGTTCCATAACCGTCACCGTAAAAATACATCACAGGTTCAGAAATTTCTTCACCAAAGAAATAGGCACTTTCGCAATCGGCGCCATTGCCTTCTCCTTTTATAATCATAACCGGTTCTTCTATTGCTTGACTGACTGATTCATCCTCTTTCTCTTTCATTTTTTCAATTTCCTCTTTTTGCTCTTCCTTTTCTTCCTTTTTTGTATCTTCTGGAACAGTTTCCTCTGCCTTTTCTTCTGATTCAATATTTACATTATCACTAGATTTGATTTCATTTATGTCTTTTACATTATCCTTACATTCTATATTGCTATTATTATCAGTACAATCTACATCACTGTTTTCATTCACTACGTCTGATTGGTTATTATCATTTTTCAACTGAGGTGTTTCTGGTTGGTCTTGTTCTTTATGGTCGTCACTTTCGTGTTCAGACTCTGATTCGGGGCTTAGGAACTCTTCTTCATTTTCTTCATCAACATCTGATGATTTTGGAGGCTGGAACATATTAGTTATGACTATGAGGCTTTAAGTACTTCTATTTAGCTTAGTTTAAAAACTACTTTTAAAGATACTTGTCATAAAAGCCAACATTTGGCCTACATGAAATAAATAATTTTGAATTATGATTTTCTTTTTAATTAAGATTCTAATCCCTCATTACATCATATCCCTCAAAAGTCAGTGATTGAAATTTTCAAAATTGATAAATCTGCCAAACTGCCAAGCTATAAATAGGCTACAGTTAAGAAGTATGTCATGAAATATTTACCTCTGTTTGTGGTGGAGGCACTTCAGCACTACTAGAGTCCTCATTGTTGTTAGACACAATGGATGGAGTAATTTCTTCACCACTCTTCAGTTGCCCAATGATTTTTACCAACTCTTCCCGGTTGCTGAAAACAAATTAGTCCATTTAATTCAGTTGCTACTATTCTTTAATTAGTGCATGTCAACTAGATGTATTCATTATCATCAGCAACCTATGAATGGCTCACTACTGAGCGCAGGTCCATCACACTAGCCCAATGTGAATTGGCGGAATTCACACACCTTCGAGAACATTATAGGGAACTTCTGATGTTTCCCTTCACCATTGAAACATGTGATATTTTAATTGATTAAATGCACATAAATTCGAAGAGTCAGAGGTGTTTGCATGGAATCGAACCTGTGAACCCTCAAATAGGAGACCAGTTCTAACCACTAGGCTATCACTGCTCCCAAGCAGATGTATTCAGTTGTGTACAAAACTCTGAACTAAATTGACATTTTTTTTTCCTGGTAAATAAGAGAGTTCCCATAGGAATTAAAAACCTTAATCCACACCTTAATCAACTAGTGTAGTAACATAGTAGTAACATAGATTTGATTTTGTGTACAGTAAATTAGTACCAATGGAAAATCCGACATGACCAGAGATCAGGGGCAGAACCAACAGCTAAATGTGCTCTCCGTGGCACAGGTGTGACACCACTATTTCCTAATTCTGGGCTAGAACTGAAAAATTCTTGATGGAAAAACCAATATATTTTTGGGCCCAACTTGGGAATGAACCCAGGATTCCAAGATCTTGTTCTCTGCAGTTGAACATGTTAACCACTAGACAAACAAGGCAGTTGTCACTTACCTAGCTATCAGCTGCCAAGTCTCTTCATCCTGGTCCTCTTTATAGAGGCACAGGTTGGCTTCATGGTCCACCTGCAACCAATAAACACAGCCATTCTTGTCCCTCCCAACTGGCTCCAGACGCAGATCCTTGCATGATATGGAGCTTACTGCTGCCTTGAACTTAGGATGACATGTAAACTGATATTCTAGTAACAACTGAAATTAAATTAAAAAATATTAACATTTACAATTTTACAAAAAAAAATTTAAACAATTTTGATTTTTGACAGCATTGGAAATACAAACAGACAAATTGCAGTTTGTTTTAAAATAAACTCACACATTTGGGATACTACTGTAATTAATTATTTGTGAATTTTTGACACAAAAAAACTGGCTTTTTAACTCATTAAATAGGAATCCTATGTATCCCAATACAAGTTGTTTCTTTTTTTTGTTACTGTATGTACCCTCTATCAAACATGTCACGTCCACAACGAGTAGACTCAATTGCGGAAGATGTACATTCATAAACTTGCCTCATTAATGTAATTCAAGCAGTTGTAGTCAGTTTTGTGGACTAATTAAAAAAAAAAAAGTATGTTCTAATCCAGATCAAGGTATACCTGGATATGAAACTTGGTATTCCAATCAACTAAGCTGCTCTGGTCGCTTGAGTAACAAATATTCAAACATCTTCCTAAAATTCCTATATTTTTCCTATTCATACTTGTATAATAGAATAAGTAAAAAATACTATAAGAGTAAGACTTTTGCAATGTCTAAACATTTTGCTCATAAATTAAAATATTTGATGAGAGGGAGTACTTACATTTTAAGTATTCATTTATACAAAAAGGTAGTGAAATCAAAATCAAGCAAAAGTAACTTATAGGGAAAGGATTGCATGAAAGTGTTTTCATGCAATTTAATGGCCACAGCATTTTATATGAAGTAACAGTAACAAGCAATTATTGTAAAGTGAAAAATAAAAGAACATCAATCTCATAAAACTAGTACAAAAGGTAATCAATGGCTAACGATCTATAAAAACACTGAGTCACTTACTTTCAATATCCGCAACTTTACTTGAGTGCTAGCTTTCTTGTAAGAAAACCTTTCTATTTCCCAAGCCTCCTGGTGGTACCTCTGTTGATGACAAAACTTGATGAGGGACCTCTCCCATCTATTGCTTTGTACAGATTTCAACGCGCGGCGCAACAACCGCAAATGGAGCTCCTTCAGTGGATCGAGCACTATAAGAACAACACAGCATGTTTGCCAAGTTTGTTTATATTGTACGCCACTACCGCACACTATTAACTCACCTTCCTGCGTGTTCTCTATCAATTCTTGCAATTTGGCTATCGAAGGGACGTCTAGATTATACAATTTACCGAATACTTTCAAGAACGAATAGATAACGGCGAAATTAGGATCATTCGTACATGAAATTTCTCCATCAGACGCCATCGTCGTCAATTATTAAGCCTTTTTACATATCATCGCTAACTGATTTTCACTACCGACAGATTACAGTTTCACTTAATACTATTAGATTATTAGAAAACATGTACATGATTCACGAAAATATCATTCTACAATCACTGAAAGCTTCTTTCCTATTTTCCTAAAATAATAAAATAAAACTCAATGACAGCCATCGCTACCACAGACAACGAGTTTTTTTGTTTTTTTTCTTTATTTTCTAAATACTACAGATGGTCTGTGCTACAGAGTGCGTGTGTTATACTATGGTTATAATTATACATAGTAAGGTAAAATTATACAAGTTTTCACAAGTTGTGTGAAAAATTCAACTTTTCAAATAGGTCCTATTTTGACAGATCTGAAATTATTAGTTAAAAATTAATCAAAAGAATACTTTGTAAGTTGCTGTAATTAGTTATTTCTTATACATTTATATACCTAAGTGAACTTAAAAAATAAGGTCGAGGTCAAGCTGCAGGCGAGTTTTATTATTATTATAAATAGTGTTGAGAGAAGGCTGAGAGTTATTATAAAATTATTAAATGAGCACGTGTACAATATTTTTCATCACGTTTGCAAAAAAAATGGTAAAAACTAAAAAAAATATAAATAAAATTACCAGCAGGTAATAATAATCAGTATTATAGGCAGTTTCAATCCTATAAAAAATTTGGAACTTTACAAACTGAAACAAAAAAAAAGATATCTCCAGATGGATTTTATTGGTTTTCTAATAAAACCGCCTGGCGAGTAATGAACTACTATGTCCCGTTTTATCAACAAGGATTTTGTATAATGTTATTGACCCATGTTCTTAGCCATGTTTGTTATATTGTCCATGGTTCATTTATGACACATGTCAAAGTCAAACAACAAAAGGTTATTCATATGTTGTAAAAGGCAGGAAAAGCCTGAAAAAGTAGCGTGTATGTGTAATAATTATTTCGTTTACTTTGTGTGATTGCTTTATTTCTTATTGTTACTCGTAGTCTTAAATTTGGTACCAGCCATCATGTCTTCAGTGTGTTGTGGACCCAAAAAACAAAAGCTGAACAATTCATACAGCAACCACGTCGAACGACCTATAAATGGTTACCTGGAGCCAGTGGCAATACCCGATATGTGTTACTTTTGTTTCGATGTATTATACTGTCAGCTGCACAGTATGGACCCACCACAAACGCCACTTTTCACCAACGAAGCATAGTAAGTACAGTATCATCATTTAAAATGCTAAACTCAACAGCCCAATTAATAAGCAGTCATTAAAACCCTCGTTTAACTTGTATATGCTTCACTTAAAAAAAATTGCTATGAACATAGTAATTAACCATGCCCATAAATGCTTAAGTTTCAACAAAGAACTTTCTTTGTTCCATTCATACTGTAATTCTGAACTGGCATAGACAATTAGTATCCATTTATAAATATCATGACCACATTATTTACTGCACAAAGAGATAAGTTCCTTAGATTTATAACTTGATACAATACAGGTGTTGAAACTGCTGTGCTATTTTTGGCAGGCTTTGTTTGAATACATAAGCTCAACTTTTGATTACTTAGCTATGTTTAGTACTTCTATCTACAATATTCAGCATTTTGCTTTTGTTTAATATGGCATAAAAATGAAGTACCTAGTTTAGTTTTTGTCAACATTAACTGTGTGTAAGTCTAATAGCTTGTACAGACGACGGACAGTCCTCTGATCTTCAAGCACAAGACGCAATAAAGAGAAAACTCAGAAATGTCTTTGGAACAGTCTTCTCTATTTCTTAAACTTCAAGTAAATATATAACACAGCACATTGCTAATCCTACTAATATCATTAATGCGAAAGTTTGGATGTATGGATGGATGGATGGATGTTTGTTACTCAATCACGCAATGTTACCCAAACATCCATCACACAACACAAAACTGATTTGGCTAAAATTTGGCACAGAGATAGCCCAGCAATAACAAAAAGGCTACTTTTTATCCCGCAAAATAAGAAAGTTCCGGCGGGGTTCTAAAACCTCTATCCACGCGAACAAAGTCACAAGCATCAGCTAGTCTTGGAATATTTGTTTCCATAGCGTGCGATGTTGCACCTCACTAGACTTTCGGCAACCTTAAAACTACTAAGAATTTTGTCTCAAGTAGTTCTTAATAAAGAAAAATAATTTTTTTAATACATCTACTGTTGATGGTGCGGTGGTGTGCAGTAAAACTCGTGCAAGTTCATAATTACACCACAATATTGTCAAAAAATATTAAAGAAAAAAATAAATAAAAAACAAATGATTGCACATCATGGCTGACATTTCATCTGTGCTTCAGAGACTTTTGACCTCTGCTGACAAAAGTCCCTTGTCTGTGTAGGCCATAGTCATAAAATTTTTCCAAAATATAATTTCCTTTCTAAAAGACAGATTTATGATCACATCACATCATTCACAAGTTTATTAACTTGAAAGTTCACATTCAGGGTTTTGTTGAACTAAACCCCTTTTACATCATAGTGTCGGCCCCTTTTTTAGCTGATACTTATCTAATGCACATGACTTCATCCAAGTGGATTTGGTTTTCAAGTAATCCTGTGGAACCTTTGTTTTCCTGGTATTCTATATCCATCTCTGAGATGTCAGCTATCTGTGTGTTTGTCACCAGTTGCGTCATTCGACCAATGACAGAATAGCAAACACCTTGGACTGGATTTAAATTATTCTTACACAGTTTTATTGTATTATTTTTCATATCAACTCGAGTGCCCTTTTGCAAACCAACTACATACATTCTTTCTTCAACACACTGCTTTGTTTCATTGTTTTGCTCCAATCATTGACTTACAATACTAGTAATACCCACAATCATGTTCAAAAGTGTTAGAGGCAAGAAGTACTGACATTACTACAGAAAATAAGAATAATGTAATAAATAAAATAGAGCAATAGCAGCGCTACTATCGTTACATGCTTAAATCATTATGCGCTGTTACTGTGCTTCTAGATATTGTATAAAAATCAGTAGTGGCGCCACTGCAGCGCTTCCTTACGCGTCTAATTTGAAGGCGTCCTAATCCTCACTCCATACTGGTATTGGACTAAAACAAAAGATCTCATACTTTTAATTTTAAATTAAAGTAACATCAGTGATATGATGTTGATCTAAAGTGTTTATATTCTAGTCTCTGGTGTTTACAGTCCCCTTTTTGTTACGTGGAAGATTGGCAAGGAGCATCGGCTCCGTGGATGTATTGGGACCTTTAATGCTATGCATTTGCATTCAGGTATGTATTAGATGGAAAGTGTAGTAAGTGTAAATTCTTGTTTCAAATCAATGTCCTCACTAATATTATAAATGCGAGAGTGTGTTTGTTTGTTGGGTTGTCCTTCGAGACAGAACAACGGATCAACGTAATGGATTTTGCATGGGTATTGTTGAGGACTTGGAGGCATGGGCTAACTTTTATACCGGAAAAACAAAGGGTTCACGCGGGACTTTTAAACTCCACGCGGATGAAGTCGCGGGCACAAGCTAGTTGGAAAAAATAAGGTGCGTCGTGTTCGGCAAAAGTACTGCCGAAGTGTCGTCTGTAAAGACGTTTATATACACTCGAAAATTTTGGCCACAATAATTCGCGAGTACATTGCAAATTTCTATTAAAATTGTGGATATCATTTTAAGGACGCTTTGCACGCAAAAAGTAATTGCGGGGCATGCATGCATTTCGATGCGGTACGATCCATATGACTTGAACTGAACTTGAACTCTGGAGGTACCATAACTATGCTTTTAATCTTCGCAGCTTTAATCTATATATATAAAATTCAAAGTCCTGACTAACTGATTGACTGACTGAGATATCAACGCACAGCCTAAACTACTGAAGTTAGAAACTTATTTTTACAGTTGGTTCCTTTAATGACGTAGGCGCACACTAAGAAAGGATTATTGGAAATTCCACCCCTAAGGGGTTTAAATAGGGGATGGAAGTTTATATGAAACTCCGTCATTTTTCAAGCTGTTTCCATCAAAGTTGGTATTTGAGCTTTCAGTTAAAAATAAAGAAGTATGTGTGTCACAGTTTTTGAAAATTCCACCCCAAAATCTAATTCCACGCGGACGAGGTCGCGGGGGCAAAAGCTAGTTTGAATATAATGACTTGACACACATACAGAAAAAAAGATTACAGAGACAGACGAAACTATTATAATTGTCTTTGCTCACCGTGGAACCGTGAAATCCTTACATATATAATTTTACTCTCTATATCTGTGAGGTACACTATTATAAAATTAAAAAAAAATTTAATTATTTATTTCATGTAGGCCAACCTGTGGCTCTTACGAGTATGAAACGTCGACTACCACCGGTTCGGAATGCAGATTCTGTTGAGAAGAGCCGGCAAGAAACTCAGCAGTTGCTCTTTTCATAACAAAATTTAAATATTAATGTAAAACTCTTTAAACCGTATGTGGTTTCGGCTTAACTAAAAATATAAAAAAAATTACAACTCACACCGAATTGTATTTTTTATATTTTCTTTTGTATAATAAAAGAAATGCGAAAGTGGCTTTGTTGGCTTGCCCTTCGACCACGCAGCAAGAGTGCAACGGAATGTTATGATTTTTGGTATAGGTATAGTTGAGGACTGAGGCATACCTACGACAGCGATAGTTTCTTCTAATACCTAATTTTCAAAAGTCTCCGGCCGCATTTCCTCTTAAGCAGAAATTCTGCTGCCAAAGCATCACGGATTTTGTTTCCTGCTCTCGCTGTTATATTTGAGAGCTCATTTCCTGATCCGCGGCGCCCTTTTCGATTGGCGCTGCGCCAGCTAAGTTGTTGATGTACCTATATTTATTATACTTGCTGATGCATATTATTTCTCCCATATGAATTGAGGTTTTTGAAAAATCTGAGTTTCCTTTGTCTCTAGGATGGATGCTGTCCCTTTGCCAAATTGCGTAAAGATCGATTCAACGGTTAGATCATGAAAATGTATAGACACATATTAACTTGTTAGCTGATGTACTTCTTCGTACTTGTGGCTTGAGGTTTTTAATTCCCGCGGGAGCTCTCTTATTTTCTGGAATAAAAAGTATCCTGCATGTTATTCCACACTATAATCTATCTCTGTGCCAAAATTCGGCCAACTCAGTTCAGTCGTTGTGGCGTGATTGAGTAACAAACATCCATCCATCTATCCATCCATCCATCCAAACTTTCGCATAATATTAGTAGGATCTAAGGTTATTGTCTGTTAGAATAGCAGTTTTTAGAGCTTCGTACCCAAAGTAAACGGGTCCTTTGACATCGCTTAAGACTACGCCGTCTGTCTGTTAGCGGGCTGTACCTCATGTTCCGTAATAGGTAGATAAGTACTTGAAATTGTCACAGAATGTGTATTGTGTATTTCTATTGGCCGCTATAACAACAAATAATAAAAAAAAAACCTAAATATTAATGAAAAAATAATACCTTATTCAGGGCAGTCAATATTCCTGTATGTTATGTCATGCATCTTAGTAAGTTTTCGCATGTGGCATGGTTTGGCATGCGATTATCTATTGTATTGTTATCACGAAAGTGATCTTATACAATGCTGCGATAGTAACGCCGCGATAGTGAACAGTTGCGGGATTTTCGAAAAATAATTGCTACAGCGTGACGATCGCTATCACATCCTGATTAGCCGACTCTCTCTTATTTGCTGAAATACACTGTCGCAGCAAAAAATCCATAAATTCAGAAAATGCCCACAATTTGAAACTGGCACTGGGATTGTCTAAATATGATAGCTATAGTGTGGTTGGTACTTTCTTGCTATTGGTTAAAATGGATTGATTCAGCAAGAACGCCATAAATTCAGCTAATCAGAGGCGATCGTCAACTATAGCAATCATTTTTACACAATCCCATATTGGTATCGCAACAACGAACCAGCGCGATAGAAGTATGAATAAAGACCAGTTAGGGGTCACATGCGCGCCACGAGAAAATTTTGTCGACCCATTTACTCGTGAAATCTCATACAAATTCCCGAGTAAATAGGTAGACAAAATTTTCTCGTGGCGCCATGCAGAACAGGTATGGCGATGAAAACGCATGCCTTTCTATTTGTTATTTTTCAAGGCTAATTGTATTCTTATTTGCAAGGAACTCGAGGGCCTCGAGATTTTTACAGAACCTAAATCCACGCTGACGAAGTCGCGGGCATCAGTTAGGTTTATATTTATAAAACAAAGTTCTAAAGCCATGTTTGGACGAATGCAAACTGTGGATAGATCGTCACGAGTCTGGATCACGCGCGTGGTGTAGGTTACAATGCGTATCTAACTATGTGTAAAATCTATTTTACCCTATCTATTTTAAAAGGTAAACAAGTGGTTTCCCGCAGAAAGGCATAAGCGACACGCTAAGCATAGCGCATTGGAGGTTCTTACCTCACTGACTATGATACCGTGCTACTAAACAGCGAAACTTTGAAAGCGTCCAGTTACGTTCATCGGTTAGGGCCAGGGCAGACGTGATGCATTTAGCAGGGGCGATTGACGTTTTTGCGATTTTCAGTCGCTCGCTTTTCGGAAGCTCGACGTCCGTACGCAAAAACGCTGATCCTCACGCATTTTCTCCGATTTGTTTACCTTTTAATGGCCGATTTCACAAATGTCGAATGACCTTTAACCGATGAATAAATTGATATTTCGGACAGTTTTTGTATTTATTAAAAACCTGCCAAAATATCTTTTTGCTCGCATAAGACTTATTTTACGTTGGTGAAATCGGCTTTCAGACGACTAAGAAAAGATTGATTATACACTAGTGGAGTTACTCTAAGTTTTAATTCGATTAATCGTATAAGAATTCGTCGATATTAGCGTCAAAGTAAAACGAACCATAACATTATTAAGTTAGAGCTCAATTTCGTGTATGAATTCTTATACGTTTACGTATACGATACGCTCCAAATTAAAATCGGTTATACTAATATGTGACTTTAAAACAATTAAGGTTCATTTTACTTTGACACTGTCATCGAATTCCTATACAATCAATCGAATTAAAACTTAAGACCAACCGTATAGAACGTGCAGTCTGTATATGGCTTACGAGTGTGCCGAATGTTCGCGGGCAGGTCTCCGGGAGTACGCGATAACGAGCGCGCTGAAGGACTCGCGCTTCTCGCCGATCACGCGCGAGGAGGTGCCGCGGCTGACGGTGTCGGTGTCCATCCTGCAGCACTTCGAGGAGGCGGAGCACTACCTGGACTGGAAGCTGGGCAAGCACGGCATCCGCATCGAGTTCCTCAGCGAGCGCGGCTCCAAGCGCACCGCAACCTACTTACCTCAAGTTGCTACCGAGCAAGGTACGTGCTACCAATCTACTGGCAAACTTTTTTTATTTTATACATTATAGGCACACGCTTGACCACTACCACACCTGATGGAAAGTGATGATGTGGTCTAAGGTGTAACGCGTTTGCCTAGAAGATGCCTATTCACTCTTGTTTTAAAGATACCCAAATTGTACGTGTTTGGAAACACAGATCTTGGAAGAGCATTCCAGACTCTAGCCGTGCGGATCAGGAATGAAGACTTAAAGCGCTTGGTGCGCGTGGGTGGAATATCAACGACGTACTTGACACTGGCTTAGGTACATTGCGGTTAAAATTATCTTTTGCAGTATGCTTAGTATAAGTTTTAATTCGATTTATCGTATAAGAATTCGATGACATTGCGTCAAAGTAAAATGAACCTTATACAGACTGATACCTATAGCTCAGCGAGTCGTGAAACTGAAGTGGAAATGGGCGGAGCACATAGTTTGAAATGCTGATGGTCGTTGGGGTCCTAAGGTAATGGGTTGGGATGAGGGATCCCACACCGAGAAGCGCAGTGTTGGCAGACCCCCACTTGGTGGACCGAAATGCGAGTCGCAAGGCACCGCTCGATGCAAGCGGCTCAAGAACGAGGCTGTGGAAGTCCATGCAAGAGGCCTTTGTTCAACAGTGGGGTCTATTGGTCGAAAAGGAGAAGAAAGAACACGAGAAATTATGTAAAAGCTGCTTCAAGTATTCACTGTCTCAACTGTGGTGATTGGCTGAATTTATCGAGTTCTTTCTGCAACAATGCGTTCTAGCCAATAGCGAGTGAGTATCGGCCAATCAGAGGCGATTGCAATCATCACACTGCTGTAGCAATCACTTTAAGAGGGTCGCGCAGCTGATCTTATTTCTGATCTTGCAATAGGTATATTAAGCTACTTATTTCATTAATTTGTTCCTTTGTATTTCAGTTTATATATTTGGAATTTTGTTTTGAGTTAATTGTACACTTCATATAAAGTTTTCTCCGCGACTGACCCGACCGTTTTAACATGCTGTTAACGAACTCTTCCAGTTTATTTATACGCCAATACTCAAGATGCGAATTCGATAAAGTTTGATATTGTTTATTAATACGAGTATGTTTAAATAAACGTTGAGATTTCACCAGATGGAAACATGCCTTATGTTTAACTTTGTCAGGCGCAGTATTAGCAAAAATTCTGAAACGAAATGGTGTGTATTTCCAGGTTGGGACCAAATACAAACAATCGACTCCCTCCTCAGAAAGGGGGGTTACAAGGCGGCGATCACTACAGATCTAAGAAGGAGTATCAAACTCACTAGATACCAATCGGAGGAAGTTTCCGCGACTTACAACGAGTACATCAACCAGCGCTGCTAGCAGATGGCCCCCCCCATAATCGGGCACGCGTATACAAACAAGCGAATATATCGGACGAATGCGAGTGACTATTGTGTTAACATTAACAATGTAGTTTATAAGTATACTGCGTCTAGTGTACCGTACGAAGCGTGGAGCGCCGCGCACTCGAGTACAACGGGTCAGAATTATGCTCAAAGTGCCCCCGCTGGCGACAGGTCGTGCTTCATCGACATGGTGTAAGAGTAATGTATCACTGCCAACCACATTCCTCAGGGCGTTCGACAGTGCCGTCTGTTAAACTTGACGATTGGGGTTACGGAGACATTTTGTTGCGATGGTTTTGCTTTTATAGGCTCTTGTCTAACAAGTGCGGAAGAGCTAGGGTACCCACTATGTTCGCGAAGCCCTTTGCCCTAATATCATGGCTTGGAAACTGTTTTTTTTAATCTGTTTAAGTATCAGAATCATTTCGGTTAAGGTTTCGGTTTCATTCTCATTACTCAATATGAAATGAAATGAAAAATGATATATTAATAAAAAGTTTTCCAAATAAATTAATCCGTCGCAAATGTATTTGGAAAACTTTTTCTACCTAATAGGTACTTATAGGGAAACAGTTTCTAATTGGATTTCCCTCAATTTACCGAAAATGGTCGAAGTTTAGATTCAGTTCTTTTTACGAGTGAGTTGCGACTTATTGGCACTTTGCTCGCATTCTGTCTTTGGTGAGCAATAAAATATTCCTTTTTTGCATTCAAAGGAAGGGCTAGCTCGAAGGGCTAGTTTTGAGAACATGGTGGATACCCTGCTTTAGTTCCCAACACCACTTTAGATTCGAGGTGTAAAAAAATATGAAAAAAAATCTTCGCTTTAAGCTTAACTGATAGCTTAATACCCCGTCATAATGCTATTAGAGCGATGCCACATGACTCAGCCACGCTGCCGTTGCGGCGTCCTACATAGATACGTGGAATGTTACACTGTGCGTTGCGGCATCGTGATGCATGACAACATTAAAATCCTTTAGCTATTTGGTGCATCACCAAGTATAACATGCCATTGTATAATTCTCTGTTCTTAAAACCTCTGTGTTGGATCACTCTTAGGATCTTGACATCTCTTGCTGACTACATGAGCAAATTGAAATAATCTTAGCAATTATCAGCGAGTTTGCAGTTGTCAACGCCGTCTTTATTAGCATTTGGACGGGGTAATATTTTAGCTTAGTGATATTATGATTATTGAGGGTACTTTTACATTTTGTTGATTCTATTGACTTCCTAAAGTAAGTGTGAAATCCCATTTATATCGCCATACCGTCCCAAAAGATCTTTGGTGTAGGAAAAAATTACCCTTTGGCAAAATTACATTTTGCTCCTAGGGTCTAAGATAAGTGCTTGATCCAAATGCCTCCTACGGGAACCATTCTATTAAAATTAAGATAGATTAGAGGATTTGAATCAAAATGTTTAGCAATAAAAATTGATTATCATATGTACGACATAAAATGTCGAATTAGTGTTAGATACATGCTTATTATCAAATTTTTCGACATATATTTCATTCTTTGTTTTGGGATAAATTATCTAAGGCTTTAAGCGAACCCTGGAGGCTCCTTTTCTTATGCCAGACTTAAAAAAATCCCAAAATGGTTTGAAAAATTTGAAAATTTGGATTTTCTTAAGTCTCTAACGCACAACTGGCCCTGAGATAAGGAATAGTTCACGTTAAATAAAACCATCATATTGGAATTCACAAAATACTGTATTTTTCACAAGGGGCCTTAAAGCAAACCGCTGCATGGTAACAAAATGTCCTAACGTACTGATAAAGCTGGGAATAAATTATTGTCTTTTTAGCATTCTTTGTTCTCATATCTGTTGCCTGTAATTAACAGTAGAATAACGGTATCTGCTTCGTTGTTCTACTGGTTAGCATGTTTGACTGTGGACGACGAAGTCCCGGGTTCGATTTCCGGGTCGGGCCAAAGGGTATTTTTCTGTCAAGAAATTCTCAGTACAAGCCCGGGGATAGCAAGTTGGTGGTGTGTCACCCCTTTACCTAGGCGACCACGTAACGCATCGTCGGTCTTTAAATTTTTCACATCCCCATTTGCAACCTATACCTACTTAGTAACTTACTTACTTTTTTGAAAAAAAAAATACTAACGGGATTTTTGAGATAAAATAGTGCTGCAGCAAATGAGGTCACCCTCATAAAAACTAACATGAAAATCACTTTTCATGTTATTTTTTATTATTATTTTTTTAATTAATTTTTTTATTTGAAAACTATATTGAGAATTATTGTTGGTAGTGTACCCCGCCCACTTTCTGTGCCTCACACAGAAATGTCTGCACTACAGTTTGTTCCCGGCTTTATCTAATATATCGCTTTGTAAACGTACGTCTGCCGTAATTCTTCGGTACTCGAATTAATAAATATTATATCTAGTGTGGATAATTTTAGTAATACTAGATGAGTACGTGAATATAGACTTTAGTATGTTCTACACAGAGTTCAAAGTTGTTTGTGGCTTGATGAAAGTTTCTATAGAGTATAAAATCGATTCTATATTGTACTTTCAACGATAAAATTGCCCTGTATGTGATAGTTTAACATCAGATTCACCTTTTAATTAATGAAATTCGCTAGATGTATAGAATTTTAAATTTTTGTTCTTACTGTAATTCCATTGGGTGTTCACTTAGATCATAATTTTGACTCTATACCATAATTATTGTTATGTAAGGTTTCTTTTCGTTTGTATAATTTTAAAAGTGATGAGTGCGCGAATACGTGTAATTTTTACGCGTAAGTGAAAAGGTATTCACACACTGGACATAGTACGGGTTGCACACCTCGACATCGCTGATAATAATAGTTTTAGTATATTGAAACACTATAACGTCTTGAGTAAAATACACCCTAAAACCCTGTTTTAAGGCTCGAGTTCGTCCACACATCTACGGCTAGTGCCCACGACAGTAGGGCTTTTATTTCAAATATTTATAGAGGGTTTATCAGAATAATGAACTGCCTAGGTTTTGTACATCTCGTCAATATTCTAGCCTCCTTTACAGCAGAGCTAGTGGGTACGAGTTTATACCTTAATAACGTTGATAGATTTCGAGTTAACGTTAAGGTAAAATGAATCTTAACGTTTTGAAGGCCAGTTCATCAGTATAATACGTGAAAATGGCGCTCAAGGAAATAATAAAATCGGTAGTACTGAATGCAAGGAACTTTAAAGGATTAATTTTATTCAGACATTATTCTGTTTCAATGTTCGATATCTACTAACGTTGACGAGATGTGCAAAATCGTACTAAGGGTGAACTATTATACAGTCCACTGTCAAGTTTGTGTGAAATGTGCCTAATGAATGATGTTGTTTAATTAATTATAAATTAAGGTCATGGTGATTTCTTTAGTTATTAGTTAGAAATATAGTACGGATATACTTTTTTACGTTTTACAATTTTAACAAGGCAGATCTTCACCGCACTTACATCCATTTCCAAGTACTTATATGGAATTAAGGAACGCTTTTTTTGTCAAACTAGGACGGTTGTGGAGCTAATGAATAGGATTCCTCTGTGGGAATGCCTAAAAATTAATGCATTAATGACGATCGCAATCACTGATTAGATGAATTTATGGCGTTCTTTACAGCGGGAACTACCTACAACTCATGAAAGAAATATTTCTTTTGGCGTCGATTCAATGTTTCTAAATCTAATTTTTTCAGTATTCACATCTTTATATTGCTCTACACGAGGGGACGGTTAGATTTACGGCAAGCTCAAGAAATTCGAGTTTGATCAGAGGTTGTAAGTCAAAACTGAAGTTTGTGTGCTTGTTTTATTGACTTTTAAGTGCCAGCCAGTTGAACATGACTTGATTTATAGAGTAGAAGGATTTAAGTTGTCAATTAGATATTTGTTTTCCGTCCTTCTTATATTGTATAAAGGAAAAAGATGAAATTACTCTAAAAATTTAGAAAGACATACGAATTGACGGCATATTTGGTTGTAGGGAGCCTAGAGTAAATAGAGTTCTCTCTACTTCTGTGGACGAGCATGGTCCAGTTTGTGACTATGGGATTCTTGAAATTGTCTACGGCCGAATACAGAAGTTTGTTAGGCTAACCGTATGGTAAGACAGGAGTCGCAGCGTGGTACAGTATGGCGATTGACTCGAACTCACACCGCGAGCAACTAAATGATACCCAAACATGCATTTACGTCAAATCTGGTGCTAAGAACGGTCTTTTTAGAATTTTTGAATACAGGGTTCATACGCAGCGTACGTACCTTCGTTGTTCTGTGCTTGTTTGTACGTTACAAAAACGGTTCTGCCCCCTGCGCTGCGTCGTCTGCGTCTCAGCATATGCTTAGCTTTGACGGCCTATACAAACGAAGGAAGTCCTCTGCGTACCTTTATTGTCCGTTAAAACTTAAAACTATAATCCAAAACACATGCACTTAGTATGGCGACTATGCAGTCGTATTAATTAGGTGTTAGTACTCGTCTTTCGTCTGTCCATACAAAAATGACAAAAATACCCACTTAACATTTACGGACTGTTAGGCAGAAATCTATAGAGTACCTACACTCTGACTTAAGACAAAAGTTTAAACGAGACAAATATGTCTTCATATTGAGTAGAATGAGATTGTGATCTATAGATCTCAATTCTCAACCTTAGTTGCTAAGATCTGATTGTAATGGCCGCTAACCATAGAAATTGAGCTGAACCTATAGCGTATTTTGACAAAAGAAGTGTTCTGAAAGTGTGTTTTATTAGGGTATTAACTATTGTTATAATTTCCAAAGTCAAAGAGGAAAATTCTAAAAAAAATCAAAACATAAAAATATCAAAAATATGTTTAAAATAATAAGGTTTATTTGTTGTACATAGTATGTAAGTGGCCGTCTTACTTTGTCGATATTTTTAATACAGATTGTTGTTATTATTATATCGATGCTTTTTTGTTAAATGATCGAAAAGAAAAAAAATTCTCTGACTTGATAATAAAACATCTGCCAAAAGTCACAAATGTGTGTTTTGCTTTCATACATATCTTACCTAAGTATACACAAATATACTTAGATAAGATCTTTGTTTGTCTGTGTCACTCATTGAGCTCTTAGATTAATTAAAGGGCAGTATCCTTAAGAATATAATAATTTTTTTTATCTATTTGGGCTAATCTTCTGAATAATTGAACTGATTTTTGTGAGAATTTACTAGGCAAGTAGAGGACAAGGAATCACCTAAACCACTTAACAGTGGATGTTAAAAAATGTATTTACGTATTTACGTGTTGTTGCTGAAACTCATAGTATTTAAAAAAAACTAAATAGGGTATTTTATTTTTAAATAAAAACTATAAAATTAAACAAAACAAGACTATATTTACAATCTATTTTAAATGCTAAATAAATAACTTTACACTGTTACATTTATATTGAACCACTTTCTAATTTTGTTTCAATTTCAATCAATTTATGTCTTAAACTTATATTATTTCTCATTTCATAATATGTCACTACGGCTGAAGCAGCCAAATGTAACGCAGCTATGTACACCAGAGTACCAGTCAAGGACTTTGTATGGCTCTGAAGAAACTTAAACATTACCTTTGCACCTTCATTTAAGTGGGGCACCCTGTATGTTGAGTATCTATTGGCAAACTGGAAATAACAAAAGAAAAGGATAAAAGATTGATGCTGTACTGTTCCTGGTTAAATCAAAATTAAATTGGATACCTTGGTGTACTGACATGGCGTGATACAAGTGATCATTTGGTCAAAATCGAGTTATGTGCAGTTTAGCTTTTTTGGAATCAATATACATACTTATTTATTATATTATTATTATTATATGGTTATTGTAGAACATGTCATCATTGTAAACTAGTGAAACCTTCAATGAACTATCTACATCAGATTTGTATGAATAGAATGTCACTTGGATCACTTGCATACTAAGGTATCCAATTCATTTTGAGATTTATAATCTAAAGTGACTATGGTTTGGTCTGTTGGAGACTTTGGATGCTAGCTACCTGAAGGCTTAACACTTATCACTTTGAATGTTTATCTTAGAAGATATTCATCCCTAGGTATCAACTTACCATTAAAGCTGAAGTTGGGGCCAACAGCATTGGGTATGCAAGGCCAAAAGCTAATTGCAAAGCACCAGATCTGACTTCATGACATATGGGACAAGCATTATTTTTCATGAGCAGCATGTTTGTTGTGACTAGCTGAAATAGAAATAAAGAGGTAATAAATAGGTAAGCATATTTTTTGTAAGTTTAAATATATATTGTGTATTGGATTTAAAATAATTGTACAATAGATATATTAAACACCAGGCAAAAAAGAAAATAAAATGCAAATTAATCACTTAACAATCCTTCCTTAATATTATAAATGCGAAAGTGTGTTTGTTTATCCTTCAATCAAGCAGCAATGGATCAAGGTGATTTTTGTGACCTGGAGAGTGACAGGCTATATAATAATGTACAAAAATAACCAAAATACATTAACATTTCTCAATAAAACTTAGGTACCTGTTTGTGAAACAGTAATGTGAGGATGCCTGGCATAACAGCAATTGGTATAGTGGAGGATAAGTATCCATAATTGCCCAATTTGAACCTCCATCTATAATGCTTGTTGATGAGAACACCGCTCAGTGAGCTAACAGCACCCAATGCTACTGCACCATAACGTAAAGCCCATCTGGAATAATTATAAACCATTCTTTTTTGGGTTCTACAGTGAAATGGGATAACTGGCAGACCGGATGAAACTATGTAGTACTGCTTCATTCATATTTACATATTAAATTTTAGTCTTTCTCTGTGTGACAGCCATTGTTCAGGAATTATTAAACATGATAAATTAAAATTTGGCACATTTACAGAAACTTGTTACCACTCCAGAGGCATGTTAATATTTTGTTATTTTTTAAACATTTCACACTCTTAATAAAACAAACAGCCGAATTCAAAAGCGTAACTTTTAGGTAACAAACCATATCTATTATATTATGCCCTAATATTTTTTTAGCTGCTATAGAATTGAACCTAATATTTAACACTTTATTGGTTAAGGAAAATATGTTTTTTGGTTTATCTAGATTGTGAAGCTTGTTTTTTAGGTTGGTATTTTACTAAAACTTATTTTGCCAAAATTTCATATTCAATCATTGTTTTATTAGGAGTGCTGTTTTATTTATGTTTCATTGAACAATAGATTATTATGTTCTGTCCTGCTATAACATACTGGGACCCAGTACCATATTGTGAGAAGTGTCTATTAATGGTATGTGTTAATGAGCATTTATCATTATTATGAAATGAAGTTTGGTTCAAAGATAGCTTATTTCTAGAGAGGGCCAACAGAGGACCATTTAACTGTTCTGTGCAGGTATCTGTGCAGTGTGAAAGGCTAAACTTTTACATAAAATATCACCCCTACTAGAGTAAGAGTACTCTACTACCTCACATACTGGCTTAGTTAAAATTTAGGCCCATAGTAATTCTTCATCTTCCTAAAAAATAGAGTAAAAGGTGTAATTCTGTAATTCTGCTATTCTACTTCTTACTAATATTATAAATGTGAAAGTTTGTGAAGATGGATGGATTATAGTTACTCTTTCACACAAAAACTACAGGACGGATTTTGATGAAACTTCACAATATAATAGCTTATACGTCAGAATAACACATGGGCTATGTTTTATTCAGGTAAATCTAATTCCCCAGGAATCATGAACCCTTAATCCGTGCGAACGAAGTCGCGGGCATCAGCTATTAATTAATAATATGACAGTAATTAATGATATAATAAGTTTTTTAAACAGTAGATATCTTACAAGACAAACTTTAGAATAGATTTATAGATTTTTTTTAAACGTAGTGATTAGGTAGATAAATAGGTAGTGTTAATAAAATGCAAGAATTTTACGTGTCTGATGAAGTCTCCCAGTTGGCTACGATGTTCCAAATATAACCTGCAGCTTCAGTTTCGTCCATAATCACCGCATCTTTCGGGATTTCAGAGGATTTCCTAAGAGCCATCACTAAAACTCCTGTTGCTATATTGAAAAAGAGTGAATCAATACTTGCATATAATTCAGAAATTATTAATTTAAAGAAACTTTGTATTTTTTCACTTATATTATACAAAAAGGATAAAGAACTAATTTGATTTGATTGATCAACATTTTCAAACAAAACTATGAAGTTGAACAAAACTTTTTGACATTTAGAGTTTTGATATCTGTGTTTTGACACCACTTCACACTTGACCACAGAGTACCTTGCACTTGACAGCATACAGGCTGTATAGGATCCAACATGGATCCAAGAAGTTTACTCATTAAGCCCAAATTAGACGGTTCACCGTTCATCGTTCATTTTTGCGATTCGAACTATGCACGATACCAGTGCACGCTTTCATCGTAAAGGCAAATCGCCTGTGAACGGTGAACGGTTGGTGTTTAGATGGTTCATTTTCGATGACTCATCGATGAAGCCTCGAAAGCAAACATCTCGAAAATGAACCATCTAATTTGGGCTTTATGCTCTTTTTACGTTGGTTTCGTAGTCTGTGTTCCTCTCTCCACAGATCACCAAAGAGAATGTAATCACTCCGTTTTACAGATCACCAGAGACCACGAACACTAGATATAGACGTCTAACTCCATAGAGGCCAGAATTATTCTTACGGGATTGCAGTGTGAGTGTTCTTTATACTTTGGTACATCTATACATGCCTACTACTACTATAATCTTGCATTTCATTCTCTCCCGTGGTTTAACAACTTCTTCCATTCATGATTTTGCTCATTTCATTGATAACCGAACTATCCTGCTCTAACACGATGTATATATATCAGCGATAAAATAATAATTGCGGAACCGGAAGTAGTAAATTTTTCATGGCCTTCTGGAAATTTTAGGGTTGTGCTTGAGTGAATCGGCAATAGTGATGTTCAGTTACCGAAATATCGGTTTAGTTTACCGAAAGATCGATAAAAATTACCGGTTTTTTAATTCTCCTATTTTCTACTGTACTAAGGTTTACAAATAAAAGCAAATTTAATTTTTAAGACTGGTTTATTGGCTGCTATGAGCTTATATTACCTACCACAACAGAAGGTATCATCGAATTTATGACAATATCTACATAATAAACATGCAAGGCTTGTAAAAGTTACCAAATAATGAAATGCCGTTATTAAGGAAAATCGCATTCAAGACGCTGTCGTTTAACACTATTAATTCGATTATTCAATAAATTAATTAAGTTATTAATTACAATATCTATATTACGCAAATAAAAAAATAAAATATAATCGGCAAGTAATTATTAAAAATTACCTCATGATAGTAAATGTGATCACAACTAAAAAAAATAACGGAATGGGTCTACTTTCTGTCAGCCCGTCTTAACATGTATTGGATTGTATTGCATTTTTGAAACTTCATTGTGGAAACAATGTATACAAAGAATAGTTTTGTATATGTTACGGTAAATGTGATAATTATAAATAATTTTCGGTAATTATTAATAATTTTCTATTAATCACATTTACCGTAACATATACATAGCATAGTTTTGTTACCTATTGTAAAATTTTTATTTTTTTTTGAAAAGAGCAACCGCAGAGTTTTTATTGCTGGCTCTTCTCGGCAGGAAGGGCATTCCGAACCAGTGGTAGATTCATCGACGATTTAAAAGAACTTGTAAAAGTTTATTTGAATAAGAAAACTTTCTATTCTATTCTGTAGCAGAAGCTTCGCTTTAGTCTTCAAACCGATTTCCGGATGCAAGTACTTAGTTATAAAAAAAAACCAACCACGAACCTAACCGACAATGAGGATTTCGGGTGCAAGTATTTTTGGGTGGTTGTAAAAAAAGAACTAACTGAACTAACAGTAAGGATTTTCAAATCAAATATTTCACACGAAAATCCTTAGTGTTTGTTAGTTTAGAAGGCTTTCTGGTTATTTTTTTCATAACCACCCAGAAAATGAACCTCCAGCTTATTAATTACTTTTACCAAAACTAAGGCGTAATTATTAATAATTAATAATAATCTATAAAAGTCAATAATTTATCACTTTTACCATCAATCTTGGTAATTACTAATAATAAAATTGATAATCTTATTATAAATGCACTAGGTTTGATGTATAAATGAATGGATGGATGTTTGTTACCCAAACACGCGGCAACGCCTGATCTGATTTGGCTAACTTTTTATCGCGGAAAATTAAAGTTCCCGCGGGAATCAAAAACCTTAACTCACACAGACGAAGTCGCGGGCATTATCTAGTTATTAATGATTTTTAATTAATTTCATTTACCGTAACATCTACATACTGTATAATATGCAAGGCTTGTGATAATATTTAACGTTAGCAAATAACGAAATACCGTTATAACGTACATCACGCTCATGACGTTATTGTTTGTTAATTCAATTATTATCATTAATAATATGAATATACATTTTTCAGATGTATACACATCCTTACTAACTATACTATAATAATTATGGACGTTATTGTATGAAACGTCAACAAATTATTGATTGAAATAATATTTAAACATTAGCAGTAGGCCCTAGAAAAGAAAATCTGCACCAATGAAATATTGAAGAATCACATAATACATCCATATTCATGTTTTCCGGGTTTAGATAATTATGTTTATATATCTTCTGAGTAACATTTCCACAGTATATTTATCAGTTTTTTCATGTACATTTATCAGTTTAAGCAGCTTTTGCAACTAAATCTAGTGTATCTTACAGTTTTGATATTTATTCTTTTGCCTAGCTTGACTTCTGAGGTTTAGGTGAACAGTAAAAGAATTTAGAATATTAGCCATCCTAAACATGACTTATTTTCTACTCTCCCCAGAAAATAAGCGTAAAGCTTATCTAAGAAGTGGATGCGAAAATATTGAACGGGCGGGGATTGAACCATCGATCTTTCAGTGTTCAGTCCGCACCTTTAACCGTTTGGCTATATAGAAATAAATGTAAATTAGATGCAGCACAGATGCCAAAAAAGCTCTGTGAAGTTTCTAGTTCAGGAAATTATGACCAGGCAGGATTTTTTTCTTAAACATATTTCTTGAAAACTTCACTCTTGAAAGTCTAGTAGCAACCGGGAAGATTAGTTGGCATTTTCTTCTATGCATCTAACTTTATAAACTATATTATGTATATTCAAATGCTAGTTTTGAGAAAACATGTAAATTTAAGAAAAAAACGCTAACAAGATTATTCTAGCATTCTACCTTACACATTAGTAGAGTGGTATCCAGACTAAGAAATCTTATAAAACAATCTAGCCAACTTCTAGAACTGAGAATTGAACGAAGATCTCTACACTATTTTCTGAGATAAGCGCATATAAGCAAATTAAGACGCAGCATTAGCAAGTAAATCTCAAGGACAGCCTCGATAGCTGCTTAAACAGATTTTGTATGAAAAAAATGTACTGAGGTGGTATTTTTTGATGTCGCCCAGCTTGTCTAAACGTCGTATCTTGAAACTCGTTTAGCTTGCAGAAACGCGTGTCTCGGGATCGCGTGACGTAGTACTATTTGAATTTCTTATGTGGCAGTATTGATGTTTCTTCTCTGTGGCTGCATGCGATTGCTTGTAGATCCTTCGTGTGTAGCGGTGTGTTTTGATAGCCAGTGCATGTCGTTGAGTCCCCAAAAAACTTGGACAGCAGACACAGTCTGTAAATTTAAAATGCTAGTCAGAATCATTCAAAGTTATCATGTCCAGAGATGGTAACCGTGTGGTGAGCGAGAAGTAACTTGAGACAGAAAGTTAACATTTTTAAAAATCAGGCACTTTTTTACTGACTTTTGTCTCACTACACACATGAGAAATGAAATCGACGGGTGAAAGCAATTAAATATCACATGTTTCAACAGTGAAAGAAAACATCGTGAGACAATCTGCACACTTGAATTTTTTATTAGTACCTAATCTCAAAAGTCTACCAATTCACATAGGGCATGGTAGATCATAGTCCATCATAAGCCATGGCCTATAACCCTTGTTAGAGGAGACCTGGGCTCAGTTGTGAGCCACTTCTATGGGTTGATGATGGTGATTTTTATCTTACTCTATTTTTATACCTTAGCCAAATATTTTATTATAATAATCTAGCTATTGATTAAATCTCATTAAATCTCTTACTCTTAAAAAACAAAAGAAAAAAAAAGGTTCAGATATTGTCCTACATTATCAGATTTTTTTGGAAATCTTTAATTTAATGAATCATACAAAAAAAAATATAATACGTAAAGTTTATTTAGGCATTTCTCACTCACTTGTGAAGTCTCAAAATAGCACTCTGTTCACACCTAAGTACTGCAGTGGTCTTCTTCTTCAATGTAGGTAATATTGAGCATCTTTTTCTTAACAAGTAGATCCTTATCCTGAAAATTGTTACGAAAGAATTTCAACAACTAAGTAAAATGTTTTTAAAAAATTTATGGTTTCCTAAAAAAATAAGATATAAGTAGGCTTAACACAGCTGTTCCATTCCCCCTATTTCACTAATACCACTAATTAGTAGAAATAATTTTGTAATCAATAGATTACAAAATTATATAATATAACAACAATTATTATTACAATAAACAAAAAAATTGAGAATAACTATCAGAAACCCCTCATTTATGCACAACTATTATAAAAAGACAAAGTTTTTATTGAATAAAGATTTGATTGGTTAAGCACAAACGCTCATTTGTCCTCATTGGTCTAAGGTTGCTTAATTAGGTATGGATCTTAAGTTTCCTGGTTTGAGTTCCTGGTTGGGCACAAAAGTTCAGAAAAATCAGGCGAAGAAATTCTTAGCAGCAAGTAAAGTTTGTGATGTTACAACCAGAGTCAGAGACCATGCATCTGATATATCTGTGTTGGAGCTGCTAGGCACATCACAAAATATAATAATACTTACCTAGTGTGTAGTTGGCTAGTTAACTGTCGAAATTGTCTGCTGTTGCCAAAATTGCAGATAATTAAGTAAAAGAATTTTGAGTAAGGAGGGCAATATAGTTAATCATACAATATTATAGAATATTTTACTATAAGTACAAGCAATTGCAGGAGACTTTGTCCATGTCATCAATTTCCAATTGACAGTTCATAATTTGATATTGATATTGACTTTTACTTTTGCTGGTATGGTATCTTTCAAATAATGTTGTTTATGGGCACTTGCCTTTAAGATGAGATAATTGGCAGTGATGTAACTTCTCTTTATGTAACCCTTGGTACTGCAGTGGGTTTAATAGATTGTTCAAAAAGTGTGTACCTCTTGCAACACCATATACGATCTGCCCCACTGAGAACACTTGCTCCTGATAAGGAAGTCCTCCTTCTGAAAATTGATAATAAAACAGTTAAAGAAATAGTGTATATCATCCTTATTTTATACTAGTGTTGCCCTAAACTAAGACCTAGGAGCTTGTAAGTACCTGGACTAAAGTATAAGTAAAGTTTTCGGCATAAAGAAATATGTTTATGCATGAAAGAAGGGTTTTAATTTTATTTCGTTTTGATAATAACTAATTATGCATACATGTTTATACATGATTGTTTCAGCTTTTGATGTTAAGCTGCTTTTAGAGACTCTAGGATAGAAGAGGTCTAAAAACAGATAGCACTTTCTTCGGTCAATAAATGTGAAAGTGCATTTGTTTGTTGATTTGCCCTTCAATAACAGATCAACAAGGAAGCCGCAGATCTTGGGACTTTTAAAAACCTATCTCCACATGGTTGAAGTAGTAGGCAAAAGGTAATACATAATAATGAATTAGTATAGATATACATACATAATTATTATAATTAGATCTGAGTATCTATGTTTGCATGTGTTTCAGATATTAAGAAATATTATTCACCTTGTATCACTACTTGCTAATATTGTACCTACTGTGAAACTATGTTCGTTTGTTGGTTTGTCCTTCAATCATCGACGTGAGGTAAATTTGCTCGGTAAATATAGTTGACGACTTGGAAACTTATAAGGAAAAACAAGGGGGTTTTCGTCGGATTTTAAAACCTAACTTCGCGCGGATGAAGTCGCAAGTGTAAAACTAATTGCTTCAATTAGCCAACAGTAGATTTGGTTATCTTAAGTCACGTTTTTGCAAAACTCTTTACATTTTGGACTTCATTGTTGTGTAAAAACTTTCCTCCTTCAATCCATATGGTTTTATACCCAGATAGGCTGTGAATCTAATGATAAACTAATAATTTTCCAAAGTTTGCTTAAAAATTGGTAATTACTTACAAATAACATCCTAAAATAGTTATTACATTTGGTAGAAACACAAACTAACCTAACTTCTAACTTTTACGACTGATATTAATCTTCACCGTATACCTTAAAACTTATTATAATCACACAAATTCTTTATTCTTCTAACTAATTACTTAACAAATCACACTTTAATTCGTTTGTTTTTAATAAAAAAACATTTGTGGTTACTTTGAAGCAAATATGGCGGAAAATGAGAATCACAGGTGGAAATAAAATCAAAATGGCGACATAAACAAAGGAAAAATAATTTTGATTGTGTGAGTAAGCAGAGCGAGATAGAGTGGGACTCCCCCGAGTGTGATAGAGACAGCAAAACTTAATATCGGTCACCATGAGCTATTCTAAACACGGTAGGGACTGCAGATCACTATATACCAGCCTCTAGAAACTCTCTTACAAGAACATTTAATTTCTTTGGGTTCAGCAACATGCCGAAACTAACGGGTGACGTCATATTGCCAACATAATTTATGTCAAAAAGGAGTTTTCTAAAAAGAGTTAATTCTTGGTTCGACTGGCTTCGCATTATGAAAAGTCATTAATCCAAAGAAAGAAAAAAATTGTTGTCATTTTTCAGTCAGTTGTCAGTATAATAAATAAGAGAAAAATATTTGTCAAACGTTTTAAATAAATATTAATTCTATAAATAATTATTCTAGCGGGAATTGTTTATTCGTTAATTCCTCAATTCAATTTGTGAACCATCTTGGAAGATTATAGAAAATGTGAAGTTTGCAGCATGAATGTTAAAAGTTCTGAGAAGTTCTTGCTTTTTCCAATGGTATCAAACTGGTAAAGTGCCTACCTACCTGTGCTACCTACGATTATTTTTATCTGCTATTCTATCGAATGGGATAAAAAGAAGACTGCAGTGATACTTTGCTTTGCTTAGCAGATAAAAAGATGCTATTGCATTGAAAAAACTTCTAGAAAGAAAGAAAGAATTCAATTTAAAGTAACTAATTTTGTTTCAACTAGTTGTAATATTGTGAATAAAAATGAATAAATACTAGACTCATATTGATCCTTGTTTTATTTACGCAACTTTTGAACTTGATCTTAGAACAATAGATTTGGTAGCACATCCCTGTTTTTGTCGATATCGATAAAATCTAATTATCGATAAGACAAATCTATCGATACATTACATCCTTAGCTTTGACAATTCTTTCTTCATTACATGGGTTGGTAGTATTGTTTTTCTTTTATGAAGTTGGCTAAAATAAAAACAAAGTCTCGAAATTTTTTTCTTTGAAGTTCCGCCTCTTAAAACGGAGTGATTACATTCTCTTTGCTATATACTACTCATCTCTCTAGTCTGTGGTTCTTCTTGTTTTTGATTGTAAAAATATTTAAAATTTTTTTTTTGGTGATTTTTATATGTTTAAAACTAGATTTAATATATTTCCAAAACGTTAGTACCTAAAACGCTTAAAAAATCAGTTAAACTAATTACGAATGCAGGACACAGGCTGATTGCTAAGCTACTTCGCGCGCCTGAGTATTTTTTTGTTTTTGTAACCTCAATCGTGCTGTGAGGCCCTGTAGGATTACAATAAGATCAAAATAATAAAAATTTCTATGGATAAAATACCCAAGTACCTCCTAAAGAAATATGTGAAAGTGAAATTTAATAACTTATATGTTTATTTCTAGATCATCTATTCAAGAGCATAATATCATGTGCCAAAATGGCTACTGATAATGATTGGAAAGGGGTTCCTATGTCCTATATCATTGGGTCCCAATCACCCTGGGGTGCACCAGAGTTCCCACTTGTGCAGCCAGGATTCAACCATGCAGTATTATACCACATACCAGGCAGTGGGACCCAGTTGGACCGGCCACCCAAACCCCAGGTTGGCCGCCATAAATGGGACCAGGAACATGTGAGGATGCCCTTCTCTAAACACAGCCTTTATCCTGTTTCCAATGTGAGTATAATATCTTCCTTTACTATTTGAAGAATCACATGTATACCAAATTACAATGAATTAAAACATAATTAAAAGATTACAATGCTAGTTAAAAGTGCTGATAACCTAGTGTTTAAGACTTCGGGAGACCTCTTTTTCGTTGGGTGTAAGGTTTGAATTCCAGGTACTCGCCCCTTAACTTTTCAATCATATGAAGGTCTGTACTTGGCCAGTTACACTCTTTGTAATAAGTTAAAAAAAATGGTTGTTGTACTTTCTACTATTATTTTGTTTATGTTCAACAGACTTCTGGTGAGACTGATCTAAAGAGCAGATGGGAAATGATACAGGATGCTCTCAACAAGCCCATTAGAAACAGCAAAGAACTGGCAGACACTATACTCAGTTACAACTCTCAGTTTAAAGATAAATGGAAGTTTCGCTCTTTGCATCAGTTGTTTGAGGTAATAAGGAGAAAAATACATTGTATTTCCTTGTACACTATTTGACAAATCTGCTACTTCATAAAGATTCTTTAAGAAGTAGCAGATTTATTTCTTTATTTATTGCTTGTTAAATTTAATGCTAGCCAAAAATTAGTGCCAAAAATGGTGCCAAGAATAAGGCCTGCATTGGCACCCTGAACAGCCAGGCTGATTCTTTGTGTAAAGAATTATAGCCTTTGATCATTGTAATAATTAGCACATCATTTTATTTCCAGTCCTTAGATGAAGACGAGTCGCAATATTTCTTTGATGTGACTCTACCCGAAATTGCTAAGCTGGCTTTAGCACTACCAAATCTGATACAAGCACCTATACCATTGTTAAAGTAAGTATATTCTCTCCTTTATTTCCTCCACATACATTCTAGTTGTTGATGATTGTAAGTTATGCAAGGACGTAGTATTGAAGGTTTGTGTGTACAGGCATAATTTAGGGACCATTTTAGAATAGAATAGGATAGAATAGTTTTTTATTTTTTAACAAAGTTCTTTTGTTCAATTGAATTTACCATGGGTACAGAATACAGATTCATTTGTTAAAGTATTGTCTCAAAATTATTTTTAAGTTAAAATTGACGTTGGGAGAGCAGTGTTTCTATAGTGTTATAACTAATTGTATGCAATGCGACATAATAGTACACTACATATAGTAAAAGGAAAGTACTGTTGCTAAGGTGTTTTCGTGACAGTATATTCGTAAATGTAATATTGGCTTTGAAGCAATCTTGTTTAGTATTGTCTTACTTGGTTTCAGTTCTACTAAAAATAGGTTTGTGGGACACACAGTCCAGCTAGGTAGGTCCAATTTCGAGAAAGAGATCAACCGCCGAATCCAACTCGGCTGGGCAGCGTTCGGGAAGCTTAGAGATGTCTTTTCGTCCAAAATTCCTCAGTGCCTGAAGACTAAAGTCTTCGAACAGTGCGTGTTGCCAGTGATGACTTACGGATCCGAAACATGGTCGCTAACTATGGGCCTCATAAGAAGGCTCAGGATCACTCAGCGGGCGATGGAGAGAGCTATGCTCGGAGGATCCCTGCGAGATCAAATCAGAAATGAGGAGATCCGTAGGAGAACCAAAGTCACCGACATAGCTCTGCGAGTGGCGAAACTGAAGTGGAAATGGGCGGGGCACATAGTTCGAAGAGCTGATGGTCGATGGGGTCCCAAGGTGCTGGAGTGGCGACCCTGCACCGGGAAGCGCAGTGTTGGCAGAACCCCCACTAGGTGGACAGACGACATCAAACGAGTCGCAGGGAGCCGCTGGATTCAGGCGGCGCAAGACCGAGGCTTGTGGAGGTCCATGCAGGAGACTTATGTCCAGCAGTGGACGTCCATTAGTTGATGAAGAAGAAAAATAGGTTTAAAAATTTTTTGCATTACTGACACGATCCATTGGATGATCAAAATAAAAAAAAATTACATATTTTTTTACAGACAACACAAAAACCGCTCTGTGTCGTTGTCACAGCAGCAGATATCGTCGCTGCTGGCGAACGCGTTCTTCTGCACATTCCCCAGACGGAACACACATAAAAAAGATGCGGAGTACTCCACATATCCTTTTATTAATTTTAATGCGTAAGTACAATTCAGATCTAATCAAGAGCTTCAAAACATAGTGACATTTCTATGATGCTAGTTTTAACATGATTTTTTGACAATGTTTTGAAAAGACCAAAGAAAACTTAAATGTTCATCGAACCTAATAAAACTTAATGTAAAACAGTTTGAAATTCAGAAGGAAATGATTGCAGTACATATAAACAGAATAAAATAGAAAGCGGAAAAGTTGAGTAAAAACCTATGAAAAAAACATTGTAATTAAAAAGTCAAGTTTTTCAACTTTTAATATAATTCTAGTTTTTAGACCATATAAATAATATTATTTTCATTTCAGATTGTACAACTGTTCACCATCTACCCACATATTGGAAAAAATCAAATGCTTATGTCACTATTTCAGACGGGTCTGCAGAAAAGGTAAACAACATTTCATTGGATTCGTAAAAACTCAATAAAATAAAAGGCAAAATGTAGTTCATGATAATTATATCTATTATACAGTCGAACAAACACATAATTGCAAAAATCTCGAAATTGACTTTTTGATGTAAGTATTAAAAGTAGATGTTCTAAACAAACAACAAATCGAAAATTTAATTTGTACAATGTACATTAATCATACTAAATGTTCTTTATGATGCGAGTGATTACTCTCTAAATACATATAAGAGATATCGGAAAACTTGTAATTGGTATCGAAAACTACATTACCTAATGACCAAATGATATAAGTAATTAAAATTAAACGTAAACTTTTATTATGCACACAGATACATTTACTATTGTATTTCTATAGTTGTTAAGGAAAAATTGTCCTTAACTGCAGTTTCACCTGATAGTACATGATGATGTCAAGAAAGAATATGGCCGTATATGGCTGACTTTGCCCATATTTGCGGGAAAAACAAAGCCAATGCTAATGTAGTGACGCGTTGGCGATACTTTCCAGTACAGTGCCAGTGGGGGTAGTCACCTTCAGTCGACGGTCGGTACAACCGCGGGCTTTGCCAGACTGGCAGAGCAGTGCCAGGCCACTGGCAGAGTTGCCAGTACACGTAGACTCGCAAGACACCATAGAAGACGCGCGAGGATTGATACAAGTCGACTTTGCTAATAAGTGAGTAACTACTATGTATATTACTGGCACTTCCTTACTGGCCACAGTGCCAAGCTACTGGCACTGGCATAGATGTGATGAATTTACACATTTTTAGATATCTCGGCGGTGGGGTGCTGGGTTACGGCAGCGTGCAGGAGGAAATCAGGTTCGTGATATGTCCTGAGCTGATGATATCCATGCTGTTCACCGAGTGCCTGAGACCTAACGAGGCCTTAATGATGATAGGTAATTCAATTTAAATACATTTCTTCATAATTCTATGATGAGACTGTAAAAATGGAAAGAATAATATTATTGCATTTCATTTTTTACCACTCTAATATACCGAGAGAGCTACCATCTCTACATCGTTGATATAATAATATACCTAAAAAAATAAAATAAAAATAAATAAAATTTTTACCCAGTAATGGTAATGTCCCAGGCAGCGAACAGTACAGCACGTATACGGGCTACGGGCACAGCTTCCAGTGGTCGGGCGAGCATGTGGACCGCACGCCGCACGACTCGTGCGGGCGGCGGCGCTGCGCCGTGCTGGCCGTCGACGCCTTGCCCTTCCACACCAAGGCGCAGGAGCACCGCAAGGAGGCCGTCACCAGAGAGCTCAACAAGGTAATATCCCAGGCAGCGAACAGTACAGCACGTATACGGGCTACGGACACAGCTTCCAGTGGTCGGGCGAGCACGCGGACCGCACGCCGCACGACTCGTGCGGGCGGCGGCGCTGCGCCGTGCTGGCCGTCGACACCTTGCCCTTTCACACCAAGGCGCAGGAGCACCGCAAGGAGGCCGTCACCAGAGAGCTCAACAAGGTAATATCCCAGGCAGCGAACAGTACAGCACGTATACGGGCTACGGGCACAGCTTCCAGTGGTCGGGCGAGCACGCGGACCGCACGCCGCACGACTCGTGCGGGCGGCGGCGCTGCGCCGTGCTGGCCGTCGACACCTTGCCCTTCCACACCAAGGCGCAGGAGCACCGCAAGGAGGCCGTCACCAGAGAGCTCAACAAGGTAATATCCCAGGCAGCGAACAGTACAGCACGTATACAGGCTACGGGCACAGCTTCCAGTGGTTGATTTAATTTGTGAATGAACTTGTGTGCAAGGAACGATAAACTCGTCCTAATGGCTCAGTTACACAAGGAGAGTTCCTTGAATGCGAGCAAAATTTAACTCATATTCGAGCATTGCTTAACTGATGCGAGTTTTTGTCAGCGCACACCCCTACGCCAGGGTCATCACTTATGCAAAGAACAAGGTTAACAACTTATAGCCTCATCCACTCCTAGCACAAGCTTTTCGCTTATTTGGAGGGGAGAGGAGAATATAAGTCAAGTTCGGCTTGGCTAATATTCTTTAAAAAAAAGAAACTTCATTACATTTCAGGCTTGGGTGGGCTTCTCATTCTATACTCCGGACGAGCCCGGGCCGCACTACCCGGGCGTGGCCACGGGCAACTGGGGCTGCGGCGCCTTCGGCGGCACGGCGGCGCTGAAGTCCCTCATACAGATGATGGCCCTCGCGCAGGCCGGCAGACCCATGGCCTATTACACGTTCGGCGACGTCAAGCTCAGAGACGACATTATACGGCTCTACAATTTGTTGGTGAAGCATGGTGTTACTGTCGGTAAGTTTTTTTTTCTCTAACTAAACTGATATGCTAATGAAAACTGAAACGAGGGATTCACTTCCGAGTCGCTTGGATATTTTCATCACTCATTTAGTGAATTTGACATTTTTTTGTAAATTAATTCCAACATGGAATCGTGTATTTAATCCAATTCAACTTGATTTAACAAATCACAACACAATATTTAACACAAAACAACAACATATGATACGCGCGCTTTCAGCTGTTTAAAAAAAATCAAAGCACTCTATCTAGTACCTAGAAATCGCCGCTTGCGACGCGCAGTAGGTGCTGCACGTGTAGGTTTTTATTCTATTCTATATCCGCTAGAATACCAATAGACAGGCGACATTGCATCGATATATACTGAGCATTTTCTATAATTCTAAATTATCGAATATGAGCTCATCTGTCAGTTTTATAAATGGTTAATTTGGTTTACAGGGGGCCTGTACAGATTGATTTTGGATTACTGCAAGACGGACATACTGAGGTCTAATGTGTGTACTTTTTTGGAGAAGATTTTGGATGGCAAAAATTCATTGAGCACATGTAACACTCCGACTTCTACTGAACCCATGGATTGTGTAAGTGAACGATTAAACAAAAATAATATAACTTCCTCCTTTTTTTGTCGGTTTAAAAATCGAAGGGCCATAGTCCATGCGCGCCAAGTATGAATTGGTAGATTTCACATACCAATTACCAACTCTCAAGCATACAAGATTTCTTATGTTATCCTTTACTGTTAAAGCGTGTGATATTGATTTGCTGTCTAGTTGACCTATTGACAGATGTGCAAATAGTACAAACGTCATATACTGAAATACACATACATATACTACATGAGTTGAAGTAATTCTTTAAATTAAAGATTTTAGACTTGATTCGTGGTTAACTGACATAATTGTTATTAAATATCACGAGTACGTACCACGGTAATTATTTTAGTTGGGATTGTCGATATTTCGATCCAATTGCATGGACCGTGGTCACGACGAGACTGCGGTGTTGCGAGACGTCAAGTTGAAGCTGTCATGGGTAGAATCTATCTACCCGCCTTCTTGATCTTTTCGGAGGAACGTCATTCAAAGTTCGGCAAAAAACACTAACAACGTCACTTTTTAAAGGTGCTGTACGACGCTTCTCTGGTTTGCATAATTCTACGACTGCATGCAATTGGATCGACAATCCCAACTAAAATAATTACCGTGGTACGTACTCGTGATAATTCTTTAAATCTTCAACATCTCCAACTCATTTTAGGCAAAAAATCTGTCCTTTTCTTGTCAGTACTAGAATAAGCTTCTTATAAATTGGTGTCAACATAACAAAATTTAAATAAATAATGTGCTCATTTTAACACAATTTAATGCGGAAATAACTTATTCAGTATATCTGAAAATGATCAAAATTCTAAAATTGATTTCTATAAAATATATAGCAGAATATTAACCGATACATACTTATGTACATATATTTTAACTATCTACTTTATAAAATTCTACATTTTTGTTTCAGAACGCTGAAACGCAGCAGTATGAGGTACCCTTATCAGTAGAACAAGCTTTTGATAGATCACCAGATTTGTTCGATGATGATGACGCACAATTTATAACACCTGCAAATCTTAAAGCTAACCTAAAAAATGAAAACATCCATAAAGACTCGAATAAAATAGATGAAAAGACCGACAATGAATACAAAACATCAACTAGCTGCATAGAAATGTCGGATTATGATCACAAATTGTCGAACAATGATAACAAAATGGCGGAAAGTGATCAAAAAACATCAAGCTCAAACGAAATGGCGAATACTAATCATAAAACGCCGACAAGTTCAAACAATAAGAATACTGATCGTAGAATGTCGATCACTTCAAGCGAAGCGACGGAAGAAAGCAAAACAACCAATCATACTTCCAGATTATTCGATGAAATGGAAAAGTTGGATGAAAGTAGTGGAAGATTAAATCTGAAAAGTCCACAAAATTCCATTTTCAGACAAAAATGTAAACAGACAGAAAGGGCGGAAAACAGCAAAACATCAGATCGAGCATCAAGATTATTCGATGAGATAGAAAAATTAGACGAAAGTAGTGGAAAATTGAATCGAAACAATCCTAATATTTTTGAACAAAAATTTAAACAGACAGAAATGGTGGAACCCAACCAAACATCTAGACTATTCGATGAAATCGGAAAATTAGATGACAATAGCGGAAAATTGAATCTGAAAAGTCCACAAAAATTTCCGGTTTCCGGACAAAAATGTGAACACGAGTCCGCAATGGATACAGAAGATAAAGGACTTTCGGAGATATCGTCTGATGTGAAGAAGAAATTAACCAGAAAAATAACAGATTATTTTTCCAAAAAACCTATTTAATGAATGTTACTACTCGATATGATTAAAACAGTAGGGTTAGTATAAGATATAATTCGATCGATCGTATTTGTATCCGAAGAAATTAGCGTCAAAGGAAAATCAACCTTAGTGGTATTCATTTAAAGTCACAAATTCAGTACAACCGATTTTAATTTGGAGCATATACGTAAACGTATAAGAATGCATATACGAATTTGAGCTTTAATGGAATGTTTTTATGGTTCAATTTACTTTGACGCTAATGTCATCGATTACGTATACGATCAATCGGGTACCCTGCAGTAGTAAACTTGTAAAGTACTTGTTTCTTCCGAGATGTTTGTTTCTTTCTCTTACTATCAATTAAGCACCCAATCTTCATTTGGGATTGTATAAACCTTTTAAATGCTAACAGTCGCAGTTTGCTGATTTCACACACTAAGTTAGACCGCTATCATCTTAGACTGCCTCGTCATTTACCATCCTGATGTGAGTCTCAGATCACTAACTTGTTATCAAAAAAAAATGAAAAAATGTGTGAAGTTAGATTATTGCATTTTTTGATAATAAAATATGATAATGAAATACACAGAGTAGCATAATTCCAAATTCACTGTTAAGTATTTTTCTGTAATAAAGTTATAATGTCTACTTGTCGTTTTATTTCAGTTTATTAACATACTAGTTGATGCCCGCGGCTTCGCTAGCATGGATTAAGGTTTTTTAGTCCCACGGAAACTTTTATTTCCTATATAGGGATAAAAAGTAGCTTATGTGCTATTCCAGACTATAATCTATCTCTGTGCCAAATTTCAGCCAAATCGGTCCAGTCGTTGAGGCGTGATTGAGTAAGAAATATACACATTTTCGCATTTATTATACTAATATAGGATAGGATTAATGGGATAATAGGATTGCTTTCAATTTATTAACTTAAAATACTGGAAAATATTTAAATTTCCCAACATTTTATTCTATAGTCTATTTTCTTTTCTCTATTTTCTTTGAAACAAGACAAGAGTTGTAGAAAAATGAAACGCATACCTAATATAATTAAAATTATTTATTATCCTTCCTCATATTTCTAGCATACTAAACGTAATAAGTGTATAATAATAAATAATTGAATAGTAATTTAGTTTCGAAATATTCCAGCCATATACATAATTATTAACTTCATAATAGGTATTAACTAAATTATACATGCAAAGTAGGCAAATCATTATTGTATTAGTTCCGTAAAAACGTGGTTCTGTGAGCGCCTTTATACATGCCGACAGCTGTCAGCTTCAGTGTAATTGAATGTAAGTAAACAATACAGTCGCATGAATGAATCAATATGAATATGAATTTGCATCTCGAAAAAGTTGATAGATTTGAGTACCGAAACACAAGTGCTAAAGTAAAATGGACTTAAACTGTGTTGATTTAATGCTTAAGTTCTTTCATCCATCTATATCCAAATAAAATGATTTTAAAATGATTTTCAAATAATCTCGTTTTATTAGACTTTAGGTCGTTTTACGGCCGATCTACACCGGAATGGCAGCGGCCGGCAGCGGCGTAGCGAGCACTTTCAGGTGTGAAATAATTTTAAACTTTATCTACATAATCGCTAAAGACCAAAATCGCTTGAAAATCTCAAAAAGGTCACGTGGCCATGCGCGTCATGCGATACTGGTCTTAAGCGATTATGTAGATAAAGTTTAAAATTATTTCATACCTGAAAGTGCTCGGTGTAGATCGGCTCTTAGTGTATTGATTTTCGAATTCGATCACTTTTGTTGAGATGTGCAAATTCGCACTGAGATTATACTGTTTACTTTGTCATAGGATACAATAATTCCGCATTAAAAACATTTAGATTACAAATTCTGTCGTGTACAAAGGCGCTCACTTCATGTATGCAGTCAATTTACTACAGAATTTTGCTAGACTAATAAAATAAATAGTTAAACAATATAAATTACCTAGCGACATTTTAAATAAATGTTTATAACTCTCTTAAATTACAAACTTTGGCGAAATATAACAATATACTATGAATCATTAGAACAGCCTAGCTATCAAATGCACTGCTGGTAACATGTTGTTGGAATAGGTTGTGCGTCCACCGAAATATAAAATGGATTGTTTATATTCAAATCGGAAAATACTATGTATAGCTTTGCTTTATTTTTTTCGATACTCTTTTAACAGACTAAAATAAGGAGGTTCATAATTGATAAAAATATGCATAAAATATATTACTTACTTACTTAGATTTAAGTACTTTATACTCGCATGAGCTCAGCCTTGCGATCTAAGTAATCTACTAATGCTCTCAAAGTAGTAAAAACATTTGAAAGCCTATGTATTATCATCATAGGCTCATAACAATTGACTCAATAAATAATAAGTAGATACATAATCCCTTAGCTGACTAGAAATAAACAATATAAACATATAAATACGTTCACAAATTATACCAACAATAAATAATTAGTTACTTACTACCAACCTTTTAAAATTAATTGTGTTAATTAATAAAAAAAATAGACTAAAAACTAATTCATGGTGTTCAAAATCTTTTTTTATTTCTTAGTCTTCTTTTCTTTAGGGATGCCTAATAGCGAAATGCATTTGCAACCAATATTATTTCAGAACAAACGATCCGTGCCTCTTACTAGAGGCAATTCGTAGCACTTACCTACACTTCTGTAGTAGGAAGGTGCTACGAATTGCAAAGCTCGAAAACTTTTATAGTTTTCGTTTTCGATGATAATTTATTTCTGTGCAAACTGTTGACGTAGTAACTCGATAGTCATCAGGTACCGAAATTAGGCTTTGATTGCGAGTGCATTAAGTAATAGCCCTACTAAAAGCGGTATAACTTAAAATATTTCATTTTTTAGTAAAGACAATCCATTTTATATGCTTACTATAATTCTTTGGTATACAAATGTGGACTTTATTAATATCCTCTGTTGTGCGATATTAGATTGTGCATAGCGACAGCTGCTATCTATATTGGTGTATCATATTATATGCGGCAGGAGGTTCAAATATGTACTTTGTTTAATATACATCATTAATTTATGGTAAACCATAAAAGCAGTTATTCCAAAGCAACTTTAAGGACAAGACACATTGCTGTAAAGTCGAAGCGAAGATGCCAAATAGTCAACTGAACTTTATCTCCTCTACGTAATGAAGATTTTTTGTGTAAGCATAATGAAAAAGAGACGCTTGCCGATCTAATAAGTATTTTGTTTAGTGTTTTAGTGACAAATAATAAGGTACATAATATAAATTCAGTTTGCTTTACAATATTTTATGAAAGGCGCGTCACGTCGTCGCCGTCGCTTTGTTTCTCTTGCAATGTGTCTTGAGCCTTAGCCCCGAACCCGAAAATAAAAAAATGCATGCACTGTTAGTATTCTTTCACTTGGTGACTGTGTGCGACAATGTCGTCGAGTGCAAAGGCGCAAATAAAGTGTCGCTAGTCGAATTAAGTTAAACAGTTGGTACACTTCATAATTTGATAAAAATTCTGATGATGTCGCTATAATTTTCTAATTTATAAGAAATAATTACTTATACCTAAGTATAAGTATGTATAAGTATGGGTTCGAGGAGTGAAGTTACATGAGAATAAATATTGTGTCAATTTATGTAAAATTTTCAACAACAAATTAATATCGTGTAATTATCTACTACCATTTTTGATTTAAAGCTATGTAAGTAACGTTTTGGATTTTTGAAAGTATTTTAACACAATGTGTGCTCTTGAAAACCATAAGGTGACCTCAAACAGCAGTTATATAACG
This sequence comes from Hipparchia semele, assembly GCA_933228805.2. Lineage (NCBI taxonomy): Eukaryota > Metazoa > Arthropoda > Insecta > Lepidoptera > Nymphalidae > Hipparchia > Hipparchia semele. The sequence continues at coordinate 1,966,936 of OW121717.1, read as the reverse complement.
TTATATAACACAATAACATTCTATAATATAAATTACATTTTGTTACAGTTTGTTAGATGTTATTTACGCATGACTTTCTCACATGTTATATAACATTTTTGTCAATATTGGTTGTTCGAAATCGTGTCGCAATTTGTTACAAAATATTGCACAATATTTCTTGTCAAACTTTAAATAATATTAACTTACTATTGCAATATTTTGTCATAAAATGCTATTTAACAAATGTTTTACAACAATTTATAACTGCTATATTGAAGTACCTAAACAAGCATCTGGCTAATATGCCTTCTCTTGTACTTATTATTTCAACATGAACTTAATCTCTTCCAGTTTAACAAGCTTCCAATTATATTGATATAATTGGACAGTCGGTTTGTACTCATAAAGGTAAGTTTAAGTGGTTTGCCGCCCGTGAAACATAGTTAGTAAAACTACCAATTAACAATTTCCAATTACTCACAGTTGCAAATTAATGCTTTAACTAATCTCTTACATTAAAATAGGAAAAAAAACCGAGTCCAGTAGATCATGTAGTCAAGTGGCTTATATAAACAACGTATTTGTAGATATAGTTAAATTTGTGTTCACTTTCGCAAACAACGTGTCATCAATATTTATAATAATATATTCCATTCATTTATGTTACAAGTGACAAAATCCACATATATTCAATAAACAAATAGCTTAACGCTGTCCTATTTCAATTCTCTTATATATTACATTGTAGCAAATCTATGGTATATAAAACTATATAATTTCAAACGAAGGGCATCATGATAAAAGCGGCTATCTGAGATTTAATTAAAAACGATTTTACAATTTTCTTACCGTAGTTCGCTATTCATTTTGTTCTATATTTAAATTGAAAAATTACCTTTATGTGTATATAATACACTCGAATGAGATGTCAAATGTACAATTTGTCTTACCATTATAATTAGTTTTATGTTCTCGAGCAAAACGGAACGGTTATGGGAGAGAGTGAGTTATATAAAGGGGATGAATGGACGATCTTTACAAGCGTATATCACAGACACCTGTAGAGGTATCCCTTTGCTAAGCTATACGTAAACAGCCTGTGCTCCGATCTTAGCTACTGGTAAACAATAAAAACCCTCATTTAATTGTGCTGTTAAATACTATGCCACAAAATAAAAGATTTTAGGTTATGACAGTTTAATTGAATTACAACCTTACATATAATAGAGCGGGCTGTTCACACCTAAACTATTCCGACATAAGTTATCCAGAACAATGTGTGGGACATCCAGTATAGCGGCTACCTTCAAATTGTGCCAGCGAAATTGATCCGAGAGGTTACACTGTACAGTGACCAGAATTGCGTGCACATATTTAATCGGTAGAGTTTGCCCACCGTACTGAACATTACGCTTATTCCATCACGGCTTAGTTAGTCACATCTAAGCTGAACTCATGATCTTAAATAAAAAGAATAGATAGGATGACATATGTTTTTTAAGGAACCATTACTAGAAAATATTTAAAAATTGAAAAAACTAAAACGACGAGGTCAACGAAGGACATTACATATACGTAAATACATTTGATATTTACTTATCTATGGCACATAATTAAATTGATTAATAGCATTAAATTGTTATTATTCGCACACAAAATCAAATTAATAGGAAGGTATAGCTGAAATTCAAGCTATTTACTGTCGTTTCTTTTGTTAAAAGACAAAGAGGGAGGAATATTACTCAAGCTATCAAATATTCTTAAAAAAAAAAAAGATAATGACCAGCTTAGACTTTTAAATCTCGGCGTATTGTTTCTAATCAGTTTATTTTAATGAAATCCCTTAGCATAAACACAGCGACACCCTGTGACCCGCCCGAGAGGACCCGGGGCAAAACGCTAGTAAGCTCCTAAATTAGATATGACGTCATATATGTATTTACATTCTGGGAAAAATGTTTTTACTTATGTTGACGCTACAATCATAGGTACTCAGTTGAAATAATAATTATAATGCGAGAGCGAAATCGATGCTTGAAGGGACAGGTGTATGAATCTTTATACAAAATAGTCTGATTCGATGCTGACAAATGTGATTTCACTTTAAAACAAACAGAATAAGTATAGACTAGTTGTAGACTGAAAAAAAAAAACAACGCGTGACGGCAGCGCGGCGCGACAGAAATTGCGTTTCAGGACTTCAAAACTGTTGGGTTAGTATAAGATTTAACACGATTGATCGTATTGGTATACTATGACATTAGCGTCAAAGTAAAATGAACCTTAAAAGCATTGATTTAAAGTCACAAATTCAGTACAACCGATTTTAGTTTGGAGAGTATCTGTATACGTAAAAGTATAAGAATGCATGCACGAAATTGAGCTCTAATTCAATGTAGTTATGGTTCATTTTACTTTGACGCTAATGTCATAGCATACTAATACGATCAATCGAATTAAATCTTATACTAACCCCACTGAACACTCTTCATTTTATACGTTCACACTAGTCGATAGTGGCGCTGCGGTGGCGCTTTAGCTATCAATGCTCGAGACACTCCAATTAGACGCGTAAGATTGCGTTGCAACGCATCACAGCAATGTGTTTGTAACTTAATGTCAAAAAAAATTGTTATCGCGTTCACACACTAAAAAAACTAAGTAAAACTATTGATGTGGTTAAGTATAGCCCTATATTTGATGCAGTCATTAACCATTAACTTAAAAAGAGCATTTATTTAGGTAATTATTATATATAATTCCAGGAGCTCAGGGAAAAATGTGCTTATGTTTATTTATATAGGTACGGATAGCAGGAAACTTAGTTTATACAAAATATACTTGCAAAAGTTTTTTTATATAAGCTGGATCTGTACATAGTTTATTGAAACCTGTGATGGTTACGGACGGCGCGTATTTGTCTAAGACTGAAATCTATAAAGCGTGTTCTGGTTTTACTCAGTCTTGAAACAAAGAACGAGACATAAATCTGTCTCGTTTTAACTTACTCCATTTAGATCTAAATTTTTTATCCATTGAAGGTTTGAAGAGAAATGTCATTTTCTATTTCATAGTAAACCTTCAATGGATAAACAATATATGTCAGTGGCTTTCATTTTTTGATAGGCACTGAGTTACCAGGCCGCAGAGTTTGAGCGTAGTTAGAGCACGCTCTATAGATTTCAGCCTAAGTATGCTGAGGTTACACCGCTCTTTACACGATGTACCGTCAGCACCAAACTATAGCGGAACTATTTTCTCTCTAACTATCTTTAATTTTTCTAAGGTACTTTAAACCTCTAACTTAACCAAACGGTTACACCATTCATAATCCTAGACCACTCTATACCAATAAATTATAGTAGTAATTTAGTAAACCGTATTTAAATCTAAAGATCTATGAAGAGAGAGAAACGAAATGTATGAAACAATATTCTGGATAACTTATTAAAAAATACTTTTATACATTATTAATTTTGAAAGGTTAGAAGTTAAGTCAGATCGTATATTTTCTTAAATAATAATTTGAGACAGCGAGTGTAGTTACAAACAAAAGATATTTAAAACAATACAGTCGTCCAACTTTTCTATCTAAAATTTCTATATATGCGTTCGAAAGATTAAAAAAAGTTTATATAAACTACCGAGTTAATAAATTAGGAAAAAATAGTCAAAGAAGTGCTTGAAGCTAAACTATGCTAAGCGATAGAAAAATTAAATAAACGAAGAAGATATGACTAGATCTTTTTTTGTTTCATTTCTAGGATCTACAATTCATATAAGCACTATGCGCATCTCTCCATATCTTTATCATATAAATAGATATAATATTATGCTTAATAATTCCGAAATCCTAAAATTTGTTTACTCCTGATTTGAATATTGGCAATCACCTTACTTACTAGGGTCGAACGGTGTTTATTAAAATGAGGTATATATCTCTAAGTCATTAGAGCGAGTTTCACTTCAGCGAATTTTGTGGCATGTCGTCGAAATACTGTTTCACTAGGCACAACTCACAAGCCAAATCTCATCATGGTAACGGGTTATAAACTAAACTAAGGCAGGTAAAACTCAATATTTTACGGATATATTTCACCGCCGTGGGCTGCTTTTTGCGAGGATATAGTAGCTTATAGCGATTCAGTCGGGTTAGTATAAGATTTAATTATATTAGATTGATCGTATTCGATAGCATTAGCGTCAAACTAAAATGGACCTTAAGTGTATTGGTTTAAAGTCACAAATTAAGTACAACCGATATTAATTTGGAGAGTATCCGTGTACATAAACGTATAAGAATGCATGCACGAAATTGAGCTCCAATTCAATGCCATTATGGTTAATTTTACTTTGACACTAATGTCATTGAATAAGATCAATCGAATTAAATCTTATACTAACTCTACAGTCGTAAACAGGAAACGCGATAATTTGTACCTTCGCTCACGGATCCGTTATTCTGTATCGCGATATACAGAGTTGCAATGGAGTACTGATTCAAAAGACTTATTCTTTATTATTATATCATTTTACAACGTCTAGTAACGACGCTGAAATTGCACTTCGTGTTGCACTGTATCAGTCTTCTTGCGTGTTTCAAGCGTAGGACACTAAACGCGCTACTGCTACGCGCTTGTTACTGTTAAGGGGTTATAAGATTTAATTCGATTGATCGATGATTGAACCATAATAACATTGAATTACAGCTCAATTTCGTGTATGCATTTTTATACGGTTACGTTTACAAATAAACATCGTTTGTACTAAATTTCCGACTTTAAGTCAATTCTGTCAAAGTTACTTTGACGCTAATGTCATCGAATACGAATACGATCAATCGAATTATATCTTACACTAGTCCTACAGTATCGCCAGAAAATCATTGCGGGCTACGTGGCTACGCGAATCGCTACAGACTTCTACGGCATAGTAGCTACAGTGAATGCGGTATACTTACCGCATAATATTACAAAACTTCCAAGTGAAGTTTTTTTTAAATTATACCCGTTACCCATTTTAAACAATTCTTAAAAATCATTCAGATCATTCATGGCATTATCCAATTATTTGTTCGAGAAGATTCCGACGAAATCGCTGCGTGAAGCTCGCCCTTCAGAAGACTTTTAAACGCAACGACACGACCGAGAGTAAACATCGTTAGACCGGGGTCGTATCGAGTCTAAATAATTCGTGTCGTGTGCTACCGTTCGACGATTACCTATTTCGCCTAATTTTCCACTTTCAATCGTACATTATATTTAACAAACTCTTCTATCCAGTGTTCCAACTGTTCCAAGGCTACGCGAGCGCTACGACGAAGTATTTGCGAACGATATAAATATTTTATAAAATTTTAGCAGTTAAATAGTATTTTTTTAATCAAATTCGATTTCGTAATACTAAGATGTTCTGCGATCGAGTTTAGTAAAAATTTCCGTTGCGCATAATTTTATTTCGCTGTCAATATTTTTGCTTGAATGTTTTGTAATCGCGATCCGACTTGCGATTTTTTATGTTTCAGAATGTTGTTATGCGATAGCGCAACGGTCGTTTCTCGATCTTACTAGTTATGACTAAGATGATCAGTGAATGAGGATACTTTGCGAACGCAATTTAAGAATATTGTAGTATGAGAGTGCGGGGCTTATACAGAAAGAAAACGCAAAGCTAGTCTATAGAGTCGCGAGTGACATGACAGGATGGGATCAGTTACGCTACGATAGTGACGAGAGAGTATAAAAATTCGCGACAGACTACAGTGGACCCGAGAGTGAAGCGGCGCCGGGAGGCCGATGCGCAACGAGCTCGTCTGAGCCAGCATGCCCTGACTCTTCCACACGTCGGCCGACGCCGCGCTGGCTGGGCAGCACTGTGGAAACAGTCAGCGAACGAGGGACGAGCGGACACTTCGGCAACTTCTGCCTACGTGAAAAACATTTAGATACATTTAAACAATTGCAAAGCATACCCTGTATCCTAGAATCACTTTGTGGGCGATCGTTTTTTACATTCAGTGAGGATATTTTTATTCTATTTAAAACTTCGACTCGCGTCTTTGCAATATTATTTAGGGAAACGTTTAATTTTAGTCAGTATAAAGATATTATATATAAGTACAATATCATTAATCGCCCGAACGCCGTCGCGGTGCGCGTCGAGGCGTCGAGCGATACTCCTACTTTACCCACGAGATGATATAATCGTTAATCGATATATACTAAGTATACGTGTTCCGCTTTGGCATCGAATTGTTCTGTAACCTAATAGCGCGGTGCGAAGCAGGCCGGCGCCTGCACACCGCGAACACCTTCGCTAATCAACTTAAGTTTACACTCACGCCTTCCGATCAACGCAACGGTGGACGCGATCGAGCCGTCGACGACTCGGGTCGAAGTCGCACCCGTTGCGTATAAAGCGCCTCGCGAAACGTTTGAAGGGCCGACTTTCTTTTCACAAGACGAGATCACGTCGACGAATAATTCAAATCCGTAACACAAACAGAGTCAATTCAATAAATAAGTAAAATAACTTAGCATTGTAAATAAGTAGATAATTACGCTAAACAATTTAAAAAAGCGTAAAAGTATTGCACGAACATGAGTTAAAAAGAGAAAATAACTAGGTACCTACGCTTTGAACGATACCGGTACAATTTTTCATTTTAAATTACGGCTTATTATTAAATCATAAACGCCTAAAACTAGAATACTATATCAATATAATATAATTATTTGTGTAAATATAAAATTCTATGTCTTGTGGTGAGAGTAATATTTGACTAGAGGCGGGCGGCGGCCATAAGTACGTTCGCTACCGCACGCGGTAAGCTGGGTGAAGTGCTATCAGACAATCCAATTTTGTCGTTGCCGACCAATCTCGGTTGGTTTAACGAAGTCAAGCCACCCTACTAAGTATGAAACATCCCGGATCCGACCAGCATGTCGTTTGGCAGCGACCAAATTGGATCGTTGCACTTTTTAACGATACCTGCACACAGAAATCAATGGATTTGAATTCGTTTCCATGCTAACCATGTAAAACTTTTGTTCCTTACAACAACAACTTTGGTCATGAATTCATCATAAATTGTTGCTTTATTGAATTAAATGTAATCATATTTCGTATAGTATTCATAGGGAAAATAATACCTTTGAAGTTTTTCTATTATTCCTGTGTACAAGTCGGTTAACAAAATAAACGCCTCTTAAGACATATTGTATTCATTATGCAACAAATGTCTTGCAACGTGCTGCTCAACATTTTTTTTATATGTAGATCGGGCAAACGAGCAGGCGGGTCGCCTGATGTTAAGTGATTACTACTGTTGAACACAGTTGCCAAACAAGTTGCGTATCACGTGTTGCGACTCAATTGTTGCTTATTGAATACAAAGCTTTATTCTTACAAATTTTATCTACCAATATGCCAACGCTCAACTCCAATTAAATCGGCATAGCTGATGTTTACATTAATCTAAAAGTTAGTTAGCTACAGCCAATTTATTGTTATTTATATTTTAGTAAGAGTTTGAACGTGTCGCCAATCGAGTTGTTGGCACATCTGTAGATGTTTAAATACAAATAGGATTATTATTTCTGTGTGCGGTCACGCAACCTTCGATTGCTCTGTGCGTGGAGTAACAATGTAGAAATAATTTTTTTTAATTAATTTAGTAAGATTTAATTTGTATTTGACCGGATTCATTGAACGGACGGAGATTTCGGCTGTGAAATTTTGAATTGATGGAGTTGGGTTGCTTCAGTACAATAGAGTTGGCAATTGTATTTTAAGGTATACAACTTACTTTATTCTTATCTGAATTTTCGTGGAGCAAAGATCAACAACGTTATTCCTACATTATACTCCGGTCAGCATCGAGCTGGAAGGTTATTTTTATGTATTTTTATAAATAGTGTTCTTACAGCCCAAAAAGCTACGAAAAGTGATTTTTCGACGTGAAGGAAAGTGAAATATTATAATTCGAATATCTCTGTCTCCTACACATCAAGAATGTGTAAGCCCTTGACACTTTTTATAAAAATATAGTTCATTATCCACGCCAAAAACGTTTACGCCGATTTACGTTTAACAAGCTTCTAGGTAAGTAAATGGCACATACATTTTTGACTGACTTTTGTTTTTTTAAAGCTGTTATTTTCAATACAACGGCACATCGGGTGCTGGACCCGCCCGCGCGCACGCATTAACATCTAAGGTATCTCAATATTATAATTTTATACTTGGTACGTTTTGATTATGAATCTATTTACTTTCTGTAGAAATTACGCTAGTACTTTTTTTTTTGTTATCAATGCCGCTTCGTCACTGTTGGCTCCCTGGACGTATCTCACTCCATTAACACCTTAACATGTATAGATTTATATATGTTTCTATAGACACACATACACACACATGAAATAAATACACAGGGGTGCGCGCTCTTGGAGAATTGACTTCGCATTCAACTGCGAGCTACCGCCCGCACACCTACAAGTGCCGCTACAAGAACAATGTGCATATTAGTTAAAGGAATGCACATTCAATTAATATTATGAGCTTAACCGTAGGCCGTACGTACACTTTACAGTGACAATACAAAATAGCAAAGAGCGTATTCCCATACCGCGTACTTCAAGAAAGCCGTCCACGCGTATACAGCACGAGGGCCGCTTGTTTGAAGCGCGAATGTGTCCGAAAGTAGTGGAGAGAGACAAGCGACCTCTTCATCGACCGCGCGTGGACAGCGAGCTTACTGCTAGCTTTCGACGCGTGGACAGCAAGCTTACTGCAAGTTGTCGGTCCATGAACAGCGCGCGATTCCTTCGATTTGAAGAGGCGTCGCACAGTAGTGCGTGTGCTATTTTGGAGCGGTATTGTGTAAGAGAGCTATGACCTTAGGTATGCTTCACGCCGGTGCACTGGTCACATGTTAATGATAGGTACACTAACAACTTAGATCCTCATATCGTGAACTATCAGTTTACCACTCTGACGTAATCAATCACGTTAATGGCGCCTATGCAACCAGAAATGTGTTATGATAATAATTAATTACAAATTATAACGATCTCGTTTTTAGCAAATTGAGGCTTTTTAACAATTACTAAGTACTCTATCATAGGATCTTTAAATTTTGCGAGGACGGAAGTTTAATTTATTTTTGGAAAAATTGTTTTAGAAGGCGTAGAGACCGTCGAGCGGAGGCGTACCTACCTTCAAATTTATGATTTTTCATTTTGTTTTTCATTTTGACTAACATACTATTAAGAAGTATAATATAATCTTTTACAACAAGTTAGGGACTCCGACGCGCTAAGTTTACTCTAATGAGGTCAAATTATTATTGTCTATTCTCTATTGACAATGTGCTCTACAAGCTATAATCGAAAGTTAGTTGAACGGGGCTTGTCTCGGTGTTTTTTAATTGTAAAAAAGAAGCGAAAGAATTCGGTTGATAAACGTAAATTACGTAGATTGCAGAATTTTATGATGTACGAAATTCTTACAAGCGTTTTTAACTTGACTTGACTTGTTTTTTTTTTTAATTCCTGTCTCAAGTTGTTATAATGTTTTTAACGAACCAAAAGTAACCGGTTTATACACAGCTCTAGCGCAAAGCACATTTGCGTCAGTTACTTTAACTTATTCTGTTTCTGGATAGTTTGCATGTTTGATATTAGGAGATATTTAGGACACACCATGCAAATGGTAAAGTGTGAGAGACTATAATTATGTACAATACTACTTTTGTACCTCTGCTGTACTCACATTTGGCAAAATTGTTTCTCTTTAACCGGTTATGCGAATGAAACCGAATTTAGGAGCACTTACATAATCAAGGGTCACTTAGTTTATCTCAGCAGTGTGCGGGCGGCTTAAAAGAGCGCAACAACTAATACGCATTAAACGGTCTGTACAATCCATTATTTAGGTTTATATTTTTTATATCACAGCCCATTTTGGAATTTACAACGAATCAAACACAATAATTATTTCAAAATGAAGTCCTTAAGTATCTCGGTAATATTTGAAGTGCACTTCGATTTGTACACAGCGTTTTATGAACATTTAATTTAATAACATCGTGTTTATTTAATTTTACTAACATGTAGGTTGGGACGCTGAGCTGGCCTTTGGGAGCCTACATCTTCCTTTCGTCTCTACAAATACAGTCTCATGTCTTAGACTAGTGGAACAAGATAGACGAATAATAGGGTGCTGCAACGTTATCCGTGGAAGCCAGTACAGCCGTGCACTCGCTTAGCTGCACTAATGTAACTTTTCAAGTAAAAAAAACGTGACACTGTAGTAAATCTGGCTTTGCATTGAGTTGTCAAATAACGAAGTGTACTCGTCTTTAACTATATACTCGTATATTAGATACTTGAAAAGTTTCATAAGCGTAGAAGTCAGTTTATTCGTGTGGATTCTGTTCATTTTTCTTTAGAGTATCTTTCACTAAAGAACTGCTTAAGTTAGCCAGTCAAATTCCATGTTTCCATGTGTTCCATAATTATGATTGTTATCAACAGTTTGATATATAGTCAATAAGAAAGACCTATTTGTCCTTTAAACATTATGATGCTAGTTTAAGTGGTGTCCATTTTAAAATGTATCCCGTTTCACTTGGCACAGCTCAGCATAATAGCTTACAGACACACACCAATAAAATTTAACAAAATATAGGCTACTCCGATAGTGATATATACCGCAGCACTTATATTATGTGTGATGCACAGTGAAGGGAGGCAACAGTGTCGCGATGCCGCCGCGGGGTCGCCGTCTTGGCCTAGTCTACGGCTAACAACTCAACGTAGAACGGAACGCGCCGAGACTCAGCGCCATCTATACTACAAACGAAACAACAAAACGTGCTAAGACGCGCGCCCCACCACGGCATTACAATCGCAATATACAATAATTAAAATACATTTTTCTTATTCTCAACTTACTTAATAAATTCAGTTTGGCTTAGTTCAAGCAAATAACTAGTATAATAAATTTATGTTAAAAGTTTTCAGTTAAACATTAAGTACTTAGAAGTAGAAGTATGATTACGAATGACAAAATTTTTATAACGTGTCATTTAATAATAATAATAATAATTTAATCAAAGTTAATAAATTGTATATATAATAATATAATAGAGTAATTTAATGATTAATCGATAATGATAAGAATGAAGCTTTCCTACGCGCCGATCAATTAATTACTTTAACTAATATAGTATACGCGCCGCGTGGGCTTGCATATATCTTTAGGTAAGTAATGTAGTTAATGATATTTACTATACAATAAATGTTTATTAAATTCCTTAGAATTTTTGATAATACGCAAAAAAGCCCACCGCGGGTAAACGGGACTTGCCGGCAGCAGCCTTCTGAAAGGAAAGAAACGAATATGTTATCGAAACTTAAATATTTCATTCAAATAAACAATGGTATAATTAACCAGACCATTTTAATATACAACATATTATTACACTGCCGAGACATAAACTAAAAGAAAATGGCTGATGTCTCACCACAAGTTGGCCTACGAATATTAAGTATCTAACTAACAGCTTCATATTCTGGCGCCCAGATTAATATCTATTTTTTCTTTTAGTCTTTGCTAAATGCCTTTTGTGGCGGTGCACGCGGTGGTCGTTGGCTACCGAGGGGTAGCAGATGGCTGCGCGAGGAATCGCTTATCGTTGCCATGGTAACAGTCTAAGGACACCGCGCAAGTTTGGAGTATTGGTTATAACCCTTACAACATAACATAATTAAAAATCGACGATGAGAGATTTCTCTCGTCAAAGAGTAATTTTTTGTGAATGCTGCGGTCTCGAAACAACACAGTGGCCAACAAAGCAACGGAGCATTAAGCCACAATCTCTCTCGCTCTTATTTTTTTGTGCTTAGCGTAATGTTGTTTTTCTAGCAAGAAGTATAAATTTTTGACGTTAAAATTGGTGAATTTTGAGTTATGTCACTCTTGTCGCAAATGAGCGTTATTGTTTGGTAAGGTTGGTTACCTTGGGCATTGCGTGCGCGCGCGGGGACGGCGTCATGGGTTAGTAAGGCCGGTTGGCGTCCTTGGGCCGCTTCAGCTGCACCTTTAGCCGCTTCATGCCGATTTGAAACCCGTTCATCGCCTGGATGGCTGCCTGGGCTGACGTCGGGTTGTCGAAGGACACAAAGCCTGGAGAAAAACATTACATTAATAAATCACAACACGTTACACTTACACTGACAAAGATAAGAGGCCTTATTTTTCTCCTAACAGTTGGTCCATCTGCATTGTATGCCAGTCTACACTTGGCCAGCGTGGTGGAGCCGGCGTGAATTGAAATGAGCTAATATTACCATTACTGTGATCTTTTCTGGTGGTAAGTGACGATGTAGTCTAAGATGTAAGCGAGCTAACTTGAAAGGATGTGGCAGTTTATATTAAACCCATACCCGTCATTGGTTTCTGAAGTGACGCTGGTAGATTAGGCATGGCCGAAGACCAGACCAGTGACAATACAGAGAAAAGAAGACAAGCTAATTGGACCTGCCGGAATTTTGGAAAATTTGGAATCGGAAAAATTTTGTAAAGTTTAACTGCATTGAAAGAGAACGAAGAGTTAAGTACAGTTGAGTAGTAGTTTAAGTTGTTTTTATAAATAACTAGCGGACGCCCGCGACTTCGTCCGCGTTCTTAAATTGTTGAAATTTTTCCTGAATTTTCTTTGCTATAAACCTCACGGAGCCCGAGACCTTTCCAACGAATGCAAAACCGTGGAAATCGGTTCGTGCGTTCTGGAGTTATAGCGTCAGGAAGGAAAACCCGACTTTATTTTTATATAGTAGATAATATTCCTTTGTTATCTGTGTTTTTGTGTAACCTATTATAAAGTTGTACTATCATTAAATAAAATGCACAAGATCGGACAAAGCGGGCAAGAGAAGGTATGCTGGAAAGCTGACCCCACCTAATAAGATAATGCTTAGTAGAAGGAAGGACTAGTATCGGTTAAATAAAGAAGGAATAGAAATTACGTATTATAAAGCAACAGTAAATAAGAACAAAGCATCCTACCAAAACATTTGCTCTGGTTAGTGGCCCGGTCAATGAAGACCTTGCTGCTGATCACGTTTCCGAACGGCAGGAACATCTGCATGAGCTCCGCGTCACCAAACTCCTGTGGTAAGTGGTAAATGAAGAGGTTGCAGCCCTCGGGCCCCGAGATGGAGCAGCCTGGAAACACGAGAAAATCTTTAAAGAACTCACAAATCTGCCCTTAAACACCATCATTCAGTTTCATATTAAAATTATTCCTATAGTGTAATAGGTCTAACTACATTGGAGCGCTTTCAACTTTGTTAGACGCATGTGCTAACTACCCAGACTCATGTTAGCTCGCACACGTCAGCATGGGTAAACACGCATGCGCGATTGCATGCATTGCTTGGGCAGCTTGCATGACGCATAGTCGCATAGTTACCTCTACGCAAGTTGAAAGTGCACCTGTGTAGACCAATTAACAGATATATGTACAGCATTATTGTTTAACGACATGTCAACTTCTGTCTAATTATACCTAGTCACTAAATTAACTATTATATTTATTTTAAACCTTCAATGAAATCGTATTGAAGACTAACAAATAGAAGTAGTACACAGTATACAGAACATAGACACAAATAAAGCGTTACATAGAAACATTGATACAGTAACAGAATTCATATAAAACGTGAATAACGTTTACGATCATTTGAACGACAGTCGCAAAGCTTTCTATGAAACTGTACAGGTCGTGCTATGTTCCCAAGCAGACGACAGTTAAACTATTAACATAGAATAGTACGTACAGGTATCATACTAAATAAATGACACATAAACTGTTTTCCAAGCAAGAATAGTTACAGGAATTCGGAAGTTGATTATATTTTGAGAATAATGAAAAGTTCAAAGTACTAAGAGCTAATAGGAAATTGAAAACTTTAGCGTTAATGAGTCTGAAACTATAAAAGCTGCATGCATTGCTTTTGTTGTGGAAAGAAATGTACTCAATTTTTAATAATTCATATTATTGTTTGATTTTATAGCTAATTTATAGACATATTTGAGAATCCAATTTGCAATGATTTTTCTTACTGGAAAATAGTTAAGTACCGGATATTACCGAGGTCGCAGAAGAGAAATGATGGTTTGATGGCAGTTAGCTTAAGTTGGCAATTTCGTACTTAATTAGATTAGTGGTTTCCTCTTTGAGACTTGGAGGCTATTGATTTTGAATTAAAAGTAAGTTAGTAACTTTGTTAAGGTCCTGCTTTGACAATTTTAGTATTTGCTATTGTAATATGCATTTCATTATAATCGAGTTAAGAGTTCAGCTGCTCCAGTGAAAAGTGATTAAATCGCTAATACGAGTGGCGAGAGTTTTAGATCTCTTAATTTAAAGATAGTTTCAGGGATTGAAAGAATGTTTTTGGTGGAAGTGTGAAATTAAATCGAACCTGTTGTTTCCAAAGTGGCTCGCAGACAGGGGTAATAATGTTTTGTTTTTACTTTTATATTCATGAAGTTAGCTAGAAGCTGTTGTATTTTGTTAATTATGAATATCTAAATAGGTAAAAGGCAAAGGTGACTGACTGACTATCAGCGCACAGCTCATATCAATGAACGGATCGGGATGTTTGGCATAGGTACAGATACCCATTATGATGTAGGCATCCGCTAAGAAAGTATTTTTGAAAAGTTCACCTCCTAAGAGGGTAAAATAGGGGTTTGAAAAATAGAACTTAACGTGAGCGAAGCCGCGAGCAAAAGCCAGTCAATTTTATAAATGTAATGGCTGTTGCCTCGTCAGAAAGAAAAAAGGGAAGAGGTCGGAATGACAGTAGATAGCAGTGTTGCCAGATGATTTTTTTATGAGTTCTATTATTTTAATTCTAATATTGAACATGTGCTTAACCGGAGATTTTTTGCCCTTTTCTGTTCTTGGTGGGTGCTTGATCAATATTTGGTTTATTGTCTGGCCCATTCCACGCGTCATTGGCAAAGTTTACCGCGCCCTCTGGCAGCAATTAATTGCCATAATCATAAATTTAATTGAAAGATTAAGGTCCCGTTTTTTCTGGTCCGGTTTATGTTAGAAGCGAAGAGAGATAGTCCGTTTGCGAGTTTGCGAGAAAGTCATACTGATCGCCAGCTCAGGGCTCCACTTACCTTCTCTCTGCGCCGGTGCTATGGTGGACATCGGCGGTGGTATCGGCTGCGGAAACTGCCCATATACCGCTGGGTACGCTGTCGAACATTAATTTGCACATTTTTCACAATGAACATTGAACATCTATTATTTTGCGTTTACGACATGCGTTACTAGATCGAACATGTAATTAGACATTTTTTCAAAATTATGATTTGTGATAGCTTGTTTGGGGAAGCTTACCAAATCATAGACAAAATGTTGATGCTGTAGTGAAAGGACACAGCGGTAGATTACGGCGTTTTAAGTAAATATCAATGAAAATATATCGTTAATGGATAAACTATGGGTTTCTCCTACGAGTAGAATATGAAATAAATCTAGTTACGATTTTCAAAACTGTTTTCTAAAATTTTCATGTCTAATTACATTGATTGCATAGTACACAAAATGACATTCATATATAAAGCTTAAAAATCCATTATAATTATATTAATTTTGATAGGCTGTGAAGGTTTCAAACATACAAGAATAAAAAATATTATTTTTATAATAGTTATCCATTTTATAGTAGAACAAAATTTTGACCCTCTACGAATGTAGGCGGTCTACGCAAAAAAAGTTTGTGCGTAGACCTTCGAAATTTTGTTTGTTTCAAAAAATTTAAATAATAAAAAGCTGTCCATAACTACGATTTAAATCGTAGAGACGAATAAGCTTTATTTGAAGGTTGGTTAACTTAGTTTTAGCATTGTGTGCAAAATTTTGTTCAATTTGCTTGTTTTAATTTTTGACTGTGATGTAATGTGACGGTGTAAGCGTCCTCAAAATAAAAAAGGCCACAACATTCAATGCCAATCAAACCATTTAAGATATACTACAACATCTACTACGATAAGTCTACACATAAAAGTATAGATATCTTAATGCCATAGGTAATTTTCTCTTTTATTAAAATTTTAGAACATTTCTAAGAAGTATTTGTTTAATATAATTAAAGTAAGTAGACATCACGTCACTACAAACTATTTAATATGCTCGTCTAAAATGGTACCCTGAATACTACCTCCATTTCCGCGTTAAACTAGCTGAACTGGCTGAACAATGCTATGATGTTGAAAAGAGCATCTGCTGAGTTTGTCGCCAGCTCTTCTCAGTAGAAACTGCATTCATAACGGGTGGTAGAGTCTTGACTTATCATAAGAGCCATAATAACCAATTTTGAATTTTATGCGAAAAATGAGCCAACCCTTCTGTCACCAGATTAAGGTTGGCACGTTTATGCTCATCCTCCATAATATTTAATTATTTTTATATTATTCTTGTTCAGAAATGTATTAAACTTGATAATTAAAGAAGTGGACAATTTATGTAGTAAAAGAAAAGCGAAATGTTGTAATTACAAGATTTCTCAAAAATCACCCTACGTGCACGGACCAAAGGGGCTATAAATTCTGTAAAATTTTCAGAAAAAAATATACCGAAACCGCAATATTTTGTTGTCAGCTGTCAGATGGGGATTTACGTTTGTTTTGAAACTTATTCAAGAACACCTGGCTTGTTTAAGATTATTTATCCTGTTGTTTATTGTTGTTTAAAATGTTCTATTATGTCAGATACAGTCTATAATTAGTATATCAGATTTACCGCTTCATTATAGAGTAAGTTTGAGTTTAATTTATAAGTTTAGCATAAACTATTTTTAAAGAATAATTATGATATTTCCTTAACACATAATTCAGTTTGTCGATAGCAATCACCTCTGGTTGGCTGATACTCTCTGGTGCTGGTTAAAATGCATTTATGCAACATGAGCTCTAAATTCAGCCAATGAGAGATGGTTGCGATCGTCACACTGCAGACCGATTCTGTAAAATCAATCATTGCTACAGTCTCGATTGCGGCGATTGGCCGAATTTATCGAGTTTTTTCTGCAACAATGCATTTTAACCAATAGCAAGTGAATGACGGCCAATCAGAGGCGATTGCAATTGTTACACTGTAGCAATAATTTCTAGAGAATCGTACCGCTCACAATCCCATAGATTACAAATACAAGTTTGTCTAATACACGGAAAGGCGAAGGGAAGCGGACAACAAGCGTTACTCACCGACTCCAGGGAATGGCTGCATGCCGGGGTAGGCGGCATGCTGCAGCGCCGCTTCGCCGTTGGGAATGCCCTGCGCCGTTACTGGCACCGCTGGAAATAGCCATATTGTATTTTTTAACTAGAGGTTCGCCAGGAACTAAACGTGAGATCTATAGAACTTGCTTTGACTTAGCTCGGACTTAAGATAGAGTTAAAACGAGACACAAATATGCTCTGACATAAATCTGTTTCGTTTTAACTCTGTCTTGACTCTGAGCAGAGAAAGAGTGTGGTCTATAGATTTCAGCCTAGGACTTCGCATCTTAAATAGGTATGTTGCAATCCTACAACTTCCTTGGTCCTGCAACGGACTATACGGTGTATACTCTAGTGTAGCCGATTTTAGAGTGTCGAATTTGAAAGCATTATATAAGTCCATTACTTCAGAAGATTAATTACGTTTTAACAGATAGACTGACGGACACGGGCAAATTCACCTAAATACAGCTCTGCCCACAATTACAACGAAGTACCTGCGTATAGGTATGTAATTTTTTTGGGTGCGAAAATACTGTAACAAGAGTTACTGGATGAGTGACTTTAGAAATTTTTATCTGGTATTTTCTTTCGTACCTCGGAAAGCTAAACCTGAAGGTTCTCGGTAGTTAACTTGAGTTAATGTTTCATTCAGAGTCTGTACTGCCATGGGCATGTAGTATAGACAGGGTGGCAGTACTCACGTCCAGTGAACGTCTGGTGTATGCCGTTGGTGTAGACGGCTTCTTGCGGCGGCGGCTGCCCGTTGGCGGTCTGCGCGGCCATGTTGAACCCGGGCATGGTGGGCGAGGGCAGCGAGGGCAGGGCGCCGTTCAACGGCTGGGCGCCCGTGCCTATCGCCAGGCCGGTGAAGTTGTCTGTACCATCAAAAACATTTTATATTCGGGTGATCGGACAAAAAAAATGTATACCTAGATTTCATGATTCATATTTTTAAAATGCCCGTGTAACGAGAAGTTCCTTTGGCTGTTTTGCCTTCTCGTGCGTGCCCCGAAGAGTGCCTACGTTTAACAGTAGGTTTCGGTTTGTCGCTAATATCCGAAAATAATCGTTAAACCCAAGAGTCGAAATCTTGTAGGTACTAGAAGAATACCTATAAGATTGTTGAGTCGTATGCGAAAGGATCGCAACGCATATACTATTCATGGAATACCCCTACCACTAATGAATGAAAACCGAAAAATCTGCCTCTTAGGTTTTTTTTTTTTTTTTTGTTTTTATGGATTACATGAAGCCCCGTCAGGGCGTTGCAAGTTACATTGACTAGTTATAATAAATCATTAATACAATAATTAAAAAATACAATAAATAAAAAAATAAAATAAAAGAAAAAAATTTGGTACACACATGCATTAATGGTTCCTCATTAATGAGAAAAACAAGGCAGAGACAAGGAGAAGGGCAGAGAGAAGTAGAGAAGGAGAAGGAGATAGTGATATTTACCAGAAGTAGGTGGCACAACCGAGTTGGCCATTCCATTGAGGGCGTGGGAAGCGAGTGCCGTCATCGGACTGATGTAGCCCTGAGCGGTGGCCGCGACCATCAGCGCCGCTTGTTGCTGGAAGAACAGTAATTGGTGTTAGTAGTAATAGTATTTAAACCTCATTCAGCGATGGGTTGAGATCCTCATCGTTAACAACCCATCAACGACTCACTACTGAGCGCAGGTCTCCTCTCAGAAAGGGTTGAGATGGGTTCAGGTAAAAATAGTAATTGCTGGAAGTCGTGTTTAATAAACAAATTAAATCCTATTAAATCACACCGATACATGGATAAAGGTTGACCTGATAGAGGTTCGAGTCCCAAGGTGTTCGTATAGCGACTCCACAACAACAAACATAGTGTTGACAGACAGGTGACTTATAGGTAGACAAGAGAGTTGGGTTCCAAGGTGCTGGAGTGGCGACCCTGCACCAGAAAGCGCAGTGTTGGCAAACCTCCATCTAGATGAACCGATGACATCACACGAGTTGCAGGGCACCCTGGATACAGGCGGAGTAAAACAGAGACCTGTGGAATGACCATGCAAGAGACCTTTATTCAGCAATAGGCTTCTTCTTCTCTTGTTCCTGGGATTTATTTCCGCAAGTAAACAATGTACAAAGGTTTTGCGCAATTCCACTGATACGGCTCCTCACTAAATCACTCCAGTCAGACGTGATCTCTCCATAATCCAAGGCCGCTCAGTGGACGTCTATAGGTTGATAAAGAAGAAGAAGAGGATATGAAGATTTACCTGTAAGTCAACTTGCTCAGTGATGACCTGTGCGTAGGTGCCGTATGCGCCGAACTGGTTGAACACGAAGGGGTTGAGCAAGCTCATGTTGCCGGCCATCTGCTGCATGCGTCGCAGTTGCCGCTCCTTCTCCGTGTCCGCGAACTTCACCACCAGGCTCGAGGACGCGCCCTGAGACAATCAAACGACATTGCTTAGCTTGTGCTTGAGCCTCGATAGCCCGACGGTTAAAAGTGTGGACGGAAAATTGAAAGGTAAGGATTCATTGCCCCGGAGCACAATTTTTTAATTTTCTATTTTTGAATATGGAAATTATAGTATTATAAGGTGTATATTTAAAATCGTAGATGCAGTCTTTCTAAAGTTGAAGTGGAAACCATTTAAAAAAGGCTAAAAAAAGGTTAATATTTGTTGTGGCTTCCAAATTGACTGGATACCTCTTTAATGGGAAAGCAAAAATACCTAATAAAGTTGGAACGTTTTTAATGCATTTTTTATTTTTTGTGCCAAATATAATATCTCTTCTTTTATTAAGATTTTGAGGACCGTACAGTAAAAATACGAAGTTTAAAAATCTTCTCCTTAAAACAAAGAAAAGAAAAAATAAACGAGTTCTAGAGCGACGAAATAAAAATAGCACGAGCAAGAAATATTTCAATTATCACTTAATTTGGCGAAGTGTTGAAGCAGAAACGGCCATCTTTCATTACGACGCGATGCTCGATTGCGATATGAATTCACCGACTAACAACCCCTCCCTGCCTCCATCTTCTAAATAAAAAGAGCCCGTAGAAAAAAGTGGGAATTATAACCATTGTTTTTTGAAAGTAGTTGAATAACTTTGTCTAATACTTAGTTTCACCAACGTTCCTTTTAAGGATTACATAAGTTAGGTACGTTTTCTGTCAATTTAGGTTTCAGGATCCTTTAGGTTTCCACCATTACGCCTAATGGTATAGTGAACACCATTAGGTGTAAAGGTGGAAGTAAAAGCCAAGCGGATAAAAGCTAGTGTTTGATACACTACAACACTAGCTTTTATTGGCAACTACGCTCCCGCCATCTATAAAGAAATCCAAAGCGGTAATAACTCCTGTACAAAATTATCAATTTTCTTGATTTTTCGATTTTCACACTGTTTTTTGGGTTTTCCTTTTTTTATTTTTAAACTACTCTTGTATTAAGGCGATCAAAACAAAATAAAATTAAATCATTTTTGAGCTTTCAAATGAATACGATCTTCTTTTTCGCAGATCGAATTGCAAATAAAAGAAGACTATTCAGAGTCTACAATTTAAAATCCTAGCCTAAATAAAGCCTAGCCTTTAGTAAAATCAACATAAAATGACCGATTAGATTATACCCAAGACTAAAACATAGCTAAAACTAAAACTCAATTATTCCTAGCTCCATAGTCGACCGAGATTGCTGTACAACGTTTCTTCCAAAGATTAGATCACTAATATTATTAGACGTTAGGGGTTAGGGGATAATGTATATCGCGTTACCCGCAAAGCTTTTAACATTGGAGCGCTAAAGAGAATCATATAATCCTCCCGGAAATCTTCTTTGGGAATAAAAAAGTGATATAACGCACATCTGTAATAGATTCTTATAAAGGAAAACCTCTATTTGGCGAATCTTTATGTTGAGTTTTCTATAAAAAAACACATTTTTCTTCGATTTTCTAAGTATGTTGTATCCTGCCCTCTAACTTTTTTTTTAATAATAATTAATTATTATCACATTGTTTATTGCATTGGTAGTTGGCGGTTTGTCACCGGAGAGTACGTAAAGCCGTCGATGCTGGGCCTGATCTCTTTCCGGTCGTCTCGGATTTCCGTCCCACCAGACTAGAGTGAGGAAATAGAGAGAGCACCTGTGTTTGCGCACACACATGTACACTATAATATCTCCGGTGCAGATGGCTAATCTCTGAGGAGGTCGACCTGACCGGATTTATTCGGGAGAGCAGTATTATTTTATTAGTCAATCCCTCATGATTGGAGATGATGACTTAAATTCCGGAAATTGCGGAATTTAAGTCAATGTGTTGTATTGAAATGTTAGACGTGCAGTAGCACGACTAACATTTCAATACAACACATATTTCAATACAATATTTTAGTAGGACTAAACGCTGAAGTAACTTTCTGAGCTGTTACGCTCGCATAAAGAGCGCATCGTTCTGCCGGCGCAAATAGGAAAACAATCAGAATAAAGTTATTTCAAACGTTTCCACCCGCAAGGTGTGAAAAATAAATGACCCCATCATTAGCTGAGCACACAAACGCCTCGGAGAGCGAGCGAGCGTCCTTAAAAATGCAAGCGTCGGCCCGGAGGCAATTCCGCGGCACTACAATGCGGGAACGGAGTACGGCGCATTCATTATGTATTTGCGAACTGCGAAGCAAAAATATCGCTCTGTAGGCTCGGGGAAGCAACAGGTCGCTCTCCCCGATGCAACAAGTACTGGGCCGCCGTCCAAAAATGCAACGCCCGCCGCAGAACTTCCCGGTCATAGTTTCCTTCACTTTGGCTAATTGACTATGCTTTGAATGTTAAGTGCCGGGGGCTCGGCTGCGCCAGCCCGATTTTAGACAACGCGGTTATTTCTATATTGTTTGAAAAAGTTTTGAAATGAAACTTGCTTTTATTGGATTCTGGCTCGATAAACTAATAAATAATTTTAATTGTTACGTCGTACAGCTTGTGAAGCAGTGATAAACTAGTGGTTAAGACTGTGATCTCCTATTCGAGGGTCGCACCTCTGATTTTTCGGAGTTATGTGCGTTGAAGCAATTAAATAGCACACGCTTCAATAGTCAAGGAAAACATCCTAAGCAAAGCTGCACACCTGAGAGTTCGCCATATTGTTCTTGAAGGTGTTTGAAGTCCGCCAATTTGCATTGGATCAGCGTGGTTACCAACAAAGAGTTTACTAGCAAAAGTTAACATAAAAATATTGACGACCTTCCTGGCGCAGTGGTGAGTGGTGAGCGGTGAGTCTTATTACTGGGAGATCTCGGGTTCGATTCCCGGCGGGGGCAATTTGGGAATTTATAATTTCTTATTATCCATAATTTCTCTCTTCTTCTAAGTCTGGTCTTGTGGGGAGCTTTGGTCGAAGTTAGCTTACTACCCTACCGTCAAAGACGTGCCGCCAGTTGATTTAGGGTTCCGGTACGATGGCGTGTAGAAATAGATTAGGGGTATGGGTTGAATTCACACTGCCATACCCCTTCGGAGTTAGTTCGCTACCATCTTAGACTACCATCTTAGACCATCGGGTGAGATCGCAGTCAAGGACTATCTTGTCTTGTGTAGTCTAGTCTATGTCCGTATAAAGATAACGTCGAGAAAGATAGTTAACTATAGAGATAACGTTAGAGCTCAAAGTCAAAAGGTCAATCCAGGATTCAGGGCAATTAGGTTTAAATTAATGTATCCAGGTTTGGCAATTTTGATAAGGATACCTACTTCTATTTTAAGACCTGTCTATTAAGTTAAGAAACTACGAACAATAGACACGGCACCATTGTCTTCATATTTAAGCGGTGAACTCCTACCCTATTAGGAATAGGGTTAGCAAATAAAATGAATGAATTATATGAAATATTCTTTATTGTATCTACAAACAAAAACAATAAATAACAAGTAAACAAAACAGAGTACAATAGGCGGTTCACTACATTCAGTTATTCAGTCATCATCTTAACCTAGTTACAGTTTTATAATACTCGTAATAAAGCTTAGTTTAAAGTATACGAAGGTATGTAATAAAATTAAACCTTCTGAAAGTCTTGCATTGTTATTCCGCCAGCCGCGAGCAGCTTCAGTAGTACTTAGGTACTCTACAATTCGAAATTATAATACGTTCGCGTCTATCTGAAATAATGCAAAAATTACGTTCAATTCCAGACAAAAATGTAAAATAAACTTTATCCCAGATCAAATAGAATCCAATTTTATTTCGCCCGTTTTACATAAAACAAACCACTCTTCCAGTACGTGGCAGCGCATCGGAATATGGAATAATTCCTGGATTATTTATTCCGAGTGCGATTCCATTGTTTGCGTTACAAATGTTTACTGTCAATATTTGGAGGTTCGGTGTTGCTGTTTTAATTTCGAAAGCAAACTCCATTTCTTTGCTGTTGCGGTTTTGAAATAATTAAGCGATTAAATGCTTTCATGTGATGTTCAAAATGAATCCATATAATCTGATCTGAATATATAAAAACAAAAGGTGACTGACTGACTGATCTATCAACGCACAGCTTAAACCACTTAACGGATCAGGTTGAAATTTGCTATAGGTACAGATAGCTATAATTATGACGTACGAATCCACTAAGAAAGGATTTTTGAAAATTCAACCCCTAAGAGGATAAAATAGGGGTTTGAAAAATCGAACTTAATGTGAACGAAGTCGCAAGCAAAAGCTAGTAACTAATAAAAGCTGTTACCTTTTCACGGCCTAACCGATGAATCAATCTTAATGAAATTTGATCCACCACCCTAGACAAGTACGGATTGGCAGACTTAAGGCACGTTTGAGAATATTATGGAGAGTTGCAGGTTTTCTCATGATTTTTTTCTTCACCGTTGAAGTACATAATAAATACTTATTTAAAACGCATATATCTCAAAAAGTTAGAATTTATTGCCAAGGACTCGAACCTGGACCCCCGAAAAGGAGGCCCAAATCTTAACCTATCACCGTTGTAAATTAAGACGTAATCATTAATATAACAATAGTGTGGATTTCATTACGTCATCCTACTGAAACCGCGGCTTCATTTAACGAGGTTCAGGCCCCATTCGTTACCGTTACGTCCAATTAACGAGAACTTTACTGTAACTCCGTTAACCCTTGTTGCATAATTTCACTTCCAATGAAATTACTCAGTCATTTAAGCCTTAAATGTATACATAACTACTTAGTAAAGTTGTCGTTTAAAGCCAATCGCACATTACACCCCCGTACATGACGCACGCAACGCATTTTACAGTAAGAGAACTCGCGGATCACTTCGACTGCATCTGAAATAAAAAGAATGGCAGCAAGGCTCGAGGCGTAAGGGATGACGAATGGATTGTACGTAACACTTCAGCTGGTGGCATACAAAGTGGTGCAGCGAAGCGTCTGTCGTATGCCACGCCGTGCCAGAGTACCATATTGGACTGCGATGCGTTGTTGCCTGCATCTGCGAAGTTCTACATAGTAAAATTCGCGGTATACGTATTTCACATGTAGGTACTCGGTAGTATCGCAGCCTTAATTTTTTTTCCATGCGTATATCATGACACCGCACAAGTCGAGTTTTTGTACGGCTTAAGAGGCCAGGTTCTGATTTTGATGATTCCTGAAACTGGGTTTATACTCCAGATATTATGATTGTAATAAAGAAAAATATTACATGTTAAGGACCCTTCTCAAGAGAATGTTGAGAATAAAATTTTAATTTTATAAAAACACCATCATCTGCATTTTCAATACAAAATATTGAAAATTGCGTTGTGTGCGGTGCGAATTTTATAAGTGCTAGCGTTCTATTGTACGTCTCAAATGTGCTGGTCCTACTGATGACATCATAGTTATGAAGATAGTATTTCCACAGGTTTCGCTTGTACCTACTCGTAATTGTGGAGTAATGTGTTTTGAGTATTGAAAATTGCATTGAATTTGCGTTATATATTGTGTGTGCGTTTTGTGGTGGGTATATCTGTAATCAACTTTAGATGTCAAGTAATTGATGTAACTCCGTCAAAGTTGGCTTTGTCTACGAAGGTAGGTATATAGCCAAAAGTACAAAATACTTTCTAAATGGATTTGGCTGAGCAACTTTGTTAAAGTTTAGCGTTACCTAGAGTAGGTATTTTACGAGAATTATTTGCCTTGTCTAAATATTCAAATTCATTTTAAATTCGCTTAATTACTTAATGGGTACTTAAAGTTCTTTTGAATTGTCAAAACAAAGCTAAAAGCGTTTGTCTAATAACGAATTGACAGGTTACAATGTGATAAAGTTCGTCGTAGATTTTTCTTTATTCGATGACAAGATAGTCCTTGACTGCGATCTCATTCGATGGAAAGTGACGATGCCGTCTAACATGGTAGCGGGCTAACTTGGAAGAGGTATGGCAGTGTACATTCAACCCATACCTCTAATCTGTTTCTACACGCCATCGCGCCGGAACGCTAAATAGCTTGGCGGCACGTTTTTGACGGTAGGGTGGTAACTAGCCACGGCCAAAATCTCCCACCAGGCCAGACCAGGGACGATTCAGAAATTATAAATTCCCAAATTGGCCCCACCGGGAATCGAACCCGAGACTTCCCAGTTATAAGATCACAACGCTCACCACTGCGCCAGGCAGGTCTTCAAACTTTAAATTTTTTACCTGACTACGATAAAATGAAAAGGAAGGCTGATGATTTTAGCAGTCTATGCACCTATATACGTACGTATGACGTATATGTGTGTACTACTACTGAGCTGATTTTGACGAATTTTGTTTTAATATAGAGTAACGTGGGGTAACCGTACGCGGCGAGTAAGTATACGCAGTGAAGTTTGCACGAGACTCGTTGTCATAGGTTGATCGCAATATAGTGAATTTAGTTCGCACTTGAGAGGCAAGCGAAGGGGTCGCGTCATGCACCTGTCGTGTGGCGTGCTGGAAAGTTATAAAGTCATTTAAGTTTTGCGTCGATTTCTTATTATTTTTATTGAAATACATGAGCGTGGTGTAAGGACACGGCTGAACTAACTACAACTATACGGTATTTGTCAATAGGGAAAATTAATAAATATTTTATGATAATTCAGTGATTTCATCTAAGTCAACCTAAACTTACATTTTTGACAAATATAAATTTCTTTTCCTAAATGGGGAAAGTATACGCGGGAAAGTGTCCGCACGCGTGCACTTGCCTGATCAAAGTAAATCCTTTTGAAGAAGTTATTGATTACAAACCTTACAGCTTGAAATTGAACCACTAGGATCTACTAAGTTTTTGTCAGTGCATTGGCCCTTCCAAAACTTAGTAGATGAACTTCCTGAATTTTCAAGAAGAACGTAGTTCCTTTCCCTTCGGTCTTGTTTACATTTCAAACATGCCCCATAGTCCATTAACTACTGTTGTTTCAAAGACTTATACTATAAGCCCGTTAACATATAACAAGAATAATAAGACTACAAAAAAAGTAAATGAAAAATCAGGTTTTACTGTCCTTTGTGCCAAGGAGGGAATGAGCATTCCTCCCACCCAAGACAAAATATAGTGCAATATATGTAAGTCTTGGTGACACAAGCCATGCACAAGCTATGAAATAGGGGAATTTAAATGTGATCTATGCATAATATATTGAGAGCGTACACTTACCCTACGTTCGTACACTTATCCGAAAGCTTGCGGATACTTTCCCTCTGGTGTGGGTAAGTGTCCGCATTTCCCGAGTTGATTAAAACATCCAATAACTATTACA
Source organism: Hipparchia semele (assembly GCA_933228805.2). Lineage (NCBI taxonomy): Eukaryota > Metazoa > Arthropoda > Insecta > Lepidoptera > Nymphalidae > Hipparchia > Hipparchia semele. The sequence continues at coordinate 1,939,891 of OW121717.1, read as the reverse complement.
ATTATCAAAAGAGTTTAAATTTTATGTTTCGTTTTTGTAAAGGGATGTCTAATTAAAGAGAATAACGGCTGATTTGTTACAAATTATAAAACTGTTTCATTTTATAAGAGATTTACCAAAAACTGCGTACAGATACCCCACGTGACTCTATATAAAGTGGGCAAAAGCATGTCGGAAAGCGGACCCCACCTAGTGGGATAACGCTCAGTCGAAGAAGATATAGACTAGCGCTTGACTTTAATCTCACCTTATGGTAAGCGAAGATGCAGCCTAAAGTGATGAATGAGACCATTAATGCAAAATATCATCAAAATACCTTAACAGATAAAAATGTTAATAGTTAAAAATTAGTAGCACAAACGCTGGCAAAACCAATGGACATGGGGTAGTTATTTATTGCCATTCAAGATTTGATATACGTCTGGCAATAAACCATTCTCCTGTTTGACCTCCTCGCAGAAACCGTCCTTTGACATTCGTCGAAGATTGACAGAGATAGATTACATCTCTATTGAATTTGACTGCGTACCAGTTTAAACAGTGTAGGGATCATTGACGTAGATTCATAAACATAAAGTGTAAATTAAAAATTTAAAACACCCCCGGCATGTTACGACATCCTAATCACTAATCAGTAATCGTTAAAATAAAAAATATGGAATCAGCCATTTTGTGGCGGCGGCCATCTTGGACCGATTTTCATCAAACATAGCTAAGAACACTTTGTATTTAACAGAAACTGGATTTGGCTTTGATTGTAGAGAAAAGGCAAACGGATTTCTTATTAAAAGGACTAAATAAAATAATCGGCTCAGTAAAGTAAAATAAAATTTTAAATTAAAAAAGTCAAAAGCCGACTGCTTAAATAAAAACTGAAAAAGAAAAACATGTCTAGTAATCTGGATTTCTGTTAAATAATATTGACTTAAACAGCCGGGAACCATTTTTGGGAAGATCTAGATTTTTAATGGGTCCCGACTGACAGACCACGATGTTGTGCAACTTGTATCAATTGACTGTTTTGTTTGGAATCATTCATCCCCTTTGTGCGGAAATTATTTGACTTGCTGTCTAAAAGCACTCTGCCGGAATTTACGTCATTATCTTGTTTTAATAGATAACTATGACCGCGTGGAGTTGGGTTGATAAAGTTCCCGTGGGAAATCTTTGTTTTTCCGGGATAAAAGTAACGTAGTAGTCATTCTCCAGGTAACACTCTCCTCCACTATTCCAATGTAAAAATTCTACACTTTATAGAGTATAATATTATATACTGCATCGCTATTCTAGAAAACAAAAAGTTGACAAAAAGTGAACTAACGTCAATGTTCCTTTATTCTTCTCAAAGCAAAAGTAAATTCTTTGACTCGTAGTTGGAACTACCTTCGCGTCACAAGGTCGTCTTGCAAAATACAATTAAAACTTTAGCTCAAAAGAAAGCTCTTCGTGAAGACTTTAAAACTGCCACACGGTCCCGTTTTAGACTACGTCTTAATTTACCATTAGGACGGATTGAGGTCAAACCTACAACTTTATATACTTACAAAAAAAAAAAAACATCGAATTGAGAACCACCTCTGGTGTGACCAGTGTTTTCGGGTTTTTCGCAGTTCTGAGTAGAACCGTTCATTTTATTCCCTGCGTCGCATTTCGTAGATATTCAGATTTGAAATCCCTCCTGATAATGAAATAAATATTATGACAAGGTTTTAGGCAATAGTCCATACTGCTAGCTACTTGCGGATTGGCAGATTTTACACACCTTTGAGAACATTAGGGAAAACTTATAGGAATGGAGGATTCCTCACGAGGTTTCCCTTCACCTTTGAGACCTTTGCTTAAGAGTGGACGTTTATCGGTTGATAAAGAAGAAGATGAATGATTAAATGAATGTTAGGTACTATAATTTAATGCCATTGCTCTATTGTTCGTCAGCTTCCTGCGGGGAGGCATCAAGTCCCGCTGTTATTTAGTGCTGATCTTGATCTGTCGCCGTCCGTGCGCAGTACGCATAAACCATCCCGTTGTTTGCCCCCCGTCTTACGCCATTCAACGAGTGACGCATGCGGGACGCCTTGGGCTATGAATGTCTTCGCGATCATATCTCAGTAATGTATCTGTAGAAGCTACGTTGAATACGTAGTACATAGTAAGTGAATAGATGTCGACGTTCGTGTAGGCACAAATTCAAAATTATTTATTTCATGCAGGCCAACTTGTGGCTTTTATTGCTAGTACAGAAATGTAAGCTGCCCTAATATTATGATTAGAACCAATCATATTGTAGCTAAATACAATTAATTATTCAGATAAATTTTAAAAACAAATTACTTTGAGTATAAACGCTAGAAGGATAAAAAAAAGAAAGTTAGTAGTACTAAGAGTGGCTAATTAATTATTATGGTAAAAGACTCTAGTGCCAAAAATATTCAACAATATAGACAATATAGAAGGCTTAGAGAAAAGAGGAAGTTCAGTGAAGGAGCTCTTAAAAATAAACTAAAGGAAGATTTTACTAAAAGGACTCTCACTGATTGACTATTTATTGATTATTGTTAGTTGTTAGTTAAGTTTAACTGCTTAATTAATTAATTTATTTATTTACACTTTAATAGTAAAAACATGGATTTGACTAATTCAATGTTTAAAGTTTAAACTACTAGGTACTTTAACGATAGGTACTAGTACTGTAGTCTCCTGTCTCTGCAACATAATTAATTATTGAATACAAGGAGATAACTTTATTAAGTCGTTGGCATCTATTATTATATACAAAATTTACTTTCCACACAAGTTTTTAAAGCAAAATTTATTCGTCGACTCCGAAGTCCCAGTAGAAGTAGAGTAGTAGTTGCGCGCGCCTCATCAGGTCGTTCTCGCGAAATACAATTAAAACTTTGCCGTGAAAGAAAATAACTTCCCGGTCAAAAGTCACTTGGACGAAAAACATTATTTTCCGGTGACATCGCCTTTATGCAAAATACTCTCACTGTGAACTAGCACAGAGTAGTTCTCGAGAGTAGAATTATCCTGATATTGAAAATAGAAGATTTAATTTTGTAGAATCAAGCGAAATCCTCAATAGTCCAATGGTTAAAGATGTGGACTGGAAGGTCGACGGTTCAATACGACCTTTACCGATTGTACTTTTGACGTACTCACTCCTAAAGCGTTTCTTAACACAAGCTATTCGCTTATTTGGATGGAAGCGGCATATTAGTTGAGGCCGGCATGGCTAATATTCTTTAAAATTTTAAAAGGGTTATAAAACAATAATTGGCTCGCCTTGGCTTCACTTTAGTGGTATATCTGAAAATCATTTTTAGTTGGGTCTCTAAGGAGAAAACCTAAATTAACCTGGCTGTAAACGTCAACCGGTGCGAATCGGTAGGATTTCAATGACATAGGTATTTTTTGTTTACACAATAAAAATTGACACTGAGACGGAATTCTTGGAATAATTCTCTCATATTTCAATACGTTCATAATCGTTGTGCATGTGCAGAATTTTCCGTTACTAAAGGCAAGCCGATTTAAAGGTAAAAAAGACTGTCGACGAAAAAAAAGCAATAATTTTGCTCAACCCTAAACTCAAACTAGCCACTCAAGCTAAATATCGGAAACATGTTGGACGGAGAAAGTTATCCTCTTTAGCGAAATGAAGACGTACGTGTATTATGTTACTTTATTAAAATAGGGAGATGCTAGTAGATACGTTAATTAAGCAACATGCAAATTAGCTTAAGAGTGTTACACAGTGTCCTTACAAATTCCGTCACCTCACACTTCTACTAGCCCGTGTAGTTGTGAGAGTGCAGCGTGCACGTCGCCGATAGCGCGCTGCAGATATGTTCAACATAATGTTACACAGTGTCTGCAGCGGGAATACCGCCGTATGCATGTGCTACAGCTGGGGCGACCATATCTATCTGAATTTACGAATAATGGACTACGATATTCTACTAGGGACGAGTTATATACTCAAAAAACTAGCAAAAAAATTGTTCCGAATGACGAAGAGTACAATAGAGTACTTGACAAATTACGACAAATATCTGCCATTACACCCTTCATTTACTGCACGCTTGTAACGGTATTGATCTCTTTTTATACATATACTATATCATAGATAACGGACTCTTTCTATTTTGGAGATTATTGAAAATGTTATTGAAGGAAAGAAGGTACCTAATTGCACCTTCCAGTTATAAGACTACAACGCGGACCACTGCGCCAAGGAAGTCGTCGAAGACTTAGGGGGTGATTTAGGTATGATTGGTGAAAACAGGCACAGGTATGGTTGGTGAAAACGGGCATAGGATTCTTAGTGTGGGCCGTGGGGGGTTTTAAAGGTCTCTCAGTTATAAGACACGCGGCGCTTGGTACGGTAAAGTACAATAGCAAATAGCGCAGTAACAGTAGACTGCTTCCTCCTCCAATATTGGACCAATTTAAAAGATATTTCATATACTGAATAAGAAGGATATATACTGTGCTCCTATGTTTTCTTTTTTTCGTTAATATTTGTCAAATTTGTACACTAGGCCTCTATTGAAAGCGGTTTAAAATAGTCAATTTTGAGCATTTTGTGTGTGTTCTAGTGCTAAAAAAAATAATGTATCTTCAAAAAGGAAAACATGGAGACATAGAAGACGTTGATATTAATTTAATTGTAAAAAAACATTTTTCTAACGTCATTAACCAGGGAGAAAACAGGCGAGAGCGTTTGTATAGAGAAAAGGCCGCTCGCATTTCGTCTTAAGAGTCCCGATTTGAGTGTTGGCACGCGGGTGACCCTAGCTGTGGTGTCAGTTGATAGCTACCCACAAGCCTTGTCCCTTGCATATTAGGCCGCATTGTATGTGATTTGTCCACCGTGAAATTCTACACGGGCCCTAGTTAGAGCACATTGTTGTGAGCTTAATTATAGCGCGGAAATTAATTTCGGGGAAATTGTTAACAATGTTTGGGCTTGAATTCGTGTTAATTATCGTGTTTCGTGTGTTTTGCCACGCTGGACAGCAAACTGGGTATTAATTTGAATGTGAAAGAACTTCACAATTACTTTGAACTAGCTGATTCCCATGAATCCGTCCGAACGGATGTATTTTAAAATAAAAAATAGCGCTGTATACCATTTCTAATGCCACCATTTCTTGTACTAAGCTGAACAGGCTCTTAAAACTTTAAATTAAGATATCTTTTTGATTTTGATGAAATAAAGCCTTTATTATACCACTCCTATCTGCGCTCAAATAATCTGTGACAACGATTATTAAAATAGTGTCGTAGTTTTGGAGATTAGCATGATTAAACAGAGAGACAAATGTCTATTTGTTAGATAGCTAGAGTTTTTAAAAATCATGTTGTATTTTGTTACACTGCCTCATCACTGGAAGTGAGTTTAGGCAAATCTTTGCAATGTACAGACGTGAAGCTTAAGTTTTAAAGTTATAGCACAGACTACCTAATAGTATCTGCAAGGATGTGAACAAACATGGAAATAATCAATCTTAAACAGAGATTATGTACCTAATTACACATTTTTTTCAAAACATAGACCATAAGGGGTCCGTTCGCTGAAATAGCAAGAAAATAATAATTAATCTAAATATATAAAAGGCAAAGGTGACTGACTGACTGACTGACTGACTGACTGATCTATCAACGCACAGCTCTAACCACTGGACCGATCGAGCTGAAATTTGGCATACAGGCAGCTGTTAGGACGTAGACATCCGCTAAGAAAGGATTTTGGAAAATTTCAACCCTATGAGGGTTAAAGAGGGGGTTAAAAAATCGAACCTAACGTAAGCGAAGCCGCGGGTTAAAGCTAGTTAATTTAATAATATTTGTTTGAATAGAAGGGTTATAACTTAATTACTCCTTCCCGATATCTTATAATTCACACCCTTTGTCTCTTAACCATTTGGAGCAGGCTTAATTCCGCAGACCAATAGCACCTCGCTATTTGTGTTTCAATTAAGTGAGAGTGAATCTGCGGTTTCGCCTCCGTGATTACATTAATCGGAATATCAAACTATAATCGCCGCGTTGTTTAACTTTGGTGGGCTCTCAAATTATTGCAAATATAATTCCGGAACTGCGTGTTCATAACTTTCACTTTGATGAAGGTTCAATAATGTTTCAATTAAACGTATAGTTCTTGCAATTTACAAGGGCGCGTTGCTCATGGTTGTGTGTGTGTCGTATCTGTATAAGTGAGAGCGAGAGCTTGCTCGCACCAGACTGCTCCCACCTAGGTTTCTGATAGGCACACACACGCAATGTGCATGTACACGACGTAACCACAAGTAAAGCTCACGCGCCTTCTTGAATTGAAAGAACTACTAGTGGTTCGCCCCGAACTGAGACCTCGCGATATCCCATAATTCCCAAAAGTTTTAATTATATATTTTAATAATTAACTTTTAACATTAGACGCAATAAAAAAAATAATAGTTGACATAAAACTGTTTTACTGACACAGCGCCATCTATTAGCATTAGTGAAGCTCTTAGCTTCACAATAATGCTAATAGATGGCGCATTAAAATTAAATAATTTCGTTTCTTTATAACATTTATCTAATTTTAGTATTTGTTGTTCAAGTACAGGATATAACTGAATTTTCAACCAAGTTTCACGTTCTAATATTCAGTAATTCAGAAGTTATAGGGCTCTGACAGACATTTGGACGTACACACTTCTCTGTCCAGTAGGCAAGCGCCCTAGTTGACTCAGAGAACTCGCTTCGCTCGTTCAATAACAGGAATTGTCCTCTCATAAATTTTGGAAAGTTCTTAGCGTCTCAGTGTTATTTTTACATGGTGTCATGTGTGTTCAAAACATTATGAAGAACTCAGGCAGGTTTCCTTACTTTGTTTTTCCTTCACAGTTAAAGTACGTGATATTCAATTACTTAAAAAGTACAGCGCAAATCTTAACTATTGCGTAATGGTATCACCGCTTAATAAATTGATTTTATTAAAGATGGAAAATATCTTGAAATGATACAAAAGAAAATTCCTTATAAAACTTACTTCAAATCAAAGTCAGACAACCTAGCAGTGGCTACAGAGCTTTAATGGTCCGCAACAGATTTAACTGTGGCAGATTTGTCGAAAAACCTCTCCGGGAGTTAACGTCCCCGGCCGAAAACCGCCTCAGTGTAATTGCAGCTTTACTTTATTTTATTGCGCCGAAATGTTGGCCCAGTCAAAACCCTCCGACTCCTAAAGCGAATCGCACATCTATTAGCAGCCGTACGCACCGCATTGTTGGTAGGTACTCAAAGTTCGAACGATTTCAGTGGATGGAACACGCCAGCAACATGTGATGCGTAAAAAGAGAGGCTTAACCTAGTAATTAGGAAGAAAGATTTATTATTAGACAACGACTTGCTGTTACAACATGGTGTACTGAGCAGGTTTGTCACGTGACACCAGAACCTAAAAATGTTTGCGAAAAATATTTTAATATTTCAAAAACACTTGAGCAACAACAAAATGGGTATAGGTATAGCAAAGTAGATATAGGCAATTTCGGCACTGACTGGCATTTCAACCGTGGCCGTAGTGTAGACTGGTCAACACTCTTAGGGTGCGATTCTCGAATCCCGAGAGATGTGGGTTCAATGTATGCTGACCTCGCAATTTTTGATGTATGTAAACTTTATACTTCGAGTGCAGATAACACTTTATTAATATCAAATAATAATACTCGCTGTCAGATATGCGATCAGCTTTACTCTATATTATAACGCTGAAACACTACCCATCTAATACCTCCGTATAAATGGCGGCTATAGTGTCGAAGGCAGCACTAAAGGCATTGTATCTTGAAAGCTTTCTCTAGCTTTGAGGTTAGTCTTAGAAGACGGCCCAAATACGTTGGCCTGATAGTATTCAGATATGCGGTAGAATAATATTACAGTTTCCCTTTTCTCAACAAAGTATAGTATCAACCTATCAAGTTTTAATCAACTAACCCTATGTTTAAATCAACAATTTAATTCAGCACTAATGATTTAGTCTAGACCAAACAAAAAGGCTAAACAAACTTGTGATATTATTTTACTTTCTATTTAAAACAAGATTTTATCCGCAGCTCCGTAGTTAGATTTGTTTCCAGGATGAAAAGCAACCTCAACAGCTCAACGGTTAAAGGCGTGGACTGAAAACTGATAGTCGACGGTTCAATCCCTTCTATTGCCGTATCCACTTCGTACAAGCTTTACGCAATTATTTGGAGAGGAGAAGAGGATTTTTTTTTTTGTTTTTATTGGATGGCAAGAAAGTCCTTGACTGCAATCTCACCTGATGGTAAGTGACGATGGAGCCTAAGAAGGTAGCGGGTTAACTTGAAAGGGGTATGGCAGTGTACATTCAACACATACATTTAATTAAGAGCCACTCCTAGGACATTGGTTAAGTGTGGTTAATTTACTTTAAAAAAACTACTGAAGCGTTATACGAAAACTAATTTGTTGCTGAAATAGGAGCAGTAGAATGTAGGTATTAGTACTAGCAGTAGTAGTCAAAAAAGCTTAAAACTAATCAAAAAAATCTACAAACATTGAAAAATAATCTTTACAGTAAGAGAAATAAAGGGCTTATTGCTAAATTCCTGTAACTGTTCATTTTGTAAGAATAATTATGCATTCAAAGCAATACCAATGCAAGTCTTTGTTTATCGTATCCAGGCTGTATCCAGGTCTTTGTGTGTCTAGATATGGCTTTCTGTGTTAATTGGAATCTTTTAAAGTTTAGTGTGGCAATAAAGGAGACGCTAGTTAGGTCTACGCCCGGGGCTCAGTTGAGCCTGCACTGTATCCGGTTTTACTACACGGCTTATGCGGAAGGTTTTCTTCCTTAATTAACGGGTATAAACCTTCTTTTAGATCTTATTAACTCCGTGTATCCAACGGACAGGTTGCAACATAGGTAATTTAACTCTTGTAAAGTTACGGCCATGATTTATTAAATAGTCAATTTAGTAAGATCTTAGGAAAGGGGGATTTAGAACTTAGATGAGTAGGAGCCGGTAAAAGGCGTATCTGAGGTCTTCACAAATGAATTTGTTTTTTTATTTTTGGACTCTTAAGACGTAAGCATTTTTGTCTTCGTCCGCATGGGTTAAATAAAAATATTTCTCCATTCCGCAATTTTCATGGATCTTCTTCTTTTTCATTATTTATCAACCAACAGATAACTACGGATGGATAAAGGACTTTTGCTTAAACTTCCAGAGGCTAAGGTCCATGATTTTGTGTTACTTGTATCCAGCGATTCGTCTCGTTTTCATAGAACTAAATCCTGATAAACGAGTGACTCTTATAAAAGCTTCATCCCATATTTAACCTCCTAACCTTCGATCACAGAATTTCTGTGATCGAAGATTTCTATATTTAAAATAAATAAGTGTCGTTCACTTATTAATCTTTAATCTAAATATATAAAAGGCAAAGGTGACTGACTGACTGACTGACTGACTGACTGACTGATCTATCAACGCACAGCTCTAACCACTGGACCGATTGAGCTGAAATTTGGCATACAGGTAGCTGTTAGGACGTAGACATCCGCTAAGAAAGGATTTTGGACAACCCCAAGAGGGTTAAATAGGGGGTTAAAAAATCGAACCTAACGTGAGCGAAGCCACGGGTTAAAGCTAGTTTAAATATAAACAAAGAAATAGAAACAAATGAAACACTTTCAAAGTACACCAAAGAAGAAAAGAAACGAAGTGAGGCTAGAATTTGACAACTTATGATCACTCAATAGTTAATCCTATTGATTTTATTGATATGATATGATGATTGTAAGATTACTACACAATAGAAAAGAACTAAAGAAAATTAATATAGTTATCTCTCTCTAGTCTTTAAAATCCTTTCAATAGCATAAGAAGCCAGTAAGAAATCCACTAGACTCAATCGGCCTGATGCCCATCACAAGCCTCTAAAACCGTCGCACAAAATATAGGATAGCCTGAAAAAAAATTCACTTTTGATCTCGTATTAAATAATGAGAATGGGTATGGAGGTGGAATCAATTGTCGAGGTAAACAAGCCTACTTGAAGCTTGCCCCAATACGGAAGAAACAGAAAACTCCTTTTACTATAATTGGTCGATGAATAATACAAAAGGCAGTTATTGAAGGCTGAATTTCGAATGCATAAACGTTTGTCGAACCGACCGCGGTCGGGCCGCCCATAACTGCGATATTAGTTATGATTTTGTATATTTGATGACTAATGGAGTGAAAATTGATTTAAGTATTCGCTTATAAAAATTAAGAAATTGCATGAATCTGCACCGCTACGTGGTCGAAATTCTACGATCTCGCACTAAGCGCTTTGCTTCCTCATTCCTAACACGCACCGCAAGGCCCTTTCAGCTTCCGTTTTTCTAACTAACTGTAACTTGGGTAATAGGTATCTTCCAGGCAAGTGCTCACCATCTTCAGGCTGCATCTTTACTTACTATCAAGTGAGATTGTAGTCAAGCACTAGTCTATAAACCTACCTTGCAACGCACTGGTGGTACCTCAGGTGCTACAAATGTTCATGGGCGGCGGTAATCACTTAACATCAGGTGACCCGCCTGCTCGTTTCCTCGCTATATCCACGCAGACGAAGTCGCAGGCATCAACTAGTAAATGATAATAATGGTATTAATTTTTTTAAAACATAATTCAAAAGTTACAAGTTGTTTACCGCGATTTATCCGCGTGGATTTTTATTTTCCCATGGGGCGAAAATATTCCTTCGCAGTAAAAAGTAGCCTACGTCCATCTACAGAATGAAAGCAATCTCTGTGGATGCAAAGAACAAAAGAAGATAAGTAGACACTATACCATAGAGACTTTAGTTTTTCGTAGTTGAGTGAACTCAAAAAGTCAAAAGAGAGTGTTATAAAAGTTCTCTCGCCGGCATCCGACGCGGGGGAAATTGAGTTCCGTCTTCATTAGCTGGATGGGGATTTGAGAAACTTCGCGACGAGGAGTTTAGGCCCGACTCAAATTTCCCATCAACGAAATTAAGATTAAATACAAAAATCTCAATATCGTCTTTCGAATTCTTTTTTTTTTTGACGTTGAGTAGGTATACCTACATGGAAAATAATTGAAATTTTACTCATGTTGTTGAATTTTTTTGAGTAGGTAAGCATTTGTTAGGTCCGATAAAAGACAAATAGCGATGTATAAAAACTTTCATTACTGTACAAAGGACCCCTGAGAACCTTAATTCTACCTTAAGTATCAACCTGAACATCTTCTGAAACTCACTCTATAAGACAAGAGAAAACATCGGGCCAAAAAAAAGCCTATTGGGTTTTTCTGGCAAGAAATTCTCAGTACTAGCCCGGAGTTCGACAGTTGGCGGTGAGTCACCCCCGTGCCTCGGAAAGCACGTAAAGCCGACGGTCCTGCGCCTGATCTCTCTCCGGTCGCGTCGGATTTTCCATTCCATTGGACTATGAGAGTGATGGACTAGAGAGTGCACCTGTGTTTGCGCACACACTTGTGCACTATAATATCTCCCGCGCAGGTGGCTAATCTCTGTGGAGGTTGGCCGCCGTGGCCGGATTCGGTCGGGAGGACATTATTTGGTAGGCCTCATGTGAGTGAGCGAGACGACAACTATGAGAGAGAAAACAACTTAGCTTTTTTTGTTTGTCAATGACACCACGGCTTTTCTATTTTTATTTCACCACATTCAAGTAGAAAGGTAGAAGTGAAACGACAGCTTTATACCTTTAAAGCCTCCATGAAATTGAGTTTCGTCTTCATTAGCTCTCTCGCAAGACGGGGATTAAAAAAAAAACTTCTTCATAAGGAGTTTACGGCCGAGTTAAGTTTTCCATCAACAAAATTAAGGTGCGTGCTTAATATCCAAACTTTCCCCTAATGGATTTGAAATTTTACATTTATTAAGAAGAGCCCCTTGAGGAGACTCGGGCTAATCAATTTATATTATGACAAACGTCGTAAATACAGAGGCGTTTTGACGTACCTACCGGCCGCGCTTCCGGAGCGAATATTAATTAATTAGGCCACTCGAGTTAGACACTTGGGCTTTTCTTTCTCTAAATACACTGGTTTAGTGATTTTCTCAAATTGGTATAGATATATAGGTAGTTGATTTTGTATATAGTTAATTGTAATATTTTGTGTGTACCGATGGGGCTGATATAAATGTCACCTTTAAAAGTTTCGTATAAAATAATGAGAATAAAAAAAAACACTGTTAAATTTTTATTTATGAACTAACACTTCGTTCATAGGTACAAATGTTGTAAAAATGTTGTATGTATTGTACCTAACATACAACATTTTTTGGATGTTTTTTATTAATATGTAAAATAGCCATTGACTGCGATCTTTCTTGATCATAAATGACGATGTAGTCTAAGATGATAGCGGGTTAACTTGGAAGGTGTTGTGGCAGTTTGTTTAATCGGTTTTTATAGACCATCGCATCGCTAAATCGCTTGGCTGCACGTCTTTGACCTTAGGATAGTAACTAGCCAAGGCCAAAGCTTCCCACCTGGCCAGACTAGATATTTCAGAAATTGTCCCCACCAGGAATCGAGCCGCTGTACCGTATACCACTGAGCTAGAGGAGTCGTTAAAAATAATAGTTAGTCCTCCCGACTGGATCCGGTTGCTATAATTTTTCAATAACTGTTTAAAAAGATAAACAAGTGTTTTTTCGCTGAAACGCCTATGCGACGTGCTAAACACACCTCAAAAAACCGCACACTGATGATGAAATCGTGTGACAAGTGAAAAATCAAACTTAAAAACGTCGTAAAGCGCCCGCCTATGTTCGTCGGTTACACGTTTCTTGGAACCATCTTCTGCGATTTGTTTACCTTTTAAGACAGCCAAAGAAAAACACAATGAGATTATCTTGTAGAACTTCCATCGCGATGAGAATGAAGAGTTTACAAAATTAATTAATCAGGTGTTTTAAGAACATCCGTTTGCATTTTTAAAGAGCTTTAAATATTCGACGTTGAGAATTTAATATGAGACGTGCATCTCGTTTATACTTTAAGAATACCTATTTATTTAATTAGCAGCAAAAAGTAGAATGTTTATTTTACATCACTCAATAGTAGGTACGCTTGCAAGGGGGTGTTATCAGAAAGCTTTTGAACCACTAAAACATTTTCTTTTACTACTTTGAATGGAAATTTATTTCCGAATTATCGAGGTGGGTTAAGGTTTACTTTGAATTATAGATCAAAAGCAATACACAAAAATCGAATCGACAAAGCAAGGCTATGAAATAATCCAATATTCATAACCCAACCTCGAAATCTAAAGAGCTTCTTAACTAAACCACGGTCTATACAGTCAGAATGATAAGGGATAAAAACTACTTTCAGTTTGTGAATAAAACATCATGCATAAGCCCTCTTCTTTTTAATTGGGGCTTAAAAGGCCTCCCTAATCCGGGAACAGAGTTCGTACACAATACGTTGTCATCACCAACGGAATATACGCCCTATTTCGTACGTCATTAGGTCCACAATAAACAAACACGGCACTGCATATAAGTGTACATAATATAAACAATATGTCCGATATATTGGACATCGTAAAAGCTCTGTTTTAATACTTGGGACCGCCCGCGGTTTCTCTAAGGTTTACTGGTTGGAATGTCGGGCGAACTGAACATCGCATTCATAGTCCAAAAATTCTTCCTCTCAATATTATGTCCATCCCTATACACTTGATAAGAATTCCTTTAGAATAGCAAAATAAAAACAATATTTATTTCATATTCAACTTGTGGTCTTTTAGCTTATACTTAAACCTGTTTGGAAAGCAGATACTAGGTACTATACTAGCCTACTAGCCGATACGCGCCTTTGAAGAGGCAAAATTAAAAAAAAGTATCTATGTAGATACCTGATTTTTTCATTCATTACAACCCATCACCGGATCACTATACTGGGCATTATGAGAAAGATTTAGGAAATAACCCACCGTGCTGACAAAGTTAGGATTGGCAGATTTAACACACCTTTGGGAACATAATGGAAAACCCTCAGGTATGCCGGTTTAAAACGATACTGTTATATCAAAGTATTTTTTTAAAATTAAAATATTAAAATATGGGTTGAATTTTTAAAAATCCTTTCTTAGCGAATGCCTACGTCATCATAGCAGCCCGATCCGCCCAGTGCAGTGGTTTGAGCTGTGCGTTGATAGATCACTGATCAATCAGTCAGTCAGTCATTCACCTTTTCTTTGTATGAAACAAGCAAGGTTGCCCAAAAAATATTCTTATCTGTATGGTTGAGAAGATGATATAAGCCACCTTTTATCCCGGAAAAACAGAGAGTTACCGCGGGATTTTCAAAACCTAACTCCACGCGGACGAAGTCGCGGACAAAAGCGAGTAAAAAATATTTTCGAAATAAAAGTATCATCTGTTATTTAAAGTTAAGGTTGATTCTCGGTGCTCTCATAAAAAACTTGACGGGACGAGCCCCCATCGCTCACGCAGGCTCTGGGGAAGTAAGGAGAAATACGCAACCTATTATTTCTAGTACAGCGCAATCGGGATAAAAGATATAATAATAATCCGAGGGCCGTCATCCGAGATTTGGCAAAATTCGTAACATTTTGCCATGATTATTCTTTAGGCCCCGAGGCTTCCATCGCACATAGGTACCGGCCACTGAACATTCAACATTTATTTAATACAAGTTAACAGTTTTACACGCTTTCATTTGGGGATGAATATAATTTGCGGATAAAATATATTTTTTATTGTTGTATTAATTATAACATAAGGTGGGGCCGGGGTCTCGAGAGTCGAGGTCTTTTTGAAGAGCTTCCAAAAAGATCATCGACTCTATCGGGGGTCCAAGACTTAGCAGCTACTTTGGGCAAAGAATTAGTTTGAAGATCCATATGGGCAATGCTGTCAGCATCTTGGGTACCTACCATGCCGCGCTGCGCTGACATCGAGGAGGTTTTAGGTTTATATTAGTTTTAATTTTAGGAATAATTGTGCATTATACAGTTAATTCATTTACATAAAATAATGTATAACAGCTAAAATCCAGTTACAGATTTTACAAAACAAAATTCAAGCTAATAAGATAAAAATCGAAATTTTTGCATTTCGATGATTTTTGTAGGAGCATGCAATTTATTATTACAGACCTTTGTAAAATTGAACTTGTTTGTACAAACATCCGCTATTCGTTCAATATTTAAAAACATATTTAATCACTTGACACTAACCGTTCATTACACGGTTACGGTAGTCTCAAAGAATCCATTTTAAAATGAACAGTATTTTAAAGCGTTAAAACCAATACTGAATAATTGCACTCCGCTTAGCTTCAGTCCATAATCCTACCCCGTTAAAACATTACCTCCATCCATCGCACCTTCACAAAAAACTACAACCATCAAACGACATTAACCGCTTAGTTTCGCTCGCTCTTAGCTCATTAATTTTCATCTCTTGCCGGCACATAATTTATCCTTGAGCGCTCCCATACTCTTGATAAGGGTTTATTTAAGGTAACTCTCCACTAGTTAGGTGCGACGAATTCAAATTCAATATTATTTATTTCATACTAACTGATACACGCGACTTCGTGCGCGTGGTCAATCCACGTTTTTTGATTCCCGCGGGAACTCTCTTATTTTCCGGGCCTATGCGTTATTCCAAACTATAAGCTGTGCCAAGCAAAATCGGGTCAGTCGTTGCTGCGTGATTGAGTAACAAACATCCATCCATCCATCCATCCATCCATCCAAACTCTAATTCTGATGTGAATAATGATAACGATGATACACTGTCACGCGATGCGACAACGTGGCGTTAGTACATTGCAATCTAAATATATTTTCTAAATATATAAAAGGAAAAGATGACTGACTGAGTGATATATCGACGCACAGCTCAAACCACTGTACGGATTGGACTGGCCATACAGATAGCTGTTATGACGTAAGCGTCATAACAGCTATCTGTATGGCCTATAAGCTAAGAAAGGAATTTTGAAAATTCAACCAATAAGAAAGTAAAATAGGGATTTCAAAAATTGAACTTAACGTGAGCGTAGCCGAGGGCAAAAGCTAGTTTAAACATAATGACTTTCTCGTTAGTGGAAATGCATGCAATTTAAATATATTTTGTTATAACTTTCTGGTTAGTGGAAATGCACCCTACGTTGGGCAACAGCTACACGGAGGTTTTTATTAAATGCCGAGCAAGTCGCTGGAGTGTCGACGACTGATAGCGAGTGTTTATTTATAAAACAGCGCCTTTTCCGCTCAAAGTGTTGCCATTTTTTCACGGCTCGCGACGCACACTCTATTGTCTTCCATTCAAAGTGAGTTCTCTTTTATTACCATCTACTAGATTTTTGTTAAGGGTTTTTTTCAAATAGATTGAAGAACAGAACAAACAAACACACTCTCGCATCCATAGTATTAGAGGGACATTGGCTACTTTTTATCCCGGGAAAACGAAGGATTTCCGCGAGATTCTTAAAACCTAAGTGGATGAAATCACGAGTAAAAGCTTGTTATTTGTAAAGTTTCAGTAAAATACAGTTGATTAAAGTAGATATTTTAAAACTAATTAACTTAGATAAAATCTGGGCAAGCAGTTGTACTGTTTTGTATTTTTATATCGAGTTAATTTTCCATAGACCTTGTTTTGACATATAGTTGAACGGTACACATACCTGCAAGCGTTTTTCACTATATAAGTTAGTTAGAAAAATGTTGTAGGTATATGAAATGTTCAAAGAAATAACCATTTGTATTAATTTTAAAATGAATATAAAAACTCGCTATTCGAGAAGAATCTGCGGATTATTTTAATTTAAATGCCACGACGCGACGCTTCGGGCGCTTGTCAAATTCACAAACGCTAAGCTATTCGAGGGAAGTTCGAGTTTTACTACGACTGAGCTTATACTTAATTAAGTTAAAGACAGTGGTCTGGAGCGATAGATTATAAAGAGCAAGAGGTTTGATTTGTGACTTAGTTTTTCACGGAATGAGATGTGGGAAACTTATAGTACCCCATCAGCCAGAGTGCATCTATTGTTGGACACAGGCCTCTTTGGAGTAGCGCCAGCGTTGCCTATCCTCGGCCTATCATGCCCAATCGATGCCTGCGCTCCATTTAAAAGTAAAAATCTGGGGGCGCCCTATACGGCAAACGCAGTATAGGGCGCCCCCAGATTTTTACTTTTTATTATTACGCAGACTTCCCCGAGATACCAGAGAGATAACAGAGTTGTGGTTACTTCTGTATCCACGGCATTTAGCTGAGTTAGGACACTTTCATTGGCTTGACACATAGTAGACACTAGTTAGGTTAGGTTTTACGTACTTGTGTATGTTAAGTGCGAATTTCATCATCAGCAAGAAACGTTTACGTTGTGTTTGTATTTTACTAAATACAAAAACATAATAAATATACTCAGACCAATAAATAAACTAACTCTATTATATTCTAGTCAGATTTTTACGTATTTTTTTTTGTGTAGATTATTGAATCCGGCTGTTGAGCTAAGCGCACCATTATCTTCCGCTCAATGATTGGGGCACAGCAGCGCAGAGATTTCAAGAGCTCCTGCCTCCACTTGTTATTCTATGCAAATGTCCAGCCCCCTGAAAGTGTAAAGGTGTGTTCACCGAGCTCATCTGGGTGTTTCCTCAAATTGTACTGCTTTGGGGAGCGATTTTCCAAAAGCTGAACCGTGTTGTTTGAAAAAGCTAACCAAGTATTTTTATGCTAAATTGTTTTAGTTAAAAAAGTTGAATAAAAAATTTTAAACCCTTTCTACATTTGGATGAATAATCTTGCTAATATCATTCAATCACCCCGCAATACGAATATTTATAGTTAAGTTTAAAAAGACTACCAGCGAATAAAATATGTGTAGTTTCGGCTGAAGATTCGAGCATTTTTTTTGTAATTTTTCTTTTTTGGTTTCATTTGAATATATATAAAAGAAAAAAAGTGACTGACTGACTGATCTATCAACGCACACCTCAAAATTGGCGGATCTGGCTGAAAAGCATACAGATAGCTATATTATGACGTAGGCATCGGCTTAGTTTTTACAAAGGGTTTTTGCAAATTTAACCCCTAAGGGGGCAAAATAGGGAGTTCGATCCCCACTTATTGCACTATTGCTTACCCTCTACTTTGGACCGGAGAGGAGAATATTACTCAAGTTACTTTTTAATTTTTTTTTAATCTGTCGTTGTTATTGCAATGTAAGGAATTCAGATGTTTTCACGGTGGCAACTCGGAAAGACCGGAGCGATCTCTCGAAGTGAATGAGTGATTAATAGTTCGTGTCAGTCACAAACTCATGCATACGGAACCATGACCGCGGAAAAAGGTCAGTATGAGATTATGTATTATGTAACCGAGAAAAATATAGTGCTTTTTGTGTTTGCGGCTTAATAAAATGACCATAGAAGTTCTTTCTTTCCTGCCCTTTGTTACAAGGTATCTCAAAGTATTTAGCAACTTGGGTGTAAGTTTCCAAGGAAATAACTCTGGAGATAAAAAAATAATAATTAATGTGAAAGTAAAGAGTATAAATTAATTTCAATGTAAAAAAAACTATAGATTTCTTTTAAAAAATTGCACATAGTTATTCCAAAAAATTGTATTGCACTTAATTTTTTGTTTTTTTAGCATTAAAATGTTTTCGTAAATAAAGATGGCCCCGCCCTCATCGTGAACACGCCTTTTTGCCGATTCGGAGACGCGAGTTTTTATGCAAACAAACTTAAGTTATTCAAGTATACGCCTTTGCATGGAACTTGCATACAAAACTGGTTAAATGCAGACATTATGCCGGCAGTTTGCCCGTACCCACCTGAATTTGTATTTTTAACCCACACAGTTAAAAAGATAAAAAGAAAACGTGGAGAATTTTGAGATTGTACGCGGAGTGTGGGCGTAGCCTGGTGGGTAGTGACCCTTATTTTATAAACTTTAGGGTTCCCAAAATACAAAGGATTGGAATGTTATCCAATAACATTCCAATCTATTAAAATAATTTAACATTTAGAGACAATATTTTTATCCACGATGGTACGAGAGGGTTTAATGCATTTAATATAATAAGTTTTACTTTAATTAAGTACGTTTTTAGTTAGGTACCTAGGTACCTGAAAAAATCTTGGGCTTCAATAAGAGCTCTAGATTATTTCGCTTTATTTAATTTCGCTTTATATAGCTTTGTCTTGGTTTAGACAGGAAATCAGAGAGTATTGAGTTATTGGTAATAGATAACTGTGGCAGGTTTAGAAATCCATTAGAATTACACATTTCAACGTGATGTAAGCGAAGTGCAAAGTGCTGAACTGGCACTAATAAAAGCCACAAAGAAGAAGAAGAAGAATAAAATTATACTTGTATTACCTCAGAGGAGGTTTTTACATAATATATTTTAAGGTTATAATGCTAGCATGCGGTGCTGCAGAATATCGTGAGGTTTTTAAAACTTTTAATTGCAGTTTTTGACAAAAATGTTTGTCAGCCCTCGCAGAGAGACCTGAGTTTTGCATAGCTGGATGTAGGTATCTGGACTCGACAATTAGGGTTGTCATTTCGCTCTCAGCGGGACCAATTTCCGCAGCCCGGCGGAATTAAAATAGCGGAGAACGGAGATGAGCGCGAGGTATGGCGTCAGGGAGTATTCCAGGGAATATTCTGTTATCGAGCAGATTGAGGCCGGGTTTTGTTACGGCTTTAGTCTTTGCTTTTATATGAAAATAATTTAATCAAGCCTACACAGTTGTGAAATAAAATATTGAAAAAAAATTGTTTTATATACATAAAGTATGTTATGAACATTTTGAATAAAATAAATATATTATTCTTTATTATGGCTAGGACTACTATGGTCCACTCACATGTTCGCACACACTACAGAATGTATTAAAAACCATTACAGAATAAATAATTTTGTCGATTTAGGTTACCATTTACGAAATATCAGTGGTCGTTTTTGTTAGAAGTCATGTTTAATCGCCCCCCTCACCGATAGTATTATATACTTTTAACTAGCTTTTGCTCGCGGCTTTGCTCACGTTAAGTTCGATTTTTCAAACCCCTATTTTACCCCCTTAGGGGTTGAATTTTCAAAAATCCTTCCTTAGTGTGCGCCTACGTCATAAAAGAAACCAACTGTAAAAATTTCAAGTTTCTAACTTCAGTAGTTTAGGCTGTGCGTTGATATCTCAATCAGTCAGTCAGTCAGTCAGGACTTTGAATTTTATATAGGTATATAGTCTTTGGAAACTATTTAGGTTTAAGAATTATAAATCTGTTTTTAGATTTAATACAATTAATACTGTATGTTTCCATAAAATAAATAAATAAATAATAAAATAAATAAAAATATAGATTAAGTTTTGTCAATAAGTTAAAAATAGGCGAATTATAAATTTATGTTATTGTAAAATGTCAAAAATGACCTATTAGCAAACCCGAATTCTGACGAAGCGTAGAATTTGTTCAGTCTGTTACTGTGTAAATAGAGTTTTGAAGTTAGTTATATAATTAATTTAAGGGTACGACAAGACTTGCATAGGGACACGTAAAAGGCTGTAAATAAAAGACTTAATAAAACATTTTTTCATGAAAGCTACACAATACAGATTATCACGCAACCATACACTGCGAAATCACTTGACCGTTTATATTTTTACTTAAATGTCTCGTGACATTTGTTTTGCGAAGGCTGTGTCTATCATGTTACTTCAGTCTGTGAAGCGGTCATAAAGTGAAGCTAAGAAATTCCCGGGACAACGCCCCGGGACTCGCATGAATTTAATCAGCCGAACAAGGTGTAGGAATAAAACATCCGCTCGGAAACAAAGTGGATTGGAGCGGACTCGCGCCGACATTGTTGATTTAAATCCATCCTTTCTCCTTCACTATTTTCTTGATAAGCTGCGATAAGAAGAAGCACACTAACAACTTGCCGTTCCGTTCCACGCTTAGCTACGTGTGTACATAATCGAAAAGTTACTTTACCGCACTGTTACTGTATGTGGCTAACTGTGCGGTAAAATCTTCTTAACAGTTTTGATATAGCAACGTTGATACATTTTATGAGCAAATATTATAATATTGATTTAGATTCGACCTCAAAAAATTCATTTTTCAGTATATTGAAAAATTAATTTTTTGAGGTCGATTTAATCTCTTTTCTGACTTCTCTAACGAACAATTTAAATAATGAGTGAAATACTTGGTCAAGCGCTTACACGAGTATACGAGTACAAAAAACGACATATTATTTTTTCTATAAAAAGAAACAAAAGCGAAAATTATTATTTTATTCGCACCAAAACAAGCAGCTCCTTTTTTATAAAGTACCTATGTTAAGAAAGCTCGTAGAAGGCTGTTATGGACAGCCCTGGAGCGCCAGCCCTACGCGCTTCGGCGATAGTGCTGCGTTAGCGTATTACTCGTATTACCGTGAGCCCGTGAACGATAGAAAAGAGTGTTCCCACGGAAACATTACATTCCTAACTTCGGAATATTCCGGTCGCTTTAGTTAGTAAGATCTAAATTGTAATTTTATTAATATTAAAGTTAATTATAAGAAAATCCGGATTTTCTTTGTGTTCCCACTTGTGGCCAACCGTAACTGGCGCAGTCGGTAGGATACTCGGTTCGCGGCGCGGCAAGATTTCCGGAAAAGTCGGGTCCGAGCTCGAGTATACCAATTACGAACCTCGGTCACCGGGTGGAGAGTATCCAGACATTGATACGCAGGCACAGAGATCCGGATAAAAGTAAGTGCACAGAATTACCCTTTGTGTTGCTTCCCAATTTAATTCCTAAGTCCTTAGTTATTCAAGATTTTTCATCCCAAGCAATCGGGAGACCCTAGGGCTGCATCTCCTAGGCAGTCTCGTAGGGCAAACTTAGACAGTAATAGAAATATAGATATAAATATAGATTTAGATATGAGTTTCAACCCGGATACGATCAATAAGGCCTTGAGGGTCGTACCAGAATTTGACGGTAACCCTCATGTCCTCACTAGATTTATACGACTTTGTGACCAACTAGTTATCACATATTTAAAAGATGAGCCAGGTTCAGAATTATGCAATTTGTCACTGCTCAGTGGTATACTTAATAAAATAACGGGACCTGCAGCCCGTTTTATAAATTCTAACGGAGTTCCGGAAAATTGGCAGGGCATCCGGAACGCTCTCATTAATAACTTCGCAGACCAAAGGGATGAAACCGCCCTTTATAATGACATAGCAATACAGACACAGGGAAATAGTACTCCTATGGAATTCTATGAACGTTGTCAGACCCTTTTTAGCACGATCATGACGTATGTCACATTGCACGAGTCCGTACCGACGACTATAGAGGCAAAGCGCGATCTTTATAAAAAATTGACGATGCAAGCCTTTCTTCGTGGTCTTAAGGAACCTTTGGGTTCTCGCGTAAGGTGCATGAGACCGGTTACAATAGAAAAAGCATTAGAATACGTCCAGGAGGAGCTTAACACGCTCTACCTACAGCAAAGAAACGATTCTCTACCTAAAGCGTTGCATGCACAAGCTAGCTTTACTAACCCTAAACCATTTAATTTTCCGAGTTCTACAAGTGCGTTATCTAACCCTGGTGTGTCACATCCACCTACTATGCAACCTAATTGGCAGAAACCGTTCCCAACAATGCCACAGCAATTTAAGATGAGTACGCCCCAGCCTTATAGAATGCCTATGCCTATCTATAATAATTATAATCGGCCACAATTTAATAGAATGCCTACTCGTACGCAACAAATGTTTCGTGCGTATCCGCCTAATTATAATCCCAATAGTAACTTGTTTAGACTGAACCCACAAAATCAAAATCGATCATCAAGCGGACCGACACCCATGAGCGGTGTAAAGGGCTTCACAACGAAACCATTGGCACCATCAGGTCATGACTGGCGTAGGTTTGGTAATCCGCCGCCAACAAACTACATGAAAGCGCGTGAAGTTAACTTCAATGAATTCGATTACGATTGTGATTATGATCAGAATTATAATTATGAGTACGAAGATTGCCAAGAGTATACCTTTGAACAGTATCCAGATAATTATGACAATTGTGAACTTTACCCTATCTCTACTAATCCAACATTGGAAGACAATCATCAAAAATCAGTTTGTTCCAATGATGAAAATTTTCAGTTAGCAATAGAGCAAGAAAAGCCAAAATAGAGATTAATTTTCACATTCAGAGACAGCTTTGTTACATCCAAATCAGCAATCCACCCCTTAAATTTCTTTTAGACACAGGAGCCAATCAATCTTTTATTAGTCCTGAAGTCGTTGAGAATTATTATTCGCATATTCCTTTGAACTATGACCCATTCGAAGTTACGAATGTCCACGCGACTACGAAGAGTGATTATTCGATAACTTTACCTTGTTTTGAAGAATTCGGTGATCCAGACGATATTACTTTATTCGTTTATAAATTCCATAATTATTTCGATGGCTTAGTTGGACTAGACTTGCTTAATAAATGGGAATCTAAAATAGACTTGAAGAACAAATCCCTGATAACTCGATTTGCTATTAATCCAATAGAGATGTATGACTCTAAAAACGTTAATCTATATGAAGACATAATTCCAGCTAATAGTTCAAAATTAATTAGAGTACCGATTGATACATCAGATGGTGAAGTTTTAGTAAATGAGCAAATTTTATGTAACTGTATCATCCACGAGTGCATTACTACTGTCAATCAGAATCGTGGTATATTAGAAATAGAAAATCCTACTAATAGCGACATTATTATATCCCTCGATCGGCCGGCACATGCTGAACTTTTTAATAGTGAGTGCATTCGTACTAGACCAAAAACGAGTCGTGTTGCAGAAGTCGAATCAAGGCTCCGTACAGATCACCTCAACCCTGAGGAAAAAGCTAATCTAATAGCTCTTTGCTCTAAGTATGCAGATATTTTCCATATAGAGGGGGAAGCCCTTACTTTTACAAATAAAATTAAACATCGCATTCGAACAACTGATGAAATTCCGATTTATACCAAAAGCTATCGCTATCCCTACGTGCATCGCGAAGAAGTTAGGGATCAAATTGAAAAAATGTTAAGTCAAGGAATAATTAAACCATCAGATTCTGCATGGAGCTCTCCAATTTGGGTAGTGCCCAAAAAGGCTGATGCTTCCGGAAAGCAGAAATGGAGGGTAGTGGTTGATTTTCGCAAACTAAATGAAAAAACTATAGATGACAAGTACCCTATTCCTAATATTAGTGACGTATTGGATAAATTGGGCAAATGCCAATATTTTACCACACTCGATTTGGCCAGTGGATTCTACCAAGTAGAGATGGACCCCAATGACACGCCTAAAACAGCATTCAATGTCGAACACGGGCATTTTGAATTCTTGCGAATGCCCATGGGTCTAAAGAACTCCCCATCCACTTTTCAGCGAGTGATGGATAATGTTTTGCGCGGCCTACAAAACGTTATATGTCTTGTCTATTTGGATGATATAATAGTCTTCAGCACTAGCCTTCAGGAACATATTATAAATCTAGAAAAAGTTTTTCAGCGTCTTCGCGAATCAAATTTTAAAATTCAAATGGACAAATCGGAATTTTTGAAGTTAGAAACTGCATATTTAGGACATATCATAAGTAGAGAGGGAATTAAACCGAACCCTGACAAAATTTTAGCCATCAGTAAGTATCCAATCCCAAAAACTACAAAAGAGATCAAACAATTTCTAGGTTTACTTGGATATTACCGTAAGTTTATCCCAGATTTTGCCCGAATAACTAAACCTTTTACTCAATGCTTAAAGAAGGGTAGCAAGATAGTTTTAAATTCCGAATATATAAACTGCTTCGAAAAATGCAAATTACTCTTATGTAATGACCCGATCTTACAGTACCCTGATTTTGAAAAAGAGTTTGTACTTACCACTGATGCATCAAACGTTGCATTAGGCGCTATATTATCGCAAGGGCCGATAGGTTCAGATAAGCCTATCTCTTACGCCTCTCGTACACTCAATAGTAGTGAATTAAATTATAGTACGATAGAGAAAGAGTTATTAGCTATTGTGTGGGCTACAAAGTATTTTCGGCCTTACCTGTTTGGTCGCAAATTTAAAATTATTACTGATCATAAGCCTCTACAGTGGGTTATGAGCTTAAAAGAGCCCAACTCTCGCTTAACCAGGTGGCGCTTAAAGCTTAGCGAATTTGATTTTACAGTAATTTATAAGAAAGGTAAAAGTAATACTAACGCTGATGCCTTATCTAGAGTTGAAATTAATAACGAGGAAACCGATTCAATGATTGTTAACCCAACAGAGAGACCACCGTCACCAGTACATAGCTCTACAACGGAAACCGCTTCAACACCCGTACATATTCGTAGTTCTTCAACTGAAAGTGCTCTGACTCCCAACTCTTCTACTGAAACTGCACATACTTCACATGAAAATCCCATATTAGAAATTCCTATAGTCGATTATCCCCTGAATAAATTTCAAAAACAGTTACACATTATCATAGTTAATGAAGCAAAACGACGACCTAAAATATCTAAACCCTTTGAAACCCATACTCGCATTTCAGCTCAGGTATCTGAAAATAATTTAGAAGAAGATATAGTTAATGTAGTTAAAGAGTTTGTGCGTCCAAATATTAAAACTGCACTTCTTGTCACACCCACTCTTGGTATGTATTCAATAGTTCCAATATTACAAAGTAAATTTAAAAGCTCCTCAATGAACCTTGTGCTAGTTAAGTCAGAAATAGATAACGTAAATGACTATCTGAGGCAACAAGAGATAATCAAACATTATCACAATGGAAAAACGAACCATCGTGGTATTAATGAATCGTACTTAGCGCTTTCTAGACAATATTACTGGCCTAAGATGAAAGAGCACATAACTAAATTCATTAACGAATGCTCTATATGTGGTCAAGCTAAGTATGATAGAAATCCAATTCGCCAACAATTCAATATTGTACCACCACCAACCAGACCTTTTGAAGTACTGCATATGGATCTTTTCACTGTAGAACATGAAAAGTATGTTACTTTGGTAGATGTATTCTCAAAATATGGCCAGGCTTACCATTTGAGAGACGGGACTGCAATTAGTGTAATACAGGCTCTACTAAAGTACAGCACGCACCATATGCTTCCTTTAAAAATAGTTACTGACCAGGGAACTGAATTTACTAACCAATTGTTCGCGGAATTTTGTAGTATGCATAAGATTGCTCATCATAAAACTTCGCCACATGCACCTAATGAAAACGGTAATATTGAAAGATTTCACTCTACCATTCTGGAACATTTAAGAATACTTAGACTACAGAAACCAGATGAACCAGTGACCCATCTTATGCCATACGCTTTGTTAGCATATAACAGCTCAATTCACAGCTTTACTAAATGCAGACCATATGATTTAACCATTGGACATACAGACCCACGTGACCCATTAGATTTTAATTTATCTGAACATTTATTCCAACTATACATTCAGAATCATAAAGAAAAAATGAAAAGAGTATATGAAATTGTTAATGAAGTCTCACTCTCTGATAGAACTCAAATTATAGAGCGTCGGAATAGAGATAGAGAACCTGCAGTTGATTTAGCACCCCAGCAGCAAGTCCTGGTTAATAACCCGTCGGCTTCTAGACAAAAATTAGCTCCCCGCTTTACACCCGACACTGTAGTAACTAACCTACCTATTCATATTTACACATCTAAAAAACGCCAACCCATTGCAAAATCACGACTTAAACGAGTACCAAAAAGCGCAAACTTGTTACAGGATGCTTCTGCTTCTACTGCTCGTAGCGACAATCCAGCTAGCGACGAGTCAGGAAATAAAACTTGAACCCATGAAGGATGGTCCTGGACTATTACCCTTCAACCTTGGAACCATGAACCTCATTACTCATTACCATACCTTTTTGCAATACATAGACTTAGAAGATGTAGAATCTAAAATTGACAAAGTAAAAGGTCAAATAAGAGAGATAGAGAATCATTTGGATGAGTACATATATGCACTTTATGAATCTCGTGTTCAACATCTATTGCAAAAATTAGATAAAGCCTCGTTTTCACTTAAAAACTTTGAACCTGGTCGTGTCAAAAGAGGTCTGATAAATGGATTAGGTTCCATTATTAAAGTTATTACCGGTAATCTAGATTATAATGATGCATTAAGATATAACAGTGCTTTAAAAACTTTGGAATCTAACCAAGATCAAATTATAGTAGAGACAAATCAGCATATAAGCCTTAGTAAGGACCAATTAATAGATTTAGAACTTCGCGAGTACTATGATATTATACGTTCGGGCTCATATTATTCAGAAAAAAGAATAGTTTTAGTACTAAAATTTCCTGTAGTATCTCCCCATACCTATAATCTATACAAATTATCCATATTATCTCACAATCATAATCAAATCCTTATCCCTCCATTTCCATTTATAGCAACCACTGGGTCTTTGCATGTGTACATAGAGGCTGAATGCCCGAAGCTTGGTAATTCTGCCCGGTATCTGTGTGAAGAAAGTCTCAACCATCGGATTCGAACTACGCCAGACTGCATTTCAACGCTCATTTCAACGCTCAACAAGACAACTAATAGACAAGTCATGCAAATTAACTACAGTATCACTAACGACGGAAGGCATGGAGAAATTAGATGATCGGCATTATTCCATCACATTCCCGAATGCAACGAAAGTGACTCTTTCGTGTGGAAGGAACGACTACATTACCCTGAATGGCAGTTATCTGGCAACCATACCACACAACTGTCTGTTACGCACCGACGAATTCACTTTGGTCAATGCAAACGACGAACTTCAAGGTCAACCAATGAAGATATTACTAACCTCAACCAACTCTACTACCAACTCAAATCCAAAGTCATCGAAAGTAAAAATTAATTCTATCAACCTTCATGACATCCAAAAACGAGTAGAGCTGCAACCACTTCTTACTTCTGGCCATACTGATGCCGTTTATCACACAACTATCCCCTTTTACATATTTCTTCTTAGTGCAATCGCACTTACAGCAATAATCCTAATTCGTCGCTATATGAAAAGTCAGAGGCTGGTTGTCAATCATCCAAGAAACACCGCCGAAACACAGGAAGAGGACATGGACAAGCATGCGACCACATCATCAGCTCATCCTGCAACTTTTTCACTACGAGTATTGAAATAGTTGAGGATCTTCGGGGGGAGGTGTTATGGACAGCCCTGGAGCGCCAGCCCTACGCGCTTCGGCGATAGTGCTGCGTTAGCGTATTACTCGTATTACCGTGAGCCCGTGAACGATAGAAAAGAGTGTTCCCACGGAAACATTACATTCCTAACTTCGGAATATTCCGGTCGCTTTAGTTAGTAAGATCTAAATTGTAATTTTATTAATATTAAAGTTAATTATAAGAAAATCCGGATTTTCTTTGTGTTCCCACTTGTGGCCAACCGTAACTAGGCTGTAAATATTTACTTTCCAAAAGTTTTTCCGAGAGTCCATCAACAAGCACGACCTAATTTCACTTTTTGACCTGATTTCACGAGTACAGTTGCTTTACATAGAATTTTACCCAAACATTTATTATTAATTCTAAATTGTTTACCATGTAATGTAGAGGCACTTTAATGGCCTACTTTTATTACCTCAAGAAATAGTCCTACGGAAACGGGAGCAGGAAATGTTTGTCAAACGGTTCATTACGGGACGAAAAATAACGTGGGAAAAGGAGATTCAATGAAAACAAAACGTTATACCTACTGGCGATGATTTGCACCTCAAAAAGTTGATTTTTAAACGACTTCCAAAAAACGAGACGGTTCTTAGTTCGTCGGAGTCTTTTTGTTTTTATGTATGTTCCCCGATTACTCGAAGACGCCTTTTTCTTTTTTTGTTATCATATTATAGTATGTAAAATCATTAAAAAAAAGATAACATGAAGTTTTGTGTTATAATATAAGACTAGCTGATGCCAGCGACTTCATCCGCGTGGATTTAGTTTTCGAAAACCCACGGGAATCTTTGATTTTATGGGATGAGTAGTAGCCTATATCACTCTCCATGCGAAAAATTACGTCGATCCGTATTTCCGTTGCAGCGTGATTGAAGGTCAAACCAATAAACAAACACACTTTAGCATTTATAATATTAGGAAGGCTGGTAAGGATAATAGAGCTGATTTTGTCAACTTCTAAGCAAAAAAGAGAGGTACAGTGAAAAGGGGACAAAATTGTTGTGCAGGTTTAACGACCCCTTGTTTGTTTAGCGCGATTTACTCAAGGTGGATCGGGTGAACCCACGCTGGCGCAGTGCCAGCACCGGCATGTTAAGGCCGCTGCATACATAACGTGCACGGGACGGGACGGGACGTGGACGGGACGGGACGTGGAGTTTTGGAAACATCGTTTCATAGAAAATGTAAGCGACTGTGCATACGTCACGGAGCACGGACGGGACGGGAACGTGCCACGCGCGGAACGGGAAAAATATCGTCGGCGACGATGTTTAGCACGTCCCGTCCCGTACGTGCCCCGTTCCGTGCGTGATTCCGCTGCGTATGCACAGTCGCCCCGTTCGCTCCGGAGAGCT
This sequence comes from Hipparchia semele, assembly GCA_933228805.2. Classification (NCBI taxonomy): domain Eukaryota; kingdom Metazoa; phylum Arthropoda; class Insecta; order Lepidoptera; family Nymphalidae; genus Hipparchia; species Hipparchia semele. Next base: position 1,910,179 of record OW121717.1, on the reverse strand, counting down.
AAGTAGTGATGTTTGTGTATTTACCTACGAAGCAAAAATGGACGAATGGAAAAACTAATTGAGTGTGTACGATCATTGAAAGTATTTAGACACCAAATATAAAAATTATCTGTGGCGTAAAATTGCAGTCGAACTATCACTCACTGAAAACGGTCAGATTTATTTTATTAATTTATTGCATTGGTATCTCTACTTATATTTTAATATGTAATAATAATTACAGTTGAACTTTTTATGCTCAAATCAATAGGTATATAGTATCAACCTTTGACGACCTCCCTGGCGCAATGGTGAGCGCTGTGGTCTTATAACTGAGAGGTCTCGGGTTCGATTCCCGGCGGGGGCAATTTAGGAATTTATAATTTCTAAATTGTCTCTGGTCTGGCCTGGTGGGAGGCTTTGGCCGTGGCTAGTTACCACCCTACCGTCAAAGACGTGCCGCCAAGCGATTTAACGTTTCGACACGATGGCGTGTAGAAACCGATTAGGGGTATGGGTTGTATTTACACTGCTATACCCCTTCCAAGTTAGCTCGCTACAATCTTAGAAAAATCCATCTTTCCTTGTTCACATCACTAGCACGTTAGTTCTGAGTTATTGCCACGTTGCGTATGCATTAAAAATTCCCGTCCGTGTTTACTAACCACGTCCGGGCCACGTCCCGTCCACGTCCCGTGCACGTTACGTATGCAGCGAGCTTTAGTCGAGCTCGCCGTAATACAATCGAATCAACTTTACATAGCAACTTTGGCTATCAGTGAAGTTGGAATGGTTTTTTGACAAATAGTACGACTTCTCTGGCACAATAGGTACTGAGCATGATCTTAAAAGGGTATCCCTTATAGGAACCCAGCCAAGTATCCCAGGTTTTTTCGTGCTTGATTTATTCTAATAAAATAAATACAAATAACTCAGGTCTGGTATAGTAAGACTTTGGTAGTGCTTTTACTTTACAATGATAGAAAAGTTGTGTGTATCCCAAGTAGCACAGATAGCTGTATAAATACTCACTTTTAGACCTATTTGAAACTCTATGCGTATTAAGACTCTTTTAAGAGTACACTGGTGATCCTACAGCTGCATAATAGCTGTCAGTGATATTTAAACAGCTTAGGCTGAATAAGGGTTGTTTAGTGGATAAAATTACGCCAAATGCTGTATAAGAGGTATTTGTGAACTCTTATTACACTGACTTATTAAGGGGGCACGTGTGAACTATTATGAAGTTAATAGCTATATAATGGATGATATGTGACCCACATTACAGCTTAACATGAATCCACCATTTTATTGTATAACCTCATAACCTATATAAATATACTGATTCATTTTTCAACTTTTATGATGTTTTGTGTATGAATTAGGAATGGATTGCATTAGTTTTTACTTCTCGATATCATAATAACAACTTTTTATCTTATAATTCTTTTCAAAGCACTAAAAATTGTTTATTCAAGTTTTCATCACGGCTTATTTATATCACGAAACTAATTAAAAACCGAATATTTTCGTGGCGCACTAAAATTTTCTTAGGTAATATATATGTATAATGTCAGTAAAATTACATTCCCAATCATTTTTCTTTTATAAATATGAAAACAATCCACTTAACTTTGAATATATAACCACACGTATTCAATCAAATTCAATTCACTCCACGAAGTATATTAATTTGCTAGATTTGTATTATCTATGGTTTGCTACTTCACTTTTACGTCACGTGACATATTTGCTGAATAAAGAGTAACTTGTAATCTTTTACTCAACTTAAGGCTGTATAATTTGTGCCCATTTAAGAGGTATAAGAGCTGTATACGGCCGTATACAGCCCTTATGCAGCTTTTTTATACAGCTTTAAGCGTGACGGGAATTCGCTATTCAGCTGCTAAGCAGCCTTCGTGTGCTACTTGGGATGCCACTAAGCGATCTTGGTTTTGTAAATATTACTGCAGTAGGAAGGGAGTTGTCTGCTTCGTTGATCTAGTGGTTATCATGTTCGACTGTGAATGACGAGGTGCCGGGTTCGATTCCCGGATCGAGCCAAAAAAAAAATTGAGTTTTTCTGACAAGAGATTCTCATTACTATCCCGGAGTTAGAAAGTTGGCGATGTATCAACCCCGTGCCTCGGAGAGCACGCTGCGCCTGATCTCTCTTCTGTCGTGTCGGATTTCTAACCCATCTGTGTTTGCGCACACACTTCTGCACTATAAAATATCCCACGCACAGGGCTACTCACCGGATTGGTGGACGTGGACGGAATCGGTCGGGAGGACGTTATTATTTTCCTAATTATTCGGTGGGAATTGAAATATCAACCTTTCAGTTTTCAGGGCCGTTCCAATATCACATAGAAACCGTTGCATGGCGGGTTTTATGTAACCTCTATACCCTGTCTATCATTTCGTTTCCCTACAATTTGATTCAAAAAAGCACTACACTAAGGATCCATCGTAATACATATTATAATTATTCGCGAATCTGCACGTTCCGTCCGTTCTTTTTAAAGTACCGAATCATAAAAACAAAAAATACAACGTTTTAAATGTAGATTTATGCGCGAGTGCGGTTCAAGGCGCATTGGAAATTGGCCACTAAGCGGGCTCCAACCCAGGGTATAGATTGGTAACGAGTGAATAATTACACAATGATCCCCATTAGGAATGCAAAAATAGAGACCCCTGATGCATATATAATGTAGCCTTTTATGTGGCGCAAGTGGAGAGAGGTCGCGGGCTAAATTGACAGGTCTAAACCCTCTTCACAACGCTCTGTACAGAAAGAGATGGTGCTACATCTAAAGAGATGTACTGAAAGCTGTAAAGAGCGTTGTGAAGAAGACTGCCTTTCATTATCTATCTAAATATATAAGGCAAAGGTGATTGACTGACTGAATGACTGACTGACTGACTGATCTATCAACGCACAGCTGTAACCACTGGACGGATCGGGCTGAAATTTGGCAAACGGATAGCTGTTATGACGTAAGCATCCGCTAAGAAACAATTTTTGAAAATACAACCCCTAAGGAGGTAAAATAGGGGGTTGAAAAATCGTACTTAACGTAAGCGAAGCCGCGAGTAAAAGCTTGTGTTAGATAAAGATTTGCCTCAAGTGCTACAAATGCCCATGGACGGCGGCATGAACATTTGTAGCACTTGAGGCAACATCAGGTGACCCGCCTGCTCGTTTGCTCGCTAAAAATATTTAAAAAAAACCTACAATTGAAATCGCATCGATATTATAGTTTCATTAAGTAAGGTTTAAGTTTAAACCTTCGAATATGCTTAAATGAAATTGTACTGTAGAGTATGTTTGCAATTGAAACCTAATCACGTTTTACTTAAAAATTTATGTATTCTTAATTAACTTAAAAGGTAAATAAGTCACACCACGTGGTGCATAGGACTTTCTATCGACGAAATAAACATGAAATCTTTGAATTGTGGGTGTAAAACTAAACTGTGGAACTTACTAGATATATCCGTATTATGAGAAACCCATATACCATCCCATCAAATATATTAAAGTTTAGTTTCAAGTAAACTTAAACCAACGAATGATTTTTTGTCAAATTTTCTCTACAAAAACTGTCACGTCAAATTGATTCGTCAGTAAAACGTTATACGAAGATGATTATACAGACTCTAAGACTTAGGTGAATATTTCTTAGTTAATAGTTCTGAGCTCTTCACTTGTACCATACGCCGAAGCTCAGCCCAGTCGGCAGTAATGACTGGACAAACAGACATCTGCATACGGCCTCGCAAAGTACCTACTCGACCCGCGTTGCATCTCAATTTGTTGCCACAAAAAATGGACCAGAATCAAGATGTTCATTTGCTTTTGTTTGGCAGTAGATTTTGAAAGAGTAAATCTCTTGGTTCATTCATTTCTTGATTAAATCGAATAATTTGGCTCCGGTCTGAATATGCTACGCCAGCTACGCTCATAATGTTAAAATTCCGAAGGAATCGTTAGATTAGCCATTATAACAATGTGTAAAAACTAAAAATACATTTCTCAAGTTATTACAAAGTTAGTGAATTTCTTAATGACAAAGTTGCACGAAAACTATCGACTTGGCATCCAGCTGCCCACAAGGTAAGTATAATATGTATTACTAGTATTATTAGTACTTATTACATTATAATAGCTACATAATAATATTGTAACTTTTTGTTTAGAATCCTTTCTAAAACTCAGGTTATTCTCAGTAGTATCTGCTTACCGAACTGGTGCATGGTAGTCTTAACTTGTCCTAAGAACTTGGCCTAGATGAAATGAATAATTTTTAATTTGAATACCTTTTCTAAAAAAAAAATTACTTTTTGCCAAAACTTAACGTCGCGTAGGTACAATTATTCTAACTTTACGGGCTTCTGAATGTTATAATATTTTGGTGAACCACTATTTATGTTAATTCACTTGTTTTTATTTAGCAAGTAAATAAATACCTAGTACAAGTTAGCAAAAATAATTGCATGTTTAGTTAGGTGCTGGCAATTTAATGCTGGATAAATTTCGCAGCAGGTTGCGAGCGTTTATACAATAACAGCAGCGCGCGGTGCCATGTGTTGCCTTAGCTACAATAACGTTTATTTTGAGCGGGTGTAAATTTATTTTTTACAATAATTTTTTACTGATCCTATAAAGACCTAATAAATTTTATTTTTTACCTCGTCGTTTTTGTATACACTTAAATAGATCTCCGTATCTAAGTAACTGTTATTCTTAAATATTACCTACTGTTAAAATATATAGATTTTTTTTAAATGTTTCGGATATTAATTTTTTCCCTAAATGCAAAAAAACATGAAAAAAAAATTAAATACCTTTGAAGAAATTAAATATATATTTTTTTTATTCAATGATAAGATAGTCCTTGACTGCTATATCACCTGATGGTAAGTGATGGTGCAGTCTAAGATGGTAGCTGACTAACTTTTTAAAGTAAGTCTTTGAATCTCTTACAATAAATGAGATTATGCTAGACCCATAACTACTCTTTTTTAAAAATTCTTAGTATTAGATTATGTATAGATGATTTTATATGTGAATCTTTTATATGTGAGAATATAATTTATGTCCATCTTTCACAAAATGAAGTAAGTACATAAGAGGTTTTATCATATACTCCTATATAACGTCCGATAGAGTGTATCCAGGAAAGGATGCGATAAAAGTTCATCCCTCTGAATCCGGGAGGAATCCGGTGCCTTCCCGTAAAGAAATTGACCTAAATTGGCCCCATTCACAACTTGCAAGATCAACACGGTCCGCTCCTGTTTGCTGCCACCGATTTGAACGGGATATTGATATTGTAGTTTGAACATTTTAAATGAACCATTGTTGACTGTGCGATTTGTTTTTTTAAATGCTCAACGCTTGTATGACAATGAAAAATGAGAAATGCTGGGTTCACAGTGTTATATTTTTATAACTACCGATGATAAAATAATAATCGATATTTAGTCTGATGGCTTTACTGTTTTTATACAAGCTTTTATTTATCTTGCATTGCATGTATGTTTGTTTAGGTCAAATCTCGCAAGCTGAATTAGAACCAATTCCCACTTTCCTTGTCAGCTGAAATTTTTCACGTATATATATTTACATACATTTACATGTAAATCAGATAATAATGCAATATTATTGTGATATGGAACACTAACTAACTTATGGATATACAGAAATACTTACGACATATTTACGAAACCAAAAAATATAAATTTTATTTTTATAAATTTTAATTTTTATAAATATGTATATTTTACCATCAAACTGTTTAGGTATAAATCGATTACCAAACTGTATTCCCTAACATAAAAGATAGTAAGCATTTTCGCTCGTATTTTCCTTTATCCATTGTCGTCAGAGTCGCCCGCCGAGGCCCACATAGATATGTAAATGTTTTCAATAAGGGGCGAGGTACGTACGATATACCGACATACGGATACACGGCGTGAATATTCGCACTATTGTATAAATTGTAGGGGATGTGATACGGTGGAGATATCCGGATATATTGCTGGGACGAAATGACGAAGTTATAAATAGATGGCGATCTTTGTTTAGCTTACTTGATTAGAGCAGTGGTAGCTTAGTAGTTAGTTCTACGGGACTTTTCGGAGTTAAAGCAATTCTTTGTATCAAACGTACTACAAAACATTGTGAGGAAACCTATACGCCAGAGAGTTCGCAATAAAGTTCTCAAAAGTATGTGAAGGAACGTGACCCCGCAGAAACGTTTTTATTGTATTCAATAACAAGATAGTCTTTGACTGCGATCTCACCTGATGGTAAGGGACGATGCAGTATAAGATGGTAGCGGACTAACTTGGAAGGGGTATTGCAGTGTTCAACCCATACCCCTTATCATTTTCTACTGGAACGCTTAATCGCTTGGCGGCACGTCTTTGACGGCTAACTAGCCACGGCCAAAACCTCCCACTAGAAGGTGAAGAGTAAATAAACAATGGCATTGAATTACAGTAGGTTCTATTTATCGTTAAGTCTATCACTTTGCATAGGAGCGTAGTGGACTATTGCCTCTAAACCTTCTCCGAGTGGAGACATTTTGCGCTCAGTAGTGACCATTGCTCTATCGAGTCTAACGCCCGGATCTTATGTTCAATCTATGCGTTATTTGTCGATAACCAAGCAACCTTGTTATTTGCCAAAAATAGTATGAACTTTTTCGACCACTAACAAAGTTGATGGGTAACTTAGTGACAGATTACAGTTAGATTGAATATTATACCTGGTGTTATAGGCCCAAAAGTGATTGGAAAGCAAATTGTTAGCCTACGAATTAATATGCTATCGGATATCACCAGAAACCGTACAAAAAGCATCCAGATTTTTCAACGAGCGAGTCGAAATCAAAACCGCTGAAAAAAAATAATAATAAACCAGCCCGCAACATGAAGCCGACTAAACGCTCTCCAGTAATCGGGATGAAATTTATTAACATAAAATAACAAAGGGTAATTAGCTGCCGGTTTTGTAGAATGCCGGGTCTGCGCCGCGCATAAAATTATCTTGGCACCTCCGCATTAAATCAGCGAACTTGCTTAGTGGGGGGGAGGGGTGGGAGGGGCTACCACTACACCGCGCAGGTAATAATTACAGGAAAACCACGAAAGTACAGTATTATCCCAAACAATACTAAAATTCCAATATTATAAATGCGAAAGTATCTGTTTGCCTGTTACCTTTTTAAGTAGAGATAATGGTGAATTTTTAACCGACTTCAAAAAAAAGAGGAGGTTCTCAATTCGACGCGTATGTTTTTTTTTTTTTATTTATTTTTTTTTATTTATTTTTTTTTTTGGCGATGTTACTCCATAACTCCGTCAAATCTGAACCGATTTTAATAATTTTTTTTATTTGAAAGGGTATATCGTCAGGTTGGTCCCATTTAAGTTTGGTGAAGATCTGATGAATATCTTCGGAGATGGAGGACGGAACTCCTCAATAAATAAGAGCAAATCGCTCGTGATCAGAGTATGTGTAGGATTTTAACCATGCATTCTTCATAGCATACATACATAATGCTTTTCTATTCGGCATTTCAATATAATTTTTTTTCTAACCGAATTTTTGACGATGTTACTCTATAACTCTGTCAAATCTGAACCGATTTCAATAATTTTTTTTATTTAAAAGGGCATATCGTCAGGTTGGTTCCATTTAAGTTTGGTGAAGATCTGATGAATATCTTCGGAGATATAGGATGGAACTCCTCATTGAATAAGAGCAAATCGCTCGTGATCAGAGTGTGTGTAGGATTTTAACCATGCAAACTTCATAGCATACATACATATGCTAAATTTCTATTTGGAATAATATATTTCAATACTTTTTTTAAGGAGCAAAACAAATGGTCTAGTGAATTGGTCCCATGAAGCTACACTAAAAAGCTTAAAATAATAATATAAAAAAATATTTTAAAAAAACCGACTTCAAACGCCACTTAAAAGTATAAAATAATTTTAGTTTGTACACGTATGTTGAAGTCGGGCCAGCGTTGCGCAATGGTATCATCGTTTCTATATTTTAAGCGCGTCCGACTTCAATATACGTGTACAAACTAAAATTATTAAATCGTAAATACTATTAGGCCGGTATACTTGTTGAATTAGCCCGTGAGACGGACCGGCCTAAATAGAAATTATGAAACCGATGCGCGACGCTGGCCCGACTTCAACATACGTGTACAAACTAAAATTATTTTATACTTTTAAGTGGCGTTTGAAGTCGGTTTTTTTAAAATATTTTTTTATATTATTATATTGAAAAATATTATGATTCACACATTTTCTGAAAATTGCAAGTTTTCAATTTTTTGTAACGGGATTTTTGAAAAAAATTTTGCCACTATATTTTTCAAACTAGAAGAATGTTAATATATGCATAGTTCATATAAAATATGGAAGAAAAATCAAATAGAAAATATACAAAATAAATCATTTGAGTTTTCTATCCATTGGAAAATTTATTTTATTTTAAAAATCGTCTAACAGCATTTTCCTGTCTAACACAAAGGTCTACTAATATTGTAACATACAGCTAAATAAATACTGCTTAGCACGTAATACTGTTCCAGCACGTGTTCCGAAGAGACTTGCTTACAAAAGTTTCCATTTTGAAAGCGAAAATATATCTAGTGGCTTTTACGTGGCGTGTTCTGTAAGTATTTACGAAATACTGAGTGCTAGTTGCCAAGCTCATATAAGCAGATAAGGCGTGTAGTTAGAGTGTATAAGCATATTAATTAAAAACTTAGAGGTGGTGGCCAATTAGTTTAGGTATATGATATTATCTAAAAACTAAACTATTGATTTCAGATATATATGAAAAGTATTCACGATAGTAATTGGTACTTGGTAGTATATATAACGAACTTTAAAGGAAAACTATCGCGGGTTAGTAGGCTTTACTACATAACGAGTAATAGTCGCCTAACTTTAGTAAATGACTTAGATGCCGTTATTATTGAATAGAAGCAGCATTACTTTTATAATCAAGAACAAACTACATTTGTTATACTTACTACTGGAAACGCGTTAGTATGTGGCAAATTGTATCTTTAATTTTTCTACTAATTAATAATAATTAGGCATATAATTATTTCGTGATGTTATTTTAAAATGTAATAAAAATGTTATATGATGAAATATTACATATGTACACCCTTCTAAGTACGCATTATATTTTGCAACTACGAAACCCTGCGCTGTGCGTGGCCTGACACTATATTTGGTCTAATGATTAATCTTCTCATTGGTTATAGTTAAAAATCATTTTATCTCCTCAAGAAATCCTATGCGAATATCTGCCACCAGCTCAATAAGAGATTCCCGTGTGACGCCAGTGAAAACAAACCGAATTCAGCCAAACATGCCAACAATAACTTCATTCCTGCTAAAGTCATTACAAACAATATGCATTTGGCTGTTTGTTCGCCTCATTATTATATTACCTCCGTAGTGCAGTGTGCGGAATAAAATTTAACACTTAATATTTAACTTGATGTTCGGTATTATGAAGATTAACAATTTAAACTTTTATAGGCCATTGAAACTTGAATAGCAATGAAATTTTTCGTAATTCTGTTTACATATTTTTGTTGATAAATTAACTATATTTAACAAAAAAATCTGAATTATTGATAAAAAGAAATCTTACCATAAAATATTGTTTCCTTTTTTAGTAGCTACTCAGCCTTAATTTTAAATAAAACATAATTATATAAGAAAGATTTATATAACTGAGAAAAAAATTAGCATTTAGCATAAAACATTTATTTTTTCGATATCATAATATCATTTGCGCACGTCTCAGATTTAAATGTTCGTTAAATAAATATAATTAAATTAATAAATTGTTTCGAGAGTAAAAGAATTGAATAATAAGTAACACAAAAAATAATCTTTTTAAAATTTTATTTACAAAAAATTTCCTTTTCAAAATCCAATTTAAAATAAGGCAACATTTTCACATAAACGCAAAGTCATCCACTTAGTCAGCACACGGCACATGTAAACAGATGAGCTCATAAACTACGCATACAAGCCCCTCGCACTTTATAACGTGATTACAGCACGTACACTGATTCCTAAACAAATATACAGCTTTATTATAGCGTCTTCATTTTCAAATGGCGCCCAATGTGGGACCCTTTTCATTTCTAACTTGTTCACCGTAATATTATTTAGAACATTTATTTATGGCTAAATTATTAACATCGCAATGTTATGTCAACATGTACTCTAATTACTGTTTCTTTAGGGAATTTTTATTTTTAAATAGCGTACGTAACATGGCACACATTTTCATGTCTACCCACATTATGGTTTAATTAGTGTAGTTTCAATATAAAAAATTTGGAATATTTTATTTTTGAATAAAAACTAAGCTTTAATTTATAACACAATTAAGTGCAAAACTCTACAACTTGATGAAAAATAACAATGTCTCTCTACAATTTTTTATTGTAGGTATGATTTTACGGTTGAGAAATTTTGAAATTCTTTTCTAGTAAAAGTAAACAAAAAGTCCAACATATTATGTAGATGTCTATCTTTTTAATTCCTTGTAGTTGACATGCTGTATTCTGGCAAAGAGAAAAATTTAACTCTTTAACAGGTTTTACATGGCTTCTGCAACAGTCAAAACACGTAAAATGTGATATTCATGAAAAAATGATAAAGTTAAAAAATCTCGCTATAACAGAGAGCCGGGATGCATATTTTTAATATCAAAATGGAAATTTACGCATTCTAAGGGAGTTTTAATTAGCAGCTGAAATTTCCGAGAGACATATTTTTCGGTGTTTATGGGACCATGTATCAAACATGGTGTTCTTCGCACTCGAGCAACCTGGCGCCACCCTGGCGCGTTTTAATGAAAGTCCTTTCACAACAGTGTTCTAGAGATCTTTTGAAATCACATAACGTCTGTGAATTGTAGTGAGTAATTTCGTTCGGTTTTTCCTACTAGAAAACTAATCTTAAACTATACTGTATGGTTATTGCTATTTCTTCTTTTAACTCTACTAATCCTATTAATATTATAAATGCGAAAGTTTAGATGTATGGATGTTTGTTACTCAATCACGCTGCAACGACTAAACCGATTTGGCTGTTTGGCACACAGTTTGATTATAGACTGGAATAGCATATAGGCTACTTTTTATCCCGGAAAATAAGACAGTTCTCGCGGGACTCCGAAAAAACCTCAATCCACGCGTACGAAGTCGGGGCCATCAGCTAGTAGGTATTATAAATGTGAAAGTGTATTTGTTTGTTGGTTTATTAGTTTGTTGGTTTGTCTTTCAATCACGCCGCAACCGAGCAAGGGATCGATGTGATTTTTTGCATGGGTATAGTTGAGGATCTGGTGAGTGACATATGCTACTTTTATGCCGGGAATCAAAGAGTTCCCGCGGGATTTTAAAAGCTAAGTCTTCGCAGACGCAGTCGTGGGCATCAGCTAGTAAAATAAAATTCGTCGTTCGTATTAAAAACCTTCTCAAGTAATGCACAAAATCTTCAAAATCGAATTTTCTAATGCATAAATCAATAATAATAATCACAACATGTCAATTATTGTAATGTTGATAAAACGTAATGATTTCAAAATATCTACCAATCCAGGAGGGTTCGCTAAAGCTATTTTTTTTTTTAATTTTTGTAGTTAACAGTTGACACAAATTTTTCCCAATTTTTTTTTGGTAGCGAAAAAAAGTGTACCTACCCAAAAATTACTCAGCATGGTTAATGTACTTAAGAATATTAATTAACCAGGCTATAAAGCCATGCTGAACGTTAATTATGTTCCCCCATTCCCTTTTTTTAAGTTATTGTGCATCAATGTGCGCGCACCCAAGCGACGCTCATCCGGTGCCGGTTTAATAAGGACCGTTTGAACTGATGCTGGGAATCTCTTAATTTCGCACTCGCCTCGCCCGTAAGCTCCGTAAATAGTCTACCGACAGAGCTGGTAGCGGAGTGTAGCTACAGATTTTGTAGTAGATAATTATTTTCAAAACAAATATGTTCACCAAGCCTCATTGAATTAGTCTATTATATTATACCAGACGTTGCCCGCGACTTCGTAGGAGTGAATATAATGTTTTTTAATTCCCTCAGGAACTTTTTAATTTTCCGGCCTTTCTGTTAATCCCGGGTATGAATCTCCATTCCCAGCCAAATCTATCTAGTAATTTTTGCATAAAAGAGTAACACACACACACTCACTCGCTCACACACACACACACTCACTCACTCACTCACACACACACACACACACACACACACACACACACACACACACACACACGCGCGCGCGCGCGCGCACACACACACACGCACACACACACACACACAATATTACTGTGATGTGATGTGGTGTGATTTGGTATGATGTGGTGTCATGTGATATAAAAATCAACTTCGGATTACTTTTATTTTAATGGATTGTTGGAGCAAAACCGCGGGAAATAAATGACTATTTTTTTATTTTTAAAAGCTACGAGTAGTTTTCTATAATTTTGAAAATTATTTAATCCGAACAATCATTGACAATATAATATGATCCTGCCACCTGTTTACTGCCATCGAATCAAATGACGAAATTCCCACCGACTCCCGAGCTAACTGCTCTGCGCCTTTAACGCTTTCATCACAGCCAGATGAAAATTGTGAACGACTTTGTGGTACGTTTGACAAGCCCCTAACAATCTATCTGACTCCTTCACTATAATTTTCTTGTAATTTTCTCTTTTTTATGGGTGGGAGAAAGTCCGGTACAGTTATGTATGAACTTACAGATAACTAATCTCTTCGTACGAAGCCTTCGTATAATTATGATAGAACTTCACTTACAGGTAAGTTCGTTTAATCATTAAATATTCACAATTTTACATGTAAGTTTTTTGTGTCTTTACATTTTTTTTGCGAACTAATATAATAATTATAATGTCTTCGCAACTGAATATGACCATGGCGGCCAATCTCTATAGAGTATAGCCATCTCCGCGGGAAATATTATAGTGCACAAGTGTGTGCGTAAACACTCTCTATCCCCTCACTCCCATAATCCATTGAGACGGAAATCTGACACGACCGGAGAGAGATCAGGCGCACGCAACGGCTGTACGAGACAGGGGATTGACAGATTACCTACTTTCCAACTCCGAGCTTCTTGACAGAAAACCACAGTATATTTTTGATCCGTCCCCAGTAGTCTATATCTAGGTATATATATAAAATTCAAAGTCCTGACTGACTGACTGAGATATCAACGCACAGCCTAAACTACTGAAGTGAGAAACTTGAAATTTTTACAGTTGGTTCCTTTTATGACATAGGCGCACACTAAGAAAGGATTATTGGAAATTCCACCCCTAAGGGGTTTAAATAGGGGATGGAAGTTTATATGAAACTCCGTCATTTTTCAAGCTGTTTCCATCAAAGTTGGTATTTGAGCTTTCAGTTAAAAATAAAGAAGTACGTGTGTCACAGTTTTTGAAAATTCCACCCCAAAACCTAATTCCATGCTGACGAAGTCGCGGGGGCAAAAGCTAGTATAGTATATTTTACTAACAACGAGGCATTTAATTAGTTTGCGCACTGGGTAAGTCATCAACTCATCATGTGTCGTAATTACTTTTTGGCACGCGGCGAAAGTGGTGCAAACTGAACTTTTCAAAACAGCCGTTTGCAAAAGCTTAAGTAAAGAAGTCTTGCATTTAATTTTTATGACTAAGTGGCCTTTTTGGCCTTGTTTACCAAACTTGTTAAGTCCCAAGGAAGTTCGAGATACACGTTTCTTGAAAACACAAAGAAGTTAATTTGGTTCATATTTTTCATTTTACGGGCTTGTCTTGCGATGTAATTTGATCAGGTAGATTTTTGCCAATAAAACTTTTCCTGAATGTTCATCCATATTTGAGTTAAAATAAGCTTTAATACTGCCATAAAAACATTTTAAACATTAATAATATCTTTCTGACCAAATCCGGAATTTGTAATGTCCTTCCCGCTTACATTTTTCCCTACAACTACAATTATTTGGATACCTTCAAATCAAGGGTGATAGGCATTTTCTAGGCAAGCGGGTTCCATCTTAGGCTGTATGTTCACTTACCATCAGACGTGTTCGGAGTCAAGCGCTAGTCTATATATTTAAAAAAAAATCCGGCCACGGAGATGGCTAGGTGAAAATCTGACCGGAGTCATATCAGGCGTAGGACTAACGGCTTTACGTGCTCTGAGAGGCACGCGGGTAGTGCACCACTTATTTACTAATTGTGGGCTATTTTTGAGAATTTCTTGTCTTAGGTTCGACTTGGGAATCGAACCTAAGACCTTGTCAACCGCAGTCGAAGATGCTAACCACTAGACAAACATGCCTTCAACAACTTAAAGAAGACAACATTAAAAATAATATTATTCGCGTCTCAAACTAATAACAAACTGTATAGTATTAACAAAAGATTATTTAGTTTCTAATGAACGTTAAAGGTAGATTAAGGCGGTACGGGCGAGCCCCTAGAGTTTATAATTGGTAGTCGAGGACCATGCATTTATCATTAGATACGCTATATCCTCCTTGATGACTTGGGATGGGCAACTACGTGCTTCAGGTAGTATCTCTATATAGGGTGATATTACGAGATGGCACACTGAGCTGAAAACTGGAACTGCTTTATATAGCATTTTATTACGTACTAGCTGTTGCTCGCGACTTTGTCCGCGTCAATTTCTGTTATTATGATCGCGATTAAGAAGTTTTTAAAAGAATATATTTTAAAAATGGATAATTTTCCCCGTTTTTGCAACATTTTTCACTGATGCTTCGCTCTTATTGGTCGCAGCGTGATGTTATATAGCCTAAAGCCTTCCTCGGTAAATGGACTATCCAACACAAAAAGAATTTTTCAATTCGAACCAGTAGTTCCTGAGATTAACGCGTTCAAACAAACAAGCTCTTCAGCTTTATAATATTAGTATAGATAATAGTAAAAATTCATGATGTTTATGTGTGTAAAAAGTGACTTTATAGACACAAGCGCATTCACACACAAGTGTGCATTGTTGAGTCAACTTTTCCTGAAAATGCTCCGGTGTCGGAGTGAAACGTAAGTAGAGTGTATTATTTCAGAGGGTATGTGTGATGTTGAGTTTTTCCTGTATTTTGTTCTACTTCTGGAAGAGCGGCAGTGTACAGCGCAAGCGGCATGTTGTGCCATTCAGATATTCTCCTGTTTGGCGGATTTCAGCAAAAGAATTTTGTTTTTCCTTGCGTATTATGGAATTCCGTAACGTAACGCTTGCTTCTTTTTTCAAGCTATTGCATAGCTTCTATCGCGGGCCAGCGTGGAGACCGAATCCAGAAATTCCGTAACGAAAATAACCTGACACGGGACTCCTCTACGGTGAGCCGCTAGATGGCGTTGATAAAAAATGCTATGCAATAGCTTTACCGCGGCAGTCCCCGAGTGCCACACGTATTTTTTATATGAATAGCGGGCAAATGAGCTGGAGGGACACCTGTAAGTGTAATGTAAAGTGATTACCGCCGCCCATGAACACTTGTAGTACCAGAGGTACCACCAATGCGTTGCCGGGTTTTCAGGAACTTATTGGTTCGACCCTTGAATAACCCCATATTGTAATTAAGTGGGAACACTGACGAAGGGAGATGATTCTTTTATTCAATGTGTTACAATATTGGACAGAAGCGGGCGTAACTGTCACATCTCATAATTTCACCCTGCACACTATTTAATCTGGCCTCGTTATGGATATGAAATACCGCGGTTGGGGTTGATGTAGTCTTCTTGGGGCGGTGTAATTAAGCTGTAATAGAAAATTAAATAGCTCTTAGATAATATTACTTTACCTACTGCACTGAGAGTGGTAAAGACCTCGCCCACCTTTTCGGGGTGTCCTGTTTGTCGATTGTAAGAGGACCTGCACTGATAGCATGGGCGAGAGAAATTTTATCCCCGGGAAAAGGATAAAACGTTTGTCCCCTCGCTTAGCTTTATCCACCCGTCGAGCATGGGCACAGCAGTGGAAATAACACTCAGTGGATATACTTATAGAAATATACATCGCCTTCTCCTCTGTCGCCATGCTTTAGCATAGGGAAAAGATATCCCCTGTCAGTGGATAAAATCGGGGGATAAAACTTTACCTAACTATTATATTTTTTAAAAGCTTAAAAACTTTACTCTACATCGAATATTAAAAAGTTAACAAGAATGAAATAAATTCAAATGAAAATGTAACAAGAACTAATTTTATTGCTTTTACGCCGTAAAGTTTTAAACCGATACTCTAAAGTACCTACGTACTTACCTATATTATAATATTATTTAAAACGTTAAGTGGCTTTAAAAGAGCTAACTTATATCTCCTAAGATTTTTCGTATTCACGGATAATTGCGGGCACTCGAATAGAATAAAGTTTATAAAATTGAATCGCTGGAAGTTACCTGATAAGTGAAAAAAGGTATCGACTTTAAATCTCTTCCAATCTTCAGATCCATCTCGGAGCCTTTCATAGCTGTCGATTTATGTGAAAAAAAACGAAAGTTTTGTGAGGATTACTTTGGCTTTCGAGTTTTAGCAAAATGGAATCCAATTATACGTTTCAGACGTTTTAACATTGTCTTAGTTAACTAAATTTATTCAGGCCTACAGCTTGTAAAAATGAAAAATTTTTAAGAGGGTTTTTCATTTTTTACGAAAACGAGAAGGTTTTAACGTTGCAATTATTATAATGTTTATTTTAACGAGTTCGCGTGACCTACTAATAAAAGGATGGTTTCTAAGTTGTCAGTATATATTATACTAGCTTTAACCCGCGGCTTCGCTCACGTTAGGTTCGATTTTTTAACCCCTTATTTAACCCTCTTGGGGTTGAAATTTTCCAAAATCCTTTCTTAGCGGATGTCTACGTCCTAACAGCTACCTGTATGCCAAATTTCAGCTCGATCGGTCCAGTGGTTAGAGCTGTGCGTTGATAGATCAGGCAGTCATTCAGTCAGTCAGTCACCTTTGCCTTATATATATTTAGAAGATAAACGAAAAAGGTATTTATTGTGTCACACACACATACAGACTTACAGGCACATAAACACACTAGGTCTATCACCACTTGTTATACGTATATATCATTTTGTTCTTAAAAATTTGTTATATAAAATCCCATCATGTGGTTGTTAAGTTGCTTTTATAAAGATAAATCAATTTCAAGATATTATCTTCTTTGACTTATCTTCTTTTTTTTTAAACTTAGAATTATAGTGAGAATATAAAAACTAAACTAAATAGTCTTGACCATAATCATACTCTTAAATAGACTTTCACCTGCCTCGGACTTGCGCCACCGGTATCCAGCGCCTCTGTGTGAACCGGTTGATGCCGTTATTATGAGACGTAGTAGTAGTTATTATATTCAATAAAAACCGAGGGTTTTTGTTAGCACGACTGTCTCAAAATAACTTTCAATAAAACAGAGCCTATGAAAATAGCAATCTACAGGGACATCACTGTTAGCGGTGGGTACCTATATGCGTAGGTATAAAATCATCAAATTAATTGATTGGGATCGATCTCAATTTACTGCCTCGCCCGGACATAGGGTTGGGTTTGTCAATCTCGTAATGAACGGCAAAGGTCACGGGGCCCTGGAGATCAGCCAAGTACGGCGAACCCCGGGGCTCGTGGCGCCTCGATTGGGTACTACACCTGTCATAACTAGACAGTTAACTTACGAGTATGCTAACCATACCTAAATCATTCCCTAAGTAAGAGTTTGTTTACGTTGGTAGCCCCAAAATATGCCCCTTATGTCATTGCCATAATAGCCCCTTATGTCATTTTTAGGTGTTCTCTAAAGGTTACTGAAATTGATTGGGTACTACACCTGTCATAACTAGACAGTTAACTTACGAGTATCCTCGTTTAACCAACCATACGGACTACGGTATACCTAAATCATCCACTAAGTACGAGTAGGAGTCTATTTACGTTGGTAGCCCTAAAATACAAAGTTTTAGGTGTGCTCTAAAGGTTAGTGAAAACTTTTTTTTTAAAGAAGCCAAGCTGAACTTGACATTATGACCTAAGTTTATCAAAAAAAAATTGTAATATCTACAATGGTTCCTTTAAGACGACCAGCCTCGCGAAAGTCCATCTATTTGCCTCATAAAGAGATCCGCACGTAGGCACAATATCTCGAAATAAGTTTATAGTTTCCATAAAATATCCCCAACAAGGCACCCTGATATAAGTCTCGGTAGATTGTTAAAGGCCAAAAAGTAGCGTGAATCCTCACATAGAGAGGGAGACGCTATAGAAAATGTTCAACTTTGTTAAAGATCAAGACCACTGGATCAAAAGCAATGAATGCCAATTTTTTTTAATTGGATTTTGTCATTATTTAAAGCCTAGTTTATATTGTTCCAACTTTTGTTTATTTTGCATTAGATTGAAGCAATATTACATTGCAATAGTTGACAATAGTTCAGAAATAGAAATAGAAATGGAATAATTTTTTTTGGGTGTTTTTGAATTGTCAAATATATCTACCGCTGGTTCGGAAAGCCCATAGATTTATACTTTAAGAGTCCAAAATAGTACGATTGTGTGGACAGGTTCGCTTCATTAGCTATTCATTAGTGCGACTTTGTGAGTGAAACTTTGTAACCACTACAAAAAGCATGGAATTACCCACCCTAGTAATATCGAGTGTATTAGGTTATTAGTCTCTCCTTCAATCACGCAGCAACTGAGCAACAGACCGACTTGATTATTTGCATGGTTATAGTGGAGAACCTGGAGAGGCACATGGGCTATCCTATTATATTATGAATGTAAAAGTTTGGATTTATGACCCTTTGTTACTCAATCAAGTCGCAACGACTGAACCGATTTGGCTGAAATTGGCACAGAGATATATTATAGTATGGACATAGGCTACTTTTTAACTCGCGAAATAAGAGAGTTCCCGCGGGAGTAAAAAACCTCAATCCACGCGAACGAAGTCGCGGGCATCAACTAGCTTTTCATACCAGGTTTTTATTTCACCTCTTTCTTTCATAGGAGAGTGCGATGTCCACTCCCTGGCTTGTCGCTTGATGCGTCCCGGTAGATTGTTAAACGGGCCCTGTGAGCCTCGGGCACTGGGAAACTCTTTTAATAAGGCAAGCGAAACGTCTTTGAGAGCCCAATTATTAAAAACAGTGGAACGTGGAATAGCAGGGAATAGCACTAAATTGTTCTCAGACCGGAAACTTAAGTGTTCTGGATGATACAGAGGCGGGGTTGTTACTTGATTGTGGATGTCTTATTACCTTCAAGGGTTAGGAGGTTGTTAGTAAAGGTGAGTCTTGATTATGCAATAAGTTTAAGTTTACATATCTTAATAGTTTACATATCTTATTAGATATAGTTTTAGGATTAGATAGTTTTTATTAAGATTACTAGATAATGCCCGCGACTTCGTCCGCGTGGATTAAGTTTTTTTTAATTCCCGTAGGGACTCTTTAATTTTCCGGGTTAAAATGTAGCCTATGTTTTATTCCTGGGTGTGAGCTGCCTCCATTCCAAATTTCAGCCAAATTTGTTAATTTGTTGTAGCATGAAGGAGTAACAAACACACACACACACACACACACACACACACACACACACACACACACACACACACACACACACACTCACACACACTTACACATACAAATTATCGCCTTTATAATATTATTAGGAATTAGGATATTAGGATTAGGATTAACATTAGTTTTACTTATTAGACTTATTGTAATTAATGAGTATAATCCTATTTCCTATTATACATATAATCCTATTAATACTAGTGGTTCGCCCCGAACTGAGCCCTCGCGATATCCCATAATTCCCAAAAGTTTTAATTATATATTGTAATAATTAACTTTTAACATTAGACGCAATAAAAAAAATAATAGTTGACATAAAACTGTTTTACTGACACAGCGCCATCTATTAGCATTATAGTGAAGCTATTAGCTTCACAATAATGCTAATAGATGGCGCATTAAAATTAAATAATTTCGTTTCTTTATAACATTTATCTAATTTTAGTATTTGTTGTTCAAGTACAGGATATAACTGAATTTTCAACCAAGTTTCACGTTCTAATATTCAGTAATTCAGAAGTTATAGGGTTCTGACAGACATTTAGACGGACACACTTCTCTGTCTAGTAGGCAAGCGCCCTAGTTGACTCAGAGAACTCGCTTCGCTCGTTCAATCAGAGAACTCGCTTCGCTCGTTCAATTATAAATGTGAAAGTTTGAATGTTTGTTACTCAATCACGTCGCAGCGACTGAACCGATTTGGCTGAAATTTGGCACAGAGATAGATTAAAGCCCGGAAAAGTATCCTATGTACTATTCCAGTACTATGTACTGGAATAGTACATAGGCTACTTTTCAACCCGGGAAATAAGAGAGTTCCCGCGGGAATAAAAAAATTAGCCACGCGAACGAAGTCGCGGACATCATCTAGTATTGTATTATTTGGTAAGGCGGTGCATAGTTTTTGCTACACAGTGCACATACAGATTTATCTGGTTTAGCCGATTTGATAAAGCTTGTTGTTTCTCGTGTCCCTCGGAATCCCGCAAAGTGGCGCCTGCTCCTATGCAATAAGTCCTTGGACCATAAGAGCTTTGTTAGCAACTATCGATCGCCGAAAACCTTTGAACCCATCGATATATATGTATGTACGTACTGGGTACTAGGTAAGGCATTCCGAACACTCACTTTGTCCTAAAACTTTGTTCTTTGAACTGCACTGCACAATCCGTTTCAATATATTTATTAGTCACATAATCTATACTTTTTTGTTACTTACTTGCATATTTTGGATTTTCTATTTTCAATTAGGTATGTGCTTGAAAAATTATATCGGACTAGATAATGCCCGCGACTTCATCCGCCTGGATTAAGGTTTTTTGATCCCGCGAGAACTCTTTAATTTTCCGGGATAAAAAATAGCCTATGTGTTATTACAGATTAAAATCTGGATTTTGGAACCAGATTACTATCTCTGGACCAAACAGCCAAATCAGTTCAGTCGTTGCGGCGTGATTGTGTAACAAACGTCCAAACTTTCGCATATATAATATCGAATGCCGAAGCCATACTACAAGGTGCACGGACTGCAGTGCAGCTCAGTGGAACAAAGAAGAACAAAGTGAGTGTTCGAAATGCTATATCTAGTACCAGAAACGTATCTAGTACCTAGTACATATATATTGATGCCTTGGAGCCATTGCAACCAAAATGTTATTTATCGGCAAAGCGGCAAACCGAAGGCAGGATTGAGAGCGGGAGAGCCTCCGGTAATTCCTTTAACAGCGTCAACACAAAGGCGCGCCCTCCGGATTTGCTCTCTACTCCGCTTAATGACGTTTTTGTTTGGCCCTCCCCTCCAACCCACTCAAATCTAATCTATTTCGCGAGAATGTTGATTTGTTACAGCCGTGGTGATCTGGTCGCTCAAATGCTTAGACCTTTCAATAGTTGTGGATTCGATTTTAACACGTATTTTTTTTAAATTCATGACTAGATAATGCCCGTGACTTCATCCGCGTGGATTACAGTTTTTTGATTCCCGCGGGAACTCTTATATTCAAATTCCAAATCATTTGTTTCATGCAGGCCAACTTGTGATACTTGTTACAAGTCGTGAATCTACCGCCGCGAATTTTCTGGGATAGAATGTAACCTATGTGTTAAACCTGGGTATAAGCTATTTCCGATCCAAATAGCCAAATCGATTTATTGCTGTTTTTTTGGATTTTCGCGGAAACTCTCTTATTTTCCTGGATAAAAAGTAGCCTTTATGCTATTTTAGTCTATAATCTATCTCTATGCCAAATTTAAGCCAAATCAGTTTAGTCGTTGCAGCGTGATTGAGTAACAAACACCCATACATCAAAACTTTCGCATTTATAATATTAATAGGATAATAGAATAATAGGATTAGTAGGAAGTAGGATTAGTAGGATAGTAGGATTTCTGAGTAAAAAGGCAAGCTTTGTGCAAACGCAATTTTATGACTTTTAGGAGAATTATAGCCTCCGTACTGCCTCCGTAGGCAAGAAAAGGAAAAATATGACGAACAAGCAGATTACGTATTAGGATTAACTTCGTTAATGGATTATTGATTTATAACCGCCCGCATATAATGTGGTCTAGCGAATGGGGATTTTAATAAGGAAATGGTCTGAGTAATTAAAGTGGGAAAGTATATTCTTTGTCGTTTTGGACGAGTTTTGTGACTCTGTATTACATGGATTTTATATTGATTCGCGGAAGTATGTTATATAACATACTTCCTTTCTTCACTTCATTCCATCTTCACACTCAAGATTCATTTGTCTGGTGAGATGTGCCGCCAAGCGATTAAGCGTTCCGGCACGATGGCGTGTAGAAACCGATTAGGGGTATGGGTTAAATCTACACTGCCATACCCCATCCGATTTTGCCCGCTACCATCTTAGACTGCATCGTCACTTACCGTCAGGTGAGATCGCAGTCAAGGCCTATCTTGTCAAAAAACCTTTCAAATAAAAAAAACGAAATCAAAATCGGTCCATCCGTTCCGGAGCTACGATACCACAGACAAACACACACAGACACGTCAAACTTATAACACCCCGTTGATTTTGCGTCGGGGGTAAAAAATTTGTTATTTTCGAGGTCTACGAGTATCCGAAATTCGTTCGTTAACCGATACGTGCCTTCAGCTTCAGTGTAGCTACAGAGTTCAGCGAGGAGCGTGGGCGCGGCCGGACCGCTAATTAAAACTTAAGCGGCTGCCTCGGACAGTCCATTTTAGGACTTTTTGCTTAACCTCCCCTGAATCCGTGCCTACTCGTGATACATGTACAACCTGCCGCACAGGTGCTGCCGTACCGACGGAATGTCGTTTCGAAACAAAAACATTTTTTATTCACTAGTTGATGCCAGCGTGGATTTAATTTTTAAAATCCAGCGGGAACTGTGTGATTTTCCGGGAAAAAAAATAGCCTGTTACTCTCCCGATCCTCAGCTATAATCATACATGCTTTGTTGCGGTATGATTGAAGGACAAACCAATAAACCAAACACACTTTCTCTTTTATAATATTAGTAAGAGGATTCTGTACTACAACTTAAACTAACACATCATAAACACACCTTAAAAAATAAAGAATTCACACAAGCATAGTTTCACTTACAAGTGTCTATTCTATGTATCTATGTCACTAGATGTTACTATTTCTCATTAAATAATGTGATTGAATTCAGAAATTTTTTAGATTTGGATATTTCGGATTAATTTTGTTACCCTAAATAGCCATTTAAAGTAATTGCTCTTTCTTATCATTTCGAATTAAAAATTTTGAAAATTCCATACGCTACAGAACATTTTTTTGAAAACAAAAACATTTTATTTTTTAAATTTCGATGGATTTTCCTGAGGGAAAATAGTACTACCGCACACTTGCGCACTGAAAAATAAAATCTTGGTACTGTTTTAAATCTTCGATAAAAGCTAATCCACTGTTTTTTTCTCAATTTCCTGCACTTATGCAGAATACTGCAGATTTGATAATTAACTTATTCAACTAATGAACAATTTTATTATGTACCTAACCTTAGTTGCCAGTTGTATCCCCTCGTATGTTTAACAACGTTGCAATTTGTTTGCAAGCCAAAAGCTGTTCGTAGTTTTAATGTTTTTGAGAAAAGTTTTTGAAGTTATTTTCGAATAGAGAGCTAAGAAAGGGTGTAATTTTTTTATCTCATTCAAAATTCAAATAAAGAGCGACAGGAAAGCAGTTGACCAGAAGTGGGAGTGCCTTAATATGATTACGACAGCGTGATGATCGCAATTGCATCTGATTGGCTGAATTCTTGGCGTACCAGTGCATTTTAGCCATTAGCGAGAGAGTATCCAATCAAAGATATCACACTGTAGAAATAATTTTTGACAATGAGTTGAGCTTGGGTTTGTTATTGTTTTATTTTGAATCTACACTCTAAAATACGGGTGGCCAACCGGTCGATAGCGATTGACCGGTCGATTGCGGCTATTAGTCGAGTCGATCGCGGCATGACTTTGCAAATCTAGCCGAAGATGCTCAGGCGCAATGCTCACACTGATATTATGAACAAGTGGTTAGTAACTAGTTGCTAAGAATTCAATTTTATGTTTTCCCTTTTAATCAAAAAAAAAGACGTGTGGCACTCGGGGACTACCGCGGTAAAGCTATTGCATAGCATTTTTTATCAACGCCATCTAGCGGCTCACCGTAGAGGCTCCCGTGTCAGGTTATTTTCGTTACGGAATTTCTGGATTCGGTCTCCACGCTGGCCCGCGATAGAAGCTATGCAATAGCTTAAAAAATACTACATAAGTAACTTATACTGTTTCATTTATCAAGCAGTATGAAATTGGTAGATTCAGGTTTTCGTCAGTAAATAGTAGATCTTAGCTCTGATCAACTTGGTCACCCCTGCTCTAAAGCAATAAGGTCTAAATAATAAGCGATAAGGCCGCCTTGCCCACTTTCTATTTATGTGTCCGTTTCGATTGTAAACATTAAGTAATTTGTGTAGCAATGAATAATTTTCTATCTATCTAAGGCCTGGTTTTCATTGGTGTTTGCAATCGTTTGTATTCAGAGAGATTACTTGTTTCTGTGCTAACAAATACTGTGGATGTAGCTTATTTTATTGCTCTTACTGTACCTACACAGCCACATATGTACATTTAACAATACGTGAGATGAAAATTTGCATGACATTTTAATTAATATCCTAAAATTCTAAATAAAAAGTGGAAACTGTACATTTTTAAAATATTCCCCTTGTCCAACGAGCAGTTTATTTAGTCTTTTGTACTGCACTCGTTATTTTTGATACTTGTTTCTGTTGGCTGACGTGGATGTTTTATACGTGTTTGATTCACAATTTTAGTCAAATGTTACTAACTAGCTTTTGCCTACGATTTCGTTCGCGTGAAGTCAGGTTGTTAAAAATCCTGCGGGAATTTTCTGTTTTCCGGGATAAAGTGCATAAAATATATATAATATAAATAAAGCATATGTCATTATCCAAATTCTTAACTATATCCAAACAAAAACCACGTTGATCCGCAGCTCAGTTGCTGGGTGAATTGGGAACAAACCAACAGTCAATCTATAATACATATTATGAGAAAGATTTATTGAAAATAATAACAGAAAAATAAAATAGTGGTACAAGTTTGACAGATATTCAACTTACGAAATGATATAGCATTTGTTTTTCTCATTTGAAATGTATAGTAACTGCAGAAGAATATTGGTTCCAAAATGTTAAAATAATTGTGAATGAATGTAGGTAATGTACTTTAAACTCCGATGGCACACTTTACAAATAGTAAACAGTTAATTTACTTGAGACATTTGTTACCGTTTAACTAAAACTTGGCTATTAAACGTGACATTATGTGGTATAAAACAAGATGGAAACAACTAGTTTGAATGCTCTAAGTCTAAATGCCGTATAAACTCGCTTCTCACATTAAGACCATGATTTAGCTTAGTTTAAGGTTTCAACTCTGTGATTTTAAGTACAAAGGCATTATATGGCTTCGATTCCAACTCCCTTAAAAATTAATTTCATTTCATTCCATGTATTTTTTGCATAGACTGTATACAATAAAAGTCTTATAGTTAAAAAAATGGGCGCTTACAGTTTTCAATGTATAATATGCTAAAGGTCAAATACCAAAGTTTAAGGAATAGATAAATCTTGCGGAATTAGTCCACAGATTTTTTCCGCGCAAATTATTCCACTCTAATATTTATCATATTGTGTGCGGTATTTTGCTAGATTTGTTACTATCCTCAATAAAATCCGAATTAGAGCAGTATACTTAACAACTTGAATTAATAATAATTATTGCGATGCAAAACAATTTTTCTTCGAAGAGTAGATGACTAATATTTTTTGAATTATTATTTGAACTTAAATTAAATTAATTTCGAAAATTATGTTGTAATCCTTTCAACTTTATATATATAGAACATTCCGAATAATACGCTATTGTGTGTTCTCAAGCCGTATTATGTTACTCGTATGTCCGTGTTGGTACGCCGCGCTTGTTACGTATAAACACACTTCATTGTTATCACTTTAAACAAGTATTCCGAGGCGAATAGCGAGCACTTACCGGCATAGTTTGACTCCCGTGCAGGCTTGTGATGGCTGCTTGCGCTTCCTGGTGTGAACTGAACTTGACGAACGCACAACCTGCAACAAACGTATGAATAGATTACATCAAATGGGTCAAGTCTCAAGACTACGCGGTTGCACCATAGGTAAATCATGGAACCTCGATCTGATTAGCATTTTTGACTGCAGATGACCCTGGTCCTGGGTTCGATTCCGGGTTTGGGGGAAAAAATTATTGTTTTCTGTCAAGGAATTCTCAGTACTAGACCGATGTGTGAAAGTAGGTGACATATCAACCTCCGACCTCGTACCTCAGAGAGCACGTAAAGCCGTAGGTCACCGCTATCATCGCATTGTAGTAGGGGAGTTTTTGGGATAATATCTTTCACAATATAAGACTCGATCAAGATTCCGAATCAGTCTCTTATTTTTTTTATTTATTAGATCAGTAGGGTATATAGGGAGGGAATAATATTATAAATGCGCAAGGGAGTTTGTTTGTTAGTCTGTCCTTCAATCAAGTGGCAACGGAGCAACGTATCAACATGATTTTAGGTATGATTACAGCTGCTGAAGACCTAGAAAGTAGCATAGGCTAAATTTTATCACGGAAAATCAAGGAGTTCCCGAAGGATTTTCAAAAACTAGGTATATCTATGCGGACAAAGTTGCCGACATCTATTAGTAAGGATAGAAACATACAACCCATAACCGCTGATATTTCTCATATAAATTATATTACGCTGTATCCTTCCTTACAAGAACCTTTGTCACAATTAATTCCCGTTCTCTTACAATCGGCTGTATGCAAATTACATTAATATGACGTGACATTTTCAAGGCGAGGCGACACGCCGCCGAGACAGTTGGCACGGTTCGAGGGATAGTTCTCGCTGTGAAGAACATGTGATGAATTACCTCCTACTTCCTTCCGTACAATATATTATTCAAAATTAAAGGTTTTTTTTTATCCGACATAGGCTTGCGCTTGACGACAATTAATACCGGATAGCACTGTTGAGGTCTAGGTTGGAGCGCGCTTGCCTAGAAGATGCCTATTCACTCTTGCATTGAAGGTACTCAAATTATAAGTGGCAGGAAACACGGAGTTATTTATTTTACTTAGTGATCTGTGACTCTTTTGGCAAGTCAAAAATCTACCAGACCGATTCGGAATGCGGAATCAGATTCTGCTGAGAAGATCCGGTAGGAAACTCAACAGGTGCTCTTTTCAAAACAATATATTATTATAATGCAGCGATTATACTGTAGTACCTAAGTTATTATACTGTCTTGTTGGCAGCTCCCGCTCCAAAGGCACCGATGGCTCCCATACAAAGTCATTAAGAAAGTCATTACCTTCCTACCTAAGTACGAGTATATCAATTGTGCCTACAAAATTTGAAAAGTTCCCTCGATTTCTCCAAGATCCCATCATCAGATCATGACCTGATGACAATGGGAACACCAGGCATCTTCGAGTAATTGAGAAACATATATAAAGCTACGCGGACTGGTCTGCCCGCTGATTCTGTTTGTTTTTACCGCCTTCATTCATCATTGGAAAAAATGATTCGCCGGAATCATTTTTTTTTAATGTATGTTCCATACAAACATAAAACAGAATCGGCGGGTAGATCAGTCCGCGTAGCTTCTATACAGCTGACTGGGTAGAGAATGGTAACTAATTATGACAAAGGTTCTTGTAAGTACGCTGACTGAGCGCGGCTGGGATCATCCTTACTTTACACACTGTAATTTGCATGCGTAATTTCATTTGTGTGAACAATGGGGTTAGGTTATCGGGGAAACTATTTCACTACAGTTTCGTGCGTTAGTTTTGTAGTTATTTAGTGAAAATTAAATTTTGTATGAATCGATGGCATGGTATCGATTATTTGAAGGAAAGTATAGAATATCTTCGTCTTAATATGAACGACCCTGACGGTGCAGTTGTGAACACTGCGATCCTTATTAATAATAGAATTAGTCTGTAGATTTGTTCTTTAATCAGGCAACAACGAAGCAACAAACTCACGTAATTGAGGAGTTGGAGAGTACATAGGCTACCTTCTATCTCAGAAAACATAATATGGTTCACGGGAACGAAGTCGCAGGCAAAATCTAGTAAATATAAGGTGTTTTTTTTATGGTATTAAAGTTTATACCCTAAAAACACATTATATTTCTGGGAATAAAAGACACCACTGCAGCAATCATTTACCATCAGTCCGCTGAAAGAATCTGAAAAATATTTAGTGCGGAGAAAAACCCACTAAAATCTTAAACAACACCGCGCAGTGGGATTATCGCTCAATTTTTCTATAATAAGCTGTCAAGGCTCAGTGTGGCGGGAACCTTATCAATCTTACTTCCCACAGGTGTGACGAGCGAGACGGACTGAGCGTAAAAATGTGGGAGCGAAAGAGATAGAACACTTGTCCGCGTAATGACGACTGATGGATCCGTCGGTTATGAAGATAGGATTATGGAACCCAAAGTTGGATTTAACAACTAAACCACCCGATCTTTCTTATATTGGAACTTATATATGGGCTTGTCGGAAGAATTCTTTATTGGTAACTCGATTATTTTTATTGATGGCAATTCAGCATTTGATCTGAACATCTGAAAACTTTGATGAAAATGTAATGCAAGGAAGTAAATTAGTCTTCGACAAAAATTTAGCGCGTTATCTGCACTAACTTTTACATTAACACACATTATAGAAGGAATAGACTGGTCTACAAATTCTCATGGATCCCTTCACTCATAAGTATACGGTAAGAGTTGGTGGGAAAATTAAAGACAGTGCCGGCTTTACCTATGGTGCAGGGTGTGCAACGCACACGGGCGGAGGGTTGTTGGGGGCGCCGCGCCGAGCCGCGCTTGCTTTCTTTCCGACATCATTTAAAATTGCGCCATATTTAGCACCTCAATTTCCTTTCACTGGTGAAAATATAACTGTACCTAAGTCAAACGGTATTCTTGTATTGTAAGTATTCCATTTTGGCCGCGCGTCTACTAGAGGGCGCCAAGATATTGATTACACACGGGCGCTACATGGGCTAGAGCCGCCTCTGATTAAAGAGTTCCCGCGGGAATTCAAAAAACTTAATCCATGCGGCCGAAGTCGCGGGCGTCATCTAGTTGATTGATAAAGAAGAAGGGCCCCTTTAAAAGATTTTTGAACTTTAATTAACCGACTATTTAAATAGAGCCAAGCAAAACTATGTTTCCAACAGAAAGTTCTAGAGTTATTAACTTCCAAATGGTTAAGTAAATGAGCGAGTTCTTATTGAATCAGTTCGTGGATTTTTGCGGGGACATAAAAAGTGTAGCAAAAGAGATTGCGACTTTTATCTTTTGTGGGGATCTTCAAAGGAATTATGCCTGATTGGTTTCATTCGTAACGAGTCCGAGGACACGGTTCATTTAGTTTTGTTAAATTTTTTATGCCATTTTCTTTTCGGCGACCGGATGCGGAAGTCCAGTAAGTCGTCATAGGTCGGAGATAAATTAAAAAGATTCCGACGCTCTTCAAGCCGCAAGAGATCGTTCATTCTTCCTAATATTATACCTAAATGTTTTGATTTGTTGGTTCGTCCTTCAATCACGCGGCAACGGAGCATGGGATCGACGTGAATTTTTTTCATGAGTACACATAGAAACCCGAAGAGAATAAATAATAGTAACAACAATTTATGTTCATTATATGAATGAATGTTTAGCCTTAAATGTATTTATTTTGTACGCGGGTATTTTTTTAATATACGGTCAATAAAAATAATAATTTATTTCAGACAAAGCCCATATTGTGTTAGTAACAATTAACTTATTTATTAATAACCTGAGTAGCGATTTATAAAGGTCTCAAGCAAGTTTCAAGGCACTGAAACAAATCCAATTCTTCGTCTACAAACGCAGCAATGAACGGAATCGTCAAATCACCTGTAAACCTTACCTCCGCTGCGACTTTCCTAATTTCTACAGATAAAATATTATTACCCAAGTTCGGTGCACATAAAAATTTGCCGTACAAAGTAGAAACTTGAGCGAAACTAATAATGATGGAAGCTATTTAACGTTTGACAATTGCTACTTGCTAGCCGTCGCGCGTCGCCGCGGCGCCAGGTCTGATCCGATGGACATGGAAGGTAATGGTACTATCTTAGAGTATATTTGCTTCTATGAGACGCCAGTGTTGCTTTTATGTGAAGACTAGCTTTAACCCGCTCACGTTAGGTTCGATTTTTTAACCCCCTATTTAACCCTCTTGGGGTCGAAATTTTCCAAAATCCTTTCTTAGCGGATGTCTACGTCCTAACAGCTACCTGTATGCCAAATTTCAGCTCGATCGGTCCAGTGGTTAGAGCTGTGCGTTGATAGATCAGTCAGTCAGTCAGTCAGTCAGTCAGTCAGTCACCTTTGCCTTTTATATATTTAGACTACTACAGCGAGTAATATTATAAATTAGCTGTTGCCCGCGACTTCGTCCGCGTCAATTCTGTTATTATGATCGCGATTAAAAAGTTTTTAAATTAATATATTGTATTTTAAATATGGATAATTTTCCCCGTTTTTGCAACATTTTTCATTGATGCATCGCTCCTGTTGGTCGAAGCGTGATGTTATATAGCCTAAAGCCTTCCTCGATAAATGGACTATCCAACACAAAAATAATTTTTCAATTCAAACTAGTAGTTCCTGAGATTAGCGCGTTCAAACAAACACACTCTTCAGCTTTATAATATTAAGTATAGATGTGAAAGTTTTTTAGGATGTTTATTACTCCTTCACGCCTCAACGTAAGAACCGATTTGGCTGAAAGGAATGGAGATAGCTCATATCCAGGATTAACACATAGTTACATTTTAAGGAGTTCCCGCGGGCATCCATCAACTAGTCAATATTATGACTGCGACACAAAACAGAGTAACTGTTATCGCGCGCAAAAAAATAAAATAAAAAAAGCTTATCCTAACTAATACACATTTTCTTCCAAAATGTGCATGATTTGTCATTTGGTTAGTTTTATTATTATTGAAAATAAACACGGTTTACTTGTCTAAATAAAAAACTAGTTATTCCATCTTTTAATTTTTATTTCCTAGGTATTGGGCAATTTATTTTATACCACCGTGGAACAGGGTGAAATATTTTTATTCGCGCGTCTGGTTTTTATTACATAGGGATGCTTTGAGCATCTGTATTCGTGAAATATAGCTAACGTATCCGAATTATTATTTTCACTAAATCAGGTGCGATTTATTCCTTTTTTAATATAACGTATTTCTTACATTCAATGGAATATAGATGGAATAATTGCTATAAAATATTACGAGTACGTATCACGGTAATTATTTTAGTTGGGGGTGTCGATATTTCGATCCAATTGCATGGACCGTGGTCACGACGGGACTGCGGTGTTGCGAGTTGCAATTGGATCGAAATATCGACAATCCCAACTAAAATAATTGCCGTGGTACGTACTCGTAATATTGTATAGCAATTATGTCATTAAACCACAAATCAGGTCTAACATCTTTAGATGGAATAATATTTGAAGTGGTACCCTACTACAGGTCTCAGAATAGGAAGTCCAAAGGACAACCGCAACTATCTATAGAGAGTTGGTACCGAAACAAATTAGAGCGTAGCGTAAGATAGCGTTAAAAATCGTATTTGGCCAAATGTTCTAATAGATTTATAAACACATATCAAAAATTCCTGGCCGGCGGGATTCGAACCCACGTCTCTCTGGGAATCGCGCCCAAGTGTGTTAACCGCTACACCACGGCCGAAACATACGTCAGCCACGAAATATATTGATATGTGTTTATAAATCTATTAGGTTATTTCCTTTAAGTGTAGGTTAACACTTCAATAAAAATTAAAAATTGTAACAAGCAATGTGGCATCTATAATTTCTTAAGAGCTCCATTGTAATATGGTGACTTGGAAAAAAGTAGATCGACAACTGTAATATGTCGCTCCTAGATGTCGCTAACAGTTGCTATAAAACTGATTGAAAAAGTAGATACATATCACTAATTTCGTGGCTGACGTATGTTTCGGCTGTGGTGTAGCGGTTAACACACTTGGGCAAGATTTCCAGAGAGACGTGGGTTCGAATCCCGCCGGCCTCGGAATTTTTGATATGTGTTTATAAATCTATTAGGTTATTTCCTTTAAGTGTAGGTTAACACTTCAATAAAAATTAAAAATGGCCAAATGTTGGTTTACTTTAACGACGTTATAGCTTGAGGAGGACAGTATAGAGGTATCTGGTATACGTATAAGAACAAGAGGCTATACTGCACGCAGCGGGCGCGAGGGTGCGTGCGCTGCAGGTAAGCTGGCGAGTGGCCAAGGATCTGTTTTCTCCCGAACTTGCAGATCAGTTTTTATCGCCCGAAAGGCCTTTATCGTCGACCGATACCGCCCGAAATGTTTTCGCGTCGCCGCCGAACAAATATTCGATGGTTTTATGTATCGGAAACATTATATTTTTGAAAGTTTGGCACTCGACCGTCCCGCGCTCAAAGCTCGGCGTCAGATATAAAATAGTTTATTGCTTAATGGCGACTTTATCTAAAGACGTTATTATTCGCCGTCACGTACTCTTGCGACTGTTAAATTGTTTTTCACATTTTTCAAGATGAAACTTTTGTGTTTCGAGTGGAAATTTCAGTGAAATATAGTTAGGGTCTATAAATAATGAAGTATCACTGTATTTAAACACAAATCATAATATAGCTCACTGTAAAACTTCCATTATACAGTGTTATACAGGAGTATAATATAGTTTAAAGAAATGTTGGGGTCCCAAGGTGTTGGAGTGGTGAGTAGCAAGGAGCCGCTGGATACAGACGGTGCAAGACCGAGTAATGTGGAAGTTTAAGCAAGAGATCTAACACTGAAATCTATAGACCGCACACTCGCTCTGCTTCAGATTCAAGACAGAGATAAAATGAGACAGATTTATGCCGGAGAATATTTTTGTCTCGTTTTAACTCTTTTCTGGAGTCCTAGCTAAGTCAGAGCACGCTCTATAGATCTCAGCATAAGTCAGCAGTGGAAATCTTTTATTTATAGTTCAGTCGAAAAGTTCTAAGATAAAGTTGCGTGCTCCACAACCAAGTCAATTCCTAACCTTTATCAAGAAAGGAATTATGTGTCGGCAAGAAAAAAAAGGTACGCCCTTCTACAGACCCGTGTTGTCAACACGTGTTCAGATGACACGCGACAAAGATACAGAGGGCATACAAAAAACAAAGAAACCTTTGATGAATTACGTCGTCGCTACAGTAAATATTTGCGAAAGGCTTGTGTTCAATTTAAGCTAAGCACTCCTTACACTTAACGTTGACAAATACTCGTAGATAAATTCGCCTGAAAAATTGGGCGTAAAAAGTGATATACTTCTCATGACTTTTAGAGTCAAAAGTGATATTCTTCTCATGTCTTTTAGAGTCTTTCAAAAAGAGAACCGTCGACGTCGTGGGATTCGCGGGCGCTTCTGTGCTTAATTGGACGCACATAATTATGCAATAAAGAGTCAACCCACCTAACTTATCCATTGAAAAATAACTTTATTCCTTTACATTATGTATGTATTTAATTTGACAAAGGTTTGTGGGTTGAAACGTTATTTGCCCTTTATGTTTAGCGCGCAATACAATAGCCATACATAGCTATTTTACGCAATACATGCCGCAATAAATAGCGTTAGTTCACATATTTGGCCACGGCTGTTCTCTTTTTGAATAGACTCTACCATTAATTACATCTTATTGCTGTAGATACAGTTGTAATGTACTGTAAAAACTCCTGCAAAAAAAGAGTTAGGTAGCTGTTTGATCTAATGTTACCATTAGTTCGGTGAATGTTACCCATTATATTATTTTTATGTTTAATATAATGGGTAGTTAAGAATTTATCCCAAGAAGGAATTTTTG
Organism: Hipparchia semele; assembly: GCA_933228805.2. NCBI lineage: Eukaryota > Metazoa > Arthropoda > Insecta > Lepidoptera > Nymphalidae > Hipparchia > Hipparchia semele. Next base: position 1,875,942 of record OW121717.1, on the reverse strand, counting down.
TGTGGATAACACTGAATTCTCTATTGCTTATTTTTATGTGCGAAAATTAATCAAAAATATTGAATTCGATGATTTTCCGCGTATGCCAACTGTCTAGGCATTGAACTACATTGAACTATAACGCTAAGAACGGAAGCTTCTAACATAATTCCGTTCCAAACTTAGGCTCAAAACAAACAATGAATGTGTGAGTGCCATGTAACTATTTTCTGGTTCTAATTCCTAGTATCTACTGATTACGTTTTTGATTGTTTTTCTGATGAATTATGACACCCTTCCACAGCACAGTTTGTGATTTTTTAATAATTTTCTGTAAGCTGGTCCTATTAACGCGAAGATACTATCTAGTCGGCCTTTAAAGGCTTAATAAAATGGCTTATTACCCTTTTGACTATTGCGCTTAAAAGCATTACAGTTCGATGTGGTTGCCTAATTTCCGAATGGACTACGCCAGAAAAATCTCTCTCTTCGTCCTTCTGGGCTTCATTCGATCAAATAAAATTCATTATTTATGAACTCTAATTATTATTATTAACAACAAATAAAAATTAATAGAATTAATATTCGGACTTAATTGAAACGGGCTCGGGTAATTCTAAGTAAACCCGTATAATTAGGTACAGGCTTACTCGTACAGCAGGCATTGCCTGTAGCCAACCTGTAGCAATTATTATTATTATTCTTGCTTAACTTTTTAAAAATATATTTGTACTCAAATGTAGGTAATAGGTGTATTTTTACGCGAGTACGCGATCTAAAATACATCACAGCATATTTTATTCAACAAAATAATGTAAGCGGGATCCCTTAAACACGAAATCTATTACGCAAAAACCTCCCTCGGGATGACATGTTCTTAAAGGCCCTTACCTTATGTTAGTACAAGAACGAATGCCTACTCTTATAAAAAGACGGTAATATTTTTTTTTAATCTTTGACAGACCGCGACATTGTTTTTACGAGCTTTTATTTAACTTGCACTGTATACTGTATATACGTTTTTATGGGTCAATTCTTGCAAGCTGAATTAGAACCACTTAGACCATCTAAGACTGCATCATCAGGTGTGATCGCAATCAAGGACTGTCTTATTATCGAATAAAAAATAAAAAAACTTCCCGGTTTCCGATTGAGCTGATGCATGTATGTGTAAATCGGATGACAGTATATTTTTGCGATATAGAGTTGATTTAATGATGGAATAGAAAGATGGCTCTGGGTACTCTGTTACACTACAATTTTTTTTAATATACACTTATTTTATTATTGGGCCCTCGTGCATTAGGTGAATACCTAGTTAATTTAAACGTGAAATTTTTAGTAGAGCCAAAAATGAAGTAAAAAGTCTATTATGAAAATTTACACATTACTTAAACACGTTTTCATTGAAAATCTGGAATAAAACACGCCGTCATCTCAAAGTAGGTACCATTATAAGTATTCCAAGACACGTACAAAAATGTCATGACTATGTAATTCCCTCTCATCTACATTTTGATGCGAGTTTAGTAACTCGAGGAATACCTATTCCATACGCAAATAATTCCGCCGTCGCTCGTCGCTCGCCGGGAAAAAGTATATTCGTTGGAATTTTTGCGATCTATCCGTGGATAATTTGTGAAGATGTTTGCTGATATAATTCAATCATATTGAGGCTGGAGCGATGGGATTTGCGAACCTATTTTTATGCTTGATAAAATTTTTGAAAGATGAACCGATTTTTGACAATAATCTTCTTGCAGAGTTATTTTAAAAGGCTATTTTTAACAATATGTTGATAAGAAGTATTTAAAGTACTGAGAAAGTCTTTAATATAATATTACATTTATTAAAAAAGCACCATTTTTGTAAACATAAACCCTTGGATAACATATGATTAGAGCCTGCTGATTTCGCAAGACCCATATTTGAAATGCGACATTTTATATCAGTAAATACAGAATACAGAACATCCATTCAAAAATATTTTTTTAAATCGACAGTAAAAGAACTTTTCTCGTCGCACCAACTTTACATGCAAGGAGAACGTACATAAAAGGTGTTCTAGTTGGAAATTCAATAATGTTACAAGTCTGAACCCCCCATCCTTCATTTTAAACTTCCCGCAAAGTTCCCCAGTGTTCTCGAATGTGTAAACAAAATCTATGCGCACTGGCGCGGTATGAACGATCTTTAATTTTACTGTTTGCTTCTGCCTTCACAATTGCTTTATACGAATTCCGAATTCGTAACGAGACTTTGAGCTTGTGCCTGTCTCTGTATTATAGGTTGTTTGGGATGATTATGTGTGTAGCTGATTACATGGATGTCAAGCCAAACTGATATTATTATATTTATTCTTTTACAAAACAAAATATTCATTATTATTTGGGCTTGACGTCTATAAAAAGATGATAACATTGCCTAGAATCCTATTAATATTATAAACGCGATATTTTGTAAGTATGGATGGATGAATGTTTGTTACTCTCTTCTCGTAAAAACTACTGAACCGATTTGGCTGAAATTTGGCATAGAGATAGATTATAGTGTGGAATAGCACATAGGCTACTTTTTATCCTGGAAAATAAGAGAATTCCCGCGGGAATTACAAAATCTTAATCCACGTGAACGAAGTCGCGGGCATCAACTAGTTTATAATATTTGGGGGATCGCGGGTTCGATCCCGGGCATGTATCTCTGATTTTTCTGAATTATGTGCAAATAAACATCACATGCTTCAACAGTGAAGGAAAACGCCGTGAGGAAATCTGCATGCCTGAGTTCTCCATAGTGTTCTTTAATAAAATCTCTAAATGATTGTAAAATCTCTAAAGGATTGTAAAGTTACCCTCAGCGCTCAGGTTTTACTTTTAATGAAAGTTAAAAAATGTAATCATGCGTTTCAAAAATTCAATAATATAAAAAAGTCCCGGCTGTGTTTAAAAATATCGAAAAATTTTCAAAGAGATTCGATAATTTTTTCACAAATGTCCTACATACGCTCGAAAAACATTGCTTATCACTATCGTGAATACCTATCACATTGCCCTCTGTCGGCAATTTGGTAAAAATTAATTTAATATCAGTTCAATTTATTATACAATACTTATATATAAGTAATGATGTGTTACAATAATATTCACTCATTTGTTATTGTTATTTATCGATAAATTACAGGAATAGTATAAAACAGTGAACATAATACTTTATCGCCGGCAGCAGCTTACACTCGCCCCTAAGCAACCCCACTTATAAATCTCCCAGCTACGTATTTAATTAACTATCTCCTTACACGATCCTAAAGGGAAAGAATCGAGCGTAACAAGATATTTTAAGACACTTAAAGACTCTAATTGATAAGCTAATATTCCCGTATAACGTTAATTGTGCTCCAAGGGCCGTAAGCGATGCCGGTATTACTTATTTAGGGACGTTTTGACGTATTTAGAGAGATCTTAAGATTTGCGAGTATTAAGGAAGATGTTTAAAGGCGCGTCTGTTTTATTTTGCACGGGGAAATATACTTTCATCTTTTATTATAACGAGGGATGATTAATACAAAATCTCGTCTAATAATATGAGCCTCGATTTATGATTTCAGGAAGCATGGCGCGACCGTATTACAGGCATATTTCTGTGTTGGATCTATATGTGTATGTGTTGTATGTACCTACTAATATCGTTAATGTGAATGTCTGTTTTTCAATTTGTTTGTTTTTCATGGATCAGCATGGAACATTTGGCACGGAACAGTCCCAAAACATTCAATTGTCATTAAAAAGTTATTCCTTTTCATTCATAAATTCATTAAGAAGACAAGTGTTTGCTGTGGCAGAAAGGATAAGCTGAATAAAAATTCTTTTCAAAAAAATCGCGTGAATCGGTTCAGAAACCCCGGAGTAATCGGTGGACATACATAGAAAAAAAAAAGATACCGGCCGAATTGATAACCTCCTCCTTTTTGGAAGTCGGTTAAAAATGCACTCAGTTATGAATTTGTTCATAAAAGTTAAAAACCTAATATTTTTTAAAAGCTGAATTTGAGTAATATCCTCCTATCCCTTCCGAATAAGCGGAAAGCTTGTGCTAAGAGTGGGCACAACAATAGTGCAACGGGATTCGAACCTGCGACCTTTCAGTTTTGCAGTTTTGCAGTCCATACCTTTAACCGTTGGGCTATTAAGGATTCAATATATATAGGCCTACTATATTACCAGCTCTAACTTAGTCTACCTACAGGTTCTCCGTCATACTTTCAAGTGGCAAAAATTGGGCAATATTTCAAAGCGCGGGTGATAAGAGGACGAGCAAAGTTGGGTGTTTCATTGGAGTTCTTATCAGTTGCCAACTTGTACAGTGGGGAATGTGAATAGACTCCCTATTACCAATCGGAATACAGTTTTAGAGTTCGCCCTGTAACATTTGGTATCTTTTGTAAAAAATCAAGTTTATAATGTACCTACTTTAAAAGAGTTAGTATGTATATGTAGACATAGAGTTCGTTTGCTGCAATACGATTTTACCTCAAAAATTCAGCTCTCTTTAATCTAAAATCTATTTTAGATTAAAGAGAGCTGAATAATTAAATCTAAATTTTAGATTAAAGAGAAATTAGAAGAACTTATTAGTTTTTGAGTTTATAGTAAAGTCTTCTGTGACTTTTCAACTAATGTAGTTTTTAAACAACATGAAATAGCGATTTTTTTCTACATCACTATTTAAAATCACTATCACTATTTTTTGGGAAATCAACATAGCAGGAGTCTTCCAACATTACATGATAGGTTCGCTTCACGCTTCACAAATCCACCGAAATCCACCCGCACAGCAAAGATACCTGTGATATCTGTAAAGTTGTTATCTTATTAGACACACGCAGCTCTCTCTAACGATATCCCGTATCTGTGGACGAGATATTGCAGTTAGACTAACTCGTAACTGCCAGGTAACTGCAGTAAATCTACTGTTATCTCACCCACATCATTTTAGATTTGCGTGAGCTCTCAAAATAATATGTCAAGTTACATGCGGATTTATAAGACGATTTCTAAGGCGTAGCGGTGAGAGTGTTCATCGTTACGCCATATGATATATATCGCTACACAAACATATATAAGGCTTCGACATACAAAGAAAACACAAGCTTTTGCTGTGATCAGCTACAATTTAAGATGAAAATGCACGCACTCTGCAGTTGCAATCACGAGTGGTCAAAGCAAGTGGGAACCTCGACTCATATTCTCTTCTTAAGTTTTTGACTCAAAAAGTCTCATACTCTGAGTATTAACTAACTCGAAGGTTTAAGATGAAAATGCACGCACTCTGCAGTTGCAATCACGAGTGGTCAAAGCAAGTGGGAACCTCGACTCATATTCTCTTCTTAAGTTTTTGACTCAAAAAGTCTCATACTCTGAGTATTAACTAACTCGAAGGTTTAAGATGAAAATGCACGCACTCTGCAGTTGCAATCACGAGTGGTCAAAGCAAGTGGGAACCTCGACTCATATTCTCTTCTTAAGTTTTTGACTCAAAAAGTCTCATACTCTGAGTATTAACTAACTCGAAGGTTTAAGATGAAAATGCACGCACTCTGCAGTTGCAATCACGAGTGGTCAAAGCAAGTGGGAACCTTGACTCATATTCTCTTCTTAAGTTTTTGACTCAAAAAGTCTCATACTCTGAGTATTAATTAACTCGAAGGTTCTGTGCATGGAGTTGGTACCATGAATATTCAAACTTTAAGTAAGAGACAGAACGGAAATAAATATTACTACTTACTTAATTTTGTCGAAAACGGTTCAGCGGTAGTTATGAATAGTTGAACAACACTTTCTTTAGTGTTAATAATATTAATAGTATTTGTAAGACGTCCATATTAAATTCATCGATCCATTAGAAAATAAAAGTCATTATATTATGATTAATATGTAACCTAAATTAAATTACGATAAAGGATAACATTAAGAAGTTTATTAGTTCAGTTACAACTAAACTGGACAAAAACAACAACAAAATAATATTGTCATAATTTTTTATTATAGGGTCTTGGCCCTGAGTAATGAGAAATACGCAGAGAGAGAGAGTAATGGAACTTGTGGACTAATTAAGTGCGCATTTGAGAACACGGTAGTGGGAGCGACAAGCGCAGTCCATCAATTTGAAGCCCGCAAACACCTGATGAAAGAAAGCTCAGCCCATTGTTTCATTTTCAATGCTGTTATGTGACGGGAACAAAGACGCGGGAACTTCCCGGCCTTTTGTCCCGGCGAGTCCCGGCTAATAAGTGGGAGTGAAACGGTTAGTGCGAGGAACTAGAAAAGGCCAGTGGATCCGTGAAAGCGAGTGACTAAACTAATTACAGCCCCTCTTTAAGTGGAGAGTCCTAAGCACTAAGAATCTAATGCACTGAAAAAAAAAAAATTACTTAGCAGTACTTTGCTAAGTAAATTCCTATTGGCTCGGTTAAAAGAATTTTGATTTGATTTTTAATGAAGAGTCATTTGAAGCCTACAAATAGGTAAACTAGGCAGTTAAACTAAACACAGTTTACTTCTAAAATCGGTTGATAATATTACCGGTCTATATGTCTAAGGCAGTAAGTTGTGATAATATAAAACAAAACCTTCTATTGCCAGAACGGAATTACAAACAACACAAACGCTTGTTCGGATCGCAAAACGCCTGCCAATGAAGTGTAATGAGTTGTGAGTGACATCCCCTTTTATCTTGGACCAACACTGGAGTTTATGTCAGAAATCAGAATGGTGTTGTATTTTTTTTTAATGTAAGCTGCTTTACGAAAAAATTTATCAATAAATAAATGAATGGCTTTTACTCTTTTACTTTGTGATTGTACGAGTATGTAGAGAAAGGTTTTACAAAATATAATATAATTGTTGTGCAATTTACAACCTTTAAGTATGATGAGATCAGGAGTCAATTTTAACTAACTTAGAAGATTTAACCCAATAATGACTTAATTACAATATCACAACTGTATGTCAGTTAAGAATGTTATATTTATTGTTATAATTTATTATTACTATAACATATTGAATATCCTTACTTTGCTAACTAATATTATACATGCGAAAGTGTGTTTGTTTCTTGATTCGTTGGTTTGTCCTTCAATCATGCAATAACGGAGCAACGGTTCGACATAATAATATTTTGGCTACTTTTTATTCGGAAAAGCAAAAGGGGACATTTGAAAATCTAACACCATGCGGACGAAGTCGCGGACAAAAGCTAGTATTGAATATTTATCTAAGTGAAACCAAAGTCCTATAACGTAAAAGTTAAATATTATCATCTGGCATACACTGAATTCAAAATAATATCAACATAGGAACTACTGGCACAGTCAGGAGCGAGGTGTGCCGGGGACGTGTCTTTGGGTACAAAATTACTTTTGACGGATCACAAGGCAGTCGGGACTAGCAGGTCGTGCGTCCCGACTTGTGTGGGTAGAGCTTTAACAGGTCTATAGCTATAAGTACACGGCATGTTAAAAGTGTAAACTTACGAAGGCTTTGACTTAGGTGGCGCTTTTCTTCAATGTTTTTATTATTAGTCTTAGTACATAGGTACTAGCTTTTGCTAGCCACTTGGTCCACATGGAGTTAAGTTTTTGATTTCCTGCGAAACATCTTTGTTTTTTCTGGATATAATAAAGCCTATGTCATTTTAGATACAAATCGTCAACTATAACCATTAACAAAATCACGTCGATTACATGAAATAAATAATTTTGAATTTCAATTTGAATTCAAATAGGCCGTTTCGTTGTCGGCTTAATTAAAAAAAAATGCCTATTGGCGAGCGTCCATTGTATATTTGGTAGATATATTTGAAAGTAGATTTTAGGCTGCTAAAAGAAATGTCTAATATAAAAAAAGTTAGTCAAAAATAAACGTGGATTCCTTAAAGAATTAGTCTATCAAGCTATCTGGTTTCAGGGGCCTTGCGTGACCGACAGTCGTGGGCTTTATCTATCACTATTGCGCCTCGGCGTCTTACAGTACACCTATCAACACGACAACTCCATAATTACTTCAGGCGATAAACATCCTTGTTGATGCTAAGTTATAGTCGTTTTTCCCTCACGCACAATTACTTTCGCACTACCATAAGAAGTCGTATACATTCGTGAAGCTTAAGAGCCGTAATGTGTTTCATTCCAGGGCGATAAGATTGATTTTCCTGTGCTTCGAATAGACAAACGCGTTGAAATAGTAACACCTTTATCTTGTATCGGCAATAACGTTCTGTTCCGTGGATTGAGTTTTCAAGACATCAGCAACTCACATTAGGTTAATGTAGTAATGATAACGGAGAAATGTGTATTTGGTACGTGATACCTATAGGTACCTATCTAGTTTATGTAATGAGATATAATATTATGAGCTTTGTCATAGAAAATTATGTGCTGGAAGGCTTTGCCACCCTGCCCTCAAAGACGCACTGCAAAGTGATTTTTGCCGGCTCTTCTCAGCAGAATCCGAACTGGTGGTAGATTCTCGACTAAGATAAGAGCCACAAGTTGGCTTACATGAAATAAATAATTTTGAGTTTGAGTTTGAGTTTTAGTCAAGTTCAGCTTGGCCAATGTTAAAGAAAACATTAATATTTTTGCAATATTTGCGGTAGGTGCTATGCGAGTCGTGCTCGTCACGTGGCCGCGTCGTGTCGCGTCGCTCGGTTGGATCGCTCATTATTTTTCCGGTCGTCAGCTCACTCATCGAGTGGGCTGCGAAATGCGGGCGACGTACACTGCTGACGATTTTTATGTCATAACTCATAATATGCTTTTATTGGCCCCGTCGGAAATCGAACCTAGAACCTACTAGAAGAATATAACGCCAACCACTTCGCACACAAGTTTAGTAACTGTAAAAAATAAGCGACTTTTATTGTGTGTTCATATTTGTGTATAAGAAGGTAAAATATGTTCTTCTTTTTTATTTATTTCATGTAGGCTAACTTGTAGCTCTTATGACACGTCATAAATCTACCACCGTTCGGAATGCAGATTTTGCTGAGAAGAACCGGCAAGAAACTCAGCAGTTGCTCTTTTCAAAAAAATTTTTATAATGGTTAACAAAACTATGCTATGCACACAATGTTTCCACAAAGAAGTTTCAAAAATGCACACCTACCACAACCTAACGCGATATGGATCTGTTTTGTCACGACTTTAAAAACAAAACTGCTAAAAACAGTATTCAAGCCTGATTTTCAAGCAACATTGTAAAAAAAAACAATCAAGTAAATGTTTATAAAAATATTTCCATCTCAGATCTTTTATTTAAATATTTGATTAATAAGTAATAATGAAACTGATGTATTACGTCTCTTAGAAGTGAATGTAAATACAGTTAGAAAAAGCTTTTATTAGCCCACATTATTATCTTTCGATCTTATAACGTCAAAAGGGTTTGAGAGGTGGGATTTAGAGACTATACCGTTGAGCTATCGAGATATTATTGTAAAACTCTCATTTCTTTTTTTAATAGCTTTTCTTTATATTTTTACATCAATTTTTCGGCAGTATAAAGATTGCAGCATACTATTGTCAACATTTTTATTGTATCACTTGTCTTTTTAACTGACTTCACAAAAGAAGGAGGTTCTCAATTGGTTGGAATCTTTTTTTTTTTAATTTTTTATGTTTTATCCCCGATTACTCAAAGATGCCTGGACCGATTTCAATTTTTTTTTTGTTTGAAAGGGCAAACTTCTCAGGTGGTCCCGTAGTCATGACATCAGGATCTGGTGATGGGATCCTGGAGAAATCGAGGGAACTCTTCAAATTTTATAGGCAAGTCGGTTTTGTAAAAAAAAAAATTACCTTTAGAGTATCTTGTATTGTGACGGACAGACTGTCAAGGACTATCTAACAATTCAAAATTAAAACATGTCCTGCAGGAAATAAAAAGAAAATAGTTTATGTCATTTTATATAAGTAACTCTACCTTCAACACAGCATAATCGTTTCATTGCTAAATCAATCAGTGCATGTATATAGTAGTTTTGCACGCTGCGTCCATGAACAATAATTAATATAAATCGATACCTCCTACGTAAGTTGTTGTATCCCCAAAACGCTTACGTGACGCGTTAATTGTTGTGAAGGTCAATACAATGGCTTAGGCCGTCATTTTAATAACGATACAACTTTATACATCTTGAAAGTATGTTAAAGAATGCTGTTTTTTAAACAAACACATAAAATAGATAAAAACGAATGGTACGTGCAACCCTAAAATGCCAATTTTGTGGGATACAACAACTTCCGTAGGAGGTATCAAAATAATTTTAGAGATTCGTTTTATTCAAATGGTCGTGTGGTGTGTACGCGAGGCATTGTTAGGATGAGTTGGATCGTGTAAATTCGAATGACTTCAGGCGTTTTCCTTTCCCCAATAATCGGCGCTGGATTTACGGAACATTCTCTACACTTGATAAAGTAAAAATGCTTCTTTCTACCTAACGTATGGCTGAGTGAAAAATGAAGCATGCAAGGAACCTTGTTTAAACTGCGTATATTATAAAGGTGTAAGTGTTTGTTGGTTTGTCCTTCAATTACAAAAAACACAGTTGAAGGCCTACAGACTTCTTTTTATCCCGAAAAAACAAACAAACTGTTTATTAAAGACTAAGTCGATGTACCAAAACGTTTGTAGTAAAGAAAATTACTTATACTTTGTTGTTTGTTAAATTACACCATTTTAATCAAGCTTACAAAGGTAGCTTTAATAAGTTTTACTAGTTGAACAAATATTTGCTGTATCCACTTGTATTATTTTATCAACGGCAACACAAAACAATATCTCAAAATGTACCTGAAGTCTAACTTAGAACTCATAAGGTTTGTATAACTTAAAAATTACATCGCGTGTCTTCTATGGTTTGGCGCAATTGATAAAATTATAGCTTTTTTTATAAAAAAATAGGAGAATGTTGTACATTGTTTTGGGTACATTGAAAAGATTTCTTATCTTAAATTGTAGTGGAAAAGTACATAATTATAATGTATTGACTACCTCTTCCGCAACTTCTACCGCGTAGAGTTAATGTTAGGTTTCGTAAAAATGAAGCAGGGATACTATTTTTTCCATATAAAAGGTACCTCAAGTCAAAAGGGATGTCGCACTAAGCGCTTCGCTTCCTCATTCCTAATTTGCACCGATAGGAATGCCTTTCCGGCTTCCGTTTTTCTGACTATACCTATATCTTAGGTACCTTAGGTACTTTAAATAAAGAGTGAATAGGCGAATTTTAGGTTGAATCGGAGCTGAATACTGATTTAAAAAATATCTTTCGTAAAAGTTTTATAGCTTTACTTTCAAAGTCGCTTGTCGCTTGTGGCTTGTAGTTTTACTAACTTCCAAATACTTATCGTGATCAATTAAACAGCGAGTCTATGCGTTGTCTTATCGTTATCAGTGCGTACAAATATACGAAGAGCTTCTAACCATTTGTTCGACAAAAAACGTTCGCGTGCCTCCAACCTGGACAGGTGAAAAGACATTAATGTTTTTACCTTGTTCTTTAGAAAAGGAAATTATACGTTTTTAAGATATTTACTGGCTTCTTTCTTTGAGTTGTTATCAGGCTAGCGTTTAAGGTCAGTTGTGTTATTCTCTAAATTATTGTATTCGTCTTAGAGTTCGCTGGCAAAATAAATCTGAAAATCGGTAAAGTCGTAACGCGTACCAGAATTGTACGTTGCATTTCTTTTCGATATAAGAACCTTATAACGATTACGTATGTATGGGTTTATTAACTTACATACTCCTTCTAACTTACTGTAAAGCCGAACCAAATATGCTGTAAGATAAAATTTGAAAAAATAAACACATGTCTGAGATTTTCACATTTCGCTGCGAATACAATAAAAAAAAGAACACAGTCATTATCTATTCATTAATCGCGCGAATTAAAACCATTTTTAATTTAAACAATTTACAAGTTTCGATTTATCGCTGTCTCAGCGTTGAAGGCGAGGCTCTATGTTTAAAGAATAGTAGTGAAGTTACAGTAAAAATAGAAGCATCAGCTTACTATTTTTATTCGCTTACGAAAAAGATTTAGTTACACATCCTTGAATAGTACTTATTGTACCTACAATGTGTCTTTAGCGATATAATCTTTTTATACAACAATCGTTTTTCTTGTAACTTTATTACCTACATGTAAATTATATTGCACTTTACTTATACAAAATATGTGGGTCAAATAATTTTTTCGTTAAAGGACTTGGAATACATCAAGATAGATGCCATATTTTAAGTAAGAGCGCAAGGATTCGCGCATACCACAGTTGTTTATCGACTTTTAAAACCCCTTCCAAAGCACATAATTATACCTCGTGTTTGTGAATTACTTTGTACAACAATATGCTCCTTTTTTCAGGCAGTCGTATAAAAATAAGACAGTCTACATCATAGCCTATTCTAATTTGCGCTTGATTTAAAAATGCATCGCTGTCGACAAACTTGTCATAATATCATCAGCAGCCCGAATACAATCAGTGCAACATCGGTTTCTCGCGGCTTATTTATCGATACTCTACGCGCGAGATAGATGTGTGATCCAAATAGGTATATCATACCTATATTATACCTAGTTGTTTACATTTTATGTAGATTGTCGATATATTATGTACCTCAGCTGTCATACACATCACTCGTTATCGACAGCGCTCCGAATACAACGTTATGAGCGGCTCACCTTTGATGTTACCTTATTTAAATATGGCGGTCTCATTTTTATTGGATCTCTCTAGATTGGTAATATCAGGCACTCAATAAAGATGGGAAGCATCAACGGTTTTTTCATATAGGTTACACTAGCTGAAACACCGAACTTTGCGTGTAGGGGAACGCTTGAATAATAACGATACAATTTCTGTGCCCATCTAGATTCGTTGAGCGTCATGAACATGCTACAAAAATCAGTCCAGAAAACCCAGTGAAATCAGTATACATGCATAAAAAATCACCTTTTTTGTAAATTGGTTAAAAAATAAAAACCTTTAACCGTAACCTTTGGCATTTATTATTGAAATGAAATTGAAAAAAAAAATATTTAGTCTGTTTTGGACGTGCGTTCAATCGATTTAGCGTACCGATACGGCGTATAGAAACCGAAAAGACGTCCCTAATTTCAACTAAAGACTGATCTAATCTGCCATACCCCTTCCAAGTTAGCCCGCTACTAGCTTAAACAGCATCGCCCCTTACCAACACGTGAGATCGTAGTAATGACTAATTACTTACTTGTCATAGAATTTAAAAAAAAGAACTTGGAATTTGTTTGGATACCCTGAAATGTGCCTGTTACTGTTATAGGTCACACGGCTTCGTCCTGAAACTGCTCGTTTCTGTATAGACAGCGCTTTATTGAACGCAATATCATAAGCCTTTGATGTCGCTTGTTTAAACACTGGGGTCTTTATGGAGCCTCGGAATATTGCCTGTTATATGTTTAAAAAACAGTATTGGAATTTCGTTGGAAGCTTTTTTTATGTTTTACGTTTACTGCTTGTTTGTTGTTGTTTCTTCGAATAATGAGGTACAAGGGTACACACTATGGCTGTTTGCTGAGAAATATTAGCATGACTACGAGTATAAATAAAATCCTTACTAATATTATAAATGCGAAAGTGTGTTTGTTGGTTTGTCCTTCAATCCCGCTGCAACAGAACTACGGATGCATGTGCATAGTTGAGGACATAGGCTCCTTTTTATCCCAGAAAATCAATGAGTTCCCGCGGGATTTTAAAAGCTAAAGCTACGCAGACGAGGTCTCGGGTATCAGCTAGTATTATATAATGTAACAAATACAATATAAATGACTCCAATAAGGCGCGATTTATAATAGGGGTGTTATCAACTAATCAAAATATCAGCAATTTTATTCAAAACGTAAAAACAGGCACTTAAAAGTTGGAGAGAAACGTAAGACAGGAATGACCACTAACTAAAATCTAAACAAAAAAATAACCTGATTTGTACGCGAGCTTTTAAGGTAAAACCATCAAAGAGAATAGGTCGAAGACGCCTTAATAGGCACATGATATTTTAACGAGTGCTATACGCCAAATCGCACGTCCACAAAAATGCCTAACGTTGCCTTACAACGTTGCTTTTAGGGCCACTTTATAAGCACTTTGCAGTCTTGAGCGTTCGTAGCGCGTTAACACTTTCACGGACCGATTTTTATAACTACAACTGCTGTTAAAGCTGCTATCAAATTAATGTTAACAGCCTAAATATTTTGCAGATTTTTCTAACGCACCTTATACTAACGGATTTAAAAACATTATTTTAGCAAAAGTAAGATTTTAGATAAAAGTTAGATTTAGAAATGAAAAAATTTGTCAAAAAGTAGCCCATTAAATCTGGATGACAAAAAGTTTTTAGGTCGAAGCTATGAAAAGAATGTAAAATTATAGGTACGAGTATGACATATAGTCTAAAAATATGCCACGCCAATCTGCACTCGGCCAGTATAATTGACTTGTGCACAGTTGTTGGGTACCGATGGATTGAGATGTTGATTTGATTTAATTTAGAAATACATAAACGCGTGTATAAGAGAAGAATAAAAATGGGCTCCAAAAATTTAAATCCTTTTGTAAAAGTATCAAAATTCTATAGGACAGAGCAAGAGTACGTCAGACAAAATGTAAACGTGATATTATTAAGACTGCGAAAGATATAAAAAGATATAGCCCGACTATAGCCCGCCGTGTGCTGAATACGAATCCCGCGAAAATGGACCGTTTAGACGGACAGAGTTATTGCGGTTTTTATATAGAGCGCACTTATTGTGAACGGGTGGGCGAGGTGATTGTTCCACCGAGGAACGGAGAACTCCGTGGCATATTGATAAAGTGTAATACTATAAAGTATTTGTCTTTAAGCTATTTCTATGGTGTGGTGGGAGACTGACCGTGGCTAGTTACCACCCTACCGTCAAAGACGTGCCGCCGAGCGATTTAGGGTTCCGGCACGATGGCGTGTAGAAACCGATTAGGGGTATGAGTACACTGCCATACCCCTTCCAAGTTAGCCCGCTACCATCTCAGTCTGCATCGTCACTTACCATCAGGTGCTATTGCAGTCAAGGACTATCGTGTCATCGAATAAAAAAAAATTAATTTCGAGTGTAGATCGCCACTTAGCTACAGAAATTGGCAAAATAATAACAATTTCATTTATGATATATTATTGATGAAAAACTCTTAAATCACCTCCAATGCGATCAGGAATAACCCCATGTTGAAGTTTAATGGAAACTCCACCGATGGGGGTAGCAAACATCTGGCACAGAGGGTGGTCGAAGTACTCCAGGCACCCAGGAGGCACGCAAGCAAATCCTTACTAATATTATAAATGCGGAAGGGATTTTTTCTTAGTTTGTCCTTTAATCACTCAGCAACGGAGCAACAGGTCACCGCGATTTTTTGCAAGGGTTATAGTTGAGGACCAGTAGGGTACTTTTTATTCTGGAAAAACACAATGTTCGCGCGGGTTTTTAAAACACCCAACTTCACGTGGAAGATGTTTAAAAAAATGTCTGAAATAATTGCAAAACTAAATACAACAACATAAGTAATCAATCACCTGAAACACCATAATATTGTTCATTGGCATACATCCGACGTATTGGCAATATCCACCCGAAACAAAATATGATATGATATGATTAGAAACGATAGACAGTCCGAAAGATCAAATGCAAGTATAAATAATAAGGGAGTCGGAATTTTCCTTGGAGGGAAGTTCTATCAATAAATAATCAATAGGACACCATAATATATCAAACACAATGAACGTTAATAAGGAGAAGTGACCTATTTCCTTGAGAGTAAGGCTGTGGCTACACTGCATGGGTAAAATAGTCGTGGTTTTAATTTAAACTATGGAAGAAATTACGCTCAGTAGGCGATGGACAAAGCTATTTACAAGCTATTATATAGCACTGGTTGAAAAAGTGCTGACGTGTGGTTCAATTTGGCCGTAGTGTAACGGTTAACACGCTCAGGGCGCGATTTCCTAGAGATGTGGGTTCGAATCCCGCCGGCCCCGGAATTTTTGATTTATAAGTCTATTCGTATATTTTCTTTAAGTGTAAGATAACACTTTAATAAAAAATAAAAAAATAGTTGAAGACTTTGTCTTGGAGTTGTAGAGGATGCTGTCATACTGTGTGAGTGACATGTATGTCCATGACCTTATGCGGAGTTAGGTTCGTATTAAGAAGGTCTGGCAAGGGAGATAACAGGGGCGGTAGCTAGTGGAGCGGCTAATTGTCTAGATATATACCGGCTCGCTCCACAGACGCCGGGTTCAAAACTGACGTCCTACCTACATTGCTACGTGCTTTATGGTAACGCATTTTAGTATTCATTAGCTGAGGCCCACTATTTCGTCGACTTAGTTTCAAAATTCTGTGGTGACTCTCTGATTTTTCGAGACAAAGAGTATCTCTCTAGGTCCTCAACTATACCCATGAAATAATCACATTACGTATAAGGGACTTATGTCCAGCAGTGGGCATCTATCGTTGATATAGAGAAAGAAAAGAGAGATTTTGAACAATGGATGCATGAAAGAAACTTTATCTACTAATGAATCGGAATACATACCCTTCCGTCTGCCAGATAATAACTAAATTACACGTCTAAAATAGTATTGCTCTTTTAGAAAATTCAAATAGCAATATTATGCCATAGTACCTACTACATAATAAATTGCTGTCTTGCGCTTTGTAGAACAATTCAAATTCACGCTCTTTTATCATTTACGTAATCGCTTGTTAGTATTAGAATTGTCTATAAATAGTTTTCACTCTAGTTTCATGATGAAATGGAATGAATTTAAGAAATGGAAGGACAAGTGCTAACGAATTCTTCAGCTAACTTTAATTAATTAGTATAAGTGCTGGCGCAATTCTCCGTAGCACGGTTCTAAGGTGCGAGCTGTTTCTAATACACCAGAGTGATTAGATAAAGTCCACTTTAGAGCCGCAATAGCTCAACGGTCTAGGTGTGAACTGGAATATGAATGATCGTAGGTTCAAATCTCATTCGTACGATTTTAATCGTACCCAACTTGTCGTTGACGTTAATGAGTTGGACGTCGGTGGAGTCATTTTTAAGCATGCCAAATTAATGTTATAATTAAATATCTTTATTGAACAGAAAAAATAAAAAGTTAATGACAATTTACAGCTCTAAATAACAAACTAAAAAAAAAAAAAAACTTTTTTCTGTTATTCTGATCGAAGAAAAAAAAAGCGCTTTAGCACTCAACTTTACGTGCTTCAACCATATAACTATATAGTTTTCTTGAACAAAATAAGCACCAACCTATGTTGGCACTTTTATTAGAGAGAATTTCGACTCAAATCTTCTGAAAACTCTTTAATTTGCTGGGATGGATTCCCAAGATGGAATATAATCAAATTCGTCAAAAAAGCTTAAAAAGTCGAGTAGAGAAAAGATAACAGACACACAGACAGATAGATGGATGGAAAATTTAATCTTATAATTCCCTCCTATTTGAGCCATTTCTGTTCTAGAATAACTGAGACAAAGACTAAAACAATGAAAAGACATAGGAAGTTCTTTACTCACCTTGCAGTTTAATTAATTAAAGTAAATGCTGGTGTAATTCTGCGGACTAGCCATTAAGGCCAGGGACAAATCCAGTGGAATTCCGCGAGCGGAAAAATACACGTGCACACAATTTGCAATATGTGATTAATTTTAATAGATTATTATTTTAAAGTAGTATGTAGAAAGGAGTCAGTGTAACCGCAATCCATAGAGTCATTTTAAAAGCTTTATAAATAAAAAATGCTTGTGTATTATTTAGGCACAAAAAAGTTTACAATAAAATGTATTTTTACTTATTTCTCAGACACTCGATTTTTCGTTTGGATTTTGTATTTTACTGCATGTCCATTGTCCAGATAACAGAAATTCAAGCAATTGGATATACAGTTATTAAGATCTAAATTAGCAGTGGAATTTTATTACCTATGGAAGCATCACGCCCATTCCTACAAATAACTTTTGGACTTTCTTTAAGGCGTAGTTAAATGCATGCATGCATCATTTGCCTATTTAAAAATAAACACAGGGCCTATTTAAGGCAAAGACTACACTAAAGATTTAAAAGAATGAAAAGACATAGAAGCTTCATTACTCCGTTCGCAGTTTAATTAATTAGTGTAAGTGCCGGTGAGACGCTGGGGATTGGTCATTAGTTAACGGCTCTTTGGCGATCGATCTACAAGCAAACAATACACTTTATACTTTTATTGCACCCGCTGCCGATGTCCCGGCGCGGTTGCTTTGTGGGCATTAATTAATACTTTTCAGACGGTGATTGAGGATCTAGCGAGAGCGAAGCCAGCACCGACTGCTTAGGGGAAAATCTGAATAAAAATTCCGGTGCAGCTATACAAAGTTCGCAGAGGTTTGACAGTTTCATTACGTAAAAACTTCTGAAATTCCGCGTGTAGTTTAGTGTCACGGAAAACTCGGATGGTGTCTCGTCACCCTAAATATGGCGTGACCCTAATGTTTTTACATAACGTATTTGTGCAGAAATGCTTTCTCTCCATCAAAAACAGATTTAAACGAAATCTATTTCGACTACTTCATAATATCTACACGTCTATTATTAAATGAAATTACTGAAACAAATAATTTTATTAGCAACTAAATTAACGACCACTTGGACGGCGTGTATTTTTCGTAAATATAATTAGCAGTAGTTTTATTTTTTAAGTTATTTATTTAAGTTGTACTACCTATACTTAACCTATACTTTTATATTAATTAATTAATTAAATTTTTATCATAACATTTTTAGAATCTTTTCGAATCATTTACGCCTACGCACAGATTTGTTTTGTGATGATTTCTTGACACAGTTAATAATTTTCCTCTTGTGAAAAACTTGGCAAATCTTAGAAAAAATATGCTGTATTTTTCCTGCCTTTGCTGTTAATGGCTCATAAACTACTAGCAGTGTCTGGTTTTCTGTAGTATAGTGACGTAAAAATATTCTACTAACCTGACACAAATACTTTTATTTTATTCAGTCTGTGGCAACTTTATACCCATTATCTGGATAATAGTTATTCAAGCACTTTCATAATTGTTTTGAAGTCGTCTAGCTAAAATCAGTGTTAACATCGTTTTATGTATTTTGGATTTACCTCAACCGATTATGATAAAAAAATGCTTGCCAGCATTAAAAGGTTATCTTATCTTATCAATTCACCGTTACACGTTATAGGCATCCGTTTTAAACGTGGGTAGATTATAGAATGCCTGTAAGAATGGATATTTTTATCTGAAAATATATATATTATAATTACCTAATGCCCGCGAGATTGATGACGGGCATCAGCCCGCGAGATAAAAAGTAGCCTATGTCACTCTCCAGTAGGGCTAACATGCGCGCCACGAGAAAATTTTGTCTACACTTTACTCGTGAATCTCTGTAGAGATTCACATAGAGACTACGAGTAAACGTGTAGACAAAACTTTCTCGTGGCGCGCATGTTAGCCCTACAGGTCTTACATCGTGTACCATGCAAAAAATCACCATCCGTGGCTCTATTGGGGCGTGATCGAAGGACCAACAAACAAACACACTTTTGCCTCTATAATGGTAAGGTAATGGTATAATTAGAAACGGAGTGTTCCGAAGTAAAAGCAAAAGTAGCTTTAGCTAAACCAATTAAGCATCAGCGATATGAAGACACATAGTCGGGGCATAATGAAAGAGGCTTCGAGGGAATAGTTAGAGGTCGTAGGGAGGGAGAGGGTGTAATCTTAGAGGATAATCCGAAATCAATGAGACGTGCAGCGAGCATGTTTGTTTTCCCGGCTATATCGATGTTGGTCGAACGCTGGTCTTGTGGACATAGGCCATGCTTTTGCATAAAAAGGGATTTGTACCGGATTTTCGGAAGGCCTTGTCAATTCAGTGGTGCATAAAGATTGGCGAATATATACATTTTTTTTATTCTCATTATTTTATACGGGACTTTTAAAGGTGACCTTTATTTCAGCCACATCGGTAAACACAAAATATTACAATTAACTATATACAAAATCCTATATTTCTATACCAAGATAGGATTTTGTAGGATTTTGGTGAAGGTATAGATATATAGGTATATATATCTATACCTTCACCAATTTGAGAGGCGAATATATTTGAGTCCCCCTTTTTTAAATCTATTTTAGAATTCGAAAGCGTTAGCACTTTTAGTAAGAGCTCATTTCTCAATCGTTATAGAAACATTATAATTAATCTGTCAAAACGTCGAATTTGTTTGCCATGTAATAAAATTCGACGTTTTGACAGATTTTCAATAGGTATACAAATTCAGTTTTTCAATTCAATTTATTAACATGTTTTGAGCTAATGAATTGAATTGAATTGAAAAACTGTCAGAACGTAAAAAGTTTACGTTACTCAGCGAAGGTGAAATAGGTGATATTGATGATTGATATGATTCAGATGATAATGACTGACAGTACAAAAATTTTGTATGCGTCTGTTTTAGTGCAATATTAACACAATAAATCTGACAAATTAAAATTAATAAATTAAATCAAAATTATAAAGCAGAATTTGAAATGGCTTGCTATTGAGAAAGTTGTTTCCAATCTCCTATTAGTTGTATTGAATATTCATATAGATTAAGATTTAATAGAAGTTTTAAAGTGGCAACACTTATATAATCGCACACATTTCCAATAAAATGCCTTAAAAGCGTATGCTAACAAACAAACTTGATAACCCTTCCGATATGAGAAGTATAAGGCGCTTAAAACATAATAATCGAGGGTAAAATACAATAATTCATTATCAGCTCAGAAGCATTTAATGAAGTGGTCACTGGCAACGTGAGCAAACCCTCGCCACGTGCAAACAGCGCGGGTGTCAGCGTGTGTGTGTGGGCGCGCGAAAAATAAACACGTACACAGCGCCGCGCAAACACAAACACACATCCGAGGACGTAATGTGTTTGCGGTGGAGGGCTAGAGGCACTCCTTGTGACGGACGTGCGATGTGTGCACACGTCTTTAAATAATACTAGTTGATGCCCGCGACTTCTTTCGCGTGGATAAAGGTTTTTTAATTCCCGCGGGAACTCTCTTATTTTCCGAGATAAAAAGTATGTGTTATTCCAGACTATAATCTATCTGTGTGCCAAGTTTCAGCCAAATGGGTGCAGTCGTTGAGTAACAAACATCCATCCATCCAAACTTACATACAAACTTTCGTATTTATAAAATATTAATAGGATAATGCTGGCATCAGCAGTATATTATTTAAAGATGTATCTAGAAAAGAAAGAAGTGACTAGAGATGAAATTAAATATTTTTTTTAATCTCCGACGGAAAAAGGGGTGTTATAAGTTAGACGTGTGTGTCTGTCTGTTCCCTTGTAGCTCCCAAACTAATTGATCGATTTTCACAATAAGCCTGTAATAAAATTAGTTCACAGGTTTCTATGCTTATGTTTCCATTTAAATAGCAATACATGAGCATAACTAACTCGTAAATTGTACATAACATAATATTGTTATTACATATTATTTTATTTTTAAAAGAGCAACCGCCGAGTTTCTTGCTGGTTCTTCTTATTTGAATAAAAATTATTCTATTGCATAATAATGTGAATATTCAGTTACCTGAGTAGCATCTCTGACGTGTTGAGGCATGTATTTTATTCAATTTAGACCTGTTTTGAGTTAGCTTCTACAATGTACCTACTAATACGAGTATATACTCGTACTTACACCTAAATCCGAGTGGAGGCCCATTTACATAGCCCTAGATAGAGGCGGCAACAAAGCGGCTTGTTTATTTTGTCCGTCACCGGACCGGACGACGCCGAATTGGACGTAATTAACTTTGCACTAAAAGTTGTGTGTGTATACGTAAATTACGTCAATGTATTCAAATTAATTAATGTATAGCTCCAAAAGGGTATTACACCGCTATGTAATATACCTATGTAAAAAAGTAGTGTAGCGATGGTAGATGATAGTGTGTGTGTGTGTGTGTGTTACTCCTTCACGCTACAACGAATGAATCGACAGAATTAAAACATAGACTACATTTTATCGAGGAAAATTAAAAAGTTCCCGGGGGAATCAAAAAAACTACGTGGTTGAAGTCGCGGGCTTCAGCTAGTCTTACATAAAACAGACGCCGATAAAAAAATAATCTAAATTTAAGAGATGGTGTACTCTTAGATAGATAATTATGTTCAAACAGAGCACCAACTTCGTAATTACTTACTATGTAAGCATAAATGAAAAGACAATGATGTAAGCAGGTTTTTTACGACTCAATATCTCATTTGGCGTTGGGCGAACCTGTTAGACGACCTAACTTTATAGCCGTAGCCATATAAAGCTACTGTAAGGCACACACCCTGAAGCGTATAAGGCGGGCTATTACCCAACACCATAACTCCTGTTTAGAGGGACAGGCACACCTCCTCTTTACTATGTCGGTAAATTTACGTCGCGTCACTTTAAGGCGCGGTTCATATAGAAGCGGCGAGAGTGTAGCAACGTCGTAGCAAAAGCGTAGACAGTGCGTAACGAGGGCGTAGCGAAAACGTAGCAAGGGTGGCGATGTTACATTGCTATGTCCGCAATAGACCGATAAAATGGGACAAGTACATTTTTATTTCACCATGCTAAATTCGACTAATATTCCCCTCTCCCCTAACGTAAAGCTTGTTTCAGGAGTGTGGGTGTGACTTTAGTGCAATGGGTGGGGATCGAATAGTCGTGTGGACCATTCAGTTGTATGCATGCACCTTTAACTGTTGCGCTATTAGGGCCTTCCCCTCTATAAGAATTAAACTGGCGCTAGGAGTAAATAAAACAATAGTGGAACAAGTGAGGTTTGATTTACGATAGCGGCCGGGTGTGGGCAATTTGGGAATTTATAATTACTGAATTGTCTCTGGTCTGGTTTGGTGGATGGCTTCGGCCGTGGCTAGTTACGTGTTGCGCTATGCATGGGTCCTACAGGTCTATGGACGATTCATATTATGATCGCATAACGACCACGCCACGTCTCCGCTCTCCACACTTCTGTGTAAACCGCGCTTTATGAACACTCATTCTCAACCCCATTTTGCATAGGAATTATTTGTAATTGGGCAATTTGTCTGTTGAGGTTGAGGGATCCCTTTGACAGTGCCCTCTTACCCTCTTTGTATTCTTGGCTGACGACTTCATTTCGTTGATCGATTGCCCGTTTCTGTGACTGTTTAATAAATGTTTGCGCTTTCTGTGATTTATTTGGTGAGTCTTAATTGGGTACGTTAATTTTTAACCAGATTTCGGAGGAGTTACCGACACAG
This sequence comes from Hipparchia semele, assembly GCA_933228805.2. Lineage (NCBI taxonomy): Eukaryota > Metazoa > Arthropoda > Insecta > Lepidoptera > Nymphalidae > Hipparchia > Hipparchia semele. The sequence goes on along the minus strand of OW121717.1, from coordinate 1,852,524 downwards.
CCCAGCAAGTCGTGAAGCTGAAGTGGAAATAGGCGGGGTAGATAGTTTGAAAAGCTGTTGGTCGTTGGTGACCCAACGTGCTGGAGTGGCAACCCCGCATCCGAAAGCCAAGTGTTGGCAGCCTCCACTAGGTAGACATCTAACGAGTCGCAGATCAAAAAAATCAGATTAAATATGGTGATAATTTTTTTTATTTTTTTATTCTATGACAAGATAGCCCTTGACTGCGATCTCACCTGATGGTAAGTGACGATGCAGTCTAAGATGGTAGCGGGCTAACTTGGAAGGGGTATAATACTTAGAAGTGAGAATATAAAACTCCAGTCCATAGTAATCTCAGATGGATATTCAAATCTTACAACTACAACAAAAGTTGTATCTTCAAAGCTACATCGTCTCCCTAAATCCCAATACTGACATCGCAAACTTACCCACATTTCATAGATCGCTAAACAAGTGTATTTGCTGAGATATTCCAATTTTACCAGCCGTGTTATTCTATAAGTGCGCAGCCTTACAGCGCTGTCGCAGCGACAAAACGAGATCTCCGAGATTTTTTCTTTTCCAACTGAGTGTAAGCCTTGTGAAATGGACCTTGAAAACTAAACATAATAATATCACGTCTCACTAAACGTTAAGGATTGTGAGTCATATTACTCGATTCTTTATTTCATTTGATTTCATTGAGGTATATGACTTCCCATGCATACTTAATAATTTAGATAGGCTGGGAGGTTATTGTAAATTTTTCTACTATTTAGTGCTCCTATTTAGGGTTGGTTCAAATGTTATTCAAAGTTCATTTAAAAAATAGTCAATGTAGCATATGCTTTGAATCTACCACAGATATTGAATTAAGCATTGTTGGTAGAAATTGATATAAGAAGGTCTCATAGGTAGATGTTTTTCTTTGTGGCAGATTCCAGAGGATTAACAACTTTGAAATTAAAAAATTTACGGGCTACGCATTTGAGAATTTTGTACTTAGAACGGTGCAGCCTTTTTATTTATTTACATGTTATTTAGTTAAAAGCTCTAAGATAGCCATAATTAGCCTTAATGTTTCGAAGGCGAACTAAATGACGAGTACGTTGCACTACAGAATAATACCAGCATTTCTCGCTACGTAAAATTTCGCCCTGTTTGTTTGTTTATCCACGGATCCTACTTCACTTTCCATTCCGGCCCAGATTCGTACACGTTTTGGCACGGGCCCATGGCTCCTGTGTAAACAAGCGGGTAGGCCAACTCGCTAACTTTCACTCCTGGCCACAAGCCAACCCCATTAGGGTTACGCCACATTTGTAAAGGTTTACATTTAACTTGCTAATATTATGTTTACTAGCCTTAGCTTGCTCCTTGGGATTAAGATACTTGTTATTAGTATCAAGTGTTTAATATCGTATATTATAGTGCGGACAGAACCCCTAATAGGTATCAGACGAGTTAAAGGGAGCTGCTGGCTACAAAACCAAAGCATGTGGAAATTTATTTAGTCAGAGGTTGTCCTTATCTTTACGTATTATTAATTTATTTCGCATATAGTACCTACGCATTATAAATATTTTATATCCGGCTTTTGAATACAAGCCCATCAAGTTCGGTTCAGTAGTTTACCCTTGAAAAGGTACACAGATATACACTCACATATACACTTTTCAACTTTGGTGGGGATTGAATCGTGGACTTGTCAGTTATTAGTCCGCGTCTTTAACCGTTGGGCTATTGAAGCTATACAGATACGCAATGTTGATACAAAGTTTTATCGTTTTACTTTGTATCGAGTTTTCGAGTGAAAATTCTTTTTGGGAGATCGGTCGGCCGTCGCAAAATTGAATGTACCTACAGTCCGTTTGCATCTCTTTATCACTCGAGTGTTTGGCTCTGTGCTGGAGATTGAGTTTTTTCGGATTTGTACGGGATCGATTTAGGAGCGTATTTTGTTACTTTTAGATTAAAATTCATATAAGTGCTTTGGTAAATTGAAATGCAATTTTCCTTTGCCAATATTTGCGTTGTGCGATGAGAATTTTTGCGAGAGCTATTTTTAAGAGCAAACTTATTTCGAGAGATTTCTTTTTCACAAAGTGTCCAGTATCAATTTGGGATTTGAACTAAACTAATAAAGCAAACTTTATAGCACCCTTGTTAACAGTTCAGAGAAGTTGGGCTTTTGATATATTATTGACTAGCTGATGCACGCGACTTCGTCTCTCTTTGATATTATATTCCGGGATAAAAAGTAGCCTATGTCACTCTCCAGGTCCTCAACTATACCCAATACTAGTAAGACGAAATGAGTCCCAGGGAACCGCATGATGCAGGCGGTGCAAGACCGAAACAGTGGAAGTCCACGCAGGAGACTTTTGCTCAACAGTGGACGTCCATCAGTTGATACAGAAGAAGAAGCTACTGCTTCTAACGCCATAGCTTCTAGTGAGGGAGGTGCTCGATGACTGAAGAACAAACGTCTAAATTTTTTTTTTTTAATAAAGAATATTAGCCAAGCTGAAGTTGACTAGTATCCTCCTATCCTTTCCAAATAAGCGGAAAGCTTGTGCTAAGAGTTTTGTGCTAACGGTTGGGATTCGAACCTGCGACCTTTCAGTTTTAAGTCCGTACCTTTAACCGTTGGGCTATTGAGGCTTAGGCTCATTGAAATAATGATTTTATTTCATTGCCAAGTTCTGTTCAAATAGCAACAAAATGCACGATCGTAGAACATAAGTAAGCATTAATCCCGAAATTATGTTTAGTACACAATGGGAACTCCCGTAATGCCTTCGATCGCGTCGACGGCACGAACATCGTTTTCAACTGTTGTTGCAGCTAGAAATGTTTGTCTAACTATTCCACATAATATACACGCTATAAACAAAATAAATTCCAGTTAAGTAGGATTTAGGATTATTTTCTCAAATATGCAGTACATACGTAACAGGGAGAATAAGAGATCACTAGTCGATAGATAAGGCCGCTAATTAATGCCTGCCTGACTTGTTCTATTAAAAATTATATAGATGGCAGTTTCAGATTAAACATTAAGAAAAACATAATATGCTGCAATAATATTAATATTTCATAGATATATCTATTCTATTGTGTACATAGATAAATAATTAGTAACTAATACGTGTTAATACCTGTAATTATTTTAGAAAATAAATTGGATTGAGGGTAAATTATAAAATAAACCGATAACGCTGTGGTTTTATAACTGGCAAGTCTCGGGTTCGATTGCCGGCGGGGCAATTTGGGAATTTATAATTTCTGAATTGTCTCTGTTCTGGTCTGGGAGGCTTTGGCCGTGGCTAGTTACCACCTTACCATCAAAGACTGACCGCTAAGCTATTTAGCGTTCCGGCACGATGGCGTGCAGAAACCTATTAGGGGTATGGGTTGAATTTACACTTCCAAGTTAGCCCGCTCTAAGATCTGCATCTAAGATGGTATCTTAGATTCATCGTCACTAACCATCAGGTGATATCGCAGTCAAGGGCCATCTTGTCATCGAATAATAAAAAAAAAAATATCTCGTCATTCCCATGCCGACATTGACACAAGATATTATTATGTGTTTATGTCTCAATCAGCGAGGGTGTTCGTGACAGAAGCGCGGCCGGCGGCGTTATACCGGGATAGCGCTTGTTTACTTGTCATAATACCGGGATTAGAGTGGCTTATGTTTACACTTGAACCCTTGTTCTCAGCTAATTATATTTATTATTAGTTTAAATAATAATAATCAGAGCGAAATATCTCAACGGTTCAAAATGCGGACTGAAACCAAAACTTCTGATCGTAAAAAATCCCACCAAAAACATAAATACGATAAAAATTCTTTTCAAAAAACCGACTTCAAACTCCACTACAAAGTATAAAAATAATTTTATTTTGTACACGTTTGTATGCTCGCCCGATTTCAATACTGTGTGTGTCTCTTATATGTCACCATAAGGTAAGCGTCGCGCATCGATTTCATCGTTTCTAGTTAAGCCCGCCCGACTTCAACAAACGTGTACAAAATAAAATTATTTTTATACTTTGTAGTGGAGTTTGAAGTCGGTTTTTTGAAAAGAATTTTTATTTTAAGCTTTTTAGTGTAGCTTGTTCCTGCTCTCTTCCTCCCCTCCCTCTAACGCTACGGTACTAATGTAGTTCTATACTTGGTACCTACAGTATACTTACTTATTAACAGTACAAAAGAGCTAGGACTAAGAGCTCCATGATGTAGTCCATGGTTGGTACCAACAATATCAATTCGAAAGCGTCAGTTCGTAATTCCTCCAACTCTGCAGCATCAGGATTGAGGAGCTAGAACCTTGAGCATTATGATCTAGTATATGCTCGGTACCAACAATATTAATTCGTAAACGACAGTTCCTAAATCCTCACGGTTTAGGTAAGCAGTACCCCTGCAGCATCAGTATTGAAGAGCTAGGACCTTGAGTTCCACGATGTAGAATATGCTTGATACTAACAATATCAATTCGCAAGCGAAAGTTCCTAAATCCTCACAGTTTAAGTGGGCAGTACCCTGCAGCATCAGGATTGAGGAGCTAGAACCTAGACCTCGATGGTGTAGTATATGCTTATTACATACAATAACAATCAATAACAATTCATGATTAGCAGTTCCTAAATCCCTATAACTTAGGTGGGCAGTACCCTACAGCATCAGGATTGAGGAGTAGGACCTGGAGCTTTATGATCTAGTATATGCTTAGGCCAAGCATACTAATTCATAAACGACGGTTCCTAAGGTCCCATAATTTAGGGGGGAATTCCCCCTGCTGCATCAGGCTTGAGGAGTTGAAGGTAAAAATTTCTATGGGACCATTTTGTGAGCTTCCTCTGTCGATTAAAAAAAAAATCTCGTGAATCGGTCCAGAAACTTCGGAGTAATCGGTGGACATACATAGAAAAAAAAAAAAAAAAAAAAAAGATACCGGCCGAATTGATAACCTCCTCCTTTTTGGAAGTCGGTTAAAAATGAGAGCCAAGTTCAATATGTAGAATATGGGTGGTTGTTGACTTCGCTGACAAAAGAATTGCGATTTAAATGGGTGCCAAGTTCTGTAGATAATCCTGGAATTTATTTATAAGAACATACACCATTCTTAAAATATAAATTCAAAACACCATTTCTTGTTTTTTCTGCTAGAACAATGTTTGCTATTTAAAAACATAACTTCTTAATTTAAAAAAATAAAAAGCAGATTACTCAGGATAAATTGAAGCTCCATATGACTTGACAAGTTTTGACATATTATAAGTTTATCATCGTTATGTTATTCGCAAGTTACTGTTTTTCACTGTAATATTTTACTCTTTTAAAAATTTTGTTTGCTAGTAAAAACTAGTTCTCCATAAATTTATACTCCAAGATTTGTGACGTCTGCCAATCTGCATTTGACCAACGCGATGAATAAGGTCAAGCTTTGGCCTTTCTCATTCGAGAGAGGACCTGTGCCTAGTAACGGATAAAGGTAAAAAAATATTAAACGTCTATGTGTTTTACCAACACCATATAAAAATTCCATGCGAATCGTCTAAATGTCGGCGAAATCCGCAAAGTTTAGTGCACTTAATCCCATTATTATCCTTAGCATGCAATCGTGTACATTTCGAAATCCTATACCGTAGAAGATAAACGTACGAAACAAACACATAAAGCGCACAGTATCGAGCGAACAAAGATTTCATTACGGCATAAAAATGTATAGAGCAGACTAACCTGCTAAAGATGCACATATCGGATAGACGTTCCCATAAAAGCTTTTATAGTAAACATGAAACTTGGCATTCTCCATGCAAATTCCATTTAGATCTTACGTAAAGACTTGCATGTACGCTCTGAATGGAAGGAGCCAATAACAACTTAATTCGTTTTCTTCAGATTCGTTTCTTTTTAAAGGTGAGTACTTAAAATGCTAACAAGATATTACTATTCTAAAAGTAAACTTGACAATTTATTATTTTCAGATGTGGTTTTATTTTAATCTAACTGCAGGTTTAAATTAAGACTGGCTTTTTTTTAAATATATATTCATTTTTAATTGAAATGTTACAATAAAAAAATCAAATCCAAAATGGAATCCATGAAGGAGGTCCAAAAAAGAAATCACAGTTTAGAGTTAATCATAGATTAAAGATAGAGTTCAGTGTTAATAAACTGTCATGAAGACGTCAGAATTAAATTTCGAATATTATCATTTTAATACCATAAAGAGCCTTATTATAATATTAAATTCACTTATCATCACTCTACTGAAATAGCTGATGGCAGTTCTCTGTCTTCGATCAAATTATACGGCACGCTCACGCATTTTCATGATAAATGTATACGCAAATGCGCATCTAGCGAGACCAAATTATATATATCAGGAGAAAGAGGGACGGGAATAGGGCTGTCACCTGTACTTAACACCTACCCTATCTATATGAATGCGATGCCCACGACCCACATTGGTATACTTGTTTTTTTTTTTTTTGGATTTGTCATGCTCGAGTAATTTGACTACAGAATTAGGTCACTTCTACGAATGATATAATACTTGAAGTGAAAAATTAATCTTTACCTAAACAACAGTAATATGATTGGCTCACAGACAATGCGCTGTCTAACCAGTGGACTTAGAGATCTGAAATTCGTTGAAAATGTTGGAGGTCACTAAGGTATTTATGAAATGCCATCCCTAAAGAGGTGAAAGTAAAATACATGTGGACGAATTCATGAGCATCAGCAGTTAGTCGCCATTAAAATAATTGAAAAGCGACTTTTAGAAACATAAAATTAATAACTTTCTTCTTCTGAATGTGATTGTAGGTAATACTTAACTGACAAAATATGGCCTCACAAGTACAACGGTATATTGTAGGCAGTTATAAATAACCGTATGAACAATTTTTTTTCGAAATAATGTTAGCTGTCAACCCTAAAACGGGGAACACGAAATTCGTTTCCCGCGTAAAGTTAAGTGAGTTAAATCTCCGAATAAAAGGTAGGCAGTCGAGTCAGCAATGAGTTGCTGACTGGCTCGCTATGTTAATGAAGTTGCCAGGCCCTTCGTCCCGTTCCTTGCGAAACATTCGTTATCTGTACCACTGATCTAAATGTAAGGGGCCGCGGTGATTACTGCCGCCTCCGGACATACGATTGTTCGCCGCGATAATAGCATGAGCCTGCCGACTTGTTTTAACAATCAACGTACAAAATAGGTACTTGATCCACTCTTATGGTTTTTTTTTATTTTATAATTTCCTCTTATGATTGACATAGTTTTAGGTTAAAAGCTAAATTAATTTGTATACTACGAATATTCACTGCATAATCAATAGTTTTTGTGCAAGTTTGCACAACTTAAAACAATTTAATTGAGCAAGGTCCAAGTTATATTTTTTTATTAAACTTTGAGGGTCGTATTTTGTGAGGAGATAGTACTTATATTAGCCTTAAAAATTAAAGCTGTCTTAAAGATGTTTTCATGTTTTTTTTAATGCTTTAAAGTTGTACTGTTTCGATGAAACATTTCGAGGTAGTTTTGGCAAAATTATTGAATATATTTTATGTAATTTGAACATCTAGTTTTAACCGACTTCCAAAAAGGAGGAGGTTAACAATTCGGCCGGTATCTTTTTAACTTACAAGATCTTTGTCGGGCTGAAAACAATCTTCATTAAAAATTAATAAGTTAAGTAGGCCAGTATAAGAGTTGATTAAGTAAAAGATAAGTAAACTGTTCTAGAAAAGAGGCCATTAAGTTTTACAAGAGATCCTATCTTTATTTGATGATGAGATTGCGAAAGTTTGAGCTTTGATATCGAGATGCTCATTTCAGTTAGGAAATTATAAATTACATTTGCCTGTTAGAATTTGCATCTAACTTTTCGACTCCTTTGGTTTGTATATCATTGAGTTCACATTTATTATGAAACTATGAAACAAGTTATGTTCGAAATTTTGAGTGCGTGATTTTGGCCCAAGTTTTTTCTATGCAGATATCGGTCCGTACGTCAGCTAAACACATTATTGTGTGCCTAATAAGAGGAGTTTATTTCAGAAATAGAGTTTAATGCCTCTTTAAACAGTACCTGATCAGATATTTGTATGTGAGCCTATGTAACTTCTGAATTTCATATTGTTACTGAAATCTAACAAAACAGTGATAGCTCTGAGTTTCATTGTAATATGGGGTCTTGAAAATAATATATCGCTAATTTGCGACAAGGGTGACATAACTCAAAATTCACCAATTTTAGTGTCGAACATTTATACTTTTTGCTATAAAGACAACATTACGCTAAGCACAAAAAAATAAGAGCGAGAGAAATTGTGACTTAATGCTCTGTCGCTTTGTTGGCCGCTGTGTTGTTTCGAGACCGCAGCATCCCCAAAACATTACTCTCTAACGAGAGAATTCTCTCATCGTGGGTTTTGAATTATGTCACTCTTGTCGCAAATGAGCGATATGGAACGTCAGCTATAATATGACGCTACAAGATCTCCCTAGCAGTTGCTTAAATTGCATGAAAGTAGAAATACCGTGGCACTAGTCAACACAGGCGCAATTCCCATGAGATGTTGATTCGATCCCTGCCAGCCACATAACTTTAGATATTTTATTTGGAATAGAGCCTACAAAATTTCATTAAGTTAACTTTGTTAATATTGAAATAAGAATCAATCTTCATTTGTATAAAACAAACAATCTAACAACATTAATAAAACAATTAACAAGCGTGATCGCAACAACACTCTTGTAAAGCTATTTCAAGAAAATTAAACCGGTTTGTAATTATTTACGATTATTATGCCAAGTTATGAGAACTAAGTGGGGGCGTGGGGGTATTAACATAGTTACTGTTAATATCAGACACTTCAAGCAAAAGTGAGTGTTAATATTGTGATAATAGTGCTCATTTTATCGTTTCACAACCCTGGGGAACGTAATCTCGGCTGACTGGCACTTATGTAGAAGTACCTACCTACTACTAGTATAGAAATAGAGTACCTAGTGTACTCTTACTTCCTTCCAAGATTGCATTGTAAAAGCTTCTTTCGTTTGGATGTACATTTTTAGGGGCTCAAATGAAAGGTACATTACGACTTAAGTGTGCTGCTCGCTCCAGTTTTTAATCTTAATACGATAAGTTTATTACTATCCATATAAAGTAACTCTGTCTATTGTGTTTGTCTATTTGTCACCTTTTACACTTAAACATCTGAACCGATATCGTTAAAATATTACAAACCGATAGTTTGTATCCTGGGGAATAACAAAGGCTACTTGTGCTCCAGAAAATAAATGATGAGGAGGAAGTACATAGACATCTTTTTTTTTAAAGAATATTAGCTAAACTGAAGTTGACTAATCCTTTCCCCTCCAAATAAGCGAAAAGCTTGTGCTAGGAGTGGGTACGACAATAGTGCAACGGGTGGGATTCGAACCTGCGACCTTTCAGTTTTGAGGCCGCACTTTTAACACTTGGGCTATTTTGAAGCTTCAACTGGTGCGTCTTTAAGTCATCATCGATTTGAAGCAATTGGTGCGTGATTGAGTTCAGTTTAGGCATAGATTAATAATTTCTAATAAGTTAACTTACGCGAAACGTCGTTTTTTTATTAGTTGACAAGATAGTCCTTGATTGCGATCTCACCTGAAGGTGATGATGATGAAGATGATGCAGTCTAAGATGGTAGCGGGCTAACTTGGAACGGGTAGGGCAGTGTAGATTCAAACCATACCCTCTAAATGGTTTCTACACGCTATCGTGCCGGAACCTTATATCGCTTGGCGACACGTCTTTTACACGTGAAACCACGATACTTACTATATGTGAAAACATGTAGTAAGTATCGCGGGTCTATGTTTTACTCTAAATTATATACGTACAATTTTCTAAGGTGGAAATAAAAACTTTGATGATAATTTATTCTACTTTTATAGGTGTTCACCCCTAAACAATTTGTAGTAAAGTCGTAGTAAGGGTGGTTGTAAACTTGGTGGTAAAGTACCTACTGCAGAACCATCAACACGCGTTTTTCTTTTTCAATTATTTAGCGTCCACGTTAAGGAGTCAATGGCTGCGGGTTACGACTTGGGACTGACTTAGCCTTAAATCGTTTACTTTACTACGCATGTTAACCGTTTCCACATTATTCGATACGATCTAAGCCTAAAATGTACCGAGTTTAGGTGTCTTTTTTTATTTCAATTGATTTGAGTTGATGCCCGCGACTTCGTACGCGTGGATTGAGGTTTTTTAACTCTCGCGGGAACTCTCTTACTTTCCGGGATAAAAAAGAGCTTTTGTTATTCCAGAGTATAACCTATCTCTGTGCCAAATTTCAGCCTAATCGGCGAGAGTTTATCGTATCGACGGGAACATTAAATATTTGACAGTTACGAAATCCATGAACATTTTGTATGGGAAAACCAAGGGAAAATGTTTTTTCTTTTATTTTATTTTTTCATCAATTTACAATGTTTTAATAGTTATTCTATTCGTGACGGAGACAAATACAACAAATCAAAAACCATGAATATCGGGGTAAGGCCGTAAAGCCACTTTGTAACATAGAGTAACATAGACACTTCTATGTTACGGTAACGTAGAAGTAACGTGAAAGTAAAACAGTGTTTGTAAGGCTGATTAAATAACATGCTTATTTTAACCGACTTCAAAAAAGGAGGAGATTTTTGTAATAAACTTGTAAGTATAGCATTTTTTATAATCGCCGATCATTCAGAGATAAGAGAGAGAATTCAATCATACTAATATTGTAAAGGCGAAAGTTTGTGTATGTGTGTGTGTGTGTGTGTATGTGTGTGCGTGTGTATGTGCATATGTTTGTTACTCCTTCGCGTCACAACGAATGAACCGGGTATGGATGAAATCGCGGGCATCATCTAGTTTATTATATTATAATGTTCATTTTTCAGGACAGAAAATGTAATAGTATCGTGCATGTATAGTCAGACTGGTGAAGACAAAATCACTATTAAACTAAAGGCCAATTAAGCCAACCGACGCCATGTCTCTATGCGACGGTGCTAACTTTTTGTGTTGTGGTCCAAAATGTGAGCTTGAGCGATCCAAGCACATTATAGTCTAAACACGATAAAACTTTTGTCGGAAATCCACACTATCCCGGCTAATATTGCAATATGATTGTGTGTGAAAGTGTTGTTTTGTTGATTTGTCCTTTAATCAAGCTAACAATGATTCTATTCTTACGTGCGTTAAAAAAGGGTGTTAATATAACATAAATAGGTTTGCAATGGTAGTGTTAAAAAACTTGTGTGATTTTTCATCACACAGTGTTTGATTTTCCGTAGGCGTGAGACGTCAAATCGGAATTGGCTTTTCTGTTTTATTCAAAGAGACAAAGAATTGTTTCAACACGCGTTTAATAAGTGTACATGTACATTCACATGTACATGTTGTACATGTGAATGGAGGCAAGAAGTTTTTTATAATTTAACTTAAATTAACCAGATGGTATTCGTAGTGGAACTCAAAATACGCTAAACATGAGAAAAAGAGTATTATTAAACTTATGTTTGTTCTTATTTCCGTCGTAATCTATCCTATGACTGCGCCAAGCATATATCTCTTTACGAGGCAATGAAGCTCATAAACAATAGGTAATATACCAACAAACGTAAACCTCAAAACATTACCCACATTTTTATGCAAGCGCATAAGAGTATAATATTAAAGCTAGCCGTGAAAAATTTTAAACGACATTAACATATTATGGACGTGTGGCCTCATTTCTATAGCGTGTATCAAATGATAGCTTTTCTTAAGTAACTGATAAAGTAACTGCTTGGGTATACTAGAATTATCAGTATCGTGATGAATAATATAAAGATTACACGAATATAATAAATTGATAATAATATTATAATTCAATCCCGGTTAAACTCTGAAAAAAGTCTATTATAAGTATCACACATGAGATTTCTAAATTCGATCTGAGTGTAGACAGTATACGATAATTTCGTTCCCAAGTTTCGAAAGAGTCATTAGTGTAAGCCTGCAATCGAAGCCAACTTATAAAAGTTATGGAGCCCGTGTGATAAACTATAAAAGTTTGATCGTGTTCCGAATACACAAATTTGATTTAGGCTTACGTGTTACTTTGTTCATTGTTAGACTTTATGTTATTGGATTATCGTTTATTTCATCAGTAATAACTGGAATGTGCTACGTCGTTACATTTACGTATGTAGTTTAGCTTTTTTTGTTGATGGCTGGCTGTTATCTGCGTAAAGGTTTTGTTTGTTACATTATTTCATAAACGGAGAAACGGTATCGTCCTATGTTAAGTTTTAGGTTTTAGCCTTACTAACAAATAGGATTAAGTTTTTGTTTTTATTATTATTATGAACATACCTACTATGATCCCAGTTGGTCGAACTTTAAATTTAATCCCGGCTCAGCCATAACCTACGTTAGTTATCACCTTTAATTTAAAAAAAAATTGAAGCAACATGCGACTTGCTTTTAATTTATTGAAGTCTTTCAATAAAAATACTAACGTTTTGACTACATTAGCTTTTTTTATAGATAAAATAAGCTAGACTGTTCTTTATTATTTAATCTATAAAGAAAAAAAAAAAGAAGCATGACCGGGACCGTTAATTAAATTAATATATAAAGAAGCATAAAAAGACCGTTTAATAAAATGAATTTGCAACATTAGAAGTTATTGAGTTCACAATGATTGATGCAGTAGTTACACAATAAATAACGGCATATTGTAAAATAGAGAAGAAAAGTTTGGCGTCTATAATGGATCAAGTATTCTTTAAAATTTTGTACCTTTTTGACTACTGAAAGCGTTTAAACACTATGAACGACTTCGTTCGCTCGTCAAGTGTAACTTGCACCGATCGCGCGTAGTTTCAATGTTCTGCAGGCAAATTGGTTCCTTTCATGTCAATTTCCGGAATGTCTTACATTACAATCGGTTCTGTTTGTTGGCTAACAGAACTTGTTGATAATTAAGCTATCCAGGATGAGAACTGATCGGGACATTCGCTGAGACATTTCAAGGGGGAACGCTTTAGGTATTTTGGAATTAATTCATTTCAGTCTAAAACAGTCATTGCTATAGAAATGAAATAGTGTATACAGCAGTTTCCGCTCTAAGCGCGACAGCCTTCGATGAACTGCTTTAAATTAAGAGTGAAAGGCATTTTCTAGGCAAGCGCGCTTCATCTGAGGCTGCATCACTTACTATCACGTGTGATCGTAGTAAAACGTTTGTCTTGTCGCTAAGCTGACAACAGCTGGCTTTCCACTAGGCTCTTCACTTCTTATCATCATTATCATAATCAGCGATCCAACAACGGCTCACACTGATATACAGGCCACCTCGTATATACGAGTATGATATATTTTTAATTTAAGAGAAACTTTAAATTCAAAATCGTGAAGCATCATAAAAAGAGTCGCTTCAAAGATCAGGTCAGGTCAGCAATACAGTTCTTCATTTGGCAAAACCTTAAAGACAAATTGGCAGCTCCCTTCAGTCTTATGTTCAGAGTTAGCGAGGTTTACCGAACATGTCATGGAAGAATAAATAAAATAGGTAAAATAGCCATTACTGGATACTAGTTCGGAGTCTTTGCACCTACTTAAATTATAAAGCGTATTTATTTTGAGTTAGAGCTTCATGTAACGTTTCCGAGAATAATATGGCGCAATGAGAAAAATCTGTCATAAAACGAGTGTATGAAGTCTGTCTTATTATGAATCGTAGTACCTCGCTATCTTATTTCAATTTCAACGCTCCATTGATTGCAGATGTCGGGAGCGGTCTTCTTTTGCAGCCACGAGCGACAGAGATGACTAGACGTTACCCCTTGCAGGTAGGAAGGGGACAGGTGATATTTTTCTATGGGGAGACGAAAATATCGAAAAAAGTTATCGCATCAAAGTCTCCGCGTCCGTAGAGGTCTCATTAAAAGTGTCTTTGTGAAAGAATTCGTTCCAATTTATAAGGCAGTAAACGGTAGATTGGTTGGAAAGTAAATAACGACATTCTCTGTTGTTCAATGCAGGGGACACACTTGCATGTTTACTATGCGTTTTTAATGGTTAATGTTGGTAAAGGTCAGTTTTTTATAGAAAAATAAAAATAATTTGTTTCAAATAAGGCATTATTGACATTGTTTTAAAATTAAAGAATAAAGTTAAGCGCGCAATACTCCATAAATTTTTTTCAAAAACGGCCATGGTGGATGGAAAGTTTGAAAATCGAGACTTGATTAATTGTTGATTAATTATATTGTAGCATTGACAACTAGTTATTTGGTATATTCAATAACTACGTAAAACGAATAACTTTACGTGGGCGAAATCATGCCAACGCTGCATTAGGCTTATGAATTAGGTTGAATACGTCATAGTTGTACAGTTTGACCCTAATTTCAAACCGAAAAAACCGCGGTTAAAATTCAGTGATATTTATAAGTATGAGAACTTAATAGATGGGTAGCCATTTTAATAGACGTAATTAAAAAAACAAGAACAAATAACATGGCTAAATTGCACGGCTGCTAAATAGAAGCCGCACGGCTACAACTCAGATGTGTATCTGGCTTATACGAAGTCTGCAGTTCGTCGGGTTAGATTGTACACTTGTTAGTGCCAAGACTGCCAGGCTCGTCCATATCGTATTTATTATTGGGAAAGAGGAAAGGTATCGAGTTTTCTGGAATTCTCGAAACACGGACAATTGGAGTTTCCTTCGGAACAGACACGAATGTTGTATTCTTTATCGTTGTTACCTTTGGCCTTTTCGGGGGTTTGGATGATTCCTTCTTTTTTAGATTGAAATGTTATGTCATAATATACGCTTTACTTTAATTTGAAGGTTGGAAAAATGCTAGTACAATAGTGTAATATGAATAGTTATTATGGGATTCTTGTTGTGGTATAAAGTGTCATCGAGAATTTTCTGGACTACATTAATGCTTTACAACAGGTACTATGCATTTCAATTAAGGAGACCATTGACACAAGCTAAGACGCTTTCTTATTAAACTTACACCACCATCAGCGAAATAAACTTTACTGATATTATTTAAAAAATATAAAACAAAAATATACGAATTATGTATAGTTACGTAAAATATAAGTAGAACAATAACAAAGAAGTACAATTTTGAATTGAAGTAAAGTTCAAGTAAAGTTCATCTTAGTTGAAACGTAGTACCTACCAAAGATTTGTGTAGGCGCAAATTTGTCTTCAATGAAAGTCTACCCAGGTATAAAAGGGTAAAAAGGGTCGTGTTTTAAATTGAGCTATGCCATTGACAGCCACCGAAACTCCATCTTAAGTTCTGAAAGGAATTTACATTTTTCACTTTTCCAAGCATCTGCGGACCAAAAATATTTGGTCGAAAACTAGTTGGCGTTGCCGTGAAGTTACATAAAATTTCATCTTGCCCATTCAGTGAGAACTTTTCGACGTCTTATAAACTCGGTCCGGTGTTAAGATATTCGTCACTTTCGAGCATTGTGAATAATGTGAGCGATTGTGATAACATAAAAAATAATGACGCATAGAAAAATGTACCGATGGTTTCATAGTTTTCCTAGGACAACTGAGGTATAGGTTTCGAGCCTGACCCATCTACGTCTTTGCTTATAATAATTTGTAATTTAATTACATCCTCCTAATATAATAAACGCGAAAGTGTGTAAGTATGGATGGATGGATGGATGTTTGTTACTCAATCACGCCGCAACGACTGAACCGATTTGGCTGAAATTGGGCACAGAGGTAGACTATGGTCTGTAATAACACATGGGCTACTTTTTATACCGGAAAATAAGAGAGTTCCCTTGGGAATTACAAAAACTCAATCCACGTGTACGAAGTGGCGGGCATCAACTAGTATTTAAATAATATGTAATTCAATTCTGTACAAATAATGATATAAATAAGGGTATCTTACAAATTAAAATTGTCTACAATAATTAACTACATACATTTAAAGGTTTTGTCCATGAGTCGCCTACCAGCTACAAGCTACGGCTACGGCTCTACATAAAAACACAACGCTACGTCGTAGAGCTTATGTTAATCACACTTGAGAATAATTACTTAAAAACTAATATTCAGTAATTCAGAAGTTATAGGGCTCTGACAGACATTTAGACGGACACACTTCTCTGTCTAGTAGGCAAGCGCCCTAGTTGACTCAGAGAACTCGCTTCGCTCGTTCAATTAAGTGAATTACTTGGAAGAAAACAATTTTTTTTTTCATTATTTATTATTGTTTATTTGAAACATTTCGAGTAAAGTTGTTAGGTATTAAACATAAGCCTTGTATTGAAATCGAACCATTAAGCTGTGGTAGTGACGTGCACATATTTTGCACAATCTATCAATTCAGAGTTAAGAGACAGGCAGGTACATGAAGTACCAACATGGCATTATTTTTTTTTATTATGAGCCACGAGCAAAAATGTACTTATTTCGCGCTCCGTTGGTCTGAAAACGTGACATCGCGTGGAGGCGTTGCGCCTATGAGAGTGAGGGTATATCGCGATATTTACGAGGTGCTGTACTCGATATCTCAACCTCTTCAAATTACGGTCACTGGGTTTTATTTGGGGAATAAAACAACGGAGCTGTCTTGCCTTGAAAATATTGAGCAAAGTTTTTTGCAGCTTTTTGTTCGACTAAATGCCTTTTTATTTTCAAATGAAAGCGATTGACACGAGGTTTTTTGCCGAAACTGAACTAGCTTCTTCAAATAAAACTATTAGATAGGTTAGACAGGCCGTTTTAAGGCTTCTTGGGGATATCTGAAAGAACCAAAAGAGAAATTATAAGGGTGGATTTATCTTTGACATAATATTATGCCGATTACATTGTATGATTGTACCTATGTATTTATTCATATTAGACCACGTCCCGTATCTGGGAACTATAAGTATCATGGTCTCTCTCCGATCATGTCGGATTTCCGTCTCATCGGACTATGAGGGTGAGGGAATAGAGATTGCACCTGTGTTTGCACACACACTTGTGCACTATAACATCTTCCGCGCAGATTGCTAATCTCTGTGGAGATTGGCCGCCGGGGCCGGATTCCGTCAGGAGGGCATTATTATTAATTAAAATATGTGCATACTTATTTTTCAGAAAATTTCAACCTTTAATCAACACCGTTTCCCGTCACCGTGTCACAAAATTAGTCACAGCCTAACGAGGCGCAGTGCTGTTAGCTGAAAAACGGTCATATGATGCTCCGATGACAAAGGGCTTTAACGATGTACGCCAGAACCTAGCCACTGAAACTTTATCACTTTGAGAAACACCGCCTTGATTATTGAAATAAAAATAAATACGAGTTGGACCCGCACAAAGGGTTCCGTACTTCAGTCCAAGATATTTTAACACCAGATATTTTTCAAGATCGACCAAAAACAAAAGTGTATAGTTAATAGTAGCAGTTAGTAGTAGCAGTAAGCATTAACACGGGCAAAAAAATCACCCGTTTTACTATTATGTAGTAGTAAAACTAGTAGAAACACGGGTAAAGATCGAAAATATGTAACCAATGCAAAACCTACAGTTTACCGAAAAAGCTTATGACATTAACCTACCTGGCATATTATTTTGTGTTCTATAATAACGTAGTCATTATAGTTATTGCTTCACTAAATGATTATGTATAGCTCAGGTATCAAAGAGGAATTAATGAAGTGCGTAACTCTCTGTAACATTAGATCTTTGAGGTGTACTTACTTCGTTAATTATGTTAGTTATTATGACAAAATTTAAGTACTTTTTTGTTTAAAATAATATCTAGTAACTAGGGTTTTTGAATGAGGTTGAGATTCTTTGATATATCAGGACTTAATGACTTACATCAGTCAACGGCATGCTAGTCTAGCATTGCCTACGTTTCTCTTTGTCTTAAATATAGTCTCGCTTAAACCATTCCAAAGATTAGTTAGAATAAATAACCAGATAGGCAGATAAAAACTAAAAAAAAAAAAAACTAAAAAAAAGTGTTTGAATTTGAATGAAGTTGGTAGAAAAACCTTTCTACCAACTGTGTTTCCCATTTATGTACAGTATATAATTCATCTATGTAATTTTTATAATGTGGTAGAACTAAGCAAAATAAGTATTTCAAAAGTATTTGGAAAAGAAATTAGTTATTTTAAGATTATTTATAAACACTTCAATTTATTTGTATAGATACCGGAGATAAAGCAATAATTGACTCGATTTTGAATAGATAAATAGTCAGATTTAAACACTGACTCAACTTTAACTACCAACATGACTAGGAACAGTCTAAATCGAAATAGGTTAAAGAGTGAAGTGTAAAATTAGGGATTGAAACATGCATTTTGTTTTTTAAAAACAAAATGACGTCATCAGTAGTATAGAAATTGCGGCTGACGTTAAAGCTGGAGTTATATATGCTCGTATATAACAGATTTTACTAGGCTAACTTAGATATGATAATAATTATAAAACAGTGTTTGTAGTTCTATTTGACAGTGTTTAAGATTTTATCAAAAATCAACCTTACTTAATAATAGCTTTGAGAATCGCACCGGAACACTAAAACACCCAATCTCATAAAATTCACCTGCAAAATCCCACAACCATACCTTGTTGAGTTCTCTTTGAAGAGCACCTGAATTTCGCGCCTATATTTACCGTTCTCCCCCTCCCATTTGCTTGTTGGCCACGCGACCGTGCGTGAAAAGGTCGAACGGGCTAACCGCGGAGGTTGGTGTAAAGTATCTATCTACTCAAAAATAGAAAACGGCGTTTAGCTGACAAGACCATCTATAACTTTAATCTACCTTGGTTGAATGGTTTAAGACCTCCTCATAACAGGAAAGGTCAGAAAAATACATAGAATAGAATAGCTTTTTATTCGAATAAATTTTAACAAAGTGCTAACCGATAAGACGTCGGTAAAACCTAACCTAGAACATGTAGCACGGTTTTTATTAAAGCTAACCACAAACATAGTATTCCTTACTACTAGTAAGAATGCTATCTTTATGATACATACTTATTGTGGACGAAAATATAGCCCCACATTAAACCCCAGGAGTCACAGAAAGAGGCGAACATAGCGTTGCCTCTTTCACTCAAACTTAGGTAACGTTGTGTTGTTTCGTGCGATAGAGACGATGAAAAGTTATTGCCGGATACTACAAGTTGTCGTCATCTCAACTGACAATTGTCCAGAGTGGGTCACATAGGTGTAAACATGATCTAGTATTGCTTGTATCCAATAGCTGCCAGCAATTTGTTTGAGATCGTCCGGTTACTTAATGGTGATGTCTTCCAACGGTGCGCTTTCCGTTGCCGAGATGCCATTCGATGAACTATATCGATAAATCTAATTCTCATACAAATCTCCTCATATCCCGCAGAAATGCTCAAAGCATATCTCTCCCAGTCATCGGCTGAGGAAGCTCTGAGCTTTCCTATGAGGCCTATAGTTAGCGACCATATTTCGGATTCTTATTATCGTAAGTCATCCTCGTCGCTCGTATATGGTTGATAACTTTTCTGACTGATCTGTTTGATATATTGGGTATTATCCGTTGGAAAACTGTTCAAACATTCTCGAGCATACAACCTCCATGCTGATGTTTAGATTTTTACCTCCAGATGAAGGTGCAAAAGCATCAAACCAAAACTCTCTCGCTTCACTCATTTTAAAAGAATGTACCTATTCATAATCTTTATCACACTTTAAAAGGAAAGAAAATGATTTTCCATACTCCCCTACCTGTATACTTATATAACTACCTTCATCCACGTAAAATATTGAACAGCGTATACCCCCAGTCGATGCAAATTGCCTTCGAGGAGTGAGCCCTTGGGGAGTGGCGTGCATTCGATTACGTGATGAATTCCGTCTGTGCTGAACTAGTTTGAGCCCGCCAACCCGTCTTGGATGACAAACAACATCTACTCGTAAGATGTTGTGTTTAGACTTCTACTACCTTGTGATTGTCTCAACTACTGATATTTTTAGACTCAGGCGGAAATCTATAGACCGCCTCACTCTCACTTTGCTCAGACTAAAGATAGAGTTAAATGGAGACAGATTTATGTCAAAGCATATTTGTATCTCGTTTTAATTCTATCTTAAGTCCGAGCTAAGTCAGAGCACGGTCTATAGATCTCAGCATCGATGTTCAAAATATTTATGAAATAATTAATCAGTCTATTTTAGTCGTCACAGAATAAAGTGGGTATTCCTATGTATTCAAATGGTGGTAACTTATAAAACAATTAACTTTTTCACCTCTCTAGCTCAAAAAGGGCGCCTTTGCTGCCCAAAACCAGTGAGCAAAAGTCGTTTTTGCTCACTCAGTGAGAAAAAGTGTTTTGAATATAGAACGCATTAGATTGGCGATTCTTCAACTCATCGTCTCAAGAAACGTTCAGAAATTTTGTATATAATATTGCATACCCCATACATTTTATTTCGACAAAATTTTTTAACTCTCTATTTTATTATTTAAACTATAATTTATTTTTCGTAAATGTGTTTTAGACTTTATAATTCTGTAACACAACATGAAACATAAAAGAAAATTAAAACTAATTAATTAATATATTTTATTTTATGAATGACACAATTCCGAACGCAGACAAAAGAGTAATATAAAATGGCGGCAAAAAAAAAATGATTAACTCTATTCTATATCTTAATTAGGTACTAATTTTTTAGTAGTTATTTGTTGTAAGAATTTTAAAATAACAAAATGAGTGAATCTAGTGATAATTTAACACCTTCAGACACAGATTAGAGAGTAACCTTCAGAATTAAAAGAATTAGTGTCTAACGCTGAATTAAACTTTCTTCCGGAAAAGTCTCGTGACAAATACTTGAAAGCCTATGAATTATTTAATGATTGGAGACTTGCGAAGTCCTATTCAGAGACTGTGATTTTATCATATTTCATGGAATTGTCTAAAACAAGGTAACCATCTACATTATGGAGTATTTATTCCATGTTAAAAGCTACAATCAAATCGAAATGCGACGTTCACATTGAAACTTATCCTAAACTTATTGCATTTTTGAAAAGACAATCGGAGGGGAACAAATCCAAAAAATCTAAAGTTTTCACCACTCATGATATTGAAAAGTTTTTAAATAAATAAACCTAATTTTTAAAATTTTAAAATATCCTTTATGTTTTAATAAATATTTTTCTTACATCTTGTATTTTTTCGCTATTGAGGTGAAAAGTTGTATGTATCACACGATAGCAAAGTTTTTGCTTCTTGTGCCTTTGAATCCCTCACTACTCTCAGGATTCTAACTTAGAATCACTCGCTACGCTCGTGACTCTATATTAGAATCCTTCGTTCGCTCGGGATTCAAACTAGGCACTCGCAACAAAAATGAACTTTGCTATCTTGTTGAACAAATAACTATTGTATTCACATCAAAAGTAATTGACAAACGGACTTTTTGAGATAAAAGAGCTAACTTATACGAGCTAAACTATTCACTAGTGATAAAAAACAAGTTAAATTTATATCCAGGTGACCGGTTAGCGCTTTGCGGAATGCATTTAGTATTTCGTAGGTAACAGTGACCTCTCTGCGGTCGGTTCACCCTCGCACGGCCGCCTCGCCAACAAGCGAGGTGCGAGAGTGTGAACGTAGGCGCCGAATACAGAACTAAACCGGAACAAAGAGAACTAAGAGAGATGCAAATTTATTTTATGACAAGTTGGCGCCTTGCTCCGATTTACGACTTCTCTGGCGCAGTGGTGAGCGCTGTGGTCTTGTAACTGGGAGCTCTCGGGTTCAATTCCCTGCGGGGACAATTTGGGAATTCATAATTTTTGAATTGTTTCTGTTCTGGTCTGGTGTAAGGCTTTGACCGTGGCTAGTTACCACCTTACCGTCAAAGACGTGCCGCCAAGCGATTTAGCGTTTAGGGAAATTGGTTGAGTGTACACTGCTATTCCACTTCCAAATTAACCCTCTACCATCTTAGACTGCATCGTCACTTACCATCACGTGAGATCTCAGTCAAGGACTATCTTGTCACCGAATAAAAAAAATACCCGATATAAAGTTATTTCAGTTACCTCATTAAGACATATGCTAGACTTTGACTA
Source organism: Hipparchia semele (assembly GCA_933228805.2). Taxonomy (NCBI): domain Eukaryota; kingdom Metazoa; phylum Arthropoda; class Insecta; order Lepidoptera; family Nymphalidae; genus Hipparchia; species Hipparchia semele. The sequence continues at coordinate 1,830,360 of OW121717.1, read as the reverse complement.
TGATCTCACTTGACTGTAAGCGAGGCATAGTCTACGTTTATTATTTTGTAGATAACAGTGATCTCTCTATGGTCGCTTCGCCTCGCACGGCCGCCTCGCCAACAAGCGAGGTGCGAGAGTGTGAATGCAGGCACCGAATTCACAACTAAACCGGAACAAAGGAACAGTCTTTTATTTGATGACAAGCTGGTGCTTTGTTCCGATCTCACCCGGTAGCGAGTTCCGTAACAGAATACAAGTGAAGTGCACTTTCCTAGGAGGACTATGGCAATTTATTAAGGGGCGTCTCCGTGCAGGTCGCTTGGCCCTGTTACACATTGCAGACTCCAAAGGTCGTGAAACGGCATTCCGAACCAGTGGTACCTATATATTCACTTGACATTCAAAGGCACTTTGTAAGATTCCAAGTCTGAATAAAAAACTTTTCTATTCTATTCTATTTGTGACAATTCCCCCTAGGGCAAACAAGACAGCACTCCGATCGATGCCGATTAACTTGACTTTTTCCGTGGTTGTAGTCTTCTTTAAGATTGACATAGGATTTTTAAAAATCTAGCTCAACGCGAACGAAGTGGCGTGCGAAAGCTAGTTTTTTCTATTTTCTGTCTGCACTTTCAAAATAATTAACTATGTTGAAAATCAAGCAAAAATTTGGACCATTATGTTCGAAAAAAATACGATTCGTGTCTTTGAGCCCGTGTAATTTTCAACTCCTTTACATACCAGGTACCTGACAAAGTACAGAGACCCATATTAAGTTCTAGAGCATGTCAGCAAATTTTCAGTTCCTAACTTTTGAGGACCGAAATTAATTTACTTCCTTAGAAATTCATTAAAAAAAAATTAAAAAAGATTAACTTCAAGTAAAGGAAGTGACATTATTACGTCGTAAAGAACTTCACAATGATTTGAATGGGAGGGGAGGGGAGCGGTGAGCGGGGAGCGGGGTTGTGCGCGAAGAAGCCAGGCCAGAGGTCTTTGTGTCAAAACGTCAACTTTATTAAGAGCGGGGAAATTTATAATTGCCGACAGAACAATGTGATTCTTAGGGCTCTAGCACAATAAACGAATGATTTACTTTGTTTCACATAGTATTAGTTTATCTTTCTTCACACTTGCGAAACTGGTGCTAATACTATTCACAACTGGGCCCCAAGTCTGCTATTATACATGTCATTGTCATTGAACTACAATACAATAACAATTCAATTATCATTGGTCCAAAATTTCGTAGTCTACTAAATTCACAATGGTCGTTCGATTTCTTATAATTGGATTGTAATTCAATGATACCTTGGTATTGCCATAAGCTTAAAAAGCGTTTGCCGAAATGAGGTTTAAAAAAAAACTACATATTAAAAACGTTTATTTAAGCTAGATTCAAAGCTAGATGTGTCAGTGGCAAATCATCGGAAAACAATTGTGACGCCATTGAATTAGTAGACTACCAAAATTGCTAAAAGTAGCAATTGGGATGTCATTGATAGACAATTGAACTACAATTGCAATAGCAGACTTGGGCTCCAGGTGGATTACCTGCATAATTGATTTTTTTTATTCTTTGATATGGCTACCCGAGATAGAATAGTTCAATAATGAGGCGATAGGTAGCCTATTGAGCCTATCCTATAATCGAATGCTGTGAGATGTTTAAAAGTGATGTTTGAATGGAATAAAGCGTCAATAGCACGGTTAAAGGTGCGGACTGAAAACTGAAACGTCGCAGATTCAAACCCCACCCGTTGCACTATTGTTGTACCCACTCCTAGCACAAGCTTTCCACCTATTTGGAAGGGATAGGAGGATATTAGTCAACTTCAGCTTGGCAAATATTCTTTATAAATTTTTTTTACAAAAGTATCAAGTATGTTAGAGCCTTAAGAGAAGAAATTTATAATTGCCGACAGAACAATGTGATTCTTTAAAAAGTAACAAAAAATCGGCCCATCTGAACCGGGGACCTCTGAGTTCACGCTCCGTTGATTTATGTAACGGGCAGTCTATTCATCATTTTTGATATATTTATACTATATTTTATTTTGCGTAAAAAGCCTTGATCGTTCGACCTCCAGAAAATGTTAGGCCAACCTTTCTTAAAGTTTGTTTGTTTAGGGTACAATGTTTTGTAGATAGGAGTATCTTGTGGATAATAATTTCCTACAAGTTTGAATACAAAACAACAACTAGGTACCTATCTATATAATAACACTTGGTTTCAAAGCAACGCGAAATATAAGATTTTAAATTATTGAAAATCTAGTATTCAATTTATGAGTCAATAAATGAATATAATAATATTATATGATACCCGCAACTTAGTCCGCCTGGATTTTTAATTTCCGCGAGAACTCTTCAATTTTGCGGGATAAAAATATGTAGTATATGTATAATATTAATATATTGGATGTGAGCTATCTCCATGCCAAAATTCAGCCAAATTGGTTCATTCGTTGTGGCGTGAAGGAGTTACAAACATTCATCCATCCATCCTCAAATAAACTAAATATAACTTTTTTTAGTGATTGGAATTCAACACTGAGCTTGTTAAAAATATTGTAATTATTCACGCTTCTGAAACTGTGCATGACAGTAAACATCTCTGAACTTGGAAAAGAAAAAGGAAAGTATGAAAGATTGTTAAATATTCTACATATTTTACGAAAATCACAAACTACCAATATTAGAGTTTCGTATCGCCATAAAAAGCTTTAGAAATTGCAACAATGATTTAGTCCGTTCATACATATAGGGATATAATGCGGTCCTCAGAATTGAAGTACAATAGACACTGATGGCTGGGAAGGAACCGAACATCGAAAATAAAATGTATTCGGAAAGGGAAAGTAAGATTGATCTGGAAAGTTGTACGGAGTTTTGTAACTTCAGTGTAGGTACACGGTGTCTAGAGTCGATGTAGGTTATGCTGGAGTTTGTATTATGTACTCGTAGATTTAGGATTAGCGCTCTTGTGAGCAAAAAATTGTCATTTGAGCGAGGAGATCAACCTGAGTGAGAATCACATAGATACTGAAACCGCTCTTTCAGATAAGGAGGGGTAGATGCATTGAATAGAACAGAGTAGAGAAGTGACAGAAGATGAGTATTCCTGCGAAGGCGAATTGGAAGCCACTTGAGTTTATTGCGAAATTCGGAAACGTGGTCATATTTACGAAGCCCAAATATGAACCTTATGCAGAGATTTATACAGTATGTATGTATGTATGATAGATACCGTATGTAGAGTATGTCTAAACCCATCTCACTCTGATAAGGAAGGCGTGCGAATTATAATTTCTTCAGCAAGTTTTCTTGCTGGTTCTTCTTGGTTGGAACGATATTCCGAACCAGTAGTAGATTCATTTGACGATTCGAAAGCACTTTATAAAAGTTTATTTGAATAAAATTAATTGTTCTATTCTATTCTATTATCATTAGTATTTGCTGACTTCCTTGGCGCAGTGGTGAGCGCTGTGGTCTTATAACTGGTAGGTCTCGGGTTCGATTCCTGGCGGGGGCAATTTGGGAATTTATAATTTCTAAATTGTCTCTGGTTTGGTTTGGTGGGGAAACCGTCAAAGACGTGCCGCCAAGCGATTTAGCGTTCCGGCACGATGACGTGTAGAAAACGATTAGAGTTATGAGTATACCGCCATACCCCTTTCAAGTTAGCCCGCTACCAACTTAGACTGCATCGTCACTTACCGTCAGGTGAGATCGCAGTCAAGGACTATCTTGTCAACAAATAAAAAAAAATCGTCAGTTGTTGTTTTCATCGAATTTCAATTTGCACGATCGCCCGTAAAGAGTTACAATAGAAATCAATACCATAGATTGTTACCCAACCACAGGAACGAAAGAATGGCCGCAAATTTCGGCGAAACTTGTCGAATTTCACGGTGTATGGTTGCCTACGGATAAGTTTTAGTTGGGGTATGCGATGCGCGCGGAATATATTCCCAATCGTGTTCGCATGAGCGAAGCATCTCACAGATTGATATTTGATCCCCGACATCAACGTGATCCGCGCCTCGGGCGGTATACTACAGACTAACTCGCGCCCAGAGATGGAGTGCAAACAAGCTTTTATTAAAGACTAAAAACAAAGAGTGTTTAACGGAAATACTATTTAAATTTTCATTTTTGATGCTTCACTTGTGGATGGAAATGGAATTAAGTTTAAAAAAAGTATGTATTTTCGGTGACAGAATATTTCTTAAAAAAATATTATTATTATAAATGTGTTTTTATTTATTACTTTTCTTCAGTTACCCAGGCACCTTAGGCTTACCATCAGGTGAGATCGCAGTCAAGCGCTGTTCTATATATTTAAAAAAAAAGGCAACGATCAACAGATCGACTTGAATTTTCACACAAAACTAGAGAGAAGGTATACCTAATATAGGATACATAATAATATTATTTTCCCGTCAAAAGGAGTTCCCCCGGAATTTTTAAAACCTTGCTCTATGCGGATGAATATGTGAGAAAAAGCTAGTGTCAAATATTTAAGTTTAGAATAAGCTTTTTAAATCAGAACTTATAGCGTCAAGGTTAACCCCCTTCCCGCGCGCCGCCCGCGCGAGGCGCTTGCCTCTGCGCTTCCAGGACTGACCACCCTCTCCGCACCCCGCGCGTGGGCATTCCCTCTAGTCCAAGCCACGAGCCCGACTGGGATATACGCGCCCGGCTCTGGGAATGCGTAACGCGCGGCGCATGAAGCGATTTACTTGTTTTACGTAAAAAGATTGTCGGGACAAATCTGTTCTATATAAAAATACTAAATACAGTGTTCGAGCTACGCGGGGTTTTTTTATTGCACGATCCCTATAAACTTATAATTAAACAGAATCTTTAAATTTTTTCATAACGTTATAAAACATCTTATATACCTACCTTGGTGTAAGATCTCAACAAAGATATTATACGATATTAACCAAACGTCCATAAGGACTTTTGGTTTTGTGAATGAAGTGAATCAGTAGGCCTTTGCACGTACTCTTTAACCACGTAATTGACGTCTTGATTTCTTCACCGTTTATCCTCTTAAGCTTACCTGAAACAAAGATTAAATTTATAAATAACAATTTATTTTACAATAGATATAAAAATAGGAATAATACCTACCAATGCTTAATTACTTAGAAAAGCGCTAATTAAAAACGAAAACATTGAAGAAAATTCTTGCAAGAAAAATCCGTCTTGTTGGAAAAATGTTTAAATACGATCATTATGTAGGTTAAAGGCATAAAGCTTTTACCAATATTATATAAAAAACTTTACAACCTCGGTAATTTTTACGATAAAATTTTACGATATTACGACATAAAGATAACCCCGGGGACTGCGGCCAATCTTAATACCTATTCATCATCATCATCGGTTTTAATTCTAAGCCTCAATAGCCCAACGGTTAAAGGTGCAGACTGAAAACTGAAAGGTCGCAGGTTCGAGCCTCACCCGTTGCACTATTGTCGTACCCACTCCTAGCGCAAACTTTCCGCTTATTTGGATAAAAAAAAATTGTTGATAGCCAAGATGTGCGTTAATCTACGAATTATTTATTTGTAGGTGATAATATTGTTTTAATATATTTGCTTGCTGTCAAAACACAGATTAACTTTAATATGTGTAACAAAACTGCACAGAAGATTTTTATATAAAGCTTGTGATTAAAATGTAACCACATATTCAGTCATTTATAAAACTCGTGGGATAAGCTAACTCTTTTAGTTTTTTCTTAAGTGCTAGCGGGCGCGGCTTAGCACCTCCTGCTACTCGCAACTTCATTCACAAAATGTAACAATGTTGCCAATATAACGAACTTATGAGTGAAGTCAGCGGGAGGCATTGATTGCATAGGGTTGGGACGATTCTATTATCTATGAGTAAAATCAACATGGCCGCATCAAAACAGCTGATTTGTGGCCGCTTTTTAATCATATTATAGGCGAAAATTATCTTAAATTTAATATATTTTTAATTCCATGTTTTTGGATACAGATACATTCATTCATTCAGTTCAACCCATCTCCGGTCCACAACTTATAGCGTAGTGTTATTAGCAGTTCTGTTGAGAGTGAGAAATGAATGAGAACCACTTTTCGAGCCAAGTGTGTTGAAAAAGTTGGTTGTTTATTTCGAAATAATCCTCTTATATTACTTAGGTACTTAAATAATCGAAGAAATTAATCTTAAAACTTAAGTCCTCTAAACCAGAAAGTAGACTCTTGAGATAATTAGTATTACGAAAATAATGCTAAAAAGCCTAAACGAATGAAGTCCAAAGAAAATAAAAGTTATAAGGACACTTCATTCGTGGTAAGTTGGTAGGTACTTAATTTTGAATGATGACTTAGTTTACAACTTCAGTACTTCGAGCAGAATCTGTAAGATACATCTCTCTTTTTTTATTCGTTGACAAGATAGTCCTTGACTGCTATCTCACCTGATGGTAAGTGACGATGCAGTCTAAGATAGTAGCGGGCTAACTTGGAAGGAGTATAGAAGTGTAAATTCAACTCATACCCCTAATCGGTTGCTACACGCCATCGTGCCGGAATGCTACATCGCTTGACGGCACGTCTTTGACGGTTGGGTGGTAACAAGCCACGGCCAAAGCCTCCCACTAGATCAGACCAGAGACAATTCAGAAATTATCGCAAATATTAATAATTATAAGGCTATTAAAATTAATTATTATAAGGCTATTATCGCAATATACAATGCGTTGGTAAGGAGTCAACTTGAAAGTAATGCGGTCATTTGGGCTCCATATGAGGCAAAATATAGTATCATGTTGGAGCGAGTATAAAACAAATTTATTAGGTTCTTGTACATGAAGCTTTATGGGGTTTACCCATTCTACCCATTGATGTACCCTACCCTATTTGTTTTGGGTATGGTCGGATACAATGAGCTAAGATCTAGAAGGGAACTAGCACTTGTTACGTATATTTTTAAAGTAATGAGAGGCAAGTTATTTAATGCGGACGTATTAGAGCAGGTGAGGTTTGGAGTGCCGAACGGGTACGTGTGGCGGAGGCGCAGGCCGCCGCTGCTGGCGCTGCCGCGAGGGCGCACCAACTTACTAAAGAAGGCGCCGCTGGTGCGTGCGCTTCGCACCCTGAACGTCGTGGCCGAGAGGATCGACCTGTTCTGTTGCACTCTGAGTGAACTCACAAGGGTCGCAATGTGGGCAATATGCTACTGTATAGATTAGGTTATTTTTAATTTATATGGACATTGTAATAGTTTTTAAGGTATACACGAGCGAATTGGGATTTGTCCTGTAAAGCTCTTGTAAGAATTGATAAATAAATAAATAAATAAAATAAATAAATAAATAATTATAAATTCCCAAATTGCCCCCGCCAGGAATCGAAACCGAGACATCCCAGTTATAAGGCCACAGCGCTCACCAGTCACCTGTGCGCCAGGGAGGTCGCCTCTCGCGACTTTTATAACGCTGTTTCTGTGAAAAGCTGCGAGAAAGCTTTTTCGCACTGATTGCGCTTGAGCTGCAGTCACAATGCATTCTTTAATACTAATTAGAATGCTCTAAGAAGTCTAAGAGGTTTTGTAGCTGTTCGAAAGTCACCAGGACCCTGATTCTCCCTCCGAAAATAATACACTTTAAGTCAATATTTTACAGTCAATGACTCGGAACGTAATTTAAGGGTTGCCCCTTCTTCAGTTACCGTTGGATAGATAAAACTCGCCCGTTTTTTACAACAATTTTATTGAATATAATTTTAACGACCCAAAAAGTTTATCTTCTTGTTCGTGGATCCGGATCAAGTGTTTTATACAAGAATTTTATCAAAAAAAAAAAAAAAAAAGAACAGCGGTACCTAAAGTTCGACGGTTATGATATCGATATTATGGGAAAAGAGTAACACGCACAACTAGAAAAGACGAGATTCGTATCCATGTTGTTTGTAATAGTACTGGGCCATTGGACGGAAAAAAGATAGAGTTGGGTTGTCACGGAAGTAATGAAACGTTAATTTTTAGTGTATTTTATATCTGTTCCTAGTAGCAACAGATATTAGTTGTACATATTTTGTCATAATAATATGTTTAAAAAAATTGTGCTGTATCATTTAATATAGTATGATTTCATGCAAAATTGTGTTGTGCTCATCCATCCATTGATATTGAAACAGGGCTTTATATTTAGCTAATGCACATAATCAGCGCAACATATCTTGCTGATATTACAAAACGCATAAGTACATAAAAATGTTTCTCCAAAGTAAAAACCAATATCGTAATTATTTTCCACTACAAGGTGTAGTAAAAAGTTATAACAGATTTCTTCCAGCTGGAATTTATGAAACATAGTGTACTTGTCATGCAAGATCAATAAGTCTTCTCTTAAACAAACTCACGTGTTACTCATTGTTCCTGGAAAAGTATAATATTATTTTACCGGCCCTTAGAGCCTCATCAGTGAAGAATCTTAAGCCCTTTTTTACAACTTTTCCCATTTACTTACTTTCGTTTTCAAAGGCTTAGTTAAGAGAAAATGTAAAACAACACTTTCTTGAAGTTTATTTTTTGCTAAAACAATATTTTGTGATCAAAAAATATTTTTTAATACGTCCTATGGAGTGTACTATAATAGTAGTCTCCCTATAACACATTAATTTAGAAGTCCCAATAGCGCAATGGTCAAAAGCGGGCTGAAAGTTCGTAGACTTGCACCTAAGCCCGTGGGTTCTATCCTTACCAACATTAGAAATTCGAAAATGTGTTTGTTAGTTATTTCTTCAATTGCGCAGCAAAAGAGCAATGGATTGACGCGATTAGTGACAAAGGCTAACTTTTACTCCTGCTAAATCTTATAGCTACGTAGCGACTACCTATCATAAATGTATGAATATAAGTCATATATTTTATTGCCTAATTTTTAAAATTGTTTTAAACAACTTTGATTCAATAATGATCTATTTAAACAAAATGTATACCGACTGAATTGAACGAGCCGACCGTGTCTCGCAGGTACCCAATACTCATTAAGCAGTGTTTGTTTTGTCCCCAGTTCCGTGCTCCATCGACCATAGTTTAAACATACCTGTTTGCCATTCGCTTTTATTAAAAACCGTTGAGCGACACGCCTAGAAAAGCGTATAGACATGGAGTTCTAATTCTGAGAGGGATCACGCGCAGAACCGACGGCTTTAACACGCTCTCCGAAGCACAGAGCTGACTTACCTAACATCCTAACTATGGTCTACTCATGAGAATTTCTTGACAGAAAACCCTAGAATTTTTATGGACCGACACGGAAATCAAACTCAAGACTTTGTCATTTGCAGTCGAACCTTTTAGATAGGCAGTTAGTGTAATGGATGGTTGGTTGGTGGCAAGAGGAAATGAATAAATAGAGCATTATCTATGCGATTTAACGCATTTTATTTTTCGGGAACCTATCACTAACGCTTAAAACAGTGCTATTTTAGTATAGTGACTTGTCATACAGTAACACCCTTATAGTCAAGACTTTAAGGTCGTCGTTGTATGAAATGTCAAATAATACTACATTATGCAATGGTGTCGGTTCCTAGACCAAATGAGCATTTACTATGACAGAATGGAATTTTGCGTATCGTTAGTACCTCGTAAAGAGAGCTGTTTTTTTTCGATAAAAGCTGAAATCGCTGTCAATGACGCGGCAAACAATAAAGCTGGCCATTTATTACACATTAATTTATAACGCCTCAATCGCTTGATACTTAATTAAGGCTTTATTAAATGCAATACAAAAATAATTTATTTTTTATGCTAACGAGTAAGCTATGGGCCTGAGTAACTTCATAGCTATTATATAAAAGGAAACTGGTTGATTGACTGACTGACTGATTGATCTATCCACGCTCAGCTTAAACCATCAAACTTACGCAAAAAATATTTATAATTTTAAAATATAATAATAGGCTTTATAATAAATAGAGTAAAGTAAAAAATTGCTTTCATAATAATTATTATTAAACTTTAGTGTAACTTATTTCGGTCCCAAACGCGAACAACAGTTGAAAAGCTGTTAAATGTTCATGGAAGCAGTTGCTGCAAGCTGTACAAATTATTGGTGTACCGACAGCAGCGGTGATGTAATAACGTTAATAGTAATTGCGGCAAATTGTTTTGCGCATTTGAGCTTGAGCGACGAACTGAATGCGATGTAATTACGTTCTACGTCGAATTCATAATGTCACTTTAAAAAACTGAATATTAGTGTAAATATATTTTTTGTTAATGCTTATTTTGTTCCAAAAAACTTAATTTTGTAAAGAAATACTACAAAAGTTTTTAAACTGGAGCGCATACTATAAATTAATAAATAATCATTCATTCATCAAGACATTTTAATATAAAAAATTTGATTAGGTATTAAAGTACCAAAAACTATAACTTAGTTGAAATCCCTACTAATATTATAAATAGGAAAGTGCAACGGATCGACGTTATTTTTGCATGGGTATAGTTGAGGATCTAGAGAGTGACATAGGCTATTTTTGCATGGGTATAATTGAGGACCTAGAGATTGACATATTTTTGCATGGATATAGTTGAAGATCTAGAAAGTGACATAGGCTATTTTTAATCGCGGAGAAACAGGACTCCCATGGGATTTTTAAAAACTTATCTCAACGAGGAACCAGTTGCGGCAAAGGCTAGTCTAGTTTATCATAAATAGTGTTGCATCCGACATTAAATTACTTGGGGCATTATGTCACGGAGGTTCTTAATGATAATATAGACATTGAGCGAGAAAGAAGAGCGTTGTCAGTGAGATGGAGTATTTTGGCCCGCAGGTTCATCGACGTAGTAAAGAAGCAAAGATAACGCTTTTCAAGGCGTACTGCCAAAACTTCTATACGGGAAGTCTGTGGGTCAACTACACGCAAAAAGCTATGGATACACTAAGGAAGCAATATAATAGTGGTTTCAGGACGCTGTTGGGTCTGCCGCGGTTTTGTTCATCGTTAGGTATATTTGCAAAAGAGCATACAGATGACTTATAATTATGCGATAATGCGGAAGAAGTCGTCATCGCTGCTGACGGACTGCGCTCAAGTCCCAACAGCAATAATTTAATCTATATGCAAACCACAACTTAATGATAAAAAAGCTCTAAAATATTTAATAGTTTCAGTATTCTGCAGTTTAGTTCCAAAACCTAAGTGAATACTAACGTTGCTTAGATTTCGAAATATCTAAGTATTTGTGGTTGATGCATTATGTCGTCTTAGCGGCGAGGTTTGCGGTCCTTAAGATCGCATCATGTTGAATGTAGTCTGGCTGTTTAGAAACGTAATATTAGTGTACACTGTACAGTTTTGTTAGCGTATCTTAATTGAAGTGCATCTAGTACGAGTTTACGGCTTAGTCTTTAGGATCCAAAGCTGTATTGCTAAGCGTTTTAGCGTTCCGATACGATGCCGTGGAGCTTTGGGCCAATTAGAGATGTTATAGCTCCATACAAAGGACTACATATGTATCGTATAGGTGAGAGTGTACAATCCTTCCTAGTCCTTACTAATCCTTACTAATCCTTCCTTATCCTTACTAATATTATAAATGCGAAAGTGTGTTTGTTTGTTGGTTTGCCCTTCAATCATGCCGTAACAAATCAAGAGATCGACGTGACTTTTTGCGTGGGTGTAGTTGCGGACCGGGAGAGTGACATAGGCCTTTTTCATCCCGGAAAATTAAAGAGCTCCCGCTGGATTTAAAAAATTCAAGTGAGCAAAATCGCTATCAACTAGTTGTTCATATGGCACATTAGTGAATCTTTATGCAAAAAGGTACCTACAGACTTTCAACTAGGGTGACCGACCCAATTATTAGCACTTTAAGAGTTTATCCAATTTCAAATATGTTTTTTAAATTAAAATCTAACCAAATTCTTTAAATAATTGTGTTCATAAGGTTACTTGTTTAATAATTTATATAATTAAAGAACTTTTTAAGGATTTTTTTCTTAAATCAACAAGAATTTGAAATAAAATTGAAAAAAGACCCAGTCTCCAATTATTAGCACATACGAGATTAACTACTGGTTAGTACTGACCGGTAAGTCGATCAGTCAAAATGGCCGAAAACTTCAGGAACTCCAGAACAATATCTTTCAACTACAATACTGACGTCATTTTAAAACTTTCCAGATTAGAAAGGTTTCGATTGTGAAAAATATGAATTCCCCTAAATATTTTTTAATCTGAAAATTTAAAAACTACAATCAGAAACTTATATTTTAATCTTTTTTGCTAAAGTGCGAATAAACTGGTGCAGTGCTAGCAATTGGGTTGGTCACCCTATTTCACTTCACATCATTCATAAAGTTGAACGCCATAATGGAAAACTGTTAATTACTAAATGTAACCGAATACTTGTTAATAATGGCACTTCGTAGTGTCATCGCGTCAAATATCGCGTTTACGATTAATTACTTTCCATGGACAAAATCGCGTGCGACTCCTATGTTATTACATTTTGTTCGCGCTTCCATGTTGTTTAAATAGGGTTGTCAAATCACAAAAATTACTGTCCCTGTTAATCTCTGCGGCCGTTCTGAATCCGTGGTAAGTTTCGTCGCCCAATATTACCCTACTTAAATGCTTAAAATGTTAGTGGAACGTGCAAAAAGCCGCAATTTTGCGACTTCCACTAACTTCTCTCTTCGTTGATTTACCAACATTATTACAAATACGAGTGAAGTTCGCGTCAAGCGTCAAGCCCTGCCTGTTAGCATTTGAATGGTCCCCATAACTATATCAGCATAATAAAGGAAATCTAACTTGCACATGGTAGGTATATTATATTTCCTAAAAGTGGCATGAGCAAAGGCTATGGTTTGTCCCTACAATCCGCTAACTGCCTCGGTTACCTGGAACTGATGCGAGGATCCCTTACGTGGTTTGGGTGGAATTTCCTTGTTTGCTAGTTTCTGGAAGTTTTCAGGAATCTTTTATAAGCCACTCAATTATTCCTAACTAGTTGATACCTGCAGCTTCGTTCACGTGGTTTTAGTTTTTAAAAATTCCGCAGAATTTCTCTTTGATTTTCCGACATAAAAGTAGCCTATGCCACATTCTCGGTTCTCAACTATACCCATGCAAAAAAATCACGTCGATCCGTTGTTTTGTTGCGGCGTGATTGAAGCACAAACTAACAAACCAATAAACCAACACACAATAGTTATTTGTTCAACAAGATAGCAAAGTTCATTTTTGTTGCGAGGGCCTAGTTTGAATCCCGAGCGAACGAAGGATTCTAATATAGAATCACGAGCGTAGCGAGTGATTCTAAGTTAGAATCCTGAGAGTAGTGAGGGATTCAAAGGCACAAGAAGCAAAAACTTTGCTATCGTGTGATACATACAATTTTTCACCTCAATAGCGAAAAAGTACAAGATGTAAGAGAAATATTTATTAAAACATAAAGGATATTTTAAAATTTTAAAAATTAGGTTTATTTATTTAAAAACTTTTACTACTAACACATTACGAAAAGTAAATAGTTTAAATAATAAAATAGAGAGTTAAAAAATTTTGTCGAAATAAAATGTATGGGGTATGCAATATTATATACAAAATTTCTGAACGTTTCTTGAGACGGTGAGTTGAAGAAACGCCAATCCAATGCGTTCTATATTCAAAACACTTTTTCTCACTGAGTGAGCAAAAACGACTTTTGCTCACTGGTTTTGGGCAGCAAAGGCGCCCTTTTTGAGCTAGAGAGGTGAAAATACATTTTCGCATTTATAATCTTAGTGAGGATATTAGTAAGCATGTCATTTACCTCTGTGGTATTACTATATATATAGCTACTCGTGCTGATTCACTGACTGACTGACTGACTGACTGACTGACTGATTGATCACCTCTCCTGTAAAATTTTGTATGGAAAAATTTTTTTTCACTCACAGTTTCTTATAGAGGATAAAAATTCATTCGGAACAAAAATATGGAGAGAGCTGATGATTGAGGATTTCGGAGACGGGTGAGGAGCACCGGCCAGGGTATCGAAGATAGGTGGGGGGTGTTCAACCAAATGTCACTCGAAACCTCATCCAATTGGCAGAGAGCCGAAAAAAAACTCCAAAATGGCGGATTCAAGATGGCGGCCATACAAATTTCGTCGGTGTCTATCTCGGAGACTATAAGAGATGGAAGAGTGGTTTCTTGGAAAAAGATGATCAGGACCCGAAGGTCTACTTGATGAATAGAAAAAAATTCAAGATGGCGGAATTAAATTTTTTCCATACAAAATATATTGATCCTTTTTAAAAATTTCTGATAGTTTCGTATGGAGGACAAAATTTCATTTAGAGGAAAAATATGGAGAGAGCTGATAGTTGAGGATTTCGGAGACGGATCAGGAGCACGGCCAGGATATCGAAGATAGGTGAGGAGTGTTCAAACAAAAGTCACTCAAAACCTCATCCAATTAGTAGGGAGCTGAAAAAAATTCAAAATGGCGGATTCAAGATGGCGGCCATACAAATGTCGTCGGTATCTATCTCGGAGACTATAAAAGATGGAAGAGTGGTTTCTTGGAAAAAGATGATCAGGACCCGAAGGTCTACTTGATGAATAGAAAAAAATTCAAGATGGCGGTCATACAAATTTCGTCGGAGTACATCTCTAAGACTATGAAAGATGGAAGAGTAGTTCCTTGGAAAAAGATGATCAAGACCCAAAGGTCTACTTGGTGGACAGAAAAACCGCGGTTCGCTTTAGCGAGCCGCGCACCCACGCGCCCTACTAGTTACTATATATATAGCTACTCGTGCTGATTCACTGATTGACTCACTGACTCACTGACTCACTGACTCATTGATCACCTCTCCTGTAAAATTTTGTATGGAAAAATTTTTTTTCACTCACGGTTTCGTATAGAGGAGAAAAATTCATTCGGAACAAAAATATGGAGAGAGCTGATGATTGAGGATTTCGGAGACGGGTGAGGAGCACCGGCCAGGGTATCGAAGATAGGTGGGGGGTGTTCAACCAAATGTCACTCGAAACTTCATCCAATTGGCAGAGAGCCGAAAAAAAATTCCAAAATGGCGGATTCAAGATGGCGGCCATACAAATTTCGCCGGTGTCTATCTCGGAGACTATAAGAGATGGAAGAGTGGTTTCTTGGAAAAAGGTGATCAGGACCCGAAGGTCTACTTGATGTATTAAAAAAAATTCAAGATGGCGGATTTTTTATTTTTTCATACAAAATATATGCAAGACTTTAATACGGTTCTTTTTCAAAATTTCTGATGGTTTCGTATAGGGGATAAAAATTCATTTGGTGAAAAATATGGAGAGACCTGATGGTTGAGGATTTCGGAGACGGGTGAGGAGCACGGCCAGGGTATCGAAGATAGGTGGGGAGTGTTCAAACAAAAGCCACTCGAAACCTCATCCAATTGGCAGAGAGCTGAAAAAAAATTCAAAATGGCGAATTCAAGATGGCGGCCATACAAGTTTAGTCGGTATCTATCTCCGAGACTATAAAAGATGGAGGAGTGGTTTCTTTGATAAAGATGATCAAGACCCGTTGGTCTACGTGATGAATAGAAAAAAATTCAAGATGGCGTATTTTTTATTTTTTCATACAAAATCTATGCAAGACTTTGATACGTTCCTTTCCGCTGATGGTTTCGTATAGAGGATAAAAATTCATTTGGAGGTAAAATATGGAGAGAGCTGATGGTTGAGGATTTCGGAGACGGGTGAGGAGCACGGCCAGGGTATCGAAGATAGGTGGGGAGTGTTCAAACAAAAGTTGCTCCAAACCTCATCCAATTGGCAGAGAGCTGAAAAAAACTTTGAATTGGCGCATTCAAGATGGCGGCCATACAAATTTCGTCGGTGTCTATCTAGGAGACTATAAAAGATGGAAGAATGGTTTCTTTGAAAAAGATGATCAGAATGCAAAGGTCTACTTGATGATGAGAAAAAAATTCAAGCTGGCGGATTTTTTTTTTTTTTCATAAAAAATATATTATGCAAGACTACGATAGGGTTCCTTTTCAAATGGTTTCGTATCGAGGACATAAATTCATTTGGAGGAAAAATATTGAGAGAGCTGATGATTGAGGATTTCGGAGACGGGTGAGGAGCACCGGCCAGGGTATCGAAGATAGGTGGGAGGTGTTCAAACAAATGTCACTCAAAACCTCATCCAATTGGCAGAGAGCCGAAAAAAACTTGCAAAATGGCGGATTCAAGATGGCGGCCATACAGATTTCGAAAAAGATGATAAAGACCCGAAGATCTACTTGGTGAACAGAAAAACCGCGGTTCGCTTTAGCGAGCCGCGCACCCACGCGCCCTACTAGTTCATTTATATGGCATTATAATTGACATTTTACATTCACAAAATATCGAATTTCTTCTTAGATGTTTTTCTTACTTCAACTGCATAATGATAACTATTATAATAATTGTAATGATAATGATATTAATGGTTATTTACCACATTGTCCTTAATGACGTAAAAATATTCAAATATGTAAGAGTATATCCACATTCCCGCCAAAAATCACTCGCTACAAACGTCTTGTAGCGGAGCGGCAACAAGGGTTTAGGGCGAATGCAGTAGTTCCCGCGCCCGACAAACAGGCAACGTCGCATTTACCGTGATGCGCAAGCGGCAGGACGCACCAATGATCATTGGGGTTAGTAGAAGATTTAATTCGATTGATCGTATTCGTATACTATGACATTAGCGTCAAAGTAAAATAAACCATAACCACTTTGAATTAAAGCTCAATTTCATGCATGTAGTTTAATACTTTTACGTATACGGATGCCCTCAAAACTAATATCGTTCATTGTACTGAATTTGTGTCTTTAAATTAATACTTTTAAGGTTAATTTTACTTTGACGCTAATGACATAGTATACGAATACGCTCTCTGTTGAGTGATAATAATATTGTGAGGTGGTGCAGCGATATCACCTTATAAATATTATGAAAATGTTACGTTCGAGAGTGTGCCTTATTTTTTAAAACTTTTAAAACTCACATTGACAAAAGTTAGGTACATTAACAGAACGGTTTCAGCATTCACACGACATTTTGAGGGAACCGCGATTGTGACAGCCCTGGTAAACTAATTAAACAGCGAGGTTCGATGGCGTGCCTCTAAATTATTGCGACAATGCATCAATTAACTTTTAATTGCCCTATAAAGTACGCCTCGTAAACATCACGTGTCGTGGAACTTCTGATACTATTCTGTAGTACTACAAAATTAACTAGTATTAGATACGAGTACTACGTTAATTGAAAATGGAGTTTCACGCAACACAATAAATTTTAAGTACCTACCAATATTCTGAAAGAAGTAGTCTGAAGTTAGTTTTCCTTTAAATGAATGGCGAAACGCGTGTCAGGCTACGCGCATTGTAGGATCCCGTAGTTGCATTTCACAGTATAATTTGTACGTAGAAGGGTTTGCATATGTAATTTTTCATCATAAAATGTTTTTATTAAATTTTAAAATAACATCACAAAATAATAATGCGCCTAGTTATAAATTAATAGCAAAATCTCGAGATACTATCGCATCTCCTGTAGTGAGTATAACAAATGAAGTTTGTTCTTGATTATCATACAAGTTCGCGAAGTAGCGCTGCTTCTATTGAATATCAATGGCATCTACTTAAGTCATTTACTAGGAAATATTTACTTTTAAATGGGACGCTCTACTTGAACGATTAAGGCTTAAAATTTTCCAAACATGGTCCGTTTCCAAATCGAAAAAAAATTCATAACGTTTTAGAATTTTGAGAGAAGTCAAAAAATTAAATTAGAGTTAAACCGAATGGCCTTCAACTCATACCAATCGAACCAAGAATACAAAAGACCGTATTACAATTGAACATATCAATTCTTCAGTAACAAAAACCTGCTACAAATCTTCATGTCAATATTCCTACAACTTATTAGATTACATCCATGTAGTGCTGTGCTTAAAATAAGAATATCGATATAACTTATATTTATCGGATACTACGTTTTGGCCGCGATATGAAAGTTCCAATCTTTGGTATTTGGGCTTTCGAATAAAAATAAAGTAGCGTGTATTTGAATACTTGTTTAACCTATTTTGAAAATTCCATCCCAAAACCTAATTTCATGCGGACGAAGTCGCGGTGTGCAAAAGCTAGTCATTTTATAGAAGCTCTCGATAAGTGAACTAATTATTTTTTGAGAACAAAACAAAATACTACCTACCTACCTATTATTTTTTGAGAATAAATAAAATAATACCTTCAAAAAAATAGATAGAAATAAAATGATTTTTATTTACATAGGAAAAGGGCCTCGATGTCTTTATTTCCCAGCTCTAGCGGCAGAGCAGCTCATAGGAGTATGCATAACTCTCCAGTAACCACGCACTCTATCTTTTCGCGTCGCCCGAAATGTAAAGGGATACGTGAAAATTTGTCTTCCGCGTCGTTAGAGCGAATAATGTTCCCAACTATTTATTTGGCGAGCTTCTGAGAGCTTGTAACAGTGTGAATGCAAAATGTGATTCAGTGTTCATTTTTGAATTTTGTTTGTTTTTTTCTTACTGGTGTAAAACATGTGCTACATGAAACATGTGCTACGTGAAACGTGTGCTACGTAAAACATGTGCTACGTGAAACATGTACTACGTGAAACATGTGCTACGTGAAACGTGTGCTACGTAAAACATGTGCTACGTGAAACATGTACTACGTGAAACATGTGCTACGTGAAACGTGTGCTACGTAAAACGTGTTGCGGTAAACACGCACAAAATATTCCAAAATGTTACAAAAAAATTATTTGATGACTAAAATTGACGTTTGACAGTTTTGGTATAAAATCCTGACAATTTTTTTTTTCGAGTTAGGTTAAAAATAGTGAAACACTAGTTTAAGCAAATTATTAAAATAGTATAAAAACCGGACTGCTTTAAAAAATATCAACTGAAAATTTTTAGCCATTATCACTCGGGTTGATGTAACAATTCTAACGATACCGCATACATCTAAATCTGTTCAGGCATTTAGATGTTGTGGTGGAATAAAGAAACTTGCATACGAGTACATACATAAACCTTTTTTGGGCAGTCGTGTAAAAATATTCGAACACTAGTTTAATTTGTCCTATCGTAAAATTCCGCCGACCGATACGTCAAGGCTATCGGCGCGGCGGCCGGCCCGACAGTGATTTTCCCTGATAACAGCGGTTTGGGAAAAAACAGTAGCCGTGAAAAGCGTGGAAAAGCGAACAATGTTAACGCGGTTAGCGGCTATGTAATTTGTCACATTTTATTTTGTACAACGAATTGTATATCGCGGACTGATTTTTTAGGGGTCTGTAGACAAAGGGTGTCAACGGGACCCTATAACTAAGCCTTCGCGGTCCGTCCATGCATCCGTCTGTCAGCGGGCTGTATCTCATGACCCGTACTAGATAGACTGTTGAAATTTTCACATAGTATCTATTTCTATTATAACATCAAATACAGATCTGTTTAGTACTTACGCACCAAATCGCGGGAAGGGCGGTGGGGGTGCGGGGCGCCCACCGAATTACAATCATCACTGCGTTGAATGAGAAACACGTCACGCGAAAGAACACAATACATAAAATTCCTCTGTATACAAGTTAACCAATGAAAATTACAGTACATTAAGTCCACAAAGTCATTTAACCCGATGAAATAATTAAAAAAAAAAATCCAAAATATTCTTAGTGTTAAATCCTTTATGATGTTACGCCGCCTTTTATGATGTTCTTGTGCGAGTTTAATTCGCACTTAGCTGGCTATATTTTTGATTATATTATTATTTATATTATAAATAACTTAAGTAAATAATTATTACTTTAGAGTGAATTAATTCCACTAATAATTTTTTTCCAACACTTAGTTATTTAGACGAACCCAAAGTCCGAAATAAAAAATTACACAACATTCCTTACACAATACTAAAATAAATAAAACGGGATTTGCACTTAGCCGCCTCACTCCGCAGAAAATAAAGTTAAGTAGGCCCAAGGTGAGAGTGAAATCGCATAAGTGGAGCGTCACTCGTTTACACATTCAGAGGTCTGCCTTTGCATATTTAAAGGACTGGACTCTGATTTACTCACTTTACTCCGAGCGACGACTTGGACGCTTTTATAAAGTTTTCCTTCATTAATGCAGCTATAGAACTACAAGTTTTATAAGTTACTAGCTTTTGCTAGCCTTAGGTTCAATTTTTCAAACCGCTATTTTACGGGTTGAAAAAATCCTTTCTAATCGGACGCCTACGTCATAAGATCTGTATGCCAAATAGCCCGATCCGTCTAGTGGTTTGAGCTGTGCGTTGATAGATCTGTCAGTTAGCCAATCAGTCAGTCAGTCACCTTTTCCTTTTATATATTTAGACTAAGACAATATTTGAAAGGAGTAGTAGGGGTAATAGGTAATCGTAGATCTAAGCCGAGGTTGATTTTATTTGCGTCTACGCCGCCACCGCTACGATATCCTGTGCTACGACGATTTTTTGCGGTGTTGTACAAAAAAAGATCTATATCAGAAGTTTGGCTGATGGATTTGAAAGATGATTCCATCAAAAACTCACTGCTGAGCAGAGGTCGCCTCTTAAAGAAGTTAGTGAAGTTAAGAAGTGTCCACCACGCTGACACAATGCATGTCTGGCAGACTTCCCACACCTTTGAGAAAATAATAGAGAATTCTCAGGCATGTCTATGATATAGTATATGTATAAAAAGGCGTGTTCGCGATGCTTTTCTTCGCCGTTGAAGCATGTGATACTTAATTTCAAATCAAACCTGCATGCCGAGGTCCCGTTAGACCAAAGAGACTGTTCAACAGTATAGTACAGAAAGTATCGCGGCGTATTTCGAAAACTAATTTCATACAAATGAGATTTTGCCTCCTCAGCGCGCGAACCGCACAGAACGCTCACAGTTCCACTTCAAACAAACTCATTAGTGTTCCGAGTATTAAATAGTATTGCTACTTTAGCGAATACCTAGTTATTTTAATGTGATGAATCCTCTATTTGTTTTGAAGTGCTCTTTAGAGCGGATTGCAGCAATTACTTTATTTTACCACTTCAAATTAATTAAACTCTGCTACTTGAATATTTTCTTAGAGCCTTTGCGCATGAAGATAATATTAAAAATCATTATTTGAACCTATCACCTGCTCATACGGGCATCGGTCTCCTAGAAGAGAAGGCTTATAGTTCACCACACTGGCCAAGACCTTCTTCTGAGAAAAGACATGACATAAACGATCCTAATCCAGAAATAAAATGTTCCAGCAATATTTCGCAGTAATGTGCACGCAGAGTAAAGCTTAGCAGAATCTTTATATGAATTTGATCAAAGGTTCTTTTTGGCAAAATTAAAAGCGTTATTAATTTCTGTTTAGTAACAGGGGTAGAAAAATCTGTTTGAGTAGCCTTAGGTACAGATAATAGTACTTACTCACTCTTGCATGCGACTTCATCCGTGTGGATAAAAGGGTTTTCAAATAAGCCCATGGGAACTCTTTGTTTTCTCCTTGAACCTGGCTTGAAACCATCCTGTGTTCGTCTCTAGGGTGCGAGTCGAGTATGCGCCAAAGGTCTAAATCAATTTATCGGTTGAACTGTGAAAATGTTACACACATAAACTTTTGCAGTTTTTCTTTTTAAGATTCCGTATCCAACGGGTGCCAACGGAACCCTATTATAAGCCTCCAGTGTCCGTCCTTCTATCTGTCAGCAGGATGTAAAAAAATTACAACACGTCACTTCTCAATTAAAAATTATATTTCGGCAATGGAAAAATTTAAGAAGATGATGTAGTGCAAAATTTTTGTTGAAATTTTCCAAAAATAAAGCTGTAGCATATTTTAATGTTACTTTATAAAGCTGTAGCATATAACGTTATTTATATTTTAGGAGAGAGAAAATATTTTAAAGCTGTCTCGGCGTCGCGGCTCAATATCTCGCCGAGCACGTTCGGAAACAAAACGGATCAGTTTGTATCTCGCGCGCACAGCTCAGCTGTTGACCTGCTCTACAGCTACTAGAAATGGCTCGTTGGTATAGCTTAGCCTAGTTAATTAGCCTAGCTTAGCCTAGTTGGCCTAGTTTGTAAAGTTGTGCATGGTTTATTTATTAATCGTATGGCAAAAGTTGAGACTATAAGCGTTGATTATAATAATATTGTTATAACAGCATAATGTTAATGTCATAATATTTCAATGTCCAATATTTTATAATTACAAATCAATGTCCAAGTTCCCCAGCCAATTGATAAACTCAGGCGGGAGGTCAAAAAGGTCTTTAGGTGATCCTTGGTTGTGCGTGGTAGCCTAGTGGTAGGTAGGTCTCCTATTTAGGGGGTCGCGGGTTCAATCCCGGGCATTTACTACCTCTGACTTTTCAGTGCGTTTAAGAAGTTAAAATGTCGCATGCTTCAACGGTGAAGGGAAACATTTATCAGGAGAAAACTTGCGGAAGTTTCTGAGAGTTCTGTATAATGTTCTCAGGGGTGTAGGAAGTCTCCCGATTCGCAAGAGGCCAGCGTGCAGCGTGGCGAACTATGGCCTATATCTCTCTTCCGAGAGCAGACCTGCGCTCAATATGTAGTGAGCCGTTGATAAGTCGTTGATGATGATGATGGTGATCTGTTGAGAATCATGTGGACCTAGTTTGGAGTCCTGGTTCGGGCTTAAGAATATATTGGAAAGTTCAAATAATTTCGGGACGTAGGTGAAGAGTTGGGAAGTGGTGGTCTAAATGGACAAAGTTCCCAACATCAGCTGGCGAAAAGCGTTAAACCAGGAAAAGAAGAACGTTTAGACTAACGCTATCTTTCTCAAACGTTATCTTTTTTACTGTTCTCTATTAATAGGAGGTAAGTAACTGTGTACTCCAGTGTACATCAAAACAATATCTTACTATATTTTTCAATTGCCACATCCAGGAATCTACAGTGTCGTAGGACAAACTTGGAAAAGCCTGGGAGACACATAGCGAGGACCTTATTTTTCGCACATTACACTTTGCAATTGTTTCAAATATGTTATAGCAGTCATCGCGCGGAGCGAGGGCTTGTTTCAACATGTTTAGTTTTAAAACAGTTCACAAATTCATTGTAATGAATGCTTATTTCGAACATGGTTGTATTTTAGACATTTTATTTTCGGTTTGTTATTTCTCATTTTATGTGTGGTTTGTTCTTTATTTTTTGAAATATCGAGCTCTTAAGATTTTAGACTTGATTCGTGGTTTACTGACTTAATTGTTATAAATACTACGAGTACGTACCACGGTAATTATTTTAGTTGGGATTGTCGATATTTCGATCCAATTGCATGGACCGTGGTCACGACGAGACTGCGGTGTTGCGAGACGTCAAGTTGAAGCTATCATGGGTAGAATCTATCTACCCGCCTTCTTGATCTTTTCGGAGGAACGTTCGTGACCACGGTCCATGCAATTGGATCGAAATATCGACAATCACAACTAAATTAATTACCGTGGTACGTACTCGTAGTATTTATAACAATTATATCGAGCTCTTTGTATGGTTTCGTACCCAAAGGGTACCAGTGGCCTATTACTAAGCCTCCGCTGTTCGTCCGTCCGTCCGTACGTCTCTCTGTCAGCGGGATGTATCTCATGAACTGTAATAGACAGATACTTGAAATTTTCACAGAATGTGTACATATCTATTGTGGCTACAACAAAACATAATAAAAATTAAATAAAAAAAACTAGAGGGGGTTCTCATATAAGAAACGTGATTCTTTCGGAGTTTTCGCTCGACCTTAACAATCGCTGCTACAACGGTACGGAATCCTTCTGTGCAAGTCCAACTCACACTTGGCCGGTTTTTTATATTAGCCTCACGATATAATTGAGTTGATTAAATCATCATTTTGAAATTATGTAAGTTTTAGTTTTGGTTGCTCGCGATTTTATCCCCCAAGTTGAATTTTCAAAAACCCTTTCTTAGCGGATGCTACGTACAATGGTACATGTCATAATCAGCCCGATCCGTCCAGTGATTTTAGTGTGCGTTGATAGATCAGTCAGTCAGTTAGTAAGTCAGTCAGATACCTTTTTCTTTTCTATATCTAGATTATATGCTCGGTGAAGGAAAACATCGTGAGCAAACATCAAAATCAAAATAGTAGAAGTACGTCAGTTCGTGATACGTATTCGATGAACTATTGAGGCTGTAAATCGATCTCAAATAGGCCGCCACCGCGCGCTGCGAATACAGCAACTAAAACTACTACGTGTAGCAAATAGCGCTATTGACTCACGATGAGCTCGCGATATGCAGATGTTTAGGCAATTTCTATTCAGCCCACATTATACTAAAGCGCGAATGACTGCCTGTGATGATTGCTGATGGAAAATACAAGGGTTTGGAATAGAATGAAACGAGGAATACATCGATTGTCTGTCTTTGTAATTTATTTATGACGAGCTTTCGACAGAGCGGCGTCTTCGTCCGTCAGGAATAAAGTTTTTATAAATACCTTTGTTTTTTATGTAAAAGAGAAAGTCTACTAAGCCTTGTCACTCAGGTCCAGAAGACTTGAACACACTGAAAACTGAAAGGTCACAGGTTCGAACCCCACTTATTGCTCATTTGTCGTACCCACTCATAGCACAAGCTTTTTGCTTCTTTGGATGGGAGAGGAGGATATAAATCGAAGCTGATATCAGCTTGGCTGATATTCTTTTAAAATAAATATTATGATAAATAGATTATTTTAATGTAATTTTCTTGCCTGTGAAATAATACTTTTCTATAAACATAATTTAATTAGCTGTTACGGTAATTAACCATTTGCCTATTCGTGCACATTAACGCAATACCAAAAAAAAAATCCTCAGTATGTTTTAAATTAAATTTCAAAGATTTTCAGCCAGTTTCCATGTAAGCTAAGCCTAACGGAAAGGGTTCCTGTATTCGGGAATTATCAAGTGAACCGATTTAGTTAAAAAACACACTCGTCAGCGGTTTCCGGTTGGGTTGAGTATTTGAGCAACAAAGATCTGAGGGATCAGTGCAAACTCGGAAGAACATGTTAACGCTTTGGTGTATGCCACAAAGCATACGATACAACGATTGTATTTATTTATTTATTTTAAAGCATATATACATTTTATATATTTAAAGCATATATACGTGTTAATTAGATACCGGTGAATCAAAAATCCATTTAGATTTTTACCATTTTATTACCCTTTTTTTTTTTTGGGTTTATTGGTCCTACCTTTTCTCGATTGAAATGGAGAACCCAAAAATAACCATGATATGAATTGAGATTTTTCTCTTTGAAGTACCACATAATATTATACCAAAACCAAATTATAGTCACATTTATTCACATTAATAATAAATAATCGATTTAGTTTAGCAGTAAACATTCATTAATATTTCATGAGCTTGATTAGTCTTATAATCCTTTGTGGGGCTGATGATTCCGAAGGAACTATTAGATTTGCCATTATACAAAAACATGTGTTTTACATTTATTAAGTCGCGGTTAATAAAAAGTTTTTGAATTTCTTAATGGCAAATGGTATACTTGCATTTAACTGAAAACTTCACGTTATGAAAAGATGAAGTAGGAATATTAGTCGTAACAATATGATACTTCTACTACTTAAGGTTATTATATTGCCGTTTATAAAATTGCTCACTAAAAGAGTAATATTTTGTGTCAACCCTTTACATGCTTATCGAATGGTCTCTTGTACCACACGTAAGAGCGTCATTTTATTAAGTCTAAGATAAAATCGCGATCGGCAGTAGATTGCTGACATGTGCCGGGTACGTGTGGGACCTTCCAGAACTCTATCAAATGCTCTCCTTAAAGTTGCAAGAGCTTTTAAAAGATTTCTAGCGTGTCATGTGCGTTTAATACTCGTATCCTGACGCTATGTGTGGAATACTAATATGTCTTATGGAAATTGTAAGGATAATGGTTTTTTAATAGAGATTTTAGTGAGCATAACGTCGAAAGTTTACCAATTCAGTTTCCGGAGGGGCAATTTAGGAAATTTTTAAATGACTAATGCTTAATTATTGTAATTATTCCTAACTGTATGTGATATTGTATTCATTTTAACTCCAATTATTTATAATTCTCTTATTTTTCCTAAAATCAATCTCTGGAGAAAAATAAAAAAATAATGATATTATTATTTTAGCTTTTTTAAAAATAATAAAGTTTTAAAAAAGTACCAATTAAATATTAGATTCCCAATATTACGGAAAAAGAAAATCAAATTCATTCCCAATCCGCGCGCATAAATAAACCACCGAAAAACACTGTTTAAATATGTATTTAAGAACAAGAAGTAACATAGCTACGAAACAAATGGAAACAAAAGAATCTTTTAAACCGGCGTTGAAATTCTAAGACGCAAGCTTAAGAGAACGTTTGGAGTGAAATACGAAATTTTCTAACGTAATAAGAGCGCGGTGAATAGAAAAATGTTCCTTTTAAAAAATCAATGTTCAGGTGAGACTTTATCGTTCGCGCATGCATTCAGCAGATTGAGGGTTAAGATTTCCTCATTTGTATTCAAGGCGCGATGCGGTACGAGGTACCTTGGGCCATCGCTACAGGTTTTCAGCCTCAACGGGTCTTAAATGCCCCCCGAGTTTCTATTAGCGTTTTGTTTTCCGCCGTTGTATTCAATTTGGTGAGGGTTAGACATAGGAAATGTTTTGATTGATTTTATGAATAATAAATCAAGTTTCCAAACTATCGATAAAAATAGGGCTTCGAAAAATAAGAAATAGCATAATATGAAATATGGCCAATAATGGAATGTTGTTTTATAATATTTCTAATACTCTATGTATGTATATTGACATTCAGTGACAATATTAATAGTATCGGATTAGTAATATAAAGTTTCCAAGAACAGTGGGTGATGGGGTGATTCTAGAAACATTTGATGTGAAACTAGAACTATTTCCATCTGCAAAACTTGTTCAGTTTCTGTGGTCTCATATATGTTTAAATTAAGAAACTCTTATTATACTTCCTAATAAGTAACAATCTCTGCAATATCACTGACTTGTAGAGATATTGGACTATATAGGAGTTAAAATTTCGTGGTTTGGTGAACGAATAGGTTTAAAAATGAAATTAAACGTAATCTGAACATTCCGTCGCGACGCAAAATGTTCAGTACGCGGAATGTTAAAAACGCAAAAAGTGCATTTTCAATGCGCAAAATGTTCAATACGCAGAATTCAACTTATTAAACGTTTACTACGTAACTGTTTGTCCTATGATAAGTCGAAGACAAACTCTCTATTATATTTTGTTGGAGGAAAAAGAGAAATAAAATAATCATTTTTCTTATAAAATCGCGAATCTAATATTTTATGGTTGGGAACCTAGATCTAAAAACTGATAAACATTGGCATCTCAAGGTGTCAGTAGACGAGAGACTCGGACAGACTTCATGAAATGTATTGAGGAGAACTACTGAATATAAGTAGATGTCCTACTTTTACGTCTAGTAGTGGATATCTACCATCAGTTACCCTCGCTTTACTTCACAGATCATTGATGCAAAAAATCTAATTCTCTAAGAAAAAACTTTAATGTGAAAATGCTTTCAGAAAAATGGAAAACAGGCAGACACCGAGAGTAACACAACGGTATAAGCGGAAGACGGATGACAGATTCAGAAGGAATAAATCAAAGGAAACATAGCATAGTAACCTCGCCATATATTTTGCACCTGCCAAAGAATCGCTCTGAGTTTAGCTAATCTTTCCGACACGACTGCGATTCGACACTGATTTTTTTGTTATCTCTCTTCGGATAACATCACGAAATTCCAAATAAGGTTATAGAAATAGCAAACGATAACGCGATCTGAAGTGGAATCTCTATATCAGTAAGCGCAGAGTGAAATGATTTCCAGCTCACTCGAAGGAAGGATGAGGAAGGAAAAAGGTGTCCAAAAGTGGGTAAACAATTTATGGGATGGTATATTATTTAAAAAGCTTACATCCAGCTGTAGACGCTTATAAACTGATGTATGACTAAATCCTTACTATCCTTACTAATATTATAAATTGCGAAAGTGTCTTTGTTAGTTGGTTTGTTGGTTTATCCTTCAATCACGCCGCAACAAAGCAATGTACCGACGAGATTTTTTGGCATGGGTATAGTTGAGGACCGGAAAAATGACATAGGCTACTTTTTAACGCGAAAATTCCAAGAGATCCCGCGGGATTTTTAAAAACTAAATCCACACGAGCGAAGCCGTGGGCATCAACTAGTATTGACTATAAGGTTTCGTCGTGACCACGGTCCATGCAATTGGATCGAAATATCGACAATCCCAACTAAAATAATTACCTACTCCTATTTTTTTATAACAATTATGACTATAAGGAATTGTTATTATGAAGTGTCGTACGACGTGATATCGTAGAGTGTGAAAAGCCTCCGTTGATGATGTATTCGGCTCTTTTCCGCTTGAACTCATCGTAATTTCCCCTTCGAGTAAACTTGATAATAATTTCGGAAACAAAACAAACTGAGTGCGTACATAAGAAAATTTATAGAGAACCTTCGAGGGTACATAATTAGGGTCTGTTAGTTGTTATACACTCTCTTGAATTGAATTCGATTATATACCCGAACTTGGCATTACTACAAATATACCTTATTATAAAGGAATCTGATTTGGATTTCATTATTATTTCATAGCTATCTTGAAATGGAGAAAAGTTTCTCGAAGTCCAAAAATTTGGACTTTTCCAATTCAGCAGTAGAGTACAAAATATACGCTCTTTATTATGTTATACTTTACCGGTTTTGACGTATTAAAGATTTTTAAGGTATCTAGTTTTCGGATTTTAGTTCTTGTATGTTATAAAATTAATCATAACATTTGTACATACTTGTACACTGATCTAAACCTAAAAGATAAGATATGTCACCTTAATTCTTTAGCCAACAAAAGCTCAAAACATATCCCGCATTCACCGAGCAAATGAATAATTAAAACATAATATGACGTGTGTGACAAGAATACAAAACACAACCACGAATACGAATACAATAGGCAAGGGAGCGTCAATTTTGTCCAATTTCCGTGCATCTAGACATCATACAACCATTGTAAAGGCTTAATACGGCACGCCATTATGACCTCTATTTCATTTTCGATAGAGTCCATGTAATTGTATGCGAGGGCTCCGGTCCACCACTAATCCATTAGCAATGCTACTCTTACAATGGTTGATGTGAAACCCCAAAACTGTCCTTTGTGCTTTATCATTGCGTCACAGAAATATCGAATATAGATGTATACATAAGTAGTTCCGATGACCTCTTGCACTGCGTTTCTACTAGTCAAATAGTAAACTGGAAGGTTCGGGCTTAAAATTTTTTTTAAGCCCGAACCTTCGGCAATTCAAATCATAAACAATCTACACCATCTATTCCACTATTATAAAGAGGAAAGATTTGTATTTTTGTGTGTATGTTTGTAATGAATAAACTCAAAAACTACTGGACCGATTTGACTGAAATTTAAAATGAAGATAGATTATACCTTGGATTAAAACATAGGCTACTTTTTATCCCGAAAAAATTATAGTTCCCGCGGGATCTTGAAAACTAATTCCACGCGAGTGAAGTCGCGAGCATCAGCTAGTAGTGAATATTTTGCCAACGAGTATGATAATCAACCATTTTTTTTATTCGTTGACAAGATAGTCCTTGCCCCCTAATCGGTTTCTATCGTATCGCTACGCTATCGTAGCGGAACGCTATATCGCTTGCCGGCACGTTTTTGACGGTAGGGTGGTAACTGGCTTCGGCTAAAGCCTTCTACCAGACCAGACCAGATACCCCGACATACCATATAATATAAATTTATCTAATTTAGTGCATAATATTCCGATATTTTACTTCATTTTCAGAAATCGGTAATATTCTTTATAATAGATTAAAATATTAAAGTTAGTGTTTTTCGATTTTTCAGCTGTTCTTTTGCGTTTCCCTATTTTGATTTGTTTTTAAACCAGGGGGTGGTATTAAAGCAAAAAACAAAAAAATAATAATTCAAATCAGTCAAACCGTTTTTGAGTTTCAGCCAGACTAACGAACAGAGTTTTTTATATATACATAGATATAGATTTGATATAGATAGATACCCTAAAAAACGTGAAAGAAAAAACCAGTAAAGCGCTTATATTCCGAGGAGTAATCAACTGCAAATACGAATATACCGAGCCTCACGTACGAATCAGCGCGAAGGCGAAATAAAGTTTTGATGTAAAAACTTCTCTTTTTATACGACGTTCCCCAAACTTGTCGGGTGCTGTGTTTGGTAGGTACGTATGGGAACTAGGTTATTATATAAAATGTATGTTATGTGTGTCTGTGAAGCGGAGATATTGTATATGTTGTGGCTTTTACGTGGCGTTGCGTGATGATGAAGAAAGACGATGACAAAATAAGAACGGCACTTATAATTTGGGTATCTTTATAACAAGAGTGAATAGTCATTTTCTAGGCAAACGCGTTACACCTTAGACCACATTATCACTTTCCATCAGGTGTGCTAGGTCAAGCAAGTGCCTATAATGTCTTCATACGCGTGGATTAAAGGTTTTTGATTCCCGATGGAACTCTATAATATTCCGGGATAAAATGTAGCCTGTTAATGCTTACTATCTCCATTCCAAATTCCAACCAATCGGTTCATTCGTGGTTGCGTGAAGGAGTAGCAAATATCTATCCATCCATCCATACATCCATCCTCACAAAACATTCACATTTTTAGTATTAGGAGGATAACTAAAAAAATCACAAGTAAAAATCACAATTTAACTCTTCTTTATCAACTGATAGATGTTCAGGACTGGACATTGGACAATGGACATAACATAGATGTATAGGATGACATGGGGAACCATGTCTTGGTTAATTGGTCATGACCCGTTTGTTTTCAGCGGCTCCCTGCCAGGTCATTACTCCAACCTTTGGGATCCCACGTTATTTATTGATAAAATATTAAAAGAAAATATCTATATTCTTTCAGAATAATAAAGTGGTTATTTATGTGATGAGATAAATTAGTTATCTCGAATAAAAATCGAAGAGTTCTCGCGGGATTTTTAAAAACCTAACTCCACACGGACGAAGTCGCGGGCAAAAGCTAGTATTTAATTATATAAATAGCAATAAATACAAGGTTATAACGAGTACTTGTATTTGGCAATATAACAGTAGTTCGGTAATTAGTTGCGGCGGCGTCGATCCTTGTTTAATGATGTATTTTATTTTCGTCTTAATGAGCACTTTCGCAAAAAGCCCTTTATTGTGGTATCGGTGGGAAGCATCAAATGGATTTTGTATTAACCATTAACCGCCGTTCGTGTTTTGTTACATTTATTGCTATTAATTAGTGAGGTATTAAAGTTAAAAAATGAACCCACGTCAATGCCATTCAAAATTAATACAGGATGTTAATATTTAAAGAGTGAAATTTTAAACTGTTACAGAAACTTGAACTAAAAAATCTTATTAATCAAAAGTGAAGGTTTTAAAGTATAATAATCTAATTATATAAAAGGGAAAGGTGACTGACTGACTGACTGACTGATCTATAAACATACAGCTTCAACCATGGACAGATCGGGCTATTATTCAGCTATACGATGTAGGCTTCTGTTAAAATTAGCTCGTGGCTTCGCTCACGTCATGCTTATTTTTTCAAACCCCTATTTTATCCACTTAAGGCTTGAATTTTCAAAAAATCCTTTTTTAGCGCATGCCTACGTCATAATAGCTATCTGTATGCTAAATTTCAGTCCGATCCATTAAGTGGTTTGAGCTGTACGTTGAAAAATCAGTCAGTCACTTTTCCTTTTGTACACCACTTGGGGGTTGAATTTTCAAAAATCCTTTATTAGCGGATGGCTACGGCATAATAGCTATCTTTATGCCTAGCCGGATCCGTCCAGTGATTTGAATTGTACGTTGATATATCAGTCAATCAACCAGTCAGTCAGTCACCTTTTCCTTGTATATTTTCAGACGATGGAACGCAACAGAAAGCACCTATTTACACATTTTGACAGGATAACGAAAAATATTAGCACCTAATTAATAAATTAGTTACCCATATTATAGTGAGTCCACTTGAAAAGTATTTAGGAGTATATTATATCAACTCACCCCTTTCACCCGTTCTTACCGGCGTTGAACGAAAAACTTTTGCCAATTAGGAACTCTCTGATAACAATGTCAAAACTTTGGGAGCTACTGCCAAATAGATGTGACAAATCGTTGATACTTTTAATCATTTTCACACCAATTTCAGGACATTTTATTCGAGATACACCCTCTTTTTATGCATATTATTATATACCTATGGATACACCCACATAATTAGCTAAAACGTTTAATTAGATGAAAATGATATTTTGACTTTTAGCCGACTGTATGGTTTTTTTGAGTACTTTGAACAAGGCCTTTCTTTTTTGTGGAACTAAAACAAAACAGTATTGTTACGTAATTGTATAAACAATATTTTTATACAGTTACTTGTTTCGGAATCAAAATGTAATCAGAAAGGTGTATAACACGGCAATGGCGGCACAATTTTATCTCCACAATGATATCTGGCCGAACAATAAAACCGGAACGCTACAAGATACGTCCGAAAAATTCCTCGCAACGGGAAACGTACCCTTGCTCTCATTAGCCTCTAATTACGGCCCAGCAGACCCGACGTCGGAAATTCAAATTTAAATTTTATACAATCCCGCCGATCTATCTAGAATAAACCAAAACCGTTCACGCTAATGTGCTTCCTATTGCTACCACAAAAAGACTAAAATACCGAGCGCAAAAACAATGAGATCGCAATACAATCCATACCCTACCAGGGAGATGCGTGCCATCTGTTCAACTACCTATATTAATTCGTCGCATTAACAAGAGTGAACAGTAAAGATTCAGATCAGCGGGCGATCCAGATTGCCCATCGCGATACGTTTCCCACACAAATTGCGATTTTTAAGCAATAAAAACGTGGCTCCAATGCTAATTTTAAACGGTTATTGTTTGCTTTTTATGATAATGGCTCGTATTGAAATTTGGAACGGAGATATTGACGCTGATCGCGTAACTTCGGTAACGATCGCGCGGGATTGAGTCGTAGACCGGTTTTATTGCTGTTATTCCCTTTGTTGTTTGTCGTAACGAGCCTTGATTGTTTTTCTTTTTCGCGTCCGGACAACCCGTCCCGTAGTCTCCCTAATTTCACGTGGCTCCCGATAAAAATGTAGTAAGCCCTCTTCCAGCGCGCTTCATTAAGATACTCCGCTGCTAGCGAGCGATTATTATCAGGGATGATACGTGCTACGTAGCATCGTATTATAACGTTCAAAATATTTTCACCGGCTTATTTGTATCCGAGCGCAAGCGGCTACATAATTATCGCCCCTTGTCGTCCTGCCGGAACGGTTCCCGTATTTTTTAATTTCTTCCCAAAATTCGGGTGTAAAGAATTAAAGCGAAAAGGACCGTTTCTTCTTATTAGAGTCCCTAATAACCTCTCGCGCTTAAATAACAGTCGTGTAGTATACAAATTAAAGCACAAAAAAGCGGGGGACGCCGGGAGCACAAAGGAGGCGGGAACTCGTCAGGATGACTCGGGATAAAGCCGGGCATTCGTGCGCCGTTTGAAAGGAGTTAGGCGTCGCTCATAGACCGCCACCGGGCCGTGAACGCCGACGGAACTGGGAACATTAAAATATTCCGCGCGCTCGCCTGCCCCGCCATGCGTGAGATCCATCGGACCATATTTTCAAACTGAGTTTTGTTTATAAAACATCATGTCTCGGTTTCATTCGGCGAATTCGAGTTCCGGGTCCTCTTTTTTTTATTTTCGCGAGTCCCGCGCCCGAGTGTCGCTTCGTAAATCAGAGGACGCCATTAAAAATAATGAAGCGAAATTTTACATGTGAAATTGTCGGGGTGTAGTGTTTTACTCTTTATTGTACGATAATGTGAGATGAAAATGACCGTTTACCGGCCGCGGGCGTACGCGCGCGGGTCGCACGGTTGTTAAATCATCGTTTCAAATTTACACATGTCATTCTGCCTCCACGGTTAATGTGTGGTGTATTGTTGCAAAGGGATCATTACGCCTACAAAACAAAATAAACGACGACAGTATTAATAGGTATAGTTCTTTCAATTCACGAGGGTACGCGGCACATGGTTGTGTGTGTCGTATCTACGAGTATATAAGTGGGAGCGAGAACTTGTTCGCGCTTGACCGCTCCCACCTAGGCTCCTGACAGGCACGCACACTTACGCAATGTGCATGTACACGACGTAACCACAAGTAAAGCGCCCGTAACTTCGTGAGATAAACGTACTATATATTGGTTACGAAATGCATTCTAAATTTAATTAATTAATAAACATAATTAATTCATTCAAAAGAGTTAATTTTATAGTTTAATATTATATAGCCTCTTACTTTTCAAGCGGTATCTTAGTATGCTATAAGTACCTAAATAAATAAAATACCTCAGCGGAAACTGCATTCCGAACCAGTGGTAGTCATGATAAGAGCTACAATTTGGCCTACATGAAATAAATAATTTTGAATATTTGAAATAAAATAACTCCCTATCTAAAACCCACCTTAATACCTAAAGGTGACACTGTAAGACGATAAACATTATTAACATTATAAAAGGGTTAAAATACATTTCAGAGTTTCTTTTTCAACGCCTTCTTTCCAAAGAAAAGTACCTTTAAGTGTGAAACTTTAGTAATAATCTCCTTAAACTCGAACAATACTTCAATCTACAATACATTCGAGTTCAGAACATTTCCATTTCAAGAAGTTTTGTTGAGACGCCGGGACATTACGGTAACGATTCAATACACACAGTGGATGTTAAAGGATTACGTTTGAACGCACTTTGAAAAACTTTTGGGCACTCCGTTTTGGAATAATGTGCTTCTTAAGTGAAAGGACCCATGTTTGTTAGTTTTCTAGGAATGACTCTCTGCAGTGATAAAATGAAATCTTTTATCTATCTCAATATATCACATCACATCACATCACACTATCACATCACACTAATTTTATAAAAGCGAAAGTTTGTATGTGTATGTGTGTGTGAGTGTGTATGTTTGTTACTCCTTCACGCCACAACGAATGAACTGATTTGGCTGAAATTTGGAATGGAGATAGATTATATCCTGGATTAAAACATAGGCTGCATTTTATCCCGGAAAATTAAGGGGTTCCCGCGGGAATCAAAAAACCTTAATCCACGCGGACGAAGTCGTGGGCATCGTCTAGTAAAAATTAATTGCTGTTCGTTAGTCCTGCTAAAACATAAAAACGGTTCGACCGATTTGAATTTTTTTTTGTTGTCTTAATTTGGTTTAAACAAAGTTTTGAGTTTAGAAGAAACAAAAAAAAAAAAAACAGCTGAAAAGTTGAAAAAATTAAAATTGGTGTATTGATTGTTAGTAATAAAACTACAGTTGTGTGATAGGGTAAAATTATACTTGCCTACCAAAAATTGCTTATTTTTGGAAGGCAAGTATAATTTTACTAAAACTTACTAGTGATTTATAAAACTGAAGGTACTACGAGGCGGAGGTATAGAGGTGCGATCTCTATATTATTAAGTAAATATATTAATGATCAAAGCTGTAATAAAGCTAATAATACCTAAATAAAGAGCCCTGAATATTTTGCAACTGACACTTACATATTTTAGAATCCTTTTCCGAAGTCGTTTAAAAACGGAATTGAACACTACATATTTATATTATTCTGTTACGATATTTCGTATATACGGCAAGAAAAACTTAATAGGTTATTTGTGTTTGTTTGCGAATGTTGTTATAATCATAAATCTCGAGCCAGGTAAACAGATCGATGCGATGTTTCCTGATAAGTTTCCTGGAGCGCCGTGCCAAAAGACCAAATAATATACGAGTACTTGTAACTAGGCACGTATCATGTCGGCTACTCGATTTAGTATTAGCTAGCTTTTGCCCTAGCTTCACTCACTTTAAGTTAGATTTTTCAAGCCCCTATTTTATCTTAGAGGGTGAATTTTCTAAAATTCCTTCTTAGCGGATGCCTACGTCACAATAGCAATCTGTATGCCTTTAAGCCTGATCTGTAAAGTGGTTTGAGCTGTGCACTGACAGATCAGTTACCATTTCCCATTATACATTTAGATTAGAAGGGATTAAAGTATAACCGGCCTCACCTAAGCTCCAGTAAAAAACAGCGTCGCAAATCCTGCACAGCGGTCCTTAAATTCAGTCGTTAGAACATAATACTCTCAACGTAGCTTAAATAATTAATACCCGCCAACCGGCGAGCGTGACAAACGAGATATGCGAGCCTCGCCGGCTGGCCTGAACAATCATTATGTTGTGCGATGCATCCCTAACGATCTCTGACTGATGTCTTCGCTGACCCGTCGCACCCACAAGGGTGTCGCGTGTCATCCGTTCCCTCACCCATCACCTTTGGTAGCTTGCTTTCCGCATAAATAAACCTATGTTAATCAATTCGTTAGTTGGACACCCTTCAACAATAGGGACATATGCTGAAATTTTTAGCGTTTACCTAATACAGCAGTCGGCTTGTAAAACTACCAAAGGTGTAAAAATTCATTACATAATCGTACATATGGTTGTTTTCGCATATTAGCACTATTTTGATATCAGTGACGTCATCAATGTATTAGTTGCATACAGGAGAATAGATTCCGCCACCCATGTTTACGGATGAGATAAATAGAGCGTCTTCAGAAAAAAATATTGGAACAATTTTCCAATATTTTTTTAAAGAATATTAGCCAAGCTGAAGTTGACTTATATCCTCCTATGCCCTCCAAATAAGCGAAAAGCTTGTGCTAGGAGTGGATACGACAATAGAACAACGGATGGGATTCGAACCTGCGACTATTCAGTTTTCAGTCCGCACCTTTAACTGTTGGGCTATTGGGCTTTTATGTATACGAACACGTGTAATGCAAGGCGTAAAAGATCATAATTTGAGAGTCATTTCCCGAAAATAAAAGGAAGATGTCAAACCAAAGTACTCGTTAATGTGTCATCTGATTTTATTACTTGCTGGGCCGGCCAAAAAATTCAAATAATATTTAATTTGGAACAGATAAAACAATTTCTCAAAATTTCTCAATTTCAAATTGATATTATAATTTGAAGGTCGGCAGGAATCACGTCCAAATGCATCCGGTGAGAGGGCAAAAGCGCGCCTAATTATCATATTGTTGTATAAAATTGTCATTAAAACTCAACAGAAGTCGATAACGTTCAACTTGGTCCGTTGTAAAAACCGGCCTCCCGAGAAAGCCTCGTTCACGTCGCGAGAAAAACTCGCGCCAGTACCTAATTGAAAGTTTCAAGGCCGCAAACTTTTTACGACTTTCAAGTACGCCGACGGAATTCCCGTAGCACTATAGTCTACAACTTCAATTCCCGCAAACAGTTACAGCAGTCTTTTTTGTTAAGTTTTTAATGAAACACGCAACAGAACTTCACACTTTTACAACTTAACAGTGAATCAACTTTAACATTTTAAAATGTCGAAGTAGGTATTGTATTGAGAAATACCAAATAATTATATCTACTTTCAAAACTGAATATTATTTATCCCATAATTTATACTCAAACGGGTCGCAGGGAGCCGCTGGATGTAGGTGGAAGACTGAAGCCTGTGGAAGTCCATGCAAAGGACCTTTTTCTAGCAGTGGACGTCTATCGGTTTTTTTAAATATATAGATTAGCGCTAAACTATAATCTCACCTGATGGTAAGTGAAGATGCAGCCTAAGATGGTGCGCGCTTGCCAAGAAGATGCCTATTCACTCTTGATTTAAAGACACCCACATTATAGTTAGTTGGAAAAACGGAAGCCGGAAGGGCATTCTAAATTTTTGCATTGATACAGGAGAAGAAGATTGTAAGTTTTTCTAGAACTATTCCGCATGAAACACAGAATCATTTATAAATAATATCTTCATTGTTTCGAGTCAACTTACCCCTGTCTCCAATTTAATGTAAAGGGAGCCCAATATTTTGTGAGGACAAAAAATCTTCAGTTCGGTCACGTACTTACTAATTCGCTCCCCGGGCGGAGGTTGAAATCATGCCGGGAATTCAGTATATTATTCGGTCAGTATAATTTTCTGCAATGAGCCCTTTGCATATTTATTTAAAAATAAACTTAGGGAGTCACGAAAGCACATCGAAGGGAAGCAATATAGTTAGGAGAAATAGTGTTACAGCGATGACCTTTCGAGTGGCTTTGAAAGGGAGAGCTCGCTAACTCTATTTTCGTATAAATTAGGTTGCGAAGACCATAATAAGTGTATGAGAAAACACAAAAAATTGCATTAGGGATATGTTTTCCATCTTCTAGTCAGTAGATTTATTTGATGGAGTAAAATCTGTTAGTGTTAATTTTAAGGTTATAATTTAGTCCCATACTTTAAGAAGGTTCAGCGGGTGATGGAGAGAAATGAGGATATCTTTAGGAAAACCAGAGCAACAAATTCCGAATCGAAATAGTTTGATCCCAAAATGGTTTAACAACAGGGTGTTTCAAATACTTTGTTTTTGATTCTAGAACATTTGCCTACTGAAAATCTCAGTTATGTCATACCTGTAGCAACTACAGACGTTACGCTCGTATATAGCGGCGCACAGAAATTCAATCAAATACCCGTAACTTTTAGTGTATACCTACACCAGTCATACAAGACCGATACAATGATCCTTTCCAATAAACTACTCCCTATATAAAACCGGACGTCCTATCCCGACAAGTTGGGCATAAAAACAAATAAATAGATCTGAATCGTGCCTTCGCGTTTTATTTCCCTTCCACTGGTCGGCGGGATTGTTCCTTGCCATCAATGTTTACGTGACCCTGCTTTATTAAAATTCCTACTTTCGCCTCTACCATTTTTCCTCCTTATTTGACGGCGCTTTATGGTAAACTTAATTAATTTCCACTACGCAACGTTCGTTTGAGCTTTGTATCTGCTTGGATATTTTCCTTTCGCCTAATTGTAGTATATTTAAATTCAAACCTTAAGATTTACAATCTCTTTCGTTTACTGAATTCATTGTAATACGAGTAATATATTTCTGTTTTATTTAAATTTTTAGTTGTTCTTGATATTAGTTTGTTTTTGATATTACATCGAAGCTGTCTTAAGGTTTCAAGCTCGGGAGTGATGGATACAACAATATTATCATGACTTAAAATGTGATGAGTTATGAGTTATAACCATAACTCATAACTTATCAGGAATTTTAACTGAATTATTATTTGGCAAATGATGCACGTCGCAATAATCCAAACTAGTGCAACATACTATGACATAATAAGTGTTTAAAAAGAGGGCAACATATTAATATCTCTTAGCGACTCTAAACCTTTGCTGACTGTTTATCTTTGATTGACTGTCTGCTGGTTTACACTTTAACTCCTTAATTTTTATTGAAGCCAATAAGGCCTTAGATACATAGTACTTTGTATTCATTCGTTATTCGTTATAATAGATTTTTTAAGCTTAGTTTCCCAATCGATTGGGTTCGATTTCCCAATAGAACTCGTTTGAATAAAAAATTTTTTTCCTATTCCGTACCTTTACAGCATTTTATCAAAAAGTTGAAGACTCGTTAAGAAGCATCTGTCT
Organism: Hipparchia semele; assembly: GCA_933228805.2. Lineage (NCBI taxonomy): Eukaryota > Metazoa > Arthropoda > Insecta > Lepidoptera > Nymphalidae > Hipparchia > Hipparchia semele. The sequence goes on along the minus strand of OW121717.1, from coordinate 1,790,560 downwards.
TTGCACAAAATATCCTTTAAAAATGTATATTGTGCCGTGTTTAGTAGTGGCCTTCAGGGAAAAGTTCAGGACAGTTTATTGAACGATTAAAAAGATACGAAGTCCCGTCTCTGTCGCCCTAAGGGACAAATTTAGTTACTATTTATATAATGAGCTCCTTTGTGGAGCTTCATTGGAGGCATTTTTACTTAATATCAAATAGTAGGCAAGACAAACAGAATCCTAATAAATGTGTTTACACATGCTTTAATTTGTGTAATGGCAAATATGTTATGAACAAGTCGATCGTTCGCGTGGTTTGAGGTTTTTGATTCCCGGGGCAACTCTTTTATTTTCCGAGATAAAAAATAGCCTATGTGTCATTTTAGACCATTCTACCTATGTACCAACTTTCAGCCAAATCGGTTCAGTCCTTGCGACGTGATTGAGTAACAAACATTCATACGGTCACACATAAATCCAAACTTTCGCATTTGTAATATTAGTAGGTAGAATATTTCGGAATCAAGATAAAATAAGTTCTCTAATAGAAACATGTGAATTCTTATAAAACGTTACTCCACGCTAGTAAGAAAAATAAAAAAATGCAATGCACTTGCAATTTAAAATTTGAGGCTTTTATGACTACGTATTACTCACTATACTGAGGTGGTAATAAAATTTCTTCTGCCCTTCTTACTAACATTTAACACTTTCATAACTCACACTAGCGCGCCCCCAGAGACCTGTTACCGTCTATCCAGTACCCAAAATGTTACCTCTTTTACCTTTGCTTAACAAATTGACTCACAAATTCGCTAAAACATAACTTTACATAACCTACAGCACCTACATTGTTGAAACAGGTCACCCCATTTTGAAAAGTGCATATACTTATGTTGTACTGGACGATGCCTGCGTCTTGTTCCGCGTGGATAAAGATTTTTCTGGGATTAAATATAGTGTATGTGTTAATTCTGGGTATAAGCTATCTCCATTCCAAATTTCAGCCAAATCGATTCATTCGTCGAGGCGTGAGGGGAGTAACAAACACACACAAACAAACACATACACACACATATAAACTTTTGTCTTTATAATATTAGTGTGATGTTCTTTAGATATATTATTTATCTCACGCAAGAGCAAAGTGTTTGGCAGTTGTCTGTGTGTTTAGGCCGTATGACTACTTATTAGAATGATCTACGTTGGCTTTAACTTGTTCATTCAATTTAAAAATAGTTAGGCCTATTTTTAAAGTAAAATGAAAAGGTCCCGAAAATGAAATATAATAAGCAAGATACGTCATTTTGAACATATTTTAATATTTAGTTCAATTTAACCAATTGTCTGAATTATAAATATTTAAGATTTAACTAATCAAACCTAGCTCATTTGTTATTTTATAAACTACTAGAGCTTTTTTAGTTCACGATTTCATCCGTGCTTTTTGAAATTCTAGGATAAAAAGTAACCTATCTCACTCTCCAGGTCCTCAATTACAACAGTGTAAAAAATCACCTCCGATCCGTTACTCCGTTAAATATAGTTATTTTTATAATATACTTAAGTAGTAGAAAGTTTGCTTAAGTAGCCTTTTTAAGTCAAAATTAAAATCAATAACTCAAGTGCGCTCCGAGACTCAATTAAAAACTTAATCTCTACCTCGATTCCAGGTAAAATTATTTCCATAGCGCAGAGAACGGGGCGATTTATTATCTGTCATTACCGTGGCAATATCGCGGTAATGACGCGAGCCCGTGGAACAGAAGATTATTCAAACACCTCCCCATCATGTAATGAGAGAGACGCTTTTGAGTTTTCGGACTTGACTGTTAAATGTTGATTTATATGAAACTTAACTTGCGGATAAATTCGTGAGTAAAAGCTAGTAGCTTCTGCTATTTTATCTGCGTGGAATTGGGTTTTTTATTATTTACATTTATAATATTAGTATGGAACTAAGGATATTAATTATGCAAAAATATGTTAATCTGCCCATGAACTAATTTCGAGTAAATGACAAAAAGTACAGCGCAGACCATTTCACAGTACCAAATCATTATCGACTATGTAAGCGTTGAAACAGAAATTGCGTTGAGGCTCTGGGCCCATGGTCATCGGACACGAAGAATTTTATGAAAGTCGTGTCCGAAAGACTGATCCACGCCTCAGGTGACCAAAGAGCTGGCGCTTATTTAGCCCAACGGCTAAGCCTCGCGATCCAACGAGGGAATAAGCGCCAGTATTTTGGGCACCATGCCCATAAACGATCACTTGGACGGCGTGTATTTTTTGTAAATATAATTAGTAGTAGTTTTAATTTATTTAAGTTATAGTAGCATCTTGTGAAATAAATTTTTGTTTTGTAATTTTTTTGTATAAAGTGTTTGTGTTTGTATAAAGTGTTTAGAATAAACTATATAAAAAAAGAACAGAAACTATATCGCGCTATGCCTTGATTCGCTTTCATGCTGTCGGATACTAGTAGATGTGTCAATTAATTTTCGACAGTATATCCAGATAGTAAAGTCGATAATGGTTTGACAGTGAAACATGCTCTACGCTGCGCTACGCCAGATGTGCTCCAGCTCTAAGGCTACTTTTCACTTACTCCCACAGGAAAATAGAGTTTCCATGCGAAAGATATTGCGAGAAACAGTTAGTTTAAGTAAAATATGTAAACTGTAATGCATCAAGTAAATGTAATATTCCCGGGTCGTCATGCAACGGCCATATGCAATTTGGGGCAGACATTTAATGCACTTAATTAATATGCCGTAACGAGATATTGCATTATGTCATGGGGAAATATAATTTGCAACCGACACGCTGAAAAGAGGCGTGTTACAAGATTGACGTGTGTACCTGTGAGTCTGTTTGTTCCTTCTAAGTTCCCAAATGAATAAACCGATTCCGATGTGGTTTTTATTTGAAGTTCAGTCGTTGCGGCGTGATTGAGTAACAAATCCATCCATACATCCAAACTTTTGCATTTATAATAGGATTATAGAAGAAGAGTGAGGATTGTACGAAATATGACACTAAATTCGAAGGTTTGTATACAGAACAAACATACACAGTGTGTGTGTGTGTGTGTGTGTGTATGTTTGTTACTTCTTCACGCCACATCGAATGAATCGATTTGCCTGGGAGTGGAGCTAGTTCATACACAGGATTAACACATAAGCTACATTTTATCCCGGAAAATTAAAGCAACAATTTTGAGCAATTTTGAACTAACAGCAATAAAGAAATAACGTCAAACACCCAATAATCATAATTTAACGTGAAACATCTTCGATAAATAAATGAGTCAGCAAATAAATCGTTTAGCATCAATACGGGTATTTGAGCCCGCCGGCTCATCACAGTGACTTGGCTTATGAGCCGCTATTCACGCCGCGTCACGCTGACTCGCGGGGCTGCGCGGTGCGCGGGAATTAATAGCCACTTGCGTCGCGCTCTACACTCGATTGTGTTGTTTGTTTAAAAGCTTGTTTTTTAAACGCTGCTGGAGTGTAGTGTTTATGGAAGTGAGGGGTGGCCGGGGATTGTAGAGAGCTTTATGTGCACGCGGTTTCATCCGCGTGGAGTTATAAATGATTAAAAATAAACTAGTGGTTCGCCCCGAACTGAGACCTCGCGATATCCCATAATTCCCAAAAGTTTTCATTATTTATTGTAATAATTAACTTTTAACATTAGACGCAATAAAAAAAAATAGTTGACATAAAACTGTTTTACTGACACAACGCCATCTATTAGCATTATTGTGAAGCTATTAGCATTTAAAATTAAGTAATTTCGTTTCTTTATAACATTTATCTAATTTTAGTATTTGTTGTTCAAGTACAGGATATAAATGAATTTTCAACCAAGTTTCACGTTCTAATATTCAGTAATTCTGAAGTTATAGGGCTCTGACAGACATTTGGACGTACACACTTCTCTGTCCAGTACCCTAGTTGACTCAGAGAACTCGCTTCGCTCGTTCAATAAATAGCCATTTATTCCCAAATCCGCCGCCAATAGCAGGTAAAACAAAAGACAAACTTACATTCGCGCCTTTAATGTTAAGCATGTGAAGTGAAGGTCATAAAGGTTTTACACGTAAAAGGAAACCTTTGTCCACATCTAAAATGCAAGTTTTGTGTCAACATCACAGTCCGCTCAGCGTTGTAGCCGTGAAAGGGGAACAACATTTTCACTTATAATATTTGTCTGGAAAATCTTTATAGATTGATGACTTTCCTGCGACACTTAAAACGTATTTTATAAGTTAACGTAAAGATTTATTGGGAACAATCTCTCTCCGAGATTTTAGAAAATGTTTTTTTTTTTGAGGCAGTAAGGCGCACTCATTTATACTCTGAAATTTCGGTGATTTGTGCGTTTAAGAAATTAAATATCACTTTTTTAACAGTGAAGAAAAATATTGTGAGGAAACCGGCATGCTTGAGAGTTGTCCATAATCTTCTCAAGGCGTGTGAAAGTCAATGTCAATCGCACTAGGCCAGATGTGAACTGTGGCCTAAGCCCGTTTCATTCAAGAGGAGACCTGTAGTAGAATAGGTTGAGATAAATAATGGAACGTATTTTTTGTATAACAGCTATAAGTATAACAGCTAAAAGTATAAGAAAATACAGTATTTGCGGGCCTATTCACAGCGTCTTTCGCAATCCCAAGGGACCTACAAGCACGGCACTCTACTCCGCCGTACTAAAATGCTTTACCTTTAATGAATAAATGAAAACGAGGGACACTTCAACGAGGTAATGACTTAAATGGTATCCTTGAGCGAGCGTGGGGACGGTAATGACTATGAATACGTAGATGAGGTAGGACACTTTCAGACTGAACTCATTGAAAGACAGTCAAATGGTGTTTTAATTAAACCTAGAGATTAGGTGCCCTATAACACGACGCAGTAAGATTGTCTCCATCTGAATCCTCTAATCCAAAATCTAAATACTTTAAGTCGAATTTAAAATTTTTAGATTATGAATGTTTCAAGTGACCGTCTACATTAAGAATTTTTTGGGATGAAAACTTGTTGGCCGAAATTTCTTGGGATCGCTCGGTGTTTTACCTAATACTCTGACTTACACTTTGAGGACCTAAACCATGTAAGACAGTAATCCAAAGCTATAACTATTCATCGAATTAAAAAGTCTTAGTGTTACTGGATTATGGCGATTATGGTTTTTCTCTAGCGTCTCATATTAGCACTTATTAATTAATAGTTATTTGTTCAACAAGATAGCAAAGTTCATTTTTGTTGCGAGTGCCTAGTTTGAATCCCGAGCGAACGAAGGATTCTAATATAGAATCACGAGCGTAGCGAGTGATTCTAAGTTAGAATCCTGAGAGTAGTGAGGGATTCAAAGGCACAAGAAGCAAAAACTTTGCTATCGTGTGATACATACAATTTTTCACCTCAATAGCGAAAAAGTACAAGATGTAAGAGAAATATTTATTAAAACATAAAGGATATTTTAAAATTTTAAAAATTAGGTTTATTTATTTAAAAACTTTTCAATATCATGAGCGGTGAAAACTTTAGATTTTTTGGATTTGTGCCCCTCCGACTGTCTTTTCAAAAATACAATAAGTTTAGGATAAGTTTCAATGTGAACGTCGCATTTCGATTTGATTGTAGCTTTTAACATGGAGTAAATACTCCATAATGTAGATGGTTACCTTGTTTTAGACAATTCCATGAAATATGATAAAATCACAGTCTCTGAATAGGACTTCGCATCCTTAGAAAGTCTCCAATCATTAAATAATTCATAGGCTTTCAAGTATTTTTCACGAGACTATTCCGGAAGAAAGTTTAATTCGCGTTAGACACTAATTCTTTTAATTCTGAATTATAAGTAGATTCACTCATTTTGTTATTTTAAAATTCTTACAACAAATAACTTCTAAGAAATTAGTACCTAATTAAGATATAGAATAGAGTTAATTATTTTTTTTTTTTTGCCGCCATTTTATATTACTCTTTTGTCTGCGTTCGGAATTGTGTCATTCATAAAATAAAATATATTAATTAATTAATTTTAATTTTCTTTTATGTTTCATGTGTGTTACAGAATTATAAAGTCTAAAACACATTTACGAAAAGTAAATAGTTTAAATAATAAAATAGAGAGTTAAAAAATTTTGTCGAAATAAAATGTATGGGGTATGCAATATTATATACAAAATTTCTGAACGTTTCTTGAGACGGTGAGTTGAAGAAACGCCAATCCAATGCGTTCTATATTCAAAACACTTTTTCTCACTGAGTGAGCAAAAACGACTTTTGCTCACTGGTTTTGGGCAGCAAAGGCGCCCTTTTTGAGCTAGAGAGGTGAAAAAGGCATTTACCACGGTATAGTTGTGTCTTGGTTTTCGGTCTCATAGGGCCGTGTAAGACGAGGCAAATAGTCCTCTAAGCACTCTATTTACAAGTGTAGAACACACTCGTAGTTTGTTGTTTTGATAGGGTATTTAAATGAAGGTTTACTTGTAATTTCTCGGACAAACAATAATATAATGTGTTATTATATCACTTGAAATAATAAGGATTATAAAACAACCTGACTCAATGCTACGCGACATTTCGAGTTAGGCATAAACATGGAACGAATTTTCGAAGTTAGATTTTTCCTATTGCAAACTAAGAAGTTTGCAATACGAAGGATCATAGAATTTCTGTTAGAAGTAACGTGCTTACTTTTAAATTAGTTTTTTAGTTTTTGATATTCTATAGCTTGGTTATCTTTACACTTCGAATAGTTATCCAAAAATATTTAAATTATGTAGGTATTTAGTTTTATTAATGGAATAGAAATTGATGATTTCTTTCCATGGCTTGGCTCTGACTTGGCCAGGAATTTACATGGAATTATGGGACATGTTTTGATAGAGCTTTATACGTGTCGTATTTATATTACGATCTCTTCATGGGATGTAAATTAAAAATAGCTTACAATGAGTATGTTCAATTAGACTATATTGGGTTAGGTGGAATCAGAAAGTATTTTCCCTGAGAACTGCGCACTTCCTAACTCCATGGTATTTTCGCAGTACGGTTGTATAGATTAAGTATACTATGACATTTAACGATCATCGTAAATAAAAGGCCAAGGTGAGAACGGTTTGATTACAGCTCAGCCTTATAACCGAAGGGAGCGAAATGACAGCGTTCATTAACAACGACAGTGACGACGTCAAATGACGTGACAGGCTTGTCAGCGCATAGCCGAGGTGTAGCGAGCGTGACACTGGAGGGAATTAATTAGAAAATAATTATATTATACAAGTGTAGCAGCTTCTGTGACGTCATTCGCGTTGGATTTAATGTGCATGTTATACATAAAAGTATTATCGTAAGAAATGAAAATACATTGAAATCCTCGAAGAAATTTAAAAGTTATAAAGTAGCTTTTGCCCGCAACTTCGTCCTCATGAAGTACCTAAAGATTTCAAAAAACCTCTGCTTCGCTGGTATAAAAGGTAGCCTATTCGGTTTGTGTTCGTTGATAAATTCTGCACCCATCTTGTATCTTAAGAGAAACTTAAACGATAATTAGAAGTTAATCTGTAGCCAGCCTTAAAGGGGCTTTTTCTATTAAGTGCCCAATTAAGCCCGTCATTACTACGTCCACAGGTCTCAATTATGGTGATGAGCTATCACCTCAAAGACTATCTTGATCATACCTTATCTACGGTACTGATAAGCTGATAGTATTATGATGATAGGCATAATAACGAACATGCGTCTTGCGTCTCTAACTAATGAATTAATAACATTAAAATGAAGTACAAAAATATATTTGTCAACTCCAGCATCGAAAAGTTTCAATTTAGAATTTGACAGCTGAATAGACATAAACCCACTTTCGATTTTGCTTCTCATTTCAATGCAGCTCGTTGTATGGGAGCTGCATCAAAATGATTATCTTAAAAAATAAAAAAATCAATTAATTAAAATAGTTGGTACCCAACCCACTCTATTGTTAGTACTGCCACTCAATATTAACATCAAACTTTAAAAAAAAATGTTGATTGTTTTAATTCTGAAATGAATTTATTCTTTTACTCAAGTAAAATATCCCAGTCGTACATTTATATTTACAAACAAAATATTATGAAATGGCTATCTACTTATTGAGGTAGTAAGAATGACGTACAGCAAAAGATATAAACTCGGATTTGAATTTTCATGCCATATTAGCTAAAAGGATAACTGGAATCACCGATGTTAGGGACCTAACTTATTGACCGATCAAACACTAACCGACCATAGCTTTTGCTACGTCATGCCGCGTAAACTGATAATGACGTAAACAGAAATAAGCCAGCGTCTAATTTATAAACCTTTCAACATTCAACAAGTTATGTTTATGTGGTACCATATCAATTACATTGAACTAGGGGCTTAAGTGATTTCATACTATAGACTCCTAGCTTAGCGATTACATTAATGCTGAGATCTATAGAGTGTACTCTGACTCAACTCAGACTTAAAATAGAGGTTTAAAAGAGACACAAATCTGTCTCGTCTTAATTCTGTCTTGAGTGTGAGCTGAGGGAAAGTGCGGTCTATAATAGATTTAAGCCTTAGTGCTAGACCACAAAAATAACAACCTTAGGAATTGATGTGATTGAAATATAAATAGTTAATAGAAGTTTTCAAAATTAATTCTGTGAAATCTCTTATTGTACCGAAATTAAAAGTAGCCTATTTTATTTATGATCTTTTTGTCCGTGCTGAGTGATATATTTTTCACTACCTATGGCAAAATATGTTTTGGATACAGTTTTCTTCGCAAAAGGATTACATTTTACTTTAAGCTTTCAAACAGCAGAGTTAGGAACTCTATTAGTGAAAGATCCATACTAACCTCGGAGGAAAAAAAATTTTGATCCTCCTAGATACTAACCGACCTTATTTTTTGCCACATCACGCCGCATGATGACGTAAACAAAAACACGCTAGCGACTTATTTATAGACCGTTCGACATTCAACAAGTTGCGTTTCATATTGTGACGTCTGTAGTGTATACACTATACACTGTCTCGTGTGTTCATGAGCAATGTTGCAACGTCAGTATTACGCGAACCGCCGGTGCGAGTAGACGTGCGACAGGTGCTCGTGTGCATTGCCGAGCCAGTGTCGGGGCAGCGCTATTGGAGATACTACATTGGCGACGAGAAAAAAGGTAAGTGGAAAAAATATTTTTTATAAGGAAGGAGGGAAGGATATGGCAGGCGTTATTGGTTATAAATTAGTTGATATTTCAGACGGTTAGTTTCGAGAATTGTTATTATAACAACGTAACGAAACAGAATATTAAATTACAAAGGGAGTAAAGGCAAATCGGTTAGAAAATGTCTTTATTATAAAATAATCTGAGTGAAATTTTTATTTTTCACAATACCCATATATTTTATTAATCATAGATAATGGATAATTTTTTAAATGGTCAGAGTTAATGACGTAGAGATAATAAATATCGTTGTTATTACATGATGTGATTGGTATCTCGGGCTATGGTTGACTTAATATGATATCATAGGTAAAATCCTTGTAATAGGAAGTGGGTCAGGTTGGTTAAATAAATAACTTCGTATTTCACTTTAATTTGGTGTATTTAAAAAGCGTGTACTCGCGCCAAGTTTTACAATAGATCTGCTGGTGCCAGTCAGGAACATAGGAACCCCGGCCTCAAGTAACAATAATCAATTGATCATATTTTAATACAAATAAAAGTTACCTTAAGTGACGCCGGAAAAGTCACAAAGGAAATTATTATTTATCAAGCTCCATATTGTTAATACGATCCCCTAACGTTTAAAATAAACAATCTGTAGCTATGCGAGTCGCATGAACAAAGGCCGTTGGTAGGTACCTAATAACTATTCAAAATATCAAAACTAAAACGCACAATCAGGACATTCATGAGGCTCAGCAATAAGTTACATTAACAAATTCTGTTACACTTTGCAAGTAACCTAATATAAGCCTGTTCTTCGCCTTCGCCAGTTCAGTGGAGAAAATATTAAATTATTTTTCTTATCCCAACAAAACAGTTAAGGTAACAGTTTAACAGTTAGTTAGTACTTTTATGCTTTATACTTGTTTGTGGAAGAACATTTTAAAGATCATGGATGTTAATATGGAAGTAAAACTAAATAAGTATATTTTAGTTAGTATGGAATCAGTTTTGCCAAGAGTTGCCCTTAGACAACCAATCATGGAAATGTTGGGTTCTGTGTTTATTACGCAATGGTTACGATATAACCTTACTGCGGGTAGTTATTTTTATCGAGATAGTTGGTGATTTCTTTTATTAGTTGCTCGGTGAGGTGTATCGTCTCCTTCACGAGATAATCACGTTTAATAATGCTCAGTTATAGTCGTATGGTTGTTAGTTTAATTTTTTCCGTTTTGCTTCTGATGTTCGGCCAGAGGTGCCTTTGTCGTCATCAAAAGTGAGATGGTAATTTCATACCCACAGATGTAGCTTCATGCCACGTTAGAATTTTATACCCACATGACTTCATCCCATGGGATATGATTTTATGACCACATTAGTTTCGTTAGCTAGAAACCTCTTCCTAACCTCTTATGAGAAGGGTAACATAGAATCATTGTTGATTATTAAGGTAAATGGGAAATTAAGATTTCTGTGGGGTCAGCTTACGTTCCAGTAGTTTCGTGGAAACTAGGGGTAGTGTGCGATCCCGTGTGTGGATGCACAGTGAATAGTGGCGATTCATTTATTATTTATTGCACCACAACAGAAAAAAAGTAAACTTAACAAGATATATTATGTCGATTGTTGATATAAAAAGGCAGCCTTATCGCTAAAAGGCGAACTCTTCCAAACAACCTTATAGCTAAGGAAAATAAAAAATAAACAAACAGCAGGAGGTGTTGCAATAATAAAAAGATAAACTTACATGCTAATATTTAAATAAACTAAACCAATATAATATTATGTTGACGTGGATGCATGGATCAGAGAGATCCTTTGAGGATGATCGATGCCATGGCGATTCCATAGCCAGTTAGCGTGTAAGATATTTCACGGTTTTACAAGTTACACAAGAATTAAGACGTTGATAAATATTAAAACCCGTTTTACTAAATAAAGCAACCATTTAATTAATTCACAGAACACAGCAGTGTAATAATAACAATTGATATTGACAGCAGACCACAGACTGCAGACAAATATGTATGCACATGGAATATAATATATAATAGGAGAGGGTTGCAATTAGGAAAAAGGGGGTTAAGAAGGCACAGCTATTGCGACATTTGTGGAGTCATTCAACAGTAATGTATATCAATGCTATGATTCTTTAAGGGGTTCCGTGTTTATTATTCTTTGTTCAATGTTCCGTGTTTATTAATCTTTGAGACTTTTTAGTTAATGAAGTTGAGATTAATGCTGAGTTAAAATGAGATCAAAGTGGGACTGTAACTTGGTTGAGGGCAACATGCTCAGACTAAATGTATTGCGTTGATTATTAGTAGCCGCAGTAGTCATTATAGAAGGTAGTGATCTTAACTAGAGGATATTGCGTTGATGTTCATTGCGAGAACTTATAAATAAAAGAGTAATGCCTAATTTTGTAAGTTGTCGAGAAAACTTATTTCATTGCTAAATTTGTTACTGTTTTGTTGTTTTGCGTTCCCGCTCTGTGAGAACGCCAAATAGAGGTGTTTGGTTTGGTTAAGTCGATGACCAGATGGAGGTTATGGATTGCAGTAACCGGATAGAGGTTACGTGTATTAGTAACTGGATGGAAATTGTATATGTGTTTTGTGACGGAACAGACGTCGCAATAAAGAGTTTACCAAAATAATAAACCTTAATTTGTTTGTTTGGGTTACGCTACGAGTGATTATGTTGAGTACCGTTGACAATAGAGTCCATTAGTTTGAGCTGATGAGATTTAGGTTTTCATTTTTAAATGAAGTTTCCATTTTAAGTTAGATCCAAAGTTTAAAGGTTCTTTAAATTAACAGAAATCTTAGATGAAGACTGACATGTTCTGAAGTCATTGATTAATAAGCGTACTTACAAGTACACTCACGATAGATTTCGAAGGTAGCCTGGATGTGAAGTTCCCTTAAAGTTAGATAACGATAGTGACAATCATGTTGATAAAGATGATTAAACGTACGCATTGGCGGGACGTATCTGCAGACATCGGACGTATCGCTTCCACTTTGTGGTGGTGTAATGAGCGTCCGACTATGCTTTGAAACTCGAGTCTTGAGGAAACTACAGTTTTGGCCTAGGGTGGTTCGGGTTCTGAGAAGACTACAATTGGCAATTTGATGCAACCCGAATACCTGTGGGTATACAAGTGTATTTGATTTTGTTTGGTTAACTTGCGTGACCGATGGTCGCTGTTGTAGTTACGCGCTGCAGGTGGCAGTCGGTCCTAAAATTGTACGACTAAGCAGTTACTGGTCCCTTTACTGGATTCTGTATTGATGTGTGACTGAGATATTGATCAATTTAAATTAGTGGGAACTTTTCATTCGGATAGTTATGATTTCAATTAATTAATGGGTTACAGTTAAATTGAGTTATTTGATTTTAAATAACATGTCAGGTAGTCCGAACCTTATAAGTAGTATATCTCAAATGTTTCCTTTCCCTGTCAACAAGTGCATTGCCACACGGGAACGTGTGATTGTCAGTTCTGGCCGTGTCGGAGATTAAAATTAAAGTGATTATTATTTAAAGTGCCATCTAGTAACGGTAGTCTTATAACGTTGGTATTACTATTCATTGAGCATTACACCATTGCTCCTCGCTCGTTCGGTCCATTAAAATGAGACTCGCAACGTGTGTATTGTCAACCGTCAATCGGTATTTCTTGTTTCTATTTGATTTTCTGGGGTAGTGTTGTCAGTTTAAGATTACTTTGGTAATGTGACGATTAAGTTATTGGTTGGACAGTGTTGTGCGATTTTATGATCTGACAAAGCCAGGTAATTCATTCCAGGAGATGAGTTCATAAAATTAATTACAATTAAATCAATATAGGTCGATTTTCTTTTGGTTTCTGTATATAGAAAAAGGTTATAATTTGTTAAAATGGACACATTGAGTGTGATTTTAGTATTTTTATATTGAAGCACTTGTTGAAGATTATTTCCATTAAAATGGGAATTTCAGATATAACAACTTTTATGTTATTGGTAATGTGACCACCAATAAATTGGAAACATCTAGTGGTATTGGAAAAAACCTCCATTAAATTGGGAATTTCAGGTATGAAAATATTTGTATTATTGGTCATGCAACCACCATTAAATTGGAAATATAAAGTGGTGTTGGAAATAAACCTCCATTAAATTGGGAATTTCAAAACCAGAATATTGGTATAACGGGTCACGTGACCACCATTAAATTGGAAACATCTAGTGGTATTGGAAAACCCTCCATTAAATTGGGAATTTCAAGTATAAGAATATTTGTATTATTGGTCATGCAACCACCATTAAATTGGAAATATAAAGTGGTTTTGGAAATAAGCCTCCATTAAATCGGAAATTTTAAATATTGGAAAAATTATATTATTGGTCATGCGACCACCACTAAACTGGAAAATGAATTTATGAGCGCAACCAGGATGAATTCGTAAAGAATAACAAATTTTTTGAGATCGAACTATGCTTTATATTGCTCAGAGGTAACCGGATGGTGATACCTCAGAAGTCGCATAAGAATGTTATAGATGCCATACGCAAAGGCCATTCCGGGATCGTAAGGAAGGGTCGATTATTTTCTAAGGTAAAGTGGCCGCGGAAAAATAGATGACAAAAAATTTAGTGAAATCCTGCAAAAAAAAAAAAAAAAATTATTTTAAACAATTGTGGATAAAATAGATTGATTAGGAATAGACACTGAAGTGGGAAACAGAGATATCATTCAGAAAGAGGAAGGGAAAGAGTACGGAGAGGAACTACAGAATCGACGGGATATCACTCAGAAAGAGAAAGGAAAAGAGTGCGGAGAGGAACTACAGAATCGACGAGATATCACTCAGAAAGAGAAAGGAAAAGAGTGCGGAGAGGAACTACAGAATCGACACTAAATGAAGGTGACTAAGTTAGTTAAGGAATGTAGTTCATCTTAAAAAGATTGAAGGCCAGTGGACAACAGTACCGGAGAAAGATCAGGATGAGAAGAATAGACAAAGTAATGGAATCAGTGAATAAACTGTAACTGAGGGAAGATTGAATAAGTGATTAGAAAATATTATTATTATTCCGAACCGGTGGTAGATTCTTGACTTGTCATAGGAGCTACAAGTTGGCCTACATGAAATAAGTAATTATGAATTTGAATTTGAGATTTATTATATATGTGCTGATATTCTAAAGCTGTATCGTGCAGATAACTATACCAAAACTTTGGAATAGTCTAACTCATGTCACTACTATGATTTGAGGATTTAGTGATGCCGGAAATTATTATATAGAAGTGAACTCTTGAAATTATCTTAGTTGTTTATTTATTTAACGTGGAAGGGATGTAGTGTATACACTATACACTGTCTCGTGTGTTCATGAGCAATGTTGCAACGTCAGTATTACGCGAACCGCCGGTGCGAGTAGACGTGCGACAGGTGCTCGTGTGCATTGCCGAGCCAGTGTCGGGGCAGCGCTATTGGAGATACTACAACGTCAATGAAATATATTTTTGTCGTGTTTGATTTTCACATACCCTTTTACAGTTCAACTGTTTTGTATGAATTATACAAAATTGATGAACTTTTTCGTCCTTTTTGTATTATTTGTGGTACCTAAGGTGTCGGATTAATATAATAATGTGATTTTGAAAAGAAAAATATTCTGAAGGTATTTTCTCATATTGAAAAAATATTGTATAAGTCTTCGAAGTTCGACAAAGCAAACAGATTCTTAAGTTCAGGACTCCAAATCCTAATCACGTTATTCAAACGCGTTCAAATAAGAAACACAATGAATTACATTACCCAATGGTAATACTGTAACAACGTGACACGTTACACTTTAGACTCACCTTTCAACATAAGCAAAGGCGTATCTGACGTGAAATTGTAATTGTATGTCACGGAAAACAGCGGCTAAATTATGGTGAGCGTGACGTAACGAGGCAGTGATATGTTATCTTGTATGTAACTGGAAATACCTGACATTTTTGACGACCTCGTTGGTGAGCGCTGTGATGTTATAACTGGGAGGTCTCGGATTCGATTCCCGGCGAATTCTCTATCATTTTTTGGTATGATTTTGGGATGTTCTCACATTCTGTGGGGTTATGGTCTGATCTCAGAAGAATATGCTATACTAGTATTCCCACAGAACAATGTAATAATAACTTAGCACAAATTATAATTTGTGGTAAAGTATGATCAACACACAAACTGCTGGCTAGGCCTTTTCAACGTGACAGTGTAATTATATGTCACGGAACACCGGTGCGGTTGATTTGCGGCGAGCTCCGGCGTCGTAATGCGGCATGACGTGACACTGGCGGCCGGAACTGACAGCTGCGGAATTGCAGGGAAACAGGAAAGGAGGACTTGGCTTCTAACCCTGGACATGACAAGGAAATTGAACTTTATTGTTCTTTTCTTTACGAATATAAGGAATAAGGATTAAAAAAAAATTATGCTCGTCCTATATGATTTTTAATACCAGCTTTTGCTCACGACTTCGTCTACTTGGAGTAGGGTTTTAAGACATCCCGCTGAAACTCTCAGTTTTTCCTTGATACAAAATATGCACAAATTACCTCAATTCATAGTTTCGTTGCTGTCTGATCAAAAGAGGAAGCAAAAAGCAAATACACTTTCGCATTTATAATATTAATAAGGATGGTAAAGTATGATCAACACACAAACCGCCGGCTAGGCCTTTTCAACGTGACAGTGTAATTATATGTCACGGAACGCCGGTGCGGTTGATTTGCGGCGAGCTCCGGCGTCGTAACGCGGCGTGACGTGACGCGCTGGCGGCCGGAACTGACAGCTGCGGAATTGCAGGGAACCGGGTAAAGAGGACGACTTTGTTTCTACCCGTGGATATCACAAGAAAATTTCAACTTCTTTGTTTATGGATGAAAAAAATATTAATGCTCATCCTACATTTAGCTAGTTTCATATAATATATTAATATTAATTATTTTTCTACACACCGCAACTTGAAATCGCTTGGCGGCACGTCTTTTGCCGAAGGGTGGGAACTATTATAGTCACTGCCAAAGTCAAGATGTATTTATTCATTACAATCGGAAATGTAAAATGCTAAGAATAACATTTTGTAAAAACAGAAACTAAATCGGTTAAAAAATAAATAAATTATAGGCTGTTTTACTGCAACTGTATCTGTCTCTTTCTAAAACGAAATCTATAATTATATAAAAAGGCTTGTCCTGACTGACTGACTGACTGACTGACTGACTGACTGACTGACTGACGATCAACGCACAGCCTAAACCACTGAAGTTAGAAACTTGAAATTTTGACAGTAGGTTCCTTTTATGACGTAGGCGAGCATTAAGAAAGGATTTTTCGAAATTCGCCCCCCAAGGGGGTAAAAAGGGGGGTTAAAGTTTGTATGAAACTCCGTCATTTTTCGAGTTATACTCATGAAATTCGGTATTTAAGCTTTAAATTGAAAACAAAAAAGTACGTGTTTCACAGTTTTTAAAAATTCTACCCCCTAAGGGGTTAAATAGGGGTTGAATGTTTGTATAATAGTCCTTCGTTCTTCAAGTTATTTTTCAAGTTACGTTTATGAAACTTGATATTTTGGCTCTTGATTAAAAATAAAGAATTACGTATTTTACATTTTTTTTAAATTCTCCCCCCAAGGGGGTAAAAAGGGGGGTTAAAGTTTGTATGAAACTCCGTCATTTTTCAAGCTATACCCATAAAATTCGGTATTTAGGCTTTAAATTGAAAACAAAAAAGTAAGTGTTTCACACTTTTAAAAAATTCTACCCCCTAAGGGGTTAAATAGGGGTTGAATGTTTGTATGATAGTCCTTCGTTCTTCAAGTTATTTTTCAAGTTATGTTTATGAAACTTGATATTTTGGCTCTTGATCAAAAATAAAGAATTACGTATTTTACATTTTTCGAAAATTCTCCCCCCAAGGGGGTAAAAAGGGGGGTTAAAGTTTGTATGAAACTCCGTTATTTTTCAAGCTATACCCATAAAATTCGGTACTTAGGCTTTAAATTGAAAATAAAAAAGGACGTGTTTCACGGTTTTCAAAAATTTTACTCCCAAAGGGGTTGAATGGGGGTTGAATGTTTGTATGAAAATCCATAATTTTTCAGGTTAATATCGAGCAACGGATCTACGTGATTCTTTGATGGGTATGGTTGCAGACAGTGTGTTATAGGTTACTTTTATTCGGACAAAATCAGGAGTCCGCACGGGATTTTCAAAGAACCTAATTCCACGCGGACGAAGTCGCGAAGGGACAGCTAGTTTTCTATATGAAGGGCATAGTTAGGGCGTATGAAACTACTCGCTTGTGGCATTATGATTTAGTAGCGCTCTGTTTGTCTAACAGGAAACTTAAAAGCTCTAAATTTTCGAGACTAGTTGAGATATCAAAATAAGTAAAAAAGAAAAATTGTATTGTGTTCAAATATTAAAAATATAATTTATTTTAAGTGTATAAAAAATTTAGTCAAATACGCAATTATTCAATGACAAAGCTTTATTTATTAAGGGTTCAAAAGTGCTTACAATCCTGTCTACCCCGAAGTATGGACTCGAGCGAAATATACTGCGGTGGTCATAAAACACCGCAAATCACGGTGTCGCGGGTCCGTGTCCTATCCAATAAGATTTCAATTTTACCACTCCAGATACGCAGTTTGTCGAGATGAGACACACGGCTGCTGAGAGAAATGGCTAACTGTAGTGTATGGACGTTTTAACAGGTTGTAGGTAGCCAGAGAAAAACATAGATCCTGTATTTATATTTTTCTCTGACTACCCGCTACCTTATACGTTGTTATATTATTATAGTTACCACACATTAATGTACTCTACAGTGCCTGGGCATACTTGCACTAACGATGAGACTAATTCAGTTTTCTTTAAATACTAGCTTTTGCCTGCGATTTCGTCCGCGTAGGTTTTTGAAAATGCTGTGGGAACCCTTTGAGTTTCTAGGATAAAAGTCCACACAGCTATGTAATTCTCCAGGTCCTATGCTATTTGCGATGTCCGAATGTGAAATGCGTGATCGTTTTGTATGGGTATAGTTGAAGAATCAGAGTGTGACATCGTCTACTTTTTATCTTGGAATAACAAAAGCTTCCCGTGGGTTTTTTACGAAACCTATATCAATTGGATGAAGTCGCAAGTAAGAGCTAGCAAAATATAGTTTTAAATTCACTTTGATTTCAAAAATTTAGACAAAGAATTAAAAAATTATAACTTTGGTACTGATCTGAATAAATCTAATAAATATATCCATCCTTCACACCGATATGTCCGTATGTAGACAGGGTACATTTCACAGTAACCTTGTTTCGCATTCATTTTCCCAACAAAGGACAATAACAAATGTGGGTATACCCTTCCAGCGATTATGTTGCTTCGTATCGGAGTTCCGGATCGGGGAGTTTTTACGCAAAAGTGTGAGAGCAGGAGAATCATTTAGTTGAAAATTTACAATTACCTACTTCATTCTACGTAAGTTTTAAGTAGCTTGTTGCCGGTTGCTGAGTTTTCTAGGTATTTCAGCTGCCTTATCTAATGGCAAGTTAATTTCTTCTTTTTTTCTTTATCAACTGATAGACGCCTCACAGGCGCCTGAATACAGCGATTCCCTGCGACTTGTTTAATGTTGTCAGTCCATCTAGTTATGTGATTGCGAATACTCTTCCTTAACTTAAGTTGTATGTAAGGGCCTATTTCATATTCCCCAAGTTAACCAACGAATGAATTTGACATATTCTCCATTCAACTATTTAATAAAAAAATCTCTTAAAACGTAGTAAAACCATGCTTATAGTTTTCCAATTGATATTCCTACTTATATTATAAATGCAAAAATATGCTGCTATGTGATTTTTTTTGTATGGATATTGGGTACATTTTAGGAAAAAGAAAGAGTGATATCGGCTACTTTTTCCCAGAAAAACAAAGTATTTTCGCTGGATTCTTAAAAACTCAACGACGAAGTCGCGGCTAGTTATTAAATATTTAATTTCTTACTTATAACATATTTAAATCTAGAATTTCAAAATACAGAAGGTAGTAATAAGGAAGGGGAACTAGTGGTGGTTTGGCGGGTAGTACAACATTTAAAAAAAAAAGAAAGTTAAATTTTTGTGGACTTCTTCAAACACCTAAATTATTCACCATCTCTTTGAGTATAATAGACATTACCAGATACGGGTTCATAAAACAACAATACAACATTAGAATACAATTTGTTTTTCGAAATAAGTGATAAGAGATGCGAATCGCGATAGCCTGGGAGGGGCGCCGTGGATAGGGAAGCGATATATTATATGAATAAATGGATATACTTTTAATGTAACCTGTGTAATATTGTTTGTAATTGTTTTGTTTATAATTTTGTTTGGGTCTCAATCGATGTAATTATATTCCTTGTTAATGTTGTTTTGCCTAATAAATATATTCTCATTTTCATTATGAATATAAATAAAAAAATTATATTTATTTATTTATACAACTTTATTGCATAAAAAAACAAGAACAAAATAATAATTATGATAATGATCATAACACGATAATAAATGAACTGTTCGAAACTGGGCTGGCCACAGTAAAGAAACGATTGAATAAATTCTCAAATTGACCCCACCGGTATTCGAACCTGAGACACACTGCTAAGACCTCATTAATAAGATCACTACTAACCCTCACCACTGCACTAGAGAGAGCGTCAATATTCAAAATAAATTATTTATTTTACTTGTAACTTCTATAGCAAATCAAGACTCTACTACATTTACATAGAAAAATAGAAAAAAATTATTGCACCCAAGTCAAGAGTACAAAATACTTTTTCTTTTCTTTTTTTCTTTTTTTTTTCTTTTTTTTTTTTTCTTTTTCTTTTTTTTTTTTAAAGATTATCAGCCAACTACTACTTAACCTAAAACGCAGAGGCGGCTTTATTGCTAACAGATTTTTAAATCTTTAATTACACCTTTAGTAGAAACACAACCCTGTTCGTTACACCAGAGTTCGCCAACTCTCCCGAAAGTCCAACCTGAATTCAGATTGCGAAATTTTGTTATTTCAATTCTGACCTTCCAGCCAAAGTACGCTACCGCCGCGAGCCTTTGTACGAGTTTTATTTTTAAAAACAACATCCACCAAAAATCTAAGGCAACATCCACGTTGCTTCTTGTTATCGTTCCGCCCGACCGTAATAAGGGTGCAGGTCACGGCGTGAGAGTATAACCATCGTAAAATTGCCGCAAACTAGCTCTCTTTACAGCCTCCGGTAACGGCTAAGTCGTAAAATATCACCAATTTACTTCACACTTAGCGACGACTCACGAGCTCACTTGACGTATTGTCTCCCCTCGGAATAACGTATCATGATAGTATGCTTTGAACGTAGTATATTCTATTTCTTCTGAGCTAGGTATCTTAAAAGGTAAACATTTCGGAAAACACGTAAGTAACCGACCAAAAGTAGTCGGGCGCTTACGATGTTCTTAAGTTTTGTAGATGTTCTACGTCATAGACGGGCTGGGAGATCCAATTATGCTGTGGTAGTAACGCAGGGTGCCGCTGGATACAGGTGGCGCAAGCCTGAGTTCTGTGAAAGTCCATGGTAGAGACCTTTGTCCAGCAGTGGAGTGTCGGTTGGTAAAAAAAGATCGGTTGATCGTACGGGTTCATAATTAATACGGTAAGAAGTCCTAGCGCTTAGCGTGTCGCTTACGCCTTTCTGCTAGAAACCTTTTGTTTACCTGTAGACACCTAAAGAAAATTAGACTTTAAAGTATGGTGGCCTAGCATCATCGCTACGTGGAGGTGTAGCGCTGGAGCTACATACTCGTAGCCACCAACAATTAGGATTTTACCAACATCAGCGCTGTTCATAATATTTTTTTTTTATTCATAAGAAGCTAGCCAATGACTCCGATCTCATCTGATGGTAAGTGAATAACTTTTTACTAAGTTTACCTTTACTGTTAAAGCAAGTCATATTTAACTATTCAAAACGCACATAAATCCTAAAAATCGTGTCGTGTCGAAAAGTCGTGCCTCGGGTCGATCCTTGGACTCCCCGAAAAGGACACCGAATTCTAAATCACTAAGCTACCACCACTTTTAAGGGTGTTGTTAACGTATTTTCTTACATATCGATATTCGCCAAGAATA
The DNA here is from genome assembly GCA_933228805.2 of Hipparchia semele. Classification (NCBI taxonomy): domain Eukaryota; kingdom Metazoa; phylum Arthropoda; class Insecta; order Lepidoptera; family Nymphalidae; genus Hipparchia; species Hipparchia semele. Next base: position 1,769,172 of record OW121717.1, on the reverse strand, counting down.
CGACCGCAACGTTGTCGTGGTGAGTCGTGGTGATAACGCCAGAAATAGCAGATTAAAGAGACTTTTATTGACCGTTACCGGGTTCTGTAACTCGGCGAAAGTGATTTCGTTCCGGTTTAATTGTAAAGGTAAAATACGCGGGTACTTTGTGGCGCAATTCACGACGAGTTATGTTCACTGCTGATATACGGGGATTAATGTTTTAGACTTGTAAGAGGTTCGTTGTGAAAACTAGGCACGGGTCGGTACGAGTGCAAAGTGGGGCGTTAAGGAGTTACATTTCAAATAATGTTAGGCCAAGAGGCGCAAATGAAAACCTTGATTATAGCTTCATATTTGTACTTATTGGGGTGGAGACTGGGAGAGTACGGGGGCAGGAGCTCTTTATAAAGAAATCTACCGAGGAACGAAGAAGTGGCAGTTATCTTGGTCAAAGAATTTCTTTGCCTTAGCTTGATCCATGCTTACTTAAAAAGGGACGTAGGTATTTAAAGACAAATCAACCGAAGTCATAATTCTTGGTCGTGTTTTTAGGAAATTTTTGACACATAACATTGTCCGTAGGCTTTGAGTATATTCCGTAGGCGACAAAATATTGAGATGACCGAAGAATTTTAGATTTAAAAAAATACCTATAAAATAATTTTAGTAAAGTTAAACATAAAGCAAACGAAAGCTGTGCGTAATGAGCGCTCGTCGCGTCTCTTTAAAATTCAAAAGCAAGTAATAAATAATATAATTATTTTAAATTTTTAGGAACATAAAAGTCTAAAAATTATTCATATTTTTCTTTTCGGCGTTGTTATACTACCATTAGGAAATTAAATTAGAAAAGTTTTGTCTACAACTAAAACACTGTACGAAGAGATTTTTAATTATTAAAAAATTAAAGGCACACTTTGGAAAATTGTAATTAAATGTGGATTAAATGAGAAAGTTTGCACAACGACTCTCGTAGGCGCGATCGCTAAGTAGCTCGAGAACGTTTACTTTTTCGCAACTTCGAGTATCAAAGACTGAAACGCGAGCCTGAAATCCCACTTAATTTATAATTAAAACGTCGACAGCGATAACGTTGAGGGCCTCATAAAAATGAGTTTATCGCGGCGTGGCGCCGTGTAATTAAAGAGAATTAACAATTTGGTCCCACATCTGGTCCTAGATTAGTAACGATGTTAATAACTTTATCGTCCAATAATGAAGGAGTAGGCTTAACAAGTTTGATACCACATTTGCGACATGCCGCTTGGCGAAAAACTGTACCTGGGGCGGGATTGTCTAAACTCTAATTGATTGCTCATGTGTGACGATCGCAATCACTCTAATTGACCGAAGCTCTTTCGCTATTGGCTAAAGTACATAGTTGCAGCAAGAATACCATAAGTCCAGTCAATTGCCATAATTGAGATTGTAGCTTTATCGGAATCAACCAGTCGTTACTATTAAAAAATAATATATGAATTACAATTATCAGAAGTTATTTAGCATAGGAGATTTTTCTATTAGAATAATATGCTAGAGGTACTTTTCACTTACCTACGTACTCAGGCAATGCATTAATATTTTAACGTTTTTAGATGGCCAATTTTTTGACAGCCATATAAGCGTATGAGACTCTGAGTTAGCCTACATGAAATAAATTAATTTTGAATTTGAATTTGAAAGAGAAAGTTATGCGTAGGGCACTGTTGGTTGCTTGGAAGAGATCGCTATGTAGCGATAAGGCCGCCAAATTGTATACTATTTATGTGTCTATAATAATATTATGTGTGGTGTACAATAAAAGTATATTCATTCATTCATTCAGTCATTTTGTCACGACTCTGTGTAGGAACCAACGCCTTGACAGGACAGAAAGTTTGCAGACAAAAAGTCTTTATTTTGTCCTCACTCTAAATGAACATAAAGGAACCGTTTAGGCAACTTACAAACCGCGCCGCGTTTACGAGCGCAAACTCAATTAAAATTCGGCGAAATTCAAGCGAGAACAAAATGAAATTAAAGTTGCGTAACGCCGAGACGAGCTGTCGCTGTCGCTATGACGTATGTGGCCGCGGTCGTGACATAAGGATGTACCTTTGTAAAAGGAAATAGGTACATGTAGCATTATATGAGCTATAGTTTGTTCTTTACTTTTTAACAACAATCGCATAGCCACAATAGCCCAACGGTTTAAAGTGCGGACTTATAACTTAAAGGTTGCAGATTCGATCCCCATCCATTGCATTATTTGTCGTACCCACTCCTAGCCCAAGCTTTCCGCTTTTTTGGAGGGGAGAGGAGAATATAAGTTCAATTCAGCTTGTCTGATATTTTTTAAAAATCATTAAGATAAGATACATCATTAAACTCAAAATAAGTTTACAATCATTGGACAAGTGTCTAGGTATGAGACGAATTAAACCATCTCGTCATGAATAAATAAGAGTGTATAAATATGGTATAGATACAGTTTTTCAGTAAAACACATTGAAGTTAGTCTGAGGAGTTTTATTGTTTTACTTTTTGTTTTATATTGCACCAGTATTCCAATTTACACTTTTATATCATGCCTAATAAAATAAAATAAAGCCTACGGCACATTCAAATTACGCACATTTCGCTGAATCCACGCTTCTGTCATGATACGCGTTCTTATATTGACCTTACCGTCTTTATTAGGCGCGCTTTCCAATTTGTGTTAGAGTAAATTGGGTTTTCAATTTTCGCGAGCTCTCGTATGTACAAGGACAACAGAATTGGTACGGGAGGGAAATTTATCGTATCAACCTCTTACGTCTGATTGCTTTCCGGACTTACGAAAATTTCTCTTCAGCATGCAATGTTCGTGCGGAAAATATTACATCGTCCACATAATATTACTATGTTCGGCCATCGAACTTCCGAAGTAAATATCAAGAATGTTTTTATGCTACACTTTTTACAATGTAATACACCCATTTTATCTAAGTGCCATTAAAAGCAATTAATGTGGCCAATTCTACTGTCTCACACACTCTCTAAACTAAACTAAATTGACAGACCTAAGTCTTATGCTATACTTTAAAGCATTATCTTTAAATGTATAAAAGGAAAATGTGACTGACTGACTGATCTATCGACGCACAACGTCGTATTACAAAACGTAATCATACTACAACAAAAATAAAAGGACGTTACCAAATAGATCTATTTACGTTGTAAAAGGCGCATTGCTGTTGGAACGTTCTCTCATTTACAGATTTATTTAACATCAAACAAAGCTCACGGTTCACTCAAATTACGCATGTTTCACTAATTCTGCGCTTCTGTCATGATACGCGTTCTTATATTGACCTTTACATCTTTATTAGACACGCTTTGCATTTTACGTCAAAGTAAATTGGGTCTTTAAATTTTGCAAGCTCTAGTAGGTACCAACATTGTTAAGTGAACAAAAAGTTTACTTTAACTTTTAATGCTCGCTTGCTTTGAACAGCTATACTATTTTTATAGAATTATTACATAATATATACCTAGTTCAATTTTGAATATAATTATCTCTTAATTCTTATAATATACTTTGGTTAACGATATGGGTCTGGGCCCATACTAGCAACGGTTAAAGTAGTATCATTTCAAAATTGTGTTTTGAGATGTCAATTATTATAATGTCAACCTCAGTTTAACTTACTGTAAGGTTAACATTGTAGGACATGTCAAAACAAAATTAAAATGATGCACGCTTTTAAGTGTTGCGAGTTGGTAGTAAAACCCTTGTTAAGGAGGTTGTCTACGGTGACTTTTTGCGCTTATGGCGTATACTTTTTTTCTGACGACCTCCCTGGCACAGTGGTGAGCGCTGTGGTCTTATAACTGGGAGGTCTCGGGTTCGATTCCCGGCGGGGGCAATTTAGTAATTTATTATTTCTAAATTGTCTCTGGTCTGGTCTGGTGGGAGGCTTTGGCCGTGGCTAGTTACCACCCTACCGTCAAAAACGTGCCGCCAAGCGATTTAGCGTTCCGGCACGATGGCGTGTAGAAACCGATTAGGGGTATGGGTTGAATTTACACTGCTATACCCCTTCCAAGTTAGCCCGCTACCATCTTAGACTGCATCATCACTTACCATCAGGTGAGATCGCAGTCAAGGGCTATCTTGTCATAGAATAAAAAAAAAAAAAAAAAAAAAAAAAAAAAAAAAAAAAAAAAAAAAAAAAAAAACGATATGAACTGGGTTAGAGCTTACCTTTACTCGCGCCGTCCGGGCCACGGAGTATCGAGCACTCTTCTATTGTACCGAACGGTGTGAACAACTGGCGCACATCCTCCTCAGTCTGTTGTTTGCTGAGCATGCCAACGAACAGCTTCCGATCTGCGAGAAAAGTGGAACATTAGCTAACAGAATGCGCACACTGAAAAACCCTTTCAAGGAGTATGATATAGAAGGAACAACAAATTATTTTGCCAAACATCGACACTTCACAAAAAATTTTTTTGGAACAACGTGTATAACGCTGTATGCACTACTCGCAATGCTGCTACTAGAAAATAAATGCAGGAAAATGACACAACACCAAAAAACTATCTAGTCGAGATTGGTAGTATTGCTTGCTTGGTTGCTTGTTTTTCCTGCATTTCTTGCTGCAATATTGCGGGCGGCACAAATCGCAGGCTGTACGTTGTACCCATACAGATCTTTATCGTTTAGCGAATTATACCAAAATAAGTTTATTGTTCTTTCTAAACAATATTTTTTGAAAAGTATTTAAGACACAACAGTGCAGTACCAAAACTTGTACGGGCTGTGGATCTATTAAAAATCTCACTTGTTAGTGGTATTTCATCAAAATTGAATGGCTTTTATCGTTACCGTTTAGAGGTACGTTTACTTTTTTGATGTCGTATCGATAATACACGTTAGGTATATATTTACCTTATTTTAATTGATCTTTCTTTGATGTTTTAGTTATGTTTCATTAGCTTAGTGAAGCTATAAATCGTTTCGTTAATATTAATTAAAATCGTTTACTCTTAAATCGTCTTATAGCATCCTCAAAAGCTTTAGTTCTAGCACGAGCGAGACACTGAGTACAAAGATTTTTGACAGATCACAGCTCAGACAAGCATCTCCAAAACTGCAGAGTTCTGTGTAGATGACCGTTTAGTACAAACGAGGAATCAAACGTGAGTTGACATAATGACCCGTACACATTTGGCCAACGAGTTTCGGCGAAGGGGCACTGCTATCCACCGATCGTTGGCCTTCGTTGATAGGATATACATTATACATATTGTGTTAATTTTAACGAAGTCACTTCACTCCTTGGCCAAGAGAGTACGGGCCACAGAACACACAACTTCTCTTTTGTATGATTGGACAAACTTTGTGATTTGACAACCCAATTCAAAGACAGGTCGCTAGAACCCGCGACCCGTTTGTTAACTTGAGACACTTGGGGCTCTGGGGCCAATACGAACTTTTTTCTCAAACGCTAATGTAGAGTCAAGATCGAATTGTATGGAAATGCTTTCTTATGTGATCGCACTAAGGAAGTGGAACTAAAAATGGAAATCTACTTAGGCTCTTTAGAAATGTCAAGTCTGTCTGTCTGTTGTGACTGACTTACCACCACTTATAATAAAGATCGTATTAAGTAGAGGCTGGAATATTTACTAATATTATAAATGCGAAGTATTTGTTTGTTGGTTTGTCCTTCAATCATGCCGTAACAAAGCAACGGATCGATTACATGAGTATAGTTGAGGACCGGGAGAGCGACGCGAGCGAAGTCGCGGGCATCAACTAGTTCTCAATAAAATAGAGTTTACTCTTTTCCAACAGCAAAAATTACACTCTGAAAATTGAATAATGTTTAACGAAACATGTCGAAAGAAAAACGGCAAAAAATTATTGAACTATTCGCTACAGCTAGGTACTCAACGATGTTTCTTTTTTATTGAAACAGTGCATAATGGGCCAATTGGACAAGTGCCGACCAATGTGTAAATGCTGTTGCGTTACGATCCTTTGATATTTAATTGAAACCCAATAAAGTCGACACTTCTATGTATCTAGTGTAACTTTTCAAGCTTAATTTTACTTTCCGAAAATCTGTCATTTATTTCAGTATGGTCGAGAATGGGACGGAGTATATTTCCATCTCTTTTCCGTCCTTACACACACACACTTTTCGCACAGTTAACGTAAGGTTGAAAAGTTACACTAAGGCTACAGTTCCACTGCCGCACGCGGTAAGTATGCGAAAAGTGACTCCAATACGCGTTCACTGAGTGCATTGTTCGAGTGGTTCGGCCAATTCTGGTTAGTCAGTTTCAAATACCATTCCATACAATTTTATCTTGACGCTTACTTAGTGTCAGTTTCACTATCGCCGAATAATATTTATCTGAGGGATAAATTTGATGTTTTGCCAGATTTTCAATACAAAAATTGTCAGAACGTCCAATTAATTCCTCGGTTACAGGTTATACGTTAGGGGTAACGTTGGTGAAATTGGCACTTAGTTTTATCTTGACGTTGACTTAATGTCAATTTCAACGTCACCGAATAACGTTTGACGTTTTGGCAGATTTTCAATATAGAAATTGTCAGAACGTCTAATTTATTTCTCGGTTACAGGTTACTCGGTGTTGGTGAAATTGGCACTTAGTGTACCAGGAAAATGGATTTTATCTATAAGGTCTGAACACTGAGCCACACCACAAAAGCCCAGCGGCGGTGCGTGGAGCGGCGGATGTATGAAACGTGCCAATTGGTACCCCGGGGGACTTGTTGACTGCTGTGCGGCGGTGACGGGACTCTGGGAGTGACGGGCGTGACTCGGAGTATGAGCGTTAACCTTTACAATCGATCAGATGTAGCTTTAGTTGATAGTCGTTAACAATTTAGATACTCTCTTTTTAGGTGTCATATTTTAGTGTTGTTAATATGTTTTTTTTAAGTTTAAGTTTTTGCAGAGAGAATTTTCAACCTGCTTTGAAATTTGGAAAACATACATTTTGAAAAATTAATCGAAAGAAGGCGTTGGCAATCAGTGCTTTGTCATGTAGTAGAGTACTCATTCACTAGATTAGGAATGATATCCTAAGCAAATTCCAAATTTTGATTCAATTAATGGGTTGACCCGTCACATAATTTATTGGGTGTAAGCGTAATCCTCGCAGTATCATTGTCGTAGTTAGTTTATCTCTGCAGGTTGATAGATTTTGAGTATCGAAGTACTATAAAGGATTATGGATCTTAAGCCAAAGTGAAAATGATCTACGGGTTGTTGTTTTAAAGTTAGAGCTACGAATTTTTATTTTGCAGTGTTTCTAGATTAGAGAGATTTTCTGTAGATGTTTGGACCAATTCTAACTTTCAAAAATGTGACTTTTCATTCTGACACTGTCGTGTTTCAATACTCAAAATTTATCAACGGCGTTAAGATGTAAAATCTCATTATCTAAGTGCTTATTTCACGTTTAACCGATGCATGAATAAGTAGTTTTGACAGCTTTTCAATACGAAAAGTGTTAGAACGTTCAATTTATTCCTCGGTTAAATGCTACTCGTCGATGGTGGAATTAGCACTTAGTATGAGTTTAGTGTTAATCTAATGGCGACATTCGTATTCTGAGTCCTGAATGACGTAGTGGTACGGACCAGCTGAATCACTGCCAACACCGTTGGTCTGTTGCCAACACCTCGCGTTGGTGTTTTTTTGCCCTTACCGCCGCCCCGGCACGCGGGCCCGCGCTTTGCCGTTATCATGACACAAAAAACAACCACAGCGTCTATAAAACACATATAACACACAGTTTTAGTCAAAATGAAACAACGAACAAAATCCAAATCCAGACCAACACATAATTAGCACATTACACTAAAATGGTGACTCGGTTATCAAACGCAGAGGGTTCCGTAGGCGAAATAGAAATAAAATGTCTCTAAGGGAAGAGGGCAGGGGCGTACTTAGGCATAATTTTACCACAATGTTCTACGGAAACCTCGAATCAAATTAGTTTGTAATATAACGACAATAGAGCGTTTGTCTGTCTGATTCAAGCGCGGCACCCAATACGTTTTAATTTTACCTCAAACATTTATCTAATCTAGCGGCATTTTCGGGCTTCTTAGCATTGGACTTTATACAGAAATCAACGCCATTTGAACAAACCAACGACAAAATAACAATAATACACTAATTACGTCTCGAAAAAATACGAAAATAAAATATTTCTTACAGCACGACGATTACTAAGTGCAGAATGAGCGTTGCTTTTCAAATAATTGTCGAATCTACGCGAGACCATAGCAAGTGCGCCATTTGTATTATAACACTTATAATATAATTACTTATATAACAACTACAACGAATAAATAGGATAGAAAGGTAGACGAAGACAGTGTTTCAATAATATTACGTATTTATTATTACCTAAATTTCTATTTAACAATACACTCTAAGTGAATTTTAATACATATAAAATATAAATAACTGGTTAAATATATGTAGACTACATTACAGTTAAATAATATCTGAAGATATAATAAATTGAAACACTGTTATCGTACACTGAAAACAAAGTTAGTCGTACATTTATACAAAAAATCGGGTACAAAAAAAAACAATAAAAGAAAACCAGTGTAAATCTAAAACAACAGAAATTAAAAACGGCAAACTTCACCACAAACTTAACTTCAAGTCGCTTGTTAAGGCTTTCACGCGCATAATTAATTTTATTAATGTCGTTTAAATTGAATCCATCTCTGTCCATTATCGTAAAAAGAACAGCCGTCTACGCAAAGCGTTAGGTCGTTAAACGAATTACATTAATGCCATATTATTACCATAATAAATCTACCTATACAATATTCGCTTCGCAATTTCTTATGAAACAATTTCGTAACAATTCATTTTCGTAAATCAGTCAAATTTTATGCGGGGCAATATTAATCAATAATCGAATGTGTTGGAAAAACGCATTACAAATTTTGTTTTTGAAAACTGATTTCTTGTGATTTATAAAACAAGATTTATGACATTAATATTGAACCTTGTTATATAATTTGTGGTAAATCTAATCACCACAATCTGTGTGAGATATAAAAATATTATATTGTGAATCTCTCTCATCTCACAAGTGATGCTTCATACAAGATTCATGCAACATTTTAATGTTGAGTTTATTATTTAATCAAGACGCATAAAAGTTAATATGCCTTCAATTTCGAAAATGCCTTTAAATGAAGTTTTATGATTGGAGTAATCTACGAGCATGTTTAGGAATACTATGTTTCTGGTTGAAATACGCATACCTATTTTTGGAAACACCCTTGGTCAGCAGTAACCGTAACCAGTATCGCTTCGCTCACGCACAGCACATAGCTTGTGAAATAATACCTTTAAAAATCGCCGCAAAACCATAGCTTCTATTATAATTATTTTAATTTTGATAACAACGCCTAATAGACCAGGGTAGATCCCTTCAAAAATAATAAAAAGTGAAAAAAAAATAGTAGTAGGATGAAACCCATTAGAAAAGGAGGGGAATATTATAAAAATGAAAGGAAAAATAATTTACGGGCGATCTGAGGTCGGGAAGGGGTGGGGGTGAGTTTTTAAGGGGAAAAAACGGTTTTTCTCGATTTCCGGCAAAACTAAAAGTCCTATCGAAAAAAGTCAAATGGCAAAATTGTAGGTAATAAAAAGATCTAAAACTTTTGTATTTACACTTTTTTCACATAACCTCAAAATTTATGTGAAAAATTCAAAAAACCAAGTTTTTGGTTTTTTATTTTTATCTTTTACAAAAATTATTTTTTTTTTAACGAAATTTGGTGAAAACTTACCTTTTTATGTCCCAAATACGCTGTAATTTATTTGATTAAAAATATTTATTTTTTCACCTTATTTTGAATTAATATCGAAAAAACACCCTAATTTTGAATCGAAAAGTCACCCGTCAAAATCTCAGCTTTTTTCAAAAAGTTGGTATGTTTTCTGTTTGTTGAAATCTCTACTTTCCGATGGTGAAAAAAAAAAATATATGTTACTACAGTAAATCTTCTCAGAAAATAATTTCAATCTTTAGGTTATGTTACGTTAAGCATACTATTTTTTAAAGAAAATATTACGATTTTAATGTTTGAGTTGATTTTCTTGAAGATAATTGTGACAAGTTTACTTAAAAAAATAAAACAAACATTTTTATCTGTATCAATCAACTCAACTTTTTTTTTTCACCATCGGAAAGTAGAGATTTCAACGAACAGAAAACATACCAACTTTTTGAAAAAAGCTGAGATTTTGACGGGTGACTTTTCGATTCAAAATTAGGGTGTTTTTTCGATATTAATTCAAAATAAGGTGAAAAAATAAATATTTTTAATCAAATAAATTACAGCGTATTTGGGACATAAAAAGGTAAGTTTTCACCAAATTTCGTTAAAAAAAAAAATAATTTTTGTAAAAGATAAAAATAAAAAACCAAAAACTTGGTTTTTTGAATTTTTCACATAAATTTTGAGGTTATGTGAAAAAAGTGTAAATACAAAAGTTTTAGATCTTTTTATTACCTACAATTTTGCCATTTGACTTTTTTCGATAGGACTTTTAGTTTTGCCGGAAATCGAGAAAAACCGTTTTTCCCCCTTAAAAACTCACCCCCACCCCTTCCCGACCTCAGATCGCCCGTAAATTATTTTTCCCTTTATCTTTATAATATTCCCCTCCTTTTCTAATGGGTTTCATCCTACTACTATTTTTTTTCGTTTTAAAAATGATCTACCCTGGTCTATAATTATTATTATGTCATTTTTAAGGCCATTCTTAATAATTTTGCTTTTGAAATTGAACTTGTCATATTAACTGACATATTTTAAAGACTTTAAATGTTAATGATATTATTAAAAAATTGTATTAATATGTAATTTTCTTACAAAAATTGCTTTTTATTAAGTTGATTTAAACCTTAATTAAATTATGTAACTAAAATAAATACCTAATTGTATTTGAATTTATTTACTTACCATCTTATTAATATCTAACTTCAATATAATAGTAATCATGTACTTTTTGCACATTTTCTATGACAGGTAAGTGGGCCTACAGCCACCAACAGTGAAGTGATTGGGTTAAAAACAACCAACACAACACAACCAACTAACACAATCAACACAAGTTGGCAAAATAAATTTAGATTGATTTTTTGACAGAAGCTAAGGCAGAGATAAACTGTCTGTTCTATCGCAGACGTTGGATAGTGCATCCATCCACTTCATTCCGCTGCTATGGCTTCGCTGCACAGGTGTGCTACTACCCTTAACGTGACGAAGTATGAGCGGTGCGCCAGTAAGCTCTTTTTTCATAGGATAGCATTGCTGTCATATAGAAGAAGATATGTGACAGTAACATTTTTGGACACAGACGCACAAAAAAATGCGCGGTTTCAAAAACTTTTTTAGATTTTTCTATTTTAATTGAATGCACAAAGTTTCAGTGACGAAGCAACAGCAACTATCCTAAGAAACAAGAGCTTCATTCAGTGACGACCAATACATTCCTTAAGCGTTCAAAAACTACGTGGTGAAACAACCTTATACAAAAAAAAAAAAAAAAACAAAAACATCAAGTTAGGAATCAAAAAAAAAAAATAAGCAAGGCTCCTGTAGATTCGACGTGAACGCTCTCACTTAGCGCGCTATTTGACAGACAGTGATAACAGTACAGCCTAGGGCACGCACAACAAAACGCTACCTTTGTCCGCCTATGCGCGCCGCCTTCCCGCACCCCCTGTAACACAAAAACAAGCTACACACGCTTACTCCACCGCTAGGCTTCTCAGGTACACTGTGGATCCGTCGCTTCGACTTGGAAACGACGGATCGCCACGACACGTTCCGAATACCCATGAGGTAATTGTGGATCCGTCGCTTCAACTTGGAAACGATAGATCCCACTACAGGCTCGGGCAGAGACCTTACTGAGTCTCCGTGAGATAACTGTGGATCCGTCATTTCGACTCGGAAACAACGGATCCCCACGACATATTCAAAGTATCCATAAGATAAATGTGGATCCGTCATTTCAACTTGGAAAACGACGGATCACCGCTACAGGCTGGGGCAGAGACCATTCGAGTCTCCAAGAGATAACTGTGGATCCGTCGTCTCGACTCGGAAACGACGGATCGTCACAACACGTTCCGAGTATCCATGAGATAACTATGGATCCGTCGCTTCAACTAGGAATCGACGTATCACTACGAAAGGCTCAATGAAACAACTTTAGATCCGTCATTTCAACTCGGAAACGACAGATCGCCTAGACACTTTCCGAGTATCCATAAACGTAGATCCTTCGCTTCGACTCGGACACGACGGATCGCCATGACCGGCTGGGGTAGAGTTCTTCCAGTTTTTTTGACCATTCGATCTATCGTTTCAATAATATTGAAACAATAGATGCAGACCATACGCCTTGGTCTATACTGATTGCTTATGTCAAAGGCTTAGAATAAAATATGTATGAAAAGTTTAGGATTCATAGTGTTGAAGTTGATTTTTCATTAATCATATAATATGGTTACTACAGGTTTTATAATGTTTTTTAGAATAAAACTTCAAAATGTAATCCCTACAAGTTTTGTAGAGTATAGTTGTTTAGAATGCATATTATATAGTTGTAACATGTAATTATAACTTTTGACACTTCAACGGTTTGGAATTACATTATAATATTTCGCACGCGTAGATATGTAGTAACAAAATAATATGAAAAGCTCTTTGATATATTTTCACACTTTTCTTTTTTAAATAAACGCGAGCATCAAAAAACTGCTTTCACAAAGGGTCCTGAACAGGTTATTCAGGATGTTAACAATGACTAAAAGTAATTCACAAACGCTGCGATTCAGAGATAAATAATTCACGATTTATCATGGTCGGCGCGAAAAGCCCTGTTCCGATGAATTTTTATGTTTATTAAAGATTCTGATGATCCATTTATCCGGATTTGTCCGGATAAAAACTCGTAACAGGGATGATCGTTACAAATACAGCGAAACAAAAAGGATGAAAAGAAAAATATGGTTCAACTGAGCCGGATGGTAAAGTTTTTGAAACGGTTCGGCGTGGTTCGGTGCGAGGGGATGTAACTTTGAATGTGAAGCAATTTTTTTTTAATCTGTCTCCCGATATTACAAGTTCTACTCACGGGCTTTTATTTTTTAGCTATTATGACAGTGTGCGAATTCTGCTCAGTATTTCACATTATATCCATAGAAATGTTACTTTTGGTGTGCATAATAGGTAAAAGAAAACTCGTGCACAAGAAGTTATTATTACTTATTCTGCTATAATAAAATAAATAAAATTAAAATAGCCTTTATTTTCGGAACACTCAATACATAAAATTAGTCATTTTTTTCATTACAATTAAATTCATATTTCTAAAGTTTTTGTTTCAAGTTTTATTATCGTATAATAAAACTTAAAACAAAAACTTTAGAATTAGAGGTCTGATTACTCTACTTTTGCCCTTACTACATTATTACTGTAACTCAGCGAAGGTTTATCGAATGCCTTAATTAAGAAAATGAAGTTTCAAATCTATTTCTATTAAACCTCTTATCTCTTTGTTTTGATACTTCTGTTAGAGATAAGAGGTTTAATAGAAATAGATTTGAATTTGAATAATTAAAAAAAAATGCTGACGACTCTAAAGGGCATTTAATTACTGGTACTATTGAGATGTCTTTTACACTATTTATTTAAACAAGATATCAAACTAATTTATTTAGATATATACATCTACATCTACATTGTGTTCAATATAGAGCCGGTTAATACTAACTCAAACGTGTTAATATCAAAGTTTACAATCAGAGTACTTGCTCCCTTGTGGATCGTTCCTTGATATATGTTTGATATTTTCACAAATCTTTCGTTCTCTTCCAATCTTATGATCTAAAAATTATGGAGTGTTATTTTCTTAATAATAACTAATTATCCAGTATAAATGACGTAGAATTTTTGGTCATTTTAAATTCATTTAAACTAGATGATGAATTTAATTAATTGGACCAGATAGTAACACCAATTTGTATGTCCTACTAAAGTTTTGGTTTAGTACTTGAGTTACGCTTACTCTATTTATTAGTATAGTTTAACTAATATATGGCTAAAACAGACCGGCGCCAAGTCCTGTCTCATTACTTGCGAGCACTAACTCCAGCGTGAAATTATCACAGTTTAGCCGGTCATTAGCGCGGTCGCACGGGAGAGATATCCCGGCCGGGTATAAATCTGAATTTAATGACCGCCGGTTCTGATATTAGCGAACAATGTTTTGGAACACGTCCGAGTACGTGCCCCCTTGTGGACCGCGTTCCTTGTTAGACCTTTGTTTCTTCCTATTGTTCGAATCCTTCGGGTGATATTAAAACTTTTTGTTCGAAAGTTACTACGGCGTGTTCCGGTAGATACTACTTATAGCCTGTAGGTAATCACTTGTGGTGAATTTTGCGTATTTTCTATGAGAAACCCAGCTGATATTTTGCGATAGAGGTTATCCTAAGCATTCATTTACAAATCTGTGAAAGTCCCATCTGAATCTATTTAGGCGTTCTAAAGACAGAGTCATAGATATACAATAATTAAAATACAGTTATGCTATCGTTTAAATAATAATATAATTAGGTATGTGAGCTTAGAGTGCCTATTAAAATTAATATTGAAAAATATGTAGAGTGAAAATCGTTTGTAAGGGATTTAATAAAGCATTTATTTATTTACTTATGTGAGCTTAGAGGCAGTTATTTCGAAATTAAAGATAGACACTACATTTTAGAGTATGGTTGATCTTTGAGTCTTAGAATGTCGTTAGAATTTACTTTTGGCACACTATTTCCTGTCACCCTTTCCTCATCCAAAGAACTGCACTTGAGTAGTGGTACTTTTATCTACGACACTAAACACAATGATTATCAAAAAATCTTTTATCTTTATAACTAGCCTTAATAAAGCACAACAATATTGCCCTTCCCTTCAATCACCATGAATAAATAATAAATAAGCACCGCCCACTTGACGTAATTGACAGCTGAGGTCAGGGTAAAATGTTAGCTGTCATGTTGGCCTTTACAGACAGCTATATACAATTTTCAAGTATTATTCACGTCAGTTTCAATCAGTATAAAACGTATACTACGTTAAAGGTCAGTAATATAATTGTTAAATATTAATTTTTCTTCATTTTAAACTTATTAATTAATAAATCAATATATAAAAGTAAAAGGTAGCTGACTGACTAACTAATCTGTCAACGCACAGCTCAAACCACTTGTCGGATCGGGCTGAAATTTGGTATACAGATTTGATGACGTAAGCATCTGCTAAGAAAGTGGCATATATATGGACGAATGTTTGCCAGACATACCCTGCCATAAGGCAGAAGTCCGTAGGAATTTTTCCTCCTCAAACGAGCAAAAAAAATTTTTGAATAACCTAGTGCTTTTAAAATTTCGACCTCCGGTTCGGGGTATCTAGGTTTAGAATCTCGGTCACGCGACTCTACATTCTCAAAGTTAGATGCGTTTGAAATTAAATTGCGCTTTAACTTTGAACGAAAAACTTGTATGAACACTCAAAGATGTGTGAAAACTGCCAATCCACACTGTGCATTTTTTTTTAATTTTAAATCAAGAATATTAGCCAAACTGAGTTTGACTTATATTCTCCTCTCCCCTCGAAATAAGCGAAAAGCTTGTGGTAGGAGTGGGCACGACAATAGTGCAATGGGTGGGGCTCGAACCTGCAACCTCTCAGTTTCAGTCCGCATCTTTAACCGTTGGGCTATTGAAGCATTGACAGTTTTTAGCACATCTTTAACACATTAGCAGTGAACCAGCGTCCAGCAGTGATGGGTAGAGTTGACAGTGACGTTATTACGTGTGTGGTACAATCTAGTGATTTTTCTTGATAATAATAATACGTTATAGTCAGTACGCGCACGCGAGCTGCTTGTCCCACGAGATCTTATATTCAACGTGAGTTTTGTAGAGAAATTGTAGGTGAATTTAGTTTCGACAAAAATAAACTTCGCCGTACAAAATGAAGCGACGTACTCGTAAATACGAAATGAAAAGCTTCAGAAAATAAAATTCAAGTAAAAATCTTCTGAAGATAAGGTATACCTAGTTACCCAGATTGTAATAGATTTTAGAAATAATTATTGACTTATTGTAATAAAATAAATAATAGTTGATTGATCCTTGCTTATATTTTAAAATACTGGTATACTTACTAATATTATTGTGTTTTTGGTTTATCCTTCAATCACGCCGCAATAGAGCTACGGATCAAAGTATTTTTTAACATGTTGAGGTCCTGGAGAGTTAGGTACAGTCGCGGTCAGATAATGTTTATCAGTTTTCAAAGTAGATTCTATATCACATTGCGTGCAGTAAGGTCTATAACGCCATAGAATATCGAAAGCATATCGACTGTCAGGCATAGACGTGTGCATGTAATTATGAATCTTAAGGTGGTAAACATTTTCTGTCCGCTACCGTACATAGGCTACTAGGCTACTTTTTCTTTAAAATCATTTTGTTTTTCCTTTTATCCCGGAAAAACAAAATATTTTTGAAAACTTGAAGCGGACAAACTCGGGGGCGAAAGCTAGCTTTCATTGGAACGTGGACATGTTACTTCAAATAGGTAACTTAAACAATAACCACATATGACATAGTCTGAACTCACCTTTACAAAGTCCAATACGTACTTTAAGTACAAAACTTTATATGAGTCCGCTGTTTGTGAGAAACTATCCGACCGCCTCGGGAAGTCCTGTTCAACGATAATTTTATCACTATTAAAGGGATAGAATAAGGCTCAGGCTACACGATGTTCCGATTCTTTGTGCTAAGCCGGATCTCGTATTATGTAACAAAATTACGCAGTCTATATTAGCCTAATTAATAGTGCAACGTTGAAAGCGATTGGTTGAAATGGAGATATTGACGAATGAAATTCGATTGTTTTAGCATAAACTGTAGGGAGAAGGGGAATAATAGTCATATTCAATATCAGCATATAAAAAAAGATATTACCCAACTTGCGGCTTGCAACTAAAGCATTGTATTATACAAAGTATTCTGCTAACTATGTATCACGGATTGTAGTTAGTGGAGTTAGGTTTGGTCCTGCGGGAACCCTTTGTTTATCAGGAGTAAAAAGTCACTCCTCAACTATAACCATGAAAAAAAAATCACGTTGATCCTCCGCGGCTGCCTGATTGAAGGATAAACCAATATATATTTATAATAATACTAGTCGATGCCAGCGACTTCTTCCGCGTGGATTTAGTTGTTAAATCCTATGGTCAAATATTTTATTCAAAGTAGGTAGCAATCACACTTTTCGAAAGTCAACAAATAACAACATTCTTCATTTTAGATAAATATAATTATCGTTGAAAAATTAATTTTTACTTATTACAAAAAAAAGTCTGTGTCACTCTCCAGGTTTCCAATTATAGGTATAGTTGAGGACCTGAAGAGTGGCAAAGATCTCATCCAAAAAATCGCGTCAACATGTAGCTCTGTTGCGGTATGATTGAAGGACAAACCAAGTTATCAGCAGACAAACACTTTCGCATTTATAATATTAATGATTAGTAGGGATATGTAGTATAATTTTCAACCCATTTACTAGGTGTATATCTACTATTTAGAAATGACCGGACACTAACATTCCGGAGTGCAACCGGATTGCGTGTAGGCTTAGCCTAAAAGGCTAGGAGACTAATAAGACCGGACGGGACGCGGGACGGGGACGCGACGGGACCGACACGGATTACGCTAAACCCACAGCGGAGTTACATAGTTAAGCTTTGTCTGATTCTCCGTGAAGTTAGAGCGGCCAAAGAGAACCGGAGGTAGGATCCGATTCGATCTAATTCATAGTTCGCCGTCTAATTAGATTAAGATATTTGGGCGGACAATTTCTGTCTGAAATTTAGTTAAGCTTCATTCGTTAGTTTAACTTCAAGTTCGAGAGAACACCCAAAATAATAAACGAACAAGTAATAGTAACTGGTAATTGTAAGTGCTACAAAATTTGAAAATAATTTGTAAAATACTTCTATAAACAAGTGTAAATTGTTTAAAATACCCTCGTTATGTGAATTTTTGGCTGGACTTGTGGACTATACATAGTTTTCTGCTCCATCATCAGATCCAGGAGGATCTTGATCCTCGATCATCATCTATCGAGGGACTAATAGTACGGACTACATAATATGTATAGTAGTGATGGGACGATCGAGTACTATACTCCGCGTAAAATAGTCCCTCGTCTGCGCAGGCACTAAATGTTACTCGGCATTTGTGAAATTGGTACTTAAGGTCAATAATGATATAGATACACAAAAACAGCATAACATAAGAGTTTTAGTTGGAAAATACCATATATTTTCGTAAACAACTTACATCTTACAAGCACTCATCTACAAAAGCTTTAAGCTTATTTGGAGGGGAGAGGAGAATGTAAGTCAAGTTCAACTTGGCTAATATTCTTTATAAAAGAAAAACAAAACAAAAACAATCTCAAGAGCATCAGTCATCGTGACTTTTTGCAAATGGATTTTCCAGCGCACCTGATTGAATGAAGTAGGTATAACGCCCTGAGGCCCTCCGATCAATCATAACAACATATTGTTTGGCTGCACGGATAACACCGCATCAGTTCTAACGCAAATTTATGAGGGTACGCGCGATTATTGATGAATTTCAAGCAACATTAGCGGGTAGATTTGTTGAGTTGGCGCAAAAAAAAATCGGCCCCAATTTTTTAGAGTTTCAGGTAAGATTGATGATGAATGAGAAAATAATAAATGCCGGCATTTTTAGGTGGGAATTTTTTTACTTTCGTTAAAATTTTCCGTGAATTTCGCCTTTGACTATACGTCCGGAAATTCGGCGTTGCAATACCTAAATGCTATAGCCGTAAATTCATATCGCCCGTTCCGGCTAGGATATATTCTTTTGCGTTATTAGACGCTCTAAATACTTCAGTAATTTTTCTTACTGACTTTTCTTTTCGTTGGATTAATTGAATTATTTATTTGACTCACTTAGGCTCGATTTCACCATAGTAGGTAAGTCTTATGTTAAAAATATTTTGCAAGTTTTTATATTGAAAATCTGCCAAAATATCAACGCTCGCAAAATATTTATTTATAATTAGGTATATAAAATTGTTCATTATTTTTTAAACTTTGAATTTATGTATGATTACATAAATTCAAAGTTTAATACAGCTGCATTCAGAGAATCGGAACTTAAGGATATCCTTAGGATTAAAAAAGTTTACTCTCAGAGTCAGTTAATGACTGTTTTTGTGTGCACGTAATACATAAGCTTAAAAACTCCCAATGATTATATAAACTTGAGTTTAAGAAATACTATTATTCTTATCTATGTTATATTAATATTTATCAGAAAGTAAGTTAAATCTGTGGATAAATACATCTAAAAATTGTACTTCTGTAGGAATTAAGAATTTGCCTTGACTTATACATGTTTTTACAGTAACTTAAAGCTATTCAAGACAAAGTCATTCCACACAAATTCACTTGAAATTGCTTCCATGTAGCTTCAGACTGTTGGAGCGAAAATTTCAATGTTCAGTTGATTCTATTAATTAACGATGCCGTGCTCGCCCCATCGCGCCAACTTTGAATAGCCAATTACACTGATAATTGGAGGTCGCGCAGGTGTCTTGGGGACAAAGACGAATGGGTGAGTGGTCCAAGTCAGAACAGGTCCGTCGATCTATTCAATAGCTTTGCACTCTCGGAAAATGGTAAAGAATTTTGAACTGTTTAATGACGCCGTGATGTAATTGGCGTATGTGTGTAGGAAAAACTAAGAACTGTACAGTTGAACTGACAATCTAATCGAAATATCATTAGATAAAACTGAACAGTTGAAACTGTACTGTTAAAACTGAAGGTATGTAGCAAAAAAACTGTGCAGTTGTCAGTTTTGCAAAAGCATCGTTGGAGTATACCTACTCCAATGATGGAGTAGGTATACTCCAACGATGCTTTGGCAAAACTGACAACTGCACGAGATTTCCGCTGCATTCTAGTTATGAACGAATGGTTAGTAGAATTTATTGAACTGTATCAATCTGAACCTTGCTTATGGAAAGTTAAACGTAAAGAGTACCACGACCGTGGCAAAAAAGATGCAGCCTACGGAAAGTTATTGACGAAACTTCAAGAGATTTAACCTGCAAGTGACAAGGAACTGCGACCTCCAATGGGAAACCTCCACTAGTTGGACGGAGGATCTGAGGCGAGTCACTCATAGGTCATAGACGGTGAGTAAAAGCGGCTCACACACACACACAGAGGCGCGCGTGTGCGCCCACACACAGGAATGCGCGCGCGCACACACACGCACAGGCCCCGATATGTGAAATTAAAAAAATATGTAATTCGCCATTTTATGGTGGTGGCCATCTTGGATTTGAAATTTATCATGCTGTATAATAGTCAAGCCCTTTCATTTGATACCCATATTGAGGAAGTTGTGAAAAAATATGTAATCCGTCATTTTGTGGCGGCGGCCATCTTGGGCCAATTTTCATAAAACTTAGCTAAAAACACTCCCGAACTTTTCAAAAAAAAAAAAACAAAATCAAAATCGTTTCATCCGTTCGGGAGCTACGATGCCTCACACACACAGACACGTCAAACTTATAACACCACGTCGTTTTGCGTCGGGGGTTAGAAAGTGTCACGACATAAAGAGGGTATTGGTATAAATCACGCGGTATTCGAGTGAGGCTCTATCACGGTTTAAATTCTCGCCACTATACGCTTATGAATTAATCCTCCGTTGTTGTCTACATGTGGATTTAGTTATGTTTTATCCGCACTGTACACTACGTGATGTTTACTGGCGTCAGTGTGTATCACAATGAAGTTATTGCGGCCGACGAAATAACAAGGGTCGCAAAATTGTTTGTTGAGATATCTATATTAACCTGTGTCAAGGCGAGGGCGTGCGGATACGTGCGACCCAGAGCACTTAAAATGTCGGTACACCTTGTATATTGGACATTTATTTACCTGACTATGGGATAGTTATGATTTTAATAGACTATCGGCTGAATATCAAACTCATCTTTGTTCTTAAAAGCATTCTAAAGGGTAATTGTTGATTCATCTAACAATCATTGCTACTTATTATCGGGTATTATATCGCTCGTTTGCGACAAGGGCGACATAACTCAAAATTCACCAATTTTAGTGTCGAAAATTTATACTTTTTGCTATAAAAACAACATTACGCTAAGCACAAAAAAAGCGAGAGAGACTTAATGCTCTGTCGCTTTGTTGGCCGCTGTGTTGTTTCGAGACCACAGCATCCACAAAAAATTACTCTCTAACGAGAGAATTCTCTCATCGTCGATTTTGAATTATGTCACTCTTGTCGCAAATGAGCGATATCTTATTGTCGGGTACAGTGTTTTTCATGGAACCATTTTCACACTCGCATGTTGATCCGCAGCGTGTACGTACAGCAGCGGCGCTACACTACACAGGCCACGTCTATCGAAACGCGTCACAATGACCAGCTCCGCTCCGAAGCTCCGGCTCGGATTAATTCACGGGCATTAATTAAACCCTGCACATCACAGCTCCGTGCAATACCAATTTAAACTGCATGTTTTAAGTATAATAATACGATGATGAAGTTTTAATTAAGTTTGATTTTTGTTGATAGCTTGTGCCCGTAGCATCCGTACATCCGAACTTTCGCATTTATAATATTAGCAATATAAGTAGGATTGCAATGGGTGGGAACTGAACCGTAGACCTTTTGATTTTGAGACTTCGTACTGATTATTGTGCTAAGTCTACATGATGGCCGCGACTTCGTCCGGGATAAAAAGTAGCCTATATGTTATTCCAGATTATAATCTATCTCTGGGCCAAATAGCCAAATCGGTTGAGTCGTTTCCAAACAACATTAACATCCAAACTTTCACATTTCTAATATTAATAGGATAGGATAGGATAATAGGATAGGATTGAGGCTTAAAAGTATTAAAGTTACAAATATTCACAGAGCGTGGGGTTTCGAACTAATTTTCCAAGTAATTTTACAGTCACAAAAAAGTGTTGGCACTTTTGCTAATGACGTTTCCATCATTAAGCGGTTATCTGATTAGTGGACCCCAAATTGTGGTCAGGATGAAGCGGGGAGGGGTCACAAGGGGTCAAAAGGGGGTATGGACATTAAAACGTTGTTATCCGCGTCGTTAGGCCTAATAAATGTACGGAAGATAACCAGTACAATATTATTATAATCCAGGCCACCTTGCCTTCACCTTTTAAGTAATGTTTTAAGTAATGGAGATTTTATCTCATTACCAGACATTGCTCGTATTTTGTAGTTTTTTAAATATATTTGGCAAATAAATTACGAGTATTGTTAAAAATTAAGGTTTGCATATAGCGAATTTTAATTTCTATTTCAAAGAGTAAATACATTAAATGTAACAAAAAGCATATTTTATCAAAATATTAGCGGACGCCCGCAAGCAGGCTAACTTTGAAGGGGTATGGCAGTGTAGAGTCAACCCATACCTACCCCTAATCGGTTTGTACACGCCATCGTGCCGGAACGCTAAATCGATTGGCGGCATGTCTTTGACGGTAGAGTGCAAGCAAGCCACGGCCAAAGCCTCCCACCAGACCAGACCAGAGAAAATTCAGAAATTATAAATTCCTAAATTGCCCTCGCCGGTAATCGAATCCGACACCTCCCAGTAATAATACCACAGCACTCACCACTGTACCAGGGTGGTCGTCAAACTTAAAAATAAATAGTAGATATTAACCAGAAAAGGTTATAGTTATTTTGCTATAATCCGCCAAAATAACTCTAACATTTACTTGCTAATCATGAACTTCCGCAAAGTAACGTTAATTTGAGCTTAATTCTATCCAAATACAATTAAGTTCAAATTAGACGGTGCATCGTTCATCGTTCATTTTTGCGATGAACAATGTACGATACCAGTGAACCTTCCGTCGCGGAGACAAAATCGCCTGTGAACGGTGAACGGTCGGTGTTTAGATGGTTCATTCGTCGATGAAGCTTCGCAAATGAAAGCAAAAATCCCGAAAAGTGAACTGTCTAATTTGGACTTTATCGGTATAAAGAGCACGTTGTCAATCAACCCTTCACTGCACACGATACTGACGTAAAATTAAACGCGGTGTGGTCGAAAATGCCACACGCTCGTATGCAGTGGAAACTTCATTCAATAGTCATAATTGGCGGCATGCTCGGTTTGATTCTGTAAAGCTCGGATGCAATTAATTAATCGAAATGATACGAGTATATCTATCGGATATTATTATATGGAATTTCTAGTGTAATCATTGCTAGCGGTTAAGCGTCTATTGTATTAATCATATTGATGTTTGACGAACTCCCTGGCGCAGAGGTGAGCGCTGTGGTCTTATAATTGAGAGGTCTCGGGTTCGAATCCCAGCGCGGGCAGTTTGGGAATTTATAATTTCTAAATTGTCTCTGGTCTGGTCTGGTGGCAGGCTTTGGTCGTGGCTAGTTACTACCCTACCGTCAAAGACGTGCCGCCAAGCGATTTAACGTTCCGGCACGATGGCGTGTAGAAACCGATTAGGGGTATGAGTACACTGCTATACCCCTTCCAAGTTAGCCCGCTACCATCTTAAACTGCATCGTCACTTACCACTTACTTGCGGACGTCCGCTAGTATTTCAATAAAATATGCTTTTTGGATATTTAAGGTAAATACTCTTTAAAATAGAAATTAAACTAGTGGTTCGCCCCGAACTGAGACCTCGCGATATCCCATAATTCCCAAAAGTTTTAATTATTTATTGTAATAATTAACTTTTAACACTAGACGCAAAAAAAAAAAAAATAGTTGACATAAAACTGTTTTACTGACACAGCGCCATCTATTAGCATTATTGTGAAGCTATTAGCATTTAAAATTAAATAAATTCGTTTCTTTATAACATTTATCTAATTTTAGTATTTGTTGTTCAAGTACAGGATATAACTGAATTTTCAACCAAGTTTCACGTTCTAATATTCAGTAATTCTGAAGTTATAGGGCTCTGACAGACATTTGGACGTACACACTTCTCTGTCTAGTAGGCAAGCGCATTAGTTGACTCAGAGAACTCGCTTCGCTCGTTCAAATACGTTAGATTTTTCAAAATCCCTCAGTAACTTTCTGGTTTTCCAGGATAAAAGGTAGCCTACGTCAGTCAATCCTCGAACCTCGACTATAAGTACCTACCCATGTAAAAATCACGTCTATCTTTGCTCCGTTAGCATGTGAAGAATAAGCCGCCAAATAAACACATACGCATTTTAATATTACAAGACAAATCGAGAGCTCTTCGTGATGTAACAATCTCGAATCCCACTATCAACAATCAAAATCTAACAATTAGCACTTTTTCTGTTTATTATTCACTAAACAAACACTAACTGCCAAGGAAGGGTTGATAAGACATAAACCGCTTTCAGTTCCAATCTCGGCCGCGCCACAACTCAGATAGCATTAAAATGCACAAAACAAACTAAACCCCACCGAGTGAAATTATTACGCCGCTTTGTCTCCAACAAGCCTCAAACTTTTAATTGTTTACAATAAAAACTTTATTATCATATATACACGGGACAAGCGTTTTTCCTGTTACGGTGAGCACATTCGCTTTTTGTTACAATGTGAATAGAATTTGCGTTTTTAATGTACGAGAACAATGCCTATTAAAACACAAAGAGCCATTTCGTTTTGTTAGATGCATTGCACTAAAATGATTATTTTGCAAAGAGATTTACTTACGAAAATACCTATTTTTTTGAGATTTAAGCGCGGGAATTGGGAAGGTTTCCAACGAATATTTTCATTTTATACTTAAAATAGAACAGAAAAGTATTTTATTATAAAAAAAAAATAACAAATTCCTTTTGAATTGTTAAATGAATCTACTACTGGTTCGGAATTACAATCAAGAAGATTGAGCAGAAAACACGGCGGTTGCTTTTTTGTGTGTGATGCATGTCTAGATAAGTAATTAACTAGAATTCCATTAATCGACAAAAATCTCATTGCAGTATTTCATTAGCGCAAAAATAATATTCAGTTATGTTATATTTCACAAAAAAAATCACAAGGAGTATGAAAGTTCGTCGAGTATAGACCGAGCGTAACGCTCTTGATTACGTTAAGAAATACAATATCAATACAATGAGTGTATTATGAAAGTACCTACTAGTCGAAGCCACCGAGTTCGCTGTGCCAAATAGCCATTTTGGTTTACTTTTTGTGGCATAATTGAGTAACAAACATCCATCCGTCCATCCATACATTCAAACTTTTGCATTAGTAGATGGAAGTAGAATATTAGGACAATACTATCATAAAATTTGATGGCGTCACTAGTGAAGAAACGTTAGAAAAACTCCTAATAATCCCGCAGTAATTGACCAAGATTGCTCTGAATTTGAAAAGCAGGCTTCTTAGCCGCTGGGCCATTCGAAAGAGATAAGTAGGTATAATTTACTGTCATCATTCCGGGCAATTTTCGTTATTGCGTCATTAAAGGAACTTCGCAGCGTCCCCCGTCGTCGCTGTTTCGCCTGATTAATTTACGTGAGTTACCTAATACACCTCACTTAACAAGGATGTACAGTAAATAGGAAGGCCATCAAAGATCTTTGAGTCATTTATAAAAGTGTTTACGTCGTTTAGTAAGTCTGGTCTATACTGACATCCGATAGACGTACACCGCTGGACAAAGGTCTTTTGTATGGACTTATTGGTCTAGGTCTTGCGCCGCATGTATCCAGCGGCTCCGTGCGACTCGTCTGATTTCATCGGTCCACATCGTGCGGGTTTACAATTTACATTATTATAATTTTAATTATGTACTTATGTGAATGGTTTTAATGATATTTTTGTTCAATGAAACATAATATTAACCATAGTTATTATGTATATATCCGTGAACATTTTTATATTTTCTTTTTCTATCTATTAAATTATTATAATATTAAGCATATTTAATATATATATTTATAGTACTAATGTAAATATATTATGTATGTTTATAGATTTATGGAATTTATAATAATGTATGGTTTTTTAACATTCACAGTAGGTTACGGGTATTCATAATAATTATGTACTAGTAGTATTGCTTGACTCGCAAAGATCACTCTTAGTGATAAGTTCACCTTATGTACTTCTACATTAACTCTGTATTTATGTTATACGCAATATAGTTGTTTAAGCAAATGAATAAATAAATACTATCCTCATTTTACATACTTCTTTTCTTGCACAACTACATAATATGATGTCGCACATACACAAGTAGACTGGTCAACGAAGAGAAATGGTTTAGTATTGAGCCTGCTTTTTATACTACGTTGTGGAATAAATTGAAAAAAAAAAAAAAAAACAGAGGTTGGCCAAAGCTATCCTCTTTGCAACATTTCAAAAGGTACAGTATTTCTAAAACGGCCGCTATTTGATGTTAAAAGGCTCACTTTAATGCTTCAAATTGCTCGTTTTCCACAAACAATTTTGGTCAGACTATGATTAACTGTCAGCGTTAGCAATTTTCATTATAGCGTCGTTAAAGAAACTTCGTAGCAAGCTCCTATCCCTGGCCGTTGTCTCGCTTGATTAATTTACTGGGGGATTCTCTAATACACCTTGGATCGCAGATCTCGGAAAAATGGAAGCACTTTCGTACTCCATAAATAATATCTACATAATTTTTTTTTTCTTAAATAATGAGTTAAGTTTATTTTAGAATCCTAGCTACTATAAGTTGGGATCCCAAACGGAAATAATCTACACTTACACGAATAAACACAATAAAAACAAGAACTCTATGATTGTCTGAAACCAGAGAATGTATTTTGAAATATATTTCAACGCACTACACTTTATTTTTAACGTAAATAATGTTCCTCGGTAACGTTTTTCTATTTGCTGTATTTAACAAATTATTATGTAAACATAACTAAAGCAATCATAATAATAGTTTTATGAATACTAAAATAATTTATCATATAGATATTTGCTTGCAAAATTGCTTTTACTTACTCATAAAATTATTATCACAAAAAACTATGTCTCAAGTAAGCTTGAATAGTTTTGAAGTCGTCAGGGATTTTTTAACGTTAGCTAATCACGCAAGTTTTCTGCGATAGATTCAAATTGATTAACATTGCTAGCAAGTTGTTCGTGTCTTTGGATAGTTTCTTTGTGTAATATAATCACAATAATTTACTTTTGTATTCTAATATTTTCTTTACATCTATGTTATTTCTTCATTACTACTTTTGTGGAACACAAAGCAGGGAAGGGTTTTATATATTAAAAAAAAAAAAATCAAATTTTTCATTGAATTAAATGTTTTGCGACTCCAATATATTCATCCAACTTCAATGTTACAAATTCCTAATCATAATAACAATTAATACGTTGAACTAAGGTTAATAATTTATTATTATCTTTGCCATAAGGCAATAGATTGTTAGACGTTACTTTAGTATCTAAAGAACCTCTGCAAATTTTTTAATATTAATAAAAAAAAACTCCAATAAAACGTTACATTTCACGATAGCATTTTGAAACAGAATGTTAATAATGTTGAAATAGCCCTTTTCCCTTCCAACTAAGCGCAAAGCTTGCGTTATGGTAAGTAAAACGGGTGGGGTTTGAAACATCGACCTGTCGGTTTTCAGTCCGCCCTTTGAGGTTTTTATTTCCTTGGTCACATCTAGACGATCTGAGTCCGTGTAGGAGGGGACAGAGACTGAGTGTAACCACGTAGCACGCTGTTGTTTTATTTAAAGCCTGCGAGCGTATTTAAGTGAACGTCCGTTTAATTTACAGATGTTTAGTTTGTAGCAGACATCTAAAAAGGAAATCGTCAATTAAACAATGTTTATAAATTTTTAATTTTTTTTCAAATTCAAAATTCATAATTATTATTCACTAGATGAATTCATTCGCGTGGATTTAAGTTTTTTGATCCCGCGGGAACTCTTTAACTTTTTTCCAGATTAGAATCTATCTCTGGGCCAAATTTCAGCCAAATCGGTTCAGTCATTGCACTGTGATTGAGTAACAAACATCTAAACTTTCGCATTTTATAGTATTAATAGGATTTCGTGTAGGCTTTTATGACAAATCAAGACTATACCATCAGTTTGAAAAGCAGCAGATTCTGTTCGGAAGAGCAGAAACTCAACAGTTGCTCTTTTTTAAAACGCAGTATTAAAAGTAATATTTAGGTGTAGAATATAACAAATTATTATTAAACTATTTGCTTTTGCCCGCGACTTTCAACGCGTGGAGTTAGCCTTTTTTTCAAAAAATCCGCAGTAATACTGTTTTTCCGGGATAAGTAAGTAAAGCATTTAGTATAAAGTTGATATTACAAACAGACACTTCAATCCTATTTATTAAAATATCATAATTATAAAAAAAAAGACGTATGGCACTCGGGGACTGCCGCGGTAAAGCTATTGCATAGCATTTTTTATCAACGCCATCTAGCGGTGAGAGGAGTCCCGTGTTAGGTTATTTTCGTTACGGAATTTCTGGATTCGGTCTCCACGCTCATGGCCCGCGATAGAAGCTATGCAATAGCTTAAAATATATATATAAAAAAATTGTATAGATGAAGATCATCGGAGGTGAAGGCAAAAACTGCGACGGATTCACAGAACAGAGGATTAGATGGTGCAACAGTTTAATTAAAATATAGTAGGTACAGTGTACACGGATGGCTTTGTTTACAAAAACGTAACGTTAATTTAGCGTTTTATCTTCTGGAGCTCTAGACTACGTTAAGACTAAGTTACACATTGCTTTTGATAGAGTTAACAATCTTTTATCGTTGCAACGCCAGCTCATATCAAGTTTACATGAAGTAATAATAAAACTTTGCAACTCTTGCATGATGCACAACTAGCTATAAATAAACGTGTAAAGTAAAACAATTTATATTTAGCAGAAAGTTAAGAAGGGTACCAGATAATGCATTATTTTTGCTAAATCACTGAATAATATTTTATATTCTAATACAAACACTATATCAATGTTATAATTAAGTTGGAAAAAGCCTATTTTTTGCATCTCCCTTCCACTTTGCTAAAAAGCACGATGTTTTATTTGGGATTGCAACCTTATCATTAATACGATAGCAAAAGATTTTTTTTAATTTAAATTATTGTTTAAAAATAATTTTATGTTACCAGAAACTAATATTATAAAATCACCCTTCTAAAAGCTTAAAAGCTAAAGTGGTAATGGGCGGGGAACATAATTCGAAGAACTGATGGTCGGTGGGGTCCCAAGGTGACCCCATCCGAAAGCAGTGTTGGCAAACCCTCCACTAGGTAGACCTACGTCCTTACTTATTAAGCTATTGCATAGCTTCTATCGCGGGCCTTGAGCGTGGAGACCGAATCCAGAAATTCCGTAACGAAAAAAAACTAAGGCTCGTCGGGAACACGGACTCCTCTCACCGCTAGATGGCGTTGATAAAAAATGCTATGCAATAGCTTTACCGCGGCAGTCCCCGAGTGCCACACGTCATTTTTTGTGATCGAAGACAACATCAGACGGATCGCAGGGAGCCGCTAGACGAGAGCTTGTCCTGTGGGAGTCCATACAAGGGACCTTTATCCAGTGCTGTATGCAGCATGTGCTGTGTGTGCAGTGTTGACGTGATAAAGAAGAAGAAGACCCTTAAAAAAAGTCTCCATCCAGTTAATCGCAACATCCTTGTTGTAAGGTGTAACGCGCCGTCATTGGAACCCTCGCGGAATACCAGTCAATGTTTTATGTAACACGTTAGGTGCGTGCGGGCGGGGTGTAATTAAGTAAAACGCCTGTTTAATTTGCAGTCTTTAGCCAAGATTAATTTGCATTTTTGTACTCGAGTGGGTGAGACTTGTTTATACTTACCTAATTAAAATAATATTCTAGTGTTAACTTTCGTAATCATTATGTTAACTGATCTATTTTTAACTTTCGTAATCTGTATGTATTACAAAATATTAATAGAATAAGAACCAAATTAAATGAATTTTTGATCAACTCGTTAAATGATAACTACGATCTAATTATCACAAAGATAATCTTGTACCTACTACGTATACCTACCGACCTGACTTTCGTTAGCGCTTTAATAACCATACTAATAAACTACAATAGAAAATCTATATATATAAAATTCAAAGTCCTGACTGACTGACTGACTGACTGAGATATCAACGCACAGCCTAAACTACTGAAGTTAGAAACTTGAAATTTTTACAGTTGGTTCCTTTTATGACGTAGTCGCACACTAAGGAAGGATTTTTGAAAATTCAACCCCTAAGGGGTAAAATAGGGGTTTGAAAAATCGAACTTAACGTGAGCAAAGCCGCGAGCAAAAGCTAGTCTAAATATATAAAAGGAAAAGATGACTGATTGACTGATTTATCAACACTCAGTTCAAACCACTGAACGGATCGGCCTGTTTGACATACAATTAGCTATAGGGACGTATGCATCCGCTACGAAAGGA
This sequence comes from Hipparchia semele, assembly GCA_933228805.2. Classification (NCBI taxonomy): domain Eukaryota; kingdom Metazoa; phylum Arthropoda; class Insecta; order Lepidoptera; family Nymphalidae; genus Hipparchia; species Hipparchia semele. Next base: position 1,738,519 of record OW121717.1, on the reverse strand, counting down.
TTTTTGAAAATCCAACCCCTGAGGGGTAAAATAGGGGTTAATGAATAATGAATGTAACATCAGCGAAGTCACGGGCAAAAGCTAGTAATAAATAAAACAGGAAAGAAATAGGGACAAAACCATCATTCACTTAACATAGACAATTAAAATGGACCCCATTATTGAATTCAATAGAGAAACAACACTTCGGTTTACCCATTAAATTAATAATGAGTTGCCCGGACAAATCAAGCCCCGGAGTATGGGGCCATTATGACGGCCGGGATCGACCCGGGCGCGATTAGATCGCGTCATTGATTGTTTAATGACGCCCCGATTGCAATCAGCGCCGTGTTCTCAAGTTTAATTACTTTATTTGTCGCCGTGATTGTGTTCCTGCGGTTTCTTGGGCGGCTGCGTTTGCTAGGTTATGGATTTTTAATATTGTGGTGTTCCCGAGTTCATTAATTTCAAGGTTTTCAGTAACCTCGCCTTATCGGTAAACAGTGTTTTCTTTGCGGTTTTAATTATGGTAGAGCAGGAATTACGTAAGCTTGATAGCTATCTAGCTAGGTTAAAAGATAATGAAAAACAATTTGAACGTATTATTGCTACGTATTTATAAAGTTTCCAAGTAAAAATCCATTGTTCTGTAAATTTTTTTTTATTCTTTTGGTAATTCTTTATTCTGGTCGTAATTCGAAACAAAAATCTTAAAATAAAAGTACCTATTTTATCTGTTTTCTCACTAATATTTGCGATGCCAAAGTAAGTACAAGGAAACGAAGCAGTGGCTTGGCGTAATTTTGCGCGGGTATATTTGAATAACTGCTTGTCCCGGAAAAACAAAAGGTTTCTGTAGGGTTTTAAAAAAAAAACTCCAAATTAATGAAGTCACGAGTAAAAACTAGTATTAAAATAAATACAATATTAGTATTGCATTATTGTAGGTACAATACAAACTGGCTAAGATTTCTAAAAGAGGGTACCTCCTGAACTTGAAGTTTACGCAAGCGTCCATGAAATGTCGAATATTTTGATAAAGGTCACCAAGTTTCATTTATTATTACTGTACCTGTCTGCCCTGGTTCATTGATTTTGCCATGAATTTATTATTATCTTGCAATTCACGAGGGCGCGTGAGCTTTACTTGTGGTTACGTTGTGTACATGCACATTGCGTATGTGTGCGTGAGCCTAGGGGAGAGTGGTCAGGCGCGAGCAAGCTCTCGCTCATACTTATACAGATACAACACGCACACAACCATGAGCCACGTACCCTCGTAAGTTGAAAGTTAACTGTCATGTTAACTTGCCAAAGTTTAAATTCTTATATTCATTTTCTCTAGAAATATGACGGCCATGTACAAAATAATTATTAATTTGAGTTTTTCTGCTTTGCTACTTTGTCGAGTTTTCAAGCTTTCTTAACGAGGCTTCCGGTGTTAAATTTTTGATCAGCAAAACTTTTCGTTGTAATTATCATGTTTCATAATAAAGGAGATTAAAAAGTTTAGCTAGTTGGATAAATAATTACAAGGAACGTAAAGAAACTGTAGTTTTACTAAAGTTATAAAAACTGAAAAGAGACTAGTGATGTGTTGATAATAATTTATTGTTTATTATTGATCGATGAAAATTTTGTCTACAATCCCAACGTTGTTGCGGTTATGCATTTTAAGATGGAAAGAGCTAACATCCTTACTAATATTATAATGGACTAGCTGATAACTGCGACTTCATCCGCGTGAGTTAAATTTTTGATATTCCATGAGAACTCTTTGATTTTTAGAGATAAAACGGAGCTTGTCACTGTCATATACTCATACAAAAAATTATGTCGCCCTGTAGCTCTGTTGCGGCGTGAGTGAAAAACAAACCAACACACTTTTATTTATTAACTAGATGATGCCCGCAACTTCGTCCGCGTGGATTAAGGTTTTTTTTAATTCCCGTAGGAACTCTTTAATTTTCCGGGATAAAATGTAGCCTATGTTTTAATCCTGGGTATGAGCTATCTTCACTCCAAATTTCAGCCAAATCGGTTCATCCGTTGTGGCGTGAAGGAGTAACAAACACACACATACACACACACACACACACACACACACGCACACACACACACACACACACACACACACACACACACATACAAACTTTCGCCTTTATAATATATAAAGTGTGAATAAGTGTGATGTGATGTGATATCAGTAAGGATATAAGGTGATAAATGATCGCAAGATAAATTACACCAACTTTCGTCGAATTTAAATAAGCAGTGTAAGTTACGATTTAGATACTTCCAACAACAACCTTTCGTTGTTGTTATAATTCTAGCGATAGTCGCTATTAAGAATCTTGGCAGCCTGTAATATATCGGCGAAGATCAGGGATTTATGGTTCGAATATCTGATGCCTGACAAAGTCTTAAAACTTGAGCTGCCCGACATTAGGTTATTAAACTCCTCGTAAGACTTTATAACTAGGGTTGGCAGTTCATCAGAATATTAGTTTGAACAATTAACACGACCATAATACTTGTAACATTATAATGGATATAACTAATGTAAGACTTTAGCGGCGTTCCACAAAATCTACTAACGCTTAAGAACGTTATTAAGAGTTTGATTATATAACTAATTGTGTTCATACAACAATTAAAAAAAAACGCGTTTAGTATTCGGAACGCTCAAATCGCTAAAATAAGTTATTGAAGTGCGCATTTTTTTGAATCAGAAAAATTATGGGAATTTTGTTAAAATTGTTTTGAAAAAGTACTAGGACAATTTTTTAAATACTTTTACCCTCACTTATTGTTTACGGATCGACAGGAAAAATCTTTTGTTTTTTACTCAAAAAAAAATCATGTAACTTTGCAACGCCCTGGCGGAGCTTCATGTAATCTAACTCACAATTAAACATGTAAGATGTAATGTATTAGACATGTAAGTGGATACATGAATGCAAATATATGAAATGAAATAAAATAGGATACTCAACTCTTTTTAAGGATTATTAAGTTCAAAACCGTAGTTTTTATTGAAAGTCGGATAAATTCTTATTTTAAAAACGGTATGCGCGCTCAAAATCGATAATTCAATAACAAGTTGTGTCATCCCTTAGTTATATTATGACGTCACTTCAAACATGGCACTCCAGATTTATGGCCGCCATTAACATGGAAATAATAATTTTATACTTTATTGTCTATAAAACGGTTTGATATCCGTACATTTGATAAATAATTCAATTTTGACCGATATTTGCGGCATTATTGCTTTGGGGATATCATACGTTGAATAGCTTATTGCATTCCAAAATCTGGATATCGCGATCAAATCGTTTAAATTATGGTTGGAAATTTCCAATAATAGAAATTCCCATTCGCGTATTTTTATGATAGGTACCTACTGAATGGTATTATAATATTTACCACCATTGTCAGGAACCTTATTAGTAGTAAATCCTATTTTACATAATACGAATACCATTATTACGAAGTTATGTTAGTTAAATTCACTTAGGAAATTGACAGTTTCTATGTACATAAGATTTACAAAGTTTTTATTTCATTAATTCTTTTAATTAAACATAACCCTTTAATCCTAATGAAACCAGATTTTTTTTTTTCCAAAACCTACATCAAATACTTAAAGGGGCAATTTATTTACTTAACAATATTTGAATGAATGAATAATATTTTTACTGTTCAACAATTAACTGCATACTACATTGTTTATAATATAATTAAGGGAACGCGTTACATTTACATTCCAATTGTACTATACATTATACATAATATAATTCATACATTTTGTTCGTTATATTCAATTTAGCAATAAGTTATTTCAACAATTTAAACTTAACACACAATAATATAAAACAGTTGTGGTATCACTAAACTGAAAATTACCACAACATTTAATATTGCGTGAACAGACACAATAATAATAACTTCCTAATAAACGCTCCCCGAAACAAATGGGCCATCCAACAAATGACATTGCACGTCGTACCAAAAAAATGGTTGACGAGTCGCTGCCGACAAAAACTGTTGCGGTGTGATAGAAATGCGTAAAAACAGTAAACATCTTTATATACTCCCTGCTACGAATAAATGATAAGTAAGGAAGTCTAGCTGCGTTAAAAAAATTACTCCAACAAAAAGTGGGCTGAGGTTAAAATTGAGCCGTTGCGTTGGAGGCGGGGATTAAAAACAAAAATAGCACGTCAACTAAGTCGCGGGCACCGTCTAGTATTAAAAAAAAAAAAATAACAGCGCTTCTATCAAACCATTTATAGAGTCTTAATCTTATAGTTACATTAAAAAAAAGCTATTAGTAGCTGCTCTATACGACTGACTCCAATCGACTCGGTACCAAGAAATGCTTAAGTAAAAAGATGGAAACAGTAAAAAGGGTAAATATCTTCGTGAGTTGCGAGAATTACTCAAGAGGTTAACTGGGAAGTGGTGTTCCGTGAGATCACACCATCATACACGGGCGGTGTCCATTATTTATCAAGTCATGATCTCTAAACATACCTACTTAATCGGAACGGATCAGGAAACTGACTATGAATTAGTTACAACTTCACAAGTTGTTCTGTAGTTGGAAGCAATGTTTCAAAATATAAGTTTTCAAGTAAAAGCGTGAAACTGAAGTTACCTATATTTCTCTTTGTATGTAGATGTCTTGACAAGCTTACTACAAACGCTTGCCTGTGCATACTTAAGTGGTGACACATTTATGAAATCTTATTTATTGAAATAGAAATAGAAATAGAAATAGAAATATTTTTTATTCAAATAAACTTTTACAAGCACTTTTGAATCGTCAATGAATCTACCACTGGTTCGGAATGCCTTTCCTGCCGAGAAGAGCCAGCAAGAAACTCGGCGGTTGCTCTTTTCAAAAAAAATCAAAATTTTACAATTGTTATTGAAACTATGCTATGTATTCAGTGCTTCCACGATGAATTTTCCTGAGTACAATACAAGTAAAAATAAATACAATACAAATACAAATAAATACAATTCAATACATGTTAACACAGGCAGGCAAAAGCAGACCCATTCCCGTTGGTGGCACCCGTTCACGAGCATGACGCATGATCCAGCCATTGCTTCGCTCAACCATATTTGAGGGAACGTAACAACCCGCACCACACGACACCACCACAGAAACTTTAAAGAGAGCATGACATACTTAGGCTACCCATGCTAAGGCATCGAATTGAATACTAATATTAAACTACTCATTTTAAGACATGACTGAGACAAATAAAGTGGAAACACCGTGGAACAGAATACAATAGAATCATGTTACACAGGATAGTTATTACTGTCTTATGAATCACTGGAGCGAATTATATCCACGCTTTTTTATCATTTACATAGTCTTCAATTGTATAATATGCTTTTTTCATGAGAGCAGATTTAATTGATTTCTTAAACTTGTGTAGAGGCAAGTCTAAGATTGACTGTGGAATTTTATTGTAAAACGTCACGCCCATTCCCACAAATGTCTTTTGGACCCTCTTGAGGCGCAGCCCAGGAAACATGAGCCTATTTGGATTTCTACTTGGTCTATCGGACAAATCACTCTTTTTTTTGTAACTCAAAATGTTTTGTCTGACAAATATTATGTTGTTATAAATATATTGTGAAGCTACTGTAAGAATGCCTATCTCTTTAAATCTTTCTCGAAGGGAATCCCGCGGCCTCAAATTATAGATTGCGCGGATTGCCCTCTTCTGCAAAACAAAAATTTTTCCAATATCGGCTGCCTTACCCCATAGTAAGATTCCGTATGACATAATACTATGGAAATATGCAAAATAAACAATTTTTGCAGTTTCTATGTCAGTCAACTGTCGAATCTTCCTAACAGCGTAAGCAGCAGAGCTAAGTTTGCCAGCAAGCGTTGCTATATGGGTGCCCCATTGTAGCTTTGAATCCAGGGTTAACCCCAAAAACACTGTGGAGTCCTCAGTTTTCAAAGGTTCATTATTTATCTTTAAATTTTTACTGACAGTTCTCGTGTTAGGCAATAAAAACTCAACACACTTTGTTTTTTTAGCATTTAAGAGGAGATTATTTGCCGTAAACCATTCAGAAACTTGAGATAATGCATTATTTACATCGTCAAAATTGTCTTTCATCCTATCGACTTTAAAAATTAAAGACGTATCATCAGCAAATAGTACAATATCGCAAGTATTTTGGACAAAATGTGGTAAATCATTTATGTAGACCAAAAACATGAATGGACCTAGAATAGAACCCTGGGGTACACCCATTACTGAGGCTGATCCGGATGATTTTACATCATTGACACATATTCTTTGGACTCGGTTTTTACTAGTTGATGCCCGCAGCATCACTCGCGTAGATTTAGTTTTTAAAATCCCGCGGGAATTCTTTGATTTTCCGGGATAAAAATCCTATGTCACTCTCCCATCCTCAACAACAACAACCCTCCTCCTCAACAATGACCATGCAAAAAATCACGTCAATCCGTTCCTTTGTTTTTTACGGCGTGATTGAAGGACAAACCAACAAACAAACACACTTTCGCATTTATAATATTAAATAAGAATTAGTAAGGATTTAAATGTTTACTCACACGTCTTTCACGATTAGGCTGTATTTATCCCACGCTCACTGTCTCTTATAAAATCATACCAGAGCCAATTCATAAATTATAAATTACTCAATTGTCTTCACTGGGAATCGAACCCGAGATCTCTCAGATTAAGCCTTTAAAGAAAATAGCCACAGACTACAAAACAAAGTATACGATGGGAAATATACATACAACTGTAGGCATAAATGAAAACAATAAAAGTATGCACACTCGTAATATTATCTTCGTGACTAACAAATATAAATCAGACTCGAGAGAACCAAGAAACAATATAAAGGGAGACCATACAATCAGGCACCGCTGGTTCCCATAATTTATTAACTCCTCATAAGTGCTAAAGTGTGTACATTCATAAGTCCAGCGGAACGTGTGTTGGCTTGGCCTATAAATAATTCAGTGTATCAGGGCGTCGGGAGTTCTCCCACCCGAGGATTCGATTGTACGTCTTTTACTTGCGCGGGAAATAAAGTTAATAATAATGGCGGACGGGGAATTGCTGAGTATCATTTCGACTGTCTATTCGGTTGTAACGTGAAATAACATACACTTTGCTCCGACCGTAAAGTTGAATATAATTTTGCGCCATGGGAGTTGCGAACGTGAACAATCTTTAAAAGGAATAGAGGAGGAAGTTTTTTCTGCTCTTTACATTATGTTTTCGTTGAAATAAAAGTTAAGGGAATAAACTTTGGGTAAATGAAGAGTGAAAGCAGTGATAGCCCAGTGGTTAAGAATGTGGTCTTCTGTTGGCGGGTCGTAGTTCGATCTTGGGCACGGACCTCTGACTTTTGTAGCATACAGAGGGTAGTCTGTGAAAATTGGAGGAAACATGTTATAAATGCAGGCGCCATTGAGAAATAGTCAGTCGTGCTAGGACCACGGGTCGGACAGCACGTCGGTTGTGTAACATATTATGTGTGCCTGGAGTGTGCATTGGTATATACCTACGGACTATATACTTGACTACTATATTCGTGGGTGTTTGAGTATACTACAAATATAACATGCTTCAACGGTGAAAGTAACATCATGATGAAACCTGGGGCCCAAGTCTGCTATTGCAATGCTATTGCTATTGTAGTTCAATTGTCTATCAATGACATCCCAATTGCTACTTTTAGCAATTTGACTTGGGGCCCAGGGGTTCAATTGTCTATCAATGACATGACAATTGCTAAAAATAAAAATTGTTATTATATAAATGTTGTTATTTTTAGCAATTGTCATGTCATTGATAGACAATAAAACTACAATTGCAATAGCAGACTTGGGCCCCTGGACACCAGAGAGATCTCTGTAATGTTCTCAAAGGTGTGTTAAGTCCGTCATTTTGAATTGGACCAGCGTGGTGGAATATGGCCTATAAACCGTCCAGTAGCTCCTTTATCTTCAAATGCAGAGGGTAGCCGGTTAAAAAAAAATACATGTTACCAAGACAAAACTAATTTAAAAAAATTGAATTTTTTCAACTTTATTCTCACTATTTCACCATTTTTCAAAGGCACTTTGTAAAACTTTATTTGAATAAAAAACTATTCTATTCTATTTATCGTCACCGACTCACTTCGATCACAGAAAAAACCGACTCATCAACGACTCGTTACTGAGCGCAGTCTCTTCCTGAGCCTGAGCATTTAGACTGAAATCTATAGACCGCACTTTGACTCTGCTCAGACTCAAGACAGAGATAAAACGAGACAGATAACTCTTATCCAGCTAAATCAGAGCACGCTTTATAGATCTCAGTATCAGGGAAGGCTTATAGGCCACCACACTGGCCTAATGCAAATTGGCCCATCAACTTGCTTCTACTCTTCATATAGTTTAGAAGTTTGTAAATGTCTTAGTAGCTCTACAGATTCACTCAACAATCTCTAAGGTCCAAATAAGATTTGAAAGTCCGTAACAAATGGATTTGGCTGAAGATAAAACGGACCCCGTTAATACCACTGTAATAAAACTTTCAAGCGTATGCCAAAAACCCATAAAATGATCTCAACTTAAAAGCATTAAGGCTAGTAGCACATTCGATACATCTAGCATTGGCGACATGCAATTTTGCGGTCGTATCAATGCTGCATCACGTTTAAAAACTACCAATACTTGATTTGGTGGCAACAGCTTTCATGCTGCATCAGGCCCAAATATAAATCATGGATACACATGCCAACTTAATCACTGCAACAGGAGATCGCTATTATGTATATTGTAATAGCAACCATCTACACACACGCTTGCTCACAATCACATCTGATGGAAAGTAGGATGAAATTATTCACGAAATGCATTTTGATGGCATATTTCAGACTCTTTCAATAACTGCGAAATGTGATGAAAAAAATTGCAATTACAACTTAGCTATTGTAATTAAGTAGTCTGTGGTTACCATTTGAAAAGGTCTGAGATCTGAGTGGAGATCAATCACTGTTCTTCTTCTACTAAGTACTACTATAGAGTAGTAGAACAAGAAGAGTGAAGAGTGAAGATCTTATTTCTCGTTAGAACGGCATTCCGAACCAGTGGTAGATTCATTTGACGATTCGAAAACACTTTGTAAAAGTTTATTTGGAATAAAAAATTATTCTGTTCTATTCTGAAAAGCAACTAAATCGCTGATCGCTGATACTAAAATGATTGAGTCTGCTAAGGCCCTAAGGACCCAACAAAATTGAATTACAGACCTTCCCTTACTAAGCTATTTACGAGTGGATAACGAGAGTCCCAGTCGGGTCCGGACAAATAAAATTATAATTGGGACATAATATGTGGAGTGCGGGATTACAGACTGACGACGCCATTGCATTGCTTTTTAACAAAACCCTTTCTCGGATTTAACCCAAATTATCGAGCTTTCATTCCTGTTATTACCTACTAAAATGTAACCTGAAATATTTTACCAGACGTATGACCTTAGGGTCTTTGTTACCGCTACATTACGTCAAGAAAATTACTCACTTAATATACGTGTACCTACAGCTATTGCTCATTCTGTATCCAAAAATATTTGAAATATAGCTTTCTCTCGCGATTTTGTTCGCATAGGTAAGCTTAGGTTTTTAAAAACCACACGGGACCCCTCTGTTTTCCAGGATAAAAGATAGCCTATGTCACTTTCCAAGCTCTCAACTATAGCCATGTAAAAAACACGTCACGTTGCTCCGATATTGCGTCATTGAACAATAAACTAACAAACAAACACACTTTGGCAATCGCATTTAAAATATTAGTATGTGAAAAACAGTACTTACTTCTGTCACCTTAACTTTTGCAAAACGTGTTAAAATACGGAAAACTACACGAGTGTTACCGAACAAAGATAAAAGGAGTGTACGTACGAGCAGAAGTATTAACTTTGTTCAGTGTACGCGTCTGAATCCAGGACTATGACAAAAGGTTCCTTGTCCCTCGGGAATACGGAGAAATGCATTGTTGGAAAACAAACGAGTACTACCACAGTTTGGTTAACATACAGTGGAAAAAACAAACAAACAGGTTTGCCTATTGCCGTAGTTTTTCATTCCTTCTTATAAAAATTAATTATAAAATTTGATTATGCCAAAGAAATGAAAAAAGTCCATCGTAAGAAAGAACGCCCTATAAAACCTTTCATTGTAACATCAAATTAGATCTTGTGTAATTGCTTTTCAAACTTTATTATTTTAGTCTGTTGTTATTGGTTATCTAAGTTGTGGCTATGATCGAAATTACGTAAAAAGAAAATGTTTTAGAGATAATATAGGACAAAATAGCGATTAATCGTTCAAATCGTCAAATTTTCGACTGTAGATTTTGTTATACTTTTAATCTTACCCCATGTAGTGATCGGGAAATTCTTGAATACGCGCTCGGCGTAAAAGTACCTTTCAAGACTTCTTTGACACTTATTCCGATGACTAAAACATGTGTTTTATTGGAACCCTACACCCCATAAGCCCCTAGAATCTAGAATCTTTCGTACTGGATGATAGCCAAACTGTGTTCCAAGTATCCCATCCCAAACTTTTATATTTGAAGTTCGGACACAGTTTCGACGGGATTATTTTGTCGCACTGGCCACTAAGTTTCCTCAGAACCGTCAACACTCGGTGTCACTTTTCCTCAGGAAGTTACTTTAAAATATTTACGACTCTAACTTTAGCAGTAGAAGAAAATTTCGACGAGTGGAGTCCTATGGCAAAATAGTTCACTGATAGAGAGCGCTGCGAAGTTTCTTTAAGAGATACGTTATCTTTTCCCGCTGTCATTTCGTGATTTATTTGTATTTGAAATGATTTGGGATCTTTTGTAAGACTTTCTGTATTGTAGTTTTGTTTTATCGCTGCTTATACGACGCCCTATTTTATTGTCCAATGTTTTCTAACTTTGGTAGAGATATTCTTAGCTAAAATTGGTCGCTCACTTATAAATATCTGTACTTGACAATATGTATTTATGTATGGGAAAAGAGGTGATTGAATATCTTTACAATAGCTAAGTCGTAGAATGTGTAGAATATAAATATGTAAATATATATATACTAAAAAGAATTATTATATATATTAACATATAATATGTAATAAAACATTAACATTTTACTTTAAAGGCACTTATAATACTCATTAGTAAGAGAATGTCCAAGAAAATCTTTTTTCTTTTCATAGTAATATTATCTTAATGAAAGAAAATTACTTAGATAGTGTGCAATTACTTAGACATTTTTAATCAAAATTCTGCATGAGAAAATGATCAAGCGAAAGCAACGTATGGATTTTGTTTGTAATAGTATTAAAATGTTGTTGAAGCTTTGCATATTTTAATCAACAAACTTAAATGGCTTTGTAACAGTTTGCCCATTAAATAATCGATTAATTTGAATTGGTAATCATGTACATTATAATATTTACAGACTGCGCGAAGGTTTTGCATTTATTTAAAAGTTTTTATGTACTAAAGATTTTAGAGGCTTGTTCGCTTTAGGACAGATTCGCTTTACGACAGATTCGCTTTACGGCAGATTCGCTTTACGGCAGATTCGCTTTACGGCAAAAATTGTACAGGTCGAGATAAAATATGGTCTCCACTCCAAGGAAAACTTTCCTTTATATAATTATTGTTGACCGAGCGAAGCGAGGTCTCCGAGTCTACTTGAGTGAATTTGCACTTGTCCGTCATTTGAATTTTTTCTTTAAACTAAAGTTAGGTTAGGTTAGGGTTATACATGAATATTCAGGTGCCCGGCCGAAGGCCGGGCACTTAGGTTCTGTTGGGATCGTAAACCTACCTAAAGCTTACAAAAAAAAAGTAAGTAAAAAAAAAATGATTTTTTTTTTAATGCTAATATTAGGTACATTTTGATGATAGAACAATATAGGATGTGTTATAAATTATAATTATTGATGCTTCACTAAATTTTAAAGGTGCCGAGTTATGAAATTAGAAAAGACGTAATAAAAAATAATAATAGTTGACGCAAAACTGTTTTAACATGACTTGACCGATAGTAAATACAGCGCCATCTCTTAGCATTAATGTATTAACTTGTTTAATGTATTATTAATTTTAAACAAAAATCTATCTATATATATTCGAGTTCACTGTACTTCTGCCGTAAAGCGAATCTGCCGTAAAGCGAATCTGCCGTAAAGCGAAGCTGTCGTAAAGCGAATCTGTCCTAAAGCGAACAAGCGATTTTAGACTTGATTCGTGGTTTAATGACATAATTATGAGTACGTATCATGATAATAGTTTTAGTTGGAATTGTTGACTTTTACTTTTTTATTTTACTCATATATAAAAACAAATGGAAATAAGCTATTATTTCCGTAATAATAATAGCTTATTTCCATTTGTTTTTATATATGAGTAACATAAAAAAGTGCTTATAGCTAAAGGCTAGTACTTAAAGGTAGTTCTTTGTCAATGTCTATTCCCAAAAAGTACTAAAATGATTCAAAGATCCCTTTGTACATAATAATCCATAACTAACCATACTTAGGTACATGTGTAATAATTTCCGAAGTATTTTGCTATTATATAGCTAAACCGTTGGCATCTTATATTGGCGGCGACGTAGGCGGCGACTACAACTGCGTCGATGATGAACACTAAAAGCGACAGAAATGTTTCTTCATCGACGTTCATCGTTAAACTGAAGAGATGAGAAACAAGCACCGAACCTAGTGTCCAACAGTTACCAGTGGCCAGAAGTAACAACCGGTATCTGTTACCGTTACCAAACACAGAAACCACAGTTTTTTGCGATGGTGTCGTTTACGCAATGCCTAAATCATCGTGATAATTTACCTATAGAAGTTGCTTCTTTTTCTATCGCGTAACTCTTATCCCTTCGCACTACATTAGCCCCTTGAGTTGGCCCATCGGGGCGGGACGATGCCGGATACTTGTAGCTTTATACGTAAAATGAGGAGTGCGTCTGGCCTGGCGTTACTGGAATACTAAACTACAGTTGTAGTACATACTTTTATAGAATTCACCCGAAAGTGGTATTTTCTGGTCTCATTAAATGTTTGAATGAACAAACAAATGGCTGTCATTCGAAAGTTATGGCATCATCAAGCATAGTAGAATCTAATTTATTGTTATTAATGTTGTTCAAAACTTTATTTGATTTGGCAAATACTCTCCGAAAAGCTAAAACTTTAGCCTTTGAATTTCGTCCGTAAATATTTACCAAATAAATAGGTACATTAACCGTTGCTAACGATTCTGTATTTTCATAATATTTCAGAGTAGATTATCTTTTGTCAAAGCTTAATTCAATTAAATGGAAGTGGCAAAGCTCTCGACGAATTTGGTGCGCAGCTACAATATTGTACAAGTATGTAGGTATGTACTGATATCAAATTAATGATATTTGATGAAATGATATATTGGCTATGTAATTAATTAGGAATGGAGCTTTCACGAATTCGATATGATAAAGTACCTAGTGATTATGTTGTCGTGTTTCAATATGAAAACTATTTGATATTTTTAGTAACTTAACTTTATATTAAACAATAGCTTTTGCTTGTGACTTGGTCTAAGTGAGAAAAGGTGCCTGGGCCAGAAGGTCGCCTAGTGGTCGCAATATTGATGGACAAACCAACAAACAAACACTCTTTCGAATTTAAAAACATTACTGACTGATGCACGCGACTTTGTCCACGTGGATTTAGTTTTTAAAAATCCCGTGGCAACTCTGATTTTCCGGGATTAAAAGCTTATGTCACTCTTCAGATCCTCAACTATACTCATGTAAAAAATCTTATCGATTCTTTGCTTTGTTGCGGCGTGATTGAAGGACAAACCACGAAACCATTTATAATATTAGTAAGGACAAGGTTAGTAAGGATTTTTCTACCAAAAATCCTCCCTATATTACCAGCCGCCCTAGTAATATTACAAACGTGTTCCATAATCGCTAACGCTTTAGAGCAGGGGTTCTCAAAGTTTTTTTTATCACGCTTCTCTTCTGAAAGGACAGGACGTGCGATAAAAAATCTTTGGGAACGCCTGCTGTAGCGATCTTAGAAAATAATGATGGAAAGAGAATAGATACGACACGTTCCTAATATAGCTAGGGCAGGTCTCACAGACCGGCGGTCATTTGTAACTGCAAATCGATTTATCAGCGGGCCACATGCGGGCATTCCGCGTGACACCTCCGCGGACAATGAAATAAAAGATCCGCATCCGGCGGACTGGTGACAACTGTATGGGACCCCGCATCCTGGGGACGGAAGGAGGCGATTTATTAACTTGCACCCTCAACGATATCACGTGACAATTGAGGGAGTAAAAACAAAAGACCGCGCCGGTCGCATTGTGCGAGCTTCGCCTTTGCAAAATTTTGATTGTGTTTTACAGTCCACTAAAAAGCAATTAAAAAATTTATAGTCTGGTAAAAATTAAGCCTTTGAAAAGAGCAATCGTCGAGCTACTTGCTGCTTGGAACAGTATTTTGAGCCAGTGCAGTGGTGGATGCACTTGACGATTCAAACGCACTTTGTAAAAGTTTTCTTTAAATAAAAACTTTTCTATTCTATTTTCTAGGGGCTGTCTTTGGCTTCCCTTTCGGGGCCTCTGGGGTCCGATATCAGGCAGGCATCTATCTTTTCGAAGTTAAGTGCGTTTTAAGCAATTAAAATGTCACTTTTTTTAACGGCGAAGGAAAACCTGTATGTCTGAGAGTTCTCCATAATGTTCGCAAAGATATATGAAGTCTGCCAATCTAAACATGGCCGGCGTAGTGGACTATGACAAAAATCCATCTCATTCGCGAGTAGAACTGTGCCCAATAGTGGGACTCAAATCATCTCCCTCGACAGTGTTCTCACTTAATTACAATATGGGGCTATTCAAGGGGCGAACCAATAAGTTCCTGAAAAGCCGGCAACGCATCGCCTCTGGTACTACAAGTGTTCATGGGCGGCGGTAATCACTTTACATCAGGTGACCCGCCAGTTCGTTTGCCCGCTATTCATATGAAAAAAAATATGCCACTGATCACCCATCCCACGGCTTCGCTGACGCTAAGTTCGATGTTTCAAAATCCTATTTTACCCCCTTAGGAGTTGAATTTTCAAAAATACTTTCTTAGCAGATATTTAGCTACGTTCTAATATCTACCTGTATGCCAAATATCAGTCCGATCCGTCTAGTTGTTTGAGCTGTTAATACATCAGTCAGTCAGTCACTTTTTCGTTTTATATATTCAGAAGATATTCAGGGGTTGTAATATGAATCGGTTCATCCATTACTGAGAAAGTAAGTAGCTTATTCTCATACAATATAGTCATGTCAGTCTGCGGTTCCTCAGGGCTTAACTTCAAAGATATTTCAAAGATTGCTACGTTTGTAGACTACAGTGTAACGTCGGTTATAATAAATTTGACGAGAACAAAGACATTGAAACGTATAAGACACTCGCATGTGGGTATTTCAGCATATTTATAGTTGGAATTGTCCTTATTGTTAATGTATCCATATTCATTTAGAGAGAACCAATGCTAAAGCTATTCATAAAATACAAAATGTAAATTCAAAATTTATTTCACTTCCAACATTTGGAGTAAATGGTCGGTCTATATGTCCCGATCACCCAGAGGCCACATCAGTAATATTATTTACGTTATAACCTCATCATCGTCAGCAAGTCATCAACGGTTCATTAATGAGCGCAGATTCCCTCTCAAACAAGAGAAGAAGAATTTTATCTATAGTTATGAGTGATTGACTGGATAGGAATACTCTTTTCCATTGATATGAAATTATGCCTACATTTTTATTTTTTTCCTTCTATGTCTAAATAAAACCGTAACCGGATGTATAATTCCACAACAACGAAATCCAATCTAAACCTAGCCCCCAAACCCTTAAAGGGTTTTAACGCTTCAAAAGGACCAGATGAAAAAGGGGTATTTTTTGAACAGACGAGTCCCCAATCAGAATAATTTTATTCCGGCAAAATGATTGATCACACCCCAATCCGTTATTTGCGTACGCCCCAGTAATTAGCTTCGAAGTAAAATCTGATTGATTAATCGATCAGTTTTTCAGAAAGCTCAAAGATAAAGCTTTTTAATGCATACTACTAATTTTTCAGGGTTGAAAAATTCAAAAAAATTAAAAATTATTATTTGTTTCATGTAGGCCAACTCGTGGCTCTTACGACACGTCGAGATTCTACCGCCGGTTCGGAATGCAGATTCTGCTGAGAAGAGCCGGCAAAAATCTTAGCAGTTGCTCTTTCCGTAACAAAATATTACAATATTGTAATGTATCAAGTTATTACACTCTCTTGTCACTAACTTTGTAATAACCTCGACTTAATAAATGTGTTTTTACGCATTGTTTTTTGTGCAATGGGAAATTCAGTAATTCCTTCGGGACCATTAAAACAATTAAAAAGAAAAACAGATTAACTATTTTTGTGGCAATTTATAAAAACATTAGGTCAAATTCATTGATCTATCCTTTCATCTCGATCCAATCTTCCACTACTACCGACCCACTACAGGACAAAGGTCTCCTCTCAATAGTGACAGACAATAGTGTAATAGGTGTGGATCGAACCAGCGACCTTTCAGTTTTCATTCCGCACCGTTAACCGTTGGGCAATTGAGGCTTTAACCAGCAATTCTACAAAATATATGTTTTTTACCAGAAGAAAATTAAGATAGTAAATGAGACCAACTTTCTGCAGTAGTAGGCAATATACCTAGCACTTACAGAAACAAACACCCATGGCATATTACGCAATTCAAATATAAACCTTAGGATATACAAAATCACTCGTCCCCGTTTCACTACTATCAATATTCATTAAGATCAAGTGTTGAATTTAAATAACTATTTAGCAAGGCAATAATGGCCCAACAGTCTACAAAACTGTAACAATAATACTCTCAAAACTGGTACGCTAAAACAGCCCTTATTCCTATAGCATAAATGTTAATACAGGGTATTAAAATTTAGCTCTTCTTGTCGCTATCTTAGTTGTACGTGCAGATGGTGATAGCTTCCAGCAATTTAATAACCATGCCTAGTTGAATACGGAGTTGGCACCCAGGCGATTAGGTCACGATCACATTGACGTAACGTAAGTGCGATTTTCTTATTCAGTTCTCGTTCTTTATTCCCGCTGAACGTCTACGGGAACACGCCTTTCTACTTCTTCTAGTATTTTAATGATGTTCACGACGTTTCAGGAATTGAAATTTTCTTTTCAGTTCATCGCTTGTTCTAGAATATGTTTTCTGTTATTAGTGCGTTTGAATTTGTGAAGGTAATGTTTCCTTTCTTTATAAACTTAGCTGCAATACTTCGGATCGTTATTAAAATAACAGTAACAATGATTTTTTTCTTATTTATGAATTTTTAATAAACATTCTATTTTTTAAATTTACTGTAAGCTGCTCCAGTTTTTGTTCACTGGATTTATTCAATCTGGGATCAATAGAAAAAGGAAACAGTAAATTATTGGCATTCTATAATTAAATTTTAGATAGTAATATTATTGTAATGATAATTAATTAATTATCATAATCGTATTCGTAGAAATTATAGTTATTTGTAGATGATAATACTAGCTAATAGTAATGATAATAATAGCTGTAGTACTGTAGTGTAGTAGTTTAATGTGTAGCTTTGTCAAAGTTTTAAATTGAACTAAATCTAAGTTTAGTAATCATAACTAATTTTTATAATGATCACATGATATGTAGTTTCATCCTCTCTTTTAAACTATGTGGATATAATTAAAATAAAAACAAATTTGCTGTTTGTACATTGAAAACTTGTAATACTATAATGCAGCCTATATATTAGTTAAATACATATCTTTTAATTTTTGGAAGATGTACCACTGTGAAAGTGTAATGCAGGCAGAGTGTTTGGAGCGTTTAATGTATTGTTGCGTGTTAGTGGTGCGTATTGTTTGCTTGATTTTCTTGCATGTAAATCAGTGGGGGCACTGTGGATCAAAGCACATGGTTTCACGCCATACTACAATATCTGGTTTAACAAATTATAGCAAAATGAATTTATACTCAATCTAATAAACCATTTGAGTATTTATACAGCTTTTGTATGTAATTTTAATGTAATGTGGACGAAGCAACGTAATTTAATATACATAATAAGTTCTTAAATGTCTCTTGTATTGAAAAAAAAACCTGAACCCGCTTCCACTCTGTATACTTTAATGTTTCGATTTATTATTCGACCAAAAGCCATGTTATCTCGAATATTGTGACGTCACGTGTCTTCTACTTGTCGTAGTATTACGTAATACAATGTGACCGGAACCTTATTCCCAACCGCAGCGCCAACTTCCGAGTGGCAACCACAGTAATTCCCTTCCGATCCTGTTCCAATACATCCCACCCACTTTCACACTCCACATTAGCAATATGAGTTGCGTAACACGAACATCGTTTCATAACTTCGTGAAAATTTTCAAGAATGTTCACTATAATATTGTATTATTAAAGATAGTAAATAATTTAATATCAAACAATTTTGTCTCAAAATATATTCTGATTAACAAAATTTAATACAGTAATATTAGTTAGAACGTTAGTTTACTCGATACTGTCAGATTTTTTTCATGGCCGATGTTTCAGTTCACTATAGGATCCAGCACTGATTCTTCATGACCTGCCCCAAAAAATCTATCCATAACCTTCCAAACAAAAAGAAAATCTTTGAACAAGTTTCACGTTACTTTGAGTTCAGTACACTTTTCATTTTTTTTTTATTCGATGACAAGATAGTCCTTGAATGCAACCTCACCTGATGGTAAGTGACAATGCAGTCTAAGGTGGTTTTTATACTTTGTGGTCTGACAAAATCGTATATGGAACAAGATTGTACAAAATGAAGTGAAAGTAATAGGTATGTATAGAATAGGTAAAATAAGCTAAAAGTTATTTATTTACCTTAATTAATTAACCCTCTGATTTCTATTTTTCAAAGTCCTTGGAATGCAAAAAAATAAAATCAATAGGTAAAAGATTAATTACTATTAGTTTTGCTAAAAATTATTAACGCTCTCTTTGGGTGACAAAATTTTTATTCATAATTGAATGCTGTTTATCAACTAATTTTAGTAACGACCAAATTATTTCTGGAACGCAAAATTGATTTCCCTTTTTACTAATAGAATAAAGTTGCAACCACTACGATTGGATAGAGTAAAAACTCAAATTCAGTACAAAATCGTTCCAACTCTTTGGAAATTCAAGAAAGTGCTCTGTATGAATGAGACCCTCTTTTTGTGTCAAGAAACTCTTTACAACATAACCCGAGCTTGCTCGATGCTCTTAACCAAATGAAAGTCAAACAATTACATTAAAACACCTCTACTAAAACCAGTTGTGAAACTAAAATAAGACTATAACTAAAATACCTTCTTAAAACAGATCTCTATGTAAATAGACAAGCAGATACCACAGTTTGAATTATTTACTTTAAGTATATTTTACTTTAAGCACTCACGTGATTAAATACCTGTGATTTTCTATATGTTCTGTACGTTAGCTTTTATAACATGATGGGTGATTATCAGTCTAGTATATTAAAATTAAAATCAAGTGTATAAACAGGAACGCAATCGACATAGTTTGTGAAGATGAAGTTTATTTATTTAATATTAAGTAATTATTTAATTTATAATAAATATAAAATCACCAAGCATGCGTATAGAAAGTGAAGAATGACATGGAATACGCTGCTTTGATTAAAACTTTAATGCCGTATAATTAAAGATATAGATTATAGAGAATAGTTAATAATTATGAAGTTACCTACTGTAAAATAGTGATGTTAATCGTAACCCTTGTCGAGTCTAAAGTCGAATGAATAATTTAAAAAAATAGAGTAAAACAAATTCCACGACATAATTAATTAATAAAAGAATTTTTGGGGGTTGCGTGCGCGGTGTTTACAAGGCATTTGTAATAGGTGCCAACATCAATTAGTTATATTTGCCGTGTAAACTGAGTGTCGGGGAAATTATATTTGTGTAGGCGGCCGTGTAAAAGTGAAGTGTTTTGTTGTCGTTTTCACAACAAGTAAGAATTTTGTGGTTCATAAGGGAATTCTTTAACTTTCTTTGCTTTTACCACACTCGATTTTAAATAGATTTTTTTTAATTCCTGGTGCATAATTATAGTATAATATTATTTATCATGCTATAGTAGGTGTATTTAGAGTATACATTATTATTACTAATTATAGTGAAATGTCACTATAACCCATCCGATTTCCGGGAAAAGGCCTCCCCTAGTCTTTTCCATACTTACAATACTACTAGTGATAAAAGTGTCAAAGAGGCTCTTCAAGCTCTACAATATCGACTCTCCATTTACACATTGGTCTGTTTCTCTTTTTTGTATACAAGATATAAATAAAAAAAAAAAAATAAAAAAAAAAAAAAAAGCCTTTTATTTCTTGTTTAACAAAAAAAATCTTGACATAATGTGTTAACTGTTTTATAATAAGCTATATAATCTACAAGATATACTCTTGTGTAATAACAATATTGTATAAAATATACATACATATAATTTTATTTCATAAGTCCAGTGTTTATGAAATTAATTGGCAATGAATAAAAGTTATTATTGAAAATTCATACGTCAAACATTAAAAATAATCCTAAAAAATCCCTAAAAAGTAAAAGTATTTGTACTAAGAAAATATGAGTTCTAGAGAGCTTCTAAGTTTATATTTTTTTTTTCTAAAAAATAACAGAATATTTAGATGTGTAATCAGGCTTTAACGAATGTTAAAGTGCACGCCACATTTTTTTCGGAACAAAATGAAATATGCATCAGGCATAAAATCCCGCGGA
Source organism: Hipparchia semele (assembly GCA_933228805.2). Taxonomy (NCBI): domain Eukaryota; kingdom Metazoa; phylum Arthropoda; class Insecta; order Lepidoptera; family Nymphalidae; genus Hipparchia; species Hipparchia semele. The sequence continues at coordinate 1,717,556 of OW121717.1, read as the reverse complement.
TTCAAATTTAGGTTTTCAATTAAGAGACATGAATAACCTAAACATAAAACGAATTCCACTGCGTAATATTTGGGGGATAAGAGAATAAGCATCAATCGTGACAGGACGACATAAAGCGAATAAAATTCGGGCAAAATGGTCCAGCACAACCCCTAGCCTGTATGCCTGTATTTTTCATATAAATAAAACGAAGCCGTACAAAAATTTTAGGCAAAATTTTCCCGTCACCGAAGCCACGGAAGGCTGGCCGATAATTAAATTCGACTCATCAAAAGCCTTTTAGTGACGTACGCACATAACTATCTAGGAAGGTTCATACATGTGTTTATTAAAATATGTTTAAATGTAAATTTTCGGTCAAACGAGATTTTAAACGTTTTTCCATTTTGTATTTATCTAATGGATTTCATCATAACCATATCATATTTATTTTATAAACACAAAAGTGTGTCTGCCTGTTCACATATATACATAAATGTAAATCTTACAAATGTATACAATAAGTTAGTTCTTCCAGCTCCAAGATGCGCACTATATAGGAATAATAGATATATGTTATATGGCTATTTATATGATCAATAAATTACCAGAATTATATTCGATAACTAAATTACAACAATTTCAAACAAAAAGTTTTAAATTTATTAATTATTGTATTGTATCACAGAATACATCAACGAAATAAATTTTAATGTATGTAGTGATATTTTCTAGTTTTAAGGTAAAAAAAAATTTGTACGCCTTACGGCATGAAATAGTGATACATAGCAATACCTATATAAGAACTTGTACTAACCTATTTTAACAAATAAATGGTAGCAATTAGATGGTGGAATGGTAGTAACAATTTAGATTATTTTATTTTTACATAACACAAGGCATTGAGGGCGCTTTTTAGCAAAAATGTGTTGACAAGATTTATTTTCCCATGCTATACAGGGTGTCCCACGGCTATGCCACATGGAGGGGAAGTACCTTAAATATTGTAGATGGAACATTTTACTGAAAGAAGACTTCATTTTAATTTAAAAAACAATTTAAACTGCATTCATAGATTTTTAAATAATTGCCTGGTTGAACCGGGACTCGAACCCGCTATACGAGAAAAATAATTAACCTGTATCTTTATCATACCGATCGGAAGGCTTCATCATAAGGATTATTTTTTGTTAAATAACATAGCATGAGAAATAAAAGGAAGACCATGAATTTTAGCCTTTGATGTAAAATTTTGTTCAGAAAAATGAAAATCTGACATTGGCGTATCGACGTACAACTGACATGAACTATTACTAATGAGTATCCACTTGAGAAGTACGCATCATTTCCCGATCCTTACTATCCTTACTAATCCTTACTTATATTACCTATAAATGCGAAAATGTGTGTTTGTTGATTTATTGGTTTGTCCTTCAATCCCGCTGCAACAGAGCTACGAATTGCATACTCATTAGTTAGTTCATGTCAGTTGTACGTCGATACGCCAATGTCAGCTTTTCATTTTTCTGAACAAAATTTTACATCAAAGGCTAAAATTCATGGTCTTCCTTTTATTTCTCATGCTATGTTATTTAACAAAAAATAATCCTTATGATGAAGCCTTCCGATCGGTATGATAAAGATACAGGTTAATTTTTTTTCTCGTATAGCGGGTTCGAGTCCCGGTTCAACCAGGCAATTATTTAAAAATCTATGAATGCAGTTTAAATTGTTTTTTAAATTAAAATGAAGTCTTCTTTCAGTAAAATGTTCCATCTATAATATTTAAGGTACTTCCCCTCCATGTGGCATAGCCGTGGGACGCCCTGTATTTTAACAGAGGCCAAGACTTCGGTATCGCCAAGTGAATTATATAGATTTGTCGATGATGGCCCGTGCGTGTAACGCCAGATGATTGGATCGGGTGGAAGGCCATTACAAGTTGAAGGGTGCGATTTGTCGAGTCAGCCGTTTTGGTTTGAGCTCCATTTCTTTCTGCGGTACGTAAATGGAGTATCAAAATTGAAGGGGCATTGATTTCATAAAAAGTTTTATCTGTCCTGAAATGGAATTTGAGATTAAAATTATGTTTATAATGTTTAAAAAGTATATCATTTTATGCGTAGAGGCGATTGGTGGTAGGTACTTTATGTATTGCTGAGAAGTGAAAACAAATCAGTTCAAAATCCAAATCTTTTATCGTCGTGATGATGTTTACAATTTAAGTAAATTACCAAAAATTCTTACTCCAATATTTTATTTCGGTTTTAAATCAAGTACCTACTTAAAAATAGTTAAGCAGAATATGACTTTGATTGCTGGATTTTCACTTCGCATTTTATTTACTTCACAAAACCACTAAACAAATATAATTATACAAACGAAAATATAACCGGAAGTCTGACAACAATTGGATGAAAATAAAAGAAAGAAAAAATAATGGTTTGAGTTTCATTTATCATAATGGATGTTAGTGCTTAAAAGCTTAATAATATATTATACGGACGCTTAAAATGTAGTAATAACTGTAGTAGTAACGACGTGTCGAAATAATCGCAGCAGTCACGCGACGCGACGCAGTGTACACGTAAATAAAACTTCACTTTTATGAATCTGCGAGAGTCGTAAGGAAACCTGTTGCTTAATAAAGTATTAACGATGATTGATGAATTCTCGGATGGAAGTTTATTTACCGGCGAGTCGTTCGTTTCCTTCGAAACTCGCTTTGATTTTATCGTGAAAAAGTTTCAATTCGCTCGTACGGTCGAGCTATTCGTATATCGATAGTGGGAGATTCAGTTAGTGAAAGGCGCAACACTAGATTTCGTTTTAAAAGAAGAGACATAATTTGGTAAGAGAAAAACATTAATATTTTTCTATAAAAAGCAGTTTTCATTAAAAATTTGTGCAACGGGTGGGTTTCGAACCTGCGACCATCCAGTTTATCTAGGCAGGTCAGGCTGCTGTGTAGATTATTATTTGCGGTGGATAATGTATAAATTATAATTATAAGTATTTAATCTGATTGATGTTTAATAAGATTGATTTTTTTATGTGGGTGACATAATCACCAAGTGATAAAACCCCGGAAGAATAAAAAAAAGGATATGTTTTTTTCACTTTTACTTTTAGCTTCAGCTTCGGCCGAAGGTTTTGGCTATAGACGATTAGTCAGCTTCGGCTACGGATTCGGCCAGAAATGGATCTTCGGTCGGAAATAAAAATCGCTTGCTTTATTAACGGTGAACAAGAACCCTGCTTGCCTGAGAGTGTTACATAATGCTCTCATAGATGTGTGAATTCTGCACCACACTTGACTAGCATGGTGGAATTATAGCTTAAGGCCTCTTCATTTGAAAGGAGACATAAATTGTGTGTGATTGGTTGATATGAATAAATGATTGAAGTTTAAGTTATTTACTGTGCTCTTTAAAATTTTAATCACTCGAGTCTCATCACTATTACAAGTAATTCTATGTTTAAGTATGTATAATTTCCTTGGGGGTTAACTTGGCGTATATATTGGATGACCGCGAATTACTAACCCTTTCGGGCGCAAGGGTCAGTAAGGTTCGTAGGAAAATAATATATTATAATCCTTCGTGTATTTGTAAAATAAAACTTAGCAAAATAATAAATAATTATTTATTATACTTAATGCATTCATCATCCACAGCTGGTATGTATTTAACGTTTTGTAAATATACATTAGTATGTAATAAATCATCTAAATGATCTGAATATTTAATATTGATTGATGATGATTTTTGACGAAGAAAAGCGTTGTTTCATTCATTGTTTATTCTTGTATAATTGTAAAATAATTATTATATTTAATATAGTCAACATCCACCGCAAATCACATAAGTAATTCAATAATCTAAAACATAATTTGACAAAAGGTAGGCGCGTCAACTAATTGTTAAAATTAACCCAATCAATAATGAAGTGCTCAGTCCCTCGTCATTCTGTGACGTTTTCGAAAATAGCACGCAGAAATTATAGAAATAATTCGATTTGTGATGGCAATATCAATATTTAACCAGCCACCGGTCACGCCGGGTACTCGAGGCCCCAATAAATTGCTATAAAATTTTTACTTACTCACAAAAGATTTTTCGTCCGGGTCGAGTGGATTCTGGCCCCTTTATTTCGAGAGGGTAGACGTGTTCTATTACGGAAGGAAACATCCAGTAAAATGGCAATATAACAAGTTTCCTAAAAGATATTTCGGACAAGCTTACGGGGACAAATTTTAATTAATGGCCTTACCCTTTACGATGGCCGTGGATTGTGAGGTTACTTGGTACAAATATATTGGCAGACCGTTATATTTATACTATAATGTAAGTGTATGAGTTTGTGTGTACAAAAGTTCAGGTAGATAACATATATGCCTGCGCATCTTCGTCCTATACTCTACATTCTATATACATTTTGGTCTATAATTTTGTAAAATACTACTACTATTTTATTACAATAATAATTATTGTGGCCTGATATTTTGTAAAACTAAATATGGGCTTCGATGTATCTGACATTATAACAAGACACAGCTAAAAAAATAAAAGTATGTCTTGCTCGTTAAAAAAAATGATTTATATTTAGAAAGTCAGTTAAAAAGTATGGTTAGTGATTTTAGAAGTCCACGTTTAGTTTTTGTACAATTTCATCTTATTTCTAAAAATTTTATTGACTAAACTTACAGCTAGTAAAAAATAAATCTATATTTTATATAAAAAAGTAATTTTATGCTTACCTCCTCTATTTTCGCTGTCCGCTGGTTTCACCTGTATTGCTCGGTTCATCTGCAAAAAAAATTGACGTAATTTAGATTTTATTATTTAAAATCAAAAAATTCTTGGTGAAGTGAGGTGGACATAAGTATCTACCAGTTAATAAATATCTTTATTATTCGTTTGAATATAATTAGTTCTTTTCTCGATCTTTTTTATGTGAATTGATAGTTAAAAATTAGACGAACAAATTAAGCTTGGTATGCGTTAATTTATAAAGCCAAAAAAATGTAAAAAATATATTTTTTTTAAATTTATAAATTAAAAAAAAATATATATTTTTTACCGTTAGTGTGTTATAAAATATAGTGTTACCGTTGTTATAAAATATAAAAAAAATCATCAAAGTTATCTGCTTCCGGACCAAAAAAACAGTGCAGTTTTAGCACTTTCCTCAAAAATATTTGCCTCCCGTTTACCACAAAACGTAGATAGGCGTTCTAATATTATTTCGCCTTTGAAACCACATTATTGTGGTTCACAGGACCAACACAGTGTTAAAATCATAGTTTACCATGATATTAGTAGTAATACCTCAGTAAACCGAGTATGTTATGCGGCGCGTCAGACGTTCCTCTGAATTCCGATAACAGTTCATTGCAATGGTTAATGTATTCTAAAACGTAATGCATTCTACACAGTTCGCTTAATTAACTGGGAAAATACTTCAGTACTGTTTCAAGCTATTATTATATTGTTTGAACTACAAGTATAAATTGTGTCATGATTTCTAAATTCTGTTAAGATTTTGTTCTGATTCTAAAATGAAGAGTGTGTGATTTGACTTAGATAATTTATCGTTTGAGTCAAATCACATATTATCAAAAGAGGATCTCATTTGACTACAAAAGATTGGAACGAATGAGAACGGAAATCTTGATGTTCGAGCCTCCGCTAGTTTTTAAGTTAGTTCTAGTTGAGGATTGAAACTAAGAGGTTGTATCCGAAAGTATTTTATGAGTGATTAAAAATTAAAATTAAAATAATAATTAAAGTTGTGTTACTGCTGAAGGAGGTGATTATAGTGAATAAATACGTGTTATTGCTGAAAAGGTGATTTTTTTACAATTGAAAATTTAAAACACCCAAAGCATGGGAATCTACGGCCGAACTTTGTAGGTACGATATACCTGACATCCTGTGACCCAGTTTTCTACTCTATTACCCTCCTCCTCGATCCTTGATCATTATCTATCTAACACCTACTCGTTGCGACCATTCTAATGAGCCCAAACACATTATATCTGCTGTAAGTTGGTAAGTCGTTGCGTATTCCGCAGACTACTTGATGCTGCAGCATCAGATCAAGGTTACCATGCCTTGGAATTACTCTGAAGTAACAGTAGGTACACTTTTCTGATCAATCGCACTAGTCAAAATTTGTAAGACCCTTTAATCAAGTAGGAAATGAGTTGATGACCTTTAAATGCCTGCAGTATTAGAGGAGATCGGTGCCCTGTAGGGAGCCATGGACGGGTATAGATATTGATAATAATTAAATCCTTACTTTTATCTTATAGGATGTTTGTTTGTTGGTTTGTCCTTCAATTACGTAGCAACGGTGCAAAAAATCAACGTGATTTTTTGCTACCTTTTTTCCTGGAAAAACAGTCGGTTCCCGTGAGATTTTTGTAGCAAAAGCTAGTTTTACGATAAAAGCCACTTCATTTCATGTCAGATTTCAGCCTGCCTCTTACATTTAGAGTTGAGCTATTGAGATTTTTTATTAGATAAAATATGAAAACGCTCCCACTCAATACACTTTGATTACGAGCAAATTGAGTCTATTAGTGAAAGCATTTCCTAGGTTTCAAAGTAGTACTTTCAGTTCTTAAGTGGAGTGATATAAATTACTTGTTTCAGATATTTCTGCAGTGACAAAAGGAGATAGACATATATGCGGCTGTGGGCGGAGCCGTAGTTGTTCGGTGTTAGGTATAAATACGGTATAAAGTATAAATATAATTATTATTGTATTATTTAGTACGTAGAGTTTACAAACGCTGTACTGAAATATTAAATATCAGTTTTAAAATACTAACTGGTCTTTAATTAATACGGTATTTTGAATCTACCTTTTTGTTTAAAGAGGTTTATTTACTGTCATTCCCTGTGTATGATTTAGTCACTGACCTCTATCTTTAATCTATGATTAACACTGGACTTGCTGACCCTATATAAATTTACACTTTGGAGTTTATGATTACACCACAGTACTATCAAATACCAAACTAATTTTAAGTACATGTATAAATAAATAAATAAAAAAAAAAAATGACAGCATAATATTATGGATCAATTTGAAGCGCCACATTTGACATACGAGTGTCTTTGGAACTAACAATGTATCATCTATCGGCCCCTCCAACTGTATACGTCATAGTATCATCAGCACTATAGCACAGAATACATAATAATACTAAAACTACGGTAGGTACAATAAAAAAAATTGACACTTAACTCTATCTTTAATAGCTCATACTAATGTATTCCCTCAATAAAGATGTTATCTACGCTTTTACACCGCAATATCTACATTTGTTAGAATACAATCGACCATGTTTACCGTTTCAAAAAAAACAGAGAAATGTAGTATTAAAGTGTATGCAAGTAGAGACGTTAATCAGGTGTATCTAAAGGTTACTTTCATTACACTAGAAGCTTTGTTGCTAGCTGTACGCCGGTCGTAAAAGTCACAAAGGTAGGTGAATTAGTAGTCATATTTTATTACATAATAATATTATGTGTGTAGGATTATTGATCGTATAAATCAACTCAAGTTGCAGTTATACGTTCTTGCACGTTCATTAATGTTATGTAAAATTTGTGTAAAATATTACTACTTCTTTAGGGTTCCGTACCCGAAATATTTAGAGAGCTATACCTACTCTCTAAATATTTCGTCTTTGAAATTATTGTGTTTTTTTAGTAAAACTTAAAATAAATTTATGGTTTCACAACTGATATAGTGAAGCCTCAATAGCCCAACGGTTAAGGTGTGGAATGAAAACTGAAAGGTCGCAGGTTCGAGCCCCACCCTTTGCACTATTGTCGTACCCACTCCTAGCAAACGCTTTCCACTTATTTGGAGGGGAGAGGAGAATATAAGTCAAGTTCAGCTTGGCTAATATTCTTTTTAAAAAAAAAAGAAAATCAGGCGGCATTAGTGAAACATTACATCTAAATCTTCGTATCGGAAACAAAAAGTAAATAAAAATACAGGTGAAAAAAAAGTTCACCAAATAATACAAAATTCATCCGCAGTTTGTTTATGTTCAGGCTTAAACGTTCTTATCGCTCCTTTGCCAAATTGAATTTTTTTTTCGGTTACAAAGGAATACCTAAAGCAGGAAAGTAAGCAATCAATAAAGAAGATCAAAAGACCTAAGCTGCCTCTGAATACAATGTGTTTGAGTTGCTTATTTAGAAAAAGTTTATCCCGCGAAAAAACAGTGTTGAAATAATAATATAAAAAAATATTTTAAAAAAACCGACTTCAAACGCCACTTAAAAGTATAAAATAATTTTAGTTTGTACACGTATGTTGAAGTCGGGCCAGCGTCGCGCTTCGGTTTCATCGTTTCTATTTAGGCCCGTCCGTCTCACGGGCTAATTCAACAAGTATACCGGCCTAATAGTATTTACGATTTAATAATTTTAGTTTGTACACGTATATTGAAGTCGGACGGGCTTAAAATATAGAAACGATGATACCATTGCGCAACGCTGGCCCGACTTCAACATACGTGTACAAACTAAAATTATTTTATACTTTTAAGTGGCGTTTGAAGTCGGTTTTTTTAAAATATTTTTTTATATTATTATTTTAAGCTTTTTAGTGTAGCTTCATGGGACCAATTCACTAGACCATTTGTTTTGCTCCTAAAAAAAGTATTGAAATATATTATTCCAAATAGAAACTTAGCATATGTATGTATGCTATGAAGTTTGCATGGTTAAAATCCTACACACACTCTGATCACGAGCGATTTGCTCTTATTCAATGAGGAGTTCCATCCTATATCTCCGAAGATATTCATCAGATCTTCACCAAACTTAAATGGGACCAACCTGACGATTTGCCCTTTTAAATTAAAAAAAAATTTTTGAAATCGGTTCAGATTTGACAGAGTTATAGAGTAACATCGTCAAAAATTCGGTTAAAAAAAATTATATTGAAATGCCGAATAGAAAAGCTTTATGTATGTATGCTATGAAGAATGCATGGTTAAAATCCGACACACACTCTGATCACGAGCGATTTGCTCTTATTCATTGAGGAGTTCCGTCCTCCATCTCCGAAGATATTCATCAGATCTTCACCAAATTTAAATGGGACCAACCTGACGATACGTCCTTTCAAATAAAAAAAAAATTATTAAAATCGGTTCAGATTTGACGGAGTTATGGAGTAACATCGCCAAAAAATAAAAATAAAAAAAAAAAACATACGCGTCGAATTGAGAACCTCCTCTTTTTTTTGAAGTCGGTTAAAAACCGCGTTGGATTTAGAAATTCTTATTTTGAATAAGTAGGTAAGTAAGTACATTAAGAAAAACATACGGCCGGCACGGGGCGCCCGGCAGAGGGCAGAAGTGATAAATACTTGAACGATTCAGAAAGGTCTTGCCTTTACGCAGATTTAGTACTGAATATATTCTGCCACTTTCTGCGTGAGGTGAGGTAATCACGTACAGCACACATTTACTCACTTCCGCACACTCTTGTAAATACTTAATGTCTCTATGAACGTACACTAACTCAAAAGCTGTCACACTTACAAGCTGAACCGTACGTTTGTACATGTACTTCGGCAGAGGGGAATGCGTGCGCTTGTCAAGTCCTGGCTAAATGGTCGAAGGATAAATACGCCACGCACACCAAGGGATCTGGGGGCTGGTTCTGTAACTCAGTGCCTATCAACGACGATAGGCATTTTTTATCCATTGAAGGTTTGATGAGAAATGTCATTTAGGTATTTCATGATCAACCTTCAATGGATAAAAAATATTTCAGTGGCTTCCATTTTTTGATAGGCACTGAGTTACAGAGTCAGGAGGCAAGATGCGATGTAGCAAGGAGGCATGACGGCATAAGAGAGCGTCAGGCCATTTACCGTTACCGCATTTAAATCGTTCTAACCCTTTTTTTTCTGTGATTGAAGTCTAACCCCAAAGGCGTGACAATAGATGTTTCATATCAAAATTCTTAAGTAAGTACTAATATTATAAATGCGAAAGTATGTTTCATTGTTCATATTTTTAACTGACTTCAAAAAAAAGAGGAGGTTCTCAATTCGACGCGTATGTTTTTTTTTTTTTTTTATTTTTATTTTTATTTTTATTATTATTATTTTTTGGCGATGTTACTCCATAACTCCGTCAAATCAGAACCGATTTTAATAAATTTTTTTTATTTGAAAGGACGTATCGTCAGGTTGGTCTCATTTAAATTTGGTGAAGATCTGATGAATATCTTCGGAGATGGAGGACGGAACTCCTCAAAGAATAAGAGCAAATCGCTCGTGATCAGAGTGTGTGTCGGATTTTAACCATGCATTCTTCATAGCATACATAGATAATGCTTTTCTATTTGGCATTTCAATATAATTTTTTTTAACCGAATTTTTGACGATGTTACTCTATAACTCTGTCAAATCTGAACCGATTTCTATAATTTTTTTTTATTTAACCCGGCGGGAGTGTGGCGGGGTGTAGCATACCCCACCAATTCTTTTTACTGGCGTACATTTTTATTATTGTAAGTTACGTGGTAGCGGCTTTGAGTAGCTGGAGCTGAGGTTATGCGGGAGGGCACAGTGGTATGATCCCAATGTGGCGTCAGCCGGTGTTCGAGATACACACGAGTAAACTTGCGTGGGGTAAGTGACACCCCGCCACATAGTTTACGTGTGCATTTAATCATAACATTATTTACATTTAATTTTATTATTTCTTGTCTTTTTTAAGCTTTTGACAAACATGGGTGAAAAAAGTAGGTAAAATAGACTTAGGTCTATGTTATACGACATATTAGAAAATTCTTCAGATGAATCGAGCTCGTCGGATGTGATGATGATGATGATGATCATTGCAGTGAGCACAATATAGCATCCGATAGGGAACAGGAACTAAATGTTGAGAGTGGTAGTGATCAAGATTCCGACGATAATGTCCTTCTTTCAATTCTTAGAACTCGTCGTCCATCTACTCAAGGTCACGCACCTCATAAAATATACGTCACGGAATACCTTCCCAACTCAATGAAACATTGCAACCAGTTGTCCAGAATGCTCCGGAATGTTATGTTCGATGTTTTGACTGTACACGCGATAGATATCGTAAAACAAAACATGTATGTGTAAGCTGTGGAAAGGCCATTTGTCTTGAACATGCGATTTTTTCCTGCAAAGACTGTGCTGATTCTGAATCTAGTTCTTGATGATAATGTTAGATTTTTTTAAGTTTTTTTATTCAAGATCTCATGTTCTTTATGTTTTGTTGTTTAATTTGGTAATATTAGTTTAATTAAAAAGGATTGATGCTTCTTATGGAAGACTGTTTTGATTTGTAACCAAAAATTAGTGCCTTAACTTTGGTAATAAAAACTATTAAAATATATTAATATGACTAAGTTTTTCATTTAAATATAAGTATAGGGATTATGTTTTAATAAATAAAATTAAAATTTCAATTAAATTTGATTATTATAATCATATACAAGCAGTTTAATTTACGGGCATGTCATACCCCGCCACATACTCGATGAAATATTTTGTCACCACACTCCCGCCGGGTTAAAAGGGCTTATCGTCTGGTTGATCCCATTTAAGTTTGGTGAAGATCTGATGAATATCTTCGGAGATATAGGATGGAACTCCTCATTGAATAAGAGCAAATCGCTCGTGATCAGAGTGTGTGTAGGATTTTAACCATTCAAATTTCATAGCATACATACATATGCTAAATTTCTATTTGGAATAATATATTTCAATACTTTTTTTAAGGAGCAAAACAAATGGTCTAGTGAATTGGTCCCATGAAGCTACACTAAAAAGCTTAAAATAATAATATAAAAAAATATTTTAAAACAACCGACTTCAAATGCCACTTAAAAGTATAAAATAATTTTAGTTTGTACACGTATGTTGAAGTCGGGCCAGCGTTGCGCAGTGGTATCATCGTTTCTATATTTTAAGCCCGTCCGACTTCAATAGTACAAACTAAAATTATTAAATCGTAAATACTATTAGGCCGGTATACTTGTTGAATTAGCCCGTGAGACGGACGGGCCTAAATAGAAACGATGAAACCGATGCGCGACGCTGGCCCGACTTCAACATACGTGTACAAACTAAAATTATTTTATACTTTTAAGTGGCATTTGAAGTCGGTTGTTTTAAAATATTTTTTTATATTATTATCTTCAATCACGTAGCAAGTAAGTAACGGATCGATCTGATTTTTTGCATGAATACTCTTGTTTAGAATTTTGAGAGTGACATAGGCTACTTTTATTCCGGAAAAATCAAACGTTGCCAGGCAAAAACTAAGGACGATTTGTATTGTAGGTACTTATAAAACCAAATTTTTCATCCACCAACGGTCACTCTAGCTATATTTTCCATCCGCATTGTATTATTCAAGCCGCATTATTATTATAAAAGTATTTATCAGCGCATTCTGTCATCAATATAAATACTATCTGAGCGCATTATCGTTCGGAAATAAAATAGCGTGAAATAACATGTCCCAACATGTTCCAACATGTCCGCAGCCCCGAGCTGTCAAACAGAATAAACTAAAGGCGCGCGGCAACTCACGAAAATGACAATTGTATGTCATCGTTGCCGAGCAACGAAACGAATAACATTTCAAAATGAATTATGTAAGTTTCGATCGTCAATTAATTGTCTATTCATTTGTTTCCGGCATCTATTTATAAATCATAATTTGACACTTAAGCACTTTATTCGTTAACCGTCTTCAAAGAAGGAGGAAAGAAAAATGTATCTTTTTTAATGTCTATTGTTTTTATAGTATTCAATATGGTGTTTAGTAAGTATAAGTAATTTTTGTGTGTAAAAATGTTTTATACATGGATCTTAGACCACGCAGATTTAATTTTAAGTCAAAGGAGTTGAAAAAAAATTGTGAATGTTTTGACAAATAACATCGTCGCTAATTAACTTTTGGAACTACAAATATGCGATGATTATAAGAAATAGATGAAAATAAAAGTTTAATATTTTACTATTTCATAAACGATGAACCGACTTTGGAGGGCATAGCAAATGTAGTTGTCATGCTGTAAATGGACGTAGGATATTATTAATTCCGGAAAATTTAAAAAAAATCCACTGCATTTTAAAAATCCAGCTTCGTTAGCAGTTCTAAAACTACTTGGCAATTAAAACGATTACAATTTTTTATCTGTTAAAACTGCAAGAATTTAAATTAACCAAGCGAAAAATAATAACTCCGAAAGCGAAATTTACTTTAAAAAAAAACTTAATATGAAGGGCCTAAATTTTCACTATGTAACTTTGACATACCCAAAAGTCAAACATGCGAAATTAGGGCATAATATTAAATTAATAAAGTTCAAAAGCCGATGTGGTTACAGCGGGGAAATTTCAAAAACAAATTATTATCTTCTGTTGGAAAGTAAAACCGATCATAAATTACGAGTACGCGGCCAATCCCGAACCTAAACAGAATTTATTAAGTAATTTGATAGAATAATCGTGCAGCGGCCAGAGGGTAGCACCGAAACTGCAAAAATGTAATACCGGAGGAATTTGTCGTCTCCAAGATTATATAGATAGATTCGGTAAATTCCGCCCATAAAGTTTTATACTGCGCCTTTATGTTAGGCTATTTGTGTATACGAAGCTATCGTATTGGTTGACCTTTGAGTTAATTTTATCTTTGACCGCGAGTAACATAATATTAAAAGGTTTGTTACTTATAATGAAAAAGCGAAATTACTGAAAAGGATCTTGAAAATGTAGCCCACTTATCCTTACTAATATTAAAGATGCGCAAGTGTGTTTATTTGTTGGTTTATCCTTCAATCACGTCGCAACACAGCAACAGATCAACATGAATTTTTACATGAGTGACATTGTTATGGTCAAAGAATATGGTACTCTTTATGCTGCAAAAATAAAGGCGATTTTAAAAGACCTAGCTCAATGCGGACGTAATTGCAGGAAAAAACTGCACTTGTATCTACCTGATAAGATAACTACGAGCTATAAATAATGGAATAGGGTTAAAAGATAGAGCAAAAATTATTATTAGGAAAATTGTTATTAGGAAAAACTTTAGTGTTCAAGATACCATGGATAAAAAAGTTCACTGCATTTGTGTGAGATTTTGAGAGCTTCAATGATTATTTTGAACACCAAAACACACGTTTTTAATATTTTTTGTCTTTTGTTTGTCCAGGCTAATTTTCTGAATGGAAAGACCAATAATGTTTTACGAGAACTTGGAAACTTGATTCACGTTCAAAAAATATACAGTGTATCAAGTTTGAAATAAATATTTTATCTTTACAACCACCTTTACTTTATCAATGACTGTGACCGAATAAGAACTCAACATCTAGGTCAATTGGTAGAGCAGCCAAGACCTAATCTATAATAAAAATATCTCGTCTTCCCCACGGTCCAACCAACATTTACATTTGTCGTTGAATTCAATCAGTAGAATGAAAAAATAATACAATTACCAAATTCTCTCCTACACACAAAATTAGAAATACTAACATCAAGGACCTCATTCAGCCCGAAAAATGCCTATTTCGCAATGTTTTTTCAAACTTGGGTTAAATGGGCCTAGTTGAAGGTAGAGAAGATTCCCCAATTCCTATAAATCTTATAACAGCAATCCTTTCGAACTTTGCAAGCTGCAAAGCCCTTAAATTAGGAAAACCTGCTACCTAACTCACTCAAGCGAGGGTGAGAAAGTTAGTTTGTCTATCATCACCACACACTAACCCGAAAACTTATAAAAAATGAAGTTACCCTAACTCTCCGAAGTAATGGGGCGTGGAAGGGACATTCTTTCAGAACTTTCTGCCATCCACCCGGTCTGGTTAGGGCATGATAAAAGTTTTTATGTAGTGCTTACGAGTGACCCAACAGTTTAGAAATCCATAACGCATTATGATATCTTGTACAGCCTATTTGGGAACGGGCGTGGGTTCAACGATGTCAAGTTATGAAATTGCTGTGTAAGTAGTTTTTGCTGTTCCTTTTAAGTATTCTTTGACTTCATTTTAAGCCATTGACGGAAAAAGAGGGGTTTATGTTTGTGTACTTGTGCGTCTGTTAACTCGTCTATCCTACCTCCCTACCTAGCTACCTATGATGCGGTTTTTTTCTGTTTGAAAACTCACGTGACCGAGATGGATCTTGGCTGTAATTTATGGGAATCTAATCAGGTGTTTGTAGATCATCAGCTTCTTACTTGATTAAAGGTTCTTACAAACTTTCATTGGTGAGATTGATTTGAAAAGTGTACTGTTTGTTTGGATTATTTCCTTGCATAGATAGATACCTTGAGCTGCTGGTGCAGCATCAAGTAATCTGAAGGATACTTAACTCCTCAGCTATTTACAGCAGATATAATGTGTTTTTTAGAATGGTCTCAATGGGTAGGTGTTAATTAGATAATGCTTGAGAATCGAGGAAGAGGATTTGATGATCGAGCAGATAGCTGGGTTAAATGATGTAAGGTATATCGTACATATCGGCGTATCAAATCAGTGGTAGAGTCACTTGATGATTCGAAAGCACTTTGTAAGTTTTTTTTTGAATAAAAAAATATTCTATTCTATTCATTGTCCGGCCATAGATTCACATATTGGGGGTTTTATAAATTTTTAATTTACACTTGTTGCTCCTTAGTGAACGAAAGTTAATAAATCTGAAATTTCAGTGTTTCGAGGGAGAGTAGGTAAGTGTATGGAGGGAGTAACTGAGCTTCCACTAAATGATTCAGTTGTTCAGGTTTTATAATTGCATTAATTCTGTTATTGAAAGAGAAAGGATTCTTGATTATTTTGATTCGTTGCAGCTTATTCAGCAGAAGAATGCACCAAATCGGAGACTCCTGTTTAACGTGAAATTCCTTCTGAGAGACTCCGAATGCTTCAGAACAGCAACCTTAAAACGGTTTATGATGAAAGATCACCAAAGAGAAAAGTAAGCATAACGTCGTTGATGCTTTTAAATTAATGTTATCAAAGACTTTAAGTGTAAGATCAGTAAACAATGACTGATTAAGTTGAATTTTTGTTGAAAGTTAAGAATATTGTTAAAATAAAGAATGTATATTTATTTAGACTGGTTTACTCCTTGCATCTTATAATAATTATGTTGACTAACTAATATGAAAATAGCAAAGTAAATACATTTATTTTTATTGTATGCAATAATTCGTATGCCTACCTGACTAATTATTTATATATTAAGGAACGGCTTAAGTTTTAAAAGTTCTCCTAAGTTCTCTTTATATTAATTTTGCAGGACTTAGGTATTAAGTTTTTTACACGAACTATCTAAAAGAGCAAAAATATATTTAGAAAACTACAATAATTTCAGACTAGCAGCCTTCTATCACGTATCTGTAGAAATACGCTTGTCCTTAATTTGCAAATGTGTGCTTCTCCTTCTTGACATGCATTTCTGCTTTGATAAACAGTTAGGTATACCAAAATAGGTTTCAAAAATGTCCAAAAGAGTAAGATATTTAGTAACGAGCCATTTACAAACAGTTACTCCTTGACCTAGAAACATAAAATTATGTAGAGAAAGAGTAAGGGCAAAGGGCGAATCGATCCGATGACGGAATGATCTGCAATGGATTATACTGCTAGAATGTAAACAATAATAACGACGTTGTTTGTGTTTAAGTACAAAATAACAAAAATGGGTACAAATTTGTTGCAATCATTAGGTTAGAATAACAAATACTTGTTTTTAGTTACTCACATTCTATTTTAAATAAGTATTTCAATGGTACATTAATTTACTCACGATTGTAATGTGAACATTTCAATGTGTTTATTGAAATGAGAAGAGTATGCAATAGACGGCATAATAACAAAAGCAAGGCTTAAAATTAATGAAATAGTAAAAGCTAAAATTCAGGCAAGCGTAATAATAAAAAAATTAAACAGAGCTAAATTAAGGGTTCCTGTAATACTTGTGTTTAATATGAAAATATATAGAAAAATAATACAATTTAGCTATATTAATAACCTATAAAAATGTAACAAAAAAACTCATGCTACAAATAACTATTATTTTCAAAACTATAGTAAGTTAGTATTTTAAAGTATGTTTCTATTGAGAAAAAAAATAAACCGTATATTTTAACAAATTTAAAAGTAATCTGTAACCTTCGATGTTAGGAAATCTTATAAAAGGTAAACAAAAGAATATTAATTACAATTGGAGTAATATTTCTGTAAATTCTCTTACTCTTTCCTTTATAAATTAATTTCTTAATACAAGTAATTAACAGTCTTATTAAAATTTGAAACCCAACAAAATAAAATTTATTTTCCATTCCAGTTGTATGTTTAGTTCTTGAAACGTAAACATGATGCGTCACGAAAAATAAACAATAATCATGTGACTGTACGGCTTCATCATTGAGTTCACTTGTTTGAGTATCCAAATAAAACAATAAAGTTAAAAGCATCGCTTTTCTGAAATCAAAAGAAATAAAAAAATAAAGTTAATATGTCAAAATAAAAACATTAACAAAAATAATAATAAGTATTTGCATTAGATATTCTACTTACAATAACAGGCGGCGGATATTCAACTTTCGCCGAACGCAAAATATCTACGAGATGAACCATATGGACAGATAAATTAGTCCCAATTTAAACGAAACTGATAAAAAGCTAAGTCGACGGGAGGTAGACGCGTTCGTGCGTTAGTTGGGGCGGAGCGGTACGTGCTACTCGCGCGGCGGCCGGACTTTGACTGAGAGGCGCGCGAAGGCACACGCACGCGGGAGAGGGGGTACGCACTCACGCAGCCGTGACAGCCAATCGCGTGCGTGAGTCGCGCGCACCCCCGCACCTCAGGCCCCGCCCCGCGCTCTCCGTCACCTCACAATCGATGCCCTATATTGCATTAATTATTTAGGAAACACGCAATGAGATAACACGAGGTGGCAGATAAGGGATCTACGGACTTTAAATAAATCATCAAGATTTAGTCTTTTTTTCAGTTCAGTGGGTTGCTAGTGAAGAGCCTAGTAGCGTGATAGCGCATTATTCATGAATCATGATGTCACGTCGTTTCGCATCGCTGTGATTGTTTTTTTTTTGTTATTTCTTAAAAGTAGAAGTTTGCGAGTTTAAGAGTATAGTAGTTACTTAAACATGTTTTCATGCTATGGTGAAGTATTGTGCGTTAGCTTATTGCTTTTAGATATTATGGAGAAAGAAAGCTTGTTGCGTTTTGCCATTTATATTGAAATGTGTGAAAAAATTTAGTGCATGTCCAACTCTTTAACATTAATTACTGAGCACAATGAGTTTCTTACTTTTTGTAGTAATACAAGTGTTATAATTTTGTCTGGTAAGTATTTATTTCAATAAAAAAGTGGAGTCGATATAATTTTGAGTTTGAGTTTGAGTTTAACTGTCAGTCCTGCCTACTTACAATTTTTAGAGCCCCACTAAAGTATTGATCACTTTTTTATAGAATAGGTATTGTACCTGGATGTAATTTTTTAACATAGGTATTTACTGTAGACATAATTTCAGTTGATACCTACAAGCACATTTTCTTCTAGTATCTGTGTGTCAAGGTCGTGTCAAGAGCTTTACAATGACAGGAATCAGCTTCGGAAATTGTAATTTACCATTATTATTAAGTACATATATTTTTTAATTATTTTACGATAAATTATGCAAATCTTCGAGAACATTATGGAGAACTCTCAGGTTTCCTCGCTTAATAAATGAAAAAAAAAAAAAAAAAAATTTTTCCTTCACCATTGAAGTTTGTGATATTTAATTTCTTAAACGCACATAACTCCGAGAAGTCAGAGGTGCCTGGGATCGAACCTGCGACCCCCTGAATATCGTGTGAATGAAACCACAGTCTTAACCACTAGGTTATCACTGCTTTTACTGAAAGAATAATATAAAACATTGTTCGGCTCTTTCTAATGAGTCAATCACAGTTAAAATTAGTACCTATCTACTCCATTGAAAAAGTGCTAAAGGTGTCCATTTTATTTTCTATTCAGGCTTTACCTATTTTGTAGGCATCGTAGGCTAAGTTAGGCAACATCTTTTTTTCTTCAAAGAATAGGTAGGTGAAAAATTCGTAATTTCCTTTTTTCTCGACGCTAGACATGATGATAGACAGTGACAAAAAAAGGTCGTCCCGCCGATTTTTGGAAACAAGCTTTGTCTCTTATTGTCGACATATCCAAATGGACTTTTATAGAGGCAGACTCTTTTATACTTATAATGTCACGTTGAATTAAGCGAGGCGCAAGATTAAAAACTTATATTGTTTTTATTTTATCATGGCTGTGGCAATTAGGCTACGTAGGTAATATAGTAGGTAAGTTTATCTCACGAAGTTACGGGCGCTTTACTTGTGGTTACGTCGTGTACATGAACATTGCGTAAGTGTGCGTGCCTGTCAGGGGCCTAGGTGGGAGCGGTCAGGCACGAACAAGCTCTTGCTCACACTTATACAGATACGACACACACACAACCATGAGCCACGCGCCCTCGTGAGTTGAAAGAACTATACCTAACTGTTAGCTATAATTCGGGCATATTCATAAACATCTATAAAAATCAATCGCTGTTCATTAGTCTGGTTAAAACTCCAAAATGGCTTGATCGATTTGAATATTTTTTTGTTTTGTTTGCCTTAATACAGGGGTGGTTTAAAAACAAAACAAAAATAGGGAAAATACAAAAGAACAACTGAAAAATCAAAAACATCAAAATTGGTATTTTTGTATAGGAATCACCACCTGGAACTACTTTCAATAGATGGCGGGAGCAATGGCGCAGGTAAAAGCTAGCAACTAATATTTATTTCTATTTCTTCTTCAAATCAGTGTAAAACTTTGGTTAGAAGTAGGTAAGTACAAAAAACAGTACAACCAACCGGGTTAGGATTTTAAACGTCGAACTTTTGAAGTTCAATCCGCTCTGACCGATGAACGATGAGATAGAGGCATCAAAACGACTGTGTAGTTTTTTTTATTCGTTGACAAGATAGTCCTTGACTGCGATCTCACTTGATGGTTAGTGACGATGCAGTCTAAGATGGTAGTGGGCTAACTTGTAATGGGTATAGCAGTGTAGATTCAACCTATATCTCCTAATCGGTTTCTACACGCCATCGTGCCGTAACGCTAAATCGCTTGGTGGCACGTCTTTGACGGTAGGGTGGTAACTAGTCCCGGCTAAAACCTCCTGCCAGACAAATGCGCGAGTCCATACCACCAGTAACCAGACCACCAGAGAAACCAGGGTACCAGAGAAATGTGCGATAGAGTCGTTTTGAAAGCCCCGAATATTACCATTAATTCTATACCTACCCTCGCACAATGCCTTGTATCAAACGTCGGGATCATGTCCGTCTTAATGTCTGAATACACATCAAGATTCAGCCGTCGTCACCTGCGAGCTGACGACGTGTAACGAATAACAAATAGATGTGCATCAGAAGAGACACTACAGTACTACTGGACATACGTGCACAGATGCTGGCATAATTAGCTACGACAAACTGGTGTGTTGTAGCGTTTGATATTGCAATGCGTAGGTAATTAAATAAAATAAATAAAAATCGTGTATATCGTTTCTTACATAGTAATAAACTAGCTTTAACCCGCGGCTTCGCTCACGTTAGGTTCGATTTTTTAGCCCCCTATTTAACCCTCTTGGGGTTGAAATTTTCCAAAATCCTTTCTTAGCGGATGTCTACGTCCTAACAGCTACCTACCTGTACGCCAAATTTCAGCTCAATCGGTCCAGTGGTTAGAGCTGTGCGTTGATAGATCAGTCAGTCATTCATTCAGTCAGTCAGTCAGTCACCTTTGCCTTTTATATATTCAGATGATACATGTTGTAGATACTTCCTATAAATCAAATGTGTCACGAAGGCTTGCTCTTCCATAGCAAATAAAAAATATATAAAAACGATTGAGTAGTATGTATGTATAATTGTGTATGTGTGTGTGTGTACATTTTGCGTACGTGTGTGTGTGCGAGTGCATGTATTGAATGAACCTTGGGTTTGATATTGCAATGCGTAATTTTGATACCTATTCATACTTGACCTGTGTCGTTTTTATTGCAGCGAAGGTGTCATAATCCTCACTAATATTTTAAATGCGAAAGTACTTTTGTTTGTTGGTTTGTCCTTCAACCACGCAGCAACGGAGTAACAAACTGACATGTTTTTTGCATAGGTATAGTTGAGGGCCTTGAGGGTTAAATAGGCTTCTTTTTGTTCCGGATGCGCTATAGAGGCGCCAAGAAGATTGAGTAGTCTACGATCTTAGGCTGAAATCTAAAGACAGCACTCTCACTCAGCTCAGCCTCAAGACAGAGTTAAAACGAGACAGATTTATGTCAGATCATATTTGTGTCTCGTTTTAACCTCTATCTTGAGTCTGAGCTAAGTCAGAGCGCGCTCTATAGATCTCAGCGTTAGAGTCGTTTTTAGAGTTTCGTATCACAAACAGGGTGCTAATGGGACCCTATCACTGAGTTTCTGTTGTCCGTCTGTCTATCAGCGGGCTGTATCTTATGAATCTTATAAGTAGATAATTGAAGTTTTCACAGAATGTGTATTTCTATTGCCGCTATTGTAACAAATATTACTCTTAAATCGGTCCTATACAAAATATGTCTCAATTATTCTGTTCACAATGTTCCCTGTGAAAAAGTGTAGCATTCATCATTTTACTCGTAGTTTAAAGATTTTTGTATTACCGTTTATAGGTACATTGATGGCATTTCTAGACTATACTCGAAAACCTATCTAGTACAGCTTTATAGGTAAACAAAGGGTTCCTGCTGGTTTTTATAAAATTTAACTTCAAGAACGTATTTGAGGGCAAAAGATATATTAATTTAAATTAATTTTTATTTTTGTACGTAACGTTTGCAATTAAATACAGATTTTTAGATCCAGCAGTGAAAAGCCAGGTTTATAGTTGCAGCTCAGTCTCTCCTAGTATAGGCATCTCACCTGTCTTTTAGGATTCCAGCTCGTCCCCTTTGGAATGCATCCAATTCCCGCCCTCCTAATTGTTGGAGGGGGGGTTCCTGTTAGTGAATCCCAGTGTCTTTACCTTTCTAATGTTTCAAGTTGTAAGAATGAATAGTGAAGTTCGCCCTTTTAAAAAGATAAGATATACAACTAAACCAAATATAAAAAATAGTGTTTACAGTTAAGATTTTAAGTTGCTTAATGCCCTAGTTTATCTGAATAATACTCCTAGTTTTCCTATTATATCTATTAGTAAAAAAAAGTGAAAATATGTGTAAATGGTAATCACAGGTTGTATAGGTAAATCTTATCTATAAAAAAAATTTTTAGCCTTTTTTTAAAAAGTGGTATCTCGTTGGTTTGTCTTTCAATAACGCCCCAACAAACAACGGATCGGTGTAATTTTTGGAAGAGTGACATAGGATACTTTTTATCCCGGATAATTAAAGAGTTCCCGCGGGATTTTATAAAACTAAATCGACGCGGGCGAAGCCGTAGGCATCAACTAGTCTCAAATAAATAGATACGTGAAACGATTTGCACCAATATACCATTACGAACCACTTCGATAAGTGAAGTTAAATCGTATTGGAGGATTGTGGGCGCTGACCATAAGAGGGTTGGTAATCCCCTATAGAAGCCTCGGCGGACCTTTCAAACTTCGGGGTATTTGTTTATGCATACGTTGCTGATAGACGGAATCAGTCGGCGGCCATGTTTTGAACATGTAAGTCTATGTAATTCTGATGTATTAGGTATATGAGTACGTACCACGATAAATGTTTTATAGTCTGATTTTTAATTGCGTGGAATTCTGACGTTTCTTAATGTTACCAGAGATTAAAAAAATCCCACAAAAAAGATAATAAATTGAAACTTATACAAATAAAAATCAATTGCCGCACATAGATATACCTATGACAAATGCCTGACAGATTGGGGTAAAATCAAACTACAGGTGGTAATACTGTTTTTCATACAAATAACTCGCTCTATTTATAAAATGACAACTGACAGAATTCCACCGAATTAAAAATCAGACTATAGTTGGGACTGTTGATATTAAAACTAAATCCTAAATATGTATCACAAATAAAAACTAAATATAAAAAATATAATCTAAACCACTGGAACGAGGAAATGTGACCAGAACGCTGGATGCTGAGGCTGACTGTCCAAATTATATTATATCCTATTAATACCTATTATAAATTGGCTGAAACTTGGCACAGGGATAGATTATAGATCAAAATTGTACATATTGTAAATTATCCCGGAAAATAAGAGAGTTCCCGCGGGAATCCAGAAAAACTTCAATCCACGCGAACGAAATCACGGGCATCATCTAGTTTAATATAAAATTATAATGGGGATCAATAATAAAATTATAATTTTAATTAATCTTGTTAAACTGAGCTCATCCTATTAATGTAAAATGACAGAGGCTTAGAATTAATTAAATCATTTGGGCTTAAAAAATTAAACAGCCGCTTCAGCACCATATTTTTGAGCTTAATAAACACAGTAGTTGCTTACTAAGGTAATTGATTACAAATTATGACACGAATTCATTAAAATTCAACTCAAACTATCACGATTCACGACCAAGTGTGGATTGGCAGACTTCACATACCTTTACCTACCTTTGAGCACATTCTGAAGAACTCTCAGCTATGCAGGTTTCCTCACTATGTTTTCCTTTCCTTTTTTTTATTAAGAGATAAAATTGCGCTTGACGACAATCAGTCATGGAAAGCATTAATAAAGTCGAAGGTGGAGCGCCCTTGCCTAGAAAATGCCTATTCACTCTTGTCTTGAAGGTACTCAGATTATACGTGGCCGGAAACACAGACGCTGGAAGTACGTTCCATACCTTAGCTTCCAGAAACGTTGAATTGAAGCTATTTTATTAGATTTAACTTCGAAAAGTCTGAGATGCGTGCTTTGTATCAAACCATGAAAAAAAGCTGAAGTCTTGAAAACTATTGGCTATCAATATTTATTCGCAGTCGAATGATCAAACGCGAGTTTCAAAATCTTAAAATGTAATGAGTTGATGACATTGAACACTTTATTTAAACTGAGCCTATCTTATTTATGAAATCAGTGAAGCTTAAAATTTACTGGATGTCAAAAGGTCAAAAGTCGCATCGACACCGTGTCGCTAGAGCTAAACAAACACAACAGTCGCTTCAAAAGCAATATTTTATTCATTACATGATCAAATGAAAAGCAATGCGATCGAGTTTCAAAATCTAAAGTTGTACTTAATTGATGGGTCTGAATTATTCAGCCGTTCGCGTTCGCTTGATTTATTTTAAGGTCATTTTATTACATTTGTTAGTGGAATTTCAATTTCAAAGAGTGAATTTGTTTTGACGGCTGCTGTTATGGTCGGTTATGTGCTCGCAAAATGTTTCCGACATTCGGGATTCTGGATTGTGGCTGCACAGTAAGATAACTATGAATATCACGTTAAAATTAAATAACGCTTACAATAATTCTGTTGGTAAAGTTTACCATGATCATTAAATTTTTGTTGATCACAAGATTGCCCACTACTGTGATCTCATTTGATGGTAAGTGGCAATGCAGTTTAAGATGGAAACGGTCTATCCTGGTAGGAGATGTATAGGAGAGGACTTACTTTCATACCTCCTGTTTTCCTTCACAGTTGAAGCAAGTGATATTTAACTGCTTAAACTCACATAACTCAGATAAATCTGAGGTGCAAGCTCCTGAACCTGCGACCCATCTAATAGGAGACCACATCCTACCCGCTAGGCTATCATTGCTTCATCACTGTACTAACCTTGTCTTGCCTTGAAAAAATAATATTAAAGCCATGACCGATCCCTCAAATATGGTTGAGCGAAGCAATGGCTGGATCATGCGTCGTGCTCGTGAACGGGTGCCACCAACGGAAATGGGTCTGCTTTGTGTCTACCCATCTTAACATGTGTTAGGTTGTGGTAGGTGTGCATTTTTGAAACTTCTTTGTGGAAACACTGTGTGCATAGCATAGTTTTGTTAACCATTGTAAAAAAAAAATTTTTTTTGAAAAGAGCATCTGCTGAGTTTCTTGCCGGCTCTTATCAGCAGAATCTGCATTCCGAACCGGTGGTAGATTTATGACGTGTCATAAGAGCTACAAGTTGGCCTTCATGAAATAAATAAATTTTGATTTTGATTTTGATTTTGACCTGAAGGAAGGTAGCTCAAAGTATTTTCTTAAATTCACTCATATTATTCCTCTGCCTTAGATGTTCCTTGCCTTAGTTCTGCAGATGTTGATTGAATTTATCCCTTTTATGATGTCAATACCTTTACATGTTCCATACTGACAGGCTCGCTAAGGCTTTATTATGATGATGGATGTTAATTACTAACTATCAGTTGACCTGCCCGCTCATCTTACCGACCTAATTGAGTTATAAAAATATAAATAGAAATTAGGTCACCTGTGCTCATCGTGAGAAATTGATGTAATGGATATGAGAGAGGCGGTCCTCTTTCTTTCTTAACCTTTCTTAACTAACTAAACTATATCCTTTCTTAACTAATTTTTTGTTCGTTGATAAGTTATTAAACCAATGGCAAGAGTAAAAATACATACATACACTCACTTAATCACTCACTATACAAACTATTTTTTAATTTTTTATTCTACGTTTGTCTCCGTGTTATATATTATTTACATTTAACTCACTCCCACAAAATGTAACTTTGCTGTTGTTGTTTTTTTTTTTTTTTTTGAGAAAATCTGTGATGAAGGTACTTGTTACTATTATAGTATTACAGTCAAATATTATTACAATTTACTAGTAAATATTAATAATAATAAAAAAAGATAGGTACAATCAAAATTTAAAGCAGGCTCATAAAAAACACACTCAAAACTAACCATTTATTTAATGTAAACGACTTCTTTTTATTGGTAGCTATTTTTTTAATAAAGTCTTAGTTATAGAAGTTAACATAAAGGTAGGAATAAGAATACATAAAATCCATTATACTACCTAACTTAAACACGATTCCTAAAGATTACGGCTTTTAAATTATGTTTGAATTTGTGATAGGACAAATATGATACCTGTCTTTTTTTTATTTGATGACAAATAGTTTTTTTTTAATATGAATAGCGGGCAAACGAGCTGGCAGGTCACCTGATGTAAAGTGATTACCACCGGCCATGTAGTACCAGAGGCACCACCGATGCGTTGCCGGCATTTCAGGAACTTAGTGGTGCGCCCCTTGAAGTTTGCCGGCGATCTCACTTGATGGTAAGTGATGATGCAGTCTAAGATGGTTGTGGGCTAACTTAAAAGTAAGATTCAGATAAACACAGTACCGAAACGCTAAATCGCAAGGGTGACAACTTGTCACGGTCAAAGCCTTACACCAGACCAAAAATCATTCTAAAATAGCCACAAAAAGCAAAAAAAAACTTTTATAAAGTGTAAGCGGAATTTTATTTATTGATAGCATATTATGTGCTTATAAATTTTAATAAAGCCCAAGTTACGGAGGACTATAAAAAGGTAGGAACAGGCAAAAAATGATACGCATTACTCACAGAGCGCTGGCTTAATACGGCGCCTTCCTTTAATATTGGTGCAAGGAAAAAGAGCGTAACTTAGGACCCTAATTTGAGGGGTCTCTTTTACCCCCAGGTTTTACAGTTTGACTGAGTAATATTTTCACAGATATTGTGAAGTGCCATAACTTATTATATTATAAATGCGAAAAGGTGTTTGTTTGTTTGTTGTTTTGTCCTTTGATCACGCTGAAACAAAGCTAGATCGACGTTATTTTTTGCATGGTTATAGTTGAGGACTATCATGCTCGCTTTAAACATTTCTGTGGTGGTGTCGTGTGGTGCGGGTTGTTACGTTCCCTCAAATATGGTTGAGCGAAGCAATGGCTGGATCATGCGTCATGCTCGTGAACGGGTGCCACCAACGGGAACGGGTCTGCTTTGACTGCCCGTCTTGACATGCGTTGGATTGGTGTACCTAAGTATTTGCATTTTTGAAGCTTTATTGTGGAAGCACTGTATACATAGCATAGCTTTGTAAAAAAAAATTTTTTTTTTTAAAGAGCAACTGCTGAGTTTCTTGCCGGCTCTTCTCAGCAGAATCTGCATTCCGAACCGGTGGTAGATTTATGACGTGTCATAAGAGCTACAAGTTAGCCTACATGAAATAAATAAATTTTAAATTTGAATTTGAATTTGAAACTACCACATTGAACCGTCGCGCGTCGTCACTGTCACACAGTGTGTGGCGAAGCCTTTATACCTATCCAAATACAAGCGAGAACATCCAACAGTTCGGACTCGTTATCAGTCCCCCGTCGATCATAGAGCTTGTTAAAAGTTACCCGATCAGAAAAAAAGTTATAAGGACCCTTACATAGACAGCCCGATCAAAGGACAAATTTAACTTTTCCCTTGAATTGAACTATTTTTACCTGACTACGAATAAAGGTTACAGTGGAGTTTACACGGAGGCACTTTGCGCAGTTATAACTCGGCCTACATGAAATAAATGAAAAATAAAGGCGAGCAATGAACACGCGGGTCACCTGATGTTAAGTGATTACCGCCGCCCATAAACATTTGTAGCACCAGAGGTATCACCAATACCGGCTATTCGAGAATGTTTTGGTCCGCCCCTTGAATAAACCCATGTTGAAGGACACACCGTCGCAGGAAATTAGTTCTATAGTTTGGTAGTGCGTGAAAAAACAATCTGGCACAACGCATGGCCGTAGTGCTGCAGACACCCATGTGGTGAGGACGAAATTGTATACGGTGGCAAACGGTGTATTTGTAGAAGAAAGAGGGTGAGATAAGATCAAATAGCTCTTCAGAACACTCCCCGTAACTCCAAAAAAATAAAGAAAGCAAAGTTCAAATAATGGAATGGAGACAAAAACAAAAAAGAAAGAAGAAGAAAGTAAGATCGCTGCAATAGTGGATAAGAAAACACAGGAGTACTACTTACTGTAATTATTATATCGGACAAACTTGGGTGATGACGCACAAGTTTAAATTAGTTTCCTTTATACAAGTGGAGCCATCGATTCCAAAGTTTTCGCATAGGTTAATTAGGTTCGCGAATTTTCGGGGTTCGCTTTGAAAAATATTTGCTTGATCCTACTAAAATAATATTAGGAAATGATTCCTAATATTTACAAGCCAAAGTTTTGAGAGAGGTTATAGGAAATTAATTTGAAATCAGAACAGTTTTGGGCTTCATCTAAAAAAATTAGGATAACATATAATTTATGTAAAATAAATCTTGCAACTAGTTACAAGATGGATCTTCTCAGCATGGTATCATATTATTAGGGTGTGGTATGGTGGTGGTGGTGGTGTGGGATACAGCGCTGATCTTCTATATTATTACTTTTGCTTTCAAAGAAAGAACTTCTGTCGGAGTAAATTAGAGTCTATCCTTAGAATTCCTTGATCCTTGTATTTTAAATCTGCCTCAAAATAAGGGAGATATCCAAATCATATTATGTCAGTACAATGCCATACTTATAGTGAAAGACTCTCTAATTCTAAAATGAAAGTAATATGATATGGAGACCTGCATAATGAATTTCTTAGTGAAAGCATAGAAATCGCAAAAGAGTTCTGCCTCTAGCGAGATTAAAATATAAGTACGAAACCATAAAAAGCGCGCAGACCGTAAAAGTAGAAGTTTCACTATATCAAAGGATATTGCAAGACAAATTCACCTGTTAATAAGAAAGGCGCGTCTACATATTGTTGGTAACTGGTACAAAATTGCCCGCCTCATAAAATATTGCGACATCAACTTTCTATGAAGAGTGAATATGAAATTTATTACTAAGTCTATACTGAGAACGGCAAATTGGCATTTGGCTCTGAAAATTGGTAAATATTTACCGACTTCTGAATACTATTTTTGTAAAAGTATAAAAATCATAATACCTGATCTTAAACATTGCAGTCTGAATTGTACTAGGTTAAAAGTGTTATTCTTACCAATATTATAGTAAATGCGAAAGTGTGTTTGTTTGTTGATTAAGGTTTTTGATTTCCGCGGGAACTCTTTAATTTTCCGAGATAAAATGTAGCCTATGTTAAGTCTGGGTGTAAGCTATATCCATTTAAAACAGCCAAATCAGTTCAACCGTTGTGGTGTGAAAGAGTAATAAACATCCAGTCACCCTCACAATATTTTAAGATAAATGTTAGCTCATTAAGAGATTTAATGACGTATTCGGTTAACGGCTCGATAAAATATAATATGACGAATGTCTTCGAGTGCAGCAGTTGGTACATTAATCTGAATCATAAACTTTCCACGTAAGCTCATGCAAATAACAATGCCTTTGTTCAAATGCTCCAATCAAGTCTATACTTTATGCACCCATCAAATCTTTTTGCTTGACATTCACCTTTTTCCCCCTTAAAATGGCGTCTGCGAGCCCGAGACCCGGTGTCTAGTTGCTTTTGAAGAATCGAGCAACTTATTACTGGGACGTTTACGAATGTTCAGCTCTGTTTTTGCTTGGAATTTTTGCGGCGTCTCGTTAAATTTTGAATATGTGCAACTGGCATTTTAAATTTTACACCTCAGGGTATAGGTGTCAAAATTGAATGAACTAAATTTTAGAGAACACAAGCAATCATTATGTTTTTAAATTGGTTCCTAGCTTGCAAAGGGAACGGTGGAACACGGGTAGTATGTAAGTCAGAAAAGTTGCTGGAATCAACTCTGAAACAAAAGATATTACCGTGAATTTAAAACAAGTCTCTAATCTTTTATTTTATTAAAATCAAAAATTTATATATTTTTTTATTTTGTAGAGCAAACAAACGTTGCAATGCAGACGGTTTTATAACAAAAAATTGAAAATTATCTTACAATGTGTGATAATAACAGTAATAATAAATAAAATACTGGAGAGTGTGTGAAAGTATTTTTTTCGGGAATATTAGAAAAGGTTTATTACGGTCATGACAATAGAGTTGATAGTAACGTTGTTTTATTAATTTCTTCACAATCGATATACAAAGAAGAATGTTTGACTTAGGAAAGTAACTCATATGTACCCTCAAACTATTACCACGTGGATAAAATATCTCGAGTGCCATTATAATATGGGTTACTTTGAACTTTTTGTAATATTTACCAAATATTCTAAGAAGTACGTGTATATTAAGTATATTTACATAATATATATGAAGACGGCCCACAGTTTCGTCTCTAAAGTCAAAATGGGTCGAGCTTGGATTGCAAAGCATTCTGTGAGGCTCTCTTTATCCTGCATTAGGTTTTCATACATTAGAGTGTTACGTGCAATGTAACTTGTACTATTCACACTTTATTTTATTTTACGACACAAGACCAGGGCATGTGCCTTTTTGCTCTGAGCAAATTACTGCTCCATCATCACGCCCTAGTTAGTACCTGTCTGTACAGTAAATACCTATTCATCATACACAAAAATTAAAATATTATCTTCTTTTTTCATTCACTTCTAGTCTTCAGATTTGCACGAAGAATGTGTGTGTGTTTTCTTCTATGCATGAAAATAATAGCTTATAACTACCACGACTGAGTGAGAGACAACACAGCTTAAGCCAGTGATCTAGAGGTTTGATATTTAGCAAAAATTATTCCATAAGTATCTTAAAGTTTGTATGAAAAAAATTTTATACCTAAATTCATACGAACAAAGTCGTGAACTTTAACTGTTATAAGACATTATTATGTAATTTCTTATGGAGAAATCGCACGTCTTATTCTCTAAACTGAAGCTAATGTAATTTCTTATACAGAATTCTACCCAATCGGAATCACCTGATACCATTAACGGATGCTGAAAGATATCCCAGAGTAACCGAATCCCACGCTGCTAATTAAATTTCTCTTTATGCTCTGTCGGATTAATTCCTACTCGGGCTTAACCGTTGCCATAGCGACCTTTGCCGTATTAGCTGTTTCAAGATAATGCACTTGTTATCTTGAATATGGTTCGTAAAACATAAGGGGTGAACTGATATTGCTTCATAAATTTTAAAGCTCTTTCTGTTGCTATATTCCTGGTACTTGAACAGAGGGAGTACTATCGTCCTTTTTATTAAATTTGTTTATTATTATGAGCAACTAGCTTTTGCCCCCGCGACTTCGTCCGCGTGGAATTAGATTCCAATTTTTCCTGAATTTTCTTTGCTATAAACCTCACGGAGCCCGAGACCTTTCCAACGAATGCAAAACCGTGGAAATCGGTTCGTGCGTTCTGGAGTTATAGCGTCAGGAAGGAAAACCCGACTTATTTTTATATAATAGAGAAGATAATATTGTAGAGCTAAGTGACGTAGGCTAACTATCTTATGCAAGGATTTTTTTTTAATAAATTTTAAGTGAAAATATATAAAATTAAGGGTTTCTGCAAATAAAATTTTCAACAGAAGCTGAGGTATATGTTCTTGTTATGTCAGAAAATATCCCCTTAAAACAGAACAGCTGTCTCATTAAAAAAGTTCAAAAACGCATTACACAAAAAAAAATCCCGAAAACTACAGATAGCCAAAAAATTTTGCAAGCTACGTCATTTACTCTTAAAAGTACGAGTATCATTACATTTGGAGTTTACTCGCAATTTTTAGGTTTTTAGTCCTTATAACATAAGAATTAAGGTTCATAGTGACACAGTAATATCGACAACGTATTAGGAAAGTCCGGCATGTCACATCGGACCGGACCTGTTCACTTGAAAATGAAACCAATTACGGGTGTGGTGCAAATTATGAGAGATATTATTGGAGTTTTTATACAACTTAAAGTTTTGTTGATCATTTACATTAAAATTTGATATTTATATAACATTGTAATGAAAGCTAATTCAAATTCAAAATTTATTTATTTCATGTAGGCTACCTTGTAGCACTTATGACACGTCATAAATCTACCACCGGTTTGAAATGCAGATTCTGCTGAGAAGAACCGGCAAGAAACTTAGCAGTTGCTCTTTTCAAAAAATAAAATAAACTAATTTTATAATAAGTAACAAAAATAAGCTAAGTATACAGTGCTTCCACAGTGAAGCTTCAAAAATACAATACATATAATCTAACACATGTCAACATGGGAAGTCAAAGCAGACCCATTCCCATTGGTGGCACCCGTTCACAAGCACGACGCATGATCCAGCCATTGCTTCGCTCAACCATATTTGTATGTAATGTAAATGTTTGACATAAAAATAATGATCAAAACATTATATTTATTTTTATGTCAACTTGAAAAATTAATCAACTCTAAAGTGACAGACAAAGCTTTTTAAAATGGAGCATTTAAATAATGGTCGAAAATGCAGTAACAAAAAGACGAAAAAACTGTAGAATAGAAACTATAAATCGCTCTCCGCTTGAGGCGTTTTTCTTTCTTTACACTTACTTCCCACCGTCCGCTTTCGATCGCTGTAACTATTGATTCCGTCTATTATTCCGACATCAGCAATATCTTAATCGGAAATAAGTATAAACAGAAGAATTTTATCTTAATATTGGAAAAACTGCACTAAGTTCTAATTAAGTATCACTTGCTTAACTTGTTTTAACGTTAAACATCGTGATGAAACCTGCACGTCTGAGAGTTCTCCCTAATATTCTCAAAGGTGTGTGACGTCTGCCAATCCACACTTAGCCAGTGTGGAAGTTACCATACTCCCTTCTAAGTTAGCCTGCTGCCGTCTTACGATGATAAGTGACGATGTAAACCTGATGAGGTGAGATAGCAGTCAAGGGCTATTATCGTCATGAATATAATAAAAAATATAAAAAGTATATTTAAATTCCCTAACAATGCTGTTATATTTTTACCGAGACACACAAGTAGAGCTTTTACTATTTAACTTTTCAACGCAAAATCGAATTTCACGGGAAAACGAACATTCCGCATTCGCATTTAACTAAAGTACACACCAGCGACATTTTACCATATCATACTCATGCACAAATTTTGTAAGGCTTGGACAAGTCATTTAAAAAGAAGATCCAAAAAAAACAGCGACAAAACCCAGATTTTTTTTACGTATCGTCGGGTGCATTAAATATTTGTCGAATATATTAATTAATAATATCATAACAATATTTGCGTGTCTTTTATAGTTTTTCATCATCTAAAAGTTTTTTCCACATAACTAGCTAATTCTGTCAACAAGATAAAATAACCTTTTGTAATCAATAATAATATAGAGAAAAACTAAAACAGAGGACTTTTTTCGCTACCCATATGAATCCAATTAATATTATAAATGCCAAAGTTTGGATGTATGTTTATTACTCAATCACGTTGCAACGACTGAAACGATTTGGCTGAAATTTGGCACACAGATAGATTATAGTCTGGAATAGCACATAAGCTACTTTTTATCCCGGGAAATAAGATAAAAAACCTTGATCCACGCGAACTAAGTCGCGGGAATCATCTAGTAGGAAATATAACGAAAAAAATGTCTAATACTGCTGGAGCGACTTTTTATCGCATGACATTTTTCTAGTGAGCGCAATGCTTATGCAAAAATAAGTTAGCGCCAAACAATGCACTCGTCACGTGGGGTTTGGACGAAATCCTATTAAATTAGAAATAGAATGGAGAATTTTGCGTCTCCACCGTTATTCTGTAAACAGACTTTATTGTTTCGAACGCTTTCAGTCATATTGTTCACGGCGTGGAACAATGTTGAAATTGCTTTAATTTGCACTCATTTGTAGAGAATACTAACGTTTATTTACTTTTTATGCGGCTTCAACTGAGTTTTGTTCAAAAGGTTTTAATGCCACTGGAAATTAGCGATGTAAATAGAGTCAGATATCCGATGCGATATTAAAAATTTTATATAATTTTTAGGTTTATGTCCTACTAGACGATGCCTGCGACTTCGTCCGCGTTGATCAAGGTTTTTCAATTCCCATGGGAACTCTGTAATTTTCCGGGATAAAATGTAGCCTATGTTAATCCTGGGTACGAGCCATTCCAAATGTCAGCCAAATCGGTACATTCGTTGTGACGTGAAGGAGTAACAAACACACACACACACACACACACACACACACACACACACACAAACACACACACACACACACACACACACACACACACACACACACACACAAACACATACAAACTTTCGGCTTTATTAGTGTGATATAGTGTGATCTATCGAATTATTTATTTAATTTATTTAAGTTTTATTTATATTTTCAGAATGTTGTATGTTCTTATATTTATCTTAGTTTATTTAAACTCTTAAGTATTAAAAAAAAAACTATCGAATTTAAAGAAATCACAGTCATAGAAATCTCAATGTGATGAATGTTAATTTTTCTTACAGATTATTAGCCATGTCAGGGAGGACTAATACTCCCCTTTCCCAGCTCCAAATTAAGCGTAAAGCATGAGTTAAAAGTGGGCACGACAATAGTATAATGGCTGTACCGTTAACCTTTCGGATTTCACTCCGGCCCCTTCAGAGTTTCTGGCTTTGACTTTTTTATTTGAAAATTAATTATTATTATTTTTGTCTTCAACATTTCAAACTTTCAAATAACCCTCTTTTTAAAAGGCTTCACAACTCGTTATTATAAAAAAAATAAACACATTGAAGTACTTTAGTTACGAAGTGAGAATTAAAGTTACCGTGATGGTAGTACTTTACTGCGTTCTAGAGTTGAATGAATTAAAACAGCTGTACTCTGTAGTACTACATAACCACACTCAGCTACGCGGGTCTACGTCTGTAGCATTCGTAGTACCAAGCTACGAGTGCTGTGAAACTCTTGAGGACGGCTACTACGATTGTATAATAACATTTTTTTTAGATATTACTTGCTGATGCTCGCGACTTCGTCGCGTGGTTTTTAAAATTTAGTTTTTAAAATCCCGCGGGAACTCTTTGATTTTCCGGGATAAAAAGTACCTATTGGAACTTTCCAGGTCCTCAGCTATACCCATGCAAAAAATCACGTCGATCCGTAGCTCTGTTGTAGCGTTATTGAAGGACAAACCAACACACTTTCGCATTTATAATAACGATAGTAAGGACTTATCAATGAGTCTCTACCTAGGTAGTTTAGTGGAGCAATTTTTATACGAGTATCTAGATTGAGTATATAGAGTTTTGTATTAATAAAACAATTATACGGATGTGGGACGGCTATAGTAAGGTGGGTGACCCAAATAAGGCCTATGTCCTAATAAGGCCTATTTTTTAAATTTCGCGCTACACGATTTCAAATGGCTGCCAATGTTTATAGAAGTGTGCGTATACATTAACTAGCGCACACAAGCACAGCGAGCGGCCTGTGCCGCGAGCGTGTTGGAAATTGCGGTTGAAAACAACCACGCCGCGGAGTGCACGCTTGTTTTTATAAAATTCTGGCAGAGTAAATAGTAAGTATTTTTATTTTTATTCGTACTTGGTGTGCTGTGTTTTGTCTATAGGATAATTATACGTTTAGCCATCTCCTCACATAAGTGAAAAAGCTGTATTATCGGTGTATTCCATATAATTGTTATTTTGTTAACCCATGTGCGATGCCCTAATAAAGCCTATAACAAAAATGTATAGGCCTTATAACGGCACAGTAAAATAGTAAACCCTTGTTTTCAGTAACATCATGGAAAACGGATCACCAGCTTCTACCACAAGGAAAAAAAGGGCTCAACGGACCTCGCAACAGATGGAAAACGCTGTTAACCAACCCTGCAGCATCAGGATTGAGAAATAGGACCTGGAGCTCTAAGATCTAGTATATGCTTAGGCCAAGCATACCAATTCGTAAACGACAGTTCCTAAAGGATCTCATTAGATTTAATATAAGTGTTTACAACGTTTTCTATTAATTAAGAAGTTGAATGCTTACTTGTTTTTATTAAGGCCTTATTAAGACACAGGGTTCCCAATAAGGCCAAAGTGACATTTTAGTTATTTGTGTTCATAAAAGTGTGATTTTTGTTTCTAAAGCAATTTAATTTCATTAATTACAAAGTTTAATAAATAAATATAAGTATTTTAAAATTACCAGAGCATTTTAATTATAAACCTGCTAGTTACGTAATAAAAAAATTAAGGTAGGCCTTATTTGGTGACCTTACCTTAGTACTAATAATTTTATGAGAATATCGTAGTAGCTTACAAAGGTGGTAGTACTGTGACGGAGTGGGGGCTTAGTTGAGCTCTAATAACTAAACCGTTTATGCTATAAATGGACAATCGAAGAATACGCCACGAGTACGTGCCGACAGGCTGTGTGTGGGGATTAGGTGGAGCCGCCATCAATGCGCAGCCTAGCGTTGGTGTGTACCGATCTAATGAGAAACTGAATGTTCCAAATATGAAATTGTTTGCTAGATTGTACATTAAGTATACTATCGTACTAACTATCGACGTCATCGTTGTCATTGTTAACTTCCTTTTCACTTCTAGCTAAGACTTCTTCACACGGGCAGTGTTCACTTTTGCCAATTGGGTATTTGACTGAATATCAAGATGTTTATTTTTTTTCTTTTTCTTTTATTCAATGACAAGATAGTCCTTGACTGCGATCTCACCTGATGGTAAGTGACGATGCAGTCTAAATAGGTAGCGGACTAACTTGGAAGGAGTATGGCAGTATACTCATACCCCTAATCGGTATCTACACGCCATCGTGCCGGAACGCTAAATCGCTTGGCGGCACGTCTTTGACGGTAGGGTGGTAATTAGCCACAGCCAAAGCCTCCCACCGACCAGACCAGAGACAATTTAGAAATTATAAATTCCCAAATTACCCCCGCCGGGAATCGAACCCAGCTATAATAAAAACCTGTAACTGTGTATAATAAATTGAGTAATTATAAAAAATTGCACCTTTTCATTTAAAAAACCTTAATCCATGCGAACGAAGTCGCGGGCATCACCTAGTATATAATACATCATCCGTAGCATTTCATTATCCCTTAAAAATTGGAGTAAACCAAATAGTTGTTAAGTGCCAACTAATTTAGGTTAGGTGTAACTTAAATTACTAATAATACTGTAATTTTGGGGTTGGTACGGACATACCCAAAAGGGAACATAAGCCTAAAGCTTTTTTTTATATTTTTAGTGAGATTTTGATGGTCCGGCCTTTGAATAACCCCATGTTGCAATTTAGTGGGAACAACATCTTTGACGAATTCGACTCGATGACTTATTCAAAAGTCGAAAATAACATCATCTTTTATTCGTCGTCGGCGGTTTATCGCGGGGTGTGGCGCAATCAATTAGCCGCACCCCGTCACACTATATGTTTGCTCCCTCATTACTTACTGACCATGCCCGCCTGCCCGCCTGCCCGAGCTATGTACCTATTGACACAATACAAATATTACCTGGGCCATCATATTGTCGAGGAACACTAAAAATACACATTTCTGACGTTGTTTTGGAAGCAATGCTATGGCAAATAGCAGCAGCGGCAGAAGTTCCGCAGTATATTATAGTATGTTGCATCGTGGCCTCGTATTTTTGTCTGGTGGGAGGCTTTAGCCCAGGTTAGTTACCACCCTACCGTCAAAGATGTGCCGCCAAGCGATTCAGCGTTCCAGCATGACGTGTAGAAACCGATTAGGGGTATGGGTTGATTCTACACTGCCATACCTACTTATACTTCCAAGTTAGTCTGCTAACATCTCAGACTGCATCTTCACTTACCATCAGGTGAGATTGTAGTCAAGGACTATCTTGTCATATAAAAAGAAAAAAAAACACATTAAAAATACTGACGTAGCATTGATTGTCTGTGATTCTGCCTAAAAAAAATTAATAAATCACGGATTAGCGTGTACACTAATAAACATGTCTAAAATTCTGACCATATTCTAGAAACTATTGAGATATTAATTTCAAGTCCAAGTGAGCAAAAAATAATACAACAATTTTAGTCTAAAGGCAGCATTTCGCCCGTCTGCGGTTTGCAATGAATAAATTTCCCTGATTAAGACATTAATTTCATCACATCGCACAATCGCACCCGAATAGAGGGCGTTTGCTCTGGCAACACACGATCCCGCTTATTTTCACTTGAAGAAATCTGTTAGACGTTAATTTGTATGAAAATTTTGTGCTGAATCTCCATATTTGAGTAAAAACTATGTAACAGAAACCAGAAAGCAGGATATTTTTTTTTTGTTTTATTCGATGACAAGACAGTCCTTGACTGCAATCTCACCTGATGGTAAGTGATGATGCAGTCTAAGATGGTAGCGGGCTAACTTGGAAGGGCTATGGCAGTGTACTCATACCACTAATCGGTTTCTACATGCCATCGTGCCGGAACGCTAAATCGCTTGGCGGCACGTCTTTGACGGTAAGGTTGTAACTAGGCCAAAGCCTCCCACCTGATAAATTATGTTTATATTTTGTAAGATTGATATCGGGGATTTTTTCCCAGATGTTTATTGAATTCTATTACATTCTAAACAACTAAATCTAAAATAATTATGTTCTACTAGGGAATTTTTAAGCCCTGGTTTTATTGTTAAGGGAAATACTGAGTCTGATTTATATAAGCCGCAAGAGCCCAATGGTTGAAAGTGCGGACTGAAACCTCAAAGGTCGACGGTTCACTCCCCTCCCGTTTCACTTTTATCGTAATTACTCCTACCACCACAAGTTTTCCGCTTATTTGGTTATCCGAGAACATTAATAGTCAAGTTCAGCTTGGCCAATATTTTTTTTAATCCAAAAAGGTACAAAGTCTACAAATACATCAGAATATAATATATTAAATCTTTATACTTACAGAATACCTATCATACCTTCATGCTTTAATCTATCTCTGCAATTAATATGTCAGTTCTTAATGGGTAAAACGGAGTTACCCAAGTTTAAAAAGTATGCTAATGAAATTTCAGCTCAAGAAAATGACGCTTTCACAACTCTAGTTCACCTTAAGCCAACCCTTCATAATTACTGAGTTAAATGCAAATCAGTTAGCGAACTCGCAAAAAATACGCCAGCCAGATATCTAAATACACAATTTGTTACCTTTCATCAAAGAGAGAACAAAAAAAGGTACATAAAGTTTGACGTGAACGTTTTTTTAGTCCAAGTTAGATGATTAAGATATTTCACGGAACGCGCTCAAGGAATCGCTCCGTGAAAGTTAGCCGAGTCTTTCTAATTGCACGAAAATTAGTAGCTCACTTGAACAATTAATGTTCACATCTAGAATTCACATTTTTATCATTATTATTATGATTTTCTTTTTTTATTTTCACTGAGCTCTTTTAATATTTTAAAAAGTACTTTCTTAAAGACTATTCTTAGATTCCTTATGATAATTTTCTATTTGCTTTTCGAAGTTGGTTTAATTTATTCAATGACAAATTAGGTAGTTCTTGACTGCGATCTAACATGGTAAGTCTACTCTAGGATAATTGTGGGCTAACTTGAAAGGGGTATGACAGTGTAAATTAGACTCACACTCCAAATTTATTTTTGATCGGGTTGAAATTTTTAATGTAATGTTTTGTTTTGTGATTTGATTTGCTATTTAAATATTTTTAAGTAGATATGTAAGAAACTTGTACTTGTTTATTTTTGATATTTATTATTATTATAAACAAATTGAAATACAAAAACAACCCTTGCCCATAACGACCCATATTTTGATTACTTTGTTAGTGCCGAAAACTATCCCACTATTTTGAAGGCAGCATGAATAATAGCCAGTTATATCGCAGTACACTCCATATCAGCTGTAATCCGTCGAAATGCCCGGCCACTTTATCCGCATTCAGGCTCTTGCCTGCTTCATGCAAATCTTCTTAACCGACTTGTCGGTAAGCGTCAAATTTCTATTACAATGCCGAAAATGTGGATGCGATTCGGTACATCCCTTGAGCTATTCGGTTGCACTATTTTGAAGAATCCCGCACAGCTGATTTTTTGGAGTTATGTGCGTTTAAGCATTTAAATATCACATGCTTCAACGGTGAAGAAAAACATCGCGAGGAATCTACACACTTGAGAATTCTCCATAATGTTCTCATAGGCGTGTGAAGTCTACCAATTGACATTGGGCCACCGTCGCGGTCTATTGACTGTAACATACGAGTATACTTCAGGACTGTAACCCTTCTCTAAGAGACCTACGCTGGGTTGTTGATTATGATTTTGATTTATATACACTAACAATTGATTGAATTTATTTGATTTAAATTATTAAATTGTAAAACACAAGAAAATTTACATTAAGTTAGTCATTAAACTCATTAAAGTTTTGAATTGGTGATGGTTAAAGCGGTGATCGATTCGTTTTAATTATTTCTCAATTGCTTGTCCAAAACTTAATTTATGTTTGGCAAAACAAGAAACCGATTCAACAGTTTACAGAAGCGGCTTCTAATTGAAAAATCCAAATTCTTCGTTAATTTCGGCCGCGTTTAAGTCAATTTATCTTATTTAATCAAGCGCGAACACTTGAAGGGAAATAGGCGGAAATTTTACAAGTATCCCAATAAAACTTGCACGGGAGTTGAAGAGGGAAAGTTGGTCGAAATATCTAACGAATTCAATACCTACGTACACAGGGCCCGTGAGCGGTGGTCCTCCAAACTGGATAAGGGTCGAGAAGGATAAACCTACCGAAGACGCAATCGATTTAAACGAATATCGATTTATGTTTACGATAGCTACCACGGAGGTGTACATATGTTATACCTGAATAATCATCATCGATCCATAGTCAGCCTACTACTGATTATAAGTTTCCTCCAAAAATGAGGGAGGCTTAGGCCCCCGTCCACCACTCTTATCAAGTGCAGATTTCTTAGGCTTTTCCTCCAACATTTAAGCTCGTGATAAAATTAATTATTGCTTAAAACTTACACTGCTACGAGAAGTTAGAGGTTAGGCCCCCCCGGATCTCCAAAAGCAAGGCTTAAGTCTTATGCTCAGATCTCTAGAGCGTGCTCTAACTTAGCTCGTACTCAAGATAAGAGTTAAAACGAGATACAAATATGCTCTGACATAAATCTGTCCTATTTTATATCTGTCATGAGTCTAAGCAGAATGAGAGTGCAGTCTATAGATTTCAAACTTAATCACTAAGCTATAAGTAATATGAAATTGAGCCTTAGTCAGAATTTTATTGAATTCAAAGTCATAATAAAATATTATTGAATCAAGCGAGAACACTCGAGGAGAAATAGGCGAAAATTCTACAAGTATCCCAATAAAACTTGGTTCGGGAGTTCGAGTGTCCAAGTCAGTCGAAATATTCAACAAATTCGATACCTACGTACAAGATGAGTTGGAAACCCTTGAAACTGAATTTCCATCGTGAAATATAGTTTTCGATGACTTAATCGATAGCTAATTGGTATCGATTTTACATTTAGTCATCTCATTGACCAGCAGCTCGTTCGGTTTAAGCTCAAATTGAACTCTAAAATCCAAAATTTGGTGTAAGTTAGATATCTTTTGTCATCTAGGCTCAACATCATTAAGGAATATTATCATCAATAACGTTATCATGACGTCTTACTCTAGAGTTATTACAATTAAAATTAATAGAGGACGTGTAATTTCACTTAATTTGGAAGACCTTCTACTTAATAATAAAATTTAAATAAAGAGGTTTTCAGTAAAAGCTAACCTTGGCCCCGAACACTTTGAAATAAATTCCTGGTACGTAGTAGTAAGGTCCTGGTACAGGTCTTGTTCAATAATATTAACCACATATTCCAATAATAAGATTTGATAACTTTAAAACTATAGCTATTATAATATTTAAACTATTTTGAACTTTAGCTTGTTTGTATTAGAGATGGAATTTCTGAAACGTTACATTTTGCTCGTCCGTCCACTACTCGAGCTGTCATCGTGTATTTGCGAAGCGCTTGTGTCGGGACGCGCGAAGCGACGCTTCGGCGCTACAAGATTACACAATGCTTTGTACGGGATACTTTTTTGGGGTAAACGCGCACTGGCTTTTTTGCAGCTACTATTTTTAAGCAACAAAAATAGAAGCATGTCACCGGGAACAAAAAGAGCAACAAACTTTTATTTTTGAGTCGCTGAAAATTGTTTGCGATTCAGATTTATATTTTCAATGAAACTGTCTAAAGGAATGTTTTAATTTAACACTCTTTTTCTCGTAATGCAATTATCTACCTACCTATTAACGAATATGAATTTAATTAGTTAAATAGTTAATTTTTATAAATAACTAGCGGACCCGACAGACGTTGTCCTGTCTTAAGTTTTTTTACATCCTCTTTGACGAAATTGGCAGCACGCATTCTGTCAATGTTATGTCAAACGCCATAAGGTTACATCAAAAAAGTTTGAATTGTAAAAGCGGTTACATTAGAAATAATTTAATATGGTGGTTAATATTTCTTAAATTTTCTAATTTTCTGCGCAATTTTCTTAATTTTTTCTTTCATAAGAACCTTCTCCTAACAATAACAAACACAACAAAAAAAGAATTAGCGAAATCGGTCCAGCCGTTCACGCGTGATGCGATGACCAAGGAAATAGGGATTCATTTTTATATATATAGATATATAGATTGACAAATTAATTATATGCAATAATAAAATACTATTTACTAAGCTCTATCCCTACTAATATAACTAATGGAAAAGTGTGTTTGTTTACTGGATTGTCGTTTGAAGGGAACGACGTGATTTTTTGCGCGGGTACTGTTTTTCCGGGATAAAAAGAATGGCATTTATCAGGTCCTTACCTAGTAGGTAATTTTGAGGATCTGGCAAGAGCTATTTTTTTATTGGGACAAACAAAAGGTTCCTGCAGTATTTATAAAATCCTAATTCTACCCGTACTTTAAAGCAGTTGCTTTAAAATAGCTGACAATAATTATTATTGTCCTATTCATTATTCCGTTCTCCATTTCCCAAGATTTTCAGATCTTCACAAAAAATTGAAAAAAACCAGGCAACTAGCGAGGCTTAGCGTGACTAGTTTCGAAACCATTGGCGGTCTCAAGTCATGAACTGGCCAGCTAAGCATCATACTAACTATAACTCCTTGAGTTATAGTTAGTTAGATATACTCCTTTTTGTTACTTTTCAAATATATTTACAAACTTGTTACGTTATTTTGCCAAGAGTTGGTAGATCGTCTGGCGTAACAGAACTTATGTAATGCAAGATCTACCACGGAACTTAACTATCCACTTTATTAGGAAACTTTACGTCGAGTCTTTCAGTAATTAGAGGGGATTATGTTCAGGCGATTGCGTCCCGCGTTGCTATAAAAGACCTGTTTACCACTTTATATTTCCACTATGAAATTATAGGAAGCGATCTTATACTGATGGTAAAAAATAAGACGATTAATAATAGAGTAAAGGGCGAGACTAATTATTTACATAATATAAATAGTCTGCCTATTACAATTTAAAAAACGGGGCTAATTCAAAAACAGCAATGTCTGCACGAAAATAGCAAAATTAATACTGTGATTTGTCATGCGTTGAATGAAAGCTGCCTGTACTGATGACGTCATACACATTATATCCTAAGCCTCTAGTACACGTTGACCTCAGGCTTGTAGTGAACGCCGACTGCCGGCCAACGTGTAAAAGCTCTTGGATGCAGCAAAATCTTCAAAATATACAAATCCGGAAAAGCGATAGGTAGTCAGTTGTTGCTGATTGGACGCTATAAATACAGGTAAAATCATCGAATTTTCATCAACAGAATGCAGGATTGATTTTTCAGTAGATTCCAGAAATGTTATAACAGAATGACGTTTGCCTTCACCAGAACGCGGCACGTGCTGCTGACGTCATTTCAATTTCAAGCCAATTGAAATATACGTTAATTCAGTGCGTATTTGTATTGTGCGATCAGATAAATTAAAATTTCTTAGTTTTGGTTATATTTCAAAACAACTGCTACTAGGCGGACAGGAAGATATTAAACGAGTCACAAGAAGCTGTTGGACACTAGTGTTGCAAGTCTGTGAAGTGTGGGAATCCCCTAAACACACCTATGTCCAGCTGTGGACATCTATGAGTTGAAACAACGATGATGATTCCCATTTAAAAAGG
The DNA here is from genome assembly GCA_933228805.2 of Hipparchia semele. Classification (NCBI taxonomy): domain Eukaryota; kingdom Metazoa; phylum Arthropoda; class Insecta; order Lepidoptera; family Nymphalidae; genus Hipparchia; species Hipparchia semele. The sequence goes on along the minus strand of OW121717.1, from coordinate 1,673,392 downwards.
GGTTTATCCATCTCTTATTTAAATTGCTTGAACGATTAAATAAAACCGGCCAAGTGCGAGTCAGATTCATACACAAAGGGTTCCGTACTGATTCCGTACTATTGTAACAGCGATTATTAAGAAAATCACAAAAAAAATCACATTTCTTGTATGGGGACCTCTTTTATTTTTTATTAATTGTAGGTAATAGCGGCAATAGAAATAAACTAGTAGGGCGCGTGGGTGCGCGGCTCGCTAAAGCGAACCGCGGTTTTTCTGTCCACCAAGTAGACATTCGGGTCTTGATCATCTTTTTCCAAGGAACTACTCTTCCATCTTTCAAAGTCTCTGAGATATACATCGATGAAATTTGTATGACCACCACCTTGAATCCGCCATTTTGGTATTTTTTTTCAGCTTATTGCCAACTGGATGAGGTTTCGAGTGATTTTTGTTTGGGCACCCTCAACCTATCTTCAATACCCTGACTGAGCTCCTCACCCGTCTCCGAAATCCTCAATCATCAGCTCCCTCCATATTTTTCATCCAAATGAATTTTTGTCCTCTATACGAAACCATCAGAAATTTTGGAAAGGAACGTATCAAAGTCTTGCATACATTTTCTATGAAAACAATAAATTCCGCCATCTTGATTTTTTTTCTATTGATCAAGTAGACCTTCGAGTCTTGATCATCTTTTTCCAAGAAACCACTCTTCCACCTTGTATAGTCTCTGAGATAGACACCGACGAAATCTGTATGGCCGCCATCTTGAATCCGCCATTTTGGATTTTTTTTCAGCTCCCTGCCAATTGGATGAAGTTGCGAATGACTTTTGTTTGAACACTCCCCACCTATCTTCGATATCCTGGCCGTGCTCCTCACCCGTCTCCGAAATCCTCAACCATCAGCTCTCTCCATATTTTTCCTCCTAATAAATTTTTGTCCTCTATACGAAACCATCAGAAATTTTGAAAAGGCGTCGCATAAAGTCTTGCATATATTTTGTATGGAAAAAAAAAATTCCGCCATCTTGAATTTTTTTTTAATACATCAAGTAGACTTTCGGGTCCTGATCACCTTTTTCCAAGAAACCACTCTTCCATCTCTTATAGTCTCCGAGATAGACACCGGCGAAATTTGTATGGCCGCCATCTTGAATCCGCCATTTTGGAATTTTTTTTCGGCTCTCTGCCAATTGGATGAGGTTTTGAGTGACATTTGGTTGAACACCCCCCACCTATCTTCGATACCCTGGCCGGTGCTCCTCAGCCGTCTCCGAAATCCTCAATCATCAGCTCTCTCCATATTTTTGTTCCGAATGAATTTTTGTCCTCTATACGAAACCATGCGTGAAAAAATTTTTTTCCATACAAAATTTTACAGGAGAGGTGATCAATGAGTCAGTGAGTGAGTGAGTGAGTGAATCAGTGAATCAGCACGAGTAGCTATATATATATTAATACATATTATGTGAAAATTTAAAGTGATTATTAGTTCTTTCAATTGACGAGGGCACGTGGCTCATGGTTGTGTGTGTCTCGTATCTGTACAAGTGTGAGCTGATCGCCCCCACCTAGGCTCCTGATAGGCACGCACACTTACGCAATGTGCATGTATACGACGTAACCACAAGTAAAGCGCCCGTCGCGTCGCTTCGTGAGATAAACGTTAGGTACTATACGGTTCATGAGGTAAAGACGCTGACAGAAGGATAACCTGAGGGACGGATGATGCAGGCTTAGTAATAGGCTCCCGTTGGTACGGAACACTAAAAAGTAAAATCTTACGCAGTCTCTAAACATCTCTTATCTACTCATAAATAACGTAATCGTACACTGAATGGCCGTCATCATTAAAATGCGGGGCGTGCTCTCCCGGGCACTAAAACAATTATCGCGCGTTAAAGAGGCTCCGAGGAAATAATAAAGAAAAATCCCTCTCACTCTTGTTATGTACTCACCGCGTTCTTTGGCTCGCTTTTTTATGTTGACACTCCACTTTGAACAGTGCTTTTGTATTTAAAATTAGTATTGTAAACGGAAGAAAGAAAATCTGCTCAGGGCTCCCTTACTTATAATATTGAGAGATTACTAAACTTGTTTTACTTTTTTTTTTTATTCGATGACAAGATAGTCCTTGATTGCGATCTTCCCTAATGGTGAGTGACGATGCAGTCTTAGATGGTAGCGGGCTAACTTGGAAGGGGTATGGCAGTGTAGATTGAACCCATACTAATCGGTTTCTACACGCCATCGTGGCGGAACGCATAATCGCTTGGCGGCACGTCTTTGACGGTAGGGTGGTAATTAACCACGGTCAAAGCCTCCCACCTGACAAAACTATAACAGACTTGCTATAACGGTGAAGAAAGACATCGTGAGATACAGATTTCCTCACGTTGTTTTGATGAAAGGCATCTGTATCTTAAAGGTGAATAAAGTCTGCCAGCGTTGGTCAGCGTGATGAACTATTGGCCGAACTCTAGAATGAAAACTCTGAGAGGAGACTCGTGCCCAGTAATGAGTAATATGGCGTAAGTTAAACAGCGCTCAGTAGTTTAGCATAAAACACTCTCTCAAAGCCGGGCTCGATTCAGTCACACGCACGTCAAAGGCCGTTGGTCTTGACAGTGTCATTACAGACCAACGCCGAGGCTTTATGCATGAGACGTTTATGATTAAAAATGAGTTTGTGATCTGCTAGTTTTGTGCTTTTAAATGTTGCAAAGGGCGAGCGCGGCCTGATAATTTCCTTTTAGTACATTGGTCCACGTGACTCGCTAAAGCGATTTTGTTAGCAAGCTGTATAAGATACCAGTTTTAGTTCAGGGTATACTATAATCCAGCGGGATTCGAATCAACATTATCTAATGGTAGTAGAGCCGAAAAAAGATAGAATAAAGTTTCCACATAACGTTTACGTTTCAGTTAACCGCTAAGGTGTGAAACGCACTTCCAGCTTCTCTGTTTTCGGCTATGTATAATTTGAGTATGTTGCAGTAGTATACAAGAATAAATAGGCATTTTCTAGTGAAGCGCGCTTTTACCTAGACCTCATCAATGCTTTCTGTCATTGATTGTCGACAAGCGCAAGCCTAACATAATAAAAGAAAAACATAAGCAACCTTAGAAAAAAGTTTATCGCTCTGAATTTGTGAGGTTATTGATGCAGCAGTTGAAAGATTAAGTTTTGTATAGTTTTTGCAATTCACGAGGACGCGTGAGCTGTACTTGTGGTTACGTCGTATACATGCACATTGCGTAAGTGTGCGTGCCTGTCAGGAGCCTAGGTGGGAGCGATCAGCTCATACTTATATAGATACGACACACATACAACCATGAGCCACGCGCCGTCGTGAACTGCAAGATTTTTTTTTGTGCTAAATACTTTAGACTGCTTTCAAATTAAAGTGCGTTATGCACATATTGGTGGATTGACGCACTAGACAACTTATCGGCGGAAAACCGCTGGTCAACGCCTTCTTGAAAATATCGGCGCAAAGTGGCGTGTACCACTATAATATATTATGTGGCTGAAATCCCACGATCACGCACTAACATCAGGCATGATCTCAGTCAAGCGCTATTCTAAAACGTAATCTTAGTTACGGAGAAAGAACCACTTCCTCCGTTTAAAAACCTTAATCAAAGCACATAAAGTTGCGAGTAAAAGGAGAAATAACCTGTAAAAAACTCAATTTGAACATGATTATTTTCCTTAGAAGCGTACGTCCGCTTGTGTTTGAGTCGCACTTGAATCGGGACGACGTTCTGACAGCGGACCCTAATCCGGACCGCTCCGCGGGGCGGCACACTGCGCTTGACATTTTCCAATTATAACCATTCACTATGTAACACTTTTGCGAAAACTAAGGCATTATTCGCGATTAAATTGTCGTACCTACACAACTTTAGGTAGGTATCCTTATAGTACGAGTTTGTACATCTCGATAACGTTTTTGTATTTCGAATACCTCTTACAATACTTATTTATCGTTGTTACCTCATGACCACTAGTTCTGCAGCATAAATGCTTAAATAAACAAAGCATACTAGCTTTACTTGTTTATATTGAGTTATTCCTTGTTTGTGATCTCAGTTGGTGACGATAACAAATACCATAGCAGTGGGCTAATTTAAGTAGGTTACATCGAACTAATTAACGGTTTGCTACTAGACTATTAAAACTATTGAAAAACTATGAATTCGCACTACTGCGCTAAAGAGGTCATCAGAACCTTTTGACACAACCTTGGATGTTGTTCCAAGTGACTTTAAAAATGTTGTCCGTCTAGCAAGTAGGAACTCTTCTTCTTGTCTCTATCCTTACTGATATTCTAAATGCGAAAGTGTGTTTGTTTGTTGGTTTTTCCTTTAAGCACGCCATAACAAAGCTACAGAACGTGACATTATTTTTTGCATGGGCGTTGTTGAGAACTTGAAGAGTGACATAGGCCATTTTTTATCCTGGAAAATTAAAAAGTTCCCCCGGGATTAAAAAATAAATCCACGCGGATGAAGTAGCGGGCATCAGTTATTGGTTTTTTAATTATTTATTAGTTACCAAGCATTAAAAAAATATACACTAAATGAGCACCTCCTCATTTAGTGTACATTAGGAAAAGGATTCCTGAGGTGGATGAAAAATAGGTATGACTTAAACAAGAAGCTTTTCAGTTCATTATGCTCAGTTGTTATAGTGTTTCGATACTCGAAATCTGTCAGCGTCATTGAGCTATTCAAACTCATACTAAGGGCACTTTCAATGAATTATCGCGATACGAAAACGATTGCTTGGGGCTTTGGAAGCTTTATTTGTTTTCTTTACACGGATTGTGTTCAATAACAAACTCTGTTAACTCAACTTTCGTAAACAAATGAGACCAACAGAAATTTTGGTATTTCAGTGGAAGCTTAATGGAAATCGAAGAAGTTTCAATAAAGCTCGGTCATTTATCAGTTGCTTAGAATTATAAACTGTAGGCATCCATTGTTATTTATCTTTGTTAAGAAAGTAGGTATAATGCAGCGTTCTCAAGAAGCGATTCAACCAGTTAACTTTTAGTATTCAAAAACGAATTTTGATCTCACACTCGGATCGATAAACAGTCGGAAAGAACGGACAGTTGCTTCAAAATGGAGCCGAACAAAGTAGTAGCTAAAGCTTATCCTCCAGATATTTACTTATACTTTAGATTTATTAAATCTATTTATTTTAAAAATAAAAATAAGTCGGGTTTTCCTTCCTGACGCTATAACTCCAGAACGTACGTACCGATTTCCACGGTTTTGCATTCGTTGGAAAGGTCTCACACACACACACACACACACACACACACACACACACACACACACACACACACACACACACACACACACACACACACACACACACACACACACACACACACACACACACACACACACACACACACACACACACACACACACACACAAACAGCCACGGCCAAAACCTCCCGCCAGACAAAAAACCTTAAAGCTTGTGTAAGGAGTGGGTACAACAGTATTACAGTAGTGAAACGGGTGTTGACAGAACCGTCAATCTTCCATTTTTCAGTCCGCACATTTCTTTGTTATGCTATTGAGTCTTGTAAAGTAGGTACCTACAAGAAGAATACCTTGCTATTCCGTTCAAAGAGCCTACGGAATAATATTACGTGAACCAACAGATAAACTCTATCAGTATTATTATAAACTAGGCAGTAGGCAGGTTTAATTTCACGCCGTCCAACTTAATCAATATAGAGGCTATTGTAAAATCACATTGATTGCCACCGGGGAGGTTTATCGGCGATTTAAACTAAACAGAGGTTAACCTCGGATGTCCTCTGGGAGGTGGATGATAGGCTTCCATCTAATGACGTGGCTCGCTGGGGAATCGGTTTGAATCTGTGTCAATTTTAATGCGTCTGTAACCTTAGTAATTATGGGTTGACTTTGGTCCGAATTCAGATTAATAGTATTTTCATTTGATTACAAAAGTTTGTCCTACATTAGAATAATAATCATTATTTTACATCACACTAATATTATAAAGGCGAAAGTTTGTATGTGTGTGTGTATGTGTTAGTGTATGTGTGTGTGTGTGTGTGTTTTTTTTTATAGGCAGATTAGTAACTAGCTGCGATCATAGCCTTCCACCAGACCAGACCAGAGGCAATTCAGAAATTATAAATTCCCAAATTGATCCCACCGGGAATCGAACCCTTGACCTCCTTATAACAAGACTACAGCGCTTACCACTGTACCAAGGAGGTCGTCAAAATCCAATCTTTTTCATTCCTTTTAAGGATAGAATTTCAATAATCCGTGTACCTCCGGGCGTGTTTATCGACTCAATCGATACACGACATACTAGGTCTTGATAAGCTAGGATGTGATTGGTCATTGATCAATATTTTTTATCAAAAAATCTAGACTCAGTCAGTTATGATATAAAATTATAATATATAAAGTCACCTGCACAGCACTATTTACAACTGAAAGGTGTACCAAGCCTTTGAACAATGCAATATCCTGTCGTCTTTGTATCAAGACCCACCTGCCAATAACCAACTTGCAAATGACGTTTCTCAAAACGCTATCAAAGGCCCATCCTTGAAGATGAAATGCCAAACCACACCGGAAATTAACCTGTAGTATATTTTATAATCCTATATGCAGCCGAAACGAGATGGGTAGGATATAAACTCCGCAGGGGATTCAATCTCTGCGATTGTATGCAATGCTTCTATGAAATGCTGGAAGTTTGAATTTGAATTTATTTATAACGAAATACGTCATATCAAATGGCCGCTAGGGTAAAAGTGTTCTGGAATGGTGGCCGCGTACGGATGCAAGTTTGGGACGACCTCAAGCAGGTGGCAGGAAGCGGTGTTCACATAGCTTGAAAAACCGATATACTTCGGATTTTTTTTTAATTCTTTATTATATAGGGTTTGTCCACATACCTGACAACCTCATAATTTACAATCAAATGTATATTTAGGTAACACTAATCTACGCTTAAGCGCTACATAAAAGTTCTTTAAAAAAAACCGACTTCAAACGCCCCAGTACAAAGTGTAAGAAGAATTTTAGTTTATACAGGTTTGTTGATGTCAGGCGTGCTCAAATAGAAATGATGAAACCGATGCGCGATGCATCATACCCACCCTCTGATGCCACGTGAGAGACACTTTTGTTGAAGTCGTGAGGGCTTAAATAGAAACGATGAAACCGATGTACGATGCTCACCGAATTGAGAACTTCCACGGAACCTCAACGAAGTTATATGTTACTAAAAAGTTAAGATCATCTCAATACGTCTACATACGTACCAAAGCCCTGGCATGGTTAAATTTTTATCAAAAAGATACACGCCCAACTGAGGATTTTTTGGGAGTAAAGACTCTGGGACTGTACACCCTCGGTAGGCCTAATCCTTACATAATATTAGAGCATGTATTAATCAAATCGAAGCCATTCCGAATAGTCGCCCCAACCGCACGGACGCGTTCAAAAAAGGGTTGGAAAGGGCGCGCGTTTTACGCGCCGTTTAATTGCTACAAGCATTTAGGGCTCGTGAAAGTCGGAACAGTAAATTGGATTTATGTGTCCACATCGAGGCCCTTTGACCGTCCGAGAGTCACAATTTGGCATTACTCCGCTTCCGGCGGGTGGCTAACTAGATTACTCGTCAATTTCATAGGCACGACTTCTAGAGCCTTTTTTAAAAGGTCACTCGGCTAAAATATGGTAGCGTATAACAGGGCACGCTTTCATCTTTGAATTTTTATCCGCCAAGCTGAAGTTAGCTAATGTTCTCTAATCCCCTCTAAATAAGCGGACAGCTTGTGCTAGGAGTGGGGACGACAGTAGTGAAACGGTTGGGGTTGTGAACCTGTGACCTTTGCGATTTTAGACTTGATTCGTGGTTTAATGACAATTGTGATAAAATTATACGACTTCGTACCACGATAATAGTTTTAGTTAGAATTGCACGGACCGTGGTCACGACGGGACTGCGGTGTTGCGAAACGTCAAGATGAAGCTGTCATGGGTAGTATCTATCTACAATTCCAACTAAAACAATCATCGTGGTACGTACTCGTATAATTTTATCACAATTAAGCTTCAATTACGAGCTAGTAAGTTATATTAATGGGCGCATATTCACATTTCTGACATTCTCTTTTCTCAAATAGTTACCTTCCTATACCTATTTTATTTTTACTCAACACATACTGCAATTTTCATTTATCATAAAAGCTTAAATATCGTAAAACCACAAGAGCTCGTAAAAGCGAGTGAGGAAAACTGTCTTCCTCTTTTTATATCCACTTACTGACCGATATAAGACCAGTTGGTTCAGTACTTGCAGATCTTATACTAACAGATGAACAGGTTCAGATCCTGCAATTGGGTATAAGACTGTTGTAAAAATGTGGCTATTCATTAATTACAATTGAAAATGTAACATGTAAGAATACCATTTGTAAAAAGAAAATAAATCGGTCAAAAAACATATAAGTTATAAGCAGTTTTACTGCGAATGTATCAGCCTCTTTCTAAAACGAAATTTTTTATGTAGAATATAGAGCTATTGAATCGTGACGTCATGTTGCAATAGCGTTCTCTTTTTTTAACAGGAAACTTAAAAGCTCTATATTTTCGAAACAAGTTAAGATATTAAAAACAGAAAAATGATATTCGGTTATAATATATATATAATTTTTTTTTTCTATTATTTTAAGCATATTTTTAAAAAAAGCTTTATTTTAAGCATATAAACAAAAATTTAGTCAAATACTCAATTATGGAGCTCTATAATAAATGTAGGCCAATCAGTATCTCCTATAGCAAGTCAAGACTGTGTCACCAATTCAGAATCTCTGCTGAGAAGAATTGGAAAGAAACTCAGTAGTTACTCTTTTCAAAACAAAAAGTTACTTACAATATCACCATGTAGCTAAATAATGCAGTGTTATAACTTATGAGTATGACATTATCTCGTGGGCAGCTGGAAGCAAAGCTTTCATTTCCCATGCAACCTATTTGTCGCGTTTTCTGTAGTAGGTACTCACAATCGAACAAGATATTGTTTTTAACAACTAAGGACTTATTACAATCCAACTCGATAACAATTCAGAATAAAAGATAATTTACAGCTACTTCAACATCGTCGGTTCTTTGCCTTATTAGTTTCGCATTTGACTTGACTCATTTCAATTTTGCTTTGAGAGTGTATCTACCCAAGTGATACAAGAATTGCATTCTGTTATTGTTATGCAGAGAAATTAAATAATAAGAAATCAAAAACAAGGCTTAAACAAAGCATTCAAATTAAAAGAAAATACTCCAAACGCATCAGCCTTTGTTTGTGCAATAACGAACAGCTTTTATTCTGCGTGAGGAATCATTTACAATTATAATATCTAATGCCTGAACTTTCATACTCGATACTTGTTTAACGTCTTCTAGACGCTTGATGGTTAATAAATCATTTTACAGAGAGTTCTTATAAGTACAGAAAATTTTCCTTTCTATTTTGATGACAATTAGTGCGTATAATATCTAAAAAAGCTTAGATAATATATGCATTTTTTTAAATTTATATAGATAATTTGAATATCTGAAATCTAATATTTTTCGTATAAATTATCATATATGGTTATATTAATTATGTATTATTAATACACATATAAATAATTCTTTTAACCATATTTATCAATTTTCTGCTTACTTCTCTACTGACTTGCATAAAGACCTCCACGTGACACGTCTTATATCTTCTACTCGCTACAAAAAAGGCAGGATGTTAAGAAGTCCCTTAAGTTCAGGAATCTCCTAGCAATAAATATAACCTCCTTAGTCTTAAAGCAAAGCGCAGTAAGCCGAAGAATGCCTCGAGGAGCCGATCCTTAATTACGTCACGTACTAAGGATTCCGCTAACTTTCAACTAAGCCGCGCCTACATGGAGTAAACAACACGCGCCTTCTTTGGCAGATGCGCGCTAAGCCTACCAACTGTTTATAATCTCTGGTACTCCAGCAGAGCGCAGAATATTAAGGGATCGCTGTCAGACAGTTCAAAGTCTTCATAATAGTAATCTTTATATGTCAGAACTGTTTGTAGTTTTGTTGATGAAACTATTGAAAGATCTGCAAAAAATATATCTAAAATAGCCTTACTAATATTATATTTCGATCCTCGGATCGACAATTCCAACTAAAAGAATTACCGTGGTAAATGAAATGAAATGAAAATGAAATGAAATGAATTAACAATACTAATTACCGTGGTACGTACTCGTATTAGGTATATTATCATAATTAAGTTATTAAACCACGAATCAAGTCTATTTATTTATTTATTTATTTATTTATTTGGACAACCAAAATTGTTACATTTCTTAAAGTACTTAAAAAACTACACAGAAACTTAATTAAAATGCACAACTATTGACGGTGCCACAACATTTGCCAAAAAATAATAATAAACAATAAAGAAAGCGTAATACAAAAAAGCACAAGAAATTAAAAGTTTACACTGTCAAAACAAAACATTAAAAAAAAATATATATGAAACTTAAGCTAACTAGGGAACTAAATTACAATTAAAGGTTAGATGTAGGTCATCTATCTCGTATTATAAAAGTCTTAGGGCTTGTTTTTTGAACTTCGGTAATGTATCTCTAAATATGTCTATTTCTGTACTGATGGAATTGTATGTTTTGGATAATCTGGATATTGTAGAAAATTGTTTTAAATTTGTTCTAGCTATGGGTAGGTGGAATGGGCCGGTTGCTTTTCTGGGATTTCTTATTGGGACTCTTAGGTTGATGCTTTGTAATAGTGGTGGGCAGTCTATTTTATTTCTTAAAATTTTATATAAAAATGTCATGTCTAGATATTTTCTGCGAGTGATTAGGCTGGTCATTTTAAAATATTTAAGTTTATCAGAATAGGTAGGAAGCTGTTTGTGTATTTTGCAAGAATATGCTAGGTGTCTCAGGAGCCTTTTTTGGACGCGTTCTATTCGCAATTGATGAGTATTATAGTTAGGAGACCATACTACACTACAATATTCGAGGATACTTCTAACGTAAGTATTGTATATTTTTATTTTTGTTGTTGGATGGAACACCTTACTATTTCGAATAAGAAATCTCAACATTTTTGAGGCTTTGGTGACTGCGTTCTCAATTTGTGGAATGAATGTGAGTTTGCTATCAAAAATAACACCTAGATCTTTCAATTCCGATACTTTATTAATTATTGAACCATTGATATGATATTGAGATTGGAAAATATTATGATTCCGGGTAAATACTATAAACGTCTAAAATCTTTAATTCCAATCCGCATCTTAAATGCTGTGGTACTGGGGCTTTACGTTATTAATAGATATCTATAGGCATAAAAAAAAGAAAAGCAAACACTCGTGGCTGTAATATCAGTAAGGAGGTCGTAAAAATACCAAATGAGACGGCAAGAGCGATCGAAATCAACGTACCCGAGGGCGCTGTCAATTCCACATTGTTTTCGTTAGGATAACGAGTACAAATAAAAAGGTATCGGCTGTGTCGTGTGTATACTATGAGAGACGGTGACCTAATAATTCAAGTGTTTTATACAAAATTAAATTCCCATTCTCAGGCCTCAATTAGAGTGGTAATGGGTAGGTTCAGATGTGTCGCTGGATGCAGGATCACGTTCTATAGCGATCATTTCAAGAGACCCATGTCCAGCTGTGGACGTCTATCGGTTGAGATAATGATTATTATGAAGTTCTGGTATCTGGTAGAGCTTCTGGAGGAAATTTCTCCAGTAGTTCAATTTTCCTTTGTGCACATCCGTTTAATTTTATACTATATCATTGAGGTTTTTTAAATACCGCGGGAACTCTCTTATTTTCCGGGATAAAAAGTAGCCTATGTGTTATTCCAGACTGTACCAAACAGCCAAATTGATTTAGTCGTTCCAGCGTGATTGAGTAACAAACATCCTTCCACCCATCCATCCGTACATTCAAACCTTCGCATTTATAATATGAGTAGAATTGTCTTTTAAATGTTTAGTATAATAAATCAATAATTTCAAACTGCTGGGTATGTACACAGGCCATTCCTGCTCTGACTTTACTCTTACGATTGCAGATTTTATGAGCATCATCGATTTAGCGATTCTAATAAAAATAAATGTGTTACACATTATATTATAAATATGGCATAACCCTATGAGTTTATGCTATCACAAGCTTTTTATACAAGTGACAATAAAAAGTCGAATAGAAAATACCGAAAAGTTTAATTTTCTGAGTCCAGTCTAACTTGGCCTCGAGATTAAAAAGAATAAATCAGAATTGAAATCAAAAAGCATATTCAAAAAACCAATAATACTTTGTTGTTTTTTTGAGAAGCTGCGAGGATAAGCGTGATAGGTTGACTATTGAGATGACACTGTAGGAATGTTTACCTTATTACTCACTTATTTTTTACCTACTTAAAAAGTTCACCGTCTCTAGGTCTATTGTGGCAATCGCTAACAACGCGAAAATAACAAAGCAGGCCGCTGTATGACGAGCAAGCCATCGGAGAGGGGAGTGTGACGGTGTGTAATTGTGAATGTTCTATTTTAAGGCCTTTAGCACACCTCAGTCCCGAAACCAAAAAGCTGAGGTCTCACCATGACTTGTCCGTTGTATGACAAGCAAAACAGTTAGGATTTCACTATTAATATATCTCTTTCACCCGCAATTTCGATGGCTTTAACTCAGACACTCTTCGCTAAGATACACAACTATGTGCAATTACATGAAGCATAATTATTTACTTCGGTGTATCTAGCCGTGAAGTAGCGTATGGAGTGAACCTTTCATGTAGAAAGGCGTTTACGCCCCTTAATAATTTTAAAAGAAAAAAGCATAAGAAGCCGTCATTATATCGAAGTGAGAGAATATCTATCTTCTTCGGTGGTATTTTCTTTCTTTAATCTGGTTTTTTGTATGTTTTTTTTTTATTTGTGACAAAAAGTAAAATACACATATTTATAAACTGTAGTATGGAATGTGAGCGATTTTCAGCTATTTTCTTTTGAAGAGTTCCGTGTGTCACTCTTATCTCGTGACAGTACTTCGCTTCGATAAAAAAAGAAAATTATGAAATCGGTTCAAATTTGACCAATCAACCGTTTACTACCTGTTTGGCCGTAGAATTTAGAGCCATCTTTTTAAAATCGGTTTAAAAGCACAAAAAGATATGTCAGAATCGCGAGATTTCCACAAAATTCATTAGAGAGTGTTCCACGGTACTCAAGGCGCTTGAATAAAATATAAGCGGGGAATAAAGCGAGCCTTTTTATCTATTAAACGTATTTGATGTAACAAATCTTCGTCTCAGGGGTACCGCGAGACGGGCCAAGTTGTAAGTGGTGGCGATTAATAGAGATGACCATTTGTCTAAAATAAACTACTTATGTGTGATTTTCTAAAATAATTTTAGCGAAGCTGAACTTCACTAATATTCTCCTCTCCTTTCTAATTAGGGAGAAAGCATAGGTGTTAGGAGTGTATCTGTTAGGTGATGTTCAGTGGTTTAAGCTAGTACTCTTCTTGGCTAATATTTACAGTTATAGTTACATATCATGAGATAAGTTAACCTACTTACTTAGTTTATATAGTTGTATTGTATAGTTATAGTTGTAGTGCACAGTAAAACTGACTGTGTTTTTGTGGCACTGAATGCAAATAATATGTAAGTATATAGAAATTCCAAGAGTATTAGTATATAAATAATAATAATAAATTGTTGTTAATTACAGCAAGTGGGACCCATTTATTTTATTGTTTTTAATGATGTTTTTATATTTATATTTGTAAGCATTTTTAAAAACAATGGGGTAAATGTGTATATAAATAAATGATAGAACATAAAAATTGTTGTCATTATAAATCTAACATGGCGAATATCACAGACAAGAATGGACAAGGAAAATAAAACAATGACAAAATTGAGTTTGGTTTAGTTAAACATAGAATTTTGCAGATTTCGAAAATATTCACATTTAAAAAAAACACGTTTTTCCACGCTCTCGCTTGTAACTTAAACCAAAATAATAAGTACAGTAAAATGAACTTCGTCAGCTTGAAGCCTAGCATTTAAATACGTTTATCATCATTGAATATGTTTTGTTCAATAACTATCTGTTGCAAAACTTGTATGCAAAGAAAACTTAATTACAGCACATCTGTTCTCCCTTCCATTCCCCCTTCTTGGCAAACCGTTTAACGTATTCACGCCTTTGTTACGCCAGCGACGCGACGTCCAAAAGCTCTCTCCCAACAGAATCACGTTGTGCTCTGAAAAATCCTTTGATACTATTATTCTTTTCAAGACCCCGTTTCTTTCTTCAAACTTAAACCCACATTCGCGCTCTCAACACCTGAATATCACGGCTTGCATTTGCATCAGAGAATACGCTTTTTAAAGCAAAACACCATCATACAAATTGCAGCCTCGCTCTCTTAGCATTTGTCTAGATAATAAGTATTGTGCTTTTTAACGTTATATTTTTCGGTTTTCTTTTCATGCTTCGCGCAATTTATTTCTAAACTTTTACGAGTTCGTTGGATGGGTCATTTTGTTTATCCAAAATTATAGTTTACTGACATAAGAGTTAAATAACTCATATTATAAGAGTTACTGTAAAAGTTAAATTTGACCATATTAGGGGTTTTTTTTTTTGAATTGGCTGAAAATTGATGAGGAGGTAGCTTAGAACCAGGAGACGGACATAGAATACTTTTTATCCCGTATACTATATAAAACAAAGTCGGGTTTGTTCGAACACTTATAACTCAAGAACGGCTAAACCAATTTTCACGGGTTTTGGTTTGTTGTATTTTTCTCTGTCCCAAATAGCAGAATAACTTTTACAATATCAATACAATTCACGAAAAAATAAATTATGAAAAAATTTCATTTTCTCATACATTTTGTATTGAACGGGTCTTTTGATAGCAAGGAAAGTGACCTTATACCTCGGAAAAACAGTAATCTAAGTCACGCGGACGAAGTCGGGCAAAAGCTAGTTTATCTAATAAAAATTCATACTAGAAATGATAGCGAAATGAGTACGAACTAGTACCACGGTCTACGCTAGCAACAATAACATGCGCGTGAAGCTGAAATTGCTTCATAAAACATTCTTCATTCATATGCAAGTATGAAACTTTTAACTCTTCTCATAAACCACAATGCAACAAAGTTGACGTTTCGAAACGTTTCTGCGACACCCCGCACATATTAATGAGAATAGAATAACATAGTATTTTACTTATAGAGCTACCACTTTTATCAGTCTTGTGACTCATAAAAATGAACTCATAGATCTACGAATTATGTCGATATTATAACTTACTAATTGATACCCGCGACCTCGTTCGCGTAGATTAAGGTTTTTGTTTCCCGCGGGAATTCTCTTATTTTCCGAAATAAAAAGTAGCCTATGGATTATTACAGACTATAATCTATCTCTGTGCCAAACAGCCAAATCTGTTTAGTCGTTGCGGCATGATTGAGTAACAAACATCCATCCATCCATCAATCCATACATCCAGTCTTACATCCAAACTTTTGCATTTATAATATTAGCAGGATAATCTTTAAGTAGTACCTAGTAGTGAAAAGTTCTAAAACAAATTCCGAGATGTGCGATCGAATTTGCTTCAAACCTGTGGTAGATTCTCAACATATTGTAATAAAAGCCACAGGTATGTCTATAATAAATAAATAATTTTTACTTTTTTTTTTACTTTACTCCGTAAAATAATATCCAAAACCAAAAACTCATAGATAAAATTAACACTTAGAAATTAAAATAGATACATAGATATTACTTAAAATTGCGAAAAGTAACAAAGATTTTTATTAAAATTAAAATAAAAAAGGTAATCCCGAGCACGCTGCAAGCTAGTCGGTGTACATTTTAATTAATCAAGTGCAATAACATTTGAAAGGCATACTTATTCTTGCAAGCAAATCCATATGTTAGTTTAAGACAATAGTGCAACGGTTGATGCAATTAGAGTATTTGACAAAAAAGTTTATATACTTAGAATAAAGGTTTTTAATAATATTATAACAATAATGTCATTTTTCTTTTTTTAATATCTTAACTAGTCTCGAAAATATAGAGCTTTCAAGTTTCCTGTTAGGAAAAGAGAGCGCTATTGCAACATGACGTCACCATTCAGTAGATCCATACACTCTCTACACAAAATTTCGTTTTAGAAAGAGACGGGTACAGTCGCAGTAAAACAGCTTATAACTTATTTATTTTTTTGATCGATTTATTTTCTATTTTTACAAATATTCTATACATGTTACATTTTCGATTGTAATTGGAACGAAGTTCCTTATCGCGCGTTGTGAAAGGGGGCTAGACGGAAAAAATTCTTACGAAAAGTTGTCACGACACTTTTTGTAAGCTGTGCGGCGTCGCATGTTTCTCTGTCTGTCTCTCTCTCTCTCTTATAGAAAGCAAGCCAGATATTTTCATTTCTATTTCGCATTGAAATTCGTTCCATCCGGGTGTCCCTTGACACCTCTCAAGTTTTTTTCTTTTTTAATATCTTAACTAGTCTCGAAAATATAGAGCTTTCAAGTTTCCTGTTAGAAAAAGAGAGCGCTATTGCAACATGATGTCACCATTCAGTAGATCCATACACTCTCTACACAAAATTTCGTTTTAGAAAGAGACGGATACAGTCGCAGTAAAACAGCTTATAACTTATTAATTTTTTTGATCGATTTATTTTCTATTTTTACAAATATTCTGTACATGTTACATTTTCGATTGTAATTAATGAATATATGAATATCCACATTTTGACAACAGTTATCAACTCAATTATATAAATAGTAGTTTTTGTACTCCCCCGATTTTGTAAAAGTGGCTTCAGTTCAAAATTAAATGGGGTTCATTTCGTATGGACGGCTTAACGAAGGTTTTTCCGTTTTATAGAGCAAGCTGTTTATGTTAAATCGAATATACAGTCATACAAATGGCATTCGCTTTTCGCTTTCGAGAGTAAGCCTGACTATACAGTCATACGTCTGTGTTTACGCACGGTAACACCTAGATGGTACGTACACTGTCGCTCGACTTAGCCGGGAGCTTTACTCCATTAGGAAAATTAATGTTTTGAATTAGTCGCGGGCGACCAGGGCGACAGCGTGGGCGAAGACGGATCGTGAGGACGGAATAGTGATACGGATATCTGTTTGTGTTCACTACACAGTTAAAACGTCTATAATGTCGGGTGTTTAGTACTAGATTGGAAGTCATTTCGCTGATTTGATATTATAGTACCCTGTGAGTCCAAAACAGAAACAGTTTTTTGAATTAATAACGTACATTCGATTTCTTTTAGCCTGTTTCTTTGGTTCTGGTTTGCTGATACCGAAGACTAAAATATAGTTTCTAAGGAAAATTACGGGTAATGTTAGAAAAAATATTCGATCATTTTCTCAAAATCAGTTTTTCGTGTGTTGGATTCACAGGGCAACAGAACAATGCTTAAGAGCCTCAATGGCGCAACAATTAGAGTTGTGCGGACTGAAAACTGCAAGGTTGGCGGTTCAATCCCTACCCACTGCACTTTTGTCGTACCCACCCTTGAAACAAGCTTTAAGTTCATTTGGAGGGCACAATTGTATTCACTTGTGCCACAGGCTTAAATTCTCAAAATAATCTTAGATGTTTGATGACGGTTTTCCTATTAGCATGACGATGAACAAAAAACATGAGGTTGATACAAGTCAATAAAATTGTTACGGAATCAGCCTTCTTGCTAGGTATATGTCTTACTAGTTGATGCCCGCGACTTCATTCACGTGGATTAAGGTCTTCTAATTCCGCGGGATCTTTCTTATTTTTCGGTATATAAGGTAGCCTGTGTGTTATTCCTGATTATAATTATCACTGTGCCAAATTTTAGCCAAATCGGTTCAATCGTTGCAGCGTGATTGAGTAATAAACATCCATACATCCAAACTTTCGCATTTATAATATTAAATAATTAATAATAGGATTTAAAAAGGGTAGTGTAGTTTTAATTAAAACAATACCCCTATGTCATTCTCAAAGTTCAACTCATTTAAAAAAACATACCTACACATGGGACTTACGTTTACATTTCACGTATTTAAGCAGGACTACAACAATTGGATGCCAAATGACAATCAGTCAATGAAAGCATGCACCCCTAAACAGCTCAAAGAGAGTAATTGGTCTACGTATTAGCGCTCAATCAAATGATATTGCAGCCAATAATGCAATTTAAATGCAAAAACGCCCGAGGCATTCGCAATTTCCGTGATTTTGTATTGCACTTGTCTCTTTACAGAGTACACTGTCAATGTTTGAACGAGAGTGTAAAGGTATATATTAGTGTTAACGGTTGGCTAGTTTATTTTAAAGTCTACCTATGTAAATTTTGTGATTTTACTTTGTTTTTTTAGTGAAAACGTAGCTTCAGATTTTTTTTACATGTAAATAGCGGGCAAACGAGCTGGCGGGTCACCTGATGTTAAGTGATTACCGCCGCCCATGAACACTTGTAGTACCACAGGCAACACCAATGCGTTGCCGGTTTTTCAGGAACTTATTGGTTCGCCCCTTGAATAACCCCATATTGTAATTAAGTGGGAATACTGTCGAAGAGAGATGGTTCCACAATTTGGTAGTTCAGATTTATATTAACTTCAAATCTCTAGTAATATAAAAAAGACGTGTGGCACTCGGGGACTGCCGCGGTAAAGCTATTGCATAGCATTTTTTATCAACGCCATCTAGTGGCTCACCGTAGAGGAGTCCCGTGTCAGGTTATTTTCGTTACGGAATTTCTGGATTCGGTCTCCACGCTGGCCCGCGATAGAAGCTATGCAATAGCTTAAAAGTGTTAGAGCAATGTATCGACTTGATTTATCGCATTAATAGAGTTTAGGACTTAAGAGTGGCTACTTTTACTTATGTCGAAAAACAATTTGCGAGTAACGTTAGTTTATTAATAGACATAAGTAAGCACCCTGATTTTCTGTGTAGAGTACCTACTTCTTTTTATGAAAAAAAGTCTAATATTTAAGACGTCACAAATTTAATTTCCAAAAAAAAAAACAGCCTTAGGACATAGCCTGTTAACTTTTACTTGAGTTGATTGTTACTGTTATGTTACTGCTACAGTGCAATAGATGGTTCATTTGTACATTAGTGTGACGATTTAAGCCTCAATAGCCCAACGGTTAAAGGTGCGGACTGAAAACTGTAAGGTCGCAGGTTCCAATCCGACCCGTTGCACTATTGTCGTACCCACTCCTAACACAAGCTTTCTGCTTATTTGGGGGGGATAGGAGGATATTAGTCAACTTTAGGTTGGCAAATATTCTTTTAAAAAAAAAAAAAATTGATCTCGAAGAAGCAGCACTTGTTGAACTTATATTTCGTCGCCATCAATGAATTTTCATTGAATTTTGATTATGACAACGTGACGATAACCTAATATTGAAAATTATTACTACGACATTTTTTTCCCCTTTATTTTCCTGGGGGTTTCGTCAATACTGACTATGTCACCCCCGTAAGTTCAACAATACATAAAATAATACAAATAATCTAAACTATTCTTAAGTAAGTATATTTGATGAGTGACCGGGAAAGCGAGATTGTGAGATAGGGAGGGAGGTGGTTTGAAGCACTGCGGTTGCCGTTTGCGGAAACCAGCAATTTGACACTACTGGTACAAAGTCAGTTGCTAGTTACGGCAATTTGGAATTGATTTTGTCATAGAGTGCACCGACCGAAAACGAAGAGATAGTATGTCTACGCAGTTTCTTAAAATGATTATATGAAAATCATCATAAACAGTAAATCTATGTTTGTTTACAAACCTGTTCTCTATAATATTTCTCTCGCAGATGGCTAATCTCCATGAAGATTGGCCGGCGCGGCCGGATTTGGTCGGGAGGATTGTTTCATAGCAAGTCGCGGTGACACCAATGTAATAATTTCACTGGTTTGTGTGTCGCATATTGTGACACGTGGCAGAGCACCGAGTTACTTCGGGCTGGAATTTGGTGTCCAGTGTGTCGATTCTCTAAAAATGATTGCATCAGTGTAACGATCGTATAATGACTTCTGATTAGCTGGCACCCTCCCGCTATTGGTTAAAATGTATTGATGCAGCGAGAACGCAATAAATTCAGCCAATCAGAGGGCATTGCGATCGTAACACTGATACACACGTAACAATCGACACACTGATATAGCTATTATGACTTAAGCATTAGCTAAGAAAGGATTTTTGAAAATACAACCTCTAAGGGGGTAAAATAGGGGTTAGAAAAATTGAATTAAACGTGAGCGAAACCGCCGGCAAGTATTTGGAACTATATATAAGACCAGCGCGCTGGTCCTGCCGGCTTCTACTGTGCTGGTTTTTGCGGCATCGATGTAGCATCGCCCTAATAGGGGTTAGAAAAATCAAAAACCTGAGGAAAATCACCGGCAAAAGCTAGTATTTCTATATAGGACCAGCGGCACTGGCTTTTGCTGCATCTATGTAGCATCACGGTAACTCGCGATTGCGAACAAAAGAAAAACAATAAAGCGTATTTGTGAACGTAAACTAGCAATCTCCTCTTTAAGTCCATTCCAAACAATAGCTAAAACTGGATGTACGAGCAAGTTCTGAAGCGGGATTTATATCCAGTGGCTGTTGCGTTTCGTACGCCCGTACGGGACTTCATTTCCTTTCGCTGATGGATGACGGCGTATCTTCAATGAGATTTATAATGGTGTGTCACATTCCCACTGAAGATTGATGCAGACGTGCTTACACCTTTGCGGGAGGTTTTGTCCCTTTTTGTTTTCTATTTGCATATTGTGTCGGATAAAAACCACGGATTGCTTTTGATCTACATCTTCGCTCCACTTGGATACACTTGGAAGCTTCTGTTTTGATCTGAATTCTTACTTCCTTATTGATATTACTAACGCGTAAGTGTGTTCGTTTGTTGGTTTGCAAAATTGCTTGGCGGCACGTCTTTGACGGTAGAGTGGTAACTAGCCACGGCAAAAGCCACCCACCAGACCAGACCAGAGACTATTCACAAATTATTAATACTCAAATTGCCCCCGGCAGGAATCTAACCCGAGATCTCCCAGTTATAAGACCATAGCGTTCACCACTGCGCTTAAGAGATATATAGAGAATATTTTCCTTTTTTTAAGATAATTCAAAATAACCACACTTTAATTACTCTTGAAATATCCAAAAAAGCCCCAAAACCCTTCATTCGCTTTCAGAAAAACCCACCTCACAAATAATTCAATTGCTACATACAGGTCCTCAAAAGGGTGGGATTTTCCTTAAAAGGCTGCCCAATGCCCATGCCTTTTTAATCTACGCAATCATTTTTAGGGTTCCGTACCCGAAGGGTAACCAACAGGACCTTATTACTAAGCCTGCGATATCCGTCCGTCTATAATTAAAAAAAACCAAAAAAAAAAAAATTTAATTAGATTTCACTGATTTGCTTGCCAAAAAAGTATTCAGTGGAAAGTATACAACATATACAATATTAAATAGGTTAAATTAGACATTTTGAAGGCAACCCTGTCTATTGTTATATGTGTTAAGCAACATATTTTATTTGATTTGATTTTTACAATTTTCAACCGGTACCTAAGAGATGGGTAAAGGTCGACCTTACTTGGGATCTTAGACATTAAGTACATAAATATTAAAAACGTCTTCTCCAAAACAGCACACCTGTAAAATTCCGCACTGTAGTTCCCAAGTAGCACTGCCCCAAATAGCCAGTAAAATCCCCAAACAGCTTGAGTATACTTCAGAAACGTTCGAAAAAGACCCAAACCATTCATCCACTTTCCGAAAAGCCGACACTCGAGTAATTCAATTGGTACGTCCAGAGTTTCAGACATTCATTGCGGCGAGGAAACATTTTCTTAAAAGGCTGTCCATAAGGAGCTTCGGATCCACGCAGTCATTATTTATGCATTAACCTGGCCGCCTCGGTAATCGGTCCCCCAGGCCTGGTGCCTCCTCGCATGATTTTATTTTACCACTTACCCGCATAAACCTCCCTTTCCCAAAACGAGTTTTGACAATGTATCCGTTACGATATTGTAATTGTTTTACGTGATCAGAATCCACTCCCGAGGTCGGGAACAGCGGCATGGATTTGTTTATTCTATAGTGTTATAATAAATATACTTTTATATACAACAATTATAATTACATATATGATAATGATAAGCAATTGATAAATATTATATTTAACCCTTCTCTGAGAGGAGACCCCTGTCCTCAGTATTGAGACGTTAATGGGTTGCTCGTGATGATGATAATGATAATGATGATGATTAAATGATATTATAATATTTAACTATAATAATAATCGATTGAAGATGATATTTTAATAGAGCAATCGTTGATTTAAATAAATGTTAATACTACAATACTAATAAGTTACATAGTTATAGATAAGTTACATAGTTATAGATAAGTATATCTTTATTTTATATTAAACCTTAAATAATGTCCACTTATTGAATAATATGTAAAAAAACATACTTACTATGTCCCAAATGTAGAGATCCCTTGAAGTCGGCGAGTTAAGCAATAATAAAAGAAAATATTTTTCTTTGAAAACGTTTTCAAGAGAAATCTTTCTTCTTATTTCATTTTGTTCACGTCCAATATATATTATTAATGTACTAAGACAGTACTGAGAGATTCTTAAAACATATTTCCTAGTGGTATTTCTTTGATAGTATCAAAAATACTTAGGACAACCGCAGACGACGAAATGCATCTAATCAGATCAGCATTTGTCCAACTACTGTTGGACTCGCTGGAATCTTACTTTGATGCATTCCAACGGTTTTCAGGATCTTATAATTCAAAAAGACCCAACGGTTAAAGTTATAGATGGTGGTTAATAACTAAGATCCTAGACTATGTTCTAATGTTATGTATATTGGCGAAAAATTTAAAAAAAAAAAAACTCTGCCATAAGTTTGTGGAAAAGCTTTTAAAACTGTTTGTCGCCGACTCAAAATTAGTTACATTAATTATTCAGGAGTGTATTTATTTAGACTCAAAAGGTTTATTTTATTTTTCTAATAAATTACAAGTGCTCTCCATACCAATAAAGGTTGAAATCTGTAAAAATATAATTAGGCAAGTAAACAAAGTAATTTAGTTACAATATTGTAATAAAATTCTCCTAGAAAATTGCACTTTAATGCTGACGTCAAGTTTAATAAGGCGAGTAATAAACAACTGGTAACTCGGCAATTTTTCAGATGTAAAAAGAAAAAACACTTTCCGACATGATTGTATTAGTTCCGGGGGATAAACGGCCCGGTCCGGTTCGGCCCGAGAAAGAAAATATCAGCAATCGAACGATCATATTTTATCATTCCTGCTGGTTTGTTATTGGTAAATGTGCAATTTTTTGTCGGTTTGCCGCTTTTGCTTTATGGTATTATTTTTTTTATTAATATCTTATTGCTTTGTTTCTTTTTCTAATCTGTGTAACATAGAGGAAACACGGCAAAACATCTGTTTATTATTATTATCATGACAGTAAATTGGTACACTTGATAGCTCTCAAATAAATCGAATTTCAAACTGGCTCATGGTTGTGTGTGTATTGCATCTGTGTTAGCGAGAGCTTCCTCGCGCCTGACCGCTCCCACCTAGGCTCCTGACAGGCACGCACACTTACGCAATGTGCATGTACACCACCTAACCACGAGTAAGCTCATACGCCTTCATATATTGTAAGAACTATGCTTTTCAAAAATTTCTTTAACTAACCGGCACTTAAACTGTCAACATGATTGTGACTAGCACTCTTTAATTAACTGTACACTGTGATGGGTTTATTATTTTTATTATTATGATGTGTTACTGAAACCTAAGGTTTTGTATTATGTTGCTTAAAACGTGTATCTTTGAGTAAAAATCTCGATAAGAACCTATTATACGGAAATTAACGTTTTAATAGAAGTGCCCACTTCTCAAGTAGCTAAGTACCTACTCCAATTCAAACGTTCATTTCTACCTAACATACGTACTTGCATACGTATATGTACGTGGTGTCGACAAAGAATTACCCCTTTTACTGCGCAATGCAATAAAAGATAACATCGCACAATAAAAAAGCATAATAAAAGGTAAACTTCCAACTTAAAACAAATAAGAAGAGCGAAACGAAATAGCAACATTAAGGCCAAGACAAATATGTAAAGAGATAAACTCAAACTAAAAGATTAAACTACCAAAATGTCTTCAAAACGCGAGTCTACACGTGAATCGTAAACTTTACGAATCAAATTCAACTGAACTCTCTGTTTCGACACTTCAACTTTAGACTGCAAACTGCAGAACTATGTTAGAGCGTGCAAGTAATTTTGAACTTAAACGTATGGTAATATAATTGTTATTTTAACTGATATAATGAATCCAAGTTGCGTTGACTTGTATCATGAAATGGATGTGAGGAGCATATTGAGATTCCTATATCAAGTGGATAATTAAGTTAAGAGTAGGTACGTTAGTATAGTTAAGAAAGTATATTAGGTATAGGAAGGAGAGTCTTATATTAATGGATAGGCTGTTACTTCAACTCAGGTGGACTTTAATCATAGACTGACTGACTGACTGATCTTATCAACCCACAGCTAAAAACACTAGATGAATCGGGCTGGGCATACAGATAGCTATTATGACGTCATTCGCTAAGAAAGTGTTTTTGAAAATTCACTTAGCTCTACAAATCGTTGAATATTCAGTCAATTAAGTAAGGGCTAGTATAAGGCCTATTTCACCATCACTAAGAAAACTTTAACGAATGAAGACGTTTTGACAGATTACCAATACAAAAACTTTATTCGCCGATTAAATACTATTCGGCGATTGGGAACTAGGCCCTATGCCTTGCAGGTTTTCAATGTGGATGGATATAAATAAGTTTGTTGTGCAGACACCTGGCTACATGAACACCCGCGGTGTCATGAAAAATGGACGGAGGGTTGGAATAAGACTTCTTCCATGGAATTTGTTCTCGCGATGTTGGGGTAGAGAGGTATTTATCTTCTACCCACGAGAAAATAACTATGTGAATTTTTCAACATTATTATTCCATTTCAGTACTCAAAGTAAATAAAAAATCATCAGTACTTCTTTTTGTTACCGATCTTGTTAAAGTATGAACACAGGGACTCAGGAAGGTATAGGTTATTGTATACCACTCTAGCCAAGTGTCGATTAGCAGACTTTTTTTTGGAAATTACTACCTAAAAATAACTTAAACTGATCACAATCCTGTAAACTCAGCTTCTGCACATTGCAGGTCGTCGTTTTAGACCTTCACTTCTGGAATTGGACTCTTGCAAGAATCGCCAAAGAATGATTTTGCCCAGGTCGATCCGTCCAGTGGTTTGAGCTGTCACTTTTTCCTTTTATATATTCAGGTAAATAAATAATATCGAGGGACTTCTGAATGATAAAAATAATTTATAATCAACCGGGATAATCCGGAGCCAACTTAATATAAATCTAAAGCAGAGAGAGAAACCGGAGAAGATTTTCTTTCCTAAAGGTCAAATAACAACGTTAACTTTACTTTAACTGCACGATGTCGTTGACATTTTATCACTGACCGCTTTGTTTATGGTGGTTCAATGCCCGTTTTCAGCAACCATAAGGCAACCATACCTAAATTTTCCCCTAGTAGTAGGAGTCTATTTACGTAGGTAGTCCTTAAATATACTTCCTTGGCCAATTTGAAGCCTCAATAGCTCAACGGTTAAAGGTGCGAACTGAAAACTGAAAAGTCACAGGTTCGAACCCCACCCGTTAAACTATTGTCGTACCCACTCCTAGCACAAAGCTAGGAAAACGCTTATTTGGAGGGGAAAGGAGAATATAAGTCAAGTTCTGTTTGGCTAATATTCTTTAAAAAAAATGTTATTTCTAGCTGTACGTGTTCAGAAAGGTTCGTGAACACGAAATAAGCAGAAAACTTCACCTAACTTACTCGTAGCTTAGGTAGCCAGTAGTTAGAGATCGTTAGTGAAAACGGGCGAAACTCTCCTTATAACAAAAAATTACTATTATTACCATTTATATTTCAAATCCGCGAAACATCGCAATAAACCTGTATGCATGTGTCTTCAAAATACCTTCTATTAGCTGCTAACATTAGCGCCCGTACTAATAAAACTCAGATATCGCCGTAGCTACTTCCCGGAGTCCCGATTCCTTTATTAGCAAACATCCGGGCTTTACGCTGACGACTTTTTTATTTCCGCTTATCCCGGGGACTCGGCTGCTATATTTTTTGAAGACGTAAAATATTTTATGCCTCGTCGTGAGCTTGACGTGACAATTAAGATGCGAGTGGGGATGGCGCGAACTTTGTGCTAGATGGGGTTTTATGTGTTTTCGGGACAACGTATCCTCTGCGATTTTTTAACGAATATTTGCCAAGCTTTAACAGGACTTATATTCTTTTTCAGGGTTCCGTTCCCTGACGGGACTTTATTATTAAACCTTCGCTGTCCGTCCATCTGCTTGTCAACGCGCTGTATCTCATGGAAAGGACTAGTTAGGTTGGACTTTTTCACTTTTTTTTTTTTTGTCGCTATAACAACAAAAATAGTAAATAACAGCTGGTGTTAAATATTGTACACTATTCTTAAATATATAAAAAGAAAAGATGAC
Source organism: Hipparchia semele (assembly GCA_933228805.2). Classification (NCBI taxonomy): domain Eukaryota; kingdom Metazoa; phylum Arthropoda; class Insecta; order Lepidoptera; family Nymphalidae; genus Hipparchia; species Hipparchia semele. Next base: position 1,646,590 of record OW121717.1, on the reverse strand, counting down.
TGATTGACTGATCTGTCAACGCACAGCTCACATCACTGGTTGGACCGGGCTGAAATTTGGCATACAGATAGCTCATAATATGATGTAGGCATCCACTAAGAAAGGATTTTTGAAAATGCAACTCTTGAGGTGATAAAATAGGGGTTTGAAAAATCGAAGTTAACACGAGCGAAGCTAAGGGTATAGCTAGTTAAATAAAATAATATTCCCCTTTCCATACTTTCTAAATTGTGGCCTATGTGAACCTACAATTACATTTCAAGTTCTTAACCTTAATAAGGCAAGATCAACCATTGAGTTATAGACGGTCCATTATTCTACCTGCCCTCTAAAGTGGCACACCCACAATGCTCGAAATAACTCACGAACAAAACCTCTCAAGTGCGAGGTACGACTCGCAAATATAAACAACATTCGAAACCTATAAAGAAATTAATAAACCGCATCCAAACCAGGAACGAAGACCAATAACTGTTTGCCATTTAAACTGCTATAAAGGTGAATGTTCTCGCTCCTTGGGGTGGGGTCTTTTATGAAGCAATCACGCCACCTTTCGGCAAACTTTACGTTCACTTTGAATACGTACAATTACGAGGCAATAACTCGGTTCGAATTGTTTTCTGTTGCTATGGAATACGAATTTATTATTATGTATTGTTCGATATTGCTGATTGATATACTCGTCTTCTCTTAAATACATTCGTCGCTTGGTAATAAAATAATATAATTCTGTTTGTTATACGTCTTGACTTCATAGAAGAGTTGAACTGTATCGTAGCAGTTCAACTCTTCTATGAACGCGCTATCATGGGTTGATTGTGACCTTCGACCAATAAAAAGACATTTGAATTTATATGACAATGTAGGTATATCTTGTTATACCTACATTGTTATGTAAATTCAAATAAAATTTATCTAGTTCTAAAATTTTTTGTGCTGGCGATCTCCACATATAAAGGCGCAAGCTACATTAAGAACATAGCTAACTAACCTCAGCTTAGCTCGGCGCACTTTCATCCTCGGTTCGTTTAGTAACCATATCAGGTTATGTGAAGTACAGCTAAGCAAAGCTTAGTTCGCGGCTTAAACTTGTTTGATGGTATGTGACCAGAAAGAAGTCATAAAAGCTTAACAATGTCTTGCCTTTGACTGTTTGACCTTCATAGTCGTCATAAAACTATTTGTATTTATTTATTTCACAGAATATGACCTTTACAATAAAAAGAAAACCTTCCTCTTTCTAAAATATCTCTACAATTCTGTCCTTAATTTGATTTTATACTCGTAGGTAGGGTACCTTGTATTAGTTTGAAGGTTACTCAAGGGACTCATGTCATCAGACCTTAACCGTTATAATTCTTACAAGATTAAAACATGGTCAATTTGGGCCCGAACTTTGCCGCTCGCCAGCGGTTTATACCAATTTAATACGGCAAGTTAATATGTCATGATTATCGGGCTCTCCAGATATTTGTGTAGAGACAGAACCTAGCTAGCTAGATATCTATTTTATAATTTCTATAGTGAAATATAGTGAAATTGGTGAAATTAGATTAAGACGTCGTTTTTCTTTCAAGTTTATTATTTTTTCAGTAGGTATACACAAATAAAATATGATGCCAGCTTCTTGGGTGCTATGCCGCGCTGTGGTAATATAGATGAAGTACCTATTAGATTTATTTTAGTTTTAATTTTAGAAATAGGTTATTTTTATTTATTTTTTTATTATTTTTAAAAATAATAATTTTTATTTTTCTTTTTAATTTTTCGTTACAATTCTTAATATTTATTTATGTACAAATAAACTGTAATTAATTTTATTAAAACAGTTGTATATAAGTAAATAAGCACAATGTACTTACACTTGCAATCACAAACTCGTACCTACTTAATCTGTGCTTACAATAATCGATATAAGCCAATCAGGAATGCGAATTTATTTTAAAAATGCACTCTATTTCAATCGATTTAAGATACATTTTAATGTTAGCAGCATCTGAAACGTTGTTAAGTTTCCCTCGAAAATTTTTAGGCTTCCCTAACAGAACTTTAAGCAATATCCCAGTACAACAGTTTTGTGGTATCCAGCTACCCTGATTTACGGATTAATTAAATCTGAACTGTATTTGTAATAAAAATAAGGTTGAAAATAGTTTGGCACTAGTTCACTTTGTGATCGTGCTGCTATAGGCTTTGGATTGTAATCAAGTAGCTATATTATTTTCCTTTGGTAAGACGTGTTTAATAAAGATTCGACGAGGAAAATTTATTTCAAAGGAACAATTTATTGGATAGCATTCAATTGGTCGTGGTACGTAATTTAATTTTAATAAATAAATCCAGTTTGAATTAGTTGGTAGATTCATTTATATGCATTATGTCAGACATAAGGTATTATTACATTTTTAAAGGCAAAAGATTTATCATTATGAAAGTTATGTAATGTAGATATTCAAATAAATATTGGAATTTACAAAGACAAACAAACTCATTTTGATTAATCTGCCAAACTAGAAAATAGAAAAATTAGTAAAGTATATTATGCATTTGCCTTCTGCCAGAAAAATCACGCAACCAGGAAAGGAACACGAAAAACCTATACGCATCACCAGAGTTGTTGTGTTGGTCCCGGTCTCTACAATGCACTTTGCCAATTCGCAGACTTAGGTTTGCGATTTGAACGATATTGTTTTTTTAGCATATTCTAACACAAACTTATTAATTAAACCATCACAAACAATTGATCTATTAACGCACAGCTCAAATCACTAGACGGATGGGCCTGAAAAGCATAGTTTACGAAATAATTTTTGAAAATTTAACAGTCCTAAGGGGTTAAAAACGGGTCTAAAAAATCGAACTTAACATAAGCGAACACGCGGGCAAAAGTTAGTTTAAAATAAAACCTGCTTAGTATTCTCTATGGAACTATATCTTCCGATCAGGAAATGATACTCTACGAAGCGTCAGTGAAACATGTAGGTATAGAGCGTCGAGGTTTTCGTGTATCGAATGAACTCTGCCATCACCATGTCACGTACTGTTGCAAACAATTAAATCTTTCACGTCACGGATCCGGATAAAAAAACTGTGCATTCGTCTGGTTTACGTGAGAAATTATTCCGAGTGAATGGTGTTCGTTTCGCAATAATATTACCCTATCTCTGTTTGTATGCCTCACTAGCATTTGCTCGCAACAATGTCCGCGTATAGTTGGGGTTTTAAAAATCCCACTCAAACTTTCTGGAATAAAAGGGAGCTTGTGTTACTCTTCAGGTCTACGACTATAGCCTAGCGAAAAATCACGTCGATATGTTACTCTGTTACGGCGTAATTGAAGGATGAACCAACAATAAAAAATTTCCGCTTTTAAAATGTAAGTAGGGATAGATATAAGCAATTTATATTCACTTTTGGCGTGCAACAAATACAGTGAGGCTTTTTCATTTGGCCGTTACAGCCAATATCCGCAGCAACAAACCGATACTTGTGTGTTCAGTGTCAATATACCGTGCATTGATTCCGTTAAGGTTATTGAAAGTTTACGGAAATTCAATTTAGAGCCGTGAGTGTATTTTCACTATGTTTACATGTAGCATAATGTTTTCTATGCCTCTATGTATATCTATAGGTGCCCGTAAAGTTACGAAGGCTCGTGTCGGTGTGGTGCCTACGATGGGATTGTCTAAAAATGATTGACACAGTCTCTATTTTTAATTAAAATAAATTGATATAATTCTTGCAATTCACGAGGGCACGTGGCTCATGGTTGTGTGTGTGTCGTATCTGTATAAGTGTGAGCGAGAGCTTGTTCGCGCCTGACCGGCACGCACACTTACACAACGTGCATGTACACGACGTAACCACAAGTAAAGCTCCCGTAGCTTCGTGATATAAACGTACTATACTAAAGTTGACGGATAACTATCAAGAACATCTAACTAAGTATAACACTTAGAAGCGTAATAGTCGACGCGGTGATAAGACATATTTAGTAAGCCTGTAAAGTCGACTACGTAGAATCGTTAGAACGACGAGCTCACAGAAAATTTGTACAAAATGACGTATTGTGCTGTGAAAGGATGTTGTAATTCATCAAAATTACCATCAAAAACGTAATTGTCAGTACTAGTAGAGAAAATAATTAAATGGCACTCACACATTCATTGCTTGTTTTGAGCCTTTGATGTTTGAAGCGGAACTTTTTTAGGAACTTCTATTCTAAGCCTTATAGTTCTCAGTTTGATCAAGAAGCTTAAAATAATTAATTAATAAATTGAATTTAAAATCTTGTTACCCTCGCCTTCGCCTTGAGCTCAAAATTACCCCAGGAAATTAATTACCTAAATAATACACTGGCACTCGTATCATAAGCTCTTAAAAAGTGGTGCTTAGTTCAAAAATTATTGTTTCATTTCAACATTTTTGCACGCAATATTACTCAAGTCGTGTAATATTTCATAGCCGTGAATATAAACATATATTATTACTCGGTTTTAATGAAATTTATGAAGCAAAATGTGCCTACGAGCAAGCATTACATCTTAATTAATGTTCGCTACAAGAAGTGAAATGGATGGCTTCAATACCACGTTAATTACAAAATTATGATTAAAGTTGGCATCTCGTGGAACTAACAATTCTTCCAATGATGTGTATTATCAAGTAAAGAAATAACTCGCGTTATGTTGATAGAAACATATTTTATTAATTGTCAAATTCAAAATTCAAATTTAAAATTATTTATTTCATGTAGACCAATCTGTGACTGTTATGACACGTCAAGACTTTACCACCGGTTCGGAATGCAGATTCTGCTGAGAAGAGTTGGCAAGAAACGTATTATAATATAATGGATGTTCTATAAGAAGTACCATCAATAATTTTATCCGAAGAACCATCAATAGTATTATCCGAGCATAAAGTTATTTTAGCAGATTTTCAATACAAAAGCTGTCAGAATGCCCAATTTATTCCTCAATTAAACGTCATTCGATGTTGGTGAAATCAGTACTTATACTCAGAAGTATTATAATGTGTACAGCATACTGATATTTTCATATTGTTGATAAACCACATGGTTCAGGTAAATCAATTTTGTATGCTATGTAACATGTTACTGTTTCAACGAAACAACCATGCTTGTTATAAACGAAAAAACTAATAAAATACTTATAAAAATTAAAAGTAACCGAACACTAGAAAAAAAAACAAAAAATTTCGACCAGAAGCAGATGTGAATCAATCCGTACCTACTTGCTTCTTAATCTTTAGCTAACATAGTTATAGTTAGATAGGTATCTACGTCTTATCCCATGCGGCAACATACAGAGAGCAAGGAATTACGTCTCGCAGCTGTTACATTGTATACGTCCAGTCTGAACCAGTTAAGAGCAGTTCAGACCGGAAACGTTGTTTACACTTGCTAATGTAATTGTGTGCTGAAAATGGCAAAGGTTAAACGTATTTCGCTTACTCTGGGAAAAATTATATCTATTGAATTATTTTTGGACAACAACAAGGTAATTGTATTGGTTTAAGTTGGTAAAAAAAATCTGATGCTACTAATGCAAAAATCAAAACATCAAATACTCACAAAAAATACCTACGGAGGAACTAAATCGTATCTTTAAAATTAGTCATTCACCCAATAGTCTACTTGATTAACTTGGCTCAGAACATCCTAAAAAGTTTTTCAAACTTGCAAGCGTCACCAGTAAAATTATATAATTTTAAACAAAAAGACATCCAAAAACAATATGAAAATCTTTGAAAATAAAGTTGTTTTATTTTTAACCGAGTTCCCAAAAAGAAAGAGGTTCTCAATTCAGCCTGTATCTTTTTTTTTTGTTTGTCCAAAAGTGTATGCGTAATCACAGTTGCTCTCTATATTCCTTCACTCTCTATTTGACGGCAATTCGTCTTTGACGGTATGGTGGTAACTAGCCATGGCCAAAGCCTCTCTCTCTTTTGTATTTTTATTGAAATAAAACTGCAATAAATGTTGGTGTTTGGATTCCAGAATTTGGCTTAAAGTGCTCAAAAGTTGTGTTAACCCTATTAAGTATTGCAGAGCAAGAAATATGAGGAGTTTGTACGCTCGAAATTCAGCGAAAATTACCGTGTGCTATAGCCGAGTGCATGGTAAACTACACGCCGTGTGCGAAGGGCGTCGCTCGGTGCGAAGATGCAATTGTTCCGCCTGACGGCCGTTAACCGGGTTCACCTTCATTATGTTACATCTACGTCGTAAACACTTGTGCAACATATTGTGCAACACACGGGCAGTGTGCGTTAGTTGCCGTCTTCACGCGCATCTCATCACGTTGTGTTGCATTTATTTGCTTGATTGATCCCTACGAATGTATTCATTCTAGTGTACCTACATAATAAAAAATGTAAAACCCCAGCCAGCAGAGAAAGTCGTGAGATATTTATGCCATTTCGCTGCTACTGCTGCCCAGCCAATTCACCTTAACCAACGTTTTGGTACTGTTCATTAATTTATCTAAATACTCATCCGTAAATATGCTTCAAAAAATCTTTTAAAGCATAACATACTAACTGTATTTAGAGTATGTCACTCAGTGCGTTGAGTAATCACAAACTAGAAATTTTGTCAAATTGCGCTACGATTTCGCTTCGCAGCTTGTCGCTATGTCACGCATTTTTTATGTGACGCCGCAGCGGCGACGCTGCAGAAGCACTTTCCCGATGTCGCAATGCAGCGCGATGACGCAGGATGCAAAAGCGATGTCACAGAAAAGCAGCTTCGCCGAACACCGCCGCCGTAGGCGTTGTGATCGCGCAGGCATCACTTTACCTAATTTTCACAGAAATGCAGGCGTTGAAGGCTAAAACCTGCCCAACTTCTGTACAGTTTGCGACACACGCTCTTATAAACTATGGTAATATGTTTCAACTACTTTGAGATTATAACAAGTTTTAAGGCAATTTGGGATATCAGATGTAGGCACTTACAAAGGGAAAGGTCGAATAGTGATTGTTAAACTACAGCTACGCTAAAGTATGATCTCTCTTTAAGTAGGTACCTACTAACTATTACTTAAAGCCTTTGTAAAGGATCGAAATGTAGTTAGTAGATACGAGTAGCTAGTTGAACTCAGTAGGTTTTGGGAGATTTTTATATCAAAAAACCCCATATTAGTCACATCACATCATACTAATTACTATAAAGGCGAAAGGTTGTATGTGTGTATGTGTATATGTTTGTTAATCCTTCATGCCACAACGAACTGACATGACGAAGGATAGTAGGAAGTAACGATATACATTACTTAAAGTTATTACTAAGTAAAATTTTGTAAAATATTTAATATTTTGCAAATTAAAAATGTCAAAATACGATATTTTCTCGCCGAGATTAATAAATAGGTCACAACATCTAGTAGCGTCAACGCCTTTCGCTCCCAAAACTCAATATATCGGTTGGCTGACTGCGAAATTGATTCCGTATTGGCCGCGTCCCTATTTACGACTGGATCTCCGAATTGTACGACGTATGTAACTTATGTTTTTTTGAGATATTTTTGCTTAGCGGAAAAGTAAACGGGCCGCTAGGTTTTTAAAGTAAGTTATTAAACTCGTTTTTTTTCTGTTCAAACTCCCAAAGTTATAAACACATTTTTGCGGTACCTTCAATGCAAAGCATTAAGGACCTATCGACTTGACCAATTTAAAATATGATAATAACTAACAACTACTTATGTTGAAGTACAAAGATAACATATAGTATATAAATATTATATGCTAGCTTTTGCTCTCGACTTCTTCTGCCTGAAGTAAGGTTTTTAAAAGATTCTGCGGGAATTTTTATTTTTCCTCGATAAAGCCTGTATGTATGTAATTTTCCAAGCCCTGAACTATACCCATGCAAAAAATCACGTATTTCTGCAGCTTCATTGCAGCTTGATTGAAGGACAAACCATCAAACAAATTCACTTTCGCATGTATAATATTAAAAACAAATCGATGTAAACGCACTGAATTGTGAACCTCCTACTTTTTTGGATAATGTTTAAAAAAGGGTGGCATAATGTTCAACCAAGAGAAATAATAATTATGGCTGACTCAACTTGTATCATTGCAGTTACAACTTTGTCGGCTAAGTTAATTAAGTACTATAACTTGTTTTAAATTTTTTCTTAATCACCGATTGCAGGAACTCCGCAAACTTCTTTTGAGATAAAGCTTATTTAACCGTTAGGGATACTTCACACGATGAGAGTCACTCACTGATTTTAATTAATGAAATGTCACTTTACGATCTTGATAGAAGAATGTGCTGTTGTTTTACTCGTATAAAAATCTTGCAAATGATACCTTTTATGAACTGGTATTGAATCATATCAGGGTATGGGATAGGCCTGAAAATGATGATGAGTAATGTCATCAGTAAAGAACTTTGCACTCCAAATTATACCTGTGTTAAGTAAAGTTAGGGGTCAGGGTCAGGGAAATCAGGGTTTTTGATCTCCGTGGGAATTCTTTAATTTTCCGGCATAATCAATTAGTCTATGTACCACTCTGATGTATAAGCTATTACTATGTGAATATGGAAACTAGTGACGCAAGACTGATGTGTGTGGACAGCCCTTCACCAAAATGTTTAACATTGGTACACATTGATTTTATTTAATGAAGATCGTAGGTACAACAGGTAATAGAAAAATTAACAAATTACTATGACTACAGTTACTATGGATCTATTCTCAAAAATAAACTTGAACAGTACGCCTTGTACTTACATGGGGTTACTGGACTGCAGTAGTTTGACTCGCACTTTGTGTGGCTTGAAATTGTAGTTTGAAAAGAATTTCTTTTAAAAATTTCCTTTAGTAAATATCTTAAAATCTTCTTTGCAAAAGCCCTAATAGGATCACCGTCTTTATGTTGTTACAAAAGATATTTGGAAACTTTCTTTATCATCTAAAATAGACGTACGTTTTAATGTTGTAGCCCATCACAAAAGATAGAGTAGGTACCTATAAAAAATACTTTTGAGTATACATTAACCTCTATCTTTTTTCTGCACTCAATATTCCCTATGGGTACAATCTTATCTAGACAAGAAAAACTTTCCTACTCCAAAGTTTTCGACCCTTTTCTGATTTAAGTCTGACACAAATTGTATCACTATGTTAGAGAACATAGACTTAAAACTTGAATCATAATGGGAAGATAGTGTGAAGCGTAAAATAAATGGTTGAGTAGTAAATGCATGGGTCACGACTTCGTTGATCTAAAATCCCTTTATGAAACGAATGACGTGCATTCGTGTTTCGGAAAGAACATTACTACTATCCGATAAAATCGTTAAATGAATTAGTCGAAATCCCGAAGAGAAGAACGAAATAAACAAAGGATTTTTCAAACAAATTTAACGTTACAGCTCCAACCCATTAATATAATGGTACTGCCGATAATCTTATTCAGCTCGGACTCCGGTTTAATTTTGCCCGAGCCCATCAAATTGAACCTAACCGGGGGCGCCGAATGACTTAATGGTGTTTCAGTGTTTGCTAACGGTACTAGCTTTCACTTTTAATCTCAGTTGTAGGCTTACTCTCTTATTTTGCTTTAAATTAGTTTAGAGTTTCAGACTAGGTAACAAATGTAGTTGAGAATATCACAAATTTCAAATTCAAATTCAAAATTTATTTATTTCATGTAGGCTAACTTGTAGCTCTTATGACACGTCATAAATTTACCATCGGTTCGGAATGCAGATTCTGCTGAGAAGAGCCGGTCAGAAACTCAGCAGTTGCTCTTTAAAAAAAAAAAAGAAATTTTTTTACAATACGTAACAAAACTATGCTATGTATACAGCCTGCTTAAACAAAATAATTATTATTTCTAAATGCTGAACCAATTTCGGCAGAATTTGTCAAGAGCGTATCTTGCATCCTGAGGAATATCTTTCTTTTTATCCCGCTTATTAAGAAGAGATCTTATGAGATTTTTGAAAAACCTTCCTAAATAATATAAAAATAAAAATAACACAACACGACCTATAACATTTCTCGTCCCTTTAACACTCGAACGAGCAATGATATATTGAAGTAAGATAGTTCATCTGGACGTAAAAATACGGCCTAAGCTCTCTCTCCTTCATATCTTTGAGCAACAGGTTTCTCATGTGGAGAAATATTTTCATCCCCAGTAATGTATCTCTCTGGTACCAGTTCAAACGAGTCTACGAGAGCTGTCCTTGTTCGAACCTCGATATCGATTATACCTGACCCATTGTCGATATTTCAAATATTCGTCCCTTGTTATTTATGGCGTCTCATGTTAGGGTGCGATATAGGGATTTTATTGGTGCTCTGTTACCTTTTCGATTTTAATTGAATGGTTAAGTCGATTGTATGAATGTCGGCTCGTGCTGAGTAATGTGGCGTGGTAGAAGGAATCTTAAATCTAAATATATAAAAGGCAAAGGTGACTGATTGACTGACTGACTGACTGACTGACTGATCTATCAACGCACAGCTCTAACCACTGGACCGATCGAGCTGAAATTTGGTATACAGGTAGCTGTTAGGACGTAGACATCCGCTAAGAAAGGATTTTGGAAAATTTCAACCCCAAGAGGGTTAAATAGGGGGTTAAAAAATCGAACCTAACGTGAGCGAAGCCGCGGGTTAAAGCTAGTTTGAATCATAAATTAAATTTTATGTAGATGCTAATAATACTGCTAATTATATACTTAATTACTACTTATCCACTAACTTAATTGAGTGCTTTCTAACTGTTCTATTTTCCCAATATTTTTCACAAAGGGAAACGTATTTTGGCAAAATGTTATGTAATGTTACAGTGGTCCCCAAATGTTATATACTCTCTTCAGTATAACTATTTCTGACATAAATGAATAGGTACCTACCGGTGCTAGAAATCGATATTTTGGCAATAAAGTAACAACACTAAATGTCAAAAGAAGCAGGTACTATTCCGAAAAAGATTTTACGTCTACTTCACATCTTATTCTCGACTAAGGAAATATTGCGAGTCATTCTGTTATTATATTCGAACAAAGAAAACAATCGCGGTTCCGGGTATGCGAAGCCACATGTTGCCGATTCGGCTTACGTCATCTTGTTTTATTACAGTAAAATAGGAAAAACTGGAGTAATTCACTCTTACTTATAGATAAGTATATCAAAGTATACCGTAAACCGTAATAGTATGTTCAAAGCCTAAGATCAATTTTTGAATCGAAAATACCCTCATGGTACAACTCTAAAATTAATTATTGTTTGAATGTTGAATTCTGGGTAAAAATCGGAAATAACCCGAAATATATAATAATAACCTGTCATGCCAGTTAATTATAATTATTATTATACAATTTTATTAACCTACGAATGTAAAGGTTAACTTTTGTTAAGGTTTTTATGTTTTGATTGAAAAAAAAATATAAGGAATTTCTTAATCCATAATAAGATAAACCTTTGTCTTTTTAATATTGAATTATAGAATGTCACAAATCATAATATAATTCTAAATTTCAAACATTTTGTGGCCCTTTTTAGGAATATTAAGAAAATATTGGCTGACATTTTGTAGAACAAATCTTATAGTCATGTTGTGTGACCTGTACCAGAGGTTTTTCACCCTCACCCTTTTTACTGAAATGGTTATTAAATATGATCTTTTTCAATAACTTATTTGTATACTTACATAAAAATAGTTACAATTCATTTTATTTGATAGAACCTTACCTGTGGCCATCCTGTGGCATTGATTCCATAGTGTTCAATATTTTGTAGACCATAGACGATATAACTTACCTGTAACAAGGTCAGAAAAAAAAAGTAATTATTAATTCAAAAATAATTAGGTACCTAAGATCTTTACACCCTTTACACCATGTTTACACCAGTGGTTTTTATTCAATTTACTTATGATTGTACATTTTAGAATCAACATTTTCTGAGGGTCTAGTGTTCCAGCTTATGTTAATTGGACATTTGATTGTTGTAAAAATTTGGATATTCATCAATTACAATCAAAAATGTAACAGAAAATAAGTAAAAAAAAAGTTATAAGCTGTTTTACTGCGATACTGTATCCGTCTCATTCTAAAACGAAATTTTGTATGGAAAGTGTATGGACTATGGATGTACTGAAACGTGACGTCATGTCGCATCGAAATCCATCCGTTGAGGTGCTACGAGAGAACAGACAGACACACAGATACACACGTCAAACTTATAAGAACCCTCTTTCTTGTCGGGAGGTAAACAAGGAACAGTGGTAACAACCTGCTTAGAAATCGTGGGAAAATATTTTTAACAGCTATAAAATATAGATTCTATAAAATCGCACGTCGGCGTTATGTATGAAAGATACATATATATCCATCGGAAACTCAAACGAAGGAAGTGCATAGCGGCGGAAACGGAGGTAGTTGCAATTTGTGCAGTTGACTCTTACACTGACACGTATTGAAACAACAAACTGTCTTAACACCCAAACTTTAAGGTTGATTGTCGAACAAACGACAACATTTATGTACAGCGAAAGTTGTACACGATAGAAGACCTTAGCACATTAAGTTTAGAGTTTATAGTCGGACGGAGTTCGGTTCGTGTGGCTCACCTATATTGTAACTTCTGCCAAACTGAGTAAAGCAAGTTTGCTAATAGCAATAACTTAATACATTACACTGGACCAGAAAGTAACAAAAAGTTAAAAGGCTGAGCGCACAGTTTCTCTTGGAACGGACGTCTTTGTGTTCGGTATTATTTGAAATTAACTTTAAATTATAGGTAGTTGAACTCTTTATCCCTTTGTGGGTTAAACTTCGCGCAATATCCACCTACAGGGTTGAATGGAGCCGTGATGCAGCGTTTTTAACCCCCAATGAGAAGGAGGGGTGTTATGTTTGACAGCGTTGTGTGTTTCTATGAGATGTTGCAGGTTTCAAATGGATGGAGCGATTTGAATGCAGTTTTTTATTATCTTATTAATCATATTATCTTATCCTCTTATAATATTATAAATGTGAATGTTTGGATGTATGAATGGATGGATGGATGTTTGTTACTTATTCACGCCGCAACGACTGAATCGATTTGGCTGTTTGACACTACTTTTTATCCCGAAAAATAGGAAAGTTCCCGCGGGAATTGAAAAACTTTAATCCACGCGAGCGAAGTTGCGAGCATCAACTAGTTAAAAATATAGGTAAGTAAATCACGTAAAAATCTATTAAATTTTCCAAAAAAAAGCACAAAAAAGAATTATAACTCTAGATAATAGAAGAGTAGAGCTCTTCTATTATCGCTGATTTAGACCTCAATATAACAATTTAATTTAGTTTCGAGATTATTTACAAAAGAAAAGTATTACAATTTAAATAATAAATTTACGTTATCAATTTTTTGCAAATAACTACTAAACAAACAGAATTACGACATCATTTTACCTATAATTTACCTATTTTCTGAAAACTTATAATACCTAGTAGTAGTATGGTTAACGCCTTTACAAAGTATTAAGAAATATTCGAACTTTTTTAAAATAACGTTCACTCATACAAAGTTGTATTGAAATTTATCAACGCACCAATCCTGTGTTCAATGAAAATGCAATTTTCAAAATACTGCAGATAACAATGGGGCGGGCGACTATTGTTGCTTAAGCCTCGGCACACTACCGTACTAGGCACGCAGCGCCTGTCATGCCAACACAACCTTTAATAATTATGTTATCTAGCAAATCCGTGCTAAGAGGATTTGCGATTTTTAAGCTATTGCATGGTTTCTATCGCGGGCCAGCGTGGAGACCGAATCCAGAAATTCCGTAACGAAAATAACCTGATACGGGACTCCTCTACGGTGAGCCGCTAGATGGCGTTGATAAAAAATGCTATGCAATAGCTTTACCGCGGCAGTCCCCGAGTGCCACACGTCTTATTTTTATTTATTTATTTCATTATATGTACAAGAAAAGTAATGAAGAAATTATCTCAGAAAACTGGTGGGCCTACCTTTATCAATCGATAGATTTCCACAGCTGTACAAATAAAACATTACAATAAAACTAATAAATAGAAACTAATCTAATTAGTATACAAATTATCATGTCCGCGTAATTAATTGGATTGTGCGGTTCTGCATATAGGGTTGCCAGGTCTTCAAACCGAAAAGTCGGACAGGCCAGCCAGTTTAGCCGGACATTTGTTTAAAAAGACCGGACACCCTTATTATTTAGACCTAGTACAAAATGGCAATTTTTTTAAAAGCCTGCTTGCGCAAGCGCAGCGATACAAGGCGAGGCGAGTGCAGCGGAAACCAACACATGACAAATTTGTAAAAAAATAGTTAAACTTAAAAAGCTTATGTTCATCTTCTGATGAAGTTTAACAAAAGTCAGATAGGCCGGACACCGTCTAATTTGGCCGGACACTCAACCAAAAAGCCTGACTGTGTCCGGCTTTATCCGGACGCCTGGCAACGCTATCTGCATACCTAATATTGTTATTGCATTTTTGTAATAAGTATTAATTAAGCTTTTCTGTAAGAATTATCAAAAATTTTCCGATAACTTGTATATTGTATTCATATAATACGTAGGTACTTTGTCCATATCCATGTATAATACTAATAGTTCTTACATTTTGTTTCTAAAGTACTCTCTTAAGTACCAAGTCACAACCTCCTGGCGGAATGGTGTGCGCAGACAGACTCAGTGCGCTGTAATCTTATAACTGGGTTCGATTCCCGGTGGAGGCAATTTGGGAATTTATAATTTCTGAATTGTCTCTGGTCTGGTAGGAGGCCTTTGGCCTACTAGAGACGTGCCGCCAAACGGTTTAGCGTTCCGGCACGATGGCATGCAGAAACAGATTATGGGTATGGATTGAATGTACATACTCAATGTACTGCCAAACCCCTTCCAAGTTAGCCCGCTACCATCGTAGACTACTATCACTTACCATCAGGTGAGTCAAGGACTATCTTGTCATCAAATAAAAAAAACTTAATGTATTTTCTATTTTTATCGCAAATAAAAAACAAACAAAGTACTTCTTAGTGTCGCAAACACCCAGAGTTTCCGTTTTCACGAACGCATTCAAACATATCATAAATAATCCCATCACCCCGCATTAAATAAGCGTACATGGACAGATGTGGGTTATACTTTATGTACCACATAACAAGACAAAGTGGACGCAACCGGTGCGTTTCCCACGTTATGTTTTTTTGTACAATCGATATGCCCAATTACAGAAAGCTCGTAGAAATGGTTGAATGGACATGTTGTTTGGTGTGTACGCTTTTAACATGGATGTTTTATTAAAATTATAGAACTGTGATCAACTTAATAAGATCTTTCATTGTAGAAAAAAACATTCTTCTTCTTCTTCTTTATCAACTAATGGACGTCCACTGCTGGACATAAGTCTCCTACATGGACCTCCATAAGCCTCGGTCTTGCGCCGCCTGAATCCAGCGGCTCCCTGCGACTCGTTTGATGTCGTCTGTCCACCTAGTGGGAGGTCTGCCAACACTGCGCTTCCCGGTGCGGGGTCGCCACTCTAGCAGAAAAAAACACTAAAGTACAATTTCAGTGGTGGAATCAAGATCGCAGAATTTTCGGATCTCTTTAGCAAATACCTCACATACTCGAATTGCACTCTCAAAGGTACCTTTTTCAAAGGTAGAAGTTCATTATCGGCTCCCAAAAAAGAAAGCAACACCAATACACGAACGAAATAAAAGATATTTAAGACTAGCTGATGCCTGCGACTTCGTGACTCGTGAATGTGGGTTCACGGTGTAGTATTGTTTGAATTTTGCGGCATAAAAGAATGCTTTGCCCCACTTTGCGACATAAAATCTTTCTGTTCCAAAATTCTTCAAGATTCTTTAGCCGCGAATAGATAACAGCAAAATATGTACCTAATACCTATCGTATACACTTTTGTATGTAATTTGGCTGCCATTGATAGCTTAGCGGCCAGCAACTGATGTCTTTCAATTCTAATAATTTCGGTTTTAAAAAGTTCTCATTTTTTAAATTAATATTCATTGTTTTGTGCATCCCATCTCTTTAGTTAATACACTCCACGACACTTCAGGCATGCAGGATTTCTCACGACTTCTTTTTTTCGTTTTCCTTCGCCGTTAAAACAAGTGATATTTAATTTTTTTCAACGCATAAAATGCCGAAAAGTTCTAGACCTGGGATTCGAACTCCTGATCCCTTGGAAAACTAAACTAAACTAGGCTATCACCGCTACAAAACACCACCACATTTGAAAAAGCGCTATCAAATATGCTCGCACCTCTCTCTCAAAGGTAGAAGTTCATTACGGGCTCCCAAAAAGGGTAAAGCCAATCCAGGAACGAAATAAGAGATATTTAAAATGACCAATAGGTTATTTTCCAGTGATTCGTGTCAAACGGGAACGCAGGTAAGCTCGCCGGTAGCCGGCGGCGAAGCGTGCCACCGAATCCTATCGGGTTTGAGCGGACGCACGCCGCGGCAAACATTAAAAAAGGGCGAAAATGACGTTTCCAATTTTCTACTGTTGCCCCCCGGCTACTATACGGTATTCGATTTTTTTTTCATTTTCGGCTCGGATTTGGCTGACACGTGCGAATCCGACTACGATATTTCAATCGCGTCAAAGAACGTCGTGAGGTCACTTGGGCATAATTTATTTGGAACATTTAGATACGCTACAATTGGGGCAAGAAAGTGGCAAGGGTGGCACTGCAATAGTAGGTTAGACCTACCAATTAAGACTTACTGTGAGCGTGCCATCATTTCAAAGTTTTGCCAGGCAGATGCAAAACAGTAATAATAGAGTTAAGAAAATACTAAAATACCTAAAAAACTATATACTTACAGCTGACGAATAAGTAATAGGTTATAGTTTTTTTTTTCAGTTTCGATTTAACAGTGATGTTCATTGTTCACATCGCTCAACCTAACTTGTAGCAGTTTTCTTATATGTTGTAGTAATACTTTTATTCAAAACTAGCTTTAACCTAACTTCATCCGCGTGCAGTTAGGTTCATAACACTTTATTTCTGTTTTTTAGGGATAAAACTTCGCCTACGTTACTCTCCAGGTCCTTAACTATTCGCATCCAAAAAATCACATCGATCTGTTGCTGCGTAATTGAAGGAAAAACCATAAACCAACAAATAAACACTTTTGCATTTATAATATTAGTGAGGATTAATCAAAAGTACGCAATGAAATACTGGTTTACAAGAAAATTATGTTAGAAGGCAGGAATGAAAATTTTGATGGGAAATTCTGTATACGCTTACAACTAAGCCCTTTTTTGTGCTGTTTCTTAATTTGGAATGTTAATCGCTTGTTAATTAGTTTATCGTGAAAATAATGAACAGCATTTTGTTGGAAAATAATGTTTGATCCGCTTATGATAGGTACTTACAATATTTTTACAAACATTATCGGAAAAAAGATTAAGTTAACGACCTCCACAAATAGGAAAGTCAAAATCAACATCCTGTTTTTTTTAATCCATCAACTTACGTCAATGTTACCTAACCATTCTTATTCTAGTTGTAATTAGCCAGATCGTTCAGATCTGTACAATTATATTTTTCAAAGGGTCGAAATGCAAATAGCCTTGTATTCCGTTATCTTTTTCACAATGTTCCCTACAGAAAAGGATAGAATTACCTGTCTATTTAGTTTAGATATTATGTATAATAGAATTAGCTCCAATGTGTAATAAGAAGCCAGTAACTAGGTCATTGCCATAGATTTTATTTCTGCCAATCCTTGGGCGCGATCCAGCTAGGTAGGTCCAATTTCAACCACCGAAGTCGATTCTGCTGGGCAGCGTTCAGGAAACTTCTCGTCCAAAATCTCTATGTCTAAAGACCAAAGTTTTCGAACAGCACGTGTAGCCAATGAAGATTTTTGGAACAAAAACATGAGAAGAGTTTTGATTTAACCCCTAAGTGGGTAATAGGGGTTCGAAAAATCGGATTTAACAAGGCAAAAGCTAGTACTCTATAATTACGCACTGTTTAAGTTGCATTTTCATATTCGTTTAAGTTAGACATGCAGCGTAACAATATTAGATAGGAGTGATTTTGTTACTTCCTCGAATCCGGGACGAGGCGGGACTGCGGGACGCGGTGCGGGATCGAAATGAATTTTACATGAACTCGCAACACGCTATGTCATTCATATTCGTTCCGAGTTAAGTTATAGGGACATAATATTGTTATTATCGAAAATACTTTACCAGATTATATAATAGCTTTTAATCATAGGAATAATTCAATTATTTGTGTAACAGACAGTAAAATTAAAAAAGTGCCTACATACCTAGTGATAAAAAAATATACCTACGCGATGAATTACAAAGCTACTTTTTTTTCGTCGGATAAAAACCACCAAGTATCGGCTGGCGTAAATATGTACTCTTAAAATTGGACAGTGTAGTGTATTATAGACTTCATAATCATAATAATATACGAGTAATATTTAATCCCTGACGCAAAAAGACGAGGTGTTATAAATTTGATGTGTCTGTGTGTGTGTCTGTCTGTGGCATCGGAGCTCCCTACGGATGAACCGATTTTGATTTTGTTTTTTTGTTTGAAAGGTGAATTAGTCGGGAGTTACCTATGTTTGATGAAAATCGGTCCAAGATGGCTGCCGCCACAAAATGCCGGATTACATATTTGTATTTTAACGATTATTGAATATTGCTGGATACAACTCCTTACGGAAAACAGCAATTAAGTCACTCGTTTAAGATATAACGATCTTATTACTTTTGAGAATGCGGACCAAGTCGCGGACATCGGCTAGTATTAAAATATTAGTCGTCGATCAAGGTACAGAAACTGATACTAGGCACGCGTTAATAGTAGTAATGCTCATTGTATTGTATGTAACGCGTGACGCACAATATAATCGCATCGGGTCACAATAGTAGCGACTAATTGGCAATTAATTATCTTACACATACGAATAAGCATTGGTATTAACATCTCAATGGGGAGATGTTTGTTAGCACAAGTGATCTGATTTTACCGTTATCGCACCTGGTCCCTTTGTAATGATATTCGAATCATTACATAATGCTCTAGAATTAGTGACGTCAAACTTGAAAGTTATTGTAAAAAAATAAATCTTTAAGACTCCGCAGAATGCCAGAAAGAAATCAGATTGACCCCCGCGCTATCGTGACTAAACGATGAAATAAAACATGCCCGAAACCTCTTGCAAAGCGCGACAGATGCTAGCGTATTGCGCGGAATAGGAGTCTAATAAGCTCCAAATACATCATGTGTTCTAATAACTCGTAAAATATTCATTTAAAAAATGGCTGTTTCATCTGTTAATAAATAATAGTACATACAAAGAATGTTTGTGTTCAAGAATATTGATTTCTTTTACCTCTTTTTTTAGATTCTATCTAACTTTGATATCCTGTCTATAGGATTGGGTTTCAAAAGCATAATAATATATAATATACAATTCGAAGATTCTGATATAAATGTTAAAAGAGTGCGTTTGACTTGCATCCAGCTATGAGTTGTGTCGACGACAACCAAGATGCTGATTTGATAATATACTCTGGCGTTCAAAATGACCGATTTAATACGTTCGTTTTCAGAAAAACCACTCAATATGAATATGAAACTAAGGAAAGAAATTCTGAAAAAAATTAAATATTACTTTAAAATAAATTAAAATATTACAAGTCCTCAATGTTATTAATTAAAAATCGTTTCATTTTCCATTTCCGTATTCATTTATTTTGTGATTGTACAGAAATCCTTCATCGTGCTTCGAAAAACAATTTAAGCCATCGATCATGGTTATTTATAATCAACATCGAAATGAGACTGACGTTAGCATCGGAGGTATTATAAAAGTAAATAACCAGAGGTTACATCAAGTCACGATTAAAATAAGGTTACTTTTTAACCGACTTCCAAGAAGGTTATCAATTGGGTCGGTATCTTTTATTCTTTAGTTATCTATTCAAAGGGTTAAGATAAAGAAATTCAAAGATCTTGTTGATGAATTGAATGATGATTTTTTTAAACAGAAGGTAATTTAACAGACCGATGAATACCTACACTTCTCGACAATCAAAATTATCATAAGAAATAAATAAAATTCTAAGAGGTTTAAAATTCTAACAGGTATGTAGGTAGGTAAATATGACTAAATCAACTAACTTAAACCTAAGACCATTGGATAGTCTAATGCTGAGATCTATAGAACGTGCTCTGTCTCAGCTCGAACTTAAGATAGAGACAAATATGCATTGATATTTTGTCTCATTTTAACTCTGTCTTGAGTCTGAGCTGAGTGAGAGTGTGGTCTATGGATTTCGGCCTAAGACTTAAACTAAAAAGGAGGTAGAGTTAATCTCACAACGTATTTTATAAATGGTAATAAAAATGATAATAGTACCAAGACGCTCAAAAATATAAAAGCTTTTACCAGCGGCTTTGCTCACACCATCTATTAAAAGTTATCTGAATTGGGGATTCATTGTCAATTTCGATTTTTTCAGTTTTCAGCTGTTTTTTTGGGTTTTCCAATATTTTTTTTTATTTTTAACGACGCCTGGCGAATAAAAGCGAACAAAAAAAAATTCAAATTGGTCAAGCTGTTTTTGAGTTTTAGCCAGACTAACGAGAAGCAATTGATTTTGTATACTGTATAGATTACGTACAACCTTGGATACAAAGATTTGTGTGCAAAGCATCCGGCCTCTAATACTGTCTCCGTCGTAATTATAGGCCCATAATTGATTTGCTTTGTATGCGGATTACCAATTAATTAGCGTGTAATACTAGATCGGGCCATCGCGGGCCCAAAGATCACATAACATAATATACTTGATACAATGTGTCTGGGAGACATCCTCTTATAATGATCAATAGCGACCTCCCTGGCGCAGTGGTGAGCGCTGTGGTCTTATAATTGGGAGGTCGCGGGTTCGATTCCCGGCGGGGGCAATTTAGGAATTTATAATTTCTAAAGTGTCTCTGGTCTGGTCTGGTGGGAGGCTTTGGCCGTGGCTAGTTACCACCCTACCGTCAGACGTGCCGCCAAGCGATTTAGCGTTCCGGCACGATGGCGTGTAGAAACCGATTAGGGGTATGGGTTGAATTTACACTGCTATACCCCTTCCAAGTTAGCTCGCTACCATATTAGACTGCATCGTCACTTACCATCAGGTGAGATCGCAGTCAAGGGCTATCTTGTCATCGAATAAAAAAAAAAAAATAGCGAAACTATTGTTAATATTACAGAAAATTGTGGGTATTGTATTTCCAATTAATATAAAATGTGGGTTCTGAATTTTTGATGAAAATCAAAATTGTAGCGTGCGCACTGCGCGCCCGACAAAAAGTTGATGCTCGCTTTGAATTTTTCGTAGGAGAACTTTTTTTTAAATTCAAAAACGGGATGTAAATAATCCAGAAACTATTTGGATCTGCAGGACACAAGAAGCTATCTCTGCACCGAGTTTCATCGCAATCGGATGAATGGTCTAAGAATACACATAGAAGATTCCACAAAGATTTTGCCCACATGGATTTAGATTTTTAAAATCCCGTGGGTATTCCCATTCCGGAAATATAAAAATTATTACCAAATGTGAAAGATACTGTTGTAATAAATTATTAATAAAAAAGATGCACGGTTGAGCACCTTAAATCGATGTTACAGAAGTAAAAGGGGGAAAAGGGTCCCAGAGGGATGCGACTCACGACTCGATAATACGTTATTGTCTCTAGAAGAGCCATTGACAATATCATATTTTTATCAACTTATTTTATTTTATTTTTATTTTTTATGTACAATATACATATAAGGAATTATAAGTCAACATATACTAGAAGAAGTAGACGTAGGTGAACACTTACATTGTGTACGAAATAAATCAGGGTAACCTAGCTTATTACTACTAATATAACTAGCTTTTGCTTGCGGCTTCGCTCAGGTTAAGTCCGATTTTTCAAACCCTTTTTTTATCTCCTTGGGAATTTAATTTTCATCCTATCCACATCCCAATCCTTTCTTAGCGAATCCTTACATAATTGCTAAATGTACATGCCTAATTTCAGGCTAATGCGTCTAGTGGTTTGAACAGCCCCTCAGTCAGTCAGTCAATTCAATCAGTCAGTCAATGACCTTTTTCTTTTATATATACCGTGGGCTTCAGTTTCACGTTATATAATTACAATATAGGCATTATACTATGAAAAATATATCCATATTTCAAAATAAATATTTGACGCATATTGCTTATAAATGAAGCTAACATAATAGTTAAAATTATATAATACTAGACGATGCCCGCGACTTCGTACGCGTGGATAAAGGTTTTTTGATTCCCGCGGGAACTCTGTAATTTTCCGGGATAAACAGTAGCCTATGTTTTGATCCTGGGTATCTCCATTTCAAACAGCCAAATCGGCTCATTCGTTGTGGCGTGAAGGAGTAACAAACATACACACACACATAAAAACTTTCGGCTTTATAATATTAGTGTGATGTGATTTTCCAATGAACTAAAGCCTAAATAACTAATTTTTTTTTTATTCTTAATTGTAAAACGCATACAATTGGATAGAAAGAAATATCATGTTAAAAAACATAAACATCATTAAAGTAATGATAAAATAACAACACAATTTTATGTAGTAGGTATTTACATTTTCATGGCATTAATTAAAATATAAAAAATACATACATTTTGGACAGCGCTAGTACAGGCTACGGTCTAATTAGGCTGCCAATTGCAATCACCAGCCACAAGTTTTAGTCTAATGCTTTGGTCTATAAATTATGGTGTAAATTGTGTTCATTTTTTTTTGTCTTTAAATAAATAAATAAATAAAAACATGAATATGCCCTATTGGCGCGGCTGTCAGTGTAAAGTTCGGTTGTTTCCTCACTACCAGCGCTAAGACTAGCTTCAACTAAGATTTGATCTGACACAGACGGTTAAAATCTATCTTATCCAGTACAAGATCGTCCTTGACCATGACATATCCATCCCTCTGGGGCCACAAGCAAAATTCAATCTGTAGCCCGCACTCCCAAATCACCTGAACACTTTCCGAAGCAGGCATTAGGTTTGGGGGCAAATCTCATTTGGATACATTTACCATCGTTTCAAGCGGTACGTTTCATCTTGTTCCATTCTTGTTAGGTAAGTATTAACCTGAGAAGGTATATGTAACGAAGTCAAAGGAACTTAAATATTTTATTTGGATAACTTCGAATTGATATACACAAATACACATCGTAGTTATTGTGCAATTAGACATTTGACTTTATCGAGTTAAGTATAGCATATAATATTCCAACCAATTTCCTAAAAAAAAAAAAAGTTTATCATTTATATACATCAATGAATTAAAAATATAAATTAGTGGATTTGAAGAACAAAATGGATTTCGATGAACATATGTAGTAGTTACTATAAAGATTCCTTTTATAAAACTCTCCCTATGCACGGCTTATACTCAAAGCCGATACCTACTTTAAAGTTCAACGTTGCTGAATTCTAGCTACCAGCTAATAGCAGTATTGCTCATACAGACATAATATATCTTGCTTTGTCCTGCTCGATGTGAAGACGGCGCAACGACACTGGCATACTGATGTGTTCTTTTAAAATTTATCGCCGGGCCTCTGGATAGGGATGACGCGCGAATGGTCCAAGTTTATCGATATATCTCACAGAATGCATTAAATACAATAAAGCCACGTCGGTTCGCCGATAATTGACGTTTGTAAATTTATTTAAATAGCTCTTTGTAGTTGAAATGGATCTTTATTGCGTTTTCTATTCATCTGTTACGGTTTGCGGGAATAAATATAAATAACTTTTGATACAAAGGTATCTGCTTCTTTTTTATATTACACAGTTATTTCAAATATGTTAGCGCAGTTACTTTAAAAAAAAAATCTCAAGAAATTAATAGTTAAGGCTTAAAGAAGTACAAAGCAAGTTCTATTACAATACGTATTACGTTCAAAATGTTAATAAGAGGCTCTCATTTTTAATGTTGTGCCTCAGTCCATGCAGCCTTTTTTTGGTATAATATTTTAATACAACTATTAATTGCTGTATTATAACTCAAAAAGAGCTCTTTTTATCTGTCTGTATCTGTGTGGCTGGTATGCGGTTAATACAATTTACAACTACTAGAAAAGTAATGAAAAGGAAATGATTTATTAAAATATCGACAATAAACAGTAACAACAGAAAGCGAACATCACTATATCGCCGCTGGTGAATAAGAAGTAATGAGTTTTCTTTTTCAACGTGCCACCTGACTTCTGGTCTCGCCGACGCCTCGGCGACTTTACCAAACAAGATTAAAATTATTTTTTTTTCTTACACCAACTATTCCCTTTTCCCTATTCATCCCGAAGAAATTCTGTCTGAGCTTTTGAAGTCTCTGAAGCGATGTTTGTCGTTCGAGTGTTTAACCCGTTGCGAAAGGTTCTTTTATCTAGATTAAGATGTTTCGTTTTTGTTTACTTCGCGAAATCGCTGGGAAACGTAAACAGCGGTACCAACTGAAGGGTATCATCAAAGAAATTTTGAATTGCCTCATAATTCGTTCTTATATACTTTTTGCTGCTTTGAATCTGTTTAGCCTTTCGAGATTCATTTCATATTAGGAAACGCTTGTTGACTTTGTAGAAGAACATTTTTTTTTTTTGTTAAAATGCTGAAGAATAGGACCTTTATACGCATATTTTCAAAGTTCTACTTTTACTATTGTTCAGATAAAATCGGGCAATTAGGGACTTTGATTACAGATATCGTACCCCAGAATACCTTCTTCTGATTATATTCTTGACAGGTTTAATTTCTATGTAGTAAAAATTCCTCAAGGCAACATTCTGCATGTAATCGTCCCGATTAAGTATGACATTTTAAGTCCGTATACCAACAAAATATTTTTTTTGCCATCAACATTTCTACTCGTAAATCGATACGTAACTATGAAATAAGTTAATGTTACACAATGCAATGTTACAATATCAAAATTATATTTTTAGTTCTTTAAAGCCCAAGCTTAGCTCAATGGATTCAGGTTTATTTCGAGTTCAACTTTATACTCCACTAAACTCATCATATTAATATCCTAAGCCCATTCTAATAATTCAGTTGAAACCGCGGCAATCAGTGTTGGTTCTGATTTATCGGGGCGAGGATTAAAATCATAATGATGTTCATTCAGTACTGTAATTCTACCCTCATTCATGGGCTTCTTAATGAATTATTGTTGTTTTGGAAGAAGTGTCGTCAAACTGGATTTAATCTTCTATCCGGTTTAATATTGAAAGATTATATGATTCGGCGTTTGGGTCAATATAATCTACGTGTTTTATGTTTCATAATAAATTATACCCGTAAAGTAATACTATGTTTATAGGACATACCATCACTGATTATTTATTATTGTTTTTGTTCTTGTTTTATTGAGTTTTCTCTTTTTGCTAATATCAGATTTGCTACATTGATATATAAGTATACAATAATACTAGTTGATTCCCTTGACTTCACGTGGATTAAGGTTTTTTAATTCCCCCGGGAACTTTCTCATTTTCTGGGATAAAAAGTAGCTTTTATGTTATTTCAGACTATAGTTTATGTCTCTACCAAATTTCAGCTAAATCGTTTCAGTCGTTGCGGCGTGATTGAGTAACAAACATCCATCTATCCAAACTTTCGCATTTATTCATTTCGCATTCAGTAGGATTATATTTTGTAGTTTCCTTCTATCTTGGAACCCCAATGAACATCGATTCTTCGAATTGTATAGCTCGCCCAATGCCATTTCAGCTTTGCGACGCGATGCGCTATGTCGCTACCTCTATACATAGTTCTTCTATATATTTTCTTATTTCCGATGAGATGAGAAAACGCAGGCAAAAGCTAGTGTTTAAGACGGTACTCTAGTCCCAAGGAATTTGAAAAATAGGTATTTGAAGAAAATATCGCCGTCGCGCTGCGCCCGACCAACAGGAGTTATCCATGTGTACGAGTAGTGTATTTGTGTGCGCGAGCCCTCGCCCCTCTCATGCCCCGGCCCGTAACATTCACCCGCCGGCCGCCTGCGGGTGAATAAATATATTTTGAAAATTTGAATCGGATGATGCTTTACTATTGATACTGAGCACAAAACAATTTTTTTTTTAATTTTTCGTCTGTCTGTATCTTGGCCGCGCATCACACTGAAACTACTGGACAGATTTAAATGAAACGTGACATGATTTAAATTCATACTACGAGGTAAAATATAGGATACTTTTTATCCCGAAATTCAGCACGGTTCCCTTGGGAGAGGGGATGAAAGTCAAAATGTGTATTTCATTGTAATTCATTAACGTGTACTCCGATTTCATTAATTCATTTTTTATTAGAAAGAACACACTACAATGATTGTTCTGTAATTATTTAAAGGTCGTCAGTTTAGTAGTTCAGAAATTATAGACTTCACAATGCTCAGTAATAGGTCCAAATAACTTGAACTCCGTTACGTACAGGAAACTTTGAATGTACGGCTCATCTTAAGCTGGCATAACACACTATCGTAAACCATAATGGATAGCCCTATTTTTAACCGACCTTCAAAAAGGAGGAGGTTATCAATTCGGTCGGTATCTTTTTTTTCTATGTAGATATGTCCACCGATTACTCCGGGGTTTCTGGACCGATTCACGCGATTTTTTTTAATGGGCCCTCAAAAATTTTTACCTTCAACTCCTCAAACCTGATGCTGCAGGGGTACTTTCTCCCTAAAAGCTTTAGGAACTGTCGTTTACGAATTGGTATGCTTGCTACTAGATCATAGAGCTCCAGGTCATCCTCCTCAATCCTGTAGGGTA
The DNA here is from genome assembly GCA_933228805.2 of Hipparchia semele. NCBI lineage: Eukaryota > Metazoa > Arthropoda > Insecta > Lepidoptera > Nymphalidae > Hipparchia > Hipparchia semele. Next base: position 1,619,671 of record OW121717.1, on the reverse strand, counting down.
CTGACTACTGCCCACCTAAATTGTAGGGATTTAGGAGGGGAGAAAGAGAGCAAGCTGCAGGAACAACCTACACTAAAAAACTTAAAATTAAAATTCTTTTCAAAAACCGACTTCAAGCGCCACTACAAACCATAAATAAATTAAAAGTAAAAAACTTTTTTAAAAACAAGCTTTTATTTAAATGCGCTAAAAAAGAATAAAATAAACTTTTCTGTTAAAACTTTTACTATCAACTTGTTATGTCATTAGACAAATTAAGTATATGATATAAACGTTTTTCGCGAGATTTAACTAGGTACTCGTATTTACTTACGCGGACGAAGTCGCGGGCATCAGCTAGTATATATATAAATATACAAATAAATAATATTGTCTGTGTTGAAGTGAAGTGTTTGTTTGTAATATCAAAAGAACAGCTTTTTTGGGTTCCGTAGCCAAATAGCAAAAAACGGAACCCTTATAGATTCGTCATGTCTGTCTGTCCGTCCGTATGTCATAGTCACTTTTTTCGGAAACTATACTGCTAAGAACTATACTGTTGAAACTTGGTAAGTAGATGTATTCTGTTAACCGCATTAAGATTTCCACACAAGAATAGAAAAAAAAAACAATAAATTTTGGGGTTCCCCATACTTAGAACAGAAACTCAAAAATTTTTTTTTTCATCAAACCTATTCGTGTAGAGTATCTTTGGATAGGTCTTCAAAAATGATATTGAGGTTTCTGATATTATTTTTTTCTAAACTGAATAGTTTGCGCGAGAGACACTTCCAAAGTGGTAAAACGTATGTCGCCCCCTGTAATTTCTAAAATAAGAGAATGATAAAACTAAAAAAAATATAATATGATGTACATTAGGTACCATGCAAACTTCCACCGACAATTAGTTTGAACGAGATCTAGTAAGTAGTTTTTTTTAATACGTCATAAATCGTAAACCGCAATTGCTGCTACGGAACCCTTCATGGGCGAGTCCGACTCGCACTTGGCCGTTTTTTGCTAGCTGCATACGAAAGTAAATACGGTACTTATACCAAGACAACAATTTTAAAGTTTTTGTCTGTCTGTTTGTTTGTTGCCACTAATCTCGGGAATGGCTGAACCGATTTTAACGGGACTTTCACTGGTAGATATTATCGGGCATCGTATAGGCTAAAAGGAGGAGGAGTTGTGTTTTTCTACCTCTGTATATCGATATCTCCGTGATTTCTTAACCGATTTGCGTGAATCTTTTTTTAATCGACACAAAAACTTTGCGAGATGGTCCCATAAAAACTTCGGGTTCCAACTCTTCAATCCTGATGCTGCAGGGGTACTGCTTCCCTAAACTGTGGGGATTTAGGAATTGTTGATTATTATGAATAGTTATTGTAGGGACCAAGTAAAGACATCGTTAAATTCCAGGATCCAACTTCTCAATCCTGATGCTGAAGGGGTTCTGCCAACCTAAACTGTGGTGATTTAGGAACGCGGACGAAGTCACGGGTGTCCGCTAGTAATAAATAAAATAATCATTGTTTAGTGTAAATATCGACATCAGAGTACATCACTAGAGTATCGATAACAATATCGACAATTGTCACTTCCCTATAAGTGTACATGTAAGCCTTACCCTCCCTCACCTCCACCCTACCCCCGTAAAGTACGAAAGGGACGACTGCAGCTCGGGCTGATTTTACCTACAAAAACCTTGGCCAAAAGACGTTTCGTATTCTGCTGTTTCCTTCTTCAAAACTGGACAAATCTCAAATATTCTTATATCAAAATTTAGAGGAAGAGTATATCTATGCTTCTATGTTTTTCTTTTTTGTTAAAAACTTATCAAATTTGTTTGATAGTCGTTTGAACATGGCGGTAAAATCGAGGGTTTTTTTCGGGTTTTTGGATTGTCATATTTTTTTTAATGATAATGTTTTGGAAAAAAGAAAAACATAGGGGCACGTATTAATCAGACCTAGATTTTTTGGAAAAAAATCATTGCTCTAGAGGCATTATCCACGAAGAAAACAGCAGAATACGTTTGTATGGAGAAATGCCCACTAGAGTACCCTCTTAATATTTTCTGTTATGCACTCACTCTTAACTCTATGAACATTGTTAAAATTGTTAAAATTGTTAGCATTTTTTACAATTTAAACTTATTTTAGTGAATCGTGACTTTGCTCGGAATACGTCGCGACTCAACACCCGTTCCCCATTTTGCGAACTATTTGTATGCGGACGGGTGTTCCAAGCTCACTTTTCTTACTTGCAGTGACGAGCAACCGGCGTCGCGTCGCTTCCATCTCATAACGTCTTCCAGCAGAGCGCCTGTATCACATCTCTAGAAGCTGCAGTAATGCGTTCTTGGTTTACAGCAGTGTTTATATTTGTGTCTTAACACTAGGTGCACTTGAATTTGTAAGTATGATTTTCAGGTCCCTAATATTGAGTGAGTTGAAAATATCGATATTTGAAAAATGGAAATATGCAAAGCTGATTGCTTCCACGCTACATGTATATCAAGAACTTAGTCAATTAAATGCAATTGACAAATTCTTCGAAGTTTGATTTTATAAAATAACTCGACGGTCCCTACGTACATAAAGACATGTCAAAAACCGAGGTTTACAGGAGAGCGTTATTTATGTTCAAACCGCTCTAGAAATAATTCTATGTACAATTATAATTATTATTTTTCTATAATGTTTTATTAGCTTTAGGAACTTTATAACGGTATTTCTACATATTTTCTTTTTTTATATTTTCTTGGAAAAACTGATAGATGACTGTTTCTACGCTGATATTAAAATAAAAGCATGTCAGACATGTCTATGATACCTTTTTATACGCAGGAAAGAAGAAAACAGTTAATAAAATGTAATTTAAATAAAATGATTTATTAAAACGTAGAATTATGTTATAGTTTTCAAACGGATATGTTAAACATCCTAAGATCGCCACCCATGGATATAAAAAATACATCAATGAAGACATATCGCTTTATACGCGGTTTCATTCATTCGGGGTAGGACTATATTTCTTGTAATGTAAATAAAGACATGTCCTTAAATAAAATAATCAGGATTGTGTTTTATTAATTAAACAAGGTTTATAATTGAAAATAATTTATTGTAAATGAAAATAAATTTAATTAAATTTCAAAATTCTGCTGACCGTCTCATTGAAATTAGTCCACATTATGCACTTTGCATCTTAAAATTCTGTCTTTTCGTCCCAAAATTTACGTATGTGCTCCGTTGCTGCTCCTTTTGGAATCACCCAGATCTTTTGACACAAGTAGATGACTTAATCAAAATTAGCTTAGAATCAATTCTTAATATGCAGCTGAACGAGCAATCTTGGTCCCAAGCTTCTAAGTTATGGCGGTTTAGGGATTCGCAAAATTTCCAGTGTCGCTTTACCAGCCTTCCTATCTTCTGTCCATAGTTCTGCAAATCTCATGAGTAAAATTTTAAGGGCATCCCCTTCAAACTTTGAGATTGCTGGCTTGGAAGAAGCTAGAAACGCTTTCTTAATTGCATGCCCAGGTCAAAATTTTCCAGTTTCTCCAAATTCACAAAGGAGCTGGGACGACATAAACTGTAAATTGACGTATAATAATCTTTCGAGCCGTAGTACAGGTTCGGCGCGTGCTAGGCTTTTGGCCGTGGGTGCACATGAGGCCGGCTACTGGCTTCACGCGTACCCTTTGTCCAATACAGGAACATTTCTTGTGCCTGACACGCTCAGAATCGCAACCTGTCTACGCCTTGGGGTTCCGGTCTGCGCTCCGCATAAATGTCCCTGTGGCAGTGATGTCGACAAGCTAAGACATCACGGACTGTCATGCCAAAAAAGTGCAAGCCGCTTCTCGAGACATGCCGCACTTAACGATATCATACGCCGGTCTCTTGCCACCGTCAACGTGCCAAGTCTACTTGAGCCGACTGGTATTGCAAGAGACGATGGCAAGAGACCGGACGGTATGAGTTTGATTCCATGGAAGATGGGTCGGGTGCTGGTATGGGATGCAACCTGTTCAGACACGCTGGCCCCTTCCCATCTACATGGAACCAACAACAGAGTTGGTGCGGCTTGTGAAGCGGCTGAAAAAACGAAAGCATGCAAATACAGGGGTCTAAGCACCGAATATGATTTTGTCCCATTCGGTGTCGAGACCCTTGGTCCGTGGGGTCCTATAAGACTTTTTAAAGAAATATCAAAAAGGTTAGTCGACGTCACAGGTGACCGAAGAGCTGGCAGCTACCTCAGACAACGAATTAGTCTCGCTATCCAAAGGGGGAACGCTGCCAGTATCTTCGGAACGTTGCCTAAAGGGACTCCTTTTAATAATTTATTTTAATTTATTATAAGTATTATATATTTTTTAAGGTTTTTAGTTTTAGGTTAATATTTTGTCCTAGTATATATTAAATTAGTTAGTTTTAATTTAAGAAGTAATTTAATATTAATTTAATTTATAGATATAATTATTTTATTAGAGAGTATTGTTGCAGGTCTTATGAATACTTATAACTAAAAAACACACCACTGAATCTATCTAAACTGTATCAAAACATTAATATGTCACCACGCGAACAAGCATCGACCCGGGAACTCCCGCCGTGAATGACGTTATGTCAGACAAGGCCGCGTCCGCACCGAGTGGCGCGCATTTTAAAACACCGTACAAAACGATACGTATAGATATCCGCATCTACGACACTTATTCGTTGTAAATATAATACTTGTTCTCATATACGATTTGTAAATGACGTTAAATACGTAATATTAAAAAAAGAAAAATATACAGGTATGTGCATATGGAAAATCTAAAGCCAATTGTGCAATAAAAAAAAATGCCATTTTCGACATGTCTTTATGTACGTAGGGACCGTCGAACTGGTTTCACATATTATTTTTATGTATTGGCAATTCTTAAAATTCTTATTATTTTCGATGTTATGATTTTCAAAATTATCAGGAATTCTCCAGAGCACGTTAAGACAAATCTGGCAAATACCATTCAAAATCGGGTTTATAGTAGTTACTATATACTAAGCACTATAAATAGTGCTTTTTATATAATACGACCTATTAATAGTATTCGAGAATTACTCAGGACCATAAGTATAACTACATACGATATAAATATAACAATGTTCGGCAAAAGGAAGTGATATGGCGTTTACGAGAAACTTAAGTGCACTATTGTAGTTTCGTCTCAACCGTTTCGTTTACGACTGTGGCTATAAAAATGCATCGAACGCAATGATACGATACTGGTTTATTTCCAACTTCCTTAGTATGCTGTGCTGCAAGACATTTTTGTGGCATTACTGGAGCCTTTTCTTCTCTCTTTTCCTCATAAGAAAATTATTGAAGAGCGACAAGGAAAGAGATACCTTATTGTGTATCAATAGTCTCATTAAAAGAGTCATTGTTACAAGATATTTGTATTTTGTGGATAAAATTACAATTAAATTATATTTTGGGTAATAATATGGCTTTCAAAATTAAACTTTTTATTTAATTTATTTTTTCACGTTATTTATTCGCGCTAAATACAATTTCCGATTGTAAAACTTCTTAGGTACGTTACTAAACGATCAATCTAAAAGAGTATAGAAGCAGCTAGACGAATACGTATAGTTAAATTAAATTTATATTCAGATAAACCTCATTTAAGTAGACTCTACAAGATAAGCTGACAAGAAACACAGCAATTACTTTGTATATAACACAAAGTGTAATAACACATAATGTAGCTATTGTGTAAGTAACAAAATATTATAACAATATATTATCATGGGCAGGCAGGGCAGCTGAATACAAAAAAAAATAAAAAAACACCATTTCAAAATATGAAAACAAAAAAAGGATAAAAATAATTTCCAATTGAAAGATGACACTCGAGACTGTATTTTACAATGTTATGAAATATTATAAATGGAATGCAGTGTATTAATTTCGATTCATTATTTGCTTACGCATCATGAAATATTGAAGGGTGCGTTTGCTTAATATAAATTAAAACAATATTAATTGAATTCGAGCGTAATGCAACCCGCTGGGCGTCAGTCAACAGTGGAATTTCTGTATTCATGACACGAATAATGAATTTAGTCGCACGTGAATAATGTAGCAGCTACTTGTTCTACCGCCCGATTAGTAAAAGGCCGTAAAGTGACAAAGAAAGAAAAAGCATTTATTTGAGATACACACATGCACAGTTAAAGACAGTGAGACATATGTTAGACAAAAGAAAAAAAAAACGTGTGGCACTCGGGGACTGCCGCGGTAAAGCTATTGCATATAATTTTTTATCAACGCCATCTAGCGGCTCACCGTACTCACCGTAGAGGAGTCCCGTGTCAGGTTATTTTCGTTACGGAATTTCTGGATTCGGTCTCCACGATGGCCCGCGATAGAAGCTATGCAATAGCTTAATAAATAAATATGCGTGGTCCCAAAATGGACTCCACTCAGCATATGCTATCCCTGTGGTGAAAGCACAGACATAGCGCTGGTCTTCCGTGGATCCAGAGGTTTTGGATGACTGTTAGTCACGAAAAATAGTACTACGTAGCAAAACAACAACAACATTAGTTGGTCTTTGAGTTACATCGTCATTATCATTTTCAGCAACCCATCAACGGTTTTTTACTGAGCGCAGGTCTCTTCTCAGAGAAGGGTTGTAGGCCATAATCTACGACGCTGGTGCGGATTTATAGATTTTTCACTAGTTTGAGAACTTATTAATACCTTTATTGTAAAATATACCCAATTTTACAATTTTACTATGGAAAATATTATTCTTAAGCATTTTCAAGAAAAAAGCAACGAAACGACAAATTTAAAAGAAATCACAAACGAGTACTGAAAATACCAACGTTCAAGACAATATTGATTTCGTTCAACTGAAGTGGGATTTTTTAGTTTTATAAAATAAATAACAAAATGTGTTTTGAAAATATTGTTTTTAAATACTTTGTTTTCCTTGTTAGTATAAAAGGCATATTTACAGGATGAATACAGACCGGCGTAAATCGCCAATTAAATATCGAGAGGCTATTATTTTGGTTGCATGTACCAGCATGTACTGAAAAGCGGTATTATTTGTGCTGCTGTCGATAATTTTGAATGGAGCTCTCAAACTGTAATGGCGTGGTCTAAAATACGACGAGAGCTGGTAAACAGTTTCCCTTGATCGTTTGTTCATGTTAAAATAATAATTTAACCTCAATATTAAACTCAACTTTAAAGGAAAAATAGGTGAAAACTGGCCTTAAGTGGCTTCAAGAAAAGTCAAGAATAGAGAAGAGGTCATATAATCGAATCCTTTTCCACTTTAAAGGGCTATAAATTAAATAAGTAATTTATTAGTACTAATAAATTACTGTGTTAAGTTGGAGGGCGGAAGAGTACAATATTAATCTTGACGTCAATGTCTTATACACCTAATAATATTACTCTGCTAAACAATACTCTGCTGTATTATAAGTCCTTGAAATCCGTCAGTAGTGGGTTAGTTACCTTAGCCAACATAAAGGCCATTCAGTGGAGTAAGGAAGCCAGATTTGTGGACACATTTCCTCATTCCAGGGGTTTGGATGATATATTTTATGTTTTCTTGATTCAAATTAGGTTTGAAACCTCAGTGAAAAAATAAGAATAAATTAATATTTTTGGAGGTTGTTTAAAATAAAAAAAATATATAAAAATATGTTGTGCAATAAATATATAATTTTCCATGTTATGGTCAGGTAATCTATTATATTACGTAGATATCTACACCAAAAATTCAGTAATTATAAAATGTCTGTGACAAATTGTTTACTAGCTCTTACATAGAAGTAAAATAACAATGAATTGTACATGATGTTTTTAATTGAACCCGGTATTCGCCAGCAACTATTGTGAAATATATATTTTAATAAACGGATAAAATGCAACTCTGATAGTGCGTCTGATATTTTTTTTAAATATATTTTCCCCATTTATTTGTAGGTGAATTCATTTTGTGTGCCTTTGCGCTTTATTCCAGTGTTATTATTTTTGCTATTAGTTTCAGTTCAAACGGATATTCCGTGATGTGAATTAATACGAAAAAATATATAATTATTACTTACTTATGGCTACAGAAATACATGCATTCAAATTCAAAATCATTTATTTCATATAGGCCAACTTGTGGCACTTATGACAGGTCGAGACTCTACCACCGGTTCAGAAAGCTGATTCTGCTGAGAAGAGTTGGCAAGAAACTGAGCAGTTGCTCTTTTTAAAACAAAAAATGTTACATTTATTAGCTTATTTATCCTGTGGACAGCTGAAGCAAAGCAGATTGCTTTCAAGTAACTGTGTCATTGAGGAATTCATTAACGATGTAATAGCCTCTACTTATTAAATGTTTCTTTACACACTGTTTGATTTGTGTAACGGTAAATCTATCAATTATTTCGGAATCAAATTATAAAAGTGTAAAAAAATGTAAAACTAATATAACATATTACTGTCGGAATTTTATAGTATCATATTGTCATGTTCTTTTTACTACATTATAACTTGATATAATTAAGATGTATAAAATTTTCAGGAGCACACATAATAGTGCATCCAGTGTTCCTTGGGACCGCTACAGTAGAAGTGCACTTGCACTAACTTGTGCAAATGTTTGCCTTCGAATAGGATCACCATGATTTACTCTACTCGTGTCTGAGGACTTAGTAAATGTCGCCTTTTTAGCTTGGCGTGCTCATTGGCAATCATTAGGGTCATTTTAATTTTGGAGTCTACTGTTCTTCATGACGTGTTCTTCCCAAACTAAGCGTGATTTTGATTTTTATGTTTTTATAATAAAATTATTTTTTCTTTTAGTAACTAGCAAAAAGTAGGCACAGTAAGATTTTATTCGAAGTTTGAAATTTACTCTGTTGACGTCATACGCACATTCAGAATAGTTAAAGGATGATTTGCGTACATTTTCAAGTAATGTGCGATCAATGAAGCTTAACACAAATAGAATAGAATTTTTTGTCATGGTTACAAAAAGTGAAATCCATAAAATGAATACAAAACGGATACAAAGCTTTCAAAATACATAGTTATAATTTTACTACTTTGACCTAAATGTGCAAAAGAGAGCAGTTTTATAGCTCGTATTTGGCTCGCGTCTTGAAATAATTCATTTTATACAACATGATACTACATTCCCAATGCGTAAGAGATATATAAATAATATAAGTGGAGTGTGAGTGAGTAAACTGCGTCGCAGAATGCAAAAGAACACTAGTGGCATAAAACCGTGGAATCTTTGTCGAGTAGGTAATCGTCGACAAACTAAATTAGTTTCAACATAATCTTCTTCTTTTTCGTAACACAATAGAGCAGTCGTGGTCAACATGAAGTATATATGATGCAATGAACTGCCGACAGCTGATTAAATTTGGATGATCCATCGTATTAGTGACCTTCCTCGCCTTCTTGTACCCTAGATTTTGCCCTGTACGACAAGGTGCAAAATGGATTCGTGTACCTACGAAGAACAGTAATATGCAATGCCAATTCCGGAAACGTTGTTTCAACTTAATAGATATAGTAAGTATAACACGAAGGCCTAAACGAAGAAGAATAATTAATTATCCTGGCTCAAAAAACTTCGCCATCATTTCATTATAATTAAAACGACTCCTCGTCTGTTAAGCCGCATTAAAAGTACCTACAACTAGTTATAACATCCGCTAGGAGATGGCACTAGAAGAAGAATATATAACTATAAGACTTGTCCATTAATTTACTGTCACGATGGTGTCTATACGGCATCAAATGCTGAGAAAGTTCAACGGAGCGAGCGGTGGTCTTACGGTAATCAAACTGAGAGACCGGCACTACGCCTCTTCTGTATACCGATCTACGATAGTCTGTATAGCTAGGTATGTACCTACATCTCTGACCAACACTATTTACATACTGCTGTGAGTTAAAGTCCTTTGTTTTCAGTCGGATTTAATTAGAACAAGTTGGAGTTGCTTAACGGCGTAAGTTAAAAAAATGTATTGCCTAACCGTGGTTGCACTAAATTACCCACATATAAACAACATGTATTGTGTACAGTTGTATAGACAGTCAGACAGTTCACGTGTATGTGGTATTGGGGGTGTGACGCTATTATCAACTTAGCACTTTGAGAAGAGTTTCCCTGTTAGGTACAGCAATCAATATAGAAGTAGAATTATTACTTAATGACTGCCTCGTTGGTGTAGTGTTTTAGCATGTTTGACAGCGGATAACAAGTTCTTGGACTCGATTCTCGGTGGGGTCAAAAATAGGCAATGGGTTTTTCTGTTAAGAAATTTTCAGTACTAGCCCGGAGTTAGGAAGTTGGCGCTGTGTCATCTCCGTTCATTGGATAGTACGTAAAAAGCCCTATGCCTGATCTCTCCGGTTGTGTCGGATGAATGCCTTAACATCCTACTGTTGGCATCGGTGTTTGCGCACACAATTGTGTACTACAATACCTCCAGCGCAGATGGCTAACCCCTGTGGAAATTATAGTTAACTAGATGATGTCCTTGATTTCAGTCGCGTGTATTAAGGTTCTTTAATTTCCGCGGAAATTCTCTTATTTGTCGGAATAAAAAATAGCTTATTATGTTATTCCAGACTATAATTAATCTGTCTCTGTGTCAAATAGCCGAATCAGTTCATTCCTTGTGGCTTGATCAGTCACTACTCAGGTAACAAACATCCATCCATACATCCATACTTTCGCATTTATAAAATTAATAATAGGATCAACAATCACGGACGCGTCTCCAGTTTTCCATAAGTAATTTTGATTTTTACTTATAATGGAACTCATGAAGCCTTCATTTGCAATGACTGAACGAAGCTGAATGAGTCATTTTAATGTAATTACTCGCGAAATTACTATCACACTGGCGATAATTTCGTTTCTCATTAAATACAATTTTTTGTAAAATGAGAAGTAATTTACATAATCACCGCCGTCGACTGTTAATTTAATCGGGACCGAATTTTCCTTAGAATTTCCGAGTCAAAATTTTACAAGAATTGTGGAATTTATGCTAACAATTTGTGCTTTGAGCGTTTTTTGTTTTTTTTTTTCGTCTTATTAATTTTAATCTTTTTATTTCGTTCAATTATTTTCAATATAGCTGACTCCAGCACTCTTCAAACTATATGTCCCACTCATTGTGATTTCAGGCTCGCGTCTCCATGACTTAATTAGTAACTTTGATCCTCCTAGAGTTACTTAATAAGATTTGATTTCGCAGTGGCTTTTCTCCATCACCTGTTTTTTTATTCGATGACAAGACAGCCCTTGACGGCGATCTCACCTGATGATAAGTGATGATGCAGTCTAAGATAGTAGCGGGCTAACTTGAACGGGGTATAGCCCATTGAGTGTTCCTGAGCCTTCTCTTGAGGCCCATAATCTGCGACCATGTTTTTTTTTTTAAAAAGAAGAAGAATATCAGCCAAGCTGAACTTGACTGATGTTCTTCTCTCCCCTCCAAATAAGTGAAAACTTGTGTTAGGTGTGGGTAGTTTTTGATCCTACAGTCGTCTCTGACAACATACACTGTTCGAAGACTGTTTAAAATGACAAAAATCATCCACCAAGTGAATATATAGGTATGTAATATTCAAATATCAAAATCATCACCTCTTCGACGCAAACCGCACGTGAACATTATCGATTCATAATCGCAACTAGATGTTTGAGGACGCCGCATTTTACTATTTCCAATGCGAATCACAAACTAAATTCACCGGTTTTGCATACAGAGAATATCGTAAATCACCGAGGCCACGTTTATTGAACGGGAATCGAACCAGAAATGAATCGGGAGTAAATTAATAATCGTATTACTTTTTCAGTGGAATGCAAATATTTGATGATTGGGCTGTGTGGCGAGTGTCGCGAGCCGATACCATTCAAACACGGCGCCGGAGTCCGCGCTCGCTGGAAGTGGCAATTATTTGCGAGAGAAAATATTATTCTGTTGATCTATTGTCCTGTCTACTAGCTTGTGAACGTGATTTCGTGCGTGTGGAGTTATAGTTTTAAAAACTCCGCGGGAAGCCTTTGCTTTTCCGAGATAAAACGTAGCCTACATCACTCTCCAGGTCTTCAACAAAAACCATGCAAAAAATTACATCCGATCCATTGCTCCATTGCTGAGGAATTGAAGGACAATCCAACAATCTATTGAAGCAATAAATCAACAAAAATATTAGTAAAGATAGTAGAGACTCCACCATCCGTGTTTCCCGCCATCTATAATTTGAGTAGCTTCAAGGTAAGAGTGAATAGGCATCTTCTAGGCAAGCGCGTTCCAACTGCACCGCAATAGCACTTTCCCGCATTGATTGTCATCAAACACAAGCCTATCCAAATATAAAAATAACTATTAGGATAGGAAAGGATTTTTGAAAATTCAACTCTTAAGGGGATAAATCAAACTTATCGTGAGCGAAGCCGCGGGCAAAAGCTAGTTAGGTATTAATATTTCTGTGGTACATACAACAATAAAAGATTATTGCAGATTATTGCACACAACACCACCATCTTTCACCACCTCGCGTCAAGCACGACGTTCCAGCCATTACGTCATGCTAATATCGTTAAGATTTATCTGTAAAATTTCTCACGGGGCTGTAATTCGATTAAAAATTCATTCCACCGTCCACGGAGGCCCTCGGGGAATAATTTATACGCGATTCACACACCGACACCTCGCCTCCCTTTTTTACATGTGAACATTTTATATGTGTAAATATGGATTATGTGGTAAACTTAGGACATGAATTTCGCTCACCGTGGAAATTCTTTTCATATTTTTCTTTGGGTACTTCGGCTGTGTCTAGTCAAAACATATTATAGTAATATCACATTTATGAGTCAAAAATTTAATTCAAAAAATAATTGAATTACATATTATAGATTTTATTATATTATCACCACGCCAAAATGGTAGAGTAGGTATGATAAAACTGGTGCCATAATTTACTTTTAATGTTCTTATTAACTCTTTTTTTAGTTTATACAATTATCTATTATTTTCTACTTTTGCTAAATTGAGTAAAGTATTTTTAAATTGAGTAGTACGCTAGAATGCTTTTACAAGGATTGTACCCTTACTAGAGTTTTTATAAATCCTTTTTAGTACTGTATACGTGCGAAAGTGTGTGTTTGTGCTTCACTAACGCAGCAATGGATTGACAGTGACAGCTTAGAAAGTTATATAGGTTACCTTTTATCCAAGAAGTTTTCTAAAAACCTAACTTCACGCGGACGAACGAACGCGGTTGCAGGCTGAAGCTATTAAATAATAACTAGTAGGACGCGTGGGTGCGCGGCTCGCTAAAGCGAACCGCGTGTTTTCTGTTCACCAAGTAGATCTTCGGGTCTTGATCATTTTTTTCCAAAAACCACTATTCCATCTTGTACACTCTCTAAGATAGACACCGACGAAATTTGTACGGCCACCATCTTGAATCCGCCATTTTGGTGTTTTTTTTTCAGCTCACTGCTAATTGGATGAGGTTTCGAGCAGTGGCGTGCACAGATGTACAGGGTAGGCAGATGATACAAAATGGAATAAATCTTCGGTGCGAATTTAAAAAAAACTTAAGGGTAGGCATTGTACAAATTATAAAAAGCCTACCCTTAAGTTTTTATAACTCGTACTGGCGATTTTCTCCATTTTATATAATTTTTCCGCATTATGCCTACCCTGTGTGCACGCCACTGGTTTCGAGTGACTTTTGTTTCAGCAGACCCTACCTATCTTTAATACCCTGGCCGTGCTTCTCACCCGTCTCCGAAATCCTCAATCGTCAGCTCCCTCCACATTTTTCCTCCAATTGAATTTTTGTCTTCTATACGAAACCATTGCTTTGGAAAAGAAACCGTATCAAAGTTTTGAATGTAAAAAATAAATTCCGCCATCTTTAATTTTTTTCTATTCATCAAGTAGACTTTCGAGTACTTACTGATCATCTTTTTCCAAGAAACCACTCTTCCACCTTTCATAGTGTCCGAGATAGACACCGACGAAATTTGTATGGCCGCCATCTTAAACCCGCCATTTTGAATTTTTTTTCAGCTCCCTGCCAATTGGATGAGGTTTCGAGTGACTTTTGTTTGAACACACCCCACCCATCTTCATTATCCTGGCCGTGCTCCTCACCCGTCTCCGAAATCCTCAACCATCAGCTCACTCCATATTTTTCCTCCAAATAAATTTTTGTCCTCTCTACGAAACCATCAGAAATTTTGAAAAGGAACCGTATAAAGTCTTGCATATATTTTGTATGGAAAAAAATAAATTCCGCCATCTTGAATTTTTTTTCTGTTCATCAAGTGGACCTTCGGCTCCTGATCATCTTTTTCCAAGAAACCACTTTTCCATCTCTTATACTCTCCGAGATAGACACAAACAAAATTTGTATGGCCGCCATCTTGAATTCGCCATTTTGGAGTTTTTTTTCGGCTCTTTGCCAATTGGATGAGATTTCGAGTGACATTTGGTCGAACACCCCCCACCTATCTTCGATACCCTGGCCGGTGCTCCTCACCCGTCTCCGAAATCCTCAATCATCAGCTCTCTCCATATTTTTGTTCCGAATGAATTTTTGTCCTCTATAAGAAACTGTGAGTGAAAAAAAATTTTTCCATACAAAATTTTACAGGAGAGGTGATCAATCAGTCAGTCAGTCAGTGAATCAGCACGAGTAGCTATATATATATTTAACCGACTTCCAAAAAGGAGGAGGTTATCAATTCGGCCGGTATATTTTTTTTTTTTTTTTCTATGTATGCCCGCCGATTACTCCGGGGTTTCTGGACCGATTCACGCGATTTTTTTTTTAATCGACAGAGGAAGCTCGCGAAATGGTCCCATAAAAATTTTTACCTTCAACTCTTCAAGCCTGATGCTGCAGAGGTACTTTCCCCCTAAATTATGGGGTTTTAGGAACTGTCATTTACGAATTGGTATGCTTGGTCTAAGCATATACTAGATCTTAGAGCTTCAGGTCCTACTCCTCAATCCTGATGCTGCAGGGTACTGCCCACTTAAACTATGAGGTTTTAGGAACTTTCGCTTGCGAATTGATATTATTGGTATTAAGCATAGTCTACATCGTAGAGCTCAAGGTCCTAGCTCTTCAATCCTGATGCTGCAGGGTACTGCCCACCTAAACTGTGAGAATTTAGGAACTTTCGCTTGCGAATTGATATTGTTAGTATTAAGCATAGGCTACATCGTGGAAATCAAGGTCCTAGCTCTTCAATACTGATGCTGCAGGGGTACTGCCTACCTAATCTGTGAGGATTTAGGAACTGTCGCTTACGAATTGATATTGTTGGTACCAAGCATATACTAAATATAAAATTCAAAGTTCTAGCTCCTCAATCCTGATGCTGCAGGGTTGGAGGGATTACGAACTGTCGCTTTCGAATTGATATTGTTGGTACCAAGCATGGACTACATCATGGACCTCCTGGTCCTAGCTCTTTAGAAATTGTGTGTTGTTAATAAGTACTGTAGGTACCAAGTATAGACTACTTTAGTACCGTAGTGTTGGAGGGAGGGGAGAAAGAGAGCAGGAACAAGCTACACTAAAAAGCTTAAAATAAAAATTCTTTTCAAAAAACCGACTTCAAACGCCACTACAAAGTATAAAAATAATTTTATTTTGTACACGTTTGTTGAAGTCGGGCGGGCTTAACTAGAAACGATGAAATCGATGCGCGACGCTTACCTTATGGTGACATATAAGAGACACGCTTATTGAAATCGGGTGAGCATCGCGTATCGGTTTCATTGTTTCTATTTAAGCCGCCCGACTTCAACAAACGTGTACAAAATAAAATTATTTTTATACTTTGTAGTGGCGTTTGAAGTCGGTTTTTTGAAAAGAATTTTTATATAATAATCATTACCAATAAATTTGGTCGTTGACTACTTTATATATGAATTAAAACGGCCTTAAGCTAATACTAACTTTCACGAAGCGAAGGAAACATAATATTCTTTGTACGGAACACTCTCATTATACGCCTAGTGTTTGTTGGAACATTTCAATCTGACAACGTTTGTTTTAGCTGCTCGTTGGGAGGAGCCCCGAAAACTGCGAGTGCGACAGTAAATCAATCAGTTGTGATTTATTGCTATAGTTATCGTATACAGTGGTAGCCAAAAATGTTGGATATCAAAATACCTAAATACCTATTTATCGTGGTATGTATTCTCTTTTTATCCACTAAACGACTGTATTTTTACTTTAAATTTAAAAATAAACAAGTTTGCTTGATCGAAAGGCTTAGATAAACTCAATTTACCCAATAGTGTTCGCCGCTCGTGGTAAATAAAATTGGAAATAAAAAAGGAAATGACATTTTGACTTGGAATTGATTTGCGTGACTGTAAAATTTCATATTCCATTTCATGCAATTTGCCTTTCCTCAAGTGGTTAAAACGCTCTTACGTAGATAACTGATTTTGTTTACAGAATATGAGTTTTGTATCGCACTGGTTTTCTTTATAGCAAAAACACTCACGAATAAAAGTTAGTTAAATTAGAGCTAAGATGTGACGTGATATTAAGTAGAATTTCTTTCTTAAAAGTGCATAAATAATAAAAATAAATAAATAGAACTAGTAGAATTTCTTTTAATTCGATAACAAGATAGTCAATGAATGCGATTTCACGTGATGCTAAGTGACGATACAGTCTAAGATGGGCTGACTTAGAAAAGGGTACGGCAGTGTATATACATTCAACTCATACCTCTAATCTGTTTCTACACGCCATCGTGCCGGAACGCTAAATCGCTTGACGGTACGTCTTTGACGGTAAGCTGGTAACTGGCCACGGCCAAAAACCTCCCACCAGATTTTTTTTTTATTTGTGTTGGAATGACGCACAAAGCTTTCCGCTCAAGGAAATCGCTTTTTTCGTGGCTCTAAACAGTCAACTTTTCAGTGCGCAGCCGGCTTTATTTGCTTAATATTTTCGTAAAAGGGCGCTCAGCGGTTCCTCATGCATATTAGATTATAAATAATGTGCGTCTTGCGTGTCCCGGCCACATCCAACGTTGCGAGGAGGTTTGCAACTTATAGCAGTTTATCTTGGATATATTGGATGGACCTCGTCCGCGTGGATTAAGGTTTTTTTAATTCCCGCGGGTACCCTTTCATTTTCCTAATTTTCCGGAATAAAATGTAGCCTATGTGTCAATTCTGGGTATGAACTATCTCCATTCCAAGTTTCAGCCAAAACGGTTCATTTATTGTAGCATGAAAGAGTAACAAACACACATACACGCACACAATGTTCTTGGGGTGACCCACATGCTCATAAAAGATAGGGGATCCAACAAAGCGACTTTATAAAGTTTTAAATAAGTACACCTTTAGTAAGCGGCGATTATGTTAAAGGGACTGGAGTAAAAAGGCGATCGGTCCCTCAATTTTCAATATTTCAGAGTAGGCATCATCCAGTGGTAAAGTTTCGCATAATTAATTATTAAATTGAAATTCTTTTTGGAGTTTTGTGAGTAATGCACTCAGTTTAGTGAGGTCAGACCCTTACCCCCGTGAGGGTTGGGGCTCGTTTGTTTTATAACTTCCAAAGTAAAATACCTTGTAGCCTATTAAATGCTTCGAAGTTTACGTTCTTGAACCTTTTTTGAGGGCTATGTCTATCGTATAAGTGAGATCGTAAGTGCAAATTCAATCTTACAATGTCTACAATCAAGATTCCCAAATCTTCAAATTGGAGGTCAGATTATTCCCTACACCATTACGTACTTAAAAAAGTACCAAGTTGGAACTGTTATTCCCTGTTAAAAACCACCGCTATTCTGCTATCCATACCATGCCTTCCTTGTACGATTATTTTGTCGCCAAAACTATGATTTTAAAAAGTAAATTCGATAATTATCCAATTCACTTGGTAACCCTCAAAGTTCAAATTTTAATTTGAATTATGAGTATATGCGACTTAATATTAAATAAGTAAAGTGAACTCTTTGTGAATTAGACACGACTCTGGTGCGCTTGTCGCTCATAATAAAACCGTTTGCACGGTTTAAAATACAATATACATTCCATATGCATTTGATTTTCATTCGCATAATATTTTCAAAACAAAACATCAAAAAGCAAAATCACGCTCGTGAATAAACTACACAATTGTGATTTTGAGAGACTTTAGCCTAGCAATTTCATATCGCTAGCCGATGCTTTACTCTCTCTATATAATTCCAATGCGGTTTATTCTTTTGATCCTATCCTATATCGAGGTCGGATTGTGAGATTTTCTCTCGGAAGTTTTCCGCGCGTACGATGCAAGTTTTCTCTGTATCAATTTTAAAATACCCTCACTTTTTTTTTTGTTTCAAATTTTTTTTTTGTTTTCCTTTCCACAGTTGTATTAGTGTATGTATCATGATAAATATTTTAGTTGGAACTGTCGATATTTCGATTCGGCCTTGTTCACGGTTCTTCGTTCATGTGGATTGAGGTTTTTTTGTAAGTGATGAAATGAATGAATAAAAATGTGTATGTAACTAAATCCTATGTGCTATTCCAGTCTATAAACTAATCTATGTGCCAAATTTCAGCCAAATCGGTTCAGGCATTGGGACGTGTTTGTGTAACAAACATACATCCAAACTTCCCCATTTACAATATTAAAACAGGATTAATAAGATAATAGGACGATAGGATGATAATAAAATTAACATGTTAAACCAAGAAGTAAGCCTAAAATCTATTTAAAGTTAATTGTACCTAAAACGATACGGTTTTTAAGTTTAAAATTGAGAGAAGGAAGAGAAAAGTTCCGTCTTCTACACAATTGTAGGAAGATATACTTTTTACAGATGAAGCGGTATGGCCGTTTAATTTAACAAAAATAACATAAATCAGTCCAAAATAAATGATTTTTCCGGTAGGGTGGCACTAGACTAAACCTGATATGTAAGAAAATACGTCATATTCCAAACAACTTATAAATACAAAAATCACATCTGCCCTGTATCATACTACACAAGTACAAATATCTACATCTACCTTCCGATCCTCTCGCCTGCAGCCGATATTAAATGTTTGCTTTCGAACGTTTCGTAGATAAATGTAAACAATGTGCTGTGTACAGTGTACAACTACTGACACTCAAAAAACAGTATACGCATTTGTAGCCCCTAATGCAATGTGGACAAAATCTATATTCCCATGCGCCTATTTGTCATTATGTTCTCTGTACGGAGGCATGGATTTGTGCCCAATATTTCCTAATCCGTACGCTATATGTGTTTGTATCATGTATCATGTCGTCGATGTCATAAAATATATTTCTACCAGTTGTTTGTCATAGCAAATAATGTGTGACTCCTCTTCCTTACGGGAATGGTGCAAGTTTCTTGAGGAAAATTCAATTTTATTCTACATTTTCTTTACCCTAACATGCCGCCGCGCGCCGCGCCGTCCGGTTACTAAAAGGCCGTAAAGGGGAAAAATACCTGATTTTGAGTTATGAATGAGCAATAAATGTAAAATTTGAAGTCTCTAAGAAATCAAAAGTTTATTAGTGTAGACTTAGATTTACATAACGTTTATAAGGTTATGAATGTTTAATTATTTAAGTATATTGTTTTTAGTTAAGTAAAAAATAAACTTACGAAACCAATTTAATTGGAACAAAAAATAAATCTAGATTTTAATCTTTAATATAATGTTATTTGAAAGCAAAACTATATTCGTCTTAATTTAATAGCATATTAGATATCTATTCAGCTTGACGTGGGAGAAGTAGGGAGCAAAAGTAAGTGCATCATGAACGATCTTTTTTATTGCGTAACAGGTTTGCGCTTGACGACAATTATTATGCCTGATGGAAAGCGACAATGAGATGATGTTGGAGCGCGCTTGCCTAGGTGACATCTATTGACTCTTGCCGTGTAACTACTCAAGTTATACGTGACATAGAGTACACGATCATAGAACAAACTTGGTATCTATAATCTAAGGGTGTATAACATCTTGAACAGACACAATTTTAAGCATCGCTAAGCATCGATAATTGACGGTCCCTCAATAAATATTGACTATGCAAGAATATAGAGCGCTTAGAATTACAAAATGTCCGATAGCATTAATGTTGGCGTTAAAGTTTGTATAATTTACCACCCTGTTCAATTAAACCCGAAGCGGCATGTATAAGTGTGGAAACACACTTTGTACACGTGACTCTACGCAATTCAACCAACCACATTAAGGAGGTAAGAACCGCATTAACCACCAGAATATATTGTACGTTTTACTATGTTATCTTATTACATTTTATTATGCCAAGGCTTGAGAGGTTTCAAAAAGTAGCGTAAACTTTATAATATTGGGTATATTGCTGTGGGCTACCATACATAATTACCAAAAACTCCTTTTAAGCCATGCTGAACTTATCACTATTCCCTTCTCCACTCCAAATAAACGTAAATCTTGTTTTAGGAATGGGTACGACGTTAGTCCAAAGGGTGTAGGTAGAACGGTCGACCTTTGTTGAAAACCTGTGTTGCAGAGGATAGTTCCTTCCAGATACAAGATATATAAATAACATTACACTTCTTTGTTTGGAGTTATTTTCGGATGAACATATGTAGTGTGAATATTACAACATACATAATGGTTTTTTGCATGTCAGTAGTGTGTTTTATTTATGGGAAAAAATCAAAAAAATGTATTTGAATCAATGCAGGTTTTACCAGGTCGCGTCGTGATATTTTGTAAGTATGTTTCCTCCTTAATCTCGCGTACTTTATGTGTATGTAACATGCAGAGTAAATTGTGTGTGATTTAGACCGCTAACAGCCTTCACAGGGTCTCCGCTTACCACATCTTTAAGGCTGCCAAAATGTTTACACGTAGAAATGCTTACCATACATTATTACATAAGATATAATAAAGATAAATAATTATCTTTATTTAACGTTTCAAGGCAAGGTTACTACTATAATAGTAAGCGAAGATTCTAATATTACACTAATATTATAAATGCGAAAGTTTGGATGGATGGATGGATGTTTGTTACTCAATCACACCGCAACGACTCAACCGATTTGGCCGAAAAGCACAGAGATAGATTATAGTCTGGAATAACACATAGGCTACTTTTTATCCCGGAAAATAAGAGAATTCCCGCAGTAATTGAAAAACCTCAATCCACGCGTACGAAGTCGCGGGCATCAGCTAGTATTCCATATTGTTATCATCAACTAAACAGATCTCTCGCGTAACTATGGCATGTTCTTCCAAAGTCCTGCAAACGTTTGTACTGCAGCGAGCGACTCAAATCCTTCCACCTCATGCGGAGTCACGCGCCACGCGTCGCTAAAGTGGTTGGAATGACACTTACCCGTATTTTAAGATTCGCCTGAGTTTCAGTAGTTTTTAAGATATTTACAATAAAGTAGCAAACAGTACGAGTATATTTACCCACTTCAAAATATTTTAAATATAGGTCCTAAAAATGATTTTTTAAATTAAAATTGGAAACAACAACAAATTACAGATTCAGTGTAATAAAACGATCGGATGTTTGAAAGTGACTTTTCAACCGGCGAAAAAAAAAGATGGAGGTTCTCAAGTTACTTTATCTACCAATATTTATAGTCAGGTTGTGAGTATAAACTGATGTTTTATCAATTTTGAGGCTATGTAAATATAATTAAAATAAGTACAGAAACTTTGAAAGCACTACAAAAAGTTAATAAAATCTCATAAAATTTTACTAGTGTCACTACTCTGTGACCCAGGGTGATGACCATATTTCCAACTCATCGCAAGCTCATAACTTGGTAAAGATCTCCTCTCAGAATAAGAAGGGTTTGGACTAAAGTCAACCTCGTCCATCCATTTTCCATATCCCAATGTTTGCAGTTGCCAAACTTCACACATTGGTAAATGGAAAATCAGGCATGCAATCCTTCACTGTTATAGCAACTGATATTTAATTGCTTTGAAAAAATAACTGCTGGGCGGATTGTCACAAGTTGCAATAATGTACCAACCCTCTCTTGCATAGTTGAATTTACCTTGCCCTTGTACTTAGGAAAACACAAAATCGAACTCTGGTAGAGCAGTATGGTCGTCGATCGTTGTAGTATGCCGAGAAACCCTCGACCATTGTTTCTTTTTTTATATATACGCTATAGGCACGTCATGATTGACCACTATCACACCTGATGTAGCCTAAGGTTTGTTTAAAATAAAGGGTGACGACCATCTTAAATCAGAATTACGATGCAAAGTCTCGCAAAATTTCATGTAGCCAAAGACTAGATTATTCGTTTCTCCGTCATTGAAACTCATTAGTAGCCGACGGGTTCAAATCTCTGTACCCCTTGAGGCGGGAAACGTTCACAAATATCAATACGGCGTATTCTTTTGAAGTTCGGCAAATGTTTGCACTGTAGCGAGTGGCTCAAATCCGTGCACCTCACGTGTCCAATATACAAAAACCATGACAGCATAGTGGACGTGGTAGGTATAGACTTTTACTCGTTTTCGTCTGAAATCTATAGACCGCACTCTCACTCTGCTCAGACTCAACAGAGTTAAAACGAGATAGATTTATGTCTGAGCGTATTTGTGTCTCGTTTACGTAACTGTACCTTAAGTCAGAGCTCTAGAGAGAGTCTACCCAGAGAGTCTCTACCAAGTTAAGACAGAGCACGCTCTATATACGGTGAAATTTTATTCCCCGTAAACCCTGAAGGAGGTGAACGTGCTCATGAAACTGAACAACTTTCCCCAAGGAACATAGGTCGAAATATGAAAAAAAAATTGGACCCTCCATACAAAATTGACGATTAGCTGATTGATTTACTATGGGAGGTCCTAAAATATTTTTCCATATTTCGACCTATGTTCCTTGGGGAAAGTTGTTCAGTTTCATTAGCACATTCACCTCCTTCAGGGTTTACGGGGAATTAAATTTCACCGTGTATAGATCTCAACATCAGTACTTGTGATTGGGGAACATTTGACTCACCAAGCGTGATCAGCTCGAATTCGAGAAACTCTCCTTGTGTAACTGAGCCATAAGATATGAGTGTTAAATCCCATTCTATTGTTAGAAATGCTCACAAAGACTCCAATAACGCGTGCGAGTAAACACGTACAACAGTCAGGTCGTTTTCCCCGCGCCTAGACTGATGATCTTTGCTCAGGTTTATTTCGTCGAGCCAAACAATTTAGTTGCTCCAACACAAATTGAGATTAACTGCTAATCGATACTGTGCCCCTAATAGATACAAAAACGTTTATTTGTGTAACTTATTTTTAAACTCGTCTATACGTTACTTGGATAGGTATACCTATAAGGGCCGATTTCATCAACGTAAAATATATTTTGGCAGAGTTTCAATACATAAACTGTTAGAACACCTATTTTACTCCTCGGTTAACTGTCACTCGAAGTTGGTGAAATCGGCACTAAATAGAATTATACAAATAATTCTAATATTCTTACTAATTCTTACTAATGTTATAAATATTCGATAGTGTGTTTGTTTGTTGGTATTTTGGTTTGTCCTTCAATCACGCGGCAATAGAGCAACGGACCGACGTGATTTTTGCATGGGTATAGTTGAGGCGTGACATAGGTTACTTTTTATTCCGGAAGAGTAAAGGGTACCTCTCAAGGGTGCTTAGAAAATCTAACTCCACTCGAACGAAGTCACGGGCGAAATCTAGTACTAATTTTACACATAATATTATTAGGTTTCCAGGCTATTAATTATAAGGCTATGTACTTAGTTTACAATGTATAATAACTATACTATAGTAGAGATTTTGAAAAAATAGCCACTTGAGCACACTTATCTTTTCCACTTTATATAATCCTGATTAAACAGTGTCTGAGTAAAATGTTTGTCTAAGCCAGACATGACAAAACAGTATGACTCTTTTGTCTACAGGACCTAGAAAATAGAACAGCAATAATTAATATCTAACAACCATTTTAGTTTACAGACATTTAAATTTAAGTGTTTGTCCAAATGGAAATTCATTAAATCCATCTTTGGAAGCGATTCAAGGTCAGACGTATTTTAAACAAAATTAAAAGTTAGCTGACTACAGAGATTTTAAGTTAGATACTTGCGAAAGACAAAAACCTATAAAAGCACTATCCGGCGAGTATTTCTGTCGCAAATCTGAAGTCGTTGGCCCCATTGCTCCCATGCCACGCTAAAGATGAACAAAGTGCACTATCGCGTGCGGGGGACATGGCACAAGCTGTAGCGATTTAACAACCTTAATTGTGACATTTTTTTAATGCAAAAGTTTATTCGTTTGTGTTTTGTCGTACAATTACACAGCAAGAGAAACATGGATCGACGTGATTTTTAGCATTGGTATTTTTTAGGACTTGGTTAGCGACATAGGCTACCTCTTATCCCGGAAGGAACATAGTATTTCAGCGGTATTTTTAAAACGTAACTCTCCGTGGGTGAAGCTGTGGGCAAAATCAGGTCTGGTATAAATTAAAAAAGACGAAGCATACAGAAAAAGCAATAGCGGGTGAAGATATTTTGGTGCTTACAAAAAAATGTATCTGCGCAGGTAGTTAAAGCTTTATAACTTAGGTAATATTAGGTATTCTGTGTTATAACTTACAAATGTGGTTAACTCACATTCTGAAAATGTCGCACATGTGTCGCGCATGTACTCTTGTAACTTTCAGAGACTGTGCAGAAGGTAGAATTTTATTGCATAGCGTTGCCACTCATAAATTAGGAAACAAATAACAGCTTATAATTGTGTGCGGTACGTGACTGGAGATGGTGAGTTGAGATTAATAAAGATATCGTATAAATACTTTCCGCTCAAAGTTCATAATTTGATAAGTTTTTAACGATATAAGCTGCAACACTGCTTACCATCGCCGCCAGTATCAAGAAGGAAAGGTCAAGAAATTCACTCCTCGGGCTAATATGCTTGCGAGTAATTGGATTGCTGTGAGATGGAGTGGCTGTCTAAATTTCACCGAAATTTCTGTAAATTTCCTGAACGGTTTCGCTGTAACAGCGCTTCTATATTACCCGATCAGGTTCGAGGTTTCATGGTTTCCTTTCGAAAACAAAATTCAATATCGCTTTCTTACATGCACGTATTACGAAAAACGTATTGAACTAGTACTGCTAAGTTTAAGGTATTTTTTCCTTCTTTTTTTTTAATATGAACTCGACTTATACTCTCCCCTCCCCTCCAATTAAGCGGAATGCCTGTGTAAGATGTATCTAATACGCATTAGTACCTATTTCTTAAAATTATTCTTTTTCTTGTTTAATGGTAATTATGAGAAGTAATAGGATGTCTACGAAACTTAACGGATTAAACCTAGATTAAACACTCACTTGAGTATTAATAACATCCTATTACGAGTTCTTAATACTTATAATGTTTCCTTGTACACAAAATAGCCTTGTCATTTATTATTCACCAGTGGCAGAGTTACTAGTACTTAAAAAACTACTGAACATGCAATTCGTGCCACTCGCAGTAATTCACACTTGAAAGCCTTGTACTTATTAAGTTTACGAGGTTTTTTATTACTAATTGAAGCCGACATCGGCCCGTGTTCATTAATCGTTTTATGTGTGTTTTACAGGAAATTGCTGGCTTAATATTTTATTTGGATGAAAAAAAAATTAAAGAATATTAGCCATGCTAAACATAACTATAATACTCCATTTTCCCTTCCAAATTAGTGTAGAGCTTGTGTTAGGACTTACAGTTTTTTTCAAAGTTTTTGTTTCGCCAGGTTTCAAAGCAGGGACCTTACCCCAAAGTGTACATTTTGGCAATAGACTCAGCCAAAAATATTCATTTTTTGAACCTGGTCAACGTATATGTTTATCAATTTGGAGTTTATACTAATTGTTGGGCCAGCTTGTTGGGCCAATTCACTCGGTCAATACTGTGCGTTCAGCCATTCATTGATCTAACACGTAAGGCTAACGCGTAATAAGACCCTTTAAAAAGAGTTGCGTACAGTTCAACATTCAAGAACTGAGATCTGACCGCAACCTCACTCGCAACTCGCCTGTTTCCAATTTGCGTATATCAAACGGATTCTGTAATACATGTTGGACCAGCTTGTTGGGACAATGCACTCGGCCAAAAATATGCGCAGATTTATCTAACACGTAAGTCCAACGTTTAATAAAGCCCTTTAAAAAGAGTTGCGTACAGTTCAACATTCAACAACTGAGATCTGTCCGCAACCTCACTCGCAACTCGCCTGTTTCCAATTTGCGTATATCAAACGGTTTCTGTAATACATGTTGGACCAGCTTGTTGGGACAATGCACTCGGCCAAAAATATGCGCAGATTTATCTAACACGTAAGTCCAACGTTTAATAAAGCCCTTTAAAAAGAGTTGCGTACAGTTCAACATTCAACAACTGAGATCTGTCCGCAACCTCGCTCGCAACTCTCCTATTTTCAATTTACGTCTATTAATCTGATTCTATAACACATGTTAGGCCAGCTTGTTGAGACAATGCTCTCGGCAAAAAGACGCAGATTTATCTAACACGTAAGTCCAACGTTTAATAAGGCCCTTTAAAAAAAGTTGCGCACAGTTCAACATTCAACAACTGAGATCTGTCCGCAGCCTCGCTCGCAACTCGCCTATTTCCAATTTGCGTCTATCAATCAAGCGCAATCCTGCTGAGTGGATTAGGCGCGAATGAAATTTGCATAGCCTGTCGCGCTTCTCCGCGTGACATTTGTTCTGGATATTTCGCATTTATTCTATTTCGACCGAGTTAACCACTGAAGTTCTTTGTTGTTTGTTGTTGATAAATAAACCGTTCTAATAAAGAAAAGAATCTAAAAAATGGCAACACGTATAAAGCACTCTTAATGCAAAAATTTTAATCACTTAGAACGTTTTCATAATGTTTAGATTTCGTTCATAATAGTACTTGTTCGTTAGGTTATTATATATCTCACGAGAACCTTTTATTTTTCCGAAATAAAAAAGTAGCTTATGTCACTCTCCAGATCAAATATACCCCCACAAGATACTATTTATTTTTATTCATTTTCTCTATTTTCATGAATTACCTGAAAGTGTTACCTTAGGTGTCCATTGGCCGACAGATTTTGATGTCCGAATTAGTCACTGCTGTAACTTTAAGACAGCCAACAGTACGTATACCTAATAACATAATAATCAGTCATCATTAATGACTGATGCTTAGGTACATGACTTAGACTAATAATTGCTGGGTATTGTATCAGTCATTGATCACTTATGAGTCATGTTGGACGAATCTGACTGATGTATAACTTATTCTGAAATGGACAATAGTTAAAGCAGAATAATATCCATTTGTAGGGTGGTTTTTAAATAAGTAGAGCAGTCCGGTTTTAGTTTTTATACTTACTTCCATGTTAACATTATGTATTCAATCATACCCGGGGATAAACATGATATTAATATTATGTATGCATGCTTTCCTGGAACCAAACACATCAGGTTTCTAACCGACTGTATGTATGCCTTTATTAGATAAGTTTCTTAGTTTGCGTTAGAGTTAAGTAAACTAGTAATATAGCCCGTTTAAATAAGCTTTGGTATCTGTTTTTGCTTACTGTGTGGGAAGTTAGATTTGCTTAGTTTAAATATCATAATAAGTGTGCCGCTATATGAAGTCGTGAGTTGAAGAGTGATCTAACTAATATAGCAGAAGACTTACCACCGAATTATTTTGTTCTCTTCCATATAATATGAAATGGGAGTAAAAATCAGATATTATAATAAAAGTTAAGCGAAGCAGCACAGGCTGTGCAAATTTCATTTACGCATAATCTACTCAGCGGGATTGCATGTGATTGATAGACATAAATTGAAAATAGGCTGCGCATTCCAAGCGTAACCGTGGGAGGATAAACCTCCGATTTTTACCTTATTTTTTATTCGAAGACAAGATAACCCTTGACTGGGATCTCATCTGATGGTAAGTGATATCGTCGTCTAACTTAGAAAAGGTAGGTATAGCAGTGCTTTTTATTTATTTTATTATTGGATTCACCATCACGTCAACTGCATCGTACCGCAACGCTAAATTATTTGGTTTAAAAAAAGCTGAAAGCTTTCGACAAGACCAGAGATATTTTAGAAATATACCAATCCATCTTATAGATGATCGACACTATTCACCAGCTTTAAGATAGTTGGATGCCGTAACCTGGGCCTATACCACCAACGATTAAAATTACCTTGAAATATCTTTATACAATTATACATTGACAACCTTAGAGTATTACTTTAAGGTTGTCATAATATATTTCAAAACAAAATAAAACCTGCTTTAAGAGTTGGTAGTATAAGCCAGTTCAGTCTTTTGCATAATATTATCATCTTTTAGTCAGTTAATCTGTTAATCTGATTCCTAATTTAATCCTAACATTCAGATGTCATGTAGCTCTAAATCCCTCAGCAACCAACGTCTTCAAATATTGTGTGTTGACAGCAATGACGTCACTCAGGGGGCGTTTGAGATAGTTGAGGTCTATGTTCTCTAATTTATTTTTATAACAAGTCACAAGGCTGAAGTGGTAACTTACCGGGTACATAATGATAACAAAACTGATAGACATTAGGTTCCTAATTTTCTAAAGATAAAATGACTCGAAAGCGCCGTGTTAGTATCGCAAAGGGCCACTGAATATAAACAACTCAAGACTGAGACATATGGCACTTGTGCAAAAGGCATATTTTCTTAATTCTAACAATATAACATTACATACATACAAATAAATTTGAAATTAAATTGTCATATTCCTTCCAATCTGTTACCTTTCATCTTACATTAACACCAGATTATGCAGCGTTTTTAAATAAAATAATGTTTTGGTCTTCTGTAAGATGAAGCTAAAGAAGCCGAAGACAGAGATAGAAGAAAAAGATGTTGAAGTTTCGTATGTCCCTTAACCCAAGAATACATTGTAAGAGGCAACTATTCAAAGTCAAAACATTTCAAAGATTGTTTGACGGCATCAACTGCCTACTGTAAGCAATTAAGACGAGCATAATTACCTTTTACAAATTTAATGTACCGCGGGGCAGCGTGGTAGCGTATATGCAAATTTCATTTGCACGTAATTCACTCAGTGAGATTGCGTTTGCCTGATAGACGTAAATTGGAACTACCCTAGGCGTTGCAAGTGATGCTGTCAGTGATACAATGGACTGTCTACTAACTTTTTATTAAATCTGATGACGTCTCGAACGTTTACTGGCAAACAAGAGGCTCTCATTTAATTTTCCAAATTGTCCAATTGTCGTTCTCTCGTAAACCTTGGATGGCAAACCGAAAGATGAAATTGAGGCCATAGCAGAAGGAATAATATGGAAAAGATGCAGTCTAGCCAGAGCAGAATTAGTTATTCTAAACAAGATGATGCCCTCGACTTCGTCTACGTGGATTAAGATCTTTCAATTCTCGCTGGAACACTTTAATTTTCCAGGATAAAATGTAGCTTATGATATCTTGGGTATGAGCTATATCTATTGCAAATTTTAGCTAAATAGGTTCATTAATTTGTGCCGTGAAGAAGTAACAAACGTACACACACACATATATACAAACTTTCGCTTATTAGTGTGATAATTAAGAAAGATCTACTTCAAAAGACATGTACTCTAAACGCCTATAAAGTATTTACTGCCTGGGTAGTTTTAATTTAGGGAAAGCGAGTCTCATTTTATTACACAACGAACGACTCCGCCCGCCTCCCCTGTACTCCGAAATACTCAATTATGATTTTAATTGACCCACGCCGTGGATTTGACACGAATATCCGACGAGGACGTTTCACCCAATAATCGCCTTTTGCAAACGTGCAAAAAGCAATGTCTGCGCCATCGACTGGATCTAATTTGGGTAATTTAGAAATTGCAATGAATACAAAAACATTTTTAGTTTTTTATTATTAAACTTATTCACTAGCTATTGGTTATGCTTTTAATCGTTGGTTTAAGAAACACTATTTTTCAAGTGTCCTTCGCTTCATTTCATTATTTTTCTTTTTAATTAGAAATTAGATTAGATAATATATGATCAAACGAACTTGCAAAGTGAAGTTCGATCGATATTATATGAGTACGCTTCATTCGAAGATATATAAACATGTAGGGTAAAAGGACTACATGTTTATATATCTGAAGAATGAAGCGACGAAATATAATTAGGTATATGCGTACAACATTTTGATTGATCAATAAAATTATAGCAAAACTTATTAAGGATAGTTTTAATATTTAATGTGTATTTTACATTCAATTTGTCTACAAACGATTCCATTAGTTACTAGGTAGTTGCAATTCTCTCATTCCAATAAAATCCTAAAGGCTTTCATTTCATAATAGAAAACAAACCTCGTTCTAAACCTCGTAAACATGATTCCAACTCTTAGAGTAGATAACCCTAAAACGCAATCAAATAAATAAGACCAACTTAAAAACTAATGCCCCAAAGTTATCGAAAGTCAGTCCAATCGACTAAAAAAGGTCGACGCAATAAAAATAAAGCGAGTTTATACGACTATTGTTCTAAGCGTTGGCATGTTGCGAGCCGTTTGAGCCCGTTCTGCTCGAGGTCACCGGACACCTGTCTCTGTCGAAATCGGCGCGGAGAAGATGTATCGACAGATCGTATTACTACGATACTACTTGCTTAGTGGAAATGAAACGAAATTGTTTTAGATTTCCACCTCGCTGGAAATATCTCTTGTTTGCGAAGTTATATACGTATCATTCCATTTTTTTTATGCGCGCTTTTGTGTCACGTATTGAACGTTGTATGTTTACAACATTTTCCAAAAAACTTTTTACGTTATGTTTGATTTTGTATTTTGTATATTTTGCGTTACGTACATTTTGGGTATTGAGTGTTTTGTGTTTTGAACATTTTTGCGGAATTAAACATTCTATTTCCAAGTATAGACGATATTGTGCTTTATTCGTTCACTTTTAATCAATTGGAACTACTAATTACTTACTAACAGGTAGCTAGGGGTCCCTATTAGGTAAAACGACAACGAGTCGCAGAGAGATGTTGAATACAGGCAACCTAAGACCGAGGCCTGTGGAAGTCCATGCGAGACCTTTATAAATATGAGGAAGTCACGGGGAAAAGCTTTATGACTAATCATAGTAGACCTATTTTTTATAAGTTTGAAACTAGCAATTCAACAAAACTGAATAGTTTACTACAAAATTGCTTTCAGGGTTATAACCCCAGTTGCGTACAATGTTTCACAGAATTCCAATCATCTTTTTTCCTCGAATTCCTGTAAAGTCTACGTTATTCAAAATGTCATTAACATTTTTAATTATACTTCAAACCGAAATCACATTCAAATTTAAATTTATAGAAAGACGTTAGAAATTCCAATTAATCTCTTTGATTTCAACGCGTTTGAAAGAAGGAGCAAAAACGAAATTTCTGATAACTTTATGTACGTTACTCCCCTGTGGTTTATAAACATTCCGAAGCAATATCCTGCGCTATCACGAATCTCATTTCATTTAACACCTCAGTAGACATCTAAACTTATAATTAGTAAGTAATTCGGTATTTGGTAGGGGTTATTATTATATTATATTATTGCTTGTACCTATTTGTATCGTTATACCAGTGTACAACGATACAAGTAGGTACAAGCAATAATACGAATAGATAATTTTAATTTACGTTACATAAACAAAAAAAAATCAGCAATGAGCTTAAGGACTGCTTTAATTGAACATAAGACCGCTTAAATCTTTAGTATGAGTACTAAAGGTGTTAAAAAATTGGTGTAACATATTATAAAACACCTTACGTGTTACACATTATAGTAATTCTATTCTGAGGAATTGACGTCTTTAATAAAGCGTTAGACGTGAAAAATAATAATAAGTCATTTAATATTGGTAAAATCAAGTACTTACTATAAATAATCTTTAGGATTTCTAGAGAATCACATTTCTGAATGCATATTTTCAAACTGTATTTCTCTCCGTTCATATTTCAGAAAAGGGTAGAGAGTTAAATTCCAAAAGATTTTACCATAACGAGGTCCTGGGAAAGATGAGAGTGTGAAGATTTCATGTTTCTAGTTTCCAGAGTAAAATATGAAATTCAAGTCTCTACAAATAAGAATTTTAGGCTCTTGTCACACATCTATCAACTTACATAAATAATACGATAGAACATAGGTATTCATGAAATAGCGGTGCAAAAATGAAAATAGAAATGAAGTCGGGAGCATCAGATAGTTTTGACATAAATCATGCAAGAAATAACATCTCTTCGAAAGTCATTTCGATCACTATAAAACATTATACATCCAAAGATTTACGTACAATAGATGAAAGTGATTTACGTACAATAGATGAAAGTGATTTTTGGGTGACTCCATTTCGTAAAGTACGCTTCGGAACTTCTGATGTGATTAACTTACCTGAAACAAACAATAATATAAACTATCTAATTACATATTATATTATTTAGTACAAAATCAATAGCTTTTATAACTATGTTGTCATTTCAAACATTGAACACAACTAGGGAATGTATAACACGATAAAACCATTTGTAAGTAATATTAATATCAAAGGCTACTTATGGATCAAAAATTAAAACGTGATCATGAATCTCTCTCAAATGTACAGCTTCTTAATATTAAACTCTACCACGATGTAACAGAGTTTGTTTTAATGTACTGATACATCTTTAAGTAAGTATAGATTATGTAAAGCAAAATGCGCATAAAATGTACGGGTCAGTATACTTAGGCTCCGCGCTCACGGACGATTTCGTTCGACATCTTAAAAGGAATTTATCCAGGAACGTAAGCTCGTAGGAAATTCAAATACTCGAACGATAAAAGCATTTTTGATCTCAATTCTTGTTGAGAGCAATGAAATTCTATATTTTCTGATTCAGTCTTGTAGCTGGGTTAGTTCACCAATCACTAAAACTATACAAGACGATAAACTTCATGATTGTGTAACTAAGACTTAACGGAGGTTGTAGTCTTTCTAAAATGACTACATAACTACTTGCTAACAAACAACATACACCCTAAACTGATGTAACTACAGATTTCCTTCAAATAGACAATAAATAAATTTAAAAAAAAAGTTTTTATGTAACAGAAAAGTATGTGAAGTCTGTCAATCGGCATTTGGCCAGCGTAGTGGACTATATTATCTTAAACCTTTCTAATTTAAGATGAGATTTGTGCCCATTTGTGAACTATCCATGGGTTGAGATGAATAATTTAGAAACACAAAGATAAAGAAGCGAGTTTTAACTTTCGTATCATATAAGTGAGAACAAAAACAGTTTTTTCCAAATGAGCTCCAAAATTACTCCCCAATTGTGATCCGGCACAAAGTGCGCCCTTTCACGGAACTCTTATCGTCAAAGCTCAAAAATAAAAAGGGGAATAGCATGCACCGGTCCATTCTTTCCGTCGCAAGCATTTAACACTGACTCAGACGGTAATATCGTTGCGATAACACCGACTTTCAAAACTTTATTTTCAGAATGGACAGCACTTAAGTTGCGCTTGAGTAAGTATAACAGCTTCGTGTCCCGCTTCATTTATAATCGTTATGCAGTATTAAGCTCCTTCGAAAAGTAAAAGGACTTTCGTTTCGTCGACTTTTGTCTATTTACGGAGAGTACACTTATATATCGGGGTTTTGAACTACATACATATAGGGATGATTTTATTCTTATTTCACTTTGTTTGTTTACGCTTGTTTTTTATGTGTATCATATTAGATTTTAAATCAAATGGTATGGTTACCTGATGCACGTAAGTTCACTTTTATACAAATCGGGCTAAATTTTAAGCGGAGGCATTGATTGTGCTTTAAAATCATACCACTAATCGGTTTCTGAACTCCATCGTATTCGAACACTAAATAGCTTGGCGGCTCGTCTTTGACGAGAGGGTGTTAGATAACGTCGGTACACGCATACCGGCAGTTCAGTACAGAGATAAGTCAGAAATTATAAGTTTCCAATTGTCCCCGCCAGAAATTGAATCAAAAACATCCCACTTATAAGACGACAGTGCAAATTACTGCACAAGGGAGGTTATCAAATCCTAGTTAATATTATAAATGCGAAAATTTTTGGGGATACGGATGAACCAATTGAGCTGTTTGGAATAAGACAGCTTATACCCAGGATTAATACATAAGATACATTTTATCCCGAAAAATTATAGATTTCCCGCGGGAATGAAAAACCTTAATCCGCAAAGTCGCGGGCATCAGCTAGTATAATAATAAATAATATCTTATTTTCTGTTAAATTAAGAGTTTGCTTTACCCATTCAAATAGACTATCAAAGGCTCATATCAAAGCAACCATATTATAAAACAACTTATTACCGCAAAATTAACTTCATTTTCCTTTTTTTAATATTTTATTCATAATTTCAGGCAAGATTTCAATTAGAGACAGGTGAAGCCAGTTAACTTCGTTAGAAGTAGAAATATTAAAATTTCGCTTTATTAATCTCAAAGAAAATTTAATGCAAACATTTTAGGTACGAGTAGGTACAGTATTTCAGAATAAATTAATTTATATTCAAATAATAATGTCTAATGTAATATTCATTAACTATTCATCACGCAATGGAATATGAATCGCTCTTCTCATCATCAAATTTGAAATGAAGTTAATCAAATGTAACATTTAATATCAATCTAATAAAAAAAGTTTAAAAAAATTTTTTTTTCATTGATGGAATAATTGGTCAGATACTGTATTTTTTATCAATGAAAAGTTTAAGGCGGATATTTTTGCTTGATAAATTCTGATACAGTTAATTTAAGAGATATTTTAATAGAACGTGTTGGTGAATGTCTTTGATCTCCTGAAAAGCTTACAGTTATTTACAATTTTTGTATATCCTTGACGATGAAATAAGTGATTTGATTTGAAATTGGCAGACATTGCCATTGACAACATTTTGGAGAACTTGACATGCAGATTTCCTCACGATGATTTCCTTCACCGTTGAAGTAAGTTATAAGGGCTTCAACGTATCCAAGTCAAAGATGCGTAGCCGGGATTAAACCTGCAATCCCCAGAATACGAGACCACAGTCTTAACCCCTACGCTATCACATTTGAATAATAAAAGTATAAATAAGATTATTTGACAAATTAAAAGAAAACATAAGAAAGACGCTTGAAGCCGTGATATTGGTAGAACAGCGTCAAAAGGCCTTCATAAACATGAAAGGCTATTTAATATAAACTGAGTATAGTTAGTGCAAGGGGCACTTTGAATAAAAGCCGGCAAGTAATGAATGTGTCGTTCCTCCCTCACATCAAAGAGCGCCGGTCGGAACTCAGATGTCAATTAACTCCAATCAGCGACGCGTCATCACACCTTGATGATTAGAAAGAATTGATGCTGGAACTAATTGCAAAAATTGAAAAATGATTTTTTTTATTAATTCACTATCTCTCGCGACTTCATCCTTGATGATTAGAAGGAATTTATACTGGAACCAGAAGCGATACAGCAAAATAAGTGAAAAAAATTGAAATATTTATTTTCAGTTCTAACTGTATTGCACTTGATATGAAAGAATTGCAACGTTAGTAATATTAGGAACATATCTACAATTATTTAATTTGATGTACTTAGAACTTTAGAATTACTATGTTATTTGATGATAACAGGTATTATGCCAAAAAAATAATAACTGCAGAAATAAGTAGACCACGAAGCATAATATTCTATTGTTATAAAAAGATAGTATTTAATAAGCGGTGGCTGCATCGACGGATGAAGCCGGATCGATATTATTTGATTCCATCCATTATGCAAATTAAACGACCATGTCCAAACCGACTATCAACTCTAATGAATGCATTCGCGGTTTAGATTTGTGAAGTTTTGGACACAAGTTGCGGGTAATATTTTCATTTTGAATGCAATATTTTCGTTTAAATTAATATAACAGTCATAATCATGTTGTGATATTATAAGGGTACGTTATACGTTAATGTTTTTGTTTGAACTGTCGATATTTGGAAATGTTGAATTTAATGGACGTGGTTACTACGGGACACAATCTCGTAGTGACCACGGTTCATGCAACTGGATCAAAATATCAACATTTTCAACTTACACGTTTAAAGTGGTATGAACTCGTATAATATATTATATTCATTTAGTATAGTCAGGGAATAAATTAAACCTTTAGTATAAAAGTGTAAAAGTTTATCGTTATCCCAAATTCTTTTGCTAGAATTTTTCCTGCGTATTGTGTTACGATTAAATCATTATTATCTAGCCTATAAGAGTGGACGTGAAGTCCCTTTCAAAAGTTATGTGTATTTCCCAAAAATTGTTTAAAGTTCTATTCACAAAATATAAATCCATTTCTACATAAATAATTCGATTCGCCGAGGCAAAGAGCATCCCAATGGGCAGCGACAGGAACGAAAATTATTTTGAATCCATTATTGGAATTAAACGTGGAAGTGTGAAAAATTGGATTCTAGCGGAGCCTATCAGGCCGCGCGGTGTAATTGGCTTATCCTTTGCCGTGATGGAGGCTCCTGAAACCCGGTGTCACAGTCAATCAAAGATTCAAAGTAGTGTCCTAATGCGATTCCGATCGCCAGAGGGATTTCCAATGGCCGAGTCGAATCCTATAATGCGCGTATTATGTTGACAATTTGGTACTTGATTAAAAAGCTATTTGGAATACGTTAGAATGACGTTTTATAATGATGTTTCGGAATGTCATCATATTGCGGAATTGGGAAATTGGAGTTGATTTGTTATTCATCCGAAATCGAAATGTTTCGATATTTTGTATGTAGCAAAATGAGAATTTAAGAATAACCATGCAGAAAGCTTGGTTAGAGTGGTGGAGCATGGCCTAAACCTTTCTCATTCTGTGAGGAGACTCATGCTCAGTTATAATAGCTGGTGGCAGGTTAATGATGAAGATGACATTTCAAAATCAAGGATATTTTTCTTTATCAACCGATAGACGTCCACTGTTGGACAAAGGTCTCTTGCATGGGCTTTCACAGGACTCTTGCGCTGCCTGAATCCGGCGACGCCCTGCGACCTGTTTGATGTCGTCAGTCCATCTAGTAGGGGGTCTGCTAACGCTGCATTTCCCGGTGTAGTTTCGCCACTCCGGTACCTTGCGACCCTAACCACCGTCAGCTCTTCGAACTATGTGCTTTGCCAATTTCCACTTTAGTATCGCGACTCGCTGAGCAATTTCGGTAACTTTGGTTCTCCGACGGATCTCTTCATTTCTGATTTGATCCGATTTCTCCATAAGTTACTCACTGTGTTATGTATTTAAGACACTAGCCTACTTTGAAGCCAATTGGGCAAGACAGGAAGACTACAAAAATACAAATAAAAAGAAGAAGATTTGACTAGGATCGATAGAACTCGGGGCCGCTCCGTTGACCTGTGCGAGATAATATAAAAGTTGAATGATACTATGCCCGTCCTATCGGAAAATAGAAGTGGATCTTTAGTTTTTCGAATCCCCAGTAACAATGTCGCGTACTGTTACCGACAGAAGTGTTAGTTTCCTTTTGTGTCCGCTTCGTTTTCCTACTTATGTTTACTTGGAAAATTATAGTTCTGAATACTATTTTTCTTGGTGTTATGTTCGTGAACTTTGTGAACGAATAATATTCTGTTTTACAAAATACTTAATATTAATTCATGAATGCAAGAATTTATTATTATTATTTATTTTTATTTAAACATTCTTCTTTACGAGGAGACCGTTTATTCAATCGAAACTGCGTTTGCAAATATTAACGTTGATGTTAAAAATTGATTGATAAATATCATTAAACTTTTATAAAATATCGATTAGTAGATTACTGTGCCTTTGTCCACGCGTGGAAACCGCGTGGATTTTTAAAAATTATGTCACAACTGTGATCACTCCTTGTATAATCTGCGTGCCTTTAAAATAATTTCAATCTCTCAAAATCGGCTGAGTTGTTTTCGTTAGTTAAACTGGACAAATAGACAGAATGACACTCACCAAACAGAAAGATAAATAATATAATTATATAAAATGTGTATAATTTGCGACCGCCGAATAAACAATCGATAGCAATGTTGACTCAAGTTGGTAAATAGATGGGTGGAAGATTTGTAGGTCTTCTGTCGGTCCCAGCTACTACTCGTATCACTAAAAACTAATAGTAATCGTTAATGTTTGCATACACTAAGTATTGCTTTTATCCGTCGAGGAATTCTGTCCTCTATCTTCAATAATAAAACTGGATTTTTAAATTTGTTGAATAAATAAAAATGTTGGTAAGGTGCATTGCATTTAATAATTAATTATATAATTACTACATAACTTCGCAAAATCAAGCTTTTACCTGGAATTCGATTAAAAAAAGAGCCCAAAATAAAAACGGATTTCCTATAAATAGACTTTTGACGACGTTTGTATTGCTAAGGGCCCGCGGAACTTGAACGAAGTAAATCGTAACTCGGCCGAATTCCCACAAGTATTCAATCATCGAAATGGTATGGAGTATGAGAGGGGGGATTCACGGAGTACCGTACTTAAATGCGTCACGATAATTGTGTCTACCTACGGGATGTGATTAATTAATTATTAAACCAAATAAAACTTTCAAAGATGTTTATAAAGAAATTCAAATCAATAAGTATTTTTTTCAACACCTTTATCACCGACCGTGATACACATAGAATAAACGGAGTTTCTTCAGCTTTATAGTTTGTAGAAAAGTCAAAACGTGTTGCTTCATTCAAATTCAAAATTTATCTCATTTAAGCCAACTTGTAACAACTCTAAGGCCGCACTATAGACCGCACTCTCACTCTGCTCAGACTTAAGACAGAGTTAAAACGAGACAGATTTACGTCAGAGCATATTTGTGTCTCGTTTTAACTTCTATCTTAAGTCTGAACTGAGTCAGACCACGCTCTATAGATCTAAGCATAAGACAAGTCAAGACTCTACCACCGGTTCGAAAAGCAGATTCTGTTACATTTGATTTTTAATTTTTAAGTTATTTCCACGTTAACAAAGTTGTGCACTTCAGCTTCAGCAGTTATAACTCTAAATTAAAATTACATGCAACAAAAATATGTAATACCCCTTTTCAATATAAATAACAGATGTAAAAAAAATCTTCAACATGAGAATCAGTCGCCGCGCTATAATGCGGGTCAGATTATGTGTTTTATTTGTAATCTCTTACCGATGTCCTCGCGTAATTGTGGATTACGTTCCTTGTTCTCAATTGTTTTGTGCTGCGGGGAATTATAAGAGCTTCCTTTTTCTAATGCTGTTTTTCTTTAAATAATGTTAACCTTACGTGTTCTTGTCTCAATGTGTTAAAATGTGTTATTTACAAAAACTGAATGTGATAAGTGAAAGAATGTCTCTCGCTGTGTATGACTGTGCAAAATTTCAAAATGAAATAATAATATATAGGTTTCTTTTATTTTACCTAAATAACCGCTACAGTTCTTAATAAATCTTCATCGTGACGCTCAGTCGCCGCGCTGTAATGCGGGCTGGATTATGTGTTTTATTTGGAATCTCTTACCGATGTCCTCGCGTAATTGTGGATTACGTTTCTTGTTCTCATTTGTCTTGTGCTGCGGGGAATTGTTAGAGCTTCCTTTTTTTCTTGTAATATAATGAATCCTGCTTTATTAAAATTATGTTAAGCAAATGTGTTCTGAACTTGAGTCACTATTAATTATTTTACCTTTCAGTGTTGTCTGTCTATTATGCAAACACAAGAAAAAGTTTACAAACCGTAACCTGATAGCGGAAAATTAGATATAACATAGTTCATAAAAAATGTAGCTGATGTCATCTGGATTATTATAACGATAACAAATAAATTGACACCTCATTTATAGAAACCGATTCAGTAGCTTTGGCGTGGTAAGTTTGTTTGCATGTAGGTGGAGCATACTTAAATAGTCACATAGTTATATACTAGTAGTTATATACATACATAGACTGCTAAAATCATAACTCCTAGCTTCACCATGATAGTCGTGTAAAAATAGTTTTTATTCGAGTTTTTATCATAAACATTTCTCTCGCGGAACAAATATAAGCTTTATTATAAAAAATATATTAAAAGATCGCTGTGCAAAGCCATGGCATTTTGGCTAGTTTTACTATTATACATAAATATTATTTCGAAGTTAAGCCTTTACTTGTGTGGTGCTGAACTTTGAATCATTGTTATCTTACATTCTAAATCACATCAAACATTCAAACTAGACATTTTATGGTGTAGACGCGTTAGTTAATAATTCCCTTTATAGTCTGTTAACTTGGTTACTGGCTTAGCGACCTCTTCAGCTAAAGTTTTCTATAGCGTTATATACTATGAACTTTATTTCTTAGGATTTAAGGTCGAATACGCATCCAAGTTATGGAATCAAGTACATTTAAGCTTTCTAAATATTTGTACATACGTCCGTATCAAATGGAGTTACTAAACATTCCGCTATGTGAATCGCTGGTAATATTGCTTTGCTTTATTGAATTACATTTCAATTTTGTTTAGTATTTACGTTTATGTTCGTGGAAATTTCGTATTGAAAATGATACGATGCCGTAATAACGTACCTACTAAATCATTGTTAATTTTCATCTTTGTTATATAAACGAGAGTTATTGAAATCGAAAATGATATTTTGGATTGATTTTTTCTACTAGATACAAAATATTTGGTCCAACTGTTTAGTTTCGACGAAAATATAGACTACTGAAAGTAATTCTAATAAAAGATGAATTGTTGGCCAATAAGCTAAATCCAATAGAAAATTTAAAGCTTGCGAATTATGGAATATTCTGCCAAACCTTTTACATACCTTTAAAACGTTTGACATTTTTGATGAGAAATGAAGATGCAGCCTAAGATAGAGCGCCCTTGCATAAAGGAATCCTATTCATAACATGACATTTTTTGTAGTGATCTGTTGTAGGACTTGCATTATCATACTTTAACCTTATAATTATCTTGTATTTTTGTCCTCAAATAAAAATGTTTTGTTTGGTTTCCTGCGAGCACATGAAGAATGTAAGCAATACTTTTCGTGCTGGAGCTTTCTTACCGGATTATTATTGGAGAAATTGATTAACTCCGGGTTGGGTCTTCCGCATTCCACGCGACATCGGTCAAAGTCTATAAAGCTGTTTGCACACCGAACCTTTTCTAAAGAATGAATGAATGAATATACTTTTATTGTGCATCACACATATTAAAATAGCTAACACAGTGAGCTTAATAAATTGTATACAATTTGGCGGCCTTATCGCTACATAGCAATCTCTTCCATTTTTTTTTATATGAATAGCGGGCACACGAGCTGGCGGGTCACCTGATGTAAAGTGATTACCGCCGCCCATGAACACTTGTAGTACCAGAGGCACCACCAATGCGTTTCCATGCAACCAATGGTGTTAAGAATTTTAAGTTAATCGTGACTAACATTGCATTTTCCCTTAAAACGGTTGATCTTAGTGCTTAGAGTAGCTAGGACAAATAGTTAAACGAGTTTTAGCCATTTCCTGAACGATTGAGATGGTTTTTACTCAGGTACTATTTCAATGTCACTTATGAATTATGAGCACTTTTACAGCAAACATAACCAATTATAACAAATGAAATTGTAACTATGTGATAATTCCATTTAAGAGGTGGCTAACAGATCTGGATATTGTATTGACAAACTCTTTATCCTGCTTGTGTTATTTGAAATAATTATCGTATACCGTATTGGTACACTACCTACACTACTTTACTTAATCGTTATTACTATTAACTCTACTAATGGCTATTAAATGGCTAATTTACTCATGTGTACATCAATCACTCCTAATAAGAAATGCTTAATATGGAGTCCCTCATTTGACAAATGTATTCGCAAAGCTATTGATCGTTCCAAAATTGATACATGTCACGCTTCATGTGTCACCGACCTAATACGGAAACTTTTTGATACCCCAACCCGTAAATGCAGTGAGACAGATTATTCTGCCTTTCATTCAAGGTACGTGTGACTGGTCAAAGCGACCCCCCCTTTGATATCCCGCGCTTTGTCGTTCGCATTTAATATACTGGACTACACTTATGTTATTTCAGTTATTAATTATATCTTGTTCAACTTTCTGTAAATAAAATATCGTCTCGTTTTGTCAAAGGCTTATGAAAATATAAATGTTTTTCATTTTATTTGTTCAACAGCCCGTCTCATAATGCCCGGTGGAATATTATTTTCGTGTTGGAAATGAGCAGGATAATTAAAGACAAACTTTTTCATATATTTTAAGTTTTTTTTTTTCTTTCCAATGATAATTTTATTGGACCGCAAAACAACCTTTCAATAACTTAATTAGTTGTGAGTATTTCGACGGTCCCTACGTACATAAAGACATGTCGAAAATGGCATTTTTTTTTTATTGCACAATTGGCTTTAGATTTTCCATATGCACATACCTGTATATTTTTCTTTTTTTAATATTACGTATTTAACGTTATTTACAAATCGTATATGAGAACAAGTATTATATTTACAACGAATAAGTGTCGTAGATGCGGATATCTATACGTATCGTTTTGTACGGTGTTTTAAAATGCGCGCCACTCGGTGCGGACGCGGCCTTGTCTGACATAACGTCATTCACGGCGGGAGTTCCCCAATAAGATGCTTGTTCGCGTGGTGACATATTAATGTTTTGATACAGTTTAGATAGATTCAGTGGTGTGTTTTTTAGTTATAAGTATTCATAAGACCTGCAACAATACTCTCTAATAAAATAATTATATCTATAAATTAAATTAATATTAAATTACTTCTTAAATTAAAACTAACTAATTTAATATATACTAGGACAAAATATTAACCTAAAACTAAAAACCTTAAAAAAATATATAATATAATAAATTAAAATAAATTATTAAAAGGAGTCCCTTTAGGCAACGTTCCGAAAATACTGGCAGCGTTCCCCCTTTGGATAGCGAGACTAATTCGTTGTCCGAGGTAGCTGCCAGCTCTTCGGTCACCTGTGACGTCGACTAACCTTTTTGATATTTCTTTAAAAAGTCTTATAGCGCTAGGACCCCACGGACCAAGGGTCTCGACACCGAATGGGACAAAATCATATTCGGTGCTTAGACCCCTGTATTTGCATGCTTTCGTTTTTTCAGCCGCTTCACAAGCCGCACCAACTCTGTTGTTGGTTCCATGTAGATGGGAAGAGGCCAGCGTGTCTGAACAGGTTGCATCCCATACCAGCACCCGACCCATCTTCCATGGAATCAAACTCATACCGTCCGGTCTCTTGCCATCGTCTCTTGCAATACCAGTCGGCTCAAGTAGACTTGGCACGTTGACGGTGGCAAGGGACCGGCGTATGATATCGTTAAGTGCGGCATGTCT
This sequence comes from Hipparchia semele, assembly GCA_933228805.2. Taxonomy (NCBI): domain Eukaryota; kingdom Metazoa; phylum Arthropoda; class Insecta; order Lepidoptera; family Nymphalidae; genus Hipparchia; species Hipparchia semele. The sequence continues at coordinate 1,576,103 of OW121717.1, read as the reverse complement.
CGAGAAGCAGCCTGCACTTTTTTGGCATGACAGTCCGTGATGTCCTAGCTTGTCGACATCACTGCCACAGGGACATTTATGCGGAGCGCAGACCGGAACCCCAAGGCGTAGACAGGTTGCGATTCGGAGCGTGTCAGGCACAAGAAATGTTCCTGTATTGGACGAAGGGTACGCGTGAAGCCAGTAGCCGGCCTCATGTGCACCCACGGCCAAAAGCCTAGCACGCGCCGAACCTGTACTACGGCTCAAAAGATTATTATACGTCAATTTACAGTTTATGTCGTCCCAGCTCCTTTGTGAATTTGGAGAAACTGGAAAATTTTGACCTGAGCATGCAATTAAGAAAGCGTTTCTAGCTTCTTCCAAGCCAAGAATCTCAAAGTTTGAAGGGGATGCCCTTACAATTTTACTCATGCTCATTTGCTGAACTATGGAGAGAAGATAGGAAGGCTGGTAAAGCGACACTGGAAATTTTGCGAATCCCTAAACCACCATAACGGATGGGTAGGGATGCTTGGGACCAAGATTGCTCGTTCAGCTGCATATTAAGAATCGATTCTAAGCTAAGCTAATTTTGATTAAGTCATCTACTTGTGTCAAAAGATCTGGGTGATTCCAAAAGGAGCAGCAACGGAGCACATACGTAAATTTTGGGACGAAAAGAGAGAATTTTAAGATGCAAAGTGCATAATGTGGACTAATTTCAATGAGACGGTCAGCAGAATTATGAAATTTAATTAAATTTATTTTCATTTACAATAAATTATTTTCAATTATAAACCTTGTTTAATTAATAAAACACAATCCTGATTATTTTATTTAAGGACATGTCTTTATTTACATTACAAGAAATATAGTCCTACCCCGAATGAATGAAACCGCGTATAAAGCGATATGTCTTCATTGATGTATTTTTTATATCCATGGGTGGCGATATTAGGATGTTTAACATATCCGTTTGAAAACTATAACATAATTCTACGTTTTAATAAATCATTTTATTTAAATTACATTTTATTAACTGTTTTCTTCTTTCCTGCGTATAAAAAGGTATCATAGACATGTCTGACATGCTTTTATTTTAATATCAGCGTAGAAACAGTCATCTATCAGTTTTTCCAAGAAAATATAAAAAAGAAAATATGTAGAAATACCATTATAAAGGTCCTAAAGCTAATAAAACATTATAGAAAAATAATAATTATAATTGTACATAGAATTATTTCTAGAGCGGTTTGAACATAAATATCGCTCTCCTGTAAACCTCGGTTTTTGACATGTCTTTATGTACGTAGGGACCGTCGATTTATCGAGCCAATAAGCACGATATTCGCATATGAATCGGTTGGTTGGGTTTTGGTAATTATTATATTTTTTTAATATTTTATATATCATAGACAACTACTTATATACATAAGTATATTTGGCGGATTAAAGGCTTTTTAATTGTTGATCCTCTCCTTGAAATTAAACGAAAATATATTTTTTTAATATAATAAAAAATAAAATGTATTGTTTTGATTTTAGTATAATTTAATGATATTATAAATACGGAAGATATATCGGTATATTTCCAAACCCAGGATTCCTGCGGGATTTTTAAAAAAGCTAAGTCGTGAGTAAAAGCTAGTTTGGATTATATTATAAGCATTAAAAATTATTTTAAATCAAATAAAAATATTTTGGTACAGCTCAATTGATATATTATATTACATTTTATGTGCGTTGCAGTTATAAAGGATCGTTCACATACAATAACACCGGCGCAGTTCAAAGTGTTATTAAGGAGTTCCTCGCAAAGTATTTTCCGGAAATGAATCGCGGTATTGTTGATCCGGGTTGAGATGAGTTCACCTTTCACTTGCAGGAATTATTTGCTAGTTCTTAAGGCACCTATATAGATAGCTGGGTTTCGTGAAGGTGCCTTAGAGCCTTTTCATAAAAGGTTTTTGTTGCCATCACAGATTAATTATTTTAACAGGCCCTCATTCATTTATTGTGTTTGGATAGTTCACATTTGCTGTACAAGTATCAGTTTTTGCTGGCGACGTCGAGCCAAATGTCAAAAAGTTATAGGAAATCGCACTATAACAGAATTATATTTTGTAAAATAAAACCCGACATTTTATTTTTGGTTTATTTGATCAAAAAATTATGCAAAATCTTAACACTTATTAAAACTGAGTTTGTTTGCTGATTTTTTCCTCAATTACCTTGAAGCAAAGCTACTCAACAAAAATATGGACAAAATCAAGTATTATTTATTATTATTATTTTGTGTATACGGTTCTAGAGAATTTTATTTCAGAAAAATAAGGGTTCCCGCGGGAGTTTTTCTAAACTCAATTTCATGCGGACAACGTTGCGAGCAAAAGCTAGTCAAAAATAATTCAATATTCTTAAGTTTGAACTCGTTAATAAGCTACCGCAAAGCAGACAGGTTAAGGAAATTAACGTGGGGTATTGTTAGTCTAAGTTGGGCACTCAAGTTCACCTATCACCTGCAGGGTTAGTTTGCCGTTTTTCAGGTTATCCTCAAAGAAAAGGTTTCTTTGTGGTTTGTGCAAATAAATGGGAATGTAGTCGACAGAAGGTTGAACCTTTGGAAAACTATTTAAAGTTCCTTAAAGGCTCCTGATAATAGATTTCGTGCCTCCATCGTATTTGACGTGGCTTACTCGTATTTTGGATCTTGTGAGCTTATGAAGCCTTCGTATTTGACGTAACTTTATTGTACCTATTTGGAGTTAATAGAATTTTGTCGGTTTATAATAGATCCCTATAAGGCTATTTTTTGGGAATACGACCTTGAGGACCTCCCTGGCGTAGTGGTGAGCGTTGTGGTCTTATAATTGGAATGTCTCGGGTTTGATTCCCGGCGGGGGCAATTTAGGAATTTATAATTCCTAAATTGTCTCTGGTCTGGTCTGGTGGGAGGCTTTGGCCGTGGCTAATTACCACCTTACCGTATCAAAGACATGCCACCGAGCGATTTAGCGTTCCGGCACGATGGCGTGTAGAAACCGATTAGGGTGTGGGTTAAATTTACACTGCTATACTCCTTCCAAGTTAGTCCGCTACCATCTTAGACTGCATCGTCACTTACCATCAGGTGAGATCGCAGTCAAGGGCTATCTTGTCATCGAATAAAAAATAAAAAATAAACTTAGCTTTATTAGCTTACGGTTGAAACTGTATCGGTATGAGCGGGTGCTATGCCAAAGCTGAAAGCAGCAACGGAGCAACGGGTTGACGTAATTTTTTTAGGTATAGACATATGTAGTTAGGAGAGTGACATAAACTACCTTTTATTCGTAAAAATAGAGGGTTCCTGTTGCCTTTTAAAAATCTAACTCCACCCGAAAATTCTCAGCTTTTACTAAAAAAAACTTAAGCGACTTAGTGTAAGATAGAAAAGCTTAATACAGGAGACAGTACGTTGAAATAAACTTAATAGCAGTATGAAATCGCGATTCCGGAGGCACGTCCACTTTTATCGTCTGGTAATTGAATTTGCTCTCCCGCAAACAGGAAGCGACGGTTTACGCTGAATATTGCATCCTCTGATGGAGTTATTATTTCGAATACTAGTTTTGACTCCAGACTTGTCGATTTGCTGGCGAAGTTATTGTCCACGTGGGCCTTGAATTGGAACTTCGTTGGATGGGGATAATCAAGACGTATGAATTTAGAGGGCGAGCGTGCATGATGGAGGTGGATAAAGGAAACTTCTCGAAAAGGCCCGGGGCTGCAGTAGCGCTGATGATGATGATGGTGATGAATCATGTACCTTAAGTAATCTTGTTCATACTTTCGAGATCATTTTTAACCAACTTCGAAAAAAAGAGGATAGAACTCAATTTGTCGGAATCTTTTTTTATGTATGCTGCCAGCCTGACATGCAATTGAGGCCTAAGAGCACCTACTGCTAGTTTTGAAATAGCTCATCTATCTCGTAGAAGCTATTTTGTATGAGCCATTGTTTTAGTTTAAGCTTAAAAGACACATAACTATTTTCGTCAGTGATATAATTTGGGATTTTATTATGTACTAGCGGACGCCCGCGACTTCGTCCGCGTTCTTAAATTGTTGAAATTTTTCCTGAATTTTCTTTGCTATAAACCTCACGGAGCCCGAGACCTTTCCAACGAATGCAAAACCGTGGAAATCGGTTCGTGCGTTCTGGAGTTATAGCGTCAGGAAGGAAAACCCAACTTATTTTTATATAATAGATTTGGATATTAAAAATAACAAAACACTGTTGGTAACGCGATTTTTGTTTGACTGATGTAATGACGTGGAAACTGATGCATTTTATCTCGCGTGCCGAAACTAATACAAAAGAAACGCGAGTTTCGGAACGACATTAAACATTGTTTTGATAGATATGATCTTTGACGTTAGGAACACACCTACATTGCTTAGACAACAGTGAGTGCTTGTAATTTAATATGAACTTTATACCATAGCAATAAAGCTCAAATTGACTACGTTTTAGTTTCAAATCATTTGTATGGGAAAAAGAAAAGGGCTATTTTTAGGGTTTTTCAAGCAATAATTCTAATTTTTCTCGCCGTAAAAACCATCCTTGAACTTCAACGAACATTTTAAAAAAAGATTTGGCCAAATCGGTCCAGCCGTTCACGCGTGATGCGCTTACCAACACATTTTGCGATTCATTTTTATATTATAGATATTTACCGATCTATGCAATGGGCCGCGGGTAGAAGTTTTAAGCTTGCATTCGAACCGTCTGAATCAGGTTCAATCAAATTGAAGCTTAAAAAATAGAAGAATTTATTGTTGAACAACAAGATTGTATAAATCAATTAAAATCGAACCGTGTAAACACGCTTTATCTCATTTTGCTCTCCTTTTTTAGTAAAATATTTTATTACTCGATATTATTAGCCTTGAATGTATATGATATACATTTTCATAAATTGACTGTTCCACTACCAATAATTATTATACTCTTATTAGTGGAGATATATAAACATGAAATGTTTATATTATCGAAGTTTGATTGTAAATAAGCTGGTACTGCATTTTTATTCCTACCGTAAAATGATGTATTGCTTCGTATGAGAATTTTCATATCAGCTTTATGTCAATCTATTACTTATTGAATAAAGATCATGAATTTTCTTTTCTTGTTGTGTTTTTATATTATATTTTGATTAAAAAAATTTTCTTCCCTTTTGGGTTCGATCCCAGGTTCTATCGGAGTTACGTGCGTTTTAAGCAATTTAATATCACTTTCTTTAACGGCGAAGGAACACATCGTAAGAAAAGTGCTTGCCTGCTCTATGTCTCTCAAAACAAAAAAAAACGTGAGCTGATCTTTATCTCTCGAACTTGGTAGGTTCATCTTGCTAGGTCATGCACCTGACTAGTCTTATTCCGATCATAATGGATTGCGATTCCATTGGACTCTGCGAGAGAAGGATTATAAGAAATTGTACTTATATTTCGGCATCAACTTGTGCACTGTAATATCTACTGCTTAGATGGCGGGTCTCGGCTACCATTGATATTAATCTAAATCACGAAATTCAGTTGGCAGGTCAATTTTTTTATGTCGGTAAAAGATTAGAAATACGTCACGTTCAATCCCTACCCATTACACTTTTTTCATACTTACTCCTAACACAAGCTTTCTGCTTATTTCGAAAGGGGAGAGGAGAATATAAGTGTCAAGTTCAGCTTGGCTAATATTCTTTAAAAAAAAAAAAACTATGAATACTCCTGCCAAAATTTTAATCCTGATGTAGACATTCAACCTCCCTCACTGACTTGTATTGGGGAGTGTGTCCAAGGGAGTGATATCCGAGGGGTGAAATAAAAATGTGCGGGCATTGTTTATAATTCGGATACGGATATGGACGGCATCTACATAACTGTTCCTGCCGAGACGTGCCGATTGTCCAACGCGCAGATATCGGGCACAGTGTACAACATATAGGGCGAAGATGTAACATTAAGTTTAATATATCAAGTATATAAAATTACTAGACATGACTTTTACTTACAAGAATATCGACTGCAGAAAATTGGATTGATTCTGTTCCTGTAAAATGTAGCCTATGTCACCCGGATCACAATAACAAATAGATTGACATCTCACTCATCAAAATCAGCTTAGTATTTTAGGTGCCATGGTGGAATATTCGTAAATAATCACATACAAACATAGGCTGTTAAAATCATAACCCTTCCTTTTGGATTTGTCAAAGTCGGGTAAAAATTAAACCGACGACGATAAAAGTAACGAAAAAGGGAAAAATAAAATAAACTGTTTTAGTGTTCCAAATTAAGCTAAGCTCCTATATTGTATATGTATACTTATACTTTTATAACTTTATTGTATAGGTATACTTTTCCCAGAAACGCTAACTTCTATACAAGTTAAAATCGTTACCAAGGTTTATTCGATTCGTTATTAATGCAGCGTACAGTGAACTAAATTCTCTGTGATCTGATTAAATCATTGAATACCTACCTACTGACATTTATGAATTTCCTTCGGAGCATCCAGTAAACCAAGGCTTCGGAGCTTACGCTACCAAATGCATCATGGAGTGTTAATATTGAAATTTAAATTAAATTTTGACAATTCCTGTTGTTAATTCCGTGATATACGTACTATTGGCTATAAATGCGAATATCACACCTTCACCTTAAAGGTGTATGACCTTTGAGAACATTATGTATGTATGCATGTATGTATGTATGTATTATGGAGAATTTCAGGTATGCAGATTTTTTGTGATGTTTTGCTTCACCATTGAAGTGTGTGATATTTAATTGCTTAAATTACATAGCTCCAAAATAGTTAGAGTCGCATGCCCACGATCAAAACGATGACAGCCTGAAACTCCAAACTACTAGGCTATCACCGCTCTGTCGTGTAATATCAGCATAATTCTTTTAAAGCCTCAATAGCCCAATGGTTGAAGGTGCGGACTGAAAACTGAAAGGTCGCAGGTTCCAATCCCACCCGTTGCATTATTGTCGTATTCACTCCTAGCACAGGCTTTCCGCTTATTTGGAGAGGGATTGGAGGATATTCAGTTAGTCAATTTCAGCTTGGCTAGTGTTCTTTATAACAAAAAACATGATTAACTTGTCAAGTAGTCTTCTTATAAATACATAAAAGAGTGATTGACTGACTGACTGATTAATCTATCAACACACAGGTCAAATCATTGGACGGATCGGGCTGAAATTTGGCATACTGATACCTATTACGAGTATGATATAGGTATCCGCTAAGAAAGGAATTTTGAAAATGCAACCCCCAAGAGAGTAAAATAGGAGTTTGAAAAATGGAACTTAATGTGACCGAAGCCGCGGGCAAAATCTAGTTTCTAGTATCATATATATAAAGGGTAGTGAGCACGTATGAAACAGAATGTCTATTGTCTCATCCAGTAAACGCCAAATCCCCTATTTCGCGTTACCTCTCACTCCGTTGGGCTCCTAAGGTTTCAGTGGTTTGGAAAGTGGACCGTTTTCGCAGCAATAATCATTTATATCGGGCCCACGTTACGTTGGCACGTGACGCGGTTGGCTACAACTTGAGTGAGAATCGAGTATTTTTTGGACCGATGGGTACCTTTATATGCCTCTATAATTTTATTCAATACGCTGATCTTTGTCCGAATTTTTATTCTTCTTACCCGATTGCGCCACGCAAAGGAGGGTTATGTGTTTATCCGTCTATGTACTGGTATGTATGTATATATGTGGCGCTCTGGAGACCAAACGCGTGGGCCAATTTTGAAGATTCTTACGTCAATCGATTTGTGTTAATCTTGGGAGTGTCACTAAAGACATGACAGTAATCAAAATTCAGTATGGCGACCACCAGACGTCATAATGTGAAAAAAAAAATTAAAATCGACGAACTATGGTGACTGGTGTATAATTGAATAGGTATTTGAAAATCATTGTTAGGTTTCTTTGATCATTTTTTATTTTGAATGACCATTTACGATCTATGACAATTTAAAGTTGGTGGTTGGTTGGTTAGCAAACATTGTCACTTAATTTTTTTTTTTCAATTAACTCCCTCAACGAAATCATAAGATTGTGAACAGTGTTATAATCCTAACTTAAAAGTGTATATTAAATGGAGGGACAAAGGTTATCTCTAAATAATGGAAATGCCATTTTAAGTATCAGAATTCAGTACCTATACCCGATGTACCCGATAATAAAGTGTAATAAAGTAAACTTACTTTTAATTTCTAACACACAGGTATCATTATCAATACCCAATACAAACTTTAGGAATAATTAAGAATAAAATTTAGCTCAGCAATTATTTATGCATTAACAACATAGATATATTTTACTAAAATATTCCCTTAAAATACTCCCTATGTAAGCACAGCTACCATCAACAAATACCATGTCATTTTGTAAACACAAGTCAAGCGTCAAACGCGGCGGCGTAAACACACGTAGCAAGTAACACGATTATCCCCCCCACCACCTGAACTTCCCCCCTTTAGGCCAAGCATGAAACCGCGCTAATAACGAACTCGCCAGTTGTAATTTCCTATACATGTCTATTTGAGTATTTGCCAACAGTGTTTGCTTGATTTCACGCTTGCATAGATGCAATATTATTGGGCGGATCTAGAAATCCATGAACACATAATAATGCTACTATCACTACATAATATTATTGTTACTGAGCTAACTCCCTGGTCCAAGATTTTTATCTGTGAGCTGTTATCTCAAAAAGAGTACAGATGCTCGCTAAAAGAAAGAAAGAAAGAAAGAAGAAAAAAAAAACATTTATTTAAGAAATTGTGCCACACATCTCGATACACTAAGGTACATTATGCCGACACTTTTATCCCTTAAAAAAACCAAGCAATAGAAGCGCCGGGCTAACATATGACGCTAATGACAATTCTACCTATATTAAGTACCTACGTGAAAGTGTCGTAAAGCTACCAAGATACACTCAATTATTTATCTGCTTATTAAAACTAGATGATACCCGTGACTACGTCCGCGTGGATAAGGTTTTTTAATTTCCTTTCATTAATTTCCTCAGGACATTCAAGGTACGATTCCGAGGCATGTAAATACTTCCAATTTTTCGGTTACATAATATTATGTGGGAATTGAATTTTCCGCAACGTTCTCAAGGCTGCCATCCGCACTTGCGTACACAGCGTTGTGGACTATGACCCTTCTTATTTTGGGACGAGTCTCGTGTCCAGTAGTGGGCTAGCGATCGGTTGAGATGATAATTTATTTAACTCAAAATTTTCAAGATGCAAATTTAGTCTTTGCAGCTAATAATAATATAAAAATTTTACCTTGAAATAAAATTTGTATTATGTTTCCTAAGACTTCCGAAGTCCATTATATGAAGAGTACATCGCCTTTTCCACGTCTCGTCGCGCTAGATGTCGCTAAATTCCGTCACGTTTCCGGTGCCACCCGCGCCGCCAACGGCCGCTCTGTGAACTAAACAATATAAAAGCCGCGAGAGCCACCGCGTTTCGCCATTGTTCGATTCATATAATAATATGTTAATGAAAATTAGTAGCACCAGGAAGACATTATCTGGACTTCGGAAGTCTTAGGAAACATAATACAAATTTTATTTCAAGGTAAAATTTTTATATTATGTGTTCCGTTTGACTTCCGAAGTCCATTATATGAAGAGATCTGTTTGTTATCTCCTGGTGGCTTGTGGCTTGTAGACAAGAAAATGCAACAATGTGATAGATACATTTTACTTGATTTAAATAGTAAATTGTGAGATTTAATTAATAGAAATATCTAATTAAACCAACTATAACCATACGATAGGTTGGTGGATAGGTCTATTACTAATAATAGAAATAATTAAAAAATTAAGTTTATCGATTGGGCAATCAATTAATATGGGCAGGTACATTGTAGTAAATAGCTAGAAAAAAGCGCGCCCGAACTACATGTTCACAGATCTACCAAAAATCCAATGGCAGCCATAGCTTAGCAACCTCCCAGAAACCTTTCATTATTTCTGGAAAAGAAAAGTGTTTTTAAGAAAAAATCATAACAATGAGTCGACGCTATTTTGTTAGAATGGAAGGGGTGGCCCATAATCAGCAAAATATACTGTAAGTCAATGAGTTGGTACCGAAACAATTCCGAACAGGAATTCTGAACGGTGAAAATAATATTTGACCAAATTCGGCCACGGTATCCTACATCTACAACGATTAAATCATCTGCGATCTTCACGCGCTCGCGTGTCACGCAGCACGGGACGACCCAATATCAACCTCCCGATTTCGAGCTGGCGCTGAGATTTTTAATAATCTAACTCAGGAGCTCTTCATCCGCTAATGAATATACTAAACTAATATGAATAAGGTATCGCAAAGTTACCTCAATCACTTGAGAATTAAAAATACCTTCCATAGGTTATAAGGAGTACTTAATGAGAACTTGAAATGCGTGTTGCCGTTCAAGAATATTTAGGAAGCAACAGTCTAGCTAAAGGCACTGCTTTTAGATTCGAGACTTATATCGCGGTCCTACGATATACTGCAAAACTGTCTGACGAGACCGCTCAGGACATTTTATTTACAATTTGATGAAATTCTAGTAATAATTGAAATTTTTCTCAAACTTATTAAAAACTACATTGATAGCTAGTATATAAGTGTAAGTATGTATGGTATAGTAAATTTAGCCATATGAAGCTTTTCATTTTTTACATGCTGCTAAAAATTACACTATTTTTAGCTAGACTATCAAGTAAAAGAGGGCAGAAATCTGTTACTTAAGCGCCACTTTCTCCAAAGTAGGGAAATATGTCTAAAGACTAAAATGCTTAGGATAGCCATGCCATCCAACCTGAAACAGACAAAGGATATGTGAAAAGATCCCTGTCAAAGAGTAAAGCTTTCAATAGCATAGCATGGATTATTGAACACCCGAACGCAAGTATGTGGACGCGCGTCGGGTTTGTATATTGACAATATCTCGTAACTTGACATGACGCGTTATGCGCGCCTAAGCTCTTCAGATACAGGCGCCAAAAAGGTTTCATTCATTCGGATGCTTATATTATGTACATTTCTACTGCTGAGCTTAGGTGTTGCAGGGCTCGGGAAGATAGACCAGGTGGTCGCGGTGGTGAACTTCCCGACATATTCATACGTATATTCACACGTTTGCTGAGCTCGTAAAAACATTCCTTCAAGATGGGCAAGTCGAGAAAGAATAACTCGGAACCAGATGAACCCTTTGAAATGCAAACAGAACTTGGGTATCCTGTGTTCCTGGTTAACTTGAACATGAACATAAATCCTTCTAGTAGATGCTACGATGCACGATAGGATCTTGGCTTCGGTATTGTTCACTCTCGGAAAAAGGTGAAAAGGAGTACAATATTTTGGTTGTCCGACCAAAGTTCCTTTCCCAAAAAAAATTTAACACTTTCTTCGCTCTACACGACCACTGTTCAGTTCTTAAATATTAGGCCTTAGTTGAGATGGTGGCATCACAGTGTATCTTTTATGATGCAGTATAATTTACTCAACTGTTATATTCATTGGAGCTTTCCATTGCATCTGATGAACACTGAAAAACTGATACTATCTGTGTCATGGTTCTTCTTACCATCATTCTCTTGTTTAGTCACACACCTCTTTTAACAGAAGTTCGGTGCGATACTAACGAAGATTATTGCTGAGAAACTGAATCGTCTGGCAATGCAACCTTTCCCGATGGGTCATGAAGGTTGAAAAATTTGGTACCCCAACGGGCTTTGCACCTGTTTTAGGGGCCAACTGTTCTCTCTATGAAAAAACAACAAACTAGTAATCTTTCGACGCGTGCGGTGGCGGCAGCACGTCGTCCCGCGTGTGCACGCTCACGCACGTTACGCGCACACGACGGAGATCGAAGCCACTCGCGTGCGCTCCGGCTGCCCGGAGCGACGCGGTGCCTGGCAATGCAACCTTCCCCGGAGGGTGATGAAGGTTGCAAAATTGGAACACACTAAAAGGCGTTGCGCCGTTTTAGGGTCCAACTGCCGATCTCCATGAGGAACAACAGACTGGTAATCTTTCGCCAATGCAACGGCAATGTCGACTTCCCCGGAGGGTGACAAAGTTTGCAAAATCGAAATACCCTAAAAGGCGTTGCGCCGTAATTAAGGGTTCAACTGCCGGCTGCTAGGCGAGACACAGTCTGACGAACTTTTCATATTTATATATATGGGAGTAGATAGAGACTTGATGTTGTGGTGTATGTCCCTTTTCACTCCCAAATACTCGAGCGTAGTGATCCCTTGGCTGTGTGATCGAATACCCGAAAATGAGCCACCAACCTAGGCTAGTTAAGAATTTGTTAGCCAGTAAGACGTGAGCTCTTACAATTTTATTAAACTGGGCCGATGGACGGATGGGTAGTGGTGAAAGTCATTCTAATACAATAGCTCTTGGATTTGTCATCAAGATTCTTACTGCGGCTCCAGATGATGCTAGTCAAGCTATTTGTAGTCTGAACTTTATAACTGACATGTAAAATTAAGCGAAGTTTGATCATCCAGTTGTGAGGTTGCAATAGCCTTGGAAGTGACAAAAACTTCGTTCCGAACTTAGAATTTTCCCGTGTTAGGTGTTATGAAATTGGGGAAATAAACTATACGGGTGGCTGAGCCGATCCCAAAACTTGATTTTGAATCATCCGCCGAAATTCGTTCGGCGTTTGATATTCTGTTAGAGCATCGAAAGAACTTATGGAGATTGACTGAGAGCAATTAAGTCACATGATATTTAGCTTAAATCGTTTGTGACCCAAATATTTCTAAAATAACGAAACACGGTTTCCTTTTCTGCACCCCCCTTTTTATCAGAGGACAAAATAATCTTAGTTCGTTGAGAACAAAAGTCGCTTTCCCGAAATTCGATCTCCAGGGATTTTAGAAGGCTGGAATGCCTGCTAAATGCAATACCTTGGAGGTAGGTATATTTATTTATAAGTATTATGACAAATTCTAAGGACTGAAAATAAATATTGAAAAGAGGGTATTTTTCTAAATATTCATTTAGCAACACGTGTTGAGCCCGGAAAGTTTTAACAAATAAACAACATTATTACAATTGGAACAACTAACTGGATTAAAGGGAAATAGGATATTCGTTTATAGGTCACTCGCAGTTGCATCCTTGTTGCATCATTTGCCGACTATGTAACCACGGGACTGGGAATGGTTATTCTACGAAACGCTTTTACTTCACATTCTTTTAACTCGGTGAAAACCGAAGATTTTATTAACATGAACTGATGTAAATAGGCTTGCGCTTGATGCCAACCAATATTGGAAAGAACCGATGAGGATAATGTTGGAGCGCCTCCGCGCAGTAAACGGCTATGCACGGCTGTTGTGAAGTCACTCGAATTACACGTGGCAGGAAATCGGGCCGCCGAAAGGGCGCTCCACACCTTAGCGGTTCGTTTCAGAAACGCTGTCTAAGGCATTTCGTGCACGGTTATGTACGAATAGTTCTTTTATTTTTATTAATACATTTAATTTAGACTGATTTTACGAAAAGGAACCGAAAACTAATAGCTTCCTCAGTTTTATAAATTCAGTTCTGGGACTGGCAACTGAGCACATAAAATAGTTAAAATGACTCACCGATGGCTGAAGTCTCAAACCTTTGTTCCAAATCGCTGCGTATTGACTTTCCAGGGTCAACCCGACGAATCTGACGAATCTTAATCGCCCCTCCGTGTGCACTTCCTTGGACTTTGCCCCGCCGTCACGGAGGCGGCAGCGCGTCATCCTGCGTGTACACGCCACGCACGTTTCGCGCACACGACGGAGATGAAGTGACTCGCGTGCGCTCCGGCTGACCGGAGCGACGCGGTACCTGGCAGTGCAACCTTCCCCGGAGGGTGATGAAGGTTGCAAAATTGGGATACCCTAAAAGGCATTGCGCCGTTTATAGGGTCCAACTGCCGATCTCCAAGAGGGTTCTCCTAGGGCACCGGAATCGCGAACACACGGAATAATCACTTTGTAAAAAACAAAAATAGATATCTACTATTTTTTACTATATATATATTTATAAAACTTTTTACTTCTATCTCAAAAGTTTTTTTTTTTTTTTTTTTTTTTAAATCTAGCGGACCTGCGTGGTCGAAAGACAACGCAACAATGGCGAAACGCGGTGGCTCTCGCGGCTTTTATATTGTTTAGTTCACAGAGCGGCCGTTGGCGGCGCGGGTGGCACCGGAAACGTGACGGAATTTAGCGACATCTAGCGCGACGAGACGTGGAAAAGGCGATGTACTCTTCATATAATGGACTTCGGAAGTCAAACGGAACACATAATAATATATTATACCAAACTCAAAAACACTACTACTAAGAATAACATCAATTCAAATTAATTTGCTTATTAGAGCGGCAGTCATAAACTAGTTCAGTTTTATCAGCTGTGAATTTTCACTCATGCATATTCGATTGGTCCGTACGCCCGCCGCGGGTGGTTTAGTAAAATTGAGATTCATAATTTTGTCTCCATCCCAACTTCGAGCTGTGTTTTAAAGAACTACGAAATTTGCTAGTGGCTGCTCTTTCAGTCTTTTTCTTTTTTATTTATATTAGTTAAATAAACAAGATCATCTAATATAGGCATAAAATTTATAATCTACGGATGTCGGTGATAGATGTAAATAGGTGCTAGAGTATGCGCGAGCTTAGAGTATCAAAGCAACTAAATAAAGTGTGCGTGTTATCGAAATATTCTTATTCTAGGTCGGGTCGCGCATACAGTACACTACTTTAATAAAAAAAAAGACGTGTGGCACTCGGGGACTGCCGCGGTAAAGCTATTGCATAACATTTTTTATCAACGCCATCTAGCGGTGAGAGGAGTCCGTGTTCCTGTCAAGCCTTAGGTTTTTTCGTTACGGAATTTCTGGATTCGGTCTCCACGCTCAAGGCCCGCGATAGAAGCTATGCAATAGCTTAAAAAACATGTACAAAGTTTTTTTTTAAATAGTGTTAATATCAGAAATCATTGTAATAGTATACTTCTTTCAACTCACGAGGATGTGTGACTCGTGGTTGTGTGCGTGTCGTATCTGTATAAGTATGAGCGAGAGCTTACTCGCGCCTGACCGCTCCCGCCTAGGTTCTTGATAGGCACGCACTCTTACGCAATGTGCATGGACACGACGTAACCACAAGTAAAGCGCCTGTAACTTCGTGAGATAAATGTACCTACTATAAACCATTCACATTCCATAAGAGATATCGAGACAGTTTGATCACGACCTTACGTTACAGAAAACTAGATAAAAATAAAAAGCCGCGTCTATCGCTTGCCATAACTCGCGTCATTTCCTTTTGCCTCAATAAAACTTGCAGTCGTGAAATTGTACAGGAATGTCGTTGCATGTCGAAATGTCGAGTTTTGCCAGTTTTGAGACGGTTTAGCTGTCAAACTTTATTTGGTGCAAGTTACTAGCGGATCGAAATTCGCTGGGCTTTGGCCTCAAGAGCGTTGCGGATTCGATTTCATTTGATACTCTTCCTTTGACACTGATCACTCAATGATTTTTTTAAAATTATAGTCTTCATGTCACCTGCCATTGTAGCTTATATTGGCCATTATATTGAATAGGATCTCACTGCTAGCTAAAATGGCGTTATTTATAGCTTAGTTTCGGTCAGTCACTTCGTGGACTGAATACCTAAAGGTCAACAGTGTAAATCGTTGTACCTAAATGTAGTACCTGCTCCTAGCATAACATTTTCGCTAAGTTGGTAAAAAACGGGGGAAAGGCAAATTCAGGATGGCAGATATACTTTTTCAACAAGCTTAACGTAAATTCAGGAAATTTCAATAATTGCGATTCATTATCGTACGTTGATCAAAACGCCTGATAAATAAATGGTACCAATACTATTGTTTGCATCGTCTTTGATGATTGTATTGTACTTTATTTCAGATCTGATATTGTTATTAGGCTCGCTATTGCTTGTGTCTTGCGTCTACTTTACAGCAAGCGTTGACGCCACCGCGGCAGCCTGGCTCCTTTGACTCGTTCGCGAAACTATTCGCTAAGTACCTTTGGAGAATTGTTCGTCTGTCGCCTATTACCGTTTGAGAGACAATTTTGAGAAGCCACTTATCTCGGCATACGTAAAACAGGTACAAAACTACAATCCAACTTTGTGGGTGCCTACTTTGAAAATTGTATTCAAACTAGGTAAATTTTCTCCGAAATTATACCTAGCTCTCAAATGTATTTTTCATGAAAACTTTAATCCCTTTAACAGCCCAAATTGAAGCACACACAAACTTTTTGAGTTTCTTGGTAATGCTTGGGTAAGAAGTGCTAGAAGTATACTTGTACCTAATTAAGTGGTAAGAGTACTTACTAACTACGTATTTGCTGCTTACTTGTTTGAACTACAATGAAAATGCGTTAGAAAATAACTCTATATAATACCAACTCTATCAGTTTGCTGCTGGTTAGTTGTTATAATATCATTTCAATTAAAGATCGCAATTGTAAGTTATTGGTAGAAATAATGGTATCACACTAATATTAAAAAGGAAAGAAAAACGAAAGTATGTATGTGTGTGTGTGTGTGTGTTTATGTTAGTCACGGAACAACGAATAAACCGATTTGGCTTATGAGCTGTCTCCATACTAAAGAAAAAAAACTTAATCCACGCGGATAAAGTCGCGGGCATCATCTAGTATTTTAATAATTGATTGCATCACATTTTGCCCATAAATGTAAAACAATATAGATTTTTGAAACGTTCTTTCTTGAACTAAACAAATGAAACAATGAATATGAATGAACGATATACTTTTGAAAATTGTTACAGAATGTAGAAAAGTATGGAAAAATATCAGTGCCATTTCAGTTACTCTGGCGTATAAACAAATGTAGCACTCTCAACACTCAACCAAATGGACTTTGACACTTCACGTTTTCTGTTTTTATTTAAGCATTTGCGAGGCACGTATGGTCGATAAATTTCGTGGTGGTTAGGTGGCCGTCATTCCCACTACCTCGACTTTCAAGAGGCTCTCAGCGAAATTGGCTGGACACGCCAAAGGCCCGCGCCAAAACATCTGCTATTTTGTGACCGATTCAATTTTGCGATACACCTTTTTTTTATTCGATGACAAGATAGCACTTGAATGCGTTCCCACCTGATGGTAAGTGACGATGCAGTCTAAGGGGACCCAAACACGGTCAAACATGTTTGTCAAACACGTAACCTGTTTACGTGTTTGTCAAACAAACTACGTGTTTGACAAACGGAAACGGAGGTGTTTGATTGGGTGCGCTGGTGTTTGATGACCTTGATCAAACAAAACCGTAACAAAAACACGTAAAAATTTTACAAACAAACATGTTTGACCATGTATGGGCCCTCTAAGATGGTAGCGGGCTAACTTGGAAGGGGTTTCTACACACCATCATGCCGGAACGCTAAATCGCTTGGCGGCACGTCTTTAACGGTAGGTTGGTAACTAGCTACGGCCAAAAACTCCCGCCAGACCAGACACAATTCAGAAATTATAAATTCCTAAATTGCCCCCGCCGGGAATCGAACCCGAGACTTCCCAGTTATATGATCACAGAGCTCACCACTGCGCCACGAGGTAATGACTTTTCTCTAGTTTTCACTATTATGGAATTTTTATAGAAAGTTGTTTATTTGTTATTTGTTCAATGAATCGACAACATGCGAACACAGGTTGTTCAATAATGTAACAATGTATCAACTCACTTTCGTATTTAATGAATTTTCATAGTTAGATTGAACACACTTTTGTATTTGTATGGATGTTAAATTACAATGTAAAATCCTTATAAATACGAATCCGTGTTTATTTGTGGGCTTGTCCTTAAATACGCAGCAAAGAAGCGACAGATGGACATGATTTTCGTATAGGTATAGTAGAGAACCTAGAGAGTGACAAGCTTTCTCGCGGGATTTTTAACCGACTTACAAAAAAAGAGGAGGTTCTCAATTCGTCGGAATCTTTTTTTAATTTTTTTTATGTATGTTCCGCAATTACTCGAAGACCGGACCGATTTGGAAAATTCTTTTTTTTGTTTCAAACGGTTATACTTCCCAGGTGGTCCCATCGTCATTAGGTCAGGATTCGGTGATGGAATCCTGGAGAAATCGTTTGAAGTCGGTTTTGTAAAAAGAGGTTTTACGCTTATTAAACACCTTTAGAAGTTTTAACTCCATGCAGATATGCGGCAACATTACGTAAAATTTCATTTCATTGATTGTTTACTAGCTTTCCCGTGTTCTTATTAATATATTAGTGGAGATGATGCACGATATCTCCTCTCCGTACCAAGTTTTGTCAAGCTCAGTCCAGCGATTTAGGCGTAATTTTACCAAGAGATAGACAAAGTTACTTCCGCTTTACAATTTCAATGTAGTAAAATGGTAGAAAACAGAGAAGAAGAAGTTGTTGTACTTTGATGAAACGTAGTGAGGCAGACATCAACAACTCAGATATCCAATATCAAACAGGCAAAGAAAACAAGGTATTCCACTATAATTCAAGAGAAAACTCGGTTTAAACGCCTCAGACTGGCTCTTAAAAGGCTGTGAAGTCGACGCTCAACAAAAGAATGAAGCAATTCTTTCTAAATTTCAGGTTCTGCCGTCGTGAACGTTTAATAGTGCGAGAGCAGGCGGGAAATTCAAAAAGTTACATCTTAAAAGCCAACATTTTGGAATACATAAAGGTAAATAAGTTTGTATGAAAACTAAGATGGACTTCTGTGTTGGATGCGCAACTTATGAATTTTTAAAATTTCTTAAGAATTGAAAAAAATTTCAAACTTGCATGTTGGGTATGGCTGTAGCTGGAGTTCATTTTCCGGTGTAATTTAGTCTAGTTTCTATGTTCTTCAACGTTCTATTTTGTCTATTGGCTCTCAAATCAACGCTCACGATGTATATGGCTAACTGCGAGTTAGCCATATACATCGTAGTAGTTCTTAGAGAAGTAATAATCAGTATTTAGTATCGTTTGTGGTTATTTCACTTCATACGAGTACGCTACCAGCCAGGACGGGCTTTCAGAAAATTACCTCCTCGACATTTAAATTCCCTGTTACTAAAATGTCTTCAGCATTTTAATTTCTGCTATTTTTTAAACAAGTGCTTTCTCAAAATTTCCCTCTAGCTCTTAGACCTTAACGGGCGGGAGTTATTTATCTTTGCCGGCGTATAATAGAATTTAATTAAGTAACGCGCGACATGCTTTACGCGCTTGGAATGTTGTAAGTTCCACGAACTCGATACATGGATAACTTACAGCCTTTACAGCTGTCTAACTATGTATATACATATATCCGTATTATATGTCTATACCCCAAAGCCTAGAGACGAAAGATAATCCGTGTACTTTACATGTGACACGGAATTGAACCGTAGAAACTGACATTACATCAGGTTTTTCCTAAATCTTTCATGTTATAGTTACTCACGGTAGTATGCAGTGAACTAAATTGTCTCCAAGGATAAAATCGAACTAACCAGTAGTAGTGCACATGGGTGTCAAAGAACTGAAAGTCTCTTCTCGTTGAGATCTCTAACTGTTGACGTAATTTTGTGTTGAGATCGCATACTGGTAAGCACAGTGTAAGAAAATCTTGCGTGACCGAAATTAGGTGACAGGAAATAGGTAGATGCAAACAGCCGAGAACTATGTGGATACACTGGGAAAAGCTTCTTGCATTTCAAATCAAGTATATTTTCTTTTCATACTAAACTAACTATCTATGTCAATCTGTTTGAAAACAATCATGTCAAGAAGCATTGAACATAATAGGTCTAATTTACATATGAACAAAAACGTGCACCAAATCAGCCAATTTGTTACAGGTAAATTAAGAAATAAAATTTGTTTAATGTATGCAAATTATGCTGTTCAACGAAAACGATGCGTATAAATTAAGTGAATCTATATGCTATCATGATGAAAATAGTTGCTTTAGACCACGTGCTTAATAAAATATACAATAGCTAGAGTATAACTTACAGAAGAATCATCTGAATCATCACTTGGCTATAAGTAACATCCGAGAGTAATAAAGAGAATTCTCTTTATTACTCTCACATTTTGGCAGCATTTACAATTGTAAATGCTGCCAAAATGTTCTTCTCGCGAAGAACAGACAGAATTATACGAAGTTGGCTCCCAACCTTTACTAGTTGGAATGGCGCCGAAAGTAGAATGCCATCCAACTAGAATTATACCTTGTCTTAGGTAATGATAAAGCTCAGAAAAAATATTAAGCCGTACATTACACCGTTGTGCACGGCAGAGTGAACACCTGATTACATTGCGCTCGAGTCTGTATTCACAAAAATCAACTCGACGTGCAATATTTTCTGCGAAAGAAAATGTTAAACTTTGACTTGGATGCTATAGATTTTTTTTTATTATTTCTAATTTTAAATTTTTTCTCTTTTCTCTTAGTTTTCTTGTATGTATGTAACAAAGCTTTGTATATAATTGCTATATCACTTTTTGCAAATAAATTCGGTAAAAATACAGCTTTTTCAAACACATAATTGAAGATTTCTGTCTATTTTAGCTTTAAGCGAAAAAATCACTGCTTTAAGCTATTTTACCCTCACACTCATTCTTTTCCCTCACCTGGGAGCCTGGTAGGGATAATGTTATTTTGTAATAAAGCTTTGCATTTGTAGTTTTAAGTTATATAATATTATTGTATTATTTTCTGTCTCTTTCACAATAATCTATCTAATCTAAATTAATCTTTAGTTTTTTCTATCTGTCTAACTATATATTATTTTACTAGACAGTCCTGTTAAGAATATAGCAGCTTTCGTAATTACGGTACTGTACTAATGAAACCGTGATGAAAAATTTCATCCCAAATTCAAGAAGTATTGTCCGCGCAACATCATCCTTCGCCTTTTAATTTACGACCGCTCTTAAGGTATTCGTTAATTGCCAAGGTGAGTCAGTAGTTGAAGATATTTCTAAACTTCGCCTTAAGTATTGTATTAGCGACGAGCTACGGTGTAAAGCCGGCACCGCTATCCATTAGTCGAAGACACAATTTGCAGAGGACGGTCGAGCGGCTCGCCTCAGGTGCCACCAATAGTATAATTAAAGGAGAAAGAACTCCAATTCTCTTTAAGTGAATTAAAATTGGTTTTCATTGCGTCCCCGTGTAACTAGGATTTACGTTTTTGCTTCTACAACGCTCTAATTGTTTTCTTTGGATCCTTTTTATGTTTATTTTACTGTGATTGAGGTAATTTGTTCGAAGTACGACTTGTAATTTGATTTTGAACCTCCCTATTATTTTGGTTTGGCAGGAGCGTGGCGTTTCTGGTTTATCTCTGCTCATTTTTCTCTTCTTATCTCTGACTCTTAGAGTTCCACTATACAATACTAGCTTTTGCCCCTGCGACTTCGTCCGCGTAGAATTAGATTTTGGGGTGGAATTTTCAAAAACTGTAACACACGTACTTCTTTATTTTTAACTGAAAACTCAAATACCAACTTAGATGGAAACAGCTTGAAAAATGACGGAGTTTCATATAAACTTCCATCCCCTATTTAAACCCCTTAGGGGTGGAATTTCCAATAATCCTTTCTTAGTGTGCGCCTACGTCATAAAAGGAACCAACTGTAAAAATTTCAAGTTTCTAACTCCAGTAGTTTATGCTGTGCGTTGATATCTCAGTCAGTCAGTCAGTCAGGACTTTGAATTTTATATATATAGATGTTCTGTTATCATGGTGTTATTTGTTAATAACGGTTTCTAGTAAATAATATATAGTGTGCACAGTGCATCATTTCTTTTTTGATAAAAATGAAAATTTTATCTATTATAAATATGCTGTGAAATCATCGTACGTATACGAATCTCTTGGTAGAATAGGCCTTAGTAACTTCTCATCTACTCCCATTTCTGGGCAATGTATCTCCATCCTAAATGGAACACAAAGGTGTGTCCTTTAAATGTAGGTTACTGATGTAAAGATGTAGATAGGCATAATAAAAAGATGGTACCGACCGTCGTCAAATGAAACGGGTTGAACGCTATTACAAAAGCTTTCCCCATTGTGAAGTGTTCTGATCACTTCCGATAACCTTTAGTGATTTCAAATAATGCCCGCTCGAATAAATTTGGTGGAGGTAAATACTACCCTCATATTTATGCTAAAAACCACCGAACCGTGGTTGTTTTCACAACATTTTAGCCTTAAAATGTTCATGATAATAATTATGTCTGTTAAAACAGTCGAGAATTATGGAATCCTGAATTAATGCACTGTTTTCGACCCTTGAGGTTTTCTTATTTCGGGGAATTTATTACTCAAGTCTCACGCGGAGTTATTTTGAAAGAGAATTGTTTTGTCTCTTCTAAACAGCTTGGATTACCTTTTTTAATATTCTTGTATATTTGAATTCATTCATATTATAAGATCCGAATGTTCAATAGTCAAATTAAGTTTCAAAATAAGTGCCTCATATTAGGTTCATAATATTAATACTAATGATCTATTTAATCGAAACTGGTCACGGCGGCCAACTTCCAAAGAGGGAGGGAGGAATCTGCGTGGGAGATATGCACAAAAGTGTGTGCGCAAACACAGGTGTACTCTCTTTTCCCTCACTCTCATAGTCCGATTGGACGGAAATACGACACGACCGGAGAGAGATCAGGTAAAGCCAAGGATATTATTAATTGAACTCTAACATAACATAACATAAGCACAGCACACGTAGGTATTCAAAAATACACGTATACAAAAACATGGCGCATAAATTCTTGCGTTCCGTAGACATTTTATGAACTTTTTATCCCACAAAATCAAACAGCTCCCAGGGGATTTTTATCAAAACCATCATACGCGAGACCATCCAGTATAAACACATACGAAAATGTTGCACTCCTATCTAGACAGCTACATAGTTCAAGATTCCCTCAACCCAAACAGCTTAGCAAGAACAATATTATGAAATAGTTTTGCTTAATATTCTGAAGGAGTCAAGGTATTAACTTCACGTGGATTTTGTTTACTTTGTTAATCCGTTCGCAGTTACTTGGAGCCTTGGAGGGTCCAGCCAGCCCTTAGGCTGATACTGTGTGGTCCAAGTTATAAAAGTTTCTCTTGTTGTGTGAGAGTATTATTTTGGGTAAGTAAAAATAATAAATATTTTATATTGTTTTCTACAATTATCAGACCCACATATAAGAAGGATTAAACAAAAGAAAAACTTACATCAAGCCTAACAATCGGAAAATGGCTGCAAACTCAGCTTTATGTTGGGCATTGTTGATACCCAGCGCTGATTTTCAGATTGCACCCATACGGTTAATATTACATATGACGCGTCACCCTTACGAAAATAAACAAGGCAAATAGCGTCTCTTATTCTAAACTTAGTAACCAATACCATATTTATGATCTCACACGAAGCGTACCTTCACATAACATATGCATTCGCGCTTCTTTTACATATGGCTTCATATATCACTAGTGGTTCGCCCCGAACTGAGACCTCGCGATATCCCATAATTCCCAAAAGTTTTAATTATATATTGTAATAATTAACTTTTAACATTAGACGCAATAAAAAAAATAATAGTTGACATAAAACTGTTTTACTGACACAGCGCCATCTATTAGCATTATAGTGAAGCTATTAGCTTCACAATAATGCTAATAGATGGCGCATTAAAATTAAATAATTTCGTTTCTTTATAATATTTATCTAATTTTAGTATTTGTTGTTCAAGTACAGGGTATAACTGAATTTTCAACCAAGTTTCACGTTCTAATATTCAGTAATTCAGAAGTTATAGGGCTCTGACAGACATTTAGACGGACACTTCTCTGTCTAGTAGGCAAGCGCCCTAGTTGACTCAGAGAACTCGCTTCGCTCGTTCAATTACGAAGTGGATTTACCGTTCAGTCTTTGAAAAAGACTGCGTTTTAACCCAGATACCCACATCAAATCTTTAATCAAACATACTTTATGTTTGATTGTTGGTTTGCCCTTCAATCACGCAGCAACAGAGTAAGGATCGATGTAATTTTTTGCATGTATAATGTTATAGAGAGTGGCATATGTACCTAGGCTAGGTACCTTTTACTCCCGAAGAACAGTATCATACTTGTAACATAGCGTATAATAAGAAAAGATAGATATACAATGTAATAAGTGTGATCTCATGGTCAATTCAATATCATTATTCGATTGTAAGTTCCAGCCAAGTTCAGTTATGCCAATAATAATTTGTTACGCTAGGATCTTTACTTTTGTACCACAGTATCAAGAAGCGTTCTTACCGGCTCTTTCTCTAATTAGAGAAGTCCATATCGCTTCGGGAGATTTTCTAACGGATTTTTAATTTGATCGTCGTTTTGATGCGTATATAATATCGTCTTCGTAAAGAAAAGGCTAATTTTCAAAAAAGGAAATGTGTTTATTTTGATGCTAAACAATGTTTTATACCTTTTCTAAAAGAATATTTTCTTCACTTTACTTTTAATTCGGAGTGCTTTAATTAGTGATTTTTATTTGAAATGTAATTATTTACTTGGATGCGCTTGGCTAATTTAAGGCTCATTCTCACTCATAATATAGCGAAAGACAAAAACTTGGATAGTTAGTTCCATTTTAACCGATCGCGTCAACACGTATAGGGTGGCGCACTTAGTTCGAAGAACTGATGTCGTTAGGGTCCGAAAGTGCTGGAGCGGCGACCCCGCACCGGAAAGTGCAGGGTTGGTGGACTCCCGTAGATAGACCTTGAGACGAATTGCGGGGAGCCGCTTGAATCGTCAAATGAATCTACCACTGGTTTGGAATGCCGTTCCAACCGACAAGAACCAGCAAGAAACTCGACGGCTACTCTTAACCGACGGTTTTTTAAAAGAGCAGCCGAAGAGATTCCAAATAATCGAAATAAATAGTAATTTTTGGAGAATGTCGTATGTTATCTTTAATCCCGGAAAAACAGAGGGTTCTCGCGGGATTTTTTAATTCTAACTCTACGCGTGCGAAGTTACAGTCAATAGTTAATAAATTATGCCCTCGAAATACTAAAACAATATAAAAAACCACTACCACTCTATAATTTCACCTTACTCACTTTCAAGAGACAATGGAAAGAAATTTCTTTTTTTTTTAGAGATAAGCTTCACCTATGTCTACTTTTTCTAATGTATGTTTTTGTCTTAATTCTTTATATGTACACTTGATGACTAGATGATTCCCGCGACTTCGTTCGCGTGGATTAAGGTTTTTATTCTCGCGGGGACTATAATCTATCTCTGTGTCAAATTTTCACCAAATCGTTTTAGTCGTTGTGATGTGATTGAGTAACAAAGCTAAAAACTTTCGCATTTATAATATTAATAGGAAATAGGATAGTCATCGGTAACATTATTTTGAAGCGATTTAAATGATAGATACGAGTAATTCCATTGCTAAATGAGAACAATGTTTGCACTGCACTTTTAATAAAGCCGGCAAGTAATGAATGTGTCGTTCCTGCCTCACATCAAAGAGCGCCGGCCGGGCTCAGATGTCAATTAACTGCAATCAGCGACGCGTCATCGCACCTTGATGATTAGAACTTATGACCCCTCTTTTTAAGTCAAAGCAGTAATGATTCTATCAACTAAAACTTATGTTTTATTCTGCAGCCTAAATAGCCCAACGGTTAATGGGGTGGACTCAAAACTGGGAGGTTGCAGGTTCGAACCCCACCCATTGCACTATTTTCGTACCCACTTCTAGCACAAGCTTTCCGCTTATTTGGAGGGGATAGGAGGATATTAGTCAAATTCAGCTTGACCAATATTAAAATTGTAATTAACAAGTCTGTATTATTTCATATTTTGTGTGACTATGTGTGTATGTGTGGGTGTATGTATGTTTGTTACTCCTTCACGCCACAACGAATGAAGCAAATTGAGTGGGAATGGAGATAGTTCATACCCAGGATTGACACATAAGCTACATTTTATCCCGGAAAGAGTTGCGGCGGGAATCTAATAATCTTATGGTACTGTTACACATGCTCTAAAATAGCATGCTAGTGAGCATGCTTATGAGTATGCTTAATACGAGCATGCTTATAAACAGTTTACATTTGCTAGCAATAGGCATGCTAGTTTTAAGTATGCTCTTCAATAAGCATGCTCAAAGCAAACATCCCAAATGCACATGCTATTTTAAAGCGTGCTTTCTCGCTTTCTGACAGTTCAAACAAAGTCATGGAGCTGAATAAGATTATCCTTTTGCTGGCGATGCAATGCATCCAGAAGCTTATATCATCTCGGCAAAAAAAGAAAAGAAACAGAAAAATTTGGGTCCGTGATTAGATATCTAGAAGACAGGACTTTGGAGCAAGTGCTCAATTGCTTACAGATATGCGAGTAGAAGATGTTACGGGTTATAAAAACTATATGCGGATGGTGCACGCGCACCTATTGCAAACAACTGATCGATACTAGCATGCTCAATAAGCAAACCTGTTTAGACGCGCTTAAAGCACGCCCCCTTCCACCCGCGCCGCAGGTAACATGCTCAAAAATCGCACGACTGTTGATTTTTGAGCATGCTCGAAATAAGCATGCTCATTACTAGCAATGTTTTGACACACGTGCTACTAAGTAGCAAATGCTCAATAGAAGCATGCTTTCATGCTTGAAATGAGCATGTGTAACAGTAGCTTTACACCACGCAGACGAAGTTGCGGGTATCATCTAGTTTTAAATAATAAAGAATACTAATACAAATAAACATACTTACACACAATAACCCTTCCCTTGTAGGGTAAAAGGAACAAATTAAATCTAGTAAAGAACAAATCCCCAGGGATTGCTGGAAGGCAGAACAGACGTCCGTAGTATTACGGATAATTTCATTTAAGCGCGCTCCACACGACTGCATCCGTAACTCACTTAACACTATTTAAAAGCATAAATACTTGTACGTGTAAGCGTCCATATGGAACGGCTTTTGCGGAAAATTTTACTTCACCGTGTATTTTACCCCTCAAGCGGGGACTTTGTGATTTTTGCCAGCTTACTAGCTAGTTGAATTAAGATGGAAAACTATCTGGTTTTTTCTCTTCGCTATTATATTATACATTCATAAGAAAACAAGTAAGTACATAATAAAGCCTCAATAGCCCAACGGTTAAAGGTGCGGACTGAAAACTGAAAGGTCGCAGGTTCAAACCCCACCCGTTGCACTGTTGTCGTACCCACTCCTAGCACAAGCTTTTCGCTTCTTGGGAGATAGTAGAATATTAGTCAACTTCAGCTTGGCTAATATTCTTTTAAAAAAAAAAGAATCAATAGATTTTGCGTCAGTCATCGCATCAGACGATAGTTTATTCCTATTTCGAGGCTCGGAGCTTTTGGTCGCGGTTTCGTTCACGTTATGTTTGATTTTTCAAAACCCTATTTAATCCCCTTTAGGGGCTGAATTTTCAAAAATTCTTTCTTAGAGGATGTCTACGTCATAATAGCAATCTGTATGCCAAATTTCAGGCCGAACCGACCAGTGCTTTGAATTATGCATTGATAGATCAGTCAGTCAGTCAGACACCTTTAATTATATTGAAATACACATAATTTTATTTGTCGCTATTACATACCCGCATTTCAGTTTTGCATTTCAGAGATTTTAGGATTTTATTTACTTCCGAAAACTCTACACATATTTGAGAACATCATGCTTCATGAAATTTAATTTTACATCGTTTTTTTTAACATTCCGAGTTTGCTATAATGTAAACATAGCCCCAACTTTGGCGCTCGGCTGAAAAGTTCGGAAGAGGAAATTTGATCAGACCATGATCAAAGTACAGGATATTCCGCTGAAAACATTTTTAGTTCCATGCCTGGAGATAATTTAGTTACGGAGTAATAACTTTATTAATGCGGTGTATCCTTTTAGCGACGTGCCACAATTTACGTGGGATATTAAAAAGCTATAATATTGTTATAGCGAAAACGCTCTTTATGGTAAAAATAAAACAATGGGTCATCTATTTTATCCACCGACGACACTTTGACCTGATTTAATTTAATTTAATTTATTTTTAATAATATTATAGCTATGTTGAACTTGTTTTATATTCCCTTCTCCCCTTGAAGGAGTAGGTACGAAAAGATTGAATTGTCAACCTTTTAGTTTTAAGCTCTCACATTAAAAAAAACTAATTTCACGTGGACAAAAACTAATATTAAGATACTATCTGAATGTTGTTTGTATTAATTTGTGTGTGAAAATTATTGCATATATATTTGAAAATGTATAAAAATGTAATTAAATTGTATTGAACGAGTGCAACTTTCAAAAAACTGCAGGGGTTAAAAACAATTTTGAATTTAAAAAAGAACTTATCAACGAACCTCGAAACCTTATCCACAGTGGTACGAATAAAATATCATACAGTTGGAATAAAAATACGGTTGTCGAAGTGGAGTCATTACGGCGGAAACCGGCAACACGTGTGCATGACACCCCGCAACGACGCTGCGCGTTGTGTCACACATCCCGACTAATATTAGTGTGTACGAAACTATTACCGTTATACCTACTAACTTTTGCCCACGTCTTCATCCGCGTTTTACACGTTGAGCGCGATTTACATTGAGTTAACGTTACTAAAGTGTGACTAATTACTTCCCTGACTCATACCAAAGACAAACCGACAAATAACTAGTATTAATGGCGTGTGTGTTTGGAATGGAGATAGCTCACACCCAGGATTATCACATGAAATTAAAGAGTTCCTGGAATTGTAAAACCTTTATCGCAGGCATCGTCTAGTTTATTGGTAGGGATTTTCACAAAGTTTGAAAGCTTCTATTTTTTTAAACAGAAGTTGCGATCCAGTGTCACACTTTTAATAATAGACAGGTACAAACTATGGCACATTGTTCTGGATTCGGCGGAAAGTCTGGCGCGCAATGTGACTCTGTGTTCGCTGGAGCGTATTCGCTACGGTGTAATTGGCCGCTAATTTCGAGCCTCGGAATGTAAGGTCTATTGTTCATAATACTGATGTTAACTACTGTTTCTAGTTCACGTTTTAAAGTAGACATTATTGTGTCACTTTAAAATTTTATTCCATGAGTTCATCACACGTCTGTAATAGTTTAGTAGAAGCGTTATCTAAAATAGATAATATGGTATCTGTTCTAAAACTATCTATTAAAGCACTATCGTGACCTTAGATCACAAACATACTGTGATCGAAGATCGTGACTGACATAATGGCTGACAGTATTGGCTCTCTCTAGGTGGACTGACAAAATCAAATCAGTTGCAGGAAAACAAGTCATTAGACCGAGACATGTGAATGAGGCTCAAGACTAGAGACTCAAGTTCAGTAAAAGACGTCTAGCGCTGGAGAGGTCACGTCAGCGTAGACCATTACTGAATCATCAATTTTAATAATAATATAACGTTAATTTCAAATTAAATATCCATATGTAGTTCCCATATTAAATGTTAATGCTAGTAACAATTGAAAGTGATTTGAAAGTGACCTAGATGTTAGTAGTTACACTTTTTCCTTAATTAAGATACCATCTTGGCCGCTTAGTGTATGTTTCGCCGTAGTGCCTAAACTACTGAGCCTATTTTGATAAATGAGGTGTCAGTCGATTCATTATTTTAGTCCGGATGATATATAGGCTAGGCTACCTTTCAGACGAACAATAAAAATATGGTATTGAAAAATACGATCACCACATACCACCGCAACTGTGAATATTGACACTAAAATAAACCCAGAACTACCATACAGTTCGCTCCAATAGGTATATTAAAGCTACACTTAGAAGCACGAAATTGCCAATAAGCCGCCAATTACACAGAAGAGCGCACGCTACAATGAGCTCTGAGTTACGTAGCGAGCGCTCGAGACACCTTTCATCGAATGCATCCCGTGAAACGACGCGCAATATTATCCCGCTCGCCTGTTAATCGATGGTTTATAGTTTACACAGTGGAGTAACTTCGATCTTGTATTTAAATAGATTGACGAAGATCTACCTATCTTGCACCGAATACAAATTTACGTTAGTGCGTCTGATGTCTGTAATATTAGGAGAAGTATTAAGTCTTGTTATATGTTTCTGTTAAAATTGGGTTTTATCTAATATCTAGAGAATATTCCTACAAATATATTGAGACACAGAGGCACGGCAAAAAAATCCTATGGTAAGGTTGCAAAGAAGAACAGCTTGCGACCTTATGAAGCATAGCTTACATCCTTGCCAGATAGAGAGGGAAAATGTTTTTGTTAAGGTGCCTTTACTTGAAGCAGAGCTGCGCCGGGACATTTTCTACGGACTAACTAACTAACTTTGTAAAATCTATCAACTGATTGGGCTGGCGAGTAGGTATATCTCTACTCCAATACGTTTTTTTTTTTTTTTTCAAAAAATATACTTGACTAATATTCCATCTTCTCATTAAATATTATATATTATAAGCTTCTATTAAGAGTGGGTAAGACAATAGTGCACGGGGTGGGAATTCTACCTTTCAGTCCGCACCTTTAACCACTGGAGTATTTATGCCTATTTTCACCAACGTTCCCTAACTTTTACGGGCTACCTAAGCTAAGTTAGGTTACGCTTTCTGTCAATTTCATTTTCGCGAACCTTTAGGAAACACCTAAAGGTGGAAATATGGGAATGAATTTAGGCGCTACTTACGTAAAAAGACTCCTACATAGGAGATAATTGAACTAAGGTCAGTGAAACAGGCATCAGGCTATAATTATTTGTAGACAAGCACTATTAAAAAAGGTTTTACTACTTGTATTGCAACTCTCACTGCATTTATTTTTGAAAGAAGCAAGTAAATAAATTGGCATCAACCGCTTCGTATTCTATCCGTCACTCACACCGAACTGCGCGACTCGCGAGCAAATGCTTATTTATGTTCGAGCTACGATGAACTTGCACGGTACTCAATCTGTCTTGTGGCATTATTCTGTGCCTGCTTTTGTTTGCATTAGGATTCAAATAGTTCGTTGAAAGGCAAATACAATTATATTCAAAATTTCATACAAGATACAAAAAGATTTCTGAGAATACAAAAGTCACCCTTATCATTTAGTAGCCATCTGTGCTAACACTTGTAGTAATGTGATTTTAGCAGTCTATGTACATAATTACATAACTTTATACTTTTTGGCTCTGCTGTAGTCGAGTAAAAATGCTATTACTAAATAAAAATGAGAATTTACACTACTGAACAAAGATCTTCCACTATCACGGTTGGAAAGAAGATTCCACTAAGAATAACCGACAAGAAACTCAGCAACAGTTCTTCGACCTATGTGTATACAATTCAAATAGGTTCATGTTACAATTACTCCAATATAATTTTAAGCATATTGATTTCCTATTAAATTAACGTGCTCTCAATCCATTCGTAGCGTAAGCCCGCTCACGGCATTGTCTCGACACAATGGCGGCTCGCTCTTCAGATTTAAATAGTCCATCGATAACTAATGCGAGCACGGTTTGAATTAAGCCTCCTTCAGTATTGATATTATATGTATTACATTGTTAGGTAAATTGGCCTTTGTTATGTAATTACGTCCTTTTCGATTTCTTAAACTAATAGTAAACACTCTACTATTGTAAGGATCTATTTTATCATCGCCAAGTTACCTTTAATCGATGAATTTTCATATCCCTGATCATCAGGCGAGATCGTAATCTTATAAAAAAAGTTGACCTTTGATCTCTTATTAACATACTTGTATAGATGCTAACCTAACTTTTAGACCGTTGTAATAATTATCAACTCGTTCGTCCGTCGTCCCGACCTTTTAGGTTGTTTCTCTAAAAGATGATTCTGTTTCGTAAATTATATACCTACTATACAAATACAATATACATACCATCATTTAAGAGTGTTTTTCATGGTTTACTCCAGTATGGGTATTGGCTTCAATCATTCTTTTATGAGGTTGTGTACTTACCTGAAACAAAATATTCGTATTAACTTTCTATATTTTTTTAAAATATCATGGGTGTACCTGCCCACGATTATACGCATATTTTTTTTTAATCCTATAGGATTTTGAAGAACTCCAAATATCCAAATAATATAAAATTAAAATTTTTTGACTTTCCGGGATAGAGAATACCCAATTTCCGTCTCTAGAAAGTAAGCTATCTACCTGTTGAATTAAATAAGATCAGTTCAAGGGCTAAGCATAGATAGACAGAAACTTAACTGACGTATATTTTATAATGTTATTATTAGTATTTATTCAATTGCGATAGAATAACTTGGAAAGAATAACCTTACGTTTTAAGCATCTTCACTTAAAAGCTAGTTACTTAAAAATGGTTCAGAGACATGCGCACAGCAATAACATTTATTAAACGCTTAGAATTTATAAGCTCGTTCATAAAACTCAGTTGTACATTCAACATGTGCCAAAAAGAGGGAAGTGTGCGTAAAAATCCAATACACTTAAAGGTTCAGTCCATTTTAATATGTGTCAATGTACACGGGTGCGCCCGCCGGTACACGATTGTTATTCGATAGCACTTCATGAAATATGTATTTATTGTGATGTGGATCCACATTGGGAAATTCATATGTAATTTACTGACTAAAAAATGTAGTAAATATGCAAAAATAAATAATAATATAATAGGTACCTTTAGAGACAAGGGTTTTACGGCCTTGACAGTTTTAAACAATGTGGCCTCTTCATATTTATATTCATTTATTAATTGCATTCCAATATATTATGTATTTAGAATGATTCTTATAAACTAACTTAAAGATCATATTATTTTTACATTGGAACCCCGTAGGAGCACAGCAATTATTGGGTTAGTAGAGAGACGGGCACCGTGTTATTCATTACGAAAGGCATTTATTTTATAGTAGGCTTTATCTATAAGAATTTTTTTTAAGGATTTGATAAACGCCGAATCATTCTCCATTGCTTTTATGTTACCTGGGATTTTATTATATATTCTACGCACATAGGGTTGGGACCGGTACTTTGGATATTTAGATTGGAGCTTGGTACAACCATATTATGCTTACGTGTGGGCCGGAGTTCATAACGTCGCGGTACATCTAGTTTTGTGAAGTCTTGGGGTTGTTTTTTACTTTGGATGCTTCTAATATTAAAAATACTAAACTAAAACTCAGTAAATGCGGGGCAGGGTTAATATTTTGAGTGATTTGAAGTGAGAAGCACAAATTTCTCTATTCTTCAGGATTTTTATTATTCTAATAATTTTTTTTTTGTAAAATGAATATTTCTTATGCGTTTATGTGGTATTAGTTTTTGATTTTATGTGTTAGATCCCAGGTTTGATTCCCTGCTGAGTCTGGTCTGGTGGGAGATTTAATCTATGGTTAGTTACCATAATGTTAGAGTCAATTTAATATTGAACATTGGTGAAAGAATTAGTTTGACCATCTAAAGGTTTAGACAATCTAAATTAGTTTGACCAGGAACTTGGGGGTAGGCACTATGTCGTGCTGCTGTGACATCGATGAGATTTTAGAGTTTCCTTTAACTTTTTATTTAATTTAAATAATATATTTTATTACAATATTTTCATTACTTCCAGCAAATTGTCACCATAAATTCTGAACTTAGTTGAGACACAAAATGTTTCAGCTAAACATGTACGCGGTAATTTATTGCAGTTTTAGACTGTCGCGCATTAGCATTAGCCGCAAATGTGCTGCATTTAACCAGCAACCTAACTTCCATTAGAAGTGAGGACTTGATTCAAATTCATATCAACACTCGGTCGGAGTTGAAATTAAATGACCCGTCCGATGCAGCGAAAATGCAGCTCATACCTATACATTGTTACTTCCATCACAAACTTCACTTCAACTTTGTGCTACGAGACTTATATAACGTTATTTTTAAATTGGAATTTTTAAATTTAGTTGTTCCCACAAATTATATTAGTTTTTGACGCCAGCTAGGTAGTAATTCTTCAGGTTGTTCTTTAAAAAGACAGAAAATATGTAAATTTTTTTATAATTAGCTTTTGCCCGCGACTTTTTCTGAGTGGAGTTAAGGTTTAAAAACCCTACAGGAAGGGTTCCTTTATCCAAATATTTATAAAAGCGTAATAGCCTAAGTTATCCTCCAGGTTCTTAACTATAACCAAGCAAAAAACACTTCGATCCGTTTTTGTGTTGGTGCGCGATTGAAGTACAAATGAACAAACAAACGCACCTTCACGTTTACAATAATATCATAGTAAGGACTGACCGTGTTTTTAAGCACTCTAGGATTTTATAAGAAACTAGCTTTAACCCGCAGCTTCGCTCACGTTAGGTTTGATTTTTTAACCCCCTATTTAACCCTCTGGGGTCGAAATTTTCCAA
The DNA here is from genome assembly GCA_933228805.2 of Hipparchia semele. NCBI lineage: Eukaryota > Metazoa > Arthropoda > Insecta > Lepidoptera > Nymphalidae > Hipparchia > Hipparchia semele. The sequence continues at coordinate 1,541,630 of OW121717.1, read as the reverse complement.
AATCCTTTCTTAGCGGATGTCTACGTCCTAACAGCTACCTGTATGCCTTTCAGCTCGATCGGACCAGTGGTTAGAGCTGTGCGTTGATAGATCAGTCAGTCAGTCAGTCAGTCAGTCACCTTTGCCTTTTATATATTTAGATGACATTATTAGACTAAGCAACAAGGTGGCACAAAATTGAATATAAATCAAAGGTACGAAAAACAGAAGCCGATTTATAATCGTAACCAGGTCGTAACCCCAACTAATCAAGATGCGGACCGCGTGATTTATCTTATGTCAAAGTTGAAATTAATTCTAAACAAGAAGCAGCTTACCGGGCAGAAACAAAGAAGTATGTCTTAGAGATTCCAAAATAGAGCCTATTTTCCAATGAATATAATACAATAAATTCACTACGATCAAATGGTTTATTAAATTATAATGAAATAAACAATGGTAATTAAGAATGTAATGCTTCAGAAGCAAGTTTTCTGATATAGTATACGTAGGCACATTATTATTAAGTAGAGTATATTTAGTGTGATTTTAGGCCGCAATTATACTTGTAAGTTTTACTCATATAAGTCGTACACATAAGTACTGACTTACGAAATGTAAATAGTAAGCATTTGTATTACAGTAAAGATTAGTAAGAGTTAAGTAGGAATGTTCTATGACAACTTTAAACAACGGATGTATTATATACAAAAAAGTTTTTAAAACATTAGTCTCTTTCACCTAACGGATGCTGTGGACTCCAGCACAACAATTCTAGGAATGAGAATCCACTAAAGTTTTTGTTGCAAGTAACAATGCAAGTAAACTATGCAGTTCCTCTGCACCGGACGGGTTAATTAGTTGCAACTTTATCCACAGTTAATATGAATTTCAATCAGGCCCTCGCTTCTAATGGTTGTCGGAATATTTCGGGTGTAATTTTCCTCATCTGCGACTTTTGCTAATAATGAGTTACAGCAAAACTGTTTGATGCTGAAGGCAGCATCAAACAGTTTTGCTGGCATGCTTATAGTTTGAAGTTGCACAGTTATATTATCAAGTAGCTTTTGCCTGCGACTTTGCTCACATTAAGTTCGATTTTTTAACTCCTTCCTTTTAGAGGTTGAATTTTCAAAAATCTTGCCTACGCCATTGTAGCTATCTGCATGCCACATTTCAGTCCGATCCGTCCAGATATTTGAGCTTTTAATTACAGTCAGTCATCAATCAGTAAGTCAGTCACCTTTTTATTTAATATAATCAGTAGATAATGTTGGTTACATTTTAAAATTAATTGCCTCCAGGTACATTTCCTTAATGGTCTTGAAATATTTTTAGGAATAGTTTTATTCAATTATGATACCTGATAAAAACTCAAGTTTTCTCTTTGAAATACAATAAAATTACCAGAAAACAAACTTCGAAACAGTACAAGAAAATAAACTAAGTAGATTATAGACAAGTTACGTGTTTTGGAATAGAATATACTCGTAATATATCGCTAAGAGGAGCCTAGTCATCCTAAAATGTGAGGCTTAAAGTTAAATTAGTAAGAAACTACAAGTAAACTCGTTTGTATCTCCCCACCTGCAGTGTTGACGTAAGCTTAAGAATTTCGAGCTATTTACATGAGACTTGCCGCACAGGATCCTACAGTAGGTACACTACGTGTTCAAATTATTAAAAGATATTTTTTTTGAAAAGAGCAACCGCCGAGTTTATTGCTGGCTCTTCTCGGCAGGAAGGGCATTCCGAACCAGTGGTAGTTCATTGACGATTCAAAAGCACTTGTAAAAGTTTATTTGAATAAAAAATATTTCTATTCTATTCTTGAATTTGGAATTATCTTATGATTCTCAGTCAAATAAGGTACGCGAGAATGATGATAAAAAGCCTAAAAGGTATCACAATTTTTTTCCTAATTGGCACCGAGATCTTCAAAATGTTGCCAGCCCATTCCACGTCGCATTCAACGAAAGTCAACGCGCGTCGCGATGTTTTGATTGTACAGAATTACGTAATCAGGCAGAAAATTTTGTTTGCTACGCTTGAGCAATTTGACATTATAATTTGTGCCTCTTTGAGGGAAATACACATTTTTAACAAACAAAATTCATTGTTCAGTTGACTACGGAGGCTCATTTGATATAAAATCACTTTTTTTTATGAAAAATACCATTATATAATTTCACCTTACTCACTTTCAAGGGAAGTTGGAAGAAAATTCTTTTTTTTTAGAGATGTCCACTTCTAATATTTTTTTCTTGTAATTCTTTATATGTACATAATTTGGCTTATATATAATGCAGCAACGAATCGATTTTTTTTGATTTGATATATTGGTTGGTAGGTATTTTGGTTTGTTTTGAATTATTGGTTAGTATTTTTTCATTATTTACGTTATGTCTATGTCTTAATCTGTAAAGTCCCATATGGACGCACGTTTAAGTCTTCTGAACTCCATTGGGAAACTGAGTGTTGTAGCTAATTTGTTTTGGTGAGTGTTTATCTGTCCTTGATAGGTTTTTGGTAAAGGAGGATCCGTTCTTTAACAAAGAATACTAAATGAAAAATAAATATTTTTTCCAGAGAAGCAAAATTCGTCATAAAATAACCATAAAAAGTTCTACTCGGTTTCAGATTTGAGGCAGCGATGTAGCAGTCAAACAAAATTTATGCTCTTCGCACCAGGGATTAAAATATTAAAACTGCTGAGGTGTTTTCGCAGTTTTTATTTATGGCTCGTACAATTGCACGCCTTTTAGGTGCAAATTTTTTCAAGCTACGCGCGAATGATTTGTGGCCACGATTTACATTCCCTGAAGTAATTTGAAAACGCTTTACGAGACGGTGAGAGGTGCGTATGAATTATATTTTTACTTTAGCTCATGCTTTACGAGCAGTCATCATATAAGAAACTAGTTTACTTTAACTAGCATAACTTGTTTCATTCTTGTGTGCATTAAAGTTTTAATCTATCTATCTATCTAACTTTTGACCGCGGCTTTGCTCACGTTAAATGTGATTGATGATGTGTTCAAACCTCCCTTTAACTTTACGCCCTGTTGAATTTTCAAAAATCCTTGCTTAGCGGATGCCTACGTCATAACAGCTATCAGTTTGCCCTGCCCGATCTGTCCAGTGGTTTGAGCTGTGCGTTGATCAGTTAGTCAGTTAATCAGTCAGATAGTCTGCCAGTTAGTCACCGATGCGAAAGTTTGGATGTATGGATGGATGGATGTTTGTTACTCAATCACGCTGCAACAATTGAACCGATTTGGCTGAAACATGGCACAGAGAAAGATTATGGTCTGGAATAACACATAGGCTTTATTCCGAAAAATGAAAGAGTTCCCGCAGGAACAGAAAAACCTCAATCCACACGAATGATGTCGTGGGTATCAGTTAGTCAGTTAGTTATCAATATAATGGTTTTAAAAATAAATAATCTTCTTAGTAATTTGAAGAGTTGTTTGTTAACGCCAAGCTTTCCAGTCACAGAAATAGTACCTAGCTAGTAGCTACGTCTTCAGTGGAAAAATCCCTCTGTATAACAGCATTGGTAATGCGACAGCGTAATGTGATAGCAAGCGTGTTCCGGAGTCAAAGCGAGTTTGCTTGCGTAGTGGCAAACAGGGGTAAATATTTGGCCGCGCATAGAAAACAGGTTATTTGCGTTCCAGGACATGGCACCGCAAATAAACTTAGCATCATCCCGTGTGTGTGTTTAATTAAACTAGCTTGTATGAGAACCGTTGACTGACGTCTGGGACATTTCTCTCTTTAACTGCTGCAACGTTTTCCACGTGCAAGAAAAGATTAGTGTTATTTTGCTATAATCCGCCAACGGAAAAAATCTGTATTGTCAAACATGCAGTTAAAAGCTAAGCACCGCTTACCTACCCAACCAAGCAAAAAAGCCAGGTTCCCAAGCAAGCAATGCCACCACCAATCACATTGCATTAAATCCTAAATCTTTTTCATTTGAGACGAGACCTGTGCCTAGTGGCGAGTGATTAACCGACTTTTTTTATTTTTTATTCATTAACAAGATAGTCCATGACTGCTTTCTCACCTGATGGTAAGTGACGATGCAGTCTAAGATGGTAGCGGGCTACCTTGGAAGGGGTATGGCAGTGTATATTCAAGCCATACCCCTAATTGATTTTTTTCTCGCCATCGTGCCGGAACGCTAAATCGTTTAGCGGCACGTCTTTGACAACATGGTGGTAAATAGCCATAGCCAAAGTCTCCCACCAGACAAAAATGAGAATGAGATTAATAAATGAATAAATTCAATCAATAATAAAATTTCTCTAAACCTGACAATGCATTCGACATCAACATAAAGGCTACTCAAATTGTTATTTAAATCAACAAAATCGATAATTTTCAAAAATCAACGACCAAAATAACGACGTAACTCATGACGTATAAAAATATCACCAAAAGCCCCGATTCATAAAACCTTCTTCCTCAAAAACTGACATTCTATATGAAAAATTTCATAAAGCTGTAAGTGTACCAAATGATTTTTGGGAGTCCTTAAATACAATAGATGCTCAGAGACCAGCGCGTTGCGTTCGTCACTCTCTATAACATATTCGGCTCGGGGGAAAAGCGTCAAAAATCCAGCACTGAAGAGCCCTCAAAACTTGAGCCGTACATACTCGTTTCGCTCAATCCAAAGGGATGGAAGGGTTCCGTGGGGTCATAATAAACTGGTGGTTCCAGCGAAATACATTCGCGGCTGACAGGAGCCCATGAAACATTGTTCCTGACCTGCATTTTATATTCAGTCTGTAAAAGGCGTGACAATAATAAATATTTCTTTTTATCTCATTCGAGTTATGAGTGTTTAATATAATTGAGTGAGATTATGCACTTATGAAGTGAGGAAAATATTTAAGTGTTATTTACGGTGGTTTTCACAGGTAACTTAGGGCTTAGGGCAAGATAGGCTTTATTTCTTCGATAGCGGCTAAGTATTTTTAGGTTCTAAGATAGAAACTTGCGAATGAAGGTATGAAAATACTTATAGTCTTCTGGTGTAGCTCATTTAAATAAAATCGCTGCGATGACCATTTGTTGTTTTAAAACCTTTAATCCACACGAAAGAAGTCTCGGTCAGTTAGTCAATTATAAAATATTTTACTTACAGAAAAAGCTTAAATAAATGATTATAACATTATACATGCTTCAAATCTTAAGAATATTTTTTGTAGCAAATAAAGCCAAGCAAGTACAAGCTTGTAGTTACACAAAAATATTGAAACGAAATAATGAATGCGAAAGGAAAGCAAGGTTTTATTTCTGCTTGTTTCGGTTTCCTTCGAGTTGAATTTAGATAAGTTTATCTGCTTCCCTCAGAATATGGACGAGATGGTACTGAATGCGAGATGATAAGGTGAACTGGTTTTGGCTTACAGAGGTTGTTTCTCGGTTGTGTTGACATTATATTATTTACGAAAAATTCTTTGAGAAATGAATTTGTTGCCGTCTTATCGCAATTTTTATTTTGCCAGATTATTTTAAGTAGATTTATGTGAATTCTAAATACGAGTAGGTACATGTCTTTCGGTTTAAACAGATCTAACTTGTGTTACATGCATGTAATAACTACAGTCATAATGTACAATAATTTATGTTTTTTTTTTCACTCTCCAGTCAAGCAAAAATTTTTGTCTATAAATCTTATGCGAGCGTATAAAGATATTTTGACAGTATTTTTAATACAATACGCCCAATTTATTCCACGATTAAACGTCAAGCAACGTTGGTGATATTGGCAGTTAGAGAAGTAAACTACAATAAATTATAAGGAATAAGTAGTGCATTTGTACCTTTTGTGCAATATAGACTTTATATAAATTTATCTTTCTATTATAATTACCGTCAGATTAAGTTACGTAATTATTCCACGAAATGGCAACAGTTTAATTCAGTGACTCTTGTTAATATCCAAAATCATGTCCTGAAGCAGTGCCTATTCAATAAATTTCATTCAAGTTTCAATCGTAAAGCTGCGCGCACTTTCATTACCTCTCGTGAAAGCATCATAATGATCGGACCGCCATTAAGGAGCATTATCTGGCACTGTAAAAGCATAATCTGGCTCCTTCAATGCATAAAGAACTATAAACGTCAGATATCATCTAATTGAAGTTAAAGTAACGACTGGGACGCGAAGGGACATTAAAACGCCTAAGGTAACGATCGAAAAGGCGCTTTCGCGTGTAAAATATTTAAATTTTCGCTCGCAACAAATGGGGGGGAACGCGGAACGGCAAAGGTAATCGCACATTAATACGCCCCGCACGTAACGCGCTTAATACCTTATGGCCTCACCTTGCGTATTATGTCTTCATAGTGTCTGATGTATGCCTAGAATGCTTTTATTTTCTTTTTCAACCGTGGAAATTGGAATTAATCACTTTAGTTTGCGTCGACCAAACGATTTGGCCATTACCTTTGAATCTTATGATGTCATAAGGCCCCTTATTTTAAATTATGTGTCAAGGTTTCCTAAATTATTGATACTTTAGAACAAAACGGTGCGGCGTTTCAAATTGATACGGTAAAATGGTAGAGGTTTCACCGTAGCAACTTGAAACATGTTGAGGGCCTAGATTTAGGACTAATAATAATGTTTTTATTTCATGTTAAATACCATATTGTTATTTAAATCCTTACTATAAATACATTAAAAAAAAAAGTATTATATCTCTCTTTATCGTGTATTTTATCGCTGATAATAATTGGAAACAGGTTACTTACCTTTTAATTATTCACACAATGACAAGAATTTTTAGAGATAAATCGTAGTGCATGAATAGAATAGAATAATCTTATAATCAAATACACTTCAACTAAGTGCTTTCGAATCGTCAAGTGAATCTACCACTTGCTCGGAATGCCGGAATGTGCTAACAAATGTGTGTTCAACTTTAGGTGTGCCGGAATGTGTGTTCAACTTTAGGGCAAGGTCGACTAGTACCCGTTTAATTAAAGTAGACGGATCGTGAGGTAAGATCTGGACTTTGCGTCCAGACACAATTTTGTTGGAAAACTAAGTTATACATATACCATCAATAGATGGAATATTTATCTGATAGATAGATTTATGACGTGTCATAAGAACTACAAGTTAGCCTATATGAAATAAATAAATTTTGAATTTGAATTTGATAAGACCTATCGTATTTTCTGAAGACGGTCGAGAAACGAAACAGTTTCGATTTTCACAATACTTAGGTATAAGGTATTAGCTTCAGCTATTTTGCTCGCATGAAGTTGGGGTTAAAGTTTAAGTCGAGAGTATCGAATTCTAAGTTAGAGCAGTAGCCTAAGCAAGAACATTTTAACTTTCGAATAGTAAAGGTAAAGTCCTGTCACTTCATCTTTACTATTCGAAAGTTAAATCTTCGTGCTTAGGCTACAGTATATTATTATAATATCACATTTGTACTATTTCATTATTTCAAATTATGTTTTAGTTCGTCTCCGTTAGTAATAATAACTATTACAATGCAAAAAATTAAATTTTTAATACTCCAATCCAGTAGGGTCATCCACTAAACTCCTTGGTTGTTAATTATGTCAAATAAAGGATAATTTTTAACACAGAATAAGATGATAGAGAATCGATAGGTATTCGATCCTATTTTGTATTAGGACGAGTGTCATCACCGTTCTAGTCTTCGTTACCTCTTCCATGATTCATAAACCAAGGTGAAGCGAGTTTGCTTTTGAAGTGAGTTTATATTTTACCGAATAGCGCTGCTGCAATAAGAAATGTGCCTTTTGTGAACTTTGTAGTATTTAAAATTAAATTAATGACATTCAAAGAAATTTTAAGGAACAAAACAAAACGGAAAAAAACCGGTCACTGGCATAATCTGAAATGCTCGGAAACGCAGAGATGTCTTAGGAATTTCATATTGCAAACAAATTTCCAGTGTAATGAATTCCAGCATCGCTGACGGGGACGACCGACGGCCCATTGAGCGTCTACTCGCCCAAAAATATTTTAAATTCCATTTGGAAAATGTTTTAGACTCTTCTAAAAATTCATCATCGATATAATGTAAGTATCATTTTATGATCGGAATCTGTGGCGGGTTTGATTGAAACTGCCATACAAAGTTAGCCATCTACCGCTAAGTAGCCTCACTTAATCGTCAGTAGAATATTTATCATTCATTAAAATAAAACATTTAAAGATTAATTAAAATAAAACTCACTTCGGAAGCGAACTCTGCACTTATTAATGAAGTCAAATAAGAGACAACTTGACATAATTGATAACACAGAATAAGATGATAGAGAATGGATAGACATTCGCTCCTATATTACCGTTCTGGTCACTGAATTTTCTTTCGAAGTGTGTTTGTATTTTACTGAATAGCGCTGCAGGTCAGGCGTCATCAGGTAAGATCTTCGAAAATGTAATCAAAAGATTTCCAAATTAGTTGACAAAATTTAATAAATGAGTAGATAAATAGTTCTTTCAATTCATGAGGGCACGTGGCTCATGGTTGTGTATGTCGTATTTGTATAAGTGTGAGCCAGAGGTTGCTCATGCCTGATCCCTCCCACCTAGGTTCCTGACAGACACGCACACTTACGCAATGTGCATGTACACGACGTAACCACAAGTAAAGCGCCCGTAACTTCGTGAGATAAACGTAATATACTATCATAAACTATGAATAAAACTTCAAGGAATAAAATGATTAAGCCTAATAAGTAGTTCATATACTGTTAACTATCTTACTATAATATTATAAAAGCAAAGTTTGCGAAGATGGATAGATCTTCACGCCATAACGAATAAACCATTTTGGTTTTAATTTAAGAGGAACATAGCTTATGTCCAGGATTAACACATAGGCTACATATAATCCCGAAAATGGGAAAATTAAAGACTTCCTGCGGGAATTAAAAAACCTTAATCCACGTGGACGAAGTCTTAGACATTGTCTTGTAGATTCATAATTATGCGAAAAGGTCTAAAAGTTCACCGTATTTTTTCGAAAAAGTACCTATCATGACCAACCAAAAATGAAGCAAGAATAATAGAACAGAATTACGACTGAGTGGTAACAAGTTAAGCAGACTGTAGCATCTAAAGATAAGAAATCAATTACCAACTCTTTTCGGATTCGTATTTTATTTTATGCATCTCCCGTCACAGTTTATGAGCGATTGGGTAAACTCGGGGGTAATCGACGATCCTTTTATCCAAGACGGAATTGAGACGGCATTTATATGCGTTCAGTGTTGTTTGAGCGTTTTTGTTACCATTTATGCAAAACTACTGGGTTTTTGTATAATCGTACTACTTCTAGGTACTTTCTGGTTTCTTCGATATAATGTTGTACGAATATAACCCGTGTCGTAGACGTTTTTAATTTCTTCTATGTTACATGAACATTTTCTAAAAATCTGCCGAACCGAAACTGATGCAGTTTTATCATTACACAATATGTATCTATAAACTTAGAGCAGTCAGGTAGATACGTTTTTCTATTTGCCATCAGAGCATTCTAGATGCTGTCTTCATTTGATTGATTCTAATAGATTTTAGCTAGTCAAAGTTGACTTCGCGATGTTGACATAGGTCTGGGTAATGCCGGCGCCTTCGTCATTTTATGAAAATCCCGTGAGGGACGATAATAGGGATAATTTGAGTCACTCTCCCACTATACTCACAAAATTCTTCAATTATACTCCTTTTTGCAGGAGTATAATTGAATTGAACTGATCACTTGGAATCCGTAGGTCAGTTACTGCGTGATTGAAGGACCAACCATCAAACAAACACACTTTCACATTTAAAATATTAGTAAGGATACTATGAATCTAACTAGATTTGCTTGGTACATATATGCGCTGTCATGTCCACGGATGATGGATACGAAACCATACGAAAATCTGAAATACGCAACAAGATAAATATGACTTCGGTTTTTTAAAACAAAAAAAACACAGTTAATAATAAAACCCGAGGATATTTAACTCGAACCTGAAGAACTTAATACTTAACTTTAAAAAGTTGCGATATTGCCTAATAATTTTCAACAAGTAACTTATGATGATAAAGTTAAAAAAAAATTTATGTGTTTTTAACAAGTAGAGAGTTTTCATTAGATACATAACATACAACAAAATAAAACTTAAATAGATAACTTAAATAAATTGATGATAAACCTTTGGCTTGTGTATTATTTTTGTAGAGCGAAAAATAAATATAGTGAAAATTGAAGCATGAAACTTATATACGATAAGTTAATTATGTGTTTATTCAGTCGACCAGCACTAATTGGTTATTACAGTTTTGCAACGCAAATTTAACAAAACTTTAGCGGTCCCTTTTAGTGAAAACGTCAACAGACCAGTGATGGATCACAGCATACAGCACACGAATTCGTGACGTGATATTTCTATATAAAATTTTAAGGAACGTAATTGACACTCCATACTTATTAAGTAGAGTCGGTTTTTTGTGTCCTAAATCAATAGTTTCTAAACTAGAAACTTCTACTTTTTATTTACCCTCACTTAAAACAAAATATGCTAAAAGTGAAAAATAAACCATTTTTAGATTTCGATTTTAAAGCTTTTTTGCAGGCAGGGAGTATGTTTTGTATATGTTTATTAATTTAAGTACGTAGTAAGTAAACTGTCTGGGCCCCAATAAATAAAATAAAATTAAAATACATTTATTTTTCTTCATACGTACTACTAACTACTGCTTTAGGGTTAGGTTTTGTTAAATATCCTGTGGGAACTTTTTGTTTTCTCGGGATAAAAGTATATATATCTGACTCCAGGATACAAGTTACCGCTGCGACAAAGATTTATAACTCTTTTGGCCCATTCGTGCCAAATATCATTTCTTTACTCTATTACTGCATTTTTGAAGGACAAACATCGTGGGAGAAAACCGGCATGCCTAAAAGTTCACTATAATGTTCTCAAAGGTATGTGAATTCTAAAAATCCGCACTAGGCCACCGCTTGAACTATGGCCTAAATCGTTTTTCTTCGAGAGGAAATCTGGGCCCGTGTGGTATATGTAAATAGTGGACCAGTGATCAATAAAGTAAATGTGTGTCAATAATGTACAAAAAAATGATAAGCGGAAGCAGGAGATAGGATAAAAAAAACGTAGGAACTTTGTTTTTCAGCCGTATTTTCCTAAATCGCCCTCAAGTATAAGAAGGATCTTTTTGAAAAGAAGCATTCTAGGTCCTTTGGACAGCTAGTAATTATTCCAAGAATGGCGGAATCTGTCCGTCTGTCTGTCCACAAGGACAGATTTTGTTATAGGCAGTGTAAAACAATTAATATAAAACCTTGACAGCGCCGGCGAGCGCTGGTCCCATTCCGAGAGCGTTTAGTGTTTTATATGCCAAAGGGATTTATGTTATTACCGTCCATATTTCTGCGGACTGAAGCCGTTGAGAGGTCACGAAATCTTGCTGAAATCTTCCCTCCCTTTCTGTCATGTAGTTCTTTCTCGGTCACGCCCGCGATCCGGTTTAAAGCGATGAATATTACTGGACGCATTATTCGCCGCACGTACGGAGGGAGCTCCGCGCCCGCTCATGAACTCTGATCTCTAACTGGAGGATGTAATATTAAGGAACACGGCGCACTGCCAGCGATACAGTTCACAACTACACTGAAAGAAATGTTTTGTATACAGTTACAAAAACTTTGGTTACTGTTTACACAAAAAAGTGACTTGCAAACTATGTTTTACTAGCTACTAAACTAGTCATGTAATAACTAATCAAAGTTTATTTATTAACGACTAAAGTTTGTTTAAAATCTAAGCAACAAAACTAGTTTGGTTGATCCCTTTTTTTCAGTGTATACGGCAAGCAGAGAGTCAACCATCGAATACGTTAAAATTACCCAATCGACAGGTGATTTTAATAATTATGATAAAATTACCAAATCAATAGGTGGTTTTGGTAATTTTAACTTACCACAAATGGCTTTGGCGCTGCGTAGTACCTTTTCTCTCACCATAGAAGAGGTATTTTCCCGTAAATCTAAATATATAAAAGGCAAAGGTGACTGACTGACTGACTGACTGACTGACTGACTGACTGACTGACTGACTGACTGACTGACTGACTGACTGATCTATCAACGCACAGCTCTAACTACTGGACAGATCGGGGTGAAATTTGGCATACAGGTAGCTGTTATGATGTAGACATCCGCTAAGAAAGAATTTTTGAAAAAATCAACCCCAAGGGGATTAAAAAGTGGTTTGAAAAATCGAAATTTACCGTGAGCGGAGCCGCGGGCAAAAGCTAGTTATTAATAAAGGCAAGTTTTTCTTTAATTAATCTCAAAATATGGAAACAGTATCTAAAATATTATAATTTTTTAGAAAAAGTTATAGTATTGGAATTTAGGAAAGATCTAGTTCTCTCTAAAAATTATTACAATCAGTTAATATGGTTATTATATTTAACTATTACTTACTAGCAAACAAAATAGCATAGACTTGGAAAACTAAATTAAGTACCTATTTCCCATTTAGGTTAAAAATCGAATGGTAAATTAAAAATTTCATATTTTTCCTTGATGAATTTTTAAGCATTAGCTGGTATGATAAAGTAGTTTTAGAAAATATTAAACTTATTTTTTAAGCTTAAAAATCATCGTATCTCCACGTATCGTCGCGCTGCCGGTGTGCACAGGCCCTAATTCGATGTAATGTTAACAATGAAAAAATTTCGCCCCGCCTAGGTGGAAGAGTTGTGACAGCCCAGCGAAAACTTCCTAATCAGTTATAACGAATTTATGTCGCGTGCGTGAGCGCCAACCTCCTTTGCGAATATAATATTAGCTGCTTCCACACGCAGATACATGCTCAGCGAGTAAGCTTTGTAGAGTATCGCAATGCCTGATGTGCTGCGAGCTTCGATCATAGAAAAATTTCTTCTGTGATCGAAGGCTGCGAGCATTTAACCAACTGACATATCTGTCTATATATATAAAAATCAATTACTGTTCGTTAGTCTACTAACATATTAATACTATGTTATAAGACTCTTTAAGTTTTGTACGCCAGTATATAGGCTGATTGTGAAGTCACAGTGTATTTACAATCAAGCAAATAAATCTATTCTATTCTATTGTAGCTAAAACTCAAAAACGGCTTGACCGATTTAATTTTTGTTTTTGTTTTGTTCGCCTTAATAAAGATGGTGGTTTAAAAACAAAAAAAATGGGAAAACCCAAAAGAATAGCTGAATAAATAATCTACAATTCAAAATTGTAAATTTTGTATAATAGTTGACGGGAGCAAAGTCGCGGGCAAAAACCAGTGTTTTATATTGTTTAGATAAGCTGAAGCTTGCGGGCATCAGCTAGTTATAGTTGTAAATGAAAACGAAAGCTGGAATGAACTTTAAAGTTTGGCGACGCATGTTACGAAGACCTAATCGATGAGCAAGGTTCATAGATCAAAAAATTTTGCCAATGACTGTGAGACGGATCCAGAAACGAGTATGTGTTCGGTCGTAGAGACCCGCCATAACAATTTGTTTTTGTATAACCTCTAATTTGATCTTTAGATACTTCTGACGCTAATTTGACGATTGTGCGCTCCAGTCTCGAGATGAATTCTCATTTCCAATTTAGAGAATTCTAATTAGAGTTAAAATTATTTGTACCCTTTGCTGTATTTTGCGCTTACTAATCAAACTTCGTATCTGATTCTAATTAAGGTTAATATTTTGGTTGGTGTATAAAGTTTTAATGGTAAATGGAGGTAATCATTTTGAAAGATTGTGCTAGCAAAGCTTATTTTTTTCAATCCATGATACGGCAATACTGAAAGGCCCATACGGTCAACGGTCTGTCTTTGTTATCACAGTTGGCTGATCCAGTGCAAACCAACCAATACCACCAATAGTAGTAGTGGCTTCAGCAATGCGTTAAATTACTGTTTGAAAAATTTATGATCTTGCTTTGTGGATGAATGATTGATTATTTTTATTGAATGTGTGCGGCCCAGAAGCTTCCTTTACCACAGGTAAAAGAGCTAAGCTAAAACTTCACGGACTCTGTCATTTTTTACTTTTACTATGCCGAAAATTATTATACTCCCACCAAACCTTTTACGTCCTCCTTGCACCAAACAAACCGAAAATTTTATTTGACGTGTTGCTAGTTAATACGAATCTCTGTGGTCCTACTCATAAAAGCGGAAATTTAAATATACATTCTCGTATCCGTTTATTAGACAAGTGTACACACGAGATCCAGTTTTCGTTGCAAGTAATAATACTGAAACTCAAAATAATTAAAATGTGTCACATCCAGCGAAGCATAATTAAAATGTGCTGTAGCAATAAAAGTATCAAAAAAACAGTTTTTGCACTAACGAGGTTTCCGTAGAAAATATTTCGTAGTGAAAGACGTAAAGGGAGCAATGTTCGTATACATGCTTTTTGTAGACGCGACTTAAGTCCCAAGAAAAATCATCCTGCTTTCCATCAAATCGAATTCAAATAAAATTTCTTTTTGGAACTACCGGGCTACGTACGTCGTAAACACTTTAGACATTCTCTTTTCCATCTACTACCCGGAAAACTGCTCATAAAAATGCAAAATTAATTTTAAATTCTACAAAGTGCCGTCCATATGCAACATTCATATAATTGAAGAGACTGCATACGGGAATATGTAAGACTTTATAGTTTTATTTCCGTTCGTTTTGCTGTGAACTTATTTGTGTGGAATGTCCATTCTGGATGCAAACTCTCTGGACACTCCGGACATTGCACTGACGGAGAATTCTGGAGACATTCGATACAGTATCGCTTCATTTATAATCAAACAATATTTGCAGAGTGTATTTCATTTTTGTATTATTCACGTGTTTATTCAGTGAGCTATGTTAGTGAACGCAATTGTGATTGGATTTTAAATTTGCATAATTTGAAATACGAATCGAATTTGTTTGTTTATTCCGCATAGGGTTTAGATTTTGTTTATTAGTTTGTTTACCAATGATAATGTCTACATAATAGGCCATCAAAATAATAAGTATTTTGATTGTAGACGCTTTTTTGTCGAAGAGTGAGGTGCTCTCAATTGTCACTTAGATAAATGATTTTTTAATAGTTAAGTAGTTAAGTAGTCAAATAGTTTCTTTTCTGAATTAATTTCTTAAATGACTTTATTCTGGTTTCGTAGCTTATGTGAAATTTTTCATGGATAAATTCCTATGACTATAGCAATTCAATTGTTGATAAATATTTGCTAAACTACTTTCTGTTCTTGCTACAACTCATTCTAGTTATGGACATATAGCCTATTGAAAATTTTAGTAATCTCTCTAATCCAAAATCTCAAAATTGAAAGTCGAATCTTAAACCAGATATTATTATATACATATACAAACGCAGGTAGTTAAACTTCCAGTATGAAAAGTTTACCACAGTAAGCAATCTATACCTATTAAGTTTTTAACATTACATTTATTTATTGTACATTATATGGGACTTTCACACAGTATAAAATAGTTATTGATAAGAGAAAAATAAATAACAAAACTTCAATGTTGCGGCCAAAGAGTCCGAGACCCTGAAATCTAATGTAAATTCAAGATTCCCGCTTTATCTATTACAAAATGCAGGTAGCCACGAAAATAAACCCCATAACTCCGGAGTGGCTTGCTAATTATACAGTGCGTTCGCCTCGATAATTTCCCATAGGAATAGTGCACTGTTTTAATCATATACGCAAGAAGAGATTGCATCTGAACAAATAATCCTCCCGGTTTGAACCGGATCGCGGTGTAATTTACTGGTAGGTTTGTTGTTCCTGTTTGTATTTCACAGTTTGTTTTTCACGATTTGCTCCTATTTGAAACTGATGTGGGACTTGCATTATTTGTTTGATTGAATTTATAAAGCTAAGTTGATCTTCGGAGATGATTGCTCTTTTTGGAACGTAAGCTCGTATTTCTATTCTTATTTGTGATATTTGATCATATTTTGAGATTAATACAGGATTTGCATTGCTTGTTCGATTGGATTTATGAATCTAAGTTAATCTTCGCGCACAAACATTTTTTTGAAACTTCATTTCTCTTTTGTTCTATATTTAAAATTGATGTTGGACATGTAATATTGTTTGATTGAGTGTTTTGCAAAAATTTCCGTAGCAATATTTTTAATTTTTTAATAGATGTATTTTGGTTAATAGACCATTATAATAAAAGATTTAGATCAGATAGTAAAATACTATGACTTTAGTTTGAAATAAGCAATGAGTTATTTCAAACTACTGTCATCAACAACTTTCATGTGCAATGAAGCGCATTGCTTCTTTCAAACTTATGAAGCTTTTCTATCTATTCTGTTTCTGGTTTATTATTTCAAGAAGCCTATATAAGTGTTTTTGTTTCGATTGAGATTGTGATGACGATTTCAGCGCTTTAACATTGAAAAATAAAATCTCTACAGCATCCCATCACTTCAAATGTAATCCAATCTAAATCTGTAGGATCTCCGCTCCCGTCCAGTGTGTGGCCAGCCTCAGACACGCTCCGTAATACAGCCATGAATATTAATGCACGTCACTTTATTTGCTTATTTATTAGCTTCAGAGGCCAATAATGGCATGTCGCCCGTCCCTGAAGTCTTTGATTTTTAAATATAAATAAATAAAAATAAAATCTGTTTATTTCGAACCATTGGCCCATAGATGTCAGTATATAGATACAGTACATTTCTTAAAAACTATGTTAAGTATTCTAATTTAATTTAAATACTTGACACGACGTACTGAAGCACTAGCTACATGCACATATGTGTGTACTCAATGCCTCAGTATGGGGCAGTCAGGCAGGCTTATCAATAACCACACTCAACATGGCGTTATTGTAATAGCTGTTTTGGTTAAAATAGATAATTTATTATAATTTCTAAACTAAACTAAATATACAGCTTCTGTACGGCCAATCTACATGGAAAAGGAGCATATAGGGTGTCATTATCTCAAAATCATCGAGTCTTGTGTGTACAAATAAATATGTACGTTTATCTCACGAAGTTTTTTAATTTATAGTTTTTAAATTAAGCAAGCTCTCGCTCCCACTTATATAGATACTACACACACACAACCATGAGCCACATACCCTCGTGAATTAAAAGAACTATACTTATTGTATTATATTTTTTTTATATTCAGAACTAAGGAATTGGCGGTTACAAAGTTTAGCTCAAATTATTATCATTAGCCTTTTGGTCAATCCCGGTTGTATAACAATTTCTGGCGGTTGATTTCTCTCCGGTCTAGGCGGATTGCCATTGCATGGAAATATGAGAAAGAAGGAATAGAGAGTGCCTCTGTGTTGCCTTGCAATTGT
Source organism: Hipparchia semele (assembly GCA_933228805.2). Lineage (NCBI taxonomy): Eukaryota > Metazoa > Arthropoda > Insecta > Lepidoptera > Nymphalidae > Hipparchia > Hipparchia semele. Next base: position 1,524,242 of record OW121717.1, on the reverse strand, counting down.
CTCTGTCTTTACATTTTTTCCTGACCTAATTAATTATAGAAAAAGTTTTTATTATAAGGATATAATTTAGGCCCTACTTAAAATATCATAATGCAAATGAAGATACATTATACTCTGGATTAACACATAGGCTACTTTTTATCCCGTAAAATTAAAGAGTTCCCCTCGAGAATCCAAAAAACTTAATCCACGCGGAAGAAGTCGCGGGCATCATCTAGTTTATAGTCTTAGTAGGATCACAGGGCTGAAAAATTTCTTAATGCCATTACAATATGGCTACAAATGAGGACCACGCGTACAACGTAAACAAATGAAATAATAAAAGAGCACTCCAACCAAACCCTTTTCAGACTTAAAACATCTAAAAACCAACAAGTGCGACTTAAACTCGTACATCGAGGGTTCCGTATCTTGGAAGGATGGTCAGTATTTAGTTAGTTAAATTATTCGACGGTTTATTTTGGTCATAGTTCATAGCTTACAACTTGAATTATTAATCGACATTTTCAATAGGTACATTTTATTGTTTCATTTTGATTCAGAAATTCCAAATACCTGAACTATTCGGTTTTAGAAATAGAGCCCGTCATAAAAATATATTACATTCGGCACCTTCAAATAGCTCTCTAAACGATAAGGAAGTTGTGAGAAAGTTTTCAGAATAATTTTTTTGAAGCTTTTTAAACAAATGAAGCTCACGCCACGATTTATAGACTTCTGAATTCAGACTTTGCTTTGAATAATCATCATTAAAAATATAGAACACACTATAATTTATTTTATATTTTCTTGACTACCAATGTACGTAACTCTGAACTCAGAATAGTAAGATTGACTAAAGGTTGTTTAAAAGATTTTTATAGAAGAAACGGAATCCTAAAAGTACCCCGACAGAAATAAACAAGAATATACGGGGGCGACATAATATTACGGGTAATACTACTTTACTTTGGAAAACGGTGATTCATCCGTCTTCGTTACCAAAACTCAGCGGGGCAAGGGTTAGAAAGCCTACATTAAGGCAAATTGTCACAGCGAATTCTTTGTGCAAAAATCTGTAGGTACTTATATGTATTTTTTATTCGACTATTGAAAAGACTGTGATTTTTATTGTGTTTGAATGTACTTTTATCTGTTTTATAGTATCACCCGCAGCACTAGTAATCGTTTAATAAGTTTTCGGAATAGGTTTTGATTTTTCGATATCGCTTGTAAAATACAGCCTTAGTACTCATGATATAGCTGGTTTATTAGGAAAAGCTAAGGTCGAAAAATACACAATCAATCATTTTCATCTGAAAATTAAGACTAAGTCAGATGTAGGGTGTAATCCCTGGTAATTGATAATGATTGATACAGTGATATATCGAAGATATATCGTCATGATCGTAGAACAGTGACGGATTTGCAAAAAGTCCAAAAATGACTCTTTGGCATATTTGGACATTTAATTAACAATTTTTATTTGTTTACTATTTTAAAACAGAATCATTGTAATGTGTGCAATAACGTCATTTCTGTACATTTTTTATTTAAAAAGTTATGATAACAAAACTTCGGAAACGATTTCAAATAGCCGTACTGTAAAGTTGATAAAATGCAGACGATAGTGACGATATAGTGGACTATTTATTTTAATGATATTGCCATGACGATAATATGATAATGATATTGATTTAATGATGATATGTGCGCGTCATAGGGCAACCTGAAGTACATTGTGCATTAATAACGAACGCGAGACCCGATGCCAGCATAAACTGCTGACGGTGCAGTGATTGGTGGTTGCACGCAGTGTTCTGAACAGCTGAGGTAATTCGAAGGGACGAGGGGGGATTATTATAGGAATTTTGCAGTGTAAAACATCCTGTACGATGATGCAATGAACATTGGACACCCAGAAGGAGTCACACTGGTTTACTAGGCACCGAATTCGATGAAGATGCATAGGAGATGGTGGTAGAGGCAAAGGAGACGTTGCATGACGGTGAATTGGTGATATTGAGATGTATGAACACGTGAACACAAGGGCACGTCGGCGGGCGCTTTCAATCGAACGTACAGTTTGGTGTAAATGTTCGGCTATCGAAGCACACTCACATTACAGTGAAATGCATACTTAAGGTAACTTTTACCTTGTTTTAAGATTTGAACTCCTCTAGATATTTACAGCTAGCACCCCAAGCGGAAAGTTCGATAAACTAAGTTCACTTATAATTAACAGTCTTTAATAATGTATTTAATATTACGTGTATTTAATAAGATCTCAGTTAATTACATTAGTTTGGGGTGTATATATTTAGAATACATACGCACATACAACGGAAAATCATTACCCTATTTTTCATATGGTCGCGTAAATAGTGATAGTTGTAGTCTGGTTTTTATGTTAAGAGAGAAGGGCAAGATTGATTGAAAATCTTATTCAACTCGTCACAAAGATAAATATTTGATTTAGAAATATACAGACGATAGTTCAGTTTTGGGATACCTTCCCAAAGCCAAATAAAACCGGTGACAGACTTCTATGCAAACTTTGTAAACGTCTGGCCTACTTTTATATTAATAAAGCTTGATTATCAAGTAGCTACCGTGAAACTAAGAAGTTTTAAGTCCTGGGCCATTTGATTTTATTGTAGACTTCTCTGAGTTTTTTTTTAAATATATAGACTAGCGCTTGACTGCGATCTCACCTGAGGGTAAGTGAAGATGCAGCCTAAGATGGTGCGCGCTTGCTCAGAAGATGCCTATTCACTCTTGATTTAAAGACAACCACAGTTATAGTTTATTTTTTAATAATGTACCTACTTGGAATGTAGAGTCATACTCTATGATAATAATTACATGGCAATGGTAATTTTTTCTATCTTTAAAATCATTATTACTATTTCGAGATAAAAGATAGTTGCAGTAGGTAAATATAATTCGGTGGCATAGGTACGAGTATATACGTTATAAGTATGTAGTAGTAAAACTGTATAATTTAAAACTAAAAGCATCAAAGTTAGTACAAGTAGTCGATTTAAATATACTTTTTACAAATCCTGTATTGTTTCCTTATGGAAACTAATGGTATAGTATTAATCTCGCTTAATATTAACAAACAAACAAGATCAGTGACTAATCCTATCCGAACTCGTCGAGGGGGAGTTTTAAAATTGCCAAACTGTGAACAAACTCATGCAAAACAAAGTTTCTTAGCAGAGGTCTTTAGAATGCCATTCTGCTTAGTTTTCGCATTTCTTAATACAACTTAATGTGTGGGATCAAGTGACAAGCTTAGGCGAGTGGGGTTTCGAGGCGATTCTAAGGATGAATCGCCCGAAAAGGATTTGAAGCAAAATTTGTACGTGACAACTCTGAAAACATTATCTTAGTAAAAAAACGCTCATATTGATTAATCTCCGAACAATAAATATTTAGATTTACAGATTGAATTGTAATTAAAAAACTTTTTTATTTGAACTTTCTTTTGAAATCTAATTTGAAGACTTTTATCCTTGAAAAAGATAGAGTTCCTTGTGAATGAAGTCGCGGGAAAAGGCTAGTTATAAATATTTATAACATAAAAATATCTTTTCTACAATATAATAATAGTAACAAGTGTTTAGTACGATAACTTTATGCCGCAGAGGCTAGATCCTTTATAAAAGCCGCCCACGCTTCTGAATTGGACCATATATTAAAAGCTGAGCCGGATAAAAGAAACTGCACCTTAAGCGAATACGTGGAGTCAATTTGCGAATAAACTTTCAGTCGTTGGTTTGGCACCGAACCTGCTGAGAGTTTACCCGGCTTAAGCATAGTTAGCGCTGTTTGTTAAGTAAGGTTAAGTCACTTTGTTTAAATTGCCTATTCCAATTTTTTTTTACTAAAGTGTTAAAAGAAAATCTAAATATATAAAATGAAAAGGTAACTGATTTACTGACTGATCTAACAACGCACAACTCAAACCACTGGCAGTGAGTAATAGTCGAATTTAGTTTAAGTGCTATACATAAACATCACAATATATTTTATTTTATAAAATATTTCAAACACATTTTTATGAATTCTTGTAATAATATACTACGACTAACATAACATCACAATAAATTCGCTCTATTTCCCGGGTCCAACCAAATACAAGAGCGTTATATTTGTGTGATATTTTATGTCAAAAATAAAATCATTGTACAATTTGTTTGTGTAATAGAATATACTCGTAAACTGTACTAATATTTTACATTCACATAATAAATGTACGCTTTGCGTATAGTTTTTTTTTTAACTAAGTATAGTTTGCTTACTAATTTAATCTACTAAACTTGTTTACGCCTTTTGTTTTACCCGTTTTATATTATATCACGTTTTATGTCGTATTTTTGTGCATAGTTTTTCACCAGGGTACAGGGGGATAATATTTTCCGGCATGATGGTTTTATAGTCTTACTCATATAAATGAGTAAATGTGTTTCTTTGAAGGTTTTTTGGTATGTAGATTTATCTTTCAATCACGCCGTAATAGAGTAATAATTGCGGATATTATGTAGAGCTATTTACGCTACTTTTAATTCCAGAAAAACAAAACAGTTCTCGTGGGATTTTAAAAACCTTACTTACGACGCCGTAACTTGCACCCATACAAAAGAAAATCACGTCGATCCTAAGCTCTGTTGCGCCGCGATTAAAGAACAAATCAGCAAACACACTTTCGCATTAATACATTAATTAATTTATAATATTATTAATAAGAATGATAGTCTGAAAAAAGCCAAAAACACCTATTTTATCAATATCAAAATCAACATTGATGACAGATATGGTTCCACAAACAGGCCACTCGATACAGCATTCTCCCGCACTGGTTTAAAAATTAATAACCAAAGGCTTCAATAATCATAGAGTACAATAGCAAAAAGGCATTTCAGAAAATGGGTTTTAAATCAAAATGTCCATTAGCGTAGAATAAATTGGTGCGCGGGCATTAGTGGCCACACCTTTAATTTATCGCGTTCCCCACACACGGCTACTCCAATGAAATTAACTATGATGAATGGAAAAATTGTCTCCGCGGCTCATCAATCATAAAAGTTGGAACTATGGAGCAGTTTTGGCTCCACGATACGAGCGCGACACGATGCGCTAATGGGTCTTCCTTGTGCGGCTTTTATACCAAAACTAGGCTTCGCTCACATAAAGTTCGATTTTTCAAACCTCTATTTTATCCCCTTAGGATTTGAATTTTTAAAATCCTTTCTAAAACGGGTGCCTTCGTCATAATAGCTATCTGTATGTCAAATTTCAGTCCGATCCGTCCGGTGATTTGAGCCGTGCGTTGATATATCAAGCATAACCATACTAAATAGAAGCAGTGCAAGAGCGAGGCATCTGGAAGTCCATGCAAGAGAACTATGTCCAGCTGTGGGCCAATATATTAAAGAAGAATATCTTATTTAAAATTATTTTACATTGTACAAAAAATATATATAAGTTATTATCATCGCACTGCACACGTATATGTGAAATTTTGAGGAATATTGGGACTGGCCAGAAAATAAATTACCAATTTCGCAGGAAACACCAAAAATGCAAACTGATAGAAAGCACGTAAAAAACTTTGTCCTCACTACATCGTGCCTTATGATCTAAATAATAAAATTGTTCGCATTCATTGTGTTGGCACAACAGTGAATTGGACTGTTTTATTTATAGATCAAGGTGCGTTCTGCGTTATGTTTAATAGTCTTTTTTTGAGGATTACCCTGAATTAATAATGAGGTCACGACCAATTGATTAGAAGATAATGTGTTATTTATTGTGTTATGTTGGTTTCCTATCGATTATTCTTTGCCCTCGTAGTACGTATGTCTAGGTTCACCGGTTTAGGTTGTGTGTTCTTTATCACTTATTCAGTAACAACACTGTTCTATAAGTACTTATACCAAAAGGGAACATTATATGATTACAATAAATATATCACACACCTGGATCATATTCAGATAACGAAAGATCTCTGTTGTAATTGTATGCTATTTATTAAGCTCATTGTGTCTATTCTTATATTATGTGTGGTGTACAATAAAAGTATATTCATTCATTCATTCATTCCCTAGACGAACAAAAAAGTCTCACTGAATCTTTTATAAGAAAAGCGATGAAACTCAATTTTATTTTAGATCATAAATAATATTATGAAATAATGTGACTAAGTTTCATTACGTTACTAAAAAAAGATTCAGGAAAAGGGATTCTTGTTTCGTCTAAGGAATGTGCGATATGTTTACCCTGTAGAGTTAAACATGAATTATGAATTATAAATTCGTGTTTAACTGTTCTGTTCATATTATCTGAGAGGAGCATTTATTATTTACTCTGCCTCTATCATTGAGAGTAATCGTCAACAATACGTCTAAGACATAGCCACGTCAAATGGTAAACGGGCCCCAATGAAGAGAAGGGAGTCCTTACCAACCTTTTGTTCTCGAGCGAGCCTGAGTTTTAGAGCTCATTAAATTAAAGGGTAGGATTTACAGTCGTTTAGGGTGTACGGATTTGTTGGTAACGTCCCCGCCATTTTGTGTTGTCTTTTGTATTTAACTGACTTATTAATAATGTTTGTGTAGTACCTATTTCTGGAGTTTATTGCAGTTCAACATCGCAAGTTTTTACTCAAAATTAAGTAGGTCGTTGTATTATATCGAAAATACGCCGTTACAAACTGTTTTGTTTACCTATATAATGGTCAGTTTCATCAAAGTATCTAACCCAAAATCTAACAATTTTAAGTTAATTATATTTAATGAATCCAAATAAGTAGTAAATCAAGGAATAGCTGTATCGGTTTTGAGGGAATAATTAAAAGATACTTTCTAAGAACTACTTTTACTGTGAACTTATAGGCATCTTCTAGGCAAGCGCGTTCCATCTTAGGCCGCATTTTCACTTACCATCAGGCGTGATCGCAGCCAAGCGCTAGTCTATATATTTAAAAAAAAAAAAGAACTTTTATTCATATCATATTAAAAAATATAATAATTAAATAAGAGAGAAGAGATTATAGATTTATTTAACACAAAAAAATTACAGTTGTAACCTTTTCTCCCACATAATCCTTTAGATGTACCTGCTGTAAAATAAATATACAGTTCTGCCTCACCTTCACATCCTTTATATAGTATAATCTGCTTACAATTTCTATAGATTTGTAACTCAAAAATACTCTCAAAGCCCTGACGACGCTTTCATGGTGGGTCGCGAACATGTCTCCATGTTATATATTATTTATGTGAGGTTAAACGTAATGCTCTTAGCGCCACTAGGTGCCTTAAGCCTCACACAAGTTTGTACGTTTATAGAATGTATCACAATGGAACGCTACCAGTATTATTTAATTTCTATTTCATAACTGGTAATCTTATTATTAACTAACTTGAAAAAAAGAGAAAGTTGTTGTTTGTTTTTGTTTTTGGTGATGGAGATAACTCCGTCAAATCCGAACCGATTTCAATTTTTTTTTAATTGAATTTTGTTATATTGGAACATTAAAAAAAGTATTAAAAATAATATTAAATGGAGAAGACAAAGTTGAAGCTTATTTCTAGGATAAAAATTTCCTCCAAGTGTTATGAAACGTCTGAATCACAACCGTTGGAGTTTAGTGTTGCTAACTTGCTACACTACTCCAGCATTGTATTGTGTTCTAGGATAATTTGTTTGCTGAAGCTCTACCATCATACAATTTAACATATGTATATTATCTAACCTATGTTCAACGTTGTTGAAATGGCTTTAATTTTCCGGTATAAAATGTAGCCTATGTGTTAATCCTGTCTATGAGCTATCTGCATTCTAAATTCTAGCCAAATCGGTTCATTCGTTGAGACGTGAAGAATTATTGAAATAAAAAAAAATATTTATTTATAAAGTTTGTTTCTAATATATTTAAGAATTTTTTATCTATTTTTTTTCTCTAGAACGAATGGTATCGCAATATAATAACAAGTTCCACATTCCTTTCGAGAGCCTATGTCTGTTTTTGTGTGTATGTCTGTCTGTGTCATCGTAGCAGCTGAACGGAGGAACCAATTTTGATTTTGTTTTTTTGTTTGAAATTTGAATTAGTCGGGAATGTTCTTAGCTATGTTTGATGAAAATCGGTCCAAGATGGCCGCCGCCACAATATGGCGGAATACATATTTTTTCACAACTCCCTCAACATGGTTATTACATGGTGAATTACATGTTTTTTTTAAATTCACATGTCGGGTGTTTTAAATTTTCAATTTAAAATTGTAGATTCATTACTTTGGATTTGATTGTTTTTAAATTTGAAATTTTGAATTTGAAATTTGGTTTCCGTGATCCCCTAATAGGAGAGCACTAACCTAACCATTAAGCTATCACTGCTTTACCATTTAAAGCCATTTAGTGATATTGTAATAATCTACTCACCGGAACCTTGTTAAGAAGTATGGATCTTGGACGGACAAACGTTTCGGGTGATGTCTAAAGCTCTACGCCGTTATTCAATTTACATGCAAATGTGGTAGTGAGACCGTGCCGATAGAACACTGATGTATCGCGACAGGACCAGGACATATTCTAGATACAAGGTATTAAGTTAACAGCAGTTTGTAAATCTTTGATTTTGCATTTCAATGCACAATCCACAGTTCCTAAATCCCTACAGTTTAGGTGTGCAGAACACCTGCAGCATAAGAATTGAGGAGATGGGTTCTGTAATTTAATACTGTGGTAATTACTTGGAACCTACAATAACTATTAATGATCAACAGTTCAAAATCGATTCAGTGGATTAAGCGTGAAAGCGTAACAAATAGACAAATGGTCAGACAGACTTTCGAATTTATAAATATAGTTTGGATATCATATAGAACTAAGTTCACTCTTACTGTACCTAGTTCTATATAGGTTCAGTAATTGTACCTGAATGTTATATGCGTGTATATAACACACATCAATAGGTCATAGTAAATACGGATATTACAAAACAACCACGAAGCTAATTGACAGACTATTAACGTTAAAGCTGTTTACGGTATATGCGTCAATTGGATGCGGTTGCGTTGGATATGGCAAGCGGTTGCGCAATCTACCCTTGCGAGTTGCGGTCGCGATACAAGATGGCGTCTAGATAGATTTATGATTGATTATCTAGTATTGGGTAGGAGACAATACATGGTCCACGAATTCCAATCAGGCGTTATCTGATTTACCCACTTCTCCAAAGTGAACTTTTAGAAGTTCACTTTGATACCTTCCTATAGAGATATTTAGATAGGACAGTAATTTTTAATGTTCTTCTGACCGAGACCTGACGGAGACTAGCTCATGAGCTGAATATGAGGTATTGAATATCGTGGGAAATATTACAGTGTGTTTGCAAAAGCAAGCAAACTGTCTGTATCCTCAATATCATATTCTGATGAGACGGCAATCCAATGCGATCGGAGAACCACCCAATTTTAAGAAACTTGACAAAAATATTTTTAGCCCTACCTAGAATCCAAACCCGGGACCATAATCCGTCATCAAACTAGCCAGCTATTAAGTCACTAGTAATCAAACTTCGATGAATTTCCTATACGTGGTTAATAAATCAGGTAAAGATGTTTTCACCTTGTTTTCACAAAAGCGTATTGTTCCATACTGTCAAAGTGTCTGATTACAGTTCTATGGGTAACATTATCCCATAAAGCGAGGCGTTACGTTGTATTAATCAGGTATTGACAAGAAAACCTTATCAAAGGGTAAATTGATATTGTTTACCCGTTAACTAACAGTCGGTATAACATTATACCTACTGATTTTCATTGTATCGTAATATTTTGATGAAGAACATTAATGGTAATGTGAGAGTTAATACCGTATACTCGTAGCTAGATAGTACCACTATCTACACTACACAATACACATATTACTACAAAGTACCTATGTATAATTTTATTTTTCACTCTAGTATACAGGGCGCTCAGCTTATAGCCTACGGTCAAGAGTTCTACTTGTAGAAAGGTATTAGATACAATACAAATACGAGTAGGTAGTTAATAATCGTCCACTGTTTGAGTTAGATACTCTTGTAGAAAGTTTCACAGGCTGCGGTTTTGTTGCGCAAGTATCCTCTACGACGTCAGATCTCAGTGAGAGGGGTCTGCTAACCTTTCGGTGTGAGGTCACCATATCAGTCCCCAATGCTTATCGCTTCTTCGAACTACTTGCTCCGCCCATTTTGATTTCAGCTTCGCCTACTGATCTAAAGCATAGTTTACACGGAGCCAACACTGGCTGCCAATAAGACTGGCAGCCAGTGCTGGCTTGGTATTGGCCTTGTGTAAACAGTTTTTCAAGCCAAGCCAGCGCTGGCTGCCAACGCTGGCGAGAATAGAGCGACCGTCTATAGTAGAGTTTACACGAAGCCAGTAATGCTGGCGCCAGTCTGCAGACAAGCCAGCGTTGGCCTGGCCCTTGTTGTTTAGACGCGGCCAATCATTCACGGATTTTTTCTTCTGGTGTGCACACGTTTGGAAAAAATAATGAATACGCGGCAAAGGCTGTTGAAAAAGAAATGTTTAAGGAATATCTCTGCTCTATTAAGAGAAGAGTTGATTGATATATTACAAAAAAAGGGAGCGAAACGACTTTGGGTAAGAAAATGGTTAAGCGATAGACCTGTAACTGGAGCTTCTGCCTTGTTGCTGAAACAACTAAGATTAGAAGATTAGAAGATCTTTAACTTCATAGAGAGTCAGTTCTTCTATATTCATTCCTACACGAAGTTGTTCTAGTGCCGAAGCGCGCATTTCTTTATTTTTGTATGCATTGCAACGCTTATCCCACAAGCATTCAGCAGTGCTCTCTATAAAGTTGTACGAATTTCAAAGTATCCTCTTCGTTGAATTTTCTCGGCATTTTGTCGCAGAAATTCCAAATAAAACAACAAAGAACACACACCGTACGGACGTTCGCCAGTGACTGGCGAGACTCGTCTACACGTGTCCGCAACGCTGGCGCGGGGGTCGAAGGGTATGCGGGCGGAGGTCACTGGCTAGAAAAATAGACGGTCGCTCTATTCTCGCCAGCGTTGGCAGCCAGCGCTGGCTTGGCTTGAAAAACTGTTTACACAAGGCCAATACCAAGCCAGCACTGGCTGCCAGTCTTATTGGCAGCCAGTGTTGGCTCCGTGTAAACTATGCTTATTTTTCTAGCCAGTGACCTCCGCCCGCATACCCTTCGACCCCCGCGCCAGCGTTGCGGACAAGTGTAGACGAGTCTCGCCAGTCACTGGCGAACGTCCGTACGGTGTGTGTTCTTTGTTGTTTTATTTGGAAAGTTTTCAGCAGTAACCCGCAACGTCAACCTGTACTCAGAAGGATCTTCTAATCTTAGTTGTTTCAGCAACAAGGCAGAAGCTCCAGTTACAGGTCTATCGCTTAACCATTTTCTTATCCAAAGTCGTTTCGCTCCCTTTTTTTGTAATATATCAATCAATCTTCTCTTAATAGTGCAGAGATATTCCTTAAACATTTTTTTTTCAACAGCCTTTGCCGCGTATTCATTATTTTTTCCAAACGTGTGCACACCAGAAGAAAAAATCCGTGAATGATTGGCCGCGTCTAAACAACAAGGGCCAGGCCAACGCTGGCTTGTCTGCAGACTGGTGCCAGCATTACTGGCTTCGTGTAAACTCTACTTAAGTTGCCGAATTAGTTAAGTTAATTACTATGTCTCATGCTGAGATCTGTAGAGTGTGCTCTGACTCAACTCAGACTTAAGATAGAGGAGGTAGAGACACAAATATGTTCTGTAATAAATCTGTCTCGTTTTAACTTTGTCTTGAGTCTGTACTGAGGGAGAGTATGAACTCTACCCTAAAGAAAGCTAATGCGGAACGCTAGAAATCAAAACTGTTAGTTGTTCGAACGATACCACAAAGTAAAATAATCCCAATGTCTGTTTGAACACACTAATCTACAACCAAAATAAGACTCTATATTTATCTCGCTAATGTTTTTCTTATACTGACAACAAAAGTTGCCTAATGACCATGTTCGTTCAATTTAACCATTAACGGCAGGATCTCCGAAAACAGCCTATTTTTGATTCAATAGTAAACAATCAAATATTCTTTGTTTTGATAGGTTAAAAATATATGTTGTAGTTTAATACACGTTCTAAATTATTTTACCGTTCAAAAGTCCATATTTTGAACTTCACTCGATCAAATAATATTCCGAAAACAGTGTAGTTTTTAATTGTTTTTCAGGTTGTATTTATAGTATATCAAAGTTAAACTAAAAAAAAATGTCAAAAAATAGGCAAAAGCTTTTAGAAGAATATTTTACCGTTAATTTTTCTCTAAAAAGTTTTCTTTTTTTTTATCATGACTGTTTTACTTTTTTTATAACAAAGTGGCTCGTGCACCTCACTTCAATTGCTTGCAAGTTACTGCGGCCGAAGATCGTGCCCTTAAGCAACGCAACTAAGAGAAACAAACTGGCGAGTAAAGAATCCACATTGTCAAAATTTTTATTTAAATGACCAGCCTGGATTCTTTGCTCATGAGTGCTCTCTCTTCACAACACAACATTCACTTATTTCATGTTAGTTTAATTAAATTTAATGATGCACATTGCAAACATACAATAATTTTACTAATGATCATTATATCGTCATTTGGATATGACGCAATACGAAAACTTTTCGCTATCACACTACTAAAGGTCACTTGCTTTGTTTCCTTATCAACCTGAATATTAATATATCCCTTGTAGATTTTCGTGAGCCTATTGAATCTTGCGACTCTCAGTTAATTGTTTGATGTCATATTTTGCCCACGTAGTAGAGAGTCTGCCGACACTTGAAATGAGGGCGTTTTCACCATTCCAATACATTGGAACCCTAATATACACGTATATCACAAGTCTCTTCAATGCTCACTGAGTGACTTTCAGCTTACCAATGTGACCCATAGTATGAGATCCAGTGGTCCACTACCTTGGCAAAGTTGAACAATGCTCGTAGCAACTCTTTTCGAGGGGAGCTGCTTTGTTTGTTAGGTTAAACTCTACTTTCTATTTCAATTAGCACAGCAAAGGTCGGGAGCAAATGAACCGTCTCGGTAATGGCACGGTCTGTTTAATGTGGCCTAAGTGCATTGCAGTTTTAACATAGAGTACCTGTTTTTAATGTGGAACCACACGCGACATGTATCTAACCATGCTATTTGTATGCTTATATAACGAAATACAAATGGTCAGTTTATTTTATATTATTTGTATAGACTATACAGACATGAAACGGTGCCTCCTTTTTGGGAGTCGGTAAAAAAGGAGCTCGAATGGCGAATGGCTCGGTACTGCTACCTCTTCTTTATCAACCGACAGACCTCCACAATTGGACAAAGGTATCTTGCCTGGGCTTCCACAGGTCTTGATCTTGCGCCGTCTGTGTGCAGCGGTTCCCTGAGACTCATCAGTCCACCTAGTGGGAGCCTACCAACGCTGCGCTCTCCGTTGCGTGGTCGCCATCCAGCGCCTTGAGACCCCAACAACGATCAGTTCTTTTAACTATCTACTTATAGGTGCTTGGATAATGTTCAAAATTAAAAATGCACAGCGAAATAAAATACAGAAGAAGCATTACCGAGGCGTTTCATAGTTCAGTACGCCTTAAAGTAAGGCTATGTCTCATCGGGTCGGAAAATACCGCTGCGCTATTAGCCCGGAGCGCCTTGTATAATTGCGTTTCACAACAAATTACAAGTTAGAATGAGGTAGAAACATGGACCGGGAACTTCTGCCCGTCTTGAGATAAATTGCTGCAGAGTTGATGACGCCCTTTTTTGGATGTACGAAATCCTACTCATATCCTATTAATATTATTAACTCAATGACGCCCGCGAGTTCGTCCGCGTGAATTTAGGTTTTAAAATATCACGCTATACCCATGAAAATAAGCTAAGAATTCTAACGATACCTCATTTATCAAAATCGGTTCAGGCGTATAGAAGCTATAGTGGAATATAGAAACTCACATAATATGTATAATATATGAACCCTGAAAACAATATACTCCTTTTTTCAGGCAGTCAAACCAACAAACAAACAAACTTTCGCAATTATAATACGAGTATTAAGCAAGGATGCGAAAGTTTGGATGTATGGATGGATGGATGGATGTATGTTTGTTACTCAATCACGCCGCAACGACTGAACCGAATTGGCTGCAATTTAGTACAGAGATAGATTATAGTCTAGAATATCACCTAGCCTCCTTTTTATCCAGGAAAAACAAACAGTTCCCGCGGGAATCAAAAAAGCTCAACCCACGCGAACGAAGTCGCGAACATCAACTAGTGTGAAGTAAAAATGACCTTTCATTGAGTGCCACAATTACAGCAACCTTTTACAGTTTGCCGCAAATCATAAAATCAATTATTATGATTGTACATCATCGTACGAGTACATTGCGTATTCAAATTAACCTATTACGGTCCCTCCTATTTAGTAATTTACCATATTTTTTCATTACAAATGAAAGGGTAGACTCAGAATATTCAAAATCAAACAATTATCTTACATAAATTGCATTCCCTTTGCGCCAACAATTCTAAATTAAAGCCAAAGATACACCGAGGGGTGGGAAATGGGAGGAGAACGCAATTTCGACGAATCTTCGGATCAATTAATTAGGAGCCTTTAAATTGAACGGGTCATTTTTTAAATAAATGCGAGACAAGTTTCGGCGGGCAGATAAAGGCTTAAGAAAATGTGGGGTGATTTTTGAATTCGTATATTGAATTTTTACCGGCTACCTGAATAATTAGTTTTATTTAAATAAATAAACCCACATCCTTAGGGAATTGTGAGTTTGGTGCGTGACTATTATACACTATGAGTAAGGCAAAAACCTCGCAAAGGTATACGTAGCCCTGCCACTTTCCAGATCCTCTGCCTCCTACTTGGATGCCCATGCAAAAATAACGTCAGTCCATTTCACCGTTACTACATTTTTGAAGGAAAATTAACAAAAAATAAATGCAGTACGCACTTAGAACATGTGTAAATTTGGAAATTTAAAACACCCCCGACATGTGAAATTACAAAAAAATGTAATTCGAAATTTTATGGTGGTGGCCATCTTGGATTTGAAATTGATCATAGTGTATTATTCTACCATCAAAAATTCCGACTTTTCCTGTAAATTTTCCTCAAATATTCTTTAATACAAACCTCGTACTGACACGCATACACTTCCACGTATACAACAAAATAAATAAACCAAATCAGCCAAGCCACACTCAAGTGATGATCTTTCCCAAGTGGCAATTGATTTTTATTTATATATAAATAGATGATTAATAAGTGACCTAAATATTAAAATCGTTCAGGTCTAGAAACGTTACAAGAAATCACGAAGCACATCGCGAATCGCGAATGTATAATATCAAAGGGAAAACACCTGAGATGATAATATATGCAAATTACCTCTTAACTTGGCGGAGGCAGAGGTGTGCTGTATCAAAGTTGTTATTTGTGTGTTTTAAGTTGAGGTGATTTACGCGCTCCGGATTTCGTGCGCTACACACGGACTCTGTACATAGCCAACAAATAAAATTGTGCCGAACGTGCATAGTCTATACCTACCTGCGATTTTTACGTATGGATTATCTTCCTTTTTTTGTTAATGGATAGATTTCCAAGCTACGGTTTGGTATGGATACAAATGCCTCAGTCTTGTACCACCTGCATTCAGCGGCTCTCTGCGATTCATCTGACGCTGTCAGAGCCTCTTATGAGGTCCATAGTTAGCGACCTATTTTCCGATCCATCCAAGTCATCACTGGCAACACGCACCTTTTTACATAATTGTATTAAAAAAAAGTAGATACTGTTTTTTTACGAATAATAACGTTGCGCAGCACAGTAACGCAGTTACAGTAACATTTCTATGTTACTGTAACTGCAGAACATACTTATGAAATAATGCATGCTAGATTGTATAGCACCCATGTCCTAATGAAAGCGCAACGGTGATGAATATTAGTTCTCACGAATAAAATTATTGTATCATTTTATTTAAAAAGAGTTGCCGAGTTTCTTCCCAGTTCTTCTTAGTTATCTGCTCTTTAAACCTGTGATGGTATAGTCTGGAATAGTCAGAGCCACAGCCACAACAAAAAAAAATAATTTTATGAAGTTTTTATGAAATTTAAATATATAAAATTCCTTTTATTATTTTTGGTGACTGACTGACTGATCTATCAACGCACAGCTCAAACCATTTAACAGATCAGGTTTTTTGGCATATAGATAGCTATTATGACGTAGGTATCCGCTAAGAAAGGATTTTTGAAAATTTTTACCCTTCTAAGAGGATTTAAAAAATTTTACTTAAGGTAAGCTGTGGGTATAAACTAGTTTTATTTAATAAAGTTTTATTTTCTAATCTCGAGAGCAATGTGTGCCACAGTCTAACGAAGCAGTGTTACTGTAATTGGTTCTAAATGTAGCAGGTGCTGTGTGATGAGTAACATCATTCCACCCGCCAACTCCTCACTTTGTCTAATGGCGTAGGATATAATATCAATCTTGTTATTTGTATTCTAATTTATTTAGTGGTTCAATTTGTTTCACTTTAGTTGGTGTTTGCACTTGTCCGTCTGCCTGCCTGTGTGTCTGGAAGAGCCTTTTCAACCGACTTCCAAGAAAGGAAGAGGTTCTCAATTCATCATCAAATCTTTTTTTATTTTTATGTATGTTCTCCGATTACTCGAAGACGCCTGGATCGATTTGGAAAATTCATTTTTTGTTTGAAAGGGTTTACTTCCCAGGTGGTTCAATATTAAACAGGTCAGGATTTGATCATGGAATCCTGGAGAAATCGGGGGAACTCTTCAAATTTTATAGGCACAATTGATATACGAGTACTTTGTAGTTGTGTTTGAAGTCGGTTTTTAAAAAGAATTTTTACGTTTAAATTATAACTCCTAAGGATATACTGTAAATCTATGACCCGCAACTGAAAATGTTTGAAAAAGGGAGGGTCTTAATACAAGTAATTCTGTAGTTAAATGAGAAATACTACTATCTATTTTCATATAAAAATTATTTATGCTTTACACGTGCCCGTACCTAGAATTGTACACGCGTACAATTTTAGGTACGGACTTTTAGGACGCGAAATCCTAAATGAGTTATTCTAATTTTAATTAAATCGTGACTTCGACCGTTTTTAAACTTTCTGTGAATTTTAAATGTAGAACAAAATATTTCCACTTAAGTTGAGAGTTTATTTTTCACTTCGTGAGTGCTCAAGCGGAAAAAGATCGCAAGCAATTGCTGTTGCCTTGCATTACCCCGTATTATTATGTATCTCTACCTGAGTACTTTACATCGCTCGAGACATCAGAGGAAATCCTAAGTAGAAAATGTTTTCTACGCAATTTCTTTGACAACTGAGTGCTGACTGAAACCTTGTTCTGACGTACGAGAGATCGAGTGATATTTTATTTTATGAAAGTGCGAGTAGGTCTAACACTCACCTCTTTTTATAAAAGATATTTTATGTCTCTTTAAAAGCGGTGATTTCCTATACGGAAATATGAAGGAAAACATCGTTAAACAAGGTTCTCAAAGATGTGTAATGCATAATATTATATAATAAATTTAACGCATAATGTTGTTTTTGTGTGATTGTTTGTTAATTTGTTGGTTTGTTTTTCAATCATGCAGCTAATAGAGCAATAGATCGATGTGATTTTGCGCAGTGAGTTTTCTGTACGTATTAATATAGGTGATCACGAAATACATAATTACACAATAAATAATAATTTATGTATTTCGTGATCACAGTCTATCACCGCTTCAATTACTAGAATCAGACTATACATCCACCGACTAAGTGTTACGTGAAGTGAGGTTATATAATGGAACTTGGAAGGTAACTTTGTTGATTATTATCAAATTCCTCCCCCTCCCCCCTTTCCAGGAGCCTTCAGTTATTCTTTGGCAACTTGAGTTGAGCTAGGAAACTTATACTTACGTTGGTGTTATTTTACATAATACCTAACGTCGCTAAGTTTTTGAAAGCATTATCATTTATCAGTAACAAGTTACAGTTTACTTTAGGTAGATACAGAGATTGCTATTTAAAACGATACAAAATAAAGTTTCTTTACTTCCCTTAAAATTTTATCATAATTTTTATTTCAACAGAGTTAGCCTATCGTGATAAAATATTGTCGCAGTGATGATCAAGCATTCACACATTCACAAAATTTCCAAAATCATCAACCAGGATTTTTTTGGCAGGTTTTTAAAAACAGGATTAAGTACAAAATATACATTACTAGCTCATTAAATTACTATACAATTTTACTTATATTATAAGAGAAGACTTGTGCCCAGTTAGGTATGAGACTAAATTTTTTTTAGCCCGCGACTTGGGTCATGGTAAAGTTCGATTTCACAAAACCCCTATTTTACCCTAACCCTTACCGTAACCCTTAGCGTATACCTACGTCATATCTATCTATATGCCCAGCCTGATTCGTCCAATGGTTTGAGCTGTGCTTTGATATATCAATTAGTCAAAATTAGGCTGGCTGGAGTGATCCGGCGGGGAGCCGTACCAGCAGAACCACGCAAAACGGGCGAATTGACGCCTACTTGCGGACAAGATTCCCAGGAAACGAAGAAGAAGAAGAAGATATCAATTAGTCAGTCAGTCAATCAATCAATCAGTCTGTCACCTTTTCTTAAGGAAAACTCTCAGGCATGCAGCTTTCTTCTGCACGATTTATTCGGTCTACTATAGCACGTGATATTAAATAAGCACTTAGGTAATCGTATTGGTACTAAGCGCGAATTATTCTTCAAAACATGAAAAACTTCTAGAATACAGGATGATTAAAATAATATTAAGCAAAATATATTTTTGTTTCAAAGCAATTAAATGCTTCTGTTCATGCTCCCACTGTCGGGGGGAAACGTGGCGTTGTTATGAAAACAAATCCAGGAATTCTCGAGACTTAGATCATAAACAATTGCCGTATTTTAATAAGGATTTACATGGAAATTAAGCGTTTAATGAAATTCAACTGAGAACCTCTCGGCCTATTATACCTACTCTTAGGTAAACTCTAATAAAGATTAATAAATATAAAACGATATTATCTTCCTATATTATATCGGGTTGTTTTTATAAATACTTCCCGGAAATCGACAATTTATCTTTTAAAATTTTTTGCCTGAATAATTAGGTAAATGCTCTAAAACTGGTTTTCGCTAACTTTTGAAGACTGGAATAAGATAAAAAATACAAACAGAGACGCAGATGAAGTCACGGGGAATAGGTTTAATGTTTTATAAAATACTATTCTTAAACGTTTCTAAAAACGAAAAACAAAAAAAAACAAAAATAGCGTCTCTACTTCCTCAAAGACGCTGGTATAAGGTTATATAATAAATCAGCCCCTTTTGAGAAAAGAAAACCCGAGCACCTAACAAAAGGAGTTCTTTTGCAATTTTTCAACTGCGCCGTACGAAATTTCAGCCCCGGCACTAACATTATTACTTCTAGCGACGAAACTGGGGTTTGTCGCTTTGAGCAAGGTACAACGCTCGCTCTATTACAGGTTACGACTTACCTGCCCTAAGTGGGGCTGCAATGCACTATATGCCGTCTGGAGTACCGTCTTGACCAGTCTAACTTAATAATAAAACCTCTTCGGTTCGCTGTTACGTCTCTTTTGGAGATCCACTATCATTTTTATGTTTCAGATATTTTGTTGAACTCCTTTCCTATAAATTGTCATATTTTTAGTACCATTTTTATTCATTTTATGTTTTGAAAAAAGGAATATAAGATAGTCGTAATAAATCTAGGTCCTTTTGATGTCATGCCAATTCTATTTATTATTTTGTCTTCTTTTTCTCGCATATTTTTGCTTGATTTGTTTGCTTGAAGTATAAAATTTTTTTATTTCCCTGAGTTTGTTTGCTATAAGACCTAATGTTATTATGTCATCTTAAAATTCAAATCACTAATTAGATTTCGAGAAAAATTAGCACAGAGATTGGTTACATCCTGGAGACGAATATTGGATACTTTTTATTACGGAAAATCGAACGAGATTTAACAGGTTAACTGTCCAGACAACAGACACAATACTTAAACAATAAACATATAAATATATTATTATTAAACAATAGATATATTGCGAGTAATAAACGCAAAACTATGATTTACTCTCTCCCTGGTGCAGTGATGACTGTGACGTGGAATGTATTGGGTTCCATTCCCGGCAGAGACAATTTAAGGCGAGTTATTGATCCGGTACGATGACGTGTAGAAACCGATAAGGGGTTTAATTTACATTATCACACTTACAAGTTGCCTTTTACCATCTTGGATTGCACCGACACTAATCATCAGGTGAGATCACAGTCCTGTATTTATTTTTTACACTTTTATTAAAAGTCTTTTACACCCAGTATATCAGCCTTATCGTACCCTTAAATTATACTCCTTACCTTCAAAATCTATTTACAATAATATTTTCTTCTGGTGGGAGTCTTGGCCATGGCTAGTTACCACCCTAACGTCAAAGACGTGCCGCCAAGCGATTTAACGTTCCGGCACGATGGCGTGTAGAAACCGATAAGGGGTATGGGTTAAATGTACACTGCCATACCTCTTCCAAGTTAGCTCGCTATCATCTTAGACTGCATCGTCACTTACCGTTAGGTGAGATCGCAGTCAAGGACCATCTTGTCATGAAAAAAAAAACTGAATAAATTGCAAGCTTCGTCAAGGACTGTCTTGTTATAAATAAAAAAAGAACTGCGCAAATCGTAACTCTTCTGTATATTAGGTTATTACAATTTTATCAATTTTCTACGGAACCGATGTTTTTTAAACGTCTACTTCCTGTATTTCCCCGCTACTGCGCGAGTTCGCTCGGAACGGCAAACGCTTCCTTCCTTATTTGTCTAAAGCCTGACGTGGACTCGAGAGTATTCCAGTAACTCTATTTGGTTTAGTTTTCTATTTCGTTGTTGTGTGTCGTGTAAATGAGAAAGGGTCGACGGCGTTCCCTCCGTTTGTCATTTCGTATGGGGATATTTTGAAATTTTGGAGTTTTTGAAGCAAACATACGAACAACAAAAATAGGTGTGTCTCATTTTTATTTTTTTCTCATAGCGTGTTTTAGTTCACCTTGTGCGTTATGTTGAATTTACCAAAATAGAGCGAGATCCCCGGCCCGCCAGACTTTTCTCATTCTCTAACTGAATGTGTTCGATTGCGTAGTACTAAGATGTACTTTGAAGGTGCACATACCTGCTAGCTTGAGCAGACGGCCAGTTTAAGAGATGTCAGGTCCTAAAGGTACGTAGAATCATTGGTAACTTTTCTAAAATTCTAAGAGCTGATTTTTATGTGTGTTCGAGAGAATATCATTAAACACTAATAATCGGTGTCGACAGACACTTTTCGTGAGCAGTTATTTCCGCCAGACTTTAAAAAAACGAAGAAAACAATTTTTATCCTTTAGCTACTTAATCTGGAGGTCGAACGTTTATAAAAAAAAGAGTTAGTTCCTATTGCAGTTAAATTACTGCTTAGTAAAGTAACTACGTACTTTCTTATTTTGTGGATCCGTGAATATTCCTGTATCCGTGTGGTTTACTTTTCTATTTCGTGGATGTCGTGTAAACGAGAAAGGGTCGACACCGCTGCATTTGTCATTTCCTACGAGGATATTTTTGGGAAATTTACCATCATGAAATAATATTATATCATCCCTCCTTTGTTTTTTACTCTTCCAGTCACTGTTCTAAACAACAAAAGGGTACCTATTTAAAATAATATACAAACAAGAGACTTAACTCGCTAATTAGCCGATCAGTGATTTATTTTCAAGTTAAACTCAACATTGGGAACTTATTGAGAACAAGTAACCGTATATTTATTTCCAATATTTAAATCACCTATTCAAATATTGGACTTAATATAAAATTGATATACTCATATTAAACATCTCTGAATCTCGTATAAATTTTTACAAAGTGTTTTCAAATAATATCTCTTGTATTGACTTCCACATGGCTCGGTCTTGCGCTGCCTGCAGTAAGTTTATACAAATAGTTTTTAAAAATGATATAATATATGTGTGATAAAATGTAGCCTATGTGGTATGAGCTATCTCCATTTCAAATTTCAGCCAAATCGGTTCATTCATTCGTATTCTATCCTGGGTATATGTGTGTAGTGTGAAGTGTGACTGTGTCAACCATCGCCATTTGTTAGCGAGTAGAAATCAACACCGCGAACTCATCACGAACAAGCAACACTATACTTTTAATTAAAGTGAGCGATATTGTTCGTTGTGTTTAATTATGTATAAATCTGTCTGGATCGCAATGGGGAGTGGCAGCTGACAGTTTTTCAGTTGCAGACTTCGACACATTGCGGCCGTTTGTAATGAATACAGCGGTTTAATTATAATGACGGTTTCCGGTTGGTTTATTTGTTGAATCAAATGCGTAATGTAAAGTTCGATTTACAAGGTGTTTATTTTATTATTTTGCTACATTTAAGTCTGTCATTTTCAAATTCTTGTTACATCTATCTCCTATTTTCTATATATAACCTATGTAAAAATCAATTGCTCATTGAGTCTGGCTAGAACTTAATAACGGCTTGACCGATTTGAATATTTACTTTTGTTTTGTTCGTCTTAAAACAGATATAAAAAAAAGAGAAAACCCAAAGATAGCGTGAAAATCGGAAATATTTAAATTGGTAAATAAATATTTTTATTGGTTTTAAATTGGTTTTATATAGGAGTCACCACTTTTAATAAATGGCGGGAGACAAACCACAGGTAAAAGCTAATCTGTCAATATAATTACACATTGTATTTATTGTGATATCGTCATCATCATCATCATTATAATCAGACAAAACTTTTATATCGGTATCAAAACTACCAAAACTACGTTCCCTTATGAACAAAGTTACATGAATAATTAACAAAAATATTCATAAACTCTTCAAATTTAAATTTTTTTTGCTTTCATGAAACTATTCATAAAATAAATAGTACCTAAACGTAACTGGTAAATATTGGTCTTATTGATAAGAGACAGTGTTATAAACATTCTTTTTCTTAGCCATTGCAAGCATATATTATGTATTTAGAAAATATTTTTATTCCTATACCTATTCGGATATCAACCGAGAGCGCAGAGGAATCTAGTTACGCTAATTAACTTAGGAAGTAAACCAGTAACTGAGTTATGTCGTTTACTTGAAATAGGCGCAGTGTATGCGATGAAATGCAGCCATGATTAAATTAAAACTTTGCTACGGACAATCGCCGTTAAACATAGTTATGAACTTGCAGAATGTTAGCCAGGTCTCATTAGATTAGAGTATGAGTGAAATTGGATTAGTACACAGTATCTCATATGGGCGTATACTAAAACTAGTAGGGTGCGTGGGTGCGCGGCTCGCTAAAGCGAACCGCGGTTTTTCTGTTCACCGAGTAGATCTTTGGGTCTTGATCATCTTTTTAGAAATTTGTATGGCCGCCATCTTGAATCCGCCATTTTGGAATTTTTTTCAGCTCCCTGCCAATTGGATGAGGTTTCGAGTGACTTTTGTTTGAACACTCCCCACCTATCTTCGATACCTTGGCCGTGCTCCTCACCCGTCTCTGAAATCCTCAATCATCAGCTCTCTCCATATTTTTCCTCCGAAGTAATTTTTGTTCTCTATACAAAACTATCAGGAAAAGGGACCGTAATAAAATTCGCCATATAATTTGTATAGCGAAATAAATTCCGCCATCTTGGATTTTTTTTCTATTCATCAAGTAGACCTTTGGGTCCTGATCTTCTTTTTCCAAGAAAGCACTCTTCCATCTTTTATACCCTCCGAGATAGACATCGACGAAATTTGTATGGGCGCCATCTTGAATCCGCCATTTTCAATTTTTTTTCAGCTCCCTGCCAATTGGATGAGGTTTCGAGTGACTTTTGTTTGAACACTCCCCACTTATCTTCGATACCCTGGCCGTGCTCCTCACCCGTCTCCGAAATCCTCAACCATCAGCTCTCTCCATATTTTTCCTCCAAATGAATTTTTGTCCTCTCTACGAAACCATCAGAAATTTTGAAAAGGAACCGTATTAAAGTCTTGCATATATTTTGTATGGAAAAAAATAAATTCCGCCATCTTGAATTTTTTTTCTGTTCACCAAGTGGACCTTCGGCTCCTGATCATCTTTTGCCAAGAAACCACTCTTCCATCTCTTATACTCTCCGAGATAGACACAAACAAAATTTGTATGGCCGCCATCTTGAATTCGCCATTTTGGAGTTTTTTTTCGGCTCTTTGCCAATTGGATGAGGTTTCGAGTGACATTTGGTCCAACACCCCCCACCTATCTTCGATACCCTGGCCGGTGCTCCTCACCCGTCTCCGAAATCCTCACTCATCAGCTCTCTCCATATTTTTGTTCCGAATGAATTTTTGTCCTCTATACGAAACCGTGAGTGAAAAAAAATTTTTCCATACAAAATTTTACAGGAGAGGTGATCAATGAGTCAGTGAGTGAGTGAGTGAGTGAATCAGTGAATCAGCACGAGTAGCTATATATATAGTAACTAGTAGGGCGCGTGGGTGCGCGGCTCGCTAAAGCGAACCGCGTTTTTTCTGTTAACCAAGTAGACCTATGGGTCTTGATCATCTTTTTAGAAATTTGTATGGCCGCCATCTTGAATCCGCCATTTTGGAAGTTTTTTTCGGCTTTCTGCCAATTGGATGAGGTTTCGAGTGACATTTGGTTGAACACCCCCCACCTATCTTCAATACCCTGGCCGGTGCTCCTCACCCGTCTCCGATATCCTCAATCATCAGCTCTCTCCATATTTTTCCTCCGAACCATCACAAATTTTGAAAAGAAACCATATGAAAGTCTTGCATAGTTCCAAATTCGTCATATATTTTGTATGAAAAAAAAAATCCGCCATCTTGAATTTTTTTCTATTCATCACGTAGACCATCGGGTTCTGATCATTTTTTTCCAAGAAACTACTCTTCCATCTTTCATAGTCTCCGAGATAGACACCGACGAAATTTGTATGGCCGCCATCTTGAATCCGCCATTTTGGATTTTTTTTGAGCTCCCTGCTAATTGGATGAGGTTTCAAGTGACTTTTGTTTGAACACTCTCCACCTATCTTCGATATCCTGGCCGTGCTCCTCACCCATCTCCGAAATCCTCAACCATCAGCTCTCTCCATATTTTTCCTCCAAATGAATTTTTGTGCTCTATACGAAACCATCAGAAATTTTGAAAAGGAACCGTATTAAAGTCTTGCATATATTTTGTATGGAAAAAAATTAATTCCGCCATCTTGAATTTTTTTTCTATTCATCGAGTAGACCTTCGAGTCCTGATCATCCTTTTCCAAGAAACTACTCTTCCATCTTTTATAGTTTCCGAGATAGACACCGACGAAATTTGTATGGCCGCCATCTTGAATCTGCCATTTTGGGGTTTTTTTTCGGCTCTCTGCCAATTGAATGAGGTTTCGAGTGACATTTGGTTGAACACCCCCCACCTATCTTCGATACCCTGGCCGGTGCTCCTCACCCGTCTCCGAAATCCTCAATCATCAGCTCTCTCCATATTTTTCCTCCGAATGAATTTTTGTCCTCTATACGAAACCATGAGTGAAAAAAAATTTTTCCATACAAAATTTTACAGGAGAGGTGATCAATGAGTCAGTGAGTGAGTGAGTGAGTGAATCAGTGAATCAGCACGAGTAGCTATATATTATACTAGGAACAATTTATCCGATATAAAATAAATTATTGAATTATTGAGTTAAATACATAAAAATAAAATGTAGATAAAACTATTACATCAGTGATCAGTGCAAAAGTGTATGTCGAATATATAATATACTAGTAGGGCGCGTGGGTGCGCGGCTCGCTAAAGCGAACCGCGGTTTTTCTGTCCACCAAGTAGACCGTCGGGTCTTGATCATCTTTTTCCAAGGAAGCACTCTTCCATCTTTTATAGTCTCTTAAATAAACACCGACGAAATTTGTATGGCCGCCATCTTGGATCCGCCATTTCGGAGGTTTTTTTCAGCTCTCTGCCAATTGGATGAGGTATTGAGTGACATTTGTTTGAACACCTCCCACCTATCTTCGATACCCTGGCCGGTGCTCCTCACCTATCTCCGAAATCCTCAATCATCAGCTCTCTCAATATTTTTCCTCCAAATGAATTTATGTCCTCGATACGAAACCATCAGAAATTTCGGAAAGGAACCTATCAAAGTCTTGCATACATTTTATATGAAAAAAATAAATTCCGCCATCTTGATATTTTTTCTATTCATCAAGTAGACCTGCTAGTATTAATCATCTTTTTCCAAGGAACTACTCTTCCATCTTTTATAGTCTCTGAGATAAACACCGACGAAATTTGTATGGCCGCCATCTTGGATCCGCCATTTTGAAGGTTTTTTTCAGCTCTCTGGCAATTGGATGAGGTTTCGAGTGACTTTTGTTTGAACACCCTCCACCTATCTTCAATATCCTGACCGTGCTCCTCATCCGTCTCCGAAATCCTCAATCATCAGCTCTCTCCATATTTTTTCTGCGAATGAATTTTTATTCTCTATACAAAATCAATATAAGTTTTGAGAAAGAACTATGTTTTAGTCTTGCATATATTTTGTATGAAAAAATAAAAAATCCGCCATATTGAATTTTTTTTTCTATTCATCAAGTAGAACTTCGGGTCCTGATCATCTTTTTCCAAGAAACCACTCTTCCATCTCTTATAGTCTCCGAGATAGACACCGACGAAATTTGTATGGCTGCCATCTTGAATCCGCCATTTTGGAATTTTTTTTCGGCTCTCTGGCAATTGGATGAAGTTTCGAGTGACATTTGGTTGAACACCCCCCACCTATCTTCGATACCCTGGCCGGTGCTCCTCACCCGTCTCCAAAATCCTCAATCATCAGCTCTCTCCATATTTTTGTTCCGAATGAATTTTTATCCTCTATACAAAATCAATATAAGTTTTGAGAAAGAACTATGTTTTAGTCTTGCATATATTTTGTATGAAAAAATAAAAAATCCGCCATATTGAATTTTTTTTCTATTCATCAAGTAGACCTTCGGGTCCTGATCATCTTTTTCCAAGAAACCACTCTTCCATCTCTTATAGTCTCCGAGATAGACACCGACGAAATTTGTATGGCCGCCATCTTGAATCCGCCATTTTGGAATTTTTTTTCGGCTCTCTGGCAATTGGATGAAGTTTCGAGTGACATTTGGTTGAACACCCCCCACCTATCTTCAATACCCTGGCCGGTGCTCCTCACCCGTCTCCGAAATCCTCAATCATCAGCTCTCTCCATATTTTTGTTCCGAATGAATTTTTCTCCTCTATACGAAACCGTGAGTGAAAAAAAATTTTTCCATACAAAATTTTACAGGAGAGGTGATCAATGAGTCAGTGAGTGAGTGAGTGAGTGAATCAGTGAATCAGCACGAGTAGCTATATATATATTAATATACTCGGGCATATATACGATTAAGAGCGTAGAAAAAAGCTCATATATGCATTTATTCAATCATATTTAATATCTCTTAATGAGCTTTTCATTTGTGTAATGGAAAGTTTAGACGACTCTGAAACTTTTTTTTTCGTAAATCCATCTAAGCAGATCTTTAAGTAACGATTAGCGACTATATGCGTCAATAAGTGACTAACAAAATTCGTAGTATTTTAAATTAAAGTCAATTTTTAACCGACTTCTCTATGCTCAGTAGAAAGTTATATCAATATCTGTGTTTCTGTAAAAATAGGTACCTAGGTCTTAGTTTTATAAAGCACTAGCGGACGCCCGCGACTTCGTCCGCGTTCTTAAATTGTTGAAATTTTTCCTGAATTTTCTTTGCTATAAACCTCACGGAGCCCGAGACCTTTCCAACGAATGCAAAACCGTGGAAATCGGTTCGTGCGTTCTGGAGTTATAGCGTCAGGAAGGAAACCCGACTTATTTTTATATAATAGATTAAAAAATTTGTATTCTGTATTTATATCTGCCTTATTGGTCTAGTGCATATTCGACTGGGGATGACGAGGTCCCGGGTTTGATTCCCTTATCGAGCCATTAAAATATATTGGGATTTTCTCTCATGAAATTTTCAGTACTAGCCCAGATTTAAGAAGTTAAGGGTGAGGGCTATGGGAGTGAATGCACGTGCTTGTGCAGTACAATATCTGCCGCACAGATGGCTAATCTCCGAGGAGCTTAGCTACCATGACCGGATTCGGTCGGAAGAAAATTATTATATTTGCGCTAGAAAATAAAATAGAACTCGAGGGAGATACGAGAAAAATATGAGATACAATCAGAAAGTTACATAATGAAGGAGTCAAACCAGCGCACCGAAAATTTGCTACATCTGTGGCAGGACGCGTAATGTACATTTAATATCCGTACCACTTCAAAATCTGCCAAAATGCTTTATTGCTCTCGCGAACTTGCCGGCTCCGGCAGGAGATAAAACTTTACAAGTATTATGAATCTTAATCGCGGCGTCAATTTCCAAAATTGTTCGTGAGTTTTGTTTTAAAATAAAACTCGAATTCATCTCGACGGAGGAAATTAATTTCGGTCTTTGTTGTCGCGTAATCGGTTACCTGTCCGAGATCTTGATTCCATTCCGTCTCGTTGATTTGATTTTTGTATTGTGCGAAGCCGAAAATGTATAAATTCTTTCACGTTTTTTTTTCTCTCCCCCGATAATTGACTGCTTTATATTTACGAGGACCGTCTTGTTGCCATCATATAGCTTATTTAATGTAGGTCCTATTTCATTTTTTGGTTTTTATTAAATAGGAGGCGCTTTAATTTGTCATCGTAAATATTGTAACTTCCTTTAATTAAATTATAAAACGATATTTTTTCGTTCAATTCTTTTTTTGTTTTAGTGTCAATAAATTATTTGTCATTGTTTTCTTGGCGAAACATAAGTTTTCTAAGAACACTACCTTCTCTACAGACTTCCAACTCGCCAAAGGATTCCTTACAGGACTTAAGTCCATTTCAGTTCTGCTCCGGACGTTCCGAGCGTAAACTTCATTTCCTAGGAAAGGATATTAGGATTAAAAGTTCGCCCAGCTAATGCCTAGAGACATCTGGTCTGTTTCTAGGTCTAGAATTATATTGAACCGGATTTTGTCTCTATTGGCGCTTATTTGGCAAAAGTTTAAACTTAACTGATGTAAGTGCCGAGTGATATGAATGCCAGTAGATACGTACTTTTAAAACCTAACTGCGTCGATGTATAGTAAATGCAGACTTTTAAAAAATCCATGCGGACAAAAACGAGTGATTAAAATAAACTTTCAAACTACTTCAAGATGTTTATAACAAAACTAGTAATAAGTTACTTTAAATTTTTTACTTTTTATGAACTCTAATTTTAATTTCATCATAAAGTTTTAGTATCTTTGTGCATAAGAACGTTGCCTAAAATTGTAGTACCAACAAAGTGTGAATGGCGAATATTCATCACCAAACTTTTCATAATCCACACGACGTCATAAGCGCAGACTTTGGCAGGGATTAACCGGTTCGTCCCCGGAGCGCTCCCGAATCCCCTAAACCGGGGAAGTTTCGGGCACCGGGCGATCAATGGGAATCCTAATAGGAATTTGCAGACAACTCCTCTCATTACTCCGATCAAGAGTGTGCAACTTGCTAGAGCTATCTGTAGTTGCAACTTTTATACTATACGAGTAGTAGGTACAGAAATGTACTACAGAAGTTAAACAGATACTTTTAGAATGAAACAATTCTATAGAGCAGTAAAATTTCGTTTTAAATTTTGTTTTTTTATTTTTACAAGAACACAGTATTAAAAATATAGCGGTAACATAAAATAAATAAAAAGACTGAATTTGGCATCTACCTATACAATAAATTGTCTAAAGAGCTTGAAAATTCTTTAACCACAAATATAATAATGTAAAGGGACTAAGTTTATGTTATTTTATATAATTTTAAAAAGATTATAATAATATCAAAAAGTTCGCTATTGAACTTACGAGTATTATAATTTGTATATAATATACAGGTATGTATTGCACAAACTCACACTTATGATTATGATGGAAATTCAAGTTTACAGGTAATATTAATCAACTATGCCCAACTACGGCGCTACATCGATTTTTAAACAATTAGGTACAAACCGTCGGTCCACTCTCGGAACGGCATAAAACAGAAGTTTTCGCTCGCAAGTCAGCGCAATTATTATTGAGAGCGAGTATTACATTTAATCCAGCAACTTTAATTCGAATGCGATCCGCATAAAGCGCGTCCTCAGCGCGGAATGGCAAAAGTTAGCTTGTTTATTTCCACTCCCGAAGTGCGGAACGCAAATGGAGGTGTGAAATACATTCCAGCCGCTGCTTTTACAATACGCTGACGTACTTCTGAATATAATTCCGAAATAACTTGGGTTTGTTATGACAGCAGACAAATGATTGGGTTTGTTATACGATTTCTGAGAATACATGTTTACCGAATTTAGTTTGATGCAAGTGTAATAGGTACTTTCTAAAAATGAATCTAGTAAACTTGAAACAAGTTCTTCGGCCTTCCAATGTAACTAACTCTATCTCATCCTCATTGTCGCTATTGCTTTGCTCGGCTTTGGGGGATATTATAAAATGTCGTATTACCCCTAAACAACACGAATCTTTTACCATTTCACAACCATGGTTTTACGCTCTCATCATTATTCCGTTTAAGATATTACTGTCTACTTACTGTAGATACAATTATTTAGGTAAATTAATGTAGATATTTTATATTCAATAGTGCAGTTCAGTCCAAGATTTCTTTTAAATCTAAACCCTATTCTTTATCTTAAATCGTGTATTATGTAAATACAAATCCAATTGTTCTTTGACACAGTTCCCATTTAGATTTTAATTAATTGTCAGGGTAGAATTAAGCCCTCAGGGATCTTGTTATATACTGTTTGTACAGGTTTTATCGATTCAAGTTACGACATCGGATTCTCATCAGAGTTTCGAGTTTCAATTGTTTATTTAATGAAATATTGTTTACTTCAAATTCATCATTGTATACGTTAATCTGTTTCATTAACTTTGTTTGGCATCAACTTTCGTAACATTTGTAAAGAATAATATTAATTCTAACTTCAATTTTATTTGGCATAATATAGTATTACTTAATCATTCGTAAATATTTATTTCACTTAAATATACTTAACTTTACGATAGTTATATTATATTTTAAGGTACGATGGCGTGTAGAAACAGATTAGGGGTATGTGTTGAATTTACACTGCCTTACCCCTTCCAAGTTAGTCCGCTACCATCTTAGACTGCATCGTCACCTACCATCAGGTGAGATCGCAGTCAAGGACTATCTTCTTATTATAGGAAATAGGGATTCATTTTTATATATCGTCGGTCAAATTCATTAGTGGAACATTTCCAACTTCAGGTGTTTTGAGTTAAGTATGCAAAATGGTTGGAAATTGAATAATCTTTCCGAAGCACTAGTCATTTTGGTTCTAATTGACAGGAAACCATATAATAATCTTAATTTTAGCTGTCAACTCAAAACTTTGACGCTAAATTACTGGATTGTACCATTAATGAATTTAACCGAAGATATGTATATAGATAGATATCGTCAAATAACTAAATGTGAAAATGAGAGCCAAGTTCAATATGGAGAAGATGGGTGGATATTACTTTATAGGCATTGATATACGAATTTACACTACATAGGCGATTACGTCACCCCAACCAAATCGGATTAAATACACCTAACGCCATCTTACAACAGCGATATAGTTCAGAATTTAATGCATTTACAGCGTAGTTCGATGTAGCCTCTGAAATATTAATAAATAATTGTTGGTCATCTAGGTCACCTATGACCTACAATAGTGGAAATAGGTCAGTGGGTCGGGCCTTTGAAATAAAACCGAAGCGTGTAGTGAAGGGTTTATGTGACATATTTTGTTTGAATTTTTTTAAAAACAATCGATTTACTTCTTTCCCAGTTTCGTCGGGCTTTGCGATGCCTCCCATTACATAATCTTATCATTAGATCAAATGTGAAAACATATAGACCCGTCATTACAACGCCGTGTTTTTTTGAATCTAACTTGTTGAGCATAATGTATTAATTATTATGCATGAAAAATGCGAATGAGGTCGCGGGCATCAGCTAGTTGTTTCGTAAAGGTGAACGTATATTGCAAAACTCACAGGGAGTGCAAGCGTCATATTATTACTAATATTTACAAAGTTAGTGAATCTTTCTTCGTTATCAAATGATAGACATCCACTGCGGGACATAGGTCTCTTGTATAGACTTCCACGTGCCTTAGATAGAAAGATATTTTGAGTTTTTTAATGTTAATGAAAACATAATTGAATTAATCCTTCTTATTCATTCTGATAGGTGTGTAGAGTCCGCCAATTCGTATTGGGTCAATGTGGTGGGCCTATAACCCTTCTCTGTGAGGAGATCTGTGCTAGTAGTGAGTGGTTAATAGATTGCTGATGGGAGGAGACTCATGTCCAGCTTTAGGCCGGTGATGGGTTAAGATGATGAAATGCACTAAACCAATTTAATACGAAGCGTTTGACAGATCGATACGATAAAATCTTTTGCAAGAAGCAGTATTGAGAATGAGTTTCATGCATGTTATGGGTCGTCATAAGCTGGACGTCCGTTGGTTACTATTGCCTGAGCAATTGTTTCTTGTCAGCAGAGCGCGGATTTTTTAAGCACTCACGACTCGAGAGTTAACGGAAGCATTTTAGTTCTAAGAGCAGCGAGCCTTGTATATCTCTACTCTTTAAATCTAGACGCTTTAGACTCTTTGGCTCTCTGCGTATGATTTAAAATGCTCTGGCAAGAGTAACCAATGCATGCCGAGCTAAAGCTTTCAGGAGAGTTCCAGCTTGTGTGTTTTGTTAGTGATTACGCTTTTAGCAATGTTTTATATTTCGTCAAGTACCTGATTTCGCAGGCCTTCATTAACTTGCACGAGCGAGATGTTTATCCCGTCCAGGTGCTGAGCTGAGCTACAGATCACTATACAGTTTATAGTCTATCAAACCAACGAGCACATCAAAACCATATGAGCATTATTGATACAGGTGAATTGGTGTTTATCGGTAATAGCCGATTGTTGTTTGTTGGGCCCATGGGGTTCCAGAGATGACTGGCGTCCGGCGAGCGCGCTAGCAACAGGCTGCAGAAGGGGCGGAGCCAAGGGTGGGCGCGACTGCGCGGTGGAGTGCCGGTTGCCATGACAACGCCTCCTCTGAATGTTTGTGATTACTACATCCATCCATAGGAAGAAAGTTTCGCCGTGATTGACGTTATATTCGATAATTGTGTTTGGGTGCCGGCTGGGATTTTTATGAGCGTCGATTCCAGCGGTTTCTACGTTTTTATCATCCTAATAATATTATAAACGCGAAAGTTTGGATGGATGGATGGATGTTTGTTACTCAATCACACCGCAATTTTTTTTTAAATATATAGACTAGCGCTTGACTGCGATCTCACCTGATGGTAAGTGAAGATGCAGCCTAAGATAGTGCTCTTGCCTAGAAGATGTCTATTCACTCTTGATTTAAAGACACTCACATTATAGTTAGTTGAAAAAACGGCTGAATCAATTTGACTGAAATTTGGCACAGAGATAGATTTATAGTATAGTTAGAATATGGTGGTAGGTACAGTTGAGAATCTGGAGAGTGACATAGGTTACATTTTATTCCAGAAAATTAAAGAATTCCCAAGAGATTTTTAAAAACTGAATCCACGCGGACGAAGTCGCAGACATCAGCTAGTATTATAATAAAGTTTTAAAGCCAGCCTATTCAATAACAATCAATCGAAGAATAAATTGTCAATAAAGAAGACGAGTAAAAAAAATAGTAAAAAAAGAAATATGAAAAGGAATAGGAAGCAAGTAGGTATAGATAGTAAAGCTAGGGTCAGACGAGCGGAATTTTTTGAATTTCGGTCGGACAATTCGATTTTATCTAAATTTCTTAAGTGTCATACGATGATTCAATTTCAAGTTCAAAATTAAATAAATTCAACCCATCAGTTGAACCGATATTATTATGCGACCGAGAAAACGGAGCTCACAATTCATAAAATAACGCTCGTCTGAGCCCACACTAAGGGCTGCAAGCTTCTAGCAATAACAGGTCCACTTTATAAATTGTCGTCGCAACAAAGATTAAAATTGTTTCAGCTAAATGAAAATTTTTCATTTATCATCCCTTTATGGCATCGAGCAATCCGTTGAGAGGTAAACATCAATCTTTATTTTTTAGTTAATCAGTCATTACTAATCTATTACGCTAAAAGTCTAAACTGCCTCCATAGCTAGCATGGACGGGAGAAATTTTATCCCCGGGGAAAGGATAAAATGTTTATGCCCTCGCTCAGTTTTATCCACCTGTCGAGCATGAGCAAAACAGTGTAAATAATATACACAGTGGATATTCTTATAGGAATAGGAATATACTTTTCCTTTCCCCTGTCGCCATGCTTTAGCATAGGGAGAAGATAATTTTATCCCTTGTCAGTGGATAAAATCGGGGGATAAAACTTTTATCTTCTTCCCATGCTAACCCTGCTGAAGGCCTTTTTCACCATCGCCAAGTAAATTGAAGCTTCAATAGACCAACGGTTAAAGATGCAGACTGAAACTGAAAGGTCGCAAGTTTGAGCCCGTTGCAATATTGTCGTACCCACGGTTTTCGCTTATTTGGAAGGGAGAGGAGAATATAAGTCAAATTCAGCTTGGCTAATATTCTTTATTAAAAAAATGACATTTTGATAGATTGCTAATACAAAAACTGTCAAAACGTCAACTTTATTCGTCGATTTAAGTTTACTTGGGGATCGTGATATATGTAGTAAGTATTAATAATATCAATCATATATATTTGTCGATAAAAAAGGGTTTTATTGTTAAGCTAATCTGAATAAAGAATAATAAACGTGGACGTTTCCACCGAAATTAAGAGACGAACATGCATGTCTTGCTGATTCTCCGCAATTAGAATTTCATGCCAAAATAGTGGATTAGTTCAATGTTTGAACTAATCAGTTGTACTACTGGAAATGACCTGTTACTTGACAATTTAAAAGAACTTTGAAAAAAAAAATATAATGTTTTGACCCAGTGGTCGGGTACTTTGACAGCGAGGGAAAGCGTAAGCTACTCCTTTAGCTTCGTTACTTTTTGTTTTATGGGATAAGCTCTGGGTCCTTTTTGATTGCTATTGCAAGTAATTTGTTTAATTGAGCGTAATCTGTCAAAGGGATTTCTGATATCGCTTTTTTATTATCTATGCAACGGATAAAAGTTCCGTTTGATATTTGTTCCTTTTATCTGGATTAATATCCGTATTATTGCCAATGTGATTGCATTTGATTGATAGAATATTTTTTATAATTTAATAGCATTACCTCATTTAATATAGTCTGACTGCAGAAATGAACATTTAATTATTATTTAAACATATAAGTGCTATAGTATTTTAGGTAGTATACCTCGCTGCATTAGTATCGATTGAGGTTTTAATTTCAATTTTAGTTTATTTTATTTATGATTAAAAAAATGCATTGTGGTTTAAATTAAAATAGTTTTAATTGTATTGTAAAAGAAGTTTTTCAATTTAAATCAAGTTATCTTACCCATACTAAAAATTCCATAGATTACAATCAAAAACTTTCTTACATCAAGCGTTTTACTGTTCATTAAGGGATTTAGAATGAACGTTTCACATCGGTGCAGTTAAATGAGTTAAGCTCATGAACGACTTTATAGCTCAACTTGTGTTGAACCGTGCAGAGCTCAAAGGAGTTAAAGTTAAAACTTTTTATAGTTCGGAGCTGTATCGTACCGCGTCCAGAGGTCTACCTCTCGCCTTATTGCTTATTGAAATTAAGAAGAGCGGTTTTTTTAATTTTCGGAAGTTAAAATCTATTTTGAAGACCTTCCTGGTCCAGTGGTGAGCGCCGTGGTCTTATAACTGGGAGGTCTCGGCAGAGGCAATTCCGGAATTTGAAATTTCTGATTGTCTCTGTTCTGATCTTATGTGAGGCTTTAGCCGTTGCTAGTTAGCACGCTACCGTCAAAGACTAGCCTCCAAGCGATTTAGCATTCCGCTACGGTGGCATGTAACTGATTAGAGGTATGAGTTGAATATACACTGCTATACCCCTTCCAAGTTAGCCCATTACCATCTTAGACTGCATCTTCACTTACCATTAGGTGAATTAACCGCAGTCAAGTACTATCTTGTCATCGATCATAAATAAAAATACATCAGCTGCTATCTAATTATCTATATAATATTTAAAAATCAGAAATGAGGAGATCCGTAGGAGAACCAAAGTCACCGACATAGCTCAGCGTGTCGCGAAACTGAAGTGGAAATGGGCGGGGCACATAGTTCGAAGAGCTGATGGTCGTTGGGGTCCCAAGGTGCTGGAGTGGCGACCCCGTACCGGGAAGCGCAGTGTTGGCAGACCCCCCACTAGGTGGACCGACGACATCAAACGAGTCGCAGGGAGTCGCTGGATTCAGGCGGCGCAGGACCGAAGTCTGTGGAGGTCCATGCAAGAGACTTATGTCCAGCAGTGGACGTCCATAAGTTGATGATGATGATGATGATTTAAAAATCAATAGCTGTTCGTTAGTCTGGCTAAAACTCAAAAACGGCTTGACCGATATGAAACATATAAATAAAGTAAATAATAAATAAAATAAATAAATAGGGAAAACCCAAAAAAAAAAAATCTGAAAATATCAAAATCGGTAATATCTTATTTGCGATACAAAAACTGTCAAAATATTTTTACGTTGTACGTAGTTTCATTGGTAAAATCGGCCCTTGCTACCGTAAGGTGGAAATTCACTCGCAGTTCAAGACAATGTATATCCACTGTACTTTGTTAAACGGTTCAGTTAAATTAGTTAAGCTTATAGAAGACTTTATAGCTGAACTTGGGTTGAGGTCGTGAACACAAAGGCGTTAAAACTTCATAAAGTCGAAACTGCAGCGTAAAGCGTTTAGTAGTTCACCTCTTGGCACTATTTCATAATATTGACAGGAATAATAATATAACTTTTTATGGTATAGATAACGATCAAGTTTTATAAATCTGAAAGAGCCTGTAAAGTTCACCGTTCTGAAATAATAGGTTACCTTTACCCTAACTTGGTATAGACATACACTATAGGCATTAAATGGTGTCGTTCGTTGTGGTGTCCCTTACACCTTGTATAATTTTTTAAGCTATTGCATAACTTCTATCGCGGGCCAGCGTGTAGACTGAATTCAGAAATTCCGTAACGAAAATAACCTGACACGGGACTCCTCTACGGTGAGCCGCTAGATGGCGTTGATAAAAAATGCTATGCAATAGCTTTACCGCGGCAGTCCCCGAGTGCCACACGTCTTTTTATTTTTATACAACACTAGCTTTTGCCCGCGGCTCCGCTCACGTTAAGTTCGATATTTCAAACCCCTATTTTACTTCCTAGGGGTCTAATTTTCAAAAAATCTTTCTTAGCGTAATAGCTATATGTTTGCAGCTCGATCTGTCCAGCGTTTCGAGCTGTACATCGATAGATCAGTCAGTCAGTCAGTCACTCAGTAAGCCAGTCACCTTTGCCTTTTATATATTTAGATTATATAGGCGAGATACGTTTATCTTAGATAAAGTTATGTGAAGATATGATATGAATTATTATGTTTTGTTGGTTTGTCTTTATAACGCCGCAACGGGGCAATGAATTGACATAGTTTTTGAATACGTGTAGTTTAGGAACTCCTGAGCGACATACCTACTCGTAAACTAGAAGTTTAACAGTAAAAAACTCGGTTTGCCACTTTTTTTCTTAATTCTATTTGGAGAAAAGCTGAATTTTGTTTAATAAAATCTTTAATAAATATGTATTTGTTTAATACAATTTCTTGAAACCCTTCGTTTTTGCAATTTCTTTAAAGCCAAAGCGTTTAGTGGTCTCTGCCGCACGTTATTGGTTATTGACAGTAGAAATATAAAAGACTTCGAAGTACTTGCCTCTAGAAACGGTGAGAGCCTTTATAGAAAGAAGTTTTGCAAAAGTCCTCAGAGTTTCTACTTTTAGAGACTTTAAAGTTCATTTGAATCTGTTTCTTTGTATAGGTACTTACCTATTACTCTAGGTTGACTTGTCCTTACATCGCTCGGAAAGCCTTTATAAAAAATAATATTATAATATTAACCTATAGGATAGATATACACAAACCCTTGACTGAATATAATATACTATTTACCTTTACCTTTTAGGAGAGTTAGGTTTTTAAAAATCGTGCAAATAACCTTTGTTTTTCCGGGACAAAAAAGTAGCTTGTCACTCTCCAGGTCCTAAACTCACAACACATACAAAAAATCAGCAGTCGAAGCCCTGAACAGTGAAGTAGGCTACTTTATACACCGGAAAATCAAGGAGTTTCCACGAGATTTTTAAGAACAAATCCAAGCAGACGAAGTCGTGGGCATCAGCTAGTAATAGATATTATTACACTCGCTTGGTTGCACTAAGGATGCAACCAAGCGACAAGTTGATCCATGCATAAGGCAAGATGGATGATGCTCGGTTGCAATGCGAATTTGGACAATGTGTAGCCGACTGTACGGCGCTATTGTCACGTGGAGGTCGTAACGAGCTTGCGATCCCGGGATAGGTACGTCTCACTATTTGATATCAAATGAACAATTTAAAGGCTATATAATATAGACATGCTTATTTACAAGATTCGGAAATGCTGTTATTGGGCCATGCAATGTTGTGATCGGGCAATGGAGAACTTTCGTGGTGTTGAAATCAGCTATCCTGTGTTTGTTAGTTAGTTTGTCCTTCAATCGTGCAGCGACGGAGCAATGGATCGGCTGTGATGTTTGGTATGGTTATAGTTGAGGACCTTAGATTAACAAAGGCTACGTTTCATATTTCGACCTATGTTCCTTGGGGAAAGTTGTTCAGTTTCATGAGCACATTCACCTCCTTCAGGGTTTACGGGGAATACAATTTCACCGTGTATATATTTAAAAAAATACTCTAGTTTTACCGTGTTTTCTTTTTTTTCTAATGATTTAGTACATCCATGTCCGGAATTATCCTATAAATACATGTTTATAATAAAAGTCCGTAACCGTCA
Source organism: Hipparchia semele (assembly GCA_933228805.2). Classification (NCBI taxonomy): domain Eukaryota; kingdom Metazoa; phylum Arthropoda; class Insecta; order Lepidoptera; family Nymphalidae; genus Hipparchia; species Hipparchia semele. The sequence continues at coordinate 1,484,887 of OW121717.1, read as the reverse complement.
CGGGCACTCAATAAAGTCACTCCAGCGGAGTGCACATAAAAACCGACCGATAGCAATAAATGGTTTTCGCTGCATCCATTAAGAAGATGAAAGTATGAACTCCGGGATTATCCACTTAATGCAGACGGAGTTACAAACTTCTCTATGTTATAAGAGATAGCGATTTCATTAAATCCAATGATTCAAGATATTCTAAACTAATTAATAAAAACTTACCAATCTTATCTTCGCCACCTGACAGTAGCAATATAAGCATCTTGGTCTTCGATACTAGAAGCTGTTACATATCTTGCACCGCATTGTGAGAATCAACATTTTCCGGTCTTCAGGAGAAATTATAATGAATTGTATTCCGCTGAAGACCTAAAAATGACAGACTTTCATACTAACTTCCACTATTATAATATAGATATATATTATAATAGTGGCCCCCTATTATGCCCCTTTAGAGGTGGAATTTCAAAACATACTTTTTTAGTGAGTGCCTAAAAGAAAACTCTCAAAATTGCAAGTTTCTAACTGTAGTGGTTTAAGCTGTGCATTGACCATGATCAGTCAGACAGTCAGGACAAGTCTTTATATAAGTAGGTATAGATTAACTGTCCCGAGGGTTACTGGTAGGTACTGACTCGTATTTTTCAACACTTAGACCACACACAGAAAAGTTTTGTCGTATGTTCTCATGAGCTGTAAAAGTGACTTGGTAATTTATCGGCTATGAAGAAACTTGGTCGATGCCTTTACAATCTCACCTGAGAGTGCATTAGGGTGCTGCGGTAATGACACTTGGCTCAGAACAAGTTGGTGCAACCTCGCGACTTCCCTTTTTATTCTCCACCCTTTCTTTTCCAGCTCGACTTCTTTAAAATTCAAGTTAGACATCTTTACAAGAAAAGTTCTCTGTGCTGTCGTTTTATAAATGGAAAGTGCAGCCAGCAAGTAGTGGACTGAAATCAGAAAGGTCAACGGTTCAAACCTCACCAGTTGCAATACAAATTAATTGGGAATTTGATTGTTGTAAAAATGCGGATATTTGTTAATTACAATCGAAAATATAACATATAAGAGTAATGTTTAATTTATTTGTAAACAGAAAATAAATAGGTCAAAAAACAAATAAGTTATTAGCTGTTTTAATGCGATTGTATCGGTCTCTACAACGTATAGAATGTATGGAGCTATTGAATCGCAGGTAAATAAATGGAGTGAGAGAAGTGCATCGCAAATGCCTATGATTTCGTCTGCGTGGTTTTAGGTTTTAAAAAAAATTGTTTTCGTACAAACTTTACCACTCCATTTCTCGTGAACCTCTAGGGAACTCCAAGCTAATTTCCTCATTTATAATCTTCTAAACATTTTGAGTTTGGAAGAAATGCCGACTGCTTTTTAGGCGGTACGTTTAATCCTGAAAGCTTTATTAAGAAATTTATTGAAATCTATTGAGTAGATGAGGGGGAAGAGGTAACAAACAAATACAGAGGTACGACCTCCATATCCCAATAGTTAAAGGTGTAGACTAAAAAGTGAATGGTCGACGATTCGATCAACACCCGTTACACTACTGATGTACTCCCTCTAGTGCCTTCTGAGTCAGAGGAGAATATAAGGCAAGTTCTATGTGGCTAATATTCTTTCGTAAAAAAATACGCATTTGTATTTTTTTATAAGATCGCAAGGTGCTGGAGTGGCGACCCCGCACCGGAAAGCGCAGTGTTGGCAGACCGCCCACTAGGTGGACCGACGACATCAAACGAGTCGCAGGGAGCCGCTGGACGGAGGCCTGTGGAGGTCCATGCAAGAGACCTACGTCCAGCAGTGGACATCTGTAACTTCATAATGATGATGATGATAAGGTACAAGTATTGTAAAATATGCCTAACTATCAGGAGACAATAACTATTTTACATGAGCCAACCAACTCCTGTAGATAGCGACGTCTCTTACCTGTAAGAAAGAGAAGACAAGGGTTAATTAAATAAACAAGACCTTTAGAACTTACACAGATATTATCTATACAATTTACGTTATTCAATTGTTCCGATAAAACAAAGATTTATTTGTCATTAATAATATAAGGGTGCGTACACATCTGCGGAATGCGCAGCATGCGTCCTGCACATACGTACGCGTGCAGTTACTAATCTGTTTCTACAGGCCATCGTGTCACTAAATTGCTTGGCGGCACGTCTTTGACGGTAGGGTGGTAACTAGCCACGGCCAAAGCCTCCAAAACAAAAGATTTTAGACTTGATTCGTGGTTTAATTACATAATTGTTATAAAAAAATACAAAGTAATGCTTTGATACTGTTTACATTTTCTAAGTTACTCATGTAAGCGAATTACGTGAGCAAAACTTTCAAGTGTAACTGCGGCTTCAGCCGCGGTGTGGCAGTATGAATACGTTGATTTCTCAAAACATAAATACAGAGCCCGAAACAATCATAATAATTAAAATAAATCACTGTGAAATTTCGTTAATTATCCTGAACCGTCGTTCGCTCGCGGCTTTCTTTGAATGATATTAGCGTTTCACACGAGCGTTAGGGACTTTGTTATACAAGACACTGTAATTTCTATTTTGAAACTAATTAGCAATTACGGAAATCAAATTTAACCCTGCCTTAGTATTCCTAAGTGGCTTTCGTAATTGAGTGATTACGAAACCTATTTTGGAGACTGTAATGTTATTTATAACGACTACAGTCCGCCAGACGTGTGTTTAATAAAACCAATTATATTTAAGTAGCCATTTATTCACAAATCGAAATCAGATACATTTAAAAAAAACTGATTGAAAAAGTAGATATATATATCTCTAATTTCGTTGCTAACGTGTAGTTCGACTTGGCCCGCCGGCCTCGGAATTTCTGATATACCTAATATCGTCGGGGATAGTGCAAAACCGCGAAGGTACCATAGGTAAAAACCACACACATCTACACTAGACCAAGTTTTATAAGGGAAGGTTAGGGAAATTTCTTATTTCTACGGCTATTGAGCTAATTTTTGCACAGAAAGTATTAATTCATGTGTTCTATGTATTGATAAAAATAGATATCTTTTAAAGTGATTAATTTAGTCGCTACGACACTTACGCGGCTTTGATTTGACCAGAAACGTATAAAAATGGAGTTTAATGTACAAATGCTAGTTACGCGGATTTGCACTATCCTCGATGATATGTGTTTAAAAATTCATTCGGATATTTCCTTTCAGTGTAGGTTAAAAATAATAAATAAAATAAGGTTAATAAAAGAAATGATATTGCGTCTACTGGGTCAGTCTGGTGGATTATGGCCTGAACCCTTTCTTGGTGGACAATCTATGGGTTGAGACGAATGAATGTATGAATGACGATGGAACTGTTTTCTTTCAGCAGAATGCCCTTAATCTTGAATCAATGACAAACCAGCACACGCGCCTATCTAAGGATGTTGTATTATTGTATATAAGTTAAAATACTTACGTAGATAATAAGACGTGAAGATACCACATTGCATTACGTAACCGTTTCATAGTTTATTTAAAACTCATCCTTATGGATGAAGACATAAGCTTCAAAATGTTAAATGGTAGGTTAAAGGGCGCGTTAATTTTATTATCTAATCGACTGTAGCTGTTGTTCGTAACAGCCAATTAGCGAAGGATCTAGTTACAATTAAATGCTTAGTACTGATTTGCTTTAAGTTAAACAAAGAAAGATGATACTATTATTATTGTAGACAATAGTCAAAATAACTTAATTTCAATGATACATATACAATTGTATAGTTCTTTCATTTCACGAGGGCTCATGGCTCATGGTTGTGTGTGTGTCGTATGTGTGTGAGCGAGAGCTTGCTCGCGCCTTACCGCTCCCACCTAGGCTCCTAACAGGCATGCACACTTACGCAATGTGCATGTACACGACGTAACCACAAGTAAAACGCCCGTAACTTCGCGAGATAAACGTACTATACCTGTAACCAAGCTATTTAAACTTCTCAAAACAAAATAGGGCCCACTATATTCTTACACTGTAATTACAAAAATACATACTTGAGGTTTATGTAAATGTTTAGGTTTAAAATAGAGCTTTTTTAATTAGGTAAACATAGCCAACTGTGAAAACTGTTTACTCTGATCCCTTAAATTACACAAACAAAAATAACAATTTTAACAATAATACGAAGTAATGAACATTTTTAGTAAGTACAACACTACAATAAATACATATATCTTGAAGTGTAGAGAATATAATTTGGAAGGAATCATTTAATTTGGAGAAATCGATTTCTCCAGGATCCCATCATCAGATCCTGACCAGATGACTATGGGACCACTTGGAAAGTATGTTTTTTCAAACAAAAAAAGAATTTTCCAAATCAATCTAGGCGTCTTCGAGCAAACAAAAGCAAAATTAAGCAAAAATTAATAATAAAAAAAAAACCGATGAATTGAGAACCTCCTTTTTTTGAAGTCGGTTAAAAAATAGAGCCGGCGGAAAAGTTAAAAACAAGCAACGCGTTTTAAACACCTAGCAACATCGGGCGACGGTCGCCAGGCAACGCGGGAAAAAGGTAAAAAGCGTACCGGGAAGCGGGAAAAAATTTGGAAGTTGTCGGCTTTCACATCATCGCTGTTTTTTTTTCCATTTCTGATTCCAGCCCGACCAGAATCACTGCTGAATTGGTGTAACTGTGTAATATTCGATATCTCAATTGTAATTTTATTTTTGGTTTGCTATTTGGAAATTTTCATAAAAATTTCAGATAAGGAATATCATCAAAATTTGTCAATATAACTCTTTGTAAGCCTAAACTCTTTCTCTACCTCTAAATCCTCATTTCTGATTAAAATCATACTAGGTTTCACATTCTCGACATGATAGTACAGTATAAACTCCTAGATTAAAATTATTGCATATGAAAAATGAAAAAATATGACAAATATAATTAATAAATATAGTATAAACAAGAGAACATTGTGTTGGTAGCACATAAGGATAATGTAAGGAGAGAGAACTGGTGCCTATATTACGAATTCTGAACTTATCTTAGGCAGCAGTGTCTCCACCTATAATAAAGGATGGATCGTTGAATTTAACTAATGACCTTATTTCATTAAATTTATTTTAATTTCAAACTATAAACAAAGAACAACATTTTCGCATTTATAATATTAGTAAGGAAGTGAGAATGTGCTTTCGAAAGAAGGCCACCACCACTCACCAACTATTTAATAATAGCTGTATCGAATATAGGCATTCTAACGATACAAGATTTATAGGCTATAATATTATGAGCTCTTAGTCACCTCCGATAGATAGTAAAAGCTATACTAACACTAATATATTATCCGTGTTGGTATATCGTCTTTATCCACAGTTGAAGCTTCGGTTTATGGTAGGAACGTGAGACCACTGGTACTTAGCCGATCGTAAATCTCTAGGCTACGACACACATATTTTATGTATGTGGATTGTGGGAGGAATATATTGTAAAGTATAGTTTAAGACTTTTGTGGGCTATAGGGTTAACGTAAGAGTTACGTTAACCCACAGCCCACAAATATGATGGTGATAAATTGATAATACATAAAATTATCACCATCATTCATAAAAAAATGAAAAGGATTTATTCATAATAACTTTTACAAAACATTAATTCAAGTTAATACAACTCAATTTAACGGCGACTTTAACAATTGCCATTTTTAGAATAAAATTAAATAATAAATAGTTCTGTGTCCCGTTTTGAAAGTTCTTTTGAAAGACACTCATAATATTTATTTATGTCTATGCTATTTACCGATTTTTTTGCTTTCCATTTATTTATTTCAAGAATTTTCATCTTCATTTTCACGTCATAGATTCACACATTACTTGTAATGAATTATGTTCTTTTCTGTCACAGATAGACAGATTGACAAGTGAAAATTGAACTAAAAGTAGAATCAGATACCGTGCTTCACTCGATCAATTATATCCACACAAAATGCTATAATGAGCAAAAAACAATTTTACATTTTTGTATAAAATTATACATGAATAAGTCCAATCATCTCTGATTTGTGTATCACAAAGTGTGCTATCAATAAGGTAAATGATATTGAAACGATTGCTTTTCATACTGTAGGCCACATACCAGCAATCATACAGTTAGGCAAAGCATCCACTGCAACCGAGTCACTGCTGCTCTTATAGCACCTCTGTGTTTCGACTGTTGACATGCGCTTGAGTGTGCCCTTTCCTTCTTAACATAGCCGTCAATGAACTTCAAAATTATATACTCTCGCGACTTATTCCTCATTGTTAAAGATCGTGACAGGGCTTTTTGGAGATAATATAATAAGTTCTTGAGAAATGGACGAGTCAGTAGAAAATAAATTAAGGTTTCTCAAATTGGACGGCTATAAGTTGATAAAAAAGAAGAAGTAGATATGACGATCTCCCTGACGTAGTGGTGAGCGCTGTGGTCTTAAAACTGGGAGGTCTTGGGTTCAATTCCCGGCGGAGGCAATTTGGGAATTTATAATTTCTGAATTGTCTCTGGTCTGGTGGGAGGGTTTAGCCATGGCTAGTTAGTTACCACCCTACCGTCAAAGACGTGCCGTGACGTAAAAAATTTAGCGTTCCGGTACGAGTATGGGTTGTGTTTACACTGCCATACCCCTTCCAAGTTAGCCCGCTACAATCTTAGACTGCGTCGTCACTTACCATCAGCTGAGATCGCAGTCAAGGACTATGTTGTCATCGAATAAAAAAATGTATTCGTCCGCTAACTGTATATTTATTAAACTGTGATACTGAATACTGAGCTCCCGCATCTACCCACGTGGTATAATTTTCTCGATACTCAACTCGCCTGTAAAGGAATCAGGCTCTCACCGCACGACTTCTAAAAGAAAACATAACTCCAATAAGTTGTCATGGTTACATTTATAATTGGCGATTTGTACATTGTATGCCACGCGTACTGAGCAATCTCCATAATTAGGTACTTACCTACCTTACAAAGAAATCTCTTTATTATCAGAATAATAAAATTGAATCTGCCCTAGATGCGAACATACGGTTAGTATAAGATTTAATTCGATTGATAGTATTCGTATTCGATGACATTGATTTTTGTCGATCGATTAATTCGATCACATTTTTCTGTGATCGACGATGGGTTCCCATCCGTTGCACTATTGTAATTTGTCGTACACAGCCCTGCTTCACGCTTTCCGCTGATATGGAGGGGAGAGGAGAATATTAGTAAGTTCACCTTGGTTAGTATTCTTTTTTTTCTCACATCTCGTATACTTAAACCCTGTGTTTAAACACTATGTTTCAGACTTGTTCGGAAATGCGATCGCACCTACAGCAATAAGTCAATACATCGCACCTATTTATATCAAACTAGCGGACGCCCGCGACTTTGTCCGCGTTCTTAAATTGTTGAAATTTTTCCTGAATTTTCTTTGCTATAAACCTCACGGAGCCCGAGACCTTTCCAACGAATGCAAAACCGTGGAAATCGATTCGTGCGTTCTGGAGTTATAGCGTCAGGAAGGAAAACCCGACTTATTTTTATTTATATCAAATAAAATCTATAAAGTACATAATTTGCATAATAATAACAATTAATAAAATACCTTGTATTAAAATAGCTCAGAACATGAATATACAGCAATAACTTTGAAAAATTTAAAAGCACTATTTTTATCGAACTACAACCATAGACTTATTAAGTATATTATATTAATAATAAAAATAATACTGTGAAACGTCAGTATACATAGGTAACTAACTGACTGACTGACTGACTGACTGACTGACTGACTGACTGACTGACTGACTGACTGACTGACTGACTGACTGATCTATCAACGCACAGCTGAAACCACTGGATGGATCAGGCTGAAATTTTGCATGTAGATAGCTATTATAACGTAGGGGTCCGCTAAGAAAGGATTTTTGAAAATTCAACCCCTAAAGGGATAAAATAGGGGTTGGAATAATCGAACTTAACGTGAGCGAAGCCGCGTTACTCAATCACGTCGCAATAACTGAACCGATTTTCTGTTTGGCACAGAGATAGATTACGAGTATAGTCTCGAATGTCACATAGGCTACTTTTATCCCGGGAAATAAGAAAGTTCCCGCGGGAATAAAAAACCTTAATCAACGCGAACGAAGTCGCGGGAATCATCTAGTAGTCATATAAAAAGCCCCACGTCTGAAATAGTTCCAAGTATGTCAGAAAAGGGTTACGGAGTACGCAACACATTTCTCGGACATAAATTCGATATAACCGTACACTCGCTCGCTTATATTTCATCAGAACGACTTTACAACAAATTGAATGTACCTCGAAATCTCTTTCCGGATCCCATACGTTTATTCAGGCACTTTATCATAGGGTAAATAATAAATAGCCCGAAACAAATTATTGGATCGTATATCGAGCACTTTTGAAATAATAAATGTAAATACTTTTCGTATATTATTTCATAGTAAGGGTTGACGATCTTTGGTCAATTTTTAGTATCAAATATATGAATAGATACAAATAGATTCATGTTTATCTCTTTCTAATTCCTTCCTTGTATCCATCCACAGACGAATAGGCAATATAAGAGTGAATGACATAAAAAAAAACAGCTCTCCTCTCAGATGAGAAGGGTTAGACCACAGACTTCACACAACATTGAGAACATTTTTTTTTTTCTTTTCTTTTTACAGACATTTTTCTATATAAGCTTCTTGAATTATACAGAACTCTCAGACACGCAGGTTTCCGCACAACGTCACGCCATCAGGATTTTTTGAAATATCTGTTTTTTTTTTAATTTATTGATAACCTGATGTGACAGGTTAATGCTGGTAACGTTGCATATGCAATGCAAATACCTCACTTATGACTTTTTTTATAAGTTGTTCTGTATTACATAATATATTGAACAATGTTTTGAGAACATTGTTTCAGAAGTTATCACGTATTTGCTAATAGGTACATCTTGTTTAGAAGGCGGACAAGCTGAGGGCAAAAAGAAACATGCAGTCAAAGTTACAAAATATAAAAACTTAAAACACCCAACAGAACTCTCTATTGAATGAAATAAGTAAAGTAAGAACCCAGAAACCTGTACAATTTCTGGGAAAACGATCTTTAGCGGCGTCCATATTTTCTTGTTGTGCCTCCATTCTCATTTCAATTGCTTTGCGCGGAGTTCTACGAGTATTTTTAAAGAGCTTCTTTTCCTCTTGTTCAGAATCATTCTATCGCAAAAAGTCTTGAAAAGAAAACTTAGGAGTCATAAAAGATATATTTCCAAGCCAATGAACCAACAGATATAATATTTACAAAAAAAAAACCAAAAATACCATGGTGGTAAGTAGAGTTCTTATTTATCATAAGACTGGGTTCGCTCCGGCTTCGCTCGAGCGAAAATAGTTGAATATTGGTGAGGGGTTAGCATTTCCAAAAAATCTTAAAATGTCTTCATTTTAAATTGAAAACCCTAATATCAAGTTTCGTAGATATAACTCGAAAAGTGATGGATTTTCATACAAACTTTCACCCCCTGTTTAACCCTCTTAGGGACGGAATTAAAAAAAAACTTTCTTTGTCTATGCCGATGTCATAAAAGGAACCTACTGTCAAAATTTCAAGTTTCGGTCTTGCATTTGCAATGTATCATAATATAATCCGCCATTTTGTGGCGGTGCGGCGCCATCTTGGACCGATTTTCATCAAACATAGCTAAAAAACTCCCGACTAATTCGCCTTTCAAACAAAAAAAAACAAAATCAAATTCATCCGTTCGGCTGCTACGATGGTGGCATCGTAGCAGCCGAACAGTAGCGTAGTGGCACACACATACACACACACACACACACACACACACACACACACACACACACACACACACACACACACACACACACACACACACACACACACACACACACACACACACACACACAGCAGTCACGTCAGACTTGTAACACCGTCGTTTTTGCGTCGGGGGTTAAAAATTGATCATAATCGTCACTTACGCCCTTTGGCTGCTCGCCAGTAGATATGTATACCGTTCATAAGTAGCACGTAGGAAAGAGGTTCTTTATTTGAAACTTCGAACGCAATGACGCTGTAAAATTTTTCATAATACTGAATGCAGCTGATACTTTATTAAATTTTAAATATAGAATCCACATATTGTGGTGATGTCTATTTTATAGTTTTAAAGGCTGTGCACGCTCGTAAAAGAAAACGGCACTAAGCACCTAAGCACGGTGACGATTTAATACTTTTATTTTATTATTTAGAGTAGGACTTACCTACTCTAAATATTTGTCTATTAAATTCTTTACTTACCAATCACCTCCAATCCTAAGCTTTTGACTTATCTTTAAATAAAAAAAAGACTTTTAAAAGCTCCCCTACAATAACCCTCCAAAGATATTAAAACAAATCTAATAACATTCTGTAATGACATCAAAAGTTCGACAAGTAATAAAAAATCTATCGGTCCCCAATTTATACAGACTCCATAAATTTTTCGATGACTATGAAGGAGTAGCTAGGGAGCCGGTAGTAATTTTGGCATATGATACGATCACAATTTCTATTATTATTTTTTAGGCACCTAATCGAGTGTTTAAGTTTGTGAATAGCGCAAAAAAGTGCCAAGGTCACATGTTCGGTCAAATTGAGTACAAAATAATTGTGATTGTGTATTTAATGATTTAAAACTAATATTCCAAACATTAATTAAATACAATAATTAAATGATAATTAAATAATTCATTATCTGGCGAAGCTCTTTATCTGGAAGTCTTCTTTTGTTTTAACGAGAAAATAGTTAATAGGAATATTTGCTTTTTCATTTAGGTAATTGACAATAAAGCTATAGTAAAATGACAGAAGTTGAACTTCGGTGGTTTTATAATCTAAGTTTCACTATTTCCTACTTATGTCATACTTTGCCTGGGGGTATTGGTGCGATGAATTCTTAATAGTGCTATCTTCTTTTGGAGAAGCTAATAGAATAGAATGGAATAGAATAGAAATAGTTTTTATTCAAATAAACTTTTACAAGTGCTTTTGAATCTTCGATGAATCTACCACTGGTTCCGAATGCCCTTCCTGCCGAGAAGAGCCAGCAATAGACTTGATAATTATTATTATATTCGACTAAAATATGCCACCAGCTCCCTAGCTAGAAACTTATCAAAGAAATTTTCTCATGTTCTACTCGAAGTAGAAGCCATCAAAATTCGTGGCAGTTTTCCTTCCACCGACGATATTGTGAGATACCTTATATTAAAATGTAATAAAATTCTCCATCGCTAATATAATTTCGCGGCGTCCGAACATAAGGTTGCGAGTTCACGTGGCATTTTTATGATTTTATAGCGCATAAATTTGCTTTATGCCCGCATATTATTCAACTATGGGACGATGAATTTAAGCTTTTAAGTTGTTGTTAGTTTAGTTATGTGTAGTGTTATTAAAGGGAAGGAATATTACTTAATTCATTTTTAAGTAATTTAAGTAATTCTTAATAATTAATATCAATGTTTTAATCTATGTAAGTATGTCTATAGAACCTAATAACGTTGATCAATTGAAGCTCTTAATGTCTATTAAATCACTAATATTCTTTAATTTTCTTTTGCTTACATTGTTAAGTACCAAGAATCATATTTTTAAACCTAAAGCTAATTTTTAAACTGCGGAACCAAAAATCTTATAACTTAAGAGACACCAATAATTTCGAATGAATAAATATGAAAAACAGATTATACCCCCTACTTCGTCCGCGTGGACATAGATTTTTTTAATTCCCACCGGAAGATTACCCGCTGTTCATATATAAAGTTCTTAATTTTCCGTAATAAAATGTAGCTTATGTGTTAATCCTGGGTATGAGCTATCTCCATTCCAAACAATCAAATCGATTCATTCGTTATGCCGTGTATGTTTGTTATACACACACAACATATACACATACAAACATTCGCCTTTATAATATTAGTGTGATGTGATGATTAAAATAAATCTGCCACCAGTCTGTCCCCATCCTAAAGCGACCCGCGGCCACACGGGGGCGCAGCTATCGACCAATCGATAGGCGGCCGGTTGCCTGGCAACGATCGCGTTGCAAAATAAACAATCAAACAATCACAATCGGGGATCGGCCGAGCAAATTTACTTTCTTATTTTATTACTTGTGTCAACATTTTAGATCGACATTATACGATTACCCGATTATTTATTATATTTACTCGTGTTGAGATGTTTTTTCTATTGATCTACTGTGAAAAAGTGACGGATTAAAAATAGACGGATCCTCTGCCAACAAACGTGTTCAAAGAATTAGAGCTGTTCCATCATACCTATTATTGAAACGAGTGTTTGGAAGATCTGCCTTTATAAATCCTTTTCTTGCATATTCCCTTATAGGTACTAGGAAAGCATACTGGTGGTAGAGCAATCTGCTTCATTCTAGAGGCCTGTCTCTTGTGAACGTGTGTCTCGTAGAGTGATAATAAGCATGGTTTTGGTACCACCTTGTGCCCCGGATATTTGCGGAAAGGATTTCCGTAACTCCTTGAAGAAACCGAGCCCAAATTATCCATATGGGAACAAGACGAGGAAATGTCGCATGGTTCCGGCGTTTACTATACAGGTACAGATTTTCTCTCTTTTTTCTCTCCGACTAGCCTAGGTTGGCAGTCAACTATGTATACTCCTGCTTGTGCGACTCGAAAGTGTTCATCTTTTTACAGTTTTTGTATTAAAAATATGGCCAAAATATCAAAACGCTCGGATAAGACTTATTTTACGCCCTTGGTAAAGCAAAGTAACTTAAAACATTATAAAACCTAATTAATTATATTTGTCCATACAAAAAATAACGTTGATCCTGTGCTACGTGATTGAAGGATAAACCAAACCAAATTCAATTTAGGTTTGTAATATTAGTAGGGATACAGTCTCTTTTCAGTAGAAAATATGCCTTCCGAATCGGTATTGAGTTTTGATTTTTCAATAAGAGCAACTGAAATAAATAGTTTATCTTTATACATAAGTACCTACACTAATGCCCGTTTTCAAGAAAGTTCCCTAACGTTCACGGGCTACGTTTTCACGAACCTGTAGGTTTAGTGAAAATGATATTATGAGGTAAGAGATTGGGCTACCAAGGTAAAGATACTTCTACTAAGGAGATGATTTATGTGTGTTTGGTGAAAATGGGCATAATGCGCGTAGATCTCCATAGGTTAATCGTCTTATGCATGTTAACCTTCGCGCAGGCCATGCAAAAGAACACGAAGGTGATACCGCCACCGAAGAGTGGCGTCTTCGACCCTCTACCGCCAAAGCCGACAATGTTCAGGAAGTGCTATCAAAGGGGGGAATTCCCCGTCACTATTGAGTTCACTACAAGTGGAAAACAGCTCTCGTGGAAGGTAACTGAGTACATGAGGTACATAGTAAGGTATGGTGCATATTTAATTTATGTTGATATTTAATATGCATCATACCTTACACAGGCAGGATAAATTTTGTTCACAAGTAAAGCGCCCGAAACTCCGTGAGATACTAATATTAGCAGTAATTAATACCAATCGTAGGTACCAATAGAGAAACTGGACTTCCACCACTACCTGCCAATGTTCTTCGACGGCCTTGCAGAAGGGACTTACCCATTCAGCTTCATAGTGGAACGGGGCATTCACGACCTCGTCACCAAGGGGTCTTACAAGATCCTGCCTGTTGTGCCACAACTTATCATACCTATCAAAAGTAAGTACATACTATAATGACAATAAAAGAACCACTGTAGCACGGTTCTTGTGCTGATTGATTGGTCCCATGTTAGATTAAGTTTTAGGTTTTAATTCTACTAATAAATAGGTCTTTGTTTTTGTGTTACTTACTAGTTTCCACCCACGGCTCCGCTCCCGCCATCTATTTATAGTAATCCGAAGTGGTCGACGCGCGTACAAAATTACCAATTTTGATTTTTTTTGATTTTTTTGCTGTTCTTTTGGGGTTTCCTTATTTATTTTGCTTTTAAACCACCCCTGTATTAGAGCCGTTCAACCCGTTTTTTGAGTTGTAGCCAGACTAACTAACAGCAATTGATTATTATTTTTAACATTATGATCCCAAATTTTATAATTAAAATACCTATTTTTATTTTATTTATAAAAGCGGCTATTTTTACGTATATACAGGACGTTTGGGATGGGGACCTAACTAACAAGAAACTGAAACAATTGAATGCGGTGTTGAAATACAGCTTACTGCCAGAGCAATCATGATAAGATAGCCCTTGACTGCGTTTTTACCTGATGATTAGTTATGATGCAGTCTAAGATGGCGGCCTAATATTTATTTTTTTGACAAGGAAGACATAGATACCCCTTATCTGTTTCTACACGCTAGCACGCTGGAATTTAGCGTTCCGATCGCTTTATATAAATTCCGAGATAAAAAGTATCCTACATATGAAAATTCCCACAATTTTATCAAGATCAGCGGTAGAGTCGTTAAAAAAGAACTTTCGCATTCATATTACTAGTACAGATAGCTTAAGCGGGATTAAATTATTGGGAATTCGCATTTTGTTTTGGAAGACTTAAGAGATAAACAATGCCAGCGGGCAACACGATACCCCTCATTCAGGTGAAATAACGATACGAACGAACGTTGGTACACAGTCGAACTCCTTCAAACTCCCGGATTAAACGCGTAAAATGATCGCCCCCCCGCAAGGTTTCATTCGGATTTATTCGAATTGCCTTTATTTGATTACGTGAAAGTGGATTTTTATTGATATTCTCGAAATTCATGTGAAAAATGAAGGCCGACGCACACGACCGCAAGTGAATTGAAGGCATTGCTTTAAAGTATACAGAACACAAAACACATTGAATTTCAAAGTCAAATGTTTTATTCAAAGTAGGTATAGTTCTTTCATTTCACGAGGCCTCGTGGCTCATGGTTGTGTGTGTGTCATATCTTTATAAGTGTGAGCGAGAGCTTGCTCGTGCCTAACCGCTCCCACTTAGGCTCCTGACAGGCAAGCACACTTATGCAATGTGCATGTACACAACGTAACCACAAGTAAAGCGCCCGTAACTTCGTATAAGATAAACGTACTATAGCAATTACATTTTGAAAGACAATTTTCTTCTAATATCTCTTTTTGCCAGTTTTTGGATAGCATTGAACCAGCGCCTATTGCCTTTTAGTTCAGTTTCCAATAATGTTGCGTCATTTATATCAATTTCAAAGTTCAACCACGTCTCGAGAACGTTGACAGTTTTCAAGTACCTAGTAAATAAAGTATAAAGCTTTTAAAGTCGTTTATTCAGCACTGCCAGAAATTACTACGATTGACTAATTTCTGCTATCTAGTATCGATTTCCATTTTCCAAAGATTCCAGTAGAGGCGTTTACTGTAGATTTGAATGGACGAACTGGAAGTAAATTAATCGAAAGGAATTTTAGGCGAATTTTACTTGAATACGATAGTGTTTCGATACCCGAAAACTATCAATGTTATCGATAATGGGAACTCGTACTAAGCTAACTGTGTTTGCAGATGCGTTCGCAACGAAGCGGCCGGCGGTGCTGTGCCACGCTCTCAAATGCATTCAGATGATTGTGACAGGAAGCGATAAGGTCGGCGAGGCGCTTGTGCCTTACTATCGGCAAATATTACCCATGCTAAACCTCTTCAAAGGCAGAAACCGTTAGTAATACTTTTACCACTTACTAGTACGTGTATATTCGTTACAAATCTAATTGGGACAGGTGTGCTAAGTACTAAGCCTGCGTTGTTCCTTGAAACTTCACGTTGATCCGTTGCTCTATTGCGGTGCGATTTAAGGACAAACTTATTTATTATATTAACTACCTTTTGCACACCGTTTCACTCATGTTAAGGGAAAAATGTTAGGGGAGGAATTTTATAAATCCTTTTTTAGCGGATGCCTACGTACTAACCCCTAATAGCTATCTGTATGCCAAATTTCAGCCCAGTCCGTTCAGTGGTTTGAACTGTGCATTGATAGATCAGTCAGTTAGTCAGTCAATCAGTCACCCTTTCCTTTTATATTATTAGATAAAGTTATTCTGTCTTTAGATACCTATCCTTACGTAGGAATATTCGATATAAAAATCTCATCAATCACGCGTTACAAGTATCAAATTGCCGCGCTCATAACACCGGATATTGTTTCGCAGTCTAATAAACTCGTCGGGGCGTTCGAGTAGATTAATTATACGCGTCGTCAGGACAACGTTGCGAAATTCGGTCGCGTCACGGCCTACACCGCGGGCTCGACACCTGACCGCATTGTTACGGGGATTCTGTGAGCGTCAAACGGCGTGTTACCTTCGCATTGTTGACTTGCGACTATGCTGCAGCTTACGTGTAGCTTTTCTGTACCGTTTAAAATTAATTGGTTATTCTCGGAGCTCCGGCATTCTGGTACACGAAATGTAAAAAATGAATATTTTTTGTTATCTGCAGAGATTTCCGATCTTTTTGTGAAAATTGATGACGTAATGTTTTGCTGTTTAAATGATAATAATATGTTTTTCCAAAGGAGAAAACTCTTTCAATGAAATGGGATGAACGGCATGTGGGCGTAAACGATTGCCATAATATGTTCACTTTTAGGTCTGGTTTGCCGTTTGATATTCTCCCACACAGGCGTGAGCTAATTAATTTTAGTCTTCTTTTCTATAGAAAGTTTTAACGAATGTATACAAATCTGTTTCTAATAAAAATGTGATTTCCTCACTAGCTGCTTATATGAGTAGTCATAGGAGAAAGATTGCGTAGACTATGTTGCTTTGGTTGTGTGTTGTAAAAAATCATTTAAGTTTAAAACTCCTTGCAAATATCTTGCAAAATATAAATCACCCGGAATATAATTATTTTTCTCTATATGTTTTTAAATCGTCAATGCTTTTAATCATCATCATCAAGTCATTAACATCTAGACATTAGGTCGCTTGAAACGATCTTTATTGTAAATTAAAATTATTGTGGCAACACCCATGACACTGACATTTGTCAATGTATCTATGATCATTTTTGAACTGAACAACGTTATAATTATTACGTAACAAAATTAATCTTATATAGTTTTTCTTAAATCTTTTCACAAAAGTTTTTCATTTATCAATCTCTACAAAGTATGATCCTGTATCGCTCACATCCAGTGGCGATTCTCCTGAGATCGCCTGTTTATCTAGTGGGAGGTCTACCAACGCTGCGCTTCCCAGTGCAGGGTTGCCATTCCAGCAGCTTGGGACCTCAACGCTTATTGCATCGATTTTTCCAGTCATATGCTCACATATTGCCACTTCAGCTTTGCAAGCTCGATAAGCTATGTTGGCAACAGCTCTGGGTTCTCTCATTTCTGATTTGTTTTAGATAAATTCTACTGATTGATTCAAATTAAAATATTCTAGTCTACTAGTATTTTTTTAATAAAATTAAAATTCAAAATAAGTAACTGTAATTGCATTAGTTGTGTCGCTCGTTTGCTGTATTTCACGCCTTCTCGTTTCTCGCGTTGTCAAATAGTTGTGGTTGAGGTTTGGGGTGTCTTCGTTGCCGTTTTGCTTGGCTTATTCCAGCGAGCTAATGTTTAGCGAAGTAGCTACCTGTGTTTGCACAAAGCTTTTCAGTGTACTAAAATAAATGACAAAGCAAAAAGAGTTACTTTTATGTAGTTAATTGTGTGCTCTTTATTAAAAACGATTTAGCTCTTGTTTCAGCTCATTTTCGCTTGACATAATTATATTAATTAGAAATGTTACGTAATTATTATAATATTTTATATTACTGTTTAAAGTTATGGTTAGCTGTGCAAAATTACAAACTGCTTTATATTACTTTTAGGCACGTATTCAACCAAATTCTAGCGTTAGTAGCCTCTGCTTATTCGAGAAATTATAGAAATAGAAATAGAAATAGAAATATTTTTTATTCAAATAAACTTTTACAAGCACTTTTGAATCGTCAATGAATCTACCACTGGTTCGGAATGCCTTTCCTGCCGAGAAGAGCCAGTAAGAAACTCGGCGGTTGCTCTTTTCAAAAAAAAATAAAAAATTTACAATTGTTATTGAACACAGGATAGTTATTACTGTCTTATGAATCACTGGAGCGAATTATATCCACGCTTTTTTATCATTTACATAGTCTTCAATTGTATAATATGCTTTTTTAATGAGAGCAGATTTAATTGATTTCTTAAACTTGTGTAGAGGCAAGTCTAAGATTGACTGTGGAATTTTATTGTAAAACGTCACGCCCATTCTCACAAATGTCTTTTGGACCCTCTTGAGGCGCAGCCCAGGAAACATGAGCCTATTTGGATTTCTACTTGGTCTATCGGACAAATCACTCTTTTTTTTGTAACTCAAAATGTTTTGTCTGACAAATATTATGTTGTTATAAATATATTGTGAAGCTACTGTAAGAATGCCTATCTCTTTAAATCTTTCTCGAAGGGAATCCCGCGGCCTCAAATTATAGATTGCGCGGATTGCCCTCTTCTGCAAAACAAAAATTTTTCCAATATCGGCTGCCTTACCCCATACTAAGATTCCGTATGACATAATACTATGGAAATATGCAAAATAAACAATTTTTGCAGTTTCTATGTCAGTCAACTGTCGAATCTTCCTAACAGCGTAAGCAGCAGAGCTAAGTTTGCCAGCAAGCGTTGCTATATGGGTGCCCCATTGTAGCTTTGAATCCAGGGTTAACCCCAAAAACACTGTGGAGTCCTCAGTTTTCAAAGGTTCATTATTTATCTTTAAATTTTTACTGATAGTTCTCGTGTTAGGTAATAAAAACTCAACACACTTTGTTTTTTTAGCATTTAAAAGGAGATTATTTGCCGTAAACCATTCAGAAACTTGAGATAATGCATTATTTACATCGTCAAAATTGTCTTTCATCCTATCGACTTTAAAAATTAAAGACGTATCATCAGCAAATAGTACAATATCGCAAGTATTTTGGACAAAATGTGGTAAATCATTTATGTAGACCAAAAACATGAATGGACCTAGAATAGAACCCTGGGGTACACCCATTACTGAGGCTGATCCGGATGATTTTACATCATTGACATATACTCTTTGGACTCGGTTGCTGAGATAAGACGCAATGAGACTAAGTGCAAAATCTTTAATGCCATAGTGGCTCAGTTTAAGCAAAAGAGTCTCGTGATCAACGCAGTCGAATGCCTTTGACAAATCACAGAAAATACCAATGGCATTCTGTGAGTTCTCCCACGCATCGAATATGTGTTGTAATAGCCTTGCGGCTGCATCGGTTGTTGATCGACCCTTTGTAAAACCATACTGCTCAGTGTGTAGGAGTTTATTTAAATTAAAGTGTAAAAGCAGTTGGTTGAGCATTATTTTTTCGAATATCTTGCTGAGAGTTGGCAAAATTGAAATTGGCCTGTAGTTATTCGGGTCACTTTTGCTGCCCGATTTAAAAAGCGGTATTAGCTTACTACATTTCATAAGATCTGGAAAAGATCCAGAATCTACTGATTTATTAAAAATTAAAGCAAGATACGGCGCAATAATATCAATTACATTATGAATTATTTTAACTGATATCCCCCATAGATCTGCTGTTTTCTTATTTTGTAAAGATTTAAATGTTTTGACTATGTCATATGGGGTAACGTGTTCAAACCTAAATAACTTATTGCACTCAGAGACATTGCTTCTTAGAAGACGATAGGCTTCTGCCGGCGAGGAATTTAGAGAACTGGTTGTGGTAATTGGAATATTTTTGAAAAAGTTCTCAAATGTATTTACAACTTCTATATCGGAGTTAATTACATGATTATCAATTTTAAGCTCCAATTTATTATTATTATGCACCTTATGGTTATTCATTTCATCGCCGATGATGCCCCATGTTGTTTTAATTTTATTATCAGAATTGACAATTTTTTGTTTTATGTGAAGTGACTTTGCTTGTATGCACACATTTTTAAACAATTTAGAATAAATTCTTACATATTCAATAATCTCAGATACAATGAAACTGATTTAAGTTTTTTTTAATATTTTGTTTATTAGAATATATTTTGTAGTAAATAAATAAATGCGTTTTTATAGTCTACAGTACCTAACTGTTATGACGACATTGTTTAAAATGCAATATGATAGGTACCTACTCAAAATCGCTTCTAGTGGGTATAATATTTGATTTAAACCCACACACATAAAATAAGCTGATAAGGTTGTTGCCGACTTTTCTAAGCAGAAATTGCTTACTAAACCGATTGTAGAGTCTTGAGTTGTCATAAGAATCTCAAGTAGGTCAATTATGAATTTTAATTTGAATAAGTTTGGAAATATTTATAATTGACTTGAGATCCCAAGTTATTTATTATTCCCAAACAATAGCACCGATAGTAGATATGTTAATTGAATCTGATCTAAATCTGTAGGTAACTTGGGTGCCGGGATAGATAACACGACAACCCGTGGTGAGAATGTGGCAGATTTGATTGAAGATACGCTGCAAATCCTGGAACGGTACGGCGGGCCCGACGCGTTCATCAACATCAAGTATATGATACCCACGTACGAATCCTGCGTATTGAATTAGATTGTAGAGGGAGAGGTTTCAGAAGGTCTGCGCAATACATCACTCACATTATCACAGTAACAAGTTCAGCTTTTTCGAGAAACAGCCGACATTTGGCTGAATTGGATGCAAGACGCTACGTATACCCATTCAACTCCATATAGTGGAGTGAAATTGGAGCCGAAGCGTAGTGCGTTTCTATGATAACGCGAACTAAATTTCTGCCGAGTGGGCCATTCTTGTTTTGACTATAATAATTCCAACTGTATGTCAAAATGAAATATAAAAACTGCCGCGCCTCTTCTGCACTCGTGGGCGTTGGCGACCTTTCTAAACTCTCACCTTTGAGATTATTTTTAGATGTTAAAATAGCTTTAAAACCTGATATTATATAATATTATATATATAATATATATAATTATGACTTCTTAATTTGGAACAAAGTCTTCATTAAAATCGTGTATAACATAACGACATACTTAGATATTAAAAATGCCTAGAATTAGATTGTGGATATGTTTATTATGCTTTTACGGTTTTAAGTTTTGACAGTTAAATTTTCAAAATCAAATTAATAATCCTGTAATTTGTTAAGGACTTGGGTGGATATTTTTATTTGAAAATCTTTTATTGTAATTATGTTTTTCGAATTTCGGTGTATTTTTAGTAAAGTTCTTTTCAATCAGATGCTTAGAAGGATATTGTACATCCACGTAACTTGTATATTAAACGCAAGCTTTAATTTTTTATATAGTAAAATTGCTGTTAAATTTTGAGATGTGTTCGTGTGTATGGACCCTATTCAATGTTGTTTTTTTTTTAAACTTTAACCGTTTTCTTGGTGTTGCTACATTTATAATACTTAGTCTTTTTATTAAAAAATTTAAACCTGACAGTGTTACTTTTTGATTTAGCACTAGTTTATATTATTTTATAAAGGAATTCTCCTATAAATTTACAAAAAAAAATTTAATTAACTTTAATCTCATGCCCGTTTTCAACTTTTACGAGTTACATTAAGTTTTGTGACACTTTCTGTCAATTTCATTTTCACGAACTTTAGGGAACACCTCAAGGTGGAGATATCATTGGGCAAGGGGTTGTATTTAGGGACTACCTACGTAAAGAGACGAGAAATTACGGGACGATTTAGATGTTGTTGGTGAAAATGGGTATTAAACCCTTAAATTCAATCTAAATTGTGCGCTTATAGCAAGTGGAAAGTCATAAAAACGGTAGCGAATATTTCGATACCTCCTACGTAAGTTGTTGTATCCCCAAAACGCTTACGTGACGCGTTAATTGTTGTGAAGGTCAATACAATGGCTTAGGCCGTCATTTTAATAACGATACAACTTTATACATCTTGAAAGTATGCTAAAGAATGCTGTTTTTAATTTTTTTTAAACGAACGCATAAAATAGATTAAAGCAAATGATAAGTGCAACAATCCTAAAATGCCAATTTTGTGGGATACATCAACTTAAGTAGGCGGTATCGATTTATTAAACCCAGTTCATTTACAACAAACTTTTCTTCAAAGACGAGTTGACTTTTGCAATATTTAAATGTAACCCGCCGTAAAGATGAATTGCTTAAACGCCACAATTGAATTAAAATTCCTCACAATAAGAATTTGTAAGTCGGGGTGCGCCTTAATGAAAGGCTACTAAATAATTGATCTCATTAATTGTTATACTCATTACGTTTGAAAACATTTAATGGAGTATATTTTTTCCATCTTTATTAATATTATCGTAGTTTTTAATTTGTTATTGTATTATTTTGTTATTTCTTTTTAGAATAATAAACTGTGTCTAGTATAACAATTTAGTTTTAATTTGAAATTGAATACGCTTATTACTTTGTATGCCCCAAAAAATATTGAACTTTTTTTTTAATTTAAGTTATTCGCTCTTAATAAACTCGTCCGTGATATTTATCTTGCCGGTATAATATAACGGCCATGTTGTTATTTCAAACTAAAGTATCATATTAAACTATGCTATATAACATACTAGTTAAACAGTGAGATTGCGTTTATGATTAGATGCGGACCCCTTTCACCTCTGGGGAGAGTGGAGTCAATATTTAGATCAAGCAAAGCAATTTGCAGCCTCCGAGGCGGAATCACACTATACATGCATGTTATTTGCATTACAATTTACTTCAGTTTTGGACACTAGGCTACCTACAGTATCATATTGCATACAGTGTAGCATATTGTTTGTCTATTCCACAGATAGTAGAATCATCCGACTGGCAATCCTGTGGTCTATGCTAAAATGAACAACTATTTATGTTGAGATACAGTGGGGCTTCTGTTAAATCTGATGCTTTTATTATTAAAATTATGAAAAGGTACATATGAGATTTTAGACCTATTAAATTAGTATAGTTTTGAGATTGTGTACAAATTACTACAGAATACATATTAGCCATAATTTTAATGGCCGTGGTGGCTTGAATTTTGAATTTAATTTTGGATCACAATTTGGATACTATGTAGTGGATATTATAGTGCACTATGTCAGCAATCACAAGTGCACTATTTATTTCAAGAAGTTTCAGAAGTCACAAATACGAAAAATCGATAAAAAAGAAAATTTTTAAACTGAGATAAAAAAACCTGGTCTTTCCCATTCTAAGAGAGAAATATGGTAACTCTACCCGTATGTGATATCAAAGCAATACTCTAAGGTACTTGAGCTCCACTCCAAGCGAGTATGAAAGCTTATGAGTTGCATAACTTACTGTAATATCTCAATTTCCTAGTAGATACACTCTACATATTTTATTAATAGAAATAGTTTATGATATCATCTTTATACTGTTTGAATGTCCGTGGAAGGGTCTTATGTAGCGGTCTATGGGTGTGCATGTTTGTTGTTTGCACTTTCGTCTTTTCTTGTTGGACTCCATTACTTCTTTTTTTTTTTTTTTAAAGAATTTTAGCCAAGCTGAAGTTGACTAATATCCTCCTATCCCCTCCAAAATGAGCGTTAAGCTTGTGCTAGGAGTGGGTACTTCAATAGTGCAACAAGGGTGGGATTCGAACCTGCGACCATTCAGTTTTTCAGTCCGCACTTTTATCTGTTGAGGCTTAAATCTCATTCGATATTGACGATCTATGACGTAAAGATAAATCAAAATTAGGTACTTTTTTAATCAATAAAAAAGGAGGATATTTCTCATCAAATGAGCTGAAAGTTACAGGAGCACCGAGCAATTTTTAACAAGCGAAAACTTACGTGACTTTCTCTTAACAAAGAAACAATAAGGATAAAGAATATAAAAAATATCATCCGGCGCAACAATGGAACTTAGGGCCCGGCTGAAATAGTTTCAGAGCGCAACTCTTCACGAAAATTACCGTCTTGATTGCTCCCAAGATAAATTATTCGAGTCTGAGGACGATTTGCGTGGATTTAAAGTTGCGCTGGATATGACCGAAAATAAAATAAAAGCTTTATTTTACAGGAATTTTATTTGCTTTGTTGTTCGTTGAAATTAG
Organism: Hipparchia semele; assembly: GCA_933228805.2. NCBI lineage: Eukaryota > Metazoa > Arthropoda > Insecta > Lepidoptera > Nymphalidae > Hipparchia > Hipparchia semele. The sequence goes on along the minus strand of OW121717.1, from coordinate 1,460,738 downwards.
TGATTGATTTTTTGTTCACTCACTAGTTTGAATGACATATAGATGACTAGCTTTAACCCGCGGCTTCGCTCACGTTAGGTTCGATTTTTTAACCCCCTATTAAACCCTCTTGGGGTTGAAATTTTCCAAAATCCTTTCTTAGCGGATGTCTACGTCCTAACAGCTACCTGTATGCCAAATTTCAGCTCAATCGGTCCAGTGGTTAGAGCTGTGCGTTGATAGATCAGTCAGTCAGTCAGTCAGTCAGACAGTCAGTCAGTCAGTCAGTCAGTCAGTCACCTTTGCCTTTTATATATTTAGATTAGATAATAGTAGCACTACCATTGAGCTTATCACTGTTTTGCAACTTTAAGCATTCTACTCACGACACTGCGACAGGGCCAATTTAGGAGGCAGCTAGATTGGAGTATTCTTCACGCCACAACGAATGAACCGATTTGGCTGAAATTTTATGATAAAGAATGCTTATACCCAGGATTAATACATTTCACCGACAAATTATAAGGTTCCCACATAAACCAAAAAAAACTTGAGAGGTGTCAAGGGACACCCGGATGGAACGAAGTTCAATGCGAAATAGAAATGAAAATATCTGGCTTGCTTTCTATAAGAGAGAGAGAGACAGACAGAGAAACATGCGACGCTGCATAGCTTACAATAGCTTACTATAGCAAAAAGTGTCGTGACAACTTTTCGTAAATTTTTTTTCCGTCTAGCCCCCTTTCACAACGCGCGATAAGGAACGTCGTTCCAAAACTTTAATGCGCGCGGACGAAGTCCCCGACATCATCTAGTAATAAATAAGGATGCAATAATGGATGTATATTAAACTAAACATACAGGATGTCATATTAAATCACATCCAGTATCTGTCCGTTTACTCTACATCCATTACTCTCGGTTATAAATGTTCGGCGACTAAAAAGGTGTCGCTCAGTATCCACCAGCGTCTGCGCCCAGCTGATAAATGTACTCCGAAGCCGGTTGGGCTCCTCAATTTATATTAATAATATTTACCGCCACCTCACTCCGATGATAACGTTTTGACGTGTCGCCTGTCACGGCGACGTGCTAACACTTTGTGCAACTTACGAAGTTTTGTTGCATTATGCTTATCTACTATATAAAAATAAGTCGGGTTTTCTTTCCTGACGCTATAACTCCAGAACGCACGAACCGATTTCCACGGTTTTGCATTCGTTGGAAAGGTCTCGGGCTCCGTGAGGTTTATAGCAAAGAAAATTCAGGAAAAATTTCAACAGAAAAGCGGGAAAATCTTTTTTCACATACAGCGCCATCTCTGATACATAGCATCGAAGCCATCTGGTGGCGAAACGGAGTTCGCCGGGTTTGCTAGTCTCTTCTACCTCTTTATCCATCGATAGACGTGTAGAACCCTTACTAATATCCTTATTGATATTATAAATGCGGAAGTGTGTTTGTTTGTTGGTTTAACCGTCAATCACGCCGCAACAAAGCAACGGATTGACGTGATTTTTGCATGGGTATAGTTGCATTGAGAATTAGAGTTCCCGCGGGATTTTAAAAACTAAATCCACGCGAGCAAAGCCGCGGGCATCAACTTAAAAAAGTTTTAAAATAAAATAATGTGTTTGGTCTTCGGTAAAGTTTATTAATATAACTTGGTTCACAAATACAATTGTGAGTTATTCGTGATTAGTATTTCTGCACTCTGCACAGTGTACGTTAAACTCAGTGACAATCACAGCAATGTAACGATCCGTTATCACAAGACGTCCACTGGAGGTTTCTTACGTGGACTTCCATAGGCTTCGGTCTTGCGCCGCCTGCATCCAGTGCCTCCCTGCGACTCGTTGGATGTCATCGGTCCATCTAGTGGAAGGGTTTGCCAATTACCGCGCTCCCGGTGCGGGGTCGCCTCTCCAGCACTTTTGACCCCAACGACCATTAACTCTTTGAACTATGTTCCCCACCCATTTCCAGTTCAGTTTCGCGACTCGCTTATATTAGATTAAAATAGAAATAAAAATCTATTTTTTTTTAATACGCGTATATTTTTAAACAAAAAAATAATAGTGACTGTTTTACAGTCCAAGATCTAATGTGGTTTGGACAAAAAATTAAAGAGAAAAAGTAATAGAGCCTAGAGTAATAAGAGTCTCCAATACAAAATAATAGGAGAACATATTTTAACCCGCTCTATATTTTTTTACTATTCTACTTTTGAAACTGCTTATGGGAAACCTCGGTAGGTATATGATTTGCAGAATTTACAATCATCACAAGATTTTATCAAACTCACTGTCAGCTAATTAACATTCACGGTGAAGTTCACATTATTCAGTTATGTTAGCTCCAAGTTCAACAATAATATTATACTGGCAATTAACCTTGTAAGTAATGGGCATAAATTAGCAAAGATAATTATGGCCACAATTATAATGTTCCATACATGTTCCAAATGTGGCGGCTTTATGATATTTCACTATTATAGTAATGTAGAGTAGGTAAATATCTCATGGATAGCAGGAATTGAATATTATGCGTGAAGATGGAGTTAAGCTATGGTAAATAAATTTCTGGTGGGAGGCTTGGCCGTGGCTAGTTACCTGCACCCTACCGTCAAAGACGTGCCGCCAAGAAAATTAGCGTTCCGGCACAATGGCGCGTAGAAACCGATACGGGGTATGGGTTAAATGTACACTGCCATACTCCTTCCAAGTTAGCCCACTACCATCTTAGACTGCATAGTTACTTACCATCAGGTGAGATTGCAGTCTACGTCTAACTTGTCATCGAATTAATAAAAAAAACAGATGTATAAAACTTTCGTCTGTGTCACTTAAACTTATAGAAAACAAACATTAAAAAAATATGCGTGGAGGTAATCTATGGTAAGTCCACATAAAAAAATTTAAGTAGGCAGAAGTTTATGATTTCAGTTTGACTACTAAAGAGTAGTTATCCAACGTGTAACAAAAGTGTGAAATAACCCTGAAGGAGGTGAATGTGCTCATAAAACTGAACAACTTTCCCCAAGGAACATAGGTCGAAATGTGAAAAAAAATGTGGACCTCCCATACAAATAAGTTCATTCGTTGTGGCGTGAGGGAGTAATACACACATACACAAACTTTCGCCTTTATAATATTAGTGTGATAGATAAAGAGAGGAGAGGGTTTTTGAAGAACATAACTCAAATAAAAAACTGGTATCAGCAAGTTTTAATACAGTTTTCATTCAACTGATTTTCATCTGAGGTTTGCCTTTGCACATTATTAATATAAATTAAAACATGAAAATAAGCGTATAACAATAAATAATTAAAGGAACATGGAGAAATAAGATAAAGTAAAAGTCAACAAAACTTGTATTATGTAACATCCGAATTCCAAATGCGGTGTAACAAATCAAGTAATAAGTCATAGCAAACGACTGCCAGGCATTGAAACACTGAAAAGCACTGAGCACCACTATCTCTCGCTCCACGCAATAAATGCGAGAGGAAAAATTGCACCGATTAATATCGCTAGGGCGACTGTAATGCCATATTTTTCATCATTATGTGCTCATTAAAAGAAAGGCACTGCTCGGATCACGAGGGAGGGTGGGACGGGATATTTTATTCAGTCTGCTTGGGACCGTTTAAATTCACATGAAATTCAATTCGGCACTTTTAATGTTTGAAATATTAATCGCCGCTCTGGGGTGGTAGCTCAATGAACGCATTCTATTCTGATTTAGATTTTTAGACTTATATTGTGATTAGTTGATGCCCGCGGCTTCGCTCGCGTGGAATTAGTTTTAAAATCTCGCAGGAACTCTTTGATTTTCCGGGATAAAAAGTAGTCTATGTCACTCTCCCGGTCCTCAACTATACCCATGCAAAAAATCACGTCGATATGTTGCGTTGTTGTGGCGTGATTGAAAGACAAACCAACAATCCAACAAACAAACACACTTTCGCATTTATAATATTACTAGCTGATACCCGCGACTTCGTCCGCGTACATTTAGTTTTTTATCATCCCGCGGGAACTCTTTGATTTTCCGGGATAAAAAATAGCCTATGTCACTCTCCAGGTTCTCAACTACACACATGTAAAAAATTACGTCGATCCGAAGCTCTGTTGCAGCGGGATTGAAGGACAAACCAACAAACCAACAAACCAACAAACCAACAAACACACTTTCGCATTTATAATATTAGTAGGGATTAAGGATTATAAGGATAGTAAGGATTCGACGACTTATGGACGATATGTACTTATGACGTGTGGTTCAATTTGGCCGTACTGTACCGGTTAAGACACTCGGGCGCGATTCTCAGAGAGATCGAATCCCGCAGGCCTCGGAATTTTTGATATGACGTGACTATTTATAATCTATTAGGATATTTCCTTTAAGTGTAGGTTAACACTTTAATAAAATATAAAAAATTGTTCTCAAAAGTGTGAATTCTCCCAACACAAATTTGATATTCAAAATTACTGAACAAGTGCTTGTTCAATAATTTTGAATTCAAACTGGAATTTAAATCGCAGCAAAATATAAATTTTATAACACTTAGTTACTGCCTTTTATCTCCGGTCGAATAAACATACAACAGCACTGGAGAAGGAAATGAATCGAACACGAAAACACTTCAACAAATCCTCTATAATTCCGATATCAATCCATAGACGGCTCAAAAAATATCAATGTTCCGACAGACTTCCAATTCAATTAGCGTGAAATACATTGTTATTTTTGCAAGCAGGCAACAATAAAGGGAACTGCAAGCTTAAATAAATCGTTGCCGGCTGAAGCTAGGTATTTGCCATTTAAAGTGGCTGCTTGTTACAATAATCCGTAACAATTTTATACTAAAAATACGCATTAAATTTTAAAACTCTAAATTATTTATTTCATGTAGGCCAATTTTTAGCTGTTATGAACTTATGATACGTCAAGACAACTATATGTATATTCTGCTGAGAAGAGCTGGCAAGAAACTCAGTAGTTGTTCTTTTCATTACAAAATATTACAATATAATTAATGTAGAGCTACATAATACTACAATTAATTATAATTAATTAATAATATGGAAGTCAACAATATAGAAAGGGATAGAGACTTAGACCTGTCAATTTAATTTAGTTAAGAGATTATGTACCTATAAAGATTTTGTATAAGCCAAATCGTGTAAAAACAATACATAATAATGTAATAAGGTAGTACAATACGGTGTAACAAGAGGACTGGTGTAGACTATTTTACGGCATCACCTAGACAAATTTTGCTGAAAGATAAGAAAGAAAACAGACAAACAGTACAAAAGCGGCATTAAGGCTTGCGGCCTTAATACGGATTATACGGAACGAACCGAATTGGTGCGGCCCTTAGTTTTTGGCCGAGATAATGGTGATTAAATGAATTTAAGGCATTTCACTTGGTAACAGTGGGGATTGTGGGACATTTTATTGCTCTAGTTGGGTTGTAAAGTGAAATCTGAATGATCTAAAATATCTACGGTGCGGAATTAATTTTCTTTTGGGTAACGGAATTTCTGTTAGGAACGTTCTTTTGGGTGAGTTTTGTCACTCGCAAATTCTGTGAGGCACACAGATTAAAAATGTGGTATCAAGGAAAATGGAAGCATAGTTATGTAGAGACATAAACTCCCACGTTTTTTGCTCTTAACTAAAATCTAGGTGCAGTAATAGACATACTTACCGTGTTTCTCACTTTACGGGTTTTTAGTGAATTGTAACATCTACACAAGCAATCTTCTTCTTGTTTCTTTAGGAATTTATCACAATTTAGCCTTATTAGATAGTTATTTCCTTTGATCATCAATTCTAATTTCAAACAATATCTCAGTTAGGTAGGTACGATAATGTTCGTTGTACATTCTGGATTCATTAGCGACTGTATCCACTATAATTGTATTCCATTACCGCCCATGATCTCTCAATAATTACAAGCAGCTCATGTCGCTGACAGCAAATCAATAGGCGTGGAGTCTTGTAGCTTTGTTGCCATAATTATAAGGCCCTACAAATTGACCCTCCCGCCTAGTCCGCCTTTTGGACTATAGATTCAATTAAGACTTAGATTACGGCTGACATACTAGTATATAATATACGCCTAAACCTGAGCTTTGTGTCGATTTAATACCTCAATAGCCCAAAGGTTAAAGGTGCGAATTGAAAATTAAAAGGTCGGGTTTCGATCCCCTACTGCAGCACTATTGTTTTTTGCTTAAATAAGCAAATGCAGGAGAGGAGAGAATACCTAATAGTTGAGTTCAGTTCGGATGAAATTCGTTAAAGAAAATTTACACAACTTTAAGTCTAATAGTCTGACGACTACCCAGGCAAAGAAAATATCTCCCTAATACTAGGGACTGGTGGTATCTCATCATAATCAACTGTGTAATAAATGAAAGGTTTGGGGTTTGATTTTCAGCGTTGGTTATTTAAAAAATATCTTTACCACCTATTTACCAAGATTGCAACGTTAACATCTAGGCAAACGTTGTTATGAGCGATAAAATTAATCACTACGTTGCAAAATTTGATTCTAAAATGAAACGTAGGAATGCTGTACGTTCAAAGAATAGTACTACTGCAAACTAGGGTGCAGTCTCATTATTAAATTTGGTATAAAAACTTTTGGCTCGGATCCTTGCCGGGTGTAGATAAGACGCAAGAGTAATGTTACTTTGGAGAGAAAAATGTTCTTAGGTAAAACGAACTCTTAGTTTTTACCCGACTACTTTGGGGTGCAGTATTTGGCAGTTGTGTGTCTTTATAGATTTTTTTATATTTTTAGCGAGCAAACGAGCAGGTGGGTCACCTGACGTTAAGTGATTACCGCCGCCTATGAACATTTGTAGCACCTGAGGCACCACCAATATGTTGCCGGCTTTTTAGGAATTTGTTGGTCCGCCCCTTGAATAACCCCATGTTGTAACTTATTTGGAACACCGTCGCATAGATTCCCTCATAATTGCTAAACTACTGAATATTATCGAAAAAAGTGTTTCTTAGCAATATCTTAGCACCAATTGTAAAGCCTCAATATAGCCCAACAACAATTATTATTATTAAGCATGCCGACCTAAAACTGAACAGTTCGATACCCAACTGTTGCACTATTCTCCGTAACCACACCAAAAAATGTGATTTAAATCATACATCTTTTGATTTCCAAGATTTTTTTTTAATTGACAGAAGAAGCTTGCGAGCTGGTCTCGTGAAAATTTTTACCTTAAACTCCTCAAGCCTGATGCTACAGAGTATTTCAACTTAAATTATGGGGATTTAAGGGACTGTTGGTTACGAATTGATATTTTTGGTACCAAGCATGGATATTGTGGAGCTCTAGGTTCTAGCTCCTCAATCCTGATACTGTCCACATAAACTGCGGGGATTTAGGAATGTGAATTGTTAATAAGTACTGTAGATACTAAGTATATATTACATTAGTAGCGTAACTTTGGATGGAGGGGAAAAAGAGAGCAGTAACAAGCTACACTAAAAAGTTTAAAATAAAAATTCCAAGATAAATATTTTGGAGCACCAGAAGCACTACCAATACATCACCAGATTTTCAGGAGTTTGTTGATCCTTGGATAACCTCATGTTGAAGTTTAGTGGGAACACCGCCTAAGGAAGTTGGTATATTTCATGAAGTTAACTTAAATTTTACCAGGAATTAAAAAAAAACCTTATCTTATTCACATTACCCCCTCGTATCGGGCGGAACTACATTATTAGATAATAGTGTTAAATATTATATTGAACACAAAATATTGCCACGTCCTTATCGCCTTGAGAATCAACACGTGTCCCGATGTTTCCACTTCACTAAGTCGGGGACGTTCAAGGAGAAACGTCTATAATTTCTATTTCAACTATTTTTCCCCTACACAGATTAAGTTCAAAACTATTGAAAAAAAGTTAACATATTTTTCTTCATGATCGTCTTAACCACAATGGATGTACAATGGCTTTTTGACAACCTCCCTAGCGCAGTGGTGAGCGCTGTGGTGTTATAATTGAGAGGTCTCGGGTTCAATTCCCGGCGGGGACAATTTGGAAATTTATAATTTCTAAAATGTCTCTGGTCTGGTATGGTTAATACAATGCCAATCAGTTCTCTAAGCCATAGGTTTACAGATGAAGTCGCAGGCAATAGCTAGTAAAAGAATAAGAATAACTTTACTGTGAATCAAAGAACAAAAACTCTTCAGTACAATACCTATTAATACAGCAAGTTATCTTAGATTTGGAGCAATATAGCAGTCTTAAAACTTATTATTATACTATTGTTATCGCTTCATAACAATCTCTTCTAAGTAACTAAAGGCAAAACATACAAGCTACGGATATGAGGTAGGTGGAGAATTAATATAAAAATCATATTAAAAATTTTACATAAATATAATTATAAAATTCGTGCCCCGAAGTCAAATCGCGTATCAATTTAAAGTAATCTCAACTTATTATTAGGTAGGTTCATATTTTCGCAGAAAATAATGCTTCTTAAAATTCGAAGTCATAACATCGAAAAAAGCAATAAATGTAGGAGAACATGCGAAAGTTTATTAAATTAATATTACCAGATGCCTCATTCCGATTATTCGAGCATCTCTCCTTTAATATCTTGTTAAGTTTATTCGATTGAGAGCATTCTCGCTTCACAGCGATTACTTCGACTTATAAAAGATCGCAGTTCTAGATAGATTCATATCAATGACAAACAAATGTAAGGGATCATGTATACTCAGGTTCTAAACTAAATGTTTTTTTTTTTAAAAAAACGGGAAACAAAATTGGATACAAATAACAATATTTTTAGACTATAGTAATCTTTACAACAATATAAATTCGAAAGTTTATTCGTTAGTTTGACCTTTAATCACGCTGCAAGCAACAGAGCTACGAAAACAGGCACTCTTTTGAGCTCGAAAATAAGCAAGCATTTTATAATATTAGTAGGGTAAGCGACAGGATTGCAGCAAGGTATTAAAACTAAACAATTACGTTATTCCTAAATATCATGTGTTGGGAAACAAACCCAGGACTTTCCGCTGATAAAACCACAGCAATCACTACTGCGCCTAGGGAGGTCATAAAAGTATTTAGCCATGGCAATGGTCCTTTGAAAATCCAGTATTTAGACCAGCCAAGTCTAAAATTACACATATCAATTGCCCACAACTATAGTTAACGCAAAAAGTTTTTTTTTTTTTTTTAATAAATAGTAGCTATGCTGAACTTGACTAATATTCCCCTCTCTCCTTGTGTTATTTAGTTGTATGGGTATGATAATAGTGCAACGGGTGGGGATTGAACCTTAAAGACTTTAAGGCGATTGCTGAAATGTTCTGCACAAGCGGTGAATTTGGTGTTAGTTGTTTCTGTTATATTCCACTAGAATAATTTATAAGTTAGGTTACGATGGGGCTGGCGTGCCCGTGTCGGACGAAAGTCCCTTAAAAATTAAGATAATAAAAGAAAAATTTCAGTCCGAATCGTTGGGCTATAGGAGCTATAAAGTTTATATTATTATAATGATGTCGCACAAGTATGCGTAGCGTCTAACTTGGGTTCATGCACGAGGACACTCGCTAACTACCTTCACGCCTGTATAGTTATAAATTCTTAGACGGTAACATCAGCAATAATATTGTTCGTTTAAGATCTGATTTTGCACGCCTGATCGTCTTTCAAGATTACTTGTTACATGAGTTATGATAATATTGACTTTGTAACTAGAGCGAGGGTAACTGAGTAGACGGGTACCTACTGCAATAAATCTTTGCCTTACCAGTACCTATAGGTAAACTGAGTTCATAGACAACGTTTGCAACTCAGTTCTTTTTCACACTAAAACGTTTTAAAAACGTGTGAATATTATTAGTGTAAGGCAATCATAGAGCAAGAAGACAAAGTTGCAGGTTAATACTAGCATTTATGTTTTTTTTTTAGTTGATGACAAGATAGCCCTTGAATGCGATTTCACCTGATGGTAAGTGACATTGCAGTCTAAGATGGTAGCGGGCTAACTTGGAAGCGGTAAGCAGCGTAAATTCTACCCATACCCCTAATCGGGCTCCCACCAGTACAGACCAGAGGCAATTTAGAAACTATAAATTCCTAAATTGCCCCCGCCGGGAATTGAACCCGAGACCTCCCATTTATAAGATCACAGTGCTCACCACTGCGCCAGGGAGGTCGTCAAATAAAAGCCTTTAAAACATTATATTTGAGGCCAGTATAGTGCGAGTCAATATCAATTCCGTTTGATGCGATACGTGCTGTATCTCCCGTTTCACTGTTTACTGTTTAACACCCACTGACCTACATCCGTCCTGGGGTCACCTGACGTTATGTAATAATTTCAGCCAATAGCACACTGCCGTGTGTCAATTGGTTAACTTTATTAACCAATGGTCGGCCTAGGCGTGGCATGGCACTGTGCCAAGCCAGATGCGACGGCGACTGGCCTCGTTTTACGCCTAGCACTTGTTGATATTGCTGAAAATTTTCTGTATTCAAGACCGTTTAGTTACGGCCGCCGCAGTTGGTTCAAGGCAGTTGCCAGTAAGGCTGTATTCCTAGTACCTATGAGGCCGTACTGAACTTTCTTATTGGCCAGCCTGAAACCTATCGAGTAGTCATATCAAACTTAAAGTACCTAAAACTTCTCATTTGAGTACCTACTCAATTAATTGTAGCTTTATCAGAATTCTAAGTTCTCATTTATAGCAAACATAATTTAATAGAAAAGAAAAAATATTTTCTTCATAAAAGAATAAACAATAATTATTCACAAAACTTAAGCCAAATGCTTATTTATACTGAATAGTAGATTCCAAATATTCACAAGAGCAAGATGTCCAAGTAATAATTGAATATTTCCTTAATGTTGCCGAGTTTCTTGCTGGTTCTTCTCGGTTGGAACGGCATTCCGAACCAGTGCACAGTCGTCTGGGAGCGGTCATAAGTCCTAAAAATTGACCACAACCTATTTACAATTTCTGCTTGTTTAATCACTCTCTAGTTCCCAAAAAATACAAAACTGTAAATAAGAAACGCATAAGTTAACGGTATCATTAATTTTTCGACCTATGAAGTGAACACATCTTGTGCAACCAGTAAATTAGCTACATAACGCGTCTTGAAAGTGATTTTGTTTTTTACAAATTTCTCAAAATTGATGATTATTTACCTGATAAAACATTATGGAATTAAATGATAACGGTATGTACTGTTATGTTTTTCTATTTTTGCTAATATGAAGACCTTAGATTCAGGTAAATTTAGGTGTAAAGCCATGCGTGTTTTTTGAGTTATTATTTTGGCAATTCGTATTTTCACTAAGAGATTTGACTATGTTACCCCGGTCAGCCCCGAATGATTTTCATATGGTTACACAGCTAAACTAGTGTAGTTTAAGGAACAATATCATTTGTCTGCCCGTTTTTGCCCGTTATTTTTTAAATAATATTATAACGCGAAGAGCAAGGAAATGAAAAATATTTGTTTAATAGGTATAAGGTACTTTTTACCAGTTAACTTCTTTACAGATGGATTTTATGGAGATTTAGCTCACAATGACTGGTTTTCAGAATGAAAGGGCAAATCATATGTTGGAAAACTTACTGGAAATGGTGCCAGATTCAGAAAATGTTGATATTAAAAATCTCCATAGCCGTTTGAAGTACATTAATAAGAAGTTATTGGAATATTGGAAAATAGCTAACAGATGCAAGGAACATTTAGCGCAAACGCATGCTGAATGGTTGGCAATGGTTGAAACTGTTGATTTGCCGAAGAGTACCACCCCCAGCGCGTCCTCGTCCACAGAAAAAGTGCCACAAGAAGGGAGTTCGAATATTGGAAGACCCAGAAAGGATTTTAGTGATTGTAACAAACGGAGTCAACAGAGAAGATTAGATTTAAAGATGTAAATTTTTATTAGTTCATGTCTTGTGTTATATTTTATTTTTATTTTACTTCAGTATTGCATTTTTTTTTTTTTCAAAATATAATGTACCTAAGTCATTATAATATGTAAATAAATAAGTTATAAATTACGAACAACATTTTTGACAGATATATATAATGTTTTAGAATATATAGAATGTTTTATTTAACTGTGTCAAGTAAATTTTTTTTTTTTTTTTAGAATTTAAGATTTTTAATATGAATAATACATATTTTGTTAAAGTAACTAGTCTATTCATACATTATATTATTATTTTTATCAAAACAAGGACTTTTATAACGATTTAATAAATATTTTAGTGATAAACGGACTTATGACCGCGTTAGTTAGAGCGCCAGACCACTGTGCAGTGGTAGATTCATTTGACGATTCGGAAGCGCTTTGTAGAAGTTGATTCGAATAAAAAATTATTATATTCTATTCTATTCTAATGGCTACATAAGTTTGGCGAGGTAACCACCAACCCTCCAATCACCTATGAGATATCCTCGCCCCATAACATCCGTGGTTTCAACACCAACCGACACAATAATACCGTGCTATCATTGTCTATGTAAACAAAAGACAGTTTGAGTCGATACTAAAAAATCTCTAAAAAATAATCTTGTCGTGGAGTGCACACCCCACATTCCATTTTTAACCGTAAAATACAAGTTAAAAGGCAGCCACAAAGAGCAAAAACATCATCATAAGGAATCTCCACAGACAATATACATAATGCCCGCGGTTTGGCTCCGTGCCTAGATAAGAAGCGATCCGGTGACATTCTTTTACATAAGCGTTTGCTGCTAACACAATTCATATGAGGAAGCGGTTTTTGAATTACTGTTACATCTTTCCAAATGATATGATATTTTGTCTAAATTTTTCTGTTTTTAAAGATTCTTCAATGTATACTTATTACATATTGAATAAAATACTTTAATTTATTTTAATAATTCTAATTTTATGAAGATTCAACTTAGGTATATTGGTTTTCAATCCTAATTACTCCATTAAAAGTGCCGTCGATTGGAAATTTACTTTAAATAGTCACAGATACCAAATTTGTGACTATTTAAAGTAAAGAGTTCGATAAAAAACTATTCTTGCGCATATTACTTAAAATAAACATCAAAACAATCATACTCACCACTATCCTCATCATTTTATAATAAACATGACCTACCCACAGACACTAGTTCCCTATAACCGATTCTTCTTCTTTTATGAGCAGAATCTGCATTCCGAACCGGTGATAAATTCATGACGTGTCATAAGATCTACAAGTTGGCCTACATGAAATAAAATAATTTTGAACTTTTTGAATTATATTATGGCAGATTGTTACTTGAACTTCTTGTAATTTTATACGATACGTACGAAGTTCCTAGTTTGCTATTTTTATTCTTATTTTAGTCCATACAAAAAAATCATAGGTGCCCGCTACATCTTGTATCTTGAGCCGCTATCAAGAGATCACATGCAAGCAATTTGTTGGGAAAAGATATGGGGTTGCAGTTTTTATTATGAAGCCTGCATATCGCGACTTTGCCGTGAACAATTTTATTATTTCTCCCGCCGCGCTAACTGTCTGTTATGAACATCAAATATGTCTTCCATAACATTGAGCTTTACGCTCCATCTTTACTTTAAAATTCTATTTGGTATTAGATACTTTATAATAAAAGCTACTACGACTAGAACGACGAGCTACAGCTTCCCTCACATCATGGTTGGATTATTTGGTAATGTGTATCGGAACCCTTTCTAGGCTATACTCTATCTATTGGCAAAACTTAATTGAAATCTATTCAGCTGTTTGAAACATCGTTATGAACATAGATACCTAATGTAAGCCTCAGTAGTGCACGGATTGAAAACCAATAAATGTCGACGGTTGAAATTCCGATCGTTAAACAAGGGTTACACCGGTCGTTACTTTTTTATATTTTTAGCGGGCAAACGAGCAGTTGGGTCACCTGATGTTAAGTGATTACCGCCGCCCATGAACATTTGTAGCACCAGAGGCGCCACCATTGTGTTGCCGGCTTTTTAGGAATTTGTTGTTCCGCCCCTAGAATAACCCAATGTTTTAATTCAGGGGGAACACCATTTTCATTCATATGAATAGAGAGTGCGCCTGTGTTTGCGCACACACTTGTGCACTATAATATCTCCCGCGCAGATGGTGAATCTCTGTGGAGACTGGCCGCCATCGCCGGATTCGGTCGGCAGGACATTAGTATTAGGATTATAAGTATTAAAACCTTCGTTAAACTAATTAACAATTAATATTAAATTATTTCTAAGACTAAACTGATTAAAATGTATGTATTACAAGACTGTGCCAATTTCACCAACATAGTGTGACCTTTAACCAAGGAATAAATAGAGCGTTCTGACAGTTTTGTATTGAAAATGTGCCAAAATATCAAAATGGTCGGATGAGACTGTTACGTTGGTTGAATCGGCCCTAAATTAATCATCCTACTAGTAAAACTTCACTTTGATGTTATTCCGTATCGATTACAGGCTTAAACAAGGGTGCATTCGCATTCATTAGTACCGGATTGGCTGAGCGCGCCCTTCGGGATAATTAATGAGGCCCAGATATGATTAAGCTTCCACAATGCGTGTCATCAACGTACACTCACCTACATAGTATAACGTGGTTTAATGCGATTACAACCGCAATTTGGCACTAATTCTAAGATGATTTATTATTGTTATGAGATCATTTATGTAACACTGATGCGAGTTTGATACGCCACGTAGATAGATGCATGAACAGCGAAGGGTCGATGCCTTCTAACTAGCCAAGCAGTAACGTGCATATAAAATTTGGGCTTAGGGAAGGCATTAGGGCATGCACGTATATACGTCATACATTAGGTTAAATGAAAAGTTAAGCTAGGTCACATTTCTAGGTCCAAGATTTGAGCTGGACGTTAATGAGTCAGTTGGAGCGTGAGTCAAAATATTTCTTTTTATTATGAGATAAAATACAGACAAAAAAGCACTGCCTACTTGTTATGTCATTGACTGAATGTCAGCTTTACCCTGGGATCATGAAATTTTTTTACGAAAAATAGACTTGCGCTTGACGAAAATCAATGATGGAAAGTACTGATGAGGTTTAGATTGGAGCGCGCTTGCCTAGAAAATGCCTATTCACTCTTGCCTTGATGGTATTAGTAGCTGGATCGTGATAAAAAAATATAACTTGGTATAACAAAGTCGTTCATCGCAGGGTGATTAACAGTTATTCATCACAACCAATTTCTGTCCCAAAATTGAGCACAAGTTGACCTATGACCTATGACATCACTGTCTGTAAGAATATTATGAAGAACTTAGTCATGCAGGATTTCTCACAATCATTTACCTTCACCGGTAAAATAAGTGATATTTAATTTTAATCGCCGAAAAAACTGAGAACGGGTCTAGAACAATGTAAAAACATTTAACATTAAGCATATTCATAATTTGGAATAATGTATAGTCTACCCGCTTGCACAGAGCAGAATTCCCGCCGAAATACGCGGCCAAAATACGAAATTCTGAATTGATGTTTGATGAAATACCTCAAACAATTGTCTGATTACTGAATAGCGTCCGCGCCCTTTTCGCACACCCCGTACACCCCGTATAGCCTGTATAGAATTCAGGGCAGGTCCACACTGTGCCTACGCCGTGGACAATGGGCATAATCCGAATTAGTGTGGGCGGCCGAGCGCGAAGTACAATATGAATGACCTTTGTCACCGGCATTGACGCCTCGGCCGGAGAAAGCCCGAATAATTTAACTACTTACCACTTTACACGTAACGATATGCTAGTACTTAACTAAATATCTCTTGCTACAGATCAAGTGATAGCCTTGCGGGTAAGAACTGCTCGCCTCTCCAAACTCTTTCCCTCTCGTGGGCACACTATTCAGGGAGTCGCAAGTTCAATCCTCTGAATTTTCGGAGATATTATGTGCACCTAGCTGATGCCCTCAACTGCGTACTACTGTTTAGGATCGTGGATTTTTTTAACTCCTGCGGAAACTCTTATTTATTCGGGATAAAAAGTAGCTTATATGTTATTGCAGACTAAACCAAGTCCAATTATCGACCGGCTAGTGCCAAATTGCAGCCAAATCGGTTCAGTCGTTACAGCGTGATTAATTAACAATCATCCATCCGTCCATTCATACATCCAAACTTTCGCATTTATAATATTAATAGGATTAAGCAATTTAATATCACATGCTTCAACGATGAAGCATGTGAAACTACACTCCTGATAGTTCCTATAACGTTCTTTAAGATGTGTGAGGCCGAATTGAACCCAAAACTTATAAAACCACGCTTACATCTGCATCAAGAAGGTCGTCAAAAGTTTTCAATATGTGTTTCAAAACATAATAATATCGTTTACTAATTTTTTTTTTTTTTTTTTTTATTCTATGACAAGATAGCCCTTGACTGCGATCTCACCTGATGGTAAGTGACGATGCAGTCTAAGATGGTAGCGGGCTAACTTGGAAGGGGTATAGCAGTGTAAATTCAACCCATACCCCTAATCGGTTTCTACACGCCATCGTGCCGGAACGCTAAATCGCTTGGCGGCACGTTTTTGACGGTAGGGTGGTAACTAGCCACGGCCACTAATAAAATAGTATTGTCGTTGCATCGTATCGCATTCGTTAGAATCAAACGTCTTTTTACTAAGCGAATAATATCCAACTAGGTATATTAGTTAGAATCCGATGTTAATTAAAATGAATATTATTGTATCTATTAAGAACTACGTAAAATGGACCATCATAGATCAAAACATTGCAAGTAACTATATATTTGATTTTGTTACGAGAGGGAGCCATCTTTCCGGCTTTTAATTAATTATTTATTTTGATTCTACAATCGAATTATTTGATTTTACTTTTTTATTGTTTTGAGCTACATTGTAAAATGACAAGATAACCTTATAAACAAAGGCAAAGATTTACAAGTAAACTTTTACACCCCTGTATTCTGTTATACTAAAACATAATATCTTCTTGCTGCAGAATAATACAATATTAATTATGTATTTTACTATGGTACGTTTATCTCACGAAGTAACGGGCGCTTTACTTGTGGTTACGTCGTGTACATGCACATTGCGTAAGTGTGCGTGCGTGTCAGGAGCCTGTGGGAGCAGTGAAGTGCGAGCAAACTCGCGCTCACACTTATACAGATACGACACACATACAACCATGAGCCACGTGCTCTCGTTAATTGAAAGAACTTTATCAGTTTTGATAGTTTTAACTCCTCTAATGGCCGGTATTGAACTGTAGATCTACCTGTAGATACGTAAAACCACTGTAGGTAAAATCGTTTTGGCTCAAACGTCATTCACTAAGTTTTGGTCTGGCAGTGGGCTATACGCAGCAATATATATTATTACAGTATCTGGAAAGCGTATTCACAAATAAATGTTTATATAACTCCGCTATTTCCATTGCTACTTTGAATATAATTTCAATTACGCTTCTAGCTAAATTCTGTGCAGAAATTTTCGTTTTAGCATCTGTTTCTATAGAAATGAAGTATTATGGACGTTTGTTGGTGACTCAAAGCTGGTTCCTCAAAGGTTTGTTGAGAGGCATTTCGATGAAAACTAGACTAACTTAAGCTGACTGTATACTGTATTCAATAATTGTAGTAACTCCATCATTCCAACCTATCGTCACCATAGCTGTGCATGGGTCTCCACTTATTTATAGTACGAGAAGAATGTGACTGATGGAATTAACCTCAACAATGAGGAATAAGACGCTTAGTTTCTTCGATCACAGAATTTTTTCTTCTGTGATCGAAGCTTAGTTTAGCTTACCTTACCTTTTTCTCAAGAGTTCGTCCGCGTAGAATAAGAATCCCGCTGGGATTTTTTTCCGAAATAAAAGTCAAGTAAAACGTTTTGACAGCCTCACTGGCGTAGTGTCTTATAACTGGGAGGTCTCGAGTTCGATTCCCGGCGGGAACAATTTGAGAATTTATACCTAATTTCTGAATTGTCTCTGGTCTGATCTGGTGGGAGGCTTTGGCCGTGGCTAGTTACCACCCTACCGTCAAAGACGTGCTGCCAAGCGATTTAACGCTCGGGCACGATGGCGAGTAGAAACCGATTTCACCCCTTTAGGGGTTGAATTTTCCAAAAATCCTTTATTTCCGAATGCATACACAATGTCTTTCACAAACCAGTCAGTCAGTCATCTTTTCCTTTTATATATTTGGAAGAGAGTAGAAATGGTCATACTTTAAGCATTTATTATATTTTGTCAAATTTTTGAGTCAATAAAAATAAAAAGGTCTTACAGACAATTATATAAATAAGTATAAGATAGAAATGTCTGGAAACTAACATAAAGATATTAAATATTTGCGACACGAAAGCAATAAAGTACCTACTACAACAAATAAAGTTATCTTTTATTTGAACAAAATGTTCAGGTGCTCGCGAAATACGTGGATGGCGCAAAAACTTTCTTTTTTGGCTATAATTGACCGAACGAAGCGAGGTCTCTGAGTCTATTTGAGTGAATTTGCACTCGTCCGTCCGTCCGTCCGTCCGTCTGTCAGAGCCTTATAACTTCTGAATTACTGAACGTAATTAATTCAAGTTAAAATATAATATAGTATATAGATAGTAGCAAAAAATCAGTGGCATAAGATTTAACGATCTTAATAGATGCCTATCATAATTTTTTTATATCGAAATCGTAGGCATAAGCTAGTTAGAAATGTAAAAATGATAAAAAAAAATATAAAAATATATTTTTTTCTGAAACCCCGTGAGATAGTTAAGGTAAGGGGTACGTGGTAAGGGTAATAGAGTGTCATCTTCGAGTAACAAATGATAGTGCTCGGTCCTTGTCGTAGGTAGAGCTTGCCGACACTGTTTTTACATACCACGTCGGATTAGAGTGAATTTCCATTATACCTCACTCTTGGACGCGTCATAGAAACCAGTGCAGCGAGCGGCATGCGCTTTGTTTTCATTTTTTCGAAGTGAAAACTTCTTTAGGCACGTTTTTTTTTCATACAATGACAAGATAGTCATTGACTACGATCTCACCTGATTGTAAGTGACGATGCAATCTAAGATGGTAGCGGGCTAACTTGGAAGGGGTATGGCAGTGTAAATACAATGATGGTAAGATGGTAAAACTTCTACTTTTTGGGGGGCCTCTACCATCTCTCTCTCACCAATCTCTACGATCGCTTGTACCATTTGTGGTAGATTCACTAATGATTCCAAAACAATTTTTAATGTCATATATTTATTTGAATTTAAAAAAAAAATTATTCAATTCTGTACTCAATTATTTCAGCATTACTCAAATGACATTACAAAACAAATATCCCTGCTATAATCTATTTAACAAGTCAGTTGACTTATATGGGTTATTTTTTCCATTTATCCCACCTTTCCACATTAATGTCTGTGCATAGTTTATTATTAATTAACATCAGATTTATTCTTAAATAAATTACCAAACTCATCGAAGACTCTTTCACAATATTTATACAACCAATTTTTCTGACTCGTGTTTGTCCGATACCTATATAATTTGCAACAGTATTCCCTATCTGCCAGTTGTAGAAATATCTCATTAAGCGGCATCCACCGTCCGCGGCGAAGTTAGATTGGTACGCACGTTGTGATCGCTACGGCTCGCGATAGGCAATTTCCCCTCCTTTGAACAAGGCTTCCTGTTCCGAAGGTTGTTTCCAATACATTTTAATGGAGTTGGCATTTTTAGGTTTTCTGTTTAGCGTCGGATGTGAAAGGTGAAGGCGATATTGCATTTTTAGTCGACTACCGAAGTTTTGCGTTTGACAGTTACTGGTGTGTGAGAATGTGTGTGTGTGTGTCTCATAAGTGCCAAGCTTTAACGGGCATGTATTAGTTAGTTGGTCGCTTGGTTCTTGAGGTGGGGAGAAAGAGTGATTCGAAAGCCTTTGTAGAAGTTTATTTGAATGAAAAATTTTACCTGTAAGAGAAATGCGGAAAGGGGATCCCGCTAGTCAGTGAAGCTTGCTTGTGGGCTAGACTTGGATGAGACTGGTACAACACGAATGGAATGGCGTGTATATCTGGAGGCCTTCGTTCAACAATGGACGAAGGGAAGAGCTATCAAAGAAGAAGTAGTTAAACAGTTTTTGTATTGTCAGTCTGTCAAACTGTACTTAAAAGGAACGTGGAAGTAAAACTCTTATTATTACTGGCCAGTTACCAGCAATATTTTTTTTATTAATTTTACTGTATAGCATACTGAACTTAGTTAGCTAGCCTAGCACTATTTTTTATGTTTATGTTATTCAGATCGCATAAAATTTTCACTACTCTATACTAACTTAAAACCTACGCCAAAAATTTAGCAACGAGCTTAATAACTTTAATTACATAATAATAATATTTTAATAAAGTCGTGACCCAAGGAAAATTAAAAAAAAATCTGCTCGCTACTAAAATAATATTCCCGGTCGAAAGTTCCAATCAACTCCATTAATATTTTCCGTTCCCTCCAGAACATCCGTATCTCCTTCATCGGTCCCTCAAATATTGACAAACTTTCCGTCCGGGGCGGCTCCGAACAACTTTTAAGTACCTAAAGACTTGGACGCGCTGGGAACGCAGCGCGTGTTGTGTCTTTATATCTGTCCAGTTACGGTGCAGAATCGATGCGATTTTTTGTATGGTATACCCATGAAATAATGCCCGGTGGATCTAAAAAATGATGCTAAGTTTTATCCCGGAAAAACAAAAGCTTCAAGCGCTTCTCGCTTAAATCATAGGTAAAAGCTTTATTCATACATGTGATAGTTTGCTAGAGTGTCAACCATGTCTGTCCGTGATTTGACGAAAACGTGCACTAATGAAAGCATTCACACTGCTAAGTGCGCGTATTAGTGGGCAATGGCAACGTCTTTCATACTGATTCTTGTTTTCCAACTCGTAATATTTTTTTTTTAACATGCTGCCATGCTTCCGTCGCGCTTCGTGTCTATCCAGGCCTTTAAGAATCTAAGATGAATTAATATTCCGTTTAGTGTGTTTCAGAATACGTTTCGGTGATTACCAATCGCGTTTCACGCTTGAGCGATTTCATTGTATTTTCTTTTGTGTTTCTTTGGCTTGGCTGGTATAACTTGGCCACTAAGTAGCTCCGTTATTGTTGTGTCAATAAAAAGATGAAATTCTAAAATTTTACTACTGGTATAAGATAGCCGTATTACCTATTTTTAATTTTTTATTGAAGTGTTAACCTACACTTAAAGGAATTAACCTAATAGGTTTATAAATACATATCAAAACTTCCGAGGCTGGCGGGATTCGAACCCATATCTCTCTAGGAATCGCGCCCGAGTGTGTTAACCGTTACACTACGGCGGAACCACACGTCAACCACGAAATTAGTGATATGTATCTACTTTTTCAATCAGTTTTATAACAACTGTTAGCGACATCTAGTAGCGACACATTACAGTTGTCGATCTATTTTTGATCGATGGAATTTTTGATATGTACTTATAAACCTATTACGTATTACCTTATTTTTATTTGCACGTCATAAAGATAAATAAAATTATAGAATTTTCAATATTGCTCCCACACTGCAGTTATAAATTGTTATATTTATAAAATTTGTTAGATAATACTTATTACATGAGTAGCTGGTGCCAGAAAATTCGGAAAATAATATTGCAATGTTATATAATGCTTATAAAGTATTATAAAAAATTGCAACTTGCTTGCTAATTTTTTGTGTTATAAAATATTTTATTAATGCTATGTGCGAGTACCAACACGTAATAATTAATACCTCTATTTTGATTTACTTTGAAGCACAAATAAAATTTTTTATTGTTTTCAGAACTGGTTCCTAAAAAGCAGAATGAAAGCTACTTTCGATTGTTCTATTTCCATTTTTCAATTATGAAAACAATTCGGCGAAATTTCCGAGAAATAAAATTGTCGTTCCAACAATATTTCGATTTCAAACGTCAAGCAAAAAATTTAGTGAATAATTTCACTGAATATTACCGGACGAATAATGGTAAAGAATGCTTTTGTGCCCCCAACGGCCTCGTAGATGACATATTGGTTTACATACATATATGTACGCGTTCGACAATATATATTAGTGCGAGTTCTACCATTGATACTCGATCGAGAAGATTTAATTTTCTATTCTTTAACTATCGGAAACCAAGTCAACCTACCCAAGCCAAGCTGATTGTGATTATGTAAAATTCAAAATGCTTGCATATCCCTATACCTTATCAATATGATTGCCTCTAGTAAGTACAGTTTTGAAATAAGTGTTTATCAAATCTTTAAGGTATGTAGAAGTTCTTAAGCAACGTCTTACTCGAAGATGTATAATATTATATACCTACCTATATTTCTTTTCGATCTTCACTTAATTTTTTTAAATATTTTTAGCGAGCAAACGAGCAGGCGGGTCACCTGATGTTAAGTGATTACCGCCGCCCATGAACAATGAACATTTGTAGCATCTGAGGCACCACCAATGCGTTACCGGCTTTTTAGGAATTATTTTTCAGTAGACTGCATCTACCTACCATGAAATGAAACTTGCTTTAAAAATTTAAATAGATAATAATAATTAATTAAATTACAATTTTCTATTTAAATTATTATTAAAAATTACAAATTCCTTTATCTGTGTTATATTTCAGATCAGTCAGAACGAGTAGTTTTAACAGTTTCCGAATAAAATGGCTTTGACTTGTATAACACAATCAAATGAGGATTTCATGTGAAATATGTATTTCGGGGAACTTTAAAAATGAGTGGCTTTGCTACTATATGCTACTTCATCTTCATCAATACCAATACAGTGATACCGCTGATCAAATAAAATATTTTTAGAAGAAAACACTAAGAGTAATTTAAGAAAAAGAATGTTTGTAAAATGTACTTAGCATTCAGACTTCCTAAAATTTTTGTAAAGTATTTAAACTTGTAATGGAGTAATTTAACTAATTCGCACTAAGAGCGTACAAAAAAGTGGACAACCCTCGTCTAGATGGTAGCAAATGGTGTCATTAAGCCGCAATAAATCATTTCAACACGCTGCACGCTGTAATTTCCGAGAGTGGCCATAACCCGGCACAATGGACAAGTTTCATGGCACGAACAACTGAGAACATAACGCCTTTTACATTTAAATCATTTTACTGCTACGCTACAGGCTTACGGCTTTTTTATTCCTGTGATGATATTTTAATGATATGATCGTGGAAGAAATCTTTTAGCAAAATTTAGTAAAAAAAATGTTCATAAAAGTCCCTACTAATATTATAAATGCGAAAGTGTTTGTTTGTTCGTTTGTTCTTCAATCAGGATGTGACAGAGCTACAGATCGACGTGACTTTTTTATGAGATTAGCATTGAGAATTAAAGAGAGTACCTAAAACCAAGTTCTCAAGTACATTAGACTTAGACTAGACTTTACACTAGCAGAGAGTTATCATGATCTTAGTGAATGATTTTCAGCAATCAGAAGAATGGTCATTAATTGACGATGGCTTTGGAACAATAAATAAATTAGGTAGCTGAGGGTTTAATATTTTTCTACTTGGTTTTTCCTAATTTTAATAATGGATACCACTAAAATGCAAGCCATAACATAAATGGAATAGGTATTCCATTTAAATTATTGTGTTATATACGTTTGCTAAAATTTTTGTAAACAAGAATAAAGCCGGCCACATAAATCACAATTACAAACAAAATAATTTAAGTACAACTAAAAGCTTACAACATAGGCGAAGTGTTATTAGGTATAACTCACACTACTAACCCACCCGTAAAATATTTGGTACCGTTGAACGTAGTAATTTCTGAAAGTTATTTCTGACAAATAGACCAAGTGTTTTAGCAGAAGCTCTATTTAGTTACCTACTGTTGCCTAAGGGATAGATTTTTTTCTTATTTTAGCTAATGAATAAATATTTATAAGGGTGAAAATATTATAAAATAAATGCAAAAGTGTGTTTGTTTGTTGGTTTACTAGTTTGTTCTTCAATTACGCAGCAACAAAGCAACGGATCCTTAATTTTAAGCTATTGCATAGCTTCTATCGCGGGCCAGCGTGGAGACCGAATCCAGAAATTCCGTAACGAAAGTAACCTGACACGGGACTCCTCTACGGTGAGCCGCTAGATGGCGCATTTTTTATCAATGAGGACTAGCAAGCAAGCTATGTAATAGCTTTACCACGGCAGTCCCCGAGTGCCACACGTCTTTTTTTATTGCGTACTAGTTGTTGCCTGCGACTTCGTTCGCGTCTATTTCTGTTGTTATGATCAGCGTGATGTTATATAACCTAAAGCCTTTCTCGATGAATGGACTATCCAACACAAAAAGATTTTTTCAATTCGAACCAGTAGTTCCTGAGATTAGCGCGTTCAAACAAACAAACTCTTCAGCTTTATAATATTGAAGTATAGATTATCCCGGAAAATCGAAGAGTCCCTACGGGATTCTAGAATCTAAATCCATGCAGACAAAGTTGCGGGCATCAGCTAGTAACCAAATATATACATAATTCATAAACTTAAAGAAAGATAATGGAGCACGCAGTTTAGTTTTTTTTGTTTCCTAACCTAAATAAAATTGTTGAATGTGTTTTTGCACAGTATTTAAAAATTTTCTATGGAAAAATTATCATTTTATCTTCCCCTAACTTTATTCCTAATATGCCAAATAAAAATGCTAAATATGCTTCCATCGAGTTGTAATCGAGTTCAATTAGTACCATCGCGTTGGGAATATTCAAATTCTTTGCCATATCCGATAATACCTCTCTCATGCAAAATGCATACAATATCATTCTTTACTTCATACGCGAATGCTTTCCGGACGTAATTCATGTAAAACTGGCTTTATTTGAATTTTATGCTCTCAAATTTTTGGTTGATCTTCCCCGAATAAGTGAAGCGGAATAGATGGTAGCTGGTAACCCCCCCACCTTCATAATATTGTTACAAATGCGTATAACGCTCTCGAAGCTACGAAAGTACCTACACAGGTACATTCTATTGTTCTCGACAGCTTCGAGCACCTTCACTTGTTTATCGGGCCTGTGTAGGTACCTACCCATTTTTTTGTTGTTTTGATCACTTCGAGGGTTGTTTACGTATTTGTAACGAACCAGAACGTTCGATTAGGCGGGGCCAATCAGTATAAAAAGAGCAGCCCTAGCGACCTGGCAGTCAGTTGAGTGTTACAAGCGATCGAAGCGAGAATAAGTGCGAAGCGAAGTTCGAAGGCGATTGTATTGTTCCTATTTGAAGTCAATCAGTGTGAATAAACGTTCTTGTACGGAGACTGGCATTTTAAATCGAACCCTAACACGTAACAACTGGTGTCAGAAGTGGGATGCCAGCCACACCGCAACAAGAAGAGGGTGTACGTACGCGACGGCAGACGGCGTTGGACGCGTCACGTGACCAGGCGGAGCATGTCGGAGCGGAACGAGAGGCTACTCCGGCTCAGGCGCCCAGCACAGCCCCAACGCCTATGGCCGGTGGTTTTGACATGGCGGCTTTATTAGGTGCTATACAAGAGGCTATTGGGAGTAAGATGGACGCCATGAACGCCAAGCATGAAG
The DNA here is from genome assembly GCA_933228805.2 of Hipparchia semele. Taxonomy (NCBI): domain Eukaryota; kingdom Metazoa; phylum Arthropoda; class Insecta; order Lepidoptera; family Nymphalidae; genus Hipparchia; species Hipparchia semele. Next base: position 1,435,089 of record OW121717.1, on the reverse strand, counting down.
ATTATGGTGAGACGCGAAAAATTATAGAGGAAGTGGAGAATCGGGTGGATGAATACGATGCCACTCTCAGAGCTTACGACATGGAGCTAATTGAACACCGAAGGCGGTTGGAGAACCTGGAAAATATGCTGCAGAAGGTCCAAGCGCAAGGCTTAGCAGCTGCACCTGCTGGGGTCCCAAAGCTGAAGATTCCGAACTTCGACGGATCTACTTCATGGTCAGCCTTCAAATATCAGTTTGAGACGGTTGCGAAAGGCAATGGATGGGGAGATGACCAGTCTCTCACGGCCCTGACACTCGCATTACGCGGGGACGCACTACTGATCCTGGAGAATATCCCAGCTGATGGATGGTCTTTCGATGCTCTCCTCAAGGCCTTGGAAACTCGTTATGGTGATAAACACCTAGAACATGTCTACAGAGCGCAGCTAAAAGACCGCAGACAGAGATCAAGCGAAGGTCTACAGCAATGGGCCTCAGAAATAGAACGCCTGGTACGGCGTGCATATGCCTCTGACCCCCTGCTAGTTGACAAATTGATTGTGCAAGCCTTTGTGGACGGCATAAAGGATCGGGAAGTAAGAAAAACTGTTAGACTGGCCCATCATGCTACCTTAGACGCTGCCCTAGCCCATGCACTCGAGGTAGAAGCTGCAGGTCAAGACTACCAAACCTATAGGGTTCGCGAAGTAGTAACCGAAGTCAGACCTCGAAGGGGACCAACGTGCTATGGATGCGGTGAACAAGGGCATATCAGACTGAACTGCCCTACTCAAAAGAGGACCCGAGGGAAACAGGGTACAGTATCAACGGGTACCCAGGTGAACGCCGCAGAAGTGGGGCGGGAGCTGGCTGAATCCCGTAGAGCCCCCACTATCCACGTACTACAGACAAGTGATGGAAACAGTCTTGTTACTACAGGAGAAATAAATGGAAAATCATGCCGCTTCACAATTGACACAGGTGCATCGAGATCGATTGTGCGACCGGAGCTTTTGAAACCTACTAATGTGCGGGAAAGTTGGCGACCACTTTGCAAATTACAGACAGCTACGGGCCAGCCAGTGACCGTCCTCGGAGACACGGAAGTAGTGATTAAAATGGGCGACAGAATATACCGACACCCTGTTTTGGTGGCTAACATTACAGATGACTGCATCATCGGATTGGACTTTCTGCAATCACAACAATGTGTGGTAGACGTGCCCAGAGGGGTTTTGAGTTTTCCGGACCAAGAGGTATTTCTAGAGGGTGCTTCCTCAGCAGTTGTGTACAACTTGAAAAACGTGACATTGGCCCCAAAATCTGAAACCCTGATTAAAGTAAGATTGTCACCAAATGTGATTAAGGACAGATGCGTCATAATAGAGGATTGTGGAACCCACCCGGACTGGATCACGGCAAGGACACTGGTAATGACGCAACGTGATGCTTCAGTAAGAATCTTAAATCTTAGTGACTCGGAAATACACCTCAAGAAGGATGATGTTATCGGACAATGTGATGCTGTCAACTACCTCAGAAGGACACAAGTACATGACTGTGGATCCCGGTCAACAGATCATTTGGATTCTTTACTGGAAGCGTTGAGGGAAAATCTAAAAGGAGAAGAGCTTAAGGAAGCTGAAGAACTGCTGAAACGCTACAGTGAGCTTTTTACAAAGAGTGATGACGACCTTGGGAGAACCGGTCTTGTGAAGCATCGGATAGACACTGGCCTCACCCAACCCATCAAGCAGAGACCTAGACGTGTACCATTGGCGAAAGAAAAAGAGGTATCAGAAATGATCCAGGACATGGTACGCAATGAGGTTATTGAGCCGTCCAGCAGTCCATGGTCTTCACCTGTAGTGCTTGTGAAGAAGAAGGACGGTAGTACCAGGTTTTGCGTGGACTACAGGATGTTAAATAATGTGACGAAGAAAGACAGCTACCCTTTGCCCCGAATCGACGACACCCTAGACATGCTTGGAGGTATGAAATGGTTCTCTACTGTAGACTTGAAGAGTGGCTACTGGCAAGTGGAGCTTCACCCGGAAGATAAGGAGAAGACTGCTTTCACTACTGGTACTGGGAATGGCCTTTGGCAGTTCCGAGTGATGCCTTTCGGGCTGTGCAATGCACCAGCTACCTTCGAACGTCTTATGGAACGGGTGTTAGTGGGGCTTCTGGGAGACGCTTGCCTAGTATACCTGGATGACGTTATCGTCATGGGACGCAACTTCAAGGAGCATCTACAGAACTTAGAGAAGGTTTTCAAAAGGTTCCGAGAGTCTAATTTGAAACTAAATCCGAAGAAATGTGACTTTTTCAAGAAAGAAGTTTCGTTTTTGGGACACATCATATCGGACAAAGGTATTCAAACCGACCCAGATAAAATCAAGGCAGTGCAAGATTGGCCTGTTCCGAAGAACAAGACAGATGTAAGAGCTTTCCTCGGGCTATGTGCATACTACCGGCGTTTTGTTAAGAGCTTCTCCGAAATAGCAAAACCTTTACATCAACTCACAGAAGATAAAAGGAACTTTATTTGGGACCTGGATTGTGAACAATCATTTACAAAACTAAAGCAACTCCTTTGCTCCACTCCAATATTGGGTTACCCTAACAGAGAAGGAAGGTTCCTGGTAGACACAGATGCCAGTAATACAGGAATTGGAGGAGTCTTATCGCAGGAACAAAATGGTCAACAAGTAGTTATTGCTTATTTCAGCAAGTCATTATCGAAACCAGAGAGAAACTATTGTGTAACACGACGCGAACTGCTGGCTGTAGTTAAGACCTTACAGCATTTTAAGAAGTATCTACTGGGACGAGAATTTACTTTACGAACCGATCACGCTGCTCTTACATGGCTCCTGCAATTTAAAAATCCCGAAGGTCAAGTGGCAAGATGGATCGAACAACTTCAAGAGTTTAATTTTGTAATAGAACACCGGAGTGGAAAGTCTCACTCTAATGCAGACGCCCTGTCAAGAAGACCATGTGTTCTAGATTGCCGTCACTGCTTAAAACAGGAGTCAAAGGAAGAAATTAAATTACTGAGAACTCAAGGACTGGACGAATCTTGGAGCAAGGAAGAAGTAGCCAAGGCACAAAAAGAGGACACGGACTTGAAACTCATCTTGGAATGGAAAATCCAAGGACAAAGACCACGATGGAGTGATGTGTCTGCCACAAGCCCAACTACTAAGGCATATTGGGCTCAGTGGGATAGTCTTGTCTTGGAGGATGGAGTCCTGTACAGAAAATGGGAATCACCAAATGGCAAGGAACATACTCTGCAGATGTTGGTTCCTAGAAGCAAGGTAGCTCCTGTGTTAAGACAATTACACGACGGTACCTCTGGAGGACATCTCGGTGTGAAGAAAACCTTAGTGAAGGTACGAGAACGCTTCTACTGGGTACGCTGCCGTGAAGACGTCGAGGATTGGTGCAGAAAATGTTCTGCATGTGCCTCGGTGAAGGGACCTCGTAATCGATTAAAGGGAAAACTCCAGCTGTACAATGTGGGAGCTCCTTGGGAGAGAATCGCCATCGATGTTGCAGGACCGTTCCCGCAAACTGAAGATGGAAACCGATACATTGTAGTGGTACAGGATTATTTCAGCAAATGGCCAGAAGTATTTGCTACCCCGAACCAGGAGGCTAAGACCGTGGCCAAGAAGCTCATTCAAGAGGTTGTATGCCGGTTCGGAGTACCACTGGAGTTACACAGCGACCAAGGAAGAAACTTCGAGTCAGCTCTGTTCCAGGAAATGTGCCATCTGCTCGGGATACATAAGACTCGAACCACACCAGCGCATCCGCAGTCGGACGGCATGGTCGAGAGATTCAATCAGACATTGGAAAATCACTTGGCCAAGGTCGTGGAAGAACACCAGCGAGATTGGGATCAATACATCCCTTTATTTCTGATGTCGTATCGCTCGGCGGAACATGAAACCACAGGATTTACTCCCGCTAAGGTTAACTTCGGAAGGGAGATACGTCTACCAGTCGATTCACTTACTGGGACACCCCCCGATTCCCCAAAACGGACCGTCGACTATGTCGCAGACCTACAAAAACAGTTGGATGAGGTACATGAGCATGTTCGGGAACAGAGTCTAAAGACCAGTGAAAGAATGAAAACACGCTATGATCGGAATGCCAATACTTGTGGTTTCAAGGAAGGCGATTCTGTGTGGTTGCATAACCCTCTAAGAAGGAAGGGTAAATCTCCGAAATTACAAGCCCGGTGGGAAGGACCGTACAAAGTAGTCACCAGGATTAATGACGTAACCTACCGCATCAAACAAGGGGATAGGAAACGGCCGAAGATTGTCCATGTGGATCGCTTAGCACCATATCGAGGGACCAATGATGCTCGGGACGAGCACAACTAAGGAGGGGATGGTGTTACAAATGCGTATAACGCTCTCGAAGCTACGAAAGTACCTACACAGGTACATTCTATTGTTCTCGACAGCTTCGAGCACCTTCACTTGTTTATCGGGCCTGTGTAGGTACCTACCCATTTTTTTGTTGTTTTGATCACTTCGAGGGTTGTTTACGTATTTGTAACGAACCAGAACGTTCGATTAGGCGGGGCCAATCAGTATAAAAAGAGCAGCCCTAGCGACCTGGCAGTCAGTTGAGTGTTACAAGCGATCGAAGCGAGAATAAGTGCGAAGCGAAGTTCGAAGGCGATTGTATTGTTCCTATTTGAAGTCAATCAGTGTGAATAAACGTTCTTGTACGGAGACTGGCATTTTAAATCGAACCCTAACACGTAACAATATGTTCCTGCATTATATTATTACGACTTCCAATTTTGTCTCTATTTTATAGTTTCAGCTTAAAGTGTAATGCCCGTTTGCACCGATCACACTTAAATCATACCCTAAGTAGGATCTTTACGTAGGTAGCATCTAAATACAATCGCCTATCCAATGTCATTTCGACTTCTGGGTGTTCCCTAAAAGTTCATAAAATCAAAATTGACAGAAAATGTCACCTAACTTAGCCTAGGTAGCCCGTGAGAGTGGGAATGTTGATAAAAATGGGTATAAGATTCTTCGCGTAAGAAAATCAAAATAATCCAAGTATTGCTAGCAGTAAGAAAGCTTGTGACACAAATGTAACTTAATTTTATATTATTATCATGCCTACTCTTGATACAAGCTTAAAGTTTAATTTGGAGGGGAAAGGAGGATATAAGTCATAAAAAAATCCCATTCACTGATCATCAAAACTATACGTCTTAGAGTATACTTCTCGGTCACCCATATACTTAGTTGATCTTTTAGCGTAAAAGAATCGTAGGCGAAAATGTAGTATTTTTGTAATTTTGAGTTATTTGATCTACATCATTTGTTGTAACTTGTAACAATGTTTTATCTCGAAAAAATTATAGTGATTTTAATCTTTAAGTTTAATAATATACATTTAAGTACTTCATGTACTTACATACAAAGTAAATTCAGCCTTTAATAAGTCTTCATGAAAGCGTTATTCCCTAAAGTACCTACTTTTAGATATTTTATTCATCACCAGTAAAATCATATAGCATTTCTCGGAATGAGTTCCTTTAAACGTCTTTGGCTGGTTGACTAGTTATCATTTATGATAGAACAATTTATACTTAGTTGCGAAGCAAATACCATTTCTATTTATTCGCTAAACCAAATAACTCAATAAAACTCTAAAACAAATACTAACTCGAGAGTCCCGTAAATGGCTCTAAAACCGCATATCAAAGAGATGAAAAGGTCGCCAAACCAATACGATAGTTTGAATCAGTAACCAACTAACGTTGTTCATAATCCATTGAAACAAACTTTCCAATTAGTGTGACCCTATCTTTATTAAACCAGCTATATTTAGTTCGATAGTGGGTAGTATTAGAGCTGGTAGTACTTTTAGTATTGTTATTAAAAACTTAATCTTACCAAAAAAGCTCTTACAATTTCTTTTACCATTACCATCTCAAAACATCGCCTGCCGACTTCTGGGTACAGGTATTTTTTTTAACAAGATTGACTGCGATCTCAGCAGATGGTAAGTGACGATGCAGCCTAAGATGGTAGCGGGCTAACATCGAAGAGGTATGGCAGTGTAGATTTACCCCTCACTCCTAATCGGTTTCTATACGTCATCATGCTGGAACGCTAAACTGCTTGGCGACCCGAAATTATAAATTCCCAAATTGCCCCCGCCGGGAATTGAACCCGAATTGAATTGAATTTATTTATTTATTATTTATTTGAAGTCTTTACACTTACAGGATGCGAAAACAGATTAGAACGATGATCCCGCAGAAGTATAAACTGTGTTGCGGTGATCATCGCCCTCCTCGTACATAATTAAAAAAGACATACAGAGTACATAATGTGACAGACAAATTACAAAATACAAAAATTTAAACTTAAAATAAAAATTAAGGTGTTTGTGTATGTGTATTGAGGGATGTGTGCATATGAGAATGAACGTGTGTATGTGTGTGTGCGTGCGTGCGTGCGTGTGTGCGTGCGTGCGTGCGCGCGCGCGTGTGTGTGTGTGTGTGTGTGTGTGTGTGTGTGTGTGTGTGTGTGAGTGTGTGTGTGTGTGTGTGTGTGTGTGTTATTGGAATTGACGCAACTTTACAAGGACTTCCGTTTCATCATATGTGAGCGTACGAAGATATTCAGCACATTTGTTTTTACATTTAGCTAAAGTCAATGGATATACGTTAAGTGATTTGTTGATACGATTGTATAGTAAACCGCTAAAATAAAAATAGTGCCGACCGGCAATAACAGTCCGACATGGTCTAATGGGGCAAACCATATGGGTTCTCCGTTTCATGAAAAATAGATTACGATTGTAAGTTAGTTCAGAGTGCTTGCGTAGAATTGTTTGCAATATGAATAATTGCCGGACTGTGAGTATCTGACAACTGGAATACAGTTCTGAGGTAGGAAAAAGTTATAAGACCACAAGCTTACCACTGCGCCAGAAAGGTCGTCAAAAGTCCCATCAGAACGAGAAAGGGTTAGGTTACAATCCACCACACTGGTCAGACATCTCAACATCATTTTAGGTAACTTTTATGGACAGAGCTACGTATCGCCTTACACTAGAATCGTTTTACGAACTGTTTTATGAACAAGCGATAGAGTTTTGATATAATTGTCACAAGCAGGCCTTCATGGAGTTGATGATTCACATTTTAATTAAACAAACCACATTAAACAAATACCACCAGCTCCCTAACTACAAAGACGGGATAGCAAATTTACAAAATAGTTTGTTCGAGGTATTCAATTTGAACTTATTCATTATAAAATATGGCGGTAGATCTCATAAAGATCTCGAGTGGAGGTTACCATAGATACAGGGGGGGTTGCTATAGGTGACTTCAATTGCCTCGGCATCTGTCGAGCTTCGTGGGTGTTTGGTACAAGTTATTAGGAATGTGAGTGGAACGCGATACTGCCTTTTATTAGTTTAGAGTTTTCCATTATAGCGTGATTTTTTATATGTTCACATGAACGAGTAAAATTAAATTGATGTTTTCAATAGATCCGCGCACAACGATAGCGGTTTTATATCAATTTGGGGTAAATCGATCAAACCAGAAATGAGGGTGCCGCTGGATAAAGGTGGCATAAGACCGTTGCATGTTGAAGTCCATACAAGAGAGTCGATGTCCTATGGACATCTATCATATAACTAAGACGAAGAGATACTAAGTAAGCGTTATAACACTGTAAAACATAATATATAGCATAATCAACGCTAGTATCGGTTGCATGGCGGATCGTGATATTTATGGGCATTCTCGAACTGTACTGTGCTTTTGTTACTTTAATTCATTCACAAAATAGAGTGGACGGAAAGAGACCTCGGGGACGTAGCCCGATGTGTTGGTCAGACCAAATCCTCACCACTCTCGATAGTAAGGTCCACGAAGCCTTGCATGTCGCAAAAAACCGAGGCACATGGCGCGACATCGTCTATAAAAGAGGCCTTGGTGGAAGGGGTCACGACCATCAGTAATGGGGAATACAACGCAGAGAGATCGAGACTTTAATTCATACTTTAAAGAGGTCCAACGTAACGATAATAACTATTCCATAAAGTACCGCGGCTTTTTTCGTTGGACGTTAATGGATTGGTGTAGCATCAAGTGCTTGTGTAGACATCGGGCGACTACGTGTCGTAGAGCCTACGTAGAGCCCGCGCAACATGACACTCGTAGCGCGTATCAGACGCACTTTGCTGCACGTGTAGCGTCTTAGACCATTTAACCCAATGGTCTAACTTGGTTACCTGAATAGAAAACTATAAAATCAAGTTACGACAGATACAGTGAAAACATGAAATTTCCCTATTCGTACACATTTCGAGCGTATCATTAGAGAATCAGTAAGTAAAATTAGTAGGTTACTAATTTACCAAGAGACTAGCGGACGCCCGCGACTTCGTCCGCTTCTTCATTTCACACTGATACTTCCTAATGATCCTGATTGATCTTCCTAAACCTCCACAGTTTAGGTGCGCAGAACCAATATAATTAATTTGTGGGCGGAACCCCTGCAGCATCAGCGTTGAGGAGTTGGGTCCTGAAAATTAAACGATATCACTTGAACTAGACTTGTGAAAGTCACTGATAGCTTTGTTGTATTTTTTCTTTTTCTTCACTCTTTAGGGTTAATTGCCTAATATGAGACGGTTACATAAAAATCACCGGTAAAATTAAAAATACTAAAAATAAAAATTTTGCTTTGGTTGTTACAGAAATAAACGATCCTTGACTCGTTCAGCCTGCTTTTTATTGATGTTTAAATCGAGCTTTAAGAGGCTCTAAGTATATTTACAGCAATCTTATCATAAAACAAAAATCGTTAGCGCTTATAAGTTACAGCAGATTCAATTCTGCAAGTCCTCATTACGAGTTGAACAACAAGTTAACAACGAGAGGGTATCGTTTATTGGACAATAATATTTACTGCATCTCTTTCGCACACCACTTAAGTTATTAAGAGATATATTATAATAATAACTGTTACTTTTAAGAAGTAGGTATTCATGTTTAATAGGTATCAATATACTATAAGAACTGTATAATTAGACATTATAAATGTGAAGGTATGTTCATATTATACTGTCCTTCAATCACACAGCAACAGATAGACTTGATTTTTGCATTGATATAGTTAAAGACCTAGACACAGGATGCTTTAATACCGGGAAAACAAAGGATTCCTGTGGGATTTTCAAAATCTACAACTCCATGCAAACTAAGTTACAGGCTGGGCTAGACCCGTAATTTTAGATGTTCATAGTTTTTTTGTATTATAATATAACTTCTGTAAACTGTAAATTATTTTCCGAAGTAGATAGTTAGCAGATAAGTTATATAATTCGAATTGTATTTAAAACTATAAAATCTTAGAAAAAAAGTAATTGAATGCAGCGCCATCTATGTGAAAATCCTGTAACGAACTCGCGCAGGCAAGGGTGCCGCTACACAGCCTGTGACGTAGTTTCAGGAAATGAAATAGATGTCGCTTAAACGGGAGCACAGGTTGCCGAGCCGGGTACGTCCTGAAAATTGCTGTAATACATAGATGGCGCTATTGGTATAAAATTAAAAAGATTTATTTTATTTTCTAACTACAATTTTATATTATTAATTGCACAAATTAATTTCTTTTAGCTTATTTATGAAAGAAAAAATATATAATATTGGTTTGTATAAAATTAACTACTTACACAGAATTTTCTAAAAATTTATTAAAATATTGATATAATTATTTTATTTCATATTTTTGTTATTTTGAGAATGTATATTTCTGTTAACAACAAATAATAAAAATAAAAATTAATTAAAAATTATATAAAAGGGGCTCTTCTACTTGATACGTGTTCTTTTCGACGTTTTTTGGTACGGAACCCTTCGTAAGCGATTCCGACTCGCATTTGCCTTCTAGCTAACATCCATTTTCGATCTACAATAATAAAATTCTATTCTTATTTAGTTTTATTGTTAATCCATATAAAAAACCATAAATTGTAATGGAAATAAATATGTATTACATTTTTCTTCGTAATATCAAACATACCCTGCTATTAAACATAATATAGAGCACGAAAACCCCAATTCATACATATATATCTCCCATATCTATTCCGAGGGTTAATACGTAAACTCAGCACGTGCGAACCGGCAAAACTATATGTAATTTGTTCGCATATATACTGTCGCCTGCCTAGACTTACCTGACACCGCCTACAACAGAAATAGGGGACTCTACACACTTGTCTGATATTTACCGCTTGTGTTTAACTTTAAAAATTTCAGCTTGAATTTCCTGAGTCCACATTTTAAGGTTAACTTAGTGCTAAGAGCTGTTTATTCATTTTTATCTATTGCAAGTTGGCTCTGACTGGAGTAAAAAATTAATTTATTATTGAAGCCTACCAGTCAATCAGTCTACCAGCGGTAGGTTTACCTGATAGTTCAGAAGTACCTTCTTGATTAGTTTAATTAATTATAACTTTCTATTTAAAGAGAAACTATAATAAAACCTAAATTGTGTTTAAATGCTCGCAAAAATTATGTTTCTTTCAACGTAACGTTGACAATTTTTTGCAACAGAGCAATGAAGGAGTTTGTAACTTTTTGTCTATCTGTTCATCAGTATCTGGGTCAGTGGTCTTGATCTGGCCTTTAAAAAAAATATTTTTATGGTACCTACTAAATAATTGAACGAGCGAAGCGAGTTCTCTGAGTCAACTAGGGCGCTTGCCTACTAGACAGAGAAGTGTGTCCGTCTAAATGTCTGTCAGAGCCCTATAACTTCTGAATTACTGAATATTAGAACGTGAAACTTGGTTGAAAATTCAGTTATATCCTGTACTTGAACAACAAATACTAAAATTAGATAAATGTTATAAAGAAACGAAATTATTTAATTTTAATGCGCCATCTATTAGCATTATTGTGAAGCTAATAGCTTCACTATAATAATAGATGGCGCTGTGTCAGTAAAACAGTTTTATGTCAACTATTATTTTTTTTATTGCGTCTAATGTTAAAAGTTAATTATTAAAAAATCAAAATCAAAATCAAAATTTATTTATTTCATGTAGGCCAACTTGTAGCTCTTATGAAACGTCAAAAATCTACCACCGGTTCGGAATGCAGATTCTGCTGAGAAGAGCCGGCAAGAAACTCAGCAGTTGCTCTTTTCAAAAAAAAATTTTTTTTTTTTTTTACAATTGTTAAAAAGAACTAGGCTATGCACACAATGTTTCCACACAGAAGTTTCAAAAATGTACGCCTACCGCAACCAAAGACATGTTAACATGGGTAGACACAAAGCAGACCCATTCCCGTTGGCGGCACCCGTTCACGAGCATGACGCATGATCCAGCCATTGCCTCGCTCAACCATATTTGAGGGAACGTAACAACCCGCACCACACGACACCACCACAGAAATGTTTAAGTGAGCATGACATACTTAGGCTACCCATGTTAAGGCATCGAATTAAATATTAATATTAAGATACTCATTTTAAGACATAACTGAGACACAAATAAAGTGGAAACACTGTAGAACAGAATACAATAGAATCATGTTACACAGGATAGTTATTACTGTCTCATGAATGGAGCGAATTATATTCAATTATTACAATATATAATTAAAACTTTTGGGAATTATGGGATATCGCGAGGTCTCAGTTCGGGGCGAACCACTAGTAATTATTCTTTACAACCGTATGGAAGCGTATAAGTGTTAATTCTCCCCAACCATAAAATGTTACACAATTCCACGTGATACCACCGTAACGATATACCTGCCACGTTATCCGCTAATGTAAAAATGTAGCGTAGAACTTCCGTCGACATTGCGTTAGTTAGTTAACTGACTTCCAAAAAGGAGGAGGTTATTTTAGTTCGACGAAACAAGTTTAACGACATAATATAAAGAAACTAAGTCTACATCATTTGTCTCAATAGCTCAACGGTAAAAAATGTGGTCTAAAATCTAAAAGGTCGACGATTCGATTCCCACCCGTTGCACTATAGTGTACCCACTCCCAAAATAAGCTTTTCACTTAGAGGGGAAAGGGGAATATTAATCAAGTTTAGCTTCGTGAGTATTCTTCAAAAGAAGGAGTAATGGAGGAATTTGAATTGAAAATCTGTTAACTTTATTCATTGGTTAAACATTACTCGAAATTGGCACTGTAAAGTTCGGTATCTACGCAGTCATGTTCGACGAGCAAGCTTGGGGCATTGCTTGATGATGCGTCTACACAATCAATCGCTGCTGTCTGTCTGTTTGTTACGTTTTCACGCCTAAATCGCTGAACCAAATGTGATGAATTTTTATATTGAGATAAATTGAACCTTGCAGAAGGACATAATTATTGAAGTTGATGAAATAGTGGGTGAATGATTATATTAAGGGAAACCTATCATTTCTTTTAGGGATATGTTTTATAAGTATTGTGCTTGCAATTCACGAGGGCGCGTGAGCTTTACTTGTGGTTACGTCATGTACATGCACATTGTGTAAGTGTGCGTGCCTGTCAGGAGCCTAGGTCGGAACGGTCAGGCGTGAGCAAGCTCTCGCTCACACTTATACAGACACGACACGAAAAAATTAAGTGGTTTTGTGTTTTTAAAAAATCATCCCTCAATGTGATATAATTGAAGAAGAAACAGGCAGTAATTAATCTACGCGGATGAAGTCGCGAGTGCCAGCTGGTATATTATATTTCATGTTCTATTACAATAAAGAGTTAAGTCAGAAAAAGCTAATCTGGCCGGGACACACGTAATGCCCAGAGCGTAGAACGCGGACGCGGATTTATGCCAGCCGGGCATGCAGGCATTCGGCTGCGGCGAACGCCCACGAAAAACCTGTGCGATAAACTTGGCTTTGCATATGGATGTTAGGGTATAGACACAACCGATTATGAAAACGCTGCGTCATGAAATTTTATCCTTACTTTCTCACTATCCTTACTGTCCTTACTCTCCTTATTGTCCTCCCTATCCTTACTCATCCTATTTCTTATTTAATATTATAAATGCGAAATTTTGGATTTATGTTTGTTACTCAATCACGCCACAACGACTGAACAGATTTGGCTGAAATTTAGCACAGAGATATATTATAGTCTGGAATAGCATATAAGCTATTTTTTCCCACGAAAAATGAAAGAGTTCCTGCGGGCATCATCTAGTATTATAGATGCGAAAGTGTGTTTATTTGTAGGTTTGTCAGTTTGTCGTTCAATCACGCTGTTTAGACGTAGTTGCGACTCGACGTGATTTTATGCGTGGGTATAGTTGAGGATCTGGAGAGTGACATAGGCTACGTTTTATCCCCGAAAATTAAAAAGTTCTCACGGGATTTTAAAAACTAGATCCACGCGGACGAAGTCGCACGCCTCAACTAGTCAAAAATAAAAATATTTCATTTAGTCAAGTTCTTTTGTATGGCTTGCCTCATGGACTCTGAATTGTTGGTCGGTTCTTTTAGTCAAGTTGTTTTGTATTTTTGTATAGGTTGCCTAGCAGAGGTCACTCTTAGTGATAAGGTCACCTTTTTTGTAAAATATTTTATGTAATAGACTTTGTACTAGTCAAAGTAAATCCACTTCATACGTTGTAAAGGAAAGTGGTGCGTACTGATGATTTCTTCCACATACTCAATGCTCACTTATGTTCCACAATCGAATGGGGACATAATATGGTCAAAATACTTGCAGGATCTCAGATTTAACGAACGCCGTTTCACTAACTTTGAAACCTCTTGGCAAAGAAAAAAATGTAAACAAAACTTGGTAAAGTATACAAATTTTATTAAAATGAAAGCAGTTGCAGTACTCGTATGTAGATTGTAAAAAGATACAGATGTCATCAGTTTTTCCCGGGATATTATTTCGTAACTTGTTTCAAAGAATATTTTTCTTATCCTTTTCTCCCCAATTAAGCGAAAAGATTGTACTCGGTAGAACAATAGTGCAACGGGTAGAATCTGAATTGTTGGTCTTTTAGATTTCAGTCCGTCCTTAACTGTTGAACTATTGAGAATTCAAATGATGATTAATCAATAGCTTTAATGGAACGCTCATTAGGATTAACTTAGTAAATAATAAAGTAGCTAACAGTGTAGGTAGTGGAAATTACTTTGTAAACCTAATAGAGTGCTGACGAAAGACTCCCAACTAATCCATCACGTCATGCTGTTGCGGATTGAGCGATTAGGTCTACAAAAACATAGAGTTGCTCCGTTGAGGTTCCCAACAATTTTCTTGCGTTTAGACAAAAAGTTCACTAATTACGTAGTGTATATCTCGCTGGTGATGCAAACAGTTATTAAATTCTAGGTTGACAGTTAATTACTTTAAATTACACTAATATCACACTAATATTATGAAAGCGAAAGTTTGTATATGTTTGTTACTCATTCACATGAACCGATTTGGCTGAAATTTTGAATGGGGATAGCTCATACCCAAGATTAACACGTAGGTTACATTTTATCCTGGAAAATTAAATATTTCCCGCTCAATCAAATCAAGAAGAACGAAAAGAATCAAAAAAACGATTCATCGCGCTTCGTCCATATAAAATAATCGTCGTCGAAATCTCAACCCATAAACGTTTACTGCTGGACATAGGTCTCTTGTAAGAATTGCCACAGAGCACGATATTGTGCCACTTGTGTCAGTGCTTTATAGCTGTTCATTTGAAATCATCCCTCTAACAAGTGGGAGTCTTCCAATGTTGCAGTTTTTATGACGTATAAGCGTAAGCATCTTGGACTTCACCTTGTATTAGGTTATTATATTATTTACTAGCTGATACCCGCGACTTCGTCCGCGTAGATTTAGTTTTTTAAATCCTGCGGGAACTCTTTGATTTTTCGGGATAAAAAGTAGCCTATGTCACTCTCCGGCCCGTAAATTACCCCTATGCAAAAAATCACAGCAAGCCGTTGCTCTGTTGCTGCGTGATTGAAGGACAAACCAACAAACCAACAAACCAACAAACCAACAAACACACTTTTGCATTTATAATATTAGTAGGGATTTAGGACATTATTTAGATAGGAAAGCCAACAGTTGAATACAATAATACATTTGTAGATATTTATCTAAATTATGAGAGTTACATGATTAAATGTTCAATTAATTACAGGCTTACACAACATGCACACATAATCGAATGATCATTAAGTTGTCATAGTAATTACTTTTTTTACAATAAAATGAGACACAAATATGCACTGACATAAATCTGTCTCGTTGTAACTTGGCAAGCGTCAGAGTGTGAGTGCGGTATAGATTTCAGCCTGAGTGGCTTATTAAATCCATGTTATCACTTAACTCCTAATATTTAAAAATAAAAGTTACTTACCAAGCAATAACATATACCTTTTTGAAATCAATACTAATATCTTGTTCGATAATTTATTTTACGTTTCATTCTGTTACATCAAGTAATTTTTATTTACATCTTATTTTGTTGTTCTTTTGTAATGTATAATGATTGCAGTTAATTTAGGCTAAGGTAAAGACGGCATAATGAAAACTAGCCGCAGCGTTTACGTCGTCTAGTGTGCTACTGCCTTAACGATGAACTTTTTTGGACATTCCCGTATAGTGACGGAATATTATTTTAGTTGATGCTCCGGAAAGCCGTGTCAGGTTTGGTGAAATATGGTCCTAGTTTGATTTAGTGCTCAAGTTTTTAGGCTGTAACTGAATCGGATGCCATAAATTCGGCTGTAGCGTCCGGGGGTTTGTAGTAACCCTTGTTCTTGTTGCATAAGAAAAAGTGTGGAAGGTGGCTTGGTTAGAATACGGGATGAGTTACGAGATATTGGTGGGATAGGAGCCAAAAATGTAGAAGACACTTTCAATCTTGAAGCCTCAATAGCCCAATGGTTAAAGGTCGGACTGAAAACTGTAAAGTTGCAGGTTCGAATCCCACCCGATGCACTATTGTCGTACCCACTCCTAACACAAGCTTTCCGCTTATATGAAGGGGATAGGAGGATATTACAACTTCAGGTTGGCTAATATTCCGTTTTTTTTAAAATCATTCTCGGGATTGCGATCGATGATTTTCTACATTATTCGTATCTACGAGTATTAACGATGACTAAAAATATAAAGGATTTTATTAAGAATCCCGTGGGAACTCTTTGATGTTCCAGAATAAAAAGGCTTTAATTTCCAATCGGCTTCAGATTGTTTGTTACTTATGTGCCTTTTATTGAAATCGGTTCAGTGGATTTTCTTGAAAAGATAATGTATAAAAATAGTAAGAAAAAGAAAATGTTTCAACCACAATAATTATTATCACCGCTGATAAACTTATTAAAAATATATTACTACACTTTTTTTTACAAAACATAGACTAGTGATTGACTATCACTAGTCTATCATCACACACACCTGATGGTAAATGAATTGCAGCCTAAAATGCAAAGCGCTTGCCTAGAAGACGCTTATTCACTCATGATTAGGTAACATCATTTTATAACCTAACTATTTAGAACCAATAATTAACACAACTCCACATTGTATTTCATAGTTAACTACCTCCAGACTTGATATCATTACATCGAGTTAAGGGAATGTTATTAATTATATTAATAATTAATTTCAATGCGACAATCCACACGCGGGTCGGTAAACAGGTCATTAATTAAACGTAATTAGTGTTACATACTGCAATTACACATAATTCGATATTAATATGCTATGTTTTAGCATTTCGATTTACCAATTCAGACTAAAAACTCACTTTGACACAATCTCTATCACGAAAGAACGGCTGATTTTTCCGTATAATTGTGACATTATGAATTTAATTTTGAGTGTTTCTGGTATCCCTGCGAGACCAAATCAGGAATGGGGAGATCCGTAGGAGAAACAGAGTTACCGACATAGGTCATCGAGTCGCAAAGCTGAAATGGCAATGGGGAGAGAGCATATAGATGGAAGAACAGCCCCTAACCAAAGCTTATACTGCTTTAACCAAAGCTTAAAGCAGTATTATTTCAAACTTTATTGTTATAAAATAATACGAGTACGTACCACGGTAAGTATTTTAGTGGGGACTGTCGATATTTTATAACAATTATGTCATTAAACCACGATTCAAGGCTAAAATATTTAGTTTATTTCAAACAAACAAATGTTTTAACATGTCATGTGATATCAATTGTTAACCTTATAGCAATTAATTTAAGGTTGTCATTATTATTAAATTTAGTTTTTAGATATTATTGAGCACATAAACCACAAAGCTACGTCGGTAATAGATGTCTTAACATCGCCGTCCCTGGAGCTAAATCTCGCGGTCGTCCAAGAAAGCACTGGCTAGCCCTTGTTGGCGCCGATATGAGAGCCAATAAATTAAGAAAATCGGATGCACAAGACCGGGCAAAGTGGGCAAAAACATGTCGGAAAGCGGACCCCACCTAGTGGGACAAAGCTAAGTCGAAGAAGAATGAAGTCGGTACGCGGTACCTACACTGGAACGCGCTTTAGTGTCCGGCCGAAGTGTTGGACCTTATAGACCCGTGTTTGAGGAACTCAAGCCTAAATGAAGCAATTAAGCGCCTAGTATAATCACATCAAATGTTATCACTCGGGATATTCTGTATCCCAGCGCTAATTACGTGTAATTGATGACCTGTTTACCGCGCCGCGTCTAGAATGTCGCGTCCGAATTAATTATTAATACAATTAATAGTAGGTATTCACTATTCACTACATCAAATCTGCAGCGTGTTATCCCGTCATAACTAGGTGAATTGATAGATTATTATTCAAAGCAGCAAATGAGGCTTTCATTAAAACAAAAACGATAATTGAGAAGCTTTATAGTGTTTATATTGATAATATTATAATATTAAATTATAGTACAAACAAATATACCTATATCGAAACTAATTTTATAAATGCCAAAGTGTGTTTGTTTGTTGGTTTACTGTGCTTGATCACTTTTCGGTCGTCTTGGAATTCGTCCAATCGGACTATGAGAGTGAAGGAATAGAAAGTGCGCCTGTGCTTGCACACTCACTTGTGCACTATAATATCTCCCGCGCAGATGGCTAGTCTCTGAGGTTGGCCTCTGTGACCAGATTCGGTCGGGAGGACATTACTATGCACAAGAACAAGGAAAATCAATACATTCACCAAAAAGTACCTACAAAAGCCAATGAAAGCGGCAGTCGCAGTTGGGGGTTCGGAAGCAAACAATTGTGAACCTTCCCATGCTTTTGTCACTCCAGTGTAGCCTTTATTCAATCACAGAAGTAAAACGAATTGCGCCTGGACTTGAAAATTGAGTTTAGTTTTAAATTCGATGAAGTAACGCTGCGAATTTCTTCCTATTTAGAGTTTCAGTGGATTGAATTTTGCATCACAAACAGATTGCTGATAGTTCTTGACTCATTATTATTAGAACTACAAGTTGTCCTGTCCTTATTAATATTATAAATTCAAAAGTTTCTTTCTTTGTTGATTTGACCTTCAATCAAATCTACAACACGAGAGACAATCCTGGCTACCCAAGGAAAAAGTCGTGAGCAAAAGTTAGTGTCCAATAAATACCTAAATCCATCCGAGCAAACGTCCAGGCGAAAATGCGTGAAATTTGATGTAAACAACTCTACCACATAGACCATACAAAACAAGTATAAATGGAAACAAGAGTAAATTAAAAATTTACAACACTCCTGACATGTAAATCTATGGCAATATACCTATCATCCTACTATCTGCAAGCTGCAACGGTTTTCAGGGGGAATCCAAGTTTCCACAGACGTGACTCCGTAATCTAATTGAATAAACTATATTATTAGTGCGGAATGAAACCTTAAAGGTCGCAGGTTCGAACCCCACCCGTTGCACAATTGTCGTACCCACTCCTAGCACAAGCTTTTCGCTTATTTGGAGAGGAGAGGAGAATATAAGTCAAGTTTAGCTTGGCTAATATTCTTTAAAAAAAACTGTAACTATTAGCTACCTACCATAAAAATTTACAAATACACAAATTAGCTGACAAAACTTACTTAGCTAATACACAGATACACACGTCAAACTTATAACACCCCTCTTTTTCCGTCGGGGGTTAAAACAGCGGTTTCCGCAGAGACCACCCCGGAGCACCTATCTCCGTAGATATGACAAAGCTCTTATCCTTTGGAACATGATCTTATTGTGTACGGAATCCACCTAAGGCTGAATACGAAACGACTGTATGTCGATTTAGAAATTTATTAGAACGCGGTAGAAATTTTTATTCTTATCGTGCTGATATAGAAACCATAGATATGCAGATTTTTAGAAAATTTCAATAATTTTAAAAAAACGTCTCTAGTTAAAGGAAAAGTTTTATATGACACGCATTTATTAAATTATTATTACATTATTATCACATCATTATTATTTTCTTTGAAGAGCAGAAAAATAAGAAATTAAAAATCACGCCTTTTTTCATTGACGTGAAAATTATTTCCAGAAAAGAAAACTTGCATCATTGCTTTGTTACAATAAAAAATACAATTATGTATAGTACATTTATCTTACGAAGTTACGGGCGCTTTACTTGTGGTTACGTCGTCTAATGCACATTGCGTAAGTGTGCGTGCCTGTCATGAGCCTAGGTGGGAAAAGTCAGGTGCGAGTAAGCTCTCGCTCACACTTATACAGATGTGACATACACAACCGTGAGCCACGTGCCCTCGTGAATTGAAAAAACTATATTGCTTTACTGTCAACGGTACAGTATCTATGACGTCATTTTGTGACGTCATTTTGTTAGTACATCTTTGATTTCGTATATCAACATGTTATCGCGATCAAAACGCTGCGCCGCACGAGTTACTGTCGCAGGTCTTGCATTCTCAAGCGTTGCAGAAATTTATGGTTAGACGATGACAGTTGAAAAATTGTCGTTATACGAATTGCAAGCGATGTTAGGAGCTTTGGATATTTACGGGTTCTACATGGTGTGAAAGTTAAGGGCGCTTTAATGTTTTGATTTATCACACGGGTGAAAAGTTTTATAGTGCTTTGTAACTACCGAAATTATAAATAATAGTCGGGTCGTGCAGTATTTCTTCGCGCTCAGGTGTAGTGAAACTAAGGTTGGGTGCTGTAAAGTTAGCAAAAATATTCCGCGAATTTCCTTTTGAATTCCCTTAATGGAGGGTTAGTATTTTTGACAGTTAATAAAATGACAATTTGTAAAAAAAATTGTACTTTGTTCAGTAAATATAAGCTTATTATTTATTATTTTTGACATAAAATATCGGAGAACCGAGTCGCTGGAGTCCTTAAAGTGCTGGAAGAGCAATCTTACACTGGAAAGCGCAGTGTTGGCAGAACCCAATATCCAAGGTGGAGTAGCAACATCAGACGAGTTGAAGGGAGTCCCCAGAGACTCCCTTCAACTCTAGAAACTATCCAGATACATGCGTTAAAAGACCGAGACAAGTGGAAGTCGGGCATCCGTTAATAAAAAAGAAGATGAATGAAAATATTATACAAAGGCAAGTTTCAGAACATTTTATAGCCTATAGATTATATGTAGATAGATAGATAGATTTTATAGCCAATTTATCATGAAATTCTTAAGAAAACTACCAATACAATACCACTAAAAATTTTACTGAACGCATATGTAGTTAAGTACACATGCCCTTTTTCAACAACCATACCTAAATAATCTTCTAAGTAGCAGTCTCTTTCCGTACGTAGCCCCTGCCCCCTAAATTCAATGTCATTTTCATCTTAAAATGAAATTAACAGAAAGCGTCACGTAACTTAGCTTAGGTAGCCTGTAACAGTTAGGGCGTAAGGCGAAAGTTTGTATGTTATTGTGTATGTGTGTGTGACGTGTGTGACACACTACAACGACGGAACCGATTTGGCTGGGAATGGAGATAACTCACACGCGGGACTAACATATAGGCTAAAACATTTTAAATTAAACAGTTCCTGCGGGAATCGGAAAACCTTAATCCACATGGACAAAGTCGCGGGCACCATCTAGCACGCAATAAAACATTTCCGAAACAAAGGAAGAAATATCTCCGCGTTTCGATCAGGAGGAAAACAATGCAAATCAGAAGATAAATCACTGGGAATCACCAATCACGGGCAGAGACCGCACTCCATTCCGTTGTCCATCGTTTGTGACAATGACAAGTCGAAGATTGTGCCGCACAGTTGCAAATCCCGAGGGCTCCTACCGAAATTGATAGTAGTAATTTGCCGCGCCCAGACCGCTGCCGTTCAGACGATCCGTCTGCGGGTGGTACAATGGATAGTTCGCGGTACGAGGGATAAAGGTGAAAAACCATCTAATCTTTCCTAATATTGTAATCCAAGGGCACAGAATAGATCTGCACCCCTACGTAGTTGAAATCCCAAGGTCGCGCGCTAAACGCTTTGCTTCCTCGTTCCTGATACGCACCGCTAAAATTTGGAATGCCCTTCCGGCTTTCGTTTTTCCCTACAACTACAATTTGGATACCTTCAAATCAAGAGTGAATAGGCACCTTCTAGGCAAGCGCGTTCCATCTTAGGCTGCATCTTCACTTACCATCAGGTGTGATCGCAGCCAAGCGCTAGTCTATATATAAAAAAAAGAAACTGTCTTTGTTTGTTGGTTTGTCCTTCCATCACGCACTAACAGAGTAAATTAATCAACGTGATTATTACATGGGTATAGAAGTACAAGTTGTGTGTTAACTGTTTACGTCTAAGTCACACTTCTGAAAATTGCCGTTTGCACTCTTGGCATTGCGGGGAGCTTCACAATCATTAGCTACTACTAATAACCACCCCGCTGCTATAGACAAAGCATATAATAAAAGTGATGGTGAAGAATTAATTGTTACTTTTCAAAACAAAATTCAAAGCAAATTCGTTTGTCAATCTGATTAAGAAACAGCCCACAGCTAACTCAGACGGGTCCCTCAAAACCGCTCTAATTTCATCTCTTGCGCCACCACAAAGCGCAATTGCCAATGATCCATAAAACACATTACTCAAACGCGATAGGAATCGTCACACGTTCCCGGAATAAAAATGTGTACCAATTTCTCCGGAATGCATTGTTTCCCGCAATTTTCGGGCTTCCGCCAATGCTTCCGCAATTGAATATACATCTGTACACGCTCTCGATTGGTCCACGGAATGCTTGTGCAGTTTTATTTCTTTTTTCACTTTCTTATTTCGGGCAGACTTTGCATGCGAAACAGCTTGCACTTTTGCTTGCATTATTCATTCAAACTTGGTTTGCGCCTTAACACGATCGTAGCCATGATGCATGCTAAGATTTTTAGTATGAAGGCGATGAAAAAGAATAAATGAAAGAGGTGATGACACATGATCAATTAACTAGACACCGTCATAAACTAGTAACATCATACTATCGTCTTTTTAGGGTCGAGTATGCGCTTTTATAACTTGGTTCCGAGAGAATTGGTAGATTTACCATTACATAAAAAACAGTGTGTAAAAACACATTTAATAAGTACAAGTTATTACACAGTTAATGAATTCCTTAATGACAAAGTTGCTTAGAACCAATCTGCTTTGCTTCAGCTGTCCACAAGACAGATAAGCTACATATATTGTAACATTTTTTTAGTTTGAAAAGAGCAACTGCTGAGCTTCTTGCCGGCTCTTCTCATCAGAATCAACATTCCAAACCGGTGGTAGATTTTTGACTTGCCATAAAAGCCACAAGTTGGCCTACATGAAATAAATAATTTTGAGTTTAAGTTTGAAATACTGAAATTTAGCATACAGATAACTATAATGACGTAGGCAATGGAATAAAATAGGGGTTAGGAAAATCGAATACACCTAATATATGTACTTATTTATGTCATTTGTATTCAAGTGATTAATGTATCATGATAATAATAAATAATTATGTAGTAACATATACGTTTTATTTATCCTCATTTAGGGGATAAGCGAAAAAAAACTCCACTGAACTCTGCAAAAGAGGGATAAACAAGAAATAATGGGGAGCAAGATTAATTTATCCCAAACATACATATTATGAGTTTGGCGAGCGATATCAACGTTTTATCAAAAAGGATATAATCCGAATCCTTGGTAATCCTGGCTTAGGTATGTAGCTTGGATATGTAGGGTCCCTCGTTACAGAAAATATAGAAGCGTCAATCCCGTATAGAAGCAAAGGAAAACTTAAGAAAAACAACATTTATCTTTGTTCTACTTAACGTATTAGGTAATCAGACCATGAGTTAACTGGGTTAAAATATTACAGTCCAATAGAATGGTATACATATGCAGTTCCAAGCTAAGCATCGCTTATCATCCCAACCAAGCAAGAAAGCCAAGTTCCCAAGCAAGCAATGCCGCCACCACTCACACCACCACACAAGACTTTAATACTACTCTCAAAGATTTTTTGAAAATTCAACCACTAAGGGGATAAAAGAGGGGTTTGAAAAGGCTTGAAACGTAAGCGACGCCGCGGCTAAAAGCTAGTATATTATATAACGCATACTCCGTCTAGTCTTGGTGCATTTATTTCCATATCTTCCCACAGTAAGACTGGTTTAGCCACATCTATTTTCTCTACATCAAGCACGCCCCTATCAAACGCTCGTTTGCACGAAGTATGGAGTGAGACTATATCTGGAATAGCGAACACCGAGGCGTACGGCTTTAGGAGCACTTTTTCCCTATTTCCGAATGAATAAAAAGGATCCAAAGAGAACTTCATGACTTTTGTTACATCGTATCGCTTTTTATATCGCTCCGAGTCGAGAGGCCTACCTAAAGTGTTAGAGCGGGCATCGCGTATATTCCCCTGATAAAAAATTTAATAACATTTACTCAATACGGTTACCTACCTAGAATTCTACATTAAATTAATAGTAGGTAAGAGCAAAAATAACCAAAAGTACATAGAGTTATCATATTATGTGTTCTAAGTTCAGAACTTTTTTCTCATTTCGTAACTGCGTAATTTTTCGTATCATAACAACTTGGAGAGTCAGGACACATATTGATATTACAATCCTTCTTATAATTACCTGCGTACCTACTATTATCTGAAAGGCTAATAATGAAGTTCTTGCTAGCTGCCACTGGATGTAGGTGCAAAAGAGATAGTATTTCCTCTTTTTTAACTCTTTATATTATTTAATGAACTGAGTACCGAAGTAGGCACAGTATATAGGAAATTGCAAAATTTACACCAACTCTTACCAAGTATGACGTGAAAAAACAAACATAAATAATAGTTGTTAGTATTAGAAGCCGGTAAAGAATACAACTCGGAGTCCGACTTCACATGTTTATTCGTCGAAGTTTCTGTACAAAATGACTGCCTCTAATTTGATCTTCTCGCTTTTATAACATTGTTTTGAATGAAGTTCGCTATTAATGAAGTTTCTACCTACATCAAAAATCAACATCAGTAGAAACAATATCTTAATTATTATTCTAAGAAACAAAAATGTGTATCACAACCCTAATAAATAATATTAGCAATTTTAATGCTTAATTATCATTAAATTAAAGCTACATACATTTTATAGATACATATTGTGCATTTGATTGAATGAATAAGTATTGATACCTTATAATTCATTCAATCAAATGTTTTCTCAATATTACAATACGTGAACTCAGTCAATTTTATCTGTATGTGTACAATCTCTAAGTCGCTCACAATTATTCACATAATTTCTAACATTAGTCAATCACAAACGTTAGATTCTGATGCCTGACATCAGCTAATACGTTTTGAAAGCGAAACAAGCAAGCAAGCAAGCAAGTTTTGAGGCAAGCGCGCACCATCTTAGGCTGAATCTTCACTTACCTTCAGGTGAGATCGCAATCAAACGCTATTCTATATATTAAAAAAAAAATTACCTAAATCTTCCGAATCAAAAAGCAGTTTTGAATAATTATATTACTCTACCTTTATCTACTTTGCTTAATCTTTTCTGAACAGAAATAAAAAAAAAGTTTGTTACAATTAACAACCTTTAATAGATCTTTACATAGAAGGAATAAGAAAACAAATAAAGGACAACAACAACTAATTTTTTTCTCGAACTAGATAAATCTGTGTACACACAAAATATGAGTATTGTTTTTGACACGTTTTTGAAAGTAGTTATGTCGGGTCTGTACTCTTTAGGTCTGTGCTTATGACGTATGTCTCCTTGCTCTGTATGTAACTTATACTATGTTTAAATATCTCCGCTGCAAGCTCGTTCGCCGAAGCATTTTTTTGTGATACATTTTGTTCACCACCTAGGTCTTTGTGCTGTACAAACTTACAAATTGTTTTATGTAAAACTGCCATCTGTAAATTCTGTTTGCTTTGATTGGACGCCGCGCCAACCATTGCTGAATTTTTAAAAATATCGGAGTGCTATTTATATGCTACATAATGCTGGGCATGATTTTTTAGTGTATGAATAATTTTTTGCGCTTTACAAGTCAAATATAATATTTAAAAGATGAAATTTATCCAAATAATATTTTATTCGTCCGAAGGAAGAATTATAATAATTACTTATGTTCATTCGTCCCCTTTACTCCTTTATCCTACTATATCAAATAATATCTGACGAGGGCAGTAGTATAAAATTTAAATCTATCTTATCTTAACATTAATTATCTTCTGTAAAAATCAATGAATGAAGTGAAAGCTCCAAATTTCATTTTCAAACTTAACACAACTTTAATAACTGTTTATAAGCCTACTTGTACCTAACTAGGAAACTTAAATAATGTTCAATGCTTTTTCCATTTTTTTGTAACTCGCTATCAATGTCAAGCGAGCTATTTTACCATATTAAACTTGAAACAAATACCTTTCCAGAACCTGAGAGACAAAATAGAAAATG
Organism: Hipparchia semele; assembly: GCA_933228805.2. Classification (NCBI taxonomy): domain Eukaryota; kingdom Metazoa; phylum Arthropoda; class Insecta; order Lepidoptera; family Nymphalidae; genus Hipparchia; species Hipparchia semele. Next base: position 1,409,156 of record OW121717.1, on the reverse strand, counting down.
AAGATATAAATAATATTGCCTGGACGCAGCAGTTATATGTATTATAGTAGGTAATTTACATTAAGTTGCAAAAAGTTGTAAAAAATTATTACGCCATCAAAATATTGTGACAAGACAATCTCCGAAAAATGAATTCATAAAGGCCCAGGTGAGGCTAAGCAGATTCACGTATAAGACACTGCATTGCGTCAAAACAATGTCAATAGAAGGGCACTCCCTTAGGCTGGCATCGAAGAGATTTCTTCGATTCTAAAGAGCAGAGTGGGCATTTAGATATCAAATAGAAGAGAAGATGGTTATTTTTTTTTTCTTGTTTTGTGATTACTTTAGTTGTTTAATTCAATTCTAAATTTTCGGTTATCTAAATATATAAAAGGCAAATGTCACTGACTGACTGACTGATTTATCAACGCACAGTTCTTCTAAAGGACATAGTGGACATGTTTAAGATTTAGAAATAAAACAGAAGAGAGGCTGGTTATTTCTTTTTCTTGCTAAATTATAAACATTAAAATTAATGACAGCAAATTGAAAAAAAAAAAATGTAAAGTTAGACACGATTTTAATACATCAGGATTAACATTGAATTAAAAAATATTACGATTGTTTTAAAAAGCTTACCCGAAGAATGGATTTTGAATGCGATCGGCCACGGCAATGCATGAACACGGTGAAAACTAAATCATCCACTTTTTCTCCAACAGTTTATCAACGATTAAAATAAGCCAAATTAGCCCCTAATTTACCAATAATAATAATTTTCACTTTGTTCTGTCTATCTCTGTCAAATAACTGAAATATCTTGGGCAGTCGCAATCCTTTGATAAGAGACCCGCGACCTAGAGGGTTGGATAACGTTAACGTTTAGAACATTTTCAATTCGTTTTTTCTTCGGCACCAGTTTTACTTCGTTATCCTTAATATTAACAAGAATGTAAGACTATCGTATTTGTCTGTTTGCGAACGCTCATTGAAAAGGTCTATAATAGATTTTTTATTTTCCTCTTTGAAATGTGTTACCATCATCGCCATTAATTGAATGACGTCCACTGCTGAACATAGGTCTTTTGCTAGGATTGCCACAGATCACAATCTTGTGCCGGTTATGTACAAAGGCTCTCAGCGTCTTGCTAAAACCGTCTGTTCACCTAATAACGACAAGTTGATTATCAACAAATCGTACTTCATAAACATCAGAAAATAACGAAACCTTAAGATGCAGGAACAAAAAGAAACACAGTAATAAAATTATCTTTTATAGTTTTGTTATCTGATTTAATGTGTGTAGTGTACAATAAAAGTATATTTCATCTTTGAAAATAAGCTATCAACTCTGTCGGTCAATAAAGGCGTCTCGTCGGAGTGTTTGCTTTTGAATTTAACTTAACGCTATCAAAAAACTCCACTCACCTAGCTGAATTTTAATGAGAAGCTATAAATAAGAGCAGCTTATAAAGTTAGGTACACTAAAAAGTCGATGTAAAATTTCTCAACGCCATCCGTCTTAGCAGCGATGTACCAGGTTTCAATATATCTCCACTCGTTAGGCAGCTTAAGCGCTTATCGCTACCTGACGAGATCATTAAGGCGATATCGATCCGGGGATTAGCGACAAATTGTACTATCAATGGACACCTAATTGATTTTAGATGCACGCCGGCTTTACCTGAAAATTCATACGACGCTTAATTTACATACTCCTAGATGCTGTAGTTAATTGGGGGCTTTCGTGATGCTAAGTTTTTTCTGAAGGTTTAAGGTGACTGATTGACTGACTGACTTAAAAAACCGAACTTGACGTGAGCGAGGCCGCGGGCAAAAACTAGTTAAAATATATAATTATAGTTTGTTAAGCTTAATGAATTTTGTACGCTTACTTATTAATCAATATCTGACGTCAGAAGGTACATTAAGGAGGATGATAAATTATTTTCAACCCATCACACGCCTCTTGATCATAGTGAAATATTCCGACGGGAACAACATGTTTGAGTGGGAAAATTCGTATCCAGATAGGATTTCTTTTTATCTTATTTTTGTTTTTTTTTGTTTTCGAAGACAAGATATTCCATCACTGCGATCTCACCTGATGGTAAGTGTTAGCCCACTATCGTCTTAGACTGCATCGTTACTTACCAGCAGGTGAGATCGCAGTCAAGGACTATCTTGTCATCCAATAAAAAAAAACGCGTGGCACTCGGGGACTGCCGCGGTAAAGCTATTGCATAGCATTTTTTATCAACGCCATCTAGCGGCTCACCGTAGAGGAGTCCCGTGTCAGGTTATTTTCACGGAATTTATGGATTCTCCAAGCTGGCCCGCGATAGAAGTTATGCAATAGCTTAAAAATATTTTTAGAGAATCTCATAGAGGTAATTGTGAAACAAATGAGCGATGATTATAATGATTATGATCTGACTTTTGTAATGAGTACAGTCATAAACACTATGGTCTCCGCAGGGAGATTTCTAGTTATCAAAAAAAAATAATTGTACAACTGCCTCACGTCTGGCCTTGGCTACAGTTCTCCTTCATTTACAAAGAAGTGACGTCAAGTAAAAAAAAATTCTGGTACGATTTCGCATTAAAAACGATTGGAGTATTTCCTTATCGAATGTAGTACTTATCGCTCAGAGGACATTATGTGGGATATACGGTAGCATATTAGATAGACACAGAGTATGTTTTCATCGAAACAAATCTTTGCAGACTTTGCAGTCAACTGAGCACCGAATTGCAGCTGCAGACAATTGTGTGCCCGACAAAAAATAATATTATGTAAACAGTTAAGGCGATATCGAACAACGGCTGTAACTAAAAGTTATTAATACCGCTCACGAGCGCACAATACATCAAATTGAACAGATGCGAATCAATCTAGATCAAAATATGAGTGCTTTGCTATATTGGCGCGAAAATGTTTCGAGTTCTGAGTTTTATTGTGATCGATGCTTCCACGTCACGGTGAAATATTTATGTATTCTATAAGCGGAACGGGCTAACAGTTTTATCCATTATCTGGTTCTGCGACGTCATTGTGCTGTATGAAGTTTAAAAAAACGTCGGTAATCGGCTTACGAAGCTTTTATCGACATTTTGGTGGCCAACGATATAGCGACATTTTGGCGATGACAACGATCCTAGTAGAACTGTAGGGAAGAGTTTTGTTTGACACATGTTATGTGTTCTAAAAGTTGAAAGGGCTAACAGTTTTATCCATTATTTGGTTCTGCGACGTCATTGTGCTGTATGAAGTTTAAAAAACGTTGGTAATGTACTTACGAAGCATTTATCGACATACTAGCGTTTGCCGGCAATTTCACTCACGCTGTGTCCTATTTTAAACCTCTATTTAACCCCCTTAGAGATTGAATTTTCAAAAATCCTTTCTTGCAGGATGCCTACGTCATAATAGTTATCTGTATGCCAAATTTCAGTCCGATCCGTTCAGTAGATTAAGCTGTGCATTGATTGATCAGTCAGTCAGTCACCTTTTTCTTTTATGTATTTAGATAGATTATGTCATACTAAACATGACTAGTATTCCCTTATTATTAAAGATAACTTACTTTTTACATGCCACAGTACTGGAACGTTAACGTTTTGCATCACCCTCATTCAAGATGAAATAATAATATAACCTTATTAAATAGTTAACCCCAAAAATTTCCCTCCAAAATTTACATAACGTCGGCTCAAGTTACGGCTCAATCTTGCCAGGGCATTATTGCCATTAGGGCCATGAAACGCCTTATCAAAGGACATCATCCATTTTGGGCTTAATCTGAAAGTGCCGGCCAAAAAAAAATTTTGCTGTATTTCGTTAGAACTTGTCCCCCTAAACATTTTTTATTATGACACCCAAGCTGTAGAACCATTGACCTTGGTTTTATTTAGGTTTAAAAATCTGTATTTTTTCCTACCAAATGAAATGTTTCTAATAATAATAATAAAAACTGGAGTGCCCAGCAGTCTGTTCTACCTCACAGCAGCCGAGCCCGGCTGACCTCATCGCCTTTTGGCGACGAGTGTGATCAAGAGAGATGGAAGATGAGAGATCGATGGATAGATGCTTGAGGAGGGCTCTTGGATTGCTGCGGTAGAGGAAGCATGTGCCTCAATATAGCCGACGAACCCAGTCGCCATCTCTCCAGAGGATGTACTTGGTGCGGTGCGCCGGGCCGCGAACTAGAAAAGTCCTGGATCCGATGGACTGCATCACTTCTGGTTTTTCGCTCTGCCATGCTATCTGGCTAAACAATTCCAAGAAGCTCTCGAGCAAAGGGCAGTCCCGAGCCTTTTCACCACCGGAATCACTCATTTAGCTCCAAAGTCCACCGATGCTGCTGACAAGTACCGCCCCATCACATATCTTACTAGCATCTATAAGACATTGACATCCGTTTTGAGCCTTAAGATTTCCCGTCATGTAGGCGAGAATAGTATAATGTCTGGGGCTCAGAACGGATGTCGGTGCAATAGTCTTGGTACTAAGAAACACCTTCTCATCGACTCCGTCGCGAGCCAACTGGTCAAACTAACTCGCCGGAATTTCCCCACAGTCTGGATTAACAATGCAAGAAGACATTCGACTTGGTGCCGCATTCATGGTTCTTGAGGGTCCTTGAGCTGTACAAAGTCGATAGTACAGTTCGAAACTTCCTCGGAGAGTGTATGGGGCAATGGAGCACGATCCTTTGTCTTCATGATGAGCGGTTGACAGCTGCCGATGATCGGATAAGGATACGGCGGGGTATCTTCCAGGGCGATTGTCTGAGTCTACTATGGTTTTATCTCTCTTAATGAGCCTCACGTGGATAAAGAAGCGTCCGTGTAATGGTTGCGTTTCGTTGACCTCCTTAGGAAAACCGAAGGTACAAGATCAGGTAGTTAAGACGCGGAACTACCGAAAGTACATCCTAAAGGATGGCACTATCAACATTTGTTGAGCTTGTCGCCATCCCAGTGAGTCACTCAGGCATGTGCAATCGGGATTTTCGGCTCTTGCTAACACTGAGTATTTCCACAGGCACAACCAAGCAGCCAAAATCCTTTACCAAGAGCTTGAAGCTCTGAAGTACGGTTTCCTGGATGAAAGACTATAAGTACACACCGGTGGCAAAACTTAAGCGTGATGGGGTACGGCTCTACTGGGACCGGTCCATCATCACGGATAGGATGATTCTAGTTAATAAGCATGATATCGTGCTGATGGATCGGGCACAGTGGAGGGTGTTTTTAGTGGCCATCACCATCGAACATGGCGAAAACCTCGTGAGACTGGAGACAAAGAAAAACGAAAGTATCTAGATCTGGCTCACGAGGTTTCCGGCATGTGGCAAGTGGAGTCCACTGAAACCATCCCAATCATCATTTCTGCAAATGGATTGATCCCAGTCAGCCTTAATCACCATCTGAGATGGTGTTTCATCCATTCCACCATCTGGGGTGCCGTGGTAGTTCCAGCCAAGATGCACAATGTGGTATTTTCAGGTGTGTGGTCAGGATCGGATAGGTAGCACTTAACAAAACTCCAAAAAAGTAAAAAAATTGCCTTAGAAACTCTTCATATATTCGAAAAAATACAGATTTTTAAACTTAAATAAAACCAAGGTCAATGGTACTACAGCTTTGGTGTCTTAATAAAAAATGTTTAGGGGGACAAGTTCTAACGAAATACAGCAAAATTTTTTTTTGGCCGCCACTTTCAGATTTAGCCCAAAAATGTATGAATCGTGGAGGATCTCCTTTGTTCTATCTTGGCTCTTACATCAATTCCAGGCCTTTATAAATCAGATGTTGTATTTTCGTACATCTTTGGGTACGTTTTTGAAGTAGTACATGAACTTTAGGTATCCTTTATAAATCCTTTTAGAGGTTAAAATGTTGAATTACGTTAAATTTTAATTCTTTAGGAAACTGTCCTCACATTTTCAACGATATCCAGCTTACAATTACTAGTTACAGTTTTTAACTTTCATGATTGATTGATTGAACCTTTCATTGCACAAATCAAATCAATATAAAATCACATCAATTAAAATACTTAGTAGGTAAATTTTTTTTTAAAATAGATTTAACTTAGACATGAATAATATAGTAAAATACAAGTGAATTATTTTCTTCCTCCTGAACGTACATACGGAAAGCTTGTATTAAGAGCTATGAGCTTCTAAGAGTGGATAGGTACGACAACAGTGAAACAAGTTGGGTTAGAACAGTCACACCTTTCGGTTTTCATTCCGCCGCCCTGACTAATGTACGATGAAGAATATTCTTGTAAATTACTCCTTTTTTCAGTGCCAACCTCAACGCTTAGAAATATGGTTTCTAACAAAGTTCTACTCCAAACGTAGACTCAAAACAACCAATGAATGTGTAAGTACCATGTAATTGCATTATACTGGCACTGGTAATTATGTTTTTGATGGTCATGTAATGATTTATGACACCCTTTCACAGCACAGTGCATCAATTTTTAATAATGTTCTGCAAAGCTCATCATAGTAACGCGACGATACTGTGTAGTCGCCCTTTTTTCTGTTTTTGTTTAAAGGCTTACTTAAAATGATTTATCAACCCGTCGACTACTGCGCTTCTAAGCATTATTGTTCGATGGTGCCAACATTTTTAATTCATACTCATTTCAAGACGTACAGAGAGTTACAGGGCGAACTTATTTTTTCGGAAAACTTTCATTCCACCGAGTGTATTTACACGAAGTGGTTCACAAAATTATTTAAACTCAAAACCGTAGCGAAGTTAGCGCTAATAACGCTGGACAAAACTTCGGTTTACTTTGTCAAAGTTTAACGGGAAACATTCAATTTGCATAGTAACTTGTGTTTGTTCTTTTTAGTTAGTTATTTTTGGTTTTTTAATTGCTTTCCTGTAATGCTCGGCGAGTATTGAAAAGCGTGAATTTTTATTTTTTTTACGTAGGTACTTCAATTCACAAAATGTTACATTCATGTAGATACATAACGTTCATGTATGTGACATTCATTAAATTAAACTTAACCAGGAATTAATTAATTAAATTCAAAGCTTTTAATGAGCTGTCTCTTGTATGTACGCGAACAAAGCATTTCCTGAGACTCTGAGAGTCAAATTTTTTAAATCTATACAAAGAAGATCATTAAGTAACGATTGAGGCCTCTTAGGCTGAAATCTATAGACCGCACTCTCATGCTGAGATCTATAGAGCGTGCTCTGACTCAGCTCAGACTCAAGATAGAGGTTAAAACGAGACACAAATATGCTCTGACATAAATCTGTCTCGTTTTAATTCTGTCTTGAGTCTGAATTGAGTGAGAGTGCGGTCTATAGATATCAGCCTCACTCTGCTCAGACTCAAGACAGAGATAAAACGAGACAGACATATGTCGGAGCATACTTGTGTCTCGTTTTAACTCTTATCTTGAGTCCGAGCTAAGTCAGAGCACGCTCTATAGATCTAAGCATGAATGTAGTTGTGCTCTTATTCAACACAGGAAACTTGTTTTGATAGATTATGAAAAATAAGTTAAATTTTAAAAATCTCATAGACAAATGTCGGTGGCATAAACACATAAAACATGACGGAACAAATACGAATAAATACCAGTTGTAATTCAGTAGAGAAATAACATCGCGCACATTAAGCCTATAATTACAATTATTTGACAACAACGTTAAATACGTCAACGATTGTTGGAATAAAACAACATTTAAACAGTCAGTTGTAACACGAAACTGCCATCAAGCGTTGCGGTTAAGCGTATTAACGTCGAACTGATTTATAATATTCATCGTTTCACTTGATGCTGTTTCAAAACGAATTAATCGAGCTTTGAGGGGTGGAGATATTATATGGATTTCACATAGAAAAATATACATTTAATACCAGGAAGTGAAAGTGTTAAGTATGAAAACCTCAATGTTTTACGCCAGGGATAAAAATATACACTTAACACCAGGAAGTGAAAGTGTTAAGTATGAAAACCTCAATGTTTTACGCCAGGGATAAAAATGGTGTGCTTCAAGGGAAAACCGTGTGGAAATGTGCTTCGTTGTTTTGCCGGCTAGGATGCCTAGCCTTACTTCGAGAAGTCCTTGGCAACCTGGGCGGTCTTCTAGGGTTCTGGAGAAAGCTCGAATGTTTGGAGTAAAGAACATTGGAAGGATTGGTGCATCACACACAACATCTTGATCATGACTGGTTTACGTGTGGAAACCAGCCCAGCAAGAAAAAAGAAAAAAGAAAGCTCATACCTGGGATTAATAGGCTACATTTTATTAATCGGACAATAATCCTCGTGGATTAAGGTTTTTTTAGTTCCCATGGGAATTAAAAACCTTGATCCACGAGGACCAATTCGCGGGCATTGTCTATTTAAATTATAATATCTTTGAATGAAGCGACTCATATAATATCGATCGAACTTCACTTGGAGGTTCGTTTTCTCTATATTCTGTTTCATATATTTTTTGAACTTGCTGTAGTCACTTCCCGCTTATGCGACTGTGCCGTGGCCCTATTGCAAAGGTAAACAGGTAGTGAAATAAATAGAGCAGTACACCGTTTCCCAATGAGTACGATACGAAATGGTTCAGAACGCTAATGGTTCTAATGTATTGCACAGTGAAACTGTGGTAGATACGGTCGTTACCGATAATGAGCGCGGGCGCGCTCGCGTGGGCTACCTGTTCTTATTTATATTCCTGTTGGCTGCTAATGGCTGTAACTCATCGCCTGAACTATCCATGTCCAGCGTCCATCATTATCCTTACTCATTTTTTTAAAATCCTATCCTACTACTAATATTACGAAAGTTTGTGAGGATGGATGTTTATTACACTTTCACGCCACAGCGAATTAATCTATTTGGCTAAATTTTGGATTAGAGATAGCTCAAATCCAGGATTAATACATAGGCTACATTTTATTCCGGAAAATAAGAGTTCCCGCAGGAATCAAAAAAACTTTAACCCACACAGCGAAGCCGCAGTTATCATCTAGTAGTTCATTTTGTTTTTTTAATTAAAATGTTACAATCAAATTTAAAGCTAAGGTAACCTAATTATTATACAAATCATGCCCGCGTGGAATGATGTCAATAATACTGGCTGCATTGTCACGTTGGACAGCCAGGGTCCTTTGCGTAAAAAATGAGACAGCCCTTCAGTCATCAGATGAGGCAATTAACCGCAGTGAAATTATGTCTCGTAAAAATTATATTGCACTTAGACACCATAGCCCCAGGGTTTCCAGTCTCCCCAGCAAATGAGATAAATATGCAACTCTCGATCTGAGAGGCACACTGAGCCATATTATTTAATATATATGTTTTTGTTTGTAGGTTCTTTCATTTGTTCTTCAATCACGCAGCAACGGAGCACCGTATTGACGTGAGTTTTTTCATGGATATAGTCAAGGTAATCCTTTGTTCTTCGGGGATAAAAAATATGACACAATCCGTTGCTCCATTGCTACGTGATTTAAGGACAAACCAACAGACAAACACACCTTTGCCTTTATAATGTCAAAATTAAAAATAATTGACTTTTTTGCACTTGCTAAAATAATCAATATCTTGTAAGGTGAATAGATAGTCAATAAATATACCTATATTCTTTGACTTATAAGGTCCCATTTACCAAGAAGTGGTGTGCTCCGACAAACGTTTGTCCAACGTTTGAGCGGTCTCAAGTGCACGAGTCCCCTAACACAATGTTTGCTTTCACAAATTCGACAGACAGGTTGGCAAATACGCAAATAAGCAAATGAATTATATGAGCAGCGTATCTACTCTCTCTAATATTGTCTCTCTTGCATTGTATTCTTCATTGCTGAGGGTTATGATTAGCGTTGCCAGACGTCCCGTATTTCCCGGGACGTCCCGTATTTTAGGCATAGTTTAAAATGTCCCGGCGGGACTGAATCTGTCCCGTATTTGAACCGTACTTCATTTTTTCGTTATGAAATCAATCCAAGTATTCACACACGCAACGTTCGTAAAAAAGCGAGTTGATGACCGCTTTTAATTACGATTAAAATTGTATTGATTTTTACAAATATGTTAAAACGAATAAAAATATGTCAAAACTGACTCGATCATCGGAAAAATATCACTATCGGAAAATGACACTAAATAATTTTGTTTTTTATTTGTCTCGGGTAAAAAACTGAAATCCCGTTTTTTTTGCCCATTTAACCATTTGTCCCTTATAGGCTGAAAAAAATCTGGCAACCCTAGTTATGATCCCTTTCTATAATTCATATAAGGGTTTCTTGGAATATTAAGCGGAGGTTTCCCAGATCTTTTTGCATTCGACTCGACTAAACGACTCTTATCAGATGCTAGTGATAATAACAAAGTCAAGGGCATCGGTTGCATTTAATTAAAAAACCGGCTAAGTACCAGTAATACTCGCGTACTGAGGGTTCCGTACATTGTGAGTTGTGACTTGTGGTTGTGAGTAAAATACTGGTTATTAAACTCACTTTTTCCATTTGAATTGACTCATCGTGTCATCGTGTTGTTGTCTAACTGAGATGTAACTTACCTGAAAAGAAAAAAATATAAATTGAAAATCCGCCAAAATACATCAATATTGCAATTCACTAGGGTTTCTAAGCTTTACTTGTGGTTACGTTGTATATACATGTACATTGCGTAAGTGTGCGTGCCTGGAGCGTAGGTGGAAGCGGTCAGGCGCGAGTAAGCTCTCGCTCACACTTATACAGATACGACACGCATACAACCACGAGCCACGCGCCCTCGTGTTTGCAAGGACTATATCTATGTCGATGCCAAAATATCAAAACGCTCGGATAAGGCTTATTTTGAATTGGAGAAATCGGCTCTAAATAAGACATTTACGTAGGTAGAGAGGTAAGATTTTTTAAGCTTAAATTTGCTACTTACGATTTAGAAAAACCACGATATGTACGATTTGTAGGAGAACCAAAGTCACCGACATAGCTCATCGAGTCGCGAAACTGAAGTGGAAATGGGCGGGGCATATATTTCGAAGAGCTGATGGTTGATGGGGTCCCAAGGTGCTGGAGTGGCGACCCCGCACCGGGAAGCGCAGTGTTGGCAGACTCTACACTAGGTGGACCGACGACATCAAACGAGTCGCAGGGAGTCGCTAGATTCAGGCGGCGCAAGACCGAGGTCTGTGGAGGTCCATGCAAGACACTTATGTCCAGCAGTGGACGTCCATAAGTTGAAGAAGAAGAAAATTTAGAAAAAAATTAATTTTCTTCGGCATCTTATGCTTGTAGATATGACGATCTACTAGTCTATTTTTGTGAAATTACATATTGCAGAACTAAGCACTAGTTTCAGTTCAACGATTCTCAAATAAAAACCATTTTAGGCATTTTGTGTTTGTATCTTCCGGCGTCCATTTTTCCTGCGACGCATCACTAGAGCACCTTTAGGCAAGCGCGCTCCAACCTAAACCTCATCAGTGTTCTCCATCATTGATTGTTGCTCAAGTTCATCTCGCAATAAAAAAAAAGAACTTGAGTATCACGCTTAATGATTTCAAACCCAAAACAATATTAGGGCTGATAACTTTAATTTCATAATTCATTACACATTACGTGAGAATGTCATCCCGTTAATTACTTTAATCATCTAACATCGTACATTCACGCAAATTACAGATACCTGCAATTACAAAAGCTGTCGGCACCAAACGTTAGGAAATTAAAAAAAAAAAACTTTATATTTATGTTCGGAGCGAAATTGCTACGTTCTGTTATTACAGCCCTAGCCGCAATTACGTGTAATTGAAAACAGGGCGGTTGTTATCGCGCCGTGTGACGTCAGCCTTGCTTTATGCAACCGAGCTAAAAATATTGTAACGCATACGTGAACGGATAAACTAAACTTTATGCGTATATAAATAGAATTCAAAATTGTATCGTATTGATTCTATTATAGTTGGCATAAATGGAATTTAGTTGCATTGCAATAAAAGCTTAGTGCGATAGAGCTTAAGTGTGTTTATTGCGTACACTTTGTGGTCAAGTGTGTTGACGCATGTCATTATTGCTAGAGAAATAAGGCTTACAATTGCACGTTTCAAGTTTTGTGTTTATATTTTGAATTAGTGTTTTACATTTTCGAAATGCGAAACAATTACAAGGGATTTATTATAATGTGTTTATTGCAATTTCCTTCGTGATTGTACACGGCTTAGCGTAAGACTGATTAACAGTGTGTACGTACTGCCTTGATATAAAAGTGTTGCATTGGATACATAATAATATTAAACTTACTTGCGCTCTACAAAATTATTTATTTATTTGAATTAAAATATCTACCTATATTTAATCATCGTCATCGTCATCATCATCATCACCTCAACAGGTAGACGTTCACTTGTATCTAGCGGCCTCTAGCTTGAGATCGAAAAATAGGTTGTAGGAAAAATAGTCATCGATGAATCAAACATTATGATAAATCACACTAATTTTGTGTGTGTGTGTGTGTGTGTGTGTGCGTTTGTATGATTGTTGCACTTCCACGCCACAACGAATGAACCGATTTGGCTGAAATTTGGAAAGGTGGAATAAATGGAATAAAGGGTCGACATTCGAGCACCTTTTAACCCCAACCTTTATCAGTTAGTCGAGTTATGTGCCCCTTCCGTTGCTACTTTAACTTCGTTACTCGATGAGCTTTATCGGTAGCTCTGGTTCCCAATGGATATCCCCAATTCAGATTTGAAACTGCAGGAATATTCCGAGCATAGCTCTATAGTTAAATAGATAGGTCTGCAATAGTTTCTGATAGCAGCCAAACCTGCCTTGCCTGTTCTAATACAAAGATTATTTTTAATGAATGGCTAATGGCATAATATTCTACTCACACCTACAAATTAGCGGAAAACTTATCTTCAGAAGTGGGTGCAACGGGTGGTGATCAAACCGTCCTTTTAGTTTTCAGTTTTCAACATAAACTTTACTACCGTAAGGTTTTCATCTAGTCAAATGTAGCCTCAATAGTCTAAGGGAGGCCACATACGATCAAGTTTGCCGTCAAGTTTGCATGGAAAAGGCTCGATATCTATCTAGTATCGATACTTTTTTTCGACACCTAGGAAAGCTTCCAGAAGCTGTACCACTCCATCGAAAGAGATAACGCTGTACATCAGAAAGAGAATAGTATAGAGTATAGTCTGCTTACTTACAGTAATTTCCCAATTACTTTTATTTCACACTGTCAGACATAATTTCTAAGTACTTAATCTAATTATACTCCTAATTAAATAAAAATAAGTAAATAAATTCTTATATATCTAAGTAAATTAAAAAAAAATATGATATTAGATGTAACAAACAACAAACTAACATTGTAACAAGCATTCGTCTTGTTGCGAGTGTAACAAGCGAGACCATTACCGCAGTAACGAGCTTCACCAAGTTGGAAATTAGTTGGGAAGGTGAGACGAGATGCATTTAGTACAACTTTCATAACGTTATAGTTCTACGGGTCTACGGTTCTACCACTCTGCTACGATACGGCTACGGACTAGCGAAAACGCACTATGTATGTATACGTACCTAACGTGTAGAACATAATTTTCTAACTAAGTTTCGCTACAACGTAGGCTCAAAATAACCAATGAATGTGTTAGTGAGTCGTGTTCCCACTAAATTACAACAGTTGGTTATTCAAGGGACGGACCAACGAATTCCTAAAAAGCCGGCAACGCATTGGTGATGCCTCAGGTGCTACAAATGTTCATGGGCGGCGGTAATCACTTAACATCAGGTGACCCGCCTGCTCGTTTGCTCGCTAAAAAAATATTATTATTTTTTATACTGGTACTTATAAATACGTTTTTGTTGGTTATTGTGATGAATTCTGACACCCTTTCACAGCACAGTATGTCATTTTTTCATAATTTTCTACAAGCTCGTCACTCTAATGCGACAATACTGCGTAGTCGGCCATTAAGGGCTTACTAAAAATGGCTTGTCACCGACTATTGAACTTCGAAGCATTATGGACGTAATATTAAGAGATCTATCGAAATTATGTATGCGTTTCTCAATTGTAATATTCTGAGATAGCAACGAATCGACGTGATTTTTCGCATGTTTTTTATTTAGTTGGAGACTGACCTGACATAGGTCACTTTTATCCCTAAAAAACAAAGGGTTCACGAGCTAATTAAAAAAACTAACTCTACGCGGACAAATTCGAGGGCAAAAGCTAATAAAACAATAAACGTAGAATCTTTAAAGCCAAACGCATACCGTCTCCATTTCACCGAAGATAAATACAATCTCCAATTCCACAGCGGGTAAAAATAAATTCAATAACTTTAATTTCACAGAGAGCTAGACTCCACAGCGGTAGAAGTAGCGCATTATGAACGTTTGATAAATGCGTTAACTCTCACCTCTCCAACAAGTTCCAACTTGAAGGAACTCGTTACACCGGGGAATGGTCTACGCTTATTTCATTTGTAACAGGATGGATGTTTCTAGAAATTTTATTGTAGATACTTCCGTTTTATAACGTCTACGATAGGGTTAAAATCTTGTTGTTAGTTGTGTGGTTACGGTTTCGGCCGTAGCTAGTTGCCACATTGCCAGCAAGTGATGCAGCGTTCTGGTACGATGCTGATAACCAGGGGTCACATTTGATATGCCAAGGCATTGTTGCTGTGATCTACAATTATAGAAATTGCTGTTCTTTAGTCTGGAAAACGGAACAAAATTAGCTTTCCGATTCTTGACTTGTCATAAGAGCCACAAGTTGGCCTACATAAAAAGCGATGAAGTAGTGTCCCCACAAGCTCGGAAGCGATCACACAAACCGGTGAAGAGGTTAATTGTCTTGCAGCTACCGCTCCGAGAACTTGGCTTAAACGCCTCCCAAACGAGCGCTCCACTCTCGCAAAGGCCTATTGTTTGAAGAACTCTAATTTTTAATTGGATACCGTACTTGGGAACTAAAAGTTTGCATCTCAAAGGCCCGGCAATCTCTGCTTCGTTTTTGTAACAGCCTATTCCTTTATTCGCGAATTAAAGCTTTGTTTCTTCAAAATTTTGAGAGATTTTTGCTATTTTTTAATTTTTTAAATTTACCTGCATGTTTTTGTGATTTTTATAGGTGCCGTTCTAACACTAGCATTTTTATAAGAAACTACGAAGTAAGTATAACAATAGATTTTTTTTTATTCGACAAGATAGTCCTTCAAATCCGTGACTGCGATCTCACCTGATGGTAAGTGACGATGCAGTCTAAGATGGTAGCGGGCTAATTTGGAAAGGGTATGGCAGTGTACCTTCAACCCATACCGCTCATTGATTTGATATTAATGTCGAAAACCAATCAAAACAAACACCAATTATTTCGTGTTATAATGCTTATAAACTAATAATATAAATACGAATGTTTAAAATTCAAGAGTTCTAAATAAAAGAGTTATTATAAACTTGAAAATTTACTTTAGCTACAGTTTTCTAGAGTGGTAGTGAAATTACGCTATGCCTACGTCAGGCGTAGCATTTCTGTAAAGCCCTATGAATCACTTCTTTGATTTTGACTCACGTTGAGTCATAGTCAAAGAGGTGAAATGGGGAAATAGTTGATTCTGTAGATAAATGATAAATCTGAAGTTGGAAAAGCGTTTTTGCACGGGACTGTTGAAGATCTTGAGGATACAGGCTACTTATCCCGGAATAATAACAAATTCCCGCGAGTTTTCTAAACTGGAAACCTAATTCCACGCAGACAAATTCGTTGACAATAGCTAGTCTAATATATAAAAATGAATCGCTTAATGTGTTGGTAAGCGCATCACGCGTGAACGGCTGGACCGATTTCGCTAATTCTTTTTTTATTGTGTTTGTTATTGTTAGGAGAAGGTTCTTATGAAAGAAAAAATTAAGAAAATTGCGCGGAAAATTAGAAAATTTAAGAAATATTAACCACCATATTAAATTATTTCTAATGTAACCGCTTTTACAATTCAAACTTTTTTGATGTAATCTTATGGCGTTTGACATAACATTGACAGAATGCGTGCTGCCAATTTCGTCAAAGAGGATGTAAAAAACTTAAGACAGGACAACGTCTGTCGGGTCCGCTAGTAGTCTTTTAAAATGAAAAAAAAAATTGTTTTAACTATATTGTATTCAGGCTTAATAATGTTTTACCTTATAAAACGCGAGACTTAAAATCAACGACCTCTTGACTGCATTACAGTTTATATTTAAAAGTACAATCTCGAGGCATTACATCTGTCTGTAGCAAATGACTGAAGCAGAAATACCATAAATCTTAGTGGAAAGTGAATCCGCCCGGGCTTTGAACCCTGAACATTGTGTTGACAGGATCTAAGGCTCCGATCATACAGCCAGACGATGACCTCTCTAGTAGATACAGTAGCGTGCGCTGTAACTTGATGAATGAGAATTTATCTTGGAAGTGTTAATTGGAAGAGATCTTACTTCCTACTAATCACACTTATCAGATTAAAAATATTATAAAGGCGAAAGTTTGTATATGTGTGTATGTTTTTTACTCTTTCACACTACAAGAAATAAATGGATTTGGCTGTTTGAGATACCCAGAATTAATACATACGCTGCACGTGCGCTGCACTTTTTATCCCGAAGAATGTAAGAGTTTCCGCTGGAGTTAAGAAACCTTAATCCATACGGACGAAGTCGCGGGCATCATCAAATTTTAAATATATCCACTCCAAAATGACCGACTATGTTAGTGGCGCATGGGTGAGCGCCATTTTCTTATAAATGGGAGGTCTCAAATTCAATATCCCGCGGTGCAAAAATAAAATAATAAATGCCCAAATGGGAATTTATAATTTTTTATAGTCTCTGGTTTGGGAAGCTATGGCCATAGTTAGATATCACCCTACCACCAAGCAATTAACAGTTCTTCAAACGCTGGCGTGTAGAAATTAATTAAGGGTATGGGTTGAATGACATACGGCATACTCAAAGCTGATCCGCTACCATCATAGATTGAATCGTCACTAACCACCAGGTGAGACCAAAGTATAGGGGTATTTTAAAATAAAAAAAAAACTATTTTTGTCTTTTATCTTTATCCCGTTTCCTCCATTCACTCGCTTTTCACCGTCTTAAAGTCGCCGTTGTATCGAGTTGGACTTCATTCCACTCTATGCTTGCTAGTCTTCACTCATAACCATCACGTTTACTCCATGCGACCATAGATTGTACTACACCGATAATAATGTCGCGTGCGCTCGACTAACGCAAGTATCGTATGATCAGGGCCTTGCCGCCTTTTTGTTAAAGGATTAAGACTAAGGAGGGCTGCACTTAATTTTACATCAAGCTAATGAATAGTGATGTAGCTTAAAATGTTGAATTGTATTTCTTATAGACTAAAGACAAAAGATAGTCTTAGACGAAAGCGTCTAAAACTATCTTTTGTTTCAAAGTAAAGGTCAGCTTTTGTTTGTAAAATTTTATAGCTTTAATACATAGTTATCATACAATAGACTGTAAGGTTCAAAGAATTTACTCACCGTATAATAAAAAAAACTTAGTCTTCAAGTCTGCAATACCAAATAGTTCGATTTGTAATATCTCAAACCTACATAATCAAAGAAAGTTTCACGTCGCAATTTTTTATTTAAATGCTTAGTAAATACCTACGGGTATTTTTATAACCCTTCCCGATTCCTTGAACTATCTTACGTCAACATTCCTTAAGATTCCTCGGAGCTCGCGCGCGGACTGTACATTAATCACTGTTTTTTGTCAAAAATTACTTCACATTAATCCAACCCGTAGGAAGTCAATGTACTAGTTAGTACACATAAAATCACTTCTATAAATTAAACCGTCAACTGCATTCACTGTTTTTTGTCAAAGATTTGTTCAGTTGTTTTATAACTGAAAATTTATGGGGTCACAGCGACAATACATTTCAATTTTCATAATAGCTGTGATTGATGAATGCTCTTTATGATGCCAGAACAAAAAATGCCTACAGTAAAATTAATTTAAGAGTGTGAACTCAGAGATTCTGGTCAATCCGACTCTACGCAGTGATAAAAACAGAGATTTCCCGCGTAAGTTTTAAAAACCTAACTTATAATTTATAATAATGTCATTTCAAAAAATTCTTGTCAAAAAACCGACTTCAAACACCGCTACAAAGTATAAAAGCTTTTGCTGAAGGGAACCACAAACCAAAACGAAGCGTTGAAACAATTTCTTTAAAAATATGGGACCAAGTATGACCTACCAATTTATAATTGGCAGAGTAATCACGTAACAAATATACAAAAAAAACATCCAGTCAAATTGAGAACTTCCTCCTTTGTGAAGTCGGTTTAAAACTGTCGAGCCAACTTCCTGCGACGGTGTTCCCACTAAATTACAACATGGGGTTTTTCAAGGGGCGGACCAACAAATTCCTGAAGAGCCGGCAACGCATTGGTGGTGCCTCAGGTGCTACAAATGTTCATGGGCGGCGGTAATCACTTAATATCAGGTGACCTGCATGCTCGTTTGCTCGCTAAAAATACAAAAAAAAAAAAAAAACATAATGTCCCAGGGTGTCACAGTAGTTGCGAAGTAACCTCATCACCATACTCGTAGAATAATGTTTTGTGTTAGCGCACAGTTGAGTAATGGGCTCGCTCCGTTGATTGTAATCTATTAATTCTGCTGCTCTGTTTATCTTCAGGGCTGTTTAATTGAATCGCGAGGTCGGTGAAGCCATGTGGCACAATATACAATATACAGTTAGGTATAGGTATCTCTCTCTCTCTACATTATATGACTCACTGTTAAGTTTTGGTCTTGATCCCATGGTTTTTTAAATAGATATTGAAGCGACAATCTTTTTCGGGTTTTTCTCGGTTTGAACGGCATTCTGAACCAGAGGTAGATTTTCGCTAGAAGCACTTTGAAAAAGTTTATTTGAATAAAAAACTATTCTATTCTATTCAAAATCTGTAGAATCTGTGTAATATATTCAAATTGAGAATAAAGGTAATGCCGAAGCGATAAGGTCGTCAGTTGCACCCTTTTGCTTGCACCTTTTTTTTTTTAATTTATAGACTCTCGATTGACTGCATTCTCACATGATGGTAAGTGATGGTGCAGCCTAAGATGGAGCGCGCTTGCCTAGGAGATTGCCTAGACAATTGTCTATTCGCTCTTAATTTAAAGGTACCTAAGTCATAGTTAGCTGGAAAAATGGAAGACGGAAGTGTATTCCTTTTAGGAACGAGGAAGCAAAGCGTTATTTATTTTAAATTTATCTTTAGTTCTATTTTAATATAGAGTACCATAAAGTGTATATTCATTTCATTCAATCTTTTCCACCACAGATATTTTTCAAGATAATAGGAATAAAAACCCATAAAAAAGCTATATAACAATTAACCTACTTATAAAAGTAAAAGCTTGGTACTTAATTTCAAATAAAGAGGCATTTTCTTTCGCAATGAACTATTTATAATCAACAAGAAAAAAATTTTTTTCAAACAAAGAAATGACTAGGTTTGGTCCAGAAACAGGGATGCATCTCGACATATTTACGTGGATCCCACCTTTATCATCATAGTAGTATTTTCTTAGAACAGATATGGGCCAACGCCGATACGATGCTTTTCGGACGCGGTATCGAGCTTCCAAAAAGCGACTAAATCGCCAATCACCGCTGCTAAAAGCCGTAAGTCGTATTACGCTAGTAAAACTAGAGGACGTAATACTATGAGCAAGGTAACACAATTGGCATGAAATGAACTGAATTCGGACAGCTCGTGAAAGTCCCGCGTTAGGAAATAATTGAGTTACGTACTTTGTTTCAATTAATGACGCCGACGTGTCGCGCGCCTCCCAGGAATAGTGTTCCGGGTTTCATTTGCGTGACAAGACTAAACTTTTAACTAGATTTAGTTACAGTTACTGTATAACGTTATTTTTTGTTTTAAAATAGCCTAAGTACGTGTTCATTAGTATATTCTTTCATAGAATGTGTACTTGAAAACCGACAAGGGCTATACGCTAATAAAATGTCTCAATGGATCACGCCACTCTAAAAAAAAGCCTTGTGGAACACACCACGCTTAAAAATATCTTTAGTGGACCACACCAAAGTAGAAGAAAATGGAGTTACAATTAACTATAAGGATGTTCGCGTAACGTCGTTCATTTAGTTACGAGTACTAACAGATTTTCAGGTGAAATTAAAGTGCAGTCAGATGCAATTACTAACCTACTAAATGACTGTTAAACTGCAAGTGATATAACCATAGCCTGCAAATGTAGATTTTGAGTTTCACAAACCCAGTTTGGCGAAAACAAATAAACAAGCCCACCAAGACCCCCTTCAAAATTCCTCCAACGAATGAATGATAGTGCAAAGCGTTATTAAATTGGAGTGTACTCGCGTAATTTATTGTCCTATCCATTAACTTTATTTCCTTTTGATACGACACAAAGCCTTTACCCCGGCAGTGCCAACAAATGAAATATTCGAAGATATTTTGTTGTGTGAGATAGGATAATATTGCGGATGAAGAATTTGGCTACTATTCGGTCAGAGATTAGCTAACAATGAAAGGTATGTTGTTTTGATGCCGCAATAGCTAAAGAGTTAGGAAAGAGATGTCCTCTCTATAGTAGAATTGTAAGATACAAAAAAGTATGGCGAAACATCAAACAAAATCATCAAATCATCAAAAATCGATATACCTATTAACCTCAACTTTTTTTCTTGAGGTACTTATGGTCATTGGAGTCCCAAGGAACTGGAGTGGTGACCCCGCACCGGGACGCGCAGTGTTAGTAGACCCTAGACTAGGTAGACCGACTATATAACCTCTCGGGTGGTCGGGTAAATATTTTCAAAATCCACTCTATAATTTAAGTAAATCTCTTTAGAAGTACTCGATCGAGACGAATGGCTATGCATCCCCCTTTTTGTACTTGTTGAAAACGATGCCCCCATTGAAAAGCGAGCGATGTAAAGCGAAATTTTTCTCGATAAAATATGAATGCAGCAATTTCCTATGCTATCTAGAGTGTCTTTGTTATATTCGGTAGAGTATGATACGAAATACTCGTAGATGTTACAAAATTATTTTCTGGTTTAATAAATGTCGATAGGGTCATGACATTTTTAGGGAGAATCATTATTATTTTTCCTTTATTTCGGGTAAAATTTGCATAAATAATACATAATAAAGTATAATAAAGCGGAAGAATTTGTTTGTTTGAACACGCTTATCTCTGGAACTACAAGTTGGGTTTAAAAATTCTTTATGCATTTAATAGCCCAATTTTTGAGGAAGGTTATAGGCTAAGAAGTCGAGCTGACGAAAGAAAGTAAGAAAATACGCTAAGGGAAAACGAAGTAATAGCACGGGCGGGCAATGAGTCGGTAGATGGTCGGTAGCCTTCTGACTTAACTTTTGGACTTAACGAAACTGTCTCTCACGTCAGAAGGCGAGCGTCGTGCATTAGTTTTATCAAAGGTTTTAATCGCTTCTATTTAGGCCTGCCCAACTTCAAAAAATGTGTACAAACTAAAATTATTTTTATATTTTGTAATGGCATTTGAAGTCAGTTTTTTGAAAAGAATTTTTATTTTTAGTTTACGTAATAAGTATCTTCCAATATTAAAGTAAATATTGATACCATTATGAACTCTATGTTATGTACCCATACCTAGTCGTAAATTGTATGTTAATTTAACCAAGCAGGTCGGCAAGATATTCAGAAGGGACAGTGCCTGAATATTCTCAGCCCGTGGCGACATCTTGGACGGCTAAGTTGCAAACTTGATTATAGAGGGGGGAAAGGAGTGGGGTCGTCAGGGGTCGTAGTGTTTGAATTACTGTCATAGTTCTGGGTTAAAGTTACTCAAATTTATCTTCGTTAAGACCACCAACTGGCGTTTAAATTAATCGTATTGAATTATTATTATTGTGCAAAATTAAACTTAAAAGCATAATCCCCAGTATCAATATGAGTGGGTGAATCAAAGCTAACCTGTGGTAGGAAAAACAAAATTCATACTTATATCAAGAACTAGCTGATGATCGTTTAAAAGTCCCGCGGGAAATTTTTGATTTTCCGGGATAAAAAGTAGTCTATGTCACTGAACAATTCCCATGCAAAAAACAGATCGATTTGTTGCTTCATTGCTGTATGATTGAAGGACAAACCCACAAGCAAACACACTTTCACACACACAAATACACAAGGAAGCGATAATAATAATGTGTCCGCCTATTTCCTTTTCTAACACAACTACTGAACCTATCATCACAATGCTCAAGTGTTAAAACATTATTCATCCTGGAAAAAATAAAATTTCGCCATTTTAATCCATGCGGATCAAGTCACGGCATCAGTTAGTATATTGTTATAAAGCCTTGACTATTTCACCTATTTTATGAACAATATTTGTCTAAACACTACATAACAAAATACTTACCTCAAAGTATCATGCATGTAAGAAATATTTAGAAATCCTTACTCCCTACTGATGTTATAAATGCGAAAGTGTGTTTCTTTGTTGGTTTGTCTTTCAATCACGCCACAATACAGCAACGGATCGACTTGATTTTTTTCATGGGTATGGTTGAGGACCGGAAGACTGACAGTCCACGCGAGCGAAGTCGCGGGCATCAGCTCGTGAAATATAAATTCCAGTTGTTATGTTCATAAGGAATATAGTGCTCTTTTAATTAACTATGGCATCCCCAACACTCAACGCTTTTAGGCGAATTAGGAAATGAATATGTAAAGCGACACCGCCTATTCCCTTGTGGATTTTACACCAAGTTTTACAACTACCTTAATAGTCTCAGAGTTACGAGCGGATTGTTCAAAGTTTTGTACTCTATACCTAAAACTAATACTCGCATAATGAAAAAAAAATTTTTTACTGGATGACAAGATAGTCCTTGACTGCGATCTCACCTGATGGTAAGTGACAATGTAGTCTAAGATGGTAACGGGATAACTTGGAAGGGGTATGGCAGTGTACATTCAACCCATCCCCCTAATCTGTTTCTACACGCCTCGCACGACTGTAGGGTGGTAACTAGCTACGGCCAAAGTGCGAGATCACCACTCCAGCTCCTTGGAATCCCAACGACCATCAGCTCTTCGAACTATGTATGTACCTAGATAATAAACCTGTCAGAAACTGGAACATCAATCTTGACTAAGAGACGGTAGTTTAACATCCCTCATTATGCTTAGTTAGCAATGATTGGGGCATACTTTAAGAATAAGTTTTGAAGCCTCAATAGCCTAACAGTTAAAGATGCGAACTGAAAACTGAAAGGTCGCAGGTTCGAACCCGTTGCACTATTGTCGTACCCATACCTAGCACAAGCTTTTCGCTTATTTGCAGGTGAGAGGAGAATATAAGTCAAGTTCAGCGTTGCTAATATTCTTTAAAAAAAAAATTTTGATGAATAGAGTTTGTTAAGTTGTGCAATCACGTGCTCTTGTACTGTAGTGTATTTTACACCAAGTTTCGTAACAACATAACCCTGAAGGCCCCTCGTTATTACGATGGCTCTTAAAGAAAAACCCGTTGACATTTCCCTCACGCGGGCCACTCCCCTAATGAATGCAAATTTCATCAAGCTATGGACGCAGCACACGCTTTACTACAAGTACGTATAATGTCGGCATTTTTTTGGGTTCCGTAGTAAAGCAACAAGGAACCCTTATAGTTTCGCCAAATCCGTCAGTCTGTCCGTGGCTTAGCACAGAGACTATTGGTACTAAAAAGCCGTACTATGGCATGTTTAGACACTTTAATTACGTCAACAAAGTTATACAGTAAAATCTTGAAAAAAAAACTATTATTTTGGGTAGGGTACTTACACATAAAGAGAGAATGATTTTTTATCCGTCTTATCCTTTGTGTGGGGTGTCAATGTCTTTCAAAAAAAATTTTTTTACAAGTAGATATGTAAATAGTAGTACATTATAACAAAGTGGAAAACTATCATGTCGGGTTTTGCAAGTTAACGAGTAATAGTCTAACTTATAAAAGTAAAAATTCCGTAGTTAATAACTTAGAAGAATTAGTGTGGTGTTGCATGTTGATATTGATTACTGCATTTGTTCTACTACTGAAAGAGTGGCACGTTGTACCATACAATTTTTTTCTGGTTTGGATTATTATAGCAAAATAATTTTGTTTTTCCTTGAGTTTTTGACACTGATTTACAATAGACGCATTACAACTTATGATGTTATTAAAAAATGTAAAAAAGAGCATTTTATGATGAAAACTACATAATAATAAGTCTCTCTGAAGTATGCATATTGTGATGGATAACTACGGAACCCTTCACTGCTTATGGTCTGACACACGACTTGCCGTGTATTAATTTTTCAAAGAACGCAAAGAATACGATTTCTCTTATTGAATGTGTGATGTGGTTTCACTAGCGTTGGCCCACAGCTTCGCTTGCAAGAATTTAAAATATTAAACTGTTCATTTTACCTTTGTTTATATGTATTTTCTAATAGAGAATTTAAAAGAATTCCTAGTTAGGTTTACATGGATAAAGCATCGGTGCAGTGGGTACATTTCCTAGTACGTTTTTGGAAATCCATCTTTCAATTCGATTGCATGTCACACGTGTTACTGTGTAACATAATATATTGTGTATTTATTATTGTGTACATGTATAATGTTATACGCAAGCGGCGTCAGGCTGCACAGGGAAGATAAAGTTTGTCTAATTAACACGTTTCCCGTCGACACCTGTACATCCCGTGCAGGATTGAATTGGATTTCACTTCGTTTGTGGAAATCACGTCTTGAGCCAAACAAAGTAGTAGATACATATATCTGTAATGAATTCGTATTTATTGGGAGCAAGAAATTTCTTTGTTTTGAGTTCTTCGGCAGTATCCCAGCGGATCTGTTTTTTACCTACTAGCATAGAATACATAACACTTAGTATATAGATACAGAAGATTCACTCCGCAGAATTATTAAAATAAAAGTGCAATTTACAGCGCCATATTACGCACAGTTATATTCATATAGAAATTACCTCTCTTTCTATCGCGTAACTCTTATCATTGTTTATACTTAAAATGCGGAATACGCTTGGTCTCCAACTAGCTTTGCCCATGATTTGGTCTTCATGATGCAAATTTTTTTTAAATCCCGCAGAAATTCTTTGTTTTTCTAGGGTAAAAAGTAGTTTATGTCTTCAAGTCCTCATCAGCTATTTAAAAAACGTAAGGCGATCGTAGCTCAGTTGTGGCGTAGTTAAAGGACAAATCAACAAACAATGGTTTGTCCTTCGATCACTCACCAAGGGAGCAACAGATCAACCTTCTTAGCATGTCTTGAGCAGTGACATCATCAAATTTTCATCCTGGGGCGAAAACAAAGGGTTCATGAAGGGTTATAGAAAAACTAAATATACGGATAAAAGCTATTATAAAAATAAATTAACTGAAAAAAACTTTAGCACTCCTTTGGGTGCGATAAATGAATGTTTATTTTAATAAAAAAAAGTTTCAGTTGTAATCAAAAAATTCCAACCAGGGTAGATGTTCCCTACTATATATATATGGCCACTGCCACTGTCACAAAAGAGGCGAAACTCGCAAGAACAGAACAGCTGATTGGGATTAAAGTTTGAATACGAGAGACTAAGCTCAGCTTCTGTCGGATATTTGCCTGCCTAGACTTTTTCGAAGTTTGCCTTCGCATTAAATTGGACCACCTGAACCTTATTTGGTGAAAATTTGGAAGTTGCCTCTATGTTTTCATTGTTTGTTTATCGATTTGGTGGAACTTTAGTTTTGATTCAATCCCTATTTTTGTTATATATATCTAAAGTACAGAAAGCCTATAATAATTGTAATAACGTCATGTACATAATATATAGCTTAAAATAACAATTAATGATAGCGTCAGAAAATACAAATTAAAATTAAATTGTGTTCTAAACACAGTTCATTATTATCAATTTTATAGACTGATTTAGATCGTAGTCTTTAGATAAAGATCATCAGTGAGTGAGTGGAAAGCCGCCTTGGCACACGAACAAGTACACCCTACAAGGGTTTCGTTTATTCCATCTCACTATATCACATTATCATATCATACGGATCTCGAAAAAATTGCCGTACCTACCTATATCATAACATCTTTTCTCAATTAAAAATTCGTTATACATTTTGTTTGCAGAAGGTTAGTCATATGGATAATTAATTAATCCGCGGCTCGACAAACCTTTGTAGGCCTTTTATTCATAATAATGTGTGTTATGTAATTTTTGCTTGCCTGTGACAAAATGAAAAATTTAACAGCCTGAGGACGTTATGTGATGGAGTTTGGTATAAAAAGGGAATTCTGAGGTTCAGCCGTCAATGTAAGTAAAATAAATACAAAAATATTAATTAAAATTTATTTTGGGCGTAGCAATCCGGAAGCCACTGTTTGAAACAAACTATCAATTGTTATTTGAATGATTTTTTTAAATTTCTATTTAATCACACATGACTGTACAATGTACATTTTACACGCAGTCTTAGTGCAACTAGTATAAGATATACTTTGAAAAAAGTGATTATTTCTTTAAAAATAATGCCAACCCTATGCTTATAATTTGTTACATTAAGTGAACCCCTCCGCCAAATGGAATTTCTTTTTATTTATTAGCAAAATTACTATTAACGTAATAATGACCACTGTAAGCAAAAAGGAGGAGAAACCAAAATTATAGCAAAAAAAAAAGTTTTTTTAGAGAAAAAATTTCACCAAACTAGAAAACTAAATATCTGATCGTCATGTTTTCAATAACATAACATAACGTTAAATAGAAAACACATAATTTATCTGAAAAGTAACATAGTGCGAGGTTTACACTCGATATATCTAATATGCACATGAAAAACTTCGTAAATAAATAACGTGGGAGCAACTTTGCGGTTTCGAAAAATGGAAATGACGCGGCGCGGGCTTTGCCTAATGTCATGTACTGGACTTAATGCTCCACATATTTCACTTCTCTCGTCTTTTACGTTTTCGGTGTACTTTCGGGGCTGATTTTAAAAATAAAAATGGAAATAAAATAGTTAATGGGATGACGGGTATGGTTATAAAGCTTTCCTCTTAGCTGTTTGTTTTCCTATACTTATGAGTTAAACTCAAAATTTTAAAATAACCATCATCATTATCATTATCATTAACTTATCAACGGGATCGAACCTGCGACCTCCCTAATAGAAGACCGCTGCGCAGTCTTAGGCCTATACTATCAACGCTTTAAGCAACATTATCCCAATTTTGTTTTGAGATTCCATACAATGTCAACCTTAAAGTAATTACTGGAAGGTTGTAAGTATATTATTACATCAGAGTCAGACAGACGACAGCCAGATACCAGACAGATATAAGACAAAGTCAGACAGACGTTAGACAAAAGCCAGCCAGACGACAGACAGACGACAGACAGACGACAGACAGACGACAGACAGACGTTAGACAGAAAACGGACAGAGAAACGATAGACAGAGATTAGACAGACGTAAGGTAGACGACGACAGTAAAAAAACTGCACTTTACTGGCAGCCGCAGTAGTAGTCTTCTATCGGACTAGATCTAAACTCATGATTTTAGTAGCTATTTTAACAAAATCTGCAGATTTTTATCTACTTACTTCTAGCAAAACTCATTTAATTGGAAGGAAAACTCAGAAATTAAATCAAAAGACTCTCCTTTACAAACGTTCAACCATTACTATCTAGCACACCTTTCAATTTCCCACGGCCTACCTTTTGATAGCTTTAAGAGAATAATCTTCACTTGCAATATTAATAGCCCTTGCTACTCCTGCTACTCAAGTTAAAGTTTCGACGCACTAATGCATTAAAATTTCACCTGTACCCTTCATAATGACTGGCAAAGTTAGACAATTTCCTCCGGGACTATCAGGCGATCTTTGAAATTAATTGAAACGCTTACGGTATTATTTATTCTCTTTCACGGTATCGTGTTTCCTTCGCGGTATCTTGGAGATTATATCTCTAAGTTACCGTCTAAAACAGGCCAATAATGTATTCAAATTATTACATCAAAGGAAATTTTCTGCGAGTCATTTAGAGATTTTCAAGATCATCAAGATCTTAATAAATAGCATAGGAAATTGGTTCCGTACTTCCGAAAAACTAGTTTTTATACAAACATTCAATCAACTGCTCACAGATGTCAGTTACAGACAGTTTTCAAATACGTAGTTTTATGGGCTCCATAAGGAATATGACGTGATGGTCAATGGTTAATTCTGAACTAGTAAAAAATTAAAATTTAATTAATGAAATATTAGTAGTTTCCATAAACTGAATTGAACTCAACCGAGATAAAAAAGTAATGTTGAGTAGGTATATTAATAAAGTTAATGAAAAAACCAAAACAAAGTACAACAACAAAAATAAAATAACTTATTAAGAATAACGGTTTATCTTGTTAATGGAAAAGAAAGCATAGCTCAAGACATGATAGATAAACTATTTTTAAACTAAATGACATCAAGGAGCTCGAAAAAGATAAAACGCAGGAACGATTCGCACAATGCCATGATTACATAGCGTTTAGCACATAATACCCCATTACGTATTCGCGGAGTCATGCAATGAGGGAATGTTGGGGGAATATTACATTAAAGGGAGTATTCGATCAATGTGCATTTTTTTGGTTCATTTAACACGGGCCATACGTTCTGTTCGGCTCGCATTACCTTATGGTGTAAGTCATAAGCGATCAATGAAAAACCTAGTGATAGACTTCTGCTTGTAATACATCTGAAGCTCCGGTATGGCATATATCTTATGTTATTATAATATAACATAGGACTTGACAAGAAACTGATAAGCAAACGACCGAGGATAGGCAACGTTGGTATATCCAGCACCAACCTTTTATTATACATATTTATTACGATAATTATGTATTATGTCAAACAAGCTGCAAAGATGTCAAGAGATCAAACTCAAATAAATCGATAAATTGTCTTTTAAAGAACTACAGCTTTCAAAAAAAATTTAAATCAAGTATTAATAGCTCAACAGTTGGGAATGAACTGATAAACAACCAAAAAGTTCCTAGATTAGAAATTAAAATCCCTTCCGTTGCAATATTTTGATACCTTTTCTTCTTAGTAGGTACACATACACTTGATTGAGGAAAAAAATTAATTGAAATGAAATGAAAAAGAGAATAACAGATCTGTCTAATGTTCCTAATAAATCTTTAGTGAATCTGTGACCAATATGGGAACGATAGGGTTGAAAATCAAAAGTAATGAAAAAAGTGACACATTTTAAAGAATGTTGTATCAGCTAGTGTACAAATTCTCTATTTATATTTGCAGATGCTTACGTAAATGCTTAAAACATTTGCTTAATGATCCACACAATCCGCTAAAGTTTTAAAACTTGCACCAAACCGTTAATGTTCGGTTTATGTAAATATTATGAGAGTTTAACTATTCAGTTATTCACTTAGCGTCAGCTCTCTTAGGCTGTCTTTTTGTATCGCAAGTAGAAAATACTTCTCTTTTTCTTTTGCTCTGAGTTAAATTGTTTTTTGTCGTGCCGTCCAACTTTTCTAAGTCGATTTAAAATGTGCTTAAAACGATTAAATCCATTCACCATTTCAGTTTCGCGCGAAAATTGAATTTTAATTGCGAGTTTTACTTCTGTAGAAAAAAATATTTTTAATCCAAATCGACTTAAAGATCTACAGCACTTAATTTAATAATTTTCATTCAATCTCAGTGTTAAAGAAAAAAATAGTAATTTTAGTGTTTTGTTTCTATAATGTTAGTCTAATGCAGTGTGATGTTTATAGAGGTTAATTCCCATTTTTGTCAAACCAGCTCATTCGCTAAAGTATTTACCATAATTTTTTCTTCTTCTTTATTAACCGATAGACGTCCACTACTGGACACAGGTTCTTGCATAAACTTCTACAGGACTCGGTCTTGCGCTGCCTTTGTCCAGCGATTCTCACAGTTAAAATATTTTGAAAATCTATTGCATTATCAATTTTGAAACACAGCCAGGGTCATACCGTTGTATTACGTCTGCTTAGTCGTGATTTCGTCATTTGAAATTTTGCTTATCTAATGTTACCCAAATATTTGTTGATGATTAGCATCAACAAACAATTTCGGGGACGTCCTAATAATGTATTCCTGGCAAATTCATTCTAATGAACTGCTCATTGTATCCAGAACGTAATTAACGTCAGTTTATTCATCAGTAAGAGTCGATTGTGCTACCCCTAATTCATTATGAGCTTCTGCTCGATGAATTTTGTATTGAAGCATTAAAATAATGGATGAAATAGATGAATTCACGTTACGTTTACCGCGTAGATTAAAGCTTGTAGCTTTTGTCTCTCTTGAAATAGGGGCTATAGTGCAATAAAAAGAATGCTGTATTGGTTAGTCCACCGTGCCTAATCCGTGTTCGCTCGTTCGCGAAGCGTAAAGCTCATAAACAATAATTTAATGCCAATTGCCGATGGGAGTTTAGAAAACCGTTTTATAACAGTTTCATATATCGAACGATTAAATCTGTTACGAACAATAAATTGTTAGATCCTACTAAAGTAGGATCTATACTATTATTATAGTTATTTAATCACATCTATTTTATTACGGGCGTTTGGCCGTGACTTCGTCGCCACTCGCCAGACACAAGTGGCCTAAGATCCTTTTCTGTGATGATCCTTACAAATTATACCAACACCATACATCTATTTTTTGATAATGATCAAAAATAGTTTTTGTAATTAATTTACTATAAAACCTCTTAAAGCCAATACAGCAGAGGTAAATACTTCTCCAGTATTTTTATTTAACGTCTCCTTCGCAACAGTGTCTCCAGTTGGTTTTCATTTTTTTTATTGCATAAATAGTCTGTGACTGTGCCTGATAACCGGACTTGTGACTTCCCACTTATAAGATTACTGCCCTTACTGTGAGCCAGGGAGGTCTTCAAAAGGATCGATGAGATGTACCTACGTCTAAATTGAGCTCTATACTGGCTAACTCGTAGAGGTTGCAGCGAGCAAAACTTAATAATGTCAGCGACAAACAGACGTCGCGAAACAAGAGAGCAGGTACATAATCTAGTTACCAAACACGCGTTAAGCACATAGGTGACTAGACTAGACCAAATTAAGCCTTGGCCGGTTCGGAGCCCTGAAACAAGCGATTTATCTGCGATGCCGTAATAAGCACCAGCTGATGCCT
Source organism: Hipparchia semele (assembly GCA_933228805.2). NCBI lineage: Eukaryota > Metazoa > Arthropoda > Insecta > Lepidoptera > Nymphalidae > Hipparchia > Hipparchia semele. The sequence continues at coordinate 1,377,866 of OW121717.1, read as the reverse complement.
GCAAGTACGTCTTGAATTTCCAGAATAAAATGTAGCCTATGTCGTTTTCCAAATCATTAACTATGTCCTTGCAAAAAATCACATCGATCCGTAGCTCTATTGCAGCGTGATTGAAAAAGAAACCATCAAACAAACACACTTCCGGCATTCATAAAATAGTAAGAACTTTAAGCACCCAGGCGTTGATTGTAGCTTTGACTGCCATAACAGCTTAGATGCATAACAGTATTACGAGGGTGTTGACAACGCCAAATTGTTACTTGTGTAAAGCTTGGGTATGATAATAATTATTATTAGTACCTTACGTGACAAGGCGGCATTGGTCATAATTGATGTATGTGGGGTTGGTGCACATCATACGTTACCCGCGTACCTACTCCTTGATATTTTCATAATTCAGAATTAACTTGATGGCTATGTTAGAGTATCATCGACGTGGTTACCTAAGAGAAATGACATATGTTTGGCATTTTTTTTCTTTTTGGAAATCTAAAAAAAATATAAAAATTGGGTACTCCGTACTATATATTTGGGAAATTCATTGGTAGTTGTGCCCAAGGAAGGTCTACATTATTATTTTATAATTTCACGTAATGTTGAAGAGCAATTGAAATACAATGGTACTTTTTGAATAAAAATGTACCATTGCATTGCAACAAAGCAGTGCAAACAACGAATACAATGATTTCTGATGATTAAAAACGCAAAATATTTATAGAGCATAGCCCATAAATATTCTTTTTAATATTTGTCCAGGGTATTGTCTGATGTGCGCTCAAGTGTCAAGGCAACTTGGGGTCATATTAATTGCGTGTAAGTCCGGATGAACGGCCAACGCGTTACGTGAATTACTTAATATCGTGAAATGTTAAAACGCTGTAACAATGGCCCATCGGAAATTCTCAGTCAAAGCACGTCTCACCCTCGTGTACGGCGTCCACCTTGCGAAACTTGCTTCCTTGCCGGATTAACTCGAATTAAGATCTTTGTTACATATCCATATTGTCTATATTATTGTCTGCCATGTAAAAACAGAGGGGAAAGCTGCTGGTAAAATGACATCCGAATCGCAGACTCAGGGTGTCAATGGAAAGAATATCAATTACGCTAATATTATAAAGATATCCCGGTGAAATTTGGTATACAGACTGATACGTCTATTTGATCCGTGGTTTGAGCTGTGCGTTGAGAGATCAGTCAGTCAGTTATCTTTTCCTTTTATATATTCAAATTAAACCCTTTCCACCTGGGTGCCTGGAGCACTTCGACTATCCGTTGTTCCAGATCTTTTTTCCACGTACCTACTACCAAATTGTGTTCGACAGTGTTCCTACTTAATTACAATATGGGGTTATTCAAGGGGCGAACCAATAAGTTCCTGAAAAGCCGGCAACGCATCGGTGGGGCCTCTAGTAATAATATACAAGTCTTCATGGGCGACGGCAATCACTTTACATCAGGTGACTCGCCAGCTCGTTTGCCCGCTATTCATATAAAATATACAATATATATATACCTATATATATATTGTATATCACGGGCAATGAAAATCGACAAAATACTATTAATTAACAAAAAGATCGTGGAGATATTTGGTTGGCAAAAGCTAGTTTAATTTCAACAGCGTTGTTTTATTACAATGGCGGACGGCGATGCGCTTCTGGACCACAGCGGGATAATCCTCGTAGATTTCACGAATGCATTCATTTATTGGGCTCGCGTAAAACATCGATATTTAATTTCGTTAAAAAATCCCTAGGATTAACTAAAAATGTAGGTACTTCGACCATAGGTACATACATGGAATATCAGTAGCGATATTTTATCTCTTAAAATCTTTGCTTCTATCTACATACCCTTTTGTTAATTAAAGAATATTGGCCAAGTTGAATTTGACTTTTATTCTCCTCTACCCTTCCTTTCAAATTAGCCTAAAGCTTGTGTTAGGACTGGATAAGACAACGGGTGGAGTTCGAACCAGCGACCTTTCAGAATTCAGAATAAGCCTTTAGTGGACTTTAGTATAACCGATGAATAAATATATTTTGACAGTTTCTAAATTGAAAAACTGTTTAAATATGATTCCTGGTTTAAACGTTGCTCAGTCATGAATGAAATCGGCACTAAGTTAGACGAAGTTAAACCATATTTTTTTTAAATGGAAGTGAATGGTATCTAATGTTGAAAAAAATTATTTGTCGGTCACCTATAACGACCACAGAATGAATGTCTTTATATTTAATAATATCGAGGCTATTAACAATCTATCTGTGGAAAACACTCAAGTACGTCAGTCAAGAAGGATGAAAAAAGAGTAATTTGTCGATATAATTGTAACTAGCCCATCCCTATTAGTTTATTTGAATGCAATAGTGCGGTCAGCGGGACCAATGATAGCTTTGTATGGAATTATTGAAAGCGGCCCGCGCGAACGGACCCGTTACCGACGCTGCCTGAATTATATATCGTTGGCTGAGCTCGCTATAATGACACTGTTTTGTTTAAAACTATCCATTAATAGATAGGGTTTATAAACTTTAAAATATGTTTTTTTTTGTTAGTATTACGTAGTTACGGTTTATTCAAATTTATTTAGTTGTCGGTATTTTTATCGGTACTAGGTTTTGGCAAATGTGAGCGTGCTTCAGAAGTTATTATTTTTTTATAACTTTCTACTCAATTGTAAATGAAGTTTATGTCTCTGTTATCAATATGACCATCTCCTCGAGTGTCAACAACTAGAGCGATATAGACAAAACGCGCGAACATAGACAAGACGCGCAATTGACAAACACTAGCTATCTTATTTTTTTATTACGCAGTCTGTAGCCTTTTATGTCATTCATCCATGAAGTACTCTTTGTTTAAACTCTTTGGTGCGCTGCTGTTCGGACCAATTTTTTCGCTTGTTTTGTGAGTATATATGACACATCTCTAGTAGAAATAATTGTCTGAATAGTGATACTGATTACATAAACTTTTGTCCATAGCCGAGCAAAATTCAGAGAGTAATATGTCCAAAAAAAAGAAAAAAAAAGCGGATGTCCCGGAAAAGGAAAACAAAAATCGTTTCCTGATAACATAACTACGGATAGTGTGTCAGTCCAAAAAGAACTCAACAAAAGGGGAAGTATTATATTCAAGGAAAATACCATTTGGAAATTCGGAGCGTGTTTTTGGGCTTTTAAACTCGTCCTATACGAACGATATCTTGGCAAAGTTTCAGCTACCCAGTTTCATAAAGGGATTCGAAGGGCGCTGCGGATGTATAGAGTAATCTTTTTTTTTCTATTTCGTAACAACGAGAGACTGTCGCAAAGTGACGAAAGCAATATAAAAATACTGGCTGAGGCCTGCGAGTTTGTTCATGTGGAATTAAGATTTTTAAAAATCCAGTGGGAACTCTTTGATTTTCAGATGATTTTGAAAAAATTTTTTCAAAATCATCTTACACCTTCCGGACAAATCCGATTGCATCTTAGTCAAAACTCGTTTCTAAATAAATAAACTTTGTTTCTAGGACCAAAGAAAGGTAAGACAAATATTCTCATATAAAATAGTAGGAAAATACTCGTAAATATAAGAAATGCCATCCAATAAGGTGCCAGGTGTTCAAGCGAGCCGTATCCTTTACAACGCGAAACAATCGCATGAATTCTTTATAAAGTCTACCAGGTGTCCTGACTATCGATTCGTGGAAGTAATTTTACGATAGCATTCACGGCAGTATAATCTGTGTGTCAATATGTACGAGGTTGTTTTGCCTCTTTTACCTTTTTAAAGTAAAAATGTTTGGATAAAAGAGTTTTGCTTTTTACTGTCTTATACTCGTACAAGACCATAGAATTATAATGAGAAAGCGAAAGAAAGAAGGAGCTTTTATTCAAAAGTGTTACCATCCATCACTACCTATTACTTTAGGGTAAATTACCCTGGCGTGAGCATTTGTGCATACTAAAAAATCCAAGCAATAGAAACGCTGGTTTAACCATATTATGTTATGTGTAGCACAACGTGACATAAGGTTCAAGCAAACATATCGCTCATTTGCGACAAGAGTGACATAACTCAAAATTCACCAATTTTAATGTCGAACATTTGTACTTTTTGCTATAAAAACAACATTACGCTAAGCACAAAAAAATAACAGCGAGAGAGATTGTGACTTAATGCTCTGTCGCTTTGTTGGCCGCTGTGTTGTTTCGAGACCGCATCATCCACAAAATATTACTCTCTAACGAGATAATTCTCTCATCGTCGATTTTGAATTATGTCACTCTTGTCGCAAATGAGCGATATGCAACGCAGATTTTCAGCTGGAACTCTGATTCGGATGATACCAGCTAATCACCTCAATCCATCGCCCACCAACTACAGCGCACCAGCTTGGTGGACTATATCCTAAATGGTTCTCATTCAAGAGGGGACCTAAGTCCACTAGTAGGCTGACTATAGTTTGAAATGAATAATAATAATTTAATTTAAACGCTTATTTTAAATCAACTTTAATCTCAACAGAAGTACGTACCCTACTTGTGATATTCTTAAAAACTTTTGGCATCACTTTTCTTTGTTTTGCATCTTGTTACATTTCGTAATCACTGAGATATCTCGAGATGAGATCAAGCGATACGCGTGGGAGAAGACAAAGGAAATTCATTTCATGCCAAAGGAAATTGCAATTTTACCAATACAGTTTTAAATGAAGTCCTCTCCCTGCAAGTAAATTTTAACAAGATCGTGCTTAGTCAAGATATTTTAGACATTCATTGGAATCTTTATCTAAGTTTCTAGTAAGATCTTTTCACTTTTTCAAATTCTTGAAAATCCTGTTGTAATGTGACCATTTGGACTTGCTCATTATTATAGATACTCACATCTATACCATATTAATGAAGAATGAAAAAAATTCTTACTCCAAAAATGTTGTTTTTTCTTTTTTCCTTATAGCTAAGGTCGTATTGTCTTTTATTATGCCATTATGCAATATTATTAATGACATAATAGTGGAGTTTGCTTGAGATCATAACGAGGCAGACCTTTTCGTATTTGTCTTTACACCATGATAATTTTTTGGGCAATTGGTCTGCTACACTGTCTGAGGAGATCGTTGTGTAAAGCACCTCTTTCCTCAAAGGGACTTAAGCTTTTTGTTGAGATACCTCGGAGTTAAGATAAAAAGCATTCCGACGGCGGACCTCCTTCGCGAGGCATTATCTCTGCAAAGAAAACGAAACTCGTTTGACCGCGTCTTGTGAATTAACAAAATGAGATTTTGTACACTGCATCTTGGGTAGCAGGGCTTAAAAGAGACATATTTGAAATGAACTTTTAACTTTGTTTTTGATTAGGTTGAAGCTTTGAAGACTGTAGAGGGTGTTTAATAACTGCATCCCTCTGAAACAGAATGAGTTTAGAATAATCCTAATATCCTATTATAATATTATAAATGCGAAAGTTTGGATGTTTGTTACTCATTCACCTCGCAATGATTGAACCGATTTGGCTGAAATTTGGCACAGAGATAGACTATATATAGTCTGGAATAGCACATAGGTTACTTTTTATCTCGGGAAATAAGAGAGTCCCCGCGGGAATAAAAAACCTTAATCCACGCGAACGCAGTCGCGGGAATTATCTAGTATTATAATAAGTTTTTAGATAACTTTATGGCGCAATGGTGAACACTGTGTTGTGTTTTAATGTATTGGAGATCCCGGGTTTGATTCTCAGCTGCTCACCAATTTAAGAGCATAGTCAAACACTAACAGATTATTATGTTTAAATCAAAATAACTTTAGCTACTAAATATTATAATATTATAGTCTGTATAACTTTGAAACTATTTAGTTGTATATAGATATTATTTCGAAAAGTTTACAAACCATGAAGGTAGATATTAGCATCATTATAGAACATCTTGACATTTCATTAAGTTTGGTTAAGGATTAAGAATTCATAATTACTTGTGAACTCTGGTGCATTTTTGAAAAAGGTCTAAGCATGGTATATCGAACCTTAATTCTAAGCAAGACCTTGCATAAATCCACCGTTTTATGAAGGAAAGGGTGATGTGATGCGCCGGGCGTAATAGACGCCGATAAATTTCTGTCTAGACTAAAATTTTACAAGATAGGTAGCAGACACTTAAGATCAAGTTCAAAGTTATAAACCTAAACGTAATATTACTTGACAAGTAGCAAAGTTACAAATGCAGTTTATGCGGTAGTGCAATTTTAATTAATTTCTCTTTATTCCGCGAAAATTTATTTTATCGTGGGATTGAACCGTTGACCTTTTAGTTTACAGTCTGCACTTTTAACCGTTGGGCTATTGAGGCTTAGCTATCACATAAGTTTTCTCAATAATTTCGGCCGAAATCTATCGTACTTTCACTGAACCCACACTAAAGCCAAAAATAAAACGAGAGTTATATAATATGTTGGGATATTATCTATGTCTCGTTTAATTTTGTCTCCAGCCAAGTTAGAAGAGGCTCTATATATTATCTATAAGGGATAGAAGGAAAGGATATTTACAACCTCCAGCACGAAACTTTGGCAGTTCGGCTATAGGTGTAAAATGTCTTAATGACTAAAGGAAGAGGAAACAAGCGGCTTCTGCCGCACAAAGAACTTATACTTCGTACTACAATTCAATAACATGGAACTCTATTACTATTTACAAACCTTATGACAAACCTCATATAAAGCATTGTTAACCTAGTAGTTAGGACTGCAGTCTCCTATTCTGGGGTCGCAGGTTCGGTCCCGGACCTCTGACTTTTCAGAGCTATGTGCGTTTAAACATGATTTAACAGTGAATTAAAACATCGTGAGAAATCTTCACTTCTAATCCTTAGATCTATAGAGCGTACTCTGACTCAGCTCAGACTTAAGATAGAGGTTAAAACGAGACACAAATATGCTCTGACATAAATCTGTCTCGTTTTAACTCTGTCTTGAGTCTGAGCTGAGTGGGAGTGCGGTCTAGATTTCAGCCTAAGAGTTCTCAATAATGTTCTCAAAGGCGTGTGAAGTCTACCAGGGGCCCAAGTCTGCTATTGCAATTGTAGATCTGTCTGTCAATGACATCCCAATTGCTACTTTTAGCAATTTTGGTAGTCTACTAATTCAATGGCGTCACAATTGTTTTCCGATGATTTGCCACTGACACATCTAGCTTAAATAAACGTTTTAATATGTAGTTTTTTTTTAACTCATTTCGGCAAACGCTTTTTAAGCTAATGGCAATACCGAGGTATCATTGAATTACAATCCAATTAAAAGAAATCGAACGACCATTGTGAATTTAGTAGACTACGAAATTTTGGACCAATGATAATTGAATTGTAATTGTATTGCGGTTCAATGACAATGACATGTAAAATAGTAGACTTGTGGCCCAGGTGACATTGGGCCACCGTGGTGGTCTATTGCCTATAACCCTTCTCTGAGAGGAGACCAGCACTTAGAAGTAAGACGTGATAGGTCGCTCATGATGATGAACCTCAGTATCCAATGAGGAATAATTTCTTACCATCCTTTTTTTTTTTAAATATTTTTAGCGAGCAAACGAGCAGGCGGGTCACCTGATGCTAAGTGATAACCACCGCCCATAAACATTTGTAGCACCTGAGGCACCAACAATGCGTTGCCGGCTTTTTAGGAATTTGCTGGTCCGTCGACCAATAATCCCTTCAATCTCAATAAGCTTTATGCTTCTTGATATAACTGGTAATTAGACAGTGAGTGCTATATTGCTTTAATATTATTAACGAATAGATACTATTATAGTCATAATATATCTGCAGTCGTAGTCGAGATCGCAAGCTGTAGCCAGACTAAGTTATGACATAACTAGAATATAGTGGCTATTAAATTGTATTCAATTTGTATTGTGACCTACTAAGTTATACAATAGTTATACTTTAGATACCAGTAATTAACCTTGTATATATTATATTTGATTCTTATACAGTTTTGAAGGAAGCGTACCAGAGTTTTAAAATACAGATTTTTGATTAATAAATTAAAATACTGTCACTGTTTTTCCTATATAATGATTTTGCTATGGACATCTGCTGCAGGCATCAATAAAAACGACTTATGACCACCATCACGCACCAAATCAAGTATTGTTCACATCACTTATGCGGGTTCATGCGAGACGTAAGTAAATCCAAAAAACTGGTTCAAAACTCATTTTAAAAAAATGTTACTGTGCCAGCAAAAGGGTGAGGTTACTTAGGCGCTCCGAGGTATATAATAATAATTAGTTATATGTATTTATATTGGATCATTTTATCATAGCTATATACTAACTTATTATATTAACTATATTCTACGTACTACTATTTATTATATTAGGTAACTATTTCCTCTGCACCACTATTTTTTTTTTTTATTATTTATTATGTTAACTACTTGCTACATAGTACTATTTATCGTGACTAACAGTCATCCGAAACCTTTGGATCCACGGAAGACCAGCGCTATGCCTGTGCTTTTCCCACAGGGATAGCATATGCTGAGTGGAGTCCATTTTGGGACCACACATATTTTTTTTTTTTTTTGTTTTGTATCTCTTTCTGTTATTGACTGTGCTGTGTGTCTCAAATAAATGCTTTTTCTTTCTTTCTTTCTTTCTTTCTAATTGACATCACATAATTAATAATTTTTTTCTTTTTAATTTTTATTAATTATTTTTTTAGAATAAATGTATAATATTAATTTATAACTTTGGACGCCGGAATGGCAGAATATGTTTGGAAATGACATCACAATTTACATCTATTTTGTACCTATGTTCGAGCAAATAAAATACCTTTATCTTTAAAATTACTTAACGCGTTAAATTGAACTAAACCAACTTTATCATAACAGAAACGGTGACACAACCGTACCTACTGAGTTCATTGCATTTGCCAATTTAAAAACAAACTTTCCGTAACCCCATTTTCGGTAATACGTTCGTATATAATACAGTAGACTACTTAAAAAGCAACTTAGAAGTGAGTTAATGTATTTTGAACTCTATTTTTAAAGTATTAAGAGCCATTGTTTTATAGGATTTGTAACTGATTGGGACACTGTACCTAATAGCTTAGCTGGCAGTGAACCAGGTTTGAATCGTGCAAGAAAAATGGTGGGAAATCTGGCACGCCTTCGCACGTGGTATTCGAGATAGATTGATATTGAAATCAAAGATGAACAGTTCCATAGAAATCCTCTTATAAGTATCATTTTATAAGTATCATTGCTGAGGGATTTCCTAAAAATAATTAATTGCTACTCCGTGACAATGCGTGCGTGCATGATATTGCGTAATCATCACCTCTGATTGGCGAATTTATGTGAGCATCAGGCTGGCTGGACCATGACAGATTTTGGAAGTTTGAGCAATCACAAGACTTAGTACCTATTTGGTACCTGACATCAAATAAATAATTGGTACGTCGCTAAAGAGGGGGAAATATTAAGTTGAAAGTGGCCAGCCTGACGTTAGAAGCCACTTTCACATGCCATAAGAGTGCCATTCTTTTATCCCGGAAAATTAAAGGGATTTTTATAAACTAAATCCACGCGAACAAAGTCACAGGCTAGTGAAAATTTATATTGAAAATTCCACGTGTTAACTACACTTTAAGTGTAGGTATATCTAGGGTGTCATATTATATCAATGTGAAGCTGGCACGCCTTCGCACGTGGTCTCCGGGACGGACGCAAAAACCACGTGTACTTTTGTTTCAAAGGATAAGTTGGCTTGAGTACGGAATGATAGGGAGCGCTGAGTAGAATGTTGAAACGCTTGAGATATTGCCTTTTATTTATTGGATCTCATGAAGTTTCCACGAGTGAAATAGTAGATAATTTTTAAATAAATTTTATATTTTAATGTAAAGAGTATAGAGTTGCCATTTCTATTTTGTATGATCAGTTTCATAGTCTTTCAGTTTTCTTATGACAATCAGCTAGCTTGTTATTTTTTGAAAATAAACATTTAAAACCTGAAGACTTCCTTTAAATTGCACTTTACTCTGAATAACATAGGATCCCTGTTTCCTTTGGTCACGCATTAACTTGAGAACGACTTTACCGATTTTATTCATCCTTTTTTCAAAGTTTTATAATACTTTGTATTAGGTCATTAAGGAAAGAAAAGTTAAGAAAGTAGCTCAGAGAATTGAATAATTTCAGAAAACTTAACTACTATTTTAACTTCGCGAGTTTGACATGTTCGTGCGTTTGACGAATGTATATTTAGCAGACAGCTGTTTTATTTTTTTTTGTAACAAAAGAATTTTATTTGTGGTGTAAAACCAAAAACCAAAAAATTCATGAAGATTTAGAGCCGGATTCGTACATGGCACCCGTGCAAAGCCGGGGTAGGTCGCTGGTGTTATACAAGGTGTAACAGAAGGGGGGTTTCAACCCTGAAGGAGGTCAATGTGCTCATGAAACTGAACAACTTTCTCCGAGGAGCATAGGTCGAAATATCAAAAAAAACTGACGATCCGCTGATTGATTTACTACGGGAGGTCCAAAATTTTTTTTCGTATTTCGACCTGTTTCTTGGGGAAAGTTGTTCAGTTTCATGAGCACATTCACCTCTTTCAGGGTTGATACCCCCTTTTGTTCATCATCATCATCATCGCGTGCCTTCTTCGAGGTGAAGTTTAGCGGTCAGCATACGAAAAGCTTCTCTACGCAAGGCCGCTTCCTTCAGTTTAGGATAGCTAAGCCCAGTCCACTCCCTCACATCGTCCAACCACTTGCGTCTTTGGCGACCTGGTGCTTTTTGTTACACGTTGTACTTGGTTCCCTTTTGTTACACGTTGTATAAATCCATATAGTCGCGTACATAATCGAGACTTGCCGCGCCGCCCGGCTGCCGGCTGGCTGCAGCTTAGAAGTCCATAAATCTCTGCCGTGCTGAAATCCGCGCGGCGAAACCGACATGTGTTACACCGTGCCGGGCTTTGCTTGTCTCTTGCATGCCAGATCATTTAGACGCGATGGATTTAAGCCTATTTTTTATAATACTAGTTTATGCCTGCGGCTTTGCTCGCGCCAGCTATCACATTAGACTAACATTATAAAGCTGTAAGTTTGTATGTGTGTGTGTGTGTGTGTATTTGTATGTGTATGGTTGTTACTCTTTCATGCAAAAACTACTGCACTGACTTTTATCCCGGAAAATTAGCGAGAGCGTTCCCGCAGGAATCAAAATGTAAGTTTTTTTTAAGTTTAAACCTAAAAAAAAACTTCATTTAATATTTGTGTGTATTTAAATACACGCGGATAAAATCGCGATAATCCGAAGTGATTATTCCTATGCGAAATTGTGTTTTTGATTTTTCTTTTTAAACCATTCATGTATTAGAACAAAACAAAAAAATAATTATTCAAATTATTCAAGCCGTTTTGAATTTTGGGAGTGTGATAGGGTGGCAGTTTAATGGTTAAGACTCCAGCACCCTCTTTTTTGGGATAACATCAATAGCTCTTCTTTCAAGTGCGTGCCTGGTATTCAAACTCGGGACCTCTCAAAAAGGATATCGAAGTCTTGCTACCAGGCTATCATCGCTGTGTAGGTGTATCTTGTTCTAATTTGCGGCATAAATCCACGTCTCGTGCACGTAACGAAGACGCGTCGCTGCGGCGGCGGAGTAGACGTCCATAAATCCACGCCTCGACTGGAATCCTGTGCCGGCTGGAATACCGACCGGTTGACCTCAGATTTCCTTCTACGTCACGGGCGCAGGTAATTCATTGTGCTAGTTATTGAAATGTATTGCTTACCCTACCAATAATATAATCGATCACAAAAACAAAGTGTAGTGAAAGTGCTGCCTAAAAGAACACATGAACAAAGTGTCTCTAAGGACAAAGAAAGACTAAGATGCGTCATTGGACAATCTCTTAGTATATAAGATAGTAATTTAGAAGTTTAGGTTAAATTAAAATTACTCATTAGTCAACTAAGTTAGGCTAGATTGTAATTGTACTGAGCACCACTTTGGTACTCCGAATCAACAGAAAAAAAAAAAAAAAAAAAAAAAAAAAAACAAAGTTAGCTCTTTCAGTTACCCGGTCTCTGGTTTGTTGGTTTGTCCTTCAATGCAAAAAAAAACGCTGCAACAGAGTTACGACCAACGTGATTTTTTGTATGGATATACATAGTTGAGGACCCTGAGAGTGACATAGGCCACTTTTTGTCTCGGAAAATCAAAGAGTTTCCGCGGGAATTTAAGAACTCAATCCACGCGGACGAAGCGGCCGGCATCAGCTAGTTAATAAAAATCAGTTAATCTTTTATACGTACTCGTATAGTATTCGTACTTGTTACGAGAATACATCTTCTTTATTTGGTCTGATTCCGTAGTACGATAGAACAGTACCGACCCGTACCGTAGAACGATGCAAAATGAATCTAACTCCTGGTATATCTATGAGACGTGTCACTCGGCCGCAGGGTAGACGCCCGTAAATCTCTGCCTAGACTAGACCCGTGTGACATAGCAGACATATTATAGCAGTGGCTGCATTTCGGCTATGCTATCCCACGCAGGTCACGCTTGGTTCGTTCCAAACAATTCAATTCCACCATGCCTTCTTCGTGCACGCGGACTTAGGTTCATAAATCCTTACTTAATACTCTAAATGTATCTAATCATATCTAAACTTTCACAGTAATACATTCAGACATATATATATAAAATTCAACGTCCTGACTAACTGACTGACTGACTGATTGAGATATCAACGCACAGCCTAAACTACTGAAGTTAGAAACTTGAAATTTTTACAGTTGGTTCCTTTTATGACGTAGGCGCACACTAAGAAAGGATTATTGGAAATTCCACCCCTAAGGGGTTTAAATAGGGGATGGAAGTTTATATGAAACTCCGTCATTTTTCAAACTGTTTCCACCAAAGTTGGTATTTGAGCTTTCAGTTAAAAATAAAGAAGTACGTGTGTCACAGTTTTTGAAAATTCCACCCCAAAATCTAATTCCACGCGGGCGAAGTCGCGGGGGCAAAAGCTAGTTCAGACATACAGCTACACAAAGACACAATCACACACAGTAAGTAATCTTATTCGTCCTTCCGGCTTCCGTTTTTCCAATTAACTATAATGTGGGTGTCTTTAAATCAAGAGTGAATATAGGCATCTTCTAGGCAAGCGCGCACCATCCTTAGGCTGCATCTTCAGGTGAGATCAAGCGCTAGTCTATATATTAAAAAAAATAAGTTAAAGGAAGAGACTGGTGAAAACCTTTGTCAATAAAAATAAAAAGACGCATAAATTATCTTAAGCTGCAATTTTATCGGCCATAGATAACAAACAACATCTGTTACGTTGCAGCGAGCATTGTCATGACTTCCGAAATGGTATAATATGGAAATAAATATCCTGTCAGCGCAATATGGATATTATGCAAACAAGAACGGTAAAATATTAGGATACTTTTGTGTTTTGTTAACTTATCCCCAAATATTGAAAATAATTCGTGCATTCTTGATAATAACTTTTTGTCATTATCAGCATTAACAAATTATCCTGCACTGTAATTCGTACATACCTGTTTTTAGGGTTTGGTTCCTCATAATGGAAAATTTTTACTGTCCATCTAATAGCCATTTGTTCGTAATTAGAGGATCTTTTTGCTTCAAGACTAATGATAATAATACACTTCTCTCATAAAAGGGTTGTAGGTCTACTTTTGCAAAGACTTTGACTGACTGATCTGTCAACGTACAGCTCTAACTACTGAACGGATCGGGCTAAAATTTGGCAAAAAGATAGCTATTATGACGCTATTATTACGTAAGCACTAAGCATCCACTAAGAAAGAGTTTTAGAAAATTCAATCTCTAAGAGAGTAAAATAGGGGTTTGAAAAATTGAGCTTAACATGAGCGAAGCCGCAGGCAAAAGGTAATTCTTTAACATACTAACTCCGAAGAGCCATAAGTCAGAGGCCCGTGATCGAACTCCCGACCCTCGGAATAGCATACCGCAGCCCTCTAACCAATATCTATCTCACTACTCTTTTAATGCTCGAACTGTTTATCCCAAAGTGTTGTAGCCGTAAAATTGTAAACAGTATCTAAATTCGTCACGCCCAACTTAACAATTCCATCACCAGCGCTCATCAGCTCCTCGATGGAGCTTGTTAAATTTCAATCAAACGCATGACTGCAGGCGTAATTGCCCGCACTGTCACTTACAGCGAGCATATAACTAACCAAGGCCCCGCCACCGTGTTTATATATGCTAATAGCTTGCTTTGAATATAGATTGCTGAGGCTGCATGTATTAAAAATCTGCCAACTAGAATCGGGCTTCGTGAAAAGTGTGGACTGCGAAAATTGTGGGGGAAACATCGAACTATGACGCTTAGGACAAAAGTTTCTCACAGAGTAAAGTACCGCTCTAAACGTAGGCTCAAAATCTATACAAATAAATAAAATTGAAGCGTCTGTTTGTAATATCAAAAGAACAGCTTTTTACTAACCGCATACGAAAGTAAATACGATACTTATAACAAGAAAACAATTTTTAAAATTTTTGTCTGTCTGTCTGTTTGTTTGTTGCCGCTAATCTCGGGAACGGCTGGACCAATTTTGATGGGACTTTCACAGGTAGATAGCTGATATTATGATAAATAATGAAACTAGTACAGAAAATAATTATATGGCACTCACACAAGTGCCATATAATATTTTCTGTACTAGTTTGTGATGCTCATTGTGATAAATTATGGACACTCTTTCACAGTACAAATGGTCATCTAAATATATAAAAGGAAAAGGTGACTGACTGACTGACTGATCTATCAATGTACAGCTCAAAACTCTGAATCCTAAGAAAGGATTTTTTGAAAATTTAACCTCTAAGCGGGTAAAATAAGGGTTTGAAAAATCGAACTTAACGTGAGCGAAGCCGCGAGAAAAAGCTAGTTTTTTTATAATTTTCTGCCTTTAAAAGCTTACTAAAAATGGTTCATCACTATTGCGCTTCTAAGAGTTATAATTCGATGGGCTATGATCAGGATATTATTATCACAAGCATTATTATCACAAGAAAATCCTCATCAATTGGCTACTATAATAATTTTCCTGTAATAATAAAGGAATCAAATTCACTTATCTCATAATTAAATTTTAATAAATATATAGTGTCGGTTTAATTTTAGAGACTGTTTTGGTGTAAGCTTTATCTAGTTTTCTTAAAGTAGCTATAAATGAATGACAAAAAACTTGGTACGATGTATTGAGGGATACTAACTGTAAAAACACAGCACGTGTTATAACGTTTTCTCATTTCATGAAAAATATTATGTTAACGATAAAATAATTCGGAAACGATACCATTGTGTTATAGCCACTATCTTGGCCAAGATATTTTACTTCGCTCACTCTCAAACAATAAAGATATGAAAATACCTATAGAAAGTAAATGGCTCATAAAAACCAAAGCGCCGCTCTGAAAGGATCTTTCTAGATACCATTTATTACATGTCGGGTAAGTCATTAAAAATCTGCTGATACCTTTGAAACCGACGCTATCGTGTGATCCTCAATGAGTTTGCCAAGTCGAAAATATTATGAAAAAGATGGCGCTACTCTGTTTAAGGTGGTCTGTTGACAATAGGTAATGCATGAGTCATTTCCGTCAATCATGGTAAATTACCGAAGAAGCAAAAAATTATTCTTTATCAAAATTTTTGATCACCCTACCGTCAAAGTCGTGCCGCCAAGCGATTTAGCGTTCCGGCACGATGGCCTGTAGAAACCTATTTGGGGTATTGGTTCAATTTACACTGCTATAGTCCTTCCAAGTTTGCCCGCTACTATCTTAGACTGCATCGTCACTTACTATCAGGTGATATCGCAGTCAAGGGCTATCTTGTCATCGAATAAAAAAAATATTACTACTAGGCTCAAAACTATAGCTGCCGAGTTGCGATCAATCAAAAAGGTGAGTCTATGAACGAAAAGCGATTGCCAAACGCCTGTACTAATAATATATTGTATGTGGGAGCCTTTATAGCTAATCAAGATAAGTAAAAATTTACATAAACAACCTTCACAGGCTCGCATATATTAAAACTGCGCTGACTAAAAGCGTTTTAGAGCAATGAGTGATGACTTAATTTTAAAGATCCATTTACACTTTAGGCTTGCATGTGTTAAAATTCGCAAACTACAAGCGATTTCAAAATTTATCTAAGCTTAAGGTTTTTAATATGTATAAGCGCTGTACATAAAAAACCTTGTTAGATATATAGATATAGTATTGTACATACATACACACACACACACACACAAACACACACACACACATACACACACACAGGCTCGCGCGCGCGCACGCGCGCGCTCACACACCAACACACACGAGCACGCGCGTGCTCATGCACGTACACACACGCACACACACACACACACACACACACACACACACACACACACAAAGAGACACATCAAACTTATAACACCCGGCATTTTTGCGTCGGGGGTTAAAAATATTAAAAAAGTTAATTTAACTTGGTGGGTAGCTATCTAATTAAAAGTACGAATAAAAATAATTTAAAGCCGTGTTGACCCAGTATTCTACGATCCAAATCTATCTTCCCGGCTATCTATGTACTTTATCAGGCCGTGAGTGAAGAAAAATATTGGCGGAGTTGGCAACCGACGCGGATCTTTGCGCGATGCTATCAGTAGAGCTTGTAGTCAGCGGATTTTTATACATGCAATTTTGTAGTACGGTCGTGTGTACTTTGTACACTAACCGCCGTGTTCGGAGTGAGACAAAGCACAATTTATCTATAGCTATCGGATAAGGCGCACGCAAATCATTTTTCAGTGAAAAATTTATGAAATGTGTCTTACATATCTTAGCAACCCTGTGCGTTTTTTTAATTGAACTATAATGTGAAGCGCAGTCCAACCTATGTATAGACCTCATTAGTGTTTTTCATAATAAGCGCAATCGTAATCTAAATATATAGAAGGAAAAGGTGACTGGCTGACTGACTGATTTATCAACGCACAATTCAATTTACTGGACAGATCGGGCTAGGCATAATATAATAGCTATTATCCGCTAATCAAGGATTTTTGAAAATTCAACCCCTAAGGGCGTAATAAGAATAAAAGAGCGAAGCCGCGGGCAAAAGCTAGTAAAAAAAAAACCAAACTTTGGGCTATGGATTTAGATATTATTTGAATTTCAATTTCAACTATACTTTATAATATTAGTGTGATAAGTCTAACAAATTCTCTAGTATCCATTGACAAGTTTTTGCAATGCAGTTAACATCATTTTCTAGCACGAATTGTTAGTACTGGGTTTAGTATAAAATCCACTAAAATGTTCAACGACTGTGAAACGAAAATTCACTCTACATTGAGACTGCTTCTTCGGGTACAGAAAAACGGTTTTATATTCAAGTTTCAGCTTCCAGGGCCCGCGGCGATACCGCGTCCCCGGGGAACCAACTACAGTTTTAGACGAATATCGATTCCCAACTATTACGATGTTTACTGTGGTTCGGGTTGAGTAAAGTCTGTGAAATTTTTCGTACTTGTCCATACGTTATTATGGATTCAGTGTTTGGAAAAAGTGGGGAAACATGACGCGATTCTTTGTTTGAATGTTGGTCAAAATTATGATTTTATAGATAGGTAAGGCTAAAATAGTTTTTGTTCAACAAGATAGCAAAGTTCATTTTTGTTGCGAGTGCCTAGTTTGAATCCCGAGCGAACGAAGGATTCTAATATAGAATCACGAGCGTAGCGAGTGATTCTAAGTTAGAATCCTGAGAGTAGTGAGGGATTCAAAGGCACAAGAAGCAAAAACTTTGCTATCGTGTGATACATACAACTTTTCACCTCAATAGCGAAAAAATACAAGATGTAAGAAAAATATTTATTAAAACATAAAGGATATTATAAAAGTTTAAAAATTAGGTTTATTTATTTAAAAACTTTTCAATATCATGAGCGGTGAAAACTTTAGATTTTTTGGATTTGTGCCCCTCCGATAGTCTTTTCAAAAATGCAATAAGTTTAGGATAAGTTTCAATGTGAGCGTCGCATTTCGATTTGATTGTAGCTTTTAACATGGAGTAAATACTCCATAATGTAGATGGTTACCTTTTTTTAGACAATTCCATGAAATATGATAAAATAACAGTCTCTGAACTGAATAGGACTTCGCACCCTTAGAAAGTCTCCAATCATTAAATAATTCATAGGCTTTCAAGTATTTTTCACGAGACTTTTCCGGAAGAAAGTTTAATTCAGCGTATATAAGTCTGTGTATTCAGCGTTAGACACTAATTCTTTTAATTCTGAAGGTGTCAAATTATCACTAGATTCACTCATTTTGTTATTTTAAAATTCTTACAACAAATAACTACTAAATCAAAATCAAAATCAAAATTTATTTATTTCATGTAGGCCAACTTGTAGCTCTTATGAAACGTCAAAAATCTACCACCGGTTCGGAATGCAGATTCTGCTGAGAAGAGCCGGCAAGAAACTCAGCAGTTGCTCTTTTCAAAAAAAAATTTTTTTTTACAATTGTTAAAAAGAACTAGGCTATACACACAATGTTTCCACACAGAAGTTTCAAAAATGTACGCCTACCGCAACCAAAGACATGTTAACATGGGTAGACACAAAGCAGACCCATTCCCGTTGGCGGCACCCGTTCACGAGCATGACGCATGATCCAGCCATTGCCTCGCTCAACCATATTTGAGGGAACGTAACAACCCGCACCACACGACACCACCACAGAAATGTTTAAGTGAGCATGACATACTTAGGCTACCCATGTTAAGGCATCGAATTAAATATTAATATTAAGATACTCATTTTAAGACATAATTGAGACACAAATAAAGTGGAAACACTGTAGAACAGAATACAATAGAATCATGTTACACAGGATAGTTATTACTAAGAAATTAGTACCTAATTAAGATATAGAATAGAGTTAATTATTTTTTTTTTTGCCGCCATTTTATATTACTCTTTTGTCTGCGTTCGGAATTGTGTCATTCATAAAATAAAATATACTTATTAATTAATTAATTTTAATTTTCTTTTATGTTTCATGTTGTGTTACAGAATTATAAAGTCTAAAACACATTTACGAAAAGTAAATAAGTAGTTTAAATAATAAAATAGAGAGTTAAAAAAATTTGTCGAAATAAAATGTATGGGGTATGCAATATTATATACAAAATTTCTGAACGTTTCTTGAGACGATGAGTTGAAGAAACGCCAATCCAATGCGTTCTATATTCAAAACACTTTTTCTCACTGAGTGAGCAAAAACGACTTTTGCTCACTGGTTTTGGGCAGCAAAGGCGCCCTTTTTGAGCTAGAGAGGTGAAAAAGTTTTAAAGCGTATGTTTGTACAAAGTGCTGACTGAAAACTAAAATGTGTTAAACTTAACCCATTCTTAGGGTTTCGTACCCGAATGATAACCAACGGGATCCTATTACTGAGTATCCGCTGTCCGTCCGTCCGTCCGTCTGTCTGTCAGCGAGCCCACTGTATCTCATGATCCGTAATAGGTATAGAGTTGAAATTTTCAGAGAATGAGTATTTTTTGTTGCCGCTATAACAACAAATACTAGAAACGTGGTTTTTTCCCGGCGTGGTTTTTGTACGGAACCCTTCGTAGGCGAGTTCGACTTGCATATGACTGGTTTTTTTTTTATTGACAAGACAATCCTTGATTGCAATCTCACCTGATAAAGTGGTCAAGATTGTAGTGGGCTATTTTTGGAAAGGGTTTGGCAGTTTATAACAATTAAACCCATTACCTGTATCTAATCGGTTGCTACACGCCATAGGCTAAATCGCTTCAGCTAAACCACAGGCAAGTGCCACAAGACCCAAATTGCACTAATTATATAATTATAAAGCTTTGCGTTGAATTACAGAGGAAAATTGAATAATAATTATACACGTTTAGCATGGTTAAAAATTCATAAAATAATGACTTGTGTACAGCAAATAAGTAAAAACTATATAGTTATCGCATGACAATTATACTAGTATTTTTTTAATCTATTTGGTTTGGAGGTTTTTTTTACAAGCTGGTACGCCAACCCCATCGAAACATATAGTAGATACTTAACCTAATTAACAATAAACTTATCCTACTTAATACTAACTTTAAATTATCCTAGTTGAATCGTCTTTTTGTTCATTTAACAAAAATTAACGTGATAAGATTTTTTTTTATTTTTATAAATTAGGTAAAAATCATCCTACTTAATATTATAAATACGAATGTTTGTTAGGATGGATGTATGTATGGATGGATGGTTTGTTACTCCTTCACACCACAACGACTGAACCGATTTTGCTGAAAGTGAGCACAAAGATAGGTTATAGTCTTGAACAACACATAGTTTTTATCCTGGAAAATAAGAAATTTCCCGCGGGAATTAAAAACTTTAGTCTACGCGTATTTATTTCTTGATATTATGAAAGTTCATAATAAAGATAAATAATCTTTTATCACTTCTCCCAAACCGGCTTGCAGGTGCTAAATTCTGAATTAAACCATATTATAATTCATTCGTCGAGGATAATAGCCAATTCTAAACCATAAACACATAATCTAGGGAACAATTGCAGTAATTCCTCTGAGGAAAATAATAATTTACGACGATTAATATTCAAACGGGGAACGATTTCGCCGGCTCCTAATTTAATGAGTCCAGGCAGGTTCAGGAGTATCGAATTAAATAGCTCCACAGGTGTCTGCAGAGATTCCCTAGTAAATTCTATTATCGTTCCCATGCACTTAACTTGTGATCTTGTGAATTCAAACACGTGGAAAAGAAATTGAAGTCTTTACTGGAGTTTAGTAAAACTCACCGAATAATAATAATAATCACACTAATAAACACTAATATTATAAAGGCGAAAGTTTGTATGTGTGTGTTGTAACGACCCTAGTACTTCATACTAAGTAATAATACATGAAAATTATACTTAAAATTTTTTGATTAAATCTCATCAAAATCAGTACAGTACATCAACTACGTGATGTACATTCACAAAGAATCATAGAAATAATATTATTAGATACTTTAATTTTCATGTTAAATAAAGCGTCGTCAAATAAAAAATAGAAAGATTAATAGAAATTATAGGGTAGAGATTTTCGTAGGTCAGTTAGTGTGTAGGTTGCATGGAATCAATCGGCTTGGCATCAGCTACCCACAAGATAGTGTAATAAGTTATTACATTGTAATATTATGTAGCTATACATTAATATTGTAATATTGTGTTATGAAAAGAGCAACTGCTGAGTTTCTTGCCAGCTCTTCTCAGCAGAATCTGCATTCCGAACCGGTGGTAGAATCATGACGTGTCATAAGAGCTACAAGTTGGTCTACACGAAATAAATAATTTTGAATTTTGAATTTGAATATGTAACATGTTACTCATTCACGCCATAACGACTGAATCGATTTGGCTGAAATTTGGAATGAAGATGGCTTATACCCAGGATTAACACAGGTTACATTTTATCCCGGAAAATTAAAGAGTTACTTAGTGTACCTAACACATTAAAATTCATAAAGAGTTAGTGGTCAGTCAGTCGTAGAGCGCATATTAGCCCCGTCAGGACTCGTCCACTGTTATCGATTTCACATTAAGCGCTTTCCCTTTGCACTGGTTTTTGTTTTCAACCCTCAGACGAACGGGTTTTTGTTTAACCCGTACAACGACGTCTCAAATGAATCGTTTCTTGAGTACGGATTTTGCTCTTTCTTTTTAAATTATTTTCTTTCAAGAACTTGCCATTTTCATGTACCAGTTTGGATGGTAGCTTGGATGTTTTTTTGTTTAGTTTTAACTAGATGATGCCCGCGACTTCGTCTGGATGGATTAAGGTTTTTGCATTTCTGCGGGAACTCTTTAGTTCTCTCTTCTGGGTATGAGCTATCTTTATTCCTCAACCAACTGGGTTTCTTCGTTGTGGCGTGAAGGAGTAACAAACATCCATCCATCCATACATACATCCACCCTCACAAACTTTCGCATTTATAATATTGGTGTTTAGTACCATCGTTGCCTGGTAGAGATTGCTCTGCAGCAATAAGGCCACCTTTGCATGCGTAGTTTTAAGTTATATTAAATTTTGTTTCTTTCTTGTGTGCAATAAAGTTTTTATCTATTTATCTATCTATTTACAGTTTTTGCGTTTATATATTTATACATTTTGTGTACCTAGTACTTTGGAAATATAAAATGACAGTTACATGAAATTTAGAATTTTTCAACATTTTAAATGATAAATAAATACTTATTCATAAGGCATTCATTGTAAAGATTATTCCAGAGGAACCCGGCTGAAACATTGACTACATTTTTTACGCATACAGATTTAACAGTGATTTTTAGTTAGAATATACGGAGTTTCATTTGCGGTAACGCATTCGTCACGCCGTTGTCTCGCGCGTCACAAACAGTGCTCATGTCATTTGTCACGCCACTGTTGATTGCAGGCGCTATTCTACGGAATTAAAATTTTATTGCAAGATCCTTACTCCATAGATAATGTACAGATAAACAGAACGGAAATATTTCTGATTCAAAAATGCTTTTTGTGAGCCTCATATAAATTAATTTTTATCCATTAAAATAATAGAACTTATAGAATACCATGTATTTTATGACTCGCGGTACATCAGTCACGCTGCTATCTCAAATACTGCTTAGAACACATTTGTCACGGCAATATCGATTTTTGCAGCCATAAAGCTTCTTAGGTAAAGAGCAAAATGAAAAGCTCTCTAAAAGTTCAAAGTATAATAAAGTTAACATAAACCATATTGAACTCACAATTTCACGGCAAGCGTGATTAAAATATTATGAAAATAAATATTATACCAAAAGGATTATTCAAAATTTGTATGTTTTTTATGTATTTAGTTAGCTGATGCCTGCGAATTTATCCATACTATGAAATTAGTTTATAAATTTTCAGTTTTACCTTGTTAATAAAATATTTTAGTGGATAAAAATATATTTATACTCCTTTTCGAGATGCATATATCTGTGCCATATTTCATCGAAATAAAAAGTAGTCTATGAATATAGACTACTTTTTATTGAGAGACACTTTTGAATTTAAAATATTAGCTGGAATTAAGAAAAATATGGTGATATCAATATTCGATTCACAGCTTGCAACACAACATAGGCAGAGCTTCCTGATAATATTCTCTTGAAGCCTAGTTGAGTGGAACGTGTACGCAAACAATGGGCTCAGTGAACTGACGTCGTTGCTTAGCTATTCCGGGACTAATTCCAGCTGATACGCCGCAAGAATGATGCATTACATCATGTTACTAGTACGTAGCATTTATTGCACCAGTTTGATAACTTGCCTCCGAAATAATTAATATATGCCATTGTACTAAACTGTGTTTAAAATAAACATTTATTATGTTGGAGTTTAAATCAATAACTAGTAGATGAAACCAGAGAACTCCCACCAGACTAGTCTTAAATCAATTTAGAGTTTATTTTCTAAGTTGTTCAATGTTCATGTCGAAAATCAAACTCACGAGCTTCTATATGTAAGAATTGGTGTGCTCACTATTATGCCAGGGAGTTACTCAATATTATCATATTAATAACGGGATGACGTCCGTGACTTTGTCCGTGTGGATTAAGGTTTTTTAATTCCTTCTTATTTTCTGGAAAAAAGAAACTTATGTGTTATTCCAGACTTTAATCTATCTCTGTGTCAAATTTCAGCCAAATTGGTTCAGTCGTTGCGGCGTGATGGAGTAACAAACATCCACACATCCAAACTTTTGCATTTATAATATTGCATATAGTAGGAAGGATAATAATAAAGGTAGACAATTAAAAAAAAAGTAACTCATTTCATACTCTCTGAGCATGTAGCTATAATCAATTGCAGCGTGACAAATGACATTAAGTTGCGGTTTTGACACCAGACAAGAGCTTGATGGATGCGAAACCGCAAATTAAACACTATACACGTAACACGTGTGCCACCTAAAGCCTGATGTATCTTATATGCTTTGGCAAAATTTATTTACCCATCTTATGGTGAGAATACACTCGTTTGTTGTTGTTTGTCTATCTACTGGGGGTCAACTAGTAAGTGATAATAAATACATAATCAATCATAAATAAATAAATAAATAAATAATCATTTATTTCAGAATAAAATTTCCATATCATTACACTAAAAATAATTTAAATTTAATTAGGATCTAAGTTAGTGTGTTAGTAACAAAATTTCGTAATCCTATGTTAGTATTGTTAGTAGTAATTAGGTATTCACTTATTTAGGGAACATTGCCCGTCGCCACTGCCACCCAATGTTTTACAATTGGGCAGCCTATGTTACCACTTATAGCTCTCAGGATGCTATTGTTGCTGCCGCGTAGGCGCTGTAGGAGTGAGGCTGATTTTTTGCGGATGATGGCATGAAAGCCATCAGTCCGGGCCTTAGTAAACATACCACTCGCACTACAGTCCCTCGGCAGCCCCAACGTAGTAAATACGCTGTTACTCCATAACTCTGTGAAACCTAGACCAATTTCAAAAATTTTCTTTATATTTGAACGGAGGTATCGTCAGGTTAGTTCCATTTAAATTTTGTGAAGATCTGATGAAAATCTTCGAAGATGGAGGACGGAACTCTTCAATGAATAAGAGCAAATTGCTCGCGGTCAGAGACCCTATTACATATACATTGATTCTATGCAGCTACACTAAAGAGCTTTTAAAAAAATTCAAATAATTTTAAAAAACCGATTTCAACTACAAAGTATAAAATAATTTTAGTTTGTACACCTATAGTTGGGCTAGCGTCGTGCATCGGTTTCATCCTTTCAATTCAGGCCCTCTCGACTTCAACGTACGCGTACAAGCTAAGATTACTTTTTACTTTGTAATGGCGTTTGAAGTCGGTTTTTAAAAGAATTTTAATTTATTTTTATGTACAAGGAGAAAGCGCTTTTATAATAACTCCAACCAGCCGCTGCGTGGTAGTGACAAGGCCTCAACACAACTAACTAACAGTTAAATACACAACAATAAACTCCTCACTCGCAGTGAGTGCCCACAATAATTCTGCGTTCCGGCCGCTCGCGCGTGAAACAGACAAACACTTCCGCCAGACCCGGGTTGTACCCCCAGGGGTTGGACAGACACAACGTGTGACGGAAAACAGACAAACACTTCCACCAGGCTCGGGTTGCACCCTTAGTACCTGGACAGACACAACGCGTCACGGATTCGTTGTCAATGCATCACATTACACTATCACACTAATTTATAAAGGCCAAAATTTGTATGTGTGTGTCTATGTATGTTTGTTACTCCTTCACGCCACAATGAATTAACTGATTTGACTGAAATTTGGACTGAAGATAGCTCTTATCCAAGCTTAACTCATAAAGTAAATTTTATTCCGGAAAATTAAAAAGTTGCCGTGAGAATTAAAAATCTTAATCCACGCGGACGAAGTCGCGGATGTCAGTTGTCTAGTTTCACATAAATTTTAATGTATGGAATCATTCTTAACATTGTACGACGTAAGCTTTTTATCCCGGGAAAACAATGGGTTCCCGTATCATTTTCAAAACATAACTTCACGCAGACGAAGTTGCGGCTGAAAGCTAGTACATACCTAATATTTAAATTCATGGCAATCATTGGCTTCTGGAAACAGCCACTCACACACGTCATACGCAGGCAAGAAAAAATCAGGCTACAACTTTAGGACCACTATGACCTTTATATTTAGAGCAAAAGCCGTAATAATTTAAAACAAACAAGCAGTTTGCTTTCAATTAGAAGTCAATTTAATTGCAACAATAAAAAATATCAAGAAACTGGTGATGATAATCACATTGAGAAGCGTTCCAATGGCATAGTGTGGCATAATTCAGATTTTTTCATGCAGAAACCCCGCGTATACGCCATATCGCACCGTGTTGCATCGCTGCACGTTGTTACCGATACGCGTCGTGTCTGTATAACACTTTATTGTATTGTTAGCCAACTTGTGCCTAGCATCGTTTTGAGTATCACTTTAAGGGTCACTAAACGAGCGTTTTTCACATAAATAATAGTTTATTTTAATTTCCCATATTACACGACAGTAATCATCCTGCATTCTTCGCCTACTACAAAAGTATGAAATGCTTATGATTGATGCATTTTCATATTTTCAAACTTCTTAGATCTAATGTAATAGGTTAAAGAAGCTACTTAACTTTACTTGGCCATTTGAAAAGGTAGTGCGAAGGCTACCGCATTATTATTTGTACAAATTCATAATGAATTGAAATAAAACTCTCATCAATGAACAATACGCCCCAATAATCTTGTTAGCGAGTTTCACAATATACATACCCAACGTCTTCATACGCGTATGAAGTTTTAACATAATATTTTTACGGAAATCTGAAAACTGCTATAATGTGTGTGAAAGTTAAATTTTTAGATGAGAATCAAACTTCATTGGCATGGCATTCCGATCCTCTTCCGTATGATGACAAAGATGCTAGGAATTCAACCCAAAACATACCCGATGCAATTTAAATATCCAAGTTGTTTTAATAGTTCATTAAACGCCTGTTCAGTGGCCTGCACATTTATGTCATATCCAGAATGCTTCCCAACGTCCAGTAGAGGAGGCCATTACGCCTTGTCTGGTGATGGAAAACGCTACGTTTTGCTTCACAAAGAGAATCTTTGATTGAGTTACTAGTACATCTACTCTGGTAACCTACACTAGCGGTCTAACTCATGTAAAGGTTTTTTGTAATCGTCCATTTTGAATCTTACTTGGGTTAGTAATTATTTTCCTTACTAAAATCCTTACTATATCCTGTTTAATATTATAAACTAGACGATGCCCGCGACTTCGTCCACGTGGTTAAGGTTTTAGTTTTAATTTTCTGCGGTATCTCTCATTCGAATTTCAGCCAAATTGGTTGAGTTGTTGCGGCGTGATTGAGTAACAAACATCCATCCATCCGTCCATACATTCAAATTTTCGCATTTATAAATATTATGTATTAGTAGGATAAATGCGAAAGTGTGTTTGTTTGTTGGTGTTTCTTTTAATCATGTCAATTAATTTTAAAAGCGAAGCAACGGATCCACGTGATTTTTTGCACAGTTATAGTGGAGAGTGACACAGGTTACCTTTTATTCCATAAAAACAGAGGGTTCTCGTGGGATTTTTAAAAACCTAACTCCACGCGGTTGAAGTCGCGGGTAAAAGCTAGGTATTTTATAATTGCAAAGTGCAATAATTGTGCATTGCAGAATCTACATCTCCAGGGAATGTTACGATTTCGAGGTAAAACGTGCGCAGATAGAGTGGGTTGTTCAAAGGTTTATGTAGTGTTGCGTGGTGTTTCACTAAAGATTTTAGACTTGATTCGTGGTTTAATGACATAATTGTGATAAA
Organism: Hipparchia semele; assembly: GCA_933228805.2. Lineage (NCBI taxonomy): Eukaryota > Metazoa > Arthropoda > Insecta > Lepidoptera > Nymphalidae > Hipparchia > Hipparchia semele. The sequence continues at coordinate 1,350,339 of OW121717.1, read as the reverse complement.
TTATACGAGTACTTACCACGATAATTGTTTAAGTTGGAACTGTCGATATTTCAATCCAGTTGCATGCACTGTGGGTAGAATCTATCTACCCATGACAGCTTCAACTTAACGTCTCGCAACACCGCAGTACCGTCGTGACGGTCCATGCAATTGGATCGAAATATTGACAGTTCCAATTAAAACAATTATCGTGGTCATGGAAGAATCAAATTTTTTGTTGGGCTATATACTTCAAGATCGTGGTACATCCTCGCATAATACAATACTGTTGTTGTTGTTATCACAATGGTGTTTCACTGTTCAAACTGTTTGAACTGTTCGAAATGTTGGTGTGTCACTGATTTCGTCTTTGGCACTGAAAAATTTTGGACGAGAAGATATCTCGAAGTACTCCAACGATACTCCGCCGAGCCAGTTTCGGCGGTTGATCCCTTTCTCAAAAACAAATTGTTTAAAATTAATTATTCCAGGTAAAGTATTCATTAAAATACAATTGTATTTACACAGTTAATGGTTGGATTTTGTATTTCCGCGTCGTTTCCGACGGCTTCGCATATTTTAAGCCATCATACCTGATTTAATATTATAATGAGGCATAATAATAAATCATATTAAAAATTCCCCATATCAGTAAACATACTTTTGCATTCATATACGAGTGAAGAGTAAAGGTTAATATAGATAAATTAAATTTTTAATAAATTATTCACATAACATCTGAACGTAACATGTGTACGATTTTGCTTATCCCGCGAACATGGATTTGGTTTTCCAGGGGACTCAAATTATTTCTTGGATAGCATCTCTCTTGTAGGTTGCTTGAGTGTGTACGACAGTAGTGCAACGGGTGGGGTTCGAACTTGCGACCTTTAAATAAATAAACAAACATTTATTCAGCTCACACATAAATAAAAAGATACAAAAGAGTAACACTGAAGCAATCCGTAGACTGCACTCCCACTCTGTTCAGATCCAAGATAGATCCAAAACGAGACAGATTTAAGTTAGAGCATATTTTTGTGGTTCGTTTCAACTCTAACCCAAATCCGAGCCGAGCCAGAGCAACCTCTACAAATTATTATTAGTCTATGACATAAAGGTATGTATTATATAAAAAAACATGTTACCTTTCAGTTTTCAGTCCGCACCTTTAACTATTGAGGCTACAGATAACTAACTGTAGTGGAAACATAATCCTTTGTCTATTTTTGTAAAGCAGCTGATGTTTAATTTTACTTACTCGCTACTTAATCAAAATCCCGCTCGAATAAAACTTTGCGAACTGGGCTAGGGCATAAGGCAATCCCAAATTTCAGTGATTTCCCGCGGGAGATATTAATGGAAGAACCGCAGCCGGGCGGGAGTCCGACTTAAATATAAAAAGTAAAGTAATAGCCTCTCGCCGCCCGTACGGTGCCGGGAGAACTGTTTTTCTATTGAGTCGACTAGAGTGAGTCACTTAGAAAATCAAGTCTTTAAGGAATTTTTAAATTATAGCGAAAGGAAATTCTGGACAAAATATTTTTAAATACGAGTATAATATAGACTAGCGCTTGGTAAATGAAGATGCAGCCTAAGATGGAGCGCGCATGCCTAGAAGATGCCTATATCCTCTTGATTTAAAGAACAGTTAGTTGGAAAAACGAAAGCCCGAAGGGCATTTCAAATAAAAAATATTATAAAAATATTAGGAATGAGGAGACAAAGCACAAAGTGCTCGTGGGATTTCAATGCAGATCCAAACCATGCCTTACGATTCGACAGTAGAAGAGCGTAAATAAAAACAATATTGTCTTCTTTTTGGTTTCACAGTTTCTCTTTGCAAGAATTTTTTGAACAAAATGAAAATTGGAAAACTCTAACACAAAGGTTTATATAACAATCAACTAGTTAAATATTTTGAAGGTAAGTTAATTAAATACGCACTAATGGTCGTAGTATTGTTGGTGATAGTAATTGTGTTATTGATAGGCGTTTGTTAAACACAAATGTTAAATTTGACATTGATTACCTATCTGTTGTTTACTAATTGCCCTTTCGTAAACCTAGTTTATAAATTATTATTAATGACTGAGGGAATATTCATTATCCCTTTCGTATTATCATCATTGAATTGTTTTTTTTAGACACTGGGGTAAATGTCTTGAATTTCTTTCTTTTCTCATTCGTTTCGCTTTTAACAGAGTGTTTGTAATCGTTACTTTAGTGTTGTGGCACACTTAAAAAACACTCCTTACCACTCCTCCCTAACCGCTACCTTTATCGTGCATTCATATAAGGCAACATCCAGCGCAGCCCTCAAAAATTGGTTTGTCCATCCCATGGGGATCTACCACGTACTCTTGGACTCTCTACTCTTCCTTGAACCTAGACGTTCAATCGAAACTTAAGAAAGTGACAATGCTAGTCTGTACGATGGAGGATAGACTCTGCTTGATGCCGAGTTCTTCGAGAATTAACATTTGGACAGGAATCCCAAGACTCTCTCAAAATTTTCCTCCAGCGCTAATTTTAAGTGCGTCAACGTGTCCACGTTTCTCTCGCAGTGTCCACGTTTTTGAAGTGTATACACACACACACACAACACTGTGTGTAAACATAAGCGTTCTTACTAGCCGGGTCTTAGTGGTTTAGTTACGTTACGATTCCTCCATATCTTCGGCAATTTATCCATAGCTAACCTGGGCATCACCACATATCGCTTTATTTCATCTATGCAGCCCCGGTTGTTTGAGATAAACGCCCCTAAAAAGATGTAATATTGCGCCAAAATTCTTGAAATGCGCATTCTAAAAACATGCCTACACTTAATTTCACCGCAAAACACAATTGAGTCTGTTATAATCATTACTTCTTTGTATTCTATTTCTATAGAGTTCCCACGATACGGTGGCGATTACCGTTAAACGAAACTACCCTCAGACCGTTACACAGACCATTACAGATTATGAGGCTTATTACCTTGGCTTGCCTTTCCTGAGGTTTTAAAGTGTATCATAAGTTTCTCGCTGCAACGAATTCTTTTTCAGAGAAGCTGTAGCAGCTAGTACAAGCGTTGTGCTAGTGTACCTGCTCGCTAAAATGAAGTAGAATGGACAATAGAGTACCTAATTATTGTGCTCTAACCATTGACATAATAATACTTGGAGCTTGGGTGTAATGCAAAATTCACGAAAAAGGTTTCCCAGCAAAACATATAATTACGAGTGTACGTATACATGTATATTTTTATAAACAAACTAATACATTGTAATTTATGTCTTAGATCATTATTATACAGCCTAATTTTGCTTGCAATAATTTGCTTCGACTGACGGTTGATTGGAAACCTTTTTCGCGTTTTGGATCTCTTTCCGTTCGGACAATTTTTAGCGCTAACCCGAAGTCCAGTATTATTATGTCAATGGCTCTACCCAATCAAATTTTATCCGCTGCATATTTAAATGACAGATGAAATACAATTTCTATAGAGAGATTATATATTTACCTAATATTTTCCTCTCCCCTCCAAATAAGCAGAAGGCTTGTAGTAGGATTGGGTACGAAAATAACTCAACGGGTGGAGATTGGAACCGTCGACCATGTATAAAAGTAAACCGATCGTGAGCAGGACATTAGCATTAGTAAAGTAAACTTGCATATATTCATTGTAGTATCAATGGCAAATTGAGGAATGAATTTTTAATCCTACTATTATATCATTTTTTTTTATTGATAATCCTTGACTGTGATCTCACTTGATGGTAAGTGACGATACAGTCTAAGATGGTAGCGGGCTAACTTGGAAAGGGTATAGCAGTGTAAATTCAACCCATACCCCTAATCGGTTTCTACACGCCATCGTGCCGGAACGCTAAATCGTTTGGCGGCACGTCTTTGACGGTAGGGTGGTAACTAGCCACGGCCAAAGCCTCCCACCAGACAATTTAGTTAATTATAAAGGTTATATATTCACAGTCAGTAGGTAATTCATATAATTCTAAACGTTGGTGTCCTTCGCGCAAAATGAGAAAGATAAACTTAATAATGAATGCGCGGACAGTTCGCACAAACGAACTCGCAAAACGCTAAGCCCGCTAATGCGAACAGTATTAAAGCGGCACTAATTACTTAGTAATTAAAAGCTCTCAAAGTTAAGTAAGCGACGAAAAAGTTCTGTAGACTCACTTTTTGCGTAACAACTTCCTGTTAAATAATTGAAAGTCTATTTTGTGCTGAGAATTCACGTTGGACAGCCAGACTGATTCTTTGCAGAAATGATCAAACCCTTCGTCCAAAGAAAAGGTAACCAGGTACTTGATCTCCAAGCCTCAATAGCTCAACGGTTAAAGGTGCGTACTGAAAACTGAAAGGTCGCAGGTTGGAATCCCACCCGTTGCACTATTGTCGTACCCAATCCTAGCATAAGCTTTTCGCTTAATTGGAGGGGAGAGGAGAATTTAAGTCAAGTTCAGCTTGGCTAATATTCTTTAAAAGAATCTATTTTTAACTTTTACCAAGTCCAGAAAATCAACGATCAAAGAGAATTATCAGATGAGAGTAATTTTTGTGGTGAAAATAATGAAAATTTTTTTTTTTTGAAAATTCGTGACGTTCAGATGAAACTCCATAACGTAACAAAATAATATTATGTAGCTCTCAACGAGAGAGACTGTATTTGTACCAAATGAATTACATGCTCACACACATTTAATATCTGTTCAATTTACACATCATTAGGCCGAACAGTAGTTATTTGGGCGATTTTAATTCACATATAATGCGAGAACTGTTATTCCATTTGCAATATTATAAGTTTATTTATTCGTCTCATCGTAGATACTAGATAGCGTTTGTTATTTAAAAAGCCTACTAGATTTGGATCATGATGGAGTCGATCAGTAGTCAAATCAGACCATATCAAGTTGAGATGGAAAGGTTAGACTGGTTCACGTTCAATTTGGTCCGGTTGGATAGGATTTAAATAAATCTTAGTTTAAAAATGATAATTGGTTTATTTATTTAATGCTGTTCTCTTATTTATATATCTGCGTAACAATTCATACTTGATGGCCTGATTTTATTTAATAACTAGAACTGATACTCGCGACTTCATCGTGGATATTTTTTTTTAATTCCGCGGAACTGTTTAATTTTCCGGGAGCCACAAGTTGACATAAATAATTTTGAGTTTGAATTTGAATCGAGGAAGTTCCATAGATATTATTTTTTTACCTTTGAGTAAGGGCTACTGAAACTATAGTACTAAAATTGTAAAGGAATGGAATGGGGCGATATTAAAATCCCAGTGCAATAAAGGATCAAGACGTCTCGATGTCTCATTATCCCGGCAGGTGACTATCGATTGACTTTTATATTTGAATGGCCGCTTAGGTACCGCTTTCAGTCTTCATCTTTACAGGTAAATACTGCAGCGAGTGACATTATTAGACAAAACTTAGGCTTACCTTTAGACTTTTTTTTTTGACTTAGCCCAGACTTTCCCTTCTGATGACAGTTTTTTTATTCGATGACGCGATAGTCCTTGACTGCGATCTCACCTGATGGTAAGTGACGATGCAGTCTAAGATGGTAGCGGGCTAACTTGGAAGGGCATACCTCTAATCGGTTTGTACACGCCATCGTGCTGGAACGCTAAATCGCTTGGCGGCACGTTTTTGACGGTAGGGTGGTAACTAACCACGGCCAAAGCCTCCCACCAGACAAAATACTAAAAAGATTTATTGACCATTTATTATCTACTCATATAAATCTCAGCCAGACCTGCGTCAAATGTTTTGTATTTCAGTCATATTTTTAACTAGTTTTAACCCGCGACTTCGCTCACGTTAGATTCGATTTTTTTAACCCTCTATTTAACCCTCTTGGGGTTGAAATTTTCCAAAATCCTTTCTTAGCGGATGTCTACGTCCTAACAGCTACCTGTATGCCAAATTTCAGCTCGATCGGTCCAGTGGTTAAAGCTGTGCGTTGATAGATCAGTCAGTCAGTCAGTCAGTCAGTCAGTCAGTCAGTCACCTTTGCCTTTTATATATTTAGATAATGCATCAGCCATTCTACACAAATAATAAAAAAGCACAAAGATCAGTAGCCTAAGCACGAACATTTTAACTTTCGAATAGTAATGGTAAAGTCTGCAAGTGTATGAAAATGACAGGACTGGATTGATTGTAATTTTCATACATTGGCGTTAACCTTAGCTTTACGATTCGAAAGTTATAATGTCACGAACATTGTAACATAGGCTCTTCTTACTTGTTTTTCAAGTAAACGATTAAACATAATAATTATGATTGAAATTTTACATAGGTATGGTAATATTTTTTGAGATGTATATATGTATTTTCAAAATTGATTTCGGAACAAATGCAATATAATACAAATAAATTCATGTTTCACAGAAGAATAAATAAACTTAATATTAAGTGACTAATAACTAATGATAGGTTTTCACAGATAGAAAATAATCTGCAAGTTGAAAATTTAGGATGCACTTGACTGAATTAATATTTTTGTTTTTCGACGTAAACTATTCATATTACCACAAAACAAGTCAACATTAGGTTCGTTTTGTTTCCAAACATATTTTCCGTCGCCTATAATATTATCACGTCATCTTTTAAGGAGTGAGTGTGAGTGAGTGAAAGATGAGAATCACGTACGTGTAGATAAGAAACAAAATTCCGGGCAGCGCGCGTCGCAATACATAAGAATGGAATTCCGCGCGCGTTTTTCCGCCCACAAGATTCCAATTCATCCCTGGCCTAATATGAACCTCAAGTATTTTATGGTCATTTCTATTCTTATCAGACTATGAAGAATGTAGCGTTACACCACTCTGTGGCGTAACATGCGTATGCAGAAGGAAGGTTTAGGGGAGAAGTAGAAACACACAGACTTTTTACTAAGTGACAGGTGGCGATATGGCAATATATTTACAAATTTACATAAGCTTATATACTAATAAAATTATATGACAAAGTAGTGGGGATAACTATTGTTGACTTAATTCTACGTGCAGAAATTGCTGATTTAATAATAAGGAAATTATGTTATTAATTATAAATTAATGTTGTTACGTAAGATGGAATTCTATGCGTATGCCATAAAGAAGAATCAAAAGGGCTAGAAATCATAGCCGTGGAATCAGTTAGATAGAAACTATTAAGCTCTGATTACTCCCTCGATTAAACTATGCAGATCTATAAAGTTTTATGAATGCGAATGGACACTTTTATTACCAGAGGCGTGTTCACACTTAGCGTCTGTTTCCATTGCCCTCAAATAATATTTTAGGAACTCGACGGAAACCACAGTTCATTGTCATGCCTACTGTGTAGATTTAGAATGTTTTATGAATGGTGTCTGGACAATTTAACTACTATCATAGTATGATTTATTTAATTGGTCATTTTAGCCACAGGTATGTGGCATAAATCTAGATAGACAATATCTACTCTCATAAAATCTCTTCAACGATTTGCATTTAGGTATACGTGAAACGGAAACGGGATCAAATCAAAATTAGAAAATATTTTTTTTTTCAATTATGCCTGCATGAACATGACTAATATTTTGCCCTACAACTAAGCGTTAAGCTTGTGCTTGAAATAAGTACGACGTTAGTGCAATGGGAAGGGTTTGAACTTTTGACCTTTCGGTGTTCAGTTTGTGCCATGAACCACTGCTCTATTGAGGCTTCAGTTAAATAATTCAAAGCAAAAAATCAAACAAAATTAATCCTGACCGAAAATATTGTGCCTCAGGATAAAGTAATAATTCACAAAGGCATGAAAAGTCGAAATGTTTATTTCTGCCTTTGTATGAAAACGGTATTTTAAAAGACATAAAGTCGAATAAAAGTGAGAAGCAAAAAATCCCAACAGAATAAGTGAAAAATACTGAAGAATTCAGTAGCATTTTATTTACAAAAGATCTATCTAAACACTGTTCAATGTCGGGGCGTGAAATGGCTTTAATATTTAACTATTTGAACGGCCGTTTTTTCACACGGTCCGCTAGAATGTAAACAAACTCTTATCTGTACAGCGCATTCACGGATCAGTGAAATTACACTGCAAATGTTAGGTCGCCATCAAATGAAGGTAAAGACGAGCTTACTGTAATAAAACAGGGGCCGATACGACTAGACTTGTACATTGGATTTAAACCAGTAGGTATATAAAGGTTTGATTTTCCTCGGTCGATAGGAAAGGTATACTAAGATTTATTTGATTTCGATTACGTATTTGTTGGCTTAGCATAAGTTTGCACATCTCGATAACGTTAATATTAAAACTTTTTAAAACTAGTGGTTCGCCCCGAACTGAGACCTCGCGATATCCCATAATTCCCAAAAGTTTTAATTATTTATTGTAATAATTAACTTTTAACATTAGACGCAATAAAAAAAATAATAGTTGACATAAAACTGTTTTACTGACACAGCGCCATCTATTAGCATTATTGTGAAGCTATTAGCATTTAAAATTAAATAAATTCGTTTCTTTATAACATTTATCTAATTTTAGTATTTGTTGTTCAAGTACAGGATATAACTGAATTTTCAACCAAGTTTCACGTTCTAATATTCAGTAATTCTGAAGTTATAGGGCTCTGACAGACATTTGGACGTACACACTTCTCTGTCTAGTAGGCAAGCGCATTAGTTGACTCAGAGAACTCGCTTCGCTCGTTCAATTAATTGTTTAAAACTTGATAATTGTTGCTAATTGTTTTAAGATTATTTGGATAAATACTATGATTATATGCTCAGTTCTAGACATAATCTCGTAATAATATTATTTTATGGGCCAATGTTGGGGTAATAGGACAGTCTTTGATTATATACATGACCAGATTGAGTATGTAACGCACGAAAACGTCCTCAAAAGTTTTTTATATATCTATAAGAAATCTCTTTCACCTACTTCAGTGTCACTTGATTCACTACGCAGTAAACCGCTCCCGCAAAATAAATAAATATGCCGATTTGTACGGTCTAATTATGTCACAATTATTCGAAAAAGCAAAATAGGAAGTCGAAGATCTTATATCATCAATAAGTTTTTACATTTGCGTAAGATTTTTTAAGAAAACACGATTTTTAATTTCGATGTTTTTTAGGTACATAAAAGTGGCCAGTGATACCAGCTGAGTATTGTGGTATTTTGCACAATATTGTGCAAAAATATTTTTTGCATGATACATGTGCTTGAACATTAATAATAATTAATAAAATCAATTTGTTGCCAGTAGTGTGGTAATTTGCTACAAATATTGGGATGTCCCGGAATATAATTAATATTGCATTATTAATTTACTTACTAAATTTTGACCGATAAAATATTTTTAAATAATAATTATTCTAAATAATTATGATTATTAATATAAATTATATAAATAAAATATAAATTATATACCTAAAAATTAAAAATAAATTTCTAATTACTTTGTAATAAACATATAATGCAGCGCCACTTACTGGGTCCAATTGTAGATAAAAACTTATTTTGTAATCCACACTAACACACAAACATTCCATCAGAATAGGTCCAGCCCATATTTAGATAATGAGATAGATAATGAATATTCTATAATCAAGTAATTACTAATTAAGCTATTTTCCTTGGAAACTATCGATTTACATTAAAGAAACGGTTTTACACAGACATAGATTAAATATATTAATAAAAACAATTTTATCGTACACCTTATTTCGGATTGATTTATTTATAAAAATTGTGCAAATACTTTCATATTCCTGGTATCCCTAGGCGCACACATTTGAGAGTTTGAGGTTGTATCGTACACGCCCCGCTCACGGCGTCACGCACACATTGAAAATAGTTGAGGCCGTTTTACCGCGCACTGCTTGTTTGCGATACTACTTCTATGGAATTCTTTGAGGACAGTAGATTAAAGTAAACGCCAACCAAAAGCCAGCGTAAGCTTAATGAGAAAGGTTCCTCGATGAAGTGACTCCCAATTCACGAAGCACACGTGAACTCTACTTTCAGTCTAAAACGATTACTTGTAGATAGCCAAAAATAGTTTGAAAATATTAGCAAGTAGCTTTTACTCGCGAATTCATCCACGTGGAGTTGGAGTTTTAAAAGTCATGCGGGAATTCTTTGTTTTCCAACAAAATGTCTACGTCAATCTTAAGTTTTCCAATCATACTACCTATGCAAAAATAAAATTGAACTTTTGGAAGGACAAACCAGCAAACAAACGGTGTTTTGTTTGTATAATATTAGGTTTAAAGAAATAAGGAAATTAGTATTTTCTCCTTTCGCCTCCAATTTAAGCTTGCCTACCTAAACTCCTTGACTCCTTTCTTGCCTTTGAACTAATAAGGCTTTAGGTTCCAACGTAGGTATCTCTTACATCACATAATGATCACTAAAAGTATCGTGCCAAGTAAATAATGCATACACTTTTAGCCATTTCTTTTCTTGCAGGCTTTATTTTGTATCGTTAAGCAACTCGAATTCCATTAGGCAGCCTCTTACCATTACTAAGTCATTCGCAAAGGGATGCTCCAACATTAATAGTTTGAGAGCTGGAGCAATAACGTTCTAATGAAAACACCGGCTTAAAAATAAATCAAATCTACGGGAGGTTAAAATGAAAGAAATAGAAAGACAATAGAGTTGAATAGACATCCGTGACTTTGGCAACGAGGATTTAAGTTTATGACAAGTGTAAATTAAAAATTAAAACACCCCCGACATGTTACAATATCCTAATCGCTAGTCAGTAATCGTTAAAATAAAAATATGTAATCCACCATTTTGTGGCGGCGGCCATGTTAGACCAATTTTCTTCAAACATAGCTAAGAATACCCCAAACTAATTCATCCGTTACGATGCAACAGACAGACACTCACACATATACACGCACACATACACATACACACACACACACACACACATACACACACACACACACACACACACGTCAAACTCATAACACCCCGTCATTTTTGCGTCGGGGGTTAAAAAACTTTTAATATCGTTTACTTTTGAGAACATCACGGGGAGAACTTTCAGGCATGAGAGTTTCATCACGATGTTTTCCTTCACCACTGAATTTTTTTTATATTATATTAACACCGGCTCCTAAACTAAATTAATAAACTAAACGGATAAACCTAAGTGAAATGCAGAGCCCCAGTCTATTCATTACCAACTATCGAGTCCACAACTAAATCCGTTCGGATATCGGGTTTGATTCCCCGTTTAAAGTCGAATAGGCCGGAAATCGATTGCTTTTGAAGCTTCACGTTCGAATTGTAGGCGAGAAACGAGGAAATGGAATTTTTCTGGATGCGTCTATATTTCTGCGTTCAGCTTATGCCATTTTCGTTAGATTTATTTGTGTGACTCTATATTTCCATTTATTTTGATTTATATACCATCGAGATATTTTGAAAATCCAAATAGACTGATATTTATTACAGTAAGGTAGTATTTTTATGTTAAAATATAATAAATGATTAGATATAGTTTATAGACTTTTTCGCACCCTTACTCGTATCAATTGATTATTGAATTGTCTATATTATTATTATAACTTAATAATAATGATACTATCCTCCCGACCATCGTCGGCGGCCAAACTCTTTAGACACTAGCCATCGGCGCGGGAGATATTACAGTACTTAAGTGTGTGCGCAAACACTCCTTTCTGCTCTCCGATGTACGGGTGTGACTCACCGCCAACTTCCTAACTCCGGAGCAGTGCTGAGAATTTCTTTGACAGAAAAATCCAATACATTTTTTATTGTGTCCCGACCCGGGAATCGAACCTAAGACCTCGTCATATGTAATCGAACACGCTAACCACTAGACCAACGAGGCAATTATTTCATCATCATAATATAATTATTACTAGCTTTAACCCGCGGCTTCGCTCACGTTAGGTTCGATTTTTTAACCCCCTATTTAACCCTCTTGGAGTTGAAATTTTCCAAAATCCTTTCTTAGCGGATGTCTACGTCCTAACAGCTACCAGTATGCCAAATTTCAGCTCGATCGGTCCAGTGGTTAGAGCTGTGCGTTGATAGATCAGTCAGTCAGTCAGTCAGTCAGTCAGTCAGTCAGTCAGTCAGTCACCTTTGCCTTTTATATATTTAGATAATCTGTACGAGTATTATTTATCAATGCGAAAATAACTCCGTCTGTTCATCTTATCAACATTATTCAGTTTTATGGAGTAGAATTAAAGTTTTTATAGACTAAAAACCAGTTTTACACGTACTCTCAGGTATTTATGAGAGCTCGAATCGTCCGATTTTCAATTATCAGTCGCTTCTAACAAACGTATAGCCGTGAGTCTACGAATAGAACGGATATAACGCGCTTAATAGATTCGCCTCCGCTCAGAGCGCTGACAACGGCTAATCTATTTATGGGAAACACATTGCGACTGTTTTGACTGCTGTTTGAAAAGAGCCTTTAGAGTTCAATTAATCTAAATATATAAAAGGAAAAGGTGACTGACTGACTGATTGACTAACTGACTGTTCTATCAATGCACAGCTCAAACCACTGGACGCATCGCGCTAAACGCTACAGATAGTTATTAGGACGTATGCATCCGCTAAGAAAGGATTTTTGAAAATTCAACTCTTAAGAGGGTAAAATAGGGGTTTGAAAAATCGTACTTAACGTGAGTGAAGCCGCGGGAAAAAGCTAGTGATATTATAAACGTAAAAATTCTTTTTACAAAATCGACTTCAAACGCCACGACAAAGTATATCAATTGCACCTATAAAGTTTCAAGAGTTCCCTCGATTTCTCCAGGATCCCATCAACAGATCCTGACCTGATGACAATGGTACCACCTGCGAAGTATATCCTTTCAAACAAAAAGAGGATTCTCCAAATCGGTCCAGTCATCTTCGAGTAATCGGGGAACATACATAAAAAATTTAAAAAAAGATTCCGATGATATGAGAACCTCTTTTTTTTTGGAAGTCGGTTAATAAAAAGAGAAAGAACGAGAGAGAAAGAGAAGTTATTTATTGCGCTATTGTATTAAAGCTTAACCACGGCGGCAAAAAAAGTTTTGAACAGACTCTACAGAACATGAAACGTTATCATTTCATGTTATGAAGAAAATGACGGAAAAAATTAAGCATATAATTTTTTTTACTTACAATAAAAACGATATGTCCAATAAATGATTGTTCCGCAACTTACCTGGAAATAAAAAAACAAATTGAGTGCACACTCATCAATCATTTGGTTACCAACTGTGACCCTATTACGAAACACGGAATTGTTAACAACGAATAAAATACAATTGCGATTTATTTTTATCAAAATCATTATGTACGTTGGCTGTCGGAAGCTGCATCAATCATTAGTACAATTTTAATGGTACAATTCTAATGTAACAATACATTCACGAAGACAAATCAACAAAATTTATAAACAAAAACATTTTTGCATACCTATATTATGTATAAATGCGAAACTATGTTTGTTTGTGGGTTTGTTGGTTTCTCCTTCAATCACGCAGCAAAAGAGCAATGAATCGAGGTTATTGTTGCATATGTATAGTTGAAGACCTGGAGAGCGATATAGGCTAATAATCCCGAAAAATCAAAGATTTTCTACGGTTTCAACTCCACGCGGTTGAAACTGCGGACATCAACTAGTTTATAATACTAGTAGGGATACCAATATCAAATATTGCAACAAGCAATTAAAAGAGATTAAAAAACCCGACTGCTCAACTGAAAATTCACAACATTAAATTGACATAGATCGTAAATGGTCATTCAAAATGAAAAATGATCAAAGAAACCTAACAATGATTTTCAAAAACTATTCAATGATACCCAACTTAACATAGTTTGTCGACTTTGATTTTTTTCTTCTTCACCTTATTATAGCATCTGGTGGTCGCCATTTTTATTGTCATGTCTTTAGTAACACTTCCAAGATAAACACAAATCAATTGACTTAAGAGTCCCATGCGTTTGGTTTCCAGAGCGCCACATACATACATATATAGACTGATAAACACTATACCCTCTTTTGCGTACGCAGTCGGATAAAAATCACAATGACTATTTTCATCGAGTTCTCTGCAAAAAGATCCGTGATACAGTTATTGGCGGGTCGCCATTTTATTATTATGATACATTTGTTTCATTCCGTCCTCAATGGGATCCATTAAGGACTTTGATCTACGATTATGGGAAGATAAATTTCAGCGAGCGTGGATCAAAACTTTTAAAAGGATTGATCAATTTGTGTCATTGTACACGAGCTTTTAGATCGGTATGTTTGATTGTAACTCATTTCTGATAGTACCTATTATTATTGTTACAGCTCTATCTATATCAATCTCTCCTAAGATTATAAATGCGAGTGTGTTTCTTTACGCAACATAATATGAAGTGACAATATGCGTTTATCCGTGTATCAACTTATACTGTATTTCTTATCTAAATATATAAAAGGCAAAGGTGACTGACTGACTGACTGACTGACTGACTGACTGATCTATCAACGCACAGCTCTAACCACTGGACCGATCGAGCTGAAATTTGGCACACAGGTAGCTGTTAGGACGTAGACATCCGCTAAGAAAGGATTTTGGAAAATTTCAACCCCAAGAGGGTTAAATAAGGGGTTAAAAAATCGAACCTAACGTGAGCGAAGCCGCGGGTTAAAGCTAGTTAATTTATAAAAAGTAAACCAAACTATGCAAAGTCGGTGCGAGTCTGTTGATTCGCTTTCTAAAATGTTCATATTTCTCGTGAAGTAAAATGAAATAAAATAATGTAAAACTGGTGTAAAAATTTATTTTTACTATTTTTGACGGCGCCTAACATTTTCGCGCTGCTATTTCACAAAATCAGAATTTATTACGTCACTGATCCGCTTTTAAGCAAAGGCTTTTAAAGCGCCGCTCGAAATATGTAAAGGGATGATGAATGAGACATCGCATCGCGGAAAAACGGTCACTGTGATGTAATTTTGTGACGAGCATTTGCTTTAACATTTTATAATATTAGCCTAAGGCGACAGCATTTATACCTAAATTTTTAAATCACTATAGTAATTAGTTAGCTTAGCCCGCGGCTTAGTAGTTTTTTATTTAGTTTTTTTAAAAATACCATGTGAGTCGTATGAATTTCTTGGGATAAAAACCATCCTGACTCCATTTCTAAAAATAATGTTATCACAGTACCCATTTTTTTTTTGCATTGATCCGTAGAAGATAACAAACAGATAGACAGACCGACAGTTAGTTTCACATCAAGTGTTATAAATACGAAAGTGTGTTTGTTAGTTTGTTGGTTTGTCCTTGAATCACGCAGCAGCAGAGCAATGGATCGACATGATTTTTTGCACGAATAATATAGTTGAGAATTGGAGATTGGAGAGTGATGTAGACTACATTTTCTCAAGGAAAAATAAAGGGTTCCCGCTGGATTTTTAAAAACTTACTTCTACGCGGATGAATTCTAGGGTAAGCTAGTAAAAATATTGCATATTATCTAAACTGCCTCGTTGGTCTAGGTAAGCATATTTGGGCCAAAAAATGTACTGGGTTTTTCTGTCAAGACATTTTCAGTACTAGCCCAGAGTTTGGAAGTTAGCGGTGAGTCACCCCCGTGCCTCGAAGAGTACCTACAGTAAAGCTGTTGGTCCTGCGCTTGATGTCTTTTCGGTCCTATCGGATTTGAATCCCATCGGAATATGAGAGTGAGGGAATAGAGAGTGCACTTGTATTTGCACACACATTTCTACAGGTAGACCGCCGTGACTAGATCCAGTGAAGAAGACATTATTATATTATAACTACGTTAGGTACAATACTTACAATAGTACAATTTCAAACTGAAAGCATTTAGAAATTGGTACATTCGAATCTAGTTAGCGATAAGTAACAGCAAACAACAAAAGAAATAAGTGCACCCTTGTTTAAGCAACACTTGACGCTTGCCAGCCTGTAGCGACTGTAATAGGCTTTACTTTGTCTGTTTGTACGGCTTACCGCCAGAACTGGCGCGGTTTGACTTCGAACACTTTGAAATGTTTCAGGAACAGCTACTTTGATTTCAATCCTAATGTAATGTAATGTAAAGCATTTATTATGTTTGAATTGATTAAATACTAGCTAATACGTCGTTTTTGAAAATACCGCAATAACACTTTGATTTTCTAAAGATATAAGGATAAAAGCCGTTAACCTAGATACGGTATGTATTAATATGAATAATAGTTAGGATATTAACTCGTTCTGAATAGTGGGACAAGTCCATTGTCTATTATCTGTTCTCATAAATACAAACTTATGTTATTCAAAATACAATTTTCGAAAGAGAAGAAAAATTTACTTTGATTCGTTTAATATTTCAATGTAGAGTAGAGTATGTTTAATAACAATCCTCAACCATAATAAGTTAAACATCATTATCATAAATGTTCACAAAAAGCAGTAAAACCATTTCCCTCCATAAATCCAAAACCACAAAGTATAATAATTGCAGTAGGTACGGAATAAAGATTCGCTTGGGCCGGTAGGCAGGCGTTGATTGGAGAAATTATGTTTCGAGGAACGCAATTGCATTAGCTAATGTACCGGCAATGAAGATGTGTATCATTTTTTGTGGATACACAGATACTAGATGTGGCGTCGTTGTCTTAATAAATTGATGTGTAGATTCTTCAACTGATTTGTGCGCGCGGAGAATTGCAGTAGGTACAGAATAAAGTTGGTCATAAAGATTCGCCAGGGCCGGTAGGCTTACTACACTTTACTACTTACTTTAGTACTTTTACTTCTACATTAAACTTCTTCCTTTCTATTTTTAAATTATATAATCTTTTTTGGCCTTATTTATTAACTAAAAATAACTATGTAATAAAAATTTATATGAACGCTGTTGATCTATATATATAAAATTCAAAGTACTGACTGACTGATTGACTGACTGAGATATCAACGCACAGCCTAAACTACTGAAGTTAGAAACTTGAAATTTTTACAGTTGGTTCTTTTTATGACGTAGGCGCTAAGAAAGGATTATTAGAAATTCCACCCCTAAGGGGTTTAAATAGGGGATGGAAGTTTATATGAAACTCCGTCATTTTTCGAGCTGTTTCCATCAAAGTTGGTATTTGAGCTTTCAGTTAAAAATAAAGAAGTACGTGTTTCACAGTTTTTGAAAATTCCACCCCAAAATCTAATTCCACGCGGACGAAGTCGCGGGGGCAAAAGCTAGTTACTTATAAATAAATAAAATAAATAACAATTATTTATTTTTTACGTAGCGACAAAATTTTTAAAGAATCACAGCTATCAAATTAAAGCAGTGAATTCCAGCTTTATGCATGAATTTATGTCGCAGACTCCCAACTTGGCTCTTGCACTCAACAGAAACGGTACCTTTGCAAGCTCTCAGAGTACTCTTCACTCGAGTTGGTTCAAGTTCCGCCACAGATTTCAAAATACGTAGAGACCCACTTTATTTAGTCTCCCACAGAGGTACATAGTAAATACATCTTACCGGCATCTCAATAAAAAATAATATTATAAATATAAAACGTCTGTCGGTTACCTTCACCAAAATTTTGAATAAATACAACTCGCATCCAGTGGACTGTCATAGTTTATTTTAAATCGCGGAAAATGTCTTAGCTCAACGGGAAAACAATTTTGAAAACTAATTCCACCGGATGAAATCGCAACATTTAGCTTT
The DNA here is from genome assembly GCA_933228805.2 of Hipparchia semele. Classification (NCBI taxonomy): domain Eukaryota; kingdom Metazoa; phylum Arthropoda; class Insecta; order Lepidoptera; family Nymphalidae; genus Hipparchia; species Hipparchia semele. Next base: position 1,332,607 of record OW121717.1, on the reverse strand, counting down.
AGAATACTTTTCAATGGACCGACTTTTGAACTGTATAAGAATGAGAAAGCTTCTGAATCGGCGAATATTCTCACCTTAGGTGTTCCCACATAAGTTATGCAATGAACCGATGAATTATTTTATCGGCTGACTAAAGTTCGTAATTTTCGGGGGTTCCTACTGTACTGTATAATTTTCTGAAATAATCCAACTTATCGAGTTACATCTAGGCAATTTTACATCAATGGGAACCACATTAGCCGACTACCAACCAAATAATGTTCAGTTATGGCTAAAATTTTCGGATTTCGTGTAATTGTGATTTACTCGTTGCAACGGATTTGATACACGATAAAGTTATCGCGAATCGGCGAGCCTTTCAAAGGTTGGGTTATTTTCAGTGGATTTCGGACGGAAATATTGGGTTATGTGCGGTGAGGTTAGTTACTACGCTTTGTTGCTTTGCAAGTGTGAATTGCGGCGCTAATTTTAGGTTAAGTAACGTAATTTTGCTTTTGCATATACGTAGCAATCTGCGATCTCATTTCGCTTTCCAGAGACAATTTTATTTATATTTTACCGGTGTGACCGACTCCTGTTAGTCAGACTGACTATCTGGCGTGACCACGAGTCATGTTGGTAATTATTTTCGCTAGGTTTCAATTTCAATTTTTTTCAAAATTCTTATACATTGCACACTTTTTAAGTGTCATTCAATTTTACTTGTTTGATATCCATTGAGCTTTTAGATTACAATACTCATAACATAAAATTTAATACAAAATATCTCAAATGAAAAATATACCTATATTTTGGAAAGAGGGAGAAAAAGTAGAGTTTGTAACTAAAAACATAGTTCTTTTTCTCCAAAATTTTTTTGACGACCTCCCTGGCGCAGTGGTGAGCGCTGTGGTCTTATAACTGGGAGGTCTCGGGTTCGATTCCCGGCGGGGGCAATTTAGGAATTTATAATTTCTAAATTGTCTCTGGTCTGGTCTGGTGGGAGGCTTTGGCCGTGGCTAGTTACCACCCTACCGTCAAAGACGTGCCGCCAAGCGATTTAGCGTTCCGGCACGATGGCGTGTAGAAACCAATTGGGGGTATGGGTTGAATTTACACTGCTATACCCCTTCCAAGTTAGCCCGCTACCATCTTAGACTGCATCGTCACTTACCATCAGGTGAGATCGCAGTCAAGGGCTATCTTGTCATCGAATAAAAAAAAAAAAAAAATTGTTCCTAGAAATCTTTTATAGAGATACCTAAGCGTTTTCTTTTAAAATAAATGAAATAAAAAAGTTTTAAAACAATAAAAATTCTGTACCAAGTTTTTTTTTAATTCTACTATTTATTGTACTTCAATATCCAATAATACTCAAGTGAGTGGTTTCGAAATGAAAGAAAAGAAAACCTGCCGCAGAATATGGAATAAGGTTATCAAAAGTCGAGAAATTAAATATTGAATAACGCCTTTGAATAACATAACCAGAAAGCGCCTTCTGAATATAACATTGTAAGAAATGCTAATACCGCGAGCTAAAGAACAAAATTCTAAACGACCCTCAACCTAATTGCGATATTACCACTTAATATTTAAGTCATAAACGTTTCCAACAGCAAACCACAGCTGTATTAACAGGGCTCAAAAATACATACGCAAAGCGAGTGAAACATCTGAGTTAGGGTATCTACATACGTACCGATTCGAAATTCTACCAACTTACAGGTCAGATTTTAAACAAGTGTAAATTGAAAATTTGAAATACACGTGAAATTAAAAAAATATATAATTCGCCATTTTGTGGTGGCGGCCATCTTGAATTTGAAATTTATCATAGTGTATAGTTTTCTACTAGTCAAGCCCTTTCATTTGATACCCATATTGAGGGAGTTGTGAAAAAATATATGATCCACCATTTTATGGAGGCGGCCATCTTGGACCAATTTTCATCAAACATAGCTTAAAACACTTCCGACTAATACACCTTTCAACCAAAATAAAACAAAATCAAAATCGGTTCATCCGTTCGGCTGCTACGTTCCACAGACAGATACACACACACACACACACACATACAGACACGTCAAAATAACACCGCGTTGGTTTTGCAGCGGGGGCTAAATAGGCACTAGTAAATTGCATACGGGCTGCTTGCTATGCGGCGTTGAAAAACCCCTACAAGGTCGAACGACGGGCTAACAAAAATCTCGGAGACCTATGTCATCTCCAGTACGAAAACATCTTTGTGCTTTTTATCCCAGAAAGTCAAAATCAAAGGTCTCTTGAGAATTGTAAAAAACTTAAATCCAATCGGATGAAGTCGCTAGGGCAGGCCTAGTATTTTTATATTTTACCATAACTCTTTGTGAGGTACAACTTAGTTAATCAACCATTACCAGTTTATTACTTCCGTGAATTACGGTCAGCCTTATTGTACCAAATGAAGCAGCCTGTAATTCGTGTCAAATTGGCGTGGCAATTATACATTCTGCGGTGAAGTAACAGCCATAATACACAATATGAGCGCTTCATCATACATGGGGGACAAATTGCCAGAATTCGGGCGATGTAATGCGTGTGTTAGTATATGGGGAATTACATCATTTCTAAGAAAGATAAATCTTCAATAATGTTAAAAATACTTCCATAAAACAAAGGATCCAACGATGCCTTTGCCTAAAGGAAATAAAATAGAAAAATATGGCTGTAAGATCTGTTAAACTAAACCGTGAGAACTAGCTTATTTATTTTTGCAATACTACCTGGGAATATTCAACTTAATTTTAAATCGCTTTCTGACAGAAGATCTATAGCTTTATTACTTTGTTTTCGTAAAACGGGCGGCTTTGGAACAATAGACGTATACTGACTCTTATTATTTAACTACTCTTTAAAAAGAATAATTTCTGGTTGTGAGAGATGCCGCTTGACTTCCCTATTTCACTAATAAGTGGAAGGGAGATAGATGTAAACTGGACTGGTTTTACGGAGCGACGGCGCTAGGGCTTTCTCGAGACATTATCCGCGTGGCAAGCCACTACATCGGTTCTTTGGTGTCTGTGCATTGTGTTATAAAAGATAAGTATATTTTTGTAACCCTTTTCGAATGTGTAAAGTAGAGAATTATTGTGGTTAAGTTCGCTGGTAACGTAAGTAACTAGTATTGTAAGTTTGTAACGAAATAATGAATCGTAGTGTGGCAAGGTTTGTAATGTAAAAGAGAAACTGTAATTGAAGTTTAACTGAGTAATGTTTGTATCTTGTAATCATTTAAAAGAGCCTTGTGCCACTGAGGGGTTTTTCTTTCGCTAGTTCTTTTCCTCCTCAGAAAAGCTATTTTCCGAACTGGCGGTAGAGTTATTTTAAAGTAAAAGAACATAATATACGTTTTCGAGTTTTGTTCTAAAACCTGCTGTTTTATTATTCTCCCTACTATAATGATAGCTGTTGACATAGAGCCAGTTCATAAATTCATATGTGAGAGAATCTTTCAGGTCTACTTTTATTATACTTGTAATAATTATTTCAGTAAAGAGTTAAGGCTGATCCATGAAACAATATTTCAGGAAAACATAACTTTTCATTCAGTTTTCATTATTGAAGTATTTTCATCCTGTCAAAGTATTAATATGTAGTTGTTATCTCGATTTCCCTCAGCGTAAAATCTATCATCAGAAGTGGGATCGAGCCTTTTCTAATATATTTTCTTATAATTTTCAGAAAACGCCCAATATGGATGGCTTTGTGAAAAGCCATCAAAGATGTTACCATGACGAGTCTCTGCAGAGACCTTACACACCGCTGACGAGATGGCTTGGTGAAAAGCTACCCAAGTTGTTACACGACCAGGAGCTAGCTGACGCAACGCGGATGGCTTGTGAGGAGCCATCGGATGTCCCAAAAATCTGGTATCGTTGTGACACTTAAATACCATTTCGACTGCCAGGACTTTGTTGTAAAGTGAGTTAAAGTTGTTAATTATTAAGTCGACGATTCAAAAACGCTTGTGAAAGTTTATTTGAATAAAAAATATTTCTATTCTATGTTAATAATTCAGTGAGCTTCAAAGGTTGAAAAGTATATTCTTGTCATTGTTTCTTTTGAATATATTTTTTTTGTTGTTGTTTTGGGTGGTGCAAATAAAGAGTATAATAAGTAAATAATAATATTTTAAATCAGGTAGGCCGAGCGGAAATATTTTTATTGTAGCTTAAAATAATGTCTTTTTATTGTTGAATGAAGTAGGTAGTTACAGAGTGAATGATTAAAGAAATAAGTGGCATTTCTAAGATCAATTTTGTCAGAGTATAAGATAACTTTTAGTGAATCGATTATTATTTTATTATTTTCGATTCCTTATGTGACATTTCTTTTTCGAAAAAAAATACCGACATTGTCTCTTATGTAATTGTTTTCAATCACTTGTGGCCACTTTGTTGTTGTTTGGTATATAACTAAAGTACAGGACTCTCAATAGCGGCTAATTAAGATTTAGCGTCAGCGATTGTAGAGGCCGGAGACACGTACTATACGGATAAGTCGGCTTGCTTGTTGTAATACGATTAACAATAGAATGGTAATTGGTGATCACTGATAACTTCTCTATAATAAAATAAATAATAGACAAAAGAAATGTGGCATAGGACGCTGGATATTTTTTTTAGTGTGTTTGGATAAAATAATGTAATATAGAGAGTAAAGTTGCACTTTAAAATGGTTGATTAAAGTTTTTGTTTTCAAGACAAGTTAAAATAATTTTCCTTGTAGAGCTGTTGAGTAAAAATTAGATTTTGTCAGAATATTTCGATTAGGGTTGATATGCCGGATATCGGCCTCTTAGTGCTCCTATCAACTTTAGGACTTAATAAATTTAGTTTCACTATGTTATATGAAAGCCCATATAATGAAGTTTATTTTTATAAACTGTTTTGGGCTTGAAGCTAATAAGTTATTTTTAGTTTTTTTTATTTAATCCGGAAAACGCTAAAACTAAAGGTGGCTAGCGAACCGGCTTACAGACCCTATTACATTTAGTTTTGACAGTTAAAATTTTTTTTAAATAGTTTTTGAAGGTTTTATTTTAAACTGATATTTTGAATATCAAAGGCAAAGTAGTATTTCATTTCCACTGAATTGAAAAGTAAATTTTATCAAGTCTCAGTTCCAATGTAACTTGTAAAATACATAGCTTTTATTATACCTATCGGCTGGACAGTTTGAGTTGAAAACACTGTTGAAAAAAGTGTCATATATTTCCGTGTATTGTCTAACCAGCGATCAGTAAAGCCGTGAAACATCTAAAATGTTATGTTATTCCTTTATGTGATATTTTAATAACTATTCATGAAGGTTTTAAGTTTTTTTTGAGTAGACTGTCCTAGCGTTAACTGTTTTATTTTAATTAATTGTATTCTATAGTAGTATCTAGGTATGTTGTCATGACAGTATAATATTTAATTTTTCTAAGTGAAAGAGTTGAGTTGTGAGTATTAACATAAAGTTTGATATCGGTCAGGTTTATTGATTGCAGTGTTTGATATAGCAAATGTATTGTATATGTTGGCCACTTTTAAGGGTTGCGGTAGTTGAGATATACAGTTTTGAGTTGCTGGCACTAACTATTACTAGTAACACTTGGTAATTAGTTGGTAATGACCGACACTTCGTACTGAAGGTACTAGAACTTGGTTAATAGTCTTGTAGGTGTAGTGACTGTAAGTCACTGGTACTAATCCTATGTACTTCGAGAGCGAAGTACTTGTCAGTTTGGCCGGAAGAAGTATATGTTCCAAAAATAACAGAGAAACAAAACAAAACAAAAAAAAAAAAAAATTTTTTAATTTGCTATGTCAATACACCGCCGAAAGATTAACAATGTTCTTATGCTATTGTTATACTACTGTCATGATAGTCATTAAGAGAAACAAAAAATAAACATATGATTGCGCTTTCTTGCAAAATAATGTAAGATGGAACATTGTCTGATCTTGCTCATCTTGTATTAGAGTAATGAAAAACTGTGTGATATAAATTGTTATTAATATTGATGTTAGATTGTTTTTGTTATTTATAAATATTATAAAACAAAAAAAATTGTAAATTTTGCTTCACTATGCTGACGAATGGTTGAATAATTTTCTTAGAAGTAAAAGATGGATGTTCGTTATTATCATTGTAGAATATAAAAGGGAGGAGATATTGCTTCTTAATAGATATAATATTTACACGGAATTGGTGGAGGCAATTTGCCCGTTGTAATGTGAAGGAGATCTAGCAGATGTTATTTATGTATCTATTTATTTGTGTGTTGATAGTTTTTGATGATGATGGCTAACGGTACGGAGGATATTAAATAGATAACACTTGCGAGTGTTGATGTGTTGTTTTGGTTGTGATGACTGACGGCGGATGGAGCAGTTTTGTTGAAAATGACTATGACTGAAGTAGGCTGGGGCTCAGGGTCTTTTTCGAAAGACGCTGCTGAGTCACGTATTGTACGTTGATCGAGTTTTCCTTAGTCTACTTCGACTTTCACTTTACATGACCTAACTTCTTACTGTAATTATGACAATGGAACAGTTTAGTTAAAATGACGATGACTTAAGTAGGTTAGGGTTAAGGATTTTTCTCTGAAAGACTCTGCTGAGACACATATCGCACGTTGATCGAATTCCCGTGGTCTACTTCGACTTTTACTTTCCATGACGAAAATTTTCACTATAATTATGACTATAATATAGGTACAAAATAACCGTCTTAACTGTGTTGATGTTAAATGGATCTATGTATAATTTGATATGATTATCCTTAGAGTGAGGATGATGTCTTTGAGTAAAAGATATGTTACTTGTTGTCACTACGTTGTTATGTTTGTGTTTCGAATATGTTACGGATAGTAAAATATTGAGATGTAAACATAAATAGTTGTACTGAATTATTTATATCTTGATGTGATTGATAATGTTTCATGTACTTGTTTTGTAAAATGTTTTTAAACTTTATTCATTATGTGTTATGACAATAATGATGTATGTAAAGGCTTATCACACGATTCGTAATAATTTTTCCTATGTACTTCGAGAACGAAGTACAGTCAGTCTGGCCGTGTTAGTATATGGGGAATTACATCATTTCTAAGAAAGATAAATCTTCAATAATGTTAAAAATACTTCCATAAAACAAAGGATCCAACGATGCCTTTGCCTAAAGGAAATAAAATAGAAAAATATGGCTGTAAGATCTGTTAAACTAAACCGTGAGAACTAGCTTATTTATTTTTGCAATACTACCTGGGAATATTCAACTTAATTTTAAATCGCTTTCTGACAGAAGATCTATAGCTTTATTACTTTGTTTTCGTAAAACGGGCGGCTTTGGAACAATAGACGTATACTGACTCTTATTATTTAACTACTCTTTAAAAAGAATAATTTCTGGTTGTGAGAGATGCCGCTTGACTTCCCTATTTCACTAATAAGTGGAAGGGAGATAGATGTAAACTGGACTGGTTTTACGGAGCGACGGCGCTAGGGCTTTCTCGAGACATTATCCGCGTGGCAAGCCACTACATCGGTTCTTTGGTGTCTGTGCATTGTGTTATAAAAGATAAGTATATTTTTGTAACCCTTTTCGAATGTGTAAAGTAGAGAATTATTGTGGTTAAGTTCGCTGGTAACGTAAGTAACTAGTATTGTAAGTTTGTAACGAAATAATGAATCGTAGTGTGGCAAGGTTTGTAATGTAAAAGAGAAACTGTAATTGAAGTTTAACTGAGTAATGTTTGTATCTTGTAATCATTTAAAAGAGCCTTGTGCCACTGAGGGGGTTTTTCTTTCGCTAGTTCTTTTCCTCCTCAGAAAAGCTATTTTCCGAACTGGCGGTAGAGTTATTTTAAAGTAAAAGAACATAATATACGTTTTCGAGTTTTGTTCTAAAACCTGCTGTTTTATTATTCTCCCTACTATAATGATAGCTGTTGACATAGAGCCAGTTCATAAATTCATATGTGAGAGAATCTTTCAGGTCTACTTTTATTATACTTGTAATAATTATTTCAGTAAAGAGTTAAGGCTGATCCATGAAACAATATTTCAGGAAAACATAACTTTTCATTCAGTTTTCATTATTGAAGTATTTTCATCCTGTCAAAGTATTAATATGTAGTTGTTATCTCGATTTCCCTCAGCGTAAAATCTATCACGTGCAAAAATTCAAGCCGGTCGTAAAGTATGAGCTGAACAAAGTGTGATACTTTATTTTAACTGCTAAATAGACTTTTTATAGCATCGTCACTCTCAAGGCTAGATCTACCGTTAAGCATACGGACACGCATATGCATTTAAATAAATAAAAAATTTTTCACCGAAAAATATTTTTTAATGACTTCCATAGAAGTATACTCTCTGAAGCGGAGTTTTCAGTGATTGACTTGTGAATGATTTTCAAAGTAAAATTTAGTATGTAAGACCAATGACTTGAAGTGCCCGTCCAATTTTACCTACTGAAAAAAAAAAATTTTCATCAAACAAAGTGCCACTTTTCTATTAACGTTTTTCATAAACAGTATTTTCGAAACTAGGAGATTAATCGCAAGAAAAGTACTTTTTAGGAACCAGCGCAAGGTAAAACCAGAGCAGGCTGTTTAATCAGAGAGAAAAATTACCATATGAAAATAAAACTTTCGCTATCTGTACACTAGAACAAGTTGAACAACCTTAACAATATGGCCTGGTTAATATCGAACCGCTTGTATGTTTGTTCTATTAATAACTCCTTAACGCAATGTTAGCTAGGAAATGAGATCATGACCGCATTCAGCAGATTTTATGGTTTTCTATGCTATGATTTAATGGAACTGCCAATTTCTTCCCAATTTGATGGCCATGAGATATAACTCTGCTAGCTTTTTATACTTATTTATGACTGCTATAACTAAAGCAAAAACAATTTACCAAATAAAAGTAATATCATATTTTTGAATATTCTTTCGTGAAATAATATTTTTTTACCATTCGGGTGATAAATTCTACGTTTTCATTTTATTATTCTACTTTAGACATAAAAAGAATTTCTGGTAGACCCTCTACTAGATTCTCAGCTGATGACAAGTTAAATAGAGCCCTTGGATACAAGCGTCACAAGACCGCGTGGAAATCCCTTCATGAGATCTATGCCCAGCTGTGGACATCTATCGGTAGACAACGAAAGCGATGACTAGACAACACAGCATTGTAAAGTCGATATCTCCTGAGGATGCTCCGGTGTCGGGGCGAAACGTGCGTCGAAAGTACTAGTAGTATAAAAGTCTTGTGTGGTGGTGCATGTGACTGGTGGTGGCATTGCTCGCTTGGGAACTTGGCTTTCTTGCTTGGTTGGGGAGGTAAGCTCGTGTTTAGCTTGTAACTGCATGTTTGACCAAACAGATATTTTTTTGTTGGCGGATAATAGCAAAATAATTCTAACCTTTTAGAGATGCATAGTGCCTCTCGTATCATAAGATGGCACTTGCATATAAATCGCTTTGTTCTATTCCTCGTAATAGCCGGAACAGTCTCTTACACTGTTAATTCCGTACTCGCAGAAGATGACCACACCTTTCTTAGTCTTAACGAATAATTAAATGTAATAAATGACATAAATGAAATTTGACCATTACAAAATTGTAAATAAAACAAAATTTTAAAATGATAAAAATTTAATTAAACTGGAAATAAAATTATGTTAAACAAAATCCCTTTCCATGAAAGGGGACACCCTGTATTAAAAAAAAACCTCTTCTACCAAAACTCAGAGTACAACAATTGCATTTTCCTTGAACGGAATGAAAAGGGCTGAGTCATAGGGCTTTTATTTCCCGCAGGTAATTAATAGTGTAGACCCAATTCCGCGCTACACGTGACCTAATCGAAGCGAGCTTGCCTAAAAGCTATTGCTTATACTCTTAAGTCGTAATTCCTTATTTTTGGAATGAAAACAGACCGTTTAGCCTAAAATATTGTTTCGTATAGCACCTATACGCGATACTCATATGCGATTTTGTACATTATATTAGCAATGAAAATTAAAGTATGATGAAATTGTTATTGAAAGATTAAATGTTTGTGTAGCACTGTTTTTATGATTTCCCTTATCGATCACAAAAAATAGGACATTTTTCACTTTCAACAGTAGGTAAAAATTAAAGAAAAACACTTTTCTGAAAATCGGCTTACTCGTATATTTTAAATCTAGACTAAACTAGAATGGAAAAACTGTAATCTAGTTCAGATGTTAGTCCAAAATCAAAATAAACTCGAATCGCTCGCGTATTCTTTCACTTACATGCTTTTCAATCGAAACTGAATTGAATGAACGCCTCTTTGTTCGGGGACCGACACTTTGAGCGTAAAGAGTCAGAACTCTGATTCGAAAAAAGTTCAAATCCATTCTATTTCCGAAAAAAAAATGCTTTCTGCACAATAAACGGTAGATTTTTATCAGTCAGTACAGCAGACTATAAACTTACTTAATACTGACATCAGTACCTATCGTCTAATAGATGCTTAACACTTTTTTTAAATTTAAGCCATACTGATCTTTGCTAATATTCTCCTACTCTCCAAATAAGTAGAAAGTTTGCGTAAAGATGTGGATACGACAATAGTGCAACCGGTGGAGATCGAACCGACGACCTTTCAGTTTTCAGTACGCACCCTTAACCGTTGAGCTATATAGGCGTAAGAGTACTCGTAGTTTTTTTTTCGACTCTCCGTCACAAACAAGGCAATGCTCTATTTCTAAGGCCAAATTATTCATAGCTCCGTAGGCACCACTACAAAATATAACTCAGTACCAGTAGGTAGCCATACGTTCACGTAGTTTCATGAATGCTTTCAATTTTTCCTCTGAGTATCTGGCTCTTAATTTTATTTATTACAGTTTTCTCGGAAACAAAATAAATATCGGCCAGTTATTTTTCAACATGCGTCGAACGAATCCATAACAATTAAAAAACATTCAATAAATAAACACTGTAGCTTTTTATTCAATTAACAATACCGTCATATTTTTGTGCAAATATTTTGTAAAAGCATTAATTAAAACAAACACAGCGTAGCTTATATTGTAAATTTCTTTTTCTGAGGCTTATTTTTGGGAACAAGTTTAAAACTATTTTTAATACGTATGATTTTAATAGTGCTACTCAGCCTGACCTTATTATATCTAGACTTTTATATTAATTTATATAACGTAATTTACTATATAAATTATATTATGGAAACAAAAGCCTAAGAAAATATTCTATGGATCCAACGGCCCACTATGGTAAGAGTATATTTGAATATTATTTAAATAAAAGAACCATAGCTTAATACCTCATAAAACGAATAGATGAGAGTTTTGAACCCGGATCTAAGCTCAGTATCCTTTCATCCCATTATAAGGAAGGCCTTTTTTTAAAGAGCTCTCCAAATAAGCGGAAAGCTTGTGCTAGGAGTAGGTATGACAATAGCGCCATGGGTGGGTTTCGAACCTGCGTCCTTCCAGTTTTCAGTCCGCACTATTAACCGTTGGGCTATTGAGGCTTTTCTCAGCAATAAGCTGACTTTTTTTTATTCGATAAAAGATAGTCCTTGACTACGGTCTTACCTGATGGTAAGTGACAATGCAATCTAAGATGGTAGTGGGCTAACTTGAAAGGGGTATGACAGTGTAGATTCAACCCATACCCCTAATCGGTTTCTACACGCCATCGTGCCGGAACGCTAAATCGCTTGGCGGCACATCCTTGAAGTAGGGTGGTAACTAGCACCGGCTAAAGCCTCTCACCAGACAAATGATGAAAGAAAGAAAAGAAAAAAAGAACGAGACGTTTATTTTATGCATAAAACCTTATCAACATCAACCAATATGTAGCCACTGCATACATAGGCCTCTGCAGGTAGCGTCAATGTTGCCTATTTTAGGCCTTTCATACGAGTATCCAATCGATACTTGCCCCTTTCCAAACGTCATCGCACCATCTAGCCGGGAGGCGCCTTAAACTCCGTCTGCCGAGACGCTGTTGCCACTCGAACACCTTACGACTCCAACGGCCATCGAAATCCAAACCGATAAAAATGTTAGCAACTCACTGCTACTTCAATGCTAACCTTGAGATCTACGACGGTTACTTTAGTTCTATGACGAATTACTGCGTTTCAAACTTTAGCCCTCAAAAACATTCCACGCATTACACTCTAATAGCACACTGACCAAATTTAAGTCTGTGAACTAACCTGACATCAACCATTGTGGACACTGACAGTGGTCAGTCAACGATGGTTGATGATTTTCGAAAACTAGCAATTTATTTGAATAGTTGAAATTACTACAGTGTCTACTACTCGTATTATTAGCTTGCGGCTTTTGTCAACATATCGTTTTATATTCGACCATAAATAAAATTTCAAAAATTTAATTCAATTGTTCAACCTACAAATTAATATTTAATTCATTTACGATAAGAGCGTCACGTCCGTGTTATAATGCAACATTTAAAATTACAACCGAATATACAATATGCAATTTGATGGCCATAAAATTTCAATGGGACACAATCTGCGCCGAATTAAAGCTGAAACGCTATTTCGGCTTAAACCGTTTCGGAAGCGATACGCCATGTGTAAAAAATAAATATATTGACCGTTTCACGAGCAATGAGTACTGTGACTTGTGTCATTTTTTGTTGAGTAACTAACTAGGTGATGCTCGGAACTTTGTCCGTATGAATTTTAAAAAACGTCATGGTAATTTCGGAAATCAGTCAAAATTGATGCAAAAATTAAAAAAATATAGACGTGTATAACCTAAACGGTTGCCTATTTGATTAAATCTTTTTACAGTTTTTTACTCAATCACTGAACCGATCTTGACAAAAGGCATCGAGAAAACTACATCCTATCTTGTCCTATAAATGGACAGTAGTTATTTTTCTCGGGAATCATCTCATGTTATGTCGGAAAATCCAATTTTCCGCAAAAATTTAGAAAACCTAAATCCAAGCCGACGAAGGTGCGAAAATCAGTTAGTATTTGAATATTTGAAGAAAATTTGAAATACATACTGTTGCGAAAATTTAATTTTTATTTTAACGCCTCAATAGCCCAATGGTTAAAGGTGCCGACTGAAAACTGAAAGGTCGCAGGTTCGAGCCTCACCTGTTGCACTATTGTCGTACAAACTCCTAGCGCAAGCTTTTCGCTTATTTGGAGGGGAGAGGAGAATATAAGTCAAGTTCAGCTTGGCTAATATTCTTTACTTATTAAAAAAAATAGACTTAAGGTAAATCATTTCTTATAATAAAGGTCAACAGATACGTGAACATAACAGTATCCATAAGCTGTGAAACGGAATATAGGAATAATTCGGACCGATTGAACGGTCGGAAAAATTTGTTCGCGCGAGCTCTGAGTCGCATTAAACGAATGTAAATGTTACAAAATGGCCGGCGGACACAGCAGCGCCATCTGCGACTCGGTTACATGACAAAAGATGTTTCACACGAAGCTTATGTTATTAAAAGATTATAGTAATTATTCACACGTAGAGTGCGCTTAAGGTTTCCTACTATTTATTTAAACTTTGATCATAGTAAGAAACCTTCAAATTTAAATGTGGCTCTCAAATAGAATTTGTTCGTCAAATGTAACTTTCAATTCAACGTCTACGAGTGGAGCTTAATGCCAATTTCAAAATATCAAAATCCATCAATCATACACTACTGAATGAAGATTTCTTGCATGGGCTTTCACAGGCTTCGGTCTTGCGCCGCTTGAATCCGATGAGGGGTCTGTATCTTGGGACCTTAACGACCATCAGTTCTTTGAACTATATGTCCCGCCCATTTCCACTTCAGTTTCGCGACTCGCTGACCTATGTCATTGAAAATCCCTCAATTAAACGTTATTCAGCGTTGGGGAAATTAGCACTTAACTAAGTATTTTTATTTAACGGTGCCTGAAGCCTGTCCTCTGAGTTTACGGTTTGCATTATTGGTTTGTAGTTCAATCACGCAGCAAAAGAGAAGCGGAAAGACATGGACGATATAGCTGAGGACTTGAAGGGTGACAGTCTCCTTTTAATTCCGGAAAAAGATAAGGTCCCCGCGGAATTTTAAAAGACCCAGCTCCACACGGGTAAATTCGTGGGCAAAAACTAGAAGATATATTGTAAGGGCATCACCAGACTACGAAATTAATTGCGACACAAATATTTAACACTAATGTCTGGTTCGATCTCTATTCCCAAGTATGTACATATGTACTATTATGAGTAGTAGAAGTATGGAAACTTGGGACTCGATAAAGATGTAAACTTGTAAAGTATGTGTTAGTTGAATTGTTACTTCTTAACCCCTCAACCACCAAACTGATTTCACTAGGAATAAAGCAATATGTTCTGGAAAATTAATAATATTATGTAGTAGTATACTTTTACCATCCTGGGAAAACAAAGGCTCCTTGCAGAATTATTAAAAACCTAAACCCATGTGGATGAGTTCGCGGCAAAAACTGGTAAATCGCGTAAGTTTTTTTCTCTTGCATTCCAAATATTTACAATCAAATCCCCGAAGCTTTCGATGCGATCGGTGGAAAAGATATTTTTTTCATAATCCATTAGACAAACGAGCGCAGAGCAAACAGAACAATGGGATCCAATGAGTAATCGACGCCGCATCTGCTGCTGCAACGCGCCGGTAATGCCGAGCGATATGTTACAGATTTAATGCCCCTAAGTTAAATAAATGTATCTATTATTATTCTTTTGCAAAACCTCGTTACAAAACGAAACCTTGAAAGAGCATGTTTTCGCAAGCTTGACGACCTCCCTGGCGCAGTGGATCTTATAACTGGGAGGATTTGGGAATTTATAATTTCTGAATTGTCTTTGGTCTGATCTGGTGGGAGGCTATGACCGTGGCTAGTTACCCCCCTACCGTCAAAGTCGTGCCGCCAAGCGATTTAGTGTTCCGGCACGATGGCGTTTAGAAACCGATTAGGGGTATAGGTGGAAGTACATAGCCGTACCCGTTCCAAATTAGCTCGCTACCATCTTAGATTACATCGTCACTTACCATCAGGTGAGCCCAATGGTTGGTTAAATGGTAAGTAAGAGGTCAGGAACTTCAACAATGAGTTTATCGACTCAACGCCTAGTTGAGCCAGAAAAAATTACAAGGACCCCAGTACTGGAACATTTTTATAATTCAATTTAAGTGGTTGCTACAATTTTGAACTCTATACAAATCAAATAAAATAAAAAACGCACCCGCAATACCATTCATTCACTTCGCCGTTCCATAAAATGTAAAATTTAAAAGTAATAAAAGCCGGGAGCAGCCGCATTGAACCCTTAAGTACATCGGTCGAAGAATGAATAGCACCGCTTAGGGGTACGCATCGGGTTCGTTAAGAATTTATATTTACCCAGAGACTACGGTAAGGGATTCTGTATGAGATGTTGGAGATTCGTCTCAATGTTTCAACAAAATGAAAAGGAAATCCTGTTATAAGAGTGGACTAAAGCAAAACCAATACAAAAGCTTATGATTTTATCCATCTATACATTGTATGTATGTTTTGTTTATATTTATGTATGTATGTGCTATTAACGTATATTCAACTGAAGCGCCTAAACTACTGAGTCAATTTTGATGAATGAGGTGTCAATCGATTCGTTATTATGATTGGAATAAAATACGCTACTATTATTAGCCATTATTAGAAAAAGTCAATATAAAGAATGGTTACATTCAATTTTGAGTAGTCAGATGAAGTTATGATTATTAAACTTTTTCTTTTTTGGATTTTTGGTGACTAAAAAATAAAAAATAAAAATACGGAAAACCCAAAAGAACAGCTGGAAAATCGAAAAAATCGAAATTGGTAATTTTGTATAGGAATCACCACTTCGTTGTTTTTAGCAGATGGAATAGTAGGAGCGAAACCGCAGGTAAAAGCTAGTTTATTATTATATTAGACCCCTCCCCCCGTCCCTCCCCTTAGGTGGACCGACCACATCAAGCGAGTCGCAGGGAGTCGCTGGATGCAGGCACCGCAAGACCGAGACCTGTGGAAGTTCATGCAAGGAGACCTCTGGTCAACAGTGATCGTCTATCTATAATATTATAATAAAGAGAGAGCACTAATTTTGTGAGTTTGTATGTATTTCCGGAGCAAACTTTGGAACCACCGCACCTATTTTAAAAATTCTTTCACCATTTCAAAGGTACATTATTCCAGATGGTTATAGGCTATATATTACGCACATAAATGTATTATGGCTAGATATTATGTGCAAATTTGTTAAGGAAGTCGGAATTTTTTTTGACTCTTACACGTTTTCAAGGCGTGCGCTGGGTCATTTACTGTTATTGGATCAAAATGATGTATGGGTGAAGTGTTCCTCTTAAAGAGATCTAAAAAAAAGTCCGCGATAGCATATATCTATCTTCTAAGGATAACTTACAGTAACCATTTTTATCTTTCAAATTTTGATTAAAAATAATGAATTATTTTCGAAGCTTCTTTAACCGATGTGATGTCAATCTATATCTAAATGAATATGTTTATTATTGTAACTATCTAATTTAGAACATATTTTCCCTTTACACTATCCAATTTAAATTAATATCTTAGGAGTTATCGGAAAATGAATATTTTCGCTCCTGTAGTGATCTTATTTACAATCGTCTCCTATAAAAAGCTCTCAAGGCAATCAGTCCCGTAAAAACAAATATTTAATTTTTCAATCCGGACGAAGTCGGCGCGGGCTTCTAGTCGATTGATAAAGAAGAAGAAGAAAATTTAGAAAGCGTGAATAATTTTAAATTTAAAAAGCAATAAATACATCAAAATTCTAGTCGGATATTTTAATTTTTTATTTTCTTTTAAAGCTAGATACCTAGTTCAATACAAATGTATCACAAAAATAAACATCTTGATGGTTTTACTAAAAATGACAGTAAAAAACTAGACTCTTCATCTGGAATATTGTGATACCAAGCTATTGCGAAACTGCATGTAAAAATGTTACTTCCTGAAAATTTGAGAGTTAAAAATCAATTGTTGCTATGAAACGGTAGATGTGTGCTAAATATGTTCAGGTCAAGGGTGTAGATCGAGTGAATCCACCTATTTTCATATTGACGAACGTTTATTTTCAGGCTCTTGTTCTACTTTCTTGTATAACAATGAAAATGTTACCGAATAAAAGTTAAGAGCACCATTGCAATATGACAATTTCAGAATACGTACTACAAGTGTGAATTAAAAATTCAAAACACCCTCGATATGTGGATCAATGGGCCGGCTTATGTATGACTAGCTTTTGCTCGCGGCTTCACTCACGTTAAGTTCGATTTTTCAAACCCCTATTTTACCCCCTTAGGGGTTGAATTTTCAAAAATCCTTCCTTAGTGTGCGCCTACGTCATAAAAGGAACCAACTGTAAAAATTTCGAGTTTCTAACTTCAGTAGTTTGGGCTGTGCGTTGATATCTGTCAGTCAGTCAGTCAGGACTTTAAATTTTATATATATTGATATACCCATTATCCTGTTACCCAGTTTGACGCTCCATCATTTTTTAAATTTTTTTTATTTACAACAGGGTGTCCCCTTTCTTAGAGAGGGATTTGGTTTTACTTATATTAATTACTAGATGATACCCGCGAATTCGTTCGGGTAGATTAAGGTTTTTCAATTCCCGCAGGAACTCTTTACTTTTCCGGGATAAAACGTAGCCTATGTGTTAATTTTAGATGTGAGCTATGTCTATGTGTGTGGCGTAGAGGAGTAACAAACATACACACACACACATACCCACACACATATACAAACTTTCGCCTTTATAGTATTAGTGTGATTAATTTTTAATTTTTATTGATTTATGCTTCATCATTAGACCATCCTCTTAGATCCTCGATCATCATCTATTCAACACCTATCTACTCATTGAGATAATTCTAATAAGCCCAAAGACTGTAACTGAACTAACTGACCTACGAAAATCTCTACCCTGTAATTCCTATTAATCTTTCTCCATATTGTAGGCTTTCGCCTACAATATGGTGCCGTGACCAGGATGTCAAAACTGCTAAACCTATTATAGATAGTGACCAAGATGGTCAAATGGCTGATTAGGTATATATAAAGTAGGCGAAAGCCTACAAGACGCTGTATCTGCTGTAAGTGGCTGAGGAGTTGGGATCCAGCAGACTACTTGATGCTACAGCGTTAAAAATAATACCAATGCGAAAGTGTGTTTGTTTGGTTTGTCCTTTAATAACGCAGCAACGAAGCAATGGAGTAACGTGATTTTTTGCATGAATACAGTAGTATCTACCTACTGGCAATAATAATCACGTCATCTATTAATCAATTTACTAGTTTAACACCTAGGAATACCTAGGAATTAACAAATTTATTTAAACAAAAATAGAAATTTCCATTCGAGATTTGCTAAGAATATAAAAATCTTCGCATTCAAATTCTCCACAATCGGAACACCTCCAAACTTCTGCTATCCCACGGATACAAGTTAAACATTTTTCCGCGGTCTCTTCAAACAAAAATTTTTATTTGAACCCCAGCACCAGCACAAAAGGAGCAAAAATGGCCCGCGAACACTTTGAATTATTAATGTTATTGTAGAGAAGACTCTCGGAGAGCGGTCTCTGTATTATTTTCATTATTATCCAACTTAAAATGAAGACCGAGGTAATAATTCTGTCTTGGAGGAGAAAACAATTTTTGCGTTATTATTTTTAAGGGTCTCGGGGCTTTTTGTTTAAAAATTCACGAAATTTTTTGAACAAACAATAGGCTGACTTTTTTTCCCACTCGTTAGTGTAAAACTTTTAGAATAAAACTCCTTTTGGGTCTGTGAAACGTTATTACATTTAATGTTATAATTTTAAATGGAGGTCGTTGTAAAATTTTCTAATTTCATTACTTTGAAATGGCATTATTATGAATATTATTTTCGTTGAAAAACAAAACAAAGAAAATACGAATAATAGGTAATATTATACCTACCTACCTACTTAGTTAATTTAGTTATGTATTATTTTAGAATATAAAACTGTATCTTCTCAATATAATAAAATAAATTGTAATGAATATTGAATAACAATAAAAAAAGACTGGTTCATCCTACCTACTATCCTACTTCCTACTAATATTATAAATGTGAAAGTGTGGATGTTTGTTACTCAGTCACGTCGCAACGACTGAACCGATTTGGCTTTGGCACAAAGATAGATTATGGTCTAGAATAGGACATAGGCTACTTTTTATCCCGGGAAATAAGAGTGTTCCCGCGGGAATAAAAAACCATAATCCACGCGGACGAAGTCGCGGGTATCAGCTAGTAACATTATAAAGGCGAAAGTTTGCATGTATGGCATGTATGGATGTATGGATGGATGTTTGTTACTCTATCACGCCACAACGAATGAACCGATTAGGCTGAAATTTGGAATAAGGATTAATACATAGGCTACATTTTATCCCGGAAAATTAAAAAGTTCCCGCGGAAATCAAAAGACCCTAATCCACGCGGACGAAATCGCTGGTATCATCTTGTACCTAATAAAAGCTACGAATAATATTTATGAAAAAGATGCTATTACAGTGCACATGGATTTGGGGATGCACTCTCAATTCCCTCACTCTTATAATCCGATAGGAAGGCAAACTGTCACGAGGCTCGAGCTCTAGACTTCAGCCTCTATCCACTAGGCCTCTAGAACAACAAGATCACCAGTTACGTCACAAAATGGAGTTACGTAATCCCTACTTACATCTCTATCTTTTTTTATAGTATTATAAATGCGAAAGTGTTTTGTTTGCTATTTTGGTTTTCAATCATGCCGCAACGGATCGACGTGACTTTTGCAGGCTTCATTCTATCCCGGAGAAACAAGCTCCATGAATTCGCAAGCAAAATATAGTTATCATATAAAAATCATAATTCTATATCCCACCTTATCCATTTTCAGAATATTCTGTACAAGTCGCCGTAGTTTGTTTTCAACTCTCCGTCACAAACAAGGCAATGCCCTATTTCTAAGGCTAAATTATTCATAGCTCCGTAGGCACCACTAAGTACCAGCCGGTCGAAGCTACAGCTTCACGTAGTGTAAGAGATGGCCGAAGGATTTATGCGTGGTACTTACCCACAGTTTTTAGAGGGTTGGGCCTGTTTTATGACTTTTCATATTGACGTGTTTGCTCTCTTTCACTTTCACCTAAATATTACACGATATCACAACAAGGGAAGCGACATTTCTTATCATATTTCAGGTCGTGATATACAGTTTCTACAATATACCAATATGTTAATATAGTTTTGTTAATTATGTTTTCTCCATAGATTCATTCAATGATTCAACAAACATACGTCAATGGATGCAAGTGCATGCGCCACTTCTTCTCAACTCCCTACTTCATTATAAACTGAATAATACTGTAGAGGTAGAGCTAATACATCTATGTGACGAATTTACGTCATTCATCCACGTGGGCAGGTTATTAAATTTAAAATATTAAAGTTAAAATATTTCATTCAAAACAGGCAGCAGTGGTATACTTTTTGAAAGTCATAATTACAGAAAACATGAATAATTTATTCTTATAAAATAATTCACTCATCACATTACACTAATATTATAAAAGCGAAAGTTTGTTTGTGTATGTGTGTATGTTTGTTACTCCTTCACGCCTCAACGAATGAACCGATTTGGTAGTTTGGAATAGAGATAGCTAACACTTAGGATTAAAACACATTTTATCCCCGAAAATTAAAGACCTCCCGCGGAAATCAAAAAAATTCTTAAACCACGGGGAAGAAGTCGCTGGCATCATCTAGTTTATAATAAATAGAATTACAGATAATTAAAATTTCATTCGTTTTCGTCAACCTACTATTTTACAATAATTACTAAACAGACAAGTAATGATGTTTCACATAGCACTTATAGAATTTTGCGGCTATCTCTTGATCTATATGAAGTATGATGTTGTTAGTTCTATTATTGGTGTGAAAATTGTTACCTACTTGGATTTTCACCGCTAGACTTCGACTGACCTTGAACTGAAATAATAAGTACAAAGAAAATTCCAGATTATTTGAGAAACCATTCAAGCAACATCAGGAGAAATACTTTGAATAATTTTCGTGGTTCGACGCCGACAAAACCAATTTTACCAAAAATATGTTTCGTGAACTTTACTTTTTAGTTTATAATTCCGAGTAAGAAGATATTAGTATTTTTGTTAAATATACACAATATGTATACTATGGTTATTGTTCGTAGCAGGAAACACTAATGTCGTGTAGGAGTTCCACATGTATTAGAAATTGAACCTACACTTCGAGAGAGTCGATGTAGCCAGACCACCATTTAAGACGCGATTAAACGGCGCGCTATAACACGAGCCGAGCCTAGCTCGGCGCGTGGCTCGGCGCGCCACGCGCCGTGTAAACAACTACGCTCGGTGCGGCTCGGCAAACTTTGCCCGATAAACGAGCAGGCTTGCGTCCGCATTAAGCCGAGCCGCGCCTACACGGATGGTGCGGCGCGGCGCGGCTCGTGTTATAGCGCGCCGTTTAACCGCACCATTATGTGCTGATCTTAAAACGGCTCGTGTTATAGCGCGCCGTTTAATCGCGTCTTAAGACTTTCCGCAGTATTGTAGAGAATAGTGTACGCAGAGTAAGACTTTGACTTCCTTAAGGACACTTCTTCAAACTCGATAGAAGATCGATAAACACTTACTAAACTTGATGTAAAAACGTACTAAGGATTACAAGGGAGCGTTTGAACAGCACTTAAGGCCGTCGTACCGTGAAGCTTAACTACTTATACCGTAACCCTTTCCAGGAATTAAAACCTGAACAATGGGGAGTGCAAAGTTCGGGAGCAAACGGGACGACAAATAAATTTATCGTCGCAAAGCACGGATCTGCACCACCGCTGACGTGCGCCTTTGTTGGTGAGAACGCGGCTGATAGCACAGCATAAAGACTGATTTATTACCCGACTGCGCGACGTAAAGGAGGGTAATGTATTTATCAGTCTATGTGTCTATGTCTACATGTATGTTTGTGGCACTCTGGAGACCAAATGCGTGAGCCGATTTTGATGATTCTTACGTCAATCGGTTTCTAGTAATCTTCCAAATGTCACTAAAAATATGACAATAATCAAAATTCAATATGATGACCACCAGTCACCATATTTTGAAAAAGAAAAAAAATAAAGTCGACGCACTATATCAAGTGGGGTATCGCTGAATAAGTATTTGAAAAGCAATCCTAGGTTACTCTTATAATTTTTCACATTCATATATTATGACAATTTATTCTGCGCTTATCCGGACGTGATGTGTTACCGTCTTATTGGACGATGAGAGTGAGGGAATATAGAGTAGGTATATTTATGTTAAAGCACACACTTGTGCACTAATTAGCGAAGTTTACTCTGTTTTTTTTACCAGCTTATCGTGCATACTCAGAAGACGCCATAGTAAATTTTTGGAGTCGAAGTCACAAATACAAACTAGTTCTCGATATATCTTGGAAACAACTTGCTAAGCCATTTGCCACAATCAGGTCTATTGTTGCCGGCCGCATTTTGAAACGCTTAGTTGTTTGAGTGGACTCTGAGTGTAGTGCATGTAACAAAGGTTAGTTTGTAATTATGGCCTTTGTTAGCCTGAGTGTGTGATCTTTTGTACATTTCCACGTACTGTACCTGCTGAGACTTATAAGGTATTAATTTGTTATGGAAGGTATACTAATGACTGCAACTAATATAAAAATACATATATATATAATTTATGTACTCATCTCATCTTACTGGCAAAGCCGTGATACAAAGCAATTTAGCGTTCCTATACGTTGCCATATAGAAACCGACCGGGTACGTGTTTCAGAAAACTGTATCATCATATGCCAGTGAGATCACAGTTTAAGTATAGCTTATCAACTAATTTAGTTGAGTCTCATGAACTGAATTGAACACCAAAGTCTTTATACTCCAAGATCATAAAACAACGCCTTTGGCGGAGACATATCACTCATTTGCGACAAGAGTGACATAATTCAAAATCGACGATGAGAGAATTTTCTCGTTAGAGAGTAATGTTTTGAGCGACAAGCGACAGAGCATTAAATCACGATCTCTCTCGCTCTTATTTTTTTGTGCTTAGCGTTTTTATAGCAAAAAGTATAAATTTTCGACACTAAAATTGGTGAATTTTGAGTTATGTCAGCCTTGTCGCAAATGAGCGATATATTACACACACATAGTTCTTCGGACACATCTTGTGACGTGAGGGTGAACCCATTTAGAGCCTGCCTGTCGTGCAGGGCAAAATGGAGGGCACCAGAGGGCGAGTAAGGTCGCCCATGCGATGGATCGACCAAATTCTTTATGGACGGTCCATTGTTTGAGTGTACCACGCAGTGGCTAGCAGGCAAAAGTGGCGAATGCTCGTGAAGCGAATCAAATATTGTCTGCCTCTTAGTTGATTATATACTCAAAGGCCTCTAAAGACACCACACACACACACACACGCACACGCACACGCACACACAAACTATCATAAATATTGATTTCATTTTTACTTTCAATTCTGAAAATTGTAATAAATTAATTGTTAAATTATATTATTGACTGTCTGTTAAATTTTATCTTTTTTAAATTTACAGAATGTAATCATTTTTGGTTTTACTTAAGAACTAAAATAATTTTGTAATATTAAGTTGCATAAACGTTAACGTAACATAAGATAAATAAATAAAGACGATATTTCGTGACGACCACAACTGTTCTGCCAAGAGCTTTGGTCAAGAGTAACCATCTTGACTACTATAGAGAAAACATTGATTATAAGGATGTTTTCAATTTCATACAATCCGGTGACGAGAAACCATGGTTATGTAGCTTAGTCTTAATCCCACGTCGGAAACATTAGAGATTTTTAGCTTTGCGACTGTAAATTTGTTTGTCTTTCTGTTTGTTCCCAAAGTTCACCCGCTCCCATTGTGCACGTTTTAACTTTCGGGAAGGGTTACGCTATAAGTAGTTAAGCTTCACGGTTCGGCGACTTTCTGTGTTGTTGAAACGGTGACTTTTGTCTTTACTGTGTTTTAACGGAGTTTTCGGAAAGTTAGTTATAAAATTAGGTCTTTATGTTATACCATTAGCCTTAAGTGTTGTATTGCACTCTCTTCATGGTTCCATACCGAAGGGACCCTATCACTAAACCTCCATTGTCCGTCCGTCCGTCCGTACGTCTGTCTGTCAGCGGGCTGTATCTCATGATCCGTAATAGGTAGACAGTTGAAATTTTCACAGAATGTGTATTTCTGTTGGCACTATAATAACAAGTAATAAAAATAAAAATAAATCAAAATTAAAGGGACCTCCCATATACTAGAAATGTTTTTTTTCGACGTTTTTTTGGTACGGAGTCCTTCGTATGCGATTCGTACTCGCATTTCACTGGTTATTTATAATTTTGCCATATCCAAATAAAAGCTGCAGGATGGTCTAAAAATGCTACAATATTATCCTATAATGCTATAATGTGAATATCGCATTAACCTCTTATTGGGATACCCTTTCACTGTTAGCTAAAGTTTGTTGCAGAAAATATGCCATAAATTCAACCCACTAGCACAATTGAGATGAGACAGTAAAAGTCATTCAGCAGTAAAGATTCAGCTTTTTCACAATTGTACTGTAGGCCAACCACCGTAGTTAACAGTTATTTTCATAGGAAATATGAAAGATCTTTCAAAAGTTTTGGAATTTAAAAACAATATTTACATTTTAAAATGTTTTATTCTGGTCACAGAATCACATTATGTGGTTTAAATATTTTGTCTCAATGTAAACATTAAAATATATAATGGGCACTTTTCGATTCGAAAACAACTTACTATTCAACGAAAATTCGCTGAAAGGAAACGAAAAGACATCTGCATTCCTAATTGTGTTACAGGATGGCGAATCTAATTTGTGTATGCCTACGGAGAAATATAAACTTTTCTTTTGAAAGATACACGAGTTTCATGTTTTATGAATTTCCTTTATTCTATGTTAATGAGGATATTGTAACAGAGATTATACAGACATAATTTTAAAATAGGTACATGAAAGAAAGTAAATCGCCCAAAGCATGGAAATGGATGCTCCTAAAAGCAATTTAATTTATCCAAACACGGCATTGTGAAACATCAAAGGTTTGAGGTTTGTTTATAATAATTAATTATCCAATGATTTGAAACATTGCTGCTGTCAAGGTAAATAGATTTTTTAAATAATAATAATAAATAAGGTTCATTACTTTCGACTACATCAAAGCTAAAAGGAAGGGTTGTATTTTTAGCAGAAGTAGCATTGTGTTATAATATTATAATTCTTTATTTTAAGTATATAAAAGTTATTAGTCAAGTACTCGATTATAAAATCAAGCTTAACTTTAGTAATAAGCAGCCAAGACCCATTGAGAAACTCTAAACATAGAACTTTACTCTATAATTTTTACTTATTTCCAATTCCTATATAGACATAAACATGGGATACAACTCGGCTAAAGCGACCGACTCTTTAAAAAGGGTGCATATTGCATAAATATTTTGTCGACAGCCAGACTTTCAGGCTAATGGACTAAGCTACTCTTGACTTTTAACGATCTTTACTTAGCCATGTTCCCGTACAAAATGCCTCGCAAATGCTTCCTACTAAAACAGTTACTGGATGGAATGTAAGAATGAAAAAATATATGTGAAATATGCTGAATATTCCTAGAAACAACTTACTTAAGCTGCTAATGATTAAAAAGAAAATCTTCAAGAAAATAACAATCATGGTGAATTTACCTGAAACAAAAAACAATGAGGTTATCACTTATCACACTTATGATGATGATATGACGAGATATATAATAGCTTCGTTATTATAATAATGATATGACGTATATACGAGTAACTTGAAAAAATTAAAGGTCTAAGAAATAGTAGGGAAGCGTTCGGGAAGCTTCGTGAAGTCTTCTCGTCCAAAATCCCTGAGCGCCTGAAGACTACCAGTACGTGTTACCAGTGATGAGTTGTGAATTCGAAACATAGTCGCTAACTATGGGTCTCATAAGAAAGCTCAAGATCACAACGGGCGACAGAGAGACTTAACCTCGTAGTATCCCTGCGAGATCAAATCAGAAATGAAAAGACAAATCAACGTGAATTTTTGCATGGGTATAATTTGGGCCTGGAAAGTGATATAGGCTACTTTTAATATCAGCTTATTTTTTTATATTTTCTATTTAAACAAAGGGTTGGAGCGGGATAAAACCTATCTGCATAATAAATCTATGCTGCTGTATCGGATTTTTAAAATACATTATAAAATATTTTAAAGTACATTATAAAGGGGTCACAACCCTCAGTAATGGGGAACACGACGCAGAGAGAGAGATAAAACATTTTGAAAAACCTTCATTTACCTAAGTGGTCGCCGCTAATAAAATCTTGACTTAACATTGTTCGCGAAATCCCCAAAAAGCTGCACCATTCTAGACGGCGCTTATGAAACTAAAATTTAAATTAAGTATGCCAAATTTTGACGAGCTTTATACATTAAATATTTTTTGGCAAATTTCATGTTGGAGCGGCCAATTTTCCTTATGACGAATTTTCGTAAGCGTGTGCAATTTTCAGGCCACTTTTGTTTTAACGAAGCGCGGAGCAAAGCACACGAAACGTAATTAGTGAATCAAAATAATATGCACCTAACTACTTTTAAATAACGAAACGTAAAATTTAAAAAAAAATCTCTATTTTTCAGGGATAAAAGGTAGCCTATGTCACTTCCCAAGTCTAAGAAAAAGTCACGTAGATTCATTGCTCCACTGTTGTGTCATTGAAAGACAAACAAACATTCTCCCATCACATCACACTAATACTTTAAAAACGAAAGTTTGTGTATGTGTGTGTGTGTTTGTTACTTTGTCACGCAAAAACTACTGGAGAAATTTGCCTGAAAACTGATATGAAGATAGCTTATACCCGGGACTAACACATAGGCTACATTGTATCCTGGAAAATTAAAGAGTTTCTGCGGGAATCAAAAATACCTTACCGCGGGTTTCATCTAGTTTATAATATTAGTAAGGATTAATCGTCTGACTTCAAAAGATTTAGAAGTAAAGTGCCTGTAAAATTCATTCAAATTCAAATTCAAAATTAATTTATTTCATATAAGCTAACTTGTAGCTCTTATGACACGTCATAAATCTACCACCGCACCGGTTCGGAATGCAGATTCTGCTGAGAAGAGCCGGTAAGAAACTCAGCAGTTGCTCTTTTCAAAAAAATTTCGGGAGAAGTGTATTCTTCATTTCTCAGTGTGAGTTAAGCTAAGTTCTTGTTTATTAGTATTTCTCTGCGATTTCCTCTAATCCATATTTACCATCTGCAAACGCATTCTTAATCCGAGTAAATATTGGCTGATTTATTTTATCTATTTGTCGAAGACAGCCTAAGTTTCTAATCGAACTTCGCGCATGAGCTGGGGAAGTTGCTAAACTATTTCGACATCTTAGAGCTCATGTGGATACCCAACCACCGGTTTAGGTATCTAGGATTTTAACTAACTAATATTTTACCTAAGCTCCAATATTCCCAAGAGTTTTAATGGATTTTGAAGTATGTGTTGATGGAAGAGTATCAAAAGACAAACAATTGGCTTAAGCAGGTACCTATATAAATCAGTATCTAAACTAAAAATTCGTTTTTCACTCTTAGACCTTTCGGTACATAACATAAACCGTTGTGGTAATCCTTAAAAAAAATTATAACCATATTTATATCAGTTTCATAATAGTTTCGTACGCAGCCGTAGGACATAGTTTATACTAAAGTAATATTTAATTGTATAATTTATAGACTTATACTAGCAAACCCGGCGAACTCCGTTTCGCCACATGCTATGTATCAGAGATGGCGCTGTATATGAAAAAAGATTTTCCCGCTTTTCTGTTGAAATTTTTCCTGAATTTTCTTTGCTATAAACCTCACGGAGCCCGAGACCTTTCCAACGAATGCAAAACCGTGGAAATCCGTTCGTGCGTTCTGGAGTTATAGCGTCAGGAAGGAAAACCCGACTTATTTTTATATAGTAGATTGAAGCACTTTTTCTCTAAAAATAAATACTAATTAGATCTAAATGAAGTCCATAACACTAAACTTTTTTATAAAGAACAAAAACATTCTAGGCATCGCAATATAATATTAAGCTCATAAGCTTAGAGCACTATAAAGTTACGAAGATACACACCTATCTACATACATTAAACTGATGAACTCATTATTTCTACTTTGAATTACGTAGTTAGGTGAAAATAAAAAGCAAATCCAAAACTAATCCAATGAGCTGAACTCACTTGAAAACCAAACAAACTAGCAACAACAGCAAAAATAGAAGAAATCCACCTAATTTCCCACCCTAAATCACAGAGGAACAAAAACCTCAACTATCGTTTCCGGCGACCTAAACAGCTAAAACAAATGCCCCAATTTTGCTAAGTTGCTAATTCCCGATCCGTGATTCGAAGGCGTGCCGTGGCCGTCGTTTAAATGGACAAAAACGAGGTGTGGTGGGAAGGTAAATGCATTTTGTGGGAAGGTGACGGTGCACGCGATCTAGGCCTTCCGAACAACTTATAAACGTTTTTTGGCAAGCTACAAGTATGCATCGAAAGTTCCATAAGAACATTGAGATATACTTGCCGTAAAAACTTATCCATTCACCCTAAATGGATAAGGTTTTCAATTCTATTAATATTATAAATGCGAACGTTTAAATGTATGGATGGATGGAAGGATGAATGGAAGTTTGTTACTCAATCGTGCCGCAACGGCAGAACCGATTTGGTTGAAATTTGGCACAGATATAGATTATAGTCTAGAATATTACATAGGCTTTATACCTCGGAAAATAGGAGAATTCCCGCGGGAATTAAAAAACCTTAATCCACGCGGATGAAGTTGCGGGCATCGTCTAGCTATTTTGTAAAAATGTATTATTATTGCTTTCGTGCTTCATACTCGTTTATTAAAATCCTATTCAACCATACCCCTGCTACAATCACGTCGATTCATTGCTCAGTTGCTGGTCCAATACGAGTACAAAAGCTAAAATATCCATATCCAAAAAATAGTAAGTACTTTATGTTACTACCATGTTTACTCGTTAAGTTTCATAAATAGTAAAAATAGTGCAGTAAAAAGAAGTGAAGGTCAAGTACTCCGTGAATAAACTTTTATTATGGTAGTTTGACCTGAGTTTGACATTCGTTCCTGCAGCACTGAATACTTTTAAAATGTAATTCATTCTAAAAGAAAATAATAAAAGCGGGACTATTGAATCAAATGCGAAAAACTTTAAGATTTTAAACTGAGAATTATATATTGTAACTATTATAGATAAACAACAAAAAAATTATTTTTTTAATAATTTTGTGTAAGTATAGTTCCATCCACAATATTAATGTACTACAATTAATTAGATATATATTCTAGTATTTTTCACTCATATTTGATAAAGTAAATTCATTAAAAATAAATTTATTAAGTGAAACGGCATAATAAAAAATAAAAAATATTTAATGAAAAAATGTTTTATCGTCATCGCGGATATTGATCATCTAAAGTGTATAAGAAAGCTTCGTACTTTTTCAGAAAAACACTACGCAAAAAACTTTTTTTTGGGATATTCTGCCAAATCACGCATACCTACTTCAAGTGAGTGAAAGGGGGATCTCCATCACCTGTGTATTCTCGATACATAATACGTTATCGGCTCCCGGACTATCAGTTATTTATCACCAATATGTTTTTGCCTTATACAAGGTGTAACAAAAGTGTGAAGGAGGTGAATGTGCTCATGAAACTGAACAACTTTCCGCAAGGGACACAGGTCGAAATGTGAAAAAAAATGTGGACCTCCCATACAAAATTGACGATGAGCTGATTGATTTACTATGGGAGGTAAACATTTTTTGTTTCGTATTTCGACCTGAGTTCCTTGTGGAAAGTTGTTCAGTTTTATGAGCACATTCACCTCCTTCAGGGTTAACTCGCACTATTGTTACACGTTGTATATGTATTCCTGTATGTTGCATGGTAATTAGGTTTTTCATTTATTCATTGCATAAACTGCTTTATAACATTTATTTCCCTTCAATTTATGATTTCTATTGCCAGTCAAGTTAATTATTCAAAATACTACATACTGACTTCATGTCATAAATCGATGATTTATTCTCAAAACTATATTTCACACTGTTTCGATCCTTTCGAATGATATGCAAACGCTATTACCGTTTTAATCAGCATTGACTATTGACACTCATTTGCTGTTCATGCAATCAAATGTGGCACTTATGATCATGGAGTTTAGTGCATTTTAGTGTAATTGTTTTATCGTAACGAAACTATATTGATACACGCCGTGAATTTTAGGCATCCGATTCAAACGCTAACGACTTCTAATATTTGGTAGTCCATGCTAATATTTGGTTCTAATTCATATTCTACCAAACGCGAAACTAAATTATAGGCCTAAAATTATTGTGTAACGTTCATCGTACCTATTGATGTATGATTAAATTGCTGCCAGTTGCCAAAAGTTTAATGTCATTTTACTTTATGATGATGTACAGGCGTATATTGGTAAGTAAAATTTCCATATTAAAATGAAGTTAATCTTCTAGTTTTCTAAAATAATAAGAATTTTCATCCGTCACCCTCTCTGATTTTGTAACTTTAAAGTAATGTAATAAAAGGAATTACTAGGAAACAGTAGACTACTACTACTACCACTGTCCCCTTAACATGAGGAAGAAGTAATAGATGTTTGACATTCTTTCTCTATTACAAGCAATTTATATTCAGCCAATACGAATAATGACGATGATTAGAACGCAATTACAGGTAATGAAAAATCAATAATGATACTCGGAAGAACAAAAAGCGATGACTGAGTCTATTTTTTGACTCTTCGCGTGCTCGCCCTGATAAAAGGTGTAAGGCAATGGAAGGAGCACATTCTCTTAATCCGAATTAAGCCTTAATACACTGTATAATGGTGAAATGAAATGAAATGAATACACTTTATTGTACACCTGTACACATTGTATTGTATATTAGATATAAACATAAAAGAAAAATTAAATAAATGAGAGCACAACTGGTGGCCTTTTCACTAAGAAGCGATTTCTTCCAGGCAACTATGATGCATGGTGGATATGATGATAAAATGATATACTAAACAAAAAATAAAATTCATGTAAAAAGTTTTAAAATGCGAAAGAACTATAAATGTAACTAGATGCTAATTGGCAGAGCCCATAAAGAGATGACAAAAGTAACATACCAAGTACACATTTCAAATGAAATCTCATAAAAAAGTGAACATTTCTCAAAGAGAATCAGAAGCTCATCCCATTCTTTGTGCTCAGCTCGGAAACCAATTTAGAGTTGCAATATCAATAATCAATTGCTGCATCCTTGGCGCTTGTTCAAGTCTATTACGATACGATATAAGTACATTCAAACGTAGAATGGATCTGCGCGATTTATGTATTCCTTATGCTAAACATAATGTTCGGATGCATTAAGACAGTATTGTCTACAGTTTTTATGAGGACAATATTCTGAACGAGCTTATTTTATTCTAGAGGAAGGAAATATAAATACATCTTAGTTGATGATAAGTAAAGACTATGCGGTGCAATCTCAGTGGAATTTCGGTGTGAAAATTTTTGCGAGTGGATTAGCCGTCTTGACGCAAAATTCACAACCGCTCAAGACAAGCCCGTCTAGACAATGTGAGTGAAAATTTGAGAGCCAATTGATTAAAAAATTTTGATAAATAATAATTTATTATACTCAAAACTGTGTAACTAAATTGTAAATAAATTCCAATGTTAGGCCCGTAATCTTGGAATGCCACTCCACCTAGGAGATTAATCTAAATACTTACCTACTATTATCACAATATAGTAGACGATAATGGAAGAGGTTTGAAGATATTACCGATTTTTTTATTACATATTTAAATAATTTATAATAACCCAATATTTACTGTTTCATATCTGATTTAAATGTACTTGAAGTCGTTCTACAATATGATTCGATTAAATCGACTAAGATTTAGATAATTGAAAGAGTGGTATCTAAAGCCACAATAATTTGAATTTCAGTCTGAAATGATAGTCTGGAATTTATTTTACTTTAATCGTTGTAATAATTTATACTAATGAACATTACCCATTTTTATGTCCTTGTTTCTTAGTATCGTTCCATAAACAAGAATTCGCAAGAAACGAAAACGATAAAAACTATCATACACATTTGGCAAAGCCGTATCGGGTAGTGGCAAAGTAAATAACCTTCGCAGGTAATTTGCGAATTGATTCCCGGCGCCGGTTTGGCACCGGATCAGCCGCAATCCTCCATTGTGTCCGGCGATCCGGACATTTGCATAAACGTAGATGAGAGAGCTCTAAGCTTAGTGGAGGAGTGCGAGTAAAACGCTGCGGCTGCGGCTGATTTTCCATTCAGTTCTAGAATAGCGTCCTGCGGGAAAAGTGATGATACGCTCTGTGCCCAGTAGACAAAGTAAAAATAGGTACTAGCCGTCCGCGTCAAGTTTGCCGTCGTCGACTATTACAAAATGACATCATAGCGTACCGTTGACAAGAAAATAATAATTGTATTTTTTATTGTAACCACATCTATGAAGGAAGTTCTCTTCTCTGGCAATACTTTTCATGGCAATGACATCTTGAAAGTCTAAAGGCGTAATTTTTGATTTCTTATTTTAACTCTTTAATTTCCCGGAGTAAAATATTGTCTATGTGTTAATCATGGGTATGAGCTATCTCCATTTGTTGTGGCGTGGTACACACATACACACACACACATTTTAGCCTATTTTATAACTTTTTTATAATAGATAATGTGATTAGTGTGATATTAATAATTAATATGGATTATGAAAGAAAAATAATATGCGATTTTTCGTGTGTACCGAGCCTTAGACGTATTGAAGTTACGTTGGCTGCAGCGTTGTCCTTATCTTTGGAATTAAACAAAAGGGTAGAGGTCGCTCCAACTGATGGCAAGGTCTAGACTTCTCTGTAGACAATTGTGTTTTGCTAGGTTAATTAAGTAGTTATTCGTATTTGGATCACCTTCAATTAACCTAAGTACAAGATTTGCGTGAATACGATGCCTAATATTAGAAACTAAAACTGAAAGATAAAACACCATTGCCTATTTCTTGTAAGTTTTATAGTCACCTTAGGAGAAATTAACTGGTAGATAAACATATTTTATACTAGATGATGCCCGCGACATCGTCAATTTTTTTAGTTTTCCGGGATAAAATGTAGTCGATGTGTTAATCCTGGGTATGAGCTACCTCCGTTCCAAACTTCAGCAAAATTGGATCATTCGTTGTGGTGTGAAAGTGTAACAAACATACGCACACACATACAAACTTTTGCCTTTACAATATTAATGTAATGTAGGCTCTTCCATTTTGACTCTAATTCAATTCAAAATTATTTATTTCATTTAGGCCCATTTGTGGCTCCTATGACAAAGTTGAGAATCTACCATCGGTTTAGAATGCGCTGAGAAGAGCCGGTAAGAAAACAAAATCCACCTGGACTAATTTGCTGGGGAAAGATTGTTCGGAACTAATTTTATGTATCGAGCCTAGCTACGCAGATGTTAAAAACTACTGGGTTTTATGCTCTGGCAAGGTTAAGTTTTTTTAGTGCTCGAAATTTTATCGAAAACTTTTTATGTTTTCGAACATATTTCAAACTGAAGTAAATTCTTCAAGTCAACATAAACTATTGGTAATTTAGTATAGAAATGTCGGATCGTGAAGTATTATTAAAAGCGAATTTCCATTCTAGTGGCCTATTTCACCATCGTGTATCGTCAAGTAAACTTTAACCGAGGAGTACGTTTCACGTCCAGACAGTTTTTGTATTGAAAATCTGTCAATTCTTCAGTTAAAAGGTCGATGATTAAACGTTACTCGGCGATGGTGAAATCAATACTAAACTACAGATTTAGGCAAAGTTAAAGTCAGGGCTCCTAATGTTATTTGTTCTTTTTTATTCCTAGATACGCTTACGTTGAAAGCTAGATGAGATCTAGTTTGGAGCCTGCTTGCCTAAAAGATGCCTATTCACTCTTGCCTTGAAAATATTCAAATTAAAAGTGGCAGGAAACTGCTGGAGGGTACTCACCGAATGGAAAACAAAACAATAAAGTAAAGTCCTAGATAAATTATGTATTTTTTATCAAACTTGCCTAAACAATATAGGAATAAACTCGTAAAAATACTTTCTCGTAATTCTCCATAACATAATATACTATTTTCTCGTATACCCGTTCGTAGTATCGCAGAATCTAGTTTATGCGCAAAGTTCCTCGGAATATCTCCACAAAACTAATTCAT
The DNA here is from genome assembly GCA_933228805.2 of Hipparchia semele. Classification (NCBI taxonomy): domain Eukaryota; kingdom Metazoa; phylum Arthropoda; class Insecta; order Lepidoptera; family Nymphalidae; genus Hipparchia; species Hipparchia semele. The sequence continues at coordinate 1,298,055 of OW121717.1, read as the reverse complement.
ATGCTAAATAAAAATATTCCCCGTGTCTCTGTGAGTCTGGCTCGGCGTTCATAAAACGATAAATAAACATCGTAACCGCGAGATGGATAGGCTTTCACAGACGTGGCAACTTGGTTGGTGCACAACACGCTCATGTACTAACGACTGGACTGTCGGCCGAATTGCTGATATTGCAAGTCGGCTGCAAGAGATTGAATTCGACAAGCTTACAAACCAACTTACAGCATTTTAAAAATGACGAAATGTTCCATGAAGCGAATAATAACGACAAAGTTAAGTATAGAAGAGTTAAGCCAGCTGACTGTCCATTCCATAGAGCTTCTGCCATTCCATTCTTCTTCTTATTTTCTTGGTTAATGGCTGTCAAACCAGGACAATATACTTCGTCAGTGTCTAACAGAGAGAGACACAAAGGAAATTGAGTGAAAAGATGTGCCAATTTTCTTACTTTTATATTTACATGAATATTGTAGGTACTAACTGTAGGTAGGTAGGGTAGGTAATCGTAGTGATAACACTACGATGGAATACACTAAAACTGAATAACACCGATAGACGGATAGACGGAAGGACTTGATGAATTTATGAGGTAAGTTATTGTAGTTTTACTACTCTCTACTTCTCTAGCTGTTGATGCTAACAGGCTAATTTCATACGTCCCAACTTAACATGACATAGTCAGAACCTTATAAGTTCGTCCGTCTTATAAAAGTCATAAAATCGCCATAAGCATGGAGCTATCTTTATTGCCCTAATAGATGCAGGCTTAAGAAACTTTGCATGTGCTTATACTTCGCAAGGAATGTTAGCAGCTTCGCACGGCTCATATCGATTTTAGTGCATTATTGGTATCATTCTGTTTCATAAGCGCTTAAGCTCCATTAAAAAAAGAAACTGTACTGAGAAAAGTGAAAAAAAAACGTCATCAAATAATAGACGTCCATTGCTAGACAAAGATCTCAAGTAGCTAATTTTACAAGCCAGAATTTTGTGCTACTTGTATCTAACAGCTCCCTGCGACAGTTTAACGCTGCCCGTCTATTCTATAGGTTAGTCGCCTTTCCAGCTTTTTGTGACTCCACAGACTAAGTGACCTTACCATTCTTCCTTCAGCTTCGTGACTCAATGAGCATTGAGATATTGGCTACAGATTCTCTTAGGGAACTCCTAATTTCTGATTTGATCTCGCAGGGATGCTCCTAGTCTAGGCTAGCTAGGCTCTCTCCATTGCCCAATATGTTAGCCCGAGTGAGTCTAGTTTTTTCCTAGGCAAAGCTGCAATACTAAGTAGAGGTATTTATTGCTTTTAATAAAACGCAAAAAACTATGTTATTTTGAGCAATAATCCTAAGCCAGTAAGTACCTTCTTGCTTAAATGCTTATGCGACATATGGGTGAAAACATAAAGATAGAATTCCTTACTAATGCTATATGCTTTGAGGTGCAAATGTCAATTTTAAAATTATTTGTTTTTGCGTTTCATAATTTGTATCCAAGTGTAAGCAAATAAACTTATTTTTTTTTTCTTTCTCCTTTTCTTTCAAAGATGAACGCATAAACTTGTGAATAAGGAAGCCCAAGTATGACGTCACGATGCTCAGGCCAAGAGTCACAGCGTGCCTACCGCTAAAGCAATTTACAGTTGGATTCCGGTGAGGTTCTCCGACACTCATAAAAGCAAACGTGTGCAATACAAAACCACTTATATTATGACAATTCGTTTCCACCTTTATTCTAGTCAATGACAATAAAGATTTTCATTGTAATGTTTTGACTTGATCTGTTAAGATTTCTTGGTTTGTCAACAGGACCAGAGTATAAGGAACCGACATGAATTTTCCGATTTTAGAGTTGAGGACCTAGAGGACGCGGACGAAATCGCAGGTTCTGTTCATGTATCTCTTGTTAGTGCTATTGTAAGTGTAATATTAATATTATTTGCAAGATGTTTTACGTACCAAACGGGTCTAGTTTATACATAAGTTACCCTTGTGGTCGCAAGGCAATAAAAGTCAGTAGCAGTAAAGTAATAGTAGCCATTTTTTCCCTAAAATTACACTAGTAAGATTTTGCGTAAGTGAACATAGGAACTAACGGAAGTAACTTACGTAACTAACATTACAATATGTGACTTACGAGCACTTGGTTTACATTTCATAAGATACTCATATTGTAAGCGACGTGACTAAAACTTACAATATAATTTAGACGGCTAATTTCTAATGATCGTCGCCGATTAAAATAAGAAATAATTTATATTTAATATTTTTATGAAAATGTTTACCTAAAGTTGGAGGAATATTTTATTAGGTAGGTACTATTTTTTAAATTACAGTGAAAAGAATCGGGTTCGTCAACCATTTTCAACAATCCTATGCAAAATCCACTTCAGCATTATATTTAAAGTTTCGGGAACACGCTTGGAAAATTCCAGCAACCGGGCAAGTATTGTTCTCGAGAGACTTCGGTACAGCATCGGAGTTTTCCAAACGACTTGCGAGTTCCCGAATATAGCGACACTTTCGGTCTGAAAAGAAGTGGCGGTTATTTTACATTTCGCCTCACCTGAGGAGAGAGTTCTTTTGTTGTGTGCGATCGTGTGGAATTGCATACGCTTTTGTGTGAATTTACATCGCGATAAACAAAATACGGATTTCGACAACATTTCGATTGTCGTATGAAATCTAAATTGGCTCGCACTCTGTTTGTCGGCTGTCGGTGTGAACGTTTTGAAACCAAGCAAATAACAGCGGCTCTGGCTTAGATTTTATGCAAAGGTATACGAAAAGTTTTGCATAAATATTCCCTACGCAAAATATATTTTGTTTTCATTCTGTAGAAGCGTGACGTAACTTCTATATCACACGCAATATAAGAATTTTATATTCGTATACTTATAAATCTACAGTAGCGGATAAAAGGAACATTTTGATTCATAATGTTAAGTCGCTTAGATGATTTAAAGCACTCTACATATTAAAGCTACCGGTTTTTCCAGATGACGTCTTGTATGACTTTGCAACGGAGTGAAGCCAGTACGTTGCTATGTACCTAGATACGTAAATATAAGAAAAAAGTGAGAATCGGAAAGCAACGAGGACTAAGGTTTGAAACACAGGCTATTTAGTCTTAATAAAAGTTAATAGATTACAACAACAAAGCTCCCTGTTACTCTAAGCCCAACACAACACAACTATTAAATATAGACGTTTTTTACTCATCCATAAAATTCAGGGCAAGTGCTTCGATACTTGGTAGTTGTTAGGGAGTTTTTGGCTCGGTAGGGAGGGACTTTTGCGAGACGTGAAAATTCATATAAAGACAAAAGTTTCAAGTCGGCCGATGCTGGAAACCAATAAGTGCCAATTTTTTTCGAGAAATTTTGGTTTGAAGCGGTGTTATAGACTTGTAAGTGGGAAGTAGACTTCTATTTCCCTATGTTTAAGCTTTTCTGCACTTATATACCTAACAGAAAAATCTAAGGTAAGTTACCTCAAGCGAAGCAATGGCTGGATCATGCGTCATGCTCGTGAACGGGTGCCACCAACGGGAATGGGTCTGCTTTTGCCTGCCTGTCTTAACATGCATTGGATTGTTTTGCATTTTTGAAACTTTATTGTGGAAACACTGTATACATAGCATAGTTTTGTTATCCATTGTAAAAAAATTTTTTTTTTTAAAGAGCAACCGCCGAGTTTATTGCTGGCTCTTCTCGGCAGGAACGGCATTCCGAACCAGTGGTAGATTCATTGACGATTCAAAAGTATTTGTAAAAGCTTATTTGAAATCATTGAGGTTAATTAAGTATCCCTATAATTGCGAAATTATGTGCTAATTTGTTGTTTAGTTGGTTTGTTCTCACATAACGCAGCAACGAAATAACAGATCGACGTAATGTTTACGTCGATAAATTCGCCTGGTACTCTCTACCAAGGTGTTGAGGAACTATAGAGTCACAAAGGCTACATTTTATCCTGAAAAAACTAAGAGTTCCAGCAGGATTTTAAAAGCCTAACTCCAAACGTCGAAACGGAGAAACCCGTGAGCTAATGCTAGTATCGTTCCAGATTCGTTTTCATGAGGCGCCCTAGATATAAACTCCTCTTAAGATATATTTGAAAACATAAGAGCCATATCTAAGGAATAGGTCAAACGGCTTAAGAACATCGACGCTATTCGCCGCACCTCAGCGTTTTTACCGATTGCTATCGGCTCGCTTATTTCGGGATAGTGTTTTACGACCGTATTAAGTCTCCGATCCAAATTGGGCTCGCCTTTATTACCTAGCGTATAAAGATGATGGAAAATTCCCCCTTGAATTTATTTGGATTAGGCACGTTTCCGCTAAATTGGAAAATATCCAAAATTATCTTGCAGAGTATTAACATGTTTACGTTGTTTCCTCTTGTCGGTAAACCATTATTGTAATTTCCTGTAGGTATAGAATCTGCCATTCGAACGGGTGGTAGAGTCTTTGTCTTTGAATTTGAATACTTTTTGTCTATAGGGCAGTGTTAGTAAATGACCTTCCAATCGAATCCGGCCACGGCGACCTAACTACACAGAGATTAGCCAACTGCGTGGGAGATATTATAGTGCACAAATGTGTGCGCAAACACAGGTGGACTCTATTCCCTCGTTCTCATAGTCCGCTGGAACGGAAAGTCCGACACGACCGAGAGAAACTTAAATAAACTAGTTAAAATACTCATAGTTAAAATGTTTTGCTAAATTCCATAAGAATTTTTTCTTCTACTAATAAATCGTAAGTAAAATAAATTTTATTACGCTCGCTGAACGTATTCTCCGCCACTGACAGATGAACCTGACGCCGACGTAAGAATATTGAAATTTCACGTAATTTCTAGAAAAATCCTTAGCGCAGGTCTCGATTTACGTCCGGTCACTGCGCTTTCACGTCACATTCATAGCCAGCCGCCTGACGCTACTTACCGCAGCCCTTTATAATTTAATACAGCGTTCTTAATAATACAGATCGAAAAAATAGTATATAATTAACTGGCTTACTCGCCACACAGCTAGATATATGAACGACAAGACGATGACCGCGACTTCGTCCGCATGGATTAAGGTTTTCCAATTCCCTTCCCGCGGGAACTCTTTCTTTTCTTTCTTCTCCTTCTCTCTTTCCGTGATAATATGTAGCCTATTTGTTAATCCTATCTCTATTTACAGCCAAATCGGTATACATTCGTTGTGACCCACCTACTGGGTGATTGCCGAAATTAGCTTTCCAATGGGAGGTCGGCGTTCTGTCTTGGAACCCTTATATCTATCAGTTCTTCAAACTGTGACTCAGTTAGATCTTTCATAGCGCAATAGGTAACCTTGCTACTGCTGTTGAAGTGGCGGATATTACTATGACAGTTCTATAAAAGAAAAATGAAAGCATAAACATTAAAAACAGTTATCGTTTTAGTCGAAACATTTCTTTCAGCGTAGGCTTTTAGCCAAATTATTTTTAAAATTGACCACTTCTATCATAACTACGTCCAGTCTCTTGAGGAATGATAAAATAAAAACTCTTTAGCGGCACACAGGCGCGCCTGTCATAAATATTACGTCCATTCTGCTAAGTTCTAATTAATTAAGCGCCGAGGGAACCCCGTAACTCCGGGGATCGTATAGCTAAAAACATTTTTACCCCGAGCTACTTCGCTATTTCGCTACTCAAAGAGATTCTTGCCGGCGAACTATTTCATGGAAGTGGTGTTGCAAAACCCTTAGACGTCACGCTATCTTTTGTCTGAGCAAAGAGTGTGAAGTTTAAGAGAACAATCGGCTGAAAAGCGTTCCATTTTGGAAGTTAAAATCGAGGATAAGACGTGTTCAACTTAAATCTTTTTCATTATTTCTGACATCGTTCTTATCGCGTGGCAATACATAATATCATAGTATATAACTAGCGGACACCTGCGGCTTCGTCTACTTCATCAATTCACAATCGACAGTTCCTAAATCCCCACAATTCAGTGAACAGAACCCCTGCAACATTAGGAATGAGGGGTTGGTGAGACGGAGGAGGGCACGTGGCTCATCGTTGTGTGTGTGTCGTACATATGTGAAACAAGCAGTGATAGTGATAGTTCAACTTCAGGCATGCATCTCTGATTTTTCAAGGTTATGAGCGTTTTAATTTCTTCATAGTATTCTCAAAGTTTTTTTAAAGTACGCACGGCCAGTCTGGTAGCAGGCCGGCAATAGATTGAAATGAATGGGCGAATGAAGTGCACGCATACGCACACGCACACCCAAATACACACACACTGAACTGTAATATATTTAACGTTTCTTTTAATTGGTTTGCTTAGCTGAAAGCGATTACTGTAGCCGAAATTTAGTCAGAAGACAACTTTTATTAAACATCTTTTTCAAAACCGTCCAAAAAACAATTTGAACGTTCCACTCTTTTGTCACATATTTTCGACGCAAAAAATTCCCATTTTTCTTTTAATATGCAAGCAAGGCAGACGTGAGACAATGAATATTAAAGCTTTCATTTGAAGAAAACCGCGAGAAAACCTTCGTAACATTGTCTCTGAAGAAGCTTTAAGATAAGTATTCAACCACTGGTTCACAATGCGACATTGTTGCGAGTTTCTGTTGTACGAGTACGCCGCATTGATAAGAAAGATCGTCTCAAACTTTGGCCTTGCCATTCTAGATTTATATTTAGTTTATCATTTTATCCAATGTAATTTTTTGCTAATAGAAAAGCTGAAACAAGTATAACGTATTATTATTATTATTATTCCGAGAATCTGTGTTATTTTTTTATTAGAAAAAAAGCTGACAAAGCTATTTTCTTTATATATAAATTGTTATTTACTATTTTTTTTTTGGCGATTGGTCGCGCCGAAGCGCGAATAGTTTTCGTTTAACCGCTCGAATCCGACCATCCTGTCAAAATTTCCTACCTAATACCGACCCCCCCTGGCCTGAAGAAGGGTCAGTGCATCGATGACCGTCAATTAACGTAAACGCGCCGCTAAAGCTGGTGCATCGCCGCGCCGCTCCTAGTGATTCAGTGTTGATCTGGACTTGCCAACAAACTTGCCTTCTTGGTTTTCGTCAGTCGAAGAAGTGAGAAAGGAAGAGTGAAGCATCGAAAAGTATCCATGAATGTACGCGCGGCTCGCTGAAGTATCGCGGCGCCGCTCCTAAGGATTCAGGTCAGTGCCTTTACCCTTTTCCTATAGACACTCCCATAACTCCGCAGCCCAAACCCAACCCAGTCGGATTTGAGCAAACCCCGCGAAAATTATACAGTCCACAACGAAACCAAACAATCTAGTTTCTAGCCGTCCCGCGCCGCCATATTTTTTTGGTTCCAATCGAACCGGATTTTACCGCTAATTTTCTCGATAGTTTTACAATTTCCAAGTAGGTAATTGTTTTCCCGCGTCCTAAAATCTTGTTCCCTAAGCGAATTATTATCGTTCGTCCCGCATTGCTTAGGAAATAGGGTTCATTTAGGTATTAACTAGGTACCTACATATAGCTCATATAGGTGATAGATAGGTCATACGTTACTTATTTATCGTAATCCTAATCGTATATCGCATCCCGATCTATCCCAGTATAGATATTAATCGAAATATTAGTTTATTAGTAGTTATTTTAAGTAATTATTTTGTGTAATTACCTACGCGTCATAAACGTATTCGCTTGGCCATCGGTGCATAGTTGCAAGTACTTGTATCTTAGATTACAGCGGTGTGCGTGACCTTCATCGCGGCCGTGACCGCCCGCTCGCTCCCTTTCACTTTTTGCTGAAATTCATAACTTTAAATACTTATACGCCGAATCGAAGTTTCATTCGTGTATTAGGAACTTAGTCTCGACATTTTTGAATCTAGTTTATATTCAAAATGACGAAGACTGAAGATACCGCAGATATACAATTAATTCTATTAGAACAGAGACGCAATTCGATATTTGAGTATCTACAAGAAACATTCGATTTATCGAAAAACATAGGCGTTAACCCGTCGGTCCGGGAAGAATTTCTCGACGCAAGTAGTAATGTCGATACGTTACGCTCTGAATTCAGTAAAATAGTGGAGGATTATAATAATCGTTTATTAGCACTGAACCCGAAAGCGAAGCCGGAGTTCAAATGTTTGTTATCGTTCGAACGCCTATACGGTCGTATCAAGCGCTTAGTCTCGCAGTACGCCGATGATAATAAGGTTGAGAATGAGAATGAGCCGCGAAGACTTAAACCTTATTTGCCCCCGATTCAATTAGTGTCTTTCGATGGATACGATTTAAAATCGTGGAGTCTCTTCTACGCTAACTTTAAAACTGTTATACACGAAAATAAGTCCCTTACGGATGCCGAAAAACTTTATTATCTCTTAGGTAAGCTGTCGGGAAAGGCGAAATTAGCTTGTGCCGGTATTACACCGTGCGCAGAAAACTACGAATTAATTTTTAAAACGTTAGTAGATAAATTTGAAGATAAACGCTATTTGGCTACGTCGTATATGGATCAAATTTATAACATTAAGGCGATGTCAAACGCGACTCCGACCAACCTTGAAAATTTTTTGGACACTTTTGCATCGTCGATCGCCGCGCTTAAAAATTTAAATTTGAGTAATCTGGCTGACTTCATATTTTTATACCTCGCTCAAAAGAAGTTAGATCCGGAGACTGTTCGCCTGTTCGAGTTGAATAAACATAGTTGTGAGATACCCTTGTATGACGATTTCGTTGCTTTCATTCGCGAACATATTAAGGTACTGCAACGCACTTCCGGGAAACAAGAAGTTCCGAAAAGTGCTGAGCGGAAGGTGGATACGGCATCTAAGCCTCACAAACCACCCAAGCCGACGCATACCTATACTAGTACCGCGACTACGTCTGCACAGTCTTTGTGTTCTCTTTGTAACTCACAACACGAACATTTATATAATTGTTCCGCCTTTCATAAGATGTCCGTTGAAGATCGTTTCAAGTTTGTTAAGGCGAATAATCTTTGTATAAATTGCACTGGAAACCACCGGTTGGCCACTTGTTCTAGCAAGTCAAGGTGCCGCTGGTGCTCGTTACCTCATCATAGTATGCTCCACAGGCATTCCGCAACCGCAAATTCCGCAACTTCGAGTGCGGCTTCTAGTGATGCTTCTTCGCAGAAGATGCCCGGTGTTGTTGAGCAGCCTCCTGCTTCTATCAGCACTACCGGCACTAGTAACTCGAAACCTTCAGGTTCACCCGCGCACTCCAAGGAAGTATCGCTTTGTTCCTTATCGAGTTGTAATGTTTCTCGTGCACCGACTACGGTGCTGCTCGCTACCGCACGCGTTATAGTTTTCGACGCCAAAGGCAAGGAGTACTCTGCGCGCGCATTATTGGACAGTGCTTCACAGAGTAACTTCGTCAGTCGGGATTTATGTCAACGCTTAGGTTTAAAGACAAACCAGAATCCAAACTGTTCTGTAGTTAAAGGGATTGGAGGTACAACCAAACCGATCCAAGGCGCAGTTTCTATTAGATTTTTCTCTAGGTTTGATCTCAGCGTTTGTTTTAACATGGACTCGCTCGTGGTAGACAAGGTAACGGAACTCTTGCCCACAGTCCCGATAGATATTTCGAGTTTGATAAATTTCAATAACTTACCTTTGGCTGACGACACTTACTCCACTCCAGGAGACATTGATCTGCTGATTGGAGCTTCAATCTTTCCGCATCTCCTATTATCGCGCAAGGTTCAAGGTCAATCGAATTGTACCTCACCGCTAGCCCTAGAAACGGTGTTGGGCTATGTTATCGTTGGTTCTGCTCCTGTACGTGTTAACAGCTTCGCCACGGTATCATATTGTTGTGCTACAGATCCGCTAGATGATGCTGTGCGAAAATTCTGGCAAATAGAAGAGGTGAACGCACCGAAACAATTAAGTCCAGATGACACGGCGTGTGAAGAAATTTATAGCAGCACGACTACCCGTGAGGCAGACGGACGATATGTAGTCGCACTTCCATTTAAGGGTGATGTATTGTCGTTAGGCGATTCTTTTAAAAAGGCTAAAACTCGCTTCCTTTGCTTAGAGCGTAAAATGTTAGCGTCACCTAAGCTTAAGGAGGCCTACGACAACGTCATTACCGAATACCTAGACAAAGGTTATATCTCTCCCGCACCCCCGGACACGGAGGCAACGCAGAGCTTGCCCTCGTATACGATTTCGCACCATGGGGTCATACGAGATGACAAGTTGACTTCTAAGTTGCGCGTTGTCCTGGACGCCAGTTCCAAGACAACCACTCAAGTTTCCCTCAATGACCTTCTGTATGGCGGTCAGAATCTACAAGGGAATCTATTCAATATTATTGTTAATTTTCGCTTATATCGTACCGCTCTTTCAGCTGACATTCGTCAGATGTTTCTTTGTATTGGAGTTCGTCCATGTGATCGCAGATTCCAACGCATTTTATACCGCTTTTCTCCGCAAGAACCCTTAAGGGTCTATGAATTTAACCGCGTTTGTTTCGGGCTTAAGTCAAGTCCATTTCATGCTCTTCGTACAGTGAAGCAGCTTCTTTCAGACGAAGGTGCTTCTTACCCGCGCGCTAAAGAAACTTTAGATATAGGGCTATACATGGATGACTTTGTCTATAGCATTGACAATGAAGACGATGCTATCTCCACCGCTGCCGAAGTGATTGCTCTGATGAAAGCTGGTCAGTTCGACCTGGTGAAATGGACAAGCAACTCACAAAAGGTGTTAAATTCGATTCCGCTGTCGCATCGACTTTCCGCGATTAAAGAGTTTGAGGACTCTGAGCCACATAAGGTGCTCGGCCTATGTTGGTCTCCCGCAACAGACTATTTCGGTCTCAAAATTAGTGTTCCCGCTGAATCTTGTACAAAACGTACCATTTTGTCATGTGTCGCTAGGATATGGGACGTCATGGGTTTCGTTGCTCCCGTCGTCTTATATGCAAAGCTTCTCATTAAACAACTCTGGTTGTGTGAATGTGATTGGGACGATGTGCCCCCTGGTCACATTGCTGATCAGTGGTCTTGTTTCAAAAGAGAACTACCTTTGCTCAGCGAATTGAAAATTCCACGGCACGTAGGCATCTCGACCGGCGATATCATTACGATCGTGGGGTTTGCAGATGCGAGCGAAAAGGCTTACGGAGGAGTAATTTACTTCCACGTGAAAGACAGCAGAGGTATTCGCAAAAACGCAGTCTTTTTAATAACAGCTAAATCCAAAGTCTCGCCTCGCAAGACTATAACGCTTGCGAGGTTGGAGCTTTGTGCCATTCTGTTGCTGAGCAGCTTAATGACCAAGGTCATTGAAGCCTGCCATAACCGCCTTGTTATTGACCGAGTTCTCGCCTTTTCAGACTCAACGGTGGCGTTGTGTTGGGTATACTCCTCACCTCATCGTTGGGACACTTTTGTGGCCAATCGGGTCACCAAAATTCAAAATGAATTTCCCGCTCAAACTTTTTTCCATGTGCAAGGCACGGAAAATCCCGCTGATTGTTTGTCGCGAGGTCTTACCCCCGCACAAATAACTGATCACCCGCTTTGGTTCTCTGGTCCTAAATGGCTTGAGTTAGATTCAAATCTTTGGCCTGTTACCGCTTTCAATCCTTCCACCGTGTCACAGCCTCCAGAGGAAAAGAAACACGTTTTGCTCACTGCAGAAAGCAGTGAAAGAAATTTAATAATTTCGCTAGCTGATCGCTTTTCGTCATGGTCGAAATTCATACGTTGTGTGGTTTTCGTTTGCCGCTTCGCTAAGCTACTACCGCGTCGTGATACGGTGATTGCATCGGATCTGGATTACGCTGAAAGTTTAATATTGCGTGAACTTCAGCGCTTTCACTTCGCGAACGAGATTGTTAATTTACAAGCAGGTAAACGTTGTAGTCCAATGTTTCAACGTCTCAAACCTTTCCTTCAGGACGGCATCATTAGAGTCGGAGGTCGTCTGAGAAACGCCGATATAAGTTTCGATACAAAACATCCGATTATACTTCCTCGAAAGGATCATATATTAAATCTTTTAGTTGACTATCATCATAAAGTCAATTGTCATGCAGGTCCAGATTTATTGATGTCCATACTCCGTCAGAGGTATTGGATTCTTTCCGCTCGTAATTTAATTCGAAGCCGGGTACACAAATGTCTACCCTGCTTTAGACTCCGCGCTAAACCAAACTTTCCAGAAATGGCAGATCACCGCTCCTGTCGAGTTACGCCGGCCGTGAAACCGTTTATACACACTGGCACTGATTACGCAGGGCCTTTTAAGGTGACTGTTTCTCGCGGTCGTGGAATTCGATCAATGAAGGCATACGTTTGTCTTTTCGTGTGCTTAACCACTCGCGCTGTACACATAGAAGTTGCCAGCGACTTAAGTACAGATAGTTTCCTCGGGGCGTTTAAGCGTTTTTTATCCCGCCGCGGTTTTGTCGCTCGCGTTCATTCCGACAATGCGTCAAATTATGTTTGCGCCAAGCGCACGCTTTCGGAATTGCACGAATTTTTAGCGTCCAAACACTTCAGGTCTGAATTTGGTCACATACTAGCCGAAAATCGCATCGAGTGGTCACTTAATGTTCCAACTGCTTGCCATTTTGGCGGTAATTGGGAGGCCAACATTAAGAGCCTCAAAACTCATCTATATCGCGTGATAGGCGACCAAATTCTTTCCTTGGAAGAGTTCAATACTGTGCTTGCTCAGATCGAGGCAGTAATGAACTCCCGTCCATTGTGCCGCACGCTATCTAATGATCCATCGGAACCTCTCGCGTTGACACCGGCTCATTTTCTCACTCTCACCCCCTTAAAATATCTTCCGGCTAGGGAGATAGAAGATGGTCCGTTACATTTGCTCTCGCGTCAAGAACTTATTGATAAACTTGTTCAGTCATTCTGGAAACGATGGAAGGCTGATTATTTACATACGCTACAGACTCGAAACAAATGGAACACGCCAACCAATCCGATCGCTAAGGGAGATGTGGTAATAATTACCGTCGATAATGCACCGCCTCTTCACTGGCCGTTAGGGCTAGTCGAGGAAGTTTTTCCTGGATCGAATGGTGTCACGCGTGTTGTCCGCGTTCGTACTGCTACAGGTACCTATCTACGTCCTGTAGTGCGTCTTTGTCCCTTACCTAAACAGTAATTAGTTTAACTTCAACTCATCTGCTTAGGTTAGGATTCTTATTTAGTTAGGTTAGCTTATTATACTTAAGTCAATAAATAATTTCGTTTAAACTCTCCGCGTCGTAGTTTCTTTGAAGGTAGCCCTTCAAGCCCGGGGACATGGTCGCGCCGAAGCGCGAATAGTTTTCGTTTAACCGCTCGAATCCGACCATCCTGTCAAAATTTCCTACCTAATACCGACCCCCCCTGGCCTGAAGAAGGGTCAGTGCATCGATGACCGTCAATTAACGTAAACGCGCCGCTAAAGCTGGTGCATCGCCGCGCCGCTCCTAGTGATTCAGTGTTGATCTGGACTTGCCAACAAACTTGCCTTCTTGGTTTTCGTCAGTCGAAGAAGTGAGAAAGGAAGAGTGAAGCATCGAAAAGTATCCATGAATGTACGCGCGGCTCGCTGAAGTATCGCGGCGCCGCTCCTAAGGATTCAGGTCAGTGCCTTTACCCTTTTCCTATAGACACTCCCATAACTCCGCAGCCCAAACCCAACCCAGTCGGATTTGAGCAAACCCCGCGAAAATTATACAGTCCACAACGAAACCAAACAATCTAGTTTCTAGCCGTCCCGCGCCGCCAGCGATGACATTTAAAATTGTTCTTTTCATACGACATTTTGCTTAGTATTTTATTATTAATTTAATCATTGTCCATAGTTTGATTTGATGCACTTTAATTGTTGTTAAGTTTGCACGCCATTGATAGCTGATTGTGACATGTACCTACCTAGACATACATTGTAACCTTGGAGGATAAAACCAACATTGTAACCTATACCATTGTGACTATATTTGTAATATCTTAATTGTAACTCACAATCATTCGAATTAAAAAAAGAAAGTTATTTTTGATAGTTGTCCATGAAAAATCAAACTCACCGAGATACTTAGTTCTTTTGAAATTCCATCCACAAAAGGATGAATTCAAACCATCCTTTTTTAAGGATTAAAAATTCTAAGAGAAGCTATGGATCTGAAGTAGGCAATGCCTTGTGGCTTCCACTACATCACTACATCGACCTTTTGCAGTCCTTTCAATTTCGTTATGGGAAAAAGCTCCAAAAGACATTCTTTCACACTACTACGGACCTCCTTTTCTCTGTACCTTAATAAATAAGGGATAATAAATGTGTTCGGTTAAGACTACTGATTTATTTCCCTCGGTCCTTAAAGACGTTTTCATGTAAAACCAGGGACCGTAACCGATACGGGCGGCCGTATCGATATTTTTTCCAAAATGTATTGCTGTTTACCCTGGATGCCCTTTCAAAATTTGTGAAAGAAAATACCTACTGCTATATAAAGTGATAAATGATCATATAGGTTATGGCTTATGGTTTCACCCTAATCAAATCGTTAAACGGTTCAGTACAAAAAAAATATAACATCTTCTTAAATATTATTTGCATAAAATAATAGGTAGCCTTCCGCTCCTAAATAAGTAGGTATCCTAAATCTATTATTATTTATTTGGTTGTTTTGTGACATTGGTTAGACGAAGTACTTAAAATATTATTATGACTTCAAAATATAATATTTTTATGTCTCTTTTCAGCGTTCATAGGAAAGTGCATGTCAACAAATCTTTATGCTCTAAGTTTTTTATGGAACGGGTTAAACCTTTCCATGTAAGTATAGCAAATTCATTGTTTTTGTAAGGGTGGTGTGAGTAGAACACTTTGTTCGAACTAGGAAATGGAAGCAGGTACACCGCGTAGACAGGGATAATTTATGGTTCAAGCACCGTCGATATACCACCCACCTAAGTTAAGACACGCAATTCTTTATTTAACTCCTAAAACTCTTCAATATAAATAAATTAAAGTAAGTTTCAAACAAGTACGTACTTTTATAGCAATCTTATCGATGAGCTGTCACAATACTACACAACTTTTGTCGTTCTTCCGACCGGAGCAACTAACACGATAATTCAAGCACTTTCAATGAGTCTGTTGTAACTGGCAACACTTGTTACATAAGTCGTTTTGTTGTGTCGGAAATAGAGACGAATTTCGTCATTGAATCAATTAAGACGCAGCATTCAACTGATTGTTTACCTATACCTCCATTTTACCATCAAAATTTGTGACAAGAATCACACACCTAGAAGGGTGCAGGGTTATGTTAGTGAGATTATATACAGTAAATATTTGAAAAAATATATTTACGAAAATTATTTTAATGATTGACATCTAAAACAGAAATTTTCATCCATATTATTTAATCCAAGCAGCACAAAAATCAAAATATATAGTGCATACTAATATAACGTGATTATCGCGCAAACAATCCTTTATCTACTGAGGTCTGAGAGAGGCTTTTTTTAACACGTAATAATCTTTAGTTTTTTATATCAATGACATTACAGATGGCGCGATAGATTACACCCCGGCAAATTGTTTCACAGCATTTTGACGTTTACCGCTAAGTAAAAGAGAATAATATCGTGTGAAAAATATTGACAATGGAACAGGTCTTTGCCAGTTGCAGCGCACTATTGCACAGTGTTAAACAATTTTAGTATTTATTGGAATACTTTAAGGCTTTTGTCATAAGAACCGCCGATCTGCGCCTGCGCTGTTTTATAATATTATTTATAGTTTATTGTACTTATTATTAAATTTTCTTGATATTATAATTTGTAATACCTACCTTTTTTAGTAAAAAGATTAAACTACAAAGTAAAAATAAATAAATAAAGCGAATTTAATTCGCCGGGAATGGAACCCGAAACCTCTAAGTTTTGAGACCGCAGCGTTTATCACCGCGCCAGGGAGGTCGCCAAAATTTGTGCAGATACTTGCGCACTATAATAGAAATGTCGTGTCGGATTTACCGTTCCATCGGACTATGAGAGTGAGGGAAGAGTGTACATGTGTTTGCGCATACACCCTTGCACAATAATATCTCCCGTGCAGATGGCTAATCTATCTGGAGATTGGCCGCCGTGACTGGATTCGATCGGGAGGACATTATGATAGAAAGTTGTAGCTTTGTTAATCAAAATCCTTCCTGCCACAGTTGGTTAAAATTTCCTTATCAGGCCTCTTCGGCTTTTATACTCAAAATCTATGTATATCCAGATGTCATCTGCTTCGCTGTTGTCCGGGTAAATTATTCCCTCACGACGGTCCCGACTTTTGTCCGGATCAGATCCTTTGTCGATGCTACACAATAAAATTTTATCCGGGAAACCTATTCGCAGTTACCTTTTATTATTATGTTGCAGATGCTATCCGGGCTACTTTTCAGTGGCAGCCATTGTTGGTCGCCGTAATGGGGGTAACCTTTTTATTCCGCTTCAGATTTTGGATGGTTACCCATTGATATAAATAATATCAAAGATCATCATCCTTATCTTAATCCTATTCCCTATTAGGTAATATTATAAATGCGGGAGTTTAGATGTATGGATGGATGGATGTTTGTTACTCAATCACGCCGCAACGACTTCACCGACTTGGCTGATAGTGAAGAATACACATAGGCTACTTTTTATCCCGGAAAATTGAGGTTTTTTTATCAAAAAACCTTAATCCACGCGAATTAAAAAACCTCAATCCACGCGAACGAAGTCGCGGGCATTAACTAGTACTATTATAAATTATGCGAAAATGTGATCGTTTATTGGCTATTTATTTGTTGTTTTCTCGTTTAATCGCAAAACAATGGAGAAACGGATTGACGTGATTTTTGCTTGGATATAGCGGAGGACCTAGAGAGTGACATAGGCTTCTTAGCCCAGAAAAACTAAGGGAAATATCTTAAAATAAACGATATCTCTCACAAAATTTTATGCGTTCACAGTTTTATCATGCTTCTTTTAATTTACGTTACAATAGAAAATCACAAAGTCGATTTTCTTTTTTCTTTTTTTATAGTTATTGTACAAAGTTCAACGCAGTTTAAATTGAGCACTTTAACCAAACTTTCTTTACACGCGAGTATCGATTTTTTCATATCTTCGGTTTTGTATATCAATATGAAAAACAGTGAAGTTATCAGCTCATCTGACAAATACGGACAGGCTATTTTGTTTTCTATTGCCAACATACTTGGGGTTGAATTTGCATGTTTTTATTTTTATTGCGGTAAACATTTCGGGTATTGCTTATACGGTACGAACTCATAGTCGATATGCAAATGGATTTTTCGCATACTCGGATGATGTTCGCTATTTTGGTGAGTGTCATAAAATTTTGCATTTTGCATTGCATATTTTATTATTTTAATGAAAAATTATAATACTAGCAAAATTTTGTAATTTCTGGTTTCCCAAAAAATTTTACGGATACAACCCAATAGGCCATGTTTCTATAAGAATGAATGAAAAAAAAAAAAAAAAAATTACAATAGGGGTTGAAAATGCCAAAAGTAATTGATTTGTAGCGGACTTTGGTAGCGGGCGTTATTTTAATTGGTTTCCTTGGAACGGCGTTGTTTTATAATAAGTAGGTAGTAGTTACTGCCACCCGAAGTAATTTGACGATGTAAGTACTCTTGATTTATCAATCTTTATATTACTTACTCGTTGATGCCCGCGACTTCGTTCACGTGGATTAAGTTTCTTTTAGTTTCCGCGGAAAATCTCTTATTGTCCGGGGTAAAAAGCCTATGTGTTATTCCTGACTATAATCTATCTCTGTGCCGAATTTCAGCCAAATCAGTTAAATCGTTGCGGCGTGATTGAGTAACAAACATCCATCCACCCATACATCCAAACTTTCGCATTTATAATGTTAATAGGATAAATAGGAAGGATTCTGCTTTTTGGTTTTTACCTGCTAGTATCCGAAGGAAAGAGGAGGACTTACACCGATTGGGCGTACTTTGCCTACTTGCGTAAACAAATCACGCCAAAGTGACAATATTAAGAAACTTTTGCAAACAATACCAATCATACCAATCATAAGCTAATGTCACCGTTACTCAGTTCGTGTTCAGAAACCCTTACCCTTGTTTGTTGGTTTGTCCTTTAATCGGCATAATTTTTAGCATAGGTAAATTAGGAAGACCTGAAGAGTGACATATGCTACTTTTTATCCCGGAAAATCAAAGAGTTCCCGCGAGATTTTTAAAAACTAAATCAACACGGACGAAGTCGCGGGCATCAGCTAGTATTAAATACAGGTTGTCCAGTTTTTTATTTAATAAAATGGTCATGTCGGCAAATAGCGGTCGAATAGGTATTGATTAGTGCTGTGAGCAATAGGCATAGGATTGGGTACAAGTTAGAAGATCATAGCGGCCTTTTTAATTTACTAAGGTTACCATAATCTAAATATATAAAAGGCAAAGGTGACTGATTGACTGACTGACTGACTGACTGACTGACTGACTGACTGATCTATCAACGCACAGCCCTAACCGCTGGATGGATCGGGCTGAAATTTGACATCCAGACAGCTATTATGACGTAGGCATCCGCTAAGAAAGGATTTTTGAAAATTCAACCCCTAAGGGGGTAAAATAGGGGTTTAAAAAATCGAATTTAACGTGAGCGAAGCCGCGAGCAAAAGCTAGTGTATGTAAATTAAGTGCATAGGCGGTCGTTTTAGTCAATGTTGTCGCACTTGTATTGTCTGTTAATACTCTAAATAATCGATAATAATAATTAAGCTCTCTGTTTCTTAATTCATTTCTACCATACGATACGCCATTACAAGCATGTTTTCGAGTACTTTCAGATCTTTACATTTTATAATTCAACGGTACTTATTTTTTCGAAATAGAAAAAGTTGAATTAAAATTTGTGAACGTCTATTTATTTTTTAAGTAATTATGGCAGTGAGGTAATGATGATAATTATTTGCGACAACTTAAAACTAAAACATGATGAGAAGAACTCATAGTAAATTGTAATTAAAAACACATTATTTACATCTTAATTAGTAAGTATTTTAATTTAGCTAAGTAGTGTAGTTTCTTCACGTGAACTAACTATTAAAGGTGCGGGTGAAAACTAAAAGGCCACAGGTTCGAACCCCACCCGTTGCACTATTGCCGCACCCACTCCTACCACAATCTTTCCGCTTATTTGGAGGGGATAGGAGGACATTAATCAACTTCAGCTACTTTAGAAAACAAAGATCGCTAGTTTCTTGTAACTTGGAGTGCACATAGGTGCGGCTCACCCTCTATCTGTAGCGTATATCACTTGAGGCGTCGGCCTTTGTAATTGATTGATACGTCCACCACTCGCACGGACTGTTGAAAAATACCCACGAGCAGCCCTTGAGCATAACATAACAAGCCTCAATAGTCCAACGGTTAAAGGCGCGGACTGAAAACTGAAAGGTCGCAGGTTCAAATCCCGCCCATTGCACTAACGTCGTACCCATTCCTAACACAAGTTTTCACTTATTTGGATGGCAGAAGAAGTGTGTCTGACTACCTTTAACCGCGCCTTTAACTTTTGGGCTATTGAGGCTTAAATAACTTACAGCGAGTCAGAGCTGCAATAGTTGCTTTACATGCTTCCAGCTTCAATAATATTATGATGTTATCGTATGCTCCAATCTACTTAAAATCACACCGGTGGATCTAGAAACTTGATATGTACTTGGAGGAAATAATGCACTGAAGGGTTGTCTTATGTCAATTTGGAGATACCCAGACTTTGACAGCGACCTCACCTGATGGTAGGTGACAATGCAGTCTAAGATGGCTACAAGCTAACTTGGAAGAGGATATGGCGGTTTTGGTTATACCCTTTCAGTATACTCTGATCAGTTTCTACACGGTATCCTGCTGAAACTGACTTGAAAAAAAAAAGATACCGGCCGAATTGATAACCTCCTCCTTTTTGGAAGTCGGTTAAAAACAGACTGATTTTTTTTAAAACTTATTAAACTTTAATCCATGCGATCGATGAGTTCTTTACACCACTTAATTCCTGACTCCGATCTGCAACTGAGAATTCTTAGTAAAATTAACTAAACCGGACACGATTCTTCGTAATCAGCTAAATATAAATTATATTATAAAGGCACAACTGGCGGCCTTATCGCTTAGAAGCAATATCTGCCATGCAACGGTGTTGTAGAGGTTGTAATATGATGATTTGAGAAAAAGGAAGGGGTGCACATAATATGTTCATCTCTCTCTAAAAAAATCAGGAACACACAACAACTAAAGACGCTTTCTGATGACGTAATCCTTCCTAAGTACTCCTTTCGGTACGTTGGTTTGTCCTTCAATCACGCTACAACAGAGCTACGGATCGACGTGATTTTTTGAATGGCTACTGTTTATCTCTGAAATCGGGATTTTTGAAACTAAATCCACGCGGTCAAAGTCGTGGGCATTAGCTAGTAAATATTATAAAATAGAACTTAATCGTATATAATACCAAAATATGAGGGCAGATGCCGTCATCACGCCATATCACCGCGTTTTATTAATAATAATTCCCCCGGTATGGCTGGATTGCTGATGTCACTTGGAAATTACGCCTCCTCGCCGTCAACAAAGGCCGGAATTCGGAACGTTCGTCTGCTCTGCACAGCGTCGAATCGCTCAGGCATTTTCCAATTTACACTTTCAGTTATTTCTGATATTTTTATTATTTGTAATTCTTCCAAAGACATTATACAGAATGAACGCGAGCTCCGGCCAAAGACCCTGAATGCTTCGTGCTTCCATTGTATAGGTAAGTATATTCTCTTTGCTGATTATATTTTATTAACTAAACCAAAACTAACGCTATCGAGTTGCGAAAATAGTGTGGTTACTAGTAAGTTTTTAAAGAGATTTGTTTTATTGCAGTTGATTATTTTGACCAAATAACTATCTATTTATATTATGTTTCCTTTCGTATATGCTATAAAACTGACGATGTGTGAGTGTGACTAACATATGGCTGGTTTTTATTATTTTTCAGGGATGAATACTAGCTTTGTCTGTCTAGGTCTAGGTCTGTCTGCACTGTCTAGG
Organism: Hipparchia semele; assembly: GCA_933228805.2. Lineage (NCBI taxonomy): Eukaryota > Metazoa > Arthropoda > Insecta > Lepidoptera > Nymphalidae > Hipparchia > Hipparchia semele. Next base: position 1,276,914 of record OW121717.1, on the reverse strand, counting down.
TCTTCGACTATATCCATGCAAAAAATCACGTCGATTTCATCATGTAGCTACATAGCAATGGAGTAACAGATCGACGTGACTTTTTGATTGAAAAATAAACAAAAACACTGTCGCGTATTCGTAAGGATTTGTTGAGATTTATCATAACCTACAAAAAAAAAGGGTAGTTAGTAATCTTTGTAGTAAGTAATTATATTTAGGTTTAAAATCAATTTAAGGTAAAAATTTGCTGAAATATCGATTCACTTTCACCTGCTGACAGTAATAATTATAAGGGCGGATTTTCTGGGGCAGGTAATGATAAATGTTCGGAAAACGCCGGGGCCGTACCCGGGTGGGTATTGTTATCGTGCGTATAAATTAGAACTCTATTGTCTGTTGTGGGCATAATTTTATGAGGACCTCGAAAATAATATTAAGTAGGTATGTTTCGATACCGTGTAACGTGTAAGGATATATTAGCATCGTAACAGTAAATTGGTTGTTTAAAGGCTCAACTAAACAGATGCATTATTTGTACGGTATGTTTCTAATATCACTAATATCACTACTAATACATCATTTGGCTCAATTGAATATCTTTTCTAATCGGTGCTTTTTTTTAAAATATGGGATCGAGATTTGCAATTTTTGATGCTTTCATGACAAAGTATAACATTACTGTGTCTTGAAAGCATCAAAAATTTTTTTGAATAAAACTAATAAATTCTTAACAAAGGTAATTTTTTTAAATTTTGCGTTAGGATGTATAATTGTATTATTTCATTTAATCGCACAAGAATATACTCCCGCTTCTTAATCATCCAAAAGATTCAAATGAATCGCTTCAATGATTCGAATCTTTGAACTGATCAAGATACAAATCATCGAATCTTAACAAGTTTGTGTTTTAGTTTGGTTGAAGAAAACAGGCTAGTACTAATTACTTTAGTATTAGAGTAGATATTGGTTACATGGGACAAAATCGTCCCGCCGCCGTGGCGTCGTATCGTGTATTCTAAGCACGTGTTTGTATCCCCAAATGAAGCCGCAAGTTGTTCCATCGGACTTAATTAAAAGAAAACAAGCGCATACGTGCCGATGTGAGGCGGGCTCGTTGCAGATTGCAAACAGCTCAACCGAATTTTGGAACAAACTCCAAAGCTAGCGAAAAGTTAGATCGAATTATAGGCGTTTCTCTATTAAGTTCTTTTTAGGGTTTCCTACGAAAATGTGGCGATTTTTGTAGCGTTGTTGAGGACTTATGCTGCGATCTATAGAACTCGAAGTCAAGATAAGAGTTAAAACGAGACATAAATTTATCTCGTTTTATGTCTATCTTGAGTCTGAGCAGAGTGATAGTGCGGTCTATAGATTTCAGTGTAATAGGTATAGGCTAGCTTTTATCTCGGAAAAACGAAAAAAAAGAAAGGAATCCTGCGGGATTTTTAAAAACTTAACTCTACGCAAAGTCACAGATAAAATCTAGTCTGTCATAAATGTTTATTTTATTCCTATTAATATTGTAAGCTAGATGATGGCCGCGACTTCTTCCACGTGGATTAAGGTTTTTCGGTTCCCACAGGAACTCTTTAATTTTCCGGGACAAAATGTCCTATGCCTATGTGTTAATCCTAGATGTGAGCTCTCTCTATTCCCAGCCAAATCGGTTTATTTGTTGTGGCGTGTAGGAGTTACAAACATACACACACATACACATACAAACTTTCGCCTTAAAAATATTAGTGTGATGTGAAGTGTATTAAATGACATCATTTGAAAATGCTTTATTTTTAACCGACTTCCAAAAAGGAAGAGGTTGTCAATTCTCTGTTTTTTTTTTTTACATTCTGAAATACGTTTTTATTTAATTGTCGCGAAACATTTTGTTTACTTTCAGAAATGTCTGAAAAAAATTTCCTCTTCCTATCTTCGAAATTCGTAAGTCAAAAAATCTGAAATTACTAAATAATATATGTCTACGTTGTTTTTTTGTTAAGCACGGAACCCTGGGTGGGTAAGTATGTGTCGAACATGGCCGGATTTATTTCTTTTGTCTTAGTAGTTAGTAGATTTAAAATACCTAGAAAGCTTTAACTTAATATCGGTCGGTCTCTACAATGATAGAGTAAACTTTAATCTAGCAGTAGGACTTTATTTGTTCGATAAATTGGAAAACAGTTAAGTTTGCACAAACATGACCTTTATAGCTAGATGAGTATCTAGTGAAACTAAGAGAGCTCAAATAAATAAGCACTTATCTGTTCGAGTTTATTTGTTTACCAACTACTGGATTCGCCTGATTCAAAGCAGTCTGCAGAGCAACTAAAAGCTACCTCTCAATATACTTTCATATACCTACCTCTCCCATAGATCACAAACATAAAATTTGCAACCATCGATGTACGACTGAATTCTTAGTCTAAATAGAACATTATAGCACAATTTTTCTCACTAAGATTTAGTTTTCTTGACGCTATTTTTGAATTTCGAAGCATAATGCCTATAGTCTTCCGACTGATTGCAAATTTAAGAGACGGAAAAAAATATATTTTTTTTGGTTGTTACACAATGCTGGTTTAAATGTTTAATCCGCATTTATCAGTCCGCTTTTTTATGCAATTATAAAACTCTAGTTATTAATTTTATGAATATTGGGCTATGTTACATTTTCTTATTGTTTATTGTTTCAAACAGCATAAAAAACAATAAATATGCAAAATAACACCATGGCACAGCCAAGCAAGTGCCTGACCACTAAACGAGGATCCCTTGTGTTATGGGAAGCTAAACTTTTGCCCGAAAATACAATGTGTGTTGACAGCGGATTTAAGTGGGTACAAAAGGACTTATCCTTCGTCCTATATTGTGTTCGTTAGTTTGTTTTTTACGTAAATATTAAATTCTTTTTTGACATTGTGTAGGGCTGGGTTACCTACGACTGCACTTTTGGCTTAAGAGGCCTTGATATGCCCAAGAATCAATAGCCCTATCGTCGTAACAAGGGAATCCAATCCCGCAACTGCGATGAATTTTGCGGGATTAGTGTTAAAGAATTTTATAAAATTTTATTTTTATTAAAGGTAACAATAAAATCAAGTGATTTGTAAAGATAATAAAAGCGTTAGTTTAATAGCATTTTTAATTGATTAATAGATAGTTACAAACATATTATCTAGTACAAAAATTAAACTTGCGAGACCACAAATGATCATTTGTGGTCTCGCAAGTCCCGCGGATCTACAGGTTTCAATGCGGGATTGGATTCCCTATTTGTAACCTATATCTTTGGTACCTATATCAACGGGTACAGTGTATAAATTCCATACTTTTGACATATGCTGTAACCATTATAATGCGCTGGGCTGAGTTCTATTTCCATACACCATCCATACAGCGAGTGAAGTCGTAAATAATCCATTTGGTGGAGAATCGAATGCGTGCATTCGTTGTTGGGTTATAAATAGTAGCATTTCGGATTATCGTATGGTTTACATCGAATCTGATGCGCGTTGGCCGTCGCGCGTCGGCTGGGGTTAGGTTACGAGTATCTTGCTTTGTAATTGTAAACTAGGTGTGCTGTTGTTTTGTTCGCTGGTGTGATTTTTGTGGTTATTGGCAGCGCCGCTGGATTCAGGCAGCCTAAGACCGACTGTGAAGGTCCATGCAAGAGACTCATGTCCAGCAGTGGACGTCTATAAGTTGAAAAAGAAGAAGAAGAAGTGATTTTTGTCAATGTAAAAATGGCGGTTTTTGAAAAATACTTTTACTTTTACCTTACCCTTTACTTTTTCATTTGTTTGATTCTTTTGTAAATCTGTTTGTTCTTTTAGCACGGAGCTGAAATACACGATAATTATTAAGTACATTTTGTCAAATATTACCAAACTGACTAATATTCTCCTCTGCCGACCAAATAATTAAGCGGAACGCTTGTGTTGTTAGGTAGTCAGTATGAAAAGAGTGCAACGGGTGGGGATCGAATCCTAGACATTCTATTTTTCAGTTCATACCTTTAAACTATTGAGGCTTTATTTGGATTTAATGGAAAGATTCCTTTTTTGAAGTCTCTAAAATTAATAATTAAAGTGTGAATTTTAAGTATAATAATTATAAATGAACGCAATTATAATCATCAATGAATAATGTCAGTCCATTCATGGAGGAGGCCCATTTAATTATCGGCTGTATTATGGAGTGGTAATCTGATTTGTATTAAAGATAATTCAGTATTCGGTGATAATTGGCCGAGCATATCGATATTTGTTTTTAATTAAAGCCGCGTTCTACGTGTTTAATTTTATTTCGCCGTGTAACCTCTCATTAAAATTTATCCATTTGATGTTCTTTAAAATGTTTTGTTTTTTAAATAGCACTGCGGGTAGTTTTCAATAGAGTTAAATAACCGGTCAAACGCGAGTTGGACTCACGTATGAAGGGTTCCGTACCAAAAAACGCCGAAAATTTAATTTAATTAATTAATTTTTAATTTATTTCAGTTTTTATCATTTGTTGTTATAGCGGCAACAGAAATACACAATCTCTGACAATTTAAACTCTAAGGCTACTTTTTATCTCGGAAAATCAAAGAGTTCCCGCGGGATTTTTTTAAACTAAATCCAAGCGGACGAAGTCGCAGGCATCAAACTTTTTGATATTTCTTAGCTTCTAGGGGGAAACCATTCACAATGTTTCCTTCACCCTTTTTAATAAGCATAAAGGATAGTGTATATAACGTACTAGCTGATATCCGTGACTTCGTACGCGTGGATTGAGGTTTTTTTGGAGTCCCAAGGGAACTATAATTTTTTTCGGGATAAAAAGTAGCCTATGTTTTAAATCAAGGTATAGTTTATCTCCATTTTAAATTTCGGCCAAATCGGTCCAATACTTTTTGAGCCAATTTGTTACAAACATACTTACTTACATACAAATCTTTCCTCTTTATAATATTAGTATAAAATACCATTGCATGTGATTTTGGCTCAATCTTTCGGTAATGTGCACGAGCCCTTAATTATATATCTAATCGCACTGGACTTGATTAAGGAACACGTGAATGCAATAATTAATCTTTTTATAGATTTATTGCCACTCAATGAATGATGCCTGCACAAGTTCTGATCTGATCGATTTGGCAAAGCAAAAGTGAAATAGATAAATAAATGTAATTTAGTTGAGAGATCGTTTTTGTTGTAATTTAATTTGACAGAGGCATTATTGAAGCTTCATTGTGGAAGCACTGTATGTATATAGCATAATTTTGTTACCTATTGTAAATTTTTTTTTTTAAAGAGCAACTGCTGAGTTTCTTACCGGCTCTTCTCAGCGGAATCTGCATTCCGAACCGGTGGTAGATTTATGACGTGTCATAAGAGCTACAAGTTGGCCTACATGAAATAAATGGAATTTGAATTTGAATTTGAAATAGATGATAAATTTTCGGGGATAAAAAGCCTATGTCTCCAGGATGCTAACGTGCTGTCACTCAAAGATTGATTCAGTGGTTTCGTGTAAGGGCAACTAACACACAGCTGCGTTTAAGTATTAAGTGCATTGTATTTTGCAATAAAGAATTAATACAAAACAAACAAAAAATATTTGAATTTGTAACATACATACCTACTTACAATGGCTATGTAATAGTAGATAAATAGAAATATTGTTTGTTTTCCAACTTCCTACTGTGTTCAAGATAAAGAAATATTATTGGTAGAGCAACCGACGATCACAAACAAGATTGTAGTAGATTTATATTTCTTGTTATTCTATTGCTTTGTGGTTCATTTTGAAGTTTTCTGTTTCGTTGGCTCTTTCAAACACTTTAACCTTCTTCTGTATATATAAAAGGAACAGGTGACTGGTTGATTGACTGACTGATCTATCAACGCTGCACAGCTCTAACTATTGGATGGATCAGGCTATTAGGCATACAGATAGCTATTATGACGTAGACATCCCCTAAGAAAGGATTTTTCGAAATTCAACCCTTAAGCTGGTGGCAGTTTCCTTGAAAGACAAGATTAGAAACTTTTTTTTATTCGATGACAGTTAGTCCATGACTGCGTTCTCACCTGATGATAAGTGACGATGCAGTCTAAGATGGTAGCGGGCTAACTTGGAAGGGTATGGCTAAGGAGGTATAAAGTATGGGCTTGAAAAATCAAACATAGCGTGAGTGAAGCCGCGGACAAAAGTTAGTAGTAAATAAAAAAAACCTGATATACTTGAAAAAGTGCCTGATAATTTTACGATTTGTAGTAGGAACGTATTCAAGAGACTAGGAATAGATTCGTTCTGAATAGAAAGTGAAATAACGCATGAATATACTAGTAACGACGCCGTCTATTGAATACTGGAAGTGGTTTTAACTCTTAAATCCACTTTCCCGAGAAAATCTTTTTAAAACTTTCTGTGTACCTAATTTGATTTATTATTTTTGTGCAAATGTATTTTCTACTACCTCCCTGACGTAGTAGTGAATGCTGTTAATCTCTACTAATAATAATTTTATTATAATTATTGCAAAAGTGTATAATACTTTGTTGGCTGGTTTGTTGGTTTGTCCTTTAGTCACACACTAACTAAGCAACGGATCGACGTGATATTTGCATGGATACAAGTAAGGACCTGGATAATGACGTAAACTATTTTTTATCTCAGAACAAAGGGTTCCCGCAGTTTTAACAAAACGCGCGTTTGATAAAGAAGAAGGACAGGAATACTGGTGGAACCAAAAAAGTCTATCTGTGCAGTTTGCAACATTCGTTGCAACTTACAACATAGGTAGGTATATAATTATGTGTAAAAGGAAAGTAGAATTTTATGTCATTTATGTCATGATATTAAGATTGAAGCGGTTATTATTTAAAGCGCCATCTGTATCCTTATAACTTTTAGTGACGTAAATAAGACTACCTTATAACGTTGGTAACATTGTTCGTTGGGCGTGGCGTCATTGCTCCCCACTTGTTCAGTCCATAATATAAAATGGAGACGTACAGCCTGTATTGAGTCAGTATTCAGTCTTCATTCGTGATTCGATATTCGATAATTGTGATACATTGTTATATATGATATTATTGTGGTCAAGTGATTGGTAATAGTGCTGTTAGTTCCATTCTGCTTCGAGTCGTCACGCCATTCATATACCTTCTTGTGTTTGTCTTAAGTATTGAATTATTGAATAATGGCCATCTGCTTAATTATTTGTGTTGGATTTCCATACTTTGTGTAATCAATATCTTTTTTAAATAAAAATATTGGTCTCCGCTAATGTATGTATAATTTATTTTGTATTCTACCTGTTCTCGTAGGTATATAGCTACCTTCCCCCACAGTTAAACAATGCAATGATTGCACAGTCATTTAGCATCTATAGCTCATTGTTTGAGGCACTAACTCTATGGAGGCTGATCAGTGCCTCTAATTGCACGTACTAATTAGAGGAGCCTTCGCGCCTTTGAACGCCCATTCTGCCGGTAAATGATTGAAAGTGAGACTCACTTTTAAAAACTGTAATGTGTGGATGAACCAGGTGGATCTATATTTGAGTACACAGTTATAGGCACCGTCTCACTGATCCATAATACAGCCGAAGGCACACGTCTATCATTAAAGATTGAATAACATGATCATCATGAAAATAAAATCCTAATCCTATTAATTGATCGAGTGAAGTGGGGTCTCTGAATCTACTTGAGTGAATATGCACTTGTCCGTCCGTCCGTCTGTCCGTATATTACAATATATAATTAAAACTATCTTTTGGGAATTATGGGATACCGCGAGGTCTCAGTTCGGGGCGAACCACTAATATTATAAATGCGAAAAGTTGCGAAAGTTTGGATGTATGAATGTTTCTTACACAATCATGCAAAAAATCAACCAATTTGGCTGAAGTTTGGCACAGAGATAGATAGAGAACCTGGAATAAGACATAGCTACTTTATATCCCGAATCGATCGCTTTAGAAATTATCAATTTATCAAAATTTTCACTTTTTGACACAGGCAATACTCGTGTCTCGTAGCTAGTAATATAATATTTTAAAGTAATATTTTGCTATGTGTGGTGATGGCCCAGTAGTTAAAGACCTCCTTTTCGAAGGGTCCAGGGTTCGATCCCAGGCAGGTGTGTACCTATCTCTGACTTTGCCGAGCTATGCGCTTTTTAAGCAATTACTATATATCGCTTGTTTATACGATGAATAAAAATATTTTGAAGAAACCTGCATGCCTGAGAGTATGTACTCCACAATGTTCTCAAAGTATGTGAAGTCTAAAGATCCGCATTTTGGCAGGATGCTTTGCAACCTATAAGAGTTTATATTGCTAATGCTCTACATAGGTCAATCTTAGGTTGAAATCTATAGACCGCATTCTCTCTCAACTCAGATTTAAGACAGAGTTAAAACGAGACAGATTTATGTCAGAGCATATTTGTGTCTCATTTTAACCTCTATCTTATCTGAGCTGAGTCAGAGTACGCTCTATAGATCTCAGCATCAGTTAAGATTTCAATCATCCTTCATTTTTCACTACCTAAAAGTTTGTAACAAAATTGTTAAAAGCGAAAGTGAAATGAAATATACCAACGTGCACCTACCTGTAATGTAAATTAGGTTTGTTTACATTTTAAATTAAAACACAATGTTCAGTCGATTTTGAACTTAACAGCATCGATTTGAACGTTGAAATTAGTTTGTCGAAGCGAAATTTACTTTGTAGAAGGAGCGTACATAGGAAAATAATTAGACGCGTTTACAAGGCAATGTTTAACACTGTACAGTTTCTTTCAGTGCCATGAATAGAGAAGATGACTTGATTGTTTTATTAAAAGTTTGCATTGCATAAATATAATCTAAAATAGAAATTAATTTGTATATGCACTTTAAAAAACTTATCCAATCATATCTTTTAAATTGGTAGAAGTATTTTTTTTAAAAAGAATATCAGCCCACCTGAACTTGACTGATGTTCTACTCTCCCCTTCAAATAAGTGAAAACTTGTGTAAGGAGTGGGTACGACAATAATGCAACGGGTGGGGCTCGAACCTGCAACCTTTAAGTTTTCAGTTCGCACCTGTAACCATTGGGCTATCGAGGCTTAAATCTATATTTTTTCTAATGACGGAAAGGGATGCACGTTCATATACAGTGACGTCACAGGCATTTTATGTGCTCGTGTAGGAAAACTTTTCTGTTAAATTATAATACCTATACTAACTTGATCATAAATATCTTGCGGTAACTGTGAATTAATTTTACGAAACCAATGTAAGCAAGAGGGTAATTTATACCTATATAGTACCTACAAAGGAATCATTAATTATGAACGCTTCAATAGTCAAAAAAGAAAGAGACTAAAACGCTATATGTTTGGTTCATGTTTATTTTTACGGTTCTGTACCCGAAGGGACCCTATTACTAAGCCACCGCAGTCCGTCCGTCCGTCCGTCCGTCCGTCTATCAGCGGGTATTTCATAATCCGTAATAGGTAGACAGTTACAATTTTCAGAGAATGTGTATTTCTGTTGCTGCTACAACAAAAATAAATTAATAAAAATTAAAAGGGGCTCCCCTACTGGAAAAGTGTTTTTTCGACGATTTTAGTTCAGAACCCTTCGTATGCGAACTCCGACTCGCATTTGACTGGTTATTTCTAATTTATTATGATTTAATTCCAAAATATTTTCTAAAAAAATATTTTGTAAAAAAATTGTGATGAAAAATAATATTACGCCTGTTGTACACAATTATGTGTGTGCAATCAATTGGAAACATGGATATAAAATTATAAAAGATACCTGTGTATAAATATCTGTGTTCCTACTTAACAATGCTTCGCCCAAAACTCACCAAGTCATCGTAGTAATTCGCAATATGCGAGTAAATCAGCGAATCGTAATCCATGGCTCACTCAAATCACACACACCAAATTCGGGTTTGCACTGCGGGATTCGGGATCGCACTTCGGGACTCGGGACTGCGCACCGGGACACGGGATCACGCCCGAGTGTCGCGGGATCGGGGAAATCAACAATTGTTAAATCACGGATCAATTTCCCCGGTACAGTGGCGTCGAACTAAGACGCATTGGTCGAGTAACGTCTGACGTACACTACCGCCTGTAAAGCTAAAATAAGACCAAATTTTAAACACAAATCTTTGGTGCGTCGGGAGTATACATAGAGATGATTTTACCACCTTTGTTAGTTTTTGCGTCAGACGTTGGAAAGTGAATCATTTAGTACCTTTAAGTGGTATAATTGTGCTAATTTATTTTTAGTTTTAGCTAGAATATTAATCAGATGGCGTTTACGTATTTAATTTATTAAGAAGTTCATATTTTACGTACTCATTCACAATTACGCTTTGCGTTTGTATACGTTGTTATTGAAGAACAAAAATACAGCCTATTCTGTATTTGAAGATGAATGAGTCCCAAAAAATATTAAAGTAGTAGTAATGTTTTGAGTGGCACAGATAAATCCCTTTTAAAAGTTTGGAATCTTGACCATATTGTGCAGGGCGAACAAAGCACGAAGATTATTAAAATTATTCGATTTGCTTATCTATACCACTCAAAACATTATTATTATTATATTATTATAGATAAATCCCTCTTTACTGTTTCCTATATTATAGTCTATAGGTAATATTTTCTTTTACATAGTTATTTAGTTATGATTTCATCTGCTTGAAAAATGTAAACAAATAAAAACCTGTAAGTAATCCAACAAAGAATAACAAGAATTGTATTTTTCAACATTAATAACATCTCTATAGACATCTTCGAACGTTACTAGAGGAAGCGAGTTATAGCATACGCACGTCGAGTTACTTCAAACATTTTATGTTAGTTTATTTTATAATTTCACGGTAACCTTTTCCATTTTAATTAAAAAAAATACATTTCCTTTAGGTTCCCTATAGTTACACAGAAAATACATAATTGTCTAGCAAACTTCCTGAGCCTCAAACTAATATCCACTGGGCTAAAAAAGTCAAAAGTCAGACAGTTTTTTTACCCGAATAGTTAGCCCACCAGAATGTAACATATCATATGAATGTCCTCTATGAGATCCCACCCGTTGCACTACTGTCGTGCCCACTCCTAGCACAAGCTTTCCGCTTACTTGGAGGGGATAGGATGATATTAGTCAGTTTGGCTAATATATATTTTTTTTTAATATTGATTGTGCTAACCCTGCTGGAATACTTTCATTGAATCATCTCAACTCATCGGAAGCCCACTACCAGTAGAGCTAACATGCACGGCACGAGAAAATTTTGTCTACCTATTTATTCGTGAAATCTCATACTTTACGAGCAAGTCGGTAGACAAAATTTTCTCGTGGCGCGCAATCTAGCCCTACAGGTCTCTTCTCAAATGAAAAGGATTTAAGCCAAAGCCAACCACCCTAGCCAAGTGCTGTCAGGCAGATTTCAGAATCAGAATCAGAAGAATATTTATTGGCATCTATAAACACACAAAAGTACAAAATAAATAAAAAACACAGTTACGATAGTTATCAGATATCGTTAATTTGTACAGCAGTGCAACGTCTACCAAAAGGTTAGTCACTTAGCTTGTGTTCGGGCTCCCAGCCCCACAGATTTAGAACTGGCGATGCCACCAAGTTTCGCATCTGTGGCTGCCAAGTGCCCCAAAGCTGATTTTTAGTGACCGCCTTTAAATGCGAACGTCAATGGTCTTTATAATAATGATTTTCTGCCAAACCTACACCTTTGAAAACGTTACGGAAAACTCTCAGGCTTGCAGGTTTCCTCACGATGTTTTCTTGCTTGTTTTTGCAAGAAGACGCCAGATCAAAACGAAAATAATATGAGCAGAGTGGATATCATCTTTTCATACTACTCGCAGGCACTTAAGTAATGTTTTTAATTAAGCTATCCCGGAAGGTCTGAAAGACATTTTCGGAAAATTAATTTTCTTATGCAGTTTATTTAACGACTCTTATTTAGTTTGAAATTTTCCTATTTAGTACTTTAAAGCGGATATTAGTTTGGAATCTTGAACATATTGTGCAGGGCGAACAAAGCACGAAGTTTATTGGAATGATTCAATTTACTTCTACAAAAAAAAATTAAAAAGTTGTTCAAATCAAATCATTTATTTGCATGCTCTCAGGTTATTGCGCGGTAGGAAGGTATGCAGCAAAAAGTAGTTGCAACTTTTCAGTATAGGTGCATGTTACAAAAGTATTTAATAAAAAAATTGTCACTTATACTAATTTGCTATTACTTCCACATAATATCAAAACGCTATTTTGTCAAGCGAGACCATTTCTAACTAATTTATAAAACCCGTAGAATTAACAAAAGAAAAGCTCTTAATATTATGCAAAGTTGGTTAAAAATCAAATTAGAAAGGGCAAGAGAGCTACGTTGTAAAAATAAATGTCCATTTCTTGGAACAAAAGAATTCAATGCGGTCTTTTATGCTTTATTCTTATAATTTAAAAGTTTTTGCAACCTCTGAAAAATATTTTTTAAAATCTTCAAAAAGAAGGCGTGATTCAATTTTCTCTAGTGAAAGCGCATCGCAAGTTTTAAGAGGCTGGCTGAAAGCAAGTATATTTCCATGTCTTTTGGAATTTTCGTATTTCAAAAAACTCTATGTTAATTTTTATGTAGGTACTGGCTGATGCCCGCGACTTCGTTCGCGTGGATTAAGGTTTTTTGATCCCGCGGGAACTCTTTAATTCCCTGGGATAAGAAGTAGCCTATGACCTTTTTTTATTAAAGACTATAATGTATCTCTGTGCCAAATTTCAGCCAAACCGGTTCAGTCGTTGTTGCGCGATTGAGTAACAAACATCCATACATCCAAACATTGATTATTGAAGTGTAAAACCTTAATTAAAAGTTAATTTTCCCACCAATTTTTTTTTGTGTAAGAAAATAGAATAATAAAAATTATTACATTAGAATTAATTAAGATTAAAATTATAATAAAATATATTTAAGTGAAACTTTTCTAGTAGTTGTCACAAATATTATGATTATTTATTCTCTATTGCACCACAAACAGACAAAAGCAAACTTAAAAAAATACATTATCTCAGTACAAAAAGGTGGTCTTATCGCTTAATTATGTTTATTATGAAACTCTTTATTCATACATTACTTATTCATGTATGATTATTATTAAATCGCACGCAAAATAAAGCCAATTTACTTAATGGACACACCACAAGCATTCAATGATACAAATTCTCTAATTATTGCATTAATTTATATGCAAATTAGAGAGACACTGCACTGCCTTATATAATAATAACTATATTATGCTAATATACAAGGTGGAAATGATACTGTGCGCAAAGGATTCCAATTTAATTATTATTATTGTCTCCATATAAAATATATTTTAATATTACACTTAAAAAATTATGTTTTTTAAATATACAATACTAGATGATACCCGCGACTTCGTTCGCGTGAATTGAGGTTTTTTTATTCTGGCGGGAGCTCTCTTATTCTCCGGGATAAAAAGTAGCCTATGTCCCATTCCCGACCATAATCTATCTCTGTGCCTTTCAGGACAAAATAATAGGATAGGAAAATAATAGGATTAAATGCGTGTGTTTGTGTGTGTGTGAGTGTATGTCTGTCTGTGGCATCGTAGCAGCCAAACGCATGAACCGATTGTGATTTTGTTTCTTGTTTGAAACAAAATCATTGTAATGTAATCACCGAATTGTAATTCGCCTACTAGTCAAACCCTTTCATTTCATACCCAAATTGAGGGAGTTGTGATAAAATATTTTCCATTTTGTGGCAGCGGCCATCTTGGACCGATTCTCATCAAACATAGCTAAAAACTCTCCCGACTAATTCGCCTTTCAAACAAAAAAAAAACAAAATCAAAATCAGTTCATCCGTTTGGCTCACACACACACACAAACCTACGTCAAAGTTATAACACCCCATCGTTTTTTGCGTCAGGGGTGAAAAAGAAAGGTTTCAAATATTCTCGATGCACGTTTCTAACAAAATAACAATAAAATGATTTGTTCGCCCGCAAACAACCTCGTAAGGACATTAAAGACAACAAAGATAACAATAAAGCCTGCAAAACAAGCACAATGCGATCCGAAAGTAAACCTTTTATTCCAATAACACACCAATTGGAAAACGTCGCGAGCTTTTGACAAATACTTGATGGAAGTATCTAGATTTTGATGGGATGCCGACGACATTTCTTTTATAGTTACTCTAAACATAACTTTATTTAACAAGACTTAAGATAAAACTCTCATGAAAATATATGATCAAACGAACTTCTCAGATAATGTTCGATCGATATACATATAATTCGAATTTTCTTCTTCGTATTCGTCGCTTTACCCTACTATATAATATAATATTTTATGTAAGTATTATTTCTGTTTATATCATAACTAGCTTTTGCCCCTCACTTTCATCCGCGTGGAGTTAAGTTTTTAAAAATCCCGCCGGAACCCTAATCAGGGTTAGTCTATGCCACTCTTCACAAGTCCTCAACGACGAGTATACCCTTGTAAAAATCACGTCATTCCGTTGCTCATTTTCTGCGTGATTTAAGGACAAACAAATAAAAACTTATATTATATTAGTAAAGATATATTAATAGTCCTATTACGGTTGCCCACCAGCCCCACCAATCACGAACAAGATGCAATGGATAAAATGTCGCCCCGTAAGCCTGACCGCAGCGCCGCAACGCAACAATTTATAGCACGATAGTAGACTGTGGTCTGTAACACACGCATCTAGAGCAGCGCCGTCCTTTGACTCGACCATTACAATAAAAATAATCGCTATAAAGTCAAAAGCAGGTGACAGGTATTAAAAAAGGTAAAGGTATTAAAAATAGTTTAATTTTTCAGGATTTAAAAATCATTAGCGTGGTGCTAGAGTCATTTTCAGCCTTTTTATCTTTTATGGAGGTAGTTTTTTAAAGATTGGCTGGATTTATAAGATAACCTAGCTCTGAAAAAAAAAGAAGTATCACTTTTTGACAGGATCTTAGTTGTTTTACGGATGAAAGTTACAAAAAGAGAGGTTGTAGTAATCATGACGTATTTAATATTTGAATATGTTACAATTTTCCTTAGAAAAAACGAATCCAATTTTATATTATGTTTTAGAGTTGTTACAGGAGGCGCTACAGTTCGTCGTGAGACTTTAATTTTTTTTACTATATTTATGATGTTACTTCAGTGAAAAAGGAGAGATTTTATTTTAAAAAAAATATTTAGAAATATCTGTTCCCACTTAATTACAATATGGGGTTATTCAAGGGGCAAACCAATAAGTTCCTGAAAAGCCGGCAACGCATTGGTGGTGTCTCTGATACTACAAGTGTAATCACTACATCAGGTGACCCGCCAGCTCGTTTGCCCGCTATTCATATTAAAAAAAACTGTACAAAATTGCAAGGGTAAGTCTGTTTTTAGAGGACGAAGTCGTCTCCACACATGCCGTATTCAATGGGCCACGCACGACCTGTTGCAAGTGAGCTGCACTGGATCCTTTCCAGTGCTTAAGTGAATTATACTCAAATAAAACCGTTTTAGTTATCATTTACATTTTTCAATTCAGCGCCTCCATGCCAAGTTTTGTTATTCTTGCTAATGTGTTACTTGTGTGGAGAATTTAGTTTATGATCGGTGTATATCTCTCCCTTTTTATTTTCGAATTTGTCCGCGAATTTGTCAGTGTGGATTTAGTTCATTTTAAAATTATCGTGCCAGTGGCCATGCAGGTACAATATCGAGCCATGACGCCGACTTATCGTAAACGATATTTTTAACTAAATTGTGTTTGTTATTACAAAGGATATGTTAAACTATAAGGATATGTTTAACTATGCACGTCGACATTTCCCGAGAATATCTAAATATATAAAAGGCAAAGGTGACTGACTGACTGACTGATCTATCAACGCACAGCTCTAACCACTGGACTGATCGAGCTGAAATTTGGTATACAGATCGCTGTTAGGACGTAGACATCCGTTAAGAAAGGATTTTGGAAAATTTCAACCCCAAGAGGGTTAAAAAATCGAACCTAACGTGAGCAAAGCCGCGGGTTAAAACTAGTAAAATATATATGTTATTTTCCTAGGAAAAGTTGTAGTCTTTTATAGTTAAAAATATCGTTTGTAATAAAATAAAAATGTCGTTTACGTTAAATCGGCGGTCATAATACTAAGCATTTACTCAACCCTACAAATGATTTCTGTGCTTTGCGCAGATGTCATTACGGCGTTACCATTTTATGATGGTTTCTATAGCTCCATGTTTCTAGTTAATCGATTATGTGTATCGTCTCTTGTTTATAAAAATCTTCATCTTTGTAAACAAAAAGATGATATACACAAAATGATGCACACAAACGCCATATTAGAAAGGTGCACGACCTTTCTGGCTTTGCGGCGGTGTGCCTTACAAAGCTCAGTAGAGCATTTAATTATAGAGTTGACATTTAATGCTGCCTTTATAGAAGAAAGGGGTTATAAGATCATATTTGTGTCCATTTTACTAATATGCCATCCAGCCTAAACAATATTGGAAAATGCTATGAACTTTGCCCGATAAAATTGATTTGTAATCTGATTATTATAATAGAGTATTGTACTATGACCTTAGGGCTCGGAATGTCCAATTCCCCGAACGTTCAATGTGCCCGTTACATCCTATTCACTTAACATAAGTTACAGAGTAGAAAAAAAAAAGATTTACCTGCGTAGGTATAATTCTTTCATTTTACGAGGGCTCGTGGGTCATGGTTGTGTGTGTCGTATCTGTATAAGTGTGAACCTAGGCTCCTGACACACACACACTTACGCAATGTGCATGTACATGTCGGCGTAGTATTCTCGATGGTATCAAGATCAGACATGTTTTGTTGCACAACGTAAAGGTAGATACAGAAAATCACTCACACAATTATTAACACTTCACTTTATTCAATTGATCACACAGTATGTTTACTCTTACAACGAAAGGCACTAAAAAGCCACTCTTCTACGTTACAACGGTATTTATGCCTCCAATCAAAAACAAGACTTATAATCTTAAATTAATAATAATCCGACGGAAGTCAAACACTCTTAATTATTTTAAATTTAAACGGAAATCAACTTCAATATAGACGGAAATCAAAAACGACACTTTTAGTATAAATCAAACGGAAATCAAAACAATACTCTTAATAATTAAATAAATTAAACGGAAATCAAAAGAGAAAATTTTAGTATAAACCAAACGGAAATCAAAACAATACTCTTAATAATAATTAATACAAATCAAACGGAAGTTACGACGTAACCACAAGTAAAGCACGCGTAACTTCGTAAGATAAACGTAGGTACTATATTATATTTTGTTATGAGCTCACAAATATTTTAGTCAATCATAACGCTTAATATTTACGCACGGAAAATCTTGAACTACAGGTTTTTGTAAACGCGTCATAGTGGACTGGCAGTCGATGAAATTCAGTGGTGTTAAAAAACGTTTTTAGTTGGCGTTAGAAATTTCCTTTTCGCGTTAAAAATGATTTATTGTCAATGAAATTTTTAGACGTGTAACTCTGCCGCTGTAATATCAGCCAACCATCAGAAAGGTTTGCTAATGTTACAAACTGCAGCAATTGATTTTTCCTACTAATATTATTAATGCGAGAGTTTGTATAGATGGATGGATGGATGAGTTTGTTACTAACGGCTGAACCGATTTCGCTGGGCACAGAGGTAAATTATAGTCTGAAATAATACATAGAATACATTTTATCTCGGAAAATTAAACAGTTTCCGTGGGAATTAAAAAACTTCAATCCACGCAGACGAAGTCGCGGGCATTGTATAGTATATATTAATTAGATTAATTGGGCGTTCTGACAGTTTTTAAATCGAAAATCTACCAAAGCATGAAAGTTATTCTTGTTCTGCCTCTGTTAAATGTTTTTTGGCAATGTTGAAATTGGCACTTTACAGTTTTTGCTACAAAGACTTGTAGGAATTTCAGACTTCCTATTAAAGACCCAGTTCCACACAAAGTATAATAACGTGTAAAAATAGCATTTTACGATTTATACGTGGCTGTGTGTTAGAGCATTCCGGGCACGCGCCGTGACGACTGCCGTTCGTGGTTCCCGGGTTTAAAGTGCAGGTGAAATTAGAAACAGAAAGGGTAAAGCTACGAGCACGAGTGCTGTAATAGCGATATTATATAAGAGTGAGAAATTCAGGTTTAAGACTTTATTTTCAGAGGGGCTGTCTCGTTCAGCTTCACTCCTGTTTTGCTTAGAAGACCACAAGTGTTTATTTCAACCATTGGCGATAAATATTGCAGCGAAATAACTGAAAGTTATGTTTTCTTAACCGATGGTAGAGCCTTAACTTAAGGTTGGCCTACATGGAGTAAATACAGAATTTAAAAATACTGGGCTCGAAAAAGTAGAATCGTGAATATCGTGACACACGAGTACATTACTTAAATAACCCCATTTTTTCATCATTCTAGAAATATAACTATAAAAAGTTTTAAATAATTTGAAAAACTTAAAATTCAGATTTAAAATCAATAAAACTGAAATGCTACTTTGTAATTAAAATTTTAATATTCGTCTCAAAGTTTTCGAATATACAGTATTTATAAGAAGAAAATATTACTATTTAGGTTTTTTTTTTTCGTAAGTATATATTTTTGCTCGTCTTTGTTATATAACATCAATGATACGAGTTTACCACTCACACTTTACCAAACACAAGAATTTATGAAAACAAGCACGTATGTATGTTTGTCCGTATTTATTATGATTTTTCCATGATCACGTACAAGAACATACGTACGAGTGTATTCTCTGGAGAGAGCGCTCGAAAAACTCAACGAATTTTCTTACGATATCATATTTGCTGCTCTTTCCCTTGTTTTCTCGGTACCTACATGCTGATGACATAGGTTGATACCATAAAACCTTATAAAACATGTATTTTTCTAATATTGAGAAAGCTTTACGCTAGAGGAAAGGGGAATATTAGTTATGTGCAGCATAATTATCTAATATTTTTTTGATAGTAAAAAAAAAAAAAAATTGCTGCCGCTAGGCCGGACATTTCTCTCAATTCCGCTGATTTTACTTCAATTCTCTGCTTTCTTCTTATCGGCGCGGTGATAGAGATGTTTACATGCCTTTAAAATAAACTTGGCTGTGTTGAACAATTTTTACTTTGACTGAAGGGGCTTCAACCTGGGCCTGATTTAAAAATGTTAGAATAATAGATTTATCTACTAGTCTAGAAAGGGATGGAATGAATGCAAGTTGGCCGAGAATTGAGCGACAACAAAAAATACATGATAATTTTGAAAAGTGTAATGTAGTGTATTTTCACAAATAAAGAAAACATAAATAAGAAGAAAATCAAAATCAAATTCAAAAAACCTTATGTGGTAAATTTTTTTCCGCCATACCACAATACGACCACCATTTCTATTACAAAAAGAATTAAAAAATCAAACAAAAGCTGAATTTTTACATATGAAAATCTGTATTGTTTTCATATTATAGAATAACAGAGACTGCATGAATTCTCAATGTTATGTCCCGTTAAACACATCGTAAATACGAGTAATATTACGTAATGATAAATGATTTAATTAATCCAGAATGAGGTCACCATTCTACCCTTGATGACCTAGAGAGGTAAATCAAACACATCTCTACTAAACACACTTGCCGGCGTAAACAGACGTTCAATATTCACAATCAATCTGTGTCAAAGGCTTATTGTTTATTTTAACCAACCGTGCGATTGGGTAAGAAAACCCTAAATATTTGACAACTTAAACATATTATAAAAGTGAAAACGTGTTTCTTCGTTGTTTTGTTCTTCAATCACGGATTGACGTGTTTTTGCATGGGTATATCTATGACCAAGAGCTACATAGGCTACATTCATCCCGGGAAAAACCAAGGCTTCCCGCGGAATTTTTATGTACTTAATTCCATGTGGACGAAGTTGCGGGTAAAAAAAAGCTACTATTTTATCACACTATACTAATTTATAAAGGCAAAACTTTGTATGTGTGTATGTTATTCTTTAATGCCACAGAGAATGAACTGATTTGGCTGGGAATGGAGATACCTCATACCCAGTCTTAATACATAGGCTACATTTTGTTCCAGAAAAAAAAGAGTTTCCGCGGGAACTGAAAAAAAATATTAATCCATGCGGACGAAGTTGCGTGCATCATCTATTATAATATACGTATGAATTGATAAATAAAACTGTATCTACATGTTAAGATGTCAAAATCCTACCTAAAAATTTCCTTACACGATTGTTTTTACATGGTTTTAGGACAAACGTAACTACTATTTTTTACCTACCTGAATGAATTTTGACAGAACTTTCACAGGTAACAGGTTAATAGAAAATTATACAAGGAATTGCCTACGCTCGTTATCGCCGAAAATCAATGTCTAACAAGGTTCCATTCACTTCTTCTTCTTAGGGATTCTCAGAAAATCTAAATTCCGGTAGACAAAGCCGCAGGCAGTAACTAGTATAATAACATAATAATCATACAGAAAAAATAAGCACAAAGTAACGGCACCATTCGCACACCCTATGTGCTAACCTTATTATTTATGAAAGCCGTTATGGGCTCAAAATTTCTTACGCCTGAATTATTTAATCTGCTTTTCCATTAGGGTTTTGCGAAATGACACAATTTATATTCAATGCGTGGGCCGGCTTCACCAATATGACTTTACAGGGATGATTAAGGCGAGATCAAAAATTACACACATGCGTCTGGATTGTAATTGTTCGTTTAAACATTCCCCGTCCTTCGAAAGTGGCTAATAAAATTGACAGGTACTGCAAATGTTCATGGGTGGCGGTAATCACTTAACATCAGGTGACCCACCTGCTTATTTGCTAGCTAAAAAAAACATTGTCATTTGACTATGCATTCCTTTCATTTAATTGTTTACAACGAGATGTGCTAACGCCGTTAGATACCAGTTTAAAAAAATATTCGACAAACTATTTCGGCTTTTTTCTACTAACGCGAATCATGTATAAACATAAATATAACTTCTTTTTGCCCTTGTAATTTCGTCCAAGCGGAATGTCGACGGTTTTAAATAATCTTGTTTTACCTGAAAAAAAAACCTAGTCACGTCACTCTCCATGTCCTCAACTATACCAAAGCCAAAAATCACGTCAATTTGTGTCTGCTGCTGCGTGATTCAAGGACAAACCAACAAACGTATCCAAATTCACAGTTACAATTTTGTACTTAGTTTCTCTAGACAATACATAATTTTAAAGTCGACATCTCCTGAGGATGCTCCGGTGTCGGGGCGAAACGTGCGCCGAGAGTAGTATAAAAGTCTTGTGTGGTGGTGCATGTGAGTGGCGGTGGCATTGCTTGCTTGGGAACTTGGCTTTCTTGCTTGGTTGGGAGGTAAGCGGTGCTTAGCTTGTAACTGCATGTTTGACCATACAGATTTTTTCTGTTGACGAATTATAACAAAATAATTCTAACCTTTTCTTGCTAATCATGAACTTTCGCAAAGTAACGTCTGCTTCTATCCAATACTTAGTTTCTCTATTAGAAGTTAAGCTCTTTACTCTGCATATTATGGAGAAACAAACCTCACCCAATTGGGTTAAACAAGGGTGAAAACAATTTCCTACAAACAAATATTGTCCTATACAAAATAGAGGTAAACGCTTTAGTATTTTCTAGGGTTTAATGTGCAAACAGGCCAGCGCCGGGGCCTGGGTGCGTTTACGATGATACAGTCATTATGCGGAATCGTTTTATGCCCTTAAATAAAATTACTTTCGTTGTTACAGGAGCCGAGGGCGACGCCGCGAATACAAAGTAGTGGTTCGCGTTACGTCCGCAACGATTTACGAATCGTACAATTTATTTATTTATTTTATACATTTTTTTATTCGTTGACAAGATAGTCCTTGACTGTGATCTCACCTGATGGTAAGTGACGATGCAGTCTTCAACTTCGAACGGGTATGGCAGTGTAGAGTCAACCCATACCCCCTAATCGGTTTCTACACGCCATCGTGCAGGAACGCTAAATCGCTTGGCGGCATGTCTTTGACGGTAAGATGTTAACTAGCCACGGCTAAAGCCTCCTACCAGACAAAATAACATATAAATAGTTACAAAAAACATTATTCCAGCTTCCCTTGAAAGTGAGTAAGGTGAAATTACAGAGTATAACACTCTGTCAAAAATGTACATCACTAAGTACACTATAATACCTCCTATAATAATATTATAATTAAATAATAAACTACATAAATACGAAGATACGCTCTAGGACTCCTTGAACTGGGATATTATGGACTTAGGGACTTCTTGAAAATATCCATTTGTTTTTGTAGCGGCAATAAAAATACACATTCTGTTAAAATATCAACTGTCACATTACGGTTCATGAGGTACAGCTCGCTGACAGACGGACGGAAGGACGGACAGCGGCTTAGTGATAGGGTCCCGTTGGCACTCTTTGGGTACAAAACCCTAGAAAAAGGATTTGTAATACTCGTAACCGTTTCGATAACTTCCCTAATGAATTACAGAAGATCCCAGTTTCCCGAAATATATTATACTCTGATTATACTGTAATAAGTAAGGATTTTACACGCGAGTTAATACACGTGTTGTAAGGTTTTTAAAAACCGACGGGAATTTTTTTTTGTTTCAAAAAATATTTTGTGCTAGCCGAGGTCCACGACTTCGTACGCGTGGATTGAGGTTTTTAAATTCCCGCGGGAACTCTCTTATTTTCCGGGCTAAGAAGCTATATAGATAGCCTATGAGTTATTTCAGACTATAATCTATTTTTGAGCCAAATTTTGAGCTAAATCGGTTCAGTCATTGCGGCATGATAGAGTAACTTCCATCTATCTATCTATCCATACATCCAAACTTTTACAATATTAGTAGGATAGGATGACTTTACAATGATTATAATATGAAGATCTATTTCATTTTTATTAACTAGCTGATGTCCGCGACTTCGTCCGCGTAGGCTTAGTTTTCGAAATCCAGTGGGAACTGTTTGATTTTCCGGCATAAAAAGCTTATGTCACTCTGCAGGTCCTCAACTATACCCTTTCAAAAAGTCACATCGAGCATTTGCTCTATTGCGGCGTGATTGAAGGACAAACCAACAAACCAAATAACCAACAAACAAACACATTTTCGCATTTATAATATTTGTAAGGATGAATAAATGGAATTACAGATACAAAATAATATAAAAATGTATACAAACGCTACAGAGTTTATAAAACCCATATATTACAGTAGTCTTATTGTGGAACAATGGTTGGGCTTTTTACCAACACACATATACCTCACTCATATTACATCACCCTTCACGATTTATAGTGTATACACAGGTACATTCCCGGTTACAGAGCTTGGCGCTACGCGGAATACAAAGTAGTGGTAATTTCGCGTCCGCATTAAATTCTGTAAGGCAAAATTACTTCATACGCGGTACTTTGTACCTCTATCGCGCGGTTCTGTTTTAAAAAACACATTTTTATATTTTCAAGGGTTGAAATTAAAACGGTCGTTGAATGTAAATTGG
The DNA here is from genome assembly GCA_933228805.2 of Hipparchia semele. Lineage (NCBI taxonomy): Eukaryota > Metazoa > Arthropoda > Insecta > Lepidoptera > Nymphalidae > Hipparchia > Hipparchia semele. Next base: position 1,253,278 of record OW121717.1, on the reverse strand, counting down.
TATTAAAATATTATGTGAATATTCAACTTGTATGATACAAAATCACTTTTTCAGGCTGAAATAAATATTCAAAATGAACTGACTATTGCTCGCGACTTTGTCCGCGTGGAGTTCGGTTTTTAGAAGTCACGAAGGAACGTTCCGTGTTTCTGGGATTAAAGGTAGTCACTCTCTAGGTTCTTAAACTGTAGCCGTGTAAAAATCGCCTTTAGATATTAGCCTAAATCTGAGACCTACCCTACCCGATAGTTTCATTAACCGACTTCCAAAAAAGAAGAAGGTTCTCAATTTTTTGGATGTATGTTCCCCGATTACTCGAAGGCGCCTGGACCTATTTGGAAAATTCTTTTTTTTGTTTTAACACCTGGTAAGTATACCTTATACTTCCCAGATGGTCCCATTGTCATCAGATCAGGATCTGATGATGGGATCCTGGAGAAATCGAGGGAACTCTTCAAATTTTATAGGCACAATTGATACACACATTTGAGAACGTCATAGCGAACTTTCACGCTGAAAACCTGTAGACCGCACGGTTACTCAGCCCAGACTCAAGACAGTGTTAAAACGAGACAGATTTATGTCAGAGCATATTTGTGTCTCGTTTTAACCTCTGTCTTAAGTCTGAGCTGAGTCAGAGCACGCTCTATAGATCTCAGCATCAGGTGTGAAGTGTCACGTTGTTTTCGTTTATCGTTGAAGCATGTGATATTTAATTGCCGCACATAGCTTCGAAAAAAAGGTACGAGCCCGGGATCGAATTGCGAACCTCCGAATAGGAAACCATAACAAATAGGTTATCTTTGCTCATCACTAAAAATAGGGAAGATTATATGCAATTCAGAGCAGTCGGAATCAACAGGAAATTGCTACGACGTATGAATTAAAATCGCTTACTATACAATAACAAATCAAGCGGCGCACCAATAAATTCGAAAATGCCACCAAAATGAAACATACTACGACAATTTAATAGCAGGTGCATTAAAAATATTTATTTGACAGCTTGGGTTCCCTTTGTTTTATTGTTTGACATGAACAATTTCATTTTTATAACGATAATACTCGTAGAACACTATTTTTTGTTTGCAATAAATACGGGTTTATGTTTGAGTTTTGTTTTTTTAAATATTCGTTTTATCATCGTTTTGAGATGGATCTGTCTACGAAAATGACTGGAACCCTAATCTTGGCAGTTTTATAATGCAAGTATTTTTCTTTGATGTAGCATAAAAAATAAAGCAGTTGTCACCTTAATTAAATATAAAAAAATCCTATAAATTAACTTATTTTTTTCTAACGTAAACTGTTCTTTATGATATCACATGACAAATACATCGAAATCACAAAAAAATTTACATTTACGTCGGTCGGTAAATAAAATATAGCGTAAGATTTCAATTTCATAATTTAATCTTCTGTCTATAATCAAAATAATCGCGATCCAAATTAAAATTTATTGGTTCACTGCATTGCAAAGAAAAATATTTAATAATTAAACTCACCCCTGGTAGCGTCCGTTTCTCATGGAGGGCGGATTGTGCGCTTGATGCACTTTCTGGATTAAAATAGGTCAGGAACGCGCACCCTGTAGACAAAAACCATCAATATAGAATGTACACTGCGTAATACACAAAGATTAAGCTACAAACACAGGATTAATAAACAACATTCAATATAGTATATCGAGAATACTAGCTCTTATTTTTCGGGATAAAAAGTAACGTATGTGTCTCATTCCAGACTATAATCTATCTCTGTGCCCTTCAGCCAAATCGGTTTAGTCGTTGCGGCGTGATTAAGTAACATCCATCCATCCATCCATCCATTCATCCATCCATCCAACCATTTATCCGAAGTAAAAAAATAAAAATTACTCATTTTGTATAAGAATAATCCTATACAAAATGATCAATTTTGATGTTTTCGATTTTTCAGCTGTTCTTACATCCCTATATTTTTGTTCTAAAACCACCCCTGTATCACAAAACAAAAAAAAATAAAATCGGTCAAGCCAAATTTGAATTTTAGCCAGTCTAACGAACAGCAATTGATTTTTATATATTGGATACACTTAGATATAGATTACAACATACCTACATATATTCGCATGATAAACTTCCACCTTGTAAAACTAAACTCGCAAAAATAAAATCCCCAAAAGGATATTTCCAGTTTTCCCCCAAGTAGCAAATGCATTTCAAACAATTTCCCTACTAAATTTTTCATCGAGCAGCGTCCAGTCGCAACGTAAATCGCGGCCATCTTGTATTGAAAACGTGTTCATTTCCTGTGCCTATGCATTTCCGCATTTCCGCACCATTCGATTCTGACTCATATTTTTTTATAGTGCAGCTTGTCTGTTGTTTTCCAGCGGTGCTCATAAGCTTTTACTGTGTATTGTGAATTTAAAAATAGGTACTTTTAGTTGTGAGGGACTTTTAAATTAGAAGATTTTACTCTTGTACAAGGTTAATCCTTACTGATATTATAAATTCGACAGGATTTTTTTTCTTCAATGTCAAGATAGTCCTTGACTGCGATCTCACCTGATGTTAACTGACGATGCAGTCTAAGATGGTAGCGGACTAACTTGGAAGGGGTATGGCAGTGTACATTCAACCCATACCCCTAATCGGTTTCTACTCGCCATCGTGCCGGAACGCTAGATCGCTTGGCGGCACGTCTTTGACGGTAGGGTGGTAATTAGCCACGACCAAAGCCATGAATGATGTTTGTTTGTTGGTTTTTCCCTTAATCACGCTGCAACAGAACTACGAAATGACGTGATTCTTTGCATGGGTATAGTTGAGGATCTGGATAGTGACATAGGCTATTAAAACATAAATGGGTTCTTTACAACTACCCAGTGTGATTCCCGGCTTTTGATTGATTCTAGGTTCTCGCATTGTAAAAACCAGAAAACTCCACTAAGGGCTTATTTTTACGATGAAACTTATACACAGGGTTCTGAGCAGAGAAAAAAAAATTAAACCAGAGTTCAATCCGCTTTAATTGGTATGTAAAAGACATTTTCCCGAATTTTCCAGTTCAGTAATTTTAGTCAACGCAAAGGATAAACTTTTAACTAGGTACTACACTCTATATTTGGAAAATTTGTGGACCTTCTAATTTACAGTAAACTGCATCAAATACATCTACTAAAGAAGAAGCTTAAATAAAATCAGAAATAAAAATATCTGTTAGATTTATGCCCGTTTTACCAACCATACCTACATCATTCCAATCATAATGAGTAGGGGTCTTTTAAAGTACGTAGCTCCTAAATACAATCCCTTTAGGTGGTGAAATTGAAATTGACAGAAAACGTCACCTAACTTAGCTTAGGTAGCCCAAAAAAGGTAGGAAACGTTTGTGAAAACCTCTAAGTCTAGTTAAAAATCTCTTTTTTGAATGGAATATTTTCACTGAATTTCCAATACAGTGAAAACTCAAATTGAAATCGTATAAATAGGTACATCGGAACAACCATTATGCTTCTTTCATGCGGTCGTATAACGCATCCTTTTAATATACTTTAAACTTTTTGCCGCTCGTGCCAAAGGCATAAATCGGACGGAACTTTTTACCGATTTACTGGCCACTTGACAAAACATCTCATGTTGGGTTTACAAACTAGAATTTCCGAGAATGAGCCAGCAGTAGTTCAGCCGGAAGTAGTTTTGTTTAGTTACACAACTACACGGAACCACTCGCCTTTAAACTAAATAAGATTAAAGAGTTCTTTCCTCGGCTTCTATAAATTTCACGGTTCTTGTCTTGTGATTAATTAAAGTAGCGATAAGTTACTTTTTGGAGATAACTCGTTCCTTTTATCCCACTCCGGGATGGGTCCACATGGATTTCGTTTAAAAAATTTTTTTTTAAATATATAGACTAGCGCTTGGCTGCGATCACACCTGATGGTAAGTGAGAATGCGGCCCAAGATGGAACGCGCTTGCCTAGAAGATTCCTATTCACTCTTGATTTGAAGGTACCCAAATTATAGTTAGAGGGAAAAACGGAAGCCGGAAGGGCATTCCAAATCCTAGCGGTGCGTATCAGGAACGAAGAAGCAAAGCGCTTAGTGCGCGTCCTTGGGATTTCAACTACGTAGGGGTGCAGATCTTTTCTGTGCGTTGCGTTTCGATAGAAGAATGGTGACGGCGGCACCAAGTTGAAAAGTTCCTAAGCACACTCTCCGAAATATATTCTGTAGAATACCGACAGACAGGCAACTTTACGCCGATGCTCCAAGCTTTGAAGTCTGGAGTTGACCAGCGTTTCGTCACCAATGAGTCTTCTGGCGCGACGATCCATTGAATTCAATGCAGCAAGCTGGTACTTGGTAGCATATAAAATATTCATTATATAAGCTATTATTCATTATATTATAAGCTATTATACATAATTTTTCTGTTTTCTATTTCGATTACGAAAGCAGTTAAATCTAGAGACAAATGTAGCGGGATCCAATATCACTTCTTCTTCTTTATCTTTGCTTTTTCTTCAATTATGCAAGTAATAAAGTTAATAATATAAAGTAATGAAGTACTAAAATAAAAAGTAATAATGTAACAGATCGACTACATTTTGACGTGGAGAGTATTATAGACTAATTTTATTACTGGAAAAATAAAGATTTTCCTCTTAATTTTTAATAAAACTTAATTCCACGTCGACGAAGTCCCGGGCAAAAGCTACTTCAGATAAAGTTAACAACTCAAGTCCTTCTTAAGAAAGTTAACATGGAAGACAGACAGACTAATGGATGGAATATGCAGAAAGACAGACAAATTGACAGGAAATAAAATAACAATTTATTTCACTATTTAAGACGGTATTTATTTCACTATTTGGTCCATTAAAATCTTCTACAAGACCTAAAGGCCATTTAGAAAAGTAAAATGTTCACTTAATACCTAACCATCTTTAAAAGGAAACGATAATAAAGGTAGCTTTTCCAACAACGCGATTCCATTAAAAGTTTTTCCACCGCCTTTTGTACCAGCGTAAAGTAAACATTACTTATCTTAAACGTACCCTTTTAGCACATAATGTGCACAGCATTATAGTTTATTATAAACAAGTAAGTAAGCGCTACTTTAGTGCTCGTCATCCAAACTCAATACACAGGGTTAAAGATATTTAAACATTAATAAGTCACAGATAGGACTAGGCCAGAAAAGCCTACGAAGAAATAATAAGTAAGGAAATTTAATTCAGAACAAAATCCACTCAAAAAATGGCGCTACTTCAAACCAAAACGACGTATGATTCAAAATGCGAATCACTTCCGAGGTTACAGACAGATATGCTTGGTGATTGGTTCAAATTTAGAACGCAAGCAAGGATTGGTTCGCGCGCGTGCTGCTATGTTTGCTATGACAGCTGAGTCATTGGGCGATGTTATGAAATGACCTGCTGTATACGGTTTTTAATTCCCATTCCCCGCCTACTAGGACACAATTTTTGTGGAGTAATTTTTTTTAACGCAGTTAGATTTCCTTACTTATTATTTATTCGTAGAGAAAAGCTAAAAACAATCAAACTATACTTAATGCTTAAAACGGAAATTTCTGTCAAAGTTTCCCTCCAAACGAACCAATTAATGTGTGGGTAAGTACCATGTAATTATTTTCTAGTACTAGTACTAATAATGACGTTTTCATGGTTATTTCACTTTTCACAGCACAGTATTTAATTTTTTAATAATAATTAGAAGTGGGTCTTTGTAGAATTACTGAAAATACCTTATATCCACGTCGACTATTGCGCTTCTAAGTGTCATAGTTCGATGTCAAAAACCAAATTATGTTGAAATTATAACTATCACTATTTTGAAAATAGCAGCATCAAGGAAAAACGGTTTTATTTTTTCATTGTCATCGCAACAAATCGTCGGCCCACCACTGACTGTTAAAGTTTAGGCCATAGTCTTTGACCTAAATCATTTACACTTTTCGGACATTATATCTGCCAATCAGAACTTGGATAGCGTGGCCCTTTACATTCGAGAGATCTGTGCCCAGCTGTGATTGGCCACGGGTTGACTTGGAATTAATGACTTAAGTACAAAATTATGAGTGAAGTTTAAGCATGAAAACGTCCCGGATAATCCGGTCTACATATAAAGCTATTTGTTCACGGTACAAAATAGTTACTTTTTGTAGCCTCCTTAATGAGGGAGCTTATACAAAAAAGAGGACAAAAACAGAGTAATTGAACCCGTGAACCAACTCCGTTATCGGAGCTTGGAAAACAGTTTTTTGAGCTGTTTACTCAACTAAGTTGAACCATAATAAGGCTTTGTTTTCAATCAATATAGAGTAACTATACAGTCTGAAGCCTTTCATTTTCTATGCGGTAAAATTAGTAGCTACGTTGTTGCACTAATTAGTAGTTCGCATATCGTAAGTTTTGACAGACGAGCTACTCAGCTAGCTTCAATTCATACCCTAATAAGTCTTATATGATTATTTATTAATGCACTGCTTATAATTATATTTTTATATTGTATCGCTTATACAATATACACATCTTTGTAATCATTTTTTTTATTCGTTGACAAGATAGTCCTAGTGTGATCTCACTTGATGGTAAGTGACGATGCAGTCTAAGATGGTAGCGGGCTAGCTTGGAACGGGTACGGCAGTTTAGATTCAACCCATACCTCCTAATCGGTTTCTACATGCCATCGTGCCGGAACGCCTTGCGGCATGTTTTTGACGGTAGGGTGGTAACTAGCCACGCTAAAGCCTCCCACCAGAACTGCAGACCAGAGACAATTTAGAAATTATACATTGCCAAATTTCCCCCGCCAGGAATCGAACCCGAAACCTCCCAGTTAGAAGACCACAGCGCTCACCACTGCACCAGAGAGGTTGTCAAGATACTTTAGCTTCAAAATTGATAAATACAATAAAGAATGATGATGCACTAGTTTTAGCCCGCGAGATCGTCTGTGAGGAGTTAAGTTTTTAAAAATCGCCGCGGAAATGCTTTTTTTCCCACGATACAAAATACTATGTCACTCTCCAAATCCTCAACTATACCCATGTAAAAAAATTACGTCAATCAGTTTCTCCATTGTTGCGTGATTAAAGGACAAACTAACAGACAAACACACTTTCGCATTTATAATATTAGAAGGATTACAAACTTTTTCATGTTGTATGAAAAAAAAGATACTACTATTGTTATTGTTAGATACTGGCTAGTATGAATCACGCTAGAGATTTGAATTTAGTATGCTTTAATGTTTTTAAAAATAAAAATGTCTTTTTGACTAGCTACTTTTGAAAATAAACAAGACTAAATAACACGTAACCTGATAGATTTATAATCCTTTAATATCCTTTATTTCTAAGATTATTATCCTTTAAGTGTAGGTTAACACTTCAATAAAAAATTAAAAATAAATAACACGTCTTTCTATAATTTTTTACTCGGAAGAAAAAAAATTTTGTGTTTGTGATCCTAAGAGTTTTACAACATTTCAGTTGTTTCTCACGATAGCGCAAAATAAAAGCTGCTTATCTTGACTGCACCCTTTCAGCACATAATGAGATCCGCGTATAATCAAGGAGCCGGCGGCGGTTCGATGCTCGTCAAAGGGCCGTGCGATGTCGCGCCCTGGGCAGAATATTGTTACCCTTTGTAGCCGACGTAATGAGAGAATATGCACAAAAAGGGGAAAAGAGACCAGAGTAATTCATGTTACTCAGCCATTGAAAGTAATATCTTCTTTGCCCTACCTCGTTTAGCATGTTTCCATACTGAATAATGCAAAATATATGAAAGGGTTTTCTATCTCTTGTATGTCTGTTATAGGTCTTGCAATTCACGAGAGCGCGTGAATTCAAATTCAAATTCAAATTCAAAATTTATTTATTTCATATAGGCTAACTTGTAGCTCTTATGACACGTCATAAATCTACCACCGGTTCGGAATACAGATTCTGCTGAGAAGAGCCGGCAAGAAACTCAGCAGTTGCTCTTTTCAAAAAAAAAAAATTTTTTTTTACAAATATACAGTGCTTCCACAATAAAGCTTCAAAAATGCAAAAAATGCATACGTAGGTACACCAATCCAATGCATGTCAAGACGGGCAGTCAAAAGTGAGCTTTACTTGTGGTTACTTCGTGTATATGCACATTGCGTAAGTGTGTGTGCCTGTCAGGAGCCTAGGTGGGAGCGGTCAGGCGCGAGCAAGCTCTTGCTCCCACTTATATAACTACGACTCACACACCACACAACCATGAGCAAAATTTCGCATAGTAGCATTAGGAGGTTGATGTTACTCAGCCTTTGAAAGGGGTATCTTCTCGTACTACTGCGGAATTTTACCATCCACGTTTTGAGATTTCAGAGCAACTCCGACATTTGAGAAACTCAGTCACCGAAAAAAAGGTTCTACCAAAAACATTACACTACTACACGATACACATACAATGTTTCGGCTCAACTGTATTGTGTTTTTCTATTTTATCAACCAGTACACGTCCACTGCTGGATGTAGGTCTCTTGCATAGACTTCCACATGCTACGATCTTGCGCCGACTGTATCCAACGGCTCTCTGCGACTCCTCTGATGTCATCGGTCTACCTAGTGAGTGATCTTTATTAGATTATCTCTAAAAAGGGTAATAATTATTGAAAACATTTGAATTCTTCAGTCTTCTTTGCTCCCGTAAATTACGTACTTGAATGCCAATTAAAAAAAAATTAGCTTCTCAACTTTTCCTTACGTAAAAAGCACACTAATTAAAGCTCGGATTTCTTAAATCGCATGAGAGCCTTAAAATTCCGCAGAGGTTTCTAAAGGTCGTAGGAAAAGGTAAGATTTTAAGCTGGCTATAAAAAGAATATTACTTTAAATCTACTGTGACAGTCATCCATAACTAATTTCTTCAAGCTTCAAGTATGTAATCTGAGATTTCTCGCATAACTATAAAAGTTATATCTCGGAAAAAGTTTACGGGAGAACCGAGCTTAGCGTTCAAGAAATTGAGGTCAAAGTTGCCTGGTTGCGGTGCCAGATTGATAGAGTAGGTTGTTTTAGCGAGACTGCTTCTTTTAAACGAGGCAGGAAACTTCTCTTTTGCCACGGAGGAGTTTTCGCGAATTTTTCCTAATTAAATGTTACGGGGCTCATTATATGAATGTAGTCTAGTTAAAATGTTTGCCATTGTTCTGTAGAGCATTGTAGAGTTTTCGTTTTTTTGTTTTTTTTTTCGTTACAAAATCCATCCTATCCAAAGTCTGAATTGTTTATTTTGAAAATTACCTTTCTCTACATTTTGAATCAAATGAATATCCATTTTTATTAAGGTTTTCGTTGTATTTTAACTATTTTAGCTATTTTCTGTGATACAATATATTATAGACCCCGTTAAGCCTTTGTTTATAATTGTATAACAAAAGTTTATTTATTTATTGGTAATCAACAGCGTTTACAACATAATTTGACAAGATTATTTTAGTTCTTAAATAAAGCCAAAAATGATTATATTATTTGAATTAAAAAAAATTGAATTAAAAAGTTAAATGTTAAGGAATGTATGTCACAAATTAAAAGTGAATAATGGTAAGCATTCTTTTTTCTACGCGCAATTTATGTAGGTCAGTTAGCTGAACGACAAAATACAATTTACGAAGTCATTATTTACTGCAAACTCAACGGTAGGTACGTGCAAATGTCAGTAATTATAAAAAAATCATAACATTTTTCCACATGCAAATCCCAGTCATTTATTAGTAATTTATTACATTAATAACTCTGGTAAGCGCCGCCATTACTTAGTTAGGTTACGGCGTTTCACACTAGCAGTAATCGCCGCTCGGCCGTTCCGTGCGGCGCAGAGGCGTGGCGGGAGCTGATCACGAGTGCTTAGATAACGGCTCGGAAATAAAACCCGCTGGCTAATTAGTGGTCGGTGGTCGGCGATGCAAATTCGACCACGCGCCGTAAATTACTGCACTGTTGCACCGAAATAAACACAAAAGCACGCGATCGTATCAACTTGTTTATTACAATTTGTCGACTTAAAGAAAACTAATAGACTGTCAAAGGGTTGGGGGAAATGGAAGCGAACTCCGGAGGGATTTTGAACTTCTTTCATATTATTTCGTTTTAATATTATAAGTGATAATTGCACCAATGTAAAATAAGTCTTATGCGCGGTAAATTTGTATTTTAGCAGATTTTCAATACTAAATCTGTTAGAATGCCCAATTTATTCCTGGTTAAGCTTAAGCGTCAATCGACGTTGGTGAAACAGTGCTAAATGCAATAGTGCAAATCGACTTAATTCTTACATGGATAATTTTAATGACCTTGCAAGTGACATAGGATAATGTCTTATTCTGGAAAAACAAAGAATCTCCGTGGAATTTTTAAAACTTATATAACTCCACGACGATGAAGTCGCAACTAAAAGCTAGGTGTATTATAAATTGTTTTAGTATATCCGCCCGATACAGGAGACAAACTCGGGACCTCGTCATCCGCAGTCGAACATACTAACCACTAATTAACGAGGCAGAGTGAAAATGGAGATATACATTAGAGTCTATAGAATGTATATTAGGTATACATGATAATTATTATCCAGATTAAACGGAACTGTTCCCAGGCTAAAGGTCTATCGTATGCAAACTAATTGTCTCAGCAAATAGGCTATCGTGATGTGGTTTAATTAAATCTATTGAATTGACTAATTGATGGACAGTACCTAAGCCGATATAAATCTGCTAGATTATGTAGGATTAGGTCTTATTCTTGATTGGCGAGACTGTGTTTTCATAGGGCGGCAAAATGCCCCTAACCTCTGCTTAGATTTAGAATACTGTCAGTCAAGCTAACGAATCATTTTTCATGTCTTCCCATCCGAGGATCAAATTTTAATTCGCTTGAAAACCACGTTAGCACTATTTCCCTGCAAATTAATTAGCAATCTTTAAATTATAACTGACACCGAGTGATGGACTGTGACACATTCTCAATAATAGAATTATAAATGTGAAAATGTATTCATTTGTTGGTTTTTCCTTCAATCAACAGCAACGGAGAAAGGGAACGTGATTTTTTGCATGGGTATAAATGAAGACTTGAAGAGTGACATATAGGCATATGTCCTGGAAAAATAGAGAATTACATAACTCCGCGAAGATGAAGTCGCAGCTACAAGCTGGGTGTATAATAAATTGTTTTGGTGTATAATAGTTTGTTTTATTTTATAAAAAAAAAATGTTATATGCTTTTATTCTTCTTCTATATTGACTAATTTCTTCTAATAAGCTGTAAGTTTTCTTTTAAAATAAAATAAATAAAATAATCATAGCAGGTAATTATTACACAAAGCGCCACGCATACAATTTACAAAACTGCCGTCCGTGGAGACGATCATTATTATGTTTCTTGTGAAACAACTCGAGATAAGATCTGGCGAAATGAGAAAACAGGAGCGCATGCCAAATGCAGTTTCATATTCACTGTAAGGGCGTTGGTACGAGACGAGTTTATTTTAACGCTGCAATTTATCATAGCATTACTGTTAAGTACACTTTGCCCACCAGAAGATAAGCCATTTTAGTTAAAGATTTTAAACTTATTTCGTGACGTATCCCAACACCGCAGTTCCGTCATCGTCGTAATTACGGTTCATACAACTGGATCTAAATATCGACATTTCCAACTAAATCATCTATCGTGGTACGTACTCGTATATATATATATCTACAATAATAAGCCATTTTAGGTCACGTATGTCAAGTTAGATGTGCAAAAAATTGACAAGGACTCGTGCTTTTTCATTATGCTTCCTGTGGAAAAGAATTAGGACTGGATTTAAGCCTGTCACTTTATTTTAGTTTAGAGATTGTCTACAACAAAATTAGCTGCAACATTTTATTAAATTCATTTTACACAAGATAGATAATTTTAGAGATAACTTACAATCCTTTTTCAACAACTCCCTTCAAGTATTAAAGCTAGCCACACACGAAGCAGGTGAAAATATAAAATAAAAAATATTTTCACCTGCTTTGTGTGTGGGTCGCTTTAATACTTGAAGGAGTTGTTGAGAACTGAACAAAGTTCCGTTGACTCTAAATATGGACAATATCACCCACTCGCTAATTAAATTTCAACTGCTTTTATAAAGTTTCCATTTTGTTCGAGCACACTGAATTTATTTTGTAAATTTACCGTATAATTGTCTCACAACCGGTAAAAGAAAATATAGACTCAAAAAAGTTTTTTTTGCAAAATATAAAAAGCCGGCAACGCATTGGTGGTGCCTCAGGTGCTACAAATGTTCATGGGCGGCGGTAATCACTTTACATCAGGTGACCCAACTGCGCATTTGCTCGCTAAAAATATTAAAAAAAATATCTAAAAATAGAATAGAATAGTTTTTATTCAAATAAATTGTTAACAAAGTGCTTTCGCATAAACTATGACTAACTACTATTACCCAGGTGGCCGCCGCACTATGGAAAATAAATGTGTGTATCGGATCAAAAATCGATAACTTCTTTATTACTGAAGATTATGCTTTGCATTTTTGCACAAATAAAGAGTAGTGTATAAGGCTTTAAATGCAATATGTTTTTAATATAATTTATTGTAAGAAATAATATTAAAAATTAAAATAAAATTCAAAGTGCCAAAAATGACCTTTAATTTTTTTCTTTAACTATCAATACTATTTATAATGTGTTCAAAACCTAATTACCTTATTCTTAACTCAAAAATATAAATCAATGTCAAAGAAAAACACAAAATATCCCGGAAAAAATCTCTCGGATTTGCTCTTATTCATTGAGGAGTTCCATCCTCCATCTCCAAAGATATTCATCAGATCTTCACCAAATTTAAATGAGACCAACCTGACGATACGTTCTTTCAAATATTTTTTTTTTTATTGAAATCGGTTCAGATTTAACGGAGTTATGGAGTAACATTGCCAAAAAAAATAAAATAAAAATACGGGTCGAATTGAGAACCTCGTCTTTTTTTTGAAGTCGGTTAAAAACAAATGTTGTCATCAGAGACTTCATAATTTTCTTTGAAAATTATTGATAATGCCTCAAATTTTGTACCTCCTTCAATATAGGAAAGGATTAATTCACGTTTTGAACACTTGAAACTAGCCACTTAGAATGGGTATACAAAATGTAAGTATAAGATATATGTTGTAACAATGAAACATCTGTTTAATTACAACTACAAATTTTCTATTAAGCAATAAATTCATCAACTCTTTATATATTACTAGCTATTTCCCGCGACTTCGACCACGTGGAAAAAGTTTAGAATGACATGCTACTATCCGCGAGAAGTTATATGTCCTCTATCTCCGATAATATTTAGTAGATCTTCACCAAAATTGAACAAAATACTTCTAATAGTACACAATTTATAAAGAAGAAAGAATTATTAAGTTTAGTTTAGATTTGACGAAGTTATGGAGCAAAATCAACAAAAATATTCATCCCCTATTCCGGATAAACCTTATTGTTTATTAGGATAAAAAGTATCCTATATAATGACCCGGGGTAACAGATATACCAAATTTCAAATCTTCTCGGTAGTAAATTAGAAAAAATATATAAGAATACAGAAAACCGCAATAGAGAGCGGTTTTCTGTTTTCTGACTTTTTTCACATTTTCGCAAATAACTTCAAAAAGCGCAAATATGCGCAGCTAATTTTAATAAATGTTTCTTATGAATAAGTAGGCTACAAATCAATATTAAATTTAAAGCGTGGGGAAGCGTGGGTAACTATTAAAAGTCTCAATGAACTTGAAAAATCCTTTTTTTTCGCCACATTTTAAGTTAGAATTATTTTACTTTAAATTTTAACATAATATTACGAAAATATTAATTGTTCAAAAATATTCAAAAAATGCGCTTTCCAGAAATATATAACACTTTATATGTATTCCTACAAAGTTTAACTTTAAAATCCCTTTGAAAATGATGAAGTTAAAAGGTTTAACATGGACGTCCGAAAAATAAAAAAGTTTGTGGCCCTGTAAAAAAAATACTATAAATAATTAGTGCAAAATTTCCACATTATAATTTAGTTTGACTCTTAAACTAATAAATAAAATTAAAAAACTACGCCAATTGCGGCATTGATAAAACCATTTATGATATGCCGTTGTACTAGCATATTCCATAGTGCGCCGCCCCAAAATGGCATATTACATATTTTTCACAACTCCCTCAGTATGGGTATCAAATGAAAGGGCTTGACTAGTAGAATACACACTATGATAAATTTCAAATCCAAGATGGCCGCCACCACAAAATGGCGAATTACATTTTTTTTTATTTCACGTGTCGGGGTGTTTTAAATTTTCAATTTACACTTGTTGCGTTGGGTACAGTTGAGGTCCTTGGCGTAGTGACGTAGGCTACTTTTTATCCCGGAAAATTAAAGAGTTCCCGCTGGATTAAAAAACTAAATCCACGCGGACGAACTCACGGGCATGATCTAGTAAATAATAGGTTTTACACCATCGACACAGATACAACATTTAAATGTATGTATTAGCCATAATTTTCAATTTACTGATTAAACTGTGAGTGACTTTAATTATAATTAATCAATCATAGAGCTTATAAATATGATTGTTTCTGAAATATATTTGACGTGTATTTACCATTATGAAACCTAAACGAGTTAAAAGTTTAGTTAAATAAAATAACGCTGAATTTACCCGGTATTCTATAATAGGTACACGGTATACTAGGAAATAAAATATAAACTTGGTCGATCACAAGTTGACACATGGCTAATTGATAGGTGTTGTTAAAACGTTCAGTTTTCAGCCCAAACCGGAAAACAAATTACCACAGTAATCAAACCAACAATTTAAATGTTGTTCTACATACTTGTATTTATTTCAGTTTGTTTTGACAATATTAATACACAAATCAAAACGTTCATAAATAAAATACCTATAATTTACTAGCTGACACACGCGACTTTGTCCGCGTGGACAAAGTAGCGGATATCAGGTTTTAAAGCCCCTCGGGAGCTCTTTGGTTTTCCAAAATAAAAAGTAGCAAAAGTCAATCTTTAGGTCTTCAATTATACTCATGCAAAAAATCACGCCGATCCGTAGCTCTGTTGCAACATGATTGAAGGACAAACAAACGCACTTTCGCACTTTAAGAGTAGTATTTATTACCGTCTACTATGTAGGGGCAAATGAAATAAAGTATATATAATAGATATTATACTCTTAACCCGGAAAGACTATCAGTGTACATTCTTTCGAGCAAAATAAAATGGCCTAATAATATTATTATCCCACGAACTGCGGTATGATCAGACAGCCATATATTAAATACTTTAGTACACTGCAATGTACTGACCACTTGCAAGACTGTAATAGTATAAGAGACAGCTTCGAAATTTAGTTTAGTTGGATAAAACAATAATTAATCCCCATATTTATTATTAATTAGCTTTTGCCATCACGACTTTGGCCGAATTAGGTTTTGAATTGGAATTTTCAAAAACTGTGAAACATGGTCTTCGGACTTTTACCCTTGGGGTTGAATTAAGACAATCCTTTCTTAGTAGGTGCCTGCGTCATAAAAGGAATCGACTGTCAAAATTGCAAGTTGTTTAGGGTGTGCGTTAATAGATCAGCCAGTCAATTAGGACAAGTATTTTTATAAGTATAGAAGATTGATCTATCTAAAGCGAGTCCCTGATGCCGGTTCGATATTCGCTGTGCAAAATCATGTTTTATGGTGATCCTTGCAAGACACATAATTTTATTATTTTCAGCGGAGAAACGATGCGACGGCTAGTGACATAGGCTAATTAATTATTATGTCAGAAAACTTAAGGGATTTTTTTTCTAATTCTAAGTATTTTAAGTACTTAGTTTTGTTTATTTTATCTAGCGTCGAAAGAACATAGTATTAAAGACTGCAATTGCGTCGCATTCTAACTGCCCGTGGACACTTAGAGTATACGGTTTTTCCTCGGAATTCTTTCTAGACTAGCAATTTGCACATTGTTGGGCGGTGTTTTACGTTTCCTTTTGTCGGCTGATTTGTTGGCCTTTTTAGCCTTTTTTCAGCCTTTTTCCGTTGCCGACGCGTACTGCTACTGTACTGATTTCGTAATGTAGTACTTATTCGTGCTATTTTTGTTACTAAGTGCTTGTTAAATAATGAAAATTCAAGTGTTCGCAGCGAAGGCCCGGCGATTAAGGTTTCTATTTATAAGTTGACGACTCATTTGTAAGCGGCTTATGTTTGCTGGTGAAAATATAAATATTTTTTTAAAGTACCCGCTTCCAACAGTTTTACAAGCTATTATGATTCCATTTTCAAAAGTCTGAAATGTGAAAAGAGAACGCTGAAAGCAAATCTTTGAACATAGAGCGGTAACGAAATCGACTTTAGCCCTTTGGTTGTATCTAGTTTGTTGGTTTTTTTTTAAATATTATTTTAAACTTAACCGAAAATCCATACAAATCTACCTATACGCGAAAGTTTTAGTTTCTTGGTTGGTTAGTTTATCCTGCAATCACACCGCAGCAGATATCAGACAAAACAGAGAGATCGACATCATTTGCATGGTTATACTCGTAATTTAGGCTATGTAGAGTGACATAGGCTGCTTTTTATCCCGGAAAACAAAGCAAATAAAATCCGAATCTGAAAGGGATTTCTTTTAAAAAATTAATTCCACGCAGACGAAATTGCGGGCAAAAGCTAGTAAACTATAAACACAATTAATATTATAATAACCGTATCAATTCAACAAAATAAGCTGTCGGTTTGTACGGAGAAAAGGCCTATGCAATGAACGTTAATTGTTTAATGTTAATTGTTTGAAACTCTGCCCGTTTCGTGAACGAGTTTCTAACTACGAGACCTAGTATTATTTTCATTTGAATAATAAATAATTATTTAAAAATATCGCCTACACCTTGTAGAATGTGATGCATATTGATGATAATATGACGAATAATATACGATGAATGAGGCCCCGGGTTCAACTCTCAGGTCGGACTAATATAGTATTAGGTTTTTTTGACAACAAATTCTCAGTACTAGCCCAGACTTAGGAAGTTAGCGGTGTGTCACCCCCGCCCGTGCTTTGAAAAATACGTAAAGCCGTCGATCCTGCGCCTAATCTGTCTCCGGTGATGTCGGATGAGAGTGAGGGAATAGAGAGTTCACCTGTGCGCAGGACCGACAGCTTTATGTGCTGTCGGAGACATGGGAGTGATCCACTGCCAACTTCCTAACTTCGCAAAAACTTGACAGGAAAACCCAATACACACTTGGCCCGACCCGGGAATCGAACTCAGGACGTCGTCATACGCAGTCGAACTTGCTAACCACTAGACCTAGAGGCAGTCAAGGACAATACATATAAAAATTCTTTTCAAAAAACCGACTTCCAACGCCACTACAAAGTATAAAAATAATTTTATTTTGTACACGTTTGTTGAAGTCGGGCGGCTTAAATAGAAACGATGAAACCGATACGCGATGCTCACCCGATTTCAATAAGCGTGTCTCTTATATGTCACCATAAGGTAAGCGTCGCGCATCGATTTCATCGAAGAATTGATAACCTCCTCCTTTTTGGAAGTCGGTTAAAAATAGTATAGATGTCCATTAATGTCAAAGCTTTATCGCGACACTTGGCGACTAGTTGAGTGACGGCGCGAGTGTCATAATGAATGGGAGGTAATGACTCGCCTCACGCCTCACGCCATCATAATTAGAGCTTAGTTCCAGCGAGACGGCGTTTCTTGTCACGGCGCTTTCACTAATTATGTCACGCTAATTGTCTCCCTTTTTAATTTACGTGTATAATGAACGTTAATGTAAAGATGGTGTACATTTTTTACCGGCTTAATCTCGTAGGATGAAACTGCTCGTATACATTTGACTTCACTTGGTAAGTTTGATCATAATTTATAAGTACAAAATTGTACGGACCCTTCCGACAGTGTTACTAATAAAAATCAACTAGATGATGACAGAGTGACGTGATGTTTGTTTGGATTCTGTTGGGTAATCGGAAAGTTCAAAAACTAGTCTTTCTGTTTATAAGAAAAACTAAAGCACCATGTTTAATGTAAGCAAATAATTTGAAAGCAAGATATGATTACTTAAATTCGGAAAGAAATTTTAAACTCTTTACAGCCTAAGCCATTATAAAAGAAATACAACCATAATAAGCATATCAATTCAGAAAAGTTGTCAGTCCCTTTTAACGAGGTAAAACTTTCATGGAACGAATAAAAAACTGTCCAAAACTCAGACCAATTTAAATGTACTCACTACCAAAAAGCATATCTAGTTAGCATGTTTCATAAAAGTACGTTCATTTTGTGCCATCAAAATTGACTGGTACATCTCTTTTTAAACGGACTTTAAAATCAAAGTGCATTTTTTTTAAACCGAAACACGGGCTTAATTGCACGGATCTATGTTTAGAATGAGAGGGCTTAGGTCATAGACCGCACAGCTTAGGTCATAGATTCATACACCTTTAAGAAGATTGTGATTAGACCTATTAACAGAGTAATATTAAAAAAAGAAACAATATTACCTGCTGTTTTTAATTTATATAATATACTACGAATAAACATAAAAGTTATTTTTACAAAACCGACTTCAAACGCCACTACAAAGTATATCAATTGCACCTATAAAATTTAAGGTGAGTTCCCTCGATTTTTCCGGGATCCCATTATCCTGACGTGATAACAATGGAATCACCTTTCCCTTTCAAACAAAAAAAGAATTTTCCAAATCGGTCCAGCCGTCTTCAAGTAATCGGGGAACATACATACAAAAAAAGATTCCAACGAATTGAGAACCTCCTCCTTTTTTGGAGTCGGCTAAAAAGGAAGAGCAGCTTTTCTAAGATACAGTTTTTCAAACATACTTCCCGACGCTTTTATAAAAGGACTCATAACATTAAATCGTTTTAATAGGTGGACCCGGTTACTGATAAAGATTTGGTACATACATAGCCCATGGGGTCGCGACCAGATGTGGCGTTATGCAGGGCGTAAAGTAAATCAAATTCATGAGATAACGAACGCAGATAACGAACATCCCTATCATACCGATTTCCGTGAAAGCGCATTACGTAAGCCATCAAAAATCTAAAGGCTATTAAGGGGGAAAAATTTTTCGATTATCCACTAATCGGATTTTCTAAACCTTCATAAACCGAATGCGAGATGCAGTCCCGGTCCCGGGCGTAATTACAAACTTTCAGGCGTTCCTCGGACAACAGTTATGCCGGGATTACGTTTGTAACTAAGGTTGGCAGGGAGCTAGGATTTTTGTGACTGTCCCGGAATATGTATATCAAGTAGTGGAGGGAGTATTTAAAGTAGTAATAAACGAACCTTTGACAAGATCGGTCGTACTTCATTTATACGTCCCTCGCCAGTTAACAATACACCTCAGATGTATGAAGTATGTCATGTCACGGTTTTTAAATAATGTACTACTGAACTTTAACTTAAGAACTTAAGAATTACTTACAATAATTATTTATTGTATCCATATTAATATCATTATTGATGTATAATTTATTATATATTATTAGGAGAGGGTTCTATTTAAGTCATAACTACCCACAATAATGTGGGTGACGCAGCATGGTTGCATCTATAAATGCGAGTGCACAATCGTGCACGAGGCTCATTCTATCTGCATCCGTCGAACGGGAAACTTGTTGGTCGCTACTTGGAGTAAGACTGTTCCTTTGTTAATTCATATTTGTGTTATTTGTGTTATTATGTAACGGTTGTGCGTGATGTAACCTCTCTATTGAATTATTGTTTGAATTATGTGAATTTGAGTGTAAATTGAAAATAAATAAGGCCAAAGTGTTATTATCCTGACTTGCTAAAATTTTAATCATATTCCGCTTCTGATTGATTCCTAAAAATATATTACATCCTATCATTGTAGTGATTCAATCTCACTTACTTACGTTTTGTTCTAGATACATACTTCCCCAGCACGTCACAATAATACTGGAGTCTAAAAAATTTACAGTGCCGGAAAGCTATTCTTTTTTGACAACCCTATTTTTAACTCATAACCAAGTTCTGAAATTAAATTTAACAGGTATACTATAATATGTAATGCAGGTTTCTCGAAAAAAATTATAAGTGGCAGTGCCTTAAGACAGACTGTTCGACAACCCTATTTGGAACTCATAACCGTGTCCCGGAATCCGGTTAAATAGGTATAATGTGCACTCGGATTAAGCACGGCAGATCATATTATCCTTAATTGCTCAGTTAAGTACAAGTTTATAACTCGGATTACGCGATATAGCAATGTTTTCTGTTCTCCCCTTAATATTATGGAGGTTCTATTAACAGTTCATTGACCTTCATCGGTTAGGATTAGGATAAGGTTAATAAATTATTATATTGCTTTCATTATCGAAATACAGGCCAAATACCTTAAATTTATACATTTTCCCTTACACTTTAAACCACGTGTAAGCACTGAAATGGCAATCTGATAGTAATTTGCATTATACAATGTAATAATCAAATTAAGTTAATATTATATGTTAATACTCCAAATTTTATAATTTATAAAATGTAATAAATTTTACACAAAAGCATTTTACAAAAAGGAAATCAACCATTTCAAATTTAATAACACTCATCACATATTATATGTAAATACATTATACAAATAATTCGTTTAAAGAGATCAAAATCCAACAATAATATAATTGGGCAATTTAAAGTCACTTATGTTAGGCTTGCTACACACTGTTAGTCCATTAATGAGGCAGTTGACAGTGTGCATGGTACCTATATAACGTCGATCCGACCGACTTCGGTTACCACATGCCAAACTCCAAAGATATTAGTCGTCTGTATGGGAGTTATTGTAGGGCTTTAGGAGAACTATAATATCTATTGCACAAGTATATATTATGCGCCAACTCGGATACATATTCCATTCCCTCAATTTCATACTACTAAGAAATGAAATGCCTTCCGAGGCACAGGAGCGAAAACACCGCCAACTGCCTAATTACCAGAGAATTATGATGGAAGAACCCAATAAATCACTTCAAATTACTCAAAAAATTAACCCTGCCCTGCATTTACATATTAAAAGCATCCAAAGTAACAAAATAACCACAACATTTCATAAAACTGCAAGATGTACCGCGACGTTATGAACTTCGGCCCACCAGTAAGCATAATATGGTTGTACTAATCTAAAGATCCACAGTACCGGTCCCAACCCGATGTGCGTTAGAATATATAATAAAATCCCAAGTAATATAAAAGCAACGGAGAATGATATGGCGTTTATCAACTCCTTAAAAAAATTTCTTATAGATAAAGCCTACAGTAAAATAGGTGACTTTTTTGATGAATAACACGATTCCCGTCTCTCAACTAACCCAATAATTGATGTGCCTCAACGGAGTTCCAATGTAAAAATAATATGATCTCTAAGTTAGTTAATAAGAATCATTGTAAATACATGTTTAATAAATGAATATGAATATGAATATCTAGTGTTTTTATGGCACAACACGGGAA
The DNA here is from genome assembly GCA_933228805.2 of Hipparchia semele. NCBI lineage: Eukaryota > Metazoa > Arthropoda > Insecta > Lepidoptera > Nymphalidae > Hipparchia > Hipparchia semele. The sequence goes on along the minus strand of OW121717.1, from coordinate 1,231,668 downwards.
CTCATAAGCTCATTTGCAGTCAAACATGCTACCAACTAGAACGAGGCAGTCAAATGTACTACCCGTGTACCGTGAGCCTTATTTTAATTTTTCATGATAATTATTTTTGATATAATTGGCAATTATAATAAACAGGCCGACTTAAATATTACTACACAGGTGAATATCTCGATACGTCATTGTGTGTGACAGCAATGTAATGTCGCGGTGACGTCACTTTCGTGAAGTCCTCTATGGCGACTCTCTTTGATGACTGATGTTATATTAGATAATTATATAATCTAAATATATAAAAGGCAAAAGTGACTGACTGACTGACTGATCTATCAACGCACAGCTCTAACCGCTGGACGGATCGGGCTAAAATTTGGCAAACAGATAACTATTTTGACGTAGGCATCCACTTAGGAAAAAAGCTAGTCTATTATAAAAGATCTATTATGATAGAAGAGACCTTACAGAACCATACTTACGTTCTATTTTAACTTCAAAGTCACAATTCAATGAGCTATGTGCAATTATTATAAATAATAATTAATGAATCCTATTAATTACGAACACTTACTCGAATAATTTACAAAAGATGTTCGTGACTTCATTGGCGGAAATTTTAAGTATATCTCTGTTAAACACATTTATTGTGAAAAGTAAAGGTAATTTTACATTGAAGTTCAAGTTTGGAATTTATTAACAAAATGTACAAATTTTCACTGCAAGTTTTTTGAAAATAAACAAATAAATTACCTCTTGGAAGATTTGTTTATAACATCGCATTTTTACCAACCTTTAGTTCTTATTTATACCAAGAAATAATAATATTACCAAGTAAATCTAAACATGAAAATACGACACTGATAACAATTCTCTAAAGACACTTCTGCCTTTTTAAATAAAATATATCTACATCGTCATGGCAAGTCGTATCGTCGGGTACAAAAGGGGCCATGGGGACAGATACGGGGCAAGATAATCAGTTGAATTCATACTGGTGTCCGCTTTATACTTTAGGATTTATTTTTAGTTGGCAATGTTGATACACAATCTCTAAACTAAATTAACAGGTCAAAATCTCGTGCTGTCCTTTTCTTATAATAACTAGTGGTTCGCCCCGAACTGAGACCTCGCGATATCCCATAATTCCCAAAAGTTTTAATTATATATTGTAATAATTAACTTTTAACATTAGACGCAATAAAAAAAAATAGTTGACATAAAACTGTTTTACTGACACAGCGCCATCTTTTAGCATTATAGTGAAGCTATTAGCTTCACAATAATGCTAATAGATGGCGCATTAAAATTAAATAATATCGTTTCTTTATAACATTTATCTAATTTTAGTATTTGTTGTTCAAGTACAGGATATAACTGAATTTTCAACCAAGTTTCACGTTCTAATATTCAGTAATTCAGAAGTTATAGGGCTCTGACAGACATTTAGACGGACACACTTCTCTGTCTAGTAGGCAAGCGCCCTAGTTGACTCAGAGAACTCGCTTCGCTCGTTCAATAAAATTCTAAGTCCTGACTGACTGACTGACTGAGATATCAACGCACAGCCTAAACCACTGAAGTTAGAAACTTGAAATTTTTACAGTTGGTTCCTTTTATGACGTAGGCGCACACTAAGAAAGAATTATTGGAAATTCCACCCCTAAGGGGTTTAAATAGGGGATGGAAGTTTATATGACACTCCGTCATTTTTCAAGCTGTTTCCATCAAAGTTGGTATTTGAGCTTTCAGTTAAAAATAAAAAAGTACGTGTGTCACAGTTTTTGAAAATTCTACCCCAAAATCTAATTCCACGCGGACGAAGTCGCGGGGCAAAAGCTAGTAACTAATATCCCGCTAATTGAATCCAGCTACAGAGGCCAAGCTCTACAGAAATTAGCCATCTGCGCAGGAGATATGGAAGGATGGATGTTTGTTACTCAATCACGCCACAACAACTGAACTGATTCGACTGAAATTTAGTCTGGAATATTACATAAGCTACTTTATCCTGAAAAAGAAAGAGAGTTCCCGGGGGAATTAAAAAACTTCAATCCACGCGAACGAAGTCGCAGACATCAACAAGTTAGTAATAAAAAAACGTCACGTTGGATCGTCATGTAGGAAAAGCCCAAAGGGATGTGTAGTGTGTACATGCGGAAAGATAACCAGCTGAAATCGCGCTCGTGCCCACTAGGGACGTCACTGACACATCGATATAATTATTTACGCCTGTGGACGTTTCGAGACCGTCGAATTAAAATCCCTTTTACTAATGCTAACTTAAATTAAACAATTTTATTTTTAATAAAATATTAAAACGAAAAACTATAGATTAACAGTTTTTTGTAGTAAGCATGCAAAGTTAAAGGAAAATTTTATCTTGTGAATGTTATGTTTTTATTTTTATCTTGTAAATATTATCTTTGTGAGGTCTTTTTTTTAAATTCAGTATTGTCTTCTATATACACCGTGATCTTGACATCGACGAACAAAAGCATCCCCTATATTATATCTAAATAAATCTCTGGGTAATAATATATTAAAAATTAATTCAGGTCAATGCACATAATTATAATAATTTATGTAGTGATAAAAAATTATTATGATTAAAAAAAAGTATAGTATATCGTTAATTAATAATTTGTTTACAAAAGTAGGTCAAGCGAAGTAAATTCTGATACAAGTTCAAGGATTCCTCCTTAGTAATAATTATCGTCCGAGGAGCATTTTATAAATCCACAGCGAAAGGTTGATTGAAAATTTCACGAGTTCACGCCGACGACCTATGATGCGCCTGCGCTTTCTTTTCTTAAAAAAAAAACAACAAGGAAACCTCAAACAAAGAAACAGCCGCAAATTGAAAAAAAATATATAATTTTGTATGAACTTCACCATAGCATAGACAACAAACTAGCCACGAGTAAACTCAAAATTTCCATCGTAAATATAGAAAGTTAAACTTTATTCTAGTTATAAGATCTCTTACGAAAAGGATGCCGCATTTAAAATTTATGAACGTCAAAAGCTGCCCTCCGGTTTTGAGGAAAAGTTCACAGAGCTCCGAGAAATTGTAGGTATGATGCTCCGGAATCTAATTTACAATAACTTCTGAGATACCGCGGGAAATATGTGGAGTATTATTTCGAGTCAGTATTTATAATGCCGCGAAGTAAAAGTGGCAGGAAAAAAGATTAATGGCTATATTTATGCATTAAAATGTCTCATTTTTCCGCTGCAAGATTTATTATGTAAGAGGTTTGGTGCAATTTAGTATTAAATATCTCATAATTCAATGGTTAAAGCTTTTTTTTTTTTCAATTTTATTTATATAGCGCTTAGCAGAAAATTGCCTGAATGAACGCGCGACTCGGAAAGCAGACGATATAACTAAATTAACATTTTAAAAATTATGATATAACTTAAGGTAAGTATATAAATTACTTTCAATAATTTTATCAATTATAATTCATTAACTGATGCCCGCGACTTCGTACGCGTGAATGAGGTTTTGTAATTCCCGAAGGAACTCTCTTATTTCTCGAAATAAAAGTAGCTTATGTGTTATTCCAAACTATAATCTATCTCTGTGCCTTTCAGCCAAATCGGTTCAGTCTTTGCGACGTGAATGAGTAACAAACATCTATCCATCCATACGTTCAAAATTTCGCATTTATAATATTAATAGGAAGTAGAATAGTAGGATTACAATCTTTATTTCAATATAAAATTTTTAGTTTTTCTTGAGCTTTATATAATTTTAGCACGTGTACATACTTAATCTCGATTTATCTACATAAATGTACAAATCAAGAACGCTAAGTATCCTCTCCTTATAATTTTAATCAATTTTCCTAGGTCTTCCTAGAATTGGTCTTGTAACAAGCTCCATTCATCGATACCTCAACTACATATTAAGCCCTGCCCATCCCAAAGTTCGGCCTAATGGAACCACGTGAATCAATAACTGCTGACCGTCTCATTACAATTCCCCTCTTTCAATCAACACCGAGCAAACGATTATGGCCCCTCCTCACCAAGAAATACCGTTTATAATTCCTTGGATGAGAAAAACTCATAAGGCTTTTAATCGCGGCACTTGTAATAAAAGTGTCAAACTATTATGCCTGCGAAAGGAAAACACTGAAAGATTTTATTGGCTATGTGACTAATAAAATAAAAAGATATAGGGCTATCCTCCTCGGATATGATATTATCTTCAGGTTATTTGGAGCCCATCCTTGCTAAGAATTCATCGATATTTATATCGATGAAGGCACTGAGTTTTCATTAACTGCGGGAGGGTAGAAGCGTAATATGAAACTGTGTATTTTTTAAGTTAACATCTATTCTGTAACATCTTCCTAACTTTTTATTGAACGACGTGACGTCAAATCCAACGATGGCAAACAATAGTTATTTGCTCAACAAGATGGCAAAGTTCATTTTTGTCGCGAGTGCCTAGTTTGAACCCCGAGCGGGCGAAGGATTCTAAGTTAGAATTCTGAATGTTGTGATGGATTCAAAGCCACAAGAAACAAAAACTTTGCTATCGTGTGATTCATACAACATAAATATGATTCCACTGGTACGACTTCCTGACAGATACCTTCAGTCAGCCGAGCTCCCTCTAGAATCCACGCAAGCCATCCAGCAGGAGCTTACTTCGGGGAGTTTGAAAAGGAGAGAGCTGGAAAGCCTCTCCACCAAAACTTCCTGTATTTTCGGCCCTCCCTAATAGTTGGTACAAACAAAAATTTAAGTGAGGGAAGGGAGGAAATTTAAGAATTTAAGTTACATAAAAATATTAGCTTAGATAGTCTTTAGCAAACGTTCGTGAAACCTTTGTCATTTGCAAATCAATTTTTTCCGAGAATAAATTTTCCACTGAATTCCGCCGGGAGCAATTTCCCTCTGCCTTCAAAGAAACGATATATCAGGCTGTTTATGTCCAGGGACGGACTCAGCGCCGGCTGAAGATGATTAATTGAACGGGCAAAATTTAAAATTTATAATACGCCCCGCTTTGTTTGGACAAAGAAGAAAGGCTTAGCATGTTTCAGAACTTTTTAATCGTGCATAACGAAGTCTGAGTGATGGATAGCTGAAAGAAGCTTACGTTTTGATAGACTGCATATTTGATGTAAGTACTAGTAAAATCGGAACTCTGAAAGAATATCAAACTTCCCTCTGTTAGCTGGAGATGCCTCATAGATGAAATATGAAGCGAGTTAATTGTTAAACTGAAGTGGAAATGGGTGGGGCACGTGGTTCGAAGAGCATTAGCTCATTGAGATCCCAAGGTGCTGGAGTGGCGACCCCGTACCGAGAAACGTAGTGTTGACAGACCATTCACGAGTTGAACCACTTGAACCAGTGACATCAAACGAGTCGCACAGATCTCTGAATCCACGCGGCGCAAGACCGAGATCTGTGGAAGGCCCTGCAAGAGATCTTTGTTCAACAGTGGACGTCATCGATTGATAAAGAGGAAGAAGAAATTATTGATTAGATCATGGAGCCTTCCACTTATAAGATAAAAGCGCTAACCAAGGAATTAATTATTTTTTATTCGATGACAAGATGCCCTTGACTCGGATTTCACTCGATAGAAAGCGACGATGCAGTCTAAGATAGAAACGGGCTGACTTGGAAGGGAGGCAGTGTTAATGGGTATATACATATGGGTTATATACATATGGGTTAAGCGCGTCTGACTTGAGATGCGGTGTGGGGAAGCGCGACGCGAGGTAGCGGCCAACTTGCAGTGAAAGCTGTACTTTACAGTGAAACTGTATACTTAATTCCCGTGGGAACTCTCTTAATTTCCGGGATAAAAAGTAACCTATGTGTTATTCCAGAATATAGTCTATCTCTGTCCTAAATTTCAACCAAATTGGTTCAGTCGTTGCGGCGTGATTGAGTAACAAACATACATCCAAACTTTCACATTTATAATACTACTAGTTTATATATATAATAGGATTTTAAAAGAAGGTCAACCAAGCTAAAGTTGACTAATCTTCCCCTCTCCACTCGATCAGGAGTCAGGAGGAGGAAATTAGGAGTCGATCCGACAATAGTGCAACGAGTGAGATTCGGACCTGCAACCTTTAACTTTCAGTCTGCAAGTTTAACCGTTGGGTTATTAAGGCTACATAAATAGAAAATTACATTCACTTTGTGCGGACAACAAGCGTTCAAATTATAGAGCCTCAGTACAACGAGACCACAACATAGAAAACAAATATATTGTGAGCAAATTGTGCACTACAACATTAACTATTGTGAACGTGTTGAAGTGAAAAATACAGTTCAAAGAACCTCTATAATAATGTACGTTCATTACAAATAAACCTAGTACAGTAAGGGTCTACTTCACCATCGCTAAATGAACTTTAATGGATTTTTTTTTACATTATGGGCACACGTTTGACCACTATCACACCTGATGGAAAGTGATGATGTGGTCTAAGGTGTAACGCGTTTGCCTAGAAGATGCCTTGATTCACTCTTGTTTTGAAGATACCCAAATTGTACGTGTTAGGAAACACAGATAAATAAATTTGGCAAGCTTTCGAAATGTTAAATTTATTCGTCGGTTAAAGTTTTCTGGGGATTAATGAAATGAACCTCAAGGCTATATAAGTTCCATTAACAATAACTTATTCATTAATACAAAAAAAGATTCATCTCATAATACGATAAAAAAATTGTAAACGCGACTGAAATTCGGATTGAATAGTTCTATACTATATACTCGTACTTTTAACAAGCGATCTCTCATTAAAAAAAAATAACTTATTTTTTATTTTTCTGTCCCTAAGTAACATTTTTAAACAAAACAAAGCCGGTATACGTGCGGATGTGAGAAACTTCAAAGCAGCTATTTAAAAGTACTGTAGACGGTTTTAATTATGCAAAATCAGCAATGCTCAGGCCATTCGGGTCAACCGAGGCGAAAGAGGCTGCCTTTAAAAATGAAACAATGGACGGGAAATGAAGACCAGTATTTTTACGTGTGTTAGAGTTAATAGTGCTAGATAGGAAATGTATGGAGCGGGCGATAAAGGAGCCAGGAAATTAAGCGGTTTTTCAATGGTAAAAAGAGGTTGGAACAGTTTTTTTTGGGGGATTAATTTCGGTTTTTAAAGAATGAATTTGGGGCTTGGAGAACAAAAGTCAATCTTAATCTACTTTTCCTTTTTCGGTTCTCCTGAATTTAACTAGTTTCTTCCTACGATTGAACTGAAAAAATAGATTTAACTACTATCCTGTACAAAAGAGTAAGAATAGTATTAGTATAAATAGAATAAGGTAAAAACAAGGTATTTAAGAAAGAGAAGTGTTTGAAGATGGCAATAATGTCTCTCATGATAATTGATTCCACCGGGGAACGTATATCTTTAAAATTTGTTAGGTCCACTTTCAAATGGAATAATATTATTAAGATTTCAGATTATGATAACAATAAAATTAGGGTAAAGGGTCAAAAGGTCGTGCTAATAAAGATGGGACGGCGCTCTTTTGGAAAATTTTAATTGCGGTCCCTGTTATTGGGGAGTTCAATTCATTCGGCCTTCGAAAATGGATTGTTAAAATATGGTTCTTTGAAACTTCGCTACTTTAATGGGCGGATGGTTAAATAAACTTTCGGGTTTCTGGATAAGATTACAAGAAATTTCCAAAAAAGGTGACGTAGAATCTTCATGAATTACGTTTCTGATTCTGTCTAAATCTTGCCGAAACAAAGCAAATGGATTGTTAATTTTTATCAGTTGAAAAAAGCAGAAGTTTCGTTATTCTAAAGGTGCTTCTTCAATAACTGTAATGCAGTGTACTACTTGCATATTTTATAGTACATAACTTTTAGCATTGAAAATATTTTTTAATCAAAAGTCGTAAAAAAATGTAATCAATGCGCCCACTATAATTCAGCCAAGGTCTTTATAGTGTTAGATATGCAATCAGCTTTTTTATGCTTTCATATATCGATGTATGAAATACTTATCATACTTATTGACTAATATGATTTCTAATACAACTAGGGAATGCAATCTCGATCTCGCGAGATCTCGTTTTCGCGAGATCTCGGCCTTTTTTAGCGAGATTGATCTCGGCCGAAAAAAGGGCGAGATCTCGCGAGATTAACGAGATTGCACTCGAGCATAAAAAAGTCTTATTCGAAGCGCGGACTGACACGGACGGAGTTGCGACCTGTCGGTTTCGTTCGGTGCGCGAATTAATTTTTAAATTACTAAAAGATTTGCGTTTGATATTAGAAGAGAAGACTGGTTGTTTTTTTCATTTGTTATTTCAAATTCAAAATTTATTTATTTCATGTAGGCCAACTTGTAGCTCTTATAAATCTACCACCCACCGGTTCGGAATGCAGATTCTGTTGAGAAGAACCGGCAAGAAACTCAGCAGTTGCTTTTCAAAAAATAAAAAATAAAATTTTTTACAATAGGTAACCAAACTATGCTATGTATACACTGCCCTCGTAATTGAAAACACAGTAACTTAAAGGTAACTTCTATTTAACTTACTTTGTTTTCAATTACGAGGGCAGTACAGTGCTTCCACAGTGCTTTGATTGATACGTACGTCAAAGTTTACTACTTAGAAGTTTATTAAAAAATTATAGACAATTTGATTCACAAAAGTCTATTGAAAAAATTCGTGAAAATAAATGTTATCTTATAATACTTATAATTTTTATTATTTTTTTTCTAATTTATTCAAATATTGTGATTATTTGCAAAAAAAAAACACACAAAACTGCCAATCTCGCGAGATCTCGAAATTGGCGAGATCTCGCGAGATTGTAAATAACAATCTCGCGAGATCTCGCTTGAGCCCCAATCTCGCGAGATTTGCATTCCCTAAATACAACGTACAAACTGATGCTGATTTATCCTTCAATCACTCAGCAACGGAGAAACAGATGAACTTGATTTTTGCATTAACTTACTCGTAGTAAAGGCATAGAGAGAGACATGGGGCTCTTTTGATCCCGGAAAAACAAAGGATTAGCCCGGAATGTTTAAACGTAGCTATGTGCAGACGAAGTCATGGAAATAACTAGTTTAATAATAAATATAATAGACAATGATGCTTTCCGTGTTGATAATAATTTAAAACAACAAAACAATGAAGGCCTTAATTCAAAACACATACCTTGAGTTTTATAGACCAAACATTTATGACGTCTGACCTAACCCAGGGGCCATTTAACCCTGGGACAGTCGTTACTGAGTTTGGGAGGCCATAAAATTTTATAGTGCATGAACAGATACGTTAGATACTCGCTAAGTTAGGTAGTTCAAGTAAACGTGCGTCTTATTTTGTCTCCGTGGGAGGAAAAATAAAAATATATCTCTTGGATCTTTTACGACAAAGAACTCGCAACAAACAACATGTACACAACCAAAAAATAGTTAAAAATACTTTTAACTTCTATTTAACCAGTTCAATTTTAGTTCTGATACTTTAACGTTTAGAAACCGATTAGGGGCAAATAATAGATAAGCAACGATAAAAAAAATAGACGTAGATGTAAGTCTTAAGTGAGAATTTTTTTTTTAATTTTTTTAATTGATTACAATGTAAAGTCGATGAAAAGCACGCTAGTGGTTAAAAATCTTCATTGTATCCTTCATCAAACCTTATAAGTAGGAAATTATAGACCTCATATTATGGTAGATGTTTATTTAATTTTTGTTCATTTAAAGCTAATTCTATGTTTCTACGTACGTATATTCAAAATTATTGTCCGAAATAAAGTTTTAACTAGCAATATATTCACAACAAGAGTAATTACGTGTTTAAATTGAGAAAGTTTTAAATATATTATACTCTATATTTCACCGGTCCCTCCACATTTCGCGGTCGAGAACTTAGGTCTATAAGGCAAAGAATTCTAATAAAATGGCTCGGTACATTTTAAATTTTATCATTTAAAACCTTTGCATTCATCCATCCATGCTAATAAACGTTCGCATTCATAATATTAAGTAGTATTTTTATCGTGTTCCACTGTGCATATCAGTTGCTAGTGGTTAACAACGCAGGTTTTGTTAGAGGACAATATTAAAACAGAATTATAGCAAAAAGTTAAAAGGGTAGATTTATTTATTTTTTATTTATTCATTTTTATTTTTTATGTACATATAAGGAATTACAAGACAACATATATTAGAAGAGGTAGACATAGATGAAGCTTATCTATAAAAAAAGTTTCTACTAGCTTCTCTTGAAAGCCGATTTACTTTGTAAACCGCGAAAAATATGGGCAAGTTAGCGCGAACGTAAGCAAAATTTCATTTCAAATACTTTAAGAAAATAAATGTATTAGACAATAATAAAATATTCAACCAAGTTTTGGAAATTATACATTTTTTTATCTGTATATAAACCATACAAATTCAATATAAAAAATGGTAGAGATAATTAACTGAATAGAATAAACAGCTTATCATTATACCTATCAGGAATGCCACCTCCACCTCGTTTATAAATGACTGTTATAATAATACGCCATCCATTCCAGTCCAGTAACTTGAAATTAACCTTCTGAATCCATTGGTATGGTGTAAACCAGGCATTAAGTATAAAATAAAAATAAAAGTAGCTGATAAAACATAACCAATGATGCCAAAACAAAATTAATTTACTGCTTTCCGTATCGCCAAATTGTTTTTAAAACCGATTCAGTGTAAGTATTATCGTATATAGTAACTCTGGCTACTACTACCTACTATAGTAAATGTGAAGCGTCCAATATTTTTGGCTTTATTGGAAATTCTTTGGCTAGCTCGCATTCACCGCGTACCTTTGAGGACCGAATGAATTTATTGTTACAGTTAAAGGCAATTGTTGGTATAATGAAAACTTTTGGCGCGCTTTGTATCCATGTATGAAATACTTTACTACAAAAGCGATACAAATTTATTTAATCAGGAACAAGAAATTGACTATTGTGCAGTTATAATACAAAAGTTTCTTTCTTAAAAAAATAGGGATGTACTTTCGTAATATTTTGTTTATTTAATGAATTAATTCAGATCTTAAATAAAATTTTATAATAAAGATTAAAGCTAACCTAATCATGCCCGCTTGTCATAACGTAAAAATGTATTCTAGGCATCTTAATCAGCCAGTATCATAATGCCTAGAATACTGGCTGCATTTTTACGCTTAGCAGTCAGGCTGATCTTTTACACATAATAATCAGCCCTTCTTTAATATTATTTTATACACTTTTGAATATTGAAACGTACGAAAGAAATATTTGAATATTTTTTTGTATTGACAGTGGACACGTTAAGAATCTTTTCTCTATTCCATCGCTAGATTATTAAAATGTGGATAAATACGACCTTCATTAAGTGTCTGACAGCCGCTGGATACAGGCGGCACAAGACCGTATTCTGCGGACATCCTTGCATATGCGACCTATTAATATGTCCAACATAAACTTCCTTCAGGTGAAACGACTTTGACATAATTTTGTGCCCCAATCTGTAATTGTATGTCCTACTTTTCTCTTGATTCTATGAGACACTCAAATAGTCTTTCTGGTCTTAATCTTGCTCTTAACCGGAATATGTAACGTCAAATTACACAGTTCTTGTGTGAAACGACGCCTTTGACGTCACGAAGGTTAAGTGTAAGGTATGTTGTAAAGTAAATGTCATGAAGAATCAGGGCAAGTTCATCTTACATGAAATGACTTATGACTAGAATGATCAACGTGATCCAATTGATAGACGCGGATCTCTTGCAAGGCTCCCCACAGAATAGGATCTTATACCGCTAATATCCAGCACTTAGCAACCCACTTGAGGTTCACCTAGTCAGGGATGTTTTAACGCTGCGTTTTTCAGTCCGAGGTCACTATTTCAGCATTTCAAAAATTTTTGCATTTTTTACATTGCATGGATAAAAGAATAGGTAACAGGTAGGTAACACGAGTATAATTAAGTTTTCACCAAGAGATAGTGTTGCTTAGTGAAGAAGGCACTTGCATACACCCTATTTATACTTTAAACTACCCGTGCGAAGTCCGGAAAACTCAGTCAGTGATACTAAAAAAGCAAATTTTAACAGGAGTATGAAAAAAATCTTTAATAAAATAAATTACCTGTAATCCATAGCTATAAAAAAAAAATAGACATTAATTTTATTTCCTTGAAAAAATATTACTATTTTTTTATGAAAATAATTTATTTCATCAGTTTAAGTTTTCTTTTGTGAGTAAAAAGTTTGTCCTTTAGGTTAATAAAGTCCTTACATATAAACTTAATATTTAGTACATGCATTATCAAGCTGATAACATTACCTTTAACGTATACCATAACGAGATATTGAGTTGCTCTCAAATACAAATCTAGTTAGACACATGCAACTAATTTACATATAATACTGCTTTAGAGCCCAATATTGAGGCAAGCAGTCACTGTAACTAGAATACGAAGTGGACTATTAAATCTAGACTAGTATAGGGTACAACTTGATGTTTAGTGTCTGGCGACGGGGTCCTTAGACGCAGCGCACCCTTTCGATTAACATTCTATTTTTCATGGCTTCTAAGTGATAGATAGAGGCCTTGTCCTTAAGAATTGAGGGTTGCGGTGCAAAAAGTGAGAGATACTTTTATGTTTATTTAATCGCCTAACCTTTTTGGCTTCTTCTTCTTTGCCAACCGAAAGCTGTCCACGGCTGAATAAACATAGGTCTCTTGCAAAGACTTCCACATGCCTCGGTCTTACAACCAGTCGTTTCCAGTCCAGCATAGTTTAACTTTATACTATCCTTATAAATAAATAAGTATTCTAATAACATTTGTCCACGATTTTAAACTCAACTGATAATGTCTGATAACGTCGGTCCACCTAGTAGGGGGGTCTGCCAACTCACCGTTTTCCATTCCAGTACCTCGGTACCCCAACGACTATCAGTTCTTTGAACTATGTGCCCCGTCCATTGCCACTTCAGCTTCCTGAATGTGTGCTATGTCGGTAACTTTGGTTCTCTTACGGATCTTTTCAATCCCGATCTGTTTTCTCAAAATTGAATCAATGAATAAAATAATACAATAATAAAGTTATATAAATATAGGTAATATATATTTTTATAACTTTAACTTTATATCAAGCGTACGACCTCGCAATGCGCCGTGTGTCATGAACTTTTCCTATCGGGCTATTTTACAATTTGACAGTCTTTAGTAAGTACAAACTCTGAGTATTTAAATTAAAATTCATGTTGAGCTGTTTTGTCTCAAGTGTGCGCAGCAACTAAGAAGGTCTGCTCTTGAAACAGGGACATAAATCCGTGTGATGGGACTTGGAAAGTTTCTGCTCTATTTCACGCTGTTGGAAACAGTGGCCTTTGAATGTTATCGTTGTTTCTTGATTTCGTTAGTACTTCACTTACTTGTTATTATTACGTTACTTTGATTAAATTAACAACTTACTTACTAATCGGATAAAAACATAAAGCATAAATATAAACATAGTAAATAATTTCTATATGTAATTTATTCAATCAATTGAATACTTCCTTACTTAAAATTTATTATACGTTTATACTTCAAAGTAGCAAAGGAACAACGGATCAACGGGATTTTTTACATGAATATAGTTGAGGGCTTGGACAGTGATCGTAGTCTTTCTTTAATTCGAAAAACAGAGGGTTCCAGCGATATTTTTATAAACTTAACTTCACGTTTATTAATGGTTTGGACAGCGGATTCTGAAGATAAAAGACGACCAGAAGCTCAACATTTTATTCTTTTCAAAACAGAAAGTGTTACAATATGTAGCTTTAACAATATAATAAATTATGACACTATCTTAGCAAAGAAATCTAAATCGATAACTCTCCATGCACCTTAGTCGTTTGTTACTGCCATTATGAGTAAGAAATAGTTACTGGCGGTATAAAATGTGTGTATTGAGCAAAAACGCTCAATTGAGCAAAAAAAAATTTTACTGCTTCGTTTTTGCTTCGTCATATTAATAATATGTTTTCGTTTTGTTATAGAATATGATTGAGAAATTACGCAACCAAATAAAAATTATATTTTTTTAGAATTTTTTTAAATTATTGTGAATGTCTTTGACATTACTGTGTTTTTTCTTTTGAATAATAATTATGGTAGTTGATTGATCAACCACATATAAGTATCATTCGTAATCATTATTAACGCACACAATCGAGTTTTGACTCTTTTCCGCCAGCACTGTTTTATAGACCGCCAAAACGAAACTACTTAATGACTATTTAAAATGAAAATACAAATTACTAAATAGATAATGATGTATTTTTCCAATTTACTGTTGAATAAACGTTTTATGTAGCTACGTAACTCTGCTACAAAATCTTTTGCTACAAAATGCCTACAACAAAATTGACAGCTCAAAGCAACGCTCGTAGCATTCCAACAATAATGTCTACGTAACCGCTACACCGCTACAATATTAATTTTCATGTTAGCCGCTATCACATGAAAATCAATACAGCTACAAGATAAATTGGATAAGATAAGTGTAATCGCCACTCGATGCACAAAGGGGTCGAGGGTTCTAGAGCCGATAGCATGTTATGATTACTTTTTTTACTACTATCAGTACTTGGCTTGTAAGGTTTTATACAAAGTTTGTTTAAGATAAATCATTTTATATAAAGCTGAGTTTATTTAGTTGTAATAAAATTACTTTTATTTGATTATATTATTATTATTACTTTGTTTGAAACTAGCATGAAACTTTATAAAACTTCAACTAAGGGAACTCTACGCAAGGAGATCTAAGTAAATAAACTATTTAAGGATCCTTACAGCATTTAGCTTTAATTTTTTAGTTGTTACTCCTAAATTAATTATTATCAGTATAATATGTAAATTTTCTAGTAGGAACAGCAGTACAACATATTATTGTGTGTGTGTGTCCACATAAACTCATAAAAACTAGTATGTGTAAAATGAAAATATTTGTGCAATACAAAGAAAAAATTAAAGGGAGGATTTTTCACAAAGTTGGCTGCAAAACTTTGTTAGGTGGATATAATTTGATGTGGGATATAGAAGAAAAATTGTACAACCGTCACACAGAATCCTCGTGTAAACAAGGACTGCGCCATCGCGTACAATGGGAATGAACACGTAAAATGAGATGTCTCATAACAGCGCTGTACGAGCGGCACGCGCGGTGCTGACAGCATAATTGCATCAACCTGCACCCATTATCCAGTGGGAGAACCAAAGTTACATACATACATAGTTCAACCAGTCGCGAAGCTGAAGTGGAAATGGTCGGGGCACATAGTTCGGAGAGTTGATGGTCGTTGTTATCCCAAAGTCTGAAGTGGCGACTCCGCATGGGAAACCCAATGTGGTTAGACCCTCTCACTAGTTTGACCAATGACATCACAGGCGAGTTGCAGGGAATCACTGGAAACAGGCGGCGCAATACCGAGGCGTGAAGAAGTCCATGCAAGATACCTTTGTTCATAAAAAAAAGGAAGAAACTCCCCATTTACTACTTCGTTGCAAGCAAATGAACTAATGGGAATAAAGTCTCGCTATTTCAACGGTTGAACTGAACGATTATACTAGTGGGAATAAACGCAAGCGTCAGCATCGAACGACGAAATAAAAATAATATATATACCGTATTTATAAGTTCTTTTTTATGACAAACTAGCCCTTTATTGCGATTTCAGTTACTGTAAGTGGCGATACCTAAGAAGATAGTGAGCTAACTAAATTAAGAAGCGAGGCAAATTGACAAGACAATTCAGAAATAATTAATTCCCAAATTTCTCCTGCCGGAAACTGAAACCGAGACCTCCACTTATAAGACCACAAGCAGATACCCGCAACTTCGTCCACGGGGATTGAGTTTTTAAAATTTCACTATGTCACTTTCCAGCAAGAAAGACGTCGATCAGTAGCTTTATTGCTTCGATCATAGAAAAATAAGTGGATATCGCATTTTAGTCCGATTTGTGTAATCACTAAATATGAGTGCAGATCATTTCACTAGCTAGTCTGTCATCGAACATTGACGTGAAGCAGTTATTTCAGTGTCAAGGGACTATTATTCAAATGCATCATGCATTTGAATAATAGTTGAAGTATGAAGTGCTGAATCCCCTTATTTTTCTGTGATCGAAGCTTTATTGTGACTTGATTGAAGGACAAAACAATAAACAAACACACTTTCGCATTTAAATTATTTATTGACAATCAAAAAAATACGTTTATTGTTTATTAAACTTTCGCATTTATAATAGTAGTAAAGAAATAAGCATAGCGCTCACCACTGCGCTGTCGCACTCTAACTCTAACTCAAACTCCAGCGAAACTCTAGCTCCCTCGGGTCGTTGAACTCTAGCGAAATACTCGTAAAGCAGTATTAAATCCAGTAACAGCAACTGGCGTGCGGCCGTCGCTCGCGCGGCTCTCTGTCCCTGACAGATATTAAATTCGCATCCGCGATCCCAGCCGGCCACAATATATTACTATCTGCGAATGTATGTATTTACACTACACTATGTCGTGCATTCATTTTGAATATGTTACGCCGGAGGTGATTATTGGACTCGGTGAGCTTTTAGGATTCTTTTTACTGTCCAACTCTGGATTTACTTTTATACATAACTAGTTGATGCCCGCGACATCGCTCACGTGGATTTAGTTTTTAAAAATTTTGCAAGAACTCTTTGATTTTCTGGGATAAAAAGAAGCCTATGTTACTCTCCCGGTCCTCAATTTATAATATTAGTAAGAATAGTAAGGATAATACTAAAAAACTAGAATGAAAAGCAAACCAACAAAAAAATACACTTTTGCATTTATAATTTTAGAAGAGACTAACCAACCACACTTGATGTGCAGGTACACAGGTAAACAACTGCACTCCCATCCCTCACTCTCATAATCCAATATAACGGCAACATAACACGATCGGAAAAAAATCAGGCGAAGGAACCTTCTTCTAGCACTAGCTTAGGTACTTGACTTGATGGCATTCTTGATGGCGAAAAGGATAAAGCCAGTAAAAATACATAATAATAATTATGCTTTAAATTTAAAGAAATGAAAAGTTTTTTTATGCTACACAAACTTTTTCCTTCTTTACCGACACGTGTTTATAACGCGCTGAGGGGAAAAAACTTTTCATCCTCTAAGCCTTAAGTTTAAGCAAGTCGGTTGAAGGTTTATGTAAATAAGTCCGCCATGATTAACTCGGTTGCTTATCGTGTTACTTTTTAACATTTTCGACGGAGAGGTAATTAGAGGTGGGATCTTAACAAGATTCTACGAGGCAATTTCCCGCTGAACTTTTTTTGCATTTTTTATTGAAAAAGCTACTTAATTTGTATGCTAACCTTATCGTAATCTAAACTATAATAATAGATACTAGTGGTTCGCCCCGAACTGAGACCTCGCGATATCCCATAATTCCCAAAAGTTTTAATTATATATTGTAATAATTAACTTTTAACATTAGACGCAAAAAAAAAAATAATAGTTGACATAAAACTGTTTTACTGACACAGCGCCATCTATTAGCATTATTGTGAAGCTATTAGCATTTAAAATTAAATAATTTCGTTTCTTTATAACATTTATCTAATTTTAGTATTTGTTGTTCAAGTACAGGATATAACTGAATTTTCAATCAAGTTTCACGTTCTAATATTCAGTAATTCAGAAGTTATAGGGCTCTGACAGACATTTGGACGTACACACTTCTCTGTCCAGTACAGACAAGCGACCTAGTTGACTCAGAGAACTCGCTTCGCTCGTTCAATTATGGTATATTGATGATGTGTTGGTGTATAACACATCATCATTACTCACTTATTTATACTTAATCTGAACAAATTTAATGCGTCATTTGGTTTTGCTGAAGAAGCCAAAGACGCCTTCAGCAATATTTTCTGCTCCATCGGTCATTTGGCAAAATTATATTGTAAGTCAATTGGACAATAGGTATGTTAAAAGTCTTTTTAGCCCGCCCAAACAAGTATAGAGCTTAGGGTTAAGAAAATTCATGCTAACTTCGCATAGAAAAATTAGACATTTAACTTTTTCTAAGCCTGTTTCCGCATTTCGTCCTTCTTTTTAAAGTGAGAATGTTGCTCGCAGCCAGATCACTACAGCCAGCCGAGTTAACTCCAGAAGCCCACACACCCGCAGACACACACACACTTCAGAAAATATTGCTGTGAATTCAATGTAGTCTAGGCGTTTTTTTTTTGTTTTTTAAGAATATTAGCCATCATGAACTCTCCTAACTACAATAGATGAGGCTTAAATTTGATTTGAATGTTGGACCGTTTTCCAGTGTCTCTTTAGTTATAGAAAACTGTCTCTTTAGGTGTGTTTTACATCTATATTTTCTCAGTTAAACAGATGGAAGTAAAGATAAAATATACTTGATATATCTGAATCAGGTAAATTCTATTAACTAATGCACGCTATCGTTATTTGCTCAACACGCCGCCGCTACTAATATTTACTGATTCCACAAACGCCTCTACAAATATCTTCAAGCTAATTTGTTTTAGCTTACTAAATTAATTAATTATTTACTATGGTTCTGCGTTCGTCTGCTTAGATTCAAAATCATCTTAGGAACTATGTAGAATGCCGACAATTTGTTAAATACTAGAAAAAAATTAGAGGTCGTCGCCCCAGTTCAACAGGGTTCTAAGTGCATCAAGGACAGGTTTTGGGAATGGCTAATCAAAGGTTTAAAAATTTGTATTTCTCTAATGATAAACAATTGCATTATAATTTTAGTTTTACCGTATTTATTTATTTATTTATTTATTTATTTATTTATTTATTTATTTATTGTCCAGAACATGGTACATTATAATATACATTACATAATATTATAGGTGTTACATTAGCATAGTAGGTAAGATCTGCATGTTCTACCGTTGCCGGTGTACAATATTCAAGTTTCTGTTTATTACTAGATTATAGACACACATTACATAACCAATGCTTATTATTTATTATTATAACCTAATTATTTTATACAATAAAAATAATCTATTTCTCCGTAATTTATTGTACATACCTATATCTAATCAATGTCAATTTTAATAATAATAATTGTAAATGTCAATGGGTATAATAAGTATGATTTAATTAATTAATTTTAAGTTCGAAGAATTCTTTAAGGTCATAGAAATTATGCATATTAAGCCATTGGAATAACTTAGTTTTAAATCTTTTCAATGGTAGCCCTTTGACACTGTTGGGTATTTTGTTAAATACTTTTATACACATGCTAACACAGTTTTTAGAGAAGTACTGGGTTTTCGGAACATAATTTAGAACCAAACGATCTGTGTTTCTCGAATCTCGAATATGACTATAATATGTATAGCTTGCTGTTGTAAACATAGTCTTATGTTTTTTAACAAAACAACAGATTTCAAATATGTATATGCAAGGAAGTGGCAATAATTTTAATTTTTTAAATAATGGTCGACAACTATCTAGAGGAGCAGCACCACACATAGCACGCACACATTTTTTTTGGGCGATGAATGCCCTATTAACATCAGTGCCGTTGCCCCAAAAGATCACTCCATATCTGAGAACCGACACAACGTAAGCGTGATACACTGAAAGTACAGTTTTAAGATCTACTAAATTTTTAAGACGTCTTAATACGTAACAGAATTTATTTATTTTTTCACATACTGTCTCTATTTGAGTGTTCCATTTCAATTTGAAGTCCACGTTTAGTCCTAAAAATTTTATTTCCGAGGTAGGACTAATTTTTTGATTATTATAAGCAACGTTTAGAGTAGGAGGGTTCTTGTCATAAAATTGCATATAGTATGTTTTAGTCAAATTAATTTGTAGATTATTGATGTCAAGCCATTTTATAATATTATCCAAAGTGTTATTAATGTCAGATTCATGTACTAATTTATTGTTATTATTTGATGTCAGAATTATGGAGATGTCATCTGCAAAAAGAACACATTTGTGGTCTGTAACTTTTGTTATGTCATTTATATAAATAATAAACAATATCGGGCCAAGGATACTGCCTTGGGGCACACCATATCTATTAATCATAAAATCTGATTGAAAGGATACTACTTCATTTCCAACTTTTTTATTTATCATCACGGATTGGTACCTATCTTGGAGGTAGTCCGCGAACCACTTTAATACTGGACCTCTTATACCTATGCTTTCCATTTTACCGATTAGTACCTCATGTCTCACAAAATCGAATGCCTTGGAGAGATCTAGAAATAATCCTGTGGTAATTTTTTTCGAGTCAGTGCTACGAAGAACAATTTCTAATAGTGTATAAATAGCTAGTGTTGTAGATTTGTCTTTTTGGAATCCAAACTGCTCTTCTTTTATGATTCCATACTTTTGACAGTATCCCAATAACCTTTTTAGCATGCATTTTTCAAATACTTTTGAAAAGATGGGTATGAGTGTTATAGGCCGATAATTTGCGACGTCCTTACGGTCTCCTTTTTTATGTAGCGGTTTAATAATTGATCGCTTTAAGGTCTCAGGGAATGAGCCGGTCTCAAAAGACAGATTAATCAAATGTGTGAGCACCGGAGTAATATAAGTTTTGCATGCTTTAACCACTTTGGTACATATTTCATCATATCCCACTGACGCAGTGTTATTGAGAGCTGTGATTTCTTTTATGAGTTCGTTAGGCGTAACTGGTTTTAAGTACATGGAATGCAAGCTATTACTGGGATAATTTTCTATTTTAATATCATTAGATAAGTCAGTGTTTTTATTAGTCAATTTAATGAAGTAGTCGTTAAAAATACAGGCTATCTTTTTTGGATCATCAATTGCTGTGTTGTCCAATTTAATATTATCAATAAAATTATCACCTTTTGTATTGCATGTCTCATTTTTCACTATATTCCATGAAATTTTGCACTTATTTTTACTTTTTGAAATCCTTCTAGCATTTGTAAGTTTTTGTGAGTCAAGTATACATTTTCTTAAGACTATAGAATATTTATTGTAGTTATCTTTGAATAGTTTATTTTTTTACTTTTATAATACTTAAAACGTAAATATCTTTTAGTTTTACAGGCGATTTTTAGCCCCCGTGTTATCCATTTTTGAGACTTATTACTGTCATTTATTTTTATTTTTATAATAGGGAAACATAATTTATAAAAAAGACCAAATAGTTGATGAAATTTGTCAAATCCTAGATTTAGATTAGTTTCTTCATAAATGTCCGAAAATGACAGACTCTTAATACATTCTACGAATTTTTTTATATTTTCATCACTGTAATCTCTTCTGTAGATAAAGTAGTATTTAGATTTAATATTTTTATTTTGCACAGGAAAACATAAAATTTGGGCCGTTTCATGGTCTGATAGGCTCAGGTGGAGTATCGAGGCAGATGCGTTTTGTATATTGCTTAGTATGAGATCAATGCATGACGATTGTCTAGTGGGTTTCAAAATATCAAATTTTAGATTGTAATTATTTGCCAGATCTTTTAAGTT
Organism: Hipparchia semele; assembly: GCA_933228805.2. Taxonomy (NCBI): domain Eukaryota; kingdom Metazoa; phylum Arthropoda; class Insecta; order Lepidoptera; family Nymphalidae; genus Hipparchia; species Hipparchia semele. The sequence continues at coordinate 1,210,122 of OW121717.1, read as the reverse complement.
ACTTGTGATTTTTGTTGGTTTTAGTATATTGATATTAAAGTCCCCTGTTATAATTATATTTTTAACAGTTTTATATTTATTTGATAAAAAGTAGAGCATGTTTTCCATCTTATTGAGGAATAGAGACACATCAGAATTTGGAGTTCGATAAATGCACACAATTATAAGTTTATGATGAGAAATTTCTACACCACAACATTCAAAATGATTTGTAAGAGCCATTTGTCTGATGGTTTCTAGAGGACAATAATTGATTTCTTTTTTAAGAAGTATGCATACTCCCCCTCTTTTTACTGTTCGCGAGAAACTAGCTCCCAAGATAAAGTTGTTGATATTTACCAGGTTTTCGTGGCCACATTTTAAGAAAGTTTCTGTTAAGCAAATGACGTCCGGTTCATTATGTTGATTTCGTAGTTCATTAAGTGTTATTTCCAGCAAATCTTTTTTAGCTAAGATGCTAGCGATGTTTTGGTGCATCACTCTAAAGTTGGATATTTTATGTGAATTAGTTACGAAAAAACTTATTTTTGACTACTGGAAAGTAATACGGAATAGTTCCCTTTTTATCTGTGTTTGATGTGTTATCGTTTGTTTTCAGATTATTTTTATTTTGCATACGAGAGAAGAAGTATGGTATAGTGCCCTTTTTGTGTATAGTAGATCGATTAGTATTATGTTTCCTAAGTAGAGCAAGATTCAAATATTTTAACTCATAATCAACAGTGTCAAGAACTCTATTAACTTTATCACGTATGCTAGTTATTGTACAATTTTCTGTTATGTTATTGATGAAGTGACAGTTTTTATTTTTACAAATTTGAGATAGTTTATTATTAAGAGTGTGAGTATTCAAGTGTTTATTTTTTAGGACGTTTAGTACAATCACAGTGCAATTACTGAATTTTTTAACAACTGAGTATAAGTAAGATAATACATCCATTGGGTTCTTATCATTTTCTCCCACACAAATTATGATTTTATCCAGTTCGTCGAGATCCTGTGTGTTCATTTTAAGGCAGCCACTTAAAAGTTCAGCTGCGCAGGCACCAGGTTTAGTTATTGAACTTATGTTATATTTTTGGTATTTATTGTTAGTTCTGGACTCTATCAGGTTTGTAGCTAAATTACGAATTTGTTGTGTACCATAAATATAGATATTTTTATAGCCAAGTCTTTGATTTTTTGTCTTCGAGTGTAGTTGGTCTGGCTTGGGGTTACTATTACTTTTGCTTTTTTCCTTATTTATCTGTCCAACGTTACAGTTATGTGTTTCAATCAACGGTGCTGAGTTTTCCATCAATTTACCAGGATTACAGCTTTGTTCCATAGTCGGTGGTATTTGAACTTTCGTCAGTGTGTGACTGTTGGTTTTCCCGATTTTTTTCTTAGCACTTTTAGGAGTTTTTGGTGAAAGTCCGGTAGAACAGATGCGCAACAAGTTATTAATTTTTGCCTCTTGTTCCATTATTTTTCGTTCCAGGTGATTTTTTTCTAATATAAGATTTTCTATTTCCAAGTTCGCGCTTTCTAGTTTCTGTTTTAATATTTTATTTGATTTTTTCAGTTCATTTAGAGTGTCTTCGTTATGACGTGTCGAAAGGTCTGGTAGGCTTCTCCTTAAGTTAGAGGTAGCTGATAATAGCGATGATTCACTATCATCATTTAGCGATTCTTGAAGGCTGACGCATTGGTCATGTGTGCTTGTCAAACTTGTTTCCGATGGCGTTACATTCAAGTCAATCCGGTGCGGTTCCCCATGCTTTTCAGCACTCGTCGTGGGCGTGCTAGTCGCTGTTGTAGAATTGTTATTATTGGGCAGCCGTTTATTACTATTACAAAAAGAACATATCCATGCTGTTTTGGTATCTTTTGTCATTTGATTGAATTTTTTGGCTGATATCTGTGCGCAAGGCAGATCGAAGATCTTTTTACATAGTGAGCATCGCAAGTTAACATTAATTTTAATGAATTTTTTACATGCTGAGCAAGTTAAGTTTTTATTCTTCGCTGCAGATGTAACCTTTTCCAATTTTGCTTTAGTATTAGACATTTTGTGATATCAATCAGTTCAGATATAGTATAAATATAAAAACTTTATAATATAAATATTAAATAATCTTGGTATGGTAGGATTCGATCCTGTGTCACCCCGTAGTAAATCCACAGCTATAACCGCTACGCTACGGCGTTGATGATTCGATGCGTTGAAAAAATCGACCTAGTTATTCAGTACTTATGAGATCTCCCAAATAAAATTTAAGACTTATTAGTTAGTGCTTAAAAGTAGATTTTGTAGATATGTAACTTATAGATATTTTATTTGTAGTTTCTTAGATCACCGTTAGATGTCATCCAAATATTTCTTCAAATCCAAGAAACCTACGATATTTTCAACTTCTTAGAGGACCAGCAGCAGCGTATTTAAAATATGTTAAAATTTCTTATTTCATTTGAATTTTGTAATAATATAGTTTTCTTATCATATTTTCAAAAAAGTTAGAACCTTGTTACATCCAAAATTCTCTCTCCAAAATTAGTTTTTTCACATAGAACCCAAATTATTAATAATTTTTGTATGAATACGATTGAATTGTATAACTAGAAATAAAAAGTAAGGTTTAAATAAGTGGGCAAGGCCACCAAAATTGTCAATTATATCACAAAAGTAACACAACATTTTGTGTTGTCATTACGCAAATGTAACCCAAAAAAAAGCACATTTTTTGCGTAAAGTTTGTTTCAAAATGGTAATTAATAATGTCAGATATTTTATAAAATTGATTAGAATTTTGACGAATGTGAATATAAAAAAAAATTAATTTAATTGAAGTTTTTGACCATATTTATTAATTATTATCTTCAGGCTTAAGCAATGATTTATAGAATTTTGTAATTTTTTTTTGCTTGGCAGTTTTTAAAAGCTCCTTCAACACCAACCGTGGCGAAGGTGGTTTCTGTCAAAGGCCGAAGCAATACAGCGACAATATCATTTAACAACATACTTTAGGCATAGTTGTAATAAAGTCTATTTTACTTTTTATTAGTACATTTGACGACGCGTTTACAGAGGATATTGGGTTAGATAACTATTTAAATCCTTTTTATTACTATGTATGTTCCGATGTATCGATTAGATCCGCGAATAAAGAAATTTTCAGCCGTGAATATAGGAATTGGGTCGCATTTTTTTTTATCCGCAAATAGTGAAAACGCGAATGAAGGAAGCGCGAATAAGGAGCTTTTGCTGTACTTAGAATCACACATAAATACATTATTATTTTCATCAATTCAATTTTATTACCATTATGAATGAGGCTTTACAGATTTTATGTGATACGCAACACAAAAATATGCATTACAATAACACAAAAGTAACACATATTTTATTTAATTTTAGCTTATAACTCGGTAATTTACTATAATTAGACGCTGATGAATACTTTTAATTACACTATGAATACACTCGTTAGCAAATATGGTTTAATAGCAATAAAATATAATTCTAACCTCATTAAATCTTGATTATTGTATTTTTTCAAAAATGACGCGCACATTTAACATCTTCATCTGGCGAAACAATATGGCCGATTTATTTTTTAATGCTTTAAGGATATTGGAGTAGCCCTATTTTAAAAGCATTTTTACTCATCGGCTCTTTAAATAGTAAGATTGGGGTAAAAATTCGTAAACAAATAAATCGTGACACAAAAATAACGAAATTTTTAATTATATTATATTAATAATTTTGTTAATATCAAGTACTTTTGCGCAGTTATTTTTCGTATAGCTTGGTCAGACATCAAATTTAAATTTTTATACATATAAATGATGTTTACTTTAAAATTTAATTACTATGACCACTACAAGTTATTGCCCATAATTGGAAAACAAAGTTCTATCTGCCATACAATTTTCACTTAGAACCTTGTGACTCTCAAAATCAGGCAAAATGCAGATAGAACTTAGTTGTTTTGATAATATCTCATTACAGAATGAGAATTTTTGAAAGATTTTTTTACAGAAAGAAGCACAAAAAAATATTCTACCAGCGTAACCAAAAACCTCGAAAATTGACAAAATGCTAGATAGAACCCTGTTGAACTGGGGCGACGAGGTGTTATTTTGACAGCTTTATTTGTCTGTTTGTCTGTCAGAAAGACCTCACAGTGTTTAAATGGATGGACCGATTTGAATAAAGTTTTTCCTTCAAAAGCGGATTCAACTGGTTCTTAGCTATGTTTGAAGACAAGCTGACAATCGTTAAAGAACCGACAGCTCTTTTTCAAAGGTATTTATTGTTTTTAAAGAAATCTCATGAACATTCACAGACACACTTTCAATTTCATTGGTAGATTACCAAATATGAGTCATTTTTACAGGCCGCGCTAGAAAAAAAACTTCTCTTAAGTGGCAAAAGTCTTCGAGTCACATTCACCTGTAAAGGGCACTTGGCAAGTGTGTCAAATGAGCAAAAATGTCTTACAAGAGCAAAAATTACGCATTCCACCTGATAAAGGTATTCAGTCGTGCCGCTTAAAGTCAAACATAACTCGCTGTGAGTGGAACAAGTCTCAAACAGTTGCCGATTTAACAGTTTAGTAATATCGGGTTTAAACTTAAATTTACTGGGAAGATTAATTTATTATTATTAGAATCTAAGATTTAGAAGATATCTTTTGACTACGATCTCACCTAAAGACAAGTGGCGGTACAATCTAGAGATTATTTTCTCTCAATTTCTCGTTTACTATTGTTTTGTGCTTGCCTAAATCACATTCGTTAGTAAGTATTAGTGATGAAGAGTCAATAGCCCACGAATAGCATCGCCGAGGTGGAGCAACTTTTTTTGATAACAACACAAATTATGCTTTATTTCACTGGTATAAGGTTTAAATTCATCATCATCGTCATCACTACTGAGCTCAGAGGAGGGTTATAGAGTATGGACTCTACCACGCTGGCCCAATACGAATTGGTAGAATTCTTACACCTTTGATAACATTATGGAGAACTTTCAGGCATGCAGTTTTCCTCACGATATTTTCCTTCACCATTGAAGCATGTAATATTTAATTGCTCAAACGCGCGTTACTCCGAAAAGTCAATGATGCGTCTCCGGGATAGAACCTGTGATCCCTCGAATAGTCACTCACCACTACACTGCAGTCTCAACCACTACGCTGCTTGTAAGATCGCAGGTTGAAAATTGTGTATAATAAAAATAGCACAGGTGTCGCCGATGCTATACCCAATTAATAAAGCCGATTTTGACGCTTCACCTTGTCTTCACATGACACTATAGGTGTGTGCAGGTGTTGACGCGCAATTCTGTATGTGGCCCGCTTTCGCTCATCTTTTACCCCATGCCCGCCTCATCCTCCCCACCCGAGGGGTGATTACCCCTTATTGTTCCCTCGAGCGAACCCTAATGCATGACACTATTACGCTTGATGTGAACTAATGCTTCGAATGTCTTTTTTATAACGAAATTATTGCTATTTAGGCGCGACATAGACAGTAATTATATTTTAGGGCTCGGTTTGTTTTGAGAGCTTTGGGAATTGTGACATAATCAAGGAGACAGGGAAAGGTGTTGCCGTATTTTTAATGGTGATAAAATTTGCACAAATTTTATGAATAATTCTGGATGATTTTAAATTATTATTTTGCTTTGACCAGCTTTGACCTAATTTCAGCCAGAGTAGCCAATCTCACAGAAACTAATTATTATGGGCGTGAACTTGAGTGTTCTCTATATTCCCCCCCTCTCTAAACTGATGGGACGATCAGCACTTTGTCTGATTGCTGAAGACAGATCAGACACAGGCACTCTGAGGTACGGGGGTGTAACAACGCCATTAATAGTTCCTCTTGCGATACCTGGATATGTCAAGGTAGTCCTACTATGCGGATTGGGCTACCGTGAGTTGAAATGAAATGGAAACATAAGTTGTTGGTTAAAATACACTACTACTACTCCTATATCTTACACAAACCAAACATATATATACGATCATTAAGAAATCAGTATGTTTCCAGCTTTTAATAATGGCTTGTTTTTGTGTGGGAGTATTCTGAAGAGCTATTTTGACCTTATTCGGTTACAACCGAACCATTCGCCACCGCACTTTACCACAACTACAATTTCACCCTCACCACCTGGGTGACTGGAGCACTTCGGCCATCCGTTGTACCAGATTTTTTTTCCACTTACTTCAAAACTGTGAAACCAATTTCCTGCGACGGTGTTTCCTAAATTACATTAAAGGGGCGGACCAACAAATTCTTGTAAAGCTGACAACGCATTAGTGGCGCCTCAGGTGCTACAAATGTTCATGGGCGGCGGTAATCACTTAACATCAGGTGACCCGCCTGCTCGTTTGCTCGCTAAAAATATAAAAAAAAATGTGACCGGAATCCGGAATCGCTCTCGACTTTACCTTGTTGCCATTCCGGCGATATTGTTTGATCTAGGAACAGATTGCTCGAGACGCAGGCCGCTCGATCAGACACGAGCACATCTGTTGAATCTTTCATGAGCTTAAACATTAATGAAACAAATCCGATAACAGATACCATCGCAGCGTTGAGAGATGGTCTTAAGTAATACAAATTATTCTAATTGCTCTATATCTATACTTATATATCTATATCTCAACCTTGTATTCTGTTGAGCGTCGTGGAACTTTCTATTAATTAAATAATGGAAGGGGTTACCTTAGAATGCAATCTACTCATAAATCCTTCAGGAATCCAGTTATTAACGGTATTAATAACATGATATTCTTACTAATATTATAAATGCGAAAGTGTGTTTGTTTGTTGGTTTGTCCTTCAATCACGCTGCAACAAAGCTACGTATCAACGTGTTTTTTTGTATGGATATAGTTGAGGACCTTGAGAGTGACATAGGCTATTTTTTATCTCGTAAAATCAAAGTGTCAGGAATGAATACTACATTAAGGCAACTGGTCTATCGAGTGAAATAAGCTGGAACAACATGTTGCGCAAGCGCATTAAGGTTACCGTACTGTTATGCATATCTCAAAATAAGACATTTCCTCAAACCCCAAATACTCAATCAAAACTTCAAGTAAGTGCCAGTATAGCGTATACTACGTGACGTTGTACGTAAGCATCAACACAATGGACACGCGCTGAATTAATGGTGAATTTGCAAATGTGCTCACGCACCTGCCGACGGAGGCCGGCGGAAAATTAAATGACGGACGGACCGGCCGGCCACGTCGCAATGTACATAATTACGCCTAAATACGCCACCACGTGCCTCCGTAGCACCGTGCTACGCCGCCTACGAATAGCATTCATGTACTTTGTACATCTCTTCTCTGAATAGTGTACTCCTGAAATAAAATATACATGATGATGTCAATTGTTTTAATTTATTTATGACAAAATAGCCAATATTATGGGCTAACTTGAACGGGGTATGGCACATTTTAATAAGCCCATATCCCTAATTGGATTAAATACTACATGCCATCGTTGACGATACGACTTTGATGGTATCGACTAGACCGGTGACGTTTCGAAAGCATAGAATAGAATAGAATAATTTTTTACTCAAATAAACTTTTACAAAGTGCATTCGAATCAATTCACTTTCAATACAATTTGTAGTTACATTACATTTAATGTGTGAGGTTCTTTTTTTTTCTTGTCATATGACGGACCGATTAAGTTGCAACTTTCGCAGTATATGCAATAGTATAAAAATAGACCTTTATTTACATAAAAATAGGCTGAAAAGAAGCCGAAGGATAAACTTCAGAAAGCCGAGGGTTTAAAGATTGAAAGAAATAGACCATAGTATTATCATTCTCAAATATCAATAAGCTAAGAGTTGTATTTCTGTAGGATATAAAACTTATCGGATTTAATATCGAATTGTTCACAGATCCCTGAATAAGATCCTTTATATAACTCAAGTTGCCAAGTAAAAAAAGGCCAAAAAAATGTAATTTCACGCAAAGGTCAGCCGGGACGTCCTAAGTTAAGTTAAGTTGGCAAAAAGGACGCCGTCCTTGGGAAACTGCGAACTTGCAAAACTGTCAAGTTAGCCCAATTATTCGGAGAATGTTTCTACAATTTTTATACAAATTTCCGTTTTTTAGACAAAAATATATAAACTAATATTGTAAAGGCGAAAGGTTGTGTGTGTGTGCGTGTGTGTGTGTGTGTGTGTCTGTGTGTATGTTTGTTACTTCTTCACGCCACAACGAATAAACCGATTTGGCTCGAATTTGTAATAGAGATTCATACCCATGATTAACATATAGACTAAATTTTATCCCGGAAAATTAAAGAGTTATCCTGGAAATAAAAAACCCTTAATCCACGTGGGCGAAGTCACGGGCATCATCTAGTAACAGATAAATAAAAGTCAGCAGCATTATAATAGGTAGAAAAGAATTTGGGTTTTATTCTTTCGAAGAAGTACATTTCCTCCGGGCAAAATACATTGTGAATCAAATACGACAAAATGGAAGAACAATGGGAATCAAAAAACGCATTACCGTGATGAAACTGAAACCATATTTATTTAAGAACCAAGTAAGTATACACGGAGTTCGTGATATTGTCCTGAAAACAGTACAAGTTTGCGGAGTGTGTTTGTTCTAATGTACGAACGTTGACGCTGTTTACTGGCAAACATCTTGGGAAATTAACGTGGAAGAAAAATTACTGCTATACTTTTTGAAGTTTTAATAAAAGCAATTCAACTTTTTGCTCTCAAACTTAATAGATTACTTTTAAACCTATATGATTTTGTGTAATTAACTTGAACTGATGAATTTTGATGTTCTGACAGATTGCCAATCTGTCAAACCAACTCCATTAGTCGTTTAATGTTGTAATAACTTAGCGATGGTGAAATAGGCCCTGAAACTCAAGTGATTAACTTCAAGAAAGCGCGCACAATTTCGAACTGTATTTAAACAACACATTGAAAATTGTGCGGAAGAACATCGATTAAGATAAGAATAGCGGCAGAGAAGCCAAGGAAAGTTTAAACCTTAGCTTAATTAACTCCGATGGCATAAAATCGATTACGCTGACGTGAATTGAGATAGCAGAATCGATATACGAACAATCCAGATCGCTTTCTTGGGTTTTATGCGACTTTTATCATTCGAACGATTATTATCCGAAGAATTAACGGCATTCATAAAGTATTGAATTGTGTTCGAGACCTCTTTAGAACCTCCCTCTCAAGTGAGTTTGATTATCTTTTGACTGATTTGATTTTCCTTGACTACTATAATTACTAATTAGTTTGAATTTATTATGACACACTGTGTATATAATCTGTTTGATTATTTCAATTTTATTTTGAGATATCATACATTGAAAACCTCATAAAATACTTAAAGTAGGCTCAGACCTCAGCCTGCACTCGCTAATTACAACAATAATGTAAAAATATATTTATCTGTTTGTCTATTACTGATTAAAGTAAGTAATAGTAGGTTTACGCTGCTAATATCACGACACAACCTTCTTGATATTTTGGTACAGTAGTATTTGAACGAGCGAAGCGAGTTCTCTGAGTCAACTAGGGCGCTTGCCTACTAGACAGAGAAGTGTCCGTCTAAATGTCTGTCAGAGCCCTATAACTTCTGAATTACTGAATATTAGAACGTGAAACTTGGTTGAAAATTCAGTTATATCCTGTACTTGAACAACAAATACTAAAATTAGATAAATGTTATAAAGAAACGAAATTATTTAATTTTAATGCGCCATCTATTAGCATTATTGTGAAGCTAATAGCTTCACTATAATGCTAATAGATGGCGCTGTGTCAGTAAAACAGTTTTATGTCAACTATTATTTTTTTTATTGCGTCTAATGTTAAAAGTTAATTATTACAATATATAATTAAAACTTTTGGGAATTATGGGATATCGCGAGGTCTCAGTTCGGGGCGAACCACTAATTATGTATAGTAGAAATGACCATGAAATGAACATAACGAGGGGGTTTCTAAACTTAAATTCGTGCGGACATAGTCGCGGGAAAAGCTTTCTCTTTTAAGGTACTCAAGTTATGCTTAGCAGGAATCGAAAGCTTGTAAAAATAACATAGCGGAGTACAAAATCAACGTACAAAAATTAAAAAAAAATGGAATTTAATTTGAGTTTTAATTCAGATGGGAGTAAAATCCTAACGTTCTGTCTCACCGATCGTACGCGGCGGGGATGCGGGGGTACGGGGTCGGGGGGTGCGGGAGCCGAATGAGATATAATTGAAATTTTTCTTAATCCCTCTGGACGCTTCACAAAGTTACTCCAGCTTCGAGATTAATATTGCCCGTTTCTGAATAAAATATCGATAGTAGTATAGCCATACTGTATTGACTACCTCGCTGTGGTGTCGATGCGGTGTGCCTCAGTGTACCCTAATGGGGAGGTCATAGGTAAGATTTCTGACAGAACCAATATATGGCTTTCTTCTTATTCTTTATCAACAGACTAGACAACGCTCGCGACTTCGTCCGCGTGGAATTGGGTTTTGGAGTGGAATTTTCAAAAACTGTGGCACACGTACTTCTTTATTTATAATCAAAAGGCAAAATACCGATTTTCATAGATATAACTTGAATAAAACATTAAATTTAAACAATCAATAACTCAACTGCTTAAAAAACTGAAAAGGAAAAAACAAGTCTAGTAATCTAGAATTCTGTTAAATAATATTGACTTAACAGTAGGGATCCGTTATTGGGAAGATTTGAACCAATCTAGATTTTTAATGCCTTGAAGGTACTTACGTTCGATTCGACTAAGATTCGATTCGAGTAAGATTCAATTCAAAAACCTTGAATTAAATACTACTACTTCTAAACGTACCTACCTAATACTGAATCTGACAGAATATAAAAAAAATAGATCTGCACGAATCTATTTTCCAATAGAATAGCTTATTAATAAAAATATAAAAACTCTTGCATTGCAAACCAACGCTTGAGGACATTCACCGCAATTTTCTTGAATAATAATAATCATTATTGTAACATAAAGGCGGAAAGTAGGTTATTCTAAAACGAATTGAAGCTTTTGAGCTTATTTAGTTATTGTTTATACAATTTTATTGTACGTACATTTTTCGTACAGGTGTACTGAAAATAACTTATGTCGAAGACGCTTGAATGATTTAATCATTGGACACGGAACTCGGTTGTCGTCGCCTTTAGCCCTCTTGCCACAGAGTCCTATATAGTCTAATCACAACAAAACACACAATCTCTGACATACTTTCGCAATCATACCCGATATTAATACTCGTATACTCGTAGATTAGTAGACATATACCTGTAGGTATTTCGGGCGATATCAGTTTTAATAACAAACAAGGATAATTGCAACATATTAGTAAACTAGTTTTTGCCCGTGGCTTCTGTAACATTAAGTTCGATTTTTCAAACCTCTATCTTACCCCTCAGGGACTTAATTTAAAAAAAAAGACGTGTGGCACTCGGGGACTGCCGCGGTAAAGCTATTGCATAGCATTTTTTTTCAACGCCATCTAGCGGTGAGAGGAGTCCCATGTCAGGTTATTTTCGTTACGGAATTTCTGGATTCGGTCTCCACGTTCAAGGCCCGCGATAGAAGTTATGCAATAGCTTAAAAATTCTTTCTTAGGCTTTTCTTAGCGGATGCCTACGTCATAAAAGTTATCTCTATGTCTTTCAGCCCGATCCCTCCAGTAGTTTGTGCTGTGTGTTGATAAGTCAGTCAGTCAGTCAATCAGTCAGTCAGACGCCGTTTCCTTTTATATATTTAGGTTAGGTTTAAAGAAATTTATTCTCCAAAGAACATTTTGCTCACTTATAGAGAACTTAAAACTAAAATTTATATAAAATTACAAAACATTAAAGAAAACAAAAAATGGTGACTGCTAACAATAAAACATTAAACATAATTTTTTTGAATGTGCACTCTAAGTTTTTTTTTTGAAAGTTAGAAAAGACTTTAGATAAAAAATACAATGAAAAAGTTTATTTTTTCGTAAAGGTTTATAAAAACCGTGCAACTGTCACGTGAGTAGCGAAATGACCGTTTACGTGGACATGAAAAAAGACTTGAACAAAAACGAATACAGGTACACTAATTGGTACAACGGGATTTAACTCGTGTTACCTTTGATCGGATTGCAGTTTTGATTTTAAGTTACAGATTTTTTTCATGTAAAATAGCATAGAAATTTTTGACGACCTCCCTGGCGCAGTGGCGAGGGCTGTGGTCTTATAACTGGGCGGAACAATTTAGGAATGTATAATTTCTAAATTGTGTTTGGTCTGGTTTGGTGGGAGGCTTTGGCCGTGGCTAGTTACCACCCTACCGTCAAAGACGTGCCGCCAAGCGATTTAGCGTTCCGGCACGATGGCGTGCAGAGACCGAACAGGGGTATGAGTACACTGCCATACACCTTTCAAGTTAGCCCGCTACCATCTTAGACTGCTTCATCACTTACCATCAAGTGAGATTGCAGCCGAGGACTATCTTGTCATCGAATAAAAAAAGGAAAAATTGGAGAAATAATAGAACTTAAAATGGACCATTGATATAATAATGCGCTTGGTTCCCAGATTCTTTCGCATTCGACTTTTAAGAGAACGAGATTTCGACTCTTAGGTTTAACGGTGGTTATCCGTATAAAAGTGATCCATCTATCATCATTGTTACTGTCGGGATTTGTCGGCGATATTCATGCCGAATTATCTCGCCTGTTCGGTAGAGGCGAGTAACAAGTGCAGAGAGAATGACGTCATAACTCAGCGTGCATTGGCAGATGGCGTGCACTATCTTATTTATTTTCCTATTGAGAGTCATTCGCGGTCGCGTACATTGATCCGTCTCTGCGGGTAATATAGCTGTATTGTGATTTACAATTTTATGGATAGTAATAACTAGTGGTTCGCCCCGAACTGAGACCTCGCGATATCCCATAATTCCCAAAAGTTTTAATTATATATTGTAATAATTAACTTTTAACATTAGACGCAATAAAAAAAATAATAGTTGACATAAAACTGTTTTACTGACACAGCGCCATCTAGCATTATAGTGAAGCTATTAGCTTCACAATAATGCTAATAGATGGCGCATTAAAATTAAATAATTTCGTTTCTTTATAACATTTATCTAATTTTAGTATTTGTTGTTCAAGTACAGGATATAACTGAATTTTCAACCAAGTTTCACGTTCTTATATTCAGTAATTCAGAAGTTATAGGGCTCTGACAGACATTTAGACGGACACACTTCTCTGTCTAGTAGGCAAGCGCCCTAGTTGACTCAGAGAACTCGCTTCGCTCGTTCAATAAACCGAGGCTCCATGAACTAAATCCTAACGTCCTATATAAGACAAATACAATAGTTTCTTATTCAAATAAACCTCTACAAAGTAGATTATCAATCTACTTTGTTTCAGATCATTTATTCACCAAAATGCAGTTACAATAATGTGGTACAGTAAATCGAGCCTACTACATTATACAATTAGTACTTATATGAATATTTTTTCAATATAATAAATCGACAATTAAAAAGTTGCATCAATTTAAATGTCACTAAATTGTACATCTTGTTAACTGCAATACTAAATTACCTTCATTTTTCGGTGTTGTTTTATATTATTACTCGTTTAATAGTTGTTCTGCTATTCGAGGCAAAGACAAATCCAAAAAATTAAAAATCATAAAAATCGGCCCAGCCGTTTTAGAGTTATAAAATAAATGGTGTAACTAACCCGACTTTTTTATATATACGGCACAAGGCCATATCTTTTTTTACTTATTATTGATGAATAGATTTAGAAGAATTATGTTCATTAGGTAACTCAGGAATCATGAGTCTCTGACAAATACTCAGATAGAAAGACGGAGAAGAGCAAATAAATTTTAAGTTTGTACTATTTCTATTGAGATTTCGTTTAAGTTTAGGCTGTGCTTTGAGTTAAATCTTGTCCTTAAAGTCTTTTGTATACTAATTTAGAGAGGCGGCGTACAGCGAAAACAATGAATGTACCGTTCAATGCTTTTAAAGTGTATTAACTCCAGTGAAAACGATTCCAACTTGGCAAAAAACCAACGGCGCAAAAATAAAAAGAAGCGCAAAGTTGACAATGTGAACTTCCATTTTTAAAGTTAGGTAAATATTGGCTCAGCTCCGATCCGTTTACACAGAGGCCTTTGTGATTAATTACACGGCTCCTTTCACAGTAATTACCTTCTTTGTAGCTCGCTAACAAACATGCACTTTTCATATAAATTGACCTTTTTGACCGAGAGCTGAAAAATAAAAACATAGGAGTCTATCATCTATTTTTTTAAGCTTTGCAATTGTGCATTGTATAGCCAACATCTCGTGATGATGCTTCGGTTTTGAATTGTTTCTTGTATTATGGAGAAACGATGGTGTACAGAGCAGGCGGCGTGTGGTGCCATATAGATTTTTTCTACTTGTAATATCACTTTTTCTTTTAGTATTTTTTAAGCTAAACTAGCGCTTGCCTGCCCTTACTCAAGCCATACAGCCTAAAATGCAGTATCTGACAAGTAGGTCACTTCTGCAATTTCTTGCACAAGTCAATACAAGACCGGCTAAAACTTGCAGAAATTGACTTGCTGCGAGTATTTACACAAGAGTATTTATAAAACTGAATTCTGTTCTAAACGTAGCTACGATTGCTAAGGGACACTTTGCCTAATATATTATAGAGTACGTTCTAGATTTTTAAATCGAGGCTGAAAGTAATAATGGTGTTTGTTGTACCTAATTGTTTCTATGACTATTATGATATTTTGATGAACTTCCTGACGTAGTGGTGAGTGTAGTCTTATAAGCGTGATCCGTGCAAAGCCGGGGAGGGTCACTAGTTTTATACCAAAGTCATCGAAAAGTCACAGTTTACGAATTTGAACCAGCAAAAATACACTTCAGGTAAACAAATCGTTCAACAGCTCCTATACAATTTAATTTCTTTGTAACTCGCTAACAAACATGCACTTTTATATAAATTGGCCTTTCTCCCGAGCGCTTTTAAAAATTGTGCAGTTAAAGTAACAGCCTATTACCGCCGCCGGCAACGGTTTTTTTTCATTGAAACCCCTCCACAATGCTAAGTGGCTGTGTCACACGAATTTTGACGATGAAAAATCTACAAAAGATTAATTATATTGCGAGAGAGCTCGCGAAAGAAAATTGATGTAGAGAAGTGACATCAGCTGGTACTTGGCACTTTCCGAATAATAGATAAGAATTCAAGATTTCTTACGAGATCTTGCTACAATTCTTTTTGCGTATGATTTTATTTTTCTCTTTGCAAATATTTCTTTTTTGCACGTTACGTTGAATGACGTAATATACCTACATGCGTTAAGCGCAAGCCTATACAAAAGAAAATTATGTTACTTTCCGTAAAGGTAGGGTTAATAAAAACTTGACGTCCTATTAAGTAACGATTTTCGATTTTGTTTGGAGCACTGAAATTATGACGTTTTTGTTATGATATTTATGGTGTAAAAGATCTAGGCAAGGATATTTTTTTAAGTATGATGTGTCGGAATATTTGTTTTTCTTATTTTTTTGTTTATTTGCCTTGCTCTGTTGGATGAGCAGCTTTGTTTTTTTTAATAGATAATTATTAGTTTTGAAGAAAGGTAAATAGTTATAGGCATTGCCTGTTAATCTTCCGTAGATACAGGAAAAGCGTATAAAGAACGGGGGCATGATAGTGTTCATTAATATCCAGCATAAAATAAAGGCACTGGCCCACTTGATTGAGGCCATTTTGGTGCTGTGAGCAGCTGTACGAGTGTCTCTGGAATTAATAAGTTATATTGCAAATGGCGCACTTACCTCTATAATTAATCTATGATTTCAGTGTTTTTGTTGTAGTATGATTTTCATTTTTAGTTCCACAAAGAGTGTGTGTATGTGTTTGTGTATGTATGTTTGTTGCTCCTTCGCGTCACAGCAAATGCACCGATTTGACTACATTTACACCCGGAAAATTAGGGAGATCCCGCGGGAATCAAAAAAACCACGCGGATGAAGTCGCAGGCATCATCTAGTTGATAGATAATTAATTTAGGCTGTCAATTGTATAGAGTCAGCAAGCCCAGTGTTAATCATAGACATTTAATCTATGGATAGAGATCAATGGATAAAGGTGAGAGAGCGCTGAAGGTTACACGCAAAATATAAATATAGAGGGTGATCGTGGGTTCGTTGCGGTGCACCTCCACCCGCTGTATTGACTGAGTTTATACATTGAAGTATATACTTTACTAGCTTTTATCCCCGATTTCGTCTGAGTTTAGTTAAAAATACAGCGTTAGCGATCATGGAAAGATAATCGATACAACACGTTTGTAATATGGCTATAGGGCGGTTGCTAGCTTGAGAGTTCTCTAGAATGTTCTCACAGGTGTGTGAACTCTGCCAATCCGCACATAGCCAGCGTGGTTGACTATATCTTACTTCCCAACTTGAGAGGAGACCCAGTAGTGTATGCAAAGGCATGTAAGCGTCAAAATTAACGTCTCAACGTCATCACCATCTGCAGCCTGTTACAGTCCGCTGCGAAACTATAAGGCCCTCTTCATTTGCACGCCATTGTGCTGCGTGAAGGTAATTGGCAATTAAAACGCTACGCTTACCGAGCGGGTTGGCAAGTCTCCTTTTTCATTGTTAATCTTTGACTGTATCTGCCAGTACTAATGCTATTAGCCAATGTTTTTTCGTGTACTCCTTTGATGGGACATTTTGTAGCACCACCCAAGTAAGGTCTCTACTAATACTGAAATATGGTATGAAACAACAACACAACAACATCCATCAACAGTTGTGGGTCTGTTTTCTGTCTATTCGTCTTAACATGCATTGGATTGTATGTAGGACTTACGAAACTTCATTGTGGGAGCACTGTATGCATAGTTTAATACCTATTGTAAAAATTTTTTTTTAAAAGAGCAACCGCCAAGTTTATTGCTGGCTCTTCTCGGCAGGAAGGGCATTCCGAACCAGTGGTAGATTCATCGACGATTCAAAAGCACTTGTAAAAGTTTATTTGAATAAAAAATACTTCTATTTCTATTTCTATTTCATGATGCATGAAGTACGCATGGAGTAGTCTTTTTTATTCGATGACAAGATAGCCCTTGACTGCGATCTCGCTTGATGTTAAGTGATGATGCAGGGTATGGCAGTGTACATTCAACCCATACCCCTAATATGTTTCTACACGCCAAAGTGCCGGAACGCTAAATCGCTTGACCGCACGTCTTTGACTAACCACAGCCAAAGCTTCCCACCAGACCAGACCAGAAATTGGCTAAGAAAGATTGGCTATTAGGCATCAGCTGTATGGATGCGTGAGAAATATTTTCTATCGAATGAGGTTCCTCCACCAACAGAAAAATTATGTGTCATTAGGATAGCTATTTACATTCATAATTTACGCACATTTAAACTTTTCTTTTTTTCTTTTTTTTTTAAAGAACATTAAGCTGAAGTTGAGTAATATCCTCCTATCCCCTCCAAATAAGCGGGAAGCTTGTGCTAATAGTGGGTACAACAATAGTGCAACGGGTGGGGTTTGAACCTGCGACCTTTCAGTTTTCAGTCCGCACCTTTAACCGTTGGGCTATTGAGGCATTGTGCATGTACGTGCACCAGAAATTTCCATTATCAAAGGAGAGTCCATTTAAAGTAAAGTAAAAACTGTGGACCATTTTGCAGCTAATCTGAATGTGTGATGAAATATGTAAAACCGAGTAGGAATGAGCAATGCTATAATATTATAATATGTTTTGTTCTAATATAAATATAATTGAATGAGATAATTAAAATGGCAAATGTAATTATATCGAGGGTTATTTCGGTCAATCGGTTCAGTGTTCGCACACCGCACTATTAACCCTATTCACAAATATTTGTTTGATGACATTTTAATCAATTTATCAATATTATAATAGCCGAATAACATAACCACGAATTTGGTCTAATAATTGATCAAAAGTGTTACAGTCATCGATGTATATGGATAGGCCTCTAGAAGAAAAAAACGTGCTCAAAAAGACATCAGAATCTCTTGTCTTAAAAGAACTTAGAAGAAGTTCTAAAAATAGTATTAATGTTCTTCATTCCATTTTTTGTACTAGTTAATAGGGAGTGGCTACTCCTCGAACGTGATTGGTTGACACTCGCGTCAAAGCAAACCGGTGTTAATTGGAATAATACAAGCACATTTTCGTAGACGCAATTAAATGAGACATGCATATCCGTATACATCGATGTTTACAGTGCTTTGATATGAAAATAATTAAATTAACTCGCAGACAAGCAGGTTTATTCACGATATTAAAGAAAAGAAAAAAAGACGACTTCCTTGTGGTTAAAGAATTTATTCTCAAAAAATTGCACTTAATGAGAACTTATCATTAACATATAAACTTAAAGTAATAATATTATTAGGCACAGCGATGAGCAACAACATAATTGTAAAAATAAATACAAGTGCGTAGAAATGAAAAGTATCTTGCAATGTACATTTTACTGGGCCGGAAATCCTTCATCGTTAAATCAAGTAAACGAAAATTTCAACCCTAAGTAAATTTAGAGATAGGATTCACCCCCATGAAAAGTTAAACCTAGGATTCAACCCCACGAAAAGTTAGAGGTAGCATTCACCCTCACGAAAAGTTAATCCTACCTGGATTCAACTCCACGAAAAGTTCAACCCTACGTAAAGCCAGAGGTAGGATTCACCCCCATGAAAAGTTAAACGTAAGATTCAACCCTATTAAAAGTCAGAGGTGGGATTCAGCCCCACTAAAAGTTAAAGCTAGGATTCAACCCCACGAAAAGTTAGATAACCCTACGAATAGGACGGCAATGTCTTAACAACTAGCCTATCACCGCTATAGTTTCATTTTACTACACTTTAATTGAAGTGTTCAAAGTGAAGAGCGTGCCTTAAATACCCAAGGTAGGTACTGACCTCATCATTAAACAGGCATGGGACGTTCACAATTCACTCTAATTAATTCGAACCTCGCATTTTCGATGGCAAACCTCAATGTCCCCTGCAAGGATCAAGTGCCATCCTCTTCCTAATTGTGCCTTACGAGCCGTATTCGAACCGCTTTTATTCCCCAACATTCCATTATATACCTTTATCTTATTGAAATAAACTCTATATTCTATTGAAAGCTACTCACAATAGACGTAGTTCTTAAGACGTTTGGAATAAGAGTCATATTTTGAAGTTAACCAACACACATTATGCTCTTGGTCCTTCAGCCGTAAGAGCTCTATTTAGAACCGAGAGGTACCAATTAGGTAGTAATTTAGGATTATTTTTGAGTTAAAAACATGAATATTTATTACGTGACTATAGATATTAAAGTGAAGGGGAGAAATTCACTAAGGTCCCTTAACATTATGAAAATTAAAGCATGACTTATATTAAGCCATTGAGTTGTTTGTTAGTACATAATAATTCAATGCACTACTTATAGGCCGTGCAGGTGTACCGGATATTACTTCATACGATGTCTTATTGCAATTTTTCAAATCATGTCGCTTTCGACCACGGACAGACCTTTTTTTATGAATCCTACTAATTCCTACTAATATTACAATTGCGTAAGTTTGGATGTATGGATGGATAAATAGATGTTGGTTACTCAATCATGTCGCATCGACTAAAATGATTTAGCTGAAATTTGGCACTGAGATAAATTATAGTCTGGAACACATAGGCTACTTTTTGTCATGGAAAATAAGAAAGTTCCCGCGGCAATTAAAAAACCTTAATCCGCGCGAATGTTGGTGTGGGCATCAACTAAATAATAATATTATTTCAGTGAAACAATGTATCGTCAAAAATTAAGTTATCTGGTCAAAAATCAAGGGTTGCTTACGGGCCAAAAATGTCCATCAAACTCGTAAACATTACAAAATAATTATTCTTCAAACGCTTTCTTGTTTTACTTTACTAACAAGCATAAGCGAGAACAGAGATGCACAATTAATGTAAATACGGCAAACATTACTATAAAATACTAGGTTTATTTCCTTTAGCATACGGTTGTAATCATATGACGAAAAAAACGCGGTGTCTCTCTTGTTTTCAAAAAAAAAGTCAACTAGCTTCAACTCTACTGGTCTGCGCTCTCCCTTATACTTCAAACGAAACCTTTGGATTTCAGGATAGCCTTATATCCTTTAATATTAAGGTTTCAGGTGCAGGCAAGCGTTCTTGGCACAAATAAATCTCCGCGACACACAGCAAGACTAATTAAATAATGCCCGCCGGCAAACTTTGTACACCTAACGTAAACATTAACTTCGAATGCGAAGTTGTCAAAATGCATTTGCTATTTAATTAATGGTAATGTAAACTCAAGTTTTAACATACGTTTTTACATATATAAATAATGGTAATGTTAACTTAAGTTTTAAAATGGACCCTTGTTATAACCCCTATAATATTATATTTTACCCCTTTTTTATTCGATGACAAGATAGTTCTTGACTGCGATCTCAACTGATGGTAAGTGACAATGCAGTCAACCCACATCACTTTCCATCAGGTGAAATCATGGTCAAGGACTATCTTGTCATCGAATAAAAAAGCCGCTTGCAAGGATTGCCACAGAACACTATTTTGTGCCACCTCCTTCCAGTGACTCCCGGTAACTCGCTTGAGTTTTACACCCAGCAGACAGTACAATACTATTTTTTAATAGGTGACAGCTCAAAAACGCTGAAACCCTACCTAAAGCCGTCTCCACAATCCCCTTATAATGACCCCTGTCCTCACGTCTAATTAATTTAACCACAACACGTCAGACAAACCACCATCCGAAGGTGAGGGTAATTATCAAACATTTCCAAATATTATTTAATCATTTACACTCATCTAAACCTCCGCGTAATATTTATAAGATTAGGGCACGATTGCTATCACAATCCCTCAATCAAATACAATGATCTAGACGCAGGAGCTTTTAATAGCCGAATGAGTCTCTGGAAGATGCCGTTCAAGTCGGCATCAGTCGGGCGCGCCAGACGGGCGCCTACGTCGTCAATAAAGTCAAACATCGATTTTATCAAACTACCTGCAATACATTAAAGTTGTATATCTGTACTATTTCAATATTTCGCTAACATAGGTAATAATAATATTAAACGTTTTTCACGGAATGAGCGCAATAATTATATCATACCTACTTAATTAAAATCTGACGGTGTTTGTGCGGGTATAATTAATTTGTCTAGAATTAATTAACTCTCTTTTTAATAAGGTAGGGACGTAATGAGTGTTGTCTGTGTATGCAATTACAAGCGCTTCATTACACTTGAATTACTGCATGTAATCGAGCATGATATTGTGTATACAAATCTACAAGTAGGTACGTGTCGATCAGGTATGAGTACGTCAACCTCAATCATTAGCCTAACGGTTACAGGTGCGGACTGAAAACTGAAAGGTCGCAGGTTCGATCCCAAGCCGTTGCATTATTCTTGTACCTTTTTTTTGACGACAAGATAGGCCTTGACTGCGATCTCACCTGATGGTAAGGGACGATGCAGTCTAAGATGGTAGCGGACTAACTTGGAAGAGGTATAGCACTGTAAATTCAACCCATACCCCTAACCGGTTTCTACACGCCATCATGCCGGAACGCTAAATCGCTTGGCGGCACGTCTTTGACGGTAGGGTGTTAGCTAGCCACGGCCAAACCGTCCCATCAGACGAAAAAAGCCCAACGGTTACAGGTCAGGACTGGAAACTGAAAGGTCGCAGGTTCTACTTACTCCTAATACATGCTTCCCGCTTATTTGGAGGGGAAAGAAGAACAGTAGTCAAGTTCAGCTTGGCTATTACTTATTCTCTAAAAACAAAAAAGTATAAATGACGAATATTTGATCGTATTTCTAATTTTTCACCTGAGTAAAAAGGCGGGTGATGAAATGGAAGAAGATATTATATTTTGTTAAATTGTTATAGCTTGGTACGTAATGTAACATTTTCCGTTTTGAAGAGTGTATAATTTCTGAGTTTCTTACCGGCTCTTCTGAGCTGCTTTTGTTAGTCTTGAATTTTTATAAGAGCCACAAGTATACCACTAAATACCTATTAGATGAAATAAAAAAAAATATATTTTATTCCTTTTCCAGTTTTGATTTTTTATTAAAATTCTATTAATCCCATAAATGCAAAAGTTTAGATGTATGGATGAATGGATGGATCGATGTTTGTGATTAAGAAAAACCACGCCGCAACGACTGAACCGATTTGGCTGAAAGGCACAGAGATAGAGTAAGGTCTGGAATAGCACATAGGCTACTTTTTATCCAGGAAAATAAGAGTTCCCGCGGGAATTAAAAAACCTTTATCCACGCGAACGAACGGATGTTTGTTTGTTACTCCTTCACGCCGCAGCGAATGAAATAGAGCTGGGAATGGCGATCTTTCATATCTAGGATTAATAACCAGGTTACATTTTATCCCGGAAAATTATAGAGTTCCCGCGGGAATCCAAAATCCTTAATCCACACATATGAAGTTGCGGGCATCAGCTAGTATTAAATAATATCAAGAGGTTTAGTTACATTAATTTTACACTTATAACGTGCTAAGAGATATTATTGTCTTAATAAATTAAAAAAAAAGGCTATGCAAACATAAACTACTGTAGTGTTGATATAAAAGCAAAAACCAACTTCAAAAAATGTATGGTTCAAAATGCAAAAAGCCCCCAGCCACAAGCAAAAAGTTAAACATATTTTTTGTTTTAATATTTTATTCATTAAACCGTCGACCCGTTTGGGGAATATCTTTATTTGATAAAGCGACGGACATACGTTAATAAACTCGAGAATCACTGAACCAATTTCAATGAGAATTTCACGCTCGGACAGCTTATTATATCTGAACACACGAGTTAAAGTTGTTTCGGCTGTAATTTTTGGAATAAACTTAAAAACTACTGAACCGATTCCAGCGGATATTTCACGCACCGACTGCTTATTATTCGGCTATGAATACCGCGGATGGAAAATTCAATATATTATTTTTATAATAAAATACAGCTTAATTTGCATAATTTCGCCTGGTTCAGCGTATATTATCCTTAGCGGCGAATAAAATACAATCGCCATGTCAAAAGAAATAATGAATTGTAATATTTTCGGTAAAATTTTTGGTAAGCCTCAATTTTGGTGCTTTTTATGAATTTTTAATTTACGTCGGTTTTCACACCAAAAAGCTTTTTTTTTATGTAAAACTGATGATTTTTTAAAGCAAATCCCTAATATATAATGCGAAAGCGGTTCGGTATGTTTGTATCTTCATGACTCAACTACTAATATTAGATAGATATATAGATAGATAAAAACTTTATTGCACACAAGAAAGAAACAAAATTTAATACAACTTAAAACTACTTATGCAAAGGCTAATATTAATGAAAGGCGCAGACATAATAATCTTACATGTGTATGTTTTTTACTCCTTCACGCTTTAACGAATGAACTAATTTGGCTGAAATTTGGAATGGAGATAGCTAGGATTAACAAATTTTATCCCGGAAAATTAAAAAATTTCTGCGAGAATCGAAAGAACTCAATCCATGCGAACGAAGTTGCGGGCATCATCTAGAAATAAATAATTTTTCAAGTAAACTAAACTAGTGTTTTCTCTTTATCAATACCTATATATTTTTTTTAATATACTGATGGTAACTGATGATATAGCCAAAGGTGGTGCCTTAAAAAAGCTAATCATTCTTCATATTATTCCCTGCTGAAAACTGTATTTATTTATATCAAGATTTATAATGTAAGTCGCCTGGTTTCGCAGTGTTTGTGTGAAACCACAAATATTATTTTTAATTTGAAGGAAATCTGATCATCTTTTAAATGGATCCTTTTATATTTCCCCCCTCCTGTGGGGGGCGGCTGTCGTGATAACCTAAAATGACGAAGAGCGATGAGCACGGAGGCAAGCTCGCCGCCTACACATTGTATTACATTTAAAAGGCCAGATAGAGTTCACGTGTAGGTAAGCTCATACCAGTGTTTTGAGGAACGTGTGGCCTCAGGCCTGGTTGCGCCATCGCATATATCCGTCGATTGCGTTAGTTAACAGTGCGCAGAATACCAGAAAAAAGTCCTCGCGATAGATGAAATAAAACATACCCAAAATCTCGCGTGAAACGCGACAGATGCTAAGTGTAGCAAGCGCCAAATACATCATAAATTCTAATCACTCATAAGATATTCATTTTTTTTTAAATGGCTATATCGTCTCTTTTGATATGTATACGAACTTTATATAAAAAGTTTTGCTCTGTAATATGCAACATTGAAAACAAATGCGAATTAGTTAAAAATTATATTTAACTTCGCGATTTTTTTGACAAACGAAGATTATTTTATGTTTCTACTCAGTAACGTCCCTTGGAAATATAATGTAATTTTCGTCGTTTTTTTTTTTTGGATAGTTAATAAGCCGTTTTCGAAAAAAAGGGTCTTGTCACACTGACAGACAGACGGACAACGAAGTGATCCTATAAGGGTTCCGAAGTTTTTTTCGGAACCCTAAAAATTGATCTACTGCTGTAAAAATCGAATCTGCATCTGAAGATTTACCATTACACGCGCTCTTAATCTTCACTGATTGATTGATCATGTCTATGACTGGATGGATGATCGACCCTGGTGATCCGGATCTGGTGTTTTGAAGACTACTTGATGGTTACTACGAGTATAGCTAGACGCTGCGTCACAGACACTTTTATGTCTTGTGTTGAATGCAAGCTAAGTATAAAATATTTTCATATACATTACTAATATTAAATGCGAAAGTTTCTGTACATAACCTCTATGTTTCCAGGTAAATATAAACCTTTTTAGTTATAACAATAGTGAATGAATAATGTGTCTTTGGATGCGTATAATTGTCGAAATCAATATTCCACGAGTACCTAACATATCGGGATACGTTGGTAGGGATTAGTGGAATAGGCTGAAAATTGATACCATTATGAAGGCGTAAGAATGGGGTCATGACCTGCAGTAATGACGAATACTACGCAGAGAAAGAGAGAGAGAGAGCGCTCATAATTACCTAACTTCTCACTAGTTAAGTGCATTTAACACATTGACCTTGACATTTTGTTCACAATATGTTTGAAAGTGATCTTAAATATGCGCAACGCCCACCAAGGGGGCGGAGTGGAATTAAGGCGCAGTATCTTATTTGATGACAACTCTAATTAATGGCGGGTGGCCACTTAGAGCATCGCGCCCAGGCGCGTATTGTTTTCACTATGCCAAATTCAACCGTATATTAGAGTGATTAAGGTTGAGTTTAAAAAAGAATAGAAGAAGAGTCTTTTATAAAAGATTCCAGCATAAAGCTACCAATGTTATTGAGAATATCATCAACATCAAAGAATAAACGAATGTTTAACTTCAATCCTTCATCAGCTAGGCTACATTTTATCCCGCAAAATTAAAGAGCTCCCGCGGGAATTAAAAAAAACTTTATCTATGTGGACGAAGTCGCGGGCATCATCTAGTTACTAAGAATACATAAAGTCGTATAATATATCCCGCAATAAAATTAGTCACTTCAATCCTTCATCAGCTAGCATAGGCTACATTTTATCCCGGAAAATTAAAGAGCTCCCACAGGAATTAAACAAAAACTTTATCTATGTAGACGAAGTCGCGGGCATCATCTAGTTACTACGAGTACATAAAGTCGTATAATATATAACCGCAATAAAATTAGTCGCACACTCAATTCTCATAATTCACGTGGAGTATATGCCGCATTCGACATAATAAAAGTGCCTAACGAAAAAAAATCAACGTATTACATCCAATAAACGCGCCGAACCAAAAACCATTCGACCTGTGTCATAAAATGTTACATAAAATTTCCCCCCCGAAATTCTCGTCTCTCGCGTCGTTAAGGAAATGAGTTACGAACACATACGTGTCTATTAACGTGCATATATTACATACTTACGCCGTACATGTGTTTATAGGTTACGATACGATACGATACGACCTCCGACGACCTCCGTGGCGCAGTGGTGAGCGCCGTGGGCTTATAAATGAGAGGTCTCGGGTTTGATTCTCGGCGGGGGCAATTTGGGAATTTATAATTTCTAAATTTCGGCTTTGGCCGTGGCTAGTTACTACCCTACCGTCAAAGACGTGCCGTGGTGATGTGTAGAAACCGATTAGGGGTATGAGTACACTGCCATACCCCTTCCAAGATAGCCCGCTACCTTCTTAGACTGCATCGTCACTTCCCATCAGGTGAGATTGCAGTCAAGGACTAACTTGTCATCGAATAAAAAAAAAAGATATCGGTTTGATAATAATAGGACTCATCCTTATTTTTACTAATAATATAACTGCGATAATTCGTTTATTTGTCGGTTTGTTCTTCAATCACGCAGCAATAGAGTAACGGGTCGACATCATTTTGGCATCAATACTACATCCAAAAGGACTTCAAAAGTCACATGATAGGTAAACTATTTTTGTTAGCCTTGGTGATTTTTAAAAACCTAAATTCATGACTGAAGTCGCAGGCAAAGCGAATGTTCAATAATTAATCGTAACGTGTAAAGAAAAGAAAAAAATGTTTGTCGTATGCTTATCGTCATGAGTGAGTGAAAATGTGAGATTATGTCGCCCCATTCATTCGACTTTAATTATATGGATAAATCCGCGAAGATTATTTTTAAATCTCCCTTTTGATGTTTTAGCAGATATTAACGTATGATGCCTATCTCATTTTTTATCTCTTTTTATGCACAGATGAAGTAATTATAGTGATGACAACTCGGCGAGTGTTTTCAATGGTGCTTTCGACGCTTTTCATTTTCGCTCGCCAATTTTATGTCGATTTATAAAGAACGGTTTTAAATTATGAATTAAAAGTGAAGCGATGCATTTTTAAATGTGGAACGTCGGACGAAGGAAGTTGACAATCTGAGCGTACCGTGTTGTTTTTTACTATTTTTTTTTTTGCCGAGTAGGTATGCATCCGGATTTTTGTGAAATGTTTGTACAACTTGAAATGTATTTTTTTTTATTATTTCACAAGCTTATCTTATTAATATTATAAATGCGAAAGTGTGCTTGTATGTTGGTTCATCGGTTTTATAATAGGGCTCATTATAGCGTTATCTCTTTCAATGGAGTGGTACAGTTTTCGGGAGCTTCCCTAGGTAGGTACTTAAAAGTTCTAGGGCTTTTTTATGGAAGTTTTATCAGTGCTGATAATGTCCCCTCCATAGGTTCCGCAACATAATATAATTATTACACTACAATTATACTATATTAGATAAAGGCTTATAAATAATTTCGTGTAATATACGAGTTAGTGATGGCTATTTATAAATACAATACCTGATAGGGGTGACTTATATAAACTCAAAAGCGGCTCAGACATTAGGGGGCCGCCCGGTTCTGAAATATAAACATAATTAATTTAAAACTATCCTCATTTAAATATATTGCGACGATTAATTCGTTATCAAAAAAAAATTAAACTGTTTCATTTTCTTCAGCACGTCCTACTACAACTATAAGCGCCATCGTACCAGAACGCTAGAGGCTTGGACACAATATACAACGCACCTAAAGCTCTTAGAAATTGTAAATCAAAAAGAGGTCTCACACACCATGCGACTACGACCACTGATTTTTGTCATGGTTGCAACTGGTCGCAACGGCCAACGGCCCGGCCACGTAGTCTGCGAGGTCTCTAACTTTTAGAAGGCTTTCACACTGCAAAGCGCACGGTCTGGTGCACTGCATTGTGAACCGCCTCCTACGGTTCCAAGCATTACAAACTATACACATGTTAACACATAGTAAATCGTAACCAAAACGTCGTTTACGCAGCGCAACATGCCTAATTTAACTCCCTTGGAGCAAGTTTTGACAGTAGTTTAATCATCCTCACGAACAGAACAACGATTCACGTTAGGGGAAAACACTGTAAGTAACCCCGCATTTCTCAGGAGAAATGTTGCGACATTTCTATCCCATCAACTTACACTGAGTCCTTTAAAAGGAATTTGAAAGGTACGCTCAATATCTGCGTTAAAATAACTTGTTTCACTATGATTTCTTTGCTATCATAGGGAAGTGTCAACCGTAGCTGCGTGCGTTGTATATGATTAATGGTGAAATCAATAGTGTTCTGAGTTAGCTTGGACTTAAGATAGAGTTAAAACGAGACACAAATATGTAATATATACTCTGACATAAATCTGTCTCGTTTTAACTCTATCTTGAGCCTAAGCTGAGTGAAATTGCGATCTATAGAGTTCAGCCTAAGAAGCTCAAATAGGACAAAGTGCTGAAGAAAATAACGTTAGTCACTTCTTATATGACATATTTTCTTGTATGGAGTAATTAATGATTAAACGAACTTACCTGTAAGTGAAGTTCTATCATAATTATACGAAGGCTTCGTACGAAGAGATTATTTATACTAGGTAGTACGCAATGGCTAGTGGTCACCGTTCACTTTATTGAGATTTATATATATTTTTTAAAAATAGGGTAGGTTGATATAACTACTTGCTCCCGCATAGCGTCCTTACTCATTTAGTTTAGAGTTTAGCTAACCCTCCGCCTCATATTTTACGATTAAGGGTAAACGCATAACGTGAGGGTGGGAGGGTTATAATCTCTTCGTACGAAGCCTTCGTATAATTATGATAGAACTTCACTTACAGGTAAGTTCGTTTAATCATTAATTATACTTCATTGGCTTCGTACTCGAGATTATTTATACTAGGTAGACTTTTAGAGATACGATTCGTAAAATATGAGTTTAATAGATTTTTTTTTTTTTTTTTTAAGTATTTTAATGTTGTAAATCATTTATCATTATTATAACAAAACCATAAATATTCCTCTATTTGAAAACAAAGACTCGTTATTTGAATTAAATAACACAATTTATTTTCTTATGGAATCATTCTTAGTGCCCCGGTAAAACATTTATTTTGGGCAATAATAGGCCGTTTAGAACACAGAACACTATTACTTGGTTTAGAAAGTAAGCATGGGAATGGGAACATGAGCTCCAACCTTCAGTTTTCATAATTTTATCTATTGAAACACCTTCCTGCAGCCGATGTGGCAACATGCCGGGTGCTATGAGCAGAATTTGGAAGTATCAATAAAATTCCGCTTTGGTTCCAGGTATTCTTTATCTTACGTGACAAAGTTTGTGAACCAACTAATTTAGAAAAATTAATAAATAATAATTTAATTAATTCTGTATTTTCTCAAAGTAATTTAGTAATTTTAAGCATATTTTTTGAGGATAAAATATCTTATTTCTCTTTTTTTTTTAAAAAACGGAATGAATAACAAGGTTTGGTAGATTTAATAAAATCTGGGATTTTAATTTTGACACTGATTTTATAAACTTTACATTTAAAATGTTTGCACTCTTTGTACAGTAACGAGTGCCAAAACCGTAACAATTTATTTTTTATTGACATTGTTTCAAGATTTAGGATTAAAAAGTTAGCTACATAACTTAAGACCAACGATAAATAATTAATCAGCCTCGTCTTACTTTGGTGGCGAAGGTCTAGAACACACTTAAAAAATCTTTTAGCATCTTCATTCTCCGATTTTTTTTTTTTTTTTTTATTATTTTTCAAATCAAATCAAATATCATTTATTTATAGAAAAATATCATTACATATACAAATGGATTTTGCCAACAGCTAAGCTAAAATCGTTAGATTTTGTGTTCTAGCTGCTGGTTTTTATTAATCAACAATAATATTAATCATTATTAATCAACACTATAGCTGACCGATATGAAAATGTTTCATATTGTACCCTGAATATAGGTATATTCAAATAATAAGTAAAAATAAAAGTTAAAAAAGCTATCATATGATGGGATTGATACTTCATACTACATATTCAAATTACTCTCATTACAATAAATGAAGCACTTTTTGTAGCTCCCTTCATTATGTTGTATATAATTAGTGTTCTCTGACCGGGAGCTCATAACGATATCCAAAGGTAAATCTAGAATACTTCTCCGAATCATCGCCTCGCGGATAAGACTCCCGCCACCGGAGAAATTGAGTTGCACACGGAGAGGCGACTGCAATCATTTGATAAATTCATACCTGTGTCAACCTTAAACATAAACGTTAACACAAACACACATTTCTGACACCAAAATGTAATAAGCAATAGCTACAATGGCTGGATAGGTCAGTATGGAAATAATTTTACTTAACAATTTAAAATTATAACAAATGGAGGAAACGCATAAAGGTAAAGGTTAGAGTATGAAATATTAAAAACATTTACTGACACATCTAGATCTCTGAGACGCCATGGGCCCATGAGACGTATCTCTAACTTTTATTATTCAATCAACTTGCAAATAAACCTGTGTTTGGAGAGCCAAACATGAGTATAATTTAATATTATGTCAATTACATATTTTATCGTCACTTCATGAGTTCTCTGCTCCACAGGTAATACTCCGCCCAGTCGTTGAGATATCAGAGAAAATTTCCAGGCCATAGTTTATCAATTTTAATTTGCACACTGGCTGCTCATGAGTACACTTCCATCATTTAAACTTACGTTTTAATGTAAGTATAGTTATGAAATTAAAATTTGTAATTATTAAAAACTTGAGTAATAATTATTTCTATCAATAAATTTTCTGTCTTCTTTACATAATATATCCTAAAGAATTGCAAGTTTTAGATGGATTAAAATTACTTTTCTAATCTCTAAATATGTAACAAGAAATGACGACCGACCGATCCATCAACGCACAGGTCAAACCACTGGATGGATCGGCCAAATCCCGGTATACAGATAGCCACCATTACGCAGGCATCCGTCAAGGATTTTTGAAAATTGATTTCAAAGGGATTTCAGGATTTTTAGGGGTTTGTAAAATCGCACTTAACATGAGCAAAGCCGTAGGCAAAAGCTAGTTATTTCTAATAAAACCCCGATTATTTTATTAAGAAAGTTTCTGGTTTGTTAAAAGTTTTGATAACATTTTATGATCATAGTCGTCTCCAATAAGACAAATTTAAAATATATCATCAAAGTACATATATCTACATAAATATAGTAGACATGTCTGTATGTTTTCAATAATTTTACTACCAGCATTAAAGCTATAAAAATAGCTTTAGTGATCGCAAAAAACAGCAATATTTAAGCCGAAAGGTAAGACCTTAAATTCATAAATAAACACTACACCAAGCGGATGTATGGATATTTAACCTGAAATAATCGTTACTATTATTATTATTATAAAAAGAGTCATCAAACTGAAATCTAAGATACTTTTAGATATCCTCATGCATGTTAAATAAAAAGTATGCGTCTTTTGCATGCACATAAAACTCTTAGATACATCATATGATATTCATTTTAGTAAAGTTCTTACGTTTTCCAGCTGAAACGTACTCTTATCTAAAGATTTTCCATTTTTTCTAGATTGTACACGATTGCTAGGAGGAATACCTCCTAAAAAATAGTTTTTATTGGTGTACGTTTAAAACACGTTTAAAATGAATTTCATCCTTTGATGTACTCGTATGAAAAAACCATAGTCATTAGTGGTCATAGATTTTAAATAACCAAGATAGCTATCTTGCCAGCAGCCTTAACCATATTTAAAGATAGCGACGTTTGAAGCTCGATCGCTGCTATGAATTCTGCGACTTACAGGAGCAGCCTCGCAGACGCTGCGCTGTGTCAAAGTCAGAGCTTTTGTGAGTCCTCTTTTCAGGTTCCGTCGGCTTGCGATTCAGGCTCTGACCCTTCGAGATAAAATTCCTTGCAGAATTTATATTTTGTGTTGTACGAGAGCTTCGTATTTTAAATCATCGTGCTGAGGGTCTAAGATCTGCTCCTTTTATTTAAGGATTTGCTAAATTCAACCTTTCTAGTCATTTCAAACTAGTCAATATTTGAGCTTTGTAGCTGTTCTAGAAGTGCTTTCATTACTGAACATAAGATTTCCTTGTAAAAGAGTCAGTATGGAGACTATCAGAAAACATCCGAGCTGCGACGGCGTGGATAATAACAACATTATGGCTTCTAAACAACTAAAAACTGGAGGCGAATTTCTATTGCTTTATTTGCTATATAAAATATGAACTCGCAGCTTTAATTTTTGCGTTGAATATTGGCGGATTCATCAACTTGGAATTGTCAGGAGTTAAACATCTTTCATTTAGCTCTTTACACTATTTGTTTCTATACCAAGAATATCCATTAACTCAATATCAAGAATTATAATCTTCTAATGTGGGTACACCCAATAATTTTTCAGAAGAACCAGAATCCGGAGGATATTTTGACGCAGCTTTCTTGATTGGAAAGAACTGCACTCAATGTATCGGGGATTAAAGGGTTCAGTTCCGACTCCTGTTGTTTTGAGACTCCGTGTGAGATTGGCGTGACTTCATTATTGTAAAATACATGTAAAAAACGGACGTAAGAAAAAATAGTCTGTAAACAATAAATTTCGAGCTATTTTTAACACTTCTGTCGTATTGTCCGCATACTGAGTCTCATAGTTGAAACAGGAGTCTGTTATGTGAATCATGTCCAGTATGAAGCAGTCCCAATGCAAATACAAGTACTGCCCACTAACTGACTTATGAACAGTAAGAAACAGTCCCAAGCAAAAGCAAGATCCGTCCACAATACTGTGTATTTTGTAAGAAAAACACTTTCACTCAGATTTATCCGCCATCACATGTAACTCCCTTAAGTGAATCATGTCCAGTATGAAGCAATCCCAATGCAAAAGCAAGTATTGCCCACTAACTGACTTATGAACAGTAAGAAACAGTCCCAAGCAAAAGCAAGAACTGTCCACAATACTGTGTGTTTTGTAAGAAAACATTTTCACTCAGATTTATTTGCCATCACATGTAACCCCCTTAAGTGAATCATGTCCAGTACGAAGCAGTCCCAATGCAAAAGCAAGTACTGCCCACTAACTGACATATGAACAGTGAGAAACAGCCCCAAGCAAAAGCAAGAACTGTCCACAACACTGTGTTTTGTAAGAAAACATCTTCACTCAGGTTTATTAGCTGTTACGAGTAAAATAAACAGTAAGAAACAGTCCCAATGCAAACGCAAGTACTGTCCACACTACCGTGTGTTTCGTAAGAAAAACACCCTCACTCTGATTTAGTAGCTATCACGTTTAAAATAAACAGTAAGAAATAGCCCCAATGCAAAAGCAAGAACTATCCACAATACCGTGTCCCTGCTAAGGGTTAATTATATCGTGTAATATCTTCGATCACAGAAGAACTAATAGCGATCTTATTTATAATAAGAAACAATCAAAACGACACTTTGTTGAGCACCAATAATGGTTTATGGACACAATTACGTAATACCGCACCTTACCTTGATAATCCAACGGTGAATTTGTAGGTACCTATATAAAATTGACGTTGAATCAAAACTCACAATTACCCGAGTATTAATTATTGTTTTAAACTTTATATTTTTCCACATTTATCGCTCTTACATTTAGGCATTATAAAAATACTTTTAAATTTACTATTTCACAGTTTAAATATCACTTTTAATAACACTTTCAAAATTAAACTAGGCGAGAGCGTGGTGGAACGGTTGCGCACTAGAAAGCGAATGGAGTAAGGACGCTATGCGGGAGCAAGTAGTTATATCAACCTACCCTATTTTTAAAAAATATATATAAATCTCAATAAAGTGAACGGTGACCACTAGCCATTGCGTACTACCTAGTATAAATAATCTCGAGTACGAAGCCAATGAAGTATAATTAGATTATTCACTGAAGTAGTTGTGTAGCTGTATACCAAACGAATATACTTCCAAATAATTATAATCTGTTTCCTGGCTAAAGTAAAATATAAATTCGCTTGTCGTAGAAACACGGCGCTTAAGACGTTGTCATAAAATCGTAAAAACAAACGTAAGAACATCTCAACCGCCGGGTGTAATGGCATCTTATGCTTAAAGTTTTTATTAGACTTCAATAACATACTTGTTGGATTGAAGGAACATTATCGAAATAATAGCATGATGTTAGAAAGAATCAAGTCGCCTGCGATATATTTGCTTTTACATAAGCCAAGAAAAACCAGATTGTAGATATTATAATAAAATATGTCTTAAATTGTAAAAAAAGCCCTAATTCTACGCATTCTTCAGATTCTAAAATCCTTGCCGTGAGAAATTCCGTAGCCGTTTTAACATGGTTTCATTCACTTGGTGTAAAAAGAGCAAAGTCTTATTAATTATTATGACCTACTTTTGAATTTCCCAGCTTAAATTTTCGTATGTTACTGCATGTTCTCACAAGGTTCTCATATTATGTTCATCGGTATTTTAATTCATTATAATTTATTAGGTTAAGATTTGATCTGATTTTTGCAACCTTGTAATAATACTATTACATATTTATAAATATGAAAAAACCAGCAAAATACGAGTCGAACCCGCACACGAAAAGTTCTGTACAGTCGTAGATGATTTAAACCACTTCAAGATCAAATAAAAAGTAAAAGTTCACTGTAGGGAAACCCTCATTAATTTTTTAATTTTTTTTTTTGAATGAACGGAGGAACTAACAGCGGAGCCTTAGTATTGGGGTTTCGTTGACACTCTTTAGGTACGAAATCCTAAAAATAGCTAACATCCACGACTTCGTATAATTTATGAATTAAAAAAAATCTTCATACAATCTTATAACACCACTTTTCACCTATCCGTATCCAAGAAATATATTCTCCTTTCAAATCTGACATGCTTCGCATTGCGTTTTCTTTCAGTCAACAATAACGACAGCTGGGTATTAATTATGTAGATAATAAAATAGAATAAGCGATAAACACCGTTCAAAATCTCATTTGAACAAAAAGAATAGGAGTACAAGGCGCATTTTTCAGAACAGTCACAATCGAGTTAAGAAAGACATGAAATAGCTCGGGAAAGTAGAATGTAACTCTTTTGTGAGTTGGCAGTCCCACAGATGTACTTCCGGCTATTAGTGCAGTTATCTGCAAGTATAAACGTCGTGGGCCGAGCCAAGAATTTTGGATGATACGACTGGCTAATATGTATTAAACTTTTTGTCACAGTTTTTCAGTTTTCAAAACAATTCGAGCATATTTTTGCAGTAATTGATTTGAATACATTTATAATCCCCGTCTTTTGTAGAGATCAACATAATAATAAGATGTCTGGTGGCCTCATCAGGTTGATGGACGACGACGGACTATGACGGACGACGACGGACGACGACGGACAATAACGAACGACGACGGACCACGACGGACGACAACGGACAACAGATATCAGACGAATCGCAGGATAAATACCTAGTAAAAGAATTATTAACATTCTAGAACATATTATAATCTGTTTATTTTTTATTTAAACAGCTATATAGATTATTTTTATGATGCTTTATTTAATTACTTAAGCAGTTCATCAAAGCATCTTTAAAACTAAATATAATTTGTCTTTGACAAAACAAAATTTCGATGTAACGTCCTAATTAATTCACTGCTATTAACTGGACGAATGGCTTAGAATAGTTGAATATAAGAGAAATGTAACAAAACAATATTCATTTATTACTCCATACTAATACCACAACACTATAAATGTGAATATATGTCTTTCTGTATGTCACTTTTCACGGTTTTACTGCTAAACCGATCTTGGCAAATAATGATCATAGGGATAGCTTTCATCCGCTTTCATCCCCATAACGAACAAGGGCAATTATTATTATCCCGAAAAATATTATATCCTAGATAGGAAGACTGCAAGTTTTAACAATGTTACGTGCACTAAGTCACTAATCTTCTAAATAATGAAACAATATATTTTCATTAAAATTTTATTCATTTCTTCAAAGACATGACTATTAGTAAGAAGGTCACCTTGATGTTTGAAGTATCAGATTGCAGACAGACCGGACGGCAACATTTTTAAATAATATATTAATCTGTTTTTAGAGGTGACGTAGAGGTCTGACATTTAAAAATGTTGTTCCAGAAAAGCGATTATTTTCATTCTCATGTCGTGCGGATAAACATCATAAATCATTTCCAAAAATTAGTCGAGAAACTTAAAAATATAAGCATGTTTTATATTTTTAAGTTTCTCGACTAATTTTTGGATGGACAGTATATATTTAAAAAAAAGATATAATTTTCCCGTATTAGGGCCCTTAATATACCTACTACTGAAAAAACGGTATAGTAGACTCGTGTTACAAGACCTTCGGCCACCTACGAAAAAAAAATTTTTGTTATCCAAGTTTGATCAAAATAATACTGCAATATGCCATCTACTAAATCCATGCAGCATGTATCATACATAAATCATTATTATATAATTCATATTATGTATCAGCTAAAGCTTCACATCTATTCAGTAAGAGCAACCGCCGAGTTTCTTGCTGGTTCTTCTCGGTTGGAACGGCATTCCGAACCGGTGGTAAAACATTTGACGATTCCAAAGCATTTTGTAAAAGTTTATTTGAATAAAAAATTATTTTATTTCCATTTCAATACCAGCATATTATACATTAAATCGCGGGTTTTATACGAATAAAATTGCGTTATAATAAGACTAGGCTCAATACGATGAGCTCACTACCAACAACTCGTATATAAATCAAAATATCACTAAAGTTATCAACTCTCGGCATCACCCAGTAAAGTTCGCTAAATTAATTCAATGACATTAACGTAACGACGTACTTCCCGCTACATCCTAAAATTTTAACGACATATTCTGTACACTTCACGCTAGGTTAAGTTCGTTCATCAGTATCCATAACATTAGGCAGTTGTATAAAATCTCCTTTCCTACTAATCCTATCCTACTAATATTATAAATGCGAAAGTTTGGATGGATAGATGAATGGATGGATGGATGGATGTTTGTTATTCAACCACGCCACAACAACTGAACCTATTTGGCTGAAAGGCACAGAAATAGATTATAGTCTGGAGTGACATATAGGCTATCCCAGAAAATAAGAGAATTCCTGCGGGAACTAAAAAAATCTTAATCCACGCGAAAGAAGTCGTGGACATCAACTAGTATTTCAATACGAACGTTTGCTGGTTTTTCCTTCAATTACGCGGCAAAGGAGAAACAGCCCAACGTAATTTTTTGCATGGATATTTCAGGTTGAGGACCTGGAGAGTATCAAAGAAATATTTTCCGCGGAATTTGAAATATATTTTGTCTTTTTATGGCTGTTGAAAATTATTGTTTTATTCTTTATTGCGTCAATCGGAAATAATCAAAGCACACTATAAATCATAACATAAACTTCTCAAAGGCGACCTTATCGCTTAATATGATCACGAACACATTTTCATAGAATACTATCAAAGACACAGGACTGTGATTTTGTAACATCTAATTTCCTTCAATAACTCACGAAAATTCATATTTTTTCCGGAATTCCGCTTTATTTATTTTACGTAACTTTGCTTGTTTACATCCAAGTTTTTAGCCATTTTACGATTTTACTAACCCTATAAATGTTTTTTTTAATTACTAATAAATAGTTGCTGAGTAGTTTTAAATCGAAAAAATCAATTTATTGACAATCTGTCAAAATTTTAAAATAAAAAAAAAACTCGTAAAATATACTTGGAGATGGTGAATAAATCCTTAATCTAAATAAATAGGATACAAATCCAAATAACTTCTACAAGTTTACAATAGTTGCGAAGAGAATTTTCAGCCAATATGCTACTTTGTAGTTGAGAATATACTTTGTCCTTTTAATTTAACGAGCTTTCTCAACCAAAGCTGCCAGTCACTGTGCAAAATTTTTCTACGAAAGCATAAGAGTTTCAGAAGCCGTTGAACTTGTTAAACGACACACAGAATATAAAAAGCTTTATTTGGCACCGCTGGTAATTGAAAACGATCTTTTTGAGAAGCAAGTTAAACAGAGCGAGTAAATTTAGAAACTTTTATATGTACGCTCATTTAAAATTCAAATTGATTACTATTGAAAAAGTTAGTTCGACGTGCGCTGATTAACTTTTTCAGGTTACGATCTAAAGCCCGAAACAAACGATGCGTGGCAGAAAACCTACTAAATTGTAATTCTTTAAGTAATTGAAGATTTGTATGTTGCTGATGAGATGTTATTTTTTTGCAAAGATATTGGAGGACTCTTAATCTAAATGTGAATTTCTATAGAGATTGACATAGTCTACTTTTTATCCCGGAAAAACAAAGGATTCCCGAGGGGTTTTAAAAAACAAAACTTTATATTTTCTATAATTTATTTGTACACTTTATAGTAAAGTTGTTTTTCTTTTAATATTCAAAAAATATAACTTCTACCGTACGTCTTCCATATATTACATTATAATATTTTGATCTCACTGTTTTCATATTCGAGGACTTCCTTCTCCTCCTTACAGATAGGGGAGAAAAGGATAGGATCTCTTCGGTAAGAGAGTTCCTCTTCTCCTTCTTAGGATTTTCACTAAAATGAACCCTTTTAACTAGGTTAAATTGCTAAGAAACACACTACAAACATCCAACATCATAATTATTATTATCACATTGTATGAGTCTTAGCATGCCAACATGTTTCTGCCATTAACTTTGTCATATCTCATAGACTGCATAATATGTCTTGTTACATTTCAGAGTTTATTTGAAGAAATGTTTTTCTTGCGTTACTATAATTAAATATGATCGTCTGGCACAGTGTGTTATAATTATAGTTTTATAAGACGCATTCTCCAGTAGAGTCTGTTATACGAGGTTAGTTGAAAAGGGGGTTCTAACCTGAAGTAGTTTGGTTATTTCACTCATCATTAAAACATTTTGTTTCAATTTTGTGAAATAACAATAGTCTACTGGACCGCATAATTAGTAGTTACTTTGAAATTTTCTGTGGAAATAAATCTTATTTTAGTTAGCCAATTTAAGTGTTGGTTCATTATACCTAGTTTATATTTTTTAATAAAAGCAACAATTTTCAGTTGAATCTGCTTTCCAAACCGATGGTAAAGTCTTATCTTATCAATTGTCATCGGAGCCACTGAGCTACATGAAATAATTTTTTTATTATAAGCCTTTTTATTTCTTTGGCTATTTTAAGTTACCTAAGTTAGTCTTATTATATCATCAAGTTTGTCTTTACTTAGTGTGTTTGTATGTGGGTTTTTTGGCTTGTTCTTCAATCACGGAACAACGGATTGACGTGATTTTTTGCATGGGTATAATTAAGGATTTGGAGTATATCATGGGCTATCTTTTATCCCGGATAGTAGAGGGTTCCCACAGAATTTTTAGAAACCTAACTACACGCTGATGAAGTCGCGGGAAAAATATAGTATTATATAATTCGTTTAGATAAATGAAATTAATATGCTCCGAGTACTAACGATGGTGTCAACGTAAAATATGACGTGGCATTTACGGCAGGCTGCATGATTATGAGCCTTCGTTCCTAATGATTTATTTGGCGGTACGACGGAACGTTTTAAATTTCAAGGGGCTAACGACATTCCGTCTGACTGAAAAAATAACGTCATGTTTGTAACTCGATTGCGGGAAATTCATTATGTAGGTATACGGCTCCTCAGGCATTTG
This sequence comes from Hipparchia semele, assembly GCA_933228805.2. NCBI lineage: Eukaryota > Metazoa > Arthropoda > Insecta > Lepidoptera > Nymphalidae > Hipparchia > Hipparchia semele. The sequence continues at coordinate 1,170,358 of OW121717.1, read as the reverse complement.
TCACGGCAAGGTGAAACTACGAATACACTCACCTCCGCAAATCAGAGACATCGGTGATATTTAATATATAAAACTGTTTCAAATTTTATATTTCTTATGTCCTAAGAAATCTAACTAGCGCGCCTAACACTGTACAAGAAGCTTCCCTATCAACTATTTAGAGGCGAGAAGGCAATGGAATATTAAACTTTGTACTGGCAAGATATCGTATCTAAAACTATGTTATAGAAAAAATGGCACTAAAAAGACACGTTTATTTTATTTCTTAACCGGTGTGACACAAACACTATCCACGATTAAAATGAATACATCAAAATGAGAACTAAATACACCAAAATGTCGTAACCACGCGGCCGGTTTATCATAAGTGGCGAGGGTACATTGTGGCGTGTTTTTATTGTTGTTTACGCGGCTCGGCGAACGGCGCGTGTTCGGGCGTTGCGCGGCCGGCGGAGGCACGACTGACGTGTCGCGGCGCGGCGCCGTGCCGTGCCGGAGCCGTGACGTCACCGCCGGCGCACGCATGCGTGCCGCACGCACACATGCGCGCTCGCCCTACACACGTGCTCATCAAAACTTGCCCATAATACTCAGTTAAAAGTTGCTTTATTAGTTCACTTAAACACGACATTGTTGTTCCGCTAACTCGCCAAGTGGCCTATGTCAGTTCCGCAAGCGACGCTAAGCGGACCTCCCGAGACTCCTGGAAGTTCAGTTTAGATAAAACACGTGAAATATTGGCTTGTTTGTGTTTCCGAGCCGGCACCGGCACTTTATCTGAATTCCATTAAAACAAACTTTAATCTGATCTCAGCGACGGTCCGTGCAACAACTGTGTAGGTACGTGGAAGATGTAGAGCCTTTTAAGCCATTATGTCCAAGTCTAAGCTATTTTCCTTCAAAGCTGATGGATTACATTATGTCTGTATATTATGGTCTAAACAAAAGTTACAGTATTTTACAAATACCTATAGCTTTAAACCGAATCATTTTTGAATTTCTATACTAATTATGAAACCAGAAATTGTTTTAGAGGATCCAATATCCTTCAGATACATCAGCAACGAATTCTGCCAAAGTTATCAAAAAAACGAACCCTTTTTACTAACAATCACTACTGAGGTCTCCTATCAGAAAAGAATAATAGGCCATAGTGCAATACGAATTTTGAAAAGAGTCTGAAAGAGTCTGAAAATTATGAGATATTACGTCATGTTTCAACTTCAATGCTGAGAGTTCTCCATATCATGAAGAACTCTCAGGGATGCAGGTTTCTTCGTCAGGTTCGCTCTTGCGTCATGCTCGTGAACGGGTGCCACCAACGGGAATGGGTCTGCTTTGTCTGCACGTGTTGACATGCGTTGAATTGTGAACCTACGTATGCATTTTTGAAGCTTCATTGTGGAAGCACTGTATGCGTAGCATAGTTTTGTTGCCTATTGTAATAATTTTTTTTTTTTGAAAAGAGTGACTGCTGAGTTTCTTGCCGGCTCTTTTCAGCAGAATCTGCATTCCGAACCGGTGGAAGATTTATGACGTGTCATAAGAGCTACAAGTTGGCCGACATGAAATAAACAAATTTTGAATTTGAATTTCCTCACGATCCTTCACGGTTCCTTCATCGTTGAAGCATTTAATATTTCATTTCTTAAACGCTCACAACGCAACTATTAGACTACTACTAGCACTGCAAATGTACGTAACAATTAGCAGCCCTTCTGCTGGGTTAAGGGCCACTTCATTAACGCCTCGAACATCCGATGACAACCGTGTCAACAACAGCCTCGTTAAGTGTCAGTGGATCTCATCATTTCAAATTACACAGTAACATTTCCAGAGATTCACAAAAAAGTGGAATTTTTTTGTTCGGTATTTCTTTTAAATTTGCTTTCACTTGACCCAAAATAATATGACTTATTTTAGGCAATAGAACTCATGTTTATTTCCGAGATTTCCCGGAGGGCTGATAACGAAAATGACGAATATTTATCAAATTTAAAGTAGCTGACCTTCTGTGCACAATGAATGCCATTTCCGAATTTTTCAGTCATTTTTAAATCCAAGAAGGTTAATATTTTTTTTTTTCGTTTGACGGTTCACTTCTTCCTTGTATACACCGGATACAATCACGCAACTTTTCAATATTAGATCAACTACTCGTATTACATTATAGGAGCCCATTTTGATCAATCCCACTTCTGATCGCGATAATCCACTTCTGGTGGCGGTCGATACTCCCACTTTTGATGGTAGTCTATAATCCCACTCCTGATGGCGGTGGATAATCACACTTCTGATGGTGGTCTATAATTTCACTTCTGATGGTGGTTTATAATCCCACTTCTGATAGCGTCCGATAATATCACAAGTGTAGTCCCGCTCAATTATGCGCTATAGAGCCAAGTCAAGGGCCACCTCATTAGTACCCAATCACTGGAATGCCTTGATTGAACCGAGTGTCTACTTACTGTCTTAATTGCTGATATTCTCTCTCACGAGGATAATTATGTTGCATCTTAATTTAAACACTATAATATTGTTGAAGCATAAAATACACGTAAGTATTTCATTCGGACTATTCTATGTTATTGATAGGTCTGTCTGCAGTCTGAGAAAACACATTTTTTTGTAAATACAGATATAATAATATATTTTCTCGATGTTGTTACAAGATATCCCTTGTCTGCAATTTCACTTGATGGTAAGTGACGATACTTAGATGTTAGCGGCTAACTCGAAAATTCAAAAATGGTAGTTTTTAATTAAAAGAAACTAGTCTCTGAAATGAACTGATTAGGCGTGGAACGCACTTCCAGCCCCTATGTTTCCGACTACGTATAATTTAAGTAGGTACCTTACGGCAAGACTGAATATGTATTTTCTAGGCAAGCGTGCTCCAACCTAGACCTCATCAAAAAAAGCGAAAGCCTATCTCGAATTAAAAAAACGCATACCCTTAAAATCGGCCTTACACCATCGTGCTGTAACGATAAATCGCTGTGTGGCCCATCGCTGACCGTAGGGTAATAACTAGCCACGACCAAAGTTTCCCACCAGAATAGAGACTTTCCAAAAATTATAAATTTATATTACCCCACCGGTCATCGAACACGATACCTCACACTAAGACCACAGCTGTCTCTACTGCGCCTAAGGGGTCATCAAGGATGATTAATTAAATGATGTAAAAATCGACAGCTTGTGTTTATACAGTGCAAAGTTAACCTAATGAACAAAATTACCTCGATAAAGACACTCTTAAAGAGACGTCGTTAATGCTGTTAAAAGTAGCAGATAAAAGAGTAGAAATTTCCATCGTAATCGGTTTAGTTGTAAAAAAGCTTTTAGACGCTCAGGTGTTCTGAGACCAAAGTGTAATAATCATTTATATCCTTCGACCTCCCAACAAGACTACCTCGACAATTGAATAATGTTACCTACTCGCTTTTTGCGCGCGAACTAAGTGTTGAAATTAGTGTTCTAAGTTTTTTTGTAATTAGTTGAATATCGTGCTCTTTGAATAAAAAAATAAAAATGGTGAAAAAATTGTGAGATCTTTAAATTAGCAAGAAAAGGTTAGAATTATTTTGCTATAATCCGCCAACAGAAAAAATCTGTGTGAAACATTGTAAAGTCGATATCTCCTGAGGATGCTCCGGTGTCGGGGCGAAACGTGCGTCGAGAGTAGTATAAAAGTATAAGGTGGTGGTGGCACTGCTTGCTTGGGAACTTTGCTTTCTTGCTTGGTTGGGGAGGTAAGCGGTGCTTTGCTTGTAACTGCATGTTTGACCATACAGATTTTTTCTGTTGACGGATTATAGCAAAATAATTCTTACCTTTTCTTGCTAATCGTGAACTTCCACAAAGTAACGCCTGATTCTATCCAAGATCTTTAAATTAGATAAAAATATTTAAAATAAAAAAATGACTATAATGAAGAATATTGAAATAAGGCATTTGATAATCAACCGGTGATAATACTAGAAAAACACTTCATATTATACCCATTTACTAACCGCAGACATTTGACTATACATTGATTTCTTTCGTTCCGCTGCTACGATGACGTCCCAATCTTTAGGTAACATTATATTTATGGTATCAATAGACTCTACTGTACTCTAAAAGCTCATATTTACTGCTATGGTTATTATTAGAAATATCCATTAAATTATACTGAATGCATCATTAGATAATTATTTATAATTGACTGACGAAACGTTTAACAGCCTTTTAGAGAGAAATTATTTTTATTTTATTTGAAAGAACATATTTTTTGATTTTTCTATTTTAATTGTAAGGTATACTTATTAAACTAGCTTATACTCAAACACAGGCTCTTTATCTCAAATTCTCTGCTGAAGTGAGGTAAAAATAGTCTTTCTCATCTCTTGTTCGCGTAAAATGATATTTTTTCATCATTTCCATACTAAACGTCCTCACACGACCTACGTCATGTAATAAGGCCACGCGAGCATTATTTTCGTTCAATCGAGCAGAAAACTGCCTTTGTTTTTTCAGACCTTATTCCGCCCAAAGGAAAAACGGGCACATCACGCTTTGAACCCGCTTATTCATTCGTTAACGTATTATGAAGATGCACGAATTTCGGGGTCCATTTATGAATATTTAAAATCACAAAATTGGTTTCTTAATACTTGTAAAATAGAGGCTATAATCTAAATATATAAAAGGCAAAGGTGACTGATTGACTGACTGACTGACTGACTGATCTATCAACGCACAGCCCTAACCACTGAACGGATCGGGCTGAAATTTGGCATCCAGACAGCTATTATGACGTAGGCATCCGCTAAGAAAGGATTTTTGAAAATACAACCCCTAAGAGGGTAAAATAGGGGTTTAAAAAATCGAATTTAACGTGAGCGAAGCCGCGAGCAAAAGCTAGTAAAATTATATTTTTGCAATTGCAATTAAATAGTAACAAAAGGGTAACAGTAAGTAAGTTGTCTCCTTCGTTTCAAGCAATCATCGGCCCACTACTGAGGATAAGTCTCCTCTCGAATGAGAAGCTTAGGCCGTACTCACCACGCTGGCCAAGAGTGAATTGGCAAACTTCACATACCTTTGAGATCATTATGATGAACTCTCAGGCATGTAACTCATGTTCCTCACGCTCTTTACTTTCACCGTTGAGCAAGTGATATTAAATTGTTTAAAATGCACATCCTTACTAATATTATAAATGCGATACTGTATTTGTTTATTGATTTGTTGCTTTATCCTATAATCTCACAGCAACAGAGCAATGGATTGATCTAATTTTTTCCATGGGTATAGTTAAGGACATGCAGAGAGAGGACATGCAATCAGCTAGTAAATTATAATTTTATGATAGTATTTCTAAATGTCTGTAATAATAAATAAATACAATATATATTTGAGTATATTTTTTTTAAATAGTTTCCTTTACGAAAGAAAAAGTAAATTTTCTTTTCTGAATCGGTTATATTATCTAATGCCCTTGCATAAAACATTGCCAGGCGACCTTCATAAGACTTGTCCTATACACTTAGTATAGTAGAGTGTTCGTTGACTTTATTGCGTGTGCCAAATAAAATAAAGGAGCTACGCAGAATTTGGCAAAGTGGGCCATCTCACGTGACCGCTTTCAAGATAACTCAACGAAAAATCCAATTTTACTCCGATATATTCACTAAAGGTACTAACGACAAGGTTTAAAATATCATAGTAATACAATATACCTATTTACAGTAGGTTTGATGATTTCTCGACCACTTCCAAATTTCTGATTAAACTGACAAAATTGCATGGAAGCAATATATTTTGCTTCAAATGTCCACAAAATGGGGTAATATTTTAAGCTTTTATTTACCTATAAAATTTATTTAAATTCATAAAATAAAAAAAAATTACTAATTATTTATTTAATGTAGGCCACGTTGTAGCTCTTATAACAAGTCAAGTCTTTACCAGTGGTTCGGAATGAAGATTTCGCTGAGAAGAGTCGACAAGAAAGTTTTAGCAGTTGCGCTTTTTAAAACAAAATAATGCAATATCACTGTATACCTACATATTATAATGTAATAATAAGCTGGATGCCAAGCCGATTATTTCCATGCAACGTTGTCATTAAGAAATTCACTACTATGTAATAACCTCGACAGTAAAATATGTTTTTACGCGTTGTTTAAATTTTTCTAATGGCACATCTAATTATTCATAATATCACAACACCCACACACACTCAAGATAGTGTTAAAACGAGACAGAACTTTTGTCAGAGTATATTTGTGTCTCGTCTTTGTTCGCTGTCTTGAGTCTGAGCGGAGTCAGAGTGCGGTCTATAGATTTAAGCCTTAGACCTTTAGTGCTTTATAACTTCACCTTACTTCGAAGGGAAGCTGGAAGAAAGAAAGAAGCTTCAGATTTGTCCATTTCATTTAATATTATGCATAACACTGTTTTTTGTACAATACACTGTCATATAATTGTATAATAAAAATATAATTATAAGACAGTAGAGACGAATACCACAGTAAAATGAATACCTTCTTGCAATCATAATAACCACAAATTCAACGAACCCTCTTACTAGTCTCATACTCCGAGACTGATTACAGAGAAAGTCGGTTTTGAAGCAAGCCTTAGTCAAAGTCTTGATTACCTTTGACCAAGACGCAGACGTTTTATTTCGTCTAGTTAAGTTCTCTCTTATATTTAAAACGTTTTTAAGCGAGGAGATTGGAATTTATGTGAACATTTTCAGATGTAGGCCTAAACTTTTACCCTTGACTATTCAAAAAATTATGTAAGTATTCAAACAAGGATAACAATTTAAATACTGTAAACTGGCTAAGGAAAATTTGATGTAACATAATAAATAAATAAATAAACAAGCCTTTTATTACTGAAAAGAAGAACAATACAAATTTTTATTCTATCCTCATCAATTATGTACTTAAAATATACTTAAAAATAAGTTTTGCAGTATAATGAGATTTTGTTTGTAGGTAGGTATATTAGAGCTTAAATTCATAAATTATTTATTAATCTTCAACCACTAGTTATTTGATCCTTCACAGAACTTATCTACAATACACAATTTACCTACCTCTTACAAAAAACAAGATAAAGAGAAAACATATTTGATGTAACATACGTCAACTTAATTTTTTTCGTGTTATAATAATTAAACTATGTCAGATTAAAGTTCATTAAAAATAATAACAAAGCGTAGTCCTTATAAGAACGAACGTAGAAACTTGGCATTCGTAATACACATTACACTCAACCCAAGCATTCCGTGTAATAGGTAAGTACTGGGAATTGCAGAGGCACACTTTTCGCGACAAATTTTTCACCATGTCACACATATATGGAAGTGAAAACATTTTAAACCTTTGTTGGCTGGAGATGACATTTTTTACGACTTAAATTGTTTCTGTTGAATGTCCGCGTAAAACTAAACAAGATCAACCTGATCCAATTCAAATTCTTAGAATAATGAAAAATTAATATTAAATGACTTCTAAAAGTAAAACTAAAATAAACCTAAAACCTCATCGATGTCACCGCACCTCAGCTTAGTACCCAAGATACTGGCAGTATTGTCCCTTTCGATGGGCAAACAAATTTTTGGCAAAGATGGCTGCCAGCTAGAATGGATGACCTTTTTTGAAAACTCTTGAAAAGAGAGTTCTAACTTCCTGACTCCAAGGCCCTAGAGTCTCCATCCCAAAAGGCACAAATATAAAACTACCCTCAAAGTTTTTATACTTGCGCCTCTTGGTCTTTAGGCGCTAGTAGCCATTGCGCCCGCAAAAAGGAGGTCGCCTGTAAGTGAAATGCAGATAGGGTGTCCGCACAGGTGCAGGCATCCCAAAAGAGCAATCTTTCCATTTTCCAAGGCACTACCCTCATACCATCAGATCTCTTGCCATCGCTACGTGCCAAGTCAATAGAATAGTCAATAGGTTGTAATACAGCTTTAGTAATTTATAATTTAGTTTTGGTATTCAAGCGGCTCGTTGGTCTAGGGGTATGATTCTCGCTTTGGGTGCGAGAGGTCCCGGGTTCAAATCCCGGACGAGCCCAAGTTTCATTTTTATCTTTTTTATTTTTTATAACTTAATTTTTTAGTATGAAATTAAAAAATAATATTTATATTTCAATCTACCATAGTATAAACATGTCGATAAAAAAAATATTGTGTATTTTCTAAACTGAAATTCCCTGGTGTATATTTAATAGTATTTGTTTTTATTCTGGAAACATCAAAGGCATGCAAATATACAGTCCGCATAATCTGCGTGCAAATATAAATAAACACGACAATATTATTATTTTTTTACTCGCGCCATCGTGGTTGCGTGTAAATAAAGGTCGCCGCTGAATTATGTAACTTTTTATCTAAATTTATGCGCCACTTTATTTTTACACAAATTCATTTTTACATAAAGTTTTACATTCCTCATGATATTCATTTTAATTATTGTCGTAAAATGTTTTGCTATACAATAGTGAAATAGGCCCTATTTCAATATTGTTAAGTAGGTTTGTCTGATGGGAGGCTTTGGCCGTAGCTAATTACCACCCTACCGTCAAAGACGTGCCGCCAAGCGAATCAGCGTTCCGGCACGATGGCGTGTAGAAACCGATTAGGGGTTGAATTTACACTGACATACGTGGTAGATTTATGACGTGTCATAAGAGCTACAAGTTAGCCTACATGAAATAAATATATTTTGAAATTTTTTTTTGAATACCCCTTACAAGCCCGCTAACATCTTAGACTGCATCGTCACTTACCATCAGGTGAGATTGCAGTCAAGGGCTATCTTGTCATCGAATAAAAAAACCTTTCTACATTTTTTGTAGGGGCAATCGTTACAATATCGAATTTGCTCGATATGGCGAAACTGCCTCTGAGTGTAAAAAAATTAGTAAATACATAAGATCTATATGATAGTATGTTAATACATAATAATTCAGTGATATGAAAAAACTTTATCGCATTTTGCTTGGCCTGCTGGTAAAAATCATACGTAAATTAATACTTGTGGCTTTGAGTGAAATATTGTTCAATTTTCATGTAAAGTTACTAAAGAATGCACTTTTGAAGTTATTACCCTCAAAAACAATAAACAGCACCAATTAAGCACCATTATACCTCTTATCTTAAGAATTTAAATGCAGTATGAAAATTCCATTGTAAGTATAGAGTTGAAATTATTTGGAAAATGACGTCTGAAGTATTTCATCGGAACATTCGTTCTAAATTACTTTGAAACTAACGTACATTTCATTTTTAATTTTATTTATTCATTGATTCAACAAAATTTCTTGTGCTGCGAAAGCTATTAGTTGAACCTGTATACTTAACTAGTATACCTAATGACGCTTCACGTCGACACGTTACAAAATTAAGTATACTCTTTACGGTCTGCGTACTCAATCGAGTAATCTACATATTACGTGACTGCCCCGTAGTTATTCTGATTATGTTGCTGTTGCTACTCGTAAACGTCCGAAATCATTTCCATATATAATATTTCATCAAAGATCTTCGAGCTTAATGCACGGAATTTAACCTTAGAAGTAAACGTTAGTGGGAATGCAAGATAATATAATACCTACTGTCTATATCGGCATTCTGTAGATTATATTATTTGCAGGCACACTTAGGCGGTGGCTGGCAGCGTTTAGTGAACATTTCAGTGAGCATTCCAGTAATCTGTCATTTTTTATGGACAGGAAACATCTCCATACAAATCAGAACTAGGTATGTATAAGCACAGAATACCTAATAGTACTAGTACATATAAGTAAAGGCAATTAATACTACGTTTATAGTTTCAAGTTTTTTACCGCTTAGCAGTTAAAGAAACAATTAGATTTCACTCACACGCTTTGTTAGTCAACTTACCGTAAAAAATACCAAGTTTAGGCGTCAAACGAGTTTGACCTCTAAACTTGGTATTCCTTACTTACTTTATCTATGTAATTTTCAAAATATAATACTATTGTGAATATACACTAAGATCAATTTAATAGAAAGTTTATAGGTAACGGACCCCGAAAATATTACCTGTTATTTTACAAAGTCTTTAATTTTAATATAATATTAATAATTCTAGAGAATCGACTTTGTATAATATTTTTATAGTGTACACTGTATGAAATAAAAGCAAAACGTCAATTTCAGAGTCGTAGCAGGTCGTAGTCTCTTTATACAGCTCATTCTCTTGCTACGGTCGGATATCGTAGCAGCTGGCTACGAATTCTTGTTAACTTTAAAATATAAGATTTATATATCATTTTCAACATTAGTTGATATTTTATTAAATTTATTGAAACCTTAAAATTATCTTAAACATATTTAATTTGTTTGAAATTGAAACCAAAAATAATATTAAACCGTTTTCGAACTCGAGACCATAAACATGATATTATGAATTAAACCAATTAAATATTCACCCCGAAGGTAACAAGAAACCTTTACAGGGGAAAACCACATAAAAAACAGACCCTATTAGGGTGAATTCAAGTTATGATTTCCTCACCGCAATTGACCGTTTCAGTTTATTTTGCCACGACAGATATGCCACTTACCTGCTATCTCATACATGTTTTTAGAATAGAATAGTATAATTTGATGATATTGTAGTAAATTGTAAAAAAAAATTGACGACTCCATCTCTTTATTGTCCTTAGTGTCGATTATTATGTACTACATAGTATTGTCAGAAGATTTATTCATCTCAAACTGTCGCCAGCCTACTACTGGCCCTAGTCCACTGCAGTAAGCAATTATAGAATGGCAGACTTCACACACTTTTAAGGTATAAAGGTTGCCTCGTAAAGTTTTCCTTTATCTGTAAAGATAAAGTTATTTAATTTTCAAAAAGCATATAACTCCAAAAAGTTTGAGAGGTCAAACTCTTGAACAACTGAAAAGAACGACAAAAATTTTAAGCTCTAAGCTATCAACGTTAGGATACGACGATACAATCATTCACTGAAACCTAAAACCTAAACGAGAACTACAGTACAAAGGACTATAAAGTCTTGGGCAACGTAGAAATATTTTATGTCAATATTCCTAAAATCCGCTTCATTGAAATCCCTGAAAAAAAAAAGTACCGCATTACCTTTGTGCATGCCGGTGTGTTTATCCTTCAGCACGGTTAGCTCATAAATCTTGCCGAATTCCTCGAACATCGGCCGAAGGTCCTTCTCCTCTAGATGCCTGGGTATTTGTCCGATGAAAAGTTTCACTGCGTCCTTGCCGGCGCCGGGCGGCGCGCCCGTCCTCTCGGCGGGCGTCAGCGGCGACGCGCGCTTAGTGTCGTACGCCGAATGGACGGGCGTAGACGGCATGGTACTGGCGTTCGACTCCTGCCCGCTCATGACGACACTCTTCATCGGCGCCTGCACGAAACCCGGATAATATACCCCCGGATTGCAAATGTTCCCTCCGACCAACATTTTTAAATCACCACTAAAATAGTTTTAAAAGTTTACAGTTCTCTTAAATCACAGTGTTTTTGTACTATAATTTCTTATCGGTATCCCTTAACTTACTCTATATAAATTCGGTTTTCTTTTAAAGCTTTCGCGGGCTGTTTATTTCGGAGGGCGTAGGGTGGGGTGCGTCGGTGTGCGTGGTTTTGTGTGTATGTGTGTGTTTGTGCCTCGTTCGTGTAATGCGTAATGTTATCGATCCTTATAGTAGCGGCTCAGGGACCTCGTGTATTTCACCCACTCAATGTTCCACACGTGCTACCCTATAAACAACTTATATTTTTATTCACGACTCCCTTTTTCTTTTCTATTCTACTGTTTCACACTTAAATATTCTAAATTTATGTTTTTATTTACACTTTGTTATGTACACTTATTTATATTGGCACGATTTAGGTACTGAGTAAATTTGAGCGATTATTCCCTAGCTAACGTTCCTAAAACGTTTCATACATTGAGAGGTATTGTGTTGTGCGCCAGAAAAGTTGATCACGGCTAACGTGTTAGTGTTTACACTGGCGGACGCACGCCGTTATGTTTACAAACAAAACAGTATTCCAACACACTAAATTTTTTCACATTTACCAATTTGTCTAACACCGCAAAACCGTTTACGTTTAACCATCAAAAACATTCACAATTGGTATCTTTATATACACAGTTTAACGTCACAAACTTTTTACGTCACTTATCTTAAACACGTATTATTTACAGCTCTAAAAAATAAGCACACGACAACGATGAACGATGACTCGACGCACAAAATAAACACAACAAGACACGAACTAAATTAGGCAACAAATTTGCCGTGTTCCCGTCTATATGTCTACATGTCCACTAACCTAAAATTCCCTCCCGGACCTTTCATAGCGTACGCTATGGGGGAGCCTCGAATCTTGATACAGGCCTCCCTTTCTCTCACCCTCGCAGATATTTAGAGGCAAGTGAACTCAGTTTATGTGACGCGGTTGATTATTACGAATCTCTTGTTCCTCGCGATGTTATGCAAGAAACTGTATTGTTAACATACTTGGCGTAGACGAGGAATATATCTAGGCGGTATGCGCCTTTGAAAGGCAAGCGCTTCGTAAATGACATCATAAATTCGCAACCTTTGGTACATAAGTAAAAAGATGCTTATCCCTGATGCTTTCTTTCGAATATACCTAAGTCTCTAAGGCAAGATTGACAAGTGCAAACTGACAAGCGTTGAGATATCTAATGTTACCTATAACTGTGTTTATAAGGTTATTACTTGTTTATTTAGGTAGGTTCTAATGATAGCTTGTTTAACTATTCAATAGTATATAGTATACGAGTATTATTACTAACTCATGAAGGTTTTCGTTGGTTTTAGAACTACACAGTACACATATTATTATTATTATAAGATTGTGTATAAGTTACTAACCTTAAAAAAATATTCAGCAATACATTACTAAAAATAAATCGGAAAAGTAATTAATATTATAATATTAACTAATAATAATTCATATTTAATTTTAAATTTGATTATTTAAATTGATTCTATAATAATAATTTATAATAATCACTACGTTGTTCTTAATAATTAATTATCAGAAAAGTACATTATTTAATAAATAACCGAGTGTTTGTAGTTTCTGGCATAATAATTGGTAGAGTTGGAATAAATTAGGCTTATAATTTTGGGCCCTAACTAACTGAAAGCCTTCATTTAATGCTTAATTCCCAAATTTATTTTTGCTGATAAAATCTGAATTAACGCCTTATGTACCTGCTGAATATTCCGTTTGTTATTGCTATTTAGCGCTTTAATGGCTCAACTAGTTAGTATAAAAAATATTGGCTTTGTACAAAAATAGTTTCGTTAAAGAAAAAATAATTTCGTGTACATTTTTTTAGTTTAATCTCTGGATTGCAAGCTATCGCTATGCCGATTTTTGTCAAGATCAGGTCATCATAATATGAACCACAGACATACATAAATTAAATTAAAGAACGAGGAATTAATATCAGCTATTTAAATAAAATTTTATTTTATGTAGACCCTCTTTAATTTCTTGCATTTTTTATACGTTATTATAACGGCAAGAGAAATACACAGTCTGTGAAAATTTCAAGGATCTACCTAATATGTTTCATGAGATACAGCCCGCAGACCGACAGAACAATTTTATTTACTTATGTATATCATTCACCATCAAACCTCGTTTTACCAAATCAAAAACCTTTAATCGTTTAAAATAAAATTATAAGCTTGAAACTTTTTAACTGTCAAAACTAGAGCTTTGCATGTAATCAAGAATAGTTGTAATAATTTCATGTCTTAACTCCTGAAACTATTAATTACTTATTATTTATTATTATTTATTAAAATATTCGTTTTAAATGGTTTGTAAAAATTCTTTCACATCAGTCATCATTCATTTGTTAAAAAACATCATATTATTGTTGAATAATATATCGGAGATTTTATTGTTCGTTCACAAAAAATAATTTGCATCATTTAATGATGCGAATAAAAAATTTATTTATTCATTTAATCTGTCTTTAGTTTCCATGGAAGCAAATGTATATGTACATACATTTTGCCACGTAACAGAAAATAAGGAAACAATATTTACTCACACTCAAGCGTTTGGCATTTATTAAGCCCCGAGAACCGACATCAGCATCGGAAGAAAAAACTTTCACTGAATAATTTATCCGCCAATGCTTAGGAGGCAGTCGTAAAACGGAACGAGAATTTCGGTAAAAAGGTCTTCAATGTTTGGCCGGACTATAATTCAAACTCCGAAAATAGAAGGGGATGTACCACCCTACGCCGTCCCTTCCCCGCCAACCTGCCAGCCTCAGTTTGGATGATTCGCGCCCTTAATGGTTGTTTAGAAAAAATGAATTAGAAATTGCTTGGGGACCGGGTGACGATGGTGAAATTTGGCGGGGATTTTTGCTCAGGCTTCTTTCTTATTAAAATTCTTCTTGCAATTATTTTTGCCTGAGATTTTTTTCATTAGGCTGAGTCGTAACGGACATAATATTAATATGCTTGATATGAGTTGTGTCCAAACTATTGAAGTAAGTTGTTGTGATGACATTTTCAAAATGTGCTAACTCGTACTAAAAATACTGTTATGCTTTATAATCTAAGAGCCGATTTCACAAGCGAAATATAAGTCTTATTTGAGCGTTATTTTGATAGTTTTTGCATTGAAAATCTGCCAAAATATGAAATTTACGCTCCTATAAGACTTATTTTACTTTGGAAAAATCAGCCTTTAATGTCACCCATAAAATCGGAGTATTTTAATACGAAAGTCAGTATCCTTTGCGTTGTTTATTAATGGTAGGTACATATTTGGCACATGAATCTTTCATAAAAGTCTGTTACTTTCCCTTTTTACTGAGTACGCAAAACGTATTTTATTGTCATTTAGAGAGCAAAAGAAGTCTTTACTGCGGCATAATAAGCCTCTCTAAATAAAATAGGTAGTATATTAAAAAAAAAAGTTTTGGGTATTTTCCGAAGTCCCCAATATCGTTCGGAAAACGTGTTCCGGGGCTATGGAAATTCTATGATCGCGAGAAGTGGGAGCACACAATGTACCCATACATGCATAAAGGCTTCGAGGGGTAGGGTTACAAGTCGAGAGATATTAAAATTTGTCCCTATTTTTGACGCTTTTGTGCCCCGCGTGACGTATACTCGTATTATGGAGAATTTATAGTGAACTAGATGAGGCCCGCGCCTTTGTCCGCGTTGATTAAGGTTTTTTAATTCCCTCAGGAACTCCTTGTGATATAATACTGCATTTTGAGAGAGGTGCAACTGTAGGTTTATTTGCTGACTCTGGCCAATAGAATTCGATTACTACATCGGTCGTTGACTTGTCATAAGAGCCACAAGTTGACCTACACGAAATAAATAGTTTTGAATTTAATAAGTCAGATCTCTCTTTCCGCGTCGTGTTTCTCATTACTGAGGGTCGTAACCCCTTCCACCAAGGACTCTTTTGTAGATTATATATAGGTATAACGCTTAGAAGCGCAATAGTCTACGCGGTGATAAACCAATTTCAGTAAGTCTTTAAAGGCTGACTACGCAGTATCGTCGCGACGACGTACTGTGCTGTGAAGGGGTGTCATAAATTCATCACAATACCAATCAAAAACGTAATTATCAGTACCAGCTTATTATTTATTCGTAGGTACCAGTACAGAAAATAATTACATGACACTCACACATTCATTGGTTGTTTTGAGCCTATGCGTTTGAAGCGGAACTTTGTTAAAAACTTCTGTTCTAAGTTTAATTATGGTTCGATGCTATGATCTCTTATTTACATATCGATTGGGTGCACAAAGCACTGTCGAGAAACTCGCCAAAATTCATTCATTAATTATAATATTATCAACACAGTACAAAAGTGGTAAAAGTGAAACCCGATGAGTAGTTAACGAAACCATTCAAAAGTCAGCTTAAAATTTTAGAGTTAGAGTTCAAAATCGTTTGCATTCATCGTTCTCTTTTACCGTACTCAGGCGTCCGGTCTGTAGTACCTATTATATCAACGTCAGTGGTACAAATCTTTCCTTTGTGTTTCTCGGTGGCTGGCTTTGCCCAAAAAGATACTATGTAACCAACAAATAGAACGTTTTGTGGTAAATAGACGGGTTTCAGTTTGCTTTTGGGAACGTACACCTATTTGATGAGCTTTTTTAAATGAATTCATAATTAAAATTGTAATTGAGTTTTTAATATTTTCTATAAATCACCCATAACCAGAAAAATGGCTAAGAAATATTTGTATCGCTACTGAATCGCTTCCGTAGCGCGTTGCAAATGCGTCGAACCGCTGAACCGCTAGCGATGCAGACGCGCTTTTTTTTTATTCGACGACAAGATAGCCCTTGACTGCGATCTCACCTGATGGTAAGTGACAATGCAGTCTAAGATGGTAGCGAGCTAACTTGGAAGGGGTACTTGGATCTCCCTAAAGCATGCTCGTTCACAAAATCTTCTGAGCCCAACTACGCTTTGGTTTGCGTTTTTGGTTCGCAATATTTTTTCTTTCAATGTGTGAAAGTGCACTTCAATAAGTAAGAATATAACAGTATATTGATCGTGGTAGGTATTCGTGTTTTATACACCACCTGTAAAGTTGTATTTAAGCAAAGGTCTCACACGGGTCGAAGTTAAGCACAAAGCTGTTTCACTTGCACGCATTAATTTTGACGCCATTAAATATTAAACGTCAATTGAGCCGTTGGTTATATACTCAAAGGTTGAGCCGATTCTGTTTCAGAAAGGACTGGGGACTCCAATAAATTATGTATTATTATGAACTATACTATAATGTGTAACTATATAAAGTGCTAAATATAGAGTCTACTGTAACTTTTAAAGTTTAAGTTAAGCATAAATCTGACAAATTATAGAGACAGGAGAGATAGAAAAGTTCTCCGTCCCTTTCTCGTTCATACTAAATGATTCTACGCACAGTTAACGTAAACTTGAAAAATTACTTACAGGTTGGAAACGATAAAATATGATCACGGAACGTTTTTGGCAAGGCAATGACTAGTTTCTTATAATTTTCTTACCTATAAAATTATAGGTATAAAATTATAGGTAAGAAAATTATAAGAAACTAGTCATTGCCTTGCCAAAAACGTTCCGTGATCATATTTTATCGTTTCCAACCTGTAAGTAATTTTTCAAGTTTACGTTAACTGTGCGTTTTATTTGTAACCTAACGCCTCAGATCTTTAAACAAATCATTTAATTATTTAATTCCATACTGTCTACACGTATCAACTCGAAAATTCGTAGAACTAAGATGCTACGCCGTTTACCGGCCTAACTGTGTCGCGGCCGTATAAAAAATTGTGACTACTAAGGGCCAATTTCACCAACATAAAACAAGTAAGTATAATGGTTTAAAAATCAAAACCCTGGCTGCGAAAAAAAGGAGTCAAGAATTAACTTGTCGACTACATTTAAATATGCATTATTTCATATAGGTAAACATCTCGAATAACCACACATGGAATAACCACACATTATATTTTACGCCCATAAATATCCCAGGAGAAATTCGACCGCGTGATATCCAGTGCGATTGCAAGTGGACATTTGTAATTAGGCTTTTTTTATTGTTCCGCGTCACGAAGGGTTGTAAGGTTGACACGGGCCACGGGGTCGTAATTGCCCCATTACTTGCCATTCGGAAACACGTGTTGTTATTAACATAATTGTCGAAAAAGTTTTCGAGTCATGTCGACACTCGGTGGCGACATGACTCGAAACTCTCTCTTTTCATTTTTAAACAACGACTAAAAAAAGGGTTGTTTTAATTTTGACGTGTGTCAATATACCTGTGTATCTGTCTGTTCCCTCGTAGCTCCCTAACAAATCTACCAATATGCGGTTTTCTTTAGGATGTTAGGTACATCGTGCATAATCCTGCTATAAATTCACATATCGGGGGTATTTTCAATTCTCAATTTAAGCTTGTACGAATATTCCATGGGCAGAAAGGTCACATCGTTAGAACTGATGGTTGTTGGGATCACAAGATGCTGAAATGTTGACCTCGCCTTGAAAGCGCTATGTTGGCAGACCCCCCACTAGATGGCCAACGAAATCAGATGAATTGCAAGGAGCCGCTGGATACAGCCAGCACAAGAATGAGGCCTATCCGTATAAGCGACATTGAACAGTGGACGTCTATCAGTCGTGAGATAGAGACTGCTTTTTCAATCGTTTCTTTCTAAAAAAAATTTTCTATCAACTAAGTACGTCACGTTTTGCGAGTTTTCCAAAGCCTACAAAGTACCAGTCCACGAGACGGCATAAAGTTTTAAAATCAACCGAGTCCACTGTAAAACGGTTTCAATAAAGATATCTGGGAACTCAGTACGGAAAGTTACCTACCTATCGAAGTTTAACTATTCACTAACTAAAAGTTGGATGAAGTCAGCGGTAACTTTACAGAAATTGGTGACCTTCCTTCCTTTTTTATATCGACTTACGATAGATTACTTTTGTTTTCTATTTTTTGAAATTTTACGTTCTAGGCTGTCAAATAAATATAATTTTTTTACACAATTGCACGGCTGGTGCAGAATTAGGTATTTAACTAATTTTTTTATAATTAAAATTTTTTTAATTTTATAACAAAATGCCATTTTCATTTTTTTAATATCGTAAAATATAGAGCGCTCTCAAAAATACAGAGCTTTTAAGTTTCCTGTAAGACAAAGACAGCGTTACTAAATCATGACGACACAAGCGAATAGCTTTTTGTTCTCAGCAGAATCAGATTTTCCGATCCGGTGGTAGATTCTCGACTGCTGCTGGCCTTGGACAGGAAATAAATGATATTGAATTTGAATTTAAAAGCGACAGATACAGTCGAAGCTTATAACTTTTTTTTAGAACCGATTTGTGTTTTGTTTTTAGAAATGTTATTCTTACATGTTACATTTTCGATTATAATTAATGGATATCCACAATTTGACAAGTCTCAATCCAATTTTTGACAAATAGTCAAATATGCAATTGAGGCGCGGAGGTGTATAATAATGCCAACTTCTCAAGTCTAGGCTGCTGCCAAGAATTTCTTGACAGGAAAGGCTCAAGCTTGCTTCTAGATCTAATGATACAGTTAGCTTGTACAAACAAGCTGGTTCCATAGAGTTTACCTTTCCGGAATCGAAAACTTTTCACTCTGAGATCATAATATCACCTACAGTGCTAGAGAGGTTGTGAAACTTATTCAATATTGTTTACGTTCCCAGTTCTCCCTAAAATTAGTTTCGGCTCAGGGTTCCCTTAATATTTAATGCGTCGAATTAGTGCGTTCAAGTGAACATGCTTTGTTGCCAAAGTTTACGCCATTGATACTGATATACTAAATTCAAGATAGCACTCTCACGCCACTTCCCTGCCAATACCCTTAAAAAATAAAGTATTTTACATAAATTGCTTTACGCTTATTTTTGAAATTAAAAAAATACTGGTCAAAACTAATATTTCATTTATTTGAAAAAGTCTTATGTTAAGTATACAATTTCTAAATTTTTGTTTACTTTAAAACCATTTTATAATAAGAGACACTCTATTACTTACATAATATGGATGACATTGGTTTTAATTCTCTATAATATATTTCTAACTATTTACAGTGCCTTCTTTACTGATGTCAGTATTTGTCTGTGTTTTTATTCTTTCTACTAAAATAATTATAAAAAAAACAAGAGCATGTCTTTGATTGTTTTAGTTATCGACGGTTCAAGGCCTTGCCATAGACGTGCCTGCGATATGTAGAGTAGAGTCTTTGGATAATTGGTCCGTAGCGTCGCCTTTGGTCTCTGCAGTTTAGACTTGCAAATACGTATCTCACGGCAAAGTCGCCGTCTGTCTGCCTGCAGCGACTAAACGCGCCGAGGGAACTCTTAGCTAAGTACCTCAGTTTGAACTACGTCCCCCACCGGTGTTTGGCTCCAGTTTGTGTGAGGAAAGTTTATTTTACTTCTTTTGACTCTGTCCCTGTTATTCAGCCAACCTCCCAGTATGGCCACAAAGAAATTCAACTAAATTCGATAACATTAGAGAAAAATCGTGCTTTATGTTTTCTTAAATCAAAGCTAAAAGTCATGCATTGACCTACTTTAATACAAATAATGATAAAGTGTACTTCTTTATTCTTTTTTTATGCATGCCGAAACAGAGTTATGGTTCGGCTTGATTTATAGTGTTCAGTAGTAAAACTACAAGGAACCTTTATAGTTTCGTCAAGTCCTTCCGTCTGTCGGTCTGTCTACAACATAGCGCGGAGCGTTTGGTCTATGGCGCGGAGACTGCTATTGGTACTGAAGGACTGTAATTTGGCAAGGTAATGCATTCTACTTTTTATCCAGGAAAGTAAGAAAGTTCCCGCGGGAATAAAAACTTCCACTTAAATTGTCGATGGAACATAGTTTGGACCAAAATTCCGCGGCGGTAACTTCTGGCATTTTCATTCGAAACCCAGGTAAGCAAATATTCCCAACCCGCCTTCGCAGCAGTACATTCATGACTTCATTCTGTGTTATGCTTATGTTTCACCCGACTGTTTTATGTAGGTTTTAATTGTGAACTTGGAGTATATAACTAACATTGTGAAACTCCTCGTCATATTTTCATCTCTTCGTGTCACGATATCCAGTGTTTGAATTATGGAATTTTTTTCAATGTCAAGTCACTTAGAACGCAGATTCATTTCATTACTTCGCCCTAAAACTTTTAAAGCATTATTTTTTGAAACAAAAACTAAATACTCTTGAATGCTTTACAATAAGTAGCAAAAATCTATCAAAACACCCCATTCTTATCAGAGTACCCCACACATCCCTCTGGTTGAATGACCTTCTAACAAACGGGGGTGACGTCCAAAGGGTGTCATTTAAGGGTTACCCAACAACAGTGAACGAATCAAGACATTACAAGTAAGCTTTACATTGCCGGATCCTCTTCTGGAAATCCTTTTTTATTGTACAGTAATACATGGCTGGATAAGTAAAATACATTTTCATTGTACAGTAAGAAGCGAGCAATGTACCTTTTGTGTACTTAGGATGACCTGATAACAATTTGTCCCAAATTGTTTAATTAAATCCAGTTTTGCTGAGAGTTCTACTACAATTACTACCGAAATGACACAAAGATAGATAGAGTCGCAAAACGATAGCGAAATGTACTAAGAATTAGTACCTACTAAGTAAAAAAGAGACTCTCACTCCACCCTCCTAAACCGCAATTCCTCGCAAAGTAGTAGTACGCCTAGTAGTATTAAGTATAGCCTGTCTTGTCTGAAGTGCCGCTGGTGTGTCGATAGGTTCTTCATCAGTCAATTGGGTATTAGATTGTTCTCATTTACCTACTAGCTACATTTTTATCTGCGAGGTTCACAATACTTCCTCCTCCACACTAATTACGTTTCCACCAACCCTCTTTGCTCTAAGCCAGTGTTTTTACTGTTTCCACCTGCAAAAAATGCTATTTGCGATTATGATATTATGAGTATGGAGTATCTATATTGCCCGACACCGAAAATTGGGCATCTCTGTAAACAGCCACTGTCAAAATGACGCTGTTGATGCGGTGACACCGCGCGATCAATTCACATAGTATAACACTTATTTAACTCTCGCACGATTATTTTCATCGCGCGACGAAATCGCATCTTTGATAGTAAAAGCGTTAGCCAATTTTGACGACGCCTTACGGTTTTAACTCTGCGCCCTGACCATTGCGTTATTGAGGCTTGACTTCATTATCTTAATTACTCCATTCCTCAACATACTACGCGTATGTTGAGACTTGAGGTAATTTTGTAAATATTACAGTTTTCTCCCTACTTGTCTTTGTCACATATTTCAACCATAATCCTTAATCTTTAATCTTTATAGGCCATTGTTTGCTGAAAAAAAACGAAAAAATACAAAACGTCTCGGAGCATCCCATTACGTCTGTCATTCTTTACAAATTGTTAAAAATGGTCGAGTTTCACAATAAAGCTGATCGCACAAAACATCAGGTGAATTGCCGCATGGGGTATGCGGCAATTCACATGTTTTCATTCACAAAAAGCATGTTTTTTATACAACAAGTACCTACTATTTAAGTAAAAGACATCATCCGCAAGTAACATCTTATTTTGGAGAAATCCTGTTTACTGCAAGTTAGCTTTTTACCTTATCTAGTGGTAAATAACCATGCAGGCTAAGATAGTTGATAGATGAGTATAGTTTAACATAGTAGGGATTTAACTAATTATATGTACACTAAGTTGCTCGATAGCGCTTCTTTAAAAGAAGGATGATAACTTACTCCGAACAAAGCCATTAGCCATTGAGCCATACAACAAAAAAGCAAGACTGCAATTGAACCAAACCAACACCTGTGGTATTACGTATAGCATTTTAGTTAGCCCGCTACCCGTTATCTTAGAGTATATCGTCACTTACCTTATGGTGAGATCGCAGTGAAGGGCTATCCTGGCATCAAATGAAAAAAACCTTGTTTGCGATGTTTGCGGTGCGTATCTACTTTAATATGCGACCAGCACAATTGTGGGCCGAGTGAGGGAGATAAACATAATTTATTATTCCGTGCAAATAACGTCTTGACACGGAACATAAGGGCCTTTTTCAGCCAAAGAAAGAGCAAAGTGGGTTCGTCATATTTTATGCACACTCACAAACTCATTAAGTATATCATAATTCCAAATTTCCACGGACATAAAAATGAATTTTGCGTCTATTTGTGCTTACGTTGTTTTCGAGTGCGAATGTTTTGTAACTCTAATAATAATAATCTTATTTTTTATCTTTTGTTCACCTTTTTTTTTCTTATTATTTTTTACTGTTTCATGAAAATTTATTCCGTGACTGATGTGTATTCAGAACAAAACAAGTTTTATTTTAACAAAAAACTGTGTTAAAATAAAACCGGTCAAGTGCGAGTCGCACCCACATACAGGAAGATGCGAACGGGTTCCATGGCACAAGATTTTGATATCAGCTTGTATTTAGATTGAGCAAAAACCAAAGTTTTTTATATCTATAATTTTTAACTTTGTGATTTTTTTGTTACAGTGGCAATAGAAATACACATTCTCTGAAAATTTCAAGTATCTACCTATATTACGGTTCATGAAATACAAGGCTTAGTAATAGGGGACATCCCTTGGATACGGAACCCTAAAAATAAGGGTCAATTTCAACATGACAAGTAACGTTTAATCGAGGAATAAATTTGACGTTCTGACAGATGCTTGGAATGGATGGACGCTACGCCGTAGCTATAATATAATTATCTCTATTATTTTCTAGACTATGATATAGTATATGTACAAAAAATGTCATTTAACAACGAAGTACTCTATTATATATTAATGTATAATAGTACAAGAATAAAATAAATAAATCACACTAATATTATAAAGGCGAAAGTTTATATGTGTATGTGTGTGTATGTTTGTTACTCCTTCACGCCACAACGAATGAAATTTGGAATCGAGATCGACCCAGGATTAAAACATAGACTACATTTTATCCCAGAAAATTAAAGTAAATAAATAAATAAGCCTTTATTTACTGAACAAAGTAGATACAAAAAAGTTTTTTTTACAAATTGTTACATAATATACTTAGGTATCTATTAAGTTACATCTGATGGCTAGAATAGCCTATTACTAGAATAGTACAGGCTAAATTACAATGTTACATACTTAAATTCCAGTATGTGTATATATGCGTTGGTCAATTATATTTTTATATGAGCAGCCCAGAAATAATCAGTGCAACAGCGGCTTCTTGCAGCTTTCTTTGACCAAATCGTTTATCTACATTAAATTCGCATTTATTTATTATAATAAATGCGAAAATGTATTTGTTTATTAGTTTATCCTTCAATCAAGCAGCAACAAAGCAACGGATTGAAGGGATTTTTGCATGGGTAATGGGTATACCTAATTTAGGACATGGAGGTTACTATTTATCCCTGAAAAACAGACTGTTAATTCTTTGTGGTTCATTCGTTTTTATACATAAATAATTTAACAAGGAATCCTTAAAACCTTAAATTCACGTAGATTAAGCTACTAATTCAGGCAAACGCTGAAAATTTAGAAGAGAGAGTGAAATATTAGTCCAGTTCAGCTTAGGTAATAAATATTCTTTAAAGAAAATACATAAAAATTTAAATTTTTGTAGGCATAGGGAGTCTCCATTCTTTACCCAGTTAATCAAAATATATCTATATCGTCGCTTCACTTTTAAATACAACGCGGCTCTGATAACATGCGCCATGACAGCGAACACACACAGCGATATAAACATAGGCTTTTATCGTGATTGATGACTTTACGTGGAAATGAGCTTAGCGAGATAGTCGATCCCTTGCTCCGTTGTTGCATGATTGAAGGACAAACCAACATTTTTTTTTTCGATAACAAGTCAGTCCTGACTGCGATCTCACCTGATGGTAAGTTACGATGCAGTCTAAGATAGTAGCGGGCTAACTTGGAAGGAGTATGGCAGTGTACATCAGTGTACATTCAACCCAAACCCCTAATCTGTTTCTACACGCCATCGTGCGGGAACGCTTAATTGCTTGGCCGCAAGTCTTTGACGGTAGAGTTATAACTAGCAACGAACAAAGCCTCCCACCAGACCAGACCATCGTCAATTCAGATATTATAAGTTGCCAAATTGCCTCCGCCGGGAATCGAACCCGAGACCTTTCAATTATAAGACCACAGCGCTCATTACTGCGCCAGGAAGGTCGTCAAACACACTTTTGCATTTATATTAGTAGAGATTTTTGTAATGTTAACTATGAAACCCATTAAATAACGAACTCGATACATGCATTTACACCTTTCTTGATGTATTTTTGCTTGTCCAGTCCGACATATTGGATTTAACGTGACGTCATACCAAGCTTCAAGCGGCCTACACTTATCAAAAACTACATATTCATCAAAATCGGCTTAATGGAAACTCAACGACGAGACAGGACGGAATGGGACGTTGACTGGAAAAGATACATACTCCTAAATACACGGTGAAATACATTGCACATCTATTTCGTCGTACCTAATCCTTTACAATTAAAAAAAAGATTATTAGCCAAGTTCAACTTGACTAATATTCTCCTCTTCCCTCCAAATTAGTGGAAAGCTGGTGTTAGGAGTGGGTACAACAATGGTGGGGATCGAACCGTCGATATTTCAGTTTTCAATGAGCACCTTTAACCATTGAGTTATTGAGGCTTAAAATTGGTTAAAAATGGACAGTCGCACTAAAATTATCCGTCAATTCCACAGTTTCAAATGTGGTTTCAAAATGCCGCTTGGATTTCGCTTGGAATTCGTGCTTTGAAAAGTTTCAGTCTTTTATGATAGAGTGACAGAATAAATGTTACCTGTTTGATGCACAATCGTTTGTGAGGAAGCTGAATTTGGCTAATTTCCTTCCAACTGTTTCGTATACCTATTTCTGTTGCACATTTTGCAAATTGTTTTGAAACGCGTAAAAGGCACGGCTTTATAATAATGAGGTCCTTTCGCACCAATCCGGCTAAGGCGTCTAATCTTTACAGAGATTAGCCGTAATGCACAAACACACACTATACGGAAATGTGCGCAAACAATATAGAGAGCACCATTTTCTATACTGCAGCGCGTCGGGTATGTTCGCGCTGCAGTAATATTAGGTGCGTATTTATTTATTTATTCTTTATTGCACCACAAACAGAAAAAAGCAAACTTAATAGAATATATTATGTCGTACGAAAAGGCGGTTTTATCGCTAAAAAGCGATCTTGAGGCTCAAAATGTATCGTAAAATTAATTATTATTTATCGTAGTACATCCAGCTCTGTTATTTATTTTATTAATGCAGCCAATCTTGCTTCCGGTGACTATCAGGCCCTCAGCGTCTGAGTCTTATGGCTAGGCAACCCACGAAGGAAGAAAAGGGTCAAGGATTTCCCAAGACAGTTACCGAGATTACGATCAAGTACATTCAGTTACTATATATCGCAGGATACTTCGTAAGCTTCTTGGGCGTTTTCTCAAATTGAAGCAATATTTTATACGCCTCAGGCCGCATTCGTTGTGTAGATACTTTCACTGATATTCCCCTGTGTTCATTTTGAAGAAGCTAAATTAAACTAGACTAGCTTCTTCTTTTCACGTCTATCTTTAGTCGATCTTTATTAGAGAAGCATCCGGAAGAAAAGCAATGAGCCTAAAAAAACTTTAAAAAATTAAAAATACGGCCGAGTGCGAGTCTGATCCGCACACGAAGGGTTCCGTATAATCGTACAAGATTCAACACCAACTATTATTAAGAAAGAGAAAAAAGTTCATCGTGTATCCTGCAGACCCGCTTTAGTTTTTAGTTGTTGTCGTAGCGGCAATCAAAAACACATTCGATGAAAATTTCAAGTAGGTACCTGCCTATTATTTCGGTTCATGAGATAGACAGATGGTCTGTGGAGGCAACATTAAGGTCCCATTGTCACCCTTTGGGTACGGAACTTTAAAAACCTCATTTTATGCACTTCTGGATAACATCTTGGTATAGATAACGAACACTACCGCGGCCTGAATTCAGGTTAACAGTGCACTAAAAAATAAACTCTCGGCCAAAGTATATGGTATAGAGAAATTTCTATGCATGCATTTAAAATTGTGTTCACCCTTTACGATGCTGCGATAACGTCATGCGCCGTAAAAGCCGAACAAACTGCTGCACGCTTTTGAACAACTTTCCCGGCTTTTCCACGGGCTTTTAGTTTTAAAAATTTGTTAGGATTTATCACCAACTTAATCTTTTGAAGATGATTACAAACATATTTTTTCGCGATGATGTTGGCAACACAGCGCGTTTTTGTTTCGACCGTTTTTTTCCCCATAGCGTAAGTTGCATCCCACTTCTGATGTAAAATTAAACACACCGAGGTACAATATTACACATCACACTAATATTATAAAGCCGAAAGTTTGTATGTGTGTGTGTGTGTGTGTATGTTTGTTACTCTTTCACGCAAAAACTACTGGACCGATTTGGCTGAAATTTAAAATGAAGATAGATTATACCTTGGATTAAAACATAGGCTACTTTTTATCCCGGAAAATCAAAGAGTTCCCGCGGGATTTTAAAAACTAAATTCACGCGGACGAAGTCGCGGGCATCATCTAGTATTATAATATTACTATTGGGTATAACTTTAACAAATGTGTGAGTACTTGGATTGTCAGCAAAAAGTGAGTCGTGGTATGATGCCCACACCTCGGTGAAGCTATTTTTCCCCCTCTTCCGGTCACGCGGCGCTGGCGTCACGACCACTGACAGCTGCCGAGGTGGCGCTGGCGTCGATTGTCGCACACGAAATGCGCGGTGTTGCCAACAATAGTTATATTAAAATATAAATTAATTAGGGCTTAGAAGACAAAACGTGCAAGAACGCGACATGTTACAGCAACTATAACGTTGAAAGATTTCGTGTACTAAACACGATTACATTAGAGTCAAATGGACTTGTTATTTTGCAAAGTGCAATTTGACTGAATTTGACTTTTGAGAACATTTTAGAAAACTCTCAGGCCCGCATATTTCCTTCAATGTTAAAGCAAGGTAATATATTATTCTCGTAAGATGCAGATAATTAAGAAAAACCATATTTGTACCCTGAACACTCCAAAAAGGAAGCCAATATCCAACGTGTATTTGTATTATATTTTAGTACACAAATAATAATATAAGGAGAATGAAATTACCTGTTCTATGTCTCGAACCATTTCAATAAATCTGTCGGACCCCCCGAGCCTAATGTTGCCTCAATACATTTGGCAAGTATTTTGCGATTCCAACCGTCCATACAGCCTTCGAAGAATTTCCTCCGAAGGGATGCCATTAATTTATCTTTATTACCAGGCATTTGATCACGATGAATTCACACAAAAGTTTATGTGGACCGACGATGACTGTGTAGTATTGAAGCTAAAATTCGGAAAATTTGTGGGCCAACTAAACACTTAGAGTGATATCGTGGCACTAATATGTGATCTAATCTAATTATTGCTTTTAAGGTTAGGTTAGCTTCTTTCTGAGTGCTTAATAATTAATTGACCTAGCTAAATGAGAAAATGTGTCTAATACTTAGGTTGCACTAGTTTGTTCTAAAAAAAGTACAAACTATTTTTTTTTTTTTTTTTCACTTTTACTTTAATATTTATCTTTCGGGAACTACAGCAAACACCGTTTTTAGACCTCTTTTGTTGCAGGATCCATCTCAAATACGACTTAACACCAAAAGCTTGACTATAAAACAATAAAACTTAGGTATAATTTCAGTCATAATATAATACCTGTACTGTAGAAAGTTAAACAATAACTACGAAAGTCCAGTCATTTAATTATTATCAAACAGAAATAAAATTGTTCTTGCTACAATTTCTCTACGTACCTTTAAAATTCGAGGTCTTGGTTGTGAAATTCCATTCTGCTGGACAAAGGTGTCTTACCTTTGTCTAGTTATGGGCAACTATCAATTATTGATAAAGGAGATGTATTAATTTGGAGTGGACCATTAAACATACTATAAAGTCTTAATTTTTTTGAGACCATGAAAAACAGACAAGTATTTAAATAGAAGTTTCATAAAACGAAACTAGGGTTTTCCACGATTGCCATAGTTCCGCTAACCGTAATGGTTGAAAAGGTCGAAATGGGTCGAAAACTTTACATGTTGATGGGCAGGATCCGTGATGAGGGCCGCAGATTAAGGGTTTCGTCGAACTAGGTTAGTGTGTCAATTCGAACGTTTCCGTTGGTAACATTTCCTCTGAAATTTTAGCTTTGAAGTGAAGACAGACCCTTTCATTGGTCTAGTGACTGTCGACACAGACGCTGACATGCTTACGCTAGCACCGTGCAAAATCTTTTTCCTGCCATGTCCATTTCAAATAGAGTGCCTGTTTATTTTTTCTGCAAAGTCTGGAAATAAATTCATCACACGGACAGAGTTCGTTGTCGATTTTAAGCTGGTCAGATAATTAATTGGTCCGATGGTTAAATAAATATAACTAATAATAATCTACTGTTTAGGTAGGTACTTATGGTAATAAACTGACTGATGTTGCATGACAAAAATCCAGTATTTTTTTTAAAGTTATTTATGGGTTTCAACAATTAGATAACACTTGATTTAACGGATGAGGAAACCTGCACACCTGAGAGTTCCCCATAATGTTCTCAATGGAGTGTGATTTGAACAGCTGAGAAACAAGTTCTTTTTTATTTTTAATCGAAAGGTGAAATACCATGGATATGGATAAATTTTTTTTTAAAAAACAATTTCCATGGATATGGATAAGTTATATCCATGAAATATATTTTTTAAGAAAAATGTCGGAATTTTATACAAATTTCACCCCTTGTTTAATCTTTTTGGGGATGGAATATCAATAATACCTTACTTAGTGTGTACCTACGTTACATAAAAAGGAACATGCTGTCAAAATTTCAACCTTCTAACTCTAACGGTTTAGGTTGTGCAATGATAAAATATATACTTAAGTCAATCTGTCAGGCAGGACTTTGAATTTTATATGTACAGTATAAGTAGTCTGTTTGGATATCAACTATCTCTTACGAGCCTGAACTTGTAATCGGAGACCGCAATAATGTGCGCAATCTAAGCAAATCATGTCCAGCTTCATATTGCGATGGCACAGCATGATAGACAAACCCTTTCTTATCCGCTGAAGTTATATTGGTCTCCGAGGGGCGGGTAATGCGAGAACCGTGTATCCTAAGGATTCCTCGCTTTTATAGCCTAGATGTTGTATATCGCAAATGGTTTATGTGCCACATTGTATCAAACGTTTATTTGTATTACGAGCAGCCCCAGCATAATCATTGCGACAAATCTAAAACCTAAAACCAAGATATTTTCTCATTTATTAATTTTTATAGTTATATCTTTAGTACATACTACCTCTACCTGTTCTCACTGTCCTCACAGTGAGGGCTTCTGGAAGAAATCTCTTCCTTAGAGATAAGCTGTCCTTGTGCACGTCCTTTATATATTTATTTTTATTTTTTATATTACTGGTACTAAATAAATAAATATTTTAAAAATCTTTACTTGCTCATTAACCTTAACAAATAGTATTGTCGAAAAGATTTATTTTAAACTAGCTGATGACCGCAGCTTTGTACGTATAGATTGAGGTTTTGAACTCCCGAGGAAATTTCCTTTTTTCGGGATAAAAAGTAGCCTGTGTGTTATTCCATATTATAAATAATCTATCTCTGTGTCAAATAGACAAACCGGTTTAGTCGTTGCGGCGTGATTGACTAACAAACATCCATCTATCCATTCATATACTTCCATTCATCCAAAGTTTCGCATTTATAATATTAGTAGGAAGTAGGGTAGAGCACATTTTTATGGCAAAACTTTACGTGCTTAAACCTACAGTTCAAAACACTATTGTTATAAAAATAAGTAGTTAAAATAATCTTTAAATTAATCTTCAAACTCGTATAACGTTTGAACGTCAAATTAAATAAATAATAATCCTTTCTAATAAATATTATTATGCGAAAGTGTGTTTGTTTGTTGGGTTGTCCTTCAATCACACAGCAAAGGAGCAACGTAATTTATTGCATGGGTGTAGGTGAGAAGCTGGAGAGTGACATTGAATAGTTTAGGCATTGTACTTAGAGCATTTAACGAACAAAATACTCTTAGAACGCCGTAGCTCTTGTCTACGTAAGGCATTACGTAGCTAAGAGCTACGGCGTATGCCGCAAGATCCGCTAAATCTCTGGGTGCTGAATATTTAGGAAAAGTAAAACAATTAGCAACAAATACAACGAGCAATGAATAAAAAGGCCGGATCATTCAATAAAGTCTATTTATTTCGTCATGTTCTCGAACATAATAAGGAGCTCGTCCCTTTTCTCGCGATAGAATCGTGATCGAATCGGCGCGTTCATTCGAATATTTCATTTGTACCGCAATTTCTTTGTCGTCACCTCGTGAACGAAGTTATGAAATATTGTGCACGAATTGGAACACTTTGGCTAATGGTTTCTTTTTTTTTGGAGTTCGGTCGTTGTCTGATCAACGTTTTTTGAAGAAGGGATTGTAAGTAATTTTCTGTTCTCCTTTTATAATACTTATTTTATAATAATATACAATCTTATTGCGATCTCTCTTACTTACATGAAGTTCTCTCGTATAGGTTGCCTAGAAGAGATCACTATATTTTGTTCTTTTTTCATGCAATAAAGATTAGAAAAATCCTGAGAGATTTTTTTTTGCTTTTAAGGGATGAAAAGCAGGTTAAGTCGCTCTTCAAATCCTCAAGTATAACAATGCAAAAAATGAAGTTGATTTGTTGTGCCGTTGCAGCATGATTGGAAGACAACTTAACAAAAGAACACATAAACTGTTTTCATAAAAATAGGGTCGGTAGATCGTGGTGAAAGCGGTACAACAATAGTCAGAGATCTGAACGGCGTGTGTGGGTGTGACCGCTTTATCTCCCATTTCCTCCTTCGCACAGGACACTGAAGGGGACGCGCCCAGATGTCGCGCTCCGGAATTATTTATTACCCTCGTACTCTCAACCTGCATCCGTGCATTGAGGGCGTGCAATCGCATTCCTAGTTTTCACTAAAGGAAATCTTATTTATTCGCTAAACTTATTTATGACAAACATGACCAATGTCGGCACCGCAAATGTGCACCAATTCTTAACAGGAGTTTGTCGTTATCAGTGTGACGATTCTCTAAAATTGATTGCATCAGTGTAATGATCGCAGTGACATCTGTGTGTCGATTCTCAAAAAATTATTGCATCACTGTAACGATCGCAATGACATCTGTGTGTCGATTCTCTAAAAATGATTGCATCAGTGTAACGATCGCAATGGCCCCTGATTGGTAGAGGCGTTCTTGCTGTATCAATGTATTTTAACCAAAAGCAGGAGGATACCAGCCAGATGTTATTGCGATCATTACACTGATGCAATCATTTTTAGAGAATCAACTCACAGATGTCACTGCGATCATTACACTGATGCAATCATTTTTAGAGAATTTAGGATGTCTACGTCATAATAGCTGTCTGTATGCCATAAGCCCGATCCATCCAGTGATTTGAGCTGTGCTTTGAGAGATCAGTCAGTCAGAAATCCTTTCCTTTTATATATTTAGATTTATAAATATGAAATAAAATGAAATGAATACACTTTATTGTACATCACATTAGATAGAGACATAAAAAATTAAATAAATTTAAAATAAACTATATAAATGGGAGCACAAATGGCATAATATAATTTGCATATGTAAATATATTTTATAGATACCTACTTTTGTTTTGAATTATGTATTTCAATATGAGTTTTCGCAGCAAGTTATCTGCTAAGTGTGGTTATTAGGAGCGGGTGTTTTCGGTCAATGCACTTGTCGCGTCCACGCGGTCGCGACTTTTTTATGGCCTTCGTTTGTTTCTAGAGTTTGCTTTCAACATGTGTTGTGGAAAAACTTTTTAAACCGTTTTAATACTTATGACTTTTGTTTTTATTTCGTCGGTTGCAGTCACTGACCTCTATGTTTAACCTATGATTAACACTGGACTTGCTGTGCCTATTCAAATAACAACAAAATTATGGATCAATTTGAAGCGCCACGTTTAAGATACGAGTGTCTCTGGAACTAATAATATTACAAATGGGGCACCAGCCTCTATAATTAATCTATGATTTCATATGAATTATTATCTATGCTTACAGCGCCAAGATGGCGTCAATCAATTCCAAAAAGTTTGGTCACATTTATTTAATTGAGGGTACTATATTATTCATTTATTTATTTTTATTTTTATGTACATAATTATAAGGAATTACAAGACAACATATATTAGAAGTAGTAGACATAGGTGAAGCTTATCTCTAAAAAAAAGAAATTTAAATTATCATAAATTATTATAAAAGAAATTATCCTCTATAGAGGATACTAGTAGGGCGCGTGGGTGCGCGGCCCGCTGCAGCGGACCGCGGTTTTTCTGCTCTTAGACTTTCAGGGCTTGATCATTTTCTACCAAAAACCCACTCTTCGATTTTTTATTCTTTGTCAGATAGACACTGACGAAATTTGTATGGCCGCCATCTTGAATCCGCTAATTTGCAGGTTTTTTTCGGCTCTCTGCCAATTGGATGAGGTTTCGAGTGGCTTTTGTTTGAGCACCCCCGCACTTATCTTCAATATCCTGACAGTGCTCCTCACCCGTCTTCGAAATCCTCAATCATCAGCTCCCTCCATATTTTTCATCCAAATGAATTTTTGTCCCTAAACGAAACCATCAGCGGAAAGAAACGTATCAAAGTCTTGCATATATTTTGTATGAAAAAATAAAATTCCGCCATCTTGAATTTTTTTTCTATTCATCAAGTAGACCTTCGGGTCCTGATCACCTTTTTCCAAGAAATTACTCTTCCATCTCTTATAGTCTCCGAGATAGACACCGACGCAATTTGTATGGCCGCCATCTTGAATCCGCCATTTTGGAGGTTTTTTTCGGCTCTTTGCCAATTGGATGAGGTTTCGAGTGACTTTTGTTCGAACACTCCCCACCTATCTTCGATACCCTGGCCGTGCTCCTCACCAGTCTCCGAAATCCTCAACCATCAGCTCTCTCCATATTTTTCCTTCAAATGAATTTTTGTCCTCTATACGAAACCATCAGAAATTTGGAAAAGGAACCTTATTACAGTCTTGCATATATTTTGTATGAAATAAAAAAAAATCCGCCATCTTGAATTTTTTTTCTATTCATCAAGTAGACCTTCGGGTCCTGATCACCTTTTTCCAAGAAATTACTCTTCCATCTCTTATAGTCTCCGAGATAGACACCGACGCAATTTGTATGGCCGCCATCTTGAATCCGCCATTTTGGAGTTTTTTTTCGGCTCTCTGCCAATTGGATGAGGTTTCGAGTGACATTTGGTTGAACACCCCCCACCTATCTTCGATACCCTGGCCGGTGCTCCTCACCCGTCTCCGAAATCCTCAATCATCAGCTCTCTCCATATTTTTGTTCCGAATGAATTTTTGTCCTCTATACGAAACCGCGAGTGAGAAAAATTTTTTTCATACAAAATTTTACAGGAGAGGTGATCAATGAGTCAGTCAGTCAGTCAGTCAGTGAATCAGCACGAGTAGCTATATATATATTAATATCTAAATTAGGTATAAGCCTTTCGTATACAAAAGGCTTATACCTAATTTAGACTGAAACGTCATTTACCATCAGATGAGGTAACAAAGGATAATTCATCAATTATTATTTATCATTGAAGAAAACGAAAACGGCTGTATTTTCAGCTAATGAAACCATTATCTAGTTCCAAATGTGAAATTTAATTCCCGAAATTCAGTTTTCAGACCCCTGTCTTCTAAACAACGTACCAACAGCAATGTTTGTTTTCAATTTATCGCAGTTCGGGATCATCGCAAACAAACTGCCACCGTTCATACTGATTAACATGTCAAAATATTCAAAAGATCATCACCCTTATGCCGTATAGTTTAGAGTCGGAATTGGGACGGCTTATTTCGTAGTCGTGTGCATACTATTATTGGTTGGTTTGCTGATTTATTTTATTCAGCTCACTGATTCTAATACGCTTAATTTCTATATAATAGCACGTGGAACTTTTAGTGAGTACTTAGAACATAGCTTATAATTATAAATAAGCTAAAAGAAAGAAAGTAATATAAAACAAGCTGCAGGTAAACAAAACTGCAATATAGGTATACTTTGAGAATAGTTTGAAAAGAAAATAACTTAAATCAATTGTGACTCTCACGTACAAAAAATAAGACAAAATCCAAAAAATAATTCAAACCAGATGACCAGATGAGACCAGAACTACAGCTAGATTATTTATTTTTTGTTTTATTTTGGTGATGTTGATGATGATTTTTGGTGACCACAACTTGGTTGGTGATATAAAAATATCCAATTCAGGATAAAAGCTTTGTGCCAACTGCCAAGATTCTACTCAGTTGGATGCAAAATAGACGAATATATATTTTTATAAATACTTATTGATGAAATAATATATTTTATGATAGGAATTAAATTTCGAATATTTACCTAATATTCAAAGATAGTCACGATATTTTATTCTACTATTACATAAATGCGAAAGTATCTATTTATTGGGTTATCCTTCAATCACATTGCAACAACGGATTGACTGAAATTTTTTCCAGGGTTTACTTGGGGACCTGGAGAGTTCCAAAGGCTAATTTTATCCCGGAAAAATAAAATGCACCTGCGGGATTCTTAAAAACATTACCCAAGAGGATGAAGTGATAGACAAAAGCTAGTAAAAATGTAAATAATATTATGCATTTCAAATAAATAAAACCTTTTGTTATACCATTCGCATAGAAAACGTAAGCTTTCTATTTTACTTATTTTTCTTATAACCGTTCTATTCACGGTAGCTAGCTAATAAATAGCAACTTGTTTTTGCGCATGCATGTTATTACCGTAGAAAGCATAAACTTGAATCTAGATTATAGAAACATAATTTATGCGCCATGTTTTATGCAAATCGCCTCCACTCTATTCTTGTCAAATTTTGTCGTCTTTTTTCCTCAAAAAGAAAATGTCGCAAGCTTTTATACAGAAAATAACTCCGTACCAAATTAATCGATAACTGAAAAAAAATTCGCTTCAAGAAACTGAGTTTGACCTGCACTACTAAGTCTAAAAATTGTTTTGAGTGACAGCATAACCCAAAACACATACTAGTGCAAACCTAGTTCGAAGAACCGACTGGAATCCCAAGTGGAGTGGCGACCTCGCACCGGAAAGCACAAAGTTAGGTGATCTCCTTCCGAGGTGGAAGAAATTAGACGAGTCGCAAGAAGCCGCTGGAAATAAGTGGCATAAGACCACGGAATGTGAAAGCGATAAATATGTCCAGCTGTGGACGTCTATCAGTTGAAAAAGAAGAAAAAACCCGGACATACTTTTTAAAATGGTTGTCTATCTTTCTGTTTCTGTCTGTTTGTTTGTACGGGCTAATCTTCAGAACAGCTGAACTTTATCCATTGAAAAACAAAAGATTCCCGTGGGATTTTTAAAAACCTAACCCGAGGAAGTTTCGAGAAAAAAAAGTATTTTTCCAATATAATTTTCTATGCATAAATTATTTGCATACTCAAAGATATAGGAAAATTTTCATAAAAACTTGTCCCTTTATAGTATATCTCCTTGCAAGAAAAGTCTTGCAAGAAAAAATGTCATCTAAGTTCTAACCATTCCGTTTTTACTTCGACCCTTACGGCCCTTTCCATCAGAACTGAGTTACGACCCCAATTTTCGGAATAGCCCTTTTTGTTTTAGGAATCTATTACTTTACTTACGAAATTAAGAAGAAAAGATCCTTTTACACTTACAAAGGTTGTTTTAAAGCCTTCAATTCATTTAATTTAGTTTAGTGCGGCCTATAAATTAACGAAAACTGTAATTGATCCCGCAATTTAACTCTCGTAACCTGAGAATTTTTCAGAGATGAAGCCTTCAAGGCTGAAATTAAACATTTGTAATATCGGACGCTAGAAATCTGTCGCCCTCTGAGTCCTGAAAGTCCGCCATAATCCGTGTGAAATCTGCCAATATGCTTTCTTTGGCATGATATATGTCAAAGAAAGCAAAATACTAGTACTACAGATACTAGTTAATATGTTCGAGTCTAAGTGTACCCATTTCATTTTTGTATGTCAATGAATAAACGATATTCTATTCTATTCAATTTGCATTGGGCCAGCGATGTGGACTTACACTTAGTAGTCAGCCATTGGTGGGTAGCTGAATATGATGATACGATATGTGATTGTCGCATTGTTATAAACAAGCAAACACTGAAAATATTAGGTACACTCATTTTTTGGGCAGTCCTGCAAAAACCTTAAAAGGTGAAAACCATTTGAGGTAGGTAAGTACAGGTTGTTTAAGCACACAATGCTAAACAATGTAAAATACAAATATACTCGCATTATGTGTACTTAATAAGTACACATTACGGTAATGTAAAAGAATTTAAACCAATAACGCTTCTAATCCCGATTGGCCGGATTTGCATACAATGAATATTTGTTCTAAACATTTTGGCGCTGGTCGAAGTGCTATTGTCGATGTTGCTAAGCTGATCTTGTGGAACGCAAGCGATTTTAAACCTTATCCCGCAGGAGCAAGGCTACAAAGTGTATCAAAATCCCTTCGGGTGTATAGAATTATTCTGTTTTGTTTCCAAAGAGTATTTCTGTTTGCTATTGCCGCTTTTCGATACCGCATCTGACGGTAAACATTCGGAAATTGGAGTTCTGAAATGAATTGTATACGAAAATTTTATCCATGTTTGTATGTCCATCACAGGTAGCACACAGAATAATAATTAATTAATATTCTGTGACCTTATAAATGCCTTAAGGTGAAACTGCACTGCAGAGAAACGACACGTTACAAACACACTGCGTTAATACCTACCGATGCTTACTAGCATTATAAAAGCGAAAGTGTGTTTGTTTGTCCTACAATCACAAGCACGTGATTTTTTCATGTGTATAGTATAGAGAACTTGGAGCACTCTCCTAGTTCTCTATAGAGATATATATCTCTATTCTCTATGCTATAGAGCTCTATACTATACTATAAGGTAGATAAAAGTAGTAGTATAGATAAAAGGTATTTTATTCCGGAAAAATAGAAGGTTCCTGCGGAATTCTAAATCCCCAATCCCGCCCAATTTTAAGTCGAAAGTTATAGTCTTTATCGAATTAATCTTACCCATGTGATTATGTAAGCAGTGGTCATTTGAAGACTATCAGCTGTCATTTGTCAAGGATGGACGGACGTTCATACAAACGTTTTTAAAATGTCAGTTTTTTTTGACTGGATACAAGAGGCACAAGACCAAGGCATGTGGAAGTCTACGCAAGAAGCCTTTGTCTAGCAGTGAACATCTATCCGTTGATAATTTCCAGCTCAAGTCGTGTTAAAAGTATGATTCCACCTTTACCGTTTCCACCCTGTATATCAAATGATGGAAGGAGCTAATTTAGTACGCGCAATAAATCTTAGGCTCGCTGACCGGCGCAGCAGGAATTAGTTACAGCCTAGTTACAACATTGCACTGTAATATAATGGGCCCGGGCGTAGCATTGCTACGGTAATATAATAAGCTGTCATAGATGTATGGCGCTAATAATACCTGAAGTGAATAATATTGTCATGAATTCAGTTGCATCTGTGACGAGTTGATTCATAACGTGTAGGTATTTTTAGGAGTCGCAAAACAGACTAACTCATTGGAAAGCCTGGAGCACCGCAGAGATGTAAGCTCTCTTTGCGTATTCTTTCGGCTATATAACGGGGAGTGTTCTGAAGAGCTGTTTGGCCTTATTCCACCGTCTTTCTTCTACAACCGCACCGCTCGCCACTGAACGCAATTTCACCCTCACCACCTGGATGCTTGGAGCACTTCGACCATCCGATGTGCCAGATCTTTTTTCCGCGTTCTTTGAAACTGTGGAACCAACTTCCTGCGACGGTGTTCCCATAAAAAAAACTGATGTGGACATATTGTTCGAAGAGCTGATAGTCGTTGGAGTGGCGACCCAATATGTTATAAATGCGAAAGTATGTTTGTTTGTTGATTTGTCCTTCATTTACGCTGCAATAGAGCTAAGTATCAAAGTAATATTTTGCATGGGTATATAGCTTCTAAGGACCTGTAAAATGACATAAGTAGCCTATCAACTAATGTCCCATACATTTTATATAGTTGATAGGCTTACTATAGTTGATCTGAAGGATCATAGGATACCTACTTTTTATCCCGGAAAATCAAAGAGTTACTGGGGGCTTTTAACTAAATCGACGCGAACAAAGTCACGGGCAACTGCTAGTAGATTATATACTGCGATAGGTAGAGGAAGTCCCGTGAATCCTGTGTGTTATAATTCCAAACGCTGAGGCAATTAAGCAACCCTCGATAAATTATGCCGCGCTGCCGTGTATGCAAATGGGACATAAAAATGGTAATAGCTATGAATGTGTCTAGGTGAGTCAAAAATTAACTTGTCCCTTTAATATTGCACCGCATCCTTTGTAAACAAAACCTACACAAACAAGACCTGCAGGCCGAGAGTTATCTTCAAGTTTAGTCTTCCATTTAGGTTTCCTAAATACGCTTGCAATTAAATAAAAAAATGCAGGTAGCAATCGGTTCTATTTTGAGCTGTGCCCAAAATAGAATAATGATATTATGAGCATAATAATTTAAAAAGACATAAAATAATACATAACTATTTAGTTAGTTAGTCTAAATGTGCTTTATTTCAGATCAAGTCGTATATTATAAATGGTATATTGTAAATTAAAATTAAAACTAAATCCTAAATGTCAAAAATAAAAGCTAAATATAAAAAATATCATCTAAACCACTGGAACGAGGAAATTTGCCCAAAATGCTGGCTGTGTTAGCTCGTTGAATGGCGAAGCGTATAGGTACATATATGTTGGTCGAGGTAACTTCTAGCCCTCCGGTCACTAGTGGACTCTGATCCTTAAAAAAGATCTAGCATCCTCGCTCCATGACCCCAAAGAGTTTCAACACCAAATATCACATATATGAAACTGTTAATGAAATAAGTATGTTTTATGAATGAAATATTTATAGTAAATTTCTTTTCATTCGAGAGGAGTTTCCACCAGTGTCTCCCATGAGAGGAGTGGCGATGGTTTCAGATTGAAAGAGTACTTTTACTTTCACCACATCCAAACTAGTTGATGAAACTTTCGTGATATTTATCAAAATAAAATTTATTTCAGCGTACTTATTGAAAAAAAAATGATACCTTTTCCAAATCACCGATAAAATGGTATACCCGAGATAAAGACTTGAATCTTCAAAACATTTGAATGTTATTTTGTTATAACTAACACTATATCTAACACAACAAAAGTGAATTACGATTACCACATGATTTTGACAATTAAGTTTTCCAGATAGAGTTAAAGGAGATCGCTCAATTTCTATTCATAATTTTAATTAAATTTTACCTACATATTTGGAGGGGAATTTTCCGAATAATTTTATTAAAATGTATCAAAAATTGTGGAGTCCAATTCACATCGTCGATGAGGCCATCCCACGCGCAGCTCAACACTCGACAAAAGCTTTACAAAATATGAAACACACATATTTTATTCGTACAGTTTAATTACATGCAAACACCTAAATTTATTCGTATTTCAGCGCGCCGGACACAAAGTGTGTTATAATTTCAAAGGACGTGGCAATTAAGCAGCCCCCGATAAATTATAGTGAGTTATCAAGTATGCAAATGGGGGCATAAAAACTGTAATAGGTATTAATATGTCTCAAGTGAACCAAAAGTATTCGATGTTTTAGAGTTTATTTTTTAGGATCATCGATAACCTCTGTGGTACAGCGGTCAACTTTGTGGTGAGGTGTGGAGGCGTCCAGGATTTAGTGACCAATTTAATGGCCAATTTGAAAATTCATAATTCAAATGTGGCCCGATCAGCTTCTAAATTGGTTCAGCTCTGTCTGGTTTCTCTGTTAGGATGTACGTATGTTAAGTGGTGGATAGGGTAAGTAATGATGCATTGAATGAATGTACTTTTATTATACATAGGTATATCACAAAACATAGAGAAGAACACGATAAAACGTAATAGTCTATACAATTTGGCCTTAGCACTATCTAGCGATGTCTTCCAAGCAAATTGCAATAGGACGTCCTATTGCATCATAGGCTGCTTGTCATACATGGTTTATGTGGTGAATATATTTTGCTTTTCTATCCAAAAATCGATTCGATCTACAGACCTAGGGATATTGTCATCTGTCGTCTGTCTGTTATGTATTCAATTGATTGAGTAAAAAAATCTAGTTTTTTTCACAACAAACCAATAATAAATCTTCCGCCACCCATTCATAACGTTGTTTGTCCGCGTTACCATCAAACGCGTTTTCAAACCGGTCAAGATTTACCGACGCAGCGATTCTAACTGCAGGTCAACGGTTGCCTGGGGGACATTCGCAATTTGCGAACGTTGCCGGTCCATTTCAGATTTTTACACGCCCCGCGCTTTAATTACGCAACTCACCAACAACACGTACATATAACTACTTCCACTTACTTCAACATCCATTGCGTTTTTTCTTGACTGTTTAAAAGTAAAATAGACCTTGTCAGATAGCAATGGATTATGTTGCATGGAACTTAATTCGTGTGCTGATGGTATGGTAATCCCCCCACCAAATAAATGATCACACTGGCCGACGGGCCCAAAACGAATGTCTCGTAAACCTCACGCATTCAATTACTTTTCGCGCGTTTTTCCGATGGCCGTCGGACAGTAGGTTACAGTAAGCAATTTAGGGTATTCGGGGGAAAAGCTCCCGGAGTAAACATCGCTGGGCTTTTACTGTTTCGAACTTTTGGGATAAATTTTGTTGTTTTGCTCTTCTGTGTCCATGTATAATTTATCAGTGAAATTCCGACTGGTTTGCTTTATTCAGCCCGTAGTCTGACTGCTAGTATCACGATCACAATCTCATCCAATTGGCTGACACTTTCTCGTGACTTTATAGCACAGTTGCAGCAATTATTTTCATCTAAAACTAATGAGGTGCATTGCTAGA
The DNA here is from genome assembly GCA_933228805.2 of Hipparchia semele. NCBI lineage: Eukaryota > Metazoa > Arthropoda > Insecta > Lepidoptera > Nymphalidae > Hipparchia > Hipparchia semele. The sequence continues at coordinate 1,128,535 of OW121717.1, read as the reverse complement.
TATCCATCTCTTGAAAAGATCACGCTAAGACGATCGCAATCAATAGCTACGGGTATGATCTTGAACCAACTGTAAGCGGCTACCAACGACTTGACATCGTGCATCCACCAAGGAGGTCTTCCAACGCACTTTCCGGCTTATGACGACCACTATGACGATTCCTAAGATATATTTCTAGGGCATGGTGAGGAAGTGATGATTTTCGGTGTGTCAGAGGTTCTTACTTTCATCAGTACCTCGTTCCATTACCTTTTTTTTATTCGAAATACTTATCAAAAAGTTTGTTTTTTGTGATAAACATAAGCCTTCATCGTTACTTGTATGCTCCTCTTTCTGCTCACGAAAAGAAATCTACTCATAAAGAAAGAAGAAATGAAGAATGATTTATTTGGGGATAAATGCATAATTTGATACAAATAGTTAATACCCAAAACGATAGTTGAATAATTTAAAAATCAACATTGGTAATTTTGTATAAGAATTAGCACGTCGGATTACTTTTAATAAACGGTGGAAGCGAAGCCGCGATTAAAAGCTAGTAACTAATAACAATAAGGTGTATGAATTATGATCAGCAGAATCTGCATTCCGAATCGATGGTAGAGTCATGACGTGTCGTAAGAGCTACAAGTTGGTCGACATGAAATAAATATTTTTAATTTTTTTTTAATTTTGATCCCCAAAATGGTCTTCACTCAGCTTATGCTGTGTCTGCAGGACACATCGCTGACCTTGAGGCCATTTTCAAAGCTATGTGATGTGCACACACCTTTATATAACACGGTATAAATAAACTGCAGATTTGCAACAATTATTCCCCAATTAATGCCTATTTGTGTCAAACACATTAAAACGGCCGCAACACTTTTTCGCAATTACAACAATAATTGTGTGTTTACAATTAACATAATACAAATATTTAATTAATGAACGCTGACCGCACCGCGTTCAACCGAGCCGCGGGGCGTTTGTCATCGTATGAATACCTATTTTATTTATTTACCACTTACCGTGAAAATGAAACGAAGCTTGTGACATTGGTTCTGTTTTTGAATTTTTATCCCTAAAAATAGTGGGTTCCCGCGGGATTCTTAAAAAACGACCACGACGATGAAGTCGTATGCAAAGACTAGTATGGTACGTTTATCTCACGAAGTTACGGGTGCTATACTTGTGGTTACGTCTTGTACATGAACACTGCGTAAGTGTGCGTGCCTATCAGGAGCATAGGTGGAAGCGGTTAGGCGCGAGCAAGCTCTCGCTCACACTTATACAGATACGACACACACACGACCATTATCCACGTGCCCTCGTGAATTGAAAGAACTATAAATTTTAAAGATCGGGATTTTATTCCCCTTTCTCGACCGAGTAACAAAGAATATTTAACCTTTCTCTCGTATAATTCCACCCTTATTACGAGTATTTTCATCTTTTACCTTTATTAGTAAAAGCCAGGGCAGACCAACCTTTGGCTGCCCACGGAATAATAACTCCACTTTCTACTTTGTACTTCAACACGATACACACACATACAGCTTTTCAAAAATGGTTGTTTTTCACCCATTTATCCAAGAATACTCCTACCATTATATGAATAATGAAATTTGGTCGCGACCCTCAGAAATCAGGAATAGACGCAGAGACAGAGAGAGAAAGAGTTTCTAAAATGCTTTTCAAATGTACGCGCTAAAGAAAAATCAATATAAAACCACGTGTTAGTTTGTCGAACATGTATAATGATGAACGGGTACACAGCGCTAATTATTATTATGCCGACAAGAGTACAAGCTCTGATAGTTCAACTTTACCTGCATTGCGGCTGGGAGATGATACTCATGATATTGTTACACTTCGCGAGGACGTGAGCGCTTCGCTGGAGGAAGCAAATTAAAAGTTATCAGCCGTCGTTCCGAAATAATGAGCTAGTTCATTGCACAAGGAATGTTATTCGAGCACATTACTCTTGGAATCGATCCATGTATTTGTTTAAAGGATCGCGTACCGCCGCAAGACATGCTTAAGGCGCAAGTGATGCGAGTAATCAATTTTACTATCGGACTGTTTTTTTTTTTTTTCGATGACAAGATAGTCTCACCTGATGGTAAGTGACGATGCAATCTAAGATGTTAGCGGGCTAACTTAGAAGGGAACTAACAGTATAGATTCAACCCATACCCCTAATCGGTTTCTACACGCCATCATGCCGGAACGCTATTTCGCTTGGCGGCACGTCTTTGACGGTAGGGTAGTAACGAGCCACGGCCAAAGCTCCCCACCAGACAAAAGACTGTACAAGATGTATATTATATACAAAAAAAAAAAACATTATCTCCTGTCGAAATACAATTTTCTTACACAATCGCATAGCTAATTTGACTCGTTTCATCAGTTTGCGACGCGATTCCAAAGTATGTCCCCATCTTTAAGTTAACTCTCAAAAGTGACACAAAGGAGACGTCCCAAAAAAATTCTACGTACCCGCGTAACGAAGTCAACAAAAACCCCCAAATAGAAGCGGCAAACTAAAAAGAACAAAACTATTCTCACGTTCGTCCGTCGAGTATACCTACCACGTGGGTCGTAATTCTCGACAAACATTCGCCAACAAAAGCGCACGACGGAACACATAAACCTGCCTAGCTGATGTTCCGTTTTGCCATTCCGCCGCGGTACCCGAATAAATGAATAAACGTATCTTTTCAAATGGAAAAGCATACCGAAAAAAGCCGCGGTGAAAAAATATATGAGCGCTGAAGCGGTTTTTTATAGCCACAGTTATAGGCTTCCGCGCTAATCTCTTAACTCTTAGCGTGGAAACAATAAAACGTCGCTGGACGGCTTTACATCGCGCGACTGGCGCTTTCTGATACACGATGACGTAGCTGCAGCACTAATGTCTTCAATGTCGCAAAGAGCCCTTCAGACGAAACGTTCATTAAACAAACGTTCACTAAAATACGTCTGGAACATCGCAGTCCCTTGAGCCAAAACTCGCGCGATCCAAGAATACTATTTTAGTGTGTAAAATAGGTATATGAATGTATGTATGAATAATAAAAATTCTTTTCAAAAAACCGACTTCAAACGCCACTACAAAGTATAAAAATAATTTTATTTTGTACACGTTTGTTGAAGTCGGGCGGGCTTAAATAGAAACGGTGAATCCGATACGCGATGCTCGCCCGGTTTCAATAAGCGTGTCTTTTATATGTCACCATAAGATAAGCGTCGCGCATCGATTTCATCGTTTCTAGTTAAGCCCGCCCGACTTCAACAAACGTGTACAAAATAAAATTATTTTTATACTTTGTAGTGGCGTTTGAAGTCGGTTTTTTGAAAAGAATTTTTATTTTAAGCTTTTTAGTGTAGCTTGTTCCTGCTCTCTTTCTCCCCTCCCTCCAACGCTACGGTACTAATGTAGTTCTACACTTGGTACCTACAGTACTTATTAACAATACACAAACAGTTCCTAAATCCTCCCAGTTTAGGTAGGCAGTACCCCTGCAGCATCAGTATTGAAGAGCGAGGACCTTGAATTCCACGATGTAGAATATGCTTGATACTAACAATATCAGTTCGCAAGCGAAAGTTCCTAAATCCTCACAGTTTAAGTGGGCAGTACCCACCAGCATCAGGATTGAGGAGTTAGAACCTAGGCCTCGATGAAGTAGTATATGCTTATTACATACAATAACAATTCATGATTAGCAGTTCCTAAATCTCTACAATTTAGGTGGGCAGTACCCTGCAGCATCAGGATTGAGGAACTAGAACCTAGACCTCGATGGTGTAGTATATGCTTATTACATACAATAACAATTCATGATTAGCAGTTCCTACATCCCTATAATTCAGGTGGGCAGTACCCTGCAGCATCAGGATTGAAGAGTAGGACCTGGAGCTCTATGATTTAGTATATGCTTAGACCAAGCATACCAATTCGTAAACGATGGTTCCTAAAGTTCCATAATTTAGGGGGGAAATACCCCTGCAGCATCAGGCTTGAGGAGTTGAAGGTAAAAATTTTTATGGGACCATTTCGTGAGCTTCTTCTGTCGATTAAAAAAAATATCTCGTGAATCGGTTCAGAAACCTCGGAGTAATCGGCGGGCATACATAGAAAAAAAAAAAAAAAAAAAAAAAAAGATACCGGCCGAATTGATAACCTCCTCGTTCCAAAAATGGAAGTCGGTTAAAAAATAAAGCTATGGCTATCGTAGGTGCTGGGACCAGTAAATTCAACAATAAAAAAGTTTATGGACTGTTAAATTGGATATAAAATCCGTAATATTGATTTTGTTCGTATAAAATGCAGCCTATAATATCACTCAGACTATAATAGCGAACCGATTGACAAATCATTCATCAGGTGTTTTAAAATCATTGCTAGGTTTCTTTGATCATCATTTTTCATTTACCATCTATGACAATTTAAAGTTGTAAATTTTCAGTTGATTTCCTTTAGAAGTCGGGTTTTTTAATCGCTTTTAATTGCTTGTTTACAAACATATTAATATGAACACAAATTAGCGCAATATATTTTTGTAACAAACTAGTTTAGAACCGTGAAGTAAGTGATAAGCATAATACAGTCGCATAGAAGTCGTTTCGTTGTTGTAACCTCTAGACGACCTCCGGTCGAGTTCTGCGCACATGGAAAAATGTCCGTATAATGTTTAGGCCATCCCCGGCGCGACAGTTTTACATGTAAGGTTTATTTTTGCTGCTGTTTATCTTCACTGAAGTCTTTATTAAAACTTCCTAGCATAAATTAGATTAAATTCTAAAAAAACACTGACATTATTTTGATACCTAAAGGAAGCAACTTACCTACAGAGAATTAACCTAGAAAGCCTTCATACAATATAAGGAAAACACAGTGCTGGAATACATAAGCCAGTCTCTGGGAGTCGCTGGAATCTGGACTACTATTACGACTACTATTACGTTAAGTCGCACCTTGCGTGAAACCTTATACTTGACTTCTGATAAAGACGAAGACGATTAAAAAACTAAGGCTGAAATATACTCTCTCTCTGATCGTACTCCCTTTTCCTTTTTTAAGAAAATATCAGTCAAGCTAAACTTGAGTAATATTCTCCTCTGCACTACAAATAAGCGGACAGCTTGTGTTAGGAGTGGGAATAACAACCTTTCAGTTTTCAGTCCGCACCTTAAACCGTTGGGCTATTGAGGCTATGAACTCTATTCAGACTCAAAGCAGGTATAAATGTTTAACAAGAAAAAAATAAAAAAACTATAATTCGACTACGGAAAATTGCATTCTACATCCGTCGAATCGATTTTTTTTTCGTAAAAAAAATGTCGCCCGCGCTATAATAATATAATAACGAATCAATTGACACCTCATTTATCAAACTCGTTCCAATAGTTTAGGCGATACTGTGGAATATTCTAAAGCTTCTTCACCTTTCATTCATTAATTTACCATGAAAGCATAATATAGTATCCCCAGAATAAAATAACTCTGTCCAAAATAAGGACGATGCAATAAAACATTAAGAGTGCTCAGTACTTTAAACGATTTTTTTCTTTTTCAACGAGTTTTATTTACTTTTGTGCGATAAGAGAGAGTTTGCGGATACAATTTCCTTTGCGGTGCCGTATCTGAATTATGTAGCAGGATTTCGGTTTGGAATTAAGTAGCGGAGGAGTGCGCGAATAAAATGCAAGGACTTTTGATATTGCCCATTCGGTGATGTTAATAAAAATCATGTAAAGAGCTACGAAAGTAATTGGTTTAACATTAAAAGGTTCTTTTAACTATTGACATTCCTTTACTCTTTGAATCAGAAGAGATTAGTAGAAAAATGGCAAGAGAAGAGAATGCTTGAATGAAAAATTCAAAAAATTCCCAGAGAACCATCTAGTGATGGTTTTTGATGACCTGGCGCAGTGGTAAGCCCCCCTACAGTCAAAGATTTAGCGTTCCGGTAATTTTCTAAGATAATCAATTTTAACACCTAACACGGACGAAGTCACGGGCTTCAGCTACTATTTGACAATTTATATGCTTTGACGCAAACACATTGGATTTTCCACGAAATAATTTCATAAATAGTATCTATAATTGCAAAGTAAACCTTTACAATTTAATTTTTTCAGCAACATTACAGCTTTTATTTATACTGAAAAAGTTTTATTGACTCACGGTGAACTACAGTGTTGAACGTTTTTATAACCAACAGTTATTATAAACCGATTAAGCAGAAATATTATGAGTAAAATTCAGTCATGAATATGAAATGGGCAAAAGTTTGTGGTACACCGAATATTATTTTTTATGTTTGAACCATAAACTTGCTATGAATTGAAAATGATATTTAATTTATTGCTTAATAAATTCCTTAATTATTTCTGGAAACAACAAAAAATATAGATAGGTCTGATTCTAACGTAATAATGATAATTTGAAAAGAATATATATATACTTTTACTTTAATCATTTGAAAAAAATAAAATAAAATAAAGAATTTAAACTCAATGCTATCAGACTCAACTCTATTTTTATAGGCTTAAATTGTATCAATCCTCTAAGGCTAAAATTCACCAAAACTTATATAATAATTATGAATACGGCGTATAAAAACTTAGTTGTATAAAATTTTAATTGTAATGTTAAATTAACTCACTCAAGTCTAATCAACCGCGAGTTTAAAAAATATAAACTAGGCACACAAGATTAGGTTTACCATGTCATTTCACAAAAATATTTTTTTATTTTCCCTTACCGCCTTCGATCACAGAAGAAAAGGCTAATGCAAAAAATGCAAAAGGAGACTTAACAAATCTTACAATTTTTAAAAGAATTTTGAAAATGGAACTTCATTTATTTAATCCTGCAAATGCGCCCCGTCGAACTACGAGTATGAGAGATAGAGAGTATACCAGTGTTTGCGCACACAGTTGTGTACTATAAAATCTCCCGCGCAGATTGCTAATCTAGATGGAGATTGCTCCCCGAGGCTGAATCAAGTCAGGGAGATATGTCCTTACTAATATTATAAGTGCGAAAGTGTGTTAGCTTGTTGGTTTATTATTCAATCACGAAACAACGGAGCAACAACATTTTTCATAGTTTTCATATTAAAAAAAAGTCAAACATGAAAATGACACAAAACTTCTAATTCTACTAATATTATAAATGCGAAAGTTTGGATGTATAGACGGATGGATGGATGGATGTTTGTGACTCAATCACGGCGCAATGACTTAACCGTTCTGGCTGGGCTGGGCACAGAGATTAGGTATAGTCTGAAAAACAGATAGGCTACTTTTTATATCGGAAAATAGTGGGTTCCCGAGGGATTTTAAAAACCTTATTCCACGCAGACGAAGGCTATGTTTCTACCCAAGACAACAATCTGCTGAAATGGTGGTAAAAACAAAAATAAATATTATAAAATCCTACTAATTCTTTAAAATGTACGGTTATCCTACAGCAGACGTATTGCCGTCTTCATTCGCGTACCAAATGACCGGCGGCAACCTCTCACGTTCTAATAGCTTATACGGCCGCGGTTGTATGAATATTCTAGCAATGGCTGGAGAGCTCTTAAGCCTTTTATGTCGGTCTTTTGGGTTATGAAGTAGTTTGCTTTTCGCACTTTCGCTCCATGGCGACTTGGTTGACATTTTTTTAAAGTGGAAAAATTAGCTGCAAGTATTTGGCTTAGCGGATGCCTATCTCATAAAAGCTGTCTGTATGCTTTTTAGCCCGATCCGTCCAGTCAACTGAGCTGTGCGTTGATAGATCAGTCAGTCAGTCGCCTTTTCCTTTTATTTATTTTAACTATAAAATACTAATGTTTTATTTAATAAGCGAAGGACCGATCAGAGTGGAAGGCTGTATTTATCAACACCATAAATATAAATAAAGGTAGGGGAAAGGAAGGTAAAACGGACCACTTAACAAAAAAACAAGTATAGAAAAGAAACTATTCATTTTATTAAACTAATTCAAAGTAAAAAATAATCGACATTAATAACTCTACATTACATATGAATCAGACTTTGATAAAATTACAAACAACGAAGATATTAGATGATTTCTAATACCTTCAATAAGTCCGTTTTACCTTCATGATTGAGGCAAAATGGACCACACATGAAGGCAAAATGGACCTACACATTTCATCACATTTTTCACATAAAAATACTGTCTCATCATCCTCATCCTCTACTCCTGCGCATGCGCAGTGTGCCCATAGACGACATTTGGACATTGGCACCCAACCTCCGCTTGATTCGGAGTACAAATTAATAAAAACAGTACAGACACTCAGTGTCTGTACTGTGTCAGTGACTATGACACTGAGTGTCTGTACTGTGTCAGTGACGATGACACTGAGTGTCTGTACTGGATGACTTTTCCTAGTTTTTAATCTCTTTATATCAGATTTTTTGCTTGCCTTCCCCTTTTTTGAAATTTTTTGTTCTATTTTCACTTTCTTCCTTTTCGGTCTTCTTTTTTTTGGTCTTCTCTTTTGTTTTTCCTATTTGAAGATTTTGTGTCTCGGAACTAAGTAGGTTTTTAATCTTTTCAGCCTGTTTATTTCAACGACGTAGCTCTTGTAGTCTTTTCTGTTTTCGAAAAAGGCATTATATCTTTAGGTGCAAAATGAAATACATTGCAACGTTTATTGGCAGTCATAATTGTGGTAGATCTTGAAGGTTCCGTTTCACTTTGTTTCCAAAAAATTATGGCTTTAAAACTGTTGGTTCACCAGCATTTTATGTTGATGTACCCCAGTCCGTTTTGCCTGGGTCCGTTTTGCCTTTTTGCTATAAAAAACAAAAATTAAAAATTTTGAGCTAATGAGCTTAGGTATAGTCGGCATACCTGTTTATTAGCTTAATCATATGTCAGTTTATATACAGTAATCATTAGAACACACTATCACAAACCAAACCAAAATGTAGGCTAATTGAAAAATGCAAATTTTACATCAAAGTCTAAAAAAACTAACTTACCTTGCTAAATCAGTGCAGGTGCGGTCGTTGGAATTGAGTACACTGACCGAGAGGGGGAACATGGCAGCCAATATTTTGACGTAACAAATTCATAGATGGCGCTACACGTTTCAAAATTATCAAGGTGGACCTTTTTGCCCACAGGGTCCGTTTTACCTTCCTTTCCCCTACTACCATTAGAACACGACTTTCATGAAAATGAGGTTATTCTACAACTTCAAGTCGCTCAGCGTGGATAAAAAGTAGTCTATAGTAGTATATTACAGACTATAATCTATCTTTGTGCCCAGCCAAATCGGTTAAGTCATTGCGGCGTGATTGAGTAAGAAACATCCATCCATCCATCCCTCTATACATCCAAACTTTCGCATTAATGATATTTGTGTCATTTTCCTGTTTTGACTTTTTTGTATATTCAGTTAATGTCTTCATTCAAGCAGTAACTGTAAAAGAGTTTCGCCGTCTGAAAACTTGGGAGAAAACATTTTAAAAGTGCATAAAAGTCGATTTCTCCAGCTGGCCACATTAAAGAGAATATTAGAAAGAATGACCATTGGGTGTTCCCAAACAGCTTAGACTATTAAATGTGGTAGAAATTGTTTATACTTTAGAAATTTCATAAAGTTTCTATCCCACCAAAGTGTTTGATGACTGATGACTTTTTTCCTGCTTTTTTCGAGCTTATTACCGACTTCAGAAAATAGAGGAGATTCTCAATTCGTCGGAATCTTTATGTATATTCCCCGATTACTCAAAGGCGCCTGGACCGATTTAGAAATTTACTCTTTTTTCAACATAGGTTGAAATGTGAAAAAAAAATGTGAACCTCCCATACAAAATTGACGATCAGCTGATTGATTTACTATGGGAGGTAAAAATTTTTTTTTCATATTTCGAACTATGTTCCTTGGGGAAAGTTGTTCAGTTTTATGAGCATATTCACCTCCTTCAGTATTATTTCGGAGTTTCATTACACGTTGTATTGTTATTTTTGTGTATTCAGTGCGAACTTCGAAACGATATTGCAGCTTAAATCAATTTTATATACCTCATTGATTTCTACATGGAATCTTAACAGAACGCTACATCGCTTGGCAGAACACTTCAATAGGGTACGTAGTTACAATCAACTCAATCGCAAAAATGCGAACGGTTTTTAATGAGTAGGATACCCTTGGCGTTATTCTGTTAGATTTATCACTGGCCAAACTCTTTTTCTAGATTTTATACGTAATACCAAATTCCATAGTAAGCCGGTAACGTAATAGACATTCGGGGATAGCAGTTCTCCGCAATATAACAACAAATATAATTCACGTCGCGCTTGCCCTCGAGGACTCTTACGTTCGCAGCTGCTTCTGAGACGTTTTCTCTTTCAGAGCCGCTAAAAAGCGCATAAACCCGTACAACCGATTGTTAACATGGGCTGCAAGATGTGAGCGTATAGCGTGAAAATATACGTTCAAAGTAACGTAAGTAAAGAGTTTCTTGCTGATTCTTCTCGGTTGGAATGGCATTCCGAACCTGTGGTAGATTCATTTGATGATTCGAAAGTACTTTGTAAAAGTTTATTTGAATAAAAAATTATTCTATTCTATTCTATTCTAACTGTTTTAAAGTTTACGGTTTCTGCTACTAATTTTGGCTATTTCTGTCACGCAGTTATTACACTGTGATCTTAGAAATTACTGGGGCTTTTAAATTGACCCAAACCTTGCCGAGCGTCTGAGTATTTCGGTACACTGCCGCGTAGAAAACAATTAGGTTTATTTGTTTAAAATTTAGCTATTATGCGTCTTTTTGTTAAATGTCAAAACGCGCGTATTGCTTATACTATTCTCATGAGTTAAAAAGTGAACTGTGGTGTCATAAACATTTTTCAATTCAATCGATAATCTAAAATTTTTTTTTTGTAAAAAAAAAAAAAGAAAATTTATCAGCCAAGCTGAAGTTGACCAGTATCCTGCTATCTCCTCCAAATAAGCTCAAAGCTTATGCTAGGTATAACAACCTGAGTACAACAACCTTTCAGTTTTCAGTCCGCACCTTTAACCGTTAAGAAATTAAGGCTTTTTACACTCAAAACTAACAGCACATATGTATTTTAGTTATTTCGGAAGTCCCTCTCTTTAATAATCTGTAAAAAAATAATTAATTTTTATCAATTTTAAAGAGATTTCCTGTTCCATTTTGTCCCTGATCTTGAACGATTCTCGCTGTCGCTTATGTTTGTACCACTTGATAAAGTCGAGGACGGTACTGAGTGCTCTCCAGACAACTAGTGTATCGCAGATACTCGTAGTTTGCCAGATTTACGAGCGGGTTCGATGCTCGGCGTTGCCGACTTAATTTAGACGAACGTTTCATAGCGTTGCCTTATGGCTATACCGCCCGTTCGACGAGATTTTGACGCTCTCGTAAAGAGAAACAGCTGTTATTGTTTTACAAAGTAGATAACTGTTTGAAAGGTTATTGTTTTTTTTTTGAGGAAAGATTTAAAAGTTTGTGTTGGGAATGCAACATAAGATCAATTTGTTATCTTTGTATTCAATCGGTCATTCAACAGTTCATTCATACCATACGTACTGAACTAATAATCGCTCTCTCACCTTCGATTTGCCATAGTGTTAACACGTACCTATTCGCTCTTATCCAAAATTATAATCAATTTACCTTTAAACCTTGTATTATCTTGAAAGCACCGACGCACGCAGCACCAGCGAGTCACAGTCTCCCAAAGATCGTACGTAATGTTTTTCTGAAAAAGTACGAATATTTCTATCGAATACACTGCACATAATTCAATAACCGCAATGACTGCAAAACATTTTTGCATTAAAAAAAAATCAACATTTTTGTTGTGGCTATTTAAATTAACGCACACCAAACTTAATTTAATCGTATATTTGATAACTACTAATTCCCTTATAGAATTTTTGATTCCTCATAACGCGACTTTTAAGTGTATCTTATTTTATTTTTAGCAACCTTATGTTTGTATATCTTACGTTATTACAATTTCAGTTTTAATCTCATATCAATTTGTGAACGTCCACGGTTGGACAAAATAGCTGTTACTATTGTACATTGTACTTAAATTAATTATTTATAGAAATATAACAAATTAATAAATCGACAGTAACTGTGTCTGCCTGTGGAGATAATTAAAAATAAATAATAATGAGTGCCTGGATATAAATCCAGGAAGGAAATAGGATACTTTTTATCCCGAAATATCAAGGAGGAATTTTCAAAACCATGCAAATGAAGACCATCAGCTAATTTGTCATATTAAAGCCCACAATATCAACCTTACCAAATAATAATAATCTTTCAAAAGAGTAGGTTATACGAATATTCTTTGAAATGTTTCAACTGCGTTGAATAAACGAGTTCGGCCAGCACAGTACAGCACAGCGCCATTTAAAATTCTCCCAACTCTCCCGTTGTTCTGTTCGGAAGCTTTTCATCTTGAAATTAATTGCGAGTTTCGATTGCGAGTAGGGCTACCACGCATTGGGAATTTTCCAATTATGTCCGGAATTTTATCACAGTCGGTACGGAAAATAACATGGCCAATTGGATGAAAATTCGAAACAGACGCATCCAAAAATCTTAATTATAAAAGTCACAAAAATATGCAATGATAAATAAGTACCTCTTATAACATACAATATAGTTCACTCCTGGGTTCGAGTCCCGATTAGGTCAATTTCAGATTTTTATGTTTTTGAGTATCAACATTGGTATAGACATACATTACAGTAGGTACTACACAGTAATTGTCCCTGGTCTGCTCTACCTTGGTCATAGCAAGTTACCAACCTGCCGTCAAATGCAGTCACGTGTCGTCAAGTGATTCAGAGTTCTGGCACGCTGGCATTTAGACACCAATTTAGGGTAGGTTTAATTATAATTGCCAATATAATTCCTTCCAATTTAGGCCGCTACCTTTTAGATTGCATTATCTCTGTCAAGGCCATCTTGTAAAAAAGTTGCGTCTGGAAAGGGCTTATTAAAATTGCTTACCTTTTATATAGGTTATTTACTTTATTTATTTACATGTAAATAATGAAAGATTATTTACCAGGTACGATCGCATTCAAACTATAAATAGAAAAGTCCTTCCTGCAACGGTGTTCCCACTAAATTATAAACTAAAAACTGGGGGTCATTCAAAGGGCGTACCAACAAATTCCTAAAAAGCCGGTAACGCATTGGTGGTGCCTCAGGTGCTCCAAATGTTCATGGGCGGCGGTAATCACTTAACATCAGGTGACCCGCTCGTTTTCTCGCTGAAAATATTAAAAAAAAGTGAGAGGATTTTATCCAAAATCTCTCATAATTTATTTGGCAACCCTAATCGCGAGTGAAAACTACAGGCCATTTATTATTTATGATGCACACACTGTCTTGCGAAGGTTCCTTCTCTTCTCGAAATATTCTGAGTGAGAAATTATTTGAACTTTTAACGAGTTTGCGTGAACACACCAGGGACTTTTTGTGTTAAAACTTTTGGACACTTGTTAGGTATATTACACTTTAACCTAATCTTAAGTTCAATAACTTATCAGTGGCCTTTTCACTCTCGTATGGAAGTACTTGATGCCACTGACTTCATCCACATGAATTTAGATTTAATACTAAATTTTTTTCAAATAAACTTTACCATCCTTTTCTATAACCCTTCAGAGATGGAATTTGAAAAATCCCTGATTTTTGTATCTAAGTCCTGACTGTGCATTCTATAAGTTTTTTTATCATGTATGGTATATAGAATCCTCACTTATTAATATTACAAATACGAAAGTGTTCGTTGATTTATCCTTCAATCACGCTGCAATGAAGCGACGGATCGGCTTAAATTTTTGCATGGGTAGAGCTTAGAAGTTGGAGAGTGTCTTAGGCTACCATTTATCTCGAACAAAGAAATAGTTCTTGAGGGATTTTGATAACCTAAGTCCACGCGGACAAAGTCGTGGGTATCGGCTAGTAAAATTACATTTTTCCCAACCGCTCGAGTACTGGTACCAACTGGGTGCAGTACAACGTAACCCCTCGGCCGTCACACAACAATTTTCTTATCGAGCATGTAAATTGTAAAGTTTCCATAGCAGATTACATACACGTTTGATTATAATGTATCGGGCGGCGGGAAACCTCATCACGGCCGATAACGCGCCCACACACGGATCCAAACTGTGTCGAACATCGAGCCTCGATACGTATTTGTTAGTTTGTCCTTCAATCATGCCGCAATAGAGCTACGGATAAACACGATTTTTGTTGAGGACTTGGAGAGTGACATAGGTTTTTTATCATTCGAAACAGAATGTTTCTGCGGCATTATATAACGCTTTAGTTCATAGCCAAATTGCAGCTTTTAACCGTTAGCTCTATATTTATATGAGAAATAAAAAAAATTTACCGATTTTGCTGCAAGAGGATTGCGGCGTATGGTATTGTATTACAGTCCTCAATATTAGCGGTCACTTACCATACAATGAAATCTGCCACTGGCACCGGGCCAGAAGTATTTTACAAAATAAATAATTTCAGTCTTTTTCCTCTACGTTCTGCCATTTACATGCAAAGGAGCGGTTATGTAAGATGAGATTCAGTTCTTTTGTAAACCGCATAAAGGCGGATGCATTTTACATGCATAATAGAAACACAGTTTAAAATGTAAACGTTTGCTTTGATTCAACTTATAAGTGTTACCTAAGTTTAATGTTAATCAATAGAATATGGGGAAAAATAGCGATTTAATCTAAATATATAAAAGGCAAAGGTGACTGACTGACTGACTGACTGATCTATCAACGCACAGCTCTAACCACTGGACCGATAGAGCTGAAATTTGGCATACAGGTAGCTGTTAGGACGTAGACATCCGCTAAGAAAGGATTTTGGAAAATTTCAACCCCAAGAGGGTTAAATAGGGGGTTAAAAAATCGAACCTAACGTGAGCGAAGCCGCGGGTTAAAGCTAGTTTCGTTATAAAATAATATGACGGCATATTTCGTCTTACTTGGTAATTATGTTTTACTATAACTAGCTTTTGCTCGCGGCTTCGTTCACATTAAGTTTGATTTTTTAAACCCCTATTTTATCGCCTTGGGGGTTTTTACTAATAAAAATATTCGATTTTATTAATTTATTAATCAAAATTTATTAATCAAAATAATCACACTTTCACATTATAATAGTATAACACTTAATATTATAAAGGCGAAAGTTTGTATGTGTGTGTATGTGTATGTTTGTTATTCCTTCATACCACAACGAATGAGCCGATTTGATTGAAATTTGGAATGGAAATAGCTCACATCCTGAGTTAACACATAAGCTACTTTTTATCCCGAAAAATTAGAGTTCCCGCGGGAATCAAAAAATCCTATCCACGCGGATGAAGTCGCTGCCATTTGTATGAAGAAAAATATTAAATGGGTGCGTGCGATCTGTCTGTATACACTCTTCTGTATAAGTTTGAATTTGCCGTACACGCATGAAGCTTGTGTGTACCAACATTAGCTATAGAGCTCCGTATTACCCCCGGCATGCAACGCCCGCTACCCGCATGCAAGCTGACTGTTACGAGCTATCAGAGATCGAGGAGCTAAATGTTTGCCATTTAAACCTGTATCAGCACTACATTATCTTCGACCTATGGAAGCATAGGCATCTGCTTATAATACCAAGTAGTTTGCCTGAAACTAAGATTTTGCAAACTAGTTTTGAGTAATTATTGGAGACTATAAATCGGCAAGACTCTGCTGGCTCGGGCACCTAGAGAGAATGGGAGAGGATCGTGCTATAAGGAGAGCATATTTGGTTCGCCCAATAGGAAAACGCCCCGTTGGACGACCCCGGTATCGCTGGGTAGACGAAGTGTAAGCCCTCAACGCCTGCTTCTATCTAATATCCAAGTATCTACCTGGAAAGCTAGATGTCATATGATATAGATCACTGGTAGACAGTCGAATGAAAGGACATGGAAGCTTAGTAATAGGGTCTCGTTGGCACTATACGGATACGGAACTCTAAAAATACTACCTTTTTTGGCTGGACCGGTGACTCTGTTATCAAAAATGCGAATAAAAAATTACAATGTTGAAAGCATGAAACAACAGATTTTCATCTCCACCGAAATATTCGACGAAAACTTTGAAAAATAGCAAAATTTCACCGCTGTACAGGGTGTAGCGAGAAAACGAATACGGGCGCGAGTGATATGTGGTGGAACAGCAGCGGTTTGGATTAAAGCCAAACATTGTTACG
Source organism: Hipparchia semele (assembly GCA_933228805.2). Classification (NCBI taxonomy): domain Eukaryota; kingdom Metazoa; phylum Arthropoda; class Insecta; order Lepidoptera; family Nymphalidae; genus Hipparchia; species Hipparchia semele. Next base: position 1,112,257 of record OW121717.1, on the reverse strand, counting down.
TTCCCGAGTATTAGATTATTACTCGTGCATTTTACATTTTTACATTTCCTTCCGTTTATATGACTGACTAGCGGACGCCCGTGACTTCGTTCGCTTCTTCAGTTCACAATTGACTGTTCCTAAATCCCTCACAGTTAAGGTGGGCAGAATCCCTGCAGCATCAGGATTGAGAAGTTGGGTCCTGGAATTCAACAATTTAGTTTTTATTTAGTACCTTTAATAACTATGTTACTCCCGATATCATTAGCAATCTACCAGTGAAAGTCCCGTCAAAATCGGTCCAGCCGTTCCCAAGATTAGCGGCAACAAAAAACAGACGGACAAGCAAAAATTTAAAAAAATGTTTTTTTGCTATAGGTACCGTATTTACTTACATATGCATTTAGTAAAATGCTGTTATTTGATATTACAAACATACACTTCAATTTTATTTATTTGTATAGAGTATACCTATATTAGTTTAGTCTATAGTCTCTTGTCATTTCTGTACCTACTAAAAGCATCTATTGTCATCAATTGTTCTCACACACACGCATCTGGAAGAAATCACATTTTGTAGCGATAAGATGTCCTTGTACACGTCCTTTCTACATTTAAGGTACAAAATAAATAAATATATTATGTTTACCTCAGTTTCAGTTTTAATCAAAATGATGCACTCATCAACCCACTGGAGTCATTGGCGATGTAAGAAAACTCCGACATCTATTGACCCGTCTAGTTCACCGCTGTGGAGCCTCTCAACTACTGAAGTGGATTCATCTCGGAATATTAATAGGCTGTAAGTTGCTCCAGATTCTATTTTACTATCAAATCTGAAGATGTTTCGGATACAACAAGAAGTAGGTATATTACATTTATAAATATTTACGAGCCTATAGCGTCGTCTTAGTCGATACAATTTGTCAACTGGTGCACAATTGAGGGTAGAAACGCTGATATACAGATGCGGAAAGATTCAAATGATATAAGACATAGATTTTGATAAGAGTGAATAGGCATATTCTAGGCAAGCGCGCTCCAATCTAGAGCTTGTCATTACTGTCGGGTATAATTGCCGCCAAACGCCAAGCACAAGCAAATCGTTTGATAAAAAATGCTCTACATAATATTTTGATTTAATATTTGAGATGGTACCTACGACTAGTTTTTTTTTTGATAATTTTTCAATATATTTATCACTTTCTATACTTATCAGGTACTAGTTGATGCCCGCGACTTCGTTCGCTTAAGGTTTTTTAAATCCCTTTGGGAACTTTCTTATTTTCCAGGATAAATGTTATTCCAGACTATAATCTATCTCTGTACCTAGCTAAATCGGTTCAGTCATTGCGGCGTGATTGAGTAACGAACATCTATCCATCCATCCATCTAAATTCTCGCACTTATAATATTAATAATAGGAATAACTTGACTAGGTATTTTTTTATAAGACCGATAGCCTACCCGATAGCTTATAATAAAGGTGAAAGCACAATGAGGCATTTTCCAAATTCTACCAAAGCCCGTGTGATAAACATAGGAAAGATTTAAAACCCCTCTTTATTCCAGGTAGTTCTCAATTCCGCCCTTGTTCCGCGCGGTAATCGTGTTCGCTTGAAATGGGGTCTGCAAGTTTCGGCGTGACGCGTTATCGGATTTGTTCGGCACGCGCTCGGAATGCGCCGCCGGCAGAATTGCAGCCACCGTTGATATAAGTAACCAAAGATACATAGGTACTTTCTTATTGGACTCTAATTTGTTCAATCAAATCAAAATTTATACGTATAACGAAGATTATATGATTGGTTCTCGAAAGGAGACTACGATGGAAAAAGAAACATTGGAAGATAGCCACCTCGGTGGTGGGATGGCAACAAGGTTGCGGAAAGTAGATAGGTACATAAGTAGTTTCGTATGAGACTCTAACTCGTTTGTTGTTCTACTTCAATCAGATCATTTAGATGGGTGTGTGATGGGTGTGATAGGCCCAAATGCTTCTTAAAAGGAGACTACGATGGAAAAAAAATCATTGGAAGATACAAAGAAAGCCATCTCGATGGTGGGACGGCAACAAAGTTGCGGAAAATCTTGGGAAATCAATAAGAAAGCACCATTTTATATTTGAACTTGTTCATATTTTAACTTCTGTATACCCGAAAATTGAAAATTTTAGATTATTCCACTTACTCATACCAATTGAAATGGAAATGGATATAATAAGTATTCCTAATTTATAATGGAATTTAAAATATTGTTTTTTTTTTTGCGACGTGATTGACGCAACAAGTTACATTTTGTTGTAATGTGACTGAAGCAATTTTGAAAAAAAAAATATCTGTCAAATTCACACATTTAAAATAGATTCCTAAAAATAAAAGTGAACGTTAACTGTGCGCAAAATCGATTAGGATGGAAATGAACTAGAAATATTCTTCTTCCCTTTCCCGTCTAGATACTAAATGACAGACACGGACAAATGTTAACTTAAAAAAGTTATACTAGACCCTCTACATATTACTATCGTGGATAGCGTATAGCCATGGCCGCCGCCGAATTGCAGAATGTGAGCTTTCTTTGAGATGGATTTGGAAAGTGCTATGTGATGTGCCACTTGACGTTTACTTGGAATTTTTAAATTGAATTTCAATTTTCAAGTTGGTATAAAAGTTTCTTTTGCATGGTAATTTTATTCAACCCTTTTGGTAGGCTTGAGTTAGCACATTCGAAATCTTTTGGTCTTTACTTTTACCTGGTGGTATTTTTTCTTCTATACCTTACCTACATACTTTAATGGTGATTTCATAAAGATAACGAACACTTCACTTTTGTACTTACACTTACTCGTAAATAACAAAATCGAAATTTTGTAGCTTTCAGGCCCGTTTTCACCATCGCCATGTAAACTTTAATCGACAAATAAACTTTATGTTTTGACATTTTTTATGTTGAAAATCTATTAGATAAATAACAATCGTTTAAAGTTTCCTTGGGGATGGTGAATTATGCGCTTATCGTCCACATTAACATTATCCACTTTATAAAGTTTAACCGAGGAATAAATTGGACAATTAGTTCTGACAGTTTTTGTATTGAAAATCTGCTTTATCCCTCAATTAAACGTTACTCGGCGATGGTGAAATTGGCACTTAATTCCAGTTTCCATTAACATTTTTCTCAATACCTTTTGTATCTATTTTCCGGTTGATTTTGACACGAAGTACGGAGACAGACTCCCTGCGGCTAGCTCCCTGCCTCTTTTTGCTCTTATCCGTGCTAATACAGACAGACGGACTTTGTAGTTTTAAACTTTTATTTGTTTTATGTAAGTACATTTACTACTGCAGGCCTTAAATTTTCAGAAAGTATTTTTAAATGTCGACTTGTTTTGTGGTAATATGAATAGTTTACGTCGAAATCTAACAAAGATATTAGTTCACTCAAGTGCATCCTAAATTTTCAACTTGCCGATTTTTCTAGAAATTTTACTGTGCACTCGGGTACCCATGTTCATTTAGTTTCTATCTGTGAATACTTATTATTAGCTAGTAGTCATTTAATTTTAAGTTTATGTAGTATAATAAGCTGTTAGTTTTCCAAAATAAATAAAATATATTATTTAAACATTTGGTTGCTATCACAGTTAGCACTAACAGCTATCTTGGGTATCAGATAACTTTCATCGACTTGTACCAAGCTTCTTAGAAAGGAAAAATTATCATCCAATTTCGGTTTAAATTAGCAAATCCATCATCATTCAAATTTTAGATTACATTATAATGTTAACAATTTTTAATCATTATTAAGTACTGATTGATCATTATTAATCTTTATTAAACTTTATTAAATTATTTGTAACTCAGTTTCATTATGAGAATTAGAGGAGGTTGGAATGTTGATAGAAAAGTTTGAACACTTTCAGTGCATTATAATGCGGGAAGTTACCTTAGCTTTTAGAGGAACACACTTTCCAGCTGAACTAACCGTCATATAAATCTCTCGTGCCTACTTTATGATACCTACGAAAAGATATGTATTACGTAGCCGAGGCTGTAAATACTCTAGAGTGTATCCAAAAATGGTATTAGGCATACGCCGAGCATTTTAGAATAATAACCGACCCTATGTTAATTATTATCTAGATAATTAATAAAAAGAAAAAGTAGAGTCCCGACTGGATTAGATCTGACGGGATGGAATTGGTTCTGATTTGGTTGGGTTGGGACAGTTAGGTCCGATTGCGTTGGATTGGTTTGTTTTCGTAGTGTTTTCTGCAACACTTAATAGTACAGTCTACTCGAATCGACTCGAATCTATATGCTAGGATATATCTGACCTTTTCCCGTCTGATATCTACAAATAACTGCATTTTAGGAACACGCCAAGCGGTTAAAGTAGTTAGAATAGTAGATGTTAAAATTAGACCAAAAAACAATCAAAGATGGATTGGAAAAATCGATATAATATCTCCATGGTTAATGCTTTTTAAGAAACTTACTGTTGCAAGCCAACCAAAGGAGCTTAAAGATCGAGAAAGCTCGAAATGCTTTCGTAAGTATCTTCGCATAAGATTCTGTAGTCTGTATAAATGAAAAAGGCAATAAAAAGAAATACCAAAAAAAACCATTCATTTCAGAACAGTAATTCAAACGAAAACCCAACAGACCACAGATGCAATAAAGTAGCACCAGTTTGAAACGTCTTAATAGTCAGTTGGCACGCTTTGTTATTACGTCGACCAGGATGCGAATCTCGGCGGAGGCTGCGGTAATCTGCAACATACTGTCCTCTAATTGTGGTCCTAATTGCCCCCTCCTAACCGACCCCCCTTCTTTATACCCCGCTAGTTGTTATTGCGACATTTGGCGGCGGCAACTGGCCCAGAAGAAATGTATTGCGTGGAACAACCCTGCGGTAATTAGATTTTTTGCTGTTGAACTTGTGTTAAAAACTTGCTACTACTTTACTACTTGCTGAGTAGTCTCGATATTTTCGACAGCGAGAAGGTCTAGTAGTTTGTTTTACATTATGTGCGTATAATATGTATGTCAGTGCATCAGTTCTCTAATAAATGCCAAATTAGGTACTTATTAGATTTTGATTTCTTGTAGCTGAACTTGTCTTCTCTCCCTCTAAATAAGCGGAAAGCTTGTATTAGGAGCGGGTACGATAATAGTGTAATGGGTGGGGATCGAACCGTTGACCTTTCAGTTTTCAGTTTGTTTCAGCTAACCTTTGGGCCATTGTGGCTCTTAAACTTATATTTTTATTTCATATTTATTTATAAATTGTTTAACAGAAAGTCAACGACTGCTCATTTATCAAAATGTAATACATGGTTTGGCAATAATGAGGTAACCGATAAACCAACAAACACATATCTGCTAAACTCCATACTTTAACCTCCCGAAGTTGTGAAGGTAATATTTAAGGATTTAGGTACGTACCCATTTTTCCATTCACAGTCTGATAAGGATCACTCATTATTGAAAACAACATTTAGCTTTATAATTGATGACAAAAAACCCTCGACAAATTCGTCAAAAGCATAAATACAAGTCATTCCGTACAATGGCTGAGCAAACCTTAACTCAAAGCCGAAACAACAGCTGTAAACAATACTTACAGTTTGTAGAACGATTGGTCAGCAAACATGCCAATATATTACCACTGCTACCTGACACAGATTGATCTGCCATATTTCGTGTCTAGTTATTAATTCGCCACGAACTAAAATTACTGTTATCTGGCCAAAACAATGCTAAAATTTATCTATCAACACAATTGTAAAGTTTTAGTTAAGGAAGTAAAAGTAATAAGTGTTATTAACTTTATGTGTAAGTAATGCGTAATTAAATGATTTTAGTATATATTTTTTTGTTTATAAAGGTACATTAAATTATTGTAATTATACTTAATTATTAGTTTTTAATATTAAACATACTTATTTATACATTAAACATACTTACAGATATTTTTTTATAATATGTATTAAAATAAATAGATTAGTATATATTTTCGATACAATTTTAAAAAATATGTCATGATTATCTCAGATAATTTTATAATTTTCATACAGAACGCTCAAAATATAATTCACTTTTTGTTGTATAGGTAAGTTATTTTTTACGTAACTACCTTTTTGTTTCAAATATACTGTTTTATTGATTTTGTTCATATAAAATGTAGCTTTGGTATATCACCCGGAAAAACAAACTGATTGACAAGTCATTAATTACAATCTGCTCAGTAGTTTAGGTGGAACATACATAAATAATCACATACATACATACAAACATACATACATAGTGCCAAAATCATAACCCTTTCTGTTGGTTTTAACGTAGTCGAGTAAGAACTAAGGATACCTCAGTGTAAAGTTCCCTCAAATTCTAGAACACGATTAGTGTTAATGGCCTGCGGGGTGACGGCGATAGAATTAAAATGCAAATTGCGCCTATCGGCCTCTCATCCGTTAACCGCAAACTTATTGAGCGACCAACTCGCAGCCCATGAATAAAACATTGCGCTGTCATCTAGGCGCCATCTTGAAATATCAATATCACATTTTCTTTAACTATTCTCTTGTATTTACTTACCCTTTATTATTTCTGATAAGCATAGATAATAATTATAGGTACCTCAAAATCTTTATTAATCTAACGACTATTGCTATTTCAAAGTTTAATATTACTTCTGAGTCCAGAGTTTCCCTAACGTCTATATAATTCATTGAAAATAACGCTCACATTTCAATACCTTAGTCATACATTAGAACAAATCTTGCGTTAATTCAGCATGGTTTTCAGGTGTTACGCCGTCTGTCGGTTTACAACAACTACGCTAAACAACGAACTAAAAATTTAAAACGCTCAAAAAATTTGCTATTTTTATTTGATTTTATGAAAACCTTGTGTTATGATCACAGTAATAAATAGATATTAATGACGAACAATAAAATAACTGATATTTTGTGGATTTCAATATTTTACTATAAAACTCCATCTATATAATTAATTATCCTCATTTATAGAGTAATTTCATTTATAGTTCATACCAAAGAGTTCGCAACCTTTCTTTTCTTAAACTTTGCTTTAATTTATGTGTAGAGTTTTTAGAAAATTAACTTAAAACTCATTTTTTTTCTTCCGGGGAGAAAACAATCCCTACGTAATTCTCCCAAGGCAGGGCATATCCAAATTGCATGGTCTAAAATAACCTCTCCATATCTTCTAGATCAGCACGGAACTGCATAGCATTACTTCCCACTGACCCTCGAATTCCCTGCTTTCTGCTTTTTCCCTTTCTTCTCTCTGAAAACTCAAAATCTTAACTTCCCTCAAAGTATAGATTAGTGTTGGTGTTAATAGCTAGAATTAAAATGCAAATAGCGCCTATCGACCTCTCACCCGTTAACCACAAACTTATTGAGCGAACTTTCAGTACATGAATAAAACATCGCTGTCATCTGTAATTTTAAACAGGCGAGCGACGCCTTGAGATTTCAATATTACATCGCTTAAGTTTTTAATATCAAGAATAATGTATGAGCGGATATTTCCTATTTGAAATGAGTTTTCTTTTTACAATTTCCTCGGAAAAAATTCCTTTTCTCTTACGTTCACATTATTCTGTACTAGTTATTCCCTGCGGCTTCGTCTGCGTAGAGTTAGGTTTTTAAAAATACGGGAATTTTCTGTTTAACTGGTATAAAAATTATCCTATGTGATTCTATAGTTCAGTGATGGGTCGAAATGAATGAATGAATGAAAATAATGATAACTTGTTTCCAAAACTAACATGAATTAATGCGTGCACCCTTAATTTCAATCCTATCCTATCATATCCACCAAGCATATTGGTTGATTGGAAGAAATCGATTCTTAGGGATAAGGCCGCCATTTGTGCTCTCAATTATACAATTTACTAGCTGATGCTCGCATCTTCGTTCGCGTGGAATTAGTTTTCAAGATCCCGCGGGAACTAAGTATAACTTTTTTCGGGATAAAAAGTAGCCTATGTTTTGTAGCCAAGGTATAATCAATCTTCATTTTAAATTTCAGCCAAATCGGTCCAGTACTTTTTGAGTTTATTCATTACAAACATACACACAAAAATACAAATCTTTCCTCTTTATAAAAGTAGTGTAGATTTTAAGTTTTTTTTTTAATGTTTCTATTGAATGTGGTGTACAATAAAGTGTATTCATTTCATTTCAACTCGTCGTTCAAATAAACATGAATCCTACACATAATAGAGTTCATTTCTCACATAACTCATACCTATAGAATTAGAGGAAATGTAAAAATGTTAAACGCATAATAATGTAGTAGTTACGCGGGAACGTAACCAACTACCGTGTTTGGCTTCACTCCAAACCACGACTATTTTACCACGCGCGTGTTTCACTAGCACTCAGATTCATTACCCGACTACGGCGCCGCAAACTGGGGGTTATGTTTTTAACAATTCGAGGGTATGCAATACTTCATAACTTAGGAGCAGCCTTGTGGTTATAACTGAATTCGTGTATTGAAAAAAACACGAGGACGTAGTGTCTGAACATCAGCTAGTTAATCTTCTTCTAAATATTATATTATATAAAAAAAGAAAAGGTGACTTACTTACTGACTGACTGACCTATCAACGCACAGCTCAAATCACTGAACGAATTGGGCTGAAAGACATGCAGAATGCAGACAGTTATTATGAATTAAGCATCTGGAAAGAAATTATTTTTGAAAATAAAACTGCTAAGGGGGTAAAATAAGAGATTGAAAAATCAAATTGAACGTGAGCGAAGACGCGCGCAAAATCTAGTTTTATACAAGACTTCTCAAAAAAATATGGATCGTGAAAATTTCAATCATTTTCCAATAAAATTGGATCTCACATTTCGGATTTTCTTAATTTCAAATGAATTACACTATTGTCGTACCCAGTTCAGCTTGGCTAATATTCATTAAAGTTTTATTTATACGAGTAAAAACTACAGTTTTTACTTGAAATTACTACGTATTGGTACAGTACAGGGTAAAAACGTCACCCAGCAATATGCACATCTGTTGGCTAAGGAAGTCCCGCACCATGCCAAGCACGATACGTCCTCTAATAGCGTGATTACATATCGCCTGCGGAGCTGGCACCGCTCCGGATTTAATAAAACGTTTTGTCGCGAACTTTTCAACTGATACCGACTATTATTGTGTTTATGAATTTAAATCTCTGACCTCTATGACACTGACCTACCTACGCTTGACAGGCTGTCAGCAACGTCAAAATGATTGGCGTTGATTACTAACATAGATGAGAGAAATTGTATTGGAAAATGAATCCAACCTATTATAGATTTTAATGAATTTAAACCACTAACTTCTATGACACCAGGAGTCTCGATAGAATATTGGAAACGTCATAATTAAAGACTTGAATATCTCCATTTTGGTGCTGTTTGCTGTCAAAAGTGTGAGTCAAAGAGAATGGTCCCCGGAACAATGTGAATAGTAAATATTCTCAATTCCCAGGACATTCGTAGTAGCGTTTTAAATCGGTTCGTGAATCAGCTGTCATTTTATATTACAGCAAATCTAACATACGTGCTAATAACAGAGTTTGGGAAGCTCTAACTAATTAAAAGCGGTCATTTAGAACCCGAGATATAGCTTTAACCAAATCTAATTGCGAAGAAGCAGATGATAGCAACGAGGGGAAAAAATATCGTTAACTCGTAAAATAAGTCGTAAAATCTTATATTAGGTACCCATCTGGTTTAAAGCAAAATAATAAAATGCAATTTCTATCCACAAAAGTGTGTTCAAAATAAATGCTAAAGCGTATAAAAAGCGGTGCAAAAGTTTGGCCACACAATTTCATTTGCGTTTTGCTTTGGCATGCGAACACGGCCATCTTCGCGAACGAGTGATTTTAATACACGAAAGTAAAACGCTTAGGTTTCGTCCATACCTATATAATTTTATTATATTATATTTTTCTAGTATTGCTTTTAGATAATTTTATCTTTAAAGTTTAAAGTCTGTTCGAAAAAGAGAACCGTCGTGAGATTAGAGGCCACTGATGTGCTTAATTGCCTTTTTTGTTTATCGAAAATCCTTAATTCCTTAATATTCCTCAATAATATTATAAATGCGAAAGTGTATTTGTTCGTCCTTCAGTCACGCCGCAACAAAGCAACGGATCGACGAAATTTTTTATATTATTTTTATTGATGTAGTTAAGGACAGAGTGAGTGATAATAGGCTACTTTATATCTCGGAAGATCAAAGAGTTCCTACGGTTTTTTTAATCTAAATCCACGCGGACGAAGTCGCGGGCATCAGCTAGTAGTGTAATATTATAATAATATTTTTTTTATTATAGCTACTATGGCCCACTTACATGTTCGTACACAATACTGGTTAGCGCGCAATAAAATAGCCACACAATTATGGCGCAATAAATAAATAGCGTTGGTTCACTGTTTAGCCACAACGGTTCTCTTTTTGAACAGACCCTACTAATAATTGGGGAGTTATATACTGCCTCGGTGATCAGACTGTCTTTTTCGCAAATGGATCATGATCCCTATGGATCATGAAGTTCGAGTACCTACTGGTCGATTGTGGAAAAGACGTATCATTGCTAAAGAGCAAAGCTAGTGATTGGCTGTATTTACAGCCTTCTTCCTACAGCAATGCATGTTATGATGATTGGCCAATCATTATGTTTGCGATCATTACACTGAACAATCATTTTTAGGCAATCCTACAGCTAAAAGGTTAATTGGGCTTTTCTGACAAGAAATTCTCAGTAGCAGTAATGTTGCGATGTTGGTATTCTTCGATGTCGTCAAGAGCCTGCGCCTGATCTCTCAACGGTGGAGTTGGATTGACGTTCCTTGAGAGAGAGAGGGAATAGAGAATATTACACTTATGTGCTAAATCACTACAAGATCAAATCTGACGTGGCTTATCGAGACGTGAAGGTAAAGCGGCAATGGGTGGAGCATATAGTTCGAAGAACTGATGGTCGTTGGGATCCCAAGATGCTGGAATAGCGCCTTGGCGTCATCATCAGATGGGTCGCAGTTAGCTGCTGCTGATATAAGCGGTGCAAGACCCAGATATGTAGAAGTCTAAGCAAATGACCTGTGTCGAGCAGTGGATGGTTGATAAAAAAGAATATATCGCTGATGTCAAACGGAAGCGGTCCCATAGCGAAACTGCCTATTGCAAGGCGGAAATTAACTGTAGCTACATATCTCTTTTGAGATGTGCCAAAAGCCTAAAAGGGTTAAAAGGTAGGATTTGAATGAACAAATATTTTCTTAAACCCAAATCTACGCAAGATACTTAGGGGCATCATCTAGTTTATATACAAATCTTTGAGCCCTTGTTACTTTAACACTGGTATTTTCACAGAAAACTAACAAACCATAGACACTTTCATTGACTTTGATTCGACATTCAAATAAGAATCTATCTTGGTTTGTACAGGCCATGTTAAGGGTAAAATGCAAAATATTTAGAGATAGGTATCGCAATTTCATACTCCAATGTATTTTATTACGTGGGCGGTTTAGACGCAGCGGTTGAATTTGAAAATCATCCTTTTGCCTACGAAATATTATTTGGGATACATTCTACATTCCTTTGCTGAAATGGTTTAATATTGATATCAGCTTTTCCTCCAACGTACATGATGGATTTGAATCGTTCGCGAATTTATGATATTTTGTGTATCTAGGTAAGTTTTAGCTAAAGATACTAGCTGATGCCCGCGACTTTGTCCGCATAGATTTAGATTTTTTGGGATTCCTGTAAGAACTCTTTGATTTTCCAGGATGAAAAGTAGCCTATGATATGAGTTAGATATTTTTGATAGCTCAAATGAACATACCTTAAGGTGAAAGTGGACTATTTCAAAGTAAATTATTATCTTTTTAAGGAATTGCTTAGTTTCGTATCAGCAGAATTTGTTTCCGAATTGATGGTAAAGCCTTAACTTGTCATTATTTTTGATTTAGATGTCATGAATTACTGGAACGATTCATATTTATAACGATGATATCCATGATTTTTTATCATATTTTTAATATATATAATATAATCTAATTGTATAATATATTCCTTTTCTTAAGGATATTCTAAAATTGTGTCAAAGAAAGTCTAAAATTGACTGCGGAATTTTATTATAGACTAGCTTTTGCTCGCGGCTTCGCTCACGTTAAATTCGAGTTTTCAAACCCCTATTTTACCCCCTTAGGGGTTGAATTTTCAAAAATCCTTTCTTAGCGGATGCCTACGTCATAATAGCTGTCTGGATGCCAAATTTCAGCCCGATCCGTCCAGTGGTTAGGGCTGTGCGTTGATAGATCAGTCAGTCAGTCAGTCAGTCAATCAGTCACCTTTGCCTTTTATATATTTAGAAGAACGTCACGCCCATTCCCACAAAGGACTTTCGAACTTTCTTGAGTAATAAGTATACTAATTATTGCTACTACTAATTATATTAATAGTAAATTATTGCTTTAAAAAGTATCAAGGAAAAATTTAGAACCTAGTGAATTAATGGGTGTGATAAAGCGGCTTACAGGCAAAACAGAAACCCTCCGCAGGTGAAATCTGTCACTGTGCTAATCCAGGAAATTTTAAAGTTGAAATTTAATAAAAAATAAAATTCCGAAAATAAATCCGCAACCGTTCCCATTTCCGCCGGCCGGGAACAAATCCAGGGCGCGCCGGGGGACGTTAATTACTTTTATTTGGCGGCTCGGCGCCGGCAAATATTAGACCGTTTTGACGCGTCTCCAACTGATTTGGGGGAAAATTGAAACGCTTCCTGTTGTATAACACGGTACCTACTCGTGCACGGCTTTGATGAAAAACGTTTTGCCCTTTTTAGTAGACTATCAAAATGAAATTAGAACACAGCCTTTTAAAATTATATTTTCCTGTGTTCTTTGTTCTCGCTTTGTGTTTTTGTCATCATACAGGGTGTAAGGGATACTGTAACGAAATCTTTGTGAAAAAGTTACACTTATGCCTATTACGAAATTAAAAATATGCCACTCGCTCTCAGCAGAATCTGCATACCGAACCGGTGGTAGTCATGACGTGTCATAAGAGCTACAAGTTGGCCTACATAAAATAAATAATTTTTAATTTTTTTTTAATTTCACCTCGGAAATGACGGGTTACCAACATTGTAGTTTTTGAGCAGGCAATGAATCGCGAACAACGTAGGCCAGGCCGCTTTAGGAACAAACAAAAAAAGAATTTTCCAAATCGGTCCATGCGTCTTTGAGTAATCGGGGAACATACATAACTAGTGGTTCGCCCCGAACTGAGACCTCGCGATATCCCATAATTCCCAAAAGTTTTAATTATATATTGTAATAATTAACTTTTAACATTAGACGCAATAAAAAAACGCAATAATAGTTGACATAAAACTTTTTTACTGACACAGCGCCATCTATTAGCATTATAGTGAAGCTATTAGCTTCACAATAATGCTAATAGATGGCGCATTAAAATTAAATAATTTTGTTTCTTTACAACATTTATCTAATTTTAGTATTGGTTGTTCAAGTACAGGATATAACTGAATTTTCAACCAAGTTTCACGTTCTAATATTCAGTAATTCAGAAGTTATAGGGCTCTGACAGACATTTAGACGGACACACTTCTCTGTCTAGTAGGCAAGCGCCTTAGTTGACTCAGAGAACTCGCTTCGCTCGTTCAAAAAAAACCAACGAATTGAGAACCTCCTCCTTTTTTGGAAGTCGATTAAAAAGTAGTATGAAATTATATTTTGTAAGAACTTATAAATTTTAAAAATGACAAAAATATTTCAAAACTTCATGAAAGGATATCCACCAAACAACGGGACAAACAATATTAATATCTTGCTCTACAACACCATAATATCGAGTATCACGCCGGTTTTCCCGGCGATACATCAAAGAGAAAATATACAAATATTTTGACACTACAAACTTCTATCAATATGCCTCTATGCATCACAATGCTCCGACAATTCAATACTGTTCCAATCTTTTTCCTATTTATCTTCATAGGATGCCTTAATAGACTTATATCTCAATCTCTATACAAAGGCGAAAGTCATTTAAATGCAAACTTCCCTTTTTGGGAACGTGCGGTTTGGACTTTTTAAGTAGGTACCTATATTATATCTTTTAATTACTTTACTAATGACTGATTGACAAACTGACTGACTGATATCTCAACGCACATCGCAAACCACTGGACGGATCGGGCTGAATGGCAGACAGCTATTATGACGTAGACATCCGTTAAGAAAGGTTTTTTTTAAAAATTCAAACCAAGAGGATAAAATAGGGCTTTCAAAGATCGACCCTAACGTGTGCGAAGCCGCGGCCAAAAGCTAATTACTTATATAAATGTGGAAGTGTGCTTGTATGTCGATTTGTTCTTCAATCTTCACTATTCGGCCACATGTAAGTTCGTTCATTTTGCGGCTGTTGGTATAAGCAACAACATATTTTTAAAGATTCAATATGGATTTTTGCCGTAACTGTTACAGAAAATATAGCCAACTAGCTGATGCCCGCGACTTCGTCCGCGTGGATTGAGGGTTTTTTATTCCCGCGGGAACTCTTTAATTTTTCGGGATAAAAAGTAGCCTATGTGTTATTCCAGAGAGATATCTATCTCTGTGCCAAATTTTAGCTAAATCGGTTCAGTCGTTGCGACGTGATTGAGTAACAAACATCCAAACATCCACACTTTCACATTTATAATATTAATATATAGGATCCAAAGTATTACTCACTTCGAAATGGGCGATTACAAGAGCATCAGCTACTAATTCAAACATAAACTATAGTACGATTACATGTGCGATTCTCGAGGCGAAATTGTGGAAGAAGTTACACGCTACCTGAATCAAACTAATCGATTAAACCATAAATCTAAGCGGGCGCGGAAACTATCTGAGGAACAAAAGTCATAAATTCCCACTCGCTATGTCGAGGAATAGTTTGTTGCGAGTGTCAATTGTTTTGCCTCCACCGACTGAGCCTTTTTGTTCCATAGTTTGCTTTTTGTATATCTATGTGGTTTGTTCCACTTTGAGGTTTTTTTGTTCATATTTTTTTATTGAGAGGTTTATGCCTGACCGCCAGTATAAATGGTTGTCACAGCGAAACAATCTGAGATAGAACCCAATTTGTTGGGAAAGGTAGTTATACAATACTAGCTTTTGCTACGTCCGTGTGGAGTTTGATTTTTAAAAATCCCGTGGGAACCCTTGTTTTTCTGAATAAAAGGTACGTCCTATGCCTAACTACTCTCAGGGTCAAATTAAACGGACAAAGAGATAGGGCTGGCATGTCTACGTAGACAAGTCTTATAAGAAAATAAAATGTTTATTGGGTATAGTCAGAGATGAAGAAAATAGGTCTATTTCAAAACAATTTTTTTTTTAATTCTTATTTGTTAACATTACGCTTGATAAATTGTATCATTTTTAATGTATGTACAAAAATTCCAATAAAATTTTTGACAAAAAACACCATTGCCAGATTGTTAGGTACTATACCAACAAATTACATCCAAGTTGAATATAAAAACCAAGCGATAATCGCTTTGCCAACACAGTTACTATTAGAAGATTTTATTAATTTCCACATTGCTCGTAACGAAAATAGAACCCACTCATAAGACCACAATGCTTCAGGGTTTTTTTTTCTTCAGAGGAGGAAAAAATCCCTTCAGACTTCTGTCTGTTGGCAGATGTGTCCGACTTTCACGGACTAAAACAACCTCCCTGTATCTCCCAGATCGGCACGGAACCGTGTTGCATTTCTTCATGCCGACCGCTCTATATTTTATTCTTCTCTCTTCCTCTTTTCTGTTTTTTCTCTCCTCATCATAATAGAGCGCAGCATTTTGCCATACCTTTCCCACTGCTCTTCGCTAGAGAGCATGTGCGCTATTTTTGGGGCCTCTACATTGCTATCCACACCCTGTGCCGTATATCTCAGGTCTGCACAGGCGAGACAGTCAAAGATTGTGTGTCTTAGGGTGTCCTCCTTACTGCAAAAGTAGCACCGTAAAAGTAATATCTTCAGGGTTATAATTTCACTACACTTAAATTTTACCAATAGATCCATGCAGAGCAAACCCACGTCGATTATTGCCGAGCCGACGACAAAGTTCGCCAATGTGACCCGTTGCTTGTTATGACACCTCGCAGTTTTCCGACTTCCCGGTCTAGGTGTCCAAACTTTCTAAACCTGTCCACAATTTGCTGTAAAACATTTATTTTTCCACTTTATAACAATCTCCCGAGATTTTTACAGAGGAATTGTGTTTGCAATATTTTCTCGCTCTGCAGCTTTTTATTTTAATATTTCGCGATTTTTTAACAAATTGCAGATTTTTTTGGGTATATTCAAATTCGCACAAGCAGATCAAGAATTTGGTACACATTTGGTATATATGTTACTGTAAAAGTCTGTAAATTGTTAAATCCTAGGTTTTACTCGTATAGGCATCAGGATTTATCAACATGTAAATGTAAGGATTTTTATAGAGTGAGAGGATGTTCTGAACGTCGCAACGACTGAACTGATTTAGCTGTTTGGCACTGAGTCTGGAATTATAGTCTAGAATAGGACATAGGCGGGAATAAAAAACCTCAATCCACGCAGACGAAGTCGCGGGTATCAGCTAGTCAGCTAGTATTATAAATGCGAAAGTTTGTATATTTGTTACTCAATCACATCGCAACGACTGAACCGATTTGGCTGAAAGGCACAGAGATAGATTATAGTCTGAAATAGGACATAGGCTACTTTTTATCCCGGGAAATAAGAGAGTTCACGCAGGAATAAAAAACCTTAATCCACGCGAACGAAGTCGCGGGTATCAACTAGTTTTTAATATTTTCTATCCACCTTCTAAACCTTAATTGTAGCTATAATTAAAACACGCTCCAAGATAATTTGACAGATATGAAGAGGCCACTTTATATTGGCATCTCAACGGCCTCTCTAGTGAAGAGCTACGTGATCGATTCGCCGCCCACTGCCGCTTGAGATGTGCGTATATCGGTTAATTAAACGTTGAATCGATTTGTACTCAATTCACAGGGAACAGAACAGAGTATTTTATTATTTATTTGAATGACAACCTCGGAGTATAAATCCAACATGACAACTCACAAGTTACTCAACTAATTTAATTTCTTTAACAATGACTTACGTGACACAATTTTTTTTCATTCCCCGCCTCCTACACTGCTCGCTATATAAAAATCGTTGCGAAATGCTTGTCTGTATGTGGACATATTTTTTGAGTACTTACATGTAATTATGTTTTATATTTCTATTTTAAAACAATTTTATATTATTCATATTATTCTGCTAGTAGATGCACGCGGGAATCATCTGGTAACTTCTAAATGCTTGAACAGATTTGGATGTATGGTATCGTTAGAATTTTAACATCATCCCGAGTGACACTGGATATAAATAAAATTTTTAGTTGATATTCTCTAAAGCTGTTGGGTTTTTATTCTATTTTAATAATTTGCTTGTGTATCAAGCAAATACTAAGATTGGAGAGTTGAAGCATAAGGTAATGTCCCGAAGGAGGTCTCGGCTTTTTACGATGACATCATTAACAATAAAGTGGGAAAAACCACGGCTTATAGCAACAGTAGGTATGTAACGCTTGGAAAATTTTTATACTCCGAAAAGCAGATTTCTCGTAAAAGTCGCGCATAAAAGGCAAGCGGTCCCTATTTGCATATTTAGAGATTTAATTAAAATAAATACACAGACACTGGCTTTTATGAATGACATTATCAAGAATTAAAACATTTTCCTTGAATTTTAACTTTGTTTTATGTAGTAGGGCGCCTTAAACTTTGTTATTGTCCCAGAGGCTTTTATGTTTGGATTTAGACCCGTAACTTCAAGCCAGTGCGAGTTCATGAGATGCGAGATCTCACATTTTCATTACGTAGAACCAGTTTTCGCCCTCAACTTCGTCTGTATAGACAAATAGGCATCTAAAAAATCATATCGAACCATTGCTGTATTGCGAAGTGATTGAAGAACAAACAAATAAACACATTTTCTTACTTTCCTTACTAATACACCGAACCAGTGGTAGATTCATTTGACGATTCGAAAGCACTCTATAAAAGTTTATTTGAATAAAAAATTATTTTATTCTATTCTATAAGTCCTCAAGTGTACTTCGGTTAAATGAGTATGACGTGAAATCCGCAAAAATCACGTCAAACAAATAAACACATTGTCTTACTTTCCTTACTAATACGCCGAACCAGCAGTGGTAGATTCATTTGACGATTCGGAAGCATTCTGTAAAAGTTTATTTGAATAAAAGATTATTCTATTCTATTCTATTCTATAAATCCTCAAGTGTACTTCGGTCAAATGAGTGCGACGTAAAATCCGCAAATGCACATCTTCGGCGTCATCGTCCGAAATGATCATTATCCGCGGGCGGCACTCGCGCCAACAAGCCGGCTTCAGCGCCGCGCCGTAAAAATGCAGTTTTTATGTCTCCGCCGCTGGATGGATGCTGCTTTTTTATTTTTCAACTTCACGGCTGTCAAAGTGCTTTTTTCACAAGTCACGCGAAAGTGAGATTCTACGTCGAGACTGACCCTTACCGTTGTAGCCTTTTATGTCCTTTGAGAAAACTTTTTAAATTTGATTTTCAAAGTGAATACTTAGGTACTTCTACTTACCGATTCGGTCAACGAAAATGCCCTGCCGTGATTCTGACTTAATTCCGAAAGAATTGGTTGGTGACTTACCATTACACAAATTTAAACAGTGCGTAAACAAATCCAAAAGTAATGCTTGTGGTATTTAACGTTTTAGTTCGTTTTTTGGCTGGGCAGTCGTGATTATTAATTTTTGTAACTATAGCTTGTTTTATAACTTTCTTGTTTCTTGTTTGAAACTAAATTAGAACCGTTTTAGAAGCCTCAACATTATCATATTTAAGCACCTCTAGCGATTATAACACGAAAATTTTTTCTTTAATTAAATATGTATGGAACTTAACGTCTTCAGTTTGAAGCTTTTGTTTTATTTCGTGTTTTGAATATTTTGCTATACTTACCAAGGTTTCATGAGCGAGTTTCATTCGTCCCACATTCTAGTTCTGATAGTAGCTTGAGGCAGGCACGCGGTCATACACGAGCTTGCTTTTACGAGCGGCGGCAGTGATAAGAATTGTTAATTTTATAGAAGACCTCACCGCGGAGACGTGTGCATCAAATTCAATGTAGTCTGCTGCCAAGTTGTCGGGGGAATAGAGAAATGAAACGGCTATTTCGCTGTATTACTACAATACAGCATTACTTTTCTTTACCTAGAAGTTTTTGCTGTGGGATTTTCTAAAAATGATTGTTACAATGTGACTATCACGATCGTCTCTTTCATTGTTATGTGTGTGTGTCTCACCTCATGGTTGTCGTTAAGTAATGTTCATATCTATCTAACTTATATTTTGACTACAAAAGCTTTTAGGATTAACATATTTGTAGTGTAATCCTATTAATATTACAAATGCGTTTTGATGTATGGATGTTTGTCACTCAATCACGCTGCACCAACCGCGACATACATCCAAACTTTCGGATTTATAATAATAAAAAAGGAAGGTGGCATAAGCAAACTAACATACATACCTACACATACACATGGTCCCTGAAAACATTATACTTAATCGTTTTTTTGGATAGTCGTTTGTTTGTGTGTATGTTTGTTATTCCTTCACGCCACAACGAATGAACCGATTTGATTGAAATTTGGAATGATGATAGCTCATACCTAGGATTAACACATAAACTACATTATATCCCGGAATATTAAAGAGTTCATGCGGGAATTGAAAACATTAATCCACGCGGACGAAGTCGCGGTTATAACTAAAAGTAAGAGGTTTGATTTCGACATAAATCTTATTCCGTCAAACCAAAGAGTTACCACGGGATTTTAACCACTAGGCACCGGGCACCACTTAGTTATTAATATAGTTGTAGGACTAACGGCACTAACGCGGCCGGGTAAGTTAGTCGAAGGTTGACAGGGCCGAGGCAAAGTTTATAAGTCCTGACGCTTTACGAGAGGAACGGAATACGTCATTGTTAGCGAAATTACCTTTGCCGAGTTTGCATTTAAATGACTTTCCCCTTTGTGTTGAGCGCTGTCTACAGTTTTAAGTCTATTACGACATCTTCTGTAGTGGAATTGAGATGAATGTGAAATTGAACGAGATGTATTGCAGTGAAATTGCTTCCACAGATAATGTGAACTCTAATATTATAAAATATTGAATTAGGTACTAGTTTCTTGTCGGCTCTTCTGAGCAGAATCAGCATTCCGAACCGGTGGTAGATTCTTGACCTGTCATAAGAGCCACAAGTTGACCTACATGAAATAAAAAATTATGAGTTTGAGTTTTCGCACGCGGATTGGTCCGCGTGGATTTAGGATTTTTCAAATCTTTTATTTAACTGGCAATATATGTATGTATGTTTGTTTAGGTCAAATCTTGCAAGCTGAATTAGAACCACTTCCCAGTTTCCGATTGAGCTGAATTAATGCATAAATTGGATGACAATGTAATATTATTGTAACATAGAGCTGATCTGATGTTAAAGTCGTAAGGTGGCTATGGAAACCCTGTAATAAAACGACGTAACCCCATCGAGTTTGGACTTGATTGATTCGTCTTGACACGTACTCCTGTCTGATTCTAGATGACTAAAAGCTTATTTTTTTTATTTTTTATGTCCATATAAAAATTTACAAGACAACATATATTAGAAGAAGTAGACATAGGTGAAGCTTATCTCTAAAAAAAAGAAATTTCTTCATGCTTCCCTTGAAAGTGAGTAAGGTGAAATTATATTGTTTTTTAATTAACACTTTTCTTAAAGTAGATAGGGAGATACCCTATCTACTTTACGTAAAAATGTGGCAAAGTCAGAATCCAAGTATACATAATTTAAATGAGGACTTTGGCAAGCAGGTAGAGAATAATCAAAGAAGCGATCTTTTATCGCGTGAAATTAAAAAAAAGTACAATTTTTTTTTTAATTTCACGGAATTTTTAATAACCTACGAGTAAATCTATGCCAACGAAATAGCGGATACGGAATACAATAGAGAAGGTTTCTATTCAAATAAACATTAAAAAAGTTCTATTGAATCGTCAAGTCAATCAACCACAGGTTCGGAATATCGTTCGAACCGAGAAGAATCAGAAAAAACTCGGCAGTTTCAAGTTGTTACCTATATTAATATGTAGGACAGGTCAATAGGGTGAGAAAAACTGAGTGAGTCATCAAAAACGCATTTTCCCCCAAATGTCCCTTACGCTCTTTGTGTCTCGTGTAGTTATGCCGATGTAGGATGAGCCAAACTTATCAGATGCAATAAAGTGTACTACTCAATGTTTTTGTTTCTCTTTATTTTTGTTTTCTCATTTTGGTCTCACTAGCTTAACTTGGCTTAGTAAAAGGAATTGAGTACGTACTTACTTGGCATATAAAGTTTTCGTAAACAGGGGTGCGAATTAACCACAAACAATTTAAACAAGTTTTAAGTATGGCAAAATCTTTTGTCAGTTTTTGTATTGGAAATCTGTGAAATTGTATTACGGTTTAAAATAAATAGGTGGTGAATGCTACTTGAAAAAGAGTTTGAGGGTACAGTAAGTTCTTTTTTTAATTCAAGATAGGCATAAGCTTGACCATGATCAATGATGGAAAGCACTTCTAGCGCGCTTGCCTAGAAGATAGCTATTCACTCTTGCCTTGAAAGTTCTCAAATTACACGCAGCAGGAAATACAGATACAGCAGATGCTGGAAGGGCGTTCGTTACCTTGGCAGTTCGTTTCAGAAGCGTTGAACTGAAGCGTTTCGTGAGAGTAGGTTAAGATTTCAATCACGTAAGGATGTCAATGCTGACGACTTCTCGCAGTTCTACTTACTATAATATGCCTGCCTGCAAAAATTAAAATGAATCAATATGGAGTTTGGATCCGGATTTTGTTCGCATTTTATAACAATTCGCCCGCCGGGGGGCTAGTGAATGTTTAATCAGTGCTCGATGCACTGGTTTCAAATCCACGATCCATTATAGGTTTAAAACTTTTTTATTTTAACCGAAACATGCATTTGAATGACGACAGTATAACGTACTCACTATTGATTCTGTATTAAAATTTTAGCCTTTTTCATGGCGTGCTAATAAAAGTACGCTGATGTTCATTTTTAACCGCCTCCAAAAAGAGGAGGTTATCAATAGGATTGTATGTTTTCTTGTATGTTTATTACGTCATTCCACCAATTTGTGAATTGAGTTTGATGATTCTTTTTTTGTTTGATAGGTTTTACTTCACGAATGGTCCCATATACCTACATTTTATCGAAATTTCAGCGCTTTTTGAAAAAATCAATAAAAACAAAAAAATATATAAGAAGGCCCATGACGTTTTAGTTTGTAGATCCAAGGTAGATCCCTACAGCAAAAGTTTATAATTTGAATTGGCGTTTGAAGTCAGTTTTTTGAAAATAATTTTTATTCAAGTATTTACTTACTTTTTCGTTTGTCCGAATTGGATAAGTATTTTTAAAATACCGTCAGGATTTCTCATTACCTTTGCTTAATGGGGGTCCAGCCTTGATTCACAATAGCCGTAAAAAAACCTAAGCGAAAATCTGTGTTTTTTTGCAACACATCCTTACCAAATATCACATTTGTCCTTCAATCACGCAGCAACGAATCGATGTGATTTTTTTCATGGGTAGAGTTGGCCTTTTATCCTGAAAATACAGAGACAAAGGCAATACATAAAAAGTTAATAAAACTGCCTTATTTTATACTCTTTTAGAATTCCACATACCTACCTACGCTTGGAAATCAAATCATGATATCGTTAAAAACCTACATCAATCTTACAATAGGACTCTAACTCTAAGGTGGAAATAGGCTGAATTTACTGACCTTAAAATAAAATGCCTACTAGACCTAGATATATGGCTATATGTAGACCAGATCTTTGGATCAATATCTAGACAATAGGTAAACTGGAAATAGAAGTAAGCGTCTATTTCAGTCATAAATGTTTGAGCAAAATGCTGAATATGTCTACTACAGTTCGCGAGATATAAGCTCAAGCTTTGCAATTTTGTCAATTTAGCGTATCGATATACCTGCGGTTTCAAGTGTGGCGTTCTCTAAAAATAAATAATTGCATCAGAGTAACGACCGCAATGTCTTCTGACTGGCTGAATTTGTGACGTTCTTGCTGCATCAGCGCATTTTAACTAATAGCGGAAGAACACCCGCCAATCAGAGGTCATTGCGATAGTTGCACTGATGCAATAAATTTTAGAGAATACCACAATATGTTTATACTGCTTTTTAACCGACTTCCAAAAAGGAGGAGGCTATCTATTCAGCCGGTATCTTTTTTTTTTTCTATGTATGTCCACCGATTTCTCCGACGTTTCTGGATCGATTCACGAGTCTTTTTTTTGGACACTCAGTTTATGCGTGGAATTACTCCTTTACTTTGCTTGATGACATAATTATATTATACCAATTTTTTGGTTGCGAGTTATCTCTGTTCAAGTCCATGCAAGTTTGTCTCTCTACTCTAGGCAGAAGTCCGTAAGATTTATTTCTGGAAGCGAAATAAATGTAAGTGTTTATTACTTGGTTCGTCCTTCACTCACATAGAAACAAAACAACTAATCGACGTGATTTTTACCATTTTATAATCGAAGACTTGGAGAGTGACGCATAGGCTAACTTTTATCCCGGAAAAACAATATTTTTAAAATCTAATACCACACGGGTGAAGACATGGGCAAAATTTTATTTACAACCTATAAAAATTTACACGAGCTCTTTAGCTATTATTATGTAAAACAATGAAGTACAT
Organism: Hipparchia semele; assembly: GCA_933228805.2. Taxonomy (NCBI): domain Eukaryota; kingdom Metazoa; phylum Arthropoda; class Insecta; order Lepidoptera; family Nymphalidae; genus Hipparchia; species Hipparchia semele. The sequence continues at coordinate 1,088,289 of OW121717.1, read as the reverse complement.
CTGTGCAAGACCCAGACGCTATAGTAAATAAAAAGCAGCTTCCACCAGTAATTGAGTTTGTCTGTGCTATTCATTGGCGCTGGCAATACTCTCGGAATGAATGGGAGCTAGGTGACTTGAATCTTACGAAATAATCACCAGGATAATCACAAAAGATAAAGATAAACCAGATAAAGATCTAAAATCGTAGAAATAATGGTTATTTGTTTTTCAATTGAAAAGTACCTACTTACTAACTTACTATCGTTTCATGTGCAATTCGATTTTCTTAATTTCAGTCACTAAACTGTAGAGTTGCCCTGTAATAAGATATTTTTCAGTATTCAAACCCTGCATACCTAATAATACTACGATTCAACCAATAATTTTATAAATAACGTAAATTATACTATAGTACTACATATTAGCTGTTTATACTTTATATCCAAAATAATAAACATTGTGTACATTTTTAATCCTTTAATGAGTTTGATTTAAGTAGTTAATTAAATAAGCTGATTAATGTATGTAATGTACTACATACATTAAAATATAGAGTAGTTATGTATGTACACGTAGTCTATAGCTTTTTATTCGGATATCCATTTTTGAGTCACCAACCTGCATTCCGAACCGGTCGCGGTGGTAGAGTCGTGAGGTTTCATAAGAGCTATAAATTGGCCTTCATGAAATAAATCATTTTCAATTTTGAATTTTTTTAAGGCTGTGAGTGAAAGAAGTAACATCCTGTTTGTTCACTTACGCTGAGATCTATAAAGCGTGCTCTGACTCATCTCAGACTTAAGATAAAGTTAAAACGAGACACAAACATGCTCTGATATACAAGAATTAACTTACTGACTGCTTTCGTATTCGGTTCGTGTACAATGTATATTACATACATACAAATATGTTTTTTTCATGACAAGTAAAACTCGGACCAAAACTGGGGGCGAATGGTTCATTTTAAATTACATTGCCTGATCTCTCTCCGGTCGTGTTGGATTTCCGTCCCATCAGACTATGAGAGTGAGGGAAAAGAGAGTGTACCTGTGTTTTTGCACGCATTAATGCACTATAATATTATCTCCCGCGCAGATGGCTAATCTCTGTGGAGATTGGCCATTGAGACCGGTTTTTATATAGACATTATAATCGCATTGTAGAAAGAATGTACTGAGAAGAAATGTATTTTTTTAAAAGAAAGTCGTGACGATACACGGTCACGTAGCGCGTCGAGCGCACTCGGGCCGCTCAGCCGTGCGCGTCGGATCCGGCAAATGTTTGTACACGTCCCTTACGAAAACTACCAATATTGCTTCGACTACAGATGTATTGTATCTGAAATAATATTAGGCTATGTTCACATGTAACGCGCGTTAACGCGCGTCAACGCGCGATCAAATTTGAAGAGAGTTCAGATGATGAGCGCTAATGCGCGTTGCGAGAGTACTCGTCAGTCTAGTTCGGTAGAACGTAGAAAATGGACGTGGTAAAGGCTATTATTTTGTGGTTATATTATAAAGAAAAATATAAAAAAAGAAAACGTACACATTGGGTTCATCCAATTTTGAAAAATAGACCCAGTTTGTTTGCGACACTATATCCGAATCTAAGAGACCATGAATCTAAATTCTTTAATTACTTTAGAATGTCTACAAAGTCATTCGACAATTTGCTTCAACTCAAAATATAATTACGAAAATTAACAAAATTACATGCGATCGCGATAAAAGTGCGCGCTCAACTGAACAGCAAACTGACGTTACATTAATATCAAAGCGCGAGTCAACGCGCGATTGTCTGCGTCTAGAAACTTTTTCTCTGAGCGCCGCGTTGACGCTCGCTGACGCGCGTTAACGCGCGCGCATGTGAACGGTTGCTAGGTATATATTAGGATGTCTAAGCGCGCGATTTGAAAACGCGCGCCACAATTCAGCCATCTGAACATAGCCTTAGGCTATGTTCACATGTAACGCGCGTTAACGCGCGTCAACGCGCGATCAAATTTGAAGAGAGTTCAGATGATGAGCGCTAATGCGCGTTGCGAGAGTACTCGTCAGTCTAGTTCGGTAGAACGTAGAAAATGGACGTGGAAAAGGCTATTATTTTGTGGTTATATTATAAAGAAAAATATAAAAAAAGAAAACGTACACATTGGGTTCTTCCAATTTTGAAAAATAGACCCAGTTTGTTTGCGACACTATATCCGAATCTAAGAGACCATGAATCTAAATTCTTTAATTACTTTAGAAAACTACAAAGTCATTCGACAATTTGCTTCAACTCAAAATATAATTACGAAAATTAACAAAATTACATGCGATCGCGATGAAAGCGCGCGCTCAACTGAACAGCAAACGGACATTACATTAATATCAAAGCGCGAGTCAACGCGCGATTGTCTGCGTCTAGAAACTTTTTCTCTGAGCGCCGCGTTGACGCTCGCTGACGCGCGTTAACGCGCGCGCATGTGAACGGTTGCTAGGTATATATTAGGATGTCTAAGCGCGCGATTTGAAAACGCGCGTCGCAATTCAGCCATCTGAACATAGCCTTATTGGGTCCGTTCGACCGTGCCGGCTACTATATTGGATTGAATCAAAGAAAATGCCTAGATGACATAGATAACAACATGTCATTTTATTAATATCACAATTTTATGAAATTTCAGTTCATGATACACATTGTGTATGGCTTTGACGGTTGCTTTATGAAGCTTTATAATACATATGTTTCGACGTTATAATTATTCCTGAAAACCATCACATAAAAAAAATTAACATACGTCATTGTTAATGCTCCAATCTAACAAAGTTCCAAAAGGCATAACCAATCTCTGTTTTTAAACTATTCAATATTTCTCGAATCTATAATTTCTACTCACTGAGGCCTATAATTGATCAACTAATTATGTCAATAAATGGGCTAGATATGCTAGGCACCACTCGTGTTGCTTCAAATGAAATCATAATATTCGACATTAATCATTGTACAGTACTCGTTGTATTTTAAATCTGTGTCTTACAAAAATAGCCGAGTTTATCTCTGTCTTGTAAGTGCTCCTATTTAATGATTATAACTTCGAACACTACCCTAAGGAGTGCGTTAAGGTTTGCTAATTTTCATGTCCGAATTTCTTAATAACAGTGGGGTTCAACTCAAATCCGCGACTGCTTCATCCCGAGCTCTCCTTTTAATTTATACCACTACCTCAAAGGAACGCTTTACGAGTATTGTTGGCTAATTTTAATAGCCGTCTGTCTCAAAAACAGCCTGGTTTCAACTCAAATCCGCGAGTGCTTGATCCCAGGCTCTCTTTTTAATTAATACCACTTCGAACACTGCCCCGAAAGAATGCTGGAGTCATTAAAACTTTTAATGGCATTTGACTTCGCGCTGGCGGGCATGGAAACAAATTTTAGGAACGTCAGGGCTTTTAGTTTTTGATTTATAAAGAAATAGTAACTTTGCGGCGGGCTCTAAGTTCCTTCTAAGTTTTGACGGCGAAATTGAATTAGTTGGTGTTACAAAATGGAACTTATTTAAAGATAAAACGTTGGATCACTTTAGTAGTAAAAAGCTCGACTTTCACTAGATTGAAAACCAAAAAACACAAGGATAAAAGTTTAAAACTGTAATCCGACTATGTAAAATTAGATTCTACCATCTATCACATTTATTTTGTTCATATAAAATGTAGCTTATGCCACCCATACCATCTAACGAATCGATTTATACGTCATTCATCAAAATCGGCTCACTATTAAAGCAAAAAGGAAGGGTTATAAGTAATATAAGCCAAGCTGAAGTTGAGTAATATCGTCCCATCCCCTCCAAATAAGCGGAAAGCTTGCACTAGGAGTGGGTACGACAATATTACTACGGGTGGGGTTCGAACCTGCGACCTTTCAGTTTTCAGTCCACACCTTTAACCGTAGGGCTATTACGGCTTACTATATGGTATGTATATGTACGTCTGAACCTACGTATTTATCCATGCAATTAATGTTGAATGAAACCTCATTATTTCACCTCCTAAATATAAATAGAGAATTCCAATAAACACGATCAAGTGCAGCAGAAGTATTCTCATTTGTGCGGCCGCCTTTAAATCGAAAACCAATTATGGGAAAAACTGAACATAAACATAGGCACGCGTTGTCCCGCGCTATATGTGTACGAGAGGCAGTGCGACCGACATATATCCACTGGATGGGGCACAAACCCAATTTATATAAAATTGCGAGTACGTACCATGGTAATTATTTTAGTTGGGATTGTCGATTTTTCGATCCAATTGTATGGACCGTGGTCACGTACGTGCGTGGTACGTACTCGTATTATTTTATAACAATTATGTCATTAAACCACGAATCAAGTCTAAAATTTTTAACCCATTTTTTTTTTGGATTCCCGCGGGAAATCTATTATTTCCAAATTTTAACCCAATCAGTACATTCAATGTAGCATAAAGGAGTAACAAACACCCATCCATCCATACATCCGTCCTCACAAACTTGCGCATTTATAATATTAGTAGGAGTAGGATATCGTCCTCTCGACTGAATCCAGGCACGGCTGCCAATCTCCACAGAGAGATATTATAGTGCACAAGTGAGTGCGCAAATACACGTGCACTCTTTATTCCATAATATAAGACCCATGAGATAGAAATCTGGTAACGCTCCCCTCCGAATAAGCCTAAAGCTTGTGTTAGACTGCGGCCCTATTGAAGCTTTACAAGACGAACATAACGTTTTGTTAAGATTCCAACATTACCAAATAACAACCAACAATAAGTACGTATGCGTCAGGTAGATCGGCATTGAACCAGAATCTCTTTAGATTGTACTCTGTTAATACTCGAAATTATGTAAGTCACATCTAGTGAAGTAAGGCCCGTGTTGAAAACGTTTAATTAACACGAATGACAGCGCGATACTAGTCGACACACGGCCGCCATACATTGCGAAATAACAGCCTACGACGTGTGTGTACGCGGTGTGTGGAGCGGCTTTAATGCTAAATAACAACCTACGACGTGTGTGCCACGCGCCGTGTGGAGCGGCTTTAATACTAAGTAAAAACCAGTGACGTGTGTGCTACGCGACGTGTGGAATGGCTTCAATGGGTAAAAATAACCTACGACGTGTGTGCTACGCGACGTGTAGAGCGGCTTTAATGCTAAATAACAACCTACGACGCGTGTGTTACGCGGCATTTGGAGCAGCTTTAATGTGAAATGAACTTACGACGTGTGTGCTAAGTGGCATGTGGAGCGGCTTTAATGCTAAACAATAACCTACGACGTGTGTGCTACGCGGCGTGTGCTGGATTCAATGTGAAAAAATAACCAACGACATATGTGCACGGCATAATTTAATGCAAAATTATATTATTATCAACCTACGACTTGTATGTAGGATAGACGTGTGGATCTGGTTTAATACTAATTTATATTAACTTACGACGTTTATGTATGCAGCGTGTGGAGCGGCTTTAATGCTAAATAACAACCTACGACGTGTGCTACGAGCTTGCTACGAGCGACGTTAATGCTAAATCTATACAGATTATTTATTTATCCAATGCAATGAACGGTTGTTGAAGCGAGAGTTCCTTTGTTGAATTGTTTTGAGCAAATAGTTAACCAGGTTAACCGGTGATCAAGACTTCAAAGGAACTTCCGCGACCGGAAGACCCGGGCATTTATAGCTTTTCGGAATCATGTGTGTTTTAAGCAACTAAATATCACTTGCTTTAACTGTGAAGGAAAATATCGTGACGAGATGAAACGTGCACGCCTGAGAGTTCTCCTAATGTTCTCATTTTGGAGAACTTTATGGGGAACTCTCAGACGTGCTATAACAATTTTAGACCCAATTTTAGACCCATTGGGGCTAAAATTGTTATAGCAGTGAGAAATAAAAATTCACGTTCCCTTTACATGTGTAAACATAAACACAGAGGCGGCGTTGGTGCGCAAACATTCGGTTTTATCGATTGCGCCTGTCACAGCAATAGATTTTTTTTGCTAACCGTAGCAACCGTTTCAAGTCAAACCTCAAATTTTTTATTAACAATTTTGAATGGATTGCAAGTTCATGTAATACATGTTCTCGTGTTTTTACACGATTACGGAAATGCCAAAAATAAGGTTTTTTCTAGTCTACTCGCTTATGTATTTATTTTTTATTTAAGTTACATACGTAATACGTAATTAATAACAATAAATCGATTGACAGCTAACAAAGAATTTTTGAAAATTCAACCCTAAGGGGATAAAATAGGGGTTTGAAAAATCGAACTTAACGTGAGCGAAGTCGCGGGCAAAAGCTAGTCTGTAATAAAATTACGTACATATTATGTTTCTTCGTTTTGAAAAATGCGTTGCATGTTCTTCTTGAGGATCTGTTGGTAGTTTTTATGCGATCATCTTAACACAGCTTACTGAATTGTCTCTGGTCTGGTCTGGTAGGAGGCTTTGGCCGTGGCTAGTTACCATCCTACCGTCAAAGATGTGCCGCCGAGTGATTTAGCGTTCCGACACGATGGCAAGTAGAAACCGATTATGAGTTGAATTTACACTGCCATACCTCTTCCAAGTTAGCCCGCTACCGTCTTAGACTACATCGTCACTTACCATCACGTGAGATCGCAGGACTATCCTGTCATCGAATAAAAAGAAAAGTTTTTACAGGGCAATACCCATCTGGCCTTCACAACCGAAGCTTTTCAACGAAATCTTTTCCCGGAGTAAAAGCGTAAGCAGTTTTTAGTATTTTTTGTGCTCTCCATGGTACAGGCTTTTTCTCGCCCGCGGCTTAACGTTAACTCTTTGCTTTACTGATATAAAAGAACCAAAGATGTTATGACAATTGAGAGCCCATATTTTTACAAAGTTTTATTTAACTTGCAATGTATTTAAGTATGTTTGTTCGGGTGGCATCTTGCAACTCAATTTTGTAGAAGATATCTGCAACCGATTGAGCTAAAATTTTGTATGCACGATTAGTTTGGATGACAATACATGGTTAGCTGTGTGACGTCATTCTAAATCCAACATGATGGAACATCTAAGATGGCGGACCAGTTATTTTTAATGCACTCCTACAATATGGGTATCAAATGAAAGGGCTTGCTGAGAATAACTCGAAAAATAAAGTGACATTCTTCTTTTTAGAGCATTTAAATACGAGTTTGTTTTTAAAAAAGTATTTTTACTTTTAATTTATAATAGGTATAGTACAATGATGGTTTTCAATAAAAATTTACTTTTACAAAACCAAGCTGGTAACTTTTTTTTATTATGAGAGAAGTTTTAACAAAATTGGGGCTGAACCTAGATTGTGATTAAAAAGTACAGTTAAATACAGTCAAAATGATTAAGCGTTAGGGTGGATTTACGGTACACCAAATACGGTCCAATGTACTATTATGTAGTAATATGACATGTAAAAAGTCGCCTTTGTCACTCTCCCGGTCTTCAACTATACTAGGTACTCATGCGAAAAATCACGTCGATCCGTTGCTTTGTTGTGGCGTGATTGAAGGACAAATCAACAAACCAACAAACACACTTTCACATCTACATAATATTAGTAAGGATGATAAAAAATAGTTTTACTATAAAAATAATTTTTTGTTGTATTACACTAAAAACTAAAGGTGTCCGGCCTTTTTCCCCAAATGTCCAGCTGAACTGGCTTTTCTGTCCGGATCTTCGGTTTTAAGACCTGGCAACCCTACATGGGTATATTCGAAAAATCACAAATGCGTTGTACCGTGCGTGATTTAAAAGACAAATCAATAATCTAACAAGTCAACAAACAAACACACTTTATCAGTAGGATAGAGTTTTTCAAGGACACTCACATGTTTATCTTAAGTTTAGAATGTCAGTGGTTTTCCCCCGAACTTTTTCACCCCATCCCACCCTCGCAGCGGCCATTACAATGTAAAATTCTAATTCCGTCGTTAAGTCTTCTCCTCTGCCCTTTCGCCGGCTGAATATGAAATGTTGCATTTGCACAAAGGGCCGTGACTTTATCATCGCACATGATTTTGATCATGTGCGATGATAAAGTCAGTTTTTGATTTGTAGGTACAGTAACAGGACACTGTTCGATTAACAAATATCTTTATATTCTAGGTACCTACCGACAGCACTCTATGCAGATTGCAGAGCGTGCATGGAGGGCGACGAGACACCGGAACACGTACTGCTTAAATGCAGTGGTGTATCCGACCAACGTCATAGAATTATTGGCTCTCCAGCAACACTTCCTGAAGTCCTCGCCGACCTGGGTGGCCTGCTCGGATTTTGGAGGGAGCTCGGCTGACTGAAGTGATCCGGCGGGAAGCCATATCGGCGGAATCACGCAAAAAGGGCGATTAAAACGTTTACTTGCGGAGTAAATTCCAGGAAATGAAGATGAAGATGATGATTATGATCTGCTGATCAAAAGAACTTTTTTTTATACGACGATAATTTTATTCGATGGTAAGGTAGTCGTTGGCTGCGGTAGTCCTTGAACTTGAAGCATAGGAAGTCTCATTTTTAGAACGACAACACACGCTACTGCACTAAGAACATCGACAAAGTCTTTTACACAAGTTGCGTTAGAAATTGGTAAAAAACACCAGAAAAATAATTTTTAACACGTTGAACGCCAGACCAAAAACCATGTTTAGTTCAGTGGGCTGCGACGGACACCATGTGACTGCCATTATATTGGGTCCAAGAGGCCGCGTCAGACACCATGTGCCCGCATGCTCTCGATCACTTCAGAAGCCTCTAGGGAGCCAACGGACAGTGTTTCGATTGTTTTTACTATGGTAAGTGACCCGCGCGGCCTCACAGTGCAATAAGGCCACTTGGCACAAAGAAAATCGAAATGACTTTAAATTTATAGGCTTTTCAACAAGTTGTTTCAAAAAATGTTATAGCTATACTTAATGTAAGTATTTTCAAACGTTCAATTGACGTTATTTTTTTATAAGTAAACATTATTTTTTAGCCTAATTAAAGAACTGTAAAGTCGTTTGTAAAAACTGTAGAATTATAACCATTTTCAGTTAAGTAAGTACGTCTCAAATAAATAATGGGTTCAGTACATTATTTACGTAAGAAGCCAGCGTTTCACAGAAAAATTAAGATTTACCTTCAAGTTTTACTTACATATCCAATACAAGTGAATATAAAACGCTACATATTATTTTAATTTGAATACCTAATACCTACGTTATTGAAAAAAATTTAAGAAATGAATAAAAGTCATAATATTTTGTCATTATATTTATTAAAGAAAGAGATCAATCTTTTAGTCATATTTTTTTATAGAAAATAGGTAACTAGCATACATGATAAAAATAATAACGAATTTCGAAGTTAAGAGAACAGGATTGGCTATTCATTGGTGCCTTGCACAAACCAGATATCTAAACAAAAAATTAAAGAGATCAAAAAAATTTCTTGCCGGCCCGCGCATCGCACACCCTCAAGTTTTTTATATATAATCAGTCTTTAAAACCTACATCTAATTAAAAACTATGAACTTTAACAAAAAGTAACTAACATAAAATCAAAAAATCTAAAATAATAACACAACCTATCATTAGAAATCTATAAAAATTACAAAAAAAATACTAAGAATGTACTTTAAAAAAGCAGTTATGACACAAAATTGGCTTTTCAGGACAAACGCTACAGAAAGTGTTAACTTTTTTGGTCTTGTTGCGTGCTTGTAGGCGACCCATGTGTTTGACATTTGTCTTGTAGCATTCCCCACAGTTTCGTCTAGTTTTTCTGGACGGACCTTCGAATTTCTCCAAAACATGTTTCTTTCTTTTCGGCCTTGTTATCGCTGGTTCATCTGCTTGTTGGTTAACACAGAAAGATTTCAAAATAGCAATTCTAAAATCAGTAACTTTAATTTTTTTTTCGTTTACAGACTGGTACAAAACATGAGCATTGATCAGAGCTATATTCAGAAGCATATCTAATGCAATCTTTTTATACCATCGGATTGATTTACGCAATGGGGTTGAATAAGAAGCCATCTGGTCTGCTAAGTCCACACCTCCTTTAGCTTTGTTGTATTCCAAGACGATTTTCGGCTTCCTCACAACTTTTCCGCGTTTTGTGATCTCGACAAAGCGTACAGAGTGTTTTGTGGATAACACAAGAACGTCGCGCTTGTCTTTCCATTTTAACACCGTTATTCCATCTCGACTCTCTTCAGCATAATAATGGCCCCCCTTAAGTTTGCTGCTGATGACTTTTTTAGGAAGCCCTCGCCTGTTTTTCCTGACCGTCCCGACAAGGTGGGTTTGTTTGTCCAAAAGTCTTCGCGCTAAATCAATACTAGTATACCAGTTATCGGTATGCAACGTATGTCCCCTGTCAAGATACTCTTCACACAAATCCATGACAACATTAGTAGGCGTTGCGTTTGTACTATCGTTTTTCCCTGCGTAGACATTTATTTTGTGTGTAAATCCAGGAACAGAGCACAATTTAAATAGTTTGACACCATACTTATGGCGCTTATTTTTGTTGTACTGCCTGAATAATATTCTACCACGAAATGGCACCATACTCTCGTCGATGCAAATATCTTCATTCGCAGTAAAATGTTGCTGAAAAGATATATTTAAATCGTTCATCAAATGCCTTATACGATGAAGACGGTCGGACTTATTTTCGTCATCATTTTCAGAAAAATGCAACATGCGAAGTAAAATTTCGAAACGGTTTCGTGACATAGTAGTTCTAGGAAAAGGATGTCCTATTACTTCGTCCTTCGACCAATAGTCCGATAATTTTGGATGCTTAACCACACCCATGAAGAGAAGCAAGCCAAACAATTTCTTTATCTCTACAAGGTTTGTTGGAAACCACTGGTTGATCCGTGCACCAACAGAAGCAACCGGTTTCTGGGTTATTTGGTCAATAGCGTATTTGTTAGTTGCAGAAACTATAAAATTCAACATATCATCACAGACATAAAGCGAATAGAAATCAGCTGGTGCCTTATTTACCATTGTGGAACGAACAGCATGCGACGGCCCCGGAATGTCAGAAAATGCAATCAAACGACGTTGTTTACCTTTTGGCGGTCCCCATTCACCGCTATCAGTCAGAGTGTGTTCAGGCAAATCAGGTGCAGTAATTTCTGATCCACTGGCCTCACTTTCCGAGTGGATGATACGGCGACGATTACGTTTATTCGGCTGCGAAATTTGGTTTTCGTCTTCAGAAGACACATTAAAACTTGAATTTAACAAGTCTATTTCAATATTTTGAATTTGTTCTAAGTCTTCTTGAGTCACTTCATAATTATCAAATTCTTCCATGGTGCGCTATGAGTTAACTCCACAGAACCCTATTTTTTATAAATATAACACGTTATTCGCCTGCGCGGGCGCAAAGGCAAATGAACGAGTGAAGCGTCTCGGTGTAGCTCGCGTGTGCGGGCAGTGTAGCGCGGGGGGAGCCGACAGCGTGACCCGCGCGGCGCCCTCGTAAGAAATGACGGTTGGACGTTCTCGCAGGCCGCGACGGACACTGGTGTCTGCCAATTGAGATCTTGGAAAATAATGGGTAAATCGCTGTTTCCGTCAGTCGCCCATTATTTTTGAGGCTTTCGCTGACAATATTTGCAAAAAAACATCTCAACAATTTTTTGACGATTCTCGATTTATTGGTGTGGCCCCAGGCGAAAGTATGCTGTCAGACATATGGTGTCCGACATGGCGTTCAACGTGTTAACGAATATTTACAGAGATTAAAGTAAAGGAAAAAGACCAAAATTCTCGCTTCCACCGCATGCGCCATAAAGCGAAACTTTAACGAAATAAATTGGAAAACCGCCCCGAAATTAATTGTCCACGGATTCATTGAAGCAGTGCATTTACTTAATTACTTTACTGCAAATTTTAACGATCGCCCGATTGCAGGCACTTACTTTGATTGCGATACTCCTTTATAGATCACTAGCCGACCTGCCCCGGCTTCGCTTTGGTGACCGACGACTGTATGAACCAACTTCACACAGCTCATTCACAAAATATATTACCAGAATAGAATAAACGTAAAAAATTATTTTTACAAAACCAACTTCAAACAAATTATATCAATTGTGCCTATAAAATTTAAAGAGTTTCCTCGATTTCTCCAGGATCCCATCATCAGTCCCTGACCTTTAAATGCGTGTCTGATTCGTATCTTAGCGGCTATTTACTTTTTTTAGCATATTTTGTACATATAATGTTATAGATAAGTTATCTATTTGCCAAAGTCAAGAATAAGTTATAGTACCTTTCAATTTGGGGAAGTGTAATTAATAAAATTTAATAATTAATTTATGTTTAGTATGTTGCACGGCAAAAAATGGCAAACTAAGAGCCCAATCTTTAGCTATAACGCCTTTATAGTACACAGTATATACAACAAATAAATGAAATGAATAAATTAAGACGAAAACAGGAATATAGGGTAGAGTATAGGGTTCTTTTTGAAAATAATAACAAACTTCTCTGAGCGCTTCGGCCTTTTACGAGCTTTGTAACCTCAGCTTGTAACCTTTTACCGAACGCAGGGGTGGCCGCTAACTTTCACACCGCTACGGTTCTCAAGTCGCTTTAATACCAACAACCCACATAGCCTTAGACGCGTCATTATTCTGCCGACCGAGCTGACCTGTTTACGTACAATTTAAGTTTGAGGGAGAAGAAGGTTGATCAAAGAAAAAAGAAAAAGTAACTAATTTTAATTTAACATCTTATAAACTAATCTATCCTAGCATCTGTTCGAAGTATGACGACGAAGTGCATCATTATAACCACCTTAAGCTACCATAATCTAATCTGCAACAGACTGCGTCAATGTTAGATGCCAGAATAAGCATCTTACCATCTCTCGGTAGATTATAATGTAAAGCTACTACTATACTATACTAGCTAGTTCTAAAATCTAGGTTATCTTCTAAACCATGTGGGACGACGTAGTGCTATCTTGCTGACAGTTTGCCATAATAACACGCGAGCCTGCAAGGTTGGTTTGCATCAATACGTAGACAATTTTACTTTCAGTTCCGCCTGAATAAAAGCTTCAATACCTCAACGGTTAAAAGTGCGGATTGAAAAATAAAAGGTCGTAGATTGGAGCCCCACCCTTTGCATTATTGCCGTACCCACTCCGAGCACCAGCTTTTCGCTTATTTCGATGGGAGGAGAATATGAGTCAAGTTCAGCTTGACTTATATGCTTTAAAAAAACTGACGCAGATTTTCCTGTTTTCGGTCCCCTCATGTATAGTAAGCTTGATTTTACTGTGTCGCCATTGGATTACGTAACTATTGTCTTCTCTGATAATAAATTATTCTCTGGCAAGAATTACTTTGCACTTTAGTATCTTTTTAGTTGGTTAGTCTTCATTGATTAATTACCCCAAACTAGGATAACCATTACCTTGAAGTCTACCGGAACTGTATACAAAACGAGTTAAGATTCGGTGACGCTAAGCTTCGCTTAAAACTTATATTCGCGACACGTCGTCTGAACGCGTCGATCAATCAAAATTATATTACCAATAAATCTACGGAAACTCACGCTTGTCGCGTATCTTTTATATGTTACGATTTATTTATAACCCTTTATTTTATGTTACGACATGTACAAAAAAAAACTTTACGGTTAAAGCAAAATCAAGTTTCTAGATCGAGCTTCTTGAGCTGTCGTCAGTTACTTTGTCATTTTTTATACGGAAGATAAAGATTCAGTTATTTTATTGACTAACGCGCATTCAACGCGCTATAACGCGCAAACGTGTTATAGCGCGTTAAATGCACCAAAATTAATTTTCTATATTACGAGTTTCTCAGTTAGGTAGCGCTACTGTAACTAACTCATGATTCTTGTAAGAACATCCCCCTAAGGTTTATTGTTATGATTATTATCGCTGTTGCAATCGCAATTGTCACGATTGGCTGAATGCTTAAGGTACAGTGCCTACGGCGTTTTACCAGTCTAATACTAGGTATAATACGGCGTAATTTTCTTTGGCGCGGCTGGATGTTGCGCTGCGTAGCATTTAATTAAATCTTTAGTGAAATTCCCCTTGACTTGTCGCAGGCCTAATGCCAGCACGAAAATCGTGTCGCAGCCGTCACACACTCGCGCACGGCCCCCAAACTTTTGCCATACACTGATTGCTTCATAATAATTTATAGAGAGTAATCTGCGCGCCATCGAGCGTGGTATATTACTCATCGGCGCCGCATCACGGCCCATGTATTCGCAATCGAACATTCATCTTGCTAATATTAAAAGGGATTGTCTCTTTATATTGCTGAAAATATCATTATTATATCGCTTCATTCGTTTTCAGGTGGAAGAAAATTGTTATTAAGGATTTTTGAGTTCTCTCTCTCTTTCTCTCTCTGTGTCGGATTACTCATTACCAAGCGTCGTAACCCATGTTCTTTAAGTACAAAATTACATAAATATAATTTTTCGATTTATTACCCGTAGTCTCTGTAAAAAATACGATACTGCCGAATTGAAATGGCAGTTCCTTCCTTAGTCGTTTTGTTAAAAAGTTATATTTGGATAGGTATAGTTGAGGACTTGAAGAGTGACATAGGCTTCCTTTTATCCCGCAAAAACAGAGGGTTCCTGCGGGATTTATATACACCTAACTCCACTTGGACGAAATCGGCGGGGCGAAAGCTGGTTCATCAAAAAATTTCAAATAAACTAACCACCTTTAAACCGTGACTTCCAAGATCAAAATTATGAGAAATATTATTGCATAATATATTTTGTCATATGTGAGAAGGAAAAATTATTTTTCCACGAACAATTTTTGGAGGAGATTATTTATATATAATAAATAATCTTATATCGTATATATTTTCGATCAATAATTATTGTTCGAAACACAGAACATATCATCTTCTATATTATCCTACTAATATTATAAACGCAAAAGTTTGTAAGTATGGATGGATGGATGGATGGTTAGATGGATGTTTGTTACTCTTTCACGTAAAAATTACAGAACCGATTTGGCTGACATTTGGCATAGAGATAGATTATAGTGTGGACTAACACATAGGCTACTTTTTATCCCGGAAAATAAGAGAGTTCCCGCGGGAATTACAAAACCTTAATCTACGCGAACGAAGTTGCGGGCACTAACTAGTATTCTATAGAATAACTCCACACTGCAGAGCGGCTCCAAAATCGTCTTGTTTATTATGAACTTCTAGGCCCGCGGTTTGTGTGTCCAACTCCTTACTGCATGGAAGTCTGGATCATTAAAGGCATCTTGGGTACGCCTGTGCCGCGGGAAAGTTGGTGAGCGCTAGACACATCTCAAAACTTGTATGATCAGTATGTACCCTTGGAACGAGTTCGCGCAACTCGGCAACACTGATAGACATCGTCTATCGAAATCCTATTAATTTAAAGTAAAACGAACCTAAAGATCTAGGTTTTAAATTCACTTATCCAGGACTATATAGAACAAGGAGATAGGATTTATATAGAAGAAGATTGAAGGATTATATAGAACAAGGAGGTATCCTTGTTCTGGATAAAAGCGCACGCTGGACTAGACGGCAATGAGCGAGCGGATGCACTGGCGAAAGAGGCGGCATTAAAAACAAAAGTTAAACCAAATTACGATCGCTGCCCGGTTTCATTCGTCAAGCGACAAATACGTTTGAAGTCGCTTTACGAATGGAACCGGAGGTACCAAACAGGGGTTACTGCAAAGACCACGAGAATCTTCTTCCCGGATGCTGTAAATGCATATAAAATAATAAGGACAACTGAACTCACAGGAGTGCTAACACAAGTTTTGACGGGGCACGGTGGATTCTCAGAATATTTAAGCAGGTTCAAGTGCAAGGAGAGTGCATCGTGCCTTTGCGATCCTAACGCAAAAGAAGACATTCAACACATACTCTTTGACTGTCCAATAAACTCTAAATTAAAATACGAAGCGGAACATCGACTTAATGCAAAAATCAACGCAGAAAGTGTAGCGGACATAATAGCAAATAAAAAGAAAAGGGACGAATTCATTAAATATTGTGTTAAAATAGCAACGAAAACGATACAAAGAAATAAATAAAGCAAGATAGCATAAAATAAAAGACAAAACAGAAGAAAGCATGTATACGTCTCTGAGTATCCTTGTCAGAGGGATAATACAAAAAAAAAAAAAAAAAAAAAAAAAAAAAAAAAAAAAAAAAAAAAAAAAAAAAAAAAAAAAAAAAAAAAAAAAAAAAAAAATCACTTATCCAGCACTGTGGATTTTCTTTGTACAACATTTTCTGCTTTTCCAAAGGTCCATTTTACTCTGACGTCCTTGTTTTAATACACAAAAACTATAAGCGTTATCGAGATGTTGAAACTCGTACTTAGCCTACAGTACATAGTTGTTTCGCTAAGTTGCGGAACAGTGTAGATAGGGCCTTACTGAAGATGCAATGTAGGCATTATGTAAATACCTAAGCCTGAAACAAACGCCGCGCGGTCAAAGTCTGTAACGAGGCTTTTAGAAGTTGTAACACACGTCACGTGACTCACGTGAACTTTCATAACTGTATGGGACCTCTTTGAATTAAAATATTAAGCGATCGCGTCAATTGTAACAATTTTTAAGCTATTGCATAGCTTCTATCGCGGGCCTTGAGCGTGGAGACCGAATCGAGAAATTCCGTAACGAAAATAACCTGACACGGGACTCCTCTCACCGCTAGATGGCGTTGATAAAAAATGCTATGCAATAGCTTTACCGCGGCAGTCCCCGAGTACTACACGTCTTTTTTTTAATGTCATTTTGTTCACCAGGCGACATAATTTGGTACCGATATTATTTTTTTACTAATTGTGAAAAAGCGAAAGTATATTTGATTGTTGGTTTGTCCTTCAATCACGCAACAATGGAGCGACGGAATGACGTGATTTTTTGAATACATATTTTTAATTAAAGGCCTTGGTAGGTCGAGTGCTCTGTTGCTGCGATGTTGAGGCACAAACAAACAAATACACTTTTAGTATTATAATATTAGTACCTAGATGTTAATAACCAGTATTGCTCACTAGAGGTCGTCGAAGGAATAGACCTATCCAGTGGAAGTTACTAGAACGTAAAGTTTACGTACTTAGCGTGACTAGGAGCTTGTAAGATGTGTCTAGTTCTAGACTCTAGCAGCTTGCCAACTCACTAACTGAACGCGTGCTGCTAATTGCTGCTGCTATAGTTTGCTGCTTTAATGATAGCAAAGTTTTCAATGCTAACACCGCAAGTTGATGCACTAATAATAAGAGCTTCGATAGTTCAGTGGCTAGTCTATTCGGTTAGCTAAGAATGATGGCTTAATTTTCCGCAGCTAGATTGATTCTTTCAGCACTAGAAGCATTACCACGGTAAACTAGAGGAGCCAATCAGAAAGATACCACTCAAAAAAACTTCATATTATCTATCATCTTATCCGATCCATCTTGGGTAAGAAATTTTAGTCCATGCGAATAATAAAATTAGGAGCGTCTTATGCAACGTCCGTCAATCGCGTAACATCGCGTGTCAGCCTACAGCCAGCGCCATCTATTTTAAACCGCGACATTACAAATGTTAGTATTACATCTACTAAAATTGAAGGGTCTGTTTGTTGCCGCTAATCTCGGGAACGGCTGGACCGATTTTGACGGAACTTTCACTGGTAGATAGCTGATATTATCGGGCGTAATATAGGCTACTTTTTTAATCGACTTTCGAAAAAGGAGGAGAAGGAGTTGTGTTTTTCTACCTCTGTATTTCGATATGTCCGTGATTTCTTAACCGATTTGCGTGAATCTTTTTTTAATCGACACATATAATTTGCAAGATGCTCTCATAAAAACTTCGGTTTCCAATTTCTCAATCCTGATGCTGCAGGGGTACTGCCCCCCTAAACTGTGGAGATTTAGGAACTGTCGATTGTGAATTGAAGAAGCGGACGAAGTCGCGGGCATCCGCTAGTTTATAGTAAACTACGTCAATGAAGCTCTAAACCAAAAAAACCATTAGAGTATCAAAGCGGTATTTGTTACAAAGAATCGTTCAATAGTATTGAGTTCATTCTAACATTAATAATTCAGCGCCCGTGCCTCCCACAAATAACGGCCTTGAATATTCATACTGGCTGTTTTTAAGTGTTCCGTAGACTGAACTCGCGAGTGAAAAACCTCATTGTCTGTCTGTCTGACTGTCACAAGCCTTTTAGCAAGAAAAGGTTAGAGTTATTTTGCTATAATCCGCCAAAAGAAAAAATCTGTATGGTCAAACATGCAGTTAAAAGCTAAGCACCGCTTACCTTGTCTGTAGACAATACAGCATTCTAAAGTCGATATCTCCTGAGGATGCTCCGGTGTCGAGGCGAAACATGCGTTGAGAGTAGTAACCTCTTCTTGCTAATCATGAACTTCCGCAAAGTAACGCCTGATTCTATCCAATACAAGCACAGACAGATGCTGTCACAACTGCCATGCACAACTTGAATTGCTTAAAAGCAATATTAGGTACATAGGTATCTATACCTAAAGATGAGGTCTAGTTAATGCGCACATTTGCTAGACCATGAGGTCTTTATCAAGAGGAATGATTTCTTTCCATAGGATATGATTTTGGTCAAAAGTGCAATTTTAAAAAAATGAGCTTAAAACTGAGTTCAGATGGAAATTCGCCGCTAGAAGTACTTAAATCTATTCAAAATTAAAAAAAAATTGCTATTGCTATTTTATTTATGTATTAATATTTTCGCTTAGGTAATATTAACATGATTTTGATTACGGATTGAGTAACGTTTGCGACAAAAATTCACGTAAACTACATAACTATAATGATTACAACTCAGTTTGGAATTATTATTTCTTGTTTTGAGTGAACGGATTTTTTTATTACGGAACCCTTATCGCGGCAACAACTGCTTGCACTTGTCCGGTTTTTTATTATTTTTCCCCCACAGCTAATTACAAGACTTGGACGTTTTCCATTTTTCTCTACAAACCTTTGATTGGGTATTGGGAATATGGATCGGGAATTTAATCAAGTTTGGTTTGACGTTGAATAAAATCGCCTTTCACGTTTCAATTTCTGTGAATTTTCCTTTATATTCAAGTTTATTGGTTTAAAACTAAAAAACGCGACCGTGAACCTAGCTTGCGATACCATGCGACCTAAGCGTGTTAAACGAAAAGCTATGCACGTTAAAAGCTATGCGAGCTTAAGGTCTTGCCACACTGAGAGCTAAATTAACTTAGCTTAGTTTAGCTTCGCCTTTTTACATACTTGATTCACATAGTTTCTCTTAGCAGCCATAGCAGATAATAATAAAATAATCTTACCATTTCTTCTTTATCATCCGATAATCGTCCACTGGTGGACAAAGCTCTCTTGCATGGACTTCCACAGGCCTTGTGCCGCCTGAATCCAGAATTTAAAATGGCTACTTTTTATCCCGGAAAATCAAAGAATTCCTGCGGGATTTTAAAAACTAATTCCACGCGATCGAAGCCGCGGGCATCAACTAGTGCATATATAAAGGGTACAGTGACTGGCGTTTGTTTATACCGATGTAGCCTAAACCCTCGTCATGTGCAGTGACGTTCTAGATAACGTCAAATCAAATGTTATCAATGGATTGTGGAGCGTCAGAGACCGAACCGGGTGGGTCGCAGAACATACCAATTAAATAGGACACCCAATATTTTAATTATGACGTAATTAGATTAAGTTTTGATCATTTAAATAGATTTGCTTAATTGACAGCAACCGACGATATCAGAAGAATCGCAGGGAGCCGCTGGATATAAGCAGCGCAAGACCGAGGCCTCTGAAAGTTAAATAAGAAATAGACCTTTGGTTAGCAGTAGACGACTATGGGTCGATAAAGAAGAAGAATAATTGATAACAATTCACGATGGACATAATTATTTCCCCGTAGCTTTTGCACCGCGACTTCGTCTGTGTTAGTTAGACCACTGTGACCGAAATTCAGTCGGGAGAGCATCTCTGTCACACTTATATATTATAAAAGCGAAAGTATGTATGTGTCTGTGTATGTGTGTATGTTTGTTACTCCTTCACGCCACAACGAATTAACCGAAGTAGCCCATATCCAGAATTAATATATTGTCTACATTTAATCCCGGAAAGTTCAAAAGTTCCCGCGGGAATTAAAAAACCTTTATCTAAGCGGACGAAGTCGCGAACATCATCTAGTTAACCAAAATTCAATATTTCTCAGCGAAAACTAAAAATCTATTAATTGACTTTATAAGAGTTATGGAGAAGTTAAAGAAAATAAAGTTGGAAAAAAGGACCATCAGTTACAGTTCTTTTAATATTCTCTCCACTTACACTATCTTAAAACTGTCTCCGAAGTCTGAACGAACATTTACTATTGTAATACCTTTAGCTGCGACCTAATAGCTCATCCTCTCGCTGAAATCGAAAATCATTTCCTATAAAAGCACTTAGTTAAATCGGGAATCGAATCCCATTTCCAAAGCTGTGTTAGTGTAACATTCGTTAGATTAAGCCTGCCCGGTAGCCTGTGATAGCAGCCCTCAGGGAGAGAAGAACGCTCGCTTCGCGCGTGGCCCAAACCATAAGCATCGCTTTTGTGACTGGTTTATACCTACAATATATTTTCTACAACATTAGTGCCTCATCAGAAAGATAGCTAGCTTATTCGCCTTTTTTTTATTCGATGACAAGATAGTCCTTGACTGCGATCTCACCTGATAGTAAGTGACGATGCAGTCTAAGATGGTCGATGGTGGTAACTTCGAAGGGGTATGTCTAATGTCAGTATACATTTAACCCATACCCCTAATTGGTTTCTACACGTCATCGTGCGGAAATGCAAACAAACGGTAGGGTGGTAACTAGCCACAGCCAAAGCCTCCTAAGCCGGGAATCGAACCCGAGACCTCCCAATTATGTCAGACCACTGCGCCAGGCAGGTCGTCAAATATCGCTAATGTGCATAAGTTTTCATATTTGAATCCGTAGGCTGGGTCAAAATATAGCGATTCATGAGTTTCTTTTTAATCTGCTAGAACCTAAACTAGAACAGTTTGAATAATTACAAAAAATGGGTGAAACAACTTATTTCATTCAATCAAAGATGTCCTATAAAGCTTATTGTTGTAACTGTTATAACTGTTAAATGTATTTGATCAATAAATAACAATTAAATCACTGCAGCACGTCGCAAGTGACCCGTCGTGGATCATCGCGCATTTTTTCCATCTAAACTCTTTTCGTAACTCGTATCAACGAGGAACGGTCGCACCGTCACACCCGGATCTTATCTGCTGACAACATGAGCGATTTCTTCAATAGTAATTCGTAGGATAATTCTTAATTTGTAGCTATCCAGACGTATACTTTGCCACAAAATTCCATGTGAACTTAAAAGGTGATAAATCGCTCGAGCCTATGGCTTGGGGATAACTTAAAACGGAATTGGACTCGAAATGATTGAATGCAGTTGTAAAAGCGAGTCGTCTGTAATATCTAGTTCCTTTATCTTAAATGTATATATTGTTGCTCGCATAAGGAAATGTTAACTTACATTTACTGTACTTTTAGAAGGTTATGGAAAGTAAAGTAAGGCCCAAATGAACATACACAAAATTAACAACTTTATTTGCAGTTCAAAAACAATACACGGGTGTGAAAGTAATGCAACAGCAAATATATAGGATGATATAAGGAAGTTAAAAGCCTTACCGTACGCGCGCCGTTTCTATTCTAAATCCTGAAAATGGTGTCTTATTCGAAACAGATAATATAAAAAAAGCTTAATTATATTTTTTTAATTCCACGGTCATTATCTTCATTATTCAGTTATGGGTTACCAAAAATCAATACCTTAAATAATAACCAATTCTCAATCTCAACACGCCATAACTTGACTTTTAAGATTCACAATTGAAATCTATCAAAAGGATTTCCGCACAGCATTGTTCGTTTATTTTCTTTACCGAAATGTCTTTGATCGAAGCCCAGAATATTTAAGCGAGGAGCGTCATTAGGAAAAATAGGATTGAATATCGACAAAAATGATGAAAAGGAAAACTGCCGAATCTTTTAAAGAGAGCAAATTTTTAAGCCTGGAGCAACAAAAATAATAATTTTCCGACATCTAAAAATCAGTGACGAAAATAATACATAATACCTACAAAGGACTTTATTTAACAAACGGACCAAATAAAAAAATCGATACAGGCATGATTACTTATTTACCTATGATAAAATAATTAGGTATGTACAACCAACCAAAGTCACAATGACTTTGTTCGATTCGCTCAGATCCATTTTTAACCGACTTCAAAAAAAAGAGGAGGTTCTCAATTCGACGCGTATGTTTTTTTTTTTTTTTTTTTATTTTTTTTTTTTTTTTATTTTTTTTTTTTGGCGATGTTACTCCATAACTCCGTCAAATCTGAACCGATTTTAATAATTTTTTTTTTATTTGAAAGGGTATATCGTCAGGTTGGTCCCATTTAAGTTTGGTGAAGATCTGATGAATATCTTCGGAGATGGAGGACGGAACTCCTCAATAAATAAGAGCAAATCGCTCGTGATCAGAGTATGTGTAGGATTTTAACCATGCATTCTTCATAGCATACATACATAATGCTTTTCTATTCGGCATTTCAATATAATTTTTTTTCTAACCGAATTTTTGACGATGTTACTCTATAACTCTGTCAAATCTGAACCGATTTCAATAATTATTTTTTTATTTAAAAGGGCATATCGTCAGGTTGGTTCCATTTAAGTTTGGTGAAGATCTGATGAATATCTTCGGAGATATAGGATGGAACTCCTCATTGAATAAGAGCAAATCGCTCGTGATCAGAGTGTGTGTAGGATTTTAACCATGCAAACTTCATAGCATACATACATATGCTAAATTTCTATTTGGAATAATATATTTCAATACTTTTTTTAAGGAGCAAAACAAATGGTCTAGTGAATTGGTCCCATGAAGCTACACTAAAAAGCTTAAAATAATAATATAAAAAAATATTTTAAAAAAACCGACTTCAAACGCCACTTAAAAGTATAAAATAATTTTAGTTTGTACACGTATGTTGAAGTCGGGCCAGCGTTGCGCAATGGTATCATCGTTTCTATATTTTAAGCCAGTCCGACTTCAATATACGTGTACAAACTAAAATTATTAAATCGTAAATACTATTAGGCCGGTATACTTGTTGAATTAGCCCGTGAGACGGACCGGCCTAAATAGAAATGATGAAACCGATGCGCGACGCTGGCCCGACTTCAACATACGTGTACAAACTAAAATTATTTTATACTTTTAAGTGGCGTTTGAAGTCGGTTTTTTTAAAATATTTTTTTATATTATTATAGTATCTAATAATGCGGAGCCTCAACAGCCCAACGGTTAAAGGTGCGGACTTAAAACGAAACGTCGCAGGTTCGAGCCCCACCCGTTGTACTATTGTCACACCCACTCCTAGCATAAGCTATTCGCTTATTTGGAGTGGGTCTAAGGTATATTAGTCAACTTCAGCTTTGCTAATATTCTTTAAAAAAAAAACGAATTTTTACGAATAATTTAATTCAAAAGTTTGGTCCCATTGTGAAGTAAACCACGTTAACCCATGAACCTATAAAGTTAACCCATGTCAGTAACTGGATGACTGACTTTACAGGTCCAAATTTTGTCTTTGCCTCGCCTTCACTCTATGCGTATGTCTTAACATTGTCTTTAAAGTCTTAATCGCATGAGCTGATCTCTCAGTGAAAACAGGCCATCAAGATGGGTCGATGAGGAATGCCTCGGCGTACGTATTTTTCATTAATCACGAGTTCGTAGATGGAATGGAATGCAATAATATCGGGGAGCCTCAAAGATCGCCAACGATTCCTGATTTTCTGGCAGAAGGTACCTACCGTGAAAGAATTGTTTATATTAGGATAGACAGGCGGTGAGTGGATAGTCAGTAGTCACGTCCAAATACCAAATGTTTGTGCGTTCGATTCTATACCACAGAAACTTATTAATTCTGTTCAAGTGTTTAATTATGCCGGCAAACCTCCTACTTAGGTAGACGATTTCAGACAAGTTACAAGGAGCCGCTGGATGTAAGTCGCGCAAGACCGAGACTTGTGGAAGTCCATGCAAGAGACCTTTGTTCAGCAGTGGACCTCCTCTTACAATAATATCGAGAATTTTGAATTAAGTTAGAATAAAAAAAATTGTATTTATTTTCTTATACATAGTAATTAAAATAAATGTTCAGAGAGGGGACTATTTTTTTTTAATATCACTCACAAAAAGGAAACCATTTAAGATTTTTAAATGGTTTCCATTAATTTTATCTATTTATTCACGGTTTCATAGCTGACAAACAATAAGTTGGGTCCAATTGAATGTACCTCTGCTTTCCAGGTAAACCACATCAGTATCTCAATAACGTGTGTGTTAAACTAATGTGTAGGTATAATATACTCCATGTGTTACGATACAAGGCCAAATAAACCAAATAAGCGGTGAAATATACCGAACATAATAATATCGAATCAGCCAAAACCCGAAGCAAGCCAAACTCGATACCGATAACGAGCGCTCAGACAGATGGACAATACTACGAGATATCAGCGCGAAGGGTGACCAGCGTTTTGAAATTAAATCCTATTAAATCCTATTTAATGTAGTTACCTACTGCATGTTGTGTTGCTGTGCCCTAACGGGGTTTTCAAATGATGCATTGTTCAAAATTATATTGTGAATATTGTAAATTTGGAAAGCAATCAATAAATAAATACTAAATACTAAAAATAATACTAAATATAATATTATAAATGCGAAAGTTTGGATGTATGTTTGTTGCTCAATCACGCCGCAACGACTGAACCGATTTGGCTGAAATTTGGCGCAGAGATAGATTATAGTCTGGAATAACACATAGACTTTTTATCCCGGAAAATAAGAGAGTTCCCACGAGAATTAAGTATACAGTTTCACTGTAAAGTACAGCTTTCACTGCAAGTTGGCCGCTACCTCGCGTCGCGCTTCCCCACACCGCACCTCAAGTCAGACGCGCTTAACCCATATGCCTGCGTATTAACACTGCCTCCCTTCCAAGTCAGCCCGTTTCTATCTTAGACTACATCGTCGCTTTCCATCGAGTGAAATCTGAGTCAAGGGCATCTTGTCATCGAATAAAAAATAATTAATTCATTGGTTAGCGCTTTTATCTTATAAGCGGAAGGCTCTAGGGTAATAAAGTTCGCTGTCCACAATAGTATCCAGCTGAAGTGGTCACCCTAGCTATAGATCACGGCTGACCAACTAACGATGGAGGCAGTGGTTTGTTTCCACACAAAGCCACGATTTATCGGGCTGTTCCGTAATTGATAGGGTTTACACCGTAACAGAATGTACCACTTGTGCCCAGCGCGAACATTAAATCCGTACCTGATTTGTTATTTTTCGACCCACAATTGACCGGTTGGCTTTTGGACGAATTGGTTTACAAATATATTTGCCTGACTAACCGTAAATTATTTTTTTACTCGACTACAACAAAGCAAAAAGAAAGGGCTATGTTTTTAACAGTCTATGTACGTTTGTGACTAATTTAGAATATTCCACCTTAGCGCCTAAACTACTGGATCGAGTCAACCGCTTTGTTATTATGCTCGGGGTGACATGGGATACATTTTACACTAAGTAACTGTAACTGTAAGTAACGATGCAGTCTAAATGGCAGCGGGCTAACTTGGAAGAGGTATGGCAGTGTATATTCAACCCATACCCTAATCTGTTTCGACACGCCATCGTGCCGGAAATTGCTTGGCGGTACGTCTCTGATGGTAGGGTTGTAACTAGCCACGGTCAAATCTTCCCACCAGACCAGACAATTCAAAAATTGTAAATTCCCAAATTGCCCCCGCCGGAAATCGAACCCGAGACCTCCCAGTTATAAGACCGTCGTCAAAAGTGGGAGGTTGCTAAAAACTGGTTATAGGAGTAAGTAAACGTCATCTTTTAAAAAACCTGAACCTCCAAGCCGCGCATTGACTAAAAGCCTCGATAAGTACATTTTTTAGTTTTCGGTCTAAGCTTAATTATATTGTAGCTTGCGTAGCTGGTTGCAAGCTAAGCTAAGTTACTTTGGCTCTCAGTGTGGCCGGCACTTAACCCTCCTTAGCCGGCTATTACGTACAATATCCTGAATAACGGCTGACTCTTGATTGGGAAGATATCTTTTGGAAATGTGGCATGAATTATTCAGATGGCATTATACTGTTGAAATTGTGGACCGCTCGGAATAACGCTGATTACATTTGCCCCGACAAGGTAAATTATTTACTTTATTTGTGATGTTTGTGGCGCTGTAAAGGGTAGGGATATTCCGGATTAAATGACTGTATTTCGACATTTAAAGTAATTAAACTAAGGATGGAGACCAACCAAAATATTAATCGATACTTGCTACTTTATCCGCGTAGAATTTTCACATTTCTCTGTTATTTTCCGGCCGAATTTAGCTCCGCCGGCCAATCTCCATTGAAATAATTAAGTCAAACAACAATACAAAATTTCGGCTTTATAATATTAGTGTGATGTGAAGTGTGATACTATTCTTTTTAATTTCTTCTGTTCTATTCTACTGCAGGTTGCTACTAATGATATGTTAATATACAAACCTAATAACTTTCTGACTTAGTCCGGAATTCAGATTTAAGCGCTTAATAGTAACGCCTTCAGACATAAAGGGCGTCATGCCAACCAAGCATTGTGCGCGTCTGTGAAGGAATGACAGTCACAAATCATATCCTGTGACGTAATCATGAGGTGTGGATTAATTATGAGCAGCAGCGGACTGCAGCATCCCGGTGACAAGAGATTTATCTTACGGCTTCGTAGGAGGCATGTTTCATTCTGGTGTGTTAACTAAATCATACGGGTAAGTTACGAGGTTGGAGTTTAGAGTTGGTTAGAGTAAGCGGTTTCTGAGTTTGAAGTAAACAAAACACGTTTTCAAATTCAAAATTATTTATTTCATGTAGCTCTCAAGACTCTACCATAGATTTGGAAAGCAAAATTACAATCAAACACTTCCTTTGAAAGGTTCTTTTACGTCCAACACATTATATTGTTGGTATCTACAATGGTATTTACAATTATTTCACAATGAAAGATAAAAAGCTGGTACAAACCTTTATTTTGTACCTACATTTTAAATGTTACCTCAAAAGTCGCAATATCACGAGCGCGTTTTAAGATAAGTATTCAAAATAAAGGTTTGTACAAATTTTCAGCTTATATTTCAACCCCCTAAAGTAACTGTACTATTAGATTGAATCGACGTTTACAATCAACTGATAGTGCAAGAGTAACAAATCCTCAATAGACCCTCCTCTTCAATATAATAGTTAAAGAAGCAAACTTTAAACTTAAAGCTCGACAGTTCAAGCCCTACCCGTTTGCTATACATATAGCATATTTGAATGGGAACACTAGTCCCATATAGCTTGACTAATATTATTTAAAAAAAATTAATTAATATAAATATACAAATGTAACGAGTATTCCCGCTAGGGGTGAGTTATCAGTTACCAAGATACTAGTGGTTCGCCCCGAACTGAGACCTCGCGATATCCCATAATTCCCAAAAGTTTTAATTATATATTGTAATAATTAAC
This sequence comes from Hipparchia semele, assembly GCA_933228805.2. Lineage (NCBI taxonomy): Eukaryota > Metazoa > Arthropoda > Insecta > Lepidoptera > Nymphalidae > Hipparchia > Hipparchia semele. Next base: position 1,060,550 of record OW121717.1, on the reverse strand, counting down.
TTTTAACATTAGACGCAATAAAAAAAATAATAGTTGACATGAAACTGGTTTACTGACACAGCGCCATCTATTAGCATTATAGTGAAGCTATTAGCTTCACAATAATGCTAATAGATGGCGCATTAAAATTAAATAATTTCGTTTCTTTATAACATTTATCTAATTTTAGTATTTGTTGTTCAAGTACAGGATATAACTGAATTTTCAACCAAGTTTCACGTTCTAATATTCAGTAATTCAGAAGTTATAGGGCTCTGACAGACATTTAGACGGACACACTTCTCTGTCTAGTAGGCAAGCGGCCTAGTTGACTCAGAGAACTCGCTTCGCTCGTTCAATAAAAGAGTTTGAGGTTGTGCGGACAAGTTATTTAATTACTTTACATACTACATTCACATAGGTACAAGAAATGCGTGGCGCGGCAGCTCAACAGTTCAAGAGAACCTTCGCGTGTGGCGGCTGGATTCGCACTGGTAAGTGGTAAGGAAATAGTCGATCGCGGGTAGTGAGTATGAGGTAGTCTGTGCCCTACGTTCCCGTACAGCGCTCTTGGGCTTACACGTGCCGCGGCAGGCGGAGGCGCACTGTGTGAGGTAGTCTCGACCCTACGTTCTTACACGTGCCGTGGTGCATGGAAGTGAATGAGAAAGGATTACAGGAACGAGGTTACAGGAACAAGAATGACATAACACCAGAGGTTTTACGCGTTATACAAATTAACAAAATTAAGAAATAATAATGTAAAATGCTTCAGCGTATATCTTGCAAAATTTTACCAATAGTAATTTTAGAAAAAAAGTAGTAAAGCAATCTAAATGAGTGGCAAACAAACAAAACACACAAACTTAATATAAATATTTACTTCGAGTAGTTGCCTCCAAATAAAGTAGGACTTACGTTCAGACATGTTCTAAATTTAAATAGACTTGGAAAACTCATCGTCTGCCAAATGAGGCATAAGCCACCCGGGGAAGTTTTACACAAGTTTTGTTTTGCAAAAGAGAAGAGTTTTAGTATCGAGGGGCGAGCGATAAAAGAATTAGGTTTACTTGGCTGAGTCTGGGGCGAGCTCTTCCAGGCGATTTTTTGTTACATGAGTAATAATAATTTCGGCCAGTTGCAACTAAAATGGAGAGTAACCAACTGCACAGGAGATATTATACTTCATAATTGTGTGCGCAGACACAAATTTATTTATTTATCTAAATATATAAAAGGCAAAGGTGACTGACTGACTGACTGACTGACTGACTGACTGACTGACTGACTGACTGATCTATCAACGCATAGCTCTAACCACTGGACCGATCGAGCTGAAATTTGGCATACAGGTAGCTGTTAGGACGTAGACATCCGCTAAGAAAGGATTTTGGAAAATTTCAACCCCAAGAGGGTTAAATAGGGGGTTAAAAATCGAACCTAACGTGAGCGAAGCCGCGGGTTAAAGCTAGTTTGTAATATACTCTCTATTCCCTCACTCTCATTGTCCGATGAGATGGCAATCCGATACTAGCAAAAAGAGAAGGTGTTTATTTGGATATAAAGGATCACAATACAAAATTGAAAATTAAAATTAGGTAAGTAAACTACAGAACAACAAAATACAAAACGTTAGAATTAATCTCAAGTTTTCACGGTTGAAATTATTTGATAACTTTTAGATCCTACGAATAGTATAAAGGCGAAAGTTTGGATGTATGGATATTTGCTACGCAATCGCGGCGCAACGACTAAACTGATTTGTCTGGAATTTGGCACAGAGATAGATTATAGTCTGGAATAACATACAGGCTAATTTTTGTCTCGAAAAATAAGAGAGTTTCCGCGGAAATAAAAAAAGACGTGTGGAAATCGGGGACTGCCGCGGTAAAGCTATTGCATAGCATTTTTTATCAACGCCATCTAGCGGTGAGAGGAGTCCCGTGTCAGGTTATTTTCGTTACGGAATTTCTGGATTCGGTCTCCACGCTCAAGGCCCGTGATACAAGCTATGCAATAGCTTAAAACCTCAATCCACAAATTCGTGGGCATTCACTAGTTTGGTACAATATTATGTAATCGTGGAAACCCGATCCAACCCTTACGTGATCTTATCACTGAAATGCATTCACTGTAGATACATAAATATCGGAAGGCCGTAAGAGAGATCAAAATAGACCTGCCTACCTGTGTTATTGGATGAGGGGTGTAAGAATGCAGCAAACTTGGCTAATAGAGCCGGCAGATAGGGCACGGTGCAAAATTGAATACGTCCCCGACCAATCTGCGCGATAGATGCGGCGGTGTGGTGCGAACATAGGCTGCGAGCGAGGTGTGTCATTTATTTTTGTAAGGAAATTAAACCATATCAAACACTATGCCTTTTTGTGGTGGTAACCATCTTGGATTAAAATTTATCATAGTACCCTTTCATTTGATATCCATATTAAGGGAGTTGTGAAAAAATATGTAATCCGCCATTTTGTGGTGGTGGCCATCTTGGACCAATTTGAACAACGTAAAATAAGTCTTATCCAAGCGTAACTTTATTATTTTTTGGCAGATTTTCAATACAAAAACTGTCAAAATATCAAATTTACACTCGGGTAAGACTTACTTTACATTGGTGAAATCGGCGCTTAGGCTTTTAAGTAGGGCGTTAATGAAGAAGAGAATGTCCACGGCCCCTCGTTAAATCATCGGAACTCAAAATTGACGATATTTTTGTATTAGCTTAATTGGCTTCTTTTTCTTTAAAAAAAATGAGATTTGTTTTTTTTTTCATTAGTGGGATGTAAAGTTAGCATAATAAGAACCAATTAAACTAAGAGAGTTACGTAGGGCCCATTAAGGTCGTAGCCCATTTACACGACACCGCTCCTACCCAACCAAAGTATGAGCATTCAAATATGGACTTAATATTGTGCTCTGGAGGTGCACTTTACAGTAACAACACTAAATAGAAAACAGCGCGCGGTACCGTTACCGTACCGCGGTGTTGTTACTGTAAAGTGCACCTCCAGAGCACGATATTAAGTCCATATTTGAATGCTCATACTTTGGTTGGGTAGGAGCGGTGTCGTGTAAATGGGCTACGACCATTAATGTAGACAATACCGCATTCTCCTGTGACTTGGCCCGAGGTAGCGAATGTAAACTGTAACAGCGCGGCACGTATTGGAGCAAGATTGTAAATAGCGGAGCTTCGATGTGAGCTTACAATTTTTAAATCACTGATTTGCTCTTTCATGAAATTACCTGCTGAACTAATACGAGATCAGAAACATTACTAAAAAAATGTAAGTACTTATTTATACTTTGTTCAAAGATTTTTACGTTTTTCATCAATGTTGCTAGTTAGCCACAATGACGAAAAACGTAAAAATCCGTATGTGTTTGACTATATTGCACACAAACTCTACACTAAACTAAGATGACAGTTGTAAATCTCTTTAATAAGCTCTCTGTGGAGAAGGATAACACTAAAATTAGATGTCAAAAATTTAGTTTAGTTTAGAAATTGTGTTCATCAAAATTATCCACAATATCCTTGTACAGGATGGTCAAAATTCTTTAAAAAATAATAATTAAAGTATTACATCATTAATAGAACTATTACAACATTGAAGTGTGAACACACAAGTGTATGCGCTCACACAGCTGCACTCTCTACTACCTATCTCTTACACCAAGGTCGGAAATGCGACAAGACCAGAGAAAGATCAGGCGCAATACCGCTTTACGTGCTCTCCGGGGCACGAGGGTGACACACCGCCTACTTCTTAACTCCAAGCTAATACTGACAATTTCTTGACGGAAAAATCCAACTCATTTTTTGGTCCAACTCGGGAACCGAACCGGGACCTCGACATTGGCAGTCGAACAATCTATAACCACTACAGCAAAGAGGCAGTTAAGCAGTAGGTAAGGTTGGTATTAGGTAAGATAGGTTGTAGTGACGGTCAGGCCTATACCCTATAAATGGCGTGGCGCCAACGTTCTTTATTGTCAACCCGTGACGACTGACGCGCCACACCGGCGCGGCGTCACAAATCGGATGACTCCATCATTGGATCTTATTGGATTACGTTTACGTCATTTTCGTAGACACCCGTATCTATTTGTACAGCAATAAAATTATGCATAATATCACGTAATAAAATTGTGTCGAATCTCTGTAATAATAATTTATCCCTTATTACACTTGTTCGTAAAATGGATCTCACTACACCGTGTATCGCTGTCATGCCATAAATATGTGGTTAAAATCTTAGAAATTCCTTTATGTTAAAGTCCATGACGTTTTGCAACGCATTAAAACGCAGTGAATCTACTACTGATCCGGAATGCCGTTCCAACTGAGAAGAACCAGCAAGAAACTCAGCTGCCGTGCCGTGACAATAAAACTATCTACTGTATCTAAAAAACAAGCATTTTTCAGAAATCGCGATTTTCTGGTTTTTTTTTACCGTTATGTTTTACGGGATACAGTTTGATTACAAACTCCTTGGACACAGTGTATTTCTATTTGAAGTTTGTTAGTATTTTTAAGACTTAATTGAAATATATAAATGCCATTATATGCAAACATGTCCGAGGAACTCATTTATAAAATATCTGAAGATACATCGTATTGTCTTCTATTCTGTCTGTTATTCTAGCACGGCAGTCGGCGGCTATATCTATTTAACTACTGTGCAATACCAATTGAAACGCATATCATTGAATATAATCTTCTCTTAATCTTCTCTAGCTAAAAACTAAAGCGTGTAACTTGTACTTATACAACAAAAAAATATTGTAAAAAAAACTAAAAAAACATTTTCTTCAATTCAAACCGCAGATATTAAAAAATTCCTAAGTATTCAGTGGAATTTTTAATTTGCGGAAATCCAGTAGACATAAAACTGATATCTTACAGGGAGAAAGGAAGTTTTTCCGAAACTTCTGACCAAGTTGGGAAATTCCTTTGACACGTGCCTACTCCGGCAACTCCCAACTCTGAAGCGAGCTCGATATAAGTTTATTGAGTGAGCGCCAGTTACCTTCTCCCCTCAGACTTTACATTATACGTCGACGCTTTCCTTATATAAAAACGTTATATTCATCTATTTATTTATTTTTTAACACATATCTAATCATCAGCATTTAATACGGGTGGTTTAAAAGTTGTCTCGGAGGCATTTTCTCCGACGACGTTAATTAGAATTTAAACGCTACAAATGTCTGTATTCGGAATCAAATCCTTGTAAATGTTGTATTCAGTTCGTAAGTAGTAGGAGTAAAATGTGCTCCCGCCTTAAATGCCATATGGTTCGTCTGTGCCAAACCTACCCCTGTTCTGTCTATCAGATAAACAAGATGGGAGCCATTGCCAGTAAATTAAATTCCGAAATCAAGCTGGATTTAAACCGCGATCCGTAACTTGTAGCCACTCTTACGACATTGTTTCGCTACAACCTCTTAGTGGCTGAGCAGACTAAAGACGACTTTAACTTATATAGTTTTAAACTAAATTTGTAAGACAATAATTAAGTTTAAATAGTTTATACACAACTGTGGCGTCACCCGGGTCACGGCTATCTGTATAAAAACGTCCATGTTACTCTCACTGTACTCGGTACAGATTTCCACGTTACCTTCTGCAATGTGAAAATGGTGTGAGTACCTACTTCATCCGTGCTAAAGACCCCGACCAGCATTCATAAAGATGACGATGCAAAGAGACCTGCTGAACAATTGCGGAATTTGCATTAACTACTAACCGTTAAAAGTAGAGGAATATCGCACGGGGGACCGCGGTGCGACATATAATTCAGGAGACCGATGACGTCTAATGTCGCATCATCTTAGCGGCCACGACTACTCTAACAAAAGTGACCGATTGAGAAGAAAAAATACGTACAACTCAGACAAGGCAGTCGTATTTATGACGTGTCTGGTCTGCTCTCTGCGCTCCTCGTTATTGGGTAGTCGTTGCCAAAATTTCTGCCTAGCTATCTAGGCGGGCCACTCTCCGCGATTTATAACGAAAGTTGTTGGCAAGCACAGCCTACCTAGACCCAACCTGCACGTATTACCCTACTATATCGTGTTTACGTGAAATAAAAAGTATTTTAAGTGCACAACGCGAACGATTTGCGAGTCGATTTTGCCAATTTATAGGCGAGTTTTTGTTTTTTAATTGAGAATTTATTTCTCGTAATTGTTATGGATTTCATAGTTAAATTATGGCCTATTATTGGAAATCAATTAGTTTGTGTATTTATTAGTTTAAAGACCTATTTCACAAACAACGAATAGCGTTTAACTGATGAATAAAGTTACAGTGAAATGGAGCGCAATAGTTATAATTAACATAAGTCTCAATAAGGTCTCCACAGCCTAATGGTTAAAGGTACGGACTGAAAACTGAAAGGTCAACGGTTCGATCGCATTATTGTCGCATATAAGTACTCCTAACGCAAGCTTCCCGCCAATTTTGTAAGGAGAGGAAAATATTCATCAAGTTCATCTTGGGTAAATTTCTTTAAAAAAAATTATAACTAAATATTAACCTATTTTTTATTCGTTGACAAGGTAGTCCTTGACTGCGATCTCATCGGATGGTAAGTGACGATGCAGTCTAAGATGGTAGTGGGCTAACTTGGAACAGGTGTAGCCATGGAGGTTATTATTTATTTATTTACAGCTGCAACTATTTATCCGTAAAAGGGTGCTAACAGATAGACACGTATTTTTACGAAATTTATTGTACGAGCGTGGATAGAATCCACTAACAGTGCGGATAATAGAATTCCGAAGGTATATGAACATAATCGTATAGTGGAAAAATCTGAAACCGTTCCAAATACGCTCATATCACGTAAGGCCCATCACTCTGGAAAGTTCCAACTTATTTAACGTCGGATACTCGCTATACACCTGGCGTACATTGGCATTATTATTGGCTAGAAAGTTAGTGCCAGTATTGGTATATGATTGGCGCGTTTTGAGCCATTATAATTATTTTCTTTTTTTTTATTATATAAACTAGAGTTTTTAAATTTATTCATAACATTTTTGAACGAGCGAAGCGAGTTCTCTGAGTCAACTAGGGCTCTTGCCTACTAGACAGAGAAGTGTGTCCGTCTAAATGTCTGTCAGAGCCCTATAACTTCTGAATTACTGAATATTAGAACGTGAAACTTGGTTGAAAATTCAGTTATATCCTGTACTTGAACAACAAATACTAAAATTAGATAAATGTTATAAAGAAACGAAATTATTTAATTTTAATGCGCCATCTATTAGCATTATTGTGAAGCTAATAGCTTCACTATAATGCTAATAGATGGCGCTGTGTCAGTAAAACAGTTTTATGTCAACTATTATTTTTTTTATTGTGTCTAATGTTAAAAGTTAATTATTACAATATATAATTAAAACTTTTGGGAATTATGGGATATTGCGAGGTCTCAGTTCGGGGCGAACCACTAGTTTATTTTACTTTGACACTTATGTTTATATGAATCCCTGTCCTATAGTATAGTTATATTTTAAGTGTATTTTCTTTTCTAGAGTAGGTGCCTCCTTTGAGGCTCGGATCACGGCTTAAACTGAGTTTGAGGCAAATGGGATGATCGGAATAGTCCGTACTCTTCTTATACCGTGGTAATAATCCATGTCCGAAGGACATCAGAAACTGGAAATCTCATCTTCGCCGTAAACGACATTGTGCTGAGGTTGATTTGTATCACCCTAATCCCCCAATCCAAATCCAAGTTAGCCCGTTTCCATCTTAAACTGCATCGTCACTTACCTTCAGATGAGATCTTGTCATCGAAAAAATTCTGACTGAGAGACGCCATTGTCGGTCAGTGTGTGTATGAGCAAGCCCCCGCTTAAATACCAAATACATACAGTACAGCAGTGTGAATGAGCAAACCCCGGTTTAATACCAAATACATACAGTACCTACTACGGAGAAGAAGCCGAAGAATGAAGTACACGTTCAGATATTCCCCGTATCGAAACATTACACAAGTGCTTTCTGCTCTCAACATTCTCTTCATGAAGATATTTAAAAGCTATAATAGTGACGGAAAGGACGAGTCATGAGTCCAAATAGCCGATCATGGAATGGCTACGTGAGTTTTCGTAAGCTTGAGTTGCCATACAAACGTAGTTTTGATTTAATTTAGATACCATATATGGGTTTGCTATCAAACTTCTATACAAATAAAATTTAAATGTTCGCCTGTGATTATGAAATAACTGATTTTTACGTATAACTAGCTTTTGCTCGTAGCTTCGCTCACGTTAAGTTAAATTTTTCAAATCCTTATTTTACCCCTTTAAGGGTTGACTTTTCAAAAATTATTTTAAGAAAGGATTTCTGAAAAGTCAACCTAACTCGTTGGCGAATGCCTATGTCATAATAGCTATCTGTATGCCAAATTTCAGCCTGATGCGTTAAGTGGTTTGATAGATCAGTCAGTCAGTCAATCACCTTTTCCTTTTATTGAACGAGCGAAGCGAGTTCTCTGAGTCAACTAGGGCGCTTGCCTACTAGACAGAGAAGTGTGTCCGTCTAAATGTCTGTCAGAGCCCTATAACTTCTGAATTACTGAATATTAGAACGTGAAACTTGGTTGAAAATTCAGTTATATCCTGTACTTGAACAACAAATACTAAAATTAGATAAATGTTATAAAGAAACGAAATTATTTAATTTTAATGCGCCATCTATTAGCATTATTGTGAAGCTAATAGCTTCACTATAATGCTAATAGATGGCGCTGTGTCAGTAAAACAGTTTTATGTCAACTATTATTTTTTTTATTGCGTCTAATGTTAAAAGTTAATTATTACAATATATAATTAAAACTTTTGGGAATTATGGGATATCGCGAGGTCTCAGTTCGGGGCGAACCACTAGTATATTTAGAGAGATGAAAGATGTGTCTTCAACCAGTGTGGTGGACTACCTATAGCCTAATTTTAAAGTAAATCTATGCCAAGTTGTGAGCCGGCAATGAAGCTGATATGCAGTAATATGTTGCTTTTTCTTCAACTGAAGTATCCGCTCTAACTTCGCGGCTAATTCTCCTCGGCACCATCGGAATGGAACGCTCTTAATTGTATTTTGTTTTCTTTTTTAATTAATTCGTTTGAGTCTGAAACTGCTTCACATTTCCCCGAGTGGAGTTTTTGCCAAAACAAACAGTTTTCTAATTTGTGGCCGGCGTTGTTTATGTTACCCGATCCTCTGCGCGTGCCGTACTGACTTGCTCAAACTCACTGATTTTTTGTTGTTCTGCACCCTTTTGAACCCGATTACTGAAAGAGTTGTAATTTAAGCAGTCTATGTTTGTAGGTTTACACGTACGAACAGTCATCTATTCTCTTTTAGATTAAAAACGGAATATAATAAGTCGACCAACAAAATTTATTTTTTGGCATCAAAACCTAGCTTCTAATTTAATAACTCAGCAACGGGAAAATGATGAAGCTTCTAATATACTAACTCGGCTTCTTCACAATGGCCACAAAATATTCCAAAGAAAGCATCAAATAAAAAGCCACTATTTTTATTATTGTCCACTGCCACTGCACGATTTTTTTATTTCATTTTTCTCACAAAAAAATAATTAAAAATGTGGTTGAAGATTTGGTGTATTATTTGATGCTAATATTTAAGTATTTTAGGAGTTCACGATTTGAAGCTAAGTTATAAATATAGATGCTAAAATTATATTTTTTAGAGGCTCACTAGTTGAAGCTGACTTAGTAATTTAGAAGCCAATAATGGTATTAAATAGAAGCTTGTTTAATTACATGCCATTAAAAACTTCTATTTCTTATATATTAGGTATAAAAATCGATTGCTGTTCGTCAGTCTGGTTAAAACTTTACTAAAACAGTTGTACTTACTTTATTGTTATTAATTGCCACGTAAGCGCCGCCCAATTTTCTGTTCTATCTTAATATATTTCTATGCTCACACAAACATAAGGACCTACTTTGTGAAAAATTTTCAGCTTGTTAAAAATAAATTGATTTCAAAAATGTTTTACGTAGTCAAGTCACTTGTAAAACTCAGTTAAAGACCGCCAAAACAAGATATTACAAGGAAATGTGAAATTCGACGCCGGCCACAACCTATGAAGTTTCTTAAAGTTGCTAGGAACTGTGCCAGCGCGGACAAAACCGCGTCGCGATATTGGTTTCTTTGGAATTTCAATAAGACTAAAGAAAATTAAGACATAAGTAGAAGTAAGTAAGATTATGAAAAAATTACACTTTTTAAGGTCCCATACCAATAGGGGTTATAAAAACTTTATAAAATATCACAGACTTGCTAATTTCATAAAAATTACTGTATTTGAATTCTCATGCAAATGAAACTAGGAATTGAAAGCACCTAAAGCACCTTGAGGTTAATATTTTTTCTAGCTTACAAAACACGTTTGACGAATTTTAGTGTTTCCAGGGCCGGATATTTCTGAGTTCCGTCAAAATAACCCAACACGTCCGTCCCGCTACATCGTAAACACGTCAAAACCTTCGCAGACGGAAGTGGTGGATATTTTAGGCTCGTAAAAGAATTTTTTATGCAAAAACCTGACCATAGTAAATCAAAACCGAAGGGCAAAGCAATATCTACACATTGGTGGAAATCATAACCGTCGATCATACTCGTAGGTATATGTAGGCTGTAATGTTAAGGACAACATAGAAAATTTGTTACAATTGATGCCTCAAAGACCAGAAAAATATAAACAAAAATTTACAGTAAAAAAAAGCCGAATGTATGCTTTAACACCTGTCAAATAAGGATATACATTAGGGCTTTAATTTTGAGCAAACAACATAAAGTTACAATTTATGGTTCAAACAGCAGAAAAATAGAAAAAAGTACAGTACAAAAAGCCGAATGAGTGCTAACAGCTGTCAGATAGGAACATTACCATCATTAACATAAGCTCATATTTTTTATGATAGCATCAGCCATAACTCGGACTTGTATGGAGAGTGTTCAAAACTTGTCGAAAACTAATTTTCAACGGGATGCAGTCAGAAATATTGAGTGCGGGAACCTGGTGTTCTCTTTTGAGAATAGGCTAAGTTTGACGATAAGGTAGGTAACTCCTTTGTATAATTATTATGGTCTTAGTTCGAGAGCTACTCCCGCTGTTATCGACTTCATGGCATCAAAATAATATTATATATAGTCAAACTTCCAAGACATGTGGGAGTAATAATTAATTGAAAGCAAAACTTGCGTTTGGAAGATCTCAAGATTGTTCCAGCCCCGGCTTAGTACTCAACTTCCAACGGCCTGGAATGTTCACGATATTAACCTATCGCGGGGTACAGCTTAAAAGAGATAGCGTTTCTACCAAAGAAGATAGCATGTTCATTTAATCTCTTCAGGTGAAACGATTTGTGTTGTTGGAATAAAACTTGCGGTCAAAGTCGGCTTTTGCAAAATACTTTTTTAAGACGTGCAAGGAATCGCGGAAAGACACTGTGCATTATGGCCGTTTCACATAAAGACAGCGAAACAGAGTGGAAAGCGGTACAGTACCACTACAATGTTATTATTGAACGTGCGAACTGCAAAGTAACAGTGTCATGATTGTGACTAGACTAGAATAGTGCGTTCAAATTGTAGCAGTACCATTCTATTCTTGCCATATTATTCTGCCCTAGTGTGAACAACCAATAGACACTCGACTTCCGACGACCTGAAATTTAAGCGGTATGAACCTCTGTGTGGTTCAAGTGAAGACAGGTAGAGTTTATTTAAAGGAGGAAATTACAAAATCCTACAGTTTACACATAGTTGAATGATGCGAATACAGAAGTTAATAATAATATTAATTAAAAATATTGCCATTCAAATTCAATAGCGTTTTACATATAACGTTTAAATTGATGTATCAATTTGTCAGTTCTGTCCTTAGTACAATATGTACATATTAGAAGAGTGATCCCAAGTACCGGCTCTCTTGAAGAATGATATTCTGAATTTATACTAAACCACTGCAATGGATTAAATTATGTGATGATCTTTAGCTGCTTATTTAAAATGAATGAGGGAAGAAAGATTTCAAACTTACTTTGAAGTTATCTTGAATCTATGAGAGTGAAAAAAAAACCACTTGGTCTTATAACTTAAAACATCCACTGACGCGTAAGCTATTCCATAACTAATTCTGATCACCGAGCCACTCTATTAAGCTTAATAAAATACCCCAATTGATTTTCAATACATTCCACTGACGTGGTAAACGTGACGTGTAATTGATAACTTTTTAGATAATTTTATCATTTTCATTTATTAAACTATGAACTCGCTGACTCTCCACGGCTTCATCCGTTTACCCTTTCTCCTACACATCATTTACATCCTAAAAATCGGGATCGTTGTAGTCACTAAGACCGCACCTATAATCCGCGGTGCGAGAAGGATTTGTAGATACCAATGCCTCTTGGGACTTGGGAAGCTCACCTTAAGTTATACTCGTATGAATCCAAGAGAGCTCCGTCCGTCTTATAACTAAGTTATTCATGGTCATACCTAAAGTTGAATGTCATATCTCAAATGTTTCATAAAACGGGATTGCTTGTAAAACATTTTAATGCTAATGCCCCAATTAATCGAGGGGGGGAAGTCATTTTACAAGCCTCCTTCACAGCGTACAATTTTACATTTTATGGCCAGTTATCATTGTTCCAGTTACTGGATCTAGCAAGTTCATTCAACCGCTGGACTAGGACAAACAGCGTCATTTATGTTTTCGCAGTAATTTATAAGTTAATGAGTAGAATGAGTGAATGGCATTTACCTTTTTCCTGCATCGTAGAGCACAATGAGTTGTCCGATTATTGTAATTAAAATCTCAAAATAATCGGTTAAACTATTTTAAGAAATCTTACTCTTTAGTCGAGTTTCAAAGGACTAGGATCCCACCGCAATATTATCCCAATTAATCTCTACCATTACATGATTAGTCGAGACATTGACGATGTCACATGTGTATGTGACAAACTCAGAGAGAAAGAACTCCGATTAGGTTGCTGAACAAAGAAGTCAGTGAGTGGAGCGATGTGAACCAGCTGTAACGTTTTATGCCCGCTTTATGATTCCGTTGCTCCTACAACAGCTACAACGGCTTCATTATCGTGATGGTTATTTGCTTTCGTGTTCCAATGTTTGGGGAGCGCATGAAAAATGTTTCATTTAAATTGTTATTGTGTTCAGAATTTTGTAAGAAGGGACCTTTTATAATCATTAAAGTTAATGTAACGTTTACCGGGGTGATATAATAAAGGAATTGCACCGTGTGAAGCCAGGGACTTTCGTCGTTTCGTTACATAATATATGTATGAGCCAGAAATAAAGACCACACGATTTTGTAATTTGTTCAATACAACATACCGCACAGCATACATTCGAGTCTTATATCAATCACCGTGAATTTATTGAAGTTTGCATATTTTGTTTGTTTTGTTGTTCTTGTATCGTAGGACACATTTTCCACTGTCAGTGTAAGTAGGTACATAGAACAGCTTGTGGACCACAATTTTTACGCGTAATATTCTTCGCGCATTGAAACCTCCATTTTACCCCTTTAGGGGTTATATTTTAAAAAATCCTTTCCTAGCGGATACCTTCGGAGGAAAAGGTGACTGGTTGACAGATGCAGTCAACTTTTATATTAATTTTATTTAATGAAAGAATGGTTACTCTTTATAACAGTAATGCTGTCAAATTGTAACACACTTTGTTGCTGCACTTCTGTTTGGCACGACAAAGCCCTGAAAATCACTTTAATAAAATTCTCACTTCATATAAAATTCTCACTTCATGGAAAATTTTCACTTTATATAAAATAAAATACTGACTTACCTAAGTATATTTTAATCTACTAGTTCGCCCTGTACGCCACAGCCGCTCAACACGTCAGTTATAACAATCGCGTGTGGAGGCGGAAAGCGTGGCTTCGCTTGCTTACGTTATCACTCTAGACTAGACGTACCTCAGCGTCTTGAAATCTTGAAACGAAATTCAGCGTAAATCTCATTTAAAGCAAATTTTCTGTTTTTCGCGAAGCCTCAACAGTAAACACTAATAAGGTGAAAGAATATATCATTGCAAATGACGTACACGATGCTGTTTATGGCTGGGACCGTTGACATTGAAAACCCCGTCATGCGTCATGATTTTATGTGAATTGATGAAAGACGAGCAAAATAAGCTTGGTATAAGTAAATTAAAAAACTTACGCCAACCCAGACCTCAAAGCACTGCCTTTCCATCTTTGATTGACATCAAGCGCTAGCCTATCTCGCATTAAAACCAGGCAATTAAAAGAGATTAAAAACCCCGACTGTTATAGAGGGAATAAACTGGAAATTAACAACTTTAATTTGACATAGATCGTAAATGGTCATTCAAAATGAAAAATGATCAAAGAAATCCCACTTAATATAGTTCAATTTTTTCTTGTTCACAATATTAGCGTCTGGTTGCCGCAATGGTCATGACGTCTTTAGTGAAGATTAACACAAATCGATTGACTTAAGAATCATCAAAATCGGTCCACGCTTTTAGTCTCCAGAGCGCCACATACATACATAGATAGACTGATAAACACTAAACCCTGCTTTGCGTGCCGCAGTTGGATAAAAATACGCACTCGGAATATTATTTTCAACCAATAATAAAAGTTTTGTACCAAATAACCAAACGGATTATAATATTTTGCAATGATATCAGAGAATTCGGTATCAATGGCGATTTGGCAAAGAACTTATTGGTGAAGTAATTTTGTCTGTATTTACTTAAAACACGCACGTTTGCCCCTGCGGTAACATAAACATTGTATTATTATAGTCAATAATAGATATAATTTCATGAAAATGCGTTCAGATATTCAAGGAGTAAAAAGGTTTTTGGAATCGTAGTTAGTTATTTTGATATCTGTAGATCTAGAAGGGACTTATGTAATATTCGTGTAATTCTATGGGCGGCGCCAAAAAAATTATGTGTGTAAGCCTCAAAAGCTCATCGCAAAGCCAGGATTCAGTCCTGAAAACCTGAAGACTGAACCTGACCTGAAAAGTTGAGGGTTGAAAGTACATCCGTTGCATTATTTATTATACGTCTAATATGAGCTTAACGCTTTATTTAGACAATAATAAAATTACTTTTTACAAAAAATTAAACTGACGATAGAAGTAACTAAAAATGGAAAAATAAAATTTAAATCTTTTTAGTTATTACTAACTAAGCTCCTAAACTAATGTAAGTAACTAATTTTGAATCGACGACAAAGTTTTTTAAAAGCACAGTCTACGAGCTTTATTTTTTTAAGCATAGCAGATTGCTTAACTGCGAGCTGTATTTTTTAAACATGGCTGCGAGATTGCTTTTAAAAAAGTTTGTCGCTGGAACGGAACGGTCTGCTGTCAATTCTCTGAACGTGACAAACTAACGAACGAACACACTCGCATTTATTTATTAGTAAAGATAAAGATGGCTATTTTTTAATTGTCATATTTTAAGTGATAATAAATCCACTGTAGAGAGGTGTTTTTTATTTTCAGCCAAACTGAAATTGACTAGTATCCTCTTATCTCCTCCAAATAAGCGGAAAGCTTGTCCTAGGAGTTGTTACGACAGTAGTGCAACGGGTGGGATTCAAACCTGCGGCCTTTCAGTCTTCAGTTCCTTCAACCGTTGGGCTATTGAAGCTTCTTTTATAATACTAGTATCTACTAAGTAGGTACCAGTAGATCGTAGAGTGACTCCATAAGTTCTGGGAATCAATGGACCGCTGCCAACGATTCCCCGTACCTTGCATTATGACTAATAAAGGCTCCCGTTATGCGATGAGGAAGTTTTTAGGGGGTTCTATGATATATCTATATTCTATATCGTAGAACACCATAAGGGTCAGTTCACACCGAAACGCGACGCGATGCTCGTGGGTACCTTTGTTGAAGCGATATCAATATAGAACCTCTTTACTACACAATAAGGTACTTTCAATGAAAGCGCGAAAGCGACCTAGATACGTGTCGAAGTATGGCTCGTTACGCCGCCCTTACTGAAATTTGTACTGAGTGTGCTGTATTTGTAAAGAGGTTCTATATTGATATCGATTTCGACAAAAGTACGAGCATCATCGCGTCGCGTCACGTCTCGGTGTGAGCTGACCCTTATAGCTAAAGAGCCAAGAAAAATAAAAACTGTATCGAAGGAGAGTACCAAATCTACGACAAAAAACAAATCCTTAATAATATTAGGTATAAATGTGTTTATTTGTTGGTTCGTCCTTCATTTTTTGCATCGGAAGTTATAGTCGAGGCTCTGAAGCGAGACATAGGCTACTTTTTATCACAGAAAATCAAATAGTTTAAATCAAAAAGTCACGGGCTTCAGCTACTATGTATCAGCTAATTGAGGACATGGGGATTGTCATAGCCTACCTTTTATCCCTGGAAAATAAAAGAATCCCGAGGGATTTCAAAAACCTATCTCTACGCAGATGAAGTCGCGGGCGACACTATTAAAATACATTCTGTCTGTCTTTGTATTAATTTGTATTTATTTGCTTGTTAAATTATTGCGTTTAATAAACTAAACTAGCACTACTATCTAGCGTGTATGTGTGTGTGTGTGTGTGTGTGTGTGTGTGTGTGTGTGTGCTGTGGCATCGTAGCAGCTGAACGGATGAACTGATTTTGATTTTGTTTTTTTGTTTGAAAGGTCAATTAGTCGGGAGTGTACTTGGCTATGTTTGAAAATAAAAATCGGTCCGAGATAGCCGCCGCCACAAAATGGCGGACTACATATTTTTTCACAACTCCCTCAATATGTGTATCAAATCAAATGAAAGGGCTTGGCTAGTAGAATTACTAATACACTATCATAAATTTCAAATCCAAGATGGCCGCCACCACAAAATGGCGAATTACATATTTATTGTTTTAATTTCACATATCGGCGGTGTTTTAAATTTTCAATTTACACTTGTTGTATGAACATTAGTCTCTGCTCGGCTATTTACTCGCGTGATACCACAACCGAGCCGCGAGCGACATCCATTCCAGCCAGACAAGCGTTATGAAATAACTAGGACTACGCGCGGAACTCATGACGTGGCTGAAATAAAATTCAGAATTTAATAAAATGCAAATAGCGTGTCTCGTCCGCCTGATGGAGAGACGAATTTCATCTTTATGACGTCATGGAGCCGTCACATATGCATTTGCTCATTTTGACTAAGGAATGTGCCGATCCGTTGCAATTTGATAAAATTTTCATTTTATATTGGCCTTCGTTCGTTCCTCTTCAGGCAAAGATCTATGATCATAAAGCCTATTCAGAAGAGTAAAAGTGGTTGAGCGTTTTTATTTTAATTTTAACTATATTATAATTTATTACAAATACATAGGAATGCCGATAACATACATACTTATATTATGGAACTAGCTTTTGCCCGCGGCTTCGCTAAGTTAAGTTCGATTTCAAACCCCTACTTAACTACCTTAGAGGTTGAATTTCAAAAATCTTTTCTAAACGGATACCTATGTCATCATACCTATCTGCATGCCAAATTTTAGCCCGATTCATCCAGTAATTTGAGCTGTGCATTGATAGATCGGTCGGTCAGTCAGTCACCTTTTCCTTTTATATATTTAGAAGAAGATTTATTTCATTTGCGACGCTAAAGACCGTCGTGTCAGTGGCATCACTCCAGAACTTCGCCTCAGTAATTCAAAGTTCTCCAAAGCGAATGAAAACATTAAACTGGTAATCACGTTTACGATCACGTTTTAATGTTTAGACTCTGGCAACTCCATTAGTCAGGCAGGCTTCTCGTTTCAGACAGGGTTTATAGCCAAAACAAATCATGAATCACTGCCAAAAATTGTGTGACGCCTTCAGGAAGTTGGCGGCTGCATGCAGGCTACATTAGCCGCCGGCGGCGCTTACCAAGGTTACAAACACGATTTCATCTCGATAAATAATCATTTTCTAATCCTTTTAATATTATATAGGTATCTATGCGAATGTTTTTGAGGATGGATGACGGAATATTCGTAACTTCTTCACGCCACAACGATTAAACCGATTCGGCTGAAATTTGGAATGGAGAAAGTTCATATCCAGGAATAACACGTAGACTACATTCTATCCCGAAATCATAGAGTTTCCGCAAGAATCCAAAACCCTTAATTCACGCGTATGAAATCACGGGCAACAGCTGAAAAAAACAGGTATCATTTCATTAAAAAGTAAACAAACAAGGAAAGCCAATAAATACATTTAATAGAAACAGGTGTTACTTTGTGAAAGTAAGTACCTAAAATTGTCATCATTTCAGGCTATATAAAAATTGTATCAACTTCAAAAAAATATCATAACTATTAATATACATCCGAAAGTGCATTGATTTGAAAAACAGAGGCTTCCCGCTGTATTTTAAAAATGCTACGCGAACAAAGTCGCGGGTATCAGCTAGTTCAAATAAATACGCTTTTAAAGCTTAGTATTCCTTACGGGTAAAACTGACTACATTTATGTCATGTCTAACTGCGGTATCATTCCACAGCATTCACATCTCTCGCGCCTTTTGAAATATTTTTTTTCATGAAAACAGTATGAGTTTAAACTCTGTCGCACTTATCGTATTTGGGCTGCAGCCAGGTTGTGAAACAATTAAGCATCTACCTAATTAATCTTATCTATATGTATAAGAGACATTTAAGGGAACTCGTCTACAAGTTTATTTGACAACATAAACAGCGCTTATCTTAATTAATTTCCGGAGTTGAAATAGATTCGAATTACCCCCAAAACTAGAACAACGCAGATAACGCCCGTTCAAATGATATACTGTTATGGCACATGAAATTGTTATATAGTAGGTATCTGTCAGCAAAATCGTATAATATACGTCATTGAATTCCCACTTATTTACATCTCTCGTTCTTATTTTATTTAGGACAAATGTTATAAAGGAAAAACAACAAAAAAAAGCCCAAAAAACTATTGGATCGGGTTCCACGTCAACAACATAGGACCCAAGGTATCAATGGGCAAGTCTCTAAAGGAAAGGACCTCCTCATTCCGGAGCGTCTTAATTGCGCGTAACCTCTCAAGAAATATTCCTCCTTAGTGTAATATGAACTTGTCAATTTAACTGCCTAGTCTAAAATCTAGATATTATAAAGAGAACACACTAAGCAAAAGCTGTGGCTTTGAATAAGCCCTCTTGACGTTCATGAAGATCACTTAGGATCACTCACAATTTCGACATGCCGGCGTCTTGGTTTTGGACATATCAGTAAACAGCGATGACGACATCGTCAAGCTTGTGGGAAAGACTTGGATAAGACTGGAAGAATATCAGAAGGAATATTATGCACATGAGGTGGCCTATGTCTAACGAACTTTGACGAAGTGAAAGGCTATAAGAAGATAGCCATACCCCTTCCAAGTTAGTCCGCTCCTATCTTAGACTGCATCGTCACTTATCATCATGTGAGATCGCAGTCAAGGACTATCTTATCATCTATACTAATATAATAATGTGCAAGAGTTTGTTTGTTTGAACGCGCTAATCTCTGGAACTATCAGTCGGATTTGAAAAATTCTTTTTGTGTCTGATAGCCCAATTCTTGAGGAAGGTTATAGGCTATTCAATATCTCGGTACGACTCTTAAAAGCCGAGCAAAAAGGAAAAATAGCGCGGGCGATGCGGTAAGTCGGTGGTCGAGGGCGGTCACCCGGCGAGACCGAACAAGAACCGAACCGAAGGCTATTTATTAATCCGGAAGATCGAAGCGTTCCCACGGGATTATTAAAAACTAAATCTACGTGGACGAAGTCGAACAGCTAGTGAAATATAAAATAAAACATTCGCATAATAATTTTACACCCCCAGCTCTCTGTACTTGACGCATATGAAAAATCGTGCTTCAGTGCAGAATTCATGCATTTTTCAGTGTAAAGAAACCCCATAACTCAGTCGGGGCAGTTTATACCGTATACAGATGTTCGCGGGGCAATAAAGCATGCATTTGTCATAGCCGACGGCTGCGACCAATCGATACCCGAAGCCGGGTGCTCGAGTGTAGCCACCTAGTTGTTAATTTATGTTTGTTCTATTTCTACTGGGGGATGAGTCTGCACGGAATTGGCAAGGTTGGTTTGTGTAATCTATTTTTTGGAGTGATATTTATAAAAGGTAAACAAAGTTCAGGAAACACTGAGCGCGAACACACTGGGATGTCTTGACGACTTCGCCAGCAACGTATCGAAACAAATCGTTTTGACTAAAGATTTTAGACTTGATTCGTGGTTTAAAAAGACATAATTGTTATAAAATAATACCAGTCTCGTCATGACCACAGTCCATGCAATAGGATCGAAATATTTATTGAACGAGCGAAGCGAGTTCTCTGAGTCAACTAGGGCGCTTGCCTACTAGACAGAAAAGTGTGTCCGTCTAAATTTATTTTATTTATTTATTTATTTATTTATTTAATACAAAAAGATACAAATGTCTGTCAGAGCCCTATAACTTCTGAATTACTGAATATTAGAATGTGAAACTTGGTTGAAAAATTAGTTATATCCTGTACTTGAACAACAAATACTAAAATTAGATAAATGTTATAAAGAAACGAAATTATTTAATTTTAATGCGCCATCTATTAGCATTATTATGAAGCTAATAGCTTCATAATAAAGCTAAGCTAATAAAATAAGCTAGTGAAGCCACTATGCTAATAGATGGCGCTGTGTCAGTAAAACAATTTTAGTTTATGTCAACTATTATTTTTTTTATTGCGTCTAATGTTAAAAGTTAATTATTACAATATATAATTAAAACTTTTGGGAATTATGGGATATCGCGAGGTCTCAGTTCGGGGCGAACCACTAGTTTATTTATTTATACAACTTTATTGGATGAAAAACGAGAACAAAATACATAAGTAAATAAATAGTGTAACACAAAAGGTGACTTTATCACTAATAGACTAATAGAAATATCGACAATCCCAACTAAAATAATTACCCTGGTACGTACTCGTATTCTTTTATAACAATTAAATCGTATTGAAATGTATGATAAACCCACTTGAACACGGTCTTATGACGTCACATATTTGGAAGTGTAGCCCATAATCGACCCGCTCATAAGTGGAGACTGGTTTCTCTAGCGACCTGACGACGCTTAGTCAAGTCGCCAGTATTATGTATAGAAGTAAGTTACGCCTCCCTCACACAGAGGTCAACTGATCTGACTGAGAGGAACGAAATCCAATGAATGAATTACTGGAGTCAGTAGCCACTGGCTACTTATTTGGCAAACTGAGGGAAATTATTTTGTTTTTCCTGAATAAAAAGTAGCCTGTCATTTTCCAGGTTCTCAACTATAACCACGCAAAAATGACGTCAATCCCTTTGTTGTGACATGGGACGTTTTTTATAAAATAAGGAATAATAGTTGGTTTAGGATCTAAACTACAAGTTACGTATACCTATACGTGAGTAACGGGCTCGTAGCTTTTTTTTTATATTTTTAGCGAGCAAACGAGCAGGCGGGTCACCTGATGTTAAGTGATTACCGCCGCCAATGAACACTTGTAGCACCAGAGGCACCACCAATGCGTTGCCGGCCTTTCAGGAATTTGTTGATCCGCCCCTTGAATAAACCCATGTTGTAATTTAGTGGAAACACCGCTTAGCTTAGTTAAGTATATTCAAATAAAATCATATCCTTTGGTCGAGACGTGGTATCGCGTTGCAACAAATCCTTAACTTTCTCTTAATCCTAATTCCCCATAGTGACTTAATTAAAAAGCTGGTCCCCTAATTGCTCCAACTTCTAAAAGGGATACGCAAGTCGCAAGTTCTTTATTTATTCAAATAGAGTTTTTAACTTTAATTAAAAACTTAACTTTCATATTTGGAAGTTAAGCAACGACACCCCTTGAGCTATATTAGCGAATTACGACGCAGAGCTATGAATAAGAGACGAGGATTAAATTCCTTTCCTAAAGGAGGAAAAAAGCCGCTATATCAAACAACTAGATGAAGCCCGTGACTTAGTTCGGGCGAAACTAGTCTACACGTCACAAGTCACTAGTCACAAGATTAACTCGTCATTGGCTCATAAATAATCCTTAAATACTAATTATAATTATTATAAATGTCTTTGTTTGGATCTCGACGCATCGAGATCCAAACAAAAAATGATTGCGACGGAACTCTGCACGCCTTTTGTGTGCAGTGCGAATTATAGATTGTATATTGTATATTTAATTTTTATTTAATTTATTTTTATTTAAGTTAATTTAACTTAACTTTTAAAACTTTGAATTTTTTAACTTTATTTTGTATATATACAATGGGTTTTTACCTGCAATAAATAAAAATTATTATTATTATTATTATAAATGTGAAAGTGTGATATTTTGTTGATATGGCCTTCAATCACGCAGAAACCGGGGCTTGGAAAGTAACAAACGAAAAAATGCCGATCGCTGCTGCTAAAAGCATCGCATCTGATCTCGGAAAATAGAGGGTTCCCGCGGCATTTTAAAAAACCCAACTCCACGCGGGCGCGGAAGTCGCGGTCAAAGCTAGTGGCTAATATTCTTTTGAAAAAATTGGCAGGTAATAATGCTATAATTAATGGCATTATAATAACCTCCCAATTTTTTTACAATACATAGTGGCAATTACATAATGATGTAGGTGCCACTTCCTACATAGGTACATATTAGTAGGTAGATTTCTGAACAATTTTCTTTTATATAGTTATTACAGGTTATTACCAATTTTCCCAAGATACTTTCCGAGACCTTAACAATATATCACTTCATACACTTTAGGTACGCTCACCCATTTATTCATGGTCGCGAAATATCGATAAAGTAGGAACACAATTTGAATATCTAAATTGGTCACCCGAAGTTCTCTCATTACGGCGCCCTCACCTGATAACTTCGCTCGCCTTTGGGTTATTTTCTCACGTAATTTATCGTCGATGCGTGACTAGGCAGTATTGGAAAGTACTAAGATAAATATACAGGGTGCAATCCTGGCGTTGTAACTATATTCGCAGTAAGCAAATATTTTTGCGTCAAACGTTTCGCGTTAGATTCCACTGAACGCCAATGTGTATTGGCGACGAAGCGCTGGTCAACTCCAGACTCAGAAAGGAGCATCAGCATCTGTAGGGGAACCGAAGTTTCCGACTACTTCATGGAGGCGCAAAGCTGAAATGGCAATAGGCAGTAAACATAGCTGAAAGAACTATTATGTTAACTATGGTAGACTTGGGCTCTCAAGGTGCTCGAATAGCAAGCGCCTGGCAGCATCGTGTTCATAAACCCCCCCATTTGTATGATCGATCTCAGAAGAGTTATTGACTAGGTATTAGTATTATGTAATCGCTTAAGATCGTTTCTGTGCTGATCCGAAAGCACGAGTGAAAAATAAACAAACTTAAAAGAAAATAAAAACAAAATTTTTAAAATGTACTTGTTAAATAATGGTTGCTTTTTAATACACCTAACAGCAACATGAAAAAATTAGTAATTTAATAATCTAAATAAGAAAATCTTCGAAGACTGCTAAAGAATTTAATAACTCCCTGTAGATTAAGAGTACTAAAAAAATCCAGCCCAACCTAATAAAACTAGTTAGCGTAATAAAATTTTCATCTGTTCATTAGGTAAATTGTCTCACACTAATGTTACAAATTACAATACAAACCAATAGTAGATATACTCACTAACATTACATAATGTTACTAGAGCAGTGATAGCTTAGCGGTGAGGACTGGGATCTCGTCAAAACTGAAGGTTGCAGGTTCGAATCCTACCCGTTGCACTATTGTCGTACCCATTCCTAGCAAAAGCTTTCCGCTTATTTGGAGGGGATAGGAGGATATTAGTCAACTTCAGCTTGGCTATATTTTTTAAAAAAGTGTGTGAAGTAATGTATCGAATAATTGAATCTGATTACATTCGATATTATTTTAACGAATGCTAGTAGGAAAGTTAGGACGAAGAAGAATAATTCACGCCCTACAGTCAACTTCGACACTTCATTGAAACTCATATTATTTCCATATCCGCGAAACATGCGCGAAGTATTGGAGCACAATTTGAATATCTAAATCGTTCGCTTCGAAGTTCGCTCATAATGACGCGCACACCTGATAACTTTTCTCGCTTCGCTTGCTTCTTTTCGCTTGTAATTTATCGACTGTGCGTGACTAAGCGATATCGGGAGGTGCAACGTAAGATGTAGAGCTATTAACGCTTCTTTGGGAATTTGAGTCAACTCATTATAAACCTTTCAAAAGTTTCGCTCATATAATTAGTTAGTAAAATTGAGGCGTCATGGCTCTTTACAAAGTGCCTAGTCCCTTCAAGCCTGCTTCGAACAACAAATTCTGGTAAAATGTCTAGAAGAAATTTTTATCGTCATTTTTCTCTATATGATTGTTTCTCTCTAGAATAGAGTCCCGCTCTGTATATAATTAAGTGAGCAGGAGCTCACTACGGGGTGTGAGTCTCCTCTGAGAAGGGTTAGCTGAGGGTTAGCTATAGTCTATAATGCTAGGCAAGTGCGGGTTGGCGGATTTGACACACCATTGAAAAAATTGTGCAGAACCCTCATGCATACACAATACACATTAGTAAGAAATACTATGTTTAAGAGCATGCAAGTTTCCTCGCGATATTTTTTCCTTCAACGTTATACTACGTGTTATGATTATGTGCAATAGAATAGAATAGCAATATTTTTTATTCATGTAAACTTTTACAAGTGCTTTTGCATCGTCGATGAATCTACCACTGGTTCGGAATGCCCTTCCTCCCGAGAAGACAATGCCTGCTTAAAGGCCTGCTTACAATGTAGCTTACATCCTGCGATGGACCTAGAAAACTCAGAAGAATCAATTTTGCACGGGATTTTGAAAAAACTTGAACCTCTGTAGACGAATTCGCGGACAGAAGTTGATAAAAATATAATTTTCTAATCTTAAAACCCTAACTTGATTTTGTTTGCCTATGTGTTTAAGTTCGTATTAATCCACAACATCTTGAATTATGCAGCACGCACGCAAACTTAGCCCGCGCCAGCTAAGCCACGCTAAGACGCGCGAAGCCGCGAACTCGCCTAGTTAATAATAAACCTGCATAAGCTGGGAAACTCCATTCGAACGCGTTACAAGTGTCGCGGCTGTAGTGCAAGTTACACTCAGGCGTTACCGAGTTAGCTTGTCACAAAAACTTAGCGCGCCCAACTTGCTGCGAGAGCGAGCCAAGCATTCCCAAACGCTCGGGGAGTATTGCGGTATCGCTCGATACTTCGTGTATAATGGAGAGACGTTTTGTTTACGAGATATTATACATAATATTATACATATTATTTACTAATACGTTGCACATAATCTTTATACTAACTCTACAGTTTTAATAAATAGAGATTACTTTTTCACTTGACGATTCGAAAGCATTTTCTGAAAGTTTATTTGTATAACTAATATTCTATTCTAATGTTCCCTGCGGAAAAACATGTTTATGTCTGTCAATTTAGTTTAGTCTCATCAGTATTGACATTATATTGGCTCTCTTGAAGGATTTGCTTACCATATTGATGGTACTAAATGGGTGGCTTGACTTATAATACAAGTTTGTCCACAGGTGTATAAGACACATAAATCATTTAGAATTTTCGAATTAGTTGACTTATCGAGACGTACTAATAGAATAATGATTCTCACGAGTTTATATTATAGTTTAGCACAATCATTACGCCATTCTGCATAACTCAAATTCTATGCCGATGAAGCTGTTATTTACGTATGTTCCACGTGGTGCCTAAAATACTTAGCCGATTTTGATGAATAAGGTGTCAATCGATTCGTTATTTTGGTCTGGGTGCCAAAGGTTTCTATATACACAAAATCAATATTACATACTTAGATGACGAATGTTAAAACTTTCGTCTTGTTTGAATTCCTACCTATTTTCGCCGTCGCGCCGTATCGAACGGTTCAAAAATAACCCCGCCCATATAAAACGTAATGCTACGAACTATTTGTTGAAGTTTAAACTGCTATTAGTGGAATTGCTGTAAAGTGGCAGTTTTTACTCGAATTCGGCGTGGCATTATGACTAGTCGACAATTCGGAACGCGCCGCTCCGCTCCGCTTTCCAATTTCTGTTCGCTTTATTGTTATAAAAATTTACTGCTTAATACTTTGTACTGTGTAAGCTTTTAATAGTGGCTTGGAATTGGAACAGGTAAATGTTTGTTCAGTGTAATGTACGACACTTTTTGCGCTCAAAATTATTTTCCTCTTATAAATCTTTTTTGTGACACTCTTGTAAAAAGCCTTAACTTTTAGGGTTCCGCAGTTAAACAAGAGATTCATCCGTCTGTGTGTCACTTTTATTCCAAAACTATTAGGTAAAGCTGCAATATGCGTGTTCTGACATACACTTGACAAACTTGATTAAGAGTAATTTTTAATTTTCTTCTTCCTCCAAACGAATGTTCCGCTTCCTTGCTATCTCTTCCACTTTGCACGGTCTAAGCCTTCAAAGGCCGTTTTTAATTTTTTTTTTTAATTAAATAACATTTCTTAATATGAAAATTGGAGTACATTAATTACCATTATTGCCAAGCGAACTCTAAACCAAAACAAAGTGCATCGGTACGTGAAAATTTGGATGGAACACAGTCATTTGCACACGCGGGCGGCATTTTAATTCAGTTTGTGTTTGCGTTTGTTGCATAATGTTGCGAATGTTGGGCGGAGATTATCCGGCGAGCTTGCCAAATTGTACTGTCAAAGGCTCGTTTAGGAAGAATGTTGTATTTCCCTCGAGGCTAATTGGATATTTGACTGTTGTTAAAATGTGCATATTCATTCATTGCAATCGAAAATGTAACATGTAAGAATAACATTTGTAAAAACAGAAAATAAATCGGTCAAAAAACAAATAAGTTATTATTAATCCTATTAATATTATAAATGCGAAAGTTTGTATGTTTGTTACTCAGTCACGCCGCAACGACTGAACCGTATTTGGTTGAAATTTGGCACAGAGATAGATTCTGGTTTGGAATAACACATAGGCTATCCCGGAAAATAAGAGAGGTCCCGCAGGAATCAAAAAACCTTACACCACGCGAACGAAGTCGTGGGCATCATCTAGTATAAACTGTTTTAAGCTACTGCATCCGTCTCTTTCTAAAAAGAAATTTTGTATGGAGAGTGTATGGGCTACTGAACCATGATGTTATGTTGCCAAAGCGCTCTCTGTTTGTAACAGGAAACTTAAAAGCTTTTTATTTTCGAGACTATTTAAAATATTAAAAAAAGAAAAATGACATTGTGTTATAATATTAAAAACCTACTAATTTTCCAAATCGTTTCCATTAAAAAAAAAAAGATTCCGACGAATTGAGAACTCCTCCTTTTTTGGAAGTAAATCAATAACAGGAAAAGACCTATTTTTATTTTTATTTTTAAAAATAGGAATAGACCCATTTTTATTTGAGAAAATCAAAATATTAAAGTCTGATTTTCTTGATTTTCGCAATTATTTATTAACCCTTTTATTTGAATTTACCTAACTCTTCTTCTTTCACAAATAATGTAAGCAGAAAAATATTTATAAAGAGAAATTTTAATGATTATACTTTTCATTCGTTAAGGTTTAATGAGGCGTAATACGATAACCATTAGTTTATCTCAAAGTCTATTCGCCTTTATCAAGAGTAGATAATATTAAATATTATTATTTTGTAAGTAGGTACAAAAGAATAATAAAATGTAAAATTTTGTCAATTACTAGGTTTTGAAATGGGGCAGCCATAATGTTGTTGTTGTTTGACCTATCTCTCCACAATACAACTTTTAAATATCGTGGCCGGAGTTAAACACCGCGAACACGCCGCGTCCCAAAACTGTTTCAAAACTAAAGTATTCAACAGTATCTATATTAACTGTATACGCTTATTCATATGTCGGTGAATGTGTTTGGGTGAGATTACGGCCGTTTGGAAGGTTTGCCAAATGGTTTCATCTGGATTTGTTTTGCTCGACTTGCTAAATTGTTTTAAACTTTCTATGAATAAAATAATATTATCCTAAAGTCCTTGTGAAATAATCAAGTAAATACCTGATTTTATTTGAGGCTTTGATCCCAAGTCAGCGGTCTGGAGTTCTAAATGTAGAGCGTTCTGCGAATAAAAAAAAACTACTTATTAAAATTACTTTTTACAAAAAATGTAACAGTATAAGCAGCTAAAAATCTATACTGTAATAAAAATTAAACCGACTTTAATAAATCGAAATAAAGAAAGTATGTATAACTGAAAAGGGAAAAGAAAAAAGCTTGCTTTTAAAAAAACTTTATTAAGTATTTAAAGCCGACTCAAAATTAGTTACTTAATTTCATTTAGGAGTTTCATTATTAACACTAAAAAGATTTGATATTTTTCACTTTTTAGTTGCAAAAAAAATCACGTAATTTTTTGGAAAAGTTTTTAGTAAAATAAATACATTGAGTTTTTATTGAATAATATTATTATAATATTATTAATATATAGTAAGCCGGAGCGGGCCGCTAGGATTATATATTATAGTGTGATGTGATGCGATAGTTTGGGTGTATGGATGGATGGAGGTTTGTTACTCGATCGACTGAACCGATTTGGCAGTTTGGTGCAAAGATCGATTATAGTCTGGAAAAACACATAGGCTACTTTTTATCCCGGAAAATAAGAGTTTCAGCGGGAATTGAAAATCCTCTATCCACGCGTACGAAGTCGCGGGCATCAGCTAGTTACATTATAAATCATTATGTCCGTTGTATTTCTTCTTGTCTTCTATCAACAGATAGATATCCACTGCTGGACACAGGTCTCATGCATAGACTACCACTAGTTTGAGTCTTCACTCCAGCACCTTGGGACTCCAATGACCATCAGTTCGTCGAACATCTTAGTTATTACTAATAAGTAAAACCAAGCGAAGTACATACAATTGTAAAACAGCGCAATCCCCACAATCGCAGCGCAAACAGTGTTTCAATTCAGTTTGTCTGTTTGTTACGTAACATCTCCGTACGCGGGTGATTGCCGCGCTCATCCGGAAAACCTTGCCAAATAGTTTTATACACCGCTTTGGAGATAATCTGTGCATTCTAAGGGGCATAATTACTTGGCAATGATTCGCGGAAGAAACCTATCATAATTCTTTTTTTTAACACAAAATTTTCCCTAGCTTATCCCATACAAGCAAAGTTTCATTGTCCTAAAAGTGACTTTATAATCCTGGTATTCATCAATTTAGAATAAAGACAATTTTAGACTTACAAGCGAAAATATATTATGTTATCGATTTTGATAACATTTCACCTCTTATTTTCTTAGTGCATGAATAGGGCAGGGCTTATTTCGATTTCAATTAGGGCGGTAGGCACACTTTCAATATTTTTGCCATTTTGGCTTAGTTTGCGTTCATTAGGTACTATTTCTTACAACTAAATTACTAAATTAATCAATAAAATATCGACCTGATGATCACATCACACTAATATTATAAAGACGAAAGTTTGTATGTGTGTATACACATACACACATACAAAGTAAAGTAACGAACATACACACACGTGTATGTTCATTACTCTTTCACGCCACAACGAATGAAACGATTTGACGGTTTGAATGGAGACAGCTCATACCCAGAAATAAAATTCTTCTGTGTAAACTGATCAACACACACAGACGCCATTCCCGATAGAAGCGGGTTCGATCCCCGCAATTTTCGAATTGTATTTAAAAATTCGAAGGAATGAATTCTGTGCGACACAACTTTTTTAAAACAGCTTAACAGAACAAAGTTAATTATAAAATTTAAAACACCTTCTAATTATTCCGGTTATTCTTATTCGGTGTAGGGTAGAGAGGACGTTCTCTCGAAATCCCATAAAAATGCAAAAGCCGCCGGCGGCGGTATAAATATTTTTAACGGCTATATTTAATTAAAGTTGGCCGGTAACCGGGAACGCGATAGTAATGGCTAATAAGAATAAATTTAAAAGAGTAATAACCCCTTTTATTTGAGTTTAAATTAAATAAATTACTTGCGTCTTAATCTTCTTCTTCTTGTAAGTAAAGGGACTGTTAATCCTTGCTAATGAAATTTAATTTAATTTCCTTATTGCGAAAGTGTGTTTGTTTGTTGGTTTGTCTTATAATCATGCAACAACATGCATGATAGACCTGGGTATAATTGAGGACTTGGAGAGTGACGTAGACTACCTATTATCCCGCGGATTCGTCAGGTCGAAAAATGTATTGGATTCTTCTGTTAAGAAATTCTCAGTCCTAGCCCGAAGTTAGGAAGTTGGCGATGAGAAAACCCTGTGCCTCAGAGAGCAGGTAAAAATTGTCGGTCCAGCAAGACCTACCTGACTTACTTACGAGTAGAAGATGTTTATTCACTCTTGTTATAGTTTTTTTTTATAAGCACACGCTTGACCACTATCACAACTGATGGAAATTGATGATGTGGTCTAAGGTGTAACGTGTTTGCCTAGAAGATGCCTATTCACTCTTGTTTTAAAGATACCAAAATTGTAAGTGTTAGGAAACAAAGTTCTTGGACGAGCCTTCCAGCCCCTAGCCGTGCGGATCAGGAATGAAGACTTAAAGCGCTTAGTGCACGTAGATGGAATATCAACGAATTAGGGATGGAAGCTCTCCCGATGTCTTACAGTGCGGTGGTAAAAAGGTGAAGGGGGGGCAAGATCGAAGAGCTCCTGAGCACTGAAATAAATCGTATAAAACACCAACAAGCCGGCAACTTTTCGGCGGTATTTAGATAGAATAGAATAGAATAGAATAGAAATATTTTTTATTCAAATAAACTTTACAAGCACTTTTGAATCGTCAATGAATCTACCACTGGTTCGGAATGCCTTTCCTGCCGAGAAGAGCCAGCAAGAAACTCGGCGGTTGCTCTTTTCAAAAAAAAAAAAAAAAAATTTACAATGGTTAATGAAACTATGCTATGTATACAGTGCTTCCACGATGAATTTTCCTGAGTACAATACAAATAAATACAATCCAATACATGTTAAAACAGGCAGGCCAAAGCAGACCCATTCCCGTTGGTGGCACCCGTTCACGAGCATGACGCATGATCCAGCCATTGTTTCGATAAAAATGAGAGCTGGAAGTATAAACAGGTAGGTATATCTACCTACGATTCTATATCAGCCTTATTTTCTGATTGGAGGGAAGACATCAAATACTGCTTTAATGCCTCATTTCGCGAGATTGGTATTTGTAGAAGCATAACCACCCCATACGCGAGAGGATGGGCCGTCGATAATCATAAAAAACGTTATTAAACCAGTTATTGGTCGTAAACTTCAGCAAAACCAACGTAACGCTTTTTTGCAACGGCTTATGGAGGGTACTAAGAGATTGAAATATGTATTAGACTCTTTGTGATTAAAGCCTCAATAGCCCAACGGTTAATAGTGCGGACTGAAAACTGAAAGGTCGCAGGTTCGAACCCCACCTGTTGCACTACTGTCGTAGCCGCTCCTAGCACAATCTTTCCGTTTATTTGGAGGGGATAGGAGAATATTAGTCAACTTCAGCTTGGCTAATATTCTTTAAAAAAAAAAGCATTAAAGTTTCATGAAGTCTTAAGCAGTTCTAAAATGATTCCATTTCGATGTTTCTATTCTGGTCATTAATATAGAAATTGAATAATTAAAATCTATTTCAGGGTTTTCCCAACAACCAACCGAACCAGTGGTAGATTCATCGACGATTCAAAAGCACTTGTAAAAGTTTATTTGAATAAAAAATATTTTTATTCTATTCTATTCCAACAAGTTTCAAAATTTATTATAAGGACTAACAGAGCTGTCAATTTTTCTTCTTGTTACCTAGCTTAAGATGTGAATTTTACGCTATTTTGATCATATTTTCCTAGCCTCCACTCTAGTGACGGACTACGCAGTCGGCCTTCAAGGCTTATCACTTGGTTGATTATTGCGCTTCTAAACGTTATAATTCGATGTTGGACACGTAAAATAAACAGTCTCTCAAAACACTTTTTATCTCCTCCCGTCACACGAAAAATTAGTTCACCAACTTTTAACGGCAACACAATTTGTTGCCAAAAACTCCAATGCTTTATTCCGCCAACATATAAAAGTGGAAAACACATTATTACCTCTCACAACTTTAACTTTTCTGGCAAAATAACACAAAGCTGCACAATATATCATCTGATATCCAGCGTCATGTATTTCACATTTAAATCTCACCTTGCTGGTCACGGACTGGTTGTAAATCGTCATATTGTCCGTGTGGCGATCTTCCAAAAGTTTTCAGCACAATTTTAGGGTACTGTCGGACATGTTTTTGATGGTATAATTTTTGTATTTGCGATGCCGGAAGGGGTTCTGAGCTATGGCTAATTGACAAAGATCTATTGTCAAAGAGTTTTATTCTTTTATGTATTTAGAATGCCTTTCCGGCTTCCGTTTCTGTAACTAGCTATAACGTTGCTTGTCTGGTGGGAGGTTTTGCCGTGGCTAGTTACCACCCTACCGTCAAAGACGTGCAGAAAAAATGGCGAGTAGGAGGTATGGGTTAAATCTACACTGCCATACCCGTTCCAAGTTAGCCCGCTACCATCTTAGACTGCATCGTCACTTACCATTAGGTGAGATCGCAGTCAAGGACTATCTTGTCAACGAATAAAAAATAAAAAAAAACTTTAAATCATGAGTGACATGACTGCATATTCAAACCAAGCGCGCTCCATCTTCACTCACCAGCCCCTTTTAGTTACGCACTAATCAATAAAACTAAAAAAAGCTCTCAAATTTTTATTTCGATGATAACTGCATCATCTTTATACCACCGAACTGCGAGGCATTGCATGAATCTACATCGCTACGTGGTTGAAATTCCACGATCTCGCACTAAGCGCTTTGCTTCCTCGTTCCTAATACGCACCGCAATTTGGAATGCCCTTCCGGCTTCCGTCTTTCCAACCAAGTATTTGGGTATGTTTCAATAGAGCGTGAATAGGCATCTTCAAGGCAAACGCGCACCATTTTAAACTGCATCTTCACTTATCATCAGGTGAGATCGTAGCGCTACCTAGTCTATATTATATTTAAAAAAAACGTAGCCCTTTTCTGAGATACTGATGGCAATTGAAGTGCAGTATAATATGGAACGTTACAAACTCGCTACCACTAGCTAGCGATATCATGGTATTATGAAGTGGTGCAACCTCGACATCATCCTTTGGCATAGCTTACAACAGAACCTCTTACTAAAAAGGTCTTACACTTAACATATTATTATTGTCCTTTTTTCCAACTCTTCCAGCTTTCAGCAGAACGATGAAAGAGTCGTTTAAGATTTTGTGGGCTTGATTGATGGCTCTGAGAATGATTTAATGCTATTGTCTTTTGTCTGAAAAAAGAAATCTTAATCTATGGGCTAAATGCGCTGTGCTTCAATTAAGAAACACACAGATCATACAGTTATTACGCAGTGTGATTTGTAGGTATATTCCTTTCTTGATAGTAATACTGTTTACGGAAGGTCGGTATTCGGTAATTCGGTCGTAAACAGGAACTCCGTAGTAAACATCAGCATACATTGTCAGTCACATATAGGATTTTATTGCTCGTGAAACATGAAACATAATACAACTGCTGCGGAGTAGCAACATTTTATATGTTTGGGGACAGCACAGTATTTTTTTGTCTCCTGTAAGTAGGTAGTCCTGTCTTGCGATTCTCTAAAATGATTGCTACAGTTTGCCTCGCAATCGCCTCTGATTGGCCGATGCAATATTGCAGAAAGAACGCGATAAATTCAGCCAATGACCATATAGAGACTGTAGCCATGATTGATGTAGCTTTACAGAATCGACCTGCTGGATGCGTTGATTAGTTGTTAAGACCAGCTCAGCCTCATTTTCGAGTATCCAAGGTTCGAACTCTAGCACGCATCTCAAATAATCAAAATCAAAGTTGAATCAGAATTGAGGAGATCCGTAGGAGAAGCGAAGTTACCGACAAAGCTCGGCGAGTCGCCAAGCCGAAGTGGAAATGGTCGGGGCACAGAGTTCGAAGAGCTGATGGTTGCTAGGGTCCTAAAGTACTAGAATGGAGACCCCGCACCGGATAGGGACTCCCAATAGGTGGACCGGCTATATCCGGCTCGGGATGCAAGCTTTCTTTATGCTAAAGTTCATGATCAGTTTAGCCGCTAGGCCATGAAAAGATGACATCAGACGCGTCGCTGGGTACAGGCGGCGCAAGACCAAAACCTGATTAATTCAACGCAAGAGCCCTTTGTCCAGCAGAGGATGTACTCTATCGGTTGATAAAGAAGAAGAATTACAGTGATTTATCATAACTATAAAAATGTGAAACCCACCGCAAGATAAAGCCTCCGCTATTAATGTCGCAGAAAGATTTAAAAGTAACAAGCGTAGGAACGGGGACCGCGCAGCTCTTGGCAAGTTCGCAGACACCGGCCAGCGTCGGCGGGGATCTAATAGAATGCATTTAAGTTTGGCCATTCAAAAAACCAGAAGAGGAAACGCCGTTCATAAGTTTGATCGGGAGCCAAAATAATCCGTACCTGAAAGGTTCGCAATTCACGTCTCTTGGCACGAATTCTTAAACTGTCCCAAGTGAGGCTATAATGTATATACCTACGTTACGGCGCGGTGCCCGACTACTAACTCGCCTCCCTTACTGCCGGAACTCGACTCGATGTTGTATCGTCTCAAGAAAAAAAAGACGTGTGGCACTCGGGGACTGCCGCGGTAAAGCTATTGCATAGTATTTTTTATCAACGCCATCTAGCGGTAAGAGGAGTCCCGTGTCAGGTTATTTTCGTTACGGAATTTCTGGATTCGGTCTCCACGCTCAAAGCCCGCGATAGAAGCTATGCAATAGCTTAAAAAAAGATATCAGCCGAATTGATAACCTCCTTGCTGCGTTACACCGCGGCTGCAGCATAACTGCGTGCTCTTGCAGAAAGACGTTTAGGGTAGAGTAGAGAAACTTACGGAAAGAAAGATATGCGTGCCATACTCCTCCTTTTTGGAAGTCGGTTAAAAATCCAGACTATCTTATGTTACCAATACCAATATAAAATTATTATTATAAATGCGATAGTGTGTTTGTTCATACGTTCATCCTTCAATCACGCTGCAACAGAGCTACCTACGGATCGGCGTGATTTTTTTGCATGGGTATATTTGAGGATCTGGAGAGTGACACAAGCTGTTTTTTATTCCGAAAAATCAAAGAGATCGCGAGGGATATTAAAAACTAAATCCACGCGTATGAAGTCGCGGGCATCAACTACTATAAATGCGAAACTGTGTGTCAGTTTACTTTTATGTCTCAACGGCTGAACCGAAATTGATGAAATCTGGCACAAAGATAGCTACATTTCGAAGGTTATGTATCGTATGTGTACAGTCCTCTACCACTCAGGTGGTTAGGTACTAAGCAAAGGCTTGCATTCCGAAGCGAGGTCTCCATTCCAACGTCTTGGGACCCCAACGTCTATAGGTTGTTAGAACTATATGCCCCGCCCAGATTGCACTCTCATTCTGCTCCCACTCTTCCACTCCCTGCATCCCCCACTAATTGGGTCGACTATACAGGCAGCGCTAGACCGAGACCTTTCGAAGTCTATGCCAAAAACCTTTGTCCAGCAGTGAACGTCTATTCGTTGATAAAGAACAAGAAGAAAATGCTATGAAACTTATTATTCTAACAAAATAATATAACTTCCACAGGATTTACAGTTAGAACTTCGGAGATCCTATTTGTAAGGCGTAACGCCTCTATGCGTCTACGGCGTCTCATTCGTTTGGTAAACATAAAACATTTTACTGACGAAGTTATTAAACCAGTTATTGGTCGTAAAACGGCGCTAGCGAACGATGCGCTTATTTTATATCAGCTTACATACAGAGATTAAATTATATTAAAAGTTTAAAAGCGTTAAAAAAGTTGAGCGGTTTTTGCGTCGAAAGTAGCTCTTTGCGGTTGATTTATTTTTGCGATGCAAAAATTGTATTGGATATAATTTATTGTAATAATTGTACAAATAGCGGTTCTTGCTTCGTTGAATTAATACGTTATTAATTCCGGAATAAAAAGATAAATAAGCCCCGAGCATCTTTTTCTTTTTCACCACTGAAAGAGATATTGAAATTAGGCTGGTAGATTCACTTGACGATTCAAATAGCACTTTGTAAAAGTTTATCTGACTAAAAAACATTATTCTATTCTATTCATTGGTCGTTTTGAGCCTAGGTTTGGAGCCGAACTGAGAAACTTCCGTTCTAAGTGTTATCTAAATAGTTTTTAAAAATCCCGCAGGAACTCTTTCCGGGTTAAAAAGTAGCTTACTCTCCCGGTCCTCGACTATGCCCATGCAAAATATTCATAGCTCTGTTGCGGCGTGATTGAAGGACAAACCAACAAACATCTGCTATGCAACAACGTGCTGTGAAATCCATACTCGGCATTTTTGGAAGAGTTGCTCTTTCTGGCAACTTCTTAATAAAAAAAAAAAAACACTTTCGAATTTATAATATTAGTGAAGAACGGTAAGGATGTTTCTAATATAAACCTCGTTCTTACTCTGTCTTGAGTCTAAGCAGAACAAGAGTGCAAATATTTCAGCCGACAATGCTTTCGCTTGTAATGCTTAGAGCCTTTGGAAACTGTAGTTCGTGAATTTATAAGCTCCTTCACTATCATACCTTTGTAACTAGGCGGTACGGCTACATTATCGGGATTCGGCGAATATTTATTTGCATTATCGCGACAAGTGTGGCCGAATAGTTCGTTGAATCGCGATGTATTCAAGCGAACACGTATCTTTATCGCGACACATAAGTCTAGTCGGTGTAAACAACGAGTTATAACTACTAATGTAGACAAGACCATCGCGTATGACCGAACACGGTAATGTTATCGCGACAACGCAACACGAATTTTCGCACGATGATGTAGCCGCAGCAGTGGAAACTACGCTATGTGTAAGAATAATTTACAAGCATCAAAGTAAGCAAATATTCAGTGTATGTGTGTTAGTACATAAAATGCAGAATATGTAGTAGGACTAGTAGGTAATACAAGGTCGCGACTTAGTTGCGACGAAGTTATGGGTATATGGAGCGTCGGAATTGCTTCAGACGACTTACTATGTCAGGACGTTTACTGCCGGATCCGGTTTACGGTTCTGGTATTGCTGAAAATTACATTACGATCTCATTACTTCTTCCTATTAGGTACAGACAGCGACGTATTTTATGTTATGTTTGAAAAGCCAGCCTTCTGGGGGAATCACCGACTGACTTTGATATGGACCCAAATAATTGGAGCGTAATTTATTTTTAAAATGGAAAATATTTAATGACTAGCGGACGCCCGCGACTTCGTTCGCGTGGATTGAGGTTTTCTAATTCCCGCGGGAACTCTTTTATTTTCCGGGATACAAAGTAGCCTATGTGTTATTCCAGACTGTAATCTCTGTGAAATTTCAGCCTTTTGCTAAGTTTCAACCGTTGCAGCGTGATTGAGTAACAAACATTCATCCATCCATCCATCTATCCATATATCCAAACTTTAGGATCACACTCCACACTAATAATAAGAAGGCGAAAGTTTGTAAGTGTATGTGTGTGTGTGTGTGTGTGTGTGTGTGTGTGTATGTTTGTTACTCTTTCACGCCACAACGAAAGATCCAATTCGGCTGTTTGGAATAGCTATCTCTATCATACCTATTAACATATAACCTACATTTTATCCCGGAAAATTAAAAAGTTCCCGCGGGAATAAACAAACCTTAATCTACGCGGACGAAGCCACGGGCATCATCTAGTTTATAATAATAGTAGGATAATGTTAGTAGGATTTATTTATTACCTATACTATCTTATTGGCAAAGCAGCTGAGAAAAAAAAAGAGAATTTCTATGAAACAATGTGTTTTACTTCAGATTTCGCTTCCAACAATCGGCTTAAGTTTAACGTTATAACGATAAATAGCTGTTTATTTACAGTTCGCATTTCTTGTACTTCCGCGCGCTAAGCCGACAAATGGCCGACAAGTTGGGGCTCAGCGTCGGTAAAAATATTTCACTGTTCAATGTGCTTATGATGTATAGGTTGCGCTGCAAACATGATATACAATACCTGAGATACGAGTATTAGATGATAATTATAAACGCAAAAATTCTTTTTACAAAACCGACTTCAAACGCCACTACAAAGTATCTTAATTGTGCCTATAAAATTTGAAGAGTTCCCTCGATTTCCCCAGGACCCCATCATCCGATCCTGACCTGATGACAATGGGACCAACTGTGAAATATAGGGTATATTTCCCAGGTTCAAACAAAAAAAGAATTTTCCAAATCGGCCCCGGCGTCTTCGAGTAATCGGGAAACATCCATAAAAATGAAAAAAAAAAAAGATTCTGACGAATTGAGAACCCCCTCCTTTTTTGGAAGTCGGTTAAAATATCAAGTATTGAGTGTGTGAAAAGTAAAAAATTGAACCTAGTACATCGTCTCACGCGACTGCATCACAACTGCCGAAGCTATTCCGCGTTCACATTAGAATAGAATAGAATAACTTTTTATCCAAATAAACTTTTACAAAGTACTTTCGAATAGTCCAATGAATCTACCACTGCACACTGGCGTTAGACCAAGTAGGACGTCACTCATGAAATACGTAAAGTCGTGACGTCGCTTCTTAGTGGAGTAGATCGGTAAATTGCAACTGCGTATCTTCAAAGTTTCGTATATCAAAGGGAGCAAATGAAAATTTACGCAGCGGGATATGATTGTTGTTTATGGCGCACTCCACGCGATTACCGATTCGCGCCTAAACGGGATCCGTGGGACGGGACACGTAAAGCTTTTTATGGGCAAAATAAAAATGACATCGCTAGGTGCGTAGGCCGTAGGTATGTAGCTTATGACCGCGCGCTCAGTGTTGGGTAGAAACAGGCGTTACTTTGCGAAAGTTCGTGATATGTTCATAGACTTGAGAGTAGTATAAAAGTCTTTTGTGGTGGTGCATGTGAGTGGTGGTGGCATTGCTTGCTTGGGAACTTTGCTTTCTTGCTTGGTTGGGGAGGTAAGCGGTGCTTAGCTTGTAACTGCATGTTTGATCATACAGATTTATTTCTGTTGGCGGATTATAGCAAAATAATTTTAACCTTTTCTTGCTGACTATAGCAGTGTTTTCCGAACTATGGGCAGCGACTCAAAATTACAACATGGGGTTATTCAAGGGGCGGACCAACAAATTCCTGCTTTGGTGGTGCCTCAGGTGCTACAAATGTTCATGGGCGGCGATAATCACTTAACATCAGGTGACCCGTCTGGTCGTTTGCTCCCTAAAATATTAATAAAAAAGACGGATGGAAGGACGGACGAACAACGGAGGCTTTGTGATAGGGTCTCTTCCTAGCATATTTTGGGTTCGGAACCCTTAAAAGAACTGACACAAAATAATTGCAGAAGGCGGTAGGGGCGGCACGAACAGCCTACTAGCGGCAAATATGTAAATCCGCCACTATACAGCTCAATTCAACCAATTCTTAACAGAGAACTGTTCTATAGTTATTTAAATAACCTATCAGTTTCACAACGCCGCGACCGAGCGGGCAATCATTCACAGCGCAAAGCCTTGAGTGCAATCCTGAAACCGCGTTGGCTAGACGCCGGCCGTGGCGGCGTCGCTGGCGGCGCGTAATGGCGGTACATTTTTCATCGGCCGTGTACCGATGACAGTAGTTACATTCGTCCCACCATTGCCCCAACGTGTCCTGGCACGGCTGAGGAATATCAAATTTGGATAATGCCAGGTACTTTATTGTTCTGCGAAAGTGTGATTTGCATTTGCGTAAATCGCTTGTGAGAAGCAATAGTGCGGGTCCGTTCGATTTCGTCCGTGAAGATTCATCGAATTTTAGGTACCTACCGCCGATTGCCATTCAGCTCGTTGAGCTATGTCAGTGTACTAAGTATATGTATTTTATTCTTTGTTAGTACTTAGTAGTAGAGAATAATAAAGTACTAGATGATTCCTGCGACTGCGTTCGCGTGGATTAAGGTTTTTCTATTCCCGCGGGAACTCTCTTATTTCCCGGTATAAAAAGTATGTGTGCTATTTCAGACTATAATCTATCTCTGTGCTAAATTTCAGCCAAATCGGTTCAGTCGTTGCGACGTGATTGAGTAACAAACATCCATACATCCAAACTTTCGCATTTATAATATTAATAGGATAGGATTATAGGATTATTATAATAATAAAAGGAAGGGATAGGTGCTCGTCGTTTACCGCTAAGCTGCAGCAATGCACGGGAATCCTAACGAAACGAAATGAAAACTTAAAGAAACGATATGGACGTGTTACGGAAAACGTCTCAATACGAAGTCTGGACGGGCGGTTTGCATTCAGAGTGGCTGGCTGGAGCGTCTGGTTTTCATAAACTATTGAAAGCAGCATAGCAAATGGTCTTAGTCTGAATCTAGGCGGGCGTAAGTCTTTTACTGAGATCTTGGCAAGATTCTCTAAAAAGATAATGTGTTTGAGAATTTTTGACCAATAAATGAACTCGGAACTTGCGCATGGAAAATGAGCGGCTACGCCTCG
Source organism: Hipparchia semele (assembly GCA_933228805.2). Classification (NCBI taxonomy): domain Eukaryota; kingdom Metazoa; phylum Arthropoda; class Insecta; order Lepidoptera; family Nymphalidae; genus Hipparchia; species Hipparchia semele. The sequence goes on along the minus strand of OW121717.1, from coordinate 1,019,760 downwards.
CTGAAAAATATTCTATCCTGTGGTTCTGTTCTTCGAAACGCGGCTATGTTCAGAGCGGTTATAATGCTTGGCGAGATCTGTAAATCTACAATACGTTTTAGACGTTACTTCTCTTTTTCTGTATGATGGGGCGTGTTCCGTAGAATGTTCATTTTTTATTATTACGATTAAGTGCAAGCACAAATACCTACGTTTTTTATTTTCCTTTCAAAATTCTAATTAACTTTATATAAACGAATGCATCTTCACCGATTCCGAACGCGCCCCTAGTGCTCGCTTCAGTTCAAGTTCAAATTCAGTTTCAATGACAGTCGTCATCCGACCTTTTCACGGACGGCCCACGTTCGACACACATAATATATTCGTAACCGACGCGTATCCGCCCCTCGACATCTTATCAATTCGGTGCGGCGCGAGTTCTTTTTCTCAAACAGCCAGCCAAAGCACAAAATCACCGAAGGCCTATGGAGCTGAAGACCTATGAAGATTGGGGTACCCCATACAAGACAGCTGGAGTCATCACCGGTAAGTGTTGATGCATTCGCCTTTCAGGCCAAACTAGTAACTTTCCACAACGGCGTTTATAAAAAAATTTACTTCCGCAATTTCAGCCTGTAAGTATGCTGTTAGCTCAACTCGGTTGTGAAATCGACTACCAATCTTATAAATCTATGGTTACAACAGGCGATTTCCCTACTGTCAAAGCGAAACCATAGCGACATTGCCCCATTTGTTCCACCCATTGGCAAAAGTCGAATGAACCAGAAGGGTTTATTTGATAGGTACTCCCGTAGTCTGTTGCCGCTCTTATCAAATGTTTTTTTTTTATTCGATGTCATTCGATTTAGTCCTTGCCGGCGATCTCACCTGATGGTTAATGACGATGCAGTCTAAGATGGTAACTTAGACAGCATCGTCTTGAAAAGGGCATACCCCTAATCGGTTTCTATACGCCATCGTGCCGGAACATTAAATTGCTTGGCGGCACGTCTTTGAAGATAGGGTGGTAACTAACCACAGCCAAAGCCTCCCACCAAACCGGACCAGGAGACAGTTGTAAATTCCCAAGTTGCCCCCGCCGGGAATCGAACCCAAGACCTCTCAGTTATAAGACAGGGTCTACCACTACGCCAGAGAGGTCGTCAATCTTCGTCGAATTACGTTACTAAGAACCAGTACAAAAAGCTCCAAGCCCGCAGTTGCAATAAACACGTAGTCCGCGAGTTCTAGTTTCCAATTACAGCGGACAATTTGATAGGTTTTTTCGTAACGAGGCTGGTGTGCCAAAAGCCCGCAGGATGTTTGCGGCGCGCCAGACGGCTGTAATTAAATCCTCGCTTGCCAAGACTCCGGACACGACACGTGTTGCGGTATCGATTTACTTTCTCTCGAAAAAACTCAACTGCCCATAGACAACTCTGTCGGCTAAAACTTGGTTGAGGCTTGACACGGCTTGAACGGGTGCCACCAACGGGAAGGGGTCTGCTTTGTCTTCCCATTTTGACATGTGTTGGATTATTTATGTATTGCATTTTTGAAGTTTCACTGTGGAAGCACTGTATACATAGCTTAGTTTGGTTACTTATTGTAAAATTATTTTATTTTTTGAAAAGAGCAACTGCTGAGTTTCTTGCTGGTTCTTCTCAGCAGAATCTGCATTCCGAACCGGTGGTAGATTTATGACGTGTCATAAGAGCTACAAGTTAGCCTACATGAAATAAATAAATTTTGAATTTGAATTTGACACTCTTGACAGCCACAAAAGCTATGAATATAAGGCCTTGACTAGACACATTTTTTAATAGGTGCCACTAACTTTTGGAGCTCAGTTTTCAAAAATACCCCCGGTACCCTTTTGGTCCGGGATTTTTAAAAACTTACAGCAGTAAGTAGGTATCATATCTACTTCAAATTATAGTTAAGTATTTATTTTTATTTGGTTACGCTTGTTAGCGTATCGTCTACTACGATGAGTAAAAAAGGAAAAGCTCTGCATAGCGCAGACTATATTAACTAATTACTTTAATTAATAACTTTTTTAAGTGGAATAAAAATAAGAAATTAAACATTACGCCTTTAGACTTTCAAGATGGCATTGCCATGAAAATTATTGCCAGAGAAGAATACTTCCGTAATAGTTGTGGTTACAGTAAAAAATACAATTAACTATTATTTTCTTATCAACGATACGGTATGATGTCATTTTGTAACGGTCGACGACGCGACGGCCATCTTGACGTGGACAGAGAGTAGGTAAGTCTCAAACTGAATTTAGCTCACAAAGGGGTGTTTATAATGAAGTCGATCAGAACAATATCTCCGGTGACATCAATCAAGCGACTCCATTAGCGACACTGGCAACAAAAGAGTTGAGACAATCAATATGATCACGTACCGCAACATACCTCGCCTCGCTTCGGGTAGGGTGACCACCAGAGGCGTAACTATAACGTTTGAGGCCCGTGGCAAATTCATCGGATGGGGCCCTCCCTGCCTCCCCAAAAAATGATCACTCGGCACTAGCCGTAGTCACAGGAATGATTATAAATGTTGGAATCCTCTTGTGCTTTCAGCCCTCTCTGACTGGGGGCCCCTTCCTGCTGGAGGCCCGTGGCATTTTGCCGTCTTGCCACCCTATAGTTACGCCACTGGTGACCACTATCCGCAACTCACTTGGATACGGTTCGATACGAATCACGGAGTAGGTAAAGAAGACGGCGAATGAATGGTGGTCTTATAAATGAGAGGTCTCGGGTCCGGGGTCAATTTGGGAACTTATAATTTCTGAATTGTCTTTGGTGTGGTCTGGTAGGAGGCTTTAATCGTTAGTAACCACTCTAACGTCAAAGACGTATCGCCAAGCGATTTAGCGTGGAATCACGAGAGTTGTACCGGGGTTTCTAAAGAAATCCTTTGGTCATCTATTCTATTTTCTGCTATTTTTATACATAACAATAGCAGAAAATGGATATAACTCGCTCCAGCAATACATAAGCATGTACCTAATGTGAATATTAATTGTAAATTGTACACATCATATTGTTATTACAATTTTTTTTTTAAAGGAGCAACCGCCGAGTTTCTTGCTGGTTCTTCTCGGTTGGAACGGCATTCCGAACCAGTGGTAGATTCAATTGACGATTCGAAAGCACTTTGTAAAAGTTTATTTGAATAAAAACTTATTCTATTCATACCAAACTTACACACAATAAAGCGAATAATATCCTGCTTGACGCGTGGTCACCGTACGAATAAGTCACCTTCAAAGACGGCAATGATAGATGAGCCATATTCCACGCGTCAGCCGCGACGTCAGGGCGGCGGTGTCAATTCTGTTCAATTTAATATCACAAACAACCCTACCTTGTTGCTTACTAAGTGATAAATCAATGGGTAATGTGCCACTAGCTTAAGGAGCTAAGTTTTCAAAAATACCCCCCGTACCCTTTTGGTCCGGGATTTTTAAAAACTTACAGCAGTTGGTATCATACCTACTGCTTATGTCCAGCCCCTTGCAACCCGTTGAACTACTGAGACTTCTAATTGAATTGGACGATACTTGGTGGTGAACTACAGGCTGCTTTACGTTATTAATTATTTTCGCCAAGTCACAGAAGTGTAGTCTTAAAGGAACTCAATTTATGGTCCAAAATTAAATACAGAGTTTAATCCAATATTTTTATTTCAAAAAATATTTACAAATAGGAATGTCTATACAATTTAAACAACCTCACAGTAGGCTAGGCCGGTATACAAATATTTTAAATGACAAAGTTATATTACCCAAATTAGCAATAAAGAAATTGATTGATTGAAAGTTGCATGGGAACAATCGGCTTGGCATCCAGCTACAAGATAGTGTAATAACTTATTATATTGTAGTAGCCATACAGGATGATTTTTTGGTTGTGCACAATTTTTTTTTATGTTGTATATAAACAAAATTTGATCAACACGTATTTTTTATTTTTTTATTTTACTTTTAAACAGATGGTTAGGGTCACCCTACGTAATCTATCAGCTGTTGATACATTAGGCGCGCGCGGCGGCCGTTGACCTCTGAGCGCGTATTTTAATTTCGTCGAATAGTATGACCATGATTTGCTTATTTTATGGTCAGATATGGAAAAAATGGTACAAAACTATTAATGGAAATATTATTAACGATATAGAACCACCAAAACTAAATTGTGCACTACCTAAAAAATCAGCCTCCTGTATAACCAGTGGTAGAGTTTTGACTTGTCGTAAGAGCCACATGAGGCCCTCATACACATTAAATAAATAATTTTAAAAATTGAAATATTCTTCGTATATAAATGTACACAAAAGTATGGAAAACAATACAATTTAGATAAATAGATTAGTTTACAAACAAAGTGCTCAAGCCAACCTCATAATATTATCTGTGCTTCATACATCATTTTCTTAACCGTAAGTTAACAGAAATCGAGCAAGCTAATATGTTCTTTGTTCACAGCGTGTTAAAGACCATTTTCCTCTCGTTGTTGGTGAAGTGCAAGACGGCCGCTATGGCGTTGAGCATGTGTTTGCGGCCCGCGTAGTCCGTCGACATGAGATATGCCATCACCACGTTCTTCAGATACTCCAAGTTGGCTCCCTCGCGAGACTGGATTCTTCTCAACCTGGAGATAAAAAAAAAAAACAGGAAATAATTTTTTCAACAAGATAGCAAAGTTCATTTTTGTTGCGAGTGCCTAGTTTGAACCCCGAGCGGGCGAAGGATTGTAAGTTAGAATCCTGAGTGTAGTTTTTCTATCATGTGATACATACAACTTTTCACCTCACTAGTAGTAGTAGTAGTTAGTTTTTAAGATTATAATGTAGAGAATAAATAAATAAATAGTTTTAAAAGGGCGCCATTGCTGTCTAAAACCAATGAGCTAAAGTCGTTTTTGGTCACTCAGTGAGAAAAAGTGTTGAACTTTTATTAAGGTTTTAGACAGCAAAGGCTTTTGAACAAGTGAGGTGAAAAGATAATTACCTGTCAATCTCTTCCTTTAGCGTCCTTATGACTTCTTTGAAGCGTTCCTTTTCTATCGTCGCCTCGCGCTGACAGTCTCTGGAGTTAACATTAAATAAACATTATTTTTATCAGCTGTGGAATTGTCTAACAATGATTTCATCAGTTTAACGATCGCAATGACTCCTTATTGGCTGAATTTATGACGTTGTTGCTGCGTCAATGCATTTTAACCAATAGCGAGTGAGTACAAACAATCAGAGGTGATGAATGAAAGATGCATTGTTTAGATTGGTTTAGATGTGTTGTGATTACATGGAAGATTTTGTCCAATAACGTGAATGACGTGATAATAAAGGCAGAGCCTATCGCTTGTGATTGGTCAATCGCAAAGGGTAATTAATAAGGGTCATAATGGCGCGTGTTCGAAGGTGAAAACAAACGAACTTTTTATTTTCTGTAATCCAAATAAGTAGCTAATCTATTATAATTATAAACTTATTATTAATTAAATTTATTTATTCAGATTCTTTCCGTAAATTTAAAGACGGTTTCAGAAAATATTAACATCGAAAAAAAATTTAAAAGTAATTTTTGACTCCAGTTTTTAGATTATCTTTTCTAATTCTACGCAACAAGGGCCAAGGCCAGGGCCATTTTGTTTTCTTATAATTGTTTACTTTCGTATGAGTGCATAGTGTGTGTAATTTGTGTAAAGTTTTTGCGGGCATAAGTAAATAAAAACTTATAGGATTTGTGACTTTCTTGCCAATGGAACTTATTTTATCATAGAAAAAAGTGAGAAAGTACTTAACACGAGTATTTAACGTTAATAATTATTGATTCTTTTAACCGGCTTTAGTGGTTGTGTACACACAAATAGTTTGTTTTGTTTTCCTTGCATCTTATTTTGTAATTAGCCGTACGGTATGGAATGATAGGATATTCTGAACAGGTATGTGCTTTTATTTTAACTAGCTTCTGCCCGCGACTTCATCTGCGTGAGGGGGGTTTTTAAAACGCCTGCGCTAACCCTCTACTTTACAGGGAACCCAGCTCACATCTTGGACCTATGTAGATATGTGACTTGACTTAAATTTTCATTTTACCTATAATGACGTACCTATACATATACGTGTGTGTCCTAATATATGCCTACCATAAGCCCAAACCCTGTGCACGCCACTGGCTACAAGTGTTCATGGGCGCCGGTAATCACTTAACATCAGGTGACCCGCCTGCTCGTTTGCTCGCTAAAAATATACAAAATAAAAAAAAAACCTGTAATGTCCCTCGAGGATATGCTTTTCCCTCCTCAGCTGAGTGATGTCGAGATCTTTCCTGGCCAGCTCGTGCGCGTAGTGCAGCATGTGCGGTGGGGCGGACCCATCCTGGTATTAAAAAAATATATTATATATGAGGTGCTTTCATTCATTCATTCATTCATGACGTCGAGTCTTCGCCAGCTCACTACTGGGCACGGGTCTCCTCTCGAATTGAAAGGGTTTACTGATCCAAACCCTTTTAATCTTTACCACAAAAAGGCCATCTCACTCACCAAGGGTAAAAAATGTACCTATTATGAGGTGCTTTCATTCACTCATTCAATCCTTTGCTAGTGCACAGATCTCTTCTCAAATGAAAAGGGTTCGATCCATCCATAGTTCACCTTATTCGACAAGAGCGGAAAAAATATTAAGGTGCTTTTATTCATTCATTCATTCATTCATGTCAACCGTTCACTAGCTCACTACTGGGCACTGGTCTCCTCTAAAATGAAAAAATTTAATCCACCTCATTCACCAAGTGCGGAAAAAAATTGTGAGGTGAGGTGAGGATATCGACCTTTCATCATAACGAAAATATATGAGATCGATCATTCATGACAACACAATCTTATGAAATCGAAAGTTTAATAAATCTTTAAAAGACCGAAGCCTTAGCAAATCGACTGGTTGTGGTCGTGATATCAATAGCTTTACTAGGAACTAGCTTTTTCCAGCGTCTCCACTCACGTTAAGTTCGATTTTTTAATTCCCTATTTTATCCCCTTATGGGTTGAATTTTCAAAAATCTTTTCTTAGTGAGTGCCTACGTCATGATAGCTATCTGTATGCTCCGTTCAGTGATCCGAGCTCTGCGTTGATAGATCAGTCAGTCACCTTTTAGGGTTAGAAGTTAGAAGAAGGGGTAAATTTTTTTTTTTTTTAATTTTATTATAATGTGTATGGTTGTTGAAATTTTTTTTTTTTGTATTAAGTATATTAGTATATTGTATTAATGTGACCTCGCCATCCTCAACATAAACGCAGTTTCCTGCAGGATGGCATAAAGAATAATTAAAAAATGTATTGTTGTATAGATCTTGAACAATAAATTAAAAAAAAAAGTAGAGGGCAAAAGAAAAGTAAAATCCTCACATTCAACATCCCGTGCCCCTCCTTCCAGCCCTCCTCGGTGCTCACTTTCCTGGAGCGGTCGTTCCTGGAGCGGATGTAGTTGTCGGTCTCCTCCAGCAGGGTCGCGTACCTGTCCCGCTGGGTCTGCACCTGCTTCTCCAGGCTCTGTATCCGGGTCTTCAGGTCCGATACCACTTCTTTGTGGTACTCTTTCTCGCTTTTTAGTTTCTGAAAAAGTAATGTTCATACCTAATAATGGACATCCTGAAAGTGCTCTCCGGTTCCTATATTCAATCTATCTGCAGTCTCTTGATGACTTTTTCGACCATGCTCCTATATTCAATCTGTCGAAAGTAGATATAGTCGATTGAATATAGGAGATTGAGATTCGTTCATTCATTCGATCTATCTAATTTCGACAGATTGAATGAATGAATGAACTAATGAATGAATATACTTTTATTGTACAACACACATAGCTAACAATACAAGCTTAATAAATTGTATACAATTTGGCGTTGAATTGAATATAGAAACCTGACGTTAATGGATATGTTATTAAATACTTCGTGTGATAAACAGACATTAAAGATATACAAACTCATGACAATGCTGACACTTTGCATGCGACAAGGGCTTTCAAGTCTTCTTCTTCTTTATCAACCGATAGACGTCCACTGCTGGACATAGGTCTCTTGCATGGACTTCCACAGGCCTCAGTCTTGCGCCACCTGAATCCAACGGCTCCCTGCGATTCGTTTGATGTCGTCGGTCCACCTAGTGGGGGGTCTGCCAACAATACGCTTATGGGGCCGGGTCGCCACTCCAGCAATTTGGGACACCATCGACCATCAGCTCTTCGAACTATGTGCCCCGCCCATTTCCACTTTCACTTCACTTTTCTTCTTAGTTTTGCGACTCGCTGAGTTATGTCAGTGACTTAAGTTCTCCTAGGGATCTCCGTATTTCTGATTTAATCTTAAAAGGATACTCCGAGCAGAACTCTCTCCATCGCCTTACAAAAGTCAACTCATATAAAATAAGCTATTTACAGCTCTTGTATCACAATATAGGTCAGGCATTACATAATCTCACCTCCTCATGAAGCCTCAAAGTATCAGCCTTATCCTGTTTCTCTTCCTCCAGCATCAGCACGTAAGTCTCCATCTTCTCCTTCAGCATCGCTATCTCGCTCTTCAGGTCTCCCATCTCACTCTCCACCTCCGCCCCACTCTCTCTAATTCTCGCGTTCTGCGCTTTATAGCTCTCAAACTCTCCTCTCAAATTTTCCAACTCCTGTCTACACTTTGAGTGCACATTTTCGTAGCCGTCTAGTTTGAAAACCGTTGATATGTCTATGGGGTTGCCGAGTTTGTCGTTTTCAGCGATTAACTCTTTTTTCAAAATATGTATTTTGTCTATAAGTGTGTGGAGGTATTCGCTGTCGGCTAGCTTTTCGTTGTCGGTCTCACTTTTTTGGGCATCTTCTGAAATTAAATGAGAATTGGTTATTATTTCGATGGAATTGATCAATAACAAATTAAGTTTATATAACACTATTGTCAGTCATGGAAACTTTGGGCATTATGAACACATTGGTTACCGCAGAGTTAGACTGACTGGTGTTACTCATTAACACTCATTACTATTACAATACTCATTCTAGCCTAGCAATCTGAACTGATAGGTCATTGGATACAGGCGGCGGAAAGAGATCTATGACGAGCGACAAGTGTACTTCTCTTCCTGCAACTTGTCTGATTTCATCGGTCCACCTAATGAGGTATCTGCCAATACTGCACTTTCTAGTACGAAGTCACCACTGCAACATTTTGGGACCCCGATGACTATCAGTTCTACAAACTATATCAACATATTTCGGAAAGGCTGAGTCATGAGGAATGGACTCCATTTAGCAGTGTTTAAAGTTTAAACACACCTATGTTTTGCTAAACTTCCTTGTGTTTAATTGAAAGTGTAAAGCCACTTTTTCATGTTGAAAGTGTTTTAAGATTTACCACTTGTACGTTATCTTCATCTCCAGGAAATTTTCTAAGTAACCGTTAATCGCCCGTTTTGCGTGGTTCCGCTGGTACAATCACTCCAGCCAGCCGAGCTCGCTCCAAAATTCGAACAGGTGACCCAGGTCGGCGAAGACTTCAGGAAGTGCACTCTTAGTGTTGAAACACACCATGCCGAAAATACGCGACCGAAGTTCCGTGGCTGATTTTACGTTCCGATGCAGTCGGCTGATATGACACACGATAAGAGCCGAAATTACGCGGCAAAAATTCAGTTGCGTAACTTTGTGTGGGTGTTCAGTGTCCCCACCCCCGGATCTTCGTCGACAATCGAACCAAACTTCGGTCGCGTATAATGTGCTGCTATACAAAACATTGCCGCCGAATCGCTGCCGAACTTACGTCCGACCGAAGTTCGACTGTACGCCTTAACGCGACGTAATTTCGGTTTGGTGTGTCATCAGTAATATAAAATACATTGGACGCGTAGTCACGCCGAACTTCGGTCGCGTATTTTCGGTATTGTGTGTTTAAACAGTTACGTCCTATGGGGACATAATTTAAATTTGCTCACCATTGCCACTGCTGCCGGCGATCTTGTCCATGAGGCGTCCGTTGAGCGAGTCGCGCAGCTGCTGGATGAGCGTCTGGTCGCGGCGGCGCCGCACGTCGTACTCGCCGATGGTCTGCGACAGCTCGGCCAGCCTCCCCTCCAGCAGAGCCACCCTCTCCTCTTGCCGCGCGCATATGTTACTCACCATTGCCACTGCTGCCGGCGATCTTGTCCATGAGGCGTCCGTTGAGCGAGTCGCGCAGCTGCTGGATGAGCGTCTGGTCGCGGCGGCGCCGCACGTCGTACTCGCCGATGGTCTGCGACAGCTCGGCCAGCCTCCCCTCCAGCAGAGCCACCCTCTCCTCTTGCCGCGCGCATATGTTACTCACCATTGCCACTGCTGCCGGCGATCTTGTCCATGAGGCGTCCGTTGAGCGAGTCGCGCAGCTGCTGGATGAGCGTCTGGTCGCGGCGGCGCCGCACGTCGTACTCGCCGATGGTCTGCGACAGCTCGGCCAGCCTCCCCTCCAGCAGAGCCACCCTCTCCTCTTGCCGCGCGCATATGTTACTCACCATTGCCACTGCTGCCGGCGATCTTGTCCATGAGGCGTCCGTTGAGCGAGTCGCGCAGCTGCTGGATGAGCGTCTGGTCGCGGCGGCGCCGCACGTCGTACTCGCCGATGGTCTGCGACAGCTCGGCCAGCCTCCCCTCCAGCAGAGCCACCCTCTCCTCTTGCCGCGCGCATATGTTACTCACCATTGCCACTGCTGCCGGCGATCTTGTCCATGAGGCGTCCGTTGAGCGAGTCGCGCAGCTGCTGGATGAGCGTCTGGTCGCGGCGGCGCCGCACGTCGTACTCGCCGATGGTCTGCGACAGCTCGGCCAGCCTCCCCTCCAGCAGAGCCACCCTCTCCTCTTGCCGCGCGCATATGTTACTCACCATTGCCACTGCTGCCGGCGATCTTGTCCATGAGGCGTCCGTTGAGCGAGTCGCGCAGCTGCTGGATGAGCGTCTGGTCGCGGCGGCGCCGCACGTCGTACTCGCCGATGGTCTGCGACAGCTCGGCCAGCCTCCCCTCCAGCAGAGCCACCCTCTCCTGTTGCCGCGCGCATATGTTACTCACCATTGCCACTGCTGCCGGCGATCTTGTCCATGAGGCGTCCGTTGAGCGAGTCGCGCAGCTGCTGGATGAGCGTCTGGTCGCGGCGGCGCCGCACGTCGTACTCGCCGATGGTCTGCGACAGCTCGGCCAGCCTCCCCTCCAGCAGAGCCACCCTCTCCTCTTGCCGCGCGCATATGTTACTCACCATTGCCACTGCTGCCGGCGATCTTGTCCATGAGGCGTCCGTTGAGCGAGTCGCGCAGCTGCTGGATGAGCGTCTGGTCGCGGCGGCGCCGCACGTCGTACTCGCCGATGGTCTGCGACAGCTCGGCCAGCCTCCCCTCCAGCAGAGCCACCCTCTCCTCTTGCCGCGCGCATATGTTACTCACCATTGCCACTGCTGCCGGCGATCTTGTCCATGAGGCGTCCGTTGAGCGAGTCGCGCAGCTGCTGGATGAGCGTCTGGTCGCGGCGGCGCCGCACGTCGTACTCGCCGATGGTCTGCGACAGCTCGGCCAGCCTCCCCTCCAGCAGAGCCACCCTCTCCTCTTGCCGCGCGCATATGTTACTCACCATTGCCACTGCTGCCGGCGATCTTGTCCATGAGGCGTCCGTTGAGCGAGTCGCGCAGCTGCTGGATGAGCGTCTGGTCGCGGCGGCGCCGCACGTCGTACTCGCCGATGGTCTGCGACAGCTCGGCCAGCCTCCCCTCCAGCAGAGCCACCCTCTCCTCTTGCCGCGCGCATATGTTACTCACCATTGCCACTGCTGCCGGCGATCTTGTCCATGAGGCGTCCGTTGAGCGAGTCGCGCAGCTGCTGGATGAGCGTCTGGTCGCGGCGGCGCCGCACGTCGTACTCGCCGATGGTCTGCGACAGCTCGGCCAGCCTCCCCTCCAGCAGAGCCACCCTCTCCTCTTGCCGCGCGCATATGTTACTCACCATTGCCACTGCTGCCGGCGATCTTGTCCATGAGGCGTCCGTTGAGCGAGTCGCGCAGCTGCTGGATGAGCGTCTGGTCGCGGCGGCGCCGCACGTCGTACTCGCCGATGGTCTGCGACAGCTCGGCCAGCCTCCCCTCCAGCAGAGCCACCCTCTCCTCTTGCCGCGCGCATATGTTACTCACCATTGCCACTGCTGCCGGCGATCTTGTCCATGAGGCGTCCGTTGAGCGAGTCGCGCAGCTGCTGGATGAGCGTCTGGTCGCGGCGGCGCCGCACGTCGTACTCGCCGATGGTCTGCGACAGCTCGGCCAGCCTCCCCTCCAGCAGAGCCACCCTCTCCTCTTGCCGCGCGCATATGTTACTCACCATTGCCACTGCTGCCGGCGATCTTGTCCATGAGGCGTCCGTTGAGCGAGTCGCGCAGCTGCTGGATGAGCGTCTGGTCGCGGCGGCGCCGCACGTCGTACTCGCCGATGGTCTGCGACAGCTCGGCCAGCCTCCCCTCCAGCAGAGCCACCCTCTCCTCTTGCCGCGCGCATATGTTACTCACCATTGCCACTGCTGCCGGCGATCTTGTCCATGAGGCGTCCGTTGAGCGAGTCGCGCAGCTGCTGGATGAGCGTCTGGTCGCGGCGGCGCCGCACGTCGTACTCGCCGATGGTCTGCGACAGCTCGGCCAGCCTCCCCTCCAGCAGAGCCACCCTCTCCTCTTGCCGCGCGCATATTTTACGCGCGGATTCTTCCGCGCGTTTCGCTTTTATTTGTTCCTGTGAATATACAACGTGTAACAAAAGTTTGAAATAACCCTGAAGGAGGTGAATGTGCTCATGAAACTGAACAACTTTCCCCAAGGAACATAGGTCGAAATATGAAAAAAAAAATTTTACCTCCCACAGTAAATCAATCAGCTGATCGTCAATTTTGTATGGGAGGTCCACATTTTTTTTTTTTCACTAATCATCATAAGAGCTACAAGTTAGCCTACATGAAATAAATAATTTTGAATTTGAAGGGGTATGAACCTACCTCTCGTATAGCAATGGAGTGCGATTGCTCCAACAAGGCCAGCTTCTGCTGCAATCGCACCAGTAAGGCGGGAGTCTCAACGGTTCTCGCCTCCGCCCTCTGCAGCCTCCGCTGAGAGGCTTCCAGAGAACTGTTGAGATCGCGCACTCGCTTTTCCAATTCCGCTTGGGAGGCTAAAAGTTAATGCAAGATGAATTAAGTCCTCCCGACCGAAATCCGGCCACGGTGGCCGGTCAATCTCCGCCAAGGTTAGCCATCTGCGCGGGAGATATTATAGTGCACAAGTGTGTGCGCAAACACAGGTACACTCTCTATTCCCTCACTCTCATAGCCCGATGGAACAGCAAATCCGACACGATTGGAAAGAGATCAAGCGCGGGATCGACGGCGTTACATGCTCTCCGAGGCACGACGGTGACTCACCACCGACTTCCTAACTCCAGGCAAGTACTGAAAATTTCTAAACAGAAATCTCAATACATTTTTGGGCCGACCCTGGAACCGAACCCGAGACCTCGTCATCCGTAGTCGAACTTGCTAAAAATTAAACGTACGAGGTAGTCAAATCCAAGATTAGTATTATGACATCATCAGCATACCTAGGCAAGATTAAAACAAACAGATAACTCAGAGTCGACCTGCAGCTTCACTAAAGGGTTCTGTACCATCATACAAGATTTAACACCAGCTATTATTAAGATTGGGTAAAAACGTAAAAGTTTATTGTATAGATACCCTCTTTAACTTTTTTTTTGCTATAGCTGCGATAGAAATAGACATTCTGTGAATATGTCCTATACATGAGATACAGTGGAGGCTAAGTAATAGGGTCTCGTTGGCATCCTTTGAATACAGAACCCTAAAAATAAACTCAGGCTAATTGATCCATCCATTTCAGCACTACAGTGCCAGATAAAAGTGACAGATAAAGCGTGCATGCCAGTTTTTTTTTTGTTTTATTTAAACCAAAGGTTCAAAAATTTTAAAATAAATCAAATTCTTACTCTGTGCTTCAGTGCTGTGCACTGCTTTGTCTTCCAACTTTTCCTTGCTTTTCCTTTCTGTGTTTAACTTTATATGCAATTCTCTGAAAAATAATTATACAAACTACTTATCAATTGAAATTTTATTATAATGATGACTATTCAATGGCTGGATAGTGTTACTATTAAATTATCATTTAAAGAGTACATAAATAGCAAACCTACCTATGTATCTCCCAAACACAATAACTTATTTTTTTAATATATAGACTAGCGCTTGACTGCGATCTCACCTGATGGTAAGTGAAGATGCAACCTAAGATAGTGCGCGCTTGCCTAGAAGATGCCTATTCACTCTTGATTTGAAGACACCCACATTATAGTCAGTTGAATACTAACTATAATGTAAAATGTTGATTGTAATTATAATCGTAAGAATACATTTTTAATCAAGATGATGTTGAAATCGCCAATGAGGTGCTAAGTAAAAATAGTGGGGATTGTATTATGATATCTTTTTTGCCACTATTCTTTAAATAATTTAATTCTTAAAAATTTAATTTTGAGGACCTCCCTGGCGCAGTGGTGAGCGCTGTGGTCTTATAACTGGGTGCTCTCAGGTTCGATTCCCGGTGGAGACAATTAAGGAATTTATAATTTCTAAATTGTCTCTGGTCTGGTAAGAGGCTTTGGCCGTGGCTAGTTACCATCCTACCATCAAAGACGTGCCGCCAAGCGATTTAGCGTTCCGGCATGATGGCGTGTAGAAACCGATTAGGGGTATGGGTTGAAATTACACTGCTATATCCCTTCCAAGTTGGAAATTTTGTCACTTACCATCAGGTGAGGTGAAGGGCTGTCTTGTCATCGAATAAAAAAAAATGAAAAAATTGAACTTGTCAACATGTAAGTTTAAAGTTAAAGGGACTCCCTTTCACATAAATCAAACCTCTCTGTGCAGTCAACTCACTTCAACATAGCAGCATGATCGGCCCTTTCTTTTTCTCGCTCCTGTATCTCATAGGCTATCTTCGCCTTGAGGTTGCCCACTTCAGCTAGATGCTGTTGTACTAGTGACTTGGTCTCTTCACGCATTTGCGCCAGGATAGATTCATACTGAAAAAGATAAAAATCCAATTATTACCATTATCTTCTTAATATATAAAAGAAAATGGTGACTGGATGACTGACTGATTGATCTATCAACACAAAGCTCAAACCACTGGATGAATCACGTTAAAATTTGGCATACTAGCTTCTATGATGTAGGCATCCGCTAAGAAAGTATTTTTTGAAATTCAACCCCTGAGGGGATAAAATAAGGGTTTGAAAAAACGAATTTAAGGTGAATGAAGCAGTAGGCAAAAGCTAGTATAATATAAATTACAATTAATAAATAAAGCATACATATTATTATATTAGCGAAAACAATGAGTATTAGCTGTTTTTTTTTTATATTTTTAGCGAGTAAACGAGCAGGCGGGTCACCTGATGTTAAGTGATTACCGCCGCCCATGAACACTTGTAGCACCAGAGGCACCACCAATGTGTTGCCGGCCTTTCAGGAATTTGTTGGTCCGCCCCTTGAATAACCCCATGTTGTAATTAATAATTCCCTAATAGAAATAATTTCAGGTGATAGACATGATAATTATTATATGCAAGGGAGTAAGACAAAACCAACAACACCTGATTGATTAAAGAGGAATCTAAACCCATATGAACATAACTATACTTGACAAGCTTAACAAGCAATAGTGACTTGGAAACCAAAGCTTTAGTAAGAATTTTAGAATTTGTTTTTAGAACAATATCTGACAGGCCTAAGAAGCAGTTGCACAAAAGACTTGGAAACGTTAGCTTAAGGAACAATTTTAAATTTGTTTTAGAACTACCTGCAACTATAACAACTATGGTTACCTTTTCTCTTGTAACTTTCTTGTCAGCTTGAAAAGCTTCTTCCATGCGAGTCTTTTCCTCTGTCAAAGCTGAGAGTGAAAGTGTAAGTGCAGCAACAGAGTCATGAGAGGCTGAAAATTGTATCAAAATCTAAAATAAAAACCAATCCTATGCTCAAATGAGCTCAAAAAAAGTTACCTACATAATAAATTGGTCTAAAAATTCTAAGATAAGAAAATTACTTTTCAAAACAAGTTAGTTTCATAAAGTGCCATAAAAAAGTAAATTGAATTTCAATCTGTTAATATCTAAACTCATTTGCTTTAAAATGACTTTCTTATTGAATAGATTATAAATAATTATGTATAGTTCTTCATCTACCTACCTTACCTTATATTATTATTTTTGATAAACTTTCAGTTAAAATTTAGAATCGTGCTGCAGGAATTGGGGGAGAGAGGTGTTGTATTTGGTAGAGGTTTAGTCCCCGATTATAACATTGTTGTGCCACACGATTTTAAATCCAACCCAAACTTTCTCTTATAATAATTGTATTATCACAGTCCCTTTTGTCCCTTAATAAAAGAGCATATTATCTAAATACTTAGATAAAAATGCAATAGGGTGAAGTTTACATATTATACTGCTGTTATATACACAATTACCTACCATCTCCAGAGGTCTCAGTTTTATTTAAAGCCTTCAAACTAATCTCCAAGGCCTCTTTTTCTTTAACAAGGCCTTTATATGCTGCAACTACATCTGAAAACATAATTATTGACGATATTACTATTGGACAATATGGTCTTGAATATTTCGTAATCTTGGAATTAAATTAATGTAAATAATGTCGAAAGTACTACATTACCTCGTAAACGTCCTTCGTAACGCTTGATTTGGTCCGCCTGTTTCGTAATTGTAGAAATTAACTCTTGTTTTGATAAAGACTCCATCATTACTATGATCAAATAATACCACCAGATGGAAGTTAATGATTTTATGACTTTTATGCAATGTAAATTACACAATATTAAAGGATTTGCCTTTTGAACAAGTCGTACACTTTAGTTTATTTTTACCAGAAATTGTAGGTCTATAAAACATTTTAAGAAATTTTGATAATAAAAACAAGCAGAATAAATCCGAAATCCGTCACCAGTCCGTCACCTAACTGTCACTGTCGGCTGTCATAAATCATAATCACAGAATATAATATTATGACTTTGACAGATGGGTGTCACTTGTGTAGGTAGGAAAAAATGTGGAAAAAATATAGTGAGTCCATGTTTACTATAACAGTCTATACCTACTATAACCTGCCTATTTCCATGGCCTAAATAGACCCTACAAATCAGTGTTTCTTTATGGTTTCTTTAGGGAAAAGGGGAAATCCCCATGCAAAATCCCTTTGTTTTAAACCTTTTGCAATGCTCACCAAACATTAAGCAATGATGAGAAATAAGAAATAATCTTCAATTTATCAATAGGCACGGCAGTGCAGTAACAGCAGAATCTAGATCCTAGTACGTCTAGGATTGAAAATAAGCTGCTTTAAATGGTTGTGACACACAGGGCCGCCTTTATCCTATTGGAGGTCCTGGACCTGGGCACAAGCATCACGGAGATGGCGTGTAAATAAGAAAAGACTAGAGTACCTAGTAAGTACCTAAATACTAGTGGTTCGCCCCGAACTGAGACCTCGCGGTATCCCATAATTCCCAAAAGATAGTTTTAATTATATATTGTAATAATTAACTTTTAACATCAGACGCAATAAAAAATAATAATAGTTGACGCAAAACTGTTTTACTGATACAGTGCCATCTATTAGCATTATTGTGAAGCTATTAGCATTAAAAATTAAATAATTTCGTTTCTTTATAATATTTATCTAATTTTAGTATTTGTTGTTCAAGTACAGGATATAACTGAATTTTCAATAAAGTTTCAGGTTCTAATATGCAATACTTTTTGACATATGGCTCAAATTAAACCTCCATTTAAAAGTTAAATAATTTCGTTTCTTTATAATATTTATCTAATTTTAGTATTTGTTGTTCAAGTAAAAGATATAACTGAATTTTCAACAAAGTTTCAGGTTCTAATATGCAATACTTTTTGACATATGGCTCAAATTAAAATCTCCACTTTGAAAGCCCCCCATTTCGTCAATTTTAAGGGAAAAATTAAAAAAAAAATATTTTTGTACTCTGTTCAAAGTCGTCTTTAAAAAGATATATCGCAAGTCTATGTAACGCAGCAAACAAAATTTTACTTCAAACACGCTTCTATGAGAGCCCCCCTGAAATAAAGCTTTTTATATTTTTTTATACAATTTTCGGCTGAAGGCCATCAGTTTACATATTATATTTAAATTTGAAGTAATTACGTTCAGTAATTCAGAAGTTATAGGGCTCTGACAGACATTTGGACGTACACACTTCTCTGTCCAGTACAGACAAGCGCCCTAGTTGACTCAGAGAACTCGCTTCGCTCGTTCAATTAGCATTTAGTTTACCTCGATGTCATTGCCGCGTTTCACCCCATTTTATACCTAAACGGAACGGCATTCCGAACCAGTGGTAGATTCATTTGACGATTCGAAAGCACTTTGTAAAAGTTTATATGAATAAAAAAATTGTTCTATTCTATTCCAAAATAAAAAAAAACGTAATAGGTAGGTCTCTACTAATATTTTATAGGTAAGGGTTGGGGCTAGAAACTTATTGTAAATCGCACTGCAATTCAATTATTTTGTGAATCGGATAGGTAACTACTTACCTAACTAGTAATAATGCGTACAGTGGAACGACGGCTGCAAATAATGATTTATTTTGAGGGCAGGGCCCCTGCGATCACGGGTTCCCTGAGCACTTGCCCAGCCCCCAGAGTGCCCAATGGAGAAGAAGGGCTTGGTGACACATACTTGACTGGACGAAACCGTAGTTTCTTTGTTTACCCTTAAAACAATATCCTTGCCATATCGTTACTTAGGTAGGTAGGTTGGTACCACTTTAAAAAAAATTTTTTTTGTCCCCTGCAGAGGGCAATATTTTTAATTTTATGAAAATTCTGACCCAGCTTTGTAGGTAAGTACAGTAGGTCCCAGCCGCGCCGGGCGTGTCTAAAAATTCGAATCTCCAATTTCGACAACCCTCTATCTATTGCAGCGTAGGCTCGGTTCATTGACCTCAAATTAGGGTGACATTCATATTCACCCTTCGCAACACTTCCCTAGTAGAAATGGGCGATCTTAGATTACCTACTTTTCTAGCCGAATAATAGAAATTATATTACCTAAAATATTTGTACGTGTTACCCATAAGCATACCTTTACGATAGTGAAAATAGATACTTACCTACCTACCTACTTTAGAATACTCCAAAACCGGTCTTAAGTTTACCGTTTAAAGCTACATGATGTAGTTAGTTACGTACCTCTACATATCTACCATAATAAGAAGCTATTGAAGCTTTTATTAACTCCTTATTAAAGCAGTAGCTGTTTATATGTATAGAATCGTAGATAATTTCAGAATACATACTTCCGTCTAGTGATGAAAACGTGTGATCAATCGATAAATTCACCAAAACCGCGGCAGTCGACGTAACATAGCAAAAATATTCAATCTACTCAACAAAGCCTCTTTCTGGAAACTTAAGAATAGGTAACTAGGTATGTTACTCCACAGACCAGTGGCTGTAATGGTATTACATTTATGGTAATATAACTTTTCGGTGGATGGTCTACTCAATTCAATCGGCTAACCGTGCTAAGCTAAACGAGATTTCGGGCATAGCTACTTATTACATCCCAACAAAGCAGTAGTAGTAGCAGTAGTATCTACCGCCAAACATCCACCAATTACAATTTTCAGTCACCGATTTCGTAGACTTGTGAAAATACCAGACTGTAAAATGGTTCCAAACTTCACAACTTCAGTTGTATAGGGGTAGGTATTTGAGATTATGGAGGATTAAAATGAAAGATTATTTTAGTACATTATTGCTAATGTCGATATTTAATGTCTATATCATTATGCCCTACTCAGATTACATTCGTTGACATTTTCAAGATTAATGTATGTAAGCCAAACATTCAGAACGTTTTGTCGGCGTTTTTGTACTCTGTCTTACAATTCTACCTACATCCTAGGCCAAACCTTACAATACCCAAACCTGCCCAGAAAAAAAAATTAAAAAAAAGCTATTAAATGTTAGAGATAAATAAACACTTAAAATTGAATATTGTTAGTCGTAAACTGATAATAATTATACTTAACACAAATAAATAGCACAAAAAACTAAGAACAAAACAATAAATGGGACAGGTGTGTTCGCACACATTCGACACTAAAAATGTAGCCATTTTCACAAAAATGGTCGCCACTTTCACAAGAATGGTCACCACTTTCACAAAAATGGGCACTATTCTATTATAGATGTCGATGATTGCAAAAAACATTGGCGTGAACTTTCTGTTAACTGTGCATGATCATTCAATTGAAAGCATTCGAGTCAGGGACAACACAACAACTATGCTATTTTGAATTCGTTGCTCAAAATGCTTTGGGCGACTTTTTTTATTGAACATGGTTTAATTTTTTAAGTTTAAACAAGTATCCATTTCTTGTTTTCAGAACTTTAATTCTAAAGTTCAAAAACCTTAGTACCTTTAAGTAGGTAATAGTTGCTTTGTAGTAATTTTAAATTAATACTGGGATGTGCAAAAATTCTAGAAAGAATACAAAAATAAGAGTGAACAGAGTTCAGCCCTGATGAGTCCAGCTTTGAAGTCTCCTAGTTATTAATTGTAATTATTATTCGGAAATGCGAATACCTCATAAATAAATTAACAATTTTAAAGAGATTCATGCCTCATACTTTACAATCGAGCTAAAATGAATCAATGCCACTTGTAAAATGCTTAATACTCTCTACATTTTTAATAACAAAAAATTAGTTGTTCAAATAAATTGTAACTTGTAAAGATTAAAACTGCACTTATATCATTTTACTTAACTGTACCAGTGCATATAAAACTACCGCCCAAAATATTACGAACAACTACTATTGTGATATACATAATACATCATTATTTATGTATACCTGTGACTAGTTATGTACACACCATATGTTACTGTTATTTTCTTGTGTGCTCATAGATTTTTTTAACTTACGTTAAACACCACACCAACATAATTTTAAATCAAATCCTAAACTACATTTAAATTATAGAACACGTTCATATTTTATTTAAATACTTAAGGTACTTAAAGATTTAACGTTGCGCAAATTATAACTGACTAGTTCAATGAAGTTAAGTACTTTAAATAAATAATTATTATTTTTATCTTAATGAAACATTTATCCTTATCAGTATAATTCTTTAAACTGCACACATCAGTTATATTGCAATCTGCCAGTTTAGCTGCTAGTTCCTTGTTTCACTATTATAATAATACTTGTGTGGTCTGGACTGGTAAGGTTGGTCAAGAGTGGAGAAGGGGTGGGGGCGAGGGGGTCATTAATTGGAAGTCTATATCAGCATAAGCAACATGAATGATGTGTGCTAAACTTTAGAAATTAACATACTTAATACGAAATGCATAATATAATAAGCCCCAGTCATTTATTTTGAGAGTTCCAGACCTCAACAGTTAGTTTCAATGATATGCGTTTATCATTTATCTAGAAATAATTTAGCTATGTAGACAGACTACTAAACTTGAATATTTTGTGTTAAATATAAATGAGTAAGGCTTAGAGAAGTCCTCTAAGGAGAAAAGGTATAAAGCAGAGTCCCCATGCAGACACATTCTTGTATGTTCTGTTCACGTTGTATTCATATATTATTATTTTCCGAATTTAAAAACATCGCAAATGTACGCACATGAGGACCTAGCATTAAGGTTGTATTACAGATACAGGCTGTTTATAGAACTAATTTTGAACTTACACTAATACAATATATTAATTATAACATCAAAAGAAATCTATAATAGTACTATTCACTAATATAATAATAAATTATTAATTATACATTACTTAAATGTAGTAATAAATAGTGATTATACAATCAAAATGAATTAGAGAGACAATATCTTTAACGTCAAATTGTTAAATACATATTATATTAGCATGTCAATTTTGCAAAATGTCATTCTGTCATTTGCCGACTTATGCTTTGCATTAATATACTACAAAAGCTTTAGGATGTACAGATAAAAATTAGAATTAGCTGTTTTTACACAGATATTGCTAATATTTAGAAGTCATCCCAATTTAGAAGGATTACCAGATATTGCTTCAAGCAAATATTCGAGATGATCCCCTCCACAGAACTTGAACACTAACATAAACTTACAAAATTTTATGTAACCGCGAATGCGTCTTATTAAAGATTACAATAATTTTTTGATTTTATAAAATGTTGATCAATCAAAATTTTACGTCATGGTCCTTAAACATAATGATTTTGATTTGAGATTTTCTGATCAGTTGAGTTGCATTGTCAAATATTATTCTAACCATAGATGGCCATTTTGTAAAAAAAAAAGGTAATTTTATCTTAGAATAGTTATTATATTATATTGCTCTAAGATAAACAATTTTCATATAAACCTTAATTATGATTTTGTGCACGAGTCAAGCTCCCTGATTATCATTACTAGTAGTTAAGAATGATAGATTCTTAAGGTATTTTTATATTTTTAAATAATATGTAGAGGTTTCTATGGAACTTGGAAGTTATAATGTATTCGTGATTTTTTACTAGTGATTAAGTCAGTCACATTTTCAACATCTTTGGTAGATTACAAACACATTCGGTGTACATTTTAAAAATATTTTGTTATAACATATAATATTTTT
This sequence comes from Hipparchia semele, assembly GCA_933228805.2. Classification (NCBI taxonomy): domain Eukaryota; kingdom Metazoa; phylum Arthropoda; class Insecta; order Lepidoptera; family Nymphalidae; genus Hipparchia; species Hipparchia semele. The sequence goes on along the minus strand of OW121717.1, from coordinate 996,975 downwards.
GTTGAAATACTATTTTTCATGAATAAATAGATGTAGTAATTGCACAGGGTTTTAATATATCTTTTATATATTTTTTACTTATAGTAAAATTTTAATATTGCACTGAAAGTCATTTTAAATAAATAAAAATAAATTTCCTTTGTGATAATTATCTGTCATAAGTAGGTATTTTTTTTTCTCAAGAAAAAATTTTGTGTAATCAAGAGAAAGAAAGATCCACCTATATTTATATTTTCTATGATTACAATATGATTTTCAAAATAGTATGAATTAATTATTACACATTTTGTTGTCAATATGTATATTACGTAAGTAAAAGTATAAGTATATTTAAAGAGGAAGGAGTTTACTTTATAAATGGTGCCTACAAATTGTAAACATCATTACAATTATTACAAATTAGTGAAATATATTTAGCTATATTATATTATTATCTTGGATTATAATTTATCAAATTACTGAATGGTTCGCATTAGATTTTTTTAATTATTCATATTTCTGTTGTCTGTACCAAATCGATATTACTAGTACAAAATACAATCTTATTTTAAAACTATTTAATATTTTTTTACCTATATTTAATTTTACAGGACTTTAATATGGATTATTAATAGCAGACTAATATTGACACCCTTTTTATGTCAAGTTAATAGTAAATGCTGGTACACATGACCATGAACTGTTTTATTTGTACAAAATATTAAATTTACACACCCATTATGAAAGAGCCCTTTAATTCAATTGGACTTAAAGTTAAGTTATCTGGGTAAATCTAGCTTATGAAATCTAGACATGAAAAAGAAACAAAAATTAAAATGGATTTCTTTTGTATTTTTTTCACATCATTTGAATACCTTTCAATTTGTGATGTTATTTTATGTGATGAGATGGTTTGTACTTTTAATATGAACACTGGGTAAAAATTGGTATCATGTCATGATTTGCATCCTATACCTTATCAATGCTATGGCTATTCAACAGATGCCAAATCATGACAGAGTAATGATCAACATTTTGCATTAACTACAATTTATTGACTAGATTTTGGAGAGTTTAGGATTTACTCTTATTGGTTTTGAAGCTGACCTGCAGTACTTGTCCGTTGAGTTGGTAGCCGTTCAATGATTGGATGGCCACAACAGCCTCATCATAGTTTGTCATGGTAACAAAACCATAGCCTTTGCACTTATTTGTTGTGGGATCTCTTATTATTTTAACACTCTGGACGGCTCCAAATGGACCAAAGAGTTGCCAAAGAACACTCTCTTCAGTGTCAGCCCCGATATTGTAAACAAAGATGCACCAACCTGAGCCGCCTAGGGCTGCACCCTGTACCATGGGATCGGCCAAGGGAGAGTATCTCTGGAGGCCTTTGTTAATAGCAAGCAGTGCCTTACCAGCTGGCCCTAAGAACCGCCGAACTGTAGGTGGAGCTGCCAAGTAGGTTGCCAATGAGGGAAGAGCCTTGTTTTGGTTGCTCGGGTTGTTTGCACACTTTACAGTCATAGGCCCTGTGCCGCCTGGAGGTACTACACCATTCAACTCACGTATTGCTGTCTCGGCCTCGATCCTCTGGTCATAACGAATGAAAGCAACACCTCTGGATGGCCCTTGAAGTCCCTGTTCTTCGATGCCGCCTTGCAAGAGGTGCCCAACGTTCATGTTTTCGTGTAAGATGCGTGAACTGATTATAGAACCATAAGGACTGAATAGCTTCTCCAGATCTTGCTGTGTCATGTGCTTCGGGAGGCCGGATACATAGAGATTGGCGCCTTTAATCGCGTCGGAGCTGGGTCGAGCGTAGGATACTTTGATGATTTTATTCTGTAATCGAAGGCCATTCAGTGTGTTCACTGCCTTTTCAGCGTCTTCTGTCTTGTGATAGTTCACAAATGCATACCCCAAGCTCTGGCCATTGAGTATGTGATCTGGAAACACCGTCACCTTGTCCCTTATTAATTTGCAACTCTCAACTTCACCCACGCTCGAAAATAGCGATCGTATCTCCTCCTGGGTCATAGTTTGAGGCAAATAGTTGACTATTAAATTAGTCTTAGATTCATTATTGCAGGGTTGAACCTTACTACCATTTTGCGTAGGCTGATTTGCGTTTACGGCATCGAGTGAATTGGCCATCATTTTTACTGAATTGTTTTCACCAATTACGGGAAAATTTCACTGTAGCTAACTTTTGAGTATGAAAACAGCTAAATCTTTAATAAGATCATAGACCCGTCACACGTAATATGAACTTCAGCTCGCGTTGGTTGAAAGCATATGCAATGAAAGAAAATCAATAAGATGTTGTTCACTCTCGTACTTATCCCGTTTTATGTGGTACGGTGCCAAGTCCGATGAATCAAAACGCAAGCAGAAACACAAATAAACGTTAGTTTATTAGATATAATAGAAAATACTAAAGTAAAGTGAAAAGGAAATCAACCAAAAATCTATGCGACTTGCGACCTATTCTCGTAAATTCATTTCTTTCACTTCACTTTCTTTTTTTAAATGTTGCCAGAAATATTCATTTCTAAAACGCCCGGAAGTTTAGGTTAATTAAATAAGTATTTCAAAAAGTATCTAGTTTTTTTGACTATATTATTTTCAGTACAAAAAGTAATGAAATTACGATGTATTAAGAATTGCATCTCAAAATAGAAACAGCAATAAATAACGTATTGTCAGGTAGAAAAATTTTCAATTATGAATGATCAAAAATTGTGTTTTTGAAAGTTTATTTTACTCTAGTTTTTTTATACTGAAATTAACTTTAACAACAAAGATTTTTTATTTTATTTTAATGCTTAAAGTGCATTGTTTTAGTTTATTTTACAAAAATTATAATAATACGCTTAAGTATAAAAACTATATTCCAAGTAGGTAAATACTTTATATCGGTGGAGTTGGGAGTATTTTATACGAAATGGTTTACTTAGATTATTTTGAAAAATAAATTACTTATTACACCATTTATTAGAAACAATAAGTGCCCTCAAATTTGGTAAATGCTACACATATGGCAACACTTTAAACAGTAGTACCAACTTTGATTCTGCCAACGCAACAAAAATTGGACCAAGCGTTTACAAAGACAGCTATAACCTTTTAGATTTATAAAAAGTAATAGTTCTAAATAATTGTTTAAAAATAATAATTTTGTAAAATATTAAGATTATTATGCAACATAATTAATGACTGCTTCTTACGACTGCACAAACCTATATAACTAGGTACAATCATACTTGACAAAATTGATAGTTAGTAGCATAGATAATACAGCACATAGTAATCTGTGGTTAGTAGGTATCGTTTGTAAAATCCTATGGTAAAATCGAAATATTTCTTCAAAACTGCCTCTTGAGACCGGTATTCCATAACGTTTATGATTCTACCCTAAAATGTGTACGTTCATTGGACAAAGCCCATATCTTAAGCTTGCGCGGGGACAAAACTAGGTCCAACGTATAGAGGCTACATGAAAGGGTTCTAAATTAGGTGATGAATGTACACTATAATAAGTCTATGACACTAACCGGATTGTTCAATAAGCTGCACTGAACGATAATCCCTGGTAGGTAGGTGTGTGACTATTTTAGGGAATGGACACTAAAATACTTAATTGGGCTATTGGATGGGGTGATATCTGGATATGGGCATAATATTTAGGATATGGACTGAGATACCACTAGACTTCTGCTCCTACAATACCTCGCAGATTTAAATTACGACAGGCGGTGACTAATTGCCTACTAAATAGACAGCAAAAACCCGCCGATAATGCCAGCATGAGGTCCAGCAGCGGTACAGGCGACTCAGGGAGTAGAGTACGGCACCAATTAATTAAGCCTCGATAGCCCAACGGTTAGGTACAGGTGCGGACTGAAAACTTAAAAATTGCAGGTTCGATCCCCACCCGTTGCACTATTGTCGTACCCACTCCTAACACAAGGCGCACCTTGAAAACAAAAGTGGCGTTTTACAAAAATTGTAATTTGTCAGTATGACCATTTAGTTTTGACACTGCATTTTTGTTCAATATCTTAGCAAATAACTGAAAGAAAAGAATGCAATTAATTTCATTTATCAGTTTGACTATCTAATTTAAGTTGTGTACCTACTGAAAACACGCCAGTAAATTATGGAGTTAATTTAGAAAACATGGTTTTAAAAAAAGTTCCACATAGTACCACTTTTGTTTTCAAGGTGTCTGGTGGGAGGCTTTGGCCGTGGCTAGTTACCACCCTACCGTCAAAAACGTGCCGCCAAGCGATTTAGCGTTCCGGCACGATGGCGTGTAGAAACCGATTAGGGGTATGGGTTGAATTTACACTGCTATACCCCTTCCAAGTTAGCCCGCTACCATCTTAGACTGCATCGTCACTTACCATCAGGTGAGATCGCAGTCAAGGGCTATCTTGTCATAGAATAAAAAAAAAAAAAAAGGTGCGAAGTTTCACTTATTTGGAGGGGACATGAGTCCCCTCCAAATAAGTGAAATAACATCTTCTTTATATAAAAAAAAATTATCATCAGCGACTAATTCGCCGAGTGGGTTTGCTCCTTATTACGCCATTAAACACTTCCACCCTGGAGCATAGTTATAGGTCTTACGGTCCTACTTCGGCCGGCCAGTGAAGGCAAGTTGGAGGCGGGCGCCCAGAAGGTCGCCCAGGGACGATCGGATCCGTGAGATCGCCACTCCCCAACAGCTCGCCACAAGCTGCCTTACGATTAGTTAGGGTGTAGAGAGCTGCGGTACCGATTTCACCATCAGACGAAATAGGTACTTACTTCGTAGAGCGGTTTTCCTTGCTATTACGCCTCGAGCTAAAACTCTAGCGATCTAATAATTTCATCTTTAAATGCATAGTTATTATGTAGAGCCCACATATCAGGAAACTATTAGTTTTACAAAAAAAGTTATTTAACTAAGTAGGTACCTACCTATAGATATTTAATATTTATTGAAATCGTAAAAATAAAATCATATTTCTCGATCTATGGACATTTGAATTTCGGGTGTTCTACTCATGTATTTGAAATCTGTTACTCTATCGATTAGAGCAATAAAAAGGGGGCGACAGTTTTTTAATATACCTAGTGCAGCGACCCCGCTCTCACCGGCCGGTGAAGCAAGCCAAAGGTGGCCGGCCATCTGGTGGCCCACGAGGGCCATCCAGAGGTACATCGGGTCCGTGGGGACGCTGCTCACCAACAGCTTGCCAAAGCTGCTCCTCTGATTGGCCGATACTTACTCGCTATTGGCTAAAATGCAATGTTGCAGAAATAACGCAATAAATTCAGCCAATCAAGACGTGCCGCCAAGCACTTTAGCGTTCCGGCTCCATGGCGTGTAGAAACCGATTAGGGGTATGAATACCCTGCCATACCTCTTCCAAGTGAGCCCGCTACCATCTTAGACTGCATCGTCACTTACCATCAGGGTCAGATTGCAGTCAAGGACTATCTTGTCATGGAATAAAAAAAAATAACTCTACAAACTTAATGATTAGAAACCACGATGACGGAAACACAAAATGTTAAAGCGACAGTGTCATCACGGATGTGATCGCGCTCTCTACTTCACAATGAAGCTGACTCACTGCTGGAGTACAGGGTAAGAGCTTACAGCGTATAATATCATCGGCTCAATTACATGAAAGTTAACGAGATTAAACAACATAAACCGACAGAAGTAGGTAAAATAATTAAAATTAACATTGTTCTCAAGTATGAATAATTTTTTTTTAAGAACATTAGTGGAAGCTGAAATAAGCTCCAAATAAGCGGAAAGCTTGTGCTATGAGTGGCTACGACATTAGTGCAACGGATGGGGTTCGAACCTGTGACCTTTTAGTTTTCAGTCCGCACCTTTAACCGTTGGGCTATTGAGACTTTTTTAATTAGGTATTTATCCATCATTATTAGTCAAAATTCCTAAATTCCCTTGTGTGGGACTATCTAAAAACGATTACTACATTGTGACAATCTTAATCTTCGGATTGTGTTGAATTTAAAACGTTCTTGCTCCATAACTGCATTTTGGCGAGAGAGTGCCAGCCAATCAGAGGTGATTGCGATCGTCACACCTTAACCATCCAATTTAGATAATCCCGCAGGGTCCTTAACTATTCCTATGCATACGACCTCGTGGATCAGTTGCTTCATTGCAGCGAGGTTGAAGTACAAATCAAGAAAACACTTTCGCATTTATAATACCTACCTATTATCGGATTTCACAAACTTAAAATGAGTCTAATTTTGGCGGATTTTAAATACAAAATCTGTTAGAACGCTCAATTTATTCCTCGGTTAAACTTTACTCGACGTTGGTGAAAGCGTCATTAAGTTTAGATTTTTTTAAAGTGTATCACCCATCGTTCGCCTATGTTTTGTACCACACGCTACACTTTGCACCGTACCCGGGCGGGTCGATTTCGGTGCGTTCTTGGTGCGCGTGTACTCGCCCAGTTACAATGGGGTTCAATACGGGTGTAAGCGGCTGGATCACTTGAGTACGTTGAGTAACACAAACAATTACATACCTAAAGAAGTAGGTACTCGTATCAGTACACTTATCGAGGACAATGCTCGGGTATATTTGCATCAGCTGTTTGCGTCGGTACTTACCTACTGATAAAAACTTGGGCTGGTTTCCGAAACAAGAACAATTGCAAAAGCTATGCAATTTTATTACCTATAAAAAGTACAGTCCCAACAGAGCCTCAATACCTACAGATGCGGACTGAAAAATGAAAGGTAGCAGGTTCGAACCTACCTTTTGCACTATTGTCGTACCCTATCCTAGCACAAGCTTTCCGCTTATTTGGAGGGGATAGGAGGATATCAGTCAACTTCAGAAAAAAAACAACTGGCTCAAAGAAGAGCCTAAACTTAGAAATTTGCAAATTCGAAGAAATATTCCTTGAGAAACGTACCCTAGAAGTGAGTCATCATTATCGTCATGAGCTTCTTAACGTCTCGCTAATGAACGCAGGGTCTCCTCTCAGTGAAGGGATCTACTACTCATATGAATAACTAGCTTTAACCCGCGGCTTCGCTCACGTTAGGTTCGATTTTTTAACCCCCTATTTAACCCTCCTGGGGTTGAAATTTTCCAAAATCCTTTCTTAGCGGATGTCTACGTCCTAACAGCTACCTGTATACCAAATTTCAGCTCGATCGGTCCAGTGGTTAGAGCTGTGCGTTGATAGATCAGTCAGTCAGTCAGTCAGTCAGTCAGTCAGTCAGTCAGTCAGTCAGTCAGTCACCTTTGCCTTTTATATATTTAGATATGCTTAGGTAATATTGTGAGTCCTCAATGCACTCAAAACGCACCGAATCCTTTGTTAGCCACATTAACATTGTTACAATCATCAATTAGCTTAAGTTCCGTTACACGGGCTGTTTTCACAACTTCTTTGTTCTTTTTTGTTGTAAAATACGCTGATGTTTAAGTAGCTAACTACGTAGGATATTAACATCTGGTTCCGAAGTGTCTGCGCAAACACACGTGCATTCTCTGTTCCCTCATTCTCATAGTCTGATGGAAAAGCAATATAGCATAGGCGTTTAGGCCTATCGCCTTAGTTTGTAGGCTATAACAGACAGAAATACTAACACTAATTTTTTTGAATTTTGTCAAAATCGCTACAGTACCTACTGAAGAAAAGAAATTTACTTTTGCATGAGATCATAAAAATAATATTGGAAACCAGTATAATTGGGCTGCGATGACGGTTGACGGTAAGTACAGTCTAAAATGAAAAGGGGCTTCTTAAGGGAAGCTTCTGCAAAGATAGGTCGCTTCTCGTAGCAACACCTACGCGTTGCTATGAGAAGCGACTTACCTACGTACTTTACCTACGCACCTTTATAACCTATGCCTCTATGTGCTTACGCCTTGTGATATTATTACTTACCTTTCAAGTCTTTTTTTTTTTTTTTTTTAAATATATAGACTAGCGCTTGACTGCGATCTCACCTGATGGTAAGTGAAGATGCAGCCTAAGATGATACGCGCTTGCCTAGAAGATGCCTATCTTCTAAAGAAAATACAAATAATAAAAATAGATTACAAATCTAATATATAAAAATGAATCGCTTAATGTGTTGGTAAGCGCATCACGCGTGAACGGCTGGACCGATTTCGCTAATTCTTTTTTTATTGTGTTTGTTATTGTTAGGAGAAGGTTCTTATGAAAGAAAAAATTAAGAAAATTGCGCGGAAAATTAGAAAATTTAAGAAATATTAACCACCATATTAAATTATTTCTAATGTAACCGCTTTTACAATTCAAACTTTTTTGATGTAACCTTATGGCGTTTGACATAACATTGACAGAATGCGTGCTGCCAATTTCGTCAAAGAGGATATAAAAAACTTAAGACAGGACAACGTCTGTCGGGTCCGCTAGTACCTAATAGATTTATTATTTGTTATTATACTTACGTACTTTGAAACTGTGGAACCAACTTCCTGCGACGGTGTTCCCACTAAATTACAACATGGGGTTATTCAAGGGGCGGACCAACAAATTCCTAAAAAGCCGGCAACGCATTGGTGGTGCCTCAGGTGCTACAAATGTTCATGAGCAGCAGTAATAACTTAACATCAGGCGACCCGCCTGCTCTTTTGTTTGGTAAAAATATATAAAAAAAACAATTATTATTTATGTATATTTGATACAAAATACACGATTGAAATCGATGAAAAAATATTATAAGTGGATGTTTAAAGTTCATTGTTGAAGGTTGAGTTAAATGTGGGTATATAGGACACAATGATAAGTGTTTGTCATAATTCACAACGTTGATAGCAGTTTCAAGGTACTACATAGTGATATGTTTTTTGTACCTAACCGACTTCAACATAAGAGTATGTTACGTAGGTACAACTTCATGCCGTACAAAGTCCGTAATATTCATTCGTTTTATATTGTGTTTCTATAAAATTTGAACCGATTTACATAGATAAATTATTAGGGTTCTGAACTCAAAGGGTGGCAACGGAACTCTATAATTGCTACGTCCGCCCGTTTGTCAGCGGGTCCATTTTTTGGTGAAGATTTAAAGAATTCATCGAAAGTGATTAAAACAGTAAATCGGTCACATTCAGCCTAATTGCTGTTATAGTTTTAATTAATTACGATTTTTATTAGTTACGATTTTTGCCAATTTTATTTTTTTTAAAGAATATCAGCCAAGCTGAACTTGACTGATGTAAGATGTTCTCCTCTCCCCTCCAATTAAGTGAAAACTTGTGTTAGGAGTGGGTACGACAGTAGTGCAACGGGTGGGATTCGAACCTGCAACCTTTCAGTTTTCAGTCCGCACCTTAAACCTATTGAGGCCAATGCAAGCAAGTTGCTATTCGGAATTCTCTACTATACCTACGCAGTGACGGATTTATACATTTGCAGCCCGTAGGCTATTCTTTTACCGCGCCTACGGGCATAGTTAATTTTGTCATCCATTTTAAGCACGAAAAGCTACCCTCACCCGAACAATTTGTCACTCGTGTACAATGTACATAATATAGAGCCATGCAAACTGCTATATCCAAGTTTGGATAAACGTTTCGAATGTCGGTCATGTCATTCGCAAATCGAAGAAACAATTATCTGCCGTATAAAGTTTTGCCCCAAAACTTCCCCTAAAATCCGCCCTAGGCTCCAGCCTACACAGCCTAGCGCTAAATTCACCACTACCTACGTACTCTGTTACTATCACACAGTAAGAAGTGTAATGTGCGAATATTACGTACATATTTACCTTCATCATGACGTTATCATCATTGAGCAAATATATGTAGACAACAATCTTAACTACGTCATATTGTCGTCATTTAACGTAATGCTATCACTACTACAAAATAACATATTTAATATATAGCCTACTTGTTGATACGCATAATAGGTATGTACCTATTATGCGTATATGAAAATCAAAACAACTTTTACAGTACCTATATTACTCATCAACAAAGAATAAAATAATATTATGTATCTATCTACCTACTACTTGCCTCCGGTTTGTCACGCGCGGTGCAATGTACAAAATATGTACATTTTACTGTATTATAATTTTCCGAGTGATTTAGACACAATAAAAATTTTATTATTAATGTTCTATCAAAAAATTCAAAATTATTTATTTCATGTATTCCAACTTGTAGCTCTTATGACACGTCATGACTCTACCACCCGTTCGGCTCTAGATTCTTTATTCATACATACTTAAGCAAAATTAACACCTAACCTACCCCACAAGCGAGGTATAATTGAGTTTTATCATGTTTCAGTTTTTACCACAAAGATAAATAAAAAAGATTCAACTTTAATGTTATAATGGTTTATTATTTCGAAAACAAAGTCATTAAAAATGATTACTGCTATGAAATAATTGACTCAACCATTCAAGTGTGTTTTAAGTGCGAAAGCACTATAGGGGGCGTCGTAGTAAAATGAGAGCAAAATCATAACAATTTATTGTCATAGTTTTGTTTGCAACTACCGAGCTACGTCGTTCGTGTTATAGATAAGATAAAATATATACTTACTGGCAAATATTCGTATTATTATAAACTAGCTTTTGCTCGGGAATTTGTCCGTGTGAAGTTATTTTTCTTAAAATCCCGCAAGAAACCCTCGTATTCCGGGATAAAAAGTAATCAATTCTCACTTTACTCATCAATTGGTACTCAACTATTACCCATAGCAAAGAAGAGCTGCTTACCTATATTGTTCTATGAGTTCTGCGACTATATAATACCTAAGCACCCAAGCAAAAAAACACGTCTCTCTGTTGCTCTATTGCTAGTTACGTGGTTGAAGGACGAACCAACAAAAAACATACTTTTGCGTTTATTAGTAAAGATGACACGGTTTATTGATTGAGTTTTGTAAAGCAATTTACATATTTTCTGAAATGCTACTCTACACTCAGAATCATCAATCAATTATTTAAGCGTAAGTAGAGTCTGTTCAAAAATAAAATCGTCGTAGAAAGATATAAATTTCGTCGGTGTCCATCATAGAGAGTGTACCTACAAGATGGAATAGTGGTTTTCGGAAAAAGATGATCAAGACCCGAAGATCTACTTGGTGAACAGAAAACACGTTCGTTTTAGCGAGCCGCGCACCCACGCGCCCTACTAGTTAATACTGTCTTTATAGCAAAGATCGCATCCATAGATTACAATCAATTTCATCGATACGCTATCTAAGAACGCTTGTACTAAGGTACCTACTGTGACGTTACAACATAAGTGCAATCCAAGTGCGCATGTACTGGAAGGGTCGGCCACCTATTTAAGTGCTATTAAGTGTATTATAACATATTTCCACAGTACATAATAATTTGCCGGGCCGTTAAATCGGATTCGACAGACGTCGGATCCGGTAGTAATGTTACATAAGAGGTCTGTAACACCTACAATCTACATACATACCTAATGCATACTTAATGCATACTTAATGTAGGTGTTACAGACCTCTTATATTACACTAGCTGTCCCCTCGCGACTTCGTCCGCGTGGAATTAGGTTCTTTGAAAATCCCGTGCGGACTCCTGATTTTGTCCGAATAAAAGTAACCTATAACACACTGTCTGCAACCATACCCATCAAAGAATCACGTAGATCCGTTGCTCGATATTAACTTGAAAAATTATGGATTTTCATACAAACATTCAACCCCCATTCAACCCCTTTGGGAGTAGAATTTTTGAAAACCGTGAAACACGTCCTTTTTTATTTTCAATTTAAAGCCTAAGTACCGAATTTTATGGGTATAGCTTGAAAAATAACGGAGTTTCATACAAACTTTAACCCCCCTTTTTACCCCCTTGGGGGGAGAAATTAAAAAAAATGTAAAATACGTAATTCTTTATTTTTAATCAAGAGCCAAAATATCAAGTTTCATAAACGTAACTTGAAAAATAACTTGAAGAACGAAGGACTATTATACAAACATTCAACCCCTATTTAACCCCTTAGGGGGTAGAATTTTTAAAAACTGTAAAACACGTACTTTTTTGTTTTCAATTTAAAGCCTAAATACCGAATTTCATGAGTATAACTCGAAAAATGACGGAGTTTCATACAAACTTTAACCCCCCTTTTTACCTCCTTGGGGGGCGAATTTCGAAAAATCCTTTCTTAGTGCTCGCCTACGTCATAAAAGGAACCTACTGTCAAAATTTCAAGTTTCTAACTTCAGTGGTTTAGGCTGTGCGTTGATCGTCAGTCAGTCAGTCAGTCAGTCAGGACAAGCCTTTTTATATAATTATAGATTACTAGCGGATCCGACGTCTGTCGAAGCTGACGTGACGGTCCGGGAAATCCCTTTCGGTTATCTTATTTATCACCTTTCTTTACTTCTAACTTAGCTACAAACTATTCAACTTTAAGGTTTGGTATCCAATTTTTTCATAGGACTTTTAATAGATCAGCGTAGGCGTGAAATCGTACTGTAAGTATCTGTGTACACTTGCTTTCATATTAAAAGAGGTATCTCTACCAGGTCGGTGGTCTGCAATATCTTGTTCTTACTATACTCACAGTGAGGGCTTGTGGAAGAAATCTCTTCCTTAGAGATAAGCTGTCCTTGTGCACGTCCTTTATATATTTTTACTTTCAAGTTTTTGGTACTAAATAAAATGAATAAGAGATCTGACAAATGGTTAAATGGGCAAAAAAATACGGGAATTCAGTTTTTTGCCCGGGACAAATGAAAAACAAAATTATTTTGTGTCATTTTTTATTATTTTTTATATTTTTCCGAGGATCGAGTCAGTTTTAACATTGACATTCTGACACTAACACCGTCATTGGACGATGCGGGCTGCGAGTACAAATTAGTAGCGAGACGAGTAAGTTTTACGAACGTTGCGTGTGTGAATACTTAGATCGACTTCATAATGAAAAATGACGTACGGTTCAAATACGGGACAAAGTCAGTCCCGCCGGGACATTTTAAACTATGCCTAAAATACGGGATGTCCCGGGAAATACGGGACGTCTGGCAACGCTAATCACATAGGCACTGCACGGAAAACGAAACGTGGTCTAACGAACCTCAAACCAATCCTCCAACAGATAGAGCATAGAACTATTTTTACCTACTATACTTCGGTACTGTGTGTCTACTTCGGACTGTATAAGTGTAACTACACTGCGCTTTGAACTTGCATTAGATGCATGCTCCAATTACCCAGACGTATGCCTGTGTGCATGCTTCATGTTCGCTAGCATCAATAGCTCATGTTCGCTGGCACAAACGTATGCGCTATTGCGTGCATTGTTTCGGCAGCTTACATGACACAAACCTCTGCGCAAGTTGAAAGTGCACCAGTGAAGTTACTCCTTATGTCGATTGTGATCGTCCGTTATTACCATGAAGCAACCCGCATGATCATAACGGACCGCTTTACAGTGGAAACTCGATCTAAGTCAAGCGATTGTAGGGCTGCCTACCAACAACATAATCTAAACGTACTTACTTAATTTACGTAATATTTTCATATTGCGACAGGTCATATTTTATAGTCTACACCCGATGGGGAATGGGTTACGGTCCTCGCGTAAGGAGTCATAACTTATAACTATGTTAGGTAGGAGGCGTACTTTCGTGTCTCTTTCGCCCATTTGACCATTTTTGTCCCCGAGCTCCCGATTATGTGAACAGTTGCCGTTGCCTAGCCAATGCGTGGAACATCTACGGGGTTTATGGGGCTCGCACGAGGCGATCGAAATGAAAGCATTGAAAAATTTGGAAACTTGGTGATGACCCTAGAAACTATCTAAATCTAAATAAAACCCCCTATCTCTACCGTCAATAAATAATTAATCTCCTTCTTTATCACCCACCACTCCTTTTCACAGGTTTCGGTCTTACGCCGCCTGTATCCAAGCGGCTCCCTACCATTCGTCTGTGGTCATCGGGACGCTAGCCGGCACTGCGCTTTCCGGTGCAAGGTCTGACCTCACGATCCTCATACATCAAAAGTGCTATTTCAGCTTCATAAATGCATACATTAATTAGTTCCTGTACAAAAAAGGAAATCCACCGCTATAGGACTTACCACACACCACCACTAAAACCACACCCATACTATTTTATTTGGGTGAAATAAACCCCAATATCGATTCTTATCAGGTGCAGTAATAAACAGGGGTCCTACCACCAACGCGTGCAACGCTTAAAGTGTTAAAGTAATATTATTGCTTTAAGGCCTCCTATGAGCTATGCTCGGAATTTCTTTGAGGGACAAAGTCCGAAACGAAGAGATTCGCCAAAGAACTAAGGTGACCGACATAACTCTCAGGGCTAGCACGTTGAAGTGGCAGTGGGCTGGTTACATTTGTCGCTGCCGCTGCGGTCGTAAGGTCCTCGAGTGGAGACCGCATCTCGGCAAACGGAGTGTATATAGGGCGCCCCCCGACTAGATGGAGCGATGACATCCGAAAAGTGGCAGGCATCGATTGGATGCGAAAGGCTGAGGATAGGCAACATTGGCGCTACTTAAAAGAGGCCTATGTCCAACAGTGGATGCATGTGGGCTGATGATGAAGGCCTCCTATAATTTCTAGAAGGTTGTCATTGTTTCACATAATATCAAAACAATATTAATTAAATTATTTCAATAATACTTTTAAGTGTTGGTGTGGATGGCACGAAAGATTTATTGTTATAGTTGACCGTCCATGTGACATAAAAAACTACTTTGCGCATGCGGTATGCGACCTCCTTAATGAGAAGTTCTTTGTTCGCCTCGCGTGGTCACCGCCAGATGTGTTCTTATTAGCACATAATATTAACGGGGTCTTTTCCCTGTTTCTAGCAATTTCGCGTCTTTTCAAACAAGCTTTAATTAATGAAGAACTATTTTTTTTGCATCGAAAAAAATATATATTGTAGATACATATGTTATCTGAGGTTCTTATATTAGAGAAATGTGTAAGGCCATACTTTGCTCGATCATAAAAAATCATGAAGAAATCGTGATTTTCACTATTATTTCAATTGTGTGTCTAAAGTTTATAACTAAATTTAAAAAAAAATACATGAAAATAAAGCTTATTACATTTATGAGGGTTCCTATTTACAATTTTTTTAAATAAAAATTTAAGCTTAGCTCTAGCTTATTTCTAGACGTAAAAGGTCACGCGCATCCTCTAACGGGGGTGTTTCAGTGTCCCACCGGACTCTATCGAGGTTGGACGCACGTCAGTTTTCGCAGGCCACGTGCTTAAATTCTCAATTTCATTAATTTTGTTGTAAAAATATTATTTTGTAAAATCACTAAAACTTTTTATTAGATCTTAGTTAGCACAGTACCTACTTAGTACTTAGTTTTTATATAGTTTTTAGTTAGTATCTTAGGTTACTATCTTGTCTTGTAAACAGTTATAGTAAATAATTAAATATAGTGTTTGTTTTTATGAATAATAATGGATGATAAAAGAAATTTAATAAAGAAAATATCAGTTTTGAAGCGAAGGAATATTAGAAAACAAGTATGGTAAGTGTTTCTTTCGCTTTATCTAAATACTAGCTGATTCCGCGACTTCGTCCGCGTGGATAAGGTTTAGAGTTACTTGCTACTATCCACGAGAAGTTATGTCCTTTATCTCCGAAAATATTTAGTTATTTTTTGAGTAACTTGAACCGTTTACGCAGCGCACGCAACGGAAGCCCTCAAATATGGATAATTTTCCCCGTTTTTGCAACATTTTTCACTGATGCTTCGCTCCTATTAGTTGCAGCGTGATGTTATATAGCCTAAGCCTTCTTCGATAAATGGACTATCGAATGCAAAAATAATTTTTCAATTCGAACCAGTAATTCCTAAGATTAGCGCGTTCAAACAAACAAACTCTTCAGCTTTATAATATTAAGTATAGATAAGATGCCCGCGACTTCGTCCGTGTGGTTTTTGAAAAATCCCGTGGGAACTCCATCATTTTCCGGGATAAAAAGTATACGTTCCAGGCAATCTATCTCCACTCCAACTTTCAACCAAAACCTTCCTTTTTACGGGAAACAGGAATAAAGATACACACACACACACACATACAAACTTTCGCCTTTATAATATTACTGTGATTACCTGGTATTAGAATTTTTACAAAAGGCGTGAATAAATTTTGAAGAAGAATAATTATTCCAGATGTAGGTATCAATGTGAACACAATGTAAATACATACATATAAATAGTGAGGCGATAGGATGGGAGTGTTCAAATAAAAGTCACTTGAAACCTCATCCAACTGGCAGCGAGCTAAAAAAAACTCCAAGATGGCGGATTCAAGATGGCGGCCATACAAATTTCGTCGGTGTCTATCTTAGAGAGTATAAAAATGGAAGTGTGGTTTTCTGGCAAAAGATTATCAGGATTGAGGACCCGAACGTCTACTTGATGAATAGAAAAAAAATTCAAGATGGCGGAATTGAGTTTTCCATACAAAATATATGCAAAACTTTGACACGGTTCCTTTTTATTTCTGATGGTTTCTATAGAGCACATAAATTCATTCGTAGGAAAAATATGTAGAGAGCTGATGATTGAGGATTTCGGAGACAGGTGAGGAGCACGGCCAGGGTATTAAAGATAAGTGGGCGATGTTCAAACAAAAGCCACTCGAAACCTCATCCAATTTGCAGTGAGCTGAAAAAAACTCGAAGATGGCGGATTTAAGATGGCGGCCATACAAATTCTGACGGTGTCTATCTCAGAGAGTATAAAAGATGAAAGAGTGGTTTTCTGGCAAAAGATGATCAGGATTGAAGACCCGAAAGTCTACTTGATGAATAGAAAAAAAATTCATGATGGTGGAATTGATTTTTGCATACAAAATCTATGCAAAACTTTGATACGGTTCCTTTTTATTTCTGATGGTTTCTATAGAGCACATAAATTCATTCGTATGAAAAATATGTAGAGACCTGAGGATTGAGGATTTTGGAGACATGTGAAGAGCATGGCCAAGGTATTGAAAATAAGTGGAGGGTGTTCAAACAAAAGCCACTCGAAACCTCATCCAATTTGCAGCGAGCCGAAAAAAACTCCAAGATGGCGGATTTAAGATGGTGGCCGTACTTTCGTCGATGTCTATCTCAGAGAGTATAAAAGATGGAAGAGTGGTTTTTTGGCAAAAGATGATTAGGAGTTAGGACCCGAAGGTCTACTTGATGAACTGAAAAAAAGCAAGATGGCGGAATTTATTTTTCCATACAAAATATAACCGTATCAAAGTCTTTCATAGTTCCCTATTCGCCATATTATGGCGAATAGGGAACTATGAAAGACTTTGATACGGTTCCTTTTCAAAATTTCTGATGGTTTGGGGAAAATATATGAAAAGAGCTGATGATTGAGGATGTCGGAAATGGGTGAGGAGCACGGTCAGGGTATTGAAGATAGGTGGGGGGTGTTCAAACAAAAGCCACTCGAAACCTCATCCAATTTGCAGCAAGCTGACAAAAAAAAGACCACTCTTCCATATTTTATACTCTCTGAGATAGACATCGACGAAATTTGTATGGCCGCCATCTTGAATCCACCATCTTAGAGTTTTATTGAGCTCGCTGCAAATTGGATGAGGTTTCGAGTGGCTTTTGTTTGAACACCCCCCACCTATCTTCAATACCCTGGCCGTGCCCCTCACATGTCTCCGAAATCCTCAATCATCAGCTCTCTTCATATTTTCCCTACGAATAAATTTATGTGCTCTATAGAAACCATCAGAAATAAAAAGGAACCGTATCAAAGTTTTGCATATATTTTGTATGGAAAAATCAATTCTACCATCCTGAATTTT
Organism: Hipparchia semele; assembly: GCA_933228805.2. Taxonomy (NCBI): domain Eukaryota; kingdom Metazoa; phylum Arthropoda; class Insecta; order Lepidoptera; family Nymphalidae; genus Hipparchia; species Hipparchia semele. The sequence goes on along the minus strand of OW121717.1, from coordinate 979,148 downwards.
TTTTCTATTCATCAAGTAGACCTTCGGGTCTTCAATCCTGATCATCTTTTGCCAGAAAACCACTGTTCCATGTTTTATACTCTCTGAGATAGACACCAACGAAATTTGTATGGCCGCCATCTTGGAGTTTTTTTTCAGCTCGCTGCCAGTTGGATTAGGTTTTGTGTGACTTTTGTTTGAAAACCCCCCACCTATCTTCGATACCCTGGCTGTGCTCCTCACCCATCTCCGAAATCCTCAATTGTCAGCTTTCTCCATATTTTTCCTCCAAATGAATTTATATCCTTTATATGAAACCATTATAAATTTGGAAAAAGAACCGTATGAAAGTCTTGCACATATTTTGTATGAAATAAAAAAAAACCCGCCATCTTGAATTTTTTTCTATTCATCAAGTAGACCTTCGGGTCCTGATCATCTTTTTCCACGAAACCACTCTTCCATCTTTAATAGTCTGCAAGATAGACACTGACGAAATTTGTATGGCCGCCATCTTGAATCTGCCATTTTGGAGTTTTTTTTCAGCTCTCTGCCAGTTGGATGAGGTTTTGAGTGACTTTTGTTTGAACAACCTCTACCTATCTTCAATATCCTGGCCGTGCTCCTCACCCATCTCCAAAATCCTCAATCATCAGCTCTCTTCATGTTTTTGCTCCGAATGAATTTTTGTCCTCTATACGAAACCATGAGTGAAAAAAAATTTTGAGAGAAATTTTGATGAGAGGTGATCAATGAGTCAGTCAGTCAGTGCGTCAGTCAGTCAGTGAGTCAGTCAGTCAGTGAGTCAGTCAGTGAGTCAGTCAGTGAGTCAGCACGAGTAGCTCTATGTATATTAATTATTGTAAAAATCCAAATTTACAAGATTCATTTTCATTCATAATAGAATACACTATAAATATAAGCCTCAATAGCCCAACGGTTAAAGGTGCGGACTGAAAACTGAAAGGTTGCAGGTGCAAACCCCACCCGTTGCGCCATTGTTGTACCCACACCTAGAACAAGCTTTCCGCTTATTTGGAGAGGACAGGAGTCCACATCAGCTTGGCTAATATTCTTTTTAAAAAAAAGAAACATACCTTATAAAGTCCGTTTCATGACGTTCAAGACGGGTAATCACCCGGGTTAAAACCCATTCGTGGGCTTAATCTGGGTGATTACCCATCTCTAAACAGGGCTTATTTTGAAATCCAGGACACACCTGATAATAAAACCTTCCTACTCCTTCCTTTCTAAAGCCCTCAAAGTTAGAATTTCAGATGCTTACACTATATAATTTTTACAAGAACAACGTGAGTCAGTAATTTACAAGTGTAAAATTTCAATGCCTTGAAAAGTTAAAAGCTCCGAGTAGTAAGTAGACACATACTACATACGTATAATTTGGTCTATAACAATTTTAAACAATATCTGTCAAGTTGAACTAGGTACCCACTGTAATTTCATATATACTATGACCAGGAGTGCTGATACGGGGTCATTGCCCTGTCGCTACGACTATGTCTGTCTGCCCGGCGCGTACGCGAGATTTTGAAGCGGCATAATAGCCCGCAAATACCTAAAGTTCCGCAACAAGCCAGCCTTAATAACAATTTCACTGTCAATATTTTGATTTTATTTAAAAATGTGTTCGTATTATCGTTTTCAGTATTGATTATAATACTCAAAGTATTATCACTAAGCCTATGTATTAGTTTCACTCTGAATACTTTTTGATTTTAATCAATGAAAGATAATAATCGGCCAAGTGCGAGTTGAACTCGCACACGAAGGGTTCTGTACCATGGTCGAGCAAAAAACGCCGAAAAAATCACGTTTCTTGCATGGGTGCCCCCTTTATTTTTCATTTTACTTTATTTTATTTTTATTATTTGCTGTTATAGCGGCAATAGAAACAAACATTCTGTGAAAATTTCAAGTATCTATCTAACGGCGGAGCCTTAGTTAGGTATAGAGTCCAGGTGACACTCTTTGGGTGTCCTAACCTAATTTCGTCTTGCAAAAGTTGTTTGCTGCTTTGTTGGCGATTTCCATCCAAAAATGATTCAAAATAAATAAATTACAAATTAATATTATAAAACCTTAATAAACAGCAGTAATCATTTAGTCGTTACGTAATTTTAGCTTAATTTTGATTGAAATTTTTTTTAAAGGCTCCTTCAATATTCTCTACTGTAAGTCTGTTATTGTATTATTAAATACCTTAGTTGATCCCCTCGGCAAAATATATACAGGATTCATCATTGCAAATCAAAATTATAAGAGTAAGTAGGTACAATGATTCTGTGAGTGAATAAATGCTAAATAAAGAAAAATAATTACCTATGCATTACATATGCTATTTTACTATAGCAAGTTGTATTAATTAATTCTCAGTTTAATAAGTATTAATTCATAATCGGCGATGGTATGAATAGTTTCACTTCAATCAGTGTACAGATAGACAGATGTTAGAATTTTCCTTAGATATTTTTGAGAATAAGACCCAATATGAACATGCCTCGGCCAGCTGCATTTCAATTCAACTGATTGCCGCTAACTGATGTTAAACAATATGTTAACGAACGCCAATTGAACGCACAATTTGTATTTTGTACCCGTGGCATGATAATGATTCTATCGTGGGTTTTACAATTTAGATCGTCAATTTGTGAACCATTGGAATCTAATTGACAAGCAGGAAATTACACAAGGAACGGAATTGAATAGGTTATTTATTAAAATAAACTTTTACAAAATGCAAAAGTAATCATCAATTGAATCTAGGTATCTCTAGTTCGTAATACCGCATAACAAACTTATTTTGCTCTAATTATATCTAAATCCCTGTTTCAGTAAATACCCCTAATCGGTTTCTACACGCCATCGTGCCGGAACGATAAATTTCTTGGCGGCACGTCTTTGATGGTAGAGTGGTAACTAGCCACGACCAAAGCTTCCCACCAGACAAACCACCAAAGATGACCAAAGATGCAGCAACAGCAAGTAATACGCACGACCCAACACATCAAGGCACGTACAAAACGAAAAGGCAAAATTTGAACCTCTAAAATCGATCACCCATCCAGTTATCGACCTGTATCAACGTTGTTTAATCAACGAAATCGTTTAGCATGCATTGTACACGGGTGATTAAACCTTATAGGTAGTAAAAGCTTATAATTTTGAAAGCTTTTTCAGATTTAGCAGCGAGAGCGCGGGCGCTACACCGCACCGTAGCATCTACGAGTAGGTACCTACCTCTACCTACTACCTACACACGATCGACCGAGCCCATGACATAAACAACTGAAATCGGTGTGGGAGGAATTCAGGCCGACAGTTTATAGTATATATTTATCTTCTTCTTTGTCAACCGACAGGCACTAAGCGCTTTGCTTCCTCGTTTCTGATACGTACCGCTAAAAGGAATGCCCTTCCGGCTTCCGTTTTTCCCTGTAACTACAATTTGGGTTCCGGCACGATGGCGTGTAGAAACCGATAAGGAGTATGGGTTGAATTTACACTGCTATACCCCTTCCAAGTTAGCCCGCTACCATCTTAGACTGCATCGTCACTTACCATCAGGTGAGATCGCAGTCAAGGGCTACCTTGTCATCGAATTAAAAAAAAAAAACTTTCAAATAAATTTGGGTGCCTTCAAATCAAGAGTGAATAGGCATTTTCTAGGCAAGCGCGTACTATCTTAGGCTGCATCTTCACTTACCATCAGGTATCGGGTTGTGATCGCAGCAAAGCGATAGTCTATTTAAAAGAAAAAAAAAGACGTCCACTTCTGGAGAAAGGTCTCTTGCATGGACTTCCACAGGCCTCGATCTTGCACCGCCTGAGTTGAGCTTATAATACAAACACATATTTTAAGTTTATACGAGTAGGTATTAATCCTAATATTCTTCACCACTTTCAGTAAATTATAATCGTGTTACAAAAATACATTTTATGAACATTAGTTTAAGATTCAGTTTTGCGTGTATGATGGTTTACAGAGGAAAGGTTCGCCATCAACATTTGATGTCTCTTCAAAGAGCTAAGTACAGTAAAAGCTCCTTATTCGCGCTTCCTTCATTCGCGTTTTCACTATTCGCGGATTAAAAAAATGCGACCCAATTCCTATATTCGCGGCTAGATTTCTCTATTCGCGGATCAATCGGTACATACATAAAAAGGATTCCAATAGGTATCAAGCCCAGTATCCTTTGTAAACGCGACGTCAAATGGACTAATATTTGAAAAATTTCAGTGAAGGTTTAAGTATGGCAAATGGGCTTTATGATTTTTTTATGAAAACTGATCCGTCTATAGAACAAAGTCTTATTTTTAAGAAGCAAATTGCTAATGCCACTGCTGAATATATCAGTCTGAACTGAAGGAGCTTTTAAAAAGCGTCAAGCAAGAAAAAATTATAAAATTCTTTAAACCATTGCCTAAATCTGAAAATAGTAATTAATCAAATATGGTCAAAAACTTAAATTAAATTGTTTTTTTTTTTATATATTTGTTTTTTATTTTGTCACCTAGGAAAGTATCCCCTATAATCCCATATAAATTACCATTCCATATTCACGGTTTCTGTATTCGCGGCATATTTACGGAACGTATCCCCCGCGAATAAAGAGCTTTTACTGTATTCGTATTCCCACGTGACATCTAAAACCTACTTAGGTAACGAAGTGTAAAAAACAAATACAGATAGACGCGGTACTTTGTTTTATATTAAACATATTATTATGTATGTAGTTGTGTACACAGAAAATTAGAAAATTCTTAGTGCAAGTTTGAACCTGCGATGCTTTGGCAGACTATCCATACGAAGGCTATCACAAGGCTTTTTGTAGAGCAAAAGACATCATTTTAATTAAAGTTGGTCCCTTGTTCACAACAAGCGAGAAGGTAATGAGTTAACTTTCAAGGCACTCTACGAGGACTCTCTAATTAATTACTTAGATGAGACCACAGAATATATTATATAGATACTTGGTATTACTCTATCCTTGAAACTAAGGTTAGAGTTGACTAGTATGTGGAGAGGCATAGTCTTAGGTATTTATAGATTTCGCCCGCGACTTCATTCATGTAGATTTAGGATTTTTGAAAATTGTGGGAACTTTTTGATCCAAGATAACCTATCTCACTCTCCAGTAGGGCTAACATGCGCGCCACGAGAAAATTTTGTCTACACTTTACTCGTGAATCTCTGTAGAGATTTACATATAGATTGTGAGTAAACGTGTAGATAAAGTTTTCTCGCGGCGCGCATGTTAGCCCTACAGGACGTCCAATATAAATAACCACGCATCAAACCACGTCGATCTATTGCTCCGTTGCAGTGTGAGTGATAAAATATTACTAAGGATATTATCTTCTCTTCTTCTTCTCCTAAATATATAAAAGAAAAGGATCAAGGACTGACTGACTGATCTATCAACGCACAGTTCAAATGACTGGACAGATCGGGCTGAGGCATACCGATAGCTATTATCACATACGAATCAGCATAGGCAGGGTAGGCTAAAAAGAATTTTTGACCATTCAAACTCTAAGGGGGTAGGGGTTTGAAGTATCGAAATAAAGGTGAGCCAAGCCGCGGGAAAAAGTAAGGAAGTAATTGCAATTGTCAAATTGTCGTAATCATTGACAATCCCACAGCCAGCCTTTGAATATGACACTGACATCGAGGGTAGAGGCGCCGACAGAGATAATGGAACAAGAGGCCTATGTCGAACATTGATGTCTACCGGTTGCCGACTAAAATAAAGGCCATTAAACCAATCGTAGCCTTATCGTAGCCCTATGCTGTTAGTGATTGTTTTCACAGTTCAATATCGCCGTAACTAATCGATTTTCCATCCACGAACACTCAGTGCATGGATTGAGCCAATTAAACTGCAATGTTCTTGCACCCACAGCCTAACTAAAACGAAAAACTAGCCCTGTTGCTTGCTAATATATTAAGTACTAGCTGTGCCCGCGACTTCGTTCGTGTGGAATAGTGACTTCGGGCAGCATATTTTGAATTACATATACCGTCGACGCTCAGGCGCGAGGCGTGTAGTACGTACTCTGTACGTTAAAAATGTTCGCCGTGATTCTTTAAATTGACATAACTTTTTTATTTATGAACCGATTGACATGAAATAAACACTAAATGTTAAGTGAAGCTTACTAAAATATATTAGTGAAAACCGTAACTAAATCGAATAAGCTGTTTCTGATATTAGCGTGCACAAACACACAGACAAACAGACAAACAGACAAAAAAAAATTAATTACAATTTCGGGTTCGGCATCGATATAAAAACAACCCCTGCTACTTTTTTTTTATATATTTCCATTGTACAGACACGACTTTTCTACAATTTTATTATACGTATAGATATGTACCATATCCCAGTAGGTAAGTACTATAAACTTTTGCACGGAAGGAAGAAAACATAGATCAAGGCAATTCGTGAAAAGTTATTTATAATTACACGTTCAAATTGTAATAAATAATAATTTAGACAGAGAAGGAACGAATGAATATAATTATAACATTTTATAACATGGTTGTAAGCATGTTCTTTACTAAATTTAAATAGGTATCACAGCGTTCGGTGGCAAAAAGTATCTGTTAGTTCGAACCTCCCACTTTTAAGTAGGTACTCGACCTCACCACTCACCACACCATCATGTGCAATTATGAAAAAAAAACATATTTTGTACAAAAACAGTAAATCGTTTTTACTTCTGAATAATCTACATCTTATTTACTGACGTCTATGATAGCCTATGCCTTAGTAATTATGGAAATTGACCATTTATTTGTTGGAAGACAAAAACCTATCTGTTCGATCAAACCAGTTTATGTACCTATGTAGGAAATATCAGAACAGCATGTTGTTCTTATAAAATCTTATAAGATGCACTAAAGTTTTCTTGAAATAGGCCAGTTCGTATATAGTTCGAATACAGGGCAGCCATTTTTCTGAATTTCCTCAGATTTTTCCTAGCTTGCTGGCACCAGTTTTGAAATTCAATGTCCGTACAATTTACATATATTATATATAAAAATAGATGAAACATAGTATAGTATAACTAATACATCATAATATCTAATACTAGCTGTTGCCCGCGACTTTACTCACATTAAGTTCGATTTTTCAAACCCCATATTGAGCGCGTAGGGGTCGGATTTTCCAAAATCCTCGGATGCTTACGTCCCAACTCCCAATAGCTATCTGTATGCCTTAGCCTGATCCGTCCACTGGTTTGAGCTGTGCGTTGATAGATCAGTCAGTCAGTCACCTTTCCTTTTAAATATATGTAAACTAGCTTTTGTCCGCGGCTTCGCTCACGTTAAGTTCGATTTTTCAGACCCCTATTTTATTCTCTTGGGTGAATTTTCAAAAATCTTTTCTAAGCGAATTACTACATAGTAATAGCTATATGTATGCCCAGTCCAATCCATCCAGTGGTTTGAGCTATGCGTTGGTGCGTTGATAGATCAGTCAGTCAGTCAGTCACCTTTTCCTTCTATATATTTAGATAAATATATTTATTGCATATCAACTTAGGCTGTGTATTTTCTGATTCCAATAGAAGTAAGTTAAGTTTTGACAATATTAAATCATACTAATCCTACTAATATTATAAATGCGAACGTTTGGATGTATGGGTGGATGGATGGATGGATAGGTGGACGAATGAATGGATGTTTTTTACTCAATCACGCCGCAACAAATGAACCAATTTGGCTGAAATTTGACATAGAGATAGATTATAGCCTGGAATAACACATCTACTTTTATCCCGGAAATTATTATTATTTATTTTTGATCATTTTAAAGAATATTTTAACTTTTTTATCCCTAAAATTAAATATAACATTTAGTCCTTGTCCCGAATCGATCGTTTCATTCGTATCAACCCTATCCATACAGGGCTCACCCCTAAGCTACGTCTGCACTGCGCGCTACGTTAGAAAGAGAATTGATAATGCTAGAAAGGGATGGCGAGCATGACCGAAATCGATGGCAGGGTAAGCCTATACACACTCTGCTGACTTTGTTACCAACTTACATGTATGTACCAATTTCCATAACAAACGACCAGCAGCTCAATATTATGATTATTCTTTAATAAAAGTTCACCAAACTATAGTCACTTCTTTGTGGGGAAAGGGGTTTTTCATCATTATTATTTCAATGGATGTTTCTGTGGACGTCCAATGTTGAACAAACTCCTTCCGAATTAATCCACGACATCCATCTTCTATGTCTTACGTCAGCCTCCTCCTATTTTGTTTACTTTTTTCGTCCATCGAGCTGAAGGGTCATGTCACACTTATTTTTATTTGATCAGTCTCTAGGTTTCTTTAGTACAACGAATATCGTTCCTAAAGTAGGCCAGTACTAGGCCTTCTATTTTACCTTCATGGTGGTTAATTTTATATTCATTACTCTTTAAAGAGTTTCTTCTTTCATTTTTAGGGTATCAAAAAAAAGACGAAGCCCTTATAGGATCACTTCGTTGTTTGTCTATCTGTCTATCCAAGATATATTGTCAAGACTCGTTTTCTCAAAAACAACTTGAAGTACTAAGTACAAAGGTATCTTAATGGTGTGTCAACCCAATGAAAAGTGGCAGTAGCATTTTTGCTATTAATTTTATTTTGGCGTTTTACCTTCAACCTAATCTTAAATCTATAATTTTGTTATTTTAAAACATAAAAAAATGTATTCTATAATGAAAATTACATAATATAAATAATGTACTCTCTTTTAAGTATGCATAATATACGGCCTCTACGGAACTCTACACTGAACGTGGCCTGACACACATATGACCGTTAATTACTAATTAGTTGGAAACTTAAAACTTGGAGGCAACGATCCTTTTTTGGGTCACTGTGCCGACGACGATATGAGTAATGTTGGAGCGTGAGTTGGACTTGGAAACCGGCTGTGTGTAGCGATTTGTTTCACACGATATATTGCTGTCTCGCTCATCGCCAGTGCACGAGCACTCAATGCACTGGACTGTTATCAATCGGTGCGTTTCGCATTCATAAAAGAGCTAAAAGTGTAATTGGCCTGGGGAGTCTGTTCGTCATTACATTATTATTATAATTTATGTATTTTTTTATCATGTATCATCATGATTAATTTACGGAGAACTAGTTAATACCTATGAGTCGCGACTTCATCCGTGTGGAATTAGATTTAACAAAATCTTATGAGAATTCTTGCACTTGCTTATTTTCCGTGAAAAAAGTAGCACATGGCCTTTTCCGTTTGATGACCTTCCTAGCACATGGTGAGCCTCATTTAAAGGGCGAAGGTCTCAGGTTTGGTTACCGGTAGAGGATATTTGAAAATTGTATTTGCAATTTACTCTGGTCTGGTTTCGAGGCTATCTTTTTATCGAATTGCTATCTATGTACCTATATGTGCTGAATATTGTCAGGAACCGTTAAATAATAAGAACTTAGTTATCCTGAAACGGTTCCAGAGGCCAGATAGTACCAGGCTAGTGTTTGTGTACACACCTATGCACTATAATATCTCGCAGATGGTTAATCACTGTGCAAATTGCCGTGGCTGGATTCAGTTGGTAGGATATTATTAAAAAATCCAGCGAGTTTCGCATCGATTGGTTAGTTAATAAAAAGGCGTGACGTGACGTGTATGTAGTTAATAAAAATAATATCGCAATAGTTTAACACATGACTGTTCATTAAACAATAACTATCACAATGAGTCACGCGAGATGAATCCGAAAGCAAAACTCATCGCTCGCACGCGCTTGATTAACTAGTTGTGTTGAAATTTCTTCCGCCAAAGTTTCGCGAAAAAACAGTAAAATGAGAATTTACTTGTTTACTCGTACAGACAAGTCGTTTGATCATCAGTACGATTTCCTAAAATAGCCTAAAATCTTATGGACTTCGTTCGCATTGGATTGAGATTTTTGAGAACTCTCTTGTTTTCCGGAATAAAAAGTACAGCCTATGTGTTATTTCAGACTATAATCTATCTCTGTGCCTTTCAGCCAAATCGATTCAGTCGTTGCAGCGTGATTGAGTAACAAACATTCATCCATCCATTCATCTATACTTTCGTATTTATTATTATAGTATTACTAGTACGATTTTTTTTGTTTGAAAGGGCATAATTCCCAGGGATCACCCATTGTCATCAGTTGAGGATCTGATGATGGGATCCTGGAGAAATCGAAGGAACTCTTCTATAGGCACAATTTATATACTTTATTGTGAAGTCGGTTTTGTAAAAAGAACTTTTACGTTTATATTATTTTCTTTCACTGTTAAAGCAAGTGATATTTAAATGCGGAAAGTCAGTAATACGAGCATCGTTATCACTAGACTTTTTAAAATCATCGCTTTTTAATGATTTCAGTAGGTCATTAGAAACAAGATTTTATATCAGTTACCAACTTTATTGAATTCGATTCAAAGATAGCGTAATAATTATTCAATTTCCAATTTATATATTTTCATCGAAATTGGTCTTGTAGTTTTAAAAACGCGAGCACGATTGGCAATAACTTCGACAACAGTCGGTATTGTTATCAAAGTTATTTTTGTTACAAAAATATGAATTTGTTTTTCTAGTTCAGCATATTGCCGTCCCCAAATTGACCGATATGTTACCTCCCTTGCCCCCTTCCCTCCTAAATTTGTCCCACATGATTTATCAAACTTGACACGAAGGGTGACATTCACCTATTGCCCTTTTGATAAATGAATGACGTATTTTTCCTAATTTTGTAAAAGTATAATCTCTTCAGTTGATCTTTAGGTACTGAATATCCTTTTTGAAAATTCTCTTCATTGTAAATGTTAGGTGCTTTGCTATAACTTTGATATAGATTATTTATTTGTTTACTATTTTCAGAAATATAATAGGTATATTGCTCCAAATTTCGTATTTTTCTTCATTCACTAACTGACTGCATTCTTTACTATTATATATATTGTGTATCAATCATTAATTCCATACTTAGTTAAGTAACTTTCATCACTATAAACTCATTGTAAGAATAAGATAAAATATCGATTAAATTTATTTCATTTATTGCAAACACATTTTCTTTGTATGAAGCAGCTAATCTTGTGTTGTTTTTCTATGTACATGTAGTTACCTCGAACAAAGTAATTATACATCCGAGTGTAAACTTGAAGATAAAAATGTCGTTATATTTTTTTAGTTCTAATCACAATTTGCTCTGTGAGTATATTTGCAAAGTTGGTAATTGGGTTATCTCAGGTATCCTACTTATAGAGTTGTGGCATCGTTGACTAGGTGCGAGTAATAAAAAAGTAACTATTTTTGCAGACAAAACTATTTTTTTTAAGATATTTTTTTGGCTAGTGTAGCCATGCTGAAGATAAGTAATATTCCCCTTTCCCCTCCAAATAAGCTTAAAGCTTGTGCTAGAATTAGGTAGGTAGGTATAATAATTATACAATAAATAATTTTTTAGAGCACCGAAATAAATATTGGACTTTCATAATAGGGTAGCTGACTAATTAACGACAATGACTTTAATGACCATAGCTCGTCGAGTAGGTACTATTTAGACTCTACTTGGTAATTATTACCAGACTTTATTAATTAATTATTGAAATGATTTTTTCCCTAATTTGTGATATAGTACCTACTAAGAGTAAGGTAGGTATGACTAGATATGGACGTTATGATTATTATGGTGCGGCCATCACAAAATATTATTGCCAAGTAAAATATGATTTTAAAGACATCAAAAAAGAAATAGTAGATAGGTCTCTATAACTACGCACCAATGATATGAAAACGATAGATGTAATGGAGACAAGCGTATTGCATACTACGGGCTTTTTGCAATCTATTGATTTTAGAGCTGTAGTCGTCACTCGTAAGCTGCTTGTAAGGCTGGGAGGAAATAGCTCTCTATTTGTCCATACATTACGTCACAATTAGAATCGACAATCGATTCGCAAGACGCGATCGACGGCGAGTCTAGTTCGAAAACATAAAACAGCTGTGTAGCTTCGTACAACGCGACGCCTTTGTTCGGTGCGAGCCAGGGACGTAAGCGAAGCATACACGAGAGACTTTCTGTTGTGAAACTTTTGGTCGGTTATCCTTCATGTTCACGATTGCTAATACGACGTAAAAGGTATAAATAAACAGATAAGCAGACTTTACTTCAACTGAAAGTCAACTGGAAAATTGCAGTTTTGATGAAGGAATTGTAGTTGACATAATTATAAGTTGTCCTAGAATGCTTACCGCATTAAAAAAACTTAACAGCAAAGTCTCATTAACAAACTCTTAATAAAACAAATGTATATAAATCAAATGTAAAGTATTCAAATGTAAAAGTAAAATCAATAAACTCATACAGGATTTAAAGAAAGAAAGGATGATTATAATTCAATTTATTTCATCGCATTGTCTTCATTCTTCTATTCAAATTTTTATCGTACCAAAAATACATTTTAAAATTGGTGCAGGAAATTCCTGCACCAATTTTTCCTGCCAGGAATCAGAGTACCTACAACATAGAATTAATTCTGCTCCTAGACTCTTGAACTCTATAGAGTTGCAGATCCAAAGAATATGGAACTGCAGAGAATTTATAAGACAGAAAGCAGTCGAACCACAGAACACTAATACTCCTAACGGAGAGTGGAACAAAATGGTTGCCTACAATTATTGCGTCAATTTTGTTGTTGGATGGGAGAGGGCTATTGGAATCGCTAACAAATTTAGAATTAGGTTAACAAGTTTCGACTTTAAATAAGCTTAGCTAAGACAAGACAAGAAGAAGCTTGCAAATGACACATTTTGCGTATCTGCAAAAGCGGGAAATGGTTTTTGTGATAATGGTCAACCATTATGTATTTTTCGAAGGATAAGGCGCTAATGTGTACGACTGCATACTGAAAATAGTCGCATCATAGTAGGTATACCTACAGGCTACAGTACAGAGTACAGACAGCACAGACCGTGCGGAGTTCGTTGTCTCACAAACCAGAATTCAGTAGCATATGACTGATCGAGTAGGGTGGAAGTGCGTCCGCCAGTCCGTCGGTAACAAATAAAATAAACTCAGGTCTTCCAGTGCGTATTTTTTGTACTTATTGAGTAGCCGAGTGACCAGAGTGTTTCCAGTGCCATTTGTGAATCTAATTTGGATTTTACACTGCAAATCTGGTGAATATTTATTATTTAATTCAATATTAATGAATTAACGATGCTGACTGAAATACATTGGATACTTGCTAGGGATCAAAATTGTGTTTATTGTATTGATGTATGTTCCATTGTTTTATCGTAGCAACATCATTAACGATTGTAGTAATCGTTATGATTTAACAGCAAGACATCGAATCGAAGCATTGTTTAATTTAAGTAAAAAAATTTACTCTTGAGCTACTTACATCCTTTGTTGATTTTTGATAGTTATCATTTATCAATTATAGCCGCCTTTATTATATTTGATTTTAGTCAAAATGAGTCAAACTTAACTTGAGGTTAATTTTTGCTGTTAAACTTTAGTTTTTGCTGTTTCTTACTTTTAGCAAATTCAAATTATTACCAAATCACATTCTTTGTTGAATTTGATACTATACATTAATCAGAAGAATACAGAATAGCTGTTAAACGACTGAGGGTACTACTAGTATCTGAATTTTGACATTTAGTGACTAAATGTCAAAATCAGATACTATTATTAATTAATGTAACTAAAATTTTATCCTTATAACAAAAATCACTTAGCATATATGACGCTCTTTAAATACTTTCTGAATTCTTCTTCCTTTTCAAAATTTTCAAACTCTACAGCTTACATTTGTATTTTACCTTATTTATATTGAATGTATTACTGAATCTCTATTTCCATGTTAATATTATAAAAGTGAAAGTGTATTTTTTTGTTTGTCCTTCAATCACACAGCAACAGAGCAAAACGGTTCGAAGTGACTTTTTGCATTGATATATTTGAGAACCTGGAGAGAATTTTTGAATACCTAACTCTATGCTAAAGAAGTCACTAGCAAAATCTATCGCGAAATAAAGCTAGCTTCTCATGAAACTTTAATGGTCTGTCGTTATTTAAATCAATGAGGCAGTCGCAGTGGTTTGATCTGCAGTGATAAATTTTCATCCTTATAATATAGAATCTAAGAGCGAGATAGAATATGTAATCTAATTTGCTATGGGATGTGACATAGCTACCTGATTGGAATAGTAATCCATTGTTTCTTTTAACTTAGCAACACCTTTAGAATTACATTAATGATCGGACTGTCCTCTCGTCAAACAAATTCCTTGGTCTCATTCACAATAGGAATTTCTTTTTTTAAGCTTTTAAAAATTATTCATTTCTAAAGATCGTGCTTCCTATAATCAACAAATATTGCACTCATAAAACCTAATGTCTGTAGTTTTAAAAATAATCGTAAATAAATTACCATATTATTTAAATTTTAAACTAGTCATCAAAATTATATTTCACTGCATTTTATTCGTGAATAATTAATTAACATAAATTGTCAGAAACATGTTATTCTAGCTTTAAATTCGTTTTCACATTGTCAAAATGTTTTTGCTATTATTTTATTTAGCTTTAATTGTCCATAATGCGAGGACTATAATCTCGCATTCCAAAACTAATAAGTCGGCGTAGTTAGGGTTAGGTTTGCTTTTGCCTGAGCGATTGCTGTTTTCTAGCTGAGCGTATGACTTTTAGTGACTTAGGGCTAGTTGTACCAACATAATTTTAATGGAGACGTAACTTTTAAGCACGTTACTAATGTACATTTTGTTAAACATAGCGTTAATTCACCATCTGTTACTCTGTTAGCGCAAACAATCATTACAAAGGACATTAATTCCACTTCAGACCACACCCTGGTGGTACGGTTGGTATTTTAAAGTTAAACGATACCCTCAGCTAAAGCTAATCAGTGTCGTAGGTATCACTACTTAAAACAAATTCATACAACAACAGTTTAATTAAGTAATTATGTGCGCAATTTTTCCAATGCGTTACCAATTGAAACTTTATTCATAATTTATAACTGTACCTACATGAATACACAGCATCATTACATCATTTATGATTCCATTCTATTTTTTTTTTTTTGGAATCATCTCCATCATGTTAGTTATTTTCAAGTGGCTTATTAGAGTGTTCTACTTATTGGAATCCATTTTATGAAACTCTCGATAGTTTTTCCGAAGATAAAAGAGATTAAAAAATGGGGCTCAAGAAGTGAATTGACACATGATTGACACGAACTATTTTTAAACACTAAAGCAAGCAACTTTAGTAAATACGCAGGCGTAAAATTTCGATTCTGAATTTTCATAAACGTAAGTTATGATAGCTAATATAGATAGAGACTAGAAATAACTGATAGAGATAAAGACGCTCGGATTTGAAGATGACTTTCGTAGACTAGAAACTGTAGAGAAGATTGAGGCAATGGCTACTACAGAGAGATGTTGAATACTTCAGATTCGTTTGCTGTCGCCTGTTCAGCTAGCAGGAGGTCTCTAAACTTCATCGGAAGTGATTTTTCATCATCCCCTTCCATCGCTCAAGTCCTTCCATCTCCAAAGGTTCATAATCTTCACTAACTTTAAGATGGATTTATCTTATGGTGATGATTCACTCTTTTAAACGATAAAGAAGTAATCGAAACCGGTCCAGATTTAACAGAAAAATGGAATAGAATATAGTGTAGAGAGGCATTGAGGATGGAGTAACATCGAAGTAATTAAGTTTATAATTATTGACGTCATTGATCAAACGTAAAAAAACCATTGATGTACTTTAATGCGTATACAAATCTATGTTTTCAATAGAGCTGTTGCTAACATCCCAGGCAGAACAAAAAATATTAATATTGAGTCATTGTCTGCTAATTATGCAGATTTAGATATACATATACTTTTTAGGCTCACTTTTTTAACAGCAGTACCATTATTAGACTGTGTATGAATTGATACAATTTGATTTAAGCATATTTTTAATGATTTATGATGTTTTTAATAATGTTGAGTAATTTTTTCATCCAATCCAAACTAATATTATAAATGCGAAAGTAACTCTGTCTGTCTGTCTGTTTGTTACACTTTCACGCTTTAACCGCCGAGCCAATTCTGATGGTATAGTGGTAGACTGGAGCTTGGATAAGGGTATAATACAACCTTTTAATACAAAAATTAAGCTTAAAGGGGGTGAATTAGAGGAAGACAGTTTTGGCGATTTTACACCATAACTTTGTCCAACCCGAACCATTTTGAATAATTCCTTCTTTATTGGAAAGTGCGTTTTATTATCGTATTATCAGATAAGTTTTGTTTTTTGTTAAAAAAGTAGTAAATATTGCTGGAGATAGAGGACACAAGCACAACTCCTCGTGGATAGCAGCAAGTCACTCGCATAAGATTTTACGATCTTAATACTTTTAAGATTTTTTATTTACAACCTACAATATGAAACCGGATAAAGTTGTGGGCATCAGCTAGTTTCTTATAAATTGTTACCTTTTACATGTTCAAAATTGTCATAAACACAATGAGTACAATTCCGAGGTACCTATTAACTTCTAGGACGCAAGTTTTAAGTTCGGGGCAAACAACTAGTACAATATATTATTATTTCAGGTTTTCCTTATTTCTTTTGCTGATGACTTAACGGCCACCTATCTCGTCTCGACCTTGTACCTAATTTGTGAGCTTACGAGTATCTATGTCCTTGCAATTGCTGGCTCCTACTTTAAAACGGTTTTCGGCGAAACTGGTTTCTTTTTTTTTGCAAAGTCTGAGTCCTCCGAATCTGAGCCGTGTAAGACTATAAATTGAACATGAAACCGACTCATTGCACAACTTTACGTTCTTGGTTTCCTTATTTGGATATTTAACGCTTTCTTTACTTATTGTGTAAATTTTATTTATATCCAAAGCTTGAAATGATTCATGCATAAACTATACTTTCTTCATTGCGTTGTTGGTTTTACTTCTATACCTACTATTCTTTTATGAAAGGTTCTGAAGAAGATAACTGCAAGCGATAAGGCCCCGATGTGCAATATTTATGTTATTTGTATATATGTGGATTTGTTTCTTTCTAGTTGTTGCAATAAAGACCTAATTGTTCTATCATTCTTGGCCTCCGTGGTTAAGGTTAAAGTTAAATAACAGGGGTTATTGAACCTTAATCTTAACCATGGAGGTACTAATATTGACTTTTGTAACAGATTTTCATTGTTTTTTGGTAGGCAATTTCCATCCATTGACTTTTAAAAATTACTAATGCATTCTATGTAAACCTGATACCTATTCCACATTCTAAAGGTTCCATATAGGTTGCAAAAAACTTTTTTACTTCCGTAAATATTTGCCTTTTTTGTACTTAAATCAATCACTATTTTATCCATAAAGTATTATTTTTATATAACTAATAAGGTCAGTTGTTCGAGTAATTTTATAACTTGTTTTATTTCTTCTTCCTAGTATAAAGTATGGACAGGAAATGCAAATGTTGACACCAGGTAGTAAATTAAATAATCATTTTTCAAGTTTCCTGGAAAGTCAAAAACTGCAAAATTTTCAAAATTTGCAGCAACATTTTGCTCTGTAATATCTTTATCTTCTCAATTTTCTTCTTATTTATAAATGAATAATAATAATATAACATCAATATCAATATAATTTAATCTGAAAATTCATTCATTTATCAAGCAAGACTACGGAACTCTAACTTCCTTTTTTTCAAATATTTTTAGCGAGCAAACGAGCAGGCGGGTCACCTGATCTTAAGTGATTACCGTCGCCCATGAACATTTGTAGTACCTGAAGCACCACCAATGCGTTGCTGGCTTTTCAGGAATTTGTTGGTCCGCCCCTTGAATAACCCCATGTTGTAGTTTAATAGTAACACCGTCGCAGGAAGTTGGTTCCACAGTTTCAAAGTACGTTAGTAGTAAGTTTCTTATTATTAAGTTAAGAATCGAGATACAGATTGAGACATTTATTTTATTGATTACCTCGCGAATATACCTGCTTGGTCTAGATATTTTGCCTTCGAACGTTCACCGCGACGTCCGCCTCGGCGCGGCGGGTTAATAACCAACCACCGACGTAAATGTTGCTAGCTCTGAAATTCCTAAACTCTATGACTCATTGCACGAACGTTGCGCTTACGTCTATTTATATTTACTAGCGTATGCTCGTGACTTCACACGTGTTACGCGGTTTCGTAAATAACTGCGTTTAGTTGTGTTGAAATTCTGCGCTTTCAACCACTTAGAACCAGTACATAGTAGGCGGAAATGTTGACACGAAAGCTGAAAATTAAGGTGTGGAACATCCTTCCGGCGCTTCGTGTTTTCTGCCGCGTATAACTTGCATAGCTTTAAGGTAACAGTGAATAGGCATCTTTTAGGCAAGCGCGCTATAACAAGGGACTCATCATTGCTTTTCATCAGGCATGATTGTCGTCGAGCGCAAGCCTGTTTGGCAATAAAGAGTTCTGGGATGAAGGGATCTTTTAAGTGATTGCTAATATTCATTTTTTTAATTTTATTCCTTCATTCCAAATGGCCAAACCAAATTATTTATTCTAACTAGTTGATGCCTTCGAACGATCGCATGAATTAAGTTTTTTAATTCCCGCTGTAACTTTCTTATTTTCCGGGATAAAACGTAGCCTATGGTGTTATTCCAGACAATAATCCATCTCTGTCCCAAATTTCAGCCAAATCGGTTCAGTCGTTCCGGCGTGATTGAGTAACAATCATCCATCCATCCATACATTCAAACGAATTACAATACAGACATGGATGCTCTGAAAACTTTTTTACAGTTAGTGTCTAGACCGATATTTAACCTTTCGTCGTGACTCGTGACCTAGCGGTGAATATGAAAGTAGCTCGTCAAACGATGTATTGTATGTAATGTACAGCTGAATTTGGGACCGGTATGTCTGAGACCTTGTGAAATAAACGAATTATTGTAGGTACCTACTTTCTAAATAATTGAAAGTGCTAGCTGAAAATAAGCGCCGTATTCGTAAATTGCAAGGTGACTTTCAAGTTAGCGCATGAAAACGGTTTACGTTTATCGGAAAACTAGCTGATGCCCGCGACTTCGTCCGCGTGGATTTAGTTTTTAAAATCCCGCGAGAACTCTAATAGCCTATGTCACTCTCCAGGTCCCAAACTTTACCCATGCCAAAAATCACGTCAATCCGTAGCTCTGTTGCAGCGTGATTGAAGGACAAACCAACAAACAAACACACTTTCACATTTATAATATTAGTAAGGTTTTGTTCTGATGTCGTTGGTCCATCTAGTGGTGGGCTTACCATCACTGCGCTTTCCGGTGCGGGGTCGCCACTCCAACACTTTGGGATTCCAAAGACCATTAGTTCTGCGAACTATGTGCTTCCCCATCTCCACTTCAGTTTCGTAACTTGCGCATCTGTGTCGGCCCAAATTCCCGCAGTGCCTGGAGATGAAGACTTTAAAGTCTTTAAACAATGTGTGTTATCACTTTACCAGTGATGACTTATGAATCCGAAACATGGTCGCTAACATAAGAAGCTTCACGATGAGGTCTATAAAGGGTACTCTGACTTAGTTCAGACTTAAGGCAGAGCTAAAACGAGACACAAATATGTTCTGATATAAATCTAGTCTCGATTCTGAGCAGAGTAAGTGTGCGATCTATAATTTTCAGCCTCACAGACACGCAGATGCGCGATGACGCGATGGTGAGAGCTATGCTCAGAGTATCCATGCGAGATCAAATTAGAAATGAGGTCCAAAGTTATCGACCTCATATTATTATTATTATTATTATGTACCTCTCTCTCTGCTATGCTCGGAGTATCCCAGCGAAATCAAATCAGAAATGAGGAGATCCGTAAGAGAACCAAAGTCACCGACATAGGTCTGCGAGTTGCGAAACTGAAGTGGAAATGGGCGGGGCACATAGTTCGAAGAGCTGATGGTCGATGGGGTCCCAAGGTGCTGGAGTGGCGACCTCGCACCGGGAAGCGCAGTGTTGGCAGACCCCCCACTAGGTGGACAGACGACATCAAGCGAGTCGCAGGGAGCCGCTGGATTCAGGCGGCGCAAGACCGAGCCTTGTGGAGGTCCATGC
This sequence comes from Hipparchia semele, assembly GCA_933228805.2. Classification (NCBI taxonomy): domain Eukaryota; kingdom Metazoa; phylum Arthropoda; class Insecta; order Lepidoptera; family Nymphalidae; genus Hipparchia; species Hipparchia semele. Next base: position 958,986 of record OW121717.1, on the reverse strand, counting down.
AGGAGACTTATGTCCAGCAGTGGACGTCCATTAGTTGAAGAAGAAGAAGAAGAAGTACCTCTCTCTCTCTCTCTGCGTCTTGTTCCCCATTACTGACGGTCGTGACCCATTCCACCAAGGACTCTTTTGTAGACGATGTCGCGTCATGTGCCTCAGTTTTTTGCGACATGCAAGACTTCGTGGACCTTACTATCGAGAGTGGTGCGGATTTGGTCTGACCAACGCATCGGGCTACGTCCCCGACGTCTCTTTCCGTCCGCTTTATGTATCTTTATGTTATTATGTACCTACTAATTTAAATTTCCCTATAGTAAACTATTCACTCCCTAACCACTTACATAAGGTGCGCCCACGTATAAACAAACCTTACGCCCCAAGCACACAGAAACGTGCTCAAGTGATTCAAATATAACATTTTCCACGTAAACCAAGCGGAGCCAAGGTTAAGAGTTACATTTTAATGGCTACCTATCTACAGTTGCCTGCGTTCTAGTGGCTAACTTCTTCAACTGAGACTCAAATGTAGGAGGTTTGAGTCTTGGGTAGGGCCAGCAGCTGTGAGATTTTTAAAATGATTGTTACAGTGTGAGGATTGCAATCGCTTCTGACTGGCCGATACTTACTCGCTATTGGCTAAAATGCATTGTTGCAGAAAGAACGCGATAAATTCAGCAAATCACCATATTGAGACTGTAGCAATGATGGATGCAGCTTTTACATAATCGGCCTGCGGATTGCGAAAGTTCTTGATTTCTTCTACCATAAATTATTCAGCAGCCCGCTAGTTCGAAAACGTACAACCCCCAGGTTTTTATAGTTTTCTTAGTCCTGCGCCTATCGGCCTTTGTTAGTGAGCACATACCAAGTGCATCTGTATTTGTGCACACTATAATATCTTCAGCATAGTCAGCTAGGCTCCTTCGAGATGGCCTTTAATCTGGAGAACATGATCTAGAGTAGAGCTAAGATTTGGGGGAAATTAGCTTAAAAATTATACACAGAATAGCTTCTGTTCGCAACTTCGCTCGCGTTAAGTTTTCTTTTCAACCCTCTAATTTACAAAAATTTTGAATTTTCAAAAATCCTTTCCCAGCGGATGCCTACATCATAGTAGCGATCTGTATACCAAATTTTTGCCCGATCCGTCCAATTTTCTCTTCTAAATACATATATATTTAGAAGAGAAGATAATTCCTTTCAAAGTTAATTCCTTCCAAAATATGATTGGAAACATCTTAGAAATTAGCCAAGCAGACAAGCAGACGGAACGTGTACTTGACTTGTGATTTAAAATTGTAGGCTTTTTATTATTCCAGTAGCAACTGTTGTCGCGATGAATTAATGCCCAAAACATCTGTACTTAACCTAGATAAACAGGGCTTAATCCACTTGACCCATGACGACCTTTTGCGACACATTTATTCAGCGGACATTTTTGGGACAAGTTTAAAAAATTCCGAAGACAGTTTTACTTCATTCACGAGTCACGACACCCATATATTATAAAATCGATAGCTGCACCCTCCTTATAGACAGTGCCCCTACAGATTAAGTGCATCAAGATCAAGATTGAGAAGATAGCAAAGTCAAAGCCGATAGCAAAGTGTAGCTATAGTACCGAACCGATGGTGATAGATTTATCCTGTGATTTATTCTATCTGCCCTAATGAAATAAATTAAATTCTGAAATGAGTCACGAGAATCCACGTGGAATTAATTTTAATAATCCAGTGAAAACTCTTTGATTTTGCGCGATAAAAAGGAGCATATGTCACTCTCCAGGTCCAAAACTACACTCATTCAACCACGTCAATCTGTAGCGGTATAATTAAAGGAAAAACCAACAAACAAAGAAAAACACATTCTCATTTATGATATTAGTAAGAATAGTAAAGATATTATTAGTAAGGATTCAATGAATCGAGATAAACACACGATACTAGATGGAAAAAGTAGAACTCAACATTTACCAGTGTGAAATATTTCCGCAATGCATATGATGAAATTATCGCAGCCCGAGCTAATTACAAATACTTAATTAAATTGACGTATATCAATTAATAGGGCCTTGTAGCCTCATTACCAAATAATCGTGCCTATTTAAAACGCTTCAACCAAACAAAAAGGTGTATTGTATCGATCGGTTTTCTTTGTGACGCAAATTACGTCACCGAGCCGATTAATTCATGTGACCTCGATCCAACTATCATACATATTACCTACTTAATTTGTGATAGTGATATCAACTCTATCTAACAAAGAAAGAAAAGTAAAGCTTGTGACACACCATCCAAATATTGTGAAACATAGTCAGGGGACTAAAAGATCTATTCTATATACAATACGCACCAGTTTTCGAGGAGCTCTATTTTCACCAACTTATTGACAAAATTATCAGTATAATTCAGCCATTTTACACAAAACTATTTATAAATTAAACGTCTTAATCTTCTTGCAATATTAGACTACAAAACCGTACAGTAATTTTTGAAGTTAGTGCTGTGAGTGAAAGAAAACTGGTGACAGATTTTGATTTTGCCGATATAACAAGGTGCCTAAATGGCAAACAATATTACCTACAGGTAATATTTACATAGTCATGGTTGGTTAACTAAAATTGGTATCTACCTGTGAGGTTCACTGTAATGGAAACCGGCGAATAGTATTAGTATGATAATTGATAATAAATGTTATAATATCCAAGCTGAGTTGGAATTGTTATCCAAAATTACGTTGCGACTCGAATCTGTTGATTGATTCTGCCCAGAAAGGTAGTGTTAATTCGCAAAGTCTCACCCTGTATACAATACTTGGTTCGACTCTGACGCATTATTCCTTGAGTCGGTTGCCATTGGGAGCATGAAGAAACAAGTTCAATGATAACAACACTAACAAAGCAGCTGTATTTTTACTGTACAAAAAAATTAGGATGTTTTTAAGCCAAGAATACAGTGAACTCTAATGAACTCTAGTTTAGTTACTAACAGCGTGTGCGATAAAAGACTAAAGAGATGTGGAGCGCAGTATCTGAGATAAACTACGTTTTGTTTACAAAATGCCGTGTCTGTGACCCTACTTCTCCTCAATTTATTTTATTAGTAGATTAGTATAGTAGAAAATTAAACTGTTAACATAGTTACGTCTGTCATTCCAACCGCACCGCGCCATCACCGGTATAGGTCTATGGAAGGCTGTAATAGGTGTTATCCGCGACATTTGGGTTAGGCGATCTGGTTTTGTGACCTTTTGTGGAAGTTGACCTTGGCTGGTTACCGGTAAAGACATTCCGACAGGCGATTTCTTTTGTTTCAGGACCATCTTTTTCTTCTTTGTCAATCGATAGATGTCCACTGCTGAACAAGGTTTTCTTACATTTACTTCAACAGGCCTTGATCTTGCGCCGTCTGAAATCGATGGAATCTTGCGACTCGTCTGATTCACATGCCGCGTACAAATCGATAAAGGGATTGTTTACTAACTTGCCATAAGACCCCTTCCAGGTTAGCCCACTTCCATTTCCAACTGCATCGTCACTTACCACCAGGTAAAATCACTATATAAGGTCAATTGCAATCGAGCCAAAAAAACTGACAAACCATTAAAAATATATTATGTATTAGTTAGAGAAGGATTATGTTCTTATCATTTATGAGTTTGCTACTCGTCCTATCAAGGCTGATAGGAATTTGTGATTTGGTTAATTACCTGATTATTACGTAGATTTCTTACATAGTAATAATTATGCTCAGGCCACTTTACACTCAGGCGGTGATCGTGGCCCTGATCTCTGTGCAACAAATAATTTCTCTTTACACGTGTGTCCTTTTGCAAAAGCCTCCACTTCAATTTTTTCCATTTGCCACTCGTCTTGTCCACGTTTTTCCTGCAAAGGCCTCAATTTCATCTCCCCATCTTTTGGTTTATCCCTTTAAAACATTAAACAATCCTGCAATAGATAATCATAATTTTGAAGACTTATCCTAGACTATACCTACTATAGCTGTTGCCACGAACTATGATAAAATTATTCACAACTAAGTCTCACTCAATCGACAAAAATGGGATAGATAATCGATAAAATAATGGAGATAATACATTGTCTGCAGCTATAATTATCTACTAATAGGAATATTCTCTTAAAAAACTTAAAATCATAGGAAAATTATGAATCTACGTTTCGCTTCTTCCTAGTGAAGTTTTAAACAATTCCGAGGAAACTCTTTCAGTTGTTACTACAAAATTTGTTATCAATGCCAAAAATCAAGTGAATTATTTAATCCACTTCTGCGTGATTGAAGGACAAACCAACAAACAAACCTACTACCTCATACGTAATAATAAGTAGGTATGCAAAGCCGGGCAGGTTTATCTCTCTCATGCTTTTAAACAGTTTTATTATAACTTGTTAACTGACTTCCAAGAACGATCGCACTGTGTTTTAACGACCGGCATTATGTATGTTTGTGTATAACACTGTTGCTTGGCAACAAGAAATTCCTTAAGCCTGTCTTACATCTTCGCCACGAGATCCTGGTGCAGCTGAGCATAAAGACTAGAATAGAATAACGTTTATTCATTGGTACACAAGTTACAACACACGATAACACATGATCAACGCAAACATTTGCTGTGTTAACACATATGATAGATACACTGTCAGCTAAATATTTGAAGACCTTTGTTCGGAAACACTGAAACACTATATTGGTCAATATATGTATCTTATGTTCTTATTATATAATTAAGTAGCATATTATATTATTATTAGCTGATGCCCGCTACTTTGTCCGTACATGTGTGTTAAGTTTTTAAAACTCCTGCGGGAACTCCTCAATTTTTCGGGATAAAGAGTACGTGAAAAAAATCACTTTCTTCAATTTCAAAATTAAAATCAATTGCTTCGTTGCTGCCTAACTGAAGGACAAACCAATAAACTAACAAACAAACACAGTTTCGCAAATAGCTGAAATTTCAAAATTAACTCATATTTGGTCCACTATCAAGCTAAACAATTTTGCGTTCAGGTACGATGTCGCATAGAAGGTAATTAGGGGTGTACCTAATAGAAATGTACCCTTTCCGTACTTCATTCCTAGGTTGGCCCACTACCATTTTAGCATGAGACCACAGTCAGATCACAATCAGATCACAATCAAAAGCTGCTAATCATCAAAAAAAAAAAACTAGAGGTTTAAAATTCACATAATTGACAGGCAATAGCCATGTTGCAGCAAAATTAATTGGTTTACCAGGTACCAACATTCTCTACAGTCTACACGAATATTGCAATTTGCTGCAGCTGTTAGCTCAGAATAATAAACGAGTATGTTGATTTCTTTACCGAAGTTTACGTTAAAATATTCATAACATTATTTATCTGCCCTTTGGGATTGGGATTAAGAAATTCCAATACAGTTAATCCCTAAGGTAATTAAGTCAGATAATTACGAACTCGAGGTCTTTGGGTGATATGCATAATAGTTGGATTGCTTTTGGATTGGAGTAATTGGATTTCGAAATATTATGTTACCTTTATACCTATAATTAACTACTAAAGTAGTTTGCTCAGTGACCCAAAAATGATCTTAACCCCACCTTTTTATCAACCATCCACATACCCACCGCTGGACTCTATTCCATGGACTCCACTGGCCTTGGTCTTGCACCGCCTGTATCCAACGGCTCCCTGCAACTTGTCTAATCGGTCCGCTTAGTGGGGGGTCTGCCATCACTGCGCTTCCCGATTTTATCATCTAAACGGTTCTAAAGTTGTATAAATATGGTGCCCGGATAGAAGGATATCTTTTTTCAAAGGCAACATTGTTATGTGATCTCACTTAATGGTAAGTGGCAATGCAGTCTAAGATGGAAGGGGTATGGCAGTGTACATTCAACCCTTACCCTAAGCGCCACGCCATCTACACGCCATCGTGCTGGAACGCTAAATCGCTTGTCGACACGTCTTTGACGGTAGAGTGGTAACTAGCCACGGCCAAAGCCAGACTAGACTAGAGACAATTTCAGAAATTATAAATTCCCAAATTGCCCCCGCCGCGCCGGGAATCGAACTCGAGACCTTCCAATTATAAGACCTCATGCATAAGATTCGCTGAGTAGGTACTGTTTCTTTGTACTCTATCAACAACAATTAATGAACCTATGATATTACAAGTACATCCGTTATTAGCTTGTTATTAGACCTTTAGTTGAAACATCTTCCTACTGTCCATAGTCCAATCATGGCAACGTTCAAACAACATAATATCTCATTTAGAATAAAAGGCTGATCACGTAGCACGTTGTGCCAATGACTTTTATACTACTAGTACCTACTAGTACTTAATACTAGTACTTAATTACGATGAGTATGTACTACGTAGGTAACACGATGAATATTTTAGTTGGAAATGTGGATATTTCGATCCAGTTGCATAGACAATAGTCACGACGGCCCTGCGTATAATCTGGCGATAGATATGCTACATCCGTTATATTCATCATTAAAGCTGTAATTTAATATGTTTATACAAAGTTGTAGAGGTATATTTATTCAAATTGTGAACAAGAATTATGTTAGGCAATAATTTCTGAACATGAAATGTTAACTAAGGAATAAGTCTCAATAGACTTATTTCGTGGTTTAAAACGGTATAATTTTATGAATGAACGGGCACGTACGTAGGTGCAAGAGATTACTTTTAGTACTGCTGCAAACCATTCGATTCTGTAGAGCGAGATATGGAAAATTCTGACAACACAAATCAATGTTGGCAGAAATCTTAAAATATTTTTTTCAAAACTGGTAAAAAACAAGATAATATTTAAACGAGTAGTTACTATAGCGTTTAAACCAACATAACCAATTGTTCAATTCCCAGTTTACATAATACAAGCTGACATAACAACACGCGCTGAAACTTACTTCGAACAATGAATAATGAACCTTATTTCAAAAATATAAACGTCACAATGTAATGAAAGGTGAATTAAAACAAAGTTTCAAGTCACAGTGCAAAAAGAATCTTATTGTTCAAATTATAGAGTTGGTAATAAAATGAAAGTTCGTGTAATGAAAACACGGATCGATACAGTCTGCACAGCGCTAGAGGCAAGCGTTTTATTTCAAGTCTGAATGAAAATCTTTCATTAATATTACAACTTCCAGTGGAATAGCTGATACGCTTCATCAGGCTAGCGAAATCATATTTTTTTAATTAAAAAGCTATATTCAGAATATGGCGATTCAAAATTAGATTCAAACTAGCTATCAGTATGCCTAGACATCAATCAACGATGTTAATACATCCAAAATAATAATTAATGAAACAATGACCACTGGCTATCTGATATGCTACCTAGGTAACTGCCCTTGAATATTCGAAACCGTCGTCGATTAAATAATCTATTGGTGATAACAACAATGTAACAAATGAAAATTATCGGGATTACAACGAGAACGTCCCCGCCAAAGGACAATGTTTCAATGTGTAATTGCGAGATCAAAATGCTTAAAATTAAATCGCCTCAGCGCAATAAATATATTATTTTTTAGTTTTGAGGAATAAATCCTTGCTTTTAACCTTATAAAAATTTGAAAGGGGACAAGAAATACACATATATATGTATTAAAGGAAAAAATAGTTGAGTCCTACCGGACCGGAACTTTAGTGTTACATACTTAAAAGCGAATTACCACCGTGCTATAAAGGTTTTATAAAACTTACATTATCTATTAAATAAAATTTAATCTATTACGAAATAACGTTGACTTATAGTCTTAGACTCAGACTTATTTTTAACTGCTTAGTAAAAAATGAATGCGTGACCGAACGGCGAACAGCGCCATCTAATTTCTCTAATTTTAGATCTAAAATCTGTAAGTTTTCAAAATTACATTTTACTTTTTACAGCGCAACTCAAGGTAAATATAAAACCTCTGAGGATAAACCCGGATTAAAACTAAGTCCGTAGAGACGGTAGAAGTTATTATAATTTTATATGGCTACAATATTTTATGACGCACTTTTTAAAACTTTTTGAAATATAGGTAAAATACAAAACTTATGCAAAATACATGTCAAGGGTAGAATATCGGTCAAGCGGAAATCACTCCACTTCGACAATGATACTGTGAATGTACAAAATAACAAATCCAGTCAGCCGTATTTCGTGCGCTCGAAGCAACGACCTAACCTAGTTTGGTTTGGGTTAAACAGATTACCTAAGCGCTTAAGCGGATGTAGAACGAATATAAATCTAGATCATGCTTTAGATAAGGCTAGAGATCTTTAGTAGACTGTCGAATCCTGCTAATATTATAAATGTGAAACTTTGGATGTATGGACGGATGGATGGATGGATGGATGTTTGTTACTCAATCACGTCGCAAGGACTAAACCAATTTGGCTATAATTTGGTACACAGATAGATTAAAGTCTGGAGTAATACATAGATTATTTTTTATCCCAAAAAACAAGAGAATTCCCACGGGAATTAACAAAACCTAAATCCACGCGAACGAAATCGCGGGCATATAAATTATATCTTGTAGTCAAGAAGTTCGTTAAAGTAAAATATAGCCTATGTCACTTTGCAAGTCCCCAAAAATATAAGCATGTAAAAATCACGTCGATTTGTTGCTCTATTTACAAACCCACTGGCATTCTTACTAATATAATAAATGCGAAAGTGTAGTTTTTGTTGGTTTTTCTTGTTTTTATCTCGAAAAAGCGAAGAGTTCTTGAGGGATTTAATAGATTAACGAGAAGGAGAAGGATTAACTTTATGCAGGCGAAGTCGCGGCCACAAGCTAGTCACTAATAAAGAAAAATAACAAGTACGTGATTATCAAATTGTATTACGTCAAAGTAATTATTGTCTTTATCTAATTTTTATAAGCACAAAAGCAATATCTTGCTTGACGATCTTAATTGTTTTATCAGTGTCTAAAAACTTTAGTTTGCGTCTAAAATAAGTGAATGACTGTACAATTACATAATTCATTAAAAAAATGTAGGTAAGTATGTCATACCGGACGCATCTAGTTAAATACTTTTTATCGACATAAACAGTTGTAGAGTTATTGAATAAAAAGTCCTAAACGAGTTCGATCATCCTTTTTAACCGATTTCCAAAAAAGGAGAAGGTTCTCAATTCGTCGGAATCTTTTTTTAGGTATGTTCTCCGATTACTCGAAGAGGCCTGGACCGATTTGGAAAATTCTTTTTTTGTTTGTCTTCCCAGGTAGTCCCTTGTCGTCAGATCAGGATGTCGAGGGAACTCTTCTTATAGGCAAAATTTATATACTTTGTATAGTAAAGTGGCGACTGGCGTACATTTGAAGTCGGTTTTGTAAAAAGGATATCTACATTTATATAATACTTATATTTATTTATAATATAAATGTAGTGTAAAGTAAAGTAATAGTGTAAAGATACAATCTCAGATGTCTAACCTTTGGCTCGAATAAGCCTGCTCTGCTAATAACTAGTTTTTCTCGTGTCTATTCTACTGTCTAGACATAATATACTTCATAATATTTAGACATATTATACACATTTTGAGGTTGCGCATATTTTTGCAAAGTTGTAGGTATCAAAAATGTACAAAATGGTTACCATGTCTTCGAAATAATACGAATTAACAGTGTGAATTAACAGTATAAACAACAGTAAGTTTGTAAGACCTTTTAATAAAAGAGCTGAATGATCTTCATAAATTATAGCTAGGACCATCTCGTTATCACGTTAGCTTTCATGTAAAATGAACCGTATCAGAATCGGCCCATTCGATGGGAAGCTACAAGGGAACAAATAGATTCACAACTACACAGACACAGATAGACACGTTAAACTTACAACAACCTTATTTTTGCAGGATAGAGGTGGCAAAGAGCTTTTCGGGGTATTTATAACAATACAAGGTTACCTGGTAACCACTTTATGTGACGACTGTACTTTGATCAACCGATAAGCAGCACGATAATATTGCAGTTAGGGTTAACGACATCAATAATATTGTGTAATGTATACAAAAATTATGCATATATATATTGCTATAGTATTTTACGTTGAAAACAGGTGTATTATTATTGTCGCATGAAATCCTAATCACACTTCACACTAATATTATAAAGGCGAAAGTTTAAATGTGTGAGTGGACATATTTTTAATGTTTTTATGAAAACACTAGATGAAATCCAGTTTTATTTTCCGCTGGTGACGTTGAACTATACTATGTTCATGCATGAATAGCTTTTGATGCATGAAAAACACTCTGTTTTAAAGACATTAAAATCACCATAAAATCTGAGCCAACTTTTTACAAACATTTTGGACAACTGCTTGTATGACTCTACCATCAGCTCCGATATTATTTTGCCCTTCATTTTATCTTAAGAATTTATAAAACAAATAAACTTGACATAAATACAATAATTTATCTTCATATACAAGGTCTCTCTCATTCATACACCATACTGAAATAATTGTATCTACATAATTACTATCTTGAAATTTAATTTTGGTTGCTAGGTGTCAAGTGAGCAGTTACCTATACGTAAGCACTGATTAGAGGGATAATTAGAATATCATCGATAGAAATCAGTGTTGATTATATTTGGAAGCCTTTGGTCGTGTTGAATAGAGTGATGCTTGCTAATTTGAGTGGAACTTTAATAAAGGTACGCATTTAATAACGGTATTTTGTTTCTTGTGATAAAATATTTATTTTTTTTGTCACATTTAAAAGAATTGTGTGTTTGTGTTGGACTCAGAATACGTTACGTGTGAAATAAATAGATTATTTTATAGCGATAGTGATTCGAAAGCATGTGGGTCCAGTTTCCATCGAGCTTGGTAAAATGTTTTTTTTTTTGCAAAATGGCTGTTGTGATTTATTAAGTGTATTAGTTAATTAATCCGTCGACTCCTTCCGCTTGCATTTAAATTTTAAAATATTATTTTTCTTTGTAAACTTTTCCTCCTTTGGGGTAACCATTACCCATTACAAGAGACGGACCAGCAATTTTTTTTTAAATTAATATTTTACTAGTATTATTAGAACAACGCTGTAAGTATTTGGCGCTTACTACACTCTTACACGCTAGCATCTGTCGCGATTCACACGAGGTTTCGGGTATATTTTATTTCATCTGTCACGGGGATTTTTTTCTGGCATCTAATCGAAGCTGAGGGCTGCGATGTGAAAACAATACACTACAAATAAACACAAATAAAATTTTAAGTACATTTTATTGCTTTATAAATAAGAATACATTATATTAGTAAACAAAAGTAAGCACATTGTTTGATCATTATGAGGCAAAAGGTTTTAGTCAATATTGAAACAGTTGAGGTAATAATAAATACCTAATTACTAAGGAACTTGTTGTCCACATAGAACTGATTTCAAAACTTTGTGTTCTTCAGAGAATTTGAGGAATGAATTCTATACTATTTACTATTATTTCAAGCAATTTAATATCACATGCTTTGACGGTAAAGGAAAAGAATATCGTGAGGAAACCTGCATGCGAGATGCGAGAGTTCTGCAAAAGGCATGTGAAGTTTGTCGATACCTGTCAATGGCTTGCGTTTTAGACTAAGTAGGTAGTTAATATGTTTTAAGACAGATAGCATAACGTAGCCATACGATTTGCGTAGATTTGTAAGTGGGTTTGCATAACAATTGTGTGCGAAATATGTTAACATTTCCGTAATTAAGGCGGAAGTCGTTGAACCCAACGGTATCTTTAACCGTGTTGACTCATCATTTATACTCAGACAGTGGGCATAAGGCATTTCCAGGAGTGGTGTTAGCGGAACACTCGTATAGTGTGAAAGTTGAAGCCCTTGCTGTAAAGCTTTAATCACAATTTGCAATAGTAAATCTGAATATATATGAAAGGAAAAGCTGACTGACTGATCTATAACGCACAGCTGCTTAAAACACTGGATCGGGATGTTTGGCATACAGATAGCTATTATAACGTAGGCATCCGAGAAGAAAGGAATTTTGAAAATTCAGCCCCTGCGGGCAAACGCAGTTTTAAGTAAACTTTGCTTAAGTATAAGTTTCTTTAAGTTTTAACTTAAGACACGTCCGACTATTTTGCTTATGTAGACACATTTTATATTGGAGCGTGGCTAGATCTTAATCATAGCTGTTTTTTTTTATTGTCATAATCCAATAAAATAAAATAAAAATAAAGCTTGATATACATAGATAAAATATAATTATGCTCGATAAGCAAGCTTATAATTCCTATTTCATACTTATCTTGTGGTTATTATGATGAGTTAAGCGCTAGCCCACACTGCGAATAAAATCCGCGCGATTTTTTTTCGTAATTCTGTAACACTTGCAATCATATGGAGATACGCGCACTTGCGATTTAAAAACCGCGTGTTTGTGTCAAACTACAGATTGTTTTAAAAAAAACTGTGTCTCTATGGTCGCTTCGGTAAGCAGTTTGTACTGGAGCGGGTAGGAAACTCAGCAGTTACTCTTTTCAAAACAAAAGTTACACTTACAATGTTGCTATTGATATTCATTATCATTTATTATTTAATTATTATTATTATCATATCTTATCGGAGGTTGAAGCAAAGCCAAATGCTTCTATGCAACTTAGTAATTTAATAATTTATTTACTGTGTATTTAACTCAGCTTAATTAATATCGACACCTGCAAGGAAAAACATCGTAACTAACTTTTTAGCGATTACGAATTACAATCATAATGCTCAATATTACGATTCTAAATCAAAATCGCTAAAAAGTAAGTAGGTACGACGTTTTTCCTTGCAGGTGTCGATATTATAGTTGTTGCAAATTGTTAAGAAGTAGGATAAATAATTTTATTCACCGTATAAGCTGCTTTGTTTCGGTTTAAAAGTCATGACAATTTTGAAAAACTATTATATTATATACTCGTATATTGTGAAAAATCGCTGAATGATAAATAGTTTTTACTATCGTATTATTATAACGTGCATTATGGAATCTATCACTTTTTAATTTAGACAAAAGCTAGCTATAACTCAGACCAGATATAAAATTGTTTATGTTAACTGCGAGAGATTTATAGGATCATGCTGTGAATTTATTTTGGAAGACGGTAAAAGAAAGATAGTAACAACTACATTACAGCCGATAGCGCGCAAGCACCGTTCTAAATAATAACTTGCCTTGCAGTTAGTGATTTTAGCAATTCCGTGAAGTAATTCGCGATAATATTCTTCGCTATTTAGTCTGGTGGTCGCTAAGACTCCGGCCGTGGCTAGTTACCATCTCACCGATAAAGAAGTGCCGCTAATCGATTTAGCGTTCCGGCACGATGGCGTGTAGAAAATAATAGAGTTCCAGCGGGAAATTAAAAAATGAAGTATGAAGTTGCGGGCATCGACTAGTATGATATTACGAGTACCTACATATGAAACTTTTAACATCTTTATCTTTAACATTTTATGAAGCAGTAATATCCTAGTAGTCAGAATTTAGGACTGCGGCCTAGTAATCGAGGGGTCACAGGTACAATTCAGAGCACGCAGCTCCGCCATTTCAGAAGGGCCAGGCTTTTCTGTTTTTGTAGAAGAAGCTATATTGCTATACTAGTAGTAGAAATGCCGGGCTATCTCAGTGGCTATCGAAAGTAGCTAATTTTTTTAAAATATATATACTAGCGCTAAATGAAAACTATAGCCCGGTTGATCACTAGACAAAATGAGGAGTTCAAATGGAGGCCGGTAGGAAGCGTACGTGCCTTCACTGGATCATATTCCGACTTCCGCGTGACCTCACCGGACTTTGAAATGGTAGATATCTATCCGAGAATTTGCGTCGGCATTAAGGCTTGCTGGTCCCGGAACTTTAGGTATTTAGCGGGCTATGTCGCCGCGCGCCGCGCCGCTCCGAAATCCTCGTGTACGTATTAAATACGCGCTGGGCAGACATGGAGCGAAAGCGCAGTGAACCCGTACGGGCGCTCCTGGTCACAATATATGAAACTACAGTAGGTACTTAGTTCAACTTGACAGATATTGTTTAAAATTTTAATAGACCAAATTATACGTATGTAGTATGTACCTACTTACTACTCGGCAAATTTAATTTTTCAAGGCATTGAAATTTTACACTTGTAAATTACTGACGTTGTTCTTGTAAAAATTATATAGTGTAAGCATCTGAAATTCTAACTTTGAGGGCTTTAGAAAGGAAGGAGTAGGAAGGTTTTATTATCAGGTGTGTCCTGGATTTCCAAATAAGCCCTGTTTAGAGATGGGTAAATCAGTAATCACCCAGATTAAGCCCACGAATGGGTTTTAACCCGGGTGAATACCCGTCTTGAACGTCATGAAACGGACTTTATAAGGTATGTTTCTTTTTTTAAAAAAGAATATTAGCCAAGCTGATGTGGACTAATATCCTCCTGTCCTCTCCAAATAAGCGGAAAGCTTGTTCTAGGTGTGGGTACAACAATGGCGCAACGGGTGGGGTTTGCACCTGCAACCTTTCAGTTTTCAGTCCGCACCTTTAACCGTTGGGCTATTGAGGCTTATATTTATAGTGTATTCTATTATGAATGAAAATGAATCTTGTAAATTTGGATTTTTACAATAATTAATATACATAGAGCTACTCGTGCTGACTCACTGACTGACTGACTCACTGACTGACTGAATCATTGAGCACCTCTCATCAAAATTTCTCTCAAAATTTTTTTTCAGTCATGGTTTCGTATAGAGGACAAAAATTCATTCGGAGCAAAAACATGAAGAGAGCTGATGATTGAGGATTTTGGAGATGGGTGAGGAGCACGGCCAGGACATTGAAGATAGGTAGGGGTTGTTCAAACAAAAGTCACTCAAAACCTCATCCAACTGGCAGAGAGCTGAAAAAAAACTCCAAAATGGCAGATTCAAGATGGCGGCCATACAAATTTCGTCAGTCTCTATCTTGCGGACTTTTAAAGATGGAAGAGTGGTTTCGTGGAAAAAGATGATCAGGACCCGAAGGTCTACTTGATAAATAGAAAAAAATTCAAGATGGCGGGTTTTTTTTATTTCATACAAAATATGTGCAAGACTTTCATACGGTTCCTTTTCCAAATTTATGATGGTTTCATATAGAGGATATAAGTTCATTTGGAGGAAAAATATGGAGAAAGCTGACAATTGAGGATTTCGGAGATGGGTGCGGAGCACCAGGGTATCGAAGATAGGTGGGGGGTTTTCAAACAAAAGTCACACAAAACCTAATCCAACTGGCAGCGAGCTGAAAAAAACTCCAAGATGGCGGCCATACAAATTTCGTTAGTGTCTATCTCAGAGAGTATAAAACATGGAACAGTGGTTTTCTGGCAAAAGATGATCAGGATTGAAGACCCGAAGGTCTACTTGATGAATAGAAAAAAAATTCAGGATGGTGGAATTAATTTTTCCATACAAAATATATGCAAAACTTTGATACGGTTCCTTTTTATTTCTGATGGTTTCTATAGAGCACATAAATTCATTCGTATGAAAAATATGTAGAGACCTGAGGATTGAGGATTTTGGAGACATGTGAGTAGCATGGCCAGGGTATTGAAAATAAGTGGAGGGTGTTCAAACAAAAGCCACTCGAAACCTCATCCAATTTGCAGCGAGCTGAAAAAAACTCCAAGATGGCGGATTTAAGATGGTGGCCATACTTTCGTCGGTGTCTATCTCAGAGAGTATAAAAGATGGAAGAGTGGTTTTTTGGCAAAAGATGATTAGGAGTTAGGACCCGAAGGTCTACTTGATGAACTGAAAAAAAAAGCAAGATGGCGGAATTTATTTTTCCATACAAAATATATGGCGAATAGGGAACTATGAAAGACTTTGATACGGTTCCTTTTCAAAATTTCTGATGGTTTGGGAAAAATATATGAAAAGAGCTGATGATTGAGGATTTCGGAAATGGGTGAGAAGCACGGCCAGGGAAGATAGGTCCCCGGGGTGTTCAAACAAAAGCCACTCGAAACCTCATCCAATTTGCAGCAAGCTGACAAAAAAAAAATTTCTGGCAAAAGATGATCACGACCCGAAGGTTTACCCGGTGAGCAGAAAAACCCCGGTTCACTTTAGCGGGCAATGCGGCGTGTACCCACGCACCCTACTAGTTTTCTATATAGGTAATATTAAAAAGAGAGAAAATACACTAACTATTGATTCTTGATAGCAGGCTGTAAATATTTTTTTATTAAAATAAGTATCGATAGCGTCACATCTCTATTCTCTATAAATGACCGCGGTACATTTCGCAAACCAATCATAGCACTCGAGTACTCCAGTACTCCCCGCCGGTCCCAATTTTTTTCAGAATGCGTTTTCATAGAAAATAAAGCGGGTGCGAGGTCTAGAGTTAGTTGGTCTGAGTTGTAGGCAAACGTTACTCTTTACGGCGTATCACCACTTTCCATCAGGATCAAGCCTATAATGCCCCCCCTCCCCCTCCCAGCTATCTTCGGTATCCCCGTGCTCTAGGTATTGCCGTGCTCCTCACTCATCTCCGAAATCTTAAACCATCAGCTGTCTCCATATTTTTCCTCCGAATGAATTTTTGCCCTGTATACGAAATCATCAGAAATTTAAAAAAGGAACCCTATCAAAGTTTTGCATATATTTTGTATGAGGTTTCGAGTGGCTTTTGTTTGAACACCCCCCACCTATCTTCAATACCCTGGCCGTGCTCCTCACCTGTCTCCGAAATTCTCAATCATCAGCTCTCTACATATTTTTCATACGAATAAATTTATGTGCTCTATAGAAACCATCAGAAATAAAAAGGAACTGTATCAAAGTTTTGCATATATTTTGTATGGAATAATAAATTCTGCCATTTTCAATTTCTTTTCTATTCATCAAGTAGACTTTCGGGTCTTCAATCCTGATCATCTTTTGCCAGAAAACCACTCTTTCATCTTTTATACTCTCTGAGATAGACACCGTCAGAATTTGTATGGCCGCCATCTTAAATCCGCCATCTTCGAGTTTTTTTCAGCTCACTGCAAATTGGATGAGGTTTCGAGTGGCTTTTGTTTGAACATCGCCCACTTATCTTCAATACCCTGGCCGTGCTCCTCACCTGTCTCCGAAATCCTCAATCATCAGCTCTCTACATATTTTTCCTACGAATGAATTTATGTGCTCTATAGAAAGCATCAGAAATAAAAAGGAACCGTATCAAAGTTTTGCATATATTTTGTATGGAACAATCAATTCCGCCATCTTGAATTTTTTTTCTTTTCATCAAGTAGACGTTCGGGTCCTCAATCCTGATCATCTTTTGCCAGAAAACCACACTTCCGTCTTTTATACTCTCTGAGATAGACACCGACGAAATTTGTATGGCCGCCATCTTGAATCTTGGAGTTTTTTTTTAGCTCGCTGCCGGTTGGATGAGGTTGCAAGTGACTTTTGTTTGAACATCGCCCACCTATCTTCAATACCCTGGCCGTGCTCCTCACCTGTCTCCGAAATCCTCAATCATCAGCTCTTTACATATTTTTCCTACGAATGAATTTATGTGCTCTATAGAAACCACCAGAAATAAAAAGGAACCGTATCAAAGTTTTGCATATGTTTTTTATGGAAAAATCAATTCCGCCATCTTGAATTTTTTTTCTATTCATCAAGTAGACGTTCGGATCCTCAATCCTGATAATCTTTTGCCAGAAAACCACACTTCCATTTTTTATACTCTCTAAGATAGACACCTACGAAATGTGTATGCCCGCCATCTTGGAGTTTTTTTTAGCTCGCTGCCAGTTGGATGAGGTTTAGAAATAGAAATAGAAATATTTTTTATTCAAATAAACTTTTACAAGCACTTTTGAATCGTCAATGAATCTACCACTGGTTCGGAATGCCTTTCCTGCCGAGAAGAGCCAGCAAGAAGTTTCAAGTGACCTTTATTTGAACACTCCCAACCTATCGCCTCACTGTATGTATTTACACTGTGTTCACACTGATACCTACATCTGGAATAATTATTCTTCTTCAACAAAATTTATTCACGCCTTTTGTAAAAATTCTAATCCTAGGTAAGCACAGTAATATTATAAAGGCGAAAGTTTGTATATGTGTGTGTGTGTGTATCTTTATTCCTCTTTCCCGTAAAAAGGAAGGTTTTGGTTGAAAATTGGAGTGGAGATAGATTGCCTGGAACGTATACTTTTTATCCCGGAAAATGATAGAGTTCCCACGGGATTTTTCCAAAACCACACGGACGAAGTCGCGGGCATCATCTTGTCTATACTTAATATTATAAAGCTGAAGAGTTTGTTTGTTTGAACGCGCTAATCTCAGGAATTACTGGTTCGAATTGAAAAATTATTTTTGTGTTCGATAGTCCATTTATCGAGGAAGGCTTTAGGCTATATAACATCACGGTGCGACTAATAGGAGCGAAGCATCAGTGAAAAATGTTGCAAAAACGGGGAAATTATCCATATTTGAGGGCTTCCGTTGCGTGCGCTGCGTAAACGGTTCAAGTTACTCAAAAAATAACTAAATATTTTCGGAGATAAAGGACATAACTTCTCGTGGATAGTAGCAAGTCACTCTAAACCACGCGGACGAAGTCGCGGAATCAGCTAGTATTTAGATAAAGTGAAAGAAACACTTACCATACTTGTTTTCTAATATTCCTTCGCTTCAAAGCTGATATTTTCTTTATTAAATTTCTTTTATCATCCATTATTATTCATAAAAACAAACACTATATTTAATTATTTACTATAACTGTTTACAAGATAAGATAGTAACCTAAGATACTAACTAAAAACTATATAAAACCAAATACTAAGTAGGTACTGTGCTAACTAAGATCTAATAAAAAGTTTTAGTGATTTTACAAAATAATATTTTTACAACAAAATTAATGAAATTGAGAATTTAAGCACGTGGCCTGCGAAAACTGACGTGCGTCCAACCTCGATAGAGTCCGGTGGGACACTGAAACACCCCCGTTAGAGGATGCGCGTGACCTTTTACGTCTAGAAATAAGCTAGAGCTAAGCTTAAATTTTTATTTAAAAAATTGTAAATAGGAACCCTCATAAATGTAATAAGCTTTATTTTCATGTATTTTTTTTTAAATTTAGTTATAAACTTTAGACACAAAATTGAAATATTAGTGAAAATCACGATTTCTTCATGATTTTTTATGATCGAGCAAAGTATGGCCTTACACATTTCTCTAATATAAGAACCTCAGATAACATATGTATCTACAATATATATTTTTTTCGATGCAAAAAAAATAGTTCTTCATGAATTACAACTTGTTTGAAAAGACGCGAAATTACTAGAAACAGGGAAAAGACCCCGTTAAAGCGAATTTACACTGTGAAATTAATGGGATGAGATTAGTTTCATGACATTAATTTCATCAACAATTTCACGCGTAAACTTCTAATTTCATGCATCATGAAATTAGAAGTTTAAGTCTACTCGTGAAACTGTTGATGAAATTAATGTCATGAAATTAGTTTCCACTAATTTCGCAGTGTAAATTCGGCTTTAT
This sequence comes from Hipparchia semele, assembly GCA_933228805.2. NCBI lineage: Eukaryota > Metazoa > Arthropoda > Insecta > Lepidoptera > Nymphalidae > Hipparchia > Hipparchia semele. Next base: position 939,433 of record OW121717.1, on the reverse strand, counting down.
CTCCGGCCCGTCTATCCGGTGCGGATCAGTAGACTCACTCGTATGAAAAACCGGATAATTCTAAAATCCGTTTGAGGCGCTCCATACGATGGAGCTATGAGTACATACCTTAATGGATACCTTTCGTAGGTACCATTTTTTGTTCATTTTAGAGAACCAATTTGTTACCTTGTAGGAAATTATCTAACGCAAAAAACGCTAGAATAGAATAAAGACCCATATTAAAGGTATGATGGATGGTAAGAAAGATTACATAAAAGATTGTTTGCTGAAAATAGAACGTAGCCAAAGATAGAATAGGAAATACTCGAAGTAGGTAGCGCTAAAGACTTGGGAGTATATAACGCGTGACGAAAATGTAGCCAAAGCGGGTCAGAGAAGATGTAAGTGACATCAGTCGTAACTGTATGAATGCAGACACACTGCGGAACTCGTGAAGAAAATACCTTAAAAGTTTCCTTGCAATACTAATCGCACGTAAGTTTTTTGAACAATAAATAAATATTTTTAAAAACTAACAAACTAAAATACTCTAGGGCCTATTTGTCAATAACCAAGTAAGCAAGTAACTAATGAATGACGTACTGACAGATTTCCTATACAAAAATTTTCAGAGTTCTCATTTAATCCTACTTCACAATTACCTATAATAATTACGCTATCAGTGTGCCATGGCGCTAGCTGCTGCTATCGCGTGCAGTCGCCGCGCTTTATATGACCAGGTCCTTAGTTGCGTTGGGGCGAGTTTCATGTTTTACGTAAGCGCGGCCCACACAACAAGGTCGAGGCTTTCGTTAGTCTAGAAACTTCCCAGGGATGTTACCAAGAATTTTTCATATTTCTTTACCCGCATAGTTTTCGCCTGCGCTAGAAACTTGTCTTTGATCTCGGGGCTATCAAGGTCTATAAACCCACAAAATTATATAGGTATTTAGGAAGCTATATTTTCTAGACTCGTAATTCAAATAAACCAAAATTATTTTTAGATAAATGGTCACTTATGCCATACCGTACAATTTGTATCACAAAAGAAAACAATACTAATTCGCCTGGGACTTCTATCCTACTTGTTTATCTAACCTTCTAATTCTAACCTAAATAAAAGCAAAGATTTTTAGATATTGTGAAAGCTGGTGCTAACCAATGGTGATATTTCGCTAACCAATTAGTTATTTTTCGCGTTGCGTGCTTATTTATTATTTTGAACCATTTTTATATTTGCTGCTTACCAATTTAAAATCTTGCTACGGCCATGCTGACTGATTCATTTTTTATTTCCGACAGTAAGAGCATAATTTTTAAGATTTAAGATGACCAAATCATTAATTTTGACGGCTAAATATTTATATTGTAAACAATTTAATTACTTTCCTACACTATTTACAGATAAAGGCGGTTAAGTATATTGAAATTTGAAATTAAAATACATATTAAGATTTCAATGGAAAAAGTCTTATAGGAAAATTAAAGTACATTTTCATTAAGCCCACTATAAGATTGTTTTGTATAAACTTTTAGCTGTGGTAATAGAATATTCATTTTGCTTCAATAAGTTTCGCTGAAAACCAGACAAAAGGATATCGATTTCTTTTTTGTGATATAGTTACACAAAAGCCTTTGACAAATTGGGGCTCTTGACCTCTTTTCATCATTTATTAAAAAACTAGCTGATGATCGCGACTTCGTCCGCGTGGATTTAGTTTTTGAACTCTTTGATTTTCCGCGGGAACTCTTTTATTTTCCGGGATAAAAAAAGTAGCCTATGTCACTTACCAGGTCCTCAACTATACCCATGCAAAAAATCACGTCGATCCGTAGCTCTGTTGCAGCGTTATTGAAGGACAAACCAACAAACCAACAAACAAACACCCTTTTGTATTTATAATGAAATGGCGGCTTTTTCTACGTAATAATTAAAATCACTATTTTTCGAAATACTCTTGCAGCTAATGGACTGACTTATTCGTAGGTACAAATGTTTTTGCAACGTTTTTCTTTCCCTTCGAATTGTTAAAATGGGACGTCAAGGAGGATCTTCGCAACACACACTTGAAGCTTGACATGCCAATGCCTTTATTCCAATCGGCACGTCCGAAGGCTTGCAAGGCTATATGCAGCGATACCTATAGAGGATGCCTTCATAGCATTTTCCTATTAAAAGGGAATCTCATTGTGTATGCCATGCGTATACGACGATTCTTATATCCTTAATAATATGTATTATGAATGCGAAAGTGTATATGTTTATTAGTTTTTAGTAAATGAGAATACATTATAAACGAAAATTCAAATTAACCTCCTTATTTATGTGGTGCCTACATCCTATGTATTAATTATTTATATTTATTATTAATAAAAATGCAAACGTGTTTGCAAGTGTGAAGTCGGCTACCCATTAACCCGGAAAACAGTGGATTGCCGCTGAATTTTTAAAACCTGACTTCACGCGAAGTCGCGGGCCAATCTTTGCTTGATATTAAAAGAGAATAAGTTTAATGTTCAAGCAATCCATGAACCATTATCTTTCTTACAGGGATTTCATCAAGATGGCTACGCAGCGATGACGACTGGTCAGAAGATGGAGTCGAAAGGCACCCAGATACACTTGCCCTTAATAGGGCGCGGTAGCCGGGGCGAGCTCAGCGACAAGGTCATGTTCTCCCAGGGCAAGGGTCTCCCGGACCAGCTCAACAACGGACAGCTGCTGTTAGGGTGAGTTACCTTCACCTTTACCTTTACCTTTACCTTTATCCTTACCTTTACCTGTACCTTTACCTTTCCTTGTTACTCGACTAAGATCCGCCAAATCTACTGGTATCAGATTAAAATAATTTTATTTCTTCCTATCTGTATGTATGTAAACAAAGTAAGAGGTAAATAATATGTACATACTAGAAATTCAAAAAACAGAAATCACATCCGTTATACAATGGATGATATACCGGCAATCGATATAACGGCTATTGGTTCGGACGTCATACGAATCTGAAATTCAGAATGGATTTTGTCAGACGAATGTATTGACTTTTAGGTCGCGATCCCGGTTTATTTCTCAATCTATTTTTCAGGTTCAAGGGAAAAAGTGATGCTCATAATTTTAACTTATAACAACATACATATATGTACATTGTACATGCACTTAAGCAATGTAATTGCGCCAATCGAATAGATAAGTGTGTTGCGGATATTTGACTGAGAATAGAATGGAACATAGTTTTTTATTCAAATTAGCTTTTAAAAAGTGCTTTTGAATTATCGAATAGCTACCGCTACCACTGGTTCTGATTTCGGAATGCATGCCGTTTCAAGTTTCAACTTAGAACAACTAGTCAAAAACTAGGCGCTGCTATCCGCGGGCAGCGGTGGGTAACTGAAACATGCTGCTAATATGTAGTGTGTGGCTATTAGGGTCTTAGGCAATGAGTACATCTCATGTAGGAAATCCATCGTCCGGCGTCCTATATTATAGGTATTCCATTAGGTATTCTGTAGGTAGGTACTATAAAAGAATTCTTATGTCGAGTCATACCTTTCCTGCTACTCTATATTAAAATAGATGGCGCCCTTGACGCTTGTAACAAAGGGCTTCTAACTGTTCTACACACAATATTAAACTTCATCACTTCGCTACAAAGTTTATATTTGCTTACACGTAAAAACCATGTCATTGCGTATGGTGTTGTCTGGATGTTAGCTAGTAACACGCAATGTTAAACATTCATCGTTAGATATAAAGTTCGTATTTGTTTGCAAGTAAAGCTAATTTCATTGTTTATAATACAAACCTAAGTATGGTGGTGTATGATGACTAATCTATTCCATTGGCAACGGGAAATGAAATTAGAAAAATGCGCTGACAGTTTATAAAATAGTAGCTGATGTCTGCGATCTCGTCTGCGGATTTAAACTCACTCACTCACGTGGGAACTACAACGATTGCCGTATGTCTACAGAATGAATATAGGATCAAATCTGTTAATTTAGGAAACCCAAATGAATTAGATCTTCAAGCAATAATCTTTTTACGTCTATTTATAAATCTAAACAAAACGCCAACTAGCGTCGTTCCGTCTAAAAATAAAACCACGTGCAGATGTGTAAATTGAGTAATTTATGTCACGATAAGATTCCAACGAGATTACAGAAGTAGTTTTTAGATTCCCTAATATTAAAATAAAAAGCAGCATCGCTACGTTACAAATAATATGAACTCACAAAATGCCTGTTTCGTTTCAACCAAAATAATTTTATTTGACGTAAGTAGGCCATCTTTATAGGATCTTTTGAGGTCATGAATTCTGACTCTACCTACTTTCTACCTACCTGTTCGGAAACCAGTGTTGTCTTACATTACAGGAAATATTCTCAGTAATAGGTAATCCATGTAATAGTGTAGTGTTGCGTTATACACAACAACACTCTACGATGACTCTACGTACCTACCTATATCTTGTGTGCTGTTGCGTGTTGGTGGTGTGTTGTTCCTGCGTTCCTTCTGCACCTGAAGTTTTTCCTTCAATAGCAGTAAAAATGCATATTGTTCTGTTTTCTGATCTGGCGTATACGTCGTTTCAAACTCCTCTACTTATTGAATGATACCCATGAATGAAAAAAAAAAGAAAATGATCACCTTAAGCCCCTATTAGCAAGTGACCTACTGCTCCAATATTCATCGGAGTCGACTTGAAAAAGGCTATTTAACTTTTCCGCTGGCAGGTATGTTCCAGATATTCCCAGTTGGAGGTGGGCGTTATTATGCCTGGGTAGGTCGTAGCCTAGTTGCATAGGAAATCATTACTTTTAAAAATCATCATCATTGTCTGCTATTACGTATTAGCAAAGTGTACACCCTGACCCGATTGTTGTTTTAATACCTATTCTGTTTTACGTTGGCTGCCTGGAAGAGATCGCTTCATAGTTCACACCAAGAAGGCTCAATACAATAGTATTGAGTTTTGTTTATTCTTTATCTGTTTACTGGTGTACAATAAGAAAATTTCATTCATTAATTCATCGATCATCCTCTCAAGTGATAGACGGTCACAGCTGGGCATAAGTCCCTTGAAATGTTGGCACAGAACAAGATCTTATGCCGCTCGCATCATACATCGCATAGCTCGAAAAGCTGATGGATGGTGTGGTCCCAAGGTATTTGATTTGTGACGCCGCACCGGGAAAGTATCGTTGGAAGAGCCTTCCACTAGATGGATGCACAATCACAAGCAAGTCGCTGGACACAAGCTGCACAAAATAGAGTTCTGTGGCGAGCCTTGAAAGTTGCAACAGATCTATAAATCTTATGTATTGAATTCCAAAATATATCACTCCGGAATTTCAATTGATATAGATAAGCTATACTGCCAGCACCACAATAATAGAGGTAGGTATCTGTACTATCTACATCACATAATATATTAATGCAGTTTCACAATTTCCCTCTCTTGGCTAGATTCCAAGTTATGTACTTCCCGAGTACACTGATCGACAATAAAATTAAGGCAAGTGAACCTGAACAAATAGTAAAGAAAAGTAAGTAGGTTGGTACCCTACTTAAACGCGCGATACAATAGTGAAACTTCCATAGACCGTATTCGAGTTTCAAGAATACTGAATACTTCTTATTCAGTTCTTATTAGATTATTTTATTTTAAGAATCAATACTATCCCAAATAGGTACCTACTGTTTGAATTGCGTGGATTTTGAAATTCATTGTTTCTTCATACGAACTTTACTGGTTTCGACAGTCATGACTTCGACAAGGTTCTGTTTTGTGTAGGAAGTTATACATTTATAGTACCTATCTAAGGTCTGATCTAAGGTTAACTTAAGAGCGCGTGTAATGGTAAATCTTCAGATGAGATTTGATTTTTACAGCAGTAGATCAAGTTTTAACTATATATGATATTTCCAAAAGACCATACTGAGTAGAAACATAAAATAATGAAAGTTCCACAAAATAAAATAATTTTTTACCAATTTGCATTTATTTTCAATGTTTACAGAGTCAAAATTTTTATACAAAATTCCTATACATATTATTAACAAACCCAAACAAACACAACAAACAACAAATTTTTAAATAAAAAAAAAGAATATCTTACGAGTTATTAGAGTACATGATGTATTTGGCGCTTCGCACTAGCATTTCACACGAGGTTTCAGATATTATGTTTTATTTCAACTATCGCGGTATTTTTTTTTCTGGCATTCTGCGCATTGTTAAAATGTTTATAAATACTTAGCGAGCACAAGTAAATTACAGGCTTGGTATTAATTAATTGGTGACAGGGCCACTATGACGCGATCGTTATTACAGCCAATTAGCGGATGAAGCATAAAATGGGAGCTCATTGGAGCAAATATTTTAATTCTGGTGTGCTAAATATTTTATATACTCCAAGTTCTAAACTGTTTTCACTAACAAAAAAAACACGACTGTTCATGTCATTTTAAATTATAAAAGTGGTAATAGATATACCAACTACCAACTTTTGTAAAATCCAACATAATCCGGTATTTTAGGTCTAACTTTCCAGATTATTCAAGAAAAGGATAATTTAGTTTGTTTTGAAAATTGACATCGCGATATTTAAAAAATACGCAAAAAACCTCTGCGACTACTTACTAACTTATATTAAATGTTCTAATCCCAGATTACCTACAGTTAAGTCCAAAATATATCGTAGTTAAAACTGGTTTGGTATTCCAATTAAACCCAAGAAAGCAGTTAAAGTAGTTTGTTACAGCACATTGTTTACTTAATATATTTACATTAGCTATGTACCTACCTAGTTCTATTACATTTTGGCTAGGCTCCAAGACTGTGTACAAGTGATAGACGGGGCTGTTAGTTCAGACCTGGTGTCTATTACAACTAAACTAAATAAAATATTATGTTTAAAATGTTCACTACATAGTATTGTACACTAGCACTTGCCGTGTGGAGTTGGTTTTTAAGAATTCTTTGTTTTTACGTAAAATATCACGGTTTACATTATGGCAATAAGATGTTTCTATTAGTTAATCAGAGGTGCCATACACAATATGTGTGTGATACTTATAAGAAACTAAATGGCAAAATGTGCATGTCTGCATCCGTCGTGTAAGACCAGATTACGTACAAGCTGCTGTATGTCATTTGGCTGAATTTATGACGTTCCTGTAACAGATTAATTATATGTATTTAGTTCCTGATACAACAATTCATTTTAGCAATAGCAAGTGAGGATCGGCCACTCAGTTGTAGGCAAACATTTTTAGACATTGATGTTTTTAGACAATCCCGTAGTCTTAATATTGACCTACCGGATTCTGTACTTCGGACCCCTAATAAAATTATATGCAAAGAAAATTTACACTACTGCGTAGTAGGTACAAGAGTAAATTGTAGACAAATTATATTGCCTAGTTGTCTAGAGTTTTTTTTTTTTTATTCTCATTTTTAATAAGGGACTTTTAAAGGTGACCTTCATGTCAGCCCCATCGGTACTCACAAAATATTACAATTATAATAATACAATTAATATATACAAAATGAACTACCTATATAACTATACAACTTTGACAATTCCATTGTATTGTATTTAATTTGCGTTCTTTGACCTTATTTATACATTATAAAATATATTAAAAATGTTTTTCAAAATGTCGCTGTCTAGCTATATTCTTGCGACACATGACGTGGTGTCACAAGATAAAAATATAATCGCACCTTATTTTTATCTAATTGTCTAGACTCGTCTTCCGCCCTTAATTAGGTTTCCTACATACGAAGTGCTTCGAAGACACAGTCTCCATTAGAGCAGTTCAAATGTTACAGGTTCGCGAAGACAGTAAAAATAGTTGATTGAAGCTGGCTTTACTATGCGGAATAATAGTACATTATGGTACAAGTGTAAAAGTTGGTGATTACCGCTGAGGCGCTATTGAGACCCGAGCCGTTAGGTGAGGGTCTTAAGGTAGCCGAGGACGGTAATCATCAATATACACGTGTATCATACGACGTTTTTCAACACACTTGTGAAGAAAATAATACTAAAATAGTACATTATGGTACAAAACAGTGAAAACGAGTTGTGAAATTTTTTTCGCAATGGCGGGAAAAATTAATGTTGGTTTTTGGTTCGCCCTCTTAAGAATAAGATGCTCTTGAGGGCCAGGCAAAGATCGACGACCATACAGCCTATTCAGGTGTTTATTTGATTTAATCAGTTTTCCGGAATGCGCGCGCACCTTTAATGGCCATAGACTAAAAGAAAGGTTTCTTTTTTTTTGGGTTTTCTCTTATAGCCACGTACAAAATGGACAATTTCCAGTTTTCTTTATTACAGAAAAAACAAAAGTTATATTTGAGTGACAGTTTTATTTATTAAACACGTACAAGTTGAAATTATCTATTTAAATACGAAGTTGTATGAAATGAGCAAGCAATAGGTATCTTGGCAATAGGTAGGATTTTTTTTTTAATAGAAACTTTTTTAAGAACAACGCAACTCAACCAATAAAATTAAAAAAAATAATTCTATAACTCACATTGTGAATAATAGTAATCAAAAGTCACAGTTTGAGTTAAAGGTGTCATTGTGTGCCTAATTGCGGTGAACCGGGAGCCATTTTATGAGCAAGTGTGTTGAAAAGTAATATTTTGCTGTTATCCGCTAAACCAGAAAAAATCTGTATCGCAATACTCACCGCCCGCACTGTACATCGTCACCTCTCCAGATAAAGAAGAAACGCAGGAACACAACACCAACACGCAGCAACACACAAACTCTTCGAGTGTGTATTGTGTTTGCCGTTTAAGGATGATGTCACTAGTCTGACTTTTTCAGGACCACACGTTTTAGGCTGTGAAAAAAATTAAGCTGTCTTTACATCGTTGTTGTGGCCTTAGTAAAAAATTCCAAAATGATGTATGTAAACTCGTAGACTAAAGGAAATAAATTTTAAATAAAAGCACGTAAATTAGAAAAATGGTACAAAAATAGCATGATCCTCACGCAGCATCCTATCACGTGCTTAGATTCGTAGGTATAGACAGAAAAAGAATAATTCCATATAATTATTGTGTCTGTAGGAAACAAGATTCAAAATCTCTCGAATTAAAAATAATAATTTGTGCGCCATAATACGATGTTGTATGCGAATAGAGTGTTCAGGATACTCAAGTGGAATTCCATAATAATTAATTTAAAGTTTTTGATTGATTTTCTAATTTAAAACTTGTTAAGTAATATACATCATACTTGACAACGCGTGCTGACAGCGTATCAAAAAATCTCAAGAATAATTCCATAGTCATATTTGCTGGAAACTCAATATTACATATCTTGTGGTTTTCAACTTGTAAGTCAAACACCATGATTATTCGTACATTGTACGTGACACGGCATTCAAATAGCGTGTCAACCGTCTACTTCGCCTTTGTGAAGCTGACAGCAAAGACAATTTCTTTATTCAAATTTCACTTTTTGAATATCAACAATTTTACGATTAGTATGCATTACGGAAGTTAGCTAATGGTGATAATTATTTGTGAAAACTTTATACCTACTAAAGGCGGTTTACTAACTCTACTAGGCTGGTATTCTTTTTGTAATCATCACCGCAACACTACCATTTAGACTATTATTAGAAGTGCTAAAAAAACTTATATGTATAAGCGATGTTTTTTGTTTTTTAAAATTTCAATAAAAACTTTGTTTCATAAAAACTTTGAACGTCTTGCGAGATATCTCCACAGTAATATTGTATGATAGGCAAAATATCTACAGCCAGTGGTGCACCCAAGTGGAAACTTTGTTGTGAAATAAAATCGGTACTACAGAATGTACCTCAAACAGAAAAAATTAAAATATGGTAGATCCATTTAAGTAAGTATCGAAAAACAATATCGATATCATTATTGTGTTTCGACTCTCTAAATCTATTAAAGGTGTTAAAATTATTCTAACTTGTACAAAAGTCACCTTTAGTGCCTACGAGTTAGAATTTTTTTTTAATTTTACGAAAAAAAAATCGATATCTTTATACGTTGTTTTGCCACTCAAAATGAAAAGGTGTTAAAGAAGAAAGGTGGAAGTTTTCAAGTCGTCGCATATATTTATAATTTTTTTTAATTTTTTTTTACGTGCAGTCGTGTATTTAATTCTGTCCAGCGAGTGTCGTTTGTGCGGTACTTTCAGCTCACCTCTAATGTGCGTTTAGACTACAGCTCAATTCTGTAATATTTTTACAAAAACGCCTTGTTTGTAAAACGCCTGTGTGACGCGGAGTATGGAAACAGTCCAAACATCACGTCTTGCTGCTTGACCTTGAACTTGGAAGAAGCTTATGTAACTGAGAATACATTATAGATAATTTAAATGCATAATAACACTATTCTCAATTACATTGTAATAAGTAGTAATAATACACTAAGATAACATTATACTTAGTGCTTTTGTAAACGATTTAAATTGCTTCTTTATTTATGCGATGTCGGTGCGGCCTTAATACATAAAAAGTCATTATTATTATCACATCACACTAATCACACTAATATTATAAATGCGAAAGTTTGTATGTGTATGTGTGTGTGTATGTTTGTTACTCCTTCACGCCACAACGAATGAACCAATTTGGCTGAAATTTGGAGTTGAGATAGCTCATACCCAGGATTAAAACATAGGCACACCTACATTTTATCCCGGAAAATTAAGGAGTTCCCATAAGAATTGAAAAACCTTGACCCACGCGGACGAAGTCGCGGGCATCGTCTAGTAATTAATAAAAATGAAAATGTTTGCTTGTCTTTCAATCACACAGCAACGAAGCAATGGATTGACGTTGTTTTTTTTTTTGATTGAATTGAGAATTGAGAATTTGCAGAATGACATAGGATAATTTTTATCTCGGAAAAACAAATGGTTTCATCGGGATTTTTAAAAACGTATCTCCGTATCTCCAAGCGGATGAAGTCACGCGGGAAAAAGATAGAAATCAATATCAACAACCTTACGGTCATATGTTACATTTTACTTAAATTTTCCTCTTACACTTTGTTCGATTTTTTTGTGATAAACTATGTTGACCTGAGGGCAACAGATCTTAGGTCAACATAGCTTACATTGAATTAAAACGGGGAATAATTATTTTCTTTGAGCAGTTCTATTATTATAACAAGTAGGCAAACACTACCTAGGTAAGATTCTAGATTTTTAAAAATTATGCTGAATAATAAATAGGTACAGCAAAAAGGTACTGGTCTTGCGCGGCCTGTATCCAGTGCCTCCTCGCAACTAGAATACAATAGAATATATATTTTATTCAAATAAACTTTTACAAAGTGCTTTCGAATCGTCAAATGAATTACTGGTATAATTATATTAGTTTATTATACCACTGGTTCGAACTTCGAAATGCTGATCCAACCGAAAAGAACCAGCAAGAAACTCGGCGGTTGCTCTTTACAAATAAAATAATATGTAATAACAATATCATGTTGTGTACAATTTACAGTTTGTCATGCTCATGTTTTCTGGAGCGAGTTATGTCCACGCTTTTTTATCAATTACATAATCTGCAATTGTGTAATATCATGGGATATTACACTCTCTCTCATGATCTCTGACTCATAAGCTGTCTTCGGTCAATACATTTAAGTTAAATTTCCCCTTTTCTAATCTTTCCAGAGGCTCTCAAATGAATCTTTGCAACGGCGGAGCGGGCGCACCCATGACAGGCCTGGTACCAAAGATACCCAACGGCTATGGCGACCAGAAGAAACCGATGGCGTCTCTCACCCATCTCCCCAAACGTCCGCCAGTCGACATCGAGTTCTCAGAACTGTCCTACTCAGTCAGCGAGGGTCGGAAGAGAGGATACAAGGCTTTACTCAAGGGCATCAATGGGACATTCCGGTCGAGCGAGCTGACGGCGATCATGGGGCCTTCTGGTGCTGGGAAGAGCACTCTGATGAATATATTAGCTGGTTACAAGTAAGCGATGTTTTTAAAAGCCTTTACTCAAACAAAGCGTGATGGAAACTGTAAATAATAAACACGCGCGTAGAGTGTGCGATTTGTAGTCCAAGAGCCGTAACTATAACTATAACTGCGACGCACCGATGCGGTGTTCTAAATAGAAAAATCCTTAATGTGCTGCTAAATATCACTTGCAATGCTAAAACTAAAATTTTTCTGAACTTTTATTTTTTACTAATTTTCTTAAAAACTACAACGGGAAAAAAAATTGTATTCGCGCAAATCAAATCAAATCATTTATTTGCTGTTTATATCCTTACAAATAATAATAGTTGTCCTGACCGAATCCGGCCACAGCGGCCAATTCCACGGAGATAAGTCATCTGGTGCATGCCATTAGTGGGTGCGCAAACACAAGTGCATTCTCTATTCCCTCTCTCTCTTTTAATCCGATGTGATGGAAATCCGACACAACCGAAGAGAGATCAGGCGCCTACTTCCTAGCTTCGGGCTAGTACCTACTAAGAATTTCTTGACATAAAAACCCAGTGCATATTTCGAACCTCGTGTACCGCAGTCTAGCTTGTTAACCACTAGACCAAAGAGGCATTTCGCGCAAATAAAAGTATCATCATCATAAGCATTAGTGTCTATAATACTGAGGGCAGGTCTCCTCTCAGAGAAATAAAAGAATAGTGCTAACCTAAGTACCTACATTAGGAAAATTTAATGGTGGTAACCACCGAAGATTCGGCGTCAACAAAGTAAACTGATTTGAGTGATCTTCCAAATAAAATCGAATTCATGATAATGTATTGAAACCCGAACGACATTGTGATTTGTGTGCCACAATACAATATTATAAAGAAAGTTGATTTTTGTTTTAAAGGAAGTATGTAGGAGTGTACTTATTATAAAATCATTTTTCATACTCATTGATTACAATATTAGGTACGTTGTACAGATTGTAAATATTCAACCCAACGACGCGATGCCACGCAAAATACGAGTCGACAATTTATTACGAACATTGCTTAACTGTTTGTGGAACGTAGATTTGGACGAACGCCAAAAATATTGTTTTGGATGGGGCGCGTTCGATAAAAAGGGCTATCAGCGTTGAGTTTGTTTCAGTGTACCTTCGTGATTTTGTTACAAAATGAAAGAACTCGTTAGTAATTTATTCGACGATGCCTCATCACGATACGCTTTACATTCAGTTACTTAACAATGTCTATTAACGGTTACGAAACGAGGTTAATATAAAGAGATTCTTTTGATAACGTTCTGACGATAATTGGAAATCGTAACCGAGATGGAATTATCTAGGTCTTTTAAATGCGCAGATACCACTACTATAAAGGGCTATCATGCTCTCCGTTCAACAAAAAGATTGAATTAGGTCAGATTAAAATAATAAGATCCACGACCTGGCAGCTACTGCAGCCAACGATAAGTTTGGCTTTCCAAAGGGACGCAGCTGCCAGCATACTACTATGCGGTAAAATTTGATTTTTGTATTCATTTTTTGGTAATTTCATTTTTAATTTAGATTCAATTATAGCTTAGTGGTTAAGATTTCTGCCTCGGGAAATCTAGGATATAATTCTAGTCAGAATTACGTATTAGACTAGTCAGAATTATGTATTTATTATAAGGCTCTTCTCAGCAGAATCAGCATTCCGTACTAGTGGTAGATTGTCGACTTGTCATAAAAGTCACAAGTTGGCCTACGTAAAATAAATAATTTTGAATTTTATTTATTTACTTGGTGCCAGATAAACAAAAAAAAGCAAATATAAATGACATGCACAAGCAGCACAAGCGCAGCTTATCTCTGAGGAAAAGATTAAGAATTATGTGAATTTTAAGCAATTAATTACCTAATACCTTGCTTTAATGGTGAAAGCAAATATCGTGAAGAATCTGGGTCACTGAAAGTTTTCAGTAATATGTAAAGTCTGCCAATCGGCACTTGGCCTGCGTGGCGGACTAAGGCCTAAGCCGTTCAAGATGAGACTTGTGATCAATAGACCGGCGTTGGGTTGATTTGAATGTTTTGCTTACAATAAAATCAATGTTATTTTTTAAATTCCAGAACATCGAACGTCAGTGGTTCCATCCTTATAAACGGAAAGGAGAGAAACCTTAGAAGGTTCCGCAAATTGTCTTGCTACATAATGCAAGACGACTGTTTGTTACCACACCTCACTGTCCGAGAAGCCATGCACGTGTCAGCGAACCTGAAGCTCGGGAAGGATATGACAGTCACAGCTAAGAAGATTGTTATTGACGAAATCCTAGAGATGCTGAGTCTAGTCGAGGCTGGTGACACCAGGACGATCAACCTATCGGGAGGGCAAAAGAAACGCTTGTCCATAGCTTTAGAGTTAGTCAACAATCCGCCTGTGATGTTCTTCGATGAGCCCACTTCTGGTCTGGACAGCTCGTCGTGTTTTCAATGTATATCATTACTGAAGTCCCTGGCCAGGGGCGGAAGAACTATTATTTGCACCATCCACCAACCGTCCGCTCGGCTTTTCGAAATGTTCGACTTTTTGTACACCCTGGCTGAAGGGCAGTGTATATATCAGGGGCCTGTTCCCGGTTTAGTGCCGTTTCTGTCTTCGATGGGACTGCATTGCCCGAGCTACCATAATCCAGCTGATTACGGTGAGTAACCTTTAAATATCTATTAGTATTTCTGTTACGACCTTTAACTCGTTTTGTATCCCTGTGGCAAAGGTTCTTAAGCTAGGTTATTGGTCTTCGGTCAGGCGTTGCTGGGCTGTATCTATTAATTTCTGATACTCCCGACTTTATCTGCGTGAACTTAAGATATTTTTGGGATAAAAAGTAGGCTATATCCGGCTCCGGGATGTAAGCTTTCTTTGTGCTAAAGTTTATGATCAATTTAACCGCTAGGTCGTGAAAAGATAACATACAAACTGTAACTGACTGTTTGACATACTTTGCAATTTGCAGTATCACCACGTAGTTTAAAGTCTTCTCTCTGTATAAGTAAAGTTTAAAGAGCTTTTGTTAAAAAGTTAATTATGCTCATTGGGGTTTATGCAGGTTTTCTCAACTTTTCCGTAAAGATATTGAATCATTCATACTTTTGCACGAGGTGAATGGGCTACTCGTAGCTAATGAGTTTAGAACCTCAAGTAGGTATACCGCGTACAATACAGTCCCTGTATGAGGACATATGATCTTTCGTAGGGAGAAAGGGTTTCGTTTACGCTACAGTGAGGATTATCTGTAATAATACCTCTAATCAGATTATTTTGTAAATAGAATACTAATAAAGATCAAATGCCTCAAACAAGTGAACAAGAATAATCCCTAATTGATTGATTCTGCTGAGAAGCAATCGCGTTCCGGGCACGAAGCAGTAGTAAAATCCTATATCACACTATGTGTTAATTCGAAAACACTTTGTAACAGTTTATTTGAATAAAAATTATTCTACTTCTATTCCAGTGATGGAGGTGGCGACGGGTGAGCACGGGGACTGGGTGCACAAGCTGGTAATGGCGGTGAACAAGGGCAGCTGCGGCCGCGGACATTCCTCCACCGCCTCCTCCGCCTCCTCCGCCCCCAGCCACTATAACAACCACTCCAAGAACAACGTCAAGAAGGAGGCGCTCGACATTGTTATAGGTATAATAATACAGTATTCTGAACCAGAGGTAGATTTTTCTTAGTCGTTTCACTCGTGAAAGACCGGCCGTGGTTGCCACTTGGGTGTTGGGGCATGTTTCACTATACGCCTCCACTCTTCCGTAACAGCTGCCTTTCTCGTGCATTCGTGTATGGGGACATCCACCGCAGCCTTCACTTGGTCTGTCCCTTGGTCTGTGGTAGATTCCACATCCACATACAAAAACTATTCTATTCTATTCCAGTATGTATTCATGTAGGCCAACTTGTCAGTCTTATGACAAGTCAAGGCTCTTCCTTCTTCTTTTTTATCTCTTATATGAACTTCCTCGTGTCTCGGTCTTATGCCGCCTGTATGCAGCGGCACCCTGTGGTTCATTTGATGTCGTCGGTCCACCTAGTAGGAGGGTCTGCTAATACTGCGCTTTCCGCTCGAGGTCGCTACTACAGCAATTTGGGACCTCAACGACAATTTAACAAGTTCTTCAAACTATGTTGCTTGTTCTTGATTAAAAGATACCCTAGTTCTAAGTATTCTCAAAACTATAGGTACTCATGCAAAACATAACGTCACTTCGTTGCTGTGTGATTAAAATACAAACCAATAAAATTAAACACACACATTTATAGTAGGTATTAATAGAGATTGATTTCTGACCAAAAGAACTGGCTAAGATTTTTTTTTTCATTTTGGATATTTTTGCTGTTTCAGATAAACCGACCTGCACTGTGATAGACATGTCCGAACCAACTCTCAACACGGAGAAAGAGAAGCAGATTGCCCTTCCCAACGCGACTAATCTAGCCCCTGTCACATGCACCACTTCGCTCTTAGACTCCAGCGAGAGCTTCACGAAGAAACCAGCAAACTTAGGCTTCCCCACATCAGGGTGGAAGCAATTCTGGATCTTATTGAAACGGACGTTCAGGAGTATTATGAGAGACCAGATGCTAACTCACTTGAGGCTATGTTCGCATACAGTGGTGGGCTTGCTGATTGGGTTCCTGTATTATGATATTGGTCACGACGCAGCGAAGGTCATGAGCAATGCTGGCTGTATATTCTTTACAGTGATGTTCACCATGTTCACGGCTATGATGCCTACGATACTTACATGTAAGTATGTATTAATATTTGAATCTGCTCAAAGGAACTTGGTATACCAAAATATTCATATTGCTATCACCGAAGGCTATCACCATGTACACAATGAAAAAAAAATGTGTCACGCTCGGAACTGAAAACAGCATGCCTGAGAGTTTTCCATAATGTTCCTAAGATGTTTGAAGCTTACAGCACTTAGCTACTGTGGTGGAGTATGGCTTAAGCTTGCTTATTGGAGAGGAAACCAGTATAAGCTGGTTGAAATGAATGAAAATGTAACCAGAGACATGTAAACACCGTAACACCAAAAGTCCTCCGTATTATTCTTAAAGGTGCATGAAGTTTACCAATTCACATTTGGCCAGCATGGAGGACTATAGTCTGTATATATATCTATATAGTCTGAAGTCTTCCTGAGGTCTTCGCATCAGTGAGAGGAGACCTGCATTCAGTAGTAGGCTAGCGTTGTGTTGAGATGCACTCCGTGACATTGCATAATTTAATAGTGGTATTTCGGTTTGTTTCAGTCCCAACGGAGATGAGCGTGTTTGTGAGAGAGCATTTAAATTATTGGTATTCGTTAAAAGCGTTCTACTTTGCGAAGACTATAGCAGATCTTCCGTTTCAGGTAAATATCTACATATAAGTTTTTACACAAGGAACTATAATATGAGTATTTGATGGAAGTAGTTTTTAATTTTTTACGGAGGGGCTCTTAATATTTCCGAGATCAATAGTAGCCCAGATCATTGTAGGTATACCTTTTACCTGCCTGTAAAAATTGCGTCATAATTGTTTCAACTGCATGGAAGATTAGTCTGGAGAGTTAGACCAGCATTTCGTAAAATATCCAACATTTTTTTTTTAATTTTTGTTCTTAGGTCAAGAAAGTTAGGCAGAGATTTGAACGTCTCTTTTCTACATTCCAGATAGTGTTCAGCGGCGTGTACGTGATAATAGTCTACTTCATGACGGGACAGCCGATGCAGACGGACCGGGTGCTGATGTTCACCACCATCAACATCCTCACCGCCCTCGTGGCGCAGTCGCTCGGCCTGCTCATCGGCGCCGCCATGAAGGTCGAGACGGGCGTCTACTTGGGACCGGTGACCACCATCCCCGTGGTGCTCTTCTCGGGTTTCTTCGTCAACTTCAATGCGATACCGAGCTACTTGCAATGGTTGACGTACTTGAGTTACGTGAGATACGGCTTCGAAGGGGCCATGTTGTCGGTGTACGGTTTCGGGAGAGAAAAGCTACATTGCTCCGAAGCGTACTGCCATTTCAGAACGCCCAGTCTCTTCCTCAAGGAGATGACGATGGATCACGCGAACTTCTGGGTGGATGTTGGCGCTTTGAGCGCTTTCTTTGTATTTATTAGAGTAATCTCCTATCTAGTTCTAAGGTTCAAACTGAAGATGATGCAGTAGATTCAGCGGCACAAAAGCGCTTCGTATTTTAACGGTGATAATGAATATTTCCATTTACTACCCCCACGGTTAGATCATGGGCGTAGCCAGCTCTTGTATACCTATGAAAGTCTTCAATGTGAAATATGCTCGACGTTGTGGAGTTAATTCAAGCAAATTCGAATGTGAGCGGAGCTTGCTCGTCGAGCATGTGTGTGCGTTTTAGGGCCAAGTACAGGTCTGGCGTTAAATTTTAGCGTATAATGTAAGGAGTAAGGGATGTACCGTTTAAGAATGGAGGTTGCGGGAATGGATAAATACGAGATAGTTCTAGAATTCTCTCTAGAAATAAATCAAAAGTTATAAAGTATTTTGATAATATTCATGGATTATATTAGCAGTAAAAAGATGAACACAGGGAATGTAGAGATGTGTTGGCAGATGGAAACAACAGGAAGTGTCATTGACTAGTACCTATTATTATTAGCTTAAAAATTAGCAATATTTTTAATAGGCTTTATGTATTTCAATACATTTGCTTGAAAAGTGATCCTTTAACCATCTTTGTCAAAACTTGCTCACATCCACAAATAACTTTGATAAGATCTGAGTGATCCACATAAGTGAATAACCGAACATGAACGCTTCATGCAACACAGCTATGATAGACGGTTGTGGGCGTATCCTGAAGGGAGTTGGTGGGTAAACCAAACTGGTTCACGCCGGCTCTGCCAGCTAAGACAGTGGTACGACAGACTACATAATATATATTATACAATATATGTATAAATGTACTCCCATTAGTAGGGTCCTTTTTTTCAAAGCATTATGGTTTGCACACTTGAATTTTCAGTAATATTATGCTTCTTCTACAGTATAAGATAGTTAAACTATCAACGTGTCATAGATTAAAAGAATTTACGTACGTAATACAAAGCATTCCACAAAGCGTAACATAAAAACTTTATGAAGTCGCCCCACTCTCCCCTACAGATTAGGGTATGAGATTTTAAAAATGAAAATTATGGATAGTAATAAATAATACTATTACTGAGTGCCAATTTACGAGCAATAAATGTGACGTTCTGACAGCTTCTGTATCGAAAATCTTCCAAAACGTCAAGTTTATTCCTCGGTTAAACGTTACTCGGCGTTGCTGAAATAAGAGTATAAATTGGTTTTGCGTGTGGTCACTTGCGAATGTATTGAGAAACGTAGTATGATACATGTGACTAAACTCTAGGCGCTATTAAATCCCTCGCCTGCGGCTTGGGCTTAAAACTGCCATCTCAACTTTAGTTATAAATAGCTCACTTGTATCATGAACTACAATTAATTGTGATAAACAAATAGTTGCCTAATTAATTTAATATTTTGGGAGGAATATAACCTACCTAATATAACCCCTTAGTATCGGTTACGCCCATGATTAGCGACACAGGTCGACGTGTTTCGCTTAGCGTAACTGTAGACAAAACTGAAAAAATGATTGACAATGGTGTCTATTCTGTTGTACCTTTGACCTGTATTAATATAGTACGTGGACAGACTATATAGGCATCGCGCGACGTCAAAATGAATTAATTGAGTCAAAATGATGATAGTCATCGTCAGTTTAGCGCTGATCACTAACCAAATTGAGAGTAAACATACAGGAATCTAATGTGAAGGAGCATTTTCACAAAGCGATACAACAAATACATTTTCAGTTTTATTTTTCTATTGTTTGAAACACATAGGGTGTTTATAGCTGAAACAAAATTTTCTTTTGTTGGCATAGTCATCACTTTTTTCTGTAAAATCGTTATTTTGAAAAAATATGTTCTATTTCATATCGTTTTGTGGAAACGATTCTCATTTTTGTGATATTTTTTTTTAGTTCCCGGTACTTGTTTTCCATCCGCATAAAATTCACCTGTAATTAAAAAGTAATGGCATACTCTGCCGTATGTAGTTGTATTACTAGAGGTCATTGGGGTTAGAGGATTTGCGTGATGTCTAAAAATTATTGCTACAGCGCAGCGTGACGATCGCAGTCACCTCTGATTGGCTAGTAGTGCTGGTGTTCTAGCTCTATTGGTTAAATTATTAAAATAGATTAATGCAACAAGAACGCTATTAATTCAGCCAAAGATCGTCACTCTGTAGCAACCATTTTCAGCAGAAGGGATATTTTAAGAGTTTTATTTTGATTGATCGTATAGGAATTCGACGACATTAATATCGTCAAATTAAAATGAACCATAACCGCATTAAATTCGAGCTCAATTTCATGTATGTATTCTTATACGTTTACGTATACTATTAAAACCTTTAAATTAAAATCAGTTGTGCTGAATTTGTGACTTTAAATGAGTAAAGCTAAGGTTAATTTTTGACGCTAATGATATCGAATTTGCATACGATCAATCGTATTAAAACTTAACCTACAGGTCTACAAGTCTGCGAGTTACTTTCAAACCTGAATGTATTATGGTTAAAGAATTCATGTAGGTACCACCGAATATCACTAATTTCAATACATATTTCGTCAGTTAGGCATTAAAGTCAGTAACGTGATTTGTTAAGTACCTACGCGCAGGCGCAACTAGCTGTTATACAGTAGGTTTAATATAGTTTTCGAAATATATAGCTTTATAGAACGCAGTTCGATTCGGTCGATATTAGTCTTTATACATAACTATAGGAAAGGTAGGTTTAAGGTTTTTTCTAGATCGGGCCCATGACTTAACTTTAAGTTACTTAAATGATATTATTTTAATTATTGTGTATTTATGAGATCACAACGTAGGCTTTTCTACTCGTTCCGTACGCTTGTGATACTATAAATGGTGAGGTGCTGGCGCTCTGTCAAAATTATGTGTGTGAGTGAGAGGTTGAGTGAAACCATAGTGTAAAGAAACCAATATAGTAGACCAATGGAAATGTCTAGATAGAGCAGTCGAGTAGAGAGTGCGGATTTTTTTTAATAGAACATTACGAGAAGTTGTATCTGAAAATAATTTTAATTTTGTCTGATGACTAAATATCTCTGGCAGTGTTCTGGCAACCCCAGCTATGACCAGGTCAATTATTATCAATTATTATTACTCTGTTAGAAATATCAATTTTTCAAAAAGGCGTTGGATTACTGTATGGTTTTCCTTGCGCTATGTATGAAATGTAGTCTTTTATGACGTGTACAAACTACCAAGATGGAACCAGCTTCCATCTACGTTGTTCCCAAATAATGATGATAATGTTATTTTATTTTCATTAAGAATTTTAAAGATAATTAGTAAATGACTCATCAAACGTAATTTAATTAATGTCTCTGAGTGCGACAGTGAATCATTGAGTTTTAGTGTGGCATAAACAATTGGAATCGAATCGTGCGAATGATGGGTGTACCTAACATTTTGGTGTTTATTTATTAGTTTAAGGTCGCGTGATGAAATTGTAATTTGAATATAATAATAATTATAGTTTACTCTATGTACCATTATTTTGATTACTTTGTATATATAAAAGTAAATAATGTAAAAAGTATGTAAAAGCTGCTGCTTGTTTGAAGACGTCTTACTTGAAGATTTAAGGCAGCGAATTTTTACGCTGCCGTATGCGTACTTATTAGGTATATGATTTCATAAATTATTACATGAATTTATCTTTTGTTATCGTACCTAATTGTCTAATGAATTACTGTTTCCTTTTCCTTTTACTAAGCTAGAAGGCTTAGTTGGAAAGAAAAGGGAATAATTTAAAGTCATGATAATATGTTAGCCATATCATGACTTTAATTTTTTTTTTCATAAGTAAACGTAAACTAGTGAATGAGTTTTGATGAATAAAAATCGAAACTGAAGTTATTATTTGAATTACAATAATGAATGGTGTATAATGATCTCAGACTTTCGTATTATGCAGAGGATACGGGTGTAAGATTTTAGTAAATTGACTTCATAAATTATGGTCTTCGTCTGCTATGCATTTCAGCCAAGAAGATTGCACTTTGAAAATGTTATATCAGCTGTGACCTACAGTGGCCAACACAATATATTATATTGTATTGAAATAGATTATTTATTAGTAACCCTCAATAACCATTGGGTATCTACTTATTGTACGAGTTTGCTCGTTGATAGGAACGGTGATAGACTTCTACTATCGAAAACCTAATTGCAGAATAAAGGGATCTAAAGAGCGTTGATTCAAACTTCATTCGAAATAGCCTTCGATTTTCATTTAACAATGTTTCTGCTTGTAGGGACAAACTGGAATCTTTTGCTGTTTGTTTCAACACTTGACAACAATAAACGCTGTCAAGATATTTAGCTAGTACCTACCAAGCTTATTAAACTAGAATTACACTTTTCAGGGTTATTGAGGTATTGTGATATTATTGTGATTTAAAAGCAAATATTTGTGTTTTAATAAATTTGACACTCTTTTATTTGTTAAAAACCAAATTTTTTTTATATTATTCCTTCTGTATAATTGGCAACTTTAGAAAAAAAATTAGGTTGGATTTGCTATTCCACTTTTAATGTAATAAACTCGTCAATCGAGTGTCTGTAGTGGGCGAAAAACTTTATTAGTAAAATTTTTTTTAGATGTTATTAAAACATTATTAAGTTACCGAATTAGATATTTTGTGTTTGAGTATGTTGTGTGGTGTGGTTTTCATAATTTTGACAGAACGCAAAGTATTGGCGGGCGTACATATCTACTCAATTTACATTCTAGTTTTTAATTAGGAATTTAAAGTACCTTTCATTATGCTAAACAATTTTTGGTAATTCTCTATGTCTATTCTTAATTACCAGTATTTATTAATAATAATAAACGACTGTGATTTTTATAAAACATGTGTTTCCTTTTAATATTAAATTCTTTTCTTCATCTTATTCTCTTGATAATAGATATAATTATTGTATCATAGAGCAGAATCCGGTTTGTAAACGGGGAAAAATTTCAAAACTGTTTCCGTCGTTAAACCTTTTTTTGAAATGAAAGCAATTGCATAGGCAATTGCTTTGATTTCAAAAAAAGATATATATTATAGATAGCTATTATTTAGCAATCGTATCACGATATTGTCAAGAGAGTTGCTAAACTTCTCATTAGATTTTGAAGTAGGTAAATGAGCTACCGTTGGCTTTGTCTTAGAAAAGTTGACCAAAAATTCAATATAAAAAAAATATGGTGGTAGGTCCACCTCTATACTTCGAGAAAAAAGTCGACTTATCTTTTGATTTTAATATGATATATTTGGTTGAATGTAAAAATATGAATCGTTTTTCCGTGTTGTTTATTTTAAACTAGATGATGCCCGTGACTACATAAACGTGGATTAAAGTGTATTAATTCCTGCGGAAACTGTTTAATTTTCCGGGATAAAAAAGAGCCAATGTGTTAATCGGGGACATAATCTATCTCCATTCCGTTCAGGCAAATGTGTTTAGTAGTTTTTGCGTAACAGAGTAACAAACGTACATCACACACACATATTACAAACTTTCACCTTTATTATATTAGTGTGACGGTACTCGAGTTTTTGTAGTTCAATTATTTTATTTTTTAAAGTTGATTTAAATATAATTATGTTAAGTGCCACTTTCGTCAACGCTGAGTAAAGTTTTAGATATTTTAGCAGATTTTGAATGCAAAAACTGTCAGAGCGCTCAATTCCTCGGTTAAACGTCACTCAACGTTGGCGAAACCGGCACTTAACAGATTAATAGGGCTGGGTAAGCTGTGTAAGTTGTAAATATGTATACTTAGCAAAATAAAATTAATTAATTACTCCCCTAATTATAAACGCAACGCTCGCTTGCAGTTTGAACGACTCTTCACGCGGCCGCCCACAGCGCAGCGCGGAATTATAATTAGTGTTAATTAAAAACTTTGTTACATTTGCAAGTAATTAATTATTATTTAGGTGGCTCGCTCTTAAAGTTTTTATTCTTAACCAGTTGATGCCCACGGCTTCTTTCATTGTCCGGGATAAAAAGTAGTCTATGTCACTCTCCAAGTCCTCAACTATACCATGCAAAAAATCACGTCGATCCGTTGCTTTGTTGCGACGTGATTGAAGGACAAACCAATAAACCAACAAATAAACACAATTACACATTTATAATATAACTAGCGGACCCGACAGACGTTGTCCTGTCTTAACTATGAATATTGAAACTCTTTGACGAAATTGGCAGCACGCATTCTGTCAATGTTATGTCAAACGCCATAAGGTTACATCAAAAAAGTTTGAATTGTAAAAGCGGTTACATTAGAAATAATTTAATATGGTGGTTAAGTTTTCTTAAATTTTCTAATTTTTCGCGCAATTTTCTTAATTTTTTCTTTCATAAGAACCTTCTCCTGACAATAACAAACACAACAAAAAAAGAATTAGCGAAATCGGTCCAGCCGTTCACGCGTGATGCGATTACCAAGGAAATAGGGATTCATTTTTATATATATTTTCATACAAACTTTAACCCCCCTTTTTACCCCCTTGGGGGGAGAATTTAAAAAAAATGTAAAATACGTAATTCTTTATTTTTAATCAAGAGCCAAAATATCAAGTTTCATAAACGTAACTTGAAAAATAACTTGAAGAACGAAGGACTATTATACAAACATTCAACCCCTATTTAACCCCTTAGGGGGTAGAATTTTTAAAAACTGTGAAACACGTACTTTTTTGTTTTCAATTTAAAGCCTAAATACCGAATTTCATGAGTATAACTCGAAAAATGACGGAGTTTCATACAAACTTTAACCCCCCTTTTTACCCCCTTGGGGGGCGAATTTCGAAAAATCCTTTCTTAGTGCTCGCCTACGTCATAAAAGGAACCTACTGTCAAAATTTCAAGTTTCTAACTTCAGTGGTTTAGGCTGTGCGTTGATCGTCAGTCAGTCAGTCAGGACAAGCCTTTTTATATAATTATAGATTAAGGATAGCCTTGCACTCGACGACAATCATGTGAATCATGCATTGGAAACTAAGCTTTATTATTTCCTTACTAATCTAAGTATATACCTATAAGGAAAATGTGACAATTATGTTATTTGGCAGTAAGAAGTTTATTGAAACGGATACAAAGCAGAAAAATTATAGATGAAAAAAAAAACAGTAAGGTTTTGACGACCTCCCTGGCGCAGTGGTGAGCGCTGTGGTCTTATAACTGGGAGGTCTCGGGTTCGATTCCCGGCGGGGGCATTTTAGTAATTTATTATTTCTAAATTGTCTCTGGTCTGGTCTGGTGGGAGGCTTTGGCCGTGGCTAGTTACCACCCTACCGTCAAAAACGTGCCGCCAAGCGATTTAGCGTTCCGGCACGATGGCGTGTAGAAACCGATTAGGGGTATGGGTTGAATTTACACTGCTATACCCCTTCCAAGTTAGCCCGCTACCATCTTAGACTGCATCGTCACTTACCATCAGGTGAGATCGCAGTCAAGGGCTATCTTGTCATAGAATAAAAAAAAAAAAAAAAAAAAAGGTATATAATCGATCGTTATCATATTGAAACACACTCGAGTACTTCTTCAATTTTATATTATTTTAAGTTCTTATAGATGTTTACGTTTTTGTAGACGGTATTAAATAGGTACCTGATACAATATGACCTTACGTAATAAGTATCGTATTATGGTCACTATTATAGGTACCTAGATATCTACTGGAATTTTTTTAATAAGTTATCAGAAGGTCACGTTTTGTTACTGATAGTAATTATACATATCGTCGACTAGTTGATGCTCGCGACTTCATCCGCGCAATTTTAGCTTTTATAAATTCCACGGGAACTCTTTGATTATGCGGGATATTCCAGATCGAAGCGATATATTGCAGATCGAAGTGATTTTTTGTATCGGTGTTATTTAGAACATGAGAACATGGAGAGTGATAAAGGCCATTTTAATCCGCGAAAATCAAAGATTTCTCGTGAGATTTTTCAAAACTAAATCGTCACGAACATCGTCGCGAGCTTCAGCTAGTATGAATGTAACATTTAAGGGCCAGGACAGACATGATGTTTTTCAGCAGCGACGATCGGTGTGCTTGCGACTTTTTCCTCATTTATTTACTAGGTACCAGAAAATAAAAATGATTGGGTGCGCTGGTGTTTGATGACCTTGTTCAAACAAAACCGTAACAAAAACACTTAAAAATTTTACATGTTTGACAAACATGTTTGACCGTGTATGGGCCCTCTAAGTCGGCAAGAAAATTATTCAATTTGAAGCTCTACGTGGTATAAAATTGAGGTTGATCGGTGTGATGGACGTGGTTACGATGGAGTATGTTTGTAACTGCACAGTGCGAGGCGCGTCCGGCGGCAGCTCCACGCGGTAGTTCTTGAAAACCGCGATCAGTCCTGCGTGCATTGGCATCTTAGAAAACCGCATACCTGGAACGTATTAGAACGTATTAAATTTATTTTTTACTAGCTGATGCCCGCGACTTCGTTCGCGTGGATTGAGGGTTTTTTACTCCCGCGGGAACTCTTCGATTTTCCGGGATAAAATGTAGTCTATGTTTCAATCGTGGATGTGAGCTGCCTACATTCCTAATTTCAGCCAAATCGGTTCATCAGTTGTGGCGTGAAGGAGTAATAAAAGTACACGCACACACACTCACACATACACATACAAAATTTCGCCTTTATAATATTAGTGTGATGTGATGTGATAGTGTGATTCGATGACAAGATATTAGTCCGTGTCTGCGATCTCACCTGATGGTAAGTGGAGATGGTAGCAGACTAACTTGGAAGGGGTATGACAGTGTACATTCAACCCATACCCTATCTGTTTTTACACGCCATCTTGCCGGAACGCTAAATCGCTTGGCGGCACGTCTTCAGAAATTATAAATTCCCAAATTGTTCCCGCCGGGAATCGAACCCGAGACCTCCCAGTTATAAGAACACAGCGCTTATCACTGCGCCAGTGAGGTCGTCAAAGGTCAAAGGTTTTGCGATTAGGTTTGCGCTTATCACCAAACATATTATCACAGTAAGATAAAGATAGCTAGTAAAAAATAATACCTATACATAGCCTGGGACCCTCGCCGAAAGGAAAGAAGGTGAAGGGTTTGATATCTTTTCTTGCATCCCCATAGAACCGCTCGGGACGGTATACTTCTGGTTCCGGGAAATGTTCTGGGTTATGGTGTATATGATACGCAGGTATGTGAATCCGATCGCCTTTTTGTAAGCGAAGACCCGTTGGTAGAGTATAGTCTTCCATCACTTCTCGGGTAACTATTCCCAGAACGGGATACAGACGTAATGCTTCCTCGATACACGCTGTAAGAT
The DNA here is from genome assembly GCA_933228805.2 of Hipparchia semele. Classification (NCBI taxonomy): domain Eukaryota; kingdom Metazoa; phylum Arthropoda; class Insecta; order Lepidoptera; family Nymphalidae; genus Hipparchia; species Hipparchia semele. The sequence continues at coordinate 911,982 of OW121717.1, read as the reverse complement.
ACGGCAGCTCGTGAACACATTCGTATTCGACTACGCCGTGCTGCTTCTCCAGATAAGAATCGACTTCTTTAATCACTTTGTTTTGGATATCTGGGTTCTTTGCAATCTCGAATAAAGCAAAGCTCATTGTGGTGGACGTTGTCTCTAATCCAGCTCCAAATAATGCTACACACTGACTCGTCAGCAGATCGTCGTTCACTTCCAGAGTTATCGTCTTTTTTATCCCAGTTTTTACATTACTCATGCTATCCCCGGTTATTACGTTGCTCTTTTTCCACGTCAATATTAGATCGATGAAATCATTTCTGTTAGATTTCTCTTTGGTGCGCGTATCGAAAACTTCACTTAAAATTTTCTTAAAATAATTATGTATACTCTCGTCGAATATCGTAAGTCTCAAACCGTAGAACAACGCTGGCCACATTTGTCTACAATACAACTTTACGCCTAAGAATGTCGACGTGTCGAATATCTTCTCTCGGAGCATCATAAACGGATTCGTGCCAGAAACTTCTTTTTGCATGGTATTAGAATTTATACCGAATACGGAGCTGGTGATGACATCTGTGGTGAACTTCGCTAGTACGGTTTTCGCATCGATGCATGGTGAACATTTATATTCTTCCTCGATAAGATTCGCTAGCTGTTGGGCGCAATTCTGTATCAAAGGAAACATACCTTTAATTTTGCTTGAAGAATATAAGGTAGTGAGGTTCTGCCGCTGGATTTTCCAGGTATCACCGCCGGAGAAAAATATATTTTTAGTGACTGTTTCTCTGTGTGTGTAGTCGTTTACTTCTCTGCCATTAAAGTAGTAGAAGTCCGTCATGAGTATGAGTTTGATTAGATCGGGGTCCAACACGATGAGTGCTGGCGCTGTGCCGAAGAAGGTGCCAATGTAAGGCTCACCTGGGAAATGGTTGCAGATGTCATGAGCCACCAGCGTTTGATGTTTCTTTAACAAAATACTTTCCTTATAGTTTCCAAACAGTAGCAATGGCTTCAAGTATGGCACGTTCCTTTTCTTCCAGTAGTCATGATTTCTGGATAGATATTTTAGAATAGATACTATTAGTATTATTACAAACAAAACTATATATGGAATCATTGCGAATTCGAAACAAAACGTCCGAACTGTATGTTTGGCGATAAAACTGTGAAAAGATAAATAAGTAGATTTGGCTGTACTGTGCGAATATGAAAACGCAGCTAAGCCAAACTGGTCAATTTTAGGTTAGGGTCATTTTTTTTTTTAAATGTATAGAATAGCGCTTGACTACGATCTCACCTGATGGTTAGTGAAGATGCAGCTTAAGATGGTGCGCGCTTGCCTAAAAGATACCTATACACTCTTCATTTAAAGAAGATATTTAAAGATATTACAGTTAGTTGGAAAAACGGAAGCTGAAGTGCGTTCCAAATTTTTGCGGTGCGATTAGAAACGAGGAAGCAAAGCGGTTTTGAACCCGTTGCGGTGTAGGGTCATGCGATGCCTTGCGGTTCGGTGGTAGAAAGGTGATGGTGGTACTAAATTGAATAGTTCTTGAGCACACTTTCCGAAACATATCTTGTACTAGCTTTTTCGCGCGGCTTCGCCCACGTTAAGTTCGATTTTTCCAACCCCTATTATATCCCCTTAGGCGCTGAATTTTCAAAAATCCTTTCTTAGCGGATGCATACGTCGTAATAGCTATCTGTATGCCAAATTTCAGCCCGATCCATCCAGTGGTTTGAGCTGTGCGTTGATAGATCAGTCAGTCAGTCAGTCACCTTTGCCTTTTATACTTATCTTTAGATAATACTGACGGACAAGCCACCTTGCACCGATGTTCCAGACTTTGGAATCTGGAATTGATTGGAAGTTTTTAGATTATTATCATTATTATATTTATTTGTTTTACTTTGTAAGATAAGCGCAATGCCTAATATGTAATAATAATATAATCCCAAAACATACTTTTTGCACTTACCTACGTTTTAGTAAGACTAAGAAATAATTTTATGTACATAATACTTACATAAAGATACAGTGACATAATACCATATTATCATTATTGTTTGTAAATGAGTTTATTTTTTTGAGATAGTAAATTATTATTTACTGATTGCAAATATTTAAGGTTTCGGCATACGTAACGTGTTTTAACCGACTTCCAAAAGAAGGAAGAGTTTAGGGGGGCGGTACCCCTTTAGCATCAGGATTGAGGAGTTGGAACCTGAAGTTTTTATAGCAGTATTTGTATTAACTAAAAAAAGATTCACGCAAATCGGTTAAGAAATCACGGAGATATCGATATACATAGGTAGAAAAACACAACTCCTTCTCCTCCTTTTTCAAAAACTCCCGATAACATAAGCTATCTACCAGTGAAAGTCCTGCCAATCGGTCCAGCCGTTCCCGAGATTAGCCGCAACAAAAAACAGACAGACAGCCAAAAATTTTAAAAATTGTTTTTTTTTTTAAGTACCGTATTTACTTCCATTTGTATTTAGTACAAAGCTGTTATTTTGATTTTACAAACAGACACTTCAATTTTATTTATTTGTATAGATTACATGGCATATTCATAGGTTGTTTGGAGCTTAAGTTTGGTGTGGAACTTTGTTAGAAATTTCCGTTTTGAGCGTTATAGTTCATTGGCTAAACATATTTTATTTGGAAGAGAGAGAAATTAGTCGTGTTCAACATGGTAATATTCTTAAAAATAAATGTGTTTTCACACATAGTTTGCGCTGACCCGAGCGAGTCCGGCGGGAATCGGCTAGTTGACGACCAGTTCAATGGTGCTTTTTCCGAAAAATTCTCAATTTCTCTCTACAATTGAAATAGGCTTTCCATTCATTTCTTTGACAATGAAAGCTCGATAGTAGGAAATGGAACCTACGTCCGCCGTTGTGGCCCTGATCAGCGCGGTTTCATTTTTGTAACATTTCGGTTGAAATTCTCTCAAATTTCCCATTTTTGGGAAGAAAAACGGTTCTTTTCTATTTCCACTAAACTATTTTGGCTCGGTCGGTGAAAAGATAAAATTGAACCAAGTGAGGCCATTTTTGTTGGAACTATTGGATTAAACACAAGGAAACGCTACCAAACAGGCTGCTTATTTCATAAATTATCTGGTGGGAGGCTTTGGCCGTAGATAGTTACCACCCTATCGTCAAAGACGTGCCGCAAAGTTATTTAGCGTTCCGGCACGATGGCGTGTAGAAACAGATTAGGGGTATTGGTTGAATTTACACTGCTACAGCCCTTCCAAGTTAGTCCGCTACCATCTTAGACTTACGCATCATCGTCATCGTTTGCATCGTCACTTACTATCAGGTGAGATCGCAGTCAAGGATTATCTAGTCGTTGAATAAAAAAAATAAAAAAACATTCACTTTCATCATCATTTTTTTTCACATATAAAGAACTAGAGGGCGCCCGCGACTTCGTCCGCGTGGAATTAGGTTTTGGGGTGGAATTTTCAAAAACTGTGATACACGTCCTTCTTTATTTTTATCGAAAGGCAAAATACAGATTTTCATAGATAATATAACTTGTAAAATGACGGACTTACATACAAACATTCATCCCCTATTTATTCCGTTTCGGGGTGGATTTTTCAAAATCTGTGAAACACGTGTTTCTTTATTTTTATTTGAAAGCCTAAATACAAAGTTTCATGGATATAACTTGAAAAATGACGGACTTTCATACAAACTTCCATCCCCTATTTAAACCCTTTAGGGGTGGAATTTGCAATAATCCTTTCTTATTGTGCGCCTACGTCATAAAAGGAACCAACTGTAAAAATTTCAAGTTTCTAACTTCAGTAGTTTAGGCTGTGCGTTGATATCTCAGTCAGTCAGTCAGTCAGTCAGTCAGGACTTTGAATTTTATATATATAGATTAGAAGGCAAAAACATATTATATTAAAGGAAGTAGATATAGGTGAAGCTTATTTCTAAAAAGATATTTCTTCCAGCTTCCCTTGAAAGTAGGTAAGTAAGGTGAAATTATCGAGTGTTATTATAGGTCAATCATCACCATATTTCTACTTTGTTTATTATTATCACTGCAATAAAAGACAAATCATGTAGGTAAGAATTACAGATTAAGATGGTTCTAGAATTCAAACAGGATTATTCAAAAGACTTTATTTGTTAAAAGTAAGAAACTTCAAAGTTATTCAGTAAGTTTACAGTTAAAAGAGTATTTTGAATATTTTCAAAAAGTTCTCTTGAAATTTAATTTACTGTAGTAATTGATATAGCGCTCGCCTCGACAAAAGTAACCGAAACTTTTGCTTGTTTGCCAATTTTGATGGCTTGTTTTATTTTTACTTTTTTTGGTGCAAAATATTACTGCTGAATTTTTCATAAATAACATGAATTGTGTTGAATGAGATAATGTCCGTTTGGTCTTCAGTGATTAAAATCCCTACAAAAATGTACCTATCTATATCTAGCACTAAGCATATGAGTGGGTTGACTCTATCAGTTGAATGTCGATCCTACATTCATCTACTTTACATACAATCTCTCTCTAATTTTCTTTGATTGCTTCAATCCCTAACGTGTATTTTTATCAGTAGCAGAACGTAAAGCAATACGCCTAGAAGCTGCGACAAATTAAAGCTGACGGCAAACTGTGTGTGTGACTTTAAGTGCGCAGGCAGAATCTTTTTTTTTTTGGCTTTTCGCGGATAGCGTTTTAGCCACGTACAAAATTGGGAATTTCAAGTTTTCTTTATTACAGAAAAAACAAAAGTTATATTTGGGTCGAAGTTGCATGAAATGAGCAAGCAATAGGTGCATTAATTTACGTTCTTTTTTGTATCGAACCTTTTTAAGAACAAAGCAACTCAACCAATAAAATAAAATAAAAACTCTATAACTTACTTGTGAATAATAGCAATGAAAAAGTCACAGTTTGATTATATGTATACACTTTATAATTAAGTGCGTTGGAAAACACATTTATGGTTTCTGTAATCAGCTGATATTAAAATCGATAACAGTTGGTTTCTATAGGTGGTATGTCACGAAAACTGGTTTCTTAACGCTTGAAGCTCGAAAGTTTATCGCTTCCTGTGCGTTGTCCTGATAGTGAGCTATATTTTTTGACCTTCTGGTCTTGTAGATTTGCAAAGGGAATAGGGGAATAGTTAGTCATGGCAAGCTCATAGCTCCTTCCTTCCGGGTGAGCGAACGTGGCTTTTTGTTACAGGGACGTATCGAACGGGAGCGGATGTCATTGTTTCCGGTACAGCGTCCAGCGTGCTCGCAGACTGTTGTTTTCGAGTGGAATGATTTATTGTTCTTTGTTTTGCAGGCATATTTCACTCCGTAAAGGGGTGTAATTAATTTGCTCTCAAAACTTTAACTTTTTTTTTTGCTCTGACAACATCGAAATGCAAATATTATCTAGGTGCTTGATGAGCAAACTTTATAAAACCTTAACTTTTTGGCCAATGACCCGTGTCCCTGCCGGCTTCTCCTACAAGTGGGTTCAAGAGGAATTTTTTCGATAGCAAAAAATAATTGTAAAAATCGGCTACTTTTTTTAAATTCTGTTTTCATCGATGAGTAGATAGTCCTTGATTGCGATCTCCCTTGATGGTAAGTGACCATGCAGCCTAAGATGGTAGCGGGCTGACTAGTGGTGAACTAGAAGGGGTATGGCAGTATACATTCAACCTATACCCCTAATGGGTTTCTACTCGCCATCGTGCTGAAACGCTAGATCGCTCGGCTTCACGTCTTTGACGGTAGGGTGGTAACTAGCCACGGCCAAAGCCTCCCACTAGACCAAACCAGAGACAATTCAGAAATTATAAATTCTCAAATTGCCCCCACCGGGAATCGAACCGGAGACCATCTTGACATGCGTTGGATTGGTGGACGGATGCATTTTTGCATTTTTGAAGCTTTATTGTGGAAGCACTGTATACATACCATAGCTGTGTAAAAAAAAATTTTTTTTTGAAAAGAGCAACTGCTGAGTTTCTTACCGGCTCTTCTCAGCAGAATCTGCATTCCGAACCGGTGGTAGATTTATGACGTGTCATAAGAGCTACAAGTTAGCCTACATGAAATAAATTAATTTTGAATTTGAATTTGAATTAGACTTCCTTGGTTCCTGAAGCTCAGTTCCCATGGGATTTTTAAAACACCTAAATCCATGCTAGTTAGCTGGTAGAATTTAAATAGGCAAAGCTAGAGATATTTGCAAGTCCTAGCAGAAACACAAGTCGTCATAATCAAGCCGCTCGCTCGCTCATTGAGATTCTGTCGTTGCGCGGAGAGATGTTGGAAACTCGTAAAGATTTCAAAAGTTAAATTAGGACCGCTTGAAACTGTCGCCGACTTTTATCTCCTGCTGTTTGTTTTTCAAACAAAGACCTTGAATTAGCGGGCATTACAAAAGTCTACACTGTTTTTTTTTTTTTAATTTTGAGCGAGCAAACGAGTAGGCGGGGGGCACCTGATGTTAAGTGATTACCGCCGCCCTTGAACATTTGTAGCACCTGAGTCACCACCTGACAATGCGTTGCCGGCTTTTCAGGAGTTTGTTGGTCCGCCCCTTGAATAACCCCACGTTGTAATTTAGTGGGAACACCGTCGCAGGAAATTGGTTCCAAAGTACGTGGAAAAAAAGATCTGGCACAACGGTTGGTCGAAGTGCTCCAGGCACCCAGGTGGTGAGGGTGAAATTGTGTTCAGTGGAATAGGGTGGAATAAGGTAAAATAGCTCTTCAGAATATATAATCCCCCGTTATATAACCCCTTTTACTTAGCAAAGTAACTTTTGGCTCGCCATGATTATTTTTTACCTGACGCCAAAGCCAGAATGTTATAATTTTAATAATATATGTATATGTATATGTTTCTATTTACGTAGGTTCCACCGTAGCGCCTAAACTACTAGGCTGATTTTGATGAATGACCCAAGTAGCACAGATAGCTGTATAAATACTCACTTTTAGACCTATTTGAAACTCTATGCGTATTAAGACTCTTTTAAGAGTACACTGGTGATCCTACAGCTGCATAATAGCTGTCAGTGATATTTAAACAGCTTAGGCTGAATAAGGGCTGTTTAGTGGATAAAATTACGCCAAATGCTGTATAAGAGGTATTTGTGAACTCTTATTACACTGACTTATTAAGGGGGCACGTGTGAACTATTATGAAGTTAATAGCTATATAATGGATGATATGTGACCCACATTACAGCTTAACATGAATCCACCATTTTATTGTATAACCTCATAACCTATATAAATATACTGATTCATTTTTCAACTTTTATGATGTTTTGTGTATGAATTAGGAATGGATTGCATTAGTTTTTACTTCTCGATATCATAATAACAACTTTTATCTTATAATTCTTTTCAAAGCACTAAAAATTGTTTATTCAAGTTTTCATCACGGCTTATTTATATCACGAAACTAATTAAAAACCGAATATTTTCGTGGCGCACTAAAATTTTCTTAGGTAATATATATGTATAATGTCAGTAAAATTACATTCCCAATCATTTTTCTTTTATAAATATGAAAACAATGCACTTAACTTTGAATATATAACCACACGTATTCAATCAAATTCAATTCACTCCACGAAGTATATTAATTTGTTAGATTTGTATTATCTATGGTTTGCTACTTCACTTTTACGTCACGTGACATATTTGCTGAATAAAGAGTAACTTGTAATCTTTTACTCAACTTAAGGCTGTATAATTTGTGCCCATTTAAGAGGTATAAGAGCTGTACACGGCCGTATACAGCCCTTATGCAGCTTTTTTATACAGCTTTAAGCGTGACGGGAATTCGTTATTCAGCTGCTAAGCAGCCTTCGTGTGCTACTTGGGGAGGTATCAATCGACTCGTTATTAGGCTACATTTTATACAAACAAAATCATTATGACGGATGTTACATGGAATCTTCCGTAGTGGAGTTACAGTTTAATTCTGGAAAATAAGAGATTTCTCGCGGGAATTAAAAAATCTAATTCCACACGAACGAAGTCGCGGGCATCAGCTAGTAGGTATGTTCTTAATGTGATTTCCGATATTTTTTGATAAATATAAAGTTTAAATCATAAAAAATACTTTTATCCTTGTTTGAATAAAATCTCATTTAAACGCATGCACATTAATTTAGCAGTTAATCAGTTAATAAACAACATTTCACTAAAGTTAATTGGAAGCATGATTGGTTAATAACATTGCACTTAATGAGTTTTAACTAACGTAGAACACAGTTTATTTTTACATAATAATATAAGTTATTGGCGTGATTGCAACCAATTTATACGGTCAATATTTACTAGGAAACGATAGCAACCTAGACTAGACTTATTAATTTACTAGCTACCAACCAACAAATTGACAAACACACTTTCGCTAACCAAGTAAACACTTTCGCTTCGCCTTCGCATTTATAAGTATTAATAGATAAGGATTCTTTTACAAATGTTGCAAAAAACATACATTTCATACTTACTCGCAGTAATAAAATATATCCTTGATAATAATATTTTTTATATTTTTTTTATTCCATGACAAGATAGCCCTTGTCTGCGATCTCACCTGATGGTAAGTGACGATGCATTCTAAGATGATAGCGGGCTAACTTGGAAGGGGTATAGCAGTGTAAATTCAACCCATACCCCTAATCGGTTTCTACACGCCATCGTGCCGGAACGCTAAATCGCTTGGCGGTACGTCTTTGACAGTAGGGTGGTAACTAGCCACGGCCAAAGCCTCCCACCAGACCAGACCAGAGACAATTTAGAAATTATAAATTCCTAAATTGCCCCCGCCGAGAATCGAACCCGAGACCTCCCAGTTATAAGACCACAGCTCTCACCACTGCGCCAGGGAGGTCGTCAAATTTACGAATAACTACATAATATATGCCTACCTTTGCTAATCTGCAGTTTTGGTAAATTGGATACGTCTACCAAGTTAGTAATACAATTTCGAACCCAATGCCATTATCTTGAATTATGACTAGATTTATATTAAAACCCTTTTCCTTTCGTCCATTTTGCATTATCCCATAATCCTTTATCAGTCCTTTACCTCAATAAACGTGGTATTCACTCAATTTATACGCTGCTACTATTTTACGTACGAAATATTTTATAACTATCTATATATTGCTTGATAACAAAAAATTGTACCAAAATATATTTACCCTACTATAGGTACTTAGGGTTCCGTAATTAAACACTACAAGGAACTACAAGTCCGTCCGTCTGTCCGCAGTATATCGCAGAGACTATTAGTAAGCACTAAAGAGCTATGATTTGGCAAGGTTACGCATATTAATTATTTTATTACGCCGGAAAAGTTTAACAAGGGGGGGGGGGGGGATAATATTTTTTTAATCATCTATCACATTGTGTGGGATACCGCTGGAAAGGTTTTTGTTTGAAAAATTGGAAATATACTAATAGCCAAAAACCACGGTACTATGTCGTCACGCTAGGCTTTGTAGCGCATTTAGTCTATTTACCGACTTGAAAAAAAAGGGAGGTTCTCAATTTTTTTATTGTTTCTGTTAAAAAATCCTCTAAGGAAAAGAGTTGACATACTAGATTACGTTATACATATTATGTTTCCGGTATAAAGTTTTCTTCAGTATTCTGTCCACTCATGTGGCGCGGCCTTCGACAATTCAGCCGGGACGTGGCAAGCGCACGCATTCCTCTGCCGAAGTACATGTACAAACGTACGTGTTAGCTTGTTAGTGTGACAGCTTTTGAGTTAGTGTGCGTTCATAGAGACATTAAGTATTTACAAGAGTGTGCGGAAGTGAGTAAATGTGTGCTGTACGTGATTACCCCACCCCACTGCAGAAAGTGGCAGAATATGTTCAGTACTAAATCTGCGTAAAAGCACGCAGGGCACTAATATTTCAATAGGTATGTAACATTGCAGTGAGATTTCAATTACATTATATTGCTGGACTAAGCTTTTAAACCTTTTTTAACACGCTCAATCCTTTGCTGATGATATTATGGATACGCGCAATGATCAATCAATGTTCCGAACTAAAAAAATTCTCATCATAAATCTCATTCACGAATTATGACGAAAAAAATTGTTATTGCGGGTGATTGGTTTCTGGATATTCCTTTCCTCCATTATGTGTTGTCCCGTTGTTCTTTATCAGTCCTTTATCTCAATAAACGGGGTGCTTCACACAATTTATACGCTGATACTATTTTATGTAACTTCCGAACAAACATTTCACCTTAATCCAATGAATAGCTTTTACGTGAAAGCGTTGTAAAGTAAGTGGAACTATGTTACTTCTTCCCTCAAGTTGAAGATATATACGAGTGGCAACTCACTTATTCACCTATACTTTGCAGATTTACTTATTATTGATTGATTTATTTATTTGACGACCTCCCTGGCGCAGTGGTGAGCACTGTGATCTTATAACTCGGGGTTGATTCCCGGCGGGGGCAATTTGGGAATTTATAATTTCTAAATTGATTATGGTCTGGTCTGGTGGGAGGCTTTGGCCGTGACTAGTTACAACCCTATACTGCCAAAGACGTGCCGCCAAGCGATTAAGCGTTCCGGCACAATGGCGTATAGAAACCGATTAGGGGTATGGGTTGAATATTGAATAGCACTGCCATACCCCTTCCAAGTAAATAAAAAAAAAATATTATCCGACTGCACGACGCAATCCTTTGCGTTGGTTCTTCTCATGGCATTCCGAACCAGTGGCAGATTCACTTTACGGTTCTTAAGGACTTGGTAAAGAAACTTCTTTCAATAAAAACCTATTCTAGAATAGAATAGAAATATTTTTTATTCAAATAAGCTTTTACAAGCACTTTTGAATTGTCAATGAATCTACCACCAATGTATACCTGTATACAATCTAATACATGTTAAGATGGGCAGAAGATGGAATTCTATTCTATTCTATATGCAAACCAGACCATTACAATGTGTCCTTGAGCAATTGATGGATCCTCTCGAATTTCGAGAGATTTGTGATTGAATCGAAGCATCGGTAGTGCAATTACTCTGAGTACGCTCATCGGCTGGGTATTTCGGCAACAAGCGGTTTATGAAGGGGTGAGGCTTGTGTAGCTAATCTCCTTACTGCTAACCTCAATAGCCCAACGGTTAAAGGTGTGGACTGAAAACTGAAAGGTCGCAGGTTCAAACCCGACCCACCTGTTGCACTATTGTCATACCCACTTCTAGTACAAGCTTTACAATGCTTATTTGGAAGGGATAGGAGGATATTAGTCAACTTTAGCTTGGCTAATATTCTTTTTAAATAAATAAAAAACTAGATGATGCCTAGGACTGTGTCCGAGTTGACAAAGGGTTTTAAAAATCCCTCAGGAACTCTTTCTTTTAAAGGTAAGTCTGTAAAATTCCTATGTGTATCTCCCTTATATCCCCGGGATGCAAACTATTACTGATGAGCCTTTTGACATGATTAGTTTCAAGACAATGATCAAGCACTGAAAACACAAAAAAACGCGTAAATAATAAATAACTAAAAGGAAAAGGTGACTGACTGACTGACTGATGTGCCAAGGCAAAGCTCAAACCACTGGACAGTAAACATTCTGAACGAGGGTGTACTGTGCTGGATCTTACAGATTGCCACTACAATGTTATTAAAAACTACATTATGTTTAGTAATTAAACACATTCAAAGTGTCTTTTTTGATTTATGTTAAAGGTACGAGTAGGTATATTATGCGCTAGATAAGAATCATTTCAAACTATGTTATGTCGCAGAGGGCCGTTGGATGCAGGCGGCGCAAGATCGAGTCCTGTGGAGATCTGTGCAAGAAGTCCCTTGTCCAGCAGTAGATCTCTATCGGTTGATGAAGAAAGAGAGGCAGTTATTTTGAAAGACAAGGGTACCCTAAGTGTAGTTTATTTGTATCCATGTAGGCTGAGATTAGGTACTCTACGTAAATTAGGTACACGTGCTTCAATCGAGCCTGCTTGGGCGGACAGAATTCAGGATTTACATTCCAGTTGAGAAAGGAAATTAGGTTAGACGCTCTAGAGTAGGTATTTGAGTAAATTATAGAGGAAACTTTCCAATTTGAAATTGAAGCCTCAGTAACACGGACTGAAAACTGTCTGTCTGAAATCAGTGTATTAGCATGTGTGTGTGAGAGTCATTAAATTTAAATTCAAATTCAAATTCAAAATTTATTTATTTTATGTAGGCTAACTTGTAGCTCTTATGACACGTCATAAATCTACCACCGCGCGGTTCGGAATACAGATTCTGCTGAGAAGAGCCGGTAAGAAACTCAGCAGTTGCTCTTTTAAAAAAAAAAAAAATTTTTTTTACAAAGCTATGCTATGTATACCTACAGTGCTTCCACAATAAAACTTCAAAAATGCAAAAATGCATACGTAGGTACACCAATCCAACGTATGTCAAGATGGGCAGTCAAAGCAGACCCATTCCGGTTGGTGGCACCCGTTCACGAGCATGACGCATGATCCAGCCATTGCTTCACTCAACCATATTTGAGGGAACGTAACAACCCGCAAATTAACCCCATGGTGAAACAGTGCTGTGTTTTGTCATTTTAAACCCTGTCTTCTAGAGAATTTCTTACACTCCATACTTTCGTTTTAGAATGAGACGGACGTGATAAGTTTTACAGTCGCAGTAAAACAGTTTATAACTTATTTGTTGACAGAAACAGCCAACATTTATTGGCCAAATCCGGGAATCGAACCTACGACCTCATCAACATGTCATGAATCCGCTAAGCACTAATGAGGCAAGTTGTATGTAGTTGCTAGAAATTATGACGGCAGCGCTAATCTTGGGAATCTCTTGTAAAGAAAATCACCTTTTCAGCAATAACACGATTTTATTTACTTTATAATCACCTCTTTCAGCACTAACACAACTTTAATTATTATTTTAATTTTTAATTTTTTAATCACTCATAAAATACTTTCGGATACAACCTCTCCGTTTCAATGCTCAACTACAACTAACTTAAAAAGTAGCGGAGCCTCGAACATCAAGATTTCCGTTCTCATTTGTTCCAATCTTTTATAGTCAAATGAGATCCTCTTTTGATAATATGTGATTTGACTCAAACGATAAATTATATCTAAGTCAAATCACACACTCTTCATTATACTAGAATCAGAACAAAATCTTAACAGAATTTAGAAATCATGACACTCTAGACTTAAAAAAATGCTTTAAACTTTAAATTAGTATTGGGAAAGTTTGTTCTATTCCTTTATCAGGTAAACAGCGCAAGCACTAATTAAGAGTCGACATAGAGATTTATCTTACTTGGTTTTTGTGAAATTAAAAATGTTTTTATCTCGAACCCCGGAGCACAAAGAGGATGAAATGCAAACACTCAATCCGTTGGGAGTTTAAGCTAACTACTTATCCGAATTCTAGTAATAAGTAATCTCGTTTCTTTTTTCTTGGAGCAACCTACAGTCTACGTGAATTTTTTTTGTAAAACATGTATAAATTACTGATTAAAATCACTTCGAAGACCTGAAATATTTTACTGATTTTATATGCCTAAAAAGTTTACCAGGAATACGTCGAGATCCAAATACATACTTTTTTTTTATTGGATGACAAGATATTAGTCCTTAACTGCGATCTTACCTGATGGTAAGTGACGATGCAGTCTAAGATAGTAGCGGGCTAACTTGGAAGGGGTATGGCAGTGTATGTTCAATCTATACCCCCAACCCCTAAACTGTGTCACTTAACTACTTCAATAGTTCGTTCTCGTTGTCGAGAGTGAGACCAATCCGACAAGCAGATACAAACTTGGTTAATATTAATAAACGTTTAAAAATTTGAGGCTCTGACCACTTTACGTATATTTAAATGGTATCTGCTCGTATGCACACAAAATTGTTAATTGAACAGTACCTAAAGCTGATGGTACATTAATAGCCGCACGCCCCGAACGCGCTTCCGGCTGTGCTTCGGGCCTTAATAAATTCTACACTGATGTAGACTGCGTAATCATCGCATAGTTCGTCGCATTTTATTTCAAGTATTAGTGTTCAACACTAATCAGTGCTAAAATATATTAACGTTCCATAATTGCGACAACACATACGTATACGCGTTCGTTGTGTCGCCGTATATCTGGATGAGTATTGATAATCTACGAGTTCTACGACTTTATAATAAAAACTAATCGTACCATATAAATCCATGTAACGTTGAAATTACATATTCGTCTACAAAATTAAAAAGCGCTAAACTTTATTTGTGTGGTATGCTTGGAAGAGCATTGAATGCGAAACTCGAAAAAAAACTACATTTTTAGGCACGTGCGATGCGTGCGGTGACAGCTGCAAGATGAGTGATCAGCTTTAATTACCATTTTCGATTCTCTTGAGCGTGAAATGTTTATTAAAGGTAGGAATTTTCTCTTTGAAAGCTGAAGCAAGTCGTACGTTTCGTCAAATTTATGAAAATTTCTTCGAGCGGAATTGTATATTCAAATCCTCTATTCGTAATGAGTTTATTCATATTTCAAGTAAGTACACTTCAAAAACTCTCTTGGTTCGTTTATCATAATTAATCTTTAATAAATAATCTAATTAATTTTGGAGAAATTTTGAAAAAAAATAGTATCCACTAATGAACTTTGAAATGAAATATTTCTTTTTCTTAATATTAAAATTACATTAGCTTAATTTTACATTTTGAGAATAAATGATAATATCTACAGAAGAAAAAAAAACTAATAAAATTGTCGTAGAAATCGTATCTCCATTCTCCACGCAGTTGTCGCAAACATTTTCGAGGCGAATACCTAACGACAATCGTTTTGTATTCAAATTATTGTGGTTTATGCTCCGACAATTTTGGTGAGGAAATAACAGAATTTACTCTAAATATTATATCAAAATGTAAGACTGTTATTTAATTGTTAATCTTTCGTGCCCAACCATATAGCAAAGACAAAAGGAAGGAGTTTGATTTTAGCAGTATATACAGAGTGTAAGGAACACCACAACGAATAGGTTATTTTTGAATAGGTTAGGTTAGATCAATATAAATAAGATTAATTTTACTTTGATTCTAATATCATCGAATACGAATAAGATCAATCGAATTAAATCTTATACTAACCCTACTGTATGTGACTATTCACGAATGTATCCACCGTGGCTAAAATACTGTAGGAAGTAGGTCTGTACGCTCAATCTGTATCGCAAGTATTATGTAAATACTTCCGATTTGATCAGACACTAAGTGCTCGTCCGAGGTGGCCGGAGACACATCCACATTCCACATCTCGGCTGAGATGAGCGCGCTATCGCGTGTATGCAAAGCGAATCGTTGAGCGCGGAGCTATAATACTTAGCTCGATACAAGTATTAAGGCTAATCGTGCAAAAACGATGGTGTTGCCTGGCTAAGTATACGTACATGCCCATCGATTGGGCCACTTGCAAAGTATCACTAGCGTTGTAAGTACGTAACCATCGTTAAAGCTTAGTGGAAATTATCATGTCAGTAGGTACATATAATGATCTGTACATCTATACAAATAAATAAAATTGAAGTGCCTGTATAATATAATAGTGGGCAGAACCCCTGCAGCATCAGGATTGAGAAGTTGGAACGCGAAGTTTTTATGGGAGCATCTCGCAAAGTTTTTGTATCGATTAAAAAAAGATTCACGCAAATCGGTTAAGAAATCATGGAGATATCAATATACATAGGTAGAAAAACACAACTCCTTCTTCTGCTTTTTCGAAAGTCGGTTAAAAAAGAAGCCTATATTACGCCCGATAATATCAGCTGTTTACCAGTGAAAGTCCCGTCAAAATCGGTCCAGCCATTCCCGAGATTAACGGCAACAAACAGACAGACAGACAAAAATTTTAAAAATTGTTTTCTTGTTATAAGTACCGTATTTACTTTCGTATGCAGTTAGTAAAAAGCTGTTCTTTTGATGTTACAAACAGACACTTCAATTTTATTTATTTGTATAGATATTAGGATGAAGATGTTCTGAAATCTGTATTCATCAGTTTTGCTGCGTCTTCACTTGGATATAATATATGTCCTTAAATGTTTTACATTGGGGCACGAGATGTCGCTTTCTCTTAGACTTATTTGGTTGTTTGTCTTCTCTCACCTCTAATGCACGCATCGATCACCCGCCCACGAATCCCTAAGCTCGGGTTGTATTGTAAAGAATCGACAAACAAAGGTTTCTATCTTGCTTTGAGAGATTCTTCACCACGACAAAGCCATGACAAGGAGGTGGATAGGGAGTTGGTGGCTTAAAACAAACTTAGTTCGCTTGTCAGAAGGTGATTTATAAGAAAAGCCTTGATTTTATATTTATATCGAATAAATTTAATTTCTAACACTGAAATTAATTTTGCCGAACCGGTGGTAGAGTCTCGACGTGTCATAGGAGCTACAAATAGGCCTACGAAATAGATACTTTTATATTTTGAAAACAAGGCGCTTCTCAATTCACCTGGAATCTTATTTTTTTATTTTCTATAAAAAAAAGAAGGAACCAACGCGCCACACTGACCCATACTACCTATGAATATTGATATCTCCGTGATTTCTAAACCGATTTGCGTGAATCTTTTTTTAAGCGATACAAGAATTTTGCGAGATGCTCCCATAAAAACTTCGGATTCCAACTTCTCAAACCTAATGCTGCAGAGGTATACTGCCCCCCTAAACTGTGGGAATTTAGGAACTGTCGATTATGATTACTTATTGTAGGTACCAAGTAAAGACTGCGTCGTTTAATTCCAGGATCCAACTCCTCAATCCTGATGCTGCAGGGGTTCTGCCCACCTAAACTGTGGGGACTTAGGAACTGTCGATTGTGCATTGACCTAGCAGACGAAGTCACGGGCGTTCGCTAGTCTCTCATAAACGATACAATTTGTAAGTAGAAACTACATAGTGATACAGTATGTACCTATTTATGCAAAACATTAAATATTTAGAACAGTAAATCATTGGAAATGGTGTAGGTAATCAATTAGAATAATAAATTTAGTATTAAATACGGATTGGTGTTCATTTAAAATGGTATTATAGTTAAATTTATTTGAGGCTTAAATTATGGCCATACGGGATTAAACATTGATTAATTTTGAGTTTGGAATTTATTGTGAAACTTTAATCAAACAACAACAATAAAATTGTTGATGGTTGATACCTCATAATACCCACCTACAGCTACACGTACCTAATAAAAAAATTGATGTGTCTGTAATTTCAAAATAACAGTTTTTTACTAAATGTATATATAAGCAAATCCAGTGAATTTTTTTTAGAACAGTGAATCCTAAAGAGCTGGTACAGGCAGCTCAAGTCCGAGAGTTGCGGAAGTCCACACAAGGGATCTATGTCTAGCGGTTGACAAAGATGAAGTCGAAATTCCGTCATTAATCCTTTAATGAGAGGGAAGGACGTAAAGCTTCAGATTTGTTCGCGAGATAATGTTGTCGCTTAAGACCAACATTTGTATGCGCGGCGACGGTCAGCTCAATGTTTACTGATGATAAATATATGCTTTACACTCTGCGATACGACTTCATTTCCTCCTAGGACATGCCAGAACCCAAAAGCAAGTCCTTTTATTTTCCTGACGACTATACAACAACAAATCTCTCGATTTTTTATTTTCCTGACGATTGTACAACAACTACTCTCGATTTTTTATTTTCCTGACGACTATACAACAACTCTCTTGATTATTTAATGGAATATTAGCGAAGCCGACGGGGTTTTAAACGTCGATTTTTCGGTTTTCAGTACTAAGTACTTCGTCTCGAAGGTAGCCATTCTTGAGAAGAAGCAGCGAAGATGAGGTACCCTGAAAATATATCTATATAAATCTGTTTTTTGTACAATGTTTCTTGAAAATAAACAATTTATTTATTTATTTAACAAACCACAGTTAAAGTATTAAAATCGTAACATGTAAAAATGTATCCTCGACCGTTAACAGAGACAACAGATCCCTATTATGAGGGATATTCAAGTTTATACTCGAGGGAGAGTTTTTAGGAGAAAAGAATTATTATCCGAGAAAAAATCCTGCGACTCTAATCAAGGTTGTACCTAAATAAACGTTGAACGCCCTTCGAAGCGTTGAACAGTAAGAATTAAATTTCTTTAGCATTTAGAAGATTTTCCCGTTTTATTTTAAGGACCATTTTACTTTCATTAGGTACTTTCTTTGTATTAGGTATACGTTTTCTTTGATTCGTTAATTGGAATAACAATCACTGTTTCGCTCGGATGGAATTATTACAAACCCCTTAGGGGTTGTTTTTTCAAAAATCCTGTATTGGGGAGATGTTTACGTCACATCTGTTTTGGTTTGAGCTATATGAATTTAATTTATATGACACTCTAAGTTTTACAGCACAGTAGGTTATTGTTTAATATAGGTAATTTTCTGTAAGCTCGTCCTAACGCGACGATACTGCCTACTACTATAACTACTGTAGTCGGCCTATAAAGGCTTACTCAAAATGGCTTACCACTGCGTCGACTATTGCGCTTCTTAGCGTATCTAAAGTTAGACACGAGTAACTAACGAAGTACGTAAGTATTAACTTCTGTAGAGATACGTGCATTGGCGTACGAGTAAGTTAGTGAAATTGTGTAGAACCATGTAGATCAGTCTGCGTGAATGCCTGACAGTTCTCTATAATATTCTCAAAGGTGTATTAAGATTTCTGATCCGCACTTAGCTAGCGTCATGTACCTACCTATATCATTCGAGACGAGACTTTGAACAGTACTGGACTGGCGATGGGTTGAAATAAATTTTAAACAGAACTAGCACCATTGTGGAGTGTATTTATTAATTTTTTATTTTATTTCATGACAAGGTAGTCCTTGACTGCGATCTCACCTGATGGTAATGTGACGATGCAGTCTAAGATGGTAGCGGACTAATTTGGAAGGGGTATGGTAGTGTACATTCAACCCATATCGGTTTCTACACACCATCGTGCCGGAACGCTAAATCCCTTGGCGGCACGTCGTCGATAGGGTGGTAACTAGTCACGGCCAAGCCTCCCACCAGAAAAATTATCGTATTTAATTGTATTTCATATGAATAAAGAAATATCTCTCTTGCACTGATAGCGCAGCGAGGGAAGTAGCACATTAGGCATTCGCAGCAACTAGAATGGAAAATCGCAGAATGGGCGCGCCAAGTGCACGGGAAGAAACGTAATTCGTTAAAAGGCCCGCACGGAAACGTTTAATGGCGGATGTGACGTCATACACCCACTGCGCTGCAGCCAGGCTGGTTTACTAACGTGTTAAAAATTCATGTTTATTTAATACTAGGCGATGTCCGCGATTTCGTCCGCGTGTATTTAGTTTTTAAAATCCCGCGGGAACTCTTTGATTTTCCGGGATAAAAAGTAGCCTTTGTCACTTTCCAGGTCCTCAAATATACTCATTCAAAATATCACGTCGATCCGTAGCTCTGTTGCAGCGTTATTGAAAGACAACCAACAAACAAACACACTTTCGCATTTAGTTTTTTTTAGATTTCAGTGTCACGTTCTTAAAACGGAACACTATGGACACCGGAATATCTGTCGGTCTCTCACTGGTATTTATTGGTAGGTACGAGTACTAAATGTAGGTATAATGATTTTGTTCCTATAAAATGTAGGTATAATGATTTTGTTCGTATAAAATGTAGCCGATATCACCGGGAAAAGCACCGGGACCATCACAGTGAAATAGCGGAAAGGATGTATCAAAATCGCTAGTAATATCATTTTCAAGACAGAACCATCCGCATATTGTGACATATCTACTTCGTTCAACAAGACCGGAGAGAGTTTAGATTCAGAACCGACGGCTTTAAGTGCTCTTCAAGGCACGGGGGTGACTCATCGCCAACTTACTGAGTATTTCTTGACCGAAAAACCAAATTCATTTTTTTTTTCGGGGAGTCAAACCCGGCACCATCGTCATCTGCAATCGAACATTACCCTAAACCATTTAGGCAGTACCATTTGAGTGAGTAACATTAACTCACGCACACAAATGAGTCGAAGTACCTATTTACCTTCCATTTCCTATCCAAGTGTACCAAAAAAATATTGTCGTATTTCGGCATTTACAAAGAAATTTTCCTTTTAGAAAGCTTAACTCCAAAGAAGTCTATTAGTTTAAGCGGCGTAATAAAAATGGATGAATCGTAAAGGTCAAAAGGTCCCATTAAGTTAAGGGAAGGCCCTCCCTGCTGAGTGATGAAATCAGAAAACTGCCGCTTGCCACTGTCTGCGTAGTTTTATCTCTTGTTATGATCGATCCACTGCCGAGATTTGCGCGAACTACCCTTAACGACAACCATTTTCTTTATCATCATCATTTTTGTTTTAGTAATTTCTTACTTTGGTCATACTCATAACTTATGACTCATAAGTCAATTTAAAGACTGTATACCTATTAATATAAGCGTGATATTTTTTTTATAACTTATTTTTATAACTTTAATGTTATTTTTGGCTTCGGCCTCTAGATTAGAAAATATATAATTTGTACTCTAAATTAAAGCTTGGTAATTGGTATATAAATAAAATGCTGAACACGTATAAAATATGCATTATTCATTCCTTGAAATCCAAAGTACTTAAACAAGTGAAGGTACCTATAAGCTGTAAGCATTTTCCAGCACTGAAAATTGGATAAACTCACTCAAACCGCGTTGCAATTTAATGCAAAACTTAAATAAGATGGAGTCAGTTCATTACTTTGTTGAGATAATAATATAAAATTCTCTATTTCGCTAACCCTCTGAAGTGTAATAAGTATTGAAGCTGTGTAAACTACTAAATGCTGTCTAGACACCTTACACTAACAACTACTTATGATTTGGACGAACTCTATAGTCTCTAGAATATCACATTACACATGAAGGAATAGTCCTACGAGTACCTACCTGTTGTATGTATGTACACACTTGATTAAAGGACTTCACACATGGCAGCTATAATGTAAAGATGTATATTATAGCACGATACATCTCATTACATTTTTACATATAAATTGTCAGGAGACCACACACGACAGCTATAATGTATATTTTTACATCTTTGTATCTTAAGATAGAGAGCGATACGAAAATATACATTTATATTTCGATACATATCAAAAATAAGGGAAAGATAAGATAAGGGGAAGATTACATTACCTGCTCTGTGTGTGATAGGTTAAGATAATGTAAATATACATCCCGGGATATAATGTACATTAATATACATTATAGCTGCCGTGTGTGAAGTCCTTAATAATGTAAGTTCGAGTTAAAAAAGTCCAAACCAATAATCACTGTATATATTACTGTCTTTACTCTGGACTAATATTATGAAGGCAAAAGTAACTCTTTCTGTCTGTTTGTTACGCTCTCACGCCTAAACTGTCGAACCAAATTTGATGAATTTTGGTATAGGGATAGATTGGACCTTGAAGAAGGACACAGGCTACCTTTAGTGGCAGGTAAACTTGAAATAGGGGATGATAATTTAAGTGATGTAATTGTTCAAACCTGAACTAATTTTGATGATTCTTTCTTTATTAAAAAGTGTTTAGTAGAAATTGTTTATTTCATTAGGCAAGTTTTGTCAAATTGCCGGCAAAAGTAAAAAAATCATTAGGTTTTTTACTTATGCCGGCATAAAAAGAAAACGCTATTTATAGTAATTGAGACTTGGCATTATTATTAACTCTTTCATGCTAACTACTAATGAAATTCTCTGAGAATTTAACTTAAATATCGTATTTCGTAAAAAAGAAATGCAAAAAGAAAAAGAAAATTGGAACCAATGTAATAATAAGACTTGATGTTAAAAATTAATAAAGAACATGTACGTATTATATGATTTAAAAAGCTCTTGAAATTGTATATGACTCTACTTGTTAAACTCTACCATTGCAGACTAGAAAAATTTCATTTTATGTTGCTAGTTTCATGAACTTCTGTTCTCTTAAATGTTTTCAAATGTAAAGTTCAATACTAAAGTCAGCGCGAACATAACCCTATTAGGGCGGTGTCATACGATGCGTTGCTGCGCTGTATTTTAATAATAAAATTTTACCAAATTATATGCAACTTGCGGTGCCATAGAAATAAATTACATAGGTGTATCGTATTATATAGAACTCCTCAAAGGTAGTGCAAAAGAACGCCGCAACGCGCCGGGTGGCATATTATTCCTAAGCCAGGAAAACTAGCGGAAAATCTCTATACATTGACCCAAAGTATTTGGCGAAAGCCGAATAACTAACCGCTGTTTGCGAATCGTGCCAAGATCCTTTAACAAAAAAGGAAGAATTAATGTACCTACTTCATTTTCTATGGTGACGAAAACAAACAATAGTGATGTTACCAACAAATCTGAAACAAACGTTAATACGCGCCTAGAAGGGGTGCACAGCCCCGCATCGCGTATGCCGTAATAATAAACGCGACTCTCCTGATGGTCTGCGGGGTGCGGGGCGAGAACGTGCTCAACCAATAAGGGAGTTTGCCGCTATCCGCCGGCAGTGACTGACGTAAAGGCTGGTCTGCCCGTGATATTTTCCTAGCAATTGCTGTATACAGTATTTCATTATTATTTAACAATCGCAAGATACATCATAGGCATCTTCAAATTAGGAATATTCTAGTGATGCAGAAAGTCCAGACACCCGTCGCGCGCTCCGCAGACCATCAGGGGGGGTCGCGCTTACAGTTATTTACCCAGATGACGTCACAGCTAAGTTTCATATTGTGAAAACCACAGCGGTCCGCTGACGGAAAATATACGCCAAGAGCCATGTACACTTTGGCCGACTGCATTGGCAAAGACATTAGACTAGTGTTTATTAAATTTCTTTGGCGTTGGGCCAGTTAAAGCGTGCCATGGTGTAAAAGAGGAAAAATAAATAATTATTGTACCTAAAATAATAATTGTTATCTTTTGAATAAATACTGGGGCGTACATAATAATTGCTGCTGGTCTACTAACGAGGCTCTGACGACCGACAAATGGCGGTATAACCATTTCGCACTGGCTAGACTGAACAAATGACACAGGCCGGTGTCGGGCAGCAGCGACACCGGTGCGATCAGTCTAGCCCTGCGATGACCAACACGCCTGCCCAGCGCGGTCATTACGGGCAAAACCTTGTATGGTGCACAACACAAGGCCAAGGCCCCTAGTTCCCGGCGGCCCCGTTATTCCCGACCCTGGCAGCGGTCGTGGTAATGGCGGGGCAGGGGGTGCTAAGAATCTCCGGATGGGATTCCGCTGCCAACCCCGACGACTGGACCTGGCGACATACAACGCACGCACTTTGAGGACCGACGAGAAGATCATCGAGCTGGAAGAAGCAGTGAACAAGTTGCGCTGGAATGTTATAGGTTTGTCTGAAGTCCGAAGAGAGGGGGAGGACTCGATAATCCTCAATTCCGGCAACTTGTTTTACTACCGGGAGGGCGACCAGCAGTCCCAGGGTGGTGTTGGGTTTATCGTCCACAAGTCCCTCGTTAACAACATTGTCGAAGTCACAAGTGTGTCGAGCAGGGTAGCGTACCTTATACTCAGAATAACCAAACGGTATTCGCTGAAGGTTATACAGGTTTACGCACCGACAACTGCACACACTGACGAGGAGGTGGAGGTTTTGTATGAGGATATATCAAAAGCCATACACGCCTCCACTACTCACTACAATGTTGTGATGGGGGATTTCAACGCAAGGTTAGGTGAACGAAGCGGTGCAGAGACGAGGTTGGGGCAATTTGGGCATGGGCGAAGGAACCATAGGGGCCAAATGTTGGCCGACTTCATGGAGAAGGAGGGCCTCTTTATGATGAACTCCTTCTTCAAGAAGCGGCCACACAGAAAATGGACATGGATGAGTCCCGATGGTTCCACGAGAAATGAGATAGACTTCATCATGTCGACCAAGCGGCATATATTCAATGATGTCTCTGTGATCAATAGGGTAAAAACCGGCAGCGATCACCGTATGGTAAGAGGCACATTGAATATCAACGTGAAGCTGGAACGGGCCAGACTGGTGAAGTCAACTCTCCGACCTACTCGTGCTCATATCCAAAACCCCGAAAACTTCCAACTCGAACTGCAGAACCGATTCGATTGCCTAGCAGATTGCGTTTCTGTGGACGATCTTAACAACAGGTTTGTGGAAACTGTCCATACTGTGGGGTCTAAGTTCTTTAAGACCCATTGCAGGAAAAGAACCAAAAAGTTCTCTGACCACACACTCAAACTAATGGAAGAGAGACAAGAGATGAGACTTCAGTCGTCGGCAGACGCGGATGCCTATCGGCAAATTAATAGGCAGATCTCTAAGGCTCAAACCCGCGACCTTCGTATCTTTAATACCGAGTGTATTAAAGATACCATCGAGCGGAACCGAGGCTCCAAAGTGTTCGCGAGAGATCTGTCTATCGGACAGAGCCAGCTGACGCGGCTGAAAACTGACGACGGTCGTCTCGTTTCTTCTCGTCCTGAGGTTTTGGGAGTGGTCGAGAAGTTCTATGGACAGTTATATACCACGACACAGAAACCTGTTGAAGATTTGGCCAAAGACCCTAGAGCCAAACTGACCCGACACTATACCGAAGATATCCCGGACGTCAGCCTATACGAGATTAGTATGGCTCTCAAACAACACAAGAACAACAAGGCGCCAGGTGATGACGGAATCACGGCGGAACTCCTGAAAGCGGGTGGAAAACCGGTTTTAAAGATCTTTCAGCGATTGTTCAATTCCGTCATTCACGAGGGTACAACGCCGGAAGCATGGCACAGGAGCGTGGTGGTTCTGTTCTTCAAAAAAGGTGATAACACCTTGTTGAAGAATTATAGACCCATCTCGCTGCTGAGTCATGTTTATAAGTTGTTCTCGAGAGTCATTACGAATCGTCTCGCCCGTAGGTTCGACGACTTCCAGCCTCCCGAACAAGCCGGTTTCCGAAAAGGCTTTAGCACCATAGACCACATTCATACGCTGCGGCAGGTTATACAGAAGACGGAAGAGTATAACAGGCCACTTTGCTTAGCGTTTGTGGACTATGAGAAAGCCTTCGATTCGGTGGAAACCTGGGCTGTATTGAGGTCGCTGCAGAGATGCCGTATTGACTACCGGTACATTCAAGTGTTGAAGTGTTTGTACGAAAACGCCACTATGTCAGTACGTATACAGGACCAGACTACAAGGCCAATCCAATTGCAGCGTGGAGTGCGGCAGGGAGACGTAATCTCCCCGAAGCTCTTTACCGCTGCGTTGGAGGACGTCTTTAAGCTTCTGGATTGGAACGGACTTGGCATCAACATAAACGGCGAGTACATCACTCACCTTCGATTTGCCGATGACATAGTCATTATGGCAGAGACTCTGGGAGACCTCAATACAATGCTCAATGACCTCAGCAGGGTTTCTCAACAGGTGGGCCTTAAAATGAACATGAGCAAGACGAAAATCATGTCTAATGCTCATGCTCCGCTCCACCCAGTAATCGTGGAGAACTCTGCACTCGAAATTGTAGACGAGTATATATACCTGGGACACACAGTCCAGCTAGGTAGGTCCAATTTCGAGAAAGAGATCAACCGCCGAATCCAACTCGGCTGGGCAGCGTTCGGGAAGCTTAGAGATGTCTTTTCGTCCAAAATTCCTCAGTGCCTGAAGACTAAAGTCTTCGAACAGTGCGTGTTGCCAGTGATTACTTACGGATCCGAAACATGGTCGCTAACTATGGGCCTCATAAGAAGGCTCAGGATCACTCAGCGGGCGATGGAGAGAGCTATGCTCGGAGTATCCCTGCGAGATCAAATCAGAAATGAGGAGATCCGTAGGAGAACCAAAGTCACCGACATAGCTCTGCGGGTTGCGAAACTGAAGTGGAAATGGGCGGGGCACATAGTTCGAAGAGCTGATGGTCGATGGGGTCCCAAGGTGCTGGAGTGGCGACCTCGCACCGGGAAGCGCAGTGTTGGCAGACCCCCCACTAGGTGGACAGACGACATCAAGCGAGTCGCAGGGAGCCGCTGGATTCAGGCGGCGCAAGACCGAGGCTTGTGGAGGTCCATGCAGGAGACTTATGTCCAGCAGTGGACGTCCATTAGTTGAAGAAGAAGAAGAAGACATAATAATAGAGTGCTATTCATAAAATTTCAACATTTTTCTTTTGCTTTATTATCATCATATTATTGAATCATAAATTCATGTTTCATATCCTGAATCGCTTCTACTCAAAGTGCGTCTCGGGGCTCTAATTCCATGAGAATTCGACAGATAGTTGCCGCCTTCGTTTACCTAACTTCGGTGCTAAAGAGCGTTATGTAACTTTCAACATACCTATAGGTACATCAAAAAGGAGTTCTTCACCACCAGCTTCAGCACAGTCCCACTAATGTAATTCTCATAATTACAAAAGACAAAAGCATTACGCATTCAATGTAAATAAATAATTGAAATTTTCCAATATCTGAAACCCCATCTAATATTGAATTTTAAAGGTATAAGGCGTTGTTCCAATAGAAAGCGATAACGTGACCATTACCAGTTTGCGCGTATATTTCAAACGTATGATTATTATCACTTTGTGAAGTTTTATTTGAGTAATAAACTATTCTATTCTATCGAATAGACACATAATATAACGTTACGTTCTAATTGAAAGCGTTCAAAGGCAAAATCGATTGCTCTCATTTACAACGAAACTAAACTACTTTTATCTATTCGCAGGATTGCACCACATAGCTTGATGCTAGTTGAGAAGACCTATTCAAAGTGCTTTGTTTGAAGTTATACTAGTGGTTCACCCCGAACTGAGACCTCGCGGTATCCCATAATTCTGTTTTACCGATGGTAAATACAGCACCATCTGTAAGCATTATTGTGAAGCTATCGAATCTATTAGCATGAAAAGTTAAATAATTTCGTTTCTTTGTAATATTTATCTAATTTTAGTATTTGTTGTTCAAGTACAGGATATAACTGAATTTACAAACAAGTTTCAGTTTCTAATATATTATAGTTTTTAAAATATGGCTCAAATTAAATCTCCACTTTGAAAGTCCCCCCCATTTCGTCAATTTTAAGGGAAAAATTAAAAATATATATATATTTTTGTACTCTGCTCAAAATCGTCTTTAAAAAATAATGAATGAATGAATGAATGAATTACTGAATGATTAAATTAATACACAATGAAGTGTAGTGTAAAGTTATGACATGATGTGAATAAAATTACGTTACGCATCGATTCCTTCGCTATGTGTCTGTCCAGGCCCTTAACCTCAATTATGAATTCAGAGCCCATTCTCGCGAAGCAATTCAAAGACTCGATGTGTAAATGAATCGCTAATTGAATTATGAATTAATTGGCATGTGTATTAAATGTGTTTAATAGATACTTGAATACGTTTTAGACAAATTTCTTCAAAGTAAGACAGGTATAAAGATTTACATACATACTGAAAACTGATAAACCACACAGTGAATTTTCTTCACCAGGAAACCTGCATGCCTGGTACTGGAGCTTAAAATCCTTTGATATCTACATATATGTATAATCTAGTCTAGTATAAAATAATAGGCATATTTGGTCCAGCCATACGCGGAAGAATCAAAATCAAAATCAAAATTTATTTATTTCATGCAGGCTACCCTGTAGCACTTATGATATGTCACAAATCTACCACCGGTTCGGAATGCAGATTCTGCTGAGAAGATCCGGCAAGAAACTCAGCAGTTGCTCTTTTCAAAAAATAAAATAAACTAATTTTACAATAAGTAATAAAAGTAAGCTAAGTATACAGTGCTTCCACAGTGAAGCTTCAAAAATACAATACATCTAAGACATGTCAGCATGGGAAGTCAAAGCAGACCCATTCCCGTTGGCGGCACCCGTTCACGAGCACGACGCATGATCCAGCCATTGCTTCGCTCAACCATATTTGAGGTTATATAGGTATCTAGTTAGTAGATAGGTATATTTCAGTAGTCAGGATGTCTGTTCGGCCATTAGACGTTTCCGCGAGAACCTTTTAACGGATTACATTTCTTCCCGGTCGTCGGGAGCTTATTTAACGGTTCCTCCCTTCACTGGAACTGTTAAATGTGCTGCTTCACTTACTTACTAAATAAATATAGCGCTAGAAGTGCATGAACTCTGGAAATGGGTTGTATCAAATTACGTTGATAAATCACTCACTCCATATCATAAGTCCTTCCTTCATTTGTTTATGTGGAAATTATGAGTAAGAGAAACGTACTTATATATTATATAATATAATTATGTTTTATGTAATGGTTTGGATTAGAAGATCCATAACTAAATATGAATATACTGATATAATTTTATTTTTCTTCCATTTTGATTTTAACCCCCGACGCAAAAACGTTATAAGTTACTAGCTTTTGCTTGCGGCTTTGCTCACGTTAAGTTCGATTTTTCAAATCCCTATTTTGCCCCCTTAGGGGTTGAATTTTCAAAAATCCTTCCTTAGTGTGCGCCTACGTCATAAAAGGAACCAACTGTAAAAATTTCAAGTTTCTAACTTCAGTAGTTTAGGCTGTACGTGGATATCTCAGTCAGTCAGTCAGTCAGTCTGGACTTTGAATTTTATATATAAGTTATAAGACGGGTATTATAAGTTTGACGTGTGTGTGTGTGTGTGTGGGGTGTGTGTGTGTGTGTGTGTGTGTGTGTGGGGTGTGTGTGTGTGTGTGTGTGTGTGTGTGTGTGTGTGTGTGTATGTGTATGTGTGTGTGTGTGTGTGTGTGTTAGCCGAACACTCTCTCTAAGAGATCTTAGAGAGAGTGTTCGGGCTTTATTTTCTCTTTTTAAACTAATAGTCTTTTTTTTTCGTATACTAGGTGATGTCAGCTCCATCGGTACACACAAATTACAAATGATAATAGATGAAATCTTTTTTTAAGTCGGATAAATTTTTAACCGACTTCCGAAAAGGACGAGGTTATCAAGTCAGTCGGTATCTTTTTTTTTGAATTACTTTTTTTGTTATTGTAGGGTGTTATCCCTACTGATAAATGATACTAATTGATAGATGATATAATTGATAGATTTTAGTGGACTGTATAATTTAATGATGTTAATTAATGATATTGATATTGATAATATGATATTGATATTGATAATTGATAATGATATATGTTGAGCGCGTCGTAGGGCAGCCCGTGGTGCACTGACTGGTAATAACGCGCGGCCCGACGATGGCGTAAACTGCTGACGGTGCAGTGTTCGGTGGCACGCAGTGTCCCGAACATGCTCCCGCCGACCAGATGAGGGATGATATGATAACAATAGGGATGAAGATAAAGCAATTTACAAGAAGCGTGATTGATTATACAAAAATTATTCTCTTATGATTATGTATTCAGTAAAGTCTCTAAACTTTTACTTAAAGTCCCCTAAACTTTCGATTCTTCTTGATCACTAAACCTAACACATCTTTTTGTCATTGGCGATGTGGCCATATCTGTCATTTCAACACTGTTTTCACTCGCGCACATATCACTCACACTCTCACACACTCTCTGCTGCGTCGCTGGAGCGGGGGCGGGGGAGGGAGACACGCTTCGCAAGTGCCTCCGCCTCCTCCACCAGATGAATGCTCCCAGAGCCACAGCCGCTGCTACCATCCCGTAACTGATGACGTACTGGTGTATGTCATGTGCTGATATAAATTCCATTTGCGACAAATCTGTCCTCTCTTTCATTGATTGGATCTGTTTGTGCAGATGTTGTAAGGTGTTATTGATATATTGATCCTCTGACTCCGTTGAGCTTATCTTAGGTAATGACAGATTGAGCACGTAATTTACCAGCGGAATTGTTGGAGTTACGCCCTCTGGGTTGATATGAAATTTGTTTTTATGCGACTGATGTGCAAATATTGTAAAGTCTTCCCCCTTTATCATGCAGTTTTCCCCTAAATGTATGATTCCTGCTTTATTAACCTTCAAATTTGATATGCCCTCTTCACAAATTATCCTCAAAGAGTAGGCAGTACAGTAAAAATACAGATAGTTATAAGCATTATTAAGTTTTATTAATTGATTTTTGCAGGGTTTCATCTGTATTCTACAGTTGTTAAACTTGTTATCAATTTCACAAAACTTTTCATGCACTGATAAATGTCGGACAGGGTTTCTCATTTTACATAAATATCTCTGTTCGTGAATCAGACAATCTTGAAGTTCATTGTACGTCGTAATGATATAATAATCCTTTTGTAAATTAATTGCGATGTAACTTGATATTTGTATTATACTAAACATATTGCCTTCCTTTTGATGCGGTATAGGTATAATTTTATAAAGTTGGTAATTGTCTCTGCTTACTAGTGGGAACTTAATTTCAAATATAAAATAACTTTGCGTCATTCTTGCTTTCACTTTCAATAAATGGTAAATCCCTTGTAGTTGACCATAAATATTTTTGATGGGTATCGTTAAATCTTTTGCTATGTGATTAGAAATTATATGTAATTCTGATCGCATCTGTTCGGGCGTTAACAAATGAATATTAATTTTTCCGTGATAAATATCTGTCAAAGTGTCCAATAGAGTATCTTGCGCCCTTTTCAAATTATTTATAATGTTTATTGCAGTAATCGCTGACAATGTGAATTCTTCTATATGGCTTAACTTTAGTATTTGCTCGTTCATATTTATCGCCGATTGGTCTAAAGCATTTAAATGTTTATTGATAGTTTTGTGTTGTTTTGATATTAAGTCTTCTGTTCTTTTTAATAAATTATACTCCGCTTCCACCACTGATGTCTGGTTTCGCCATAATGCCAATAAGTGATTTTGATTTAGTCGTATCTGCTGTATGTCTGTGGTGTATTTTTCTGCGAATCTTTCGTCCAGTACGCCGAACAAAGTATTTGCCACGTATCCTATTCCATTGATAAGCCCCCGACGCTGTCTGGCGTGTGCGTCGAATTCCTGATTTATCAATAGTTTGTTATAATGTTGGAGTTCATTGTTCTCCTGATGTAATTGTTGTAGTATCATATGGCATTGTGTTTGTACCTGGAACCTCTCGCACGTTTTTTCTAAATAGTTACTGAATTTATTAACTGTAGTCATTCCTTCCCAATAGGGTGACATGTTGTAATATACAATCATAGTCCATTCATCACGTATTATTTGTAAGTCTGATATAGAATCAAAATATAATGACTGGCTGTTGTTGAATGTTGATATATTATAAAATGCATTTCCCGGTGATATAATATTCATAAACAAAATAAATGTTAAAGCCATGATTAATATAAATTTATTACAGCCTTTTGATACGTCGCAATTTTGTTTTCTATGTGATTGATCTTTATCTTCTTTACTGTCTTTTTCTTCTTGATACTCTGATGATTCTCCTTTTGTTGATGGCAAGGGTAATATTGATAGTTTGGGTACTGGTGTTTTGAAATATCCATTTTTGGTCTTTAATTTCACTACTCTGATAATTCCGTCATGTCCTGGATGCACTTCCGTAACACGACCCATTGCACACTTTCGTGCTGGTAACTGATCTTCTTTAATTACAACCGCGTCTCCTCTCTCTAATTGTTCTACTTCGCTCGCAAATTCGCTGTGTTGCGCATACTCGTATTTTATTATTTTCAACTTCGATTGCTTAATTTCTTGTAACGTGATATAAGTAGGTTTCGGTTTGCAAGTCAATGCTCGCTGTATCCATGCTAATAAACGACATATTTTTATAAATGAATTATGTTTTTCTAAAAGCTGAGTAATGATATCCATCTTTGAGTCTTTTTGAATGATATTTGCTTGTTTAATTTGAAGTTCATGATTTGTTGTATATTGATTTTGTTTTGTGTTAATTTCTTCCGATGATAAAGTTTGTAGCCACTCTGGCCCACTCCACCAAATTTTATGATCTTTTAACTGAGTTATGTTTGAACCACGACTAGCAATATCCGCCGGGTTTTCCTTTGTTTTTACATAATTCCATTTTTCCGATGAAATTATATTCTTGATTTGTTTAACTCGATTAGCTAAAAATGGTGCTGCCTTGGTACCATATGTTATAGTTGTCAATTGATATTCTTGAATTGGCTGAGTTACTGAGTCTCTCCATACAATCTTCTGATACTTTTGATGATCTTCACTGATAAAAACCTGTCTATCCATTTTTTCGATGTCTGCAGTGTAAGCGTATCTATACTGCCTGATCATGTGACCTAAGGCTATGTATTCATGAACAAATGTATGATAGTCAGCTGATAATATAGGGTCTTTGCTCATTTTCTTTTCCATGTTTCTAAACTGCGCAATTGCTTTCTCCTTTGATTTTCCTAAATCTTGTTCAAAATTCTCTTTGAATGGTAACTCTACTTGATATCTTCCATCTTCTCTCCGTTTGATTGTTTTGATATAATGATTGATACACCGTTGATCTTCCTCTGATAAATTTGATGATTCATTGATATCTTCCACTTCCCAAAACTTCTGAATGTTTTCTATGTTTGATAAAACTACATTACATTGATAAGATTTCATATTTCCACATAATAACCATCCTAGTTGCGTTTGTTGGGCCAAAGGTAATGATTGATCTTCTCCTCTTATGATACCTCCTAACATAATCGTTGAATAAATGTCCGCTCCAAATAATAAATCTACTGGTCTACTGCTATAAAATTCCGGGTCTGCTAAATTAATATTCTGTATGTAATCCCATGTAGGTTTTTCAAATGATATATTTGGCAAATTTTTGATTAACTTATTCATGATAAAGACGTCTGTGTTAAATGAAAATTCGTTATAAATTGATTGACAATGGATATTAAACATTCCTTTGCAATTATTTTCCCTTTCTCCAACGCCGAAAAATATTCCTGGAGAACGTTGTCTCTTGATACCTAAGCTTTGTGCTCCATGTTCCGTGATAATTGATATTTGCGACCCTTGATCGATTAAGGCTCTCATTTTAATAAAACTTCCGTCGTGTGTTCTCACCTTTATAATTGCAGTCGATAAAAGTATTTGTGAAAGTGATAAATCTTTTTGTGATATGTGAGACACTTTGGTCACGCTTTGTTGTTCATTTGCTAAATCGGAACTTAATTGTTTTGGTTTTTGCTGAGTCGGTAGCCATTGTTGGCGCGTGAAGGCATCGTGTAACAAGGTGTTATGAACTCCATATGTGCATATGCGGCACCTTTTTTGTGATATGCATGGTTTATTAAAATGCGAATATAAACAATTTTTGCAAATACCATGTTTCGTAATAAATTTCAACTTTTCATCATTTGACATACTTAAAAAGATTTTGCAATAAAATAATCCATGTTCTAAGTTGCACAGAGGACACTTATTTGCTGATGTAGGAGATGATACGTGGTATGATTTCATGAAGGGCTTTGATGGGGTGTTTCTATGATAGTTGTTATTATAATTTGCAGATATTCGAGGGTTCATGTTTTGTTCATGCTGATCTTGCTGAGCGTAGTTAGGCCTGTGCGGTATGTTATGCTGTTTTCGGCCTTGTTCTAAAGCAGTGAATTTGGTTTCAAGGTAATTCAAAAAATCTTTTAAAATTGGAAGTGCTCGGGAGTCTTTCAATGAGTCAAGATACTCCGAGTATGAGTCCGCGTCTAACTTCTGTGATAATATATGCACTATGAGTGGGTCCCACGTGCTGATATCGACTCCCAGGTTTTTTATGGCGTTTAAAGTTTCTAATGTAACATCATGCATCCTCCTGATGTGGACGACTGACTGATGGTTTGCTGTTGGTAGATTCATCATCATGTTGATATGGGATGAAAAAATCAATTTTTTGTTGTTATATCGGTGATTCAGAATTTCCCAGCATGTGTCGTAATTATCCGTGCTTATAGGTAGATGTTGAATTAATCTTTCTGCCTCACCTTTTATTTTGCTTTTAAGAAATTGCATTTTTTGTGCTTTTGATAGGGCTGGGTTTAAATGAACAGCTTCCTTAAATAAATCTTTAAATGATACCCATTGATGATAGTTGCCCATAAATATAGGTATATCTACCTTTGGTGTTACTTTTTCCCTGTGACTTACAGACCAGAGCTTTGAATTTATATTTTTCTTGAAAGTGATATAAATATTTTCATGATAAGTGAAAGCTTTTTCATACTCTACGTTCTCGTCATCTTGCTCTGCTTGGATTTTCCAGTGCTGAGCGTCGATAACTTTCCACCTGTCTTGTAACTGAGATAACAAATCCTCGAATTCCCACTTCTCTGCAATGTTCTCTAAATTGATATTATTGACAGTGCGCATAAAAGCTTTGAAATTTATTTTTTGCATGTGCAGCATTTCGTCTGTCTTACTGTTTGATTCCTGCGCCATCCTGCTTGTTTTTTATATGATAATATGATAAAAATTGGGCAGATCTTACTTGATATGCTGCTTACTGGTGATGATGCTGGTGCTGATGGATGCTGATGGTGTCACCGACTAATTTCACAATAGTTCTGTCACTGATTCACACCACTACACAAAGTTCGTGGTCCCGCCAAAAAACGGTAGGCACGAAGGACCAAAATGTAGGGTGTTATCCCTACTGATAAATGATACTAATTGATAGATGATATAATTGATAGATTTTAGTGGACTGTATAATTTAATGATGTTAATTAATGATATTGATATTGATAATATGATATTGATATTGATAATTGATAATGATATATGTTGAGCGCGTCGTAGGGCAGCCCGTGGTGCACTGACTGGTAATAACGCGCGGCCCGACGATGGCGTAAACTGCTGACGGTGCAGTGTTCGGTGGCACGCAGTGTCCCGAACAGTTATTAAAATGCATAGTTGCATCTCAGAAATTGCTCTCAAGGAAAAAGCGAAACGTCCAACAGCTAATGTTTACATTTCACAGCTGTCGAGTAATGAATTGCAATGAGTGTAATTAAGGGAGATTTTATTATTGCGAAATGTTTTCTTCTGTTCAAATAAGAAACTTTTCCTGATAATTTTACATTTCTCAACATTTTTAACTTCTTAAAAATATGAAAAGTGTATTTAAATTGAATAATTACTAAGATTAAAATACCTCAAGTTTAGATTTTTTAGGTAAGATCAGATTTACCATACCACATCTGAAAACTGTGCCCTGACTGTTTTTTTAAGTTCAACTGGTCAAGTGTAAGTCCAAACATGCATAAGGCATGATTTCGTAGCCATCATCATCATTTTTTTTAGCCTGGGGACGTCCACTGCTGAACATTGGCATTTCCCAAATGCCGCCACCACAACCGGTCCTCAGCCTTTCTCATCCAGCCACTTCCCGCCACTCACTTAACGTCGTCGATCCATCTTGCTGGAGGGCACCCCACACTACGCTTGTTCGTGTTGTCTACTCCAGAACTTTTGCAGATCCAGCAGTCATCGCTCCTGCGACAAGCAAGCGGCCTGTAGGGTTGTATTCGTATTTGATATCTTTAGCGTCAAAGCAAAATAAATCATAAAGAGATTGAATTAGAGTTCAATTTCGTGCACAAATTCTCTTACGTTTAGTATACGAATACGCTCCAAATTAAAATCGGTTGTACTGAATAAATCAATACAGTTAAGGTTCGTATTACTTTGACTCTAATGTCATCGAATACGAATGGGATCAATCGAATTAAACTTATACTAGCCCTACTCCCACTGCCACTTCAGCTTACTTCTAGTCACGCTAATAAAAAAGCATTAAGGCTAAAAGCAAGAATTAACACAGATTGTTATTGGTTTGGCTGGTTTTTCGTTAGTCTGTAAGCTGTTGAAAAACCATTATTCATCGATGTCCCACTCGAGCATGAAAACTGAAAGATGGAAATTTATTTGTCCACTTTTCTTGTTCACGTTGAAAAAAAATTTCTACTTGTACAAAAAAACTGTAAGAAGTTTCCATAGCTGTGTAAACTTTTTTCTTCATTTCTACGGACTCTACAGAGATATCAATTTACTTTATAGCTAAGTAACTATCTATGCCTTTAATTCATGAGCGTTTCAAGTTGGCTTACTAACTTGAAAAGTTTACATTAGGGTCTCTGGTTTAGAGCGAACTTTAAACTACGTAAGTAAAGTAAGTCTTTTATTTTGTCATTAAATTGTTTACGTTAAGCTCTTTGAAGGTTTCTTATAAGCCTAGGAGGGTCTTCTCTATCTCAGTGGCTATGGAAAATAATGGAAAGTTGTTAACTAAAAACTATCAAACCCGCATTTCACACAAAATATGTGTTTGATAGCTGTTCTTAGTTAGAAATTTTGATAGCCACTAAGATAGAGAATAACTTATACCATGGTCTCAGCAGAATTCTAACCCTATGAGTTTTATATTATAAAAAATATAAAAAAAGCCTTTATTCTAATACGTAACAAATAATCAAAATACATAACATTACATTCCCTATATTACACTAATATTG
This sequence comes from Hipparchia semele, assembly GCA_933228805.2. Classification (NCBI taxonomy): domain Eukaryota; kingdom Metazoa; phylum Arthropoda; class Insecta; order Lepidoptera; family Nymphalidae; genus Hipparchia; species Hipparchia semele. The sequence goes on along the minus strand of OW121717.1, from coordinate 875,458 downwards.
CAAATTACAAATGATTTAGATTATAAATCATGTCAATAATAATATAGGTCAATTCAGTGTACATTTAAAAAAAATTACAATTTTTATGTTTTATATTATACGTAGTAGATAATAGTAAAATTACGCCCAACATATTAAGTACCTAATCATGCTTAAATTAGAGATGGATTAAGTAAATGTTAAAGAAGATTAATTGTTAACACGTTAACGTTATAAAAAATAACATGTTAAATTAAAAATATTGCGTTAAATTAAACGTTACAACTTTTAAAATCCTCACCACTAGCTTAAATGTAACGTAATGGGGTTTAACAATTAGTAATAAACATGCCACGGGTTCATAATGCTCAATAAATCGACATTTCGAATTAAACGGCACATACTCAGACGATTAGTTATTGCACGAGTTTCCGACTTCGGTTTATCGTTTGTGGATTTATTAAACCAGGCCACGCGAAGTTTCTTACTCAAACATATACCTACTTAATACCTAGTCGCAACTTAATAATTAAACGGTTATACCTAGTAATTACTCTCGTGGAAAAGCGTGATTTTGAAATAGTTATCTAAATAAATAAAAGGAAAAGGTGACTTGAAAGGCTGACTGACTAATCTATCGACGCACAGCTTCAGATAGCTATTTTGACGCAGGCATCCGCTAAGAAAGGATTTTTGAAAATTCCATCCGTAAGGGGTAAAACAAAGGTTTGAAAAATTTAACTTAATATGAGCGAATCCGCGGGCAAAAGCTAGTATATAATATAGGTTAGAGAGGAAAATTGAAAAATACGTTTTTGAAACGAACCGCTAAGGTGTGGAAAGTGTTTGCCTACCACACTGATGCAATCTTTTTTACACAATCGTACGGCTGTTCTTAATATGAATCGAATACGAATACGATCTGAGAACTATCATAAGGGAGATATAATGTCCTACCAGTACAATAGTTTCTAAAGCATGAAAGTATGGTTTCAATACGAAAAAAGGCCGCTTTATTATCGGAAACAAAACGCCGGGCTTATTCTGTGCGGAGCGGCAAAGAGACTAGGAAGTCGCACAATGGATGCATTAGCGGACCTATTTTCGAGCTTCGCCAAAAAATAATGCACCGTTGCCGATAAAAGTGAATTTTTTTTCATTTTTTTCGAGGGCAGAATCGATGAAAGTGAAATGTTTTAACTTTAAGTATCTAACTTTAAGTATAGTAGTACAGCCTACCTACAAATTCGACAAGCAATATCTCTAATCCAGAGAGAAATGTGATGCCGTCTAAGATAGAAGTGTTTTAACGTGGAATGGACATGGCAGTTTAATTAAGCCCAAAGCCTTAATCGGTTTCTACGAGCCACCGCATTTGAACCACAGAGTGGGTAGGTATTAAGTTACTCAAAACAACTTGGCGGGTAGGCTGAAGATATTATGACAAGTTAAGATTCATACACTGCGATAAAACTTTATAAGTTTGGTAGGCATTTTGCATGCAGGCAAGGAACTAGGTTTACGTTGATCTAGTCTACTTTTTGCCCTAGGAGAAAAAACTGTAAAAAAGGGGACATTTCACACTAGCGCCATCTTAAATTATCCCACGATAACTCTTTGACGGCGGGAGATTCAAATGTGGAAATATACCTACATATCTAAATTAATTTTCTAGATAAGGCATTTAAAGAACTTGGTACCTATTTTTAAATATTTGTATAATTTGTTTGGAGTCAAAATACTTTTATCATTATGCTTTTAGTTATGGTATATGGGATTAATAATTATTGTAAACAGCTAAATCCAACCCAACGAAATCAAGATCAAACAGCAAGCATAACCCTATCCTGTCAGATAGAAATTAAATTTGAGAAGACAGCCGATGTGCCCCACTATGAAAATTCTTAGCTTGAGATAATTAATTCCTAATGAAATAATGATTCGGTCCCATCCATTCATTATTTATAATTAGCCCCTCGCCTGTGCCCGCGGGGCTGCCTTCGAGGGGACATTAATCATCTCAATTAGTGCACAACTTCCTATGAATGAGTTAGAAAAGGAAACTTTGATACGGGAAAGTGCTATTCACAGTTATTTCTACAGTTTAGAAACTACAAAAACTGTTGAAAAGGCAGGCGTAAGTTTAACTTAAATGTGATTTGCTCATCATGAGCTCATGCCATATTCTGTTTGTTTTTGATTGTTAAAAGAGTGTCTAATGACATCATTAAACACTAGGAAAACATAGCTTACATAAGTTGTGTTTTCCTGTTGAACTACGATGACGATGATGATGAAAAAAATATAATACTACCTGATGATGTTGTCTACACTACTTAAATATATACAAAGTAAAAATAGTAAAAATATATATAACCTATATTAATGCACTGAAATAGAAACAATAGAATGAAAATAAAACTAAGTCCCTGCTTAATAAAAAACAGGCAAAAAAATGAAATACAAAACAAAAAACAAATACAGTCATACAGCTTTTATACCTAACTCGGAAGTCAACACAAAGTCAACGTCATCCAAAAGGGGATATAAAAATGAGAGTTTTGAAACAAGCATGCAAAATCCAACACAAGTAAAACTTTATCAATTCATTTAAGAGAGGCTGACATTACATTTACACTTCTCTAATGCTCGTACAATTTCCACAATGGCTGACAAAAGTTGGTTACAAACGATACGCAAAGTAGCTCCGGGCTTTTATTACAACAATACAATAAGCTTTGAATACCTATTTAAGACATTTGTGAACATTTTTGGGTATATTTATATGGGATTGTTTTTGAGTTACCTAAAGTCCTTTTTTACGTCGTTTCCTTCCCCCCTCCATATTTTTTTCGCATTTTTTTTGTAAATTAAATTGAAACTAGTAATTTAAAACATACTGTCCACTTATATCTAAGATAATTTGGGGTTTACGTGATTGACGCGTTAATAAATAATATTTTGTGTATAAGCCTGTTACAACTAAGACTGACGTTGTTTGTGAATCTGAATTGATAAATAAATAAAGTAAAGAAAGATTTTAAGCTAGTAGTTAAAAATCTTTATTGTCAGGTGATTGAAATACAAACACAGCCTAATGAATAAAATAATAATAATAAGTACATTATAAAGATCTTTCTTTTGCGGGTAGAATAAAAAAGGAAATAAAATAGTTTCAAATTAAGTACCCTTCAGTTAAGAGACAGCGTCCATAAATTCAAAGTTTCTCGCCGGAATGACAACTTTCTCCACCCTTATCAAGCAAGGAACCATTTAATTCGCCCGTCAGTTTTATGAAAAATTTATTATTCCGTACCCGAGCTATACTGTCAACTTTGTTAAAATAACTTACGAATTGGAGCGAGAAACAGTTATAAAATATAGGAAATTAGAAAAAATAGGCATCTAAAACTGAATGAGTTAAGTAGCAAAATAAGTATTTGTAGTATCCAAAGAGGTAATGCAGCCAGTCTTCTGGGGACATTACCGTTTGGCGTCGATGTAAACCCGGTTATATAGAGTTGTTTTAGTTATTAGACTAGTAGATATTAGATAAGTAATTTATTAATTTTGAGTATTGTTTCTCAAATAATATTGATTGAGCTTGAGATCACATACGTATTTCTATTAAGTTTCTAATTAAACGAAGAAATATTAGCAAAAAAAAACACTACTGTGAGTTGGTTTACTGCTAGCGCCATCTATAGCAAGCTAAACATACTAGTCAATTACACCAAATTAATGAATAATATTTACCCGGGTAAGGAAGCTGTGCCTCGAGGCCCTTACCCTCGAATCGGAGAAGACCGCGCTTATAAAATTAATATTTCACGTAAGGTTACTCAAATCAAGTTTAATACAAACTATTGACCTTCTATCTATTCAAGTAATAAAAGCATCTTTCACAAACTAAAAACTAATTAACCGGCGATGGAAGAACGAAATTCTGCGAAGCCATTAAATCGGCGCCATGCCAATTATTGACCGTTTTTCCAACGGATAAAAGCACACCCGGGTAATTCCGCTGAACGTGGAAAAAGTTTTGAGATAATTGCATTTGAGCTCGCAATTAGTTTTCCTCCTAGAAATGTTGCAGTTTCTTTCGAATATGTTAGTATTTTACTTTTCCTCGATTATTCACCTTTACTAATATTACCTAATTATGAAAGTTTAGGTATTTTTTGCTTCTTTACGTTGCTCCTATGCTAAAATCGATTTTAGCATAGCAGCAACAGAACGGTATGGTTTTTACGTGTTTCAAGTTGTGGTTCCGGAAAAACATAGGGTTCACCAGGGACCCTTTCTTTTGGTTTTGAAACAATCCGATAAAAAGGCTGGGAAAGATCACGAAGATGGCCCGGCCTGAAGTGGAACCCACTAAATCAGAACGAATGACAGTCAGCAAAACAAATCTTAACATTTGCGAAAAACTATCCGGACTGATCCGGAATATATTTTATTCGATGTCGGATATTGTCAGCCATAAAGCAGCAAGATATTGTATTTGAAATAGTGGCAGTTCTCGCCATACGCTCGAATACGCTCTTGTATTTTATTGCGAATAAATTCTCTTATCCAATAATTTTGAGTGTATCTCTCAGCACTGGAAGCGCTGAGCCAGATGCCGCGCATTACGATGACAAGCACAGAGTAAAATTACTTTGAACTAAGTAGGTATATCTATCTTGTCTATATATCAATAGGTATTAGATTTACTTTGTCCACGTGAGGTAAGGTTTTTAAAAATCCCGCGATGAACCATCTGTTTTTCTGAAATAAAAGATAACCTTATGTCACTCTCAAACTCCTCAACCTAAACAGATGGGTATTGTATACCCATCCGCAAAATCACGTCACACGTTGATCCGTTGCTGCGTGATTGGTTTGCCAACAAAATTAAACCTAACCTAAGGGTTTTGGTCATAATTAACAAAGACACCACTAGCTGGCTAAATTCGGATTGCCAGACTTCGCTCTTCTTTGAAAGCATCATGGAGAACTTTCAGGCTTAATATCTCTAATTGTTGGGATTTGAAAAATTCATAATTTAAACTTCTAAACTATCACCTACGGTAATTAGCGGAGAGAGAAAAGTTAATTTCAACAATATATCTACTGGTGTGTATATTAGAGAGGTAAGTGCCGCAATACTTCTGGATATTCTTAATCTAGTTATAAACTTAATTGCTTGCGATAAAAAACCGCTCATTGCAAGCTGGCAGATAATTACTGGAATAAGACCGAGATCCTCGATTAAAGCGGTTGAATTGTTTCATTCGATTGGGCTTATTTGCGCCCGTGCGGCCGGAACAAACGCCGATCACAATTTACGCAACCATTTTAATTGATAAATTGCTTTTTGATTAAGAGCAAATATTTCCATTCGAATTCACTTTTAAATGTTTAATTATGTCGTCGAGAATGTTTAATGTTGTATTGCTATTTTTTTAATACCGCTATTTTAAACTACGTTTGGATAACTTTCTGTAACAGAGATTGTTCAAGCATTATTTTTTCGTCCACAGCCGGACATAGGTTTGTTTAGAAGGATATCTAATCAAATCGTATTATTGCACCTTGAGATGCCTATAGGTTCTTTGATTAAGTGCCCTGCCAATTGCAACTTGAACTTAGCAACTCGTGGGCTCAAAAGAACTTGAAACAACTATGTGTTAGTATAGACGTTCAATGTAATGTTTAATGTCGAAGTGCATAAGTTGCGACGTAGGTTCTTTTAAAGTTCTCACGACATCAAAGTTGAGTCTCGTAATAATAGAGCGAACCGGTATCATTCATACTGGATTTTAAACATTCTTTATACGGGAACCGACTACAGGCCAATACATCGCCAATACAATGCATGCATCGTCTGGGTATTGTGAACTCTTACTTCTGACGCTCTAAAAATTCTTTGTATAATACGGTCACAACTTTATAAAGGGTCTTACCACTAGCGATTCACGTGCAACTCTAAAGAAATAATTTAAAAAAATAGGAAGATGAACAGAAATTATAATACGGTAGAGATTGACGTAGAGTTAGTTCATTTACAATGTCCTGCTTCATTCAAGTTTATTCAGCCACAACAGGTGCATTAATGCTGGTGACGTCACAAAACGCCAGTGTTGTCGTGGTATTTGCTCACGTATTTGTACGGCGCACATGATGCTGCTGACATCAGGAGCTACGTCTCTTGCGGCTTTAGCGGCTCTTGCAGTTCGAGCCAGTAGCGACCTTGTGCAATGTCCTTAGATAAAAGTTTCAAAGGCAGGTCAAAGTCAACAGATAAAGAAACATTCTATTGAATCGACAAGGGTCTATCCGATTGTAATAAATCTACCACTGGCTAAGAGTGTTGTAAAGATGTCGCCCCGGAGGATATTTACAGTAAATTTATGCTTGAATTAGTGCCAACGTTTCGCTGAAACTCTTTATAGTTGTTATATTTTCAGAGCTCTGTATCCTTTAAGATTTTGGCATGGACGCGGACAGTAACAGAAAAATGGTACAAATTGTTTTTGTTCTCTGCAAAAATTGAATTAGTGGGTTTCATTTTTTTAATACAACCTCAGATTTTACTAGCTGTTCCCCGCGATTTTGAATTTGTTTTTTTTTAATCCCACGGGAAAATGAATATAAATATTTCCTACCTATCAGCTCAGTTTTTTGATTTCCATAAAATATTAACTAAAAAATTGGTTTGACTTGCAGTATCACGCTCACACGTAATTTAATATAAATTTTAAATTCCATCGATCCGAAATATTTCCACCTCAACAATTTTTACTTTTATATAATTCGATTCAATTGCATAAAAATTGACTTAAACGGTATCGGTTTTGCATGTAGCGCATAACAATAATGAGAGATCGCCTTTTTTGCTGTGGAAGTTATTACATTATAAAATTTACATATACAGTAAGAAAGATGCTATAGTATCCATACTCCATATAGATCGACTGTAGTTTTTTTTTTAAGAATATTAGCCATGCTGAAGTTGACTCATATCTTCCTATCCAAATAAGCGGAAAGCTTGTGCTAAGGGTGGGTACAATAGTGCAACGAATGGGATTCGAACCTGCGACCTTTCAGTTTTGAGTCCGCACCTTTTAAATGGACTATTGAGGCTTTAAATTGAAGTTTAGATACAACCGCATCGCAACAGTCGCCATGTAAGTTAAACTATGTGATTGTATTAGAACTGCACTAGTACCTCTGTACTATGTACTTTGGATGTATTAACATCCAAAAAACTGTACTAGTTCTTGGACTTCAAGTACTATTAGTACAGTAGTTCCGAACCAAACTACAGAATCACAGACTAAAGAGGTTCAAAGTAAGGAACGAAGTATGTACAAAATGGACGTTGTACTATAGGTATATCGAATAAGTGCTAATGAATCTTTCGTTAGTTTCGAAAACAAACACAAACACTCATTAGTTACTTGATAGATTAAGCCCGTGACACTTCCTAATAGAGATTGATAGACACAACCCGCACGTCTAGCGTGCTACTGTACGGAAGTGTGAGTTACTACTACGAGCTTACCTGTGAAACTACTACTACTAACTCACTTTCGCATTAATAATATTAATAAAATTCAAAAATTCTAAATTCAAAATTTATTTATTTCATGTAGGCTACCTTGTAGCACTTATGACATGTCACAAATCTACCACCGGTTCGGAATGCAGATTCTGCCGAGAAGAACCGGCAAGAAACTCAGCAGTTGCTCTTTTCAAAAAATAAAATAAACTAATTTAACAATAAGTAACAAAACTAAGCTAAGTATACAGTGCTTCCACAGTGAAGCTTCAAAAATACAATACATAAAATCTAACACATGTCAGCATGGGACCCATTCCCGTTGGCGGCACCCGTTCACGAGCACGACGCATGATCCAGCCATTGCTTCGCTCAACCATATTTGAGGGAACGTAACAACCCGCACCACACACCACACAATAGGATACTAGGATTAGTAAGGAAGTAAGAATATTTGCACTGTAAATCTTGAAAACTGAAAATGTGATCGGTAAACTGGTAAACCTCTTCGAGAGTAAGTAATACTTGTAGGTAAGTTGGACATGAAGTCGCTGGGAAATAGTGCAGAAGCTATTCCCGCCTCGCTGTTCAGAACTTACGTGAGGCGAGAGTTCAATTAGGCAGATTGTTAAAAGTTTCCCATTGCGAACTTCCCGAGTTCGATTCTCTTTTTTCTATTAACGCCTTAGTTTCACACTTTCTATAGAAAGCCCTGCTTTACATTTGCAAAGCTACAATTAATTAAACTTTCTTTTACTAACCTTATATAGCTGGACTTTCATTAATTATGCAAGTGTTTTTCCACGGAAGCTAAAAAATGTAATGTGTTTAATATTAACTAATGAGTTAGTTTAGTAATGAATTATTAATTTGATTTCAATTAATTAAATTGGTATTAGAAATTAATAATTATTATTATTAATTTGGAAGCAATGTAGAACATTATGTACGTATCACTTAATAAAGCATGTTATTGAATATGTTTTACGGTTGTAAGTCATAAGGGGGCGCGAAAACCTTGTTGTTTTTACTATGAAATGAAATGAATACACTTTATTGAACACCACATTAGATAGAAATATATAAAGTAATAATAACTAAAAATGAATTACTCGTATATAAATGCTATGTTACATGCCTGAAAAACTAGAGGGCCGATTTTGATACTATATTTTGCACGTTGGAGAAGGTTGTGCTATACTTTAGGAAGGTTTACGACCACCGAGTGTGTTCCACTTTTTAATTTTATTAGGTTTGTTAATTTGTTGATGCGAATTGAACTATTCCATATCCAAATTCTTTCTGATTTTTTTTACTCTATAAGCACATGCTTGACCACTATCACACCTTATGGAAAGTGATGATGTGGCCTAAGTGTAACGCGTTTGCTTAGAAAATGCCTAGACACTTGTTTTAAAGATACCGGAAAACACAGATTTAGAGAAAAGTGTTCCAGACCCTGATCGTGCGAAACAGAAATGAAGACTTAAAGCCCTCCCGATGACTTTTTTGATGTTTCGTTTTGATTTTAATGTGTAAATGGATAAACAGCTCGTTACCGGCTTGCGGATAATTACAAGAATAAAGCCGATGGGCCTCGATTTAAAGCGATTAAATCGTTCATCCGGCTGTACTTATTTGTCAGAATGCGGGTAATTTAAAATCCCCACATTTTTGGATGGTAAGCGGTTTAAAATCCGGCTGAAACATTATTGAATGACTTCAGCGCTGGTTCAAGTTATAACAGTAGCGATAGTAGCGGTTTATAAGTAATTTTACACAATAAAAAATCGTGTAAGTATAGGCATTTTCTAGGCAAGCGCGCTCCAAAATATACCTTATCAGGGCTTTCCATCATTGATTCTCTTCAAGCGCAAGCCTATCTCATAATAAAAAAATCCTTACTAATATGCTCAAGTGTCTTTGTTGGTCTGTTAGTTTATTGGTTAATCCTTCGATCATGCCGCAACAGAGCTATCAATCGACGTGATTTTTAGCATGGGTATCGTCGACGACCTAAAGATAATAAATCAATTTATACATATCTACTCGTATACCTTGTAAAAACAAATAGTTTCTGCGAGGTTTTGCTTTTGTCACTAAATAAATAAATTTTTATTGACCACAAAGACACACAAAGTAGTTACATAAAATAAAGAAAAGCATAAAAAACATCAAAGCACACTTAACTACAACATAGGGTTATTCAAGGGACGGACCAACAAATTCCTGAAAAGCTGGCAACGCATTGACGGTGCCTCTGGTGCTACAAATGTTCACGGGCGGCGGTAATCACTTAATATCAGGTGACCCGCTTACTCGTTAACTCGCTATGCATTAAAAAAAAAACACAGTAGTACTTACCTACTGTAAACATTCTTCAATATCGTAGTTTTTTTATTCGATGACAAGATAGTCCTTAATTGCGTCTCACCTGATGGTAAATGACGATGCAGTTTAAGATGGTGGCGGACTAACGTGGAAGGGGTATGGCAGTGTACATTCAACCCATACGCCTGATCTATTTCTACAAGCCATCGTGCAGGAACGCAAAATCGCTTGGTGACACGTCTTTGACAGTAGGGTGATAACTAGCCACGGCCAAAGCCACCATACCAGACCAGAGATAATACTATTCAAAATCAAAATTTATTTATTTCATAAAGGCTAATTTGTAGCTCTTATGACACGTCATAAATCTACCACCGGTTCGAAATGCAGATTCTGCTGAGAAGAGCCGGCAAGAAACTCAGCAGTTGCTCTTTTCAAAAAATTTTTACAATGGTTAACAAAACTATGCTATGCACACAGTATTTCCACAAAGAAGTTTCAAAAATGCACACCTACCATAACCTAACACATGTAAAGATGGGTAGACACAAAGCAGACCCATTCCCGTTGGTGGCACCCGTTCACGAGCACGACGCATGATCCAGCCATTGCTTCGCTCAACCATATTTGAGGGAACGTAACAAACCGCACCACACGACACCACCACAGAAATGTTTAAGAGAGCATGACATACTTAGGCTACCCATGTTAAGGCATCGAATTAAATACTAATATTAAGATACTCTTTTTAAGACATGACTGAGACACAAAAAAAGTGGAATATTGTGGATATTTTGAGAAAAACAGGAAATCTAAGACAAAGCATTACAAAACAAGTAAACGCAGTAAAGCACTATGCAGTGATCACTCAACCCGTCAATCTTTATTAAGAGCGTGTCGTGGAGGCAGAATAAATTATCCCGGGATTACTGCGGCGCCGGGGGTAGTTCCCTACCTGCGAACGTTTCTCTAACGTTTATTCCTAATGAAGCATTCAAATGGACGCTCTTCCGGCCTGTCACGGCAACGTGTTCCAATCACTCGGGTTGTTACCTCTACTCCGTATTTAGGATACACATTAACTCTTTTAAGTGATAAACCTACGGTGTTCGCAATCACTCGAAGAGTATTTTTCTGCAGTTGTAAAAATACGGTCGTTATAAACCCATAATTATTTAGAAAATCTTCTTCTTCGTTATGTACCGATAGCCGTACTGGATAAAGGGATCTTGCATGGGCTTCCACAATTTTCGGTCTTGCGCCTCCTTTATCTAGCGGCTCCCTGCGACTCGTGTGATGTCGTCAATCCACCTTGTGCGGGGGTTTGCCAACTCTGCGCTCCCCGGTACAAGGTCGCCAATCTAGCACCTTGGGACCCCAACGAACATCAAGCTCTTCAAACTATGTGCCCCGCCCATTTCCACTTCAGTTTTGCGACTCGTCCATTCAGGACCCCACTCTTAAGGCTACAGCGGTCACCATTGTGCCAGGAAGGACGATAAATAAAAGTTGCAAGTGCAATAAAGTTCAATAGTTAACTGCGACCTCATAAATAACGTTTAGAATCTTTAGAAATACAGTTGAAGTGATAAATGGGTTTTGGAGGAGAAACATTAACATCGTTAAGCGCCTGTAGCCAGCCTTGGAAACGTCCGTTTCTTAACAAATGTCGGTAAAGGTAATTTAAAGTTAAGCGCACATTATAGCCGGCCGCATCGCAGCGCAAAATGCGTACATCCCACGATAGAGTGGGCCGGGATACAGCTCATTGACAAATTAGCGCAGACTTAAAAATGTCAGCGTTGAAAAATTTAATGGCAGCTCAGACTTGGAAACTATTTCTTGTTACATTGTTAGAAGTGTAAAAATGAACGCCAAAATATATAAATACAACAAAAATTATTATTTTGTTGCAAAGTTTTCGTCAAATACCATCACCCGATCTTTGAAATGCTTTGAAATGACAACAAATGTGTTGGTGTTATTAAAGATAACTTTCGATTCTCAAATATTTGAAATCTGAAAGGAATTTCAGCTACAGGAAATATCTGCTTCGTATTGCAAACTCAGCGCATCGCACGCTCTGCCCCGGGCGTATAGTGTGCGAAGTTCGTATAAATCGAACTCAAGCAATTTAGGCGGACTTTTGCGCAGAAAGAAAAAGTGTCCATATCTTGAAAACTACTGAACCGATTTTGAAGAAACCTTTACTGTTCCCTAACTTGAAGAAAATTTGAACAAATAAAAATCTCATGTGACGTTATTGGAAAGCTTTGTAAGTAAAATGTGCTGCAAGTTGCAATTTTCCTGTATTGGTTGAAAGATTGGAATCAAATATAAGAACTTGAAAAATAAAACTTTTCAGTTCAAAGTTATTTGAAACTAACTTCAAAAGCAACAAATAAGAGTATCAAGTGACAAAGTTAAAAAACTCTGTTTAACAACGCCGGTAAAGAAATTTCAGTAAAAAATTCAGTATTAAAATGTTTTAGAATAGTTAAAATTAAAAGTGTAATTATTTTGTTGGCATAAACTTCACAAAGCTTCGAGTTGAGTTCGTCCTCAGAGACACTCGACGCTAAGATCTGTCTTCAAAACATCTTTAGAAGCACATTTTCTTCCCGGTGAGTTTTTAATACAATAAAACTGCTCCAGTTTTATAGTAAAGTACTTACACTTACTCTCCTCTCCGTAAATAAAAGACGGAGAGAGACCATAAATTTTTAATGACGCAACTAAAGAAATAATTTTTAATGAGTTTTAGTTACACTGCGACAAAATATAATTCATCGAGATACGACGCAGCAAGTTAGTATCCAAGATACTTGCTTCTGTATCTCTTTTCTATGAATCATATTTTTAATTTTTAATATACTCTCAACCGATTCCGTTCACGGCGGTCAACTTTCTTTGAGATTAGCCATCTGCGCGGGAGATATTATTGTGCACAAGTGTGATAACACAGGTGCACTCTCTATTTCATCATTCTCATAGCTGATGGAACAGAAAATTCTAACGACCGGAGAGTGATTAGGCTCAGCTTTACGCCCTTAAAGATTCGATGAATATTTTCGAAGATGGAGGACGGAACTCCTCAATGAATAAGAGCAAATCGCTCGTGATCAGAGTGTGTGTAGGATTTTAACCATGTATACTTCATAGCATACATACATACGCTAAATTTCTATTCGGTAGGTATTTCAATATGTTTTTAAGGAGCTAAACCTTGATCTAGTAATGGTCTTACTATGACCATACTAAAAGCGATTTAGCGTTCCGGCACGATGGCGTGTAGAAACCGATTAGGGGTATGGGTTGAATTTACACTGCTATACCCCTTCCAAGTTAGCCCGCTACCATCTTAGACTGCATCGTCACTTACCATCAGGTGAGATCGCAGTCAAGGGCTATCTTGTCATAGAATAAAAAAAAAAAAAAAAAAGCTTAAAATAATACTCGTAATATAAAAAAAATATATATTAAAAAAACCGACTTCAAACGCCACTTAAAAGTATAAAATAATTTTAGTTTGCACACGTACCTATGTTGAAGTCGGGCCAGCGTCACGCATCGGTTTCATCGTTTCTATTTAGGCCTTCAACATACGTGTACAAACTAAAATTTATTTTTGACCACCAGTTTGTTCTCTTAATTTCTTCAGTCTTTGGTGCATGAAATATTCGCAGTAATTCAGATGGGAAAAGTATCCGACTCGCTCGCGTAAGCAATAAATTAGTTTTATGTGAGGTTTATGTAAAAACACAGCAATAAAACCGTTTTCCGAGCCGGATGAAGACGTCGAACGAGAACGAGTGAAGTCTTGCCATACGTTACGTTACGTTCACCGAAAACGTAATCGTATATCAAGACACGATCTTCACGACCTGCCAAACCAGCTAACGTCACATACAACGCATTTATAACCGACTTCAAAAAAGGAGCAGGTTATCGATTCGGCCGGTATATATTTTTTTCTATGTATGCGAAAATTGTAGTTTCAACGACTTCAACAACGTGTCTCTCACGCGACATCAGAGAGCGAGCTTCGTGCATTGTTTCATCGTTTCTATTTATGCCGCCCGAATTCGACTAACATGTAAAAATTAAATTATTTTTATACTAGACGATGCCCGCAACTTTGTCCGCGTGGATAAAGATTTTTTTAATTCCCGCTGGAACTCTTTAATTTTCCGGGGTAAAATGTAGCCTGAAGAGAATTCTGGGTATGAGCTATCTAAATTCCAAATTCCATTCGTTGTAGCATAAAGCAGTAACAAACACACACACATATAGTGATTAGCAATACTTTGTAGTGGCGTTTGAAGACGGTTTTTTGAAAATATGTTTTATTAAAATCCCAAAGTGCGTGTAAATGGAGATTTCTTATTGGTTCCTTTTTTTCAGGAACCCTAGAAAAAAAAGTAGCAGTAGATTCTGTCATCCACTCCTTAGTTATCTAGTTCCCGTTCCGGTGAGAAATAAATTAATTAGCGCAGCTATCACTCTCTCCATTTATACTCGCAACAAACTTTCGTCCCGCCTGCAATGCGGATTTAAATTACTTACTGTCTATTATTTTAAGCTTCGGATTTCACTTCTTTAAGTTATTTAGCATTTTGATTATTAGTAAATTAATTTTATTCGATCTACAAGTTGTGTTGTTTGGTTGTTAGTTAGTCCTTCAATTACGCCGTAACAGAACTACGTACCAACGATATTTATTACACGTCAACGCCAAAAGGAGGATATATTTTATGTGTGTATTTACGTGTGTTCCACCGTAGCACCTGAATGTCTGAGCCGATTTTGATGAATCATAATGAACCGATTGACACCTTATTCATCCAAATCGATTTCACACGAGGTTTCCGCGGTATGTTATATTTCATCTATCGCGGAGATTTTTTTCTGGCATTCTGTGCGCTGTTAAACGCACACTGCAGATAGTCAGTCCCGTGCCCGGGATAGAACCCATTCGGCTACACTACGAAACACTGCTCTTCCATTCGATCGATCTGAGCCGATCCTTATAATTATAAGAGATCTATTTATCCAAAAGAGAAAGTCTATCGGTTGAAGTTAACGAGATTGTAATAATAAATCTGTCAAACTTTGGCGAGAGATTTCTAGCTTCAAATATGAATATTAACATTATTAATAGTGTCAGATAAAACTTTTATTATTTAGAAACTCGTATAAATGTTCAGAAGTTGAAGTTTGAATTTCATTTCATTAAGAATTACGCAGAACAATTTAACTCAGCGCGAATCTGTTTGAGAGGCAATTCGAGTTAAAAAGTCTTCTGAATCTTTCTTCACAAACAAGTTCCTGAAATGTTTAGCGGTCGCAATGCGATATGAAATGCTTTCGTTCGCAAATTTTGCTTGGTTGAGAATAATATACCTACCTATTAATAATTATAATTAATACAGGTTTATTATTTATTACGTATAGAGAGGTGGTTAGGACTGCGGTCGGGGGTCGCGGGTTCGATCCAACCTCTGACTTTAATTCTTTATTTGTTTATTTTGCTCTAATATTTACTCATTTTTAAATGTTACAATATAAATAAATTATACAATTCATTAATAAAAAATACAATTTTTACCAATTTTAATACATAACATTTTTTGTCACCAAACAAAAATTGTACTAAACTAGTTACTAACAAGTTCAAGTTATTTTTTTTTTCAAGATTTGGTTATTACTTATTAGTATTAAAATTAGATCAATTTTGCAAACTAAAAATAAGTTCTACGTTCCATCACTCCAGCTTTGCGAGATCATGAATATAATATTCATGATCTCACAAAGCTGGATTGTCGCACACATTTAAAAACGAGTCATAAAGACTTATATAAAAATATGACAAACGAAAAATTGTGTTAGACTGAGGACCGCAGTGAAAATCCCCTCTTTTCGAGAATCATATAAAGTCTGCGAGCTTTTATTATGTGGTTAATAAAAGCCACCCCTTTTTTGCCACAAAGCGTATCCGGGGCAATTCGCATAATAACAAATAGTCTAGGAGCTATTAGCAAATTTTAGGGACGTACCTACCTACTCGTACATGATTTTTATTCAAAAATACAAAAATATTTATTTCATGTAGGCCAACTTGTGGCTCTTATGACAACTCAAGACTCTACCACTGGCACGAAAAGCAGAAAAAAAGCAGCTTTAACTTTCGTCGTTTCTGTCTTCTGTATGCATACTTATTACCACCTATCACCATGTTTATCTTATTGGAAAGCTTAATTTTGATCTATTTTTGTATGAAATTGTATTGTTGCTCAAAGGTCTATAAGTCAGTGAGATGTAATACCAGACAAATTTTCATATTCTGTTAATTTATATTACCTACTCTGGTAACTGCTGCTACTAAATTTTATTTTACCCTCACTTGCCCACAGAACAAAGTTTTATATAATACGTTAGAAGCTTAACTTCTTTGGAATGTCACCTCATGCTTTTTTTATTAGACAGAATGATGGGAGAAAGGTAAAAAAACACAGCTACATATTGACAAAATGTCCCACTAGCTCCTCAACTTGTTCACTTTCATAATATAACGTAATATTTCAGAACTCCGGTTCGGCATCGGGATACGCAAAAATGATGTTTTCGTGTACCATTTATTAAAATGATAATTATACTAATGTATACCTCCCGTCAAAGTATTTGAGCTCAATTTTATGAATATTTTGTGTTAGGGCCAGCGCAAACAATCCTGCTAATGTCGTGACCACTCAAAAATGTAGAATTAATATGGACCGGCTCAACTTGTCCCGATGACATTTTATTTTTGCGGATAAATAGTGATGTCGATGAAGCTGTACAAAATCGTTGAGTTCAAGCGAGGGTCTATACTGCACTGAGTCCAGTGAGCATAGCCTGAGACGCCTGACATCAAGATGACGGCGAAATTATCCTAGTCCTTACTAGTAATATAGTCCTTAATATTATAAATGTGAAACTGTTTTATTCGTTGGTTTGTCCTTCAATCACGCCGCAACAAAACAACGGATCAACGTGATTTTTTGTACGGTTATAGTTGAGGACCGGGAGAGTGACATAGGAAACTTTTTATCCCGGAAAATCAGGGATCCCGCGGGAATTTTAAAAACTAAATCCACGCCAGCGAACTAGTTGCGTTGCATCAGCTAGTTATTTATTTCACGTAGGCCAACTTGTGGCTTTTATGACAAATCAAAACTCTACCAGCGGCGGGGAAAGCAGAAGAAAGAAAGAAGCACCGTTTTGCTACGGAACCCTAAAAATTGCTTTAGATATCAATCCCCTCTATTCTGTATAGTATATAAAACTTTATTTGAATTAAATAAGGTTGATATAAAAATATACGCAAAAAATTGTGCTCTTCATTTGAAAATCTGATGTCTGTGTTAGTATTTTATTTTTCATGTAGCAAAATAGAATTTTTGAGCTTGCATCACTTATCTAAATTAACATAGTACTCATCCTGAGTTCACGCTCAGTTTTTTTCACTGATTTCACGTTTTTTATTTAAAATACTTGTCACTAGTGTACAAATATTATTACGTACGTAATACCTACGTACTTTATATAACTAGTTAAAAAACAAAAAACAACAATAAACTTTAGAGAACCACCTGTTGCAACATAATAATAATTATGTCAGCCATCTTCCCATTTAGAAAGATAATTTTTATCACTTAACTTGTAATTTCAATTAAATATCAAAGTAGACTCTATAGGGAGGTAAAATTTTGTCCATCCTTACTAATATCATAAATGCGAAAGTGTGTTTGTTTGTTGGTTTGTCTCAACAACGCTGCAATAGAGCAACGGATCGACGTGATTTTTGCATGGGTATAGTTGAGGACCTGGAGAGTGGCATAGCAAACTTTTTATCCCGGAAAATCAAAGAGTTCCCGAGGTATTTTAAAAACTAAATCCACGGCGACTAAGTCGCGAGCATCAGCTAAAACAACCTAAATTCGAAGAAGAACAGAAAATTATGATTCTTGTGAATAAAGTAGTTTAATCTCCAACTAAAATGTTGAAAAACTCAGAGTCAATGTTAAAAGTTTTGTTTGGTTTTAACTTTTTATTTGTTGAGTATGATAATTTAAAGTTAATAGTAGCATGTAGCATCTGAAATATTTCCTTTTCACGGAAAAAAGTACATTTAAGTAATTTACTTTAATCGTTTTCAATACATACGGCGTGAAACGCGGCCGAATTTAAATCGCACCAAATGAATTCCGATTTTATTCAACTTTGAAGGATTTATTTTGGGTCGAGCGTCAAAAATAGTATGCACAAATTATTTATTTACTTGTATGTTATTTTACTTTGTGGGTGTTTTGCGGTGCTCTTAATTTATAAACTGATTACAATATTTATGTTTGTATGCAACACCTATCAGAATTAAAAAAAAAAAAAAAAACAAAAATTATTAAAAAATATTTTTCATTGCTGCTGAGGAGAGTCGGCAAAAAACTCAGAAGTTGCTTTTTCATAGCAAAATGTTACAATATTATTATGTATTACAATATATAATGGACTCCCTGATGTCCGCGACTTCGTACGCGTGGTTAGAGGTTTTTTAATTCCTGCAAAGACAGTCTTATTTTCCGGGATAAAAAGTAGCCTTTGTGTTATTCCAGACTAATCTATTTCTGTGCCACAGCCAAATCGGTTCAGTAGTTGCGGCGTAATTGAGTAACATCCATCCATACATCCATCCATCCGTTCATCCAAACTTTCGCATTTATGTGTTAATCCTGGGTATGAGCTATCTCCATTCCAGTTTTCAGTCAAATCGGTTTATTGGGCATAAAGGAGTAACAAACATCCGTCCATCCATCCATCCATCCATACTATAATACTACTAGTATAAATACTACTATACTTACTAGGAATACGATATAATTTTCATTAGCACGGAAATAACAATAATGAGCGAAAAAAATTAAAATATTTTTACTTCATGAAGTGTAGTTACTGTTAACTGTTAACGAAGCAATAATAAAATTAATATAATTCACACGCAATTAAAATTTTGATAAATACATTTTGTAAATTATCCCCATTTCGATATTTGGTTTCAATTAAGATATAAAAGATAAATGAAATGCAATACGCACATGTGAATTTTATATTAATTTAGTTGAACAACCACAAAATACATATTAAATGCATCGTTATACAATAAATAATTTATTTATCATTATCATATAAAAATAACAAAAATTACAACTTCCACCTCCAGCCGAAACCACTTACCATACACCACATTTATTTGCTAGCGGTGGCGGCAACATTTATTTTATTGTCTTTGACGGTAGGGTCCCACCAGACAAAAGTTTCATTATGAAAATAAGCAAATGTTTAAAAACGGGAGTTTGGATTTTGGTAATCAAACTGTCCGCTCGTGGAAGCTTATACTTCTCAAAGTTATACCTACAACAAAATCACCAATAATACCCGTAATATTATTACGTTTCAAAGCTATTTCATACAAATTTTCCCCAAAGCCGTATTGTGTGTTTCCGGTGCGATTTATATTTGAATACGTAACGACAAACGTTTGGTATTCAATACATTGCATTACAGTTCATGCCCCAGCGATTCTGATAAGCAAATAAGACTCGTAAAGTGGGTCGACTGGAAACTCCAAGATGGATATCTTTACTATATTGTAATATGTAATAATATTAGATATGTTAGCTACTCGTATTTGTATTTTGAAGCTCATATTATCATTATGATAATGTACTTCCAACCGATTCCAGCTGTGGTCTGTGCTAGAGATGTTATAGTGCACAAGCGTGTGCGCAAACAGCGGTGCACTTTCTATTCCCTCACTCTCATAGTCCGATGGGACGGAAATCCGACACTACCGGAGAGAGATTAGGCGCAAAACCGACGGCTTTACGTGCTCTCCGAAGTACGGAGGCGACACACCGTCAACTTGCTTTTACGAGATTGGCGGTGAGTCAATCTGGTTTTAAGGTCCTGCAAACCCACCGAAGATAAGAAAGTGATTAACAGAAATAGGCCACGACCCTCAGCAGTGAGTAGGTATACGACGCAGAGAGATTTTTGCCGTCACAAAGAAATATATTACAAGCATAAATGTCTACTTATGCCTTATATCGGGAAATGGGAATATCGATGCCGCTTTTTGGAAACCTGCCAGTTTTTCACCCCGCTGAACTATTATCCTGCAGAGTCGAGGCGTGCTCTTCATATGGCCAATAAGGTACTGCCGTTTCTTTTATTTTCAAACCAGAAATATTTCATATCGTTTATTATATCCACCTTTTTCATTTATATCACGAATTCACGAGTAAGTAATGAAAGACAGACATAACATAATAAAAGCATTTCTTTTCGCGTGGAATTTGGTTATTAAAAATCCCAGGGGAACCCTTCCCTTTTCAGGAATAAAACTGATCTACGTCACTCTTCAAGTACTAACATGTACCTACGTAACAGTGTTGGTAGAACTTAAAATGGACTAGGCTCAACATCAAAGACATCTAGATTTATGTAACTCCATAAGCCGCCGCTTGGTGCCGCCTCTCTTGTCATCGATCTCTCGAACCGCGTACGCGTCCAATTTGTTGCTTTGTATTTTCCTATGTCTTGTCTAATGTTAATTTACTTATATACTTTTATATTAAGCTAGGTATTTCCCCCGACTTCGTCCGCGTGGAAAAAGTTTAGAGTGACATGCTACCTTGTTTAGAGTGATCCGCGAGAAATTATGTCCTCTATCTCTGACAATATTTAGTAGATCTTCATCAAAATTTAACAAAATATTGACGAAGTTACGGAGCAAAATCAACAAAAACTTTCATCCCCTATCCCGGATAAACCTTATTGTTTATCAGGATAAAAAGTATCCTATATATTGACCCGGATTATCAGCTACCACTATGCCAAATTTTCAAATCAAATCCGTTCAGTAGTTTTTGCGTGATGCGCATTTGTCTGTAAGTTTTCTATCAAAATCAATATGATCGCGCTCTGATTTGTGTAAAGGTATTAAGGTCTCTCAGAGGCTGCATTCAAATCTGAAGGGGCTTCACTTGACAGGATTCTAAATTGAGTTTTAAGTGCTCTATTGTCATGCAGATATTTGCTCTCGAATCCACGAACCCTGGTTGGAGGATGCCTATTTAAGAGTACTAAGCGGTTGAGATCTCTACATCAGACCTTAGGAAATTGTGAACAATGTGGTTTTATAATTGGGAGGATTCCACGTTGAGTTAATTTGGGAATTCAAAATGTCTGGATTGGCTGAGGTTTGGTCTGCTAGGTGGCTTTTTAGTAATAGTTTGGATGAGAATTTTAGTGGTAGATTCACTCGACGATTCGAAACCACTTTGTAAAAGTTTATTTGAATTGAAAATTTTTCAATTCCTTTCTATCTCATTATCCTATTTCCTATTAATTAATAGTAGTATAGTAGTATAGGTATAAATGCGAGAGTTCGGATGTATGTTTGTTACTCAATCACGCCGCTACGCCTAAACCGATTTGGCTGAAATTTGGCACAGAGATAGATTATAGTCTGGAATAACACATAGGTTTTATAACTCAGGAAATAAGAGAGTTCGTGCGGGAATCCAAAAAAACCTCAATCCACGCGAACGATGTCGCGGGCATCATCTAGTATCTTATAAAAAACATCTATGTACCTTTCGTGAAAATCAGTTCATTGCTTAGATCCTAAAAAGCGATAGACTGAAAGCTAAGTTACTTTCACATTTATAGTTATGATATGATAAAGTATGAAGTTACCTAGTAGTAGGTCGGTACCAATATTCAACTCCATCTGAATTATTTTTTTTACAGAATATTAGCCAAGCTGAACTTGACTTATATTCTCCTCTCCCCTCCAAATAAGCTAGGAGTGGGTACGACAATAGTCCAACGGGTGGGGCTCGAACCTGCGACCTAGTTTTCAGTCCGCATCTTTAACCGTTTGGCTATTTGGGGCTTTATTTCGAAGTTCTGAATTTTTTACATTTTAGACCAAGCTTTTAACTGCATACAGAAAGTGTAATATTTCGTCAATAGAATACAATTACAGTGAGAGCTTTGAGTAACATTTTTCATCGAAATGTTTTGAAATGATTCGGTGAGTACTTTATATGATTGAATGTATACTAAACGTTTTGTTTACGCCCATTCTAGAATTTTATATATTATACACTAGATGATTCCCGCCACTTCGTTCGCGTGGATTAAGGTTTTTTATTCCCGCGAGAACTCTCTTATTTCCCGGGATAAAAAGTAGCCTATGTGCCATTCCAGATTCCAGACTATAATCTATCTCTGTGCCTTTCAGCCAAATCGGTTCAGTCGTTGCGACGTGATTGAGTAACAAACATACAAACTTTATAATATTAATAGGAAATAATAATAGGATTCATCTTCGTTTCAACCAATTTTGTTTACCATGTCATAAGGAAGCGAAACTGGCTTTTCCAATGCATGCATGCTACACTAAACTATGATAAATTCATAATGAAATCTTCCTCATTAGAACAGACATGTTTGGCATGTGTGTCGTTTGACATAAAACGTAAAAGTTATGGCAGGACTTTAGCGCTTTTATTTTTATGGTTTTGCGATGAAGCTGTGTAATGGAGGTCGCCCACGGCGAATTTCGCAGCGATGCAATAGCACGTTTTATTAAAGCGCGTCTGTAACGCGCGATAAAAGCGATGTAGTGATAGTATTGAAGTAAATGCGACTGTGGGGTTAGTATGAGATTTATTTCGATTAATGACGCTAATGTCATAGTATACGAATACCATCAATTGTGTTAAATCTTATACTAACCCCACTGTATTGATTCAGCATCGCTACTAAGGCGTGACTGTTTCAGGCGACATCGAGTAAAAAAATGTTATAATTTTTCTTAGTTTTGCAACTGTAGCTTCCACATAGTCCGTAGTCACTACCAGTGCATAATACTGTATTGAGTCTGTACCGCAATCAAATCTAATCAAATTAAAGCATTTATTGATGATGATGATTAGGAACATAAAAAGGTGTTACAATAGGGTCAAATCCGATTGCGGTCCGTGCCATACGTGCGTACCGTACAGTGTCCTGGACGGCTGCCACACTCCTGGCCGGTGATCCGCCCTGGGAACTTCAGGCTGAAGTGCTTGCCGAAGTATACCAATATAGGGCGGACGTCAGGGCTCGAGGAGAGAGGCCGGAAGCAGAGGTGTCTGCGCGCATCAGAACTCTGGCCCGCGACGCTCTAATCGCCAGGTGGAGAGAGGACCTGCAATCTCCCATAGCCGGTTCCTGGACGGTCGAGGAGGTCCGACCCCACCTGGAAAGCTGGGTTCGGAGACGGCACGGGACGCTTACGTACCGTCTGACGCAGGTACTTACTGGACATGGTTGTTTCGGTAAGTATCTGCATCAGATTGCGAGGCGGGAGCAGACCCCAGCCTGCCACGAATGTAATGCGCAGGAAGATACGGCGTATCATACCTTGGCCGAGTGCGCGGCGTGGGGGCCGCAGCGGCACCGTGTGGTGCAGTTCGTTGGAGCAGACCTCTCTCTGCCGAGTGTGGTGAGTGCCATGATCGACAGCAAGAGGTGTTGGAAGGAGGTGATGGCTTTCTGTGAGAGCGTGCTCTCACAGAAAGAACAAGCGGAGCGAGACAGAAAGCTGGACCCGAACGCTCACCCGCTCCGCAGAAGAAGAGGTCAAAGAAGAAGGCGCCAATATGCGTGCCTTCATCCCCCCGGAGCTCCGTAGGATGGCGGGATGATCGGTCGAGACCGCTGGAATGCCACAGTTGAATGCGAGCAG
This sequence comes from Hipparchia semele, assembly GCA_933228805.2. Lineage (NCBI taxonomy): Eukaryota > Metazoa > Arthropoda > Insecta > Lepidoptera > Nymphalidae > Hipparchia > Hipparchia semele. The sequence continues at coordinate 851,765 of OW121717.1, read as the reverse complement.
CGATCCTGTGGCTTCCCTATAAAAGCGAGGACGGGCCCGTTGGGTTTTAGTGGGTATTTTGGCAGTGCCAACGAGTCCCACATACCCGCCTGTTGTCAAGATGGGCGGGATGCGTAAAGGCATTTCCCAACGATAAAAAAAAAAAAAAAAAAAAAGGGTCAAATCCGATAGTAGCGATCGTGGTAATGTGGGGGAAGGTATATGATCAGCGACACATTCGCAACTGTATGCATAGTATGGCAGTCTTATATCACTTACCACATACATATTTTAAAATATTTGCAGCTATTTGAACTGGGACATTTTTGTTATGTAAAATTTTGCATGCTGCTCTATGTAGCAGATCGAAGCGCTATAGATTGTTTAAGACTTTGTATAGTCAATCTTTTCGAATAAATTGAATTTATTGAGAATTTAATAAAAAGCCTTTCTGAGAAGGCATCCACAGGATGTTTTGATACTTATTTTTTTCAAAGTACCACTGTATTTGTACTTACCTCATCCTACATTAATTCTTGTCCTTTGATTCCATGAAATGATTCAAGTGAAAAAAAAGTTTTAACGGGGTTTAAAATCCTAAATCGCCTCGAACGAAGTTACGAGCAAATTCGAGTATAAAATATAACTTATAATACCTATACTTTTTTATGCTTATATTAATATAATACTTCAAAGAAATGTAAGTCACTATTTGTTTATCATTATTTTATTGATACTTCCGTACAGATATTTACAAATAAATATTTTATAGAAATAATTACTTACAAATTAAGGAGGAAACACAAAAATGTATCTTAGTTCAGTTATCGCAGGATTTCAAGACAAAAATTATAACAATACCTATGGTGTTTTTTGTCTGTGGTGGGTGTAAGCACACGACCTAATGCAACGTCATGTCATGGCATCACAGTATCCCATGCGTTTCTGAACTACATCAAACAACACGCGTATATCGTTCACTAGTAATTGTGTTTCTACCGTATATATTGATCGGATGACAGTAGTAAGCTAGTTTATATGCGTTGGCGGATCCAGGCAGCGAAAGAAGTAACTCTGGCGAAAGCAGCGGGGAATCCGCGCGTGCAACCTTGGGCGTGGCCGAACGATACCACTCCGATCTGTTGACAAAATATAAAGAGTTTTATTTTAAGTGGTGAAAATAATAGACCGGTGAAGGTCGATGTGTTACAGATTTTAGGATCGGCATGGCATATCTATAAGAAACAAGAAGAAAGAGTTTTGTGAGTAGAAGCACAAAATATGATAAGATTGGTAGATATGGATCTAAATTAAATTCAGTGTCCCTCAGGAGATGGAAAGAGTTTCTAGCTAGAACAATGTAGCTATAGAAGTTCTGAAGCTGGTAGTAATTGGTAGTTCATCAAAGCATAAATACTACGCGATGTAAATGACCCTCAAACTCTTGCAAACTTATGACTAATGGAAACTGACGCTTCTGGAATAGATGACGATGTTCTCGACTCATTGCCCCATACCTGGGTTAGACCAATCAGCGAAGACAATAAGGTATTGGTATATGGTCTTGGTGTTCCACAAGTATTTTCAGAGTACAAGTTCAATGCTCACCAGTTGACGGTTGTTTCCGGAACCGATGGCCAGAGGGCCACCCGAGTCCCCGGGGCAGGGGCTGCGGCCACCGGGCGTGGCCACGCAGATGGTGGACGCGATGATGTTGCCGCCGAAGGTTTGGGCGCAGACTGCGTTGGTGATGACTTGCACGCTCAGTTGGCTCAAAGCTTGGTTATTGCTGATGCCGTGTTCTAAAATAATATCATTTTTGTTATTCAGGATACCCGTAACTCTACTAGCCTATGCAAGATGGTAAGTCAGGTGCTGACATTCGATATAAAGGCAATACTCGTGTCTTTAACATGCTTGTAGTTTGAATGGGCCTATTAACTCTAAAAGGCCTAAAGGAAGATTCGACCTAACCTTAAAATATGAGTGCATAATTCAGATTGTCTCAATTCAATTCTGGTGGATTGCGCTAAAGTAAAGTTGGTTACAATTTATTTATTGGTTTGCCAACAGGAAATCACACAAGAATTACAAAAAATTATACTACATGTATAGATAGAAACATTTCAGGTGTGCACCCAATTACAAGCAAACCGACATGCGTGCAAATGCGGGTTTGCCAGTTAACAATTAAACAAGGTTAATTTAATGTCTACAATTGAACTATGAGAAGCATATGAGGCTATGATGCGGTTAAAATATATTGATACAATAATCTTTTATACTGTTGCAAATAGAGTGAGTGGATATCGATAATGACATTAGAGATTTTAAAAAACTTGTTATGCTCACGACATATTCTAAGTAACACATTGTTAGCTCCCATTTTTGTTCTGCAACCATTAATTACAATATTGATTGATACAATGTGCAAAATTGTAGCATCCATACAGATGACGAAGCTGGATCGAGACACACAACGTTTTAAGACCCCCTTCTAGGTGAAAGGATGATGTGAAAAGTGAGTGGCTGGAAGCCTTTGAACACAAGCAGTGCAAGTTCGTGTTCTGTGGCGATCCTAGGTGGACTGCACCTACGTCTATGAGTGAGACGACGACCTTATCTAAATTAGCGCTTTTCCTTCGTACCATTAGGTTAGATCACAGTATAGCTCTAATTTGTCATCCAATATAATATAAAAACTCACGTGGACCATCTCCGGTTCTTCCGAATCCAGCGACCACAGCCCATTGGCCGGCGTAATTGCTGCTTCCAGATGGAATCAAGATACGGTTGATGGCATCTGAAAATATACGAAAAGATTTATTAAATAAATCAAAGAAAAACAAACTTATAACTGGCCATTGATGATAGTATTAGGGAGATCACATACGATCAAGTTTGCCATCAAGTAGCGCAACGGAGCTGTATCTCCCAATATTACACACCACGTGAATCCACAAAAATACACCTCAGTAATTAGGAATAAAATGCAGAGAGAATAGGCAGTGCTTTGCAGAGAATTTTCCTCTTAGCTATAACTAAAAAAAGGCATAGTAGAAGTTCATTTCTTATTCTTCTTTATCAAGCGATAGACGTTCACAGCTGAACAAAGGTCTCTTGTATGGAATGCCATAGGCGTCGGTCTTGTGCTGCATGAATTCAGCTGCATGAGACCATCAGTTTTTCGAACTATGTGCCCCGCCCGTTTCCACTTCTTCACTTCACTTTTTTTTTCGCTGAGCTATGTCGTTGACTTTGGTTCTCTTACGGATCTTCTCATTTCTGATTTAACCTCAGAGATACTCTGAGCATAGCTCTCTCCATTGCCATCCATACCAGAAACTCATACTTACTGGTAAAGCCAACGTGGTTAATGATGATGATGGCGATATCGTTAGCAAGCGAGTTCTGATTGTAGCCGCTGTGTACATCAACTCTGTTGGTATTCTGGCGCACTCCGCCGGAGAAGAGACGATTGGAACCCAGCACGACGGTGAACTGGCGAGCCTGGGAGCTGCCGTGCCTCCAGCAGTGAGCGGCGGTCACCAACCTGGTGTTGGAGACGAGGGACGACCCGCACACTGACTGCTGGTTGGTGGTCAAAGTGATCACCAGACCGCCCTGGACAAATAGGGAGAAAATATTGCAAATAAAGAAAACACTATCTTGTGAGAATTTAATTGCTTCCGTGTACCTTTATAGCTAATAAATTCATATTCATTAATTCTAAAAAGCCTCGATCTAATAAAGTGTTATGTGTTTTAAATATTGTTTCTAACTATGATTTTATATGAAATCATATATTAAATACAGAGAGAAGTCGGTGCGCCATTTGCAAATATTATTAGTTGCAGAGACATTCGTATGTAAAATGTGACTCTTCAAATTGATTCATTAATATGGTGTCATTTGTACAGGGTCAGCAGGTCCAGTGTTAATCAGAGATTAAAAATAGAGGCCAGTGTCCATTAACATACCACATGGGGTTGTGCTCCGACAGCGGATTGTGACCCGCCTGCTACCCTGGACCCATCGAAGTCCATGGCTGCTTCAACAGCCTTGATGCGAGCAGCCGCAGCAACTCCGAACTCCTGGTGGTAGTCTTGCATGATAGGTGCATATTCGGCTGAGGCAGCCAGTGCCAGGCCCACAAACACGAGGAGTACTTTCATGATGGAGATAGAATGTGCAGTGGTTTCGGAAGTGGTTTATTTATACTGATACCTTAGCCACTGTATCACTGACCTCATCGTTATCGAAAGATATTGTCATCAGGGATTTCGTAAATTATGTTAATAAAATATTATTTTTATCTAAATTTCCGGATTAAGATTAAAACCTAAAGATACTCTACGCAATTAGAATGTTTATACTAATTTTGGCCACTTTTAGATAACTATATTATTAAAATTGAACGGAAAAACCTAAAATCTATCAATGTCATTGAAGATAGTCCATGTTATCAAAACTATCTCTCCGTAATTATATAAATTCTTTATCAATTTTGGGGAAAACACAGTACCTACTTAATGAATGAAGATACTAATGAATGATACGAATGATAAGTATCTTCATATAGTATCTATTATGAAGGATATTGTTGTATTTTTTTTTTTTTTTTAGAAAATTAGCTACGCTGAACATGATCCCCCTCTTCCTACGAAATATTGCATTGAATACCACTCTGGTATTCAGTATTAGAAAAAAATATTGTTGCCGTAGTTTACCGCGCCGTGTGACATCGCCCTTATGTCACAAATGTAAAACAGGCATCCGTTAATTTCGTCAATCTGGGCAAAGGTTGAGCCGACTTGGATTGGATCGCGTCGCGTGATGTGGGTCGCAGATTAAGGAGTTTGATGTCCTATTTAAAGAGAAAACGCCCCGTAACGCTCTGAATGCGGGCTCCTTTAGATAAGCGGGTAATCAGGGGAAATTTAGCGCCTTAATAGCTCGACGGAAGGACGGGCTGAAACGTAGGTAGACGCTAGGTGATTGCGGAGTTCTGTACGGTTAGTATAAGATTTAATGCGATTGATCGTATTCGTATTCGATGACAACAGCGTCAAAGTAAAATGAACCTTAAGTGTATAACTTTAGAGTCACAAATTCAGTACTACCAATTTGAATTTGGAACGTATCCGTATACGTAAACGTATAAGAAAGCATGCACGAAATTGAGGTGTAATTTAATGCGGTTATGGTTTATTTTACTTTGACGCTAATTTCATTGGATACGAATACGATCAATCGAATTAAATCTTACACTAACCCTATTGAAGTAATATGCGCAGATTGACACATTTTATTCGTACCTTTAAAATTCCGCTACTAGAGTTACGCACGTATTCAACGTTGTTGGCTGAAATGTAAGTAGAATCTAGGTGTTAAACAGTTCTAAAGTACGTGTATGCATAATTTGACGTATTGTTTCACCTACACATACATTTTGTTAATATTCGAAAGTCTTTTGTAGGAATGGGCGTGGGCGTTCTTTGTATACCTAATAAAATTCAACAGTCAACTTTAACTTGCCTTAAAACAAGATTAAGGCTTAAATCTATAGATCGCACTCTCACTCAGCTCAGACTCAAGACAGAGTTAAAACTAGACAGATTTATGTCAGAGCAAATCCGTGTCTCGTTTCAGTCTCTATCTTGAGTCTGAGCAAGCTCTATAGAGCTCAGCTTAAGAAATTTTGTTAAAACTATGGTCAGGAACAAATCATGCCTACGTATTATACAACTGAAGATCAAATAGATAAAAGAAAAACGTGTAAGTATTTGATTCGCTTGAAAATCGATGCTCTACTTTAAGAAAAAAAAAATCCCTTTACTTACGTAGATACTATTTTACTGGTAATTACGTTATTTACATAATATAGACACTCATATCACATTAGAAGTGTAAGTTCCTGTTTTTTCGTAAATAGGTACTATATACCTATAGTATAGTAGGTAGTAGTATAGTATCCATGGCAAGACAAAAAATTGGCTCATTCCAACTGGTCTCTAAGGCTGAAAAGTATAGACCGCACTCTCACTCAGCTCAGACTCAAGACAGAATTAAAACGAGACAGATTTATTTAAGAGCATATTTGTGTCACGTTTTAACGTCTATCTTAAGGCTGAGCTGAGCCAGAGAACGCTCTATAGATATTAGCATCAAAAGGTTACGACCCCTTGCTTTGGAGCCAATCATGCGTGAAGTGAGGGTAGTCAACTTCATTCGTTAGTTTATTCATTAGTATTGTAGGTTAGTTCGAGCTTACACCGGGGTCCGGGACAGACAAACGCCTTCGCGCGTGGTATTGCAATTAAGAGCTAGTTGGATCTCTGAGCTTGTTCATGTTTGAATAACCTAAAGCTCGTGCCTCGTGCTTCGAACTTTCATTTTTTTTTTAACTTAACAACAATAAACTTCAGCACTTTTCGAGTATGTTTGAGTTATTGGACATACCTTACTAAACATAATTCCAATAAGCAATTTTTATACATAACTAGCGGACGCCCGCGACTTCGTCCGCGTTCTTAAATTGTTGAAATTTTCTTTGCTATAAACCTTACGGAGCCCGAGACCTTTCCAACGAATGCAAAACCGTGGAAATCGGTTCGTGCTTTCTGGAGTTATAGCGTCAGGAAGGAAAACCCGACTTATTTTTATATAGTAGAAGATTTAAAACAACATTTGGTACTAAATTGCTTTAACAAAAATAAGAATTGCTGTGTGATGCAGAACGTTGTTGCTAATTTACAATTACCTAACCTTTATAGTAAAGATGGTTTCCTGGATAGGATGGCTGGATGGTTGGTTTGGGTTTTAACTTATACAAGGTAAATCTAGTGAATATAAAACGTCGACGTACCTCACATACAGTACAAAAGGAATGGTAGGTTATAATGGTCATTTTACGAGAAATAATTAACAATATATCATCTTGTAAAACCCATTCATTTTAAAGTTCTTTACTTTCAACGGAAACCTCGGTACTAAGCTCAAAAGTCTCAGCAAAGTCAATGTACGCTCTATGGATGTCAGTTTTACACTCCACCCTCATAAACCAACTTTACATCTTAACTCAGTGAAATATAGTCAACGCAATCCTTTAGACCTTTAATATCCGGCGCTGCGAGGCCAAATCTTCAATATGTGGAGCTGTATTTCATATTCAGATAAAACTGTATCTATTTTATTAAATGTCACACTAATATTATAAACGCGAAAGTTTGTATCTCTGTGTGTGTATGTTTGTTACTCTTTGGCTGAAATTTGGTATGGTGGTATATACCTTGGATCACATAGACTACTTTTTATTCCGGAAAATTAAACAGTTTTTTTTCCGTCTGTTTCCGGTTCCCGGGGAAATCATAAAACATTAATCCACGTGGACGAAGTCGCGGGCATCATCTAGTTTAAACATAAATGAGTAGGTATTTTTAAGGCCAATATAATAGCAAGATTGAATAGGCGTTTTCTAAACACCTACCTATTGCACTAAATGTATCTACAGCATTAAATCTCATCACTACTTTGCAAGTTTTTATGACAATATTATGGTTATCTCTCTAGACTACTTACAAACCTACAAGATAGAAATTAGATGAATTTAGATGAAATCAGAATAAATGGTAGGTATGTCCAATTGTAAGTAAGAGGGCGACCGCCACCGATTCCAACTCAGCTGGAGAGAGATAGAGAAGCTTCAAAACCTCCTCTCATTCAAAATCAATTAGTACCTGCTACCAGTGGTGGATACGGTATCGAGATATGTTTACTAGTATCTCATGGAGAGAACTATATTCGAAGTTTCTCTACTCGATCAAATAAAGAGATAAAGAGGAGATCAGCTGCAGAGTCATCGTCATAGCTCAAATTAATGCGAAGTTTTATAAAGTGGCAATTGTCGGGGTAACATTCGGGACAAAATTCGAAGAACTGATAGACCATGTGAGATGTTGGGGTGGAATGTGTTATGTGGTGGTGCTAGGGTGGTGACTTCCCACCGAATAGCGTAGTATTTATTGGCAGTCTATCTACTAGTTGAATGGTTGACATCACAACGAGCCGCAGAACTACGCAGACGTCGATGACGATTAAAGAAATCGAGTAAAAGCCGCAATTACGAGTAATTAGGAGCATATATAAGTTACAAAAATAGCAGCAGTATTTTCATATATTTTATGTTCTACACTATCAGAGCTATGACTGCGTCATAGACGTCAGTGCTGTGGCAAAAAAATTAGGCTGTACGCGCTTATTGTTAGAGCCTAATATGCTTTGGCGCAATTTTGCAATGCTTTCTGTTGTACTCGTAATTTGCGCGAGCCTTTAACTTGCGTACAACTAAATTAAAAGAAGTTTTATTGGCAGTTTTACTGGAAGGTTTGCCGATTAAACACGTTAACGTTAAGTCCTAAATTGCGTGGTGCCATTAACAGGAATTTATCCTCACGTCGCAGCCCGAGGGGCTTGTAAATCGAGTACCCATTTAAGAGGCTATTAGAGGTACTACTAACCTAACGACGAAGTGTATACAACTTTATTGAGAGGTGAAAACAATCAAGTAATGAGTCAAGTTTTCAATTGAATATCACATGCCTCAACGGTGAAGGCAAACATCGAGAGAAATCTGCATGCCTGAGAATTTTCCATTATGTTCCCAAATGTGTATGATGTATGCAAAATAGTAAACAAAATAACATTGGGCTTGAGTGGTAGACTGAGATCTTTCTCTGAAACGAGACCTGCGCTCAGTAGTGAAGCGTTTATATTAGGTTACTGTGCTGGCGATGAGACGATTTTTGAGGACTTGGAGAGTGAATAAAACCTAGTAAAGAGTAATATCCCCTACAAACTTTGCCTTTTGAGAATCTCACCCGTGGTCAAAATTCGGAAGTGAAAACTTTATTTATTAGATCATAGGTACCTAGTTACAGAAAGTAGCAAAGCACCGAGTAGGACAAACAAGATGGTCTGCCAGGAGAAGTAAGGGCAAATTTCGTGTCGCCATTAATATAAATTTAGTCTCACGCGGTACCTCTAGGGTCTTGTTAATCGAGTCGCCGTTTAAGAGGCTCTTCGTAGGTATTGGGTTAACTAACTGTGTTATTTTATCATGAATTACATGTTTGTGGTTTCAGAGGGGCCCATTAGCTGGCTTTGATGTCAGTTCTACCACAATCAGTGTTGTGATTGACGAATAACCTACCGTATAATGGAATTACGGATGCTCACATGACAAGTATGTGGGTAATTATCCGCTTTCTGCTCCTTAATAGCTCATAATTAACGGGATTGACTGATGCAAACCCATTGTTTAATGGATCTCTGAATAGACCTGTTAAGGGTTTCTAAATAGATGTATTGCTTGTAAAGACTTCTTTGCAATTGTACATTGTGGAGTCAACATCTTTTGATGACACTCTGATATCGGAGCGAAACATTCGTCGAGTGTGTTTTTAAAGCCTTTGTGTAGTTTTGCGTGTTAATGTTGTGTTGTTCCTGCGTTTCTTCTATTCTGGAGAAACGACGGTGTATGGCGTGGGCGGCGCGAGTTGCCAAAAAGTTTTTTTTTGGTTTGGCGAATAACAGCAAAATATTACTTTTTCTTTTAATATTATCTTGGAATTCCGCAAAGTAACGCCCGCTTCTTTCTAATATTTAGAGGTTATTTATTTAAAAAAAAAACTGTTGAAGAAAGCTCTTAAAAATTTTATAATAACCTATTCAATGAAGTCCACATAAATTCTACAGTTTGACAAAACTTTAATCCATGGGGGCGAATTCAGGGGTAAAAGCTAGCAACAAATAAACATTATATTCGATTCTAACAACGAATAATAGAGATATTTTATTTGGGAACGGATCCGATAGGGCAATATAAATTATAAATCTTCCAAAAACCTTTTGTAAGTTAAGTTACGCAGTATCAGGGCCTGAGGCAATTCAGTTTCATTGTTCAGTTCTTAGTATTATTGGCTGGGGAATCCAGTGTATCTGCTGTCCTTTACTTGTTTAATCGAAATGGGAAATGGCAGTTCCTTAATCCTTATTTTTAAGAGGATAGAGTTCAAAGTTACACTTGGCTTTGGATAGAAAATTGGAGTTACATCGAGTTGATTGCGTCGGAAGTGTTTCTCCAATTGTTTTGGTGTCAACGACATTTGGGGCCAACGAATTGTAAAAGTGTAGTAACTTGTCTTCCGAGCGAACGCCGTACAAACTAAGTTTGGTTCCTAGTAGGATATCAACCGTCTCAAGTCTATGATTTATAGACATGCTCTAGAAGCTAAAATCCGTGGCTTTGCTTTGACAGATTTATATAAAGATGTACCAAATTACGCGGACTCGAATAAGATTTATATTTATCGATCAAATAAAACTAACTTGACAACTCTTATAATGGTCCTATCCTTTTTCACGACCTACTCCCAGCCCAGCTCGATATAATATCAGTACCTACTCTAAGACCGATTGTGTGGAGCAGGATTAGGATCAATTTATTACTAATACTTTAGGGTTTAAACCGTGATAGCCTGGTGGTTAAGACCTCAGCCACCTTTTTGACGAGTCCAGGGTTCGGATTCCAGGAAAAATTTTTGCGGATTTTTTTAATTTTGTCAATTAAATATCAATCGCTTTAACGGTGAAGTTATAATTATCATGCTGATATCTACCCACTTTTTGCGGATTTTTTTAATTTTGTCAATTAAATATCAAACGCTTTAACGGTGAAGTTATAATTATTACCGTGCTGAAGGTTTCACCTGAAGGTTCTTTATAATGTTTTAAAAGGTGTGTGAACACTGCAAATCCGTACTTTTCCAGCGTGGTGGACTCTGGCTTAAACTCGAGAGGAGGCTCATTCTCAGCAGTGATCTATATGCAGAATGTATATCGGACTCTAAATTGGTTCAAAGTAGGTTTCTTCGAAAAGTTTTTTGAAGTCTGAAAAAAAATTTCGCCACAAAAACATAATATAATATTTCAGCTGCAAAAACAGAAATAAATTTACCCGGAGCTTTTTCGAGTGTTCAGGCAATCGAATAAAACATTAAGATATGGCAGAGGTCCGGGGGTTAGACCGTTAATCAAAGAGGGAGGGCGAGTCGACATCAGGTATCGATCTCTGTCCTTTACCTCTCATTTGCAATTTAAACATTTTGCCTTCTAAAATTGGATTGGATTCTCCTTTTGTGCATCATATTGCTCACTGATGAGAACGATTAGAACCTTGACTCTATCGTACATTAGTAGTTGTCTTAGGAGTGGGATTATACTAGCTATGCTCGTAGTATGCCCGCAAGATCAAATCTATACATCTATACATATAAATAAAATTGAAGTGTCAATCAGATATAAATAAATAAATAATCATTTATTTCAGACAGAGTTCATAACATTACAAAATTGAATTAAATTTATTAGCATCTATGTATGTTAGTAAACAAAATATAAGTACATGTCTGGAGGGAGGCTTTCGCCGTAGCTAGTTACCATCCTACCGTCAAAGACGCGCCGCTAAGCGATTTAGCGTTCCGGCACGATGGCGTGTAGAAACAGATTAGGGGTAATAGGTTGAATTTACACTGCCATACTCCTTGAAAGTTAGTCCGCTACCATCTTAGGCATCGCCACTTACCATCAGGTGAGATCTCGGACAAGGACTATCTTTTCTTTGAATTAAAAAAAACCCATCAAACTCTATCAATACCAATTTCATGATACAAATAATATTATTTCTTCATTCTGCAACATGATGGATTGTAAACATTTTTTATGTTTGCAATCCATCTGAATTTATCCAGCTCATCCATCACTTAATAACTCGTTGATGGAATTCAAACACGTTACTTTACATGAATACGATAATAAACTATCTTAGTACCTTACATTATTCCCCGTATTAGTCAAGTTTAAAGAATATTTCATTTAAGACTTTAAAAAAGCGGAGAAAGTAGTACCTATTCTCGCCGGTTAAAAAAGAATCGATTAATACCTACCTCATTAATAAATAAATAATCATTTATTTCAGACAAGGATTATGTCCATATTAAAGATTAATCATCATTTTTTGGTGGGAGGCTTTGGCCGTGGCTAGTTATCACCCTACCGTTAAAGACGTGCCGCCAAGCGATTTAGCGTTCCGGCACGATGGCGTGTAGAAGCCGATTAGGGATATGGGTTGAATATGCACTGCCATACCCCTTACAAGTTAGCCCGCTACCATATTAAACTGCATCGTCACTTACCATCAGATGAGATCGCAGTCAAGGGTATCTTGTCTTACAATAAAAAAAACTCAGTTAGTGTGTACAAAATCAGTAGTTTAGGCGTTACGGTGAAACAGACGTACATACTTGAACGAGCGAAGCGAAGTTCTCTGAGTCAACTAGGGCGCTTGCCTACTAGACAGAGAAGTGTGTCCGTCTAAATGTCTGTCAGAGCCCTATAACTTCTGAATTACTGAACGTAATTACTTCAAATTTAAATATAATATGTAAACTGATGGCCTTCAGCCGAACATTGTATAAAAAAATATAAAAAGCTTTATTTCAGGGGGGCTCTCATAGAAGCGTATTTGAAGTAAAATCTTGTTTGTTGCTCTACATAGACTTGCGATATATCTTTTTAAAGACGACTTTGAACAGAGTTCAAAAATATATTTTTTTTAATTTTTCCCTAAAAATTGACCAAATGGGGGGGTTTCAAAGTGGAGATTTTAATTTGAGCCATATGTCAAGAATTACTGAATATTAGAACGTGAAACTTGGTTGAAAATTCAGTTATATCCTGTACTTGAACAACAAATACTAAAATTAGATAAATGTTATAAAGAAAAGAAATTATTTAATTTTAATGCGTCATCTATTAGCATTATTGTGAAGCTAATAGCTTCACTATAATGCTTCACTATAGATGGCGCTGTGTCAGTAAAACAGTTTTATGTCAACTATTTTTTTTTTTATTGCGTCTAATGTTAAAAGTTAATTATTACAATATATAATTAAAACTTTTGGGAATTATGGGATATCGCGAGGTCTCAGTTCGGGGCGAACCACTAGTTATATAGAAATAAACCTTCTTTAGCTTTGCCGTAGTCTGGTTGTAAAGAATTTTATTTGAAGTCTCTCAGGCATAAGCACTAGACTTGTTACATTCGTGATAACGGACTGGTCCCAACAGAGCCTACTTCACGCTCGAGTAACGGCACTGATGTATAATGTATATTGTATAAGTAGGTACATAAGTTTGCCTTAGAGACAGTCCTTCAGATCAAGCTTTTGGTAAAGGATTTTGGCAGCTTAGTCATATCTGTGCAGATAGTTGGCAAGCGTTGAACACCCTGAAAGCTTATGCCTGAGTGACTCTCCGGGACAAGATCGACAGATATCGTGAGTGCCATCCTTCAGTATGATTTGACAGTAGGTACTATAGATCCACGTATTAAGTATTAACCACCTGATCTTGTATTTTTTTTGTTAATCCTATTCTATACTAATATTATAAATGCGAAAGTTTGTTTGTATGGATGGATGGATGTTTATTAATCAATGACGCCGCAACGAGTGAACCGATTTGGCTGAAATTTGGCACAGAGATAATTATAGATTTGGCATAGATTATAGTCTAGAATAACACATAGGCTGCTTTTTATCCCTGCAAATAAGAGAGTTCCTGTGGGAATTAATAAACCTTAATCCACGCGAACAAAGTCGCACAGGCACCAAATAGGTAATTAAGAATAGTAGCCATACTGAACTTGACTAATATACTTCTCTTCCCTCCAAATAAGCTGAAAACTGGTGTTAGAAGTTGGTACAACCATGGTGTAATGCCTAGGATCGAACCGTCAACTTTTCAGTTTTCAGTCGCATCTTTAACCGTTGGGCTATTGAGGCTTCTATTATCTTCTTTTAACTCGTATGTTTTGCAAAAGCAAAGATTCTTTGATATTCTGATGTTCGATTGGCGTATTAGGGTTCCTTACCGAAATGGTAACAAGAATCCAAGGAATAAAAAAGGAAAACGTCCGACTTTTCTGAACTGACTTTGGTTGAATTACCTGCTAATGTATGGGTGTTTGCAAAAGTTTTGGGTTTGAAATAAGGTATTTTGAAAATGAAAGATTTCAAATTATATTTTACTAGATGATTCACGCGACTTCGTTCGCGTGGATTAAGGTTTTTTAATTCCCGCGGGAACTCTCTTATTTCCTGGGATAAAATATAGCCTACGTGCTGTTCCAGACTATAATCTATCTCTGTGCCAAATTTCAGCCAAATCGGTTTGGTCGGAATGGATTTTTGAAAATTCAACCCTTAGGGGTTGAAATAGGGGTTTGAAAAACCAAACTTAACTTAAATGAAGCCGCAGGCATAAGCTAGTGAATAAAAAAACATTTATGCGGTTCCTCTCAAAGTAAGGTTGGACTCGCCCTTACCCGGCTTATTGCTTTGTTATAGAAATCCACGTGCGTTTGACATATCCTTTTATTTCATGATTTTCGTCTTTGCTAGATCCCTTTCAACTCAATCTGAACAGTAACAATACCATTAGTCGCTGTATGTGTTTTGGGGAGAGTATTGTATTGTATTGTAGTATCCTCCACACACGTTAAAGGTCGTAGCCCATTTACACGACACCGCTCCTACCCAACCAAAGTATGAGCATTCAAATATGGACTTAATATCGTGCTCTGGAGGTGCACTTTACAGTAACAACACCGCGGTACGGTAACGGTACCGCGCATACTTTGGTTGGGTAGGAGCGCTGTCGTGTAAATGGTCTACGACCTTTAGGCTAGACGCACATTCGCCATTACTTTAGCGAAAGTAGCTCGCGCTATTACTCCTGTGTTTATTATCGGTCGCTCTAGTGTTTTAGTTTTTTAACCGACTTCCAAAAAAGAAGGAGGTTCTCAATTCGTTGGAACCTTTTTTTATTTTTTATGTATGTTCCCCGATTACTCGAAGACGCCTGGACCAATTTGGAAAATTCCTTTTTTTGTTTGAAAGGGCATACTTCCTAGGTAGCCCCATTGTCATCAAGTCAGGACCTAATGATAGGATCCTGGAGAAATTGAGGGAATTCTTCAAATATAGACACAATTGATAAACTTTGTAGTGGCGTTTGAAGTCGGGTTTGTAAAAAGAATTTTTACGTTTATATTATACGATGTGCGATCGCCGATCATCCTAAATCTATCTATGATCTATGGTTATATTCGTGGTTGGTAAAGACTTCCTTGATCCAAAATGGTATAGCGACGAGTTTATTATATGTGTAATTACTCTATAAGAAAGGTATTTGTCTCGGTTGATTAATTCGTGGCCTTATCGAGTTACGGGGCGACAACTTTGGTTAAGCGCAGGTGAAATAGACGCCCAAACTATTTACGGACATCCGGGAAACAGGTTTGGGAAAATCAACATTTACGCGGACAAAATATTGTTTTCTCGTAGCGCTAAATATTGTTTCCCTTTTTCCTGTGCAGTATAACTTACACATGATACCTTATTTCTACTACGCTTATAACTTCACTAATTTTACTTTTTAATACATATTTATTTTTATTTTTTTCTGTATATTAAAGGTGATGTCACACGTATGTACATTTATGATGTAGAGTATATCCTTGTTTTGATGTTGTACAATTTTTTGTCGTTTTTGTTTTGTCTCCTTCGTTTACATTCTTTTTTTTCGAAATATGTAATGTAATTATTAACTTACTAGCGGACGCCCGCGACTTCGTCCGCGTCAATTTCTATTATTATGATCGCGATTAAGAAGTTTTTAAAAGATTTTAAATATGGATAATTTTCCCCGTTTTTGCGACATTTTTCACCGATGCTTCGCTTTTTGTTTGACTGATGTAATGACGTGGAAACTGATGCATTTTATCTCGCGTGCCGAAACTAATACAAAAGAAACGCGAGTTTCGGAACGCGACATTAAACTCCTCCAACTATGTATTCTGTGCTCCAACGCACACACGCACATTGTTTTGATAGATATGATCTTTGACGTTAGGAACACACCTACATTGCTTAGACAACAGTGAGTGCTTGTAATTTAATATGAACTTTATACCATAGCAATAAAGCTCAAATTGACTACGTTTTAGTTTCAAATCATTTGTATGGGAAAAAGAAAAGGGCTATTTTTAGGGTTTTTCAAGCAATAATTCTAATTTTTCTCGCTGTAAAAACCATCCTTGAACTTCAACGAACATTTTAAAAAAAGATTTGGCCAAATTGGTCTAGGCGTTGTTGAGTTATGCGCTTACCAACACATTTTGCGATTCATTTTTATATTATAGATAATTATTATAATGTTATCTTATTGGTGAAAAAAAAACATGTAGGTATAATATTAAAATGTTCCAAGGAATGATTAATTATAATGTTAAACTAGGTTTTTTCTACTGTTCCATATATCATATGAACCTATTTATACCGAAAGTTTTCCCAAAATAGCGACATTTCAGCGACAATATTGCCCTAAAGCGTCGGATATGTGGAAACGCTAGCACCCTTTGTAATGCGAACTTGCCTATGTAGAGGCATTAGTTTCCTCGGTTTCGTGAAAAACAGGGAACAAAAAACATACACGTAGCATACGAAAAACGGTATGCACACTAAAACTTAGATCTTTGGACCGCAATCTCACTCGGCTCATTCTCAAGACAGAGTTAAAACGAGACAGATTTATGTCAGAGCATATTCGTGTCTCATTTTGACTCTACCTTAAGTCCGAGCTAAGTCAGAGCACGGTCTATAGACCTCAGCATTAGATATTTTACCTCAACTTTAGTTAAAGGCATCATTTGCAAGCTTACATTACTATCTTTGTATGTTTCTGAGGAGGACCGAAATGGCAATAATATAAACGAAAAAATTATTTTTACAAAACCGACTTCAAACGCCTGAAGCCTCAATAGTCCAAGGGTTAAAGGTGCGGGCTGACAACTGAAAGGTGCTAGGTTCACTATTGCCGTACCTATTTCCAGCACAAGCTTTCCGCTTATTTAGAGGGGATAGAAGGGTATTAGTCAACCTTAGCTTGGCTAATATTCTTTAAAAATAGTGAAACCATCTTGGCGATGCAGAAATCGGCCCGGATGATGAATTTTTATGAACCAAATAAGCAAATTGTACAAAATATCGGAAGTTTTTAGTTGATTCACTGAAAACCTTTATTTAGCCTGTGTCTCAAGTAGAAGCGGCGCAAAGGATGTTGAGTGGGAAGGGGATGTAAATTAACGACAGCGCGCGTCTCGGAATTGTTTCCTCTTTGCGTTGAGGTGTTGTCACATCACGTACCTACAGGGAACGACCTGATTTTCCGTTTTGGCTCCTGCATTCGATTGATTTTGATTTGGTGTGATGGCAGTGGGGATCATTGACTAATATACTGTGTACGAACAGAGCCCCAAGTCTGCTATTTTACATGTCATTGTCATTGATCCGCAATACAATTACAATTCAATTATCATTGGTCCAAAATTTCGTAGTCTACTAAATTCACAAAGGTCGTTCGATTTCTAATAATTGGATTGTAATTTCAATGATACCTCGGTATTGGCATTAGCTTAAAAAGCGTTTGTCGAAATGAGTTTAAAAAAAAACTACATATTAAAAACGTTTATTTAAGCTAGATTCAAAGCTAGATGTGTCAGTGGCAAACCATCGGAAAACGGATTGTGACGCCATTGAATTAGTAGACTACCAAAATTGCTAAAAGTAGCAATTGGGATGTCATTGATAGACAATTGAACTACAATTGCAATAGCAGACTTGGGCCCCTGGCTTTTTGCTAACTAGCAAAATGGCATCGACTCGTTGGTGCGTGAACTTCTTAAAAGCATCGGCTTGCCTAGGAATAATGAATTGTTTCTAGGAGGTTGCTAAGCGATGGTTGTCATTTAAGTTAGTAGCACCGTGAATATTTTTGTTCAGGGGAACTCTTCTATAGCTACTTATTTCAATGGTGGAGATCACGTGGAGATAATGGTTGTATGATGTGATAATGACGTCATGTTGTCAAGTCATGAAATAATAACACGGTCATGTCGTCTGCGCTAAGTAGAAAGATTTATTGTAAGGTTTTTTAACCGACTTCCAAAAAAGGAGGAGGTTCTCAGTTCGTCGATTTTTTTATGGATGTTCCCCGATTATTATTCGAAGAAGCCTGGACAGCTTTAGAAAATTCTCTTTTTTCCAAATCTATTTTTGTTTGAAAGTGTGTACTTCCCAGGTGGTCCTATTGTCGTCAGGTCAAGATTTGATGATGGAATCCCGGAGAAATCGAGGGAACTCTTCAAAATTTTATAGACAAAATTTATATACCTTGTAGTGGCGTTTAAAGTCGGTTTTGTAAAAATAATTTTTTACGTTTATATTATTCCTTGAGTGCGTACATAATATAATGACAATAATTTTGCTTTAGGCTGTAGCATAGCCGATTGGTTTTATAACTTTTATTGCAACAATGATCCGCGATTTTGCGATTGTATCAAAGCGACATCTCATTTAGGAATTTAACTGCGATTGCAACATCAACAGCATCTTGATGCTGCTGTGATGCTGCATCGTATTTTGGCACGATCACGGAAAAGAAACTCATTCAAACGTGGGCTTTAAAGCTGTGCTCTCGTCACTTTACACTGGCAGTATAAAATAGCAAATAGCGCACCGCAAGCGGGCTTGCCTCAGTGCTTGACGTATATTGATTGAGATTGAGAAGAAAATTATTTTAAAACTTATTCGCAGTTAAGCTTCCGATATTAAGTGCCGATTTCACCAACGTCGAGTAACGTTTAACCGACGAATATACTGGGCGTTATAACAGTTTTGTATTTAAATTACTGCCAAAATATCTTTTCGCTCGGATAAGACTCATTTTACGTTGGTGAAATCGGCTCTAAGGATCAAATGTGTGTTAGTAGGTACATAAACATTAGCAATGTCGATTTGTATGCTGACAACCGTAACTTCCTTCAGTTCACATGTGTGTTTACGCATCGTGCACTGTATTCTCAGTCCCCGAGAGATCGTCGTCCTAAAGATCTACGCTCATTTACAAACTCAGCTAGTCAAAAAAAACCAGCCGACCATCATCGCCTCGCCTCGTGCGGTTGAGGCTTTTTACATTCCGTATATTATAAACGCGAAAGTGTGTTTGTTTATTGGTTTATCCTTCAATCACACAGTAACAGAGCAACGAATCGACGTGAATTTTTGTATGGGTATGATGGGTACGGTTGAAGACTTGGAGAGTGACAGGCTATTTTTTATCTCGGAAAGCTAGAGGTTCCCGTGTTTAAAAACCTTACTCCACGAGGACTCAGTTATCAACTCCTTAGCCTCACGCGATCGCCTCGTTCGTAAGTTGTTCATAAGCGGACACCGAGTGAACGAATCGGTGACCATCCGCCCACTCGCTGGCTTGTCGTACGTTACCCATTTTATGACTTGACTCACGGAGTGGTGGTTGACCACGTGGTGTCTATCTGTTGATTTCTGGACACTAGGTATTCAATCGCAGTAGCGGGGATCGCTCGTCGAAAACAAGTGGACGCTGAGCTAAAAGGCAGTGCTGGTCATTTGTCGGGTTGATAAGTGAGCGATGACCCTTAATCCGGTGCCTGGTCGACAGCACGTAAAGGCTATATAATAGTTCAATGACAGTTCCTATTTTCCGTAAAGCGCTCAAATCCCCCATTGCTGGTGTCAACAATATTGTTCTTTTGTTTGTGTCTTGGCCCTTAAATATTTCCTCTTTTCGTTCAGACGCGGCCTTAATAAGGCATGCGATAACACTGCGGCTAGAGATTTGTTGATAAGAATCCACCCTGCGGTGGTAATCTAAACTCCGCTTAAATAAGCCCTTGGGGGGTTGTCGCGGTAAAGGGGTTTTCGTTAATTAAATTTTTGATTGCAGACAGGGCAAAAAGTTTTCAAATTCTTTTTGTTTTAAGACGATGTTCGTGTGAAAAGCACAGCGAGAAACAAACAGACACACTTTCATCATAACATGCTAGCTTTTAGCAACGTAAACCGCGCGGGGATTTTTTTAATTCCGTTGGAGTACCTACCTTATTTTTCCGGGATAAAAATTAGCTTACAAACATTTTTCAGGTCTTCAACAAGAAAACATTCAAGACGATCCGATTGTTCGTTACTGCGTGATTGAGAGACTAACCAACGTACAAACACATCTGTAATTGTAATAATAAGGTATGTTCCCATAGTTTATTAAAACATAATTTTGTTTTCAATTTGTTCGTGAAATTGCTGAGAGACAACGCAATTTACTTAGAGGTGCCACATGCTAGAGGAGGCCGAATAGGTTATGAAGAGTGAAAAAGAGGATGAGCCGTGGTTCTTCGGTCAATCATTTCGCTATCTTTGATGCAAACTACATAATATATATGATGTACCAATAGTAAAAGCATAATCTAAATATGTTGTATCTATGTATGTATATGTATGTAATATAATAATGTTTACTTAATAACTTAACAGGCTACCCAATTGCTGTTACTATGGCATGGAACCCTTCGTATGCGAGTTCAATCGCACTGGACCTGTTTTTTTGAAGTATAAAGGCGTACCTTTCTCCTTCTTCTTTTTCAACTTATAGACGTCAACACCTGGACATAGGTCTCGGTCTTGCGCCGCCTGAATCTAGCGGCTCCCTGCGACTCGTTTGATGTCGTCGGTCCACCTAGTGGGGGGGGTCTGCCAACACTGCCTGCAAGGCGTACCTTTATACTTCAAAAAATATGAAATACCTTCCGTAGCTAGCGACGCCGCCTGCATAGAAATACATAGAAACCGCAGTAGTGTCGCGGCGACACGTCACCTGCTGTTGCTGTCTGCGGCCGGGTATGAACTCGTACGTTAAGGTTTGCATCTCTATGGTCTATAACCCAATGGTGATTAATAAAACGCGGTGCTTCAAGGACGCCTGTCAGACGCTCAACACCCAGGTGTTTGCTCTCAACCACTTACTAAATATAGTGAAGCGTAATGTAAACTATAATATTATGAGAAGCATAATAATTGATGACTAGGTGGATCGACGACATCAGAATCACATCACATTTGACGACCTCCCTGGCACTACGATGAGCGCTGTGATCTTATAACTGGGAGGTCTCGGGTTCGATTCCCGACGGGGGCAATTTGGGAATTTATAATTTCTGAATTGTCTCTGGTCTGGTCTGGTCAAAGACGTGCAGCCAAGCGATTTAGCGTCCCGGCACGATGGCGTGTAGAAACCGATTAGGGGTATGGGTTGAATTTAAACTGCCATACCCCTTCCAAGTTAGCCCGCTACCATCTTAGACTGCATCATCACTTACCATCAGGTGAGATCGCAGTCAAGAGCTATCTTATCACCGAATAAAAAATATATCATATTTCACTAATATTATACCTAAAGGTGAAAATTTGCAACGGATGGGGTTCGAACCTGCGACCTTTCAGTTTTCATTCCGCCCCATTAACTTTTGGGCTTTTAAGGCTTTGTGCGTGTAGACGGGTAAATAATATAAAACTAAAAGACATTTCCAATAGATAGCGACTGTCACAAATAGTATTAATTGTCGGAATTTCTCCCTCTTTATTGGCACCGGCGCGCGGCGCGGCGTCGCGCTTCCACGCTCAGATCTCGATATAATAAATTCATATTACATATTCCAGGCTTTCCCTTTTTTATTTGATCATTTTGCTCAATTTCTGCGAAGTTTTATACGGGGGACATTTTTAACGCTATTTAACCGGTTAAGGTTTATTAAAATATACCAGCAGTCGTCTGCGACTTCGCGTGTGTTGAATTATATGATTTTCAATCTGTTTTTTTTACCGGGGGAACACTTCTTTTTTATGCGATGATAAGATAGTCCGTAACTGCAATCTCACTTGATGGTAAGTGACAATGCAGTCTAAGATAGTAACAGGCTAACTTGGAAGGGGTATGGCAGTTTACATTCAACCTATATCCTTTGTCTTTGACGGTAAGGTGGTAACTAGCCACGGTCAAAGCCTCCAACCAGACCAGACCACAAACAATTCAGAAATTATAAATTCCCAAATTGTCCCCATCGGGAATCGAAATCTCAAACCATAATAGCTAGCATTGAAAACTAGTAGCATAAGTTTATTTTCTGTGGTGATCTTTGCGGGAGAACTATGTTTAGTTTAGACTATAATATTATAAAGCCGAAAGTTTGTATGTGTGTGTGTGTGTGTGTGTGTGTGTGTGTATGTTTGTTACTCCTTCACGCCACAACGAAGGAACCGATTTGGCTAAAATTTGGAATGGAGGCAGCTCACATCCAGGATTAAAACATAGGCTACATTTTATCCCGGAAAATTACAGAGTTCCCATGGGAATTGAAAAACCTTGAGCCACGCGGACGAAGTCGCGGGCATCGTCTAGTACTAAACTAAATGCTCTAAGTTAGTAGTGGACGACTGGACGTCTATTACGACAACGATTTTAAAAAAGTTTAACCTTTTCTTTTCATTACAACAAATCAACGTTTCATTTTAACTCCGGCTCGAGCTCAGACTGGCTGTTAAGTTTTTCTTCGCTTTTATTAAAAATTTCAATTCCATTTTAATAACAAAATGAACCTTAATAAAACGCAGGGTTGCTTCCAGAGCCATCATAAAATATCTTATTCGAAAGCCTTGAAGATATTGCCAATAGTCAGGAGACTTTAAAAGGAATCGGCAACAATAAAGCTCCCATACACTTAATAGTAAATAATTAACTGAGAATAGCTTATACCCGAGGAATGTAATATTCACGAAATAATATCTATTTACACAATAATTAAATAGTTATAACAATTAATATACACACATCAAAAGTGTCTAGGGTTTGAGTACATTTTTAATAACTATAAAAAATATCCAATTAATATTTACCAAATCTAGTCTTCCAGACTGGCTTCTTACTTTAATTCCTATGTTTAAGTTACCTTATTCCTATTAATATATTTTGTAAAAATTAAGAAAAATTGCGAGAAATTAACCTAAGTAAATATCGTCAATTAAATGGTAAAAAAGGCAAAAAGGCGGATTTTTAAAATTTTTATTGTAAAGATAAAAATATTAATTATTATAAATAATCTGTGTTTTCACCATTGACACAAATTACACAATCACAGTAATTATAATTACTGTTTAATAGTGCGACAATAGTGCGACGAGTGCATATCGAACCTGCGGCCTTTCATTTTCCTGTCCGCTCCTCTAACTGTTGCGCTATTGAGGCTTTAAATTATATTACCTATATAAAATTATTATAAGTAATTCCGTCCACGAAAATAGGAACCTACGAGTATCTCTCAGATGAATTGAAGCGACACTTAATGCTCCGATTGTTTCAGAAAAGTTTTCATATAAATTTCATATTATTGGGCAAAGTCTAAGAAATTATGCTCATTATTTGTTTTGAATTGTAACCTTTGTGAGTTGTAATGATAATAATCTATTTCAATTTCAGCTGCCTCGTGGATCTGGTGGCTTGCTTATGAATGAATATAATATGGCAGAGTCTTATAACTTGTAGCTATACAGTAGAATGAAGTAGAAAACCTGAAATGTGTGCCGCAGTGAGCAAAATTCAAATTCAAAATCCATTTATTTCATGTAGGCCAACTTGTAGCTCTTATGACACGTCATAAATCTACCACCTGTTCAGAATGCTGAGAAGAGCCGGTAAGAAACTCAGCAGTTGCTCTTTTCAAAACAAAAAATTTTTTTTACAATAGGTAAGAAAACTATGCTATGTATACACATACAGTGCTTCCACAATGAAGCTTCAAAAATGCATACGTAGATACACACAATCCAACGCATGTCAAAACGAGCAGAAATAAAAGTACTAAAGTAAATAGTAAATCCGCCACTCCACCCTCCGAGTGTTCAAGCAATCGAATAAAACATTAAGATATCGCGGATGCCGGAGGGTTCGGAGGTCATTAATCAAAGAGGAGCCAGGCCTTGACATCGGGTATCGATCTATGCTTCCCCTTTTACCTCTCATTTGCAATTCGAGCATTTCCTGTTGCCTGGCCTGCCAATAGTTTTAGGGAAAGCGGATGCTCGCGAATCCGTCTTAAGACCCTACGATCTGTCAGCTGGTAACGAAGCCTTTCTCGTTACCAGCGGACGAATCTTTGAGTGGGTATCGGTAAAGATATTACAATATACGTTTGCTTATGATAATATCTCAAGAGATAAGCTGTTTAACGATTAAACGAACTTACCTCTAAGTGAAGTTCCATCATAACTATGCAAATTGATACTCTTAGCATTTTAAAAATCCCATGGGTATTCCTTGATTTCATGATTTAAAAATTAAAGTTACTTTACCTGTGAAAGTCCTGTCAAAATAGGTTCAGCTTTTTCCTAGATTTACCCGTACACACAAACACGTATAGGCAGACCAAAATGTAAGCAGCGTGTGTTTTTCCCGGAGTATGCTAGTCATAATACTAGAAGATATATCGAGCCTAATAAGAGGCAATTTATTCCTAAACCACAGACTGTCACGTCGGTCTTATTTATTCGTATAGATTATTAGCTATTATAATTTCTCACTCACGGCACATTATCATATAAATTAGAAAGCGTGGTTTGGGCATAAACAATTATTATTAAATATAACATACATGCCACACAATATTGCGAGACATTAATCTACAAACAATATCTACGCAATAACAATTATGTTCTCGTGGCGGTAACTAACGAAAATAATATTCGCTTTGATTTTACTTTGACGACTTCGCTGGCTCAGTGCTGAGCACTGTCATGAGTGGAGATCTCTGGTTCGACTTCTGGCTGAGTCGTTCTCGGACTACCAATATTATAAATGCGAAAGTCATCGACTTAGATCATGTACGTTGTATAGGTATTAATTATCATAATCACAGTTCCTGTGAGATTTTTACAAATCGAACTCTAGCGGACAGCGTGCGAGATTTAAGCCGAATTTACACTGAGAAATTAGTGGCATGAAATTAATTTCAGGACATGAATTTCATCAACAATTTCACGTGTAAACTTCTAATATTATGCATGAAATTAATGCATGCATCATGAAATTAGAAGTTTACACGTGAAATTGTTGATTAAATTAATGTCATGAAACTAAAAAAATTCGGCTCTGCATAATATACAATGATATCGTTGTATTCAGTTGATTTAAAAAACGAATGACTCGTACGTACCTACTCATTTGTTACTAAGCAAAGTTAATTCGATAAAAAACAAAAATTCTCGTGACCCTTCCCCTAAAGAAGGCTTAAATGGTGATGTGAGGGCATTGCCATGGAAAGAGGGAATCTTTTTGAAGAAATAATAATATCTCAGAGGGTGGATGTTTTCGACGGCGTGTTGACGCAGATCAAGTTGAAGTGGGAGACTAGTACCAATATTAAGATGCTTATCAATACCCACTTTGACAATTATTTTCCTTGCTTTTTATGTAATTTTTCTAAATAACAGATTGGTGTATTTATTTATCCACTAGATGATGCCCGCGACTTTGTTCGCGTGGATTGAGGTTTTTTTGGATTCCCGATGATGAACTCTCTTATTTTCCGGGATAAAAAGTAGCTTATGTGCCAAATCTCAGCAAAATCGGTTTAGGCGTTGCGGCGTGATTGAATAACAAATATACATCCAAACTTTTGCATTTATAATATTAATAGGATAGGATGATAAATTAGCTTTCATCTGTGATTTTCCTTTGTGTATATACGCCTTTATAGCGCTGAAAATCCGGCGCAAGGCAGAGGCCTGTGGAAGTTTATGCAAGAGATCTTTTGTCTAGCTGTGGACGTTTTTCAGTTGATAAAGATGATGAAAGCATCGTTACTAACACATAATAAATACTATGTCATCTCAAACGATATACCTAGACATTCGCTGTCCAGGAAACTCAAGTCGAACGCATAGCTTCTCCTATGGGGTCCTGGGCTTGACCCTTACACACTGAACTCTATATTTAATCTATGATTATTAATTTTAGATTTATTTATTTATATACTTATTATAATAAGAAGTAAGTGCCACATACACTAACTAGATAAAACAAAAAAAACAAAAAGAAAAAATATTAATGAATAATAAATAAAAAACAGGTTCATTCAATGCTCTCCGCGTACCATAGTATTTCCAAAACCAGGATAGCCCACCCAACATTGAGTGGATCCCATTGAGCATTCTTGTCCAAGAGAGCACGTTGAAAGATGCCAATGAACGCGGTATAGGTGCCATGGCTCGGGTACCAGTGCGATGATGTGGGACCACGAAAAGTTTATTTTTGATGTGGAAAAAATGTTAAAGATGATCGTAACAAGCTGATATAAATTGGCCAAGTAAACCGTGAGTTCCATTAATAGATATTTACTACACGGCCGGCCTCGAGGGGCAAATAAATTGAGGCGGTCGTTTAAGGAACTATTAGCAGTGACCGGCAAACGGAGTGTCGATTTAGCGTAATAAAATTAAATCTAAGTGGGAAATCGATGCGGGAAATGCACTGTTATGTAGTACTGTAAGTTATTTTATATGCCCTGAAGTAAATTACACATAAAGCCTTACAAAGAGGCAATCGGCCAGCCTCGGCATCGTAGAGCACCGTCTTTGTTTCAAAAAAAACCTTAGTCCACGCGAACAAACGGGTATCATCTAGTAAATAAATAAAAAACATAACTTTCAAGACACATACTGCCCTCCCTTAGTACGGCAAAAATTGGATCCAATTTCAAATAAAAAATTTATTGTGTGTAATTCTATTCTCTTTTCTGAAGTTTATTTAGTAAACAGACATCCCCCACAGCTCATTATTTCGTGTTTTCGTTGCGTCCCAACAAACAATTGTGAAAACCTTTTGCAAGGGCCTTTATCTCAGAGCGTGACAATTATAAGGTTACCTTTCCGCCCTATATCAGGGGTCGATGAAAAAATATATCGCATAAAATCCACGCCGTAAGCTCTTTAGGATGCCTTTTCACAAGAAAAGTCACAAAGAGTTAATTTATAAAGTGTTACACCTTATATGGTATACAGTTATTACAGTCATGCAGGGCACTTCTATTACTAGAGCATGCAAGCTCAAAATATCATACTCAGCCATATCCCTAGCCATATTACAAACATGTCGTCTCTTTCTACGATCGCTCACCCTAAAACAGGAGCTCTCAAAGTTTTTTTATCGCCCGTCCTATCCTTTCAGAGGGAAGCGTGATAAATAAACTTTGGGACCCCTGCTTTAGCTTGACCGATTGTAGAAAGAGACGACACGTTTGGCTAGGGCGGCTAAGCATGATATTTTGAGCTTACATATTCAAGTAATAGAAGTGCCAAGCTTGACTGTCATAACTGTATACCATATAAGGTGTAAGACTTTTTAAATTAACTCTTTGTGAGTTTACACCCCCCACATCTTATCTGAATGCTGCAGCTACTGGCGACTGTGTAGTGCGCGAGTATCCGTAATAGGAATTTGTGAGGCCATTCGAGCGAACCCGGGCCAGTCAGCTAGTTCAGGATAAAACAATGGCTATTTCCGTTTTTATACATTCGGCCCATGTCAAGCCGTGAGAAGCGGTCTGTGGTTTCGTTATCGAAACATAGCGATATATATTTCGTTGCAAACGGTTCATTTTGGTATTTAATATTTTGCCCCACCGATAAAGCGTTGCCGTCAAGTATAACTTTCTGATACGATACCGAGTTAAAACCAAATTATTAAAGTTAACGGTTTTTTTTTAAATTGTCACACTCTTTTCAAACCAGCCCGCTGTCTTAGACTGCAGACACTTCCCATCATAAAAGAAAATGATTAAATCGATCATGGTCTTCGCTCGTTCAATAATTCTTATGATATACTTTTTAGTGTTGACCCAGAATAAAGCCTAAAATACATAAAATGTACTGTTTAAAGTGTAATGGTAGTTCTAACAATTCTTTTGATATCAAATTATAAAAGCGAATACTCGACCCCACAAAGGACTTCTGCACTTTCTGCAGACGACCAAATGGTGTTACTAGTTGGTGGTGGTATATTATTACGGTGTCTAGTTACCACATTGTGTGTGTCCTCTTACTACAGTGAAGCGTTTTATTTTTCCGACCAATTATATTAACGGTCGTCTGCAAACCTCTTTTGGTTCCGTATGCTCCCAAACCTCCCTATCGCAGCAGTGTGAAAAACGCGTGGTGATTTATGTTCCAAGTGGGCTATCTCCCGATAAATTATTGTCTTCACATCGGTGCATGCATGCGAAAAAGTGAGTAATGGACCACTATTCGTACACTTCCTTCCCTTCTTTAGGTTAGAACGTATCAGCTTAGTGAAAAATTGGAACGATTCGTTGCATACGTTTCAGTGAAAGCCAAGATTTGTAATGGTACCAAAACGCAGGTATTCGTTGCAAAGTTTTCTTAGCCATTCTCTCACGGGACGACAAAAATAAAACCACCGAACTTGTCCAAATAACAAAGTTCAAAATATCGTATATAAATTCGACCTTAAATATAAATTTTTATATTAAATTGCTTATCTAAGAGCAAATTATAAATTAGACGGCTAGAATAGAGTTATAAAAAGCCACTTCGGAGAGCACAAGGGTTCATTAACTTTTTATCAATATTTGACCCTTAACCTTGACCATCGAGAGACGAATGTGGTTAAATGTGGTTGGTAGTCGAACGAGCATGTTACTTTAATTGCCTGATATGTAACTGACCCTAAGTAGGTATGGCCATAAACGCAGTATTGCTTTACCGTAGTATGGCAATATTAGTTAGCCAAGGTGTACGTAGGTATAACCCGCGCCAATAAAGAAACGTTTTATAAATGGCGTCGCTAATCATTCCCTCTCACTCGCACGTTATTCCTGTCTTTAGTCACACATTTCGTTACAGCACGCAAAAAAATAATCAGTCTGTAACTGACGTCGCGATCTGACTGCGAGATACAAGACAAGATAAGTTATAGGACACAAGAAAAAAATAAATAAATAGAGATATTAAACATATACTTCGGGATTAATATATAATTAAATGTGGGCCCTAATATTTAGAGTTTATTTTAATGTTTTACTATAAGATTTTGTATCGTAGTTTAATTGTTTTAATTTAGAATACTAATTCTAATATTAAAACTTAAATAAATTAAAACTAGTACCTACTAAGGCAGTAGTTTTAATTTATTTAAGTTTTATAATATTATGTTAACTATAATTTTATATAATCTGCAAAATAAAACTAAAATAATAACAATTAAATAGCAATATAGTATATCTATATTTTAAAAACATTTATGTGTGTCTGTATAGCTACACGTACATCAGTTCAGCTTCGCTTCGTTTTTTGCTGACGGTCCAACCTGTACCTGTCATTACAAGTACGAGCCGCCATTTATAAAACGTTTCTTTATTGGCGCGGGTTATATATTTTAACAAAGTAGATAAGTCGTGCTCAATTCAATGCTCTATTTTGTACAGCGGTTTCTCGAAATCCTCTAAATTGGCACCTCCAGTAACGCTTCTTTAATCCTATACAACTAAGGCTAGTGTACTATTCAACCCGTAGCTGAAGGCTGTTTAGCCAAAATTTGGCATAGAATTCGACAGTACGCCTACATTACTATCTGCAGTGTTTTTATTTTAAATTTTACCATTTTATTTTTTTATAACCATTATTTTACTGATTACCATTTACATTTGACATACTATAGAATTAGCTTTAATAACTCTTAAATAATAAACAAAAATAATCTTTAATATTTTGCACGCCTATATTGAAATAAAACAAGTTAGGAGCTATTATGCCAGGCTGTTTATGAGTAATATTAAGTAAATATATTTTCATTTAATTTCAATAAGAAAAAAGTTGGAGGCCAATGCCCCGTTTGATCATAATTTATTGTTTCAATTCAGGAATAAAGGCTACATTAAACTCTGGATAGCGTTTAGCGCAGGGAGTGCTAGGACGTCCTAGGGGCGCATAGATCATGAATCAGACAAATCCATCAATCATGTCCTATGATGTGAAAATTTTTCAATAAGGAAACGAGGAAATGATCAATTATACGTTAACCATCAGTCACAGCACTGATTGTGGAACGGGTAAAAAATGCTTTCAGCGTAACGAGCATCTTGCTTCAATAAACGGTTTAGAGATTGCTGCTCAAGCGCTGAATCGAATTTGATCAAATTCGACACACACCTACATAGAAATTGCATGCATTCTAGAAACAGACAGGATTTATTTTATAGGTACGATAAATTTTGTGATTCCAATCTAGGATTTTTAAAACCCACGTGATCCAAGTCACTGGCTTCCAAAAGCAAATTACAGCCTCAAGATAGAATAAATTATGCATTAAGCACACCCAATTATGAAAATAAAGCAATTTTCTAAATGAGGCTTCATAATATGAAAGTAGGAAACTAAACTGGATTAGTAACGTGTATCCCGCATAAGTGAGGCATTGTTTGTAACCCGCACAATGGAGGACGGGACGCGGCCGTCAACTTCGGTAATTCGCTTAGAGAACGGGGAACGAGGAACGGGGAACGGGGAAGGGGGAACCCGGATAAAGTGCACTAATAAGATATTCCAGTGTGAAAGGGAGCAGTCTATGTTACCGTTTTTATGAAATATCCATTCCACAGAAACTACGAAATTTCTCATTAGTTATGTAAGGTATCGTTAGCTTCGACATGATTTTACACATTTTTAACTTAACATTGCAAAAATATCAACCAAAAATACAAAATAAATAACCGGTTGATTGCGAATCGGACTCCCATACGAAGGGTTCCGTACCAAAAAATTATTTGTTGTTAAAAGCAGCAGAAATACACATTCTGTGAAAATTTCAACTGCCTACCTATTACGGATCATGAGATACAGCCCGCTGACGACAGACGGACGGACGGACGGCGAAGGCTTAGCAATATGATCCCGTTGGTTACCTTTCGGTATCAAATGGTTCGTGAGACATATAGAATGGGAAATCTAGCTTGAGTGTAACTTAATCTTTTGCCAGAATCTCTACTAAGCTAATTAAGCCAGCTATATAACAGGTATTACGGGGCGCAAGCATGCCCAAAGAGATTTGCGTTTTGCATACTTTTGTCATGATTTTATAAAAATAACGATACAAACTAGATTCTGAATTGGTTTGTGGAATCAATAAATTAGTATTATTATAGAATACAATAATTTTAATGAGTATCATGGCAACATTAACAAGCTGGCCACACCGAACGGAACGAGCTATGGAGATTATGACTTCAGGTGGCGCGCTTGCGACTACAATTTTGAAAATAAGAAGTAGCCGCTTAGATTCAGCCAGCTCGAGCGCAGACCGACATCAGCAGAGTATAGGGTAAGGATGCCGAATATGAGATAGTTGCCAAATATGAGATAGTTAGGTTTTGGCGAAACTAATCGCCGCAGCTATTTGGCGATACTGTCACCAGAAGCCGCGTGGCAACAGACCGAAACATGTGTTGGTGCTTCCCAGTTCGAGGCGAAGTCAGGTTGTGTACGTGCGGATTTTTACGAAACCACAAAACCCGATTTTTGACACCAAATATTAACGAGGTATGTTACAACTTTATAGTCACACTAAATGATTTAAATTTACAGTCATTGTATCAGTTATATGATTAATTTTACAATGCATTTGCAGTTTAGTTGTATTTTCTTCGTCAAGAAATAATAGGCAGCCTAGTTTTTAAATTTGGGTGTTTTCCTAATATGAGACACGTGGGGGCTCCTTAAATGAGATATCCCATATTAGAATGTATAGAAATACGACTATTTAAAAACCTCTTTTTCTAGATGCCGTCGATCAAAGAAGTCCTAAGACCACGATGCCATAATACGGGCCGTGAGTGTAGTGCGAAGCAAACAAATATGTTACCTAATAGCGTAAAAACTTTCGATGTTCTTAAGAGTATCCTAGAACGTTATGTCAAAAAAGATGCTAATGCAGAAGTATTTGTCAAGGTTTATGGGATGACCTCCAGCTTTTTCTGACTATTTAGAAGCAAAAATAGAAAAATATTGTAAAGTTGGACTAACGATTTTATGGGTTACATCTACATCTGAAGAACATCAAGCACTTGGCACAAGCACATGATAATATATTAAGTAATAAGTTGTTACTAAAACCTTTTTATTTAGTAGTACGATGTTGTAGATTAATAAATATCGCCAATAAAAAGTTATTTGAATTGATTTCTTCCCTTTTTCTCTGAATCTATACTATCTCATATTAAAAACCCTTGGTATCTCATAATAGGAGACCATTTCCCTGAGACGTAATTTCTGACTTTTCTAATATTATCTGATATAACAAAAAATCTATTATACCTAGCACTAAACGGTCTTTCAAGGATAAACTTCATTAAATACTTATCGAATATAAATAATTTTCATTGTCATTAGTGCAATAATTTATTTTTTATGGCCGAATATGTAAATGGTATCTCATATTCGGCATCTTTACCTGTTATAGTGTTAGTAAGTGAATTTATCTTCAATTAGTGAATGGCCTTTTTTAGTGCCAAGCCAATTCATACTATTTTATGTACCTATAGTGGTCTTCTGCACTCTTATTTTGTAAGGTGGGCTACAAATGCAAACCGACGTGAATTGTTTACTAACGATTTGGAAGCATTGTTTTCTAGTCTAATAAACAATACAATACCAGGCGAAGGTGGGAGCCGGGGCAAACTTTAGTTAACTCACTTATCCAATAACGGGAAGCGGGAAATTAAGTTAGTCTGTTGATTAAGATGTTGGGTACAAGCAGGCGCTACTTTGCGGAAGGCCATGATACAAGAAACAACTAGCTTGTGTTACTATAATCCGTTGAAGCTTCTCCTATTATCCTATCCTATTAATAATATAATAAATGCGAAAGTTTGGATGGATGGATGGATAGATGTTTGTTACTCAATCACGCCGTAACGACTGAACCGATTTGACTGAAAGGCACAGAGGCAGATTATAGTCACATAGGATATCTTTATCCCGGAAAATAAGAGAACTTCCGAGAGAGTTAAAAAATCTCAATCCACACGTACGAAGTCGAGGGCATCAGCTAATAAATAATATCTTTCAGACCTAATTCCGAACACAGCAGCCTATCTCAATGGAGACAAGCAAACTATGCAGGATAGGTATACACTAGTGCTATCATATAAAAACAGGTGGATATGTTACAAGCGTGGGCGGATAATGGCAGATATTTGTCGTAATTTGTCATGGCATTTAACAATGAAGTACTATATAATACTACTTCTTACTTACTTCTTCTAATATATCTTCTTTTGTAAATATTTATATGTACATAAAAAATAAAAATAAATAAAATAAATAAATAATACTCCTCGTCGTCCGGAACAAGTTTTTCGTTTGTTTTGTGAGTATATAACTCATCCCTAACAGAATATCATAGCACGGGTGTGTGCATAAATACAGGTGCACTTTTATCTCTTGATATGCGACTTTTCCTGCGAATCAGCGAAATTCTAGAAATGTATAATTCTTCCTGAAACAAAGAAAGAAAGGAGCGAGCGATCCATTTCTCACTTTTTCGCATGCATGCACCCATGTGAGGACAATAATTTATCTCGAGATAGTCGACTTCGAACATAAATCACCACACATTTTTCACACGGCAACGTTAGGGGATTTGAAAACACGTAGAGACCTGAAGGGTTAGTGTAAGATTTAATACGATTGATCGTATTCGTATTTGATGACATTAGCATCAAAGAAAATTAACCATAACAGCATTAAAATTAGAGCTCAATTTTCGTGCACGCATTCTTATATTATTACATAATTATACGAATACACTAAATTAAAATCGTACCGAATTTGCGACTTTAAGTAAATAGGGTGCTTTTTACTTTGACGCTAATTTCATCGAATACGAATTCGATCAGTCGAATTAAATCTTATACTAACTCTACTGTTCAGAGCGTTGTCTCTTAGACTTTTTTAGCAACCAAATTTTTTAAGTAACATTTTGACGACCTCCCTGGCGCAGTGGTAAGATGTGGACGTATAACCTGGAGGTTTCGGGTTTGAGATGGCTCATACCCAGGATTAACACATAGTCTACATTTTATCCCGGAAAATTAGAGTTACCGCGGGAATTGAAAAACCTTAACCCACACGCATCATCTAGTAACCAATAAACAAACAAACTTTCGCACGTATAAATATTAGAATAGAATAGAATAGAAATATTTTTTATTCAAATAAACTTTTACAAGTGCTTTTGAATCGTCGATGAATCTACCATTGATTCGGAATGCCCTTCCTGCCGAGAAGAGCCAGCAATAAACTCGGCAGTTGCTCTTTTCAAAAATTTTTTTTACAATAGGTAACAAAACTATGCTATGTACATACAGAGTTTCCACATTGAAGTTTCAAAAAAAGATACCGGCCGAATTAATAACCTCCTCCTTTTTGGAAGTCGGTTAAAAATGCATACCTACATACAATCCAGTTCATGTTAAGACGGGCAGACAGAAAGCAGACCCATTCCATTGGTGGCACCCGTTCACGAGCATGACGCATGATCCAGCGGTTGCTTCGCTCAACCATATTTAGCAAGATGTACCTATAGTAATTGAAGTCTGTCTGGAATGGGAGAGGTACAAGTTATGCCTCCATCGCTTGGCGCAAACCACTCCCCCTTTAATATGAATTTATTATTATTGCTCTCAATAATTCGCAGTTAATTATTTAGCGGAGGGGAACTTCATTGTTGCCAATTCCTTATAAAAGCTTGGGACTATTAATGTCTTCAAGGCCTTCGGATAAGATATTTTATGGAGGCACTGAAAGCAACCCTGCGTTTCATTAAGCGAGTTTGTTCGAGTGAAAGGGAATTTTTTAATAAAATTGAAGCTTTCCTTTCTATCATAAATACGAGTTTATGAAAGTGAGAGTGTATACACTTCCTAATAGAGCTTGTAGTTTTAAGTACAGATGAGTTTTAAGCTTGTGCTATTACGAAATATGATGTCCAGGGTTTGAGTTTCGGGTCGAAATTAAAAATTATAAGATTTAAGTCTTCTTTATCAGCTGGTGATGGACTTCCACTTTTGGACGAGGATCTCATGCATGGACTTCCACAAGTCTGGGTCTTACGCTGCCTGTATCCAGCGACTCTGTGCCATTCGTCTGATGTCGTCAATCAATCTAGATCATTCCGGTGCGGCGTCGCTACTCCAGCTTGGGACGCCAGCGACCATTGCAGTTTTTCGAATTATGTGCTCCGCCCATTTCCTTAATGAGATGTACTCGTAAGATAAAAGATTTCAATTTAAGTTAAATAGATTCATGAAACATTACTCTGTCTCTCCAACTGGCGTAACCAGCCCCCCGATCCTTCCGATAACTTATTTGTCGATCGATTCGGTTTGTTAACATATATTTCGCTCACTCTGAATCCGCACGACAAAAAGAGATCGATATCTAACCGTATCGACACGGTATGTTATCGAACAGGTCTGAATCGCCCTGCTAATAGTCAACTTATTATTGTCCTATTTTTTGCAAGGCGAAACAGTTGGCGGCATTCACGATTGTCGTCTGTATAACTATTATTCGAAGTAATCGTACCCAAAATAATAATAATAACAACGTCCTAACCCAACCAAATCCGGCCACGGCGGTTAATCTCCACAGAGATTAGCCATCTGCACGGGAGATATTATAGTGTACAAGTGTATGCGCAAACACTGGTGCAATCTCTATTCACTCACTCTCATAATCCGATCCCAAGTAGCACAGATAGCTGTATAAATACTCACTTTTAGACCTATTTGAAACTCTATGCGTATTAAGACTCTTTTAAGAGTACACTGGTGATCCTACAGCTGCATAATAGCTGTCAGTGATATTTAAACATAATATAAGTATAAGAGGTATTTGTGAACTCTTATTACACTGACTTATTAAGGGGGCACGTGTGAACTATTATGAAGTTAATAGCTATATAATGGATGATATGTGACCCACATTACAGCTTAACATGAATCCACCATTTTATTGTATAACCCCATAACCTATATAAATATACTGATTCATTTTTCAACTTTTATGATGTTTTGTGTATGAATTAGGAATGGATTGCATTAGTTTTTACTTCTCGATATCATAATAACAACTTTTTATCTTATAATTCTTTTCAAAGCACTAAAAATTGTTTATTCAAGTTTTCATCACGGCTTATTTATATCACGAAACTAATTAAAAACCGAATATTTTCGTGGCGCACTAAAATTTTCTTAGGTAATATATATGTATAATGTCAGTAAAATTACATTCCCAATCATTTTTCTTTTATAAATATGAAAACAATGCACTTAACTTTGAATATATAACCACACGTATTCAATCAAATTCAATTCAATCCACGAAGTATATTAATTTGCTAGATTTGTATTATCTATGGTTTGCTACTTCACTTTTACGTCACGTGACATATTTGCTGAATAAAGAGTAACTTGTAATCTTTTACTCAACTTAAGGCTGTATAATTTGTGCCCATTTAAGAGGTATAAGAGCTGTATACGGCCGTATACAGCCCTTATGCAGCTTTTTTATACAGCTTTAAGCGTGACGGGAATTCGTTATTCAGCTGCTAAGCAGCCTTCGTGTGCTACTTGGGATAGGACGGAAATCCAACACGACCGGAGAGAGAAGGCGGAGAACCGACAGCTTTACGTGTTCTTCGCGGCACGGGGGTGACTCACAGCCAACTTCCTAACTCCGGACTAGTAGTGAGAATTTCTTGAAAAAAAAAAAAAAACATTTTTTTTTCCCAATCCGGGAATCGAACCCGGGAGTTCGTCATCCGCAGTCGAATTTGCTGACCTATAAACCAACGAGGCAGTGAATAGTGTAGTAGCTGTGTACTACATGTGCGGGTCGCGCACAATTCTAAGCACTATTATCTGTTTTGTGCTATGAAAACCTGGGAATGAATTGGCTGTAAGCCGGCATAGCGACAGCCCACAGCGACGCGCAGCGAGGGACCTGGAGTGCGTCATTATTCCGGATTGTAGCTTCACCCCCGAGAACACACTGGCGACTGCGACACTGTCGCGACAAAAGTTTTTTTTTTTTATATACAACGTGTAACAAAAGGGTGGGTCAACCCTGAAGGAGGTCAATGCGCTTATGAAACTGAACTACTTTCCCCAAGGAACATAGGTCGAAATATGAAAAAAAAAAATGTGGACCTCCCATACAAAATTGACGATCCGCTGATTGCTTTACTATGGTACCAGGTGGTGAGTGTGAAATTGAGGATTGTAGAAGTTAGAGGGTGGAATAAGATCAAATAGCTCTTCAGAACACTCCCCGTTATATAGCCGATAGAACACGCAAAGAGAGCTTACGTCTCTGCGGTGCTCCAAGCTGATTTCACCATGGAAGTAGGACTAAAGCACGGAACTAAAATTGTCTATGTAGTTTGTCACTAAAATTCCAAGTGATAATGTTATGTGACAAAATTAAGTCTATAGAACAACACGTGTAGTTTGACCAGGAATACTTATATGGTATTTTAAGACAGTATAAAAGATGAATGGAATAATTTGGTGTCATTTGACAATTTGAACTTAGTGACCAGCGTGTCGATTCTCTAAAATAATTCTCTCTCTCCTCCTCTGATTGGCTGAATTTATGGCGTTCTTGCTGCATCAATGCATTTTAACCAATAGCGGGAGGGTACCAGTCAGTATGAGGTCATTGCAATCATTAGACTGATACAATTATTTTTAGAGAAACGACCCATAGTTGATACAATCGAATAATTACAAAATGTTATGTTTCACTCACACTTACGTGATGGTGATATAAATATTAGATAAATAATAACTTACGTAATGGTGATATAAATATTAGATAAATAATAAAAGTCGCGAATAAAAGCTATAATATTTTATCAATAAAATGCTCAAGAGTGCTCGTAACTCGTCAAATAAAAGAAAAATGTTTTATAAAAACTAAAAGTGTCAAGGCCGTAACCGTTGTATTATTTACCGTCAAGATTAAAAGTTTTGAAACAAAAATCCCGTGTGTACTTATATTGTCAGAGTAAGTACTTATATTGTCTACAAGAGATTACCTAGCTATTTCAAGTATTGTTATAACGTTGTTTAGGTACTCTTATAACAATGTTACAGGTTTTAAAA
This sequence comes from Hipparchia semele, assembly GCA_933228805.2. NCBI lineage: Eukaryota > Metazoa > Arthropoda > Insecta > Lepidoptera > Nymphalidae > Hipparchia > Hipparchia semele. The sequence goes on along the minus strand of OW121717.1, from coordinate 813,502 downwards.
CAAACTAATGCTTAATGTGGAGCAAAGTTTTTTTTTTTTCAAAATTGTTAATTTAAGTTAGAAGCTAGTTTAAGTATTTCAGTGCCCGACCGAAGGTTGATTTGTCACCGAAGTAGAAACTGAAAAATCAGGCGTCGCCACAACGTGTGCCGAAAGTTTGGTGGGAGGCTTTGGCCGTGGCTAGTTACCACCCTACCGTCAAAGACGTGCCGCCAAGCGATTTAGCGTTCCGGCACGATGGCGTGTAGAAACCAATTAGGGGTATGGGTTGAATTTACACTGCTATACCCCTTCCAAGTTAGCTCGCTACCATCTTAGACTGCATCTTCACTTACCATCAGGTGAGATCGCAGTCAAGGGCTATCTTGTCATTGAATAAAAAAAAAAAAAATATCCTTAAAAAATTCCGTTCAATATTGGCTAAAAAAATAAAGTAAATAAAATAGTTACTTTTAAAATTATCTTGAACAAAGTTAAACCAATTCATAATAAGCAGAAGAATCACATAACAAACATACAAAAACATAAAGTCGCAATAAGAACCTTCTCTTTTTTGAAGTCGGTTGAAAACCGCCATGTTCTACCTGTTACATGACTATTGTTTTCTACCCTGTAAAGCCTATTAATTTCCGCACAGGTGTATTGCAAATATTTCTCACGCTATGGAATTAAAACTAGGGCATATGGATTGTCTAACTTTCAATGAAGATTATTAATAGTGTGGTTGTAATATTGATTAATGAGTCCGCCCGCCCGCCCACGCCCGCCCCACGCGCGCCCCACGCCGCGTGAGCTTACACAAACAGCAGCCTCCATCGAGACATGCCATTATAATATACTACCTCCGTGGTAGAGCATTAAATAATAATTACTGGGTAAAGGTGCGATTAAACGGCGCGCTATAACACGAGCCGCGCCGCGCCGCACCATCCGTGTAGGCGCGGCTCGGCTTAATGCGAACGCAAGCCTGCTCGTTTAAACGACGCGGGGTATCACGAGCCGAGCCGTCCGTGGAAATGCGGCATCAGCGGCATTCGTTCGCGCGCGCTCTGTGCCATCTGTTTAGACGGCGCGTATTAACACGAGCCGAGCCTAGATGGCGCGCGCGCCTTTGATCCGTGTCGAAAAAACCGACAAGTGATGGATCGGGCAAAGTTTGCCGAGCCGCGCCGAGCGTAGTTGTTTACACGGCGCGTGGCGCGCCGAGCCACGCGCCGAGCTAGGCTCGGCTCGTGTTATAGCGCGCCGTTTAACCGCGTCTTAACCTGTAACCTGTTCCATAGCGCAAGTAGTGATAGCCCAGTGGTTAGGGCTGTTGTCTCCTATTGCACCAGGAGCTACGTACGTTTAAGCAGTTAAATATCAAATTTTTCGGCGTTGAAGGAAAACATCGTGAGGAAACCTGCACACCTGAGAGTTCCATAAAGTTCTCGAAGGTGTGTGAAGTCCTCCAATTAACATTGGGCCAGCCGTATTGTAGATTATGACCTATAACAATTTTTTGAGAGGTAACTTAAGCTCAATAGTGAAATGTTGATGGGTTGGTGGACCTTATCCCCTTCTTCTACTGCAGTATTTCTATACTTCTTGTATGTGTTGACCTTTACATCTAGACACTACACTTCTAAAATGTAAAAAAATACAGTGTTGAATCTTTAAAAAAGTACCTGTGTCTGTCTTAACGGCTGAACTACTGAACAGATCTATAAGTAACACCCTTATAACTAGTGGTTCGCCCCGAACTGAGACCTCGCGATATCCCATAATTCCCAAAAGTTTTAATTATATATTGTAATAATTAACTTTTAACATTAGACACAATAAAAAAAATAATAGTTGACATAAAACTGTTTTACTGACACAGCGCCATCTATTAGCATTATAGTGAAGCTATTAGCTTCACAATAATGCTAATAAATGGCGCATTAAAATTAAATAATTTCGTTTCTTTATAACATTTATCTAACTTTAGTATTTGTTGTTCAAGTACAGGATATAACTGAATTTTCAACCAAGTTTCACGTTCTAATATTCAGTAATTCAGAAGTTATAGGGCTCTGACAGACATTTAGACGGACACACTTCTCTGTCTAGTAGGCAAGCGCCCTAGTTGACTCAGAGAACTCGCTTCGCTCGTTCAATAAAGGATGTTATGATATCATGTATGATAATGTTTTGGGTACGGAACCCTAAAAGCCTACGTCTTATGTCAATACAAAGTTATACCCGTATATTATGTGCTGAGAGTGTGTTGAGAGCAACGTAGTACCTAGGTATTACTTACTACGAGTTGAAAGTTATTTGGCCACCGTGTTTAATTAATATGATGTCGGCGACCGAAATCCACCGGCGAGCTAGGCTCATTAGTGGCAGGTGTTGATGCTTGCAGCTACTCGTGCTGTAACCGCTAGAGGACGTACTTGTAACATAATATACTATATTATGTGTTGAGAATAATTTGGCTACACCGTGTGTAATTAACATGACGTCAGAGCCTCAAAGCCACCAGGCGAGCGATGCTCTCATTAGCGGCAAGTGTTGATACTCTCAGCTACTCGTCCTGTAACCACTAGAGGACGTAGGTACTTGTATCATAATATACTATATTATGTGTTGAGAGTAAGCTGGCAACACCGTGTGCAACTAATATGACGTCAGAGCCTCAAAGCCACCAGGCAAGCGATGCTCTCATTAGCGGCAGATGTTGATGTTTTGAGCTACTTGTGCTGTAACCGCTAGAGGACGAACTTTTATCATAATATACTATATTATGTTTTGAGAGTAAGTTGACTACACCGCCGTGTGCAACCAATATGACGTCAGAGCCTCAAAGCCACCAGGCAAGCGATATTCTCAGCAGCCGCAGGTGTTAGAGGACATACTTGTATCATAATGTACTAAATTAACAATGTTGACAGTAATTTGGCTAAAATATCAATAACCAATATGACGTCAGCACTTCAAATCCACACGCGAGCTAAGCTCATTAGCGATAGGTGTTGATGCTTTTAAGCTACTCTTGCTGTAACCCACATAACACAAATATACCTACTTGTAACAAAATACATATACTGAAACATGAGGTGTTTAAAATAATCAATTGGCTATACATGTCTATATCTAACTAGCGGACCCGACAGACGTTGTCCTGTCTTAACTATGAATATTGAAACTCCCCTTTTTACCCCCTTGGGGAGAGAATTTTCAAAAAATGTAAAATACGTAATTCTTTATTTTTGATCAAGAGCCAAAATATCAAGTTTCATAAACATAACTTGAAAAATAACTTGAAGAACGAAGGACTATCATACAAACATTCAACCCCTATTTAATCCCTTAGGGGGTAGAATTTTTAAAAACTGTGAAACACCTACTTTTTTGTTTTCAATTTAAAGCCTAAGTACCGAATTTTATGGGTATAGCTTGAAAAATGACGGAGTTTCATACAAACTTTAACCCCCCTTTTTACCCCCTTGGGGGGAGAATTTAAAAAAAATGTAAAATACGTAATTCTTTATTTTTGATCAAGAGCCAAAATATCAAGTTTCATAAACATAACTTGAAAAATAACTTGAAGAACGAAGGACTATCATACAAACATTCAACCCCTATTTAACCCCTTAGGGGGTAGAATTTTTTAAAAGTGTGAAACACTTACTTTTTTGTTTTCAATTTAAAGCCTAAATACCGAATTTTATGGGTATAGCTTGAAAAATGACGGAGTTTCATACAAACTTTAACCCCCCTTTTTACCCCCTTGGGGGGAGAATTTAAAAAAAATGTAAAATACGTAATTCTTTATTTTTAATCAAGAGCCAAAATATCAAGTTTCATAAACGTAACTTGAAAAATAACTTGAAGAACGAAGGACTATTATACAAACATTCAACCCCTATTTAACCCCTTAGGGGGTAGAATTTTTAAAAACTGTGAAACACCTACTTTTTTGTCTTCAATTTAAAGCCTAAGTACCGAATTTTATGGGTATAGCTTGAAAAATAACGGAGTTTCATACAAACTTTAACCCCCCCTTTTTACCCCCTTGGGGGGAGAATTTTCGAAAAATGTAAAATACGTAATTCTTTATTTTTGATCAAGAGCCAAAATATCAAGTTTCATAAACATAACTTGAAAAATAACTTGAAGAACGAAGGACTATCATACAAACATTCAACCCCTATTTAACCCCTTAGGGGGTAGAATTTTTTAAAAGTGTGAAACACTTACTTTTTTGTTTTCAATTTAAAGCCTAAATACCGAATTTTATGGGTATAGCTTGAAAAATGACGGAGTTTCATACAAACTTTAACCCCCCTTTTTACCCCCTTGGGGGGAGAATTTAAAAAAAATGTAAAATACGTAATTCTTTATTTTTAATCAAGAGCCAAAATATCAAGTTTCATAAACGTAACTTGAAAAATAACTTGAAGAACGAAGGACTATTATACAAACATTCAACCCCTATTTAACCCCTTAGGGGGTAGAATTTTTAAAAACTGTGAAACACGTACTTTTTTGTTTTCAATTTAAAGCCTAAATACCGAATTTCATGAGTATAACTCGAAAAATGACGGAGTTTCATACAAACTTTAACCCCCCTTTTTACCCCCTTGGGGGACGAATTTCGAAAAATCCTTTCTTAGTGCTCGCCTACGTCATAAAAGGAACCTACTGTCAAAATTTCAAGTTTCTAACTTCAGTGGTTTAGGCTGTGCGTTGATCGTCAGTCAGTCAGTCAGTCAGTCAGGACAAGCCTTTTTATATAATTATAGATTAATATGAAATCGGCTACTCAACAAAGCCACAAAGCAAGTGGGATTCAGAATTTTTATAACTCTTATAGAATTTTCTATGATTCTTTTACTTGATTCAAAAGCATTTTGTAAAAGCTTATTTGAATAAAAAAATTTCTATTCTATTCTTGGATACTAAAAAGGTGATGGAGATCTATGATAGGTCCGCATTTGACCTTAGATATGACAATAAGAAAAAATCTATAGGTGAAGCTAACTTGAACAAACACATTATTAAAGCTCTAATGTTCTCTTGTCAGATAAATATAACCGTTTTCCCCCCGAAGGGCAGAAAACGATTATTTAGGTTTCAGCCGGAGCTTGACCCACTTGTGAGATTACCCCCCCAAGTTTTGCGTAGTAGCAGTGTTTCTACCCTCCATTTTTGCATGTTATTATCTTGTGACGTAGTCGCTTGCGCCACTGACATCGCCGGTAAGTCGATCTCGAATCAGTACTCTCATAAGCCGGCAAGGCATCAAAATTTAGTGGGTCAAGCTCCGGCTGAAACCTAAATAATCGTTTTCTGCCCTTCGGGGGGAAAACGGTTATATTTAGGTGTTCGAGCCTTCGCTTGACCCACTTGTGAGAGGTGTTTATATTCTGCCGGCGATGGCAAGGCGTACTGTGACACAATATACAAAGGAATCAAAATTAAAAAGTAGTAAATTAATAAATGTTACTCCATTCGATTATATTTCTTTAATCATTAAACAAATGTTGAATACAAAAGAAAAAATTCAAATAAAACTAAGAAAAGCAATCAACTTTTTAAATTATTCATAAGGGTGTGAAAGATTCAATTAGACTAATATTATTTGATTGGAATCTTCTCTGAGGGATTTCTTTAAAATAAAATTTCAGAAAAGTATTCTTGCTCCTCCAATTTCCCCGTCGGAGGACCTCATCCAAATCAACATTTCTATTAGACCATATGTCTGTGTTTACCGCAGCTCTGAAGCTACCTGGCGAAGCAACAATATTCGCTGACTTGAATAAACTTCGGAGCCATCCCGAAATGACGGTGCGTGAAGCTGCCCTGACCTGACCCCTAGTCGTGATAAACAATCGTGATGTCCTGTTAGCCCGACGCGTTTTAGTCATATCAATTAATTTCTTTATCCAAAATGTAAGATCTAATTTATGTATATTACTTTTAGCTAATTTCCAACCTGACTGTCTAAATTTTACTGAGTCTGTTTTAGATCCAAACTTCGGCCAAAATATCAAATGATCGTCATGAATTTCAAAAGAATCAGAACCTATGTCTAATAAAGTTAGATCGTGTATTCTACGCCCGGATGATAATAGTAACAAAGCCGATACATGTCGGGATACCTGGAACAAGCTATTGACATCAAGAACATAAACGTTCAAATAGTCTATTAATTGACCAACCTCCCATGTCAATGGTTTAGAAGGAGGTGGTTGACTTGAGAAAACTGCCTTTAAAGTTTGTCTAACTATGGGGTGGTTACTTAAAAGCTCACTATTGCCTGGTTTTGCAAACGTTATAACTACCGACTTATGAAGCGCTATAGATCTTGCTGCCAATTTGATTTGTTTATGGAGATAACAAATATACTTTGCGATATCCTCTGGATTTGGATCATTAATCATAACGCAATTATCCTTAGCCCAGCCTCTCCAACGTTCCCAGGCTGGTTTATACGTTTTCAGTGTAGACTTACGCCAGGCTGCTTCTAACAGGCTACGGTCCTCTGATGCCCAGGTCTCCATTAAACTGGACCAGCCCGTATCTTCCAGACCTGCAAACACATGTCCTTTACCGCTGGGGGTGGCCTCCTCGTTCTCAGGTCGAGTAGGCTTTCCTGTAGATTGGGAATCCTGAACGGCTGACACAAAGATCTCTGGTTCAGCTCTGCTTTCCAAAATGTTCGCTCCCATTTTGGGGCTACCAGTAGATACGTTCCCGAGCAGCGAGCCAGATGTCTCAGAACTCGCGGTATTAATGCTGGAGGTGGAAACAGCCAGCCCAGGTTGAAGTTCCAGTCTCGGCTGAAGGCATCGACAAACAGGCAGTTCGGATCCCTGGCGTCTTCGCTGACATAACTGGGTAAAATCGCCGACCTTGCACTGGCAAATAAGTCCACTTCTGGCACCCCCATCACCTCGAAGATTATCTCGAGAGCCTCTTGACTCAACGACCATTCGGGAAGTTCCTTTGATCGGGAGAGACTGTCTGCAATCCCATTGTATTTCCCTGGAATGTACCTCGCTATAAGGTTTATCTGAAATTTGCTGGTCAGATTTAGAATTTTGCGAGTAATGCGAAGGAGCGATACGGACTTGGTGCCTCCTTGTTTCGTAATGTAAGCCACCACAGTCCTGTTGTCTGTTTGAACCATTACGGTCTGACCTCGTAACTGTGGACCCTTTCTCTTGATAGACTCTAGCACAGCCCACAGCTCCTTTTGGTTGCTGTGCCAGGCACGTCGTTGTCGATTCCAGAGACCGCTTAGGCTTTCGTTTCCTATCGAAGCACCCCATCCAGATCCTGCCGCATCTGTTGTTATAAAGATCGTCGCTTCTCTCAGGTGGATTGGGGATGATTGGGTGATGTTTCTCAACCACCATCGCAGCTCCTCCAAGACCACGACAGGAATTGGACATTTCTTTTGTTTTTGATTTTTTGGAAGTCTGTTTGCCGCTATCTGTATTCGGCGACTGTGTAGTCTTCCCAACGGGACAGTGAACGCTGCGAAATTTAGGTTTCCGAGTAACACCTTTGCTAGCCACCATGTCCACCAACGGTTTTTGAGAAAATTCTTTATGAGTGAGGTACATTTCATAGTTGTTCTTTGAGGCAACTGTTTGATATTTTCTTTGGTGTCCCAGAGTATTCCGAGATATTCCACTCGCTGTGACGGAATGAGGTTGGATTTCTGGTAATTTATGCACCAGCCCATATCGAGAAGGTGTTTCTGAACGTATTGACTGTGTTGAGACAGAATTTTTGGATTGGAGTGAAGGAGAAGGAAATCGTCCAAATAAACGATTACCCGAATCCCTTTTTCCCTGAAAAAGTTTGCAACCCAATTAGTGATTTTTGCAAATATATATGGGGCTGTTGCTAAGCCGAAAGGTAAGCAAGTCATTTCGTATAATACATTCTCAAAATTAAAAGCTAAAAATCTTCTATGAGCTTTAGCGATGGGGATATGAAAATAAGCCTGTGATAAATCTATTTTGACCATGAAGTCCCGATCTTGTATGCAAAGAGGGATTTTATAGTGATTTATTAAACGAAACTTTGGTGGATGTAGGTAGTTATTAAGAAGTCTGAGATTAAATATTGGTCTATTAGAGCCATCAGTCTTTTTCCTCAAAAATAAAGGAGACAGAAACCCTGACACACTCGAACATTTCTCAATTGCCCCACAATCCAACAGTTTTTGAATCTCTTTGATCATTTCGGGAGAGGATTTTACCAAAAGCCGATTGAAGTGTTCCGGGTCAAACTTCCTTAAAGGAGGTTGACAAACGAAAGGAATTTTATACCCAGATAAAATTGAGATTAGTGATTTTGGAGCACCAAGAGATTTCCAGGTTTCGAGACTGGCGCTTACCTGGCCTGCTTTAAAACTATTTTTCGCCTTAAAATTTAGTCTTCCCCTCAAATCTTGGTCTTTTTGATTTTCCTGATCCAAACCCTGTTGTTGGACGTTTCCTTGATTGGCCGGCACCACGGAAGCTTGGACGGCTTTCATTAACTTTTGGTTTATCTTTCTTTTCTTGGCTTGTACTATTTCTAGATTGCCATTTTTGTTTATAGTTTTGGGGTGTATGTTTTTTGCCAGGAAAAAACCGGTTTATACCACCCTGCTCTTTAACATAATCTGCTAATTGAGGTTCAGCAAACAGATGGGTGTTTGAAGGCGGAATGTTGTGCAAGAGCTCGTTCAGCGTCCTGTTTGCAGGTTTATAAACGGACCTACGGTGTTGAATGATTTCCGCTCTTTTTCCGCATGTGTATTGCAGAAGGGAGTCAGAAGTACGGCGAAAATCGGAATCTTTGGCAAGGAAGTTCTTGCTGATGTGAGATTTAACTTCCAAAGAAGCGGTATTGTAAGTGTCTTGGAAGTGTTTTCTTTGTTGGAGGAGGCCATGTGTTATCGCGCCGAGGCAAGCGTCCATTTTCTCCAATAGAGCGACCGTTTGCCAGTTAGGAGTTACCGTCGCTAATGTGCTATTTACCTTTAGGCTACTAAACACTGGGGTAGCCTGAAATTGTTTTTGAACGTCAGCATAACGTATATTTTGCCAAGAGGATTCACCCAGTCTCTGACATTGTATTCCTTGGGTCACTAGTGTCTCTTCTGCGCGTCCTACTTTGCTTTCAGATTCTTTAGTTTCCGGAAAGAAGTCGAAAAATTTGTCCTCGAGATCAACTGGGGTGGCTTCCTGGGATACAGAAGGTTCAGGGTCGCCCAGCGCAGGAGCAATCCAGTCATCCCCTTCATCCTCTTCCTCTTCATCAAGAACATCCGGGCCTTCGGAATCAGCACAACTTACTACCTTCTGCGTTAGCAACATTGTGTGTTGCTTGGAAATTTCCAACAGTTGTGACAGTATTTTACTTTGTTGTTCCATGTAGTTTTCAACCTTATTTGTAACAGGCTCCGGACTGTGAGCTCTCTTTCTTGTATCCCTCGGCAAAGGCATCCTAGCAGAAGAAGCAGATGCAATTGAGACTGGTGATGATGTCATGGATATAACAGAACTCTCAGCTTGGTTCTTTAAAGCTAGTGAAGCTTCCCGACGTGGGAGTAGGTGCCTTTTCAGGGATGAAAGGTTTTCCAAAAACCCATTATAAGCATCGGTGGGATGAATGCGCTTCATTGTGGCCAGAGGGGAATAGATAAGGGCCCTCCCCAGAGGCGAATTAATCAGATCTCTCTTTACGGCTTTGTATTTGCGTTCGCTGAACGTATGTATGGAGCCGTAAGCTTGCGCTAGCTGGATAGTCGGTATCGCAAACCGTAACCGGTTTTCGTCGTCTGAGGAGATTTTTTCTCCAAACAGATCCTGGTAAGACACGTTATTGATTTCCCAGGATCTCCAATTCTCCGGATAGAATTCATCCAGGATGCCAATAATTCTTTTAAAGAACTCCTCTTGTTCCGGAGGCGGCTCCCAACTAATCAACTGGCCGAGTGTTATGCGTTCCATGATCTGTAAAGATCGTAATTTAACTAATTATAATCGCACAGATATAAGCTTCGTAAATGCTCCGCAGGCGACGAAGCGGGTATGTCGGCTACGTAGCCGCCATGAAGGCTGTTCGACGTCGGCTGGGCAGCCGACAGAACAAGCTTTACTTTGAGTTTTAGACAATATGCTGTCCGCTCAATCAGATGCGATTTGTAGACGACATTAAGCATACCGCGAGTCTGCCGTCCGAAGAGCGGGCATTCGCTAACAGTTATTAATGATTGCTCATTAACAGGCCTATGAAGCGAGTCTGCCGTCCGAAGAGCGGGCATTCGCAGGCCTATACGGCAAGTCTGCCTTCCGAGCAGCGGGGATTCGCCACTTTATAGTTAATTTAAACAAATATTGCAGTTGACTCACCTCTTATTTTCACGACGACAATGAATTCTCAAATACTATTTAAAGAAATATTATTTAAAGAATTTTATATTTACTAACTCGAACACTGCTCACTTGACAAAACTTGAAGACGTACTGATTCGAGATCGACTTACCGGCGATGTCAGTGGCGCAAGCGACTACGTCACAAGATAATAACATGCAAAAATGGAGGGTAGAAACACTGCTACTACGCAAAACTTGGGGGGGTAATCTCACAAGTGGGTCAAGCGAAGGCTCGAACACCTAAATTTGGCGTTATTGCTTATAAAACATTGTAATGCTTGCAAATTATACGGCACTTTAGCGCCGCTAGCGCGAACTAGCTGATATAATGCATCATTTCGCTGAAATATTCGTTTTAATAAACTTTGTTCTTAACATAAGAATAATATAACTTTGAACAATTTCTCACTGAGAGTCATGACTGCCATCCACGATGGCGAAGACAATATAGATGGCAATACACAGGGACTTTCAAATATCGCGGTCTTGCGCCTATTGTATCCAGCTGCTCTTTGTGTGATGTGTGTGATGATGTGATGTTAGGAATGGATACAGCTACAATTGTATATTTTTACAGAATAGAATTTTATTCTTTCTGTAAAAATATATAATTGTATATTTTTACAGAAAGAATATTTTATTCAAATAAACTTTTACAAAGTGTTTTCGAATCGTCAAATAAATCTACCTCTAGTTCGGAAAGCCATACCAACCAAGAAAAAACAGAAACTCTATAAAAAAAATCATATATAGTAACAACATCAAGTTGTGTACAATTTACAGTTAATATTTTTATTACATGCTTATGTATTGCTGGAGCGAGTTATAGCCACGCTTTTTAGGGTTTTAGGGTTCAGTAGTATAACTACAAGGACGTACGCATTATATTGTGAAATGCAACTACGGAACCCTACACTGCGCTGGGCTTGACACGCGATTGGCCATTTATTTATATGATATTTAATTGTATAATATGCCTTTTTCATAGAATACCCTTAATTGAATGTTATAAGTTCCAAAAAACTGAGGGACTTTTACTAAACAACTCCACGCGGACGAAGTAGCAAGCAAAAGCTAGAGTAAAAAATAAATGAAAATGAAAGTATATTTTTTTCCATCCCTTTAATACAATTAGATGGAACACCAACATCTTCATAATCGCATCAAGCTCTAATAACATCTCACGGCGGGAATCCTTAATTTCGTTATTAGGGTTCTCGCCCATATGAATGATGAATAAAGAAGAAAGTAGACCTTTAGGCATATTGTGATCAGATCACACAATCTAAATAAACGACGGAGGAAGAGCAGGTTTCCAGAGATACAGATTGACTAGGTATAACTCAAATTGGGATTCCTGATACTACTGTAAGAGACGTTTATTTCATAAATAAACATTTAATGAAATGTCAAGATGAAATATCATCTTGACGCGAAACATTTGTAACTATACATATTCTCCGAGTAGACACTAACTGTCAAAAATGTCCTCCCGACCGAATCCGGTAACGGATAAGTCCAGAGAAATTAGCTATATACATTGAAGATATTATAGTCAATAGTGTGTGCGGAAGTTTTTGTGAAGGAGCAATTTCTATTTCCTCACTGATATACCGGTACTGGTAATATGGTTTTGATGAGGTAACCGGCGGCAGGCGATCGCAGGAAATTCGTAAGTATCCGTAAGTATTTTCTTATGTATCCCATAGTCTTATAGGAAGGAAATCCGATCGGACCGAAACAATACGGGATGAAATCAGGCGCACGACCGACGGTTTTTTGTGCTCTCCGAGGCACGGCCGTGGCTGCTTCTTCTAGTCTTAGTGGTTTATTGGCTATCTCATCCAGATGTAGACCAAGAACCTACTGTTTTCTGAGTTTGAGTTCATAAAAACTGAGTTATTATCTTATTTTATTGTCAAGAAATTCTCTCAAAGTTATCTCTAAGTGTGTGTAAACACTTTAATAAATTATGAACACGACAAAGTATATTTCTACCAAGTTACCAACCAAACCAATTTCTTTATGCCTCGAGGCCCTCATTTGTGTTGTGGGCGGAACCTCTTACTCGGTGTAAGAGGGATAAAATATAATCTAACAGGGTGGCGAAGTGGATTGATGCTCCGATGCTCGCGAACACACACGTTGTAGCCTGTGTTTTGAGTGTACCTATTAGTGTGAGTATTTTGGTCGCAAAACATTATTATCTTGATAACAATAGGTAGGTAGGTACATCATACTGCGAAAGTATGTTACTTTGTTTGGCGGTTTATCTTTCGATCACGCGCTAATAAAGCACTACATCTCTTCTCTACTAATATTAAAAATGCGAAAGTTTTTTTATGGGTTTGTTGGTTTGTCCTTCAATCACGCTGCAACAGAGCTACGAATCAACGTGATTTTTGGTATGGATTAGTTGAGGACCTGGAGAGTGACATAGGCTACTTTTTATCCCGGAAAATCAAAAAGAGTTCCCGCGGGAATTAAAATACTTAAAGCCACGCGGTCGAAGACGCAGGCATTAACTATTATCTACCTAGTAAATAAGCACTAGAGCGCATATAATGGTAAACCTTTAGATGCAGATTTGATTTTTACAGCAATAGATCAAGTTTTAACTATACGAAAAAAAAAGGCAAAAATTATATTAGATGGATATTTTAAATTCAAAAAAGATAAAGCAGGTCTCAGCTACTAATGTATATTTCACAACCAAAGAATAATGTTGAAATTTTGACAGTTTTTATATTCTTATCTGTAAAAGTCAAATTTAGTCGTTGATTAACTTGGCGATGGTGAAATATAGGATCTTCATTTGACAAAAGATGAGAGATTTCTTGCTCTGTGACATCCTTTAGCGAGGATCCACGTATAACAAATTACATTATCATCCAATAGAAAGGAACTCAATATCACAAAGCAGAAATCAAATGAAATGTCTACTTTTCAGGCAATTACTTTGTGCCCGCCAGAGATATGGAAGCCTAAGACAAACCAATAAAACCTTTGTAGAAGAGGCTTTTTGGCTTCTTTTCGCTATAATTTCTGCCTATTTCGATTCAGAGAAGGGTTGGAAGGGCCCATTGCGAATTTGCAGACTTCACACATCTTTCTTCACGATGTTTTCCTTCTATCACACTAATAATTATAAAGGCGAAAGTTTGTATTTGTGTGTGCGTGCGCGGGCGCGTGCGCGTGTGCGTGTGTGGGTGTGTGGTGTGTGCGTATGTTTGTTACTCCTACAAGCCACAACGAAAAAACCAATTTAGCTGAAAATTGAAATGGAGATAGCTCATACCCAGTATTACATTACAGTACATTTTATCCCGGAAAATTAAAGAGTTCCCGCGGGAATCATTTAGTATCAAAATATGCCCAATATCTGTTCTATTCTCTAAATCTCCCTATTCTCTATACAAATTCTCCGGCCAATGCAATAAGAAACCCGCGACGTTCTGCGAGTCGAGTGTACAGACGTGGCTTTTGTCCTTTGAGACGAGTTTGAACGAATATCATTGAGCCTTATTTAAGCATTGAGCTGAGAAAAAAGTTTGCAAACGGCTAAATAGATTTTAAACACACATCCGGATTTAACTCGAGTTACAAAATCTAAATGGCAAAGGACAACGAACCCAAGAGACAAATATAAAATCAATCATAGTTTGAGTAGTACCTTGATAATATGTTCAATCTTTAAATAATAATGACATGGTATTTACTATTAGAATTATTGAACGAGCGAAGCGAGTTCTTTGAGTCAACTAGGGCGCTTGCCTACTAGACAGAGAAGTGTGTCCGTCTAAATGTCTGTCAGAGCCCTATAACTTCTGAATTACTGAATATTAGAACGTGAAACTTGGTTGAAAATTCAGTTATATCCTGTACTTGAACAACAAATACTAAAATTAGATAAATGTTATAAAGAAACGAAATTATTTAATTTTAATGCGCCATCTATTAGCATTATTGTGAAGCTAATAGCTTCACTATAATGCTAATAGATGGCGCTGTGTCAGTAAAACAGTTTTATGTCAACTATTATTTTTTTTATTGCGTCTAATGTTAAAAGTTAATTATTACAATATATAATTAAAACTTTTGGGAATTATGGGATATCGCGAGGTCTCAGTTCGGGGCGAACCACTAGTTAATTTGTGACATATTATACATGTATAATTAAAGTAACATTAGCATTTATTGTATTTTAATAATTACATAATACTATTATTTCTTAATATTCATATGCTATTTTATATGGCAGGATGTAAACGGATCTAAATGATTGTTTAACACCTGTTATATCTATATTCTAATAAATAAAGATTCCGACGAATTGAGAACCTCCTCCTTTTGTGAAGTCGGTTAAGAAACGAAACAGACAAAAAACAATAAGCATGTCGCTTTCAATAATAATAATCCAGTGGGTAATACAAACCGACTGGACCGTCTCATTATTTAAATTGAAAATTGGATAACTTATACAAAGTTGAAACGAGAAGCTTTCTTTTGGAAGCGTTTTTATTATACGTAGAGGGTATTATTTACTTTTTTATTCATTTTACCTTGAGCCGTGTTTTTTCTTTCTAAATATTATCTTTATTTTATTTATTCCTTTCATGTTTTCGTCTGTACGAATATTACTATTATTCAGCGCCTATCACCTTACACGAGGGGAAGATATTATTATGATTCTAAAATTGATAAGTCCAACGTCTTCATCCACGTGGAGGTTTTAAAAAATACGACCTTTTTTCTTTGTTCTTGTTTCTATTATTAGTTATAGTTCTTGACACGACGTAACCATAAATAAAGTTCTCGTGAATTGCAAGAACTATACTACATTATTTATATATTATAAATTAAAATTACATAGTGCACATGTTAGCGATATATTGAAATAGTAAAGATATACAACTTTAAGGTAGGTATTGAAGGTGGTTTGATAAAATTAGTAGTAGGTAGTTTGACTTTGTTGACGACGTAGGCGCCGATCTGGTGCCGCGCCGTTAGTATAAATACAGCGCTTTAGACGTTATTAATTCAGTCTCTTCCAGAGACTCATACGGCTATTGGATGCTACCGCGTCTAGGTCGTTGTATTTGATTAAGGGATTGTGATAGCAATCGCGCCCTAATCGAATAAGTATTACCCGTAGGTTTAGATGAGTGTAATTAATTAAATAATACTTAGATATGTTTGATAGTTACCCTCACGTTCGGATGGTGGTTTGTCTGACGTGTTGTGGTTAAATAGGTTAGATGTGAGGACAGGGGCCGTTATAGGGGCGGTTGGAGACGGCTTTAGGTAGGGTTTAAGCGTTTGTTTTTGTGCTGATATCAGAAGTGGTATGAACGCGTTCACAGTTCAATTATTATTGCCCACATTAAATTTTTGTCAGTTTAAAATCAGTCAAATTAAAACGTGAGAAATTGCTTATTTCGATCATTAGATAAAGTCAGGTTAGACCGAGCAGTGATAAAATAAAGAGGGTTGATCAGGAATATTGCATCATAGACATTAACATCTAATGTTACACAGTTTAAGTAATTAATGAATGAATTTGAATGAAGAACGTCACATTGGATTGCGAGCGCCTGAGCTTGATGACGAACTTGGTACGCTTAAGTGAGCGAAATGTTCTTTAAGTGCAAGTGGGTTTCAATATGACACATCTGTCTCCTAAGTTTGGCTAGTTCCCTTAGGTGGGATGGTCATGTTGAATGAGCTGCGGGGTCGCATGATGGACATTCTTCACTAATTTAGTACAGTAAAAGAGGTGAAATGTTAAAAAGTACAAGTGGCTAGTTCCCTTGAGTGGTATGGTCATGTTCATTGAGCTTCAAGATCACATGATGTAATATTCCGATGAGTGTAGACAGACTCGTGGGGTGCCCGGGGCGGTCACCATGTAGGATGGCCGTGTTAGCGATATATTGAAATAGTAAAGATATACAACTTTAAGGTAGGTATTGAAGGTGGTTTGATAAAATTAGTAGTAGGTAGTTTGACTTTGTTGACGACGTAGGCGCCGATCTGGTGCCGCGCCGTTAGTATAAATACAGCGCTTTAGACGTTATTAATTCAGTCTCTTCCAGAGACTCATACGGCTATTGGATGCTACCGCGTCTAGGTCGTTGTATTTGATTAAGGGATTGTGATAGCAATCGCGCCCTAATCGAATAAGTATTACCCGTAGGTTTAGATGAGTGTAATTAATTAAATAATACTTAGATATGTTTGATAGTTACCCTCACGTTCGGATGGTGGTTTGTCTGACGTGTTGTGGTTAAATAGGTTAGATGTGAGGACAGGGGCCGTTATAGGGGCGGTTGGAGACGGCTTTAGGTAGGGTTTAAGCGTTTGTTTTTGTGCTGATACACATAAAAATTGTTTGGGTAAACAACCCTTTTATTCTAATTTTTAAATTAGCCGATACGATTACCAACCGGTAACGGTGCGGTTCGGTTCTTCATTAAAACTTTACCATCACTTCTTAGCCCTTTAGATCTTGCGAGAATAAAAAAACCTTAATTTTTTTTTATCCGTGCTTGCGCTTGACGACAATCAATACTGGATAGCACTGATGAGGTCTAGGTTGGAGCGCGCTTACCTATAAGATGCCTATTCACTCTTGCCTTGAAGGTACTCAAATTATAAGTGGCAGGAAACACGGATGCTGGAAGAGGGTTCCACATCTAGTAGGAATATAAATTCCCATTCCACGTATCTGACCACTCTGCGCCAAGTCATCAAATTGTAATCAGTGTCCCGTCTGGTTTGTAAATGCATAAGCAAACTTAAAAATTTATTCATGTTAGCCAACTTCAGCGCCGAAACTTCGCTACGCTATCACGAGTAAGCCAGAAGACGCTACGGGAAAATATTATGGAAAGTGTTTATTTTGTAAACTAAATAATAAATAATAACTTTGTTTACATATATAGTAGGATCTCAACTTAACGGCATATCCTTGATGAACTTTAAAAGGGAAACCCTTCAGCTTTTGCCTCAATTGTAACTGGTCTGGTCATAACAGGACAGGACTACACAAAATAAATCATTTCGAATTTGAATTTAATCTAGGTTGGTCGCGATATACTTCTAAAATAATAACCATTCCTTTTTGATTTAATGTAGTCGTGTGAAATAGTGACAAAATACTATTATGATAAATGCGAAAGTTAGGTTGTATGGATGGATGGATGGATGGATGGATGTTTGTTACTCAATCACGCCGCAATGACTTAACCGATTTGGCTGAAATTTGGCACAGAGATATATTATAGTCTGGAATAACATATAGGCTACTTTTTATCCCGGAAAATAAGAGAATACCTGCGGGAATGAAAAAGCTTTAATCCACGCGAACCAAGTCGCGGGGATCAACTAGTAAATAATAAGACAAGTAAGTAGGACCCTGACAGATTTCCATGGAGTCGAAAAATTTTTTTTGATACGTTAAAAAGATTTTTTGCACCATTTTCCACATAATCAAACTACATTGGTCACTAAGCGTAATGTGTTTCAAACTCCCAAAGTTGGTATTACAAGTTCTAGAAACGGGAAAGATCGTGAATTACTGTTCACTGTTCTACAAATGCGGCCGAGTGCTCCTTTGTTACGACTTGGCTTAAAAAGTAAAATAACTTTAAATGCTCCCTTAGTACAAGTTAGGTCTTTACAGTAATGGAGGTGCGCTGTTTGAGGAATATACCTACTTACATTCAGTAAGGAGATATATAATGGAGTTGAGACCGGCATTTCTTTGAGTAAAGAAATTCGCGTAGAATTGGCTTTTGGTAATATAATCGGTTTGAACTTTGGTTAAGTGTGAAATGATCACATGACTCATCATGGTGATATCTCAAACAATCTCAAACACTACGGGGCACGGGTCTCGTCTTTAAAAGGGAACGGTTCAAGGCAATTCAGTATAAGCCAGTGTGACATGATCACATAACTCATCATGGTGATTAGGTACTCGTATCTCAAATAAATAATCGCCTTTTTTTTGAATGAGAACAGTTTAAGAAAATTCACATTAAGCTAATGTGATATGATCTCATGACATCACAATGTTATCTAAAGCAATCGCCAGCCCATTTCGTGAAATAAAGAGATTTTATTATATTATAAGTTTTTAATTTTATTTATAGTGAGCCTTATATCGCCGTAATATTCCGACTATGAATAAATCGAAAGAAACACCTCTTTAATATAGATGTAGCGTTCATTCCAACGTTTAATATAAAAGTGTACGGACAGTTTTATCGTTCCACCTGGGTTTGTAAACGGTTATAAGAACTTAGGAACTTACTCATGAAACTTTCACGTGAGTGATATAACGAGGTTTGAATATTATGTTTTAGGTGTAAAAAATTGTTAACATTAATTTTTGAAAAAGCCTGAAGAATTTTTCTTAAAAAAGGTACATAATTGGTGAAGATCAACCACCGAGTTTCTTGTAAGTTTATTCACTTGACGATTCGAAACACCGTTTCTTTTATTTTACTATTTTTATTCATGACTAGCTTTTACTCGAGGCTTCGCTCCCGCCATCTGTCAAAAGAAATCCGAAGTGGTGGAGTGACTTAATACTAAAATAAGGCCAAACAGGGTTATAATTTGTATTTGAATTTATAAGTATTTATAACAATAGGTTCGAAAAAAGTAATACTAATGGTATTACTTTTTATAATATTTTTCACGAAAAAATCTCCCGTAAAGTACGCACCCGCTACGACGTAGTACGTAGCTACGAGTCTGGTACGAGTAGATCGCAGTCGTAAAATCAGATCGAACCGAGGCACAGTCGCGGGGGATAAAACCGGTTAAGTAATTACGTTATCCGACTGAGGCATTCCCGCAGACGGCCGTGCAATTTTATGGTATTTTTTTATTGATGACGGGCTCAGGTAGGCTCGCGTTTTTAGAAATAGAAATTCATATAGGTTTTTAATTCAAATCCTTACTAATATTACAAACTTTCTGATGCCCGCAATTTTGTCCGCGTGTTTTTTTTTACTTGATAACAAAATAGTCCTTGACTGTGATCTCACCTGATGGTAAGTGACGATGCAGTCTAAGATGGTAGCGAGCTAACTTGAAAGGGGTATGGCAGTGTACATTCAACCCATATCCCGAATCGGTTTTACACATCATCGTGCCGGAAGGCTAAATCGCTTGGCGGCACGTCTTTGACGGTAGGGTGGTATCTAGCCACGGCCGAAGCCTCCCTCCAGACAATATTTATTTAGTTTTCAAAAATTGTGTAAGAGATCTGTAATTTTCCAGGATAAAAAGTAGTCTAAGCTACTCTCCAGGTCCTTAAATATACCCATGCAAAGAGTTCGCGTTTATCCATTCAACAATCCGATAAACCAACAAACAAACACACTTTCGCATTTATAATGTTACTAAAGATTGTTGTTTTGTGATTGTTGATTGAGGTTGTTGTTTGTTGGTTAGTATTCCAATCACGCAGCAACGGAGCAACAGATCGTCGTAGCTTTTTGCATGGGTATAGGTACGGGTATGGGTATGGGTATGGGTAGGTTGCTTGGACGGACATAAGTTGCCTTTTATTCCGGAAAAGACCTGAGAAAGTGTAAATAAACCCATAAAAACTAATCGATTTCTAAACGCCATCGTACCAAACGGAAGTAAGATGTGTTTTTTCATTATTATCAGATTTCCTTAACTTGTTTTTTGAGCTAATTATTCGCATACTTTTAGTAAAAAGAATATAATTTCAATAAATGAAAAGATTGCAGCAAAATATGCGTTTCTCTATAGAGCTTGGGCCGGAATAAGCGCAGCAGCCTTGCTTCGTCTATTTTTGAAACGAAATAAGTAAATAATTCAGGCTGCATTATTTACTCCGTTTCGTTATTTTATTCCACCAAACACTGCAAATGTATTTTCACTGGAAACAAATCAACTTGCAGACGCTCCATTTATTTAAAAATAGATACTATAGATGGTCTAGAAATGTAGCCTCCATTACCGGCCACTGCGAGAGAAATCTGAAAAATAAAGGATGAAGCAAGCAGGACGCGAGGCGGCGCGCGGTAACGTATCCTGCGCGCCTCCTAGAAGGTTTATTTCTTTTGTCCTTTTTTACTTCCCTCACGGCAAGTTCGATTATTCAAATTTTTACCCCCTATTTTGCCCCTTAGGAGTTGAATTTTCAAAAATTCTTTCTTACCGGATGCCTCCGTCATAGTAGCTATCTGTATGTCATTTCAGCCCGATCCATCCAGTAGTTTGAGCTGTGTGTTGATAGATCAGCCAGTCAGTCGCCTTTTCCTTTAATATATTTAGATTATAGTAATTTAGTGACGATTGTAAAGTGCAGTAAGTACTTGTTTTCACTGTGATGGCATTTTGTACAGTTGCGTCACGCCGCTCTGCCGTCGCGCGTCGTGTATGTATCGAGTATTAGTGTGTTCTAACTTGAAGTTGAAACGGTACAAATGCCGTTCCAAATAGTTATTTAAAGTTTGCTTCGGTATTGATTTTACATTCTACAGCCTCCATATTGTACATAGGTATTTCTACGAATTTAGTGCTTATGTTTTAGCTAAAGCCAACACGAGCGTATCAAGTTTATTTATAGGCATCCCTAGGCTAAGTATGGATACTTATACCAGTTTCAAAGTCGTTCACAGGTCACAAAGTCGCGGGCAAATGCTTGGTAGTTATTAAAATGTTATTTAAGGGTTCATTACGGCGCGGCTCGTTGTCGATTTTAGGTATATTTGCGCCAGCACAGAATCGGTCGGCGCGCTCGCTCCTTCTCGCTCACACTATATGCAGGAACAGTGGGCATTGAACTCGTACAAAACCAGGGACTTGACAAATAATAAAACTATTATCATTTTCCGAAGTTTGGAAAAACTAGGTGAACTACCTAAACTGAAGTTTTCGAAAGTTTATTTTAACCACCTACTGAAAAACAATAAATATATAATGATAACAATAAATAAACATATAATGTTTTTAATAATAAAAATTTAAACTAAATCCTAAATATCCTACTAATATTATAAATGCGAAAGTGTGTTTGTTTGTTGGTTTGTCCTTCAATCACGCCACAACAAAGCAACGAACGGATCGACGTGATTTTTTACATGGGTATAGTTGAGGACCGGGAGAGTTACATAGGCTCCTTTTTATACTATAGTAATGAAACAAGTATACTAGCTAGTAAAGCTGTGATAGCCATGTTTAGGACTGCAGTCTTAGGAGACTACCTAGGGGTATTCGGGAGGTCGTGGGTTCGATCCCGGTCACGCATCTCTGACTTTTTAGAAATTTATCTTTGTGTCTGTAATATAGGTAGGTACCTACCAAAGGTTAATGCAAAAATGACTCTTCTGAATTCATTGTAATAGATACAGTGGATATTTTAAGATTCTGATTAGACTTAGATCCTGCAACATCGGAGTATTATTGTGACAATGTTATGATAATGATAAGCATAAAATAAATCGCGGACGAAATCACGGGAATTTATAAAACACAAAAGTTAGTCTGAGTCGGTAGGTAGGTACGACGATACAAGTTTATTTGTTCAAATGGTGGGCATTTTATCTGTTTTTACTCATGTCCAGGTATGCTCGGTAAATGAAACAAGCACCTAATAAATTAAAACTAAGATTTGTAGATACACTTTTAAAATTAAATGACATACTAATTATACAAATAATAATTTAAAGTATTTATTGTAGGTACCTACTGATTCTTAATTATACTTCGCATATTTCCCGAAGATGATTATTGTTTACAAGCAGATGGTTAGAGCATCGAAAAAATGCAACAACATTACATAAATTATTTCTTGTTCGTTGATACTTGACAAATTAATCGACAGAAATAATTAAGAATCAAACGAACTTACCTTGTGAAGTTTGATATCTAATTATACGAGTGTCGTGACCGAAGATGATTATTGTTTACAAGCAGCAGATCGCGAGATTATGCTGTCCTTATCACACATTTAGAGCTATTTAATATATATAAAATATATAATTTCATTATTATTTTTAAATTTTATTATGATAAAAAAGTTTCTTATTTACTTCCACTGAGTATTACTAACCTCCCACCAAACACACCATCCGGCCGCTTGAAATCCCGCTTAGTGTCATTCGTTAGAGCTGTATTTTTTCGATAGGTCGAGGGATTTTGAAAAAATTAGGGTGGGTGGGTTTGTAATCATCTTCGGTCAAGACACTCGTATAATAAGATATCAAACTTCACAAGGTAAGTTCGTTTGATTCTTAATTATACTTCGCATCTTTCCCGAAGATGATTATTGTTTACAAGCAGATGTTTAGAGCATCGAAAAAATGCAACAACATTACATAAATTATTTCTTGTTCGTTGATACTTGACAAATTAATCGACAGAAATAATTAAGAATCAAACGAACTTACCTTGTGAAGTTTGATATCTAATTATACGAGTGTCGTGACCGAAGATGATTATTGTTTACAAGCAGCAGATCGCGAGATTATGCTGTCCTTATCACACATTTAGAGCTATTTAATATATATAAAATATATAATTTCATTATTATTTTTAAATTTTATTATGATAAAAAAGTTTCTTATTTACTTCCACTGAGTATTACTAACCTCCCACCAAACACACCATCCGGCCGCTTGAAATCCCGCTTAGTGTCATTCGTTAGAGCTGTATTTTTTCGATAGGTCGAGGGATTTTGAAAAAATTAGGGTGGGTGGGTTTGTAATCATCTTCGGTCAAGACACTCGTATAATAAGATATCAAACTTCACAAGGTAAGTTCGTTTGATTCTTAATTATACTTCGCATCTTTCCCGAAGATGATTATTGTTTACAAGCAGATGTTTAGAGCATCGAAAAAATGCAACAACATTACATAAATTATTTCTTGTTCGTTGATACTTGACAAATTAATCGACAGAAATAATTAAGAATCAAACGAACTTACCTTGTGAAGTTTGATATCTAATTATACGAGTGTCGTGACCGAAGATGATTATTGTTTACAAGCAGCAGATCGCGAGATTATGCTGTCCTTATCACACATTTAGAGCTATTTAATATATATAAAATATATAATTTTATTATTATTTTTAAATTTTATTATGATAAAAAAGTTTCTTATTTACTTCCACTGAGTATTACTAACCTCCCACCAAACACACCATCCGGCCGCTTGAAATCCCGCTTAGTGTCATTCGTTAGAGCTGTATTTTTTCGATAGGTCGAGGGATTTTGAAAAAATTAGGGTGGGTGGGTTTGTAATCATCTTCGGTCAAGACACTCGTATAATAAGATATTGTGGCGGATCCTTGTAGCTAGGCGTGTTCTAAATAAAAGTCACGATATAATCTGGAATATGGAATGGAATGGAATATTTATTCGGAAAATTAGGCTTAATTTATTTACAATATTCGCCATACGCTGTACATAGTTCCGATGAGCGTTGTTTTCCGCCCGACCAATCCCAGCACGGAGGTATCGAAATTGAACTGCGCATGCGCCGATCCGCGCCGGCGCATGGTGACGTCAGCCAACAAAACTGCTGTGCACCGCGCGCGGCCCGCAGTTGTCCGCGGTCGCCGAGCAGTGCAGACGTGTTCTGCTGCGTGAGTCACTCGCCGCCTCGCAGTATCGGGCGGCCATTGTGGAGTGCGGACGCGTCGTCTGGTTCGTGATGTGTGCAGCCAGTGGGAAGTCTTCGTGTCTACAGATCTTCGTTGGCGGTCATATTGATTATCAAGTAACCATCAATAGCATATTGTTGTTTGTTGTCAATTATGCAAGGTAACCATCCGTGTAGGTGTTTCAATAAAATCTTGCGTCGGTGTTTCATTTATTTTTCCTTCCTTCCCGGTACATCCCTTTTCCTGGTAACTGGTACCGGTACTGGTAATATGGTTTGATGAGGTAACCGGCGGCAGGCGAGCGCAGGAGATTCGTAAGTATCCGTAAGTATTTTCTTATGTATCCCCATAGTACCCCCCGTCAAGCGAAGCGTACCACTCTTTTCACGGTTCTGCCGCTTCTCGTGACGTGAGGTGTAGTAGGCGCTGGTGTCGCTAAGCCTGCTTCCATAGTGCCTGACGTGTCGTCCTCATTCAAAATGTAGGCAGGCTTAAGTCGATCCAATGTCACTGTAGTCGTCCGTAGTGGTAGCTGTATCTGGTAGTACTTGTCGTATCGCTTCAGAACTTGATAGGGCCCGTCGTATGGTGGTGTCAACGGCGCTCGTACGGTGTCGTTGCGCACGAATACATGTGTACACGATGCTAAGTCTTTGTAGATGAATGTTGATCGCGTCGCTGGAGTGCGCTTCGTAGGTGTTAGCGATGCCATAGTTTCTGTGAGACGTTGCACGTAGTCTGCGTCTTCAATTTTCGACTTTGTCGGTACGAAAAAATCTGACGGGACGCGTAGCGTTGCCCCGTACGTCATCAGAGCGGGACTGAGATTGTTGTCTTCACGCAGCGCTGTTCGTAGACCCAGTAGTACAGTTGGTAGTTCTTCCGTCCATGTTGTAGTCGCGCCACGAGCCATGAGTGCTGCCTTCATTGTGCGATGCCATCTCTCGACTTGACCGTTCGCCTGCGGGTGATACGCTGTGGTACGTATGCGTGAGACTCCTAGTTTCTTCATCAGTGCGTTGAAGAGTGCGGATTCGAAGGTTTTCGCTTGATCAGTTGTGATCCGGAGCGGTAGGCCGAATCTTACGAGCCAGTTTTCGTATAGAGCTCTTGCTACTGTTTCTGCTGTCATGTCTTGCACTGGTACTGCTTCCGGCCACTTGGTACATCGGTCGATTATAGTGACGCAATATCGGTAGTCGTTCGATAGTCGTAGCGGACCGACGATATCGATGTGGATGTGTTCGAAGCGTTGAGATGGCGGGAACTCAGCTAATGGAGTGACGACGTGTCGATGGATCTTGCTGCGTTGACAGTCGATGCATGCTTTGGCCCATGTTCCGACTTCTTGGTTCATCGTAGGCCAAAAGAACTTTGCTGCCATCTGCTTCCGTGTCGTTCTGACCCCAGGGTGACATAGACCGTGTTGCGCTTTGAATGCGGCGTAGCGGTATGTCTTGGGTAGGTACGGTCGAGGTGATGCTGCTGAGAGTTCGCATGTGATCGCTTGATTGAGACCGGGGAGAGTTATCACGCCGAACTTCAGGTTGGGTTTCATCTTCAGCTGGGCCAATTCTTCATCGTTAGCTTGATCTTTGGCTAGCTGCGCGTAGTCTAACACGTTTGGACACTGGATGTCTTCAATGCGGGATAAGGCGTCGGCGACAGGATTTTCTTCTCCCTTGACGTACTTGATAGTTGTACAGAATTGACTTATGAAGTGTAGCTGTCGCTCTCGTCGCGGTGTGTCGCTGCTGCTGACTGGTCTGCTCAGAGCGAAGGAGAGAGGCTTGTGGTCGGTGTATAGCGTGGTGTCACAGCCTTCAATCAGCCTTCGGAAGTGCTTCACTGCGGCGTACATTGCTTGCAGCTCTCGGTCGTAAACGGAGTAGCGGCGCTGCGTAGGGCTCAATGTTTTCGAGAAGAATGCCAGAGGTTTCCAAATGTTGTCTACTCTCTGCTGGAGAACTGCGCCTACGCTGTGGTCTGAAGCGTCCGTCATAATGGCAAGTTCGCAGCCAGGTACTGGGTAGTTGAGCGTTGTAGCTTCTGTGATGCTTTTTCGGCATTTTTCAAAAGCTTCATCTGCCTCGGGCGTCCAGTCGATTGGCGTTTTGTCGTTCTTCTTCTTGTTGTGCAGATATTTGTTGAGCTCATGTTGATGGTCTGCCTGATGAGGTAGGCAGTCTCTGTAGAAGTTGAGCATTCCCAAGAAACGACGCAGCTCAACGATGGTCTTCGGTTTTGGATATGTAGATATAGCTTCTATGCGTTCTTGTGTAGGTTTGATGCCACTTGCAGAGACTTCGTAGCCCAGGAAGTTGATTTTTTCCACTCCGAACTGACACTTCTCGACGTTGAGTGTTACGCCATACTTGTTGAGGCGTTCTAGGACTTCATGAAGTAGCTTCTGATGGTGCGCTTCATCTTCGGAGAATAGGAGTATGTCGTCGACGAAACAGAAACAGTTTTCTATTCCTCGTAGTACTTGATGCATAAACCGTTGAAAAGTTTGACTTGCGTTGCGGAGACCAAACGTCATACACGTGAACTCGTACAAGCCGAAGGGTGTTATGATGGCTGTTTTCTGAGCGTCTTCTTGGCTGGCAAGTGATATCCAATAGTAGGCCATCTTGAGATCGAGCTTCGAAAATATCTTCTTGTTATGCAACGGGTACGTGAAATCTTGAATGCGAGGTATTGGATAGCGATCGGGTTGCGTCACTGCGTTCAGACGTCTGTAGTCGCCACATACGCGTAGTCCGCCGTCTTTCTTCTTCACAACATGTAGTGGACTCGCCCATGGACTCTTGGATGGCTTGCAGATTCCTAGCTCCACCATACGGTCGAACTCAGCTTTTGCGGCTTTGTACTTGTCTGGTGGCAGGGGTCGGGCGCGTGCGAAGAGTGGCGGTCCCGACGTCTCTATGTGATGTACGACGTCGTGCTTCGTCGGTTGCTTCAGAGACATCGGGCGTAGAACGTCTGGGTATTTCTTCAAGATTTCGTAGTAAACTTGATCTGAGCTGACGACGCGGATTGATTCGCCGGTTGTTGAGACTTCAAGCGCGTTGACCGTGAGCTTCGTTTCGTCGTCGATTAGCCTTTTTTTGTGAAGGTCCACCAGAAGTTTGTAGTGTTGTAAGAAGTCTGCTCCCAGGATTGATGTTTTCACGTCAGCGATGATGAAGGTCCATGAGAAACATCGACGTAGACCCAAGTCTAGCTTGACTGTCTTCTCGCCATAGGTGCGAATTGGTGAATTGTTTGCAGCGAAGAGCTTGTAGGAACTTGCAGTCCTTGTTTTCATCTTTGTTGGTGCAGCCCAAACAGATATGTCTGCGCCAGTGTCCACGAGGAACCGTTCGTTACTGGCTCGATCGTGGACGCAAAGGCGTTTGCTGTTGCTGGGGACACCGACGTCCGCCACCGTCGGTGTCGAAGCTAGTTTTCCGCTGGCTTGCTCCGTCTTGCACACGGTGAGACGCACTTTCTGGCCTTGCTGCCGAACCTGTAGTGGTAGTAGCACTCCCACGTTGTATCGCCAGGCTTCGGTTGCGTTCGATGTGGTCGTGACTGCGAGCGGCTGCGTGCGCGGAAGGGTCGGCCACTAGCTCGTAATTGCTTGATTTCGAGTGCGAGCTTCTCGATTTTTGCCAGGATTATTTCCTTTGATAATGCTGCCATGGTGCCAGTGCTCCCCGAGTACTCCATTGTTGCGTCGGCCATAGTCTTGTTTCCGTCGGGGGGTCACCACTGTAGCGGATCCTTGTAGCTAGGCGTGTTCTAAATAAAAGTCACGATATAATCTGGAATATGGAATGGAATGGAATATTTATTCGGAAAATTAGGCTTAATTTATTTACAATATTCGCCATACGCTGTACATAGTTCCGATGAGCGTTGTTTTCCGCCCGACCAATCCCAGCACGGAGGTATCGAAATTGAACTGCGCATGCGCCGATCCGCGCCGGCGCATGGTGACGTCAGCCAACAAAACTGCTGTGCACCGCGCGCGGCCCGCAGTTGTCCGCGGTCGCCGAGCAGTGCAGACGTGTTCTGCTGCGTGAGTCACTCGCCGCCTCGCAGTATCGGGCGGCCATTGTGGAGTGCGGACGCGTCGTCTGGTTCGTGATGTGTGCAGCCAGTGGGAAGTCTTCGTGTCTACAGATCTTCGTTGGCGGTCATATTGATTATCAAGTAACCATCAATAGCATATTGTTGTTTGTTGTCAATTATGCAAGGTAACCATCCGTGTAGGTGTTTCAATAAAATCTTGCGTCGGTGTTTCATTTATTTTTCCTTCCTTCCCGGTACATCCCTTTTCCTGGTAACTGGTACCGGTACTGGTAATATGGTTTGATGAGGTAACCGGCGGCAGGCGAGCGCAGGAGATTCGTAAGTATCCGTAAGTATTTTCTTATGTATCCCCATAGTCTGAAGACGCCTAGCTACAAGGATCCGCCACAGTGGTGACCCCGACGGAAACAAGACTATGGCCGACGCAACAATGGAGTACTCGGGGAGCACTGGCACCATGGCAGCATTATCAAAGGAAATAATCCTGGCAAAAATCGAGAAGCTCGCACTCGAAATCAAGCAATTACGAGCTAGTGGCCGACCCTTCCGCACACGCAGCCGCTTGCAGTCACGACCACATCGACCGAAGCCTGGCGATACAACGTGGGCATGCTATTACCACTACAAGTTCGGGAGCAAGGCCAGAAAGTGCGTCTCTCCGTGTGCAAGACGAAGCAAGCCAGCGGAAAACTAGCTTCGACACCGACGGTGGCGGACGTCGGTGTCTCCAGCAACAGCAAACGCCTTTGCGTCCACGATCGAGCCAGCAAAGAACGGTTCCTCGTGGACACTGGCGCAGACATATCTGTTTGGGCTGCAACAACAAAGATGAAAACAAAGACTGCAAGTTCCTACAAGCTCTTCGCTGCAAACAACACACCAATTCGCACCTATGGCGAGAAGACAGTCAAGCTAGACTTGGGTCTACGCCGATGTTTCTCATGGACCTTCATCATCGCTGACGTGAAAACATCCATCCTGGGAGCAGACTTCTTACAACACTACAAACTTCTTGTGGACCTTCACAAAAAGAGGCTAATCGATGACGAAACGAAGCTCACGGTCAACGCGCTTGAAGTCTCAACAACCGGCGAATCAATCCGCGTCGTCAGCTCAGATCAAGTTTACTACGAAATCTTGAAGAAATACCCAGACGTTCTACGCCCGATGTCTCTGAAGCAACCGACGAAGCACGACGTCGTACATCACATAGAGACGTCGGGACCGCCACTCTTCGCACGCGCCCGACCCCTGCCACCAGACAAGTACAAAGCCGCAAAAGCTGAGTTCGACCGTATGGTGGAGCTAGGAATCTGCAAGCCATCCAAGAGTCCATGGGCGAGTCCACTACATGTTGTGAAGAAGAAAGACGGCGGACTACGCGTATGTGGCGACTACAGACGTCTGAACGCAGTGACGCAACCCGATCGCTATCCAATACCTCGCATTCAAGATTTCACGTACCCGTTGCATAACAAGAAGATATTTTCGAAGCTCGATCTCAAGATGGCCTACTATTGGATACCACTTGCCAGTCAAGAAGACGCTCAGAAAACAGCCATCATAACACCCTTCGGCTTGTACGAGTTTACGTGTATGACGTTTGGTCTCCGCAACGCAAGTCAAACCTTTCAACGCTTCATGCATCAAGTACTACGAGGAATAGACAACTGTTTCTGTTTCGTCGACGACATACTACTATTCTCCGAGGATGAAGCTCACCATCAGAAGCTACTTCATGAAGTCCTAGAACGCCTCAACAAGTATGGCGTAACACTCAACGTCGAGAAGTGTCAGTTCGGAGTAGAAAAAATCAACTTCCTGGGCTACGAAGTCTCTGCAAGTGGCATCAAACCTACACAAGAACGCATCGAAGCTATATCTACATATCCGAAACCAAAGACCATCGTTGAGCTGCGTCGTTTCTTGGGAATGCTCAACTTCTACAGAGACTGCCTACCTCATCAGGCAGACCATCAACATGAGCTCAACAAATATCTGCACAACAAGAAGAAGAACGACAAAACGCCAATCGACTGGACGCCCGAGGCAGATGAAGCTTTTGAAAAATGCCGAAAAAGCATCACAGAAGCTACAACACTCAACTACCCAGTACCTGGCTGCGAACTTGCTATTATGACTGACGCTTCAGACCACAGCGTAGGCGCAGTTCTCCAGCAGAGAGTAGACAACATTTGGAAACCTCTGGCATTCTTCTCGAAAACATTGAGCCCTACGCAGCGCCGCTACTCTGTTTACGACCGAGAGCTGCAAGCAATGTACGCCGCAGTGAAGCACTTCCGAAGGCTGATTGAAGGCTGTGACACCACGCTATACACCGACCACAAGCCTCTCTCCTTCGCTCTGAGCAGACCAGTCAGCAGCAGCGACACACCGCGACGAGAGCGACAGCTACACTTCATAAGTCAATTCTGTACAACCATCAAGTACGTCAAGGGAGAAGAAAATCCTGTCGCCGACGCCTTATCCCGCATCGAAGACATCCAGTGTCCAAACGTGTTGGACTACGCGCAGCTGGCCAAAGATCAAGCCAACGATGAAGAATTGGCCCAGCACTTCACAAGGTAAGTTCGTTTGATTCTTAATTATACTTCGCATCTTTCCCGAAGATGATTATTGTTTACAAGCAGATGTTTAGAGCATCGAAAAAATGCAACAACATTACATAAATTATTTCTTGTTCGTTGATACTTGACAAATTAATCGACAGAAATAATTTACATACCAAACTATAAGTCATTAAATAACATCTACATTATTCTTGTATTAAGGTAGAAATTAGTTATTTGTTGAATAATAATTTTACTTTAAAATTAAGTATCGAAGAATTCAGTTTTACCTGATTTTTAGAAGTTTTATTGTACTACTGTAATAGTACTTTAAAATATATTAAATGAGGATTCAGACTAACTTGCTGCTTTTAGAAACACCTGCCTTGCGGTCAGTTAACTTCGACGCATGTCACGTGTTAGGGGCACCGTTTAATGTTATACGTAATTAATGCCACATATCCAGAATTGATTTAACACAATGAGATAAAATTGGAGATTTTTTTTTTAACTGACAAAAGACAACCTTCCTACTGATGCAAGGAATAGGTTTTATCTCAAAATGTTTTAAGGGAGAACTGGATACACTTTAAAATTTTCTTTAATAAGTATATGGCAAAACAATGAACGGTTAAAAACTATTTGGTTTTGAGCCTTTCTAAAATCTTATATAAATAATTTATATTATTTTAATACGAATATTTTCCGATTCAAAAGGAAATGTTTTGAATATTTATAAGGCTAAGGATGCTTGCATTCTTTTTTAAGAGTTAATGTGTTTAAAGACAAGTCTTTTAGAGAGATTAATTCATTAGGGAAATTATTCTGTAGATACTTTAATAGATACTAGATTAGGAAATCAAGACACCTTTAAAGACCTTTATACCGTAGTATTATGACCAGAGATTTCGCTTATTTGGCCAGATAAAAAGATAGCGCGAACTGATAACTGTTTTCCTGAAATAAAAATATAATATTAGAACCACAATAATTTAAACCTTTGTTCTTGCATAAAACAACCATGACTTAATCGTACTAGGAATGAAACCATTACTATGTCTAGCGATGCATTAGAGACATCGCGCCTCAGTAGTGACTGTCTAATAATTTCCCTGCCACTAGGGTTAGATTAACATGGAAAGGACGATGCTCTTTGAAAGAGCAGATAAGTAGGATTTTAATATAGGTTAGGTGGTTTCGAAACCCGCAGGTTGATCTGTACCGGGCACAAGGCTAAATGTGCCAATATAGCAGTACGACAAAGCCCTCTGCCTTGACACATTTAATGTGGCGTAGCAATTAGATTTATCTGTAAAAAAAAAACATAAAAATTTAAGTTGAATGCATCAATAATTTCAGACTAAGCTTAATTTCCATGCAGCGTATCTCTGACATTCATAATTTTTATTATTGGTAAATAAATCCAAATCAGGTGTATCAAAAAATTCCTGTATCTGACGAAACGCGTAATCTATTCAGTGTTTATATTAACCGTTTGACGAGATTCAAAATCTGAGATTAGGTTCGTATTGGACTGACGCAATAAAAGTATAAATTGGATTCTTCACACCATTGCCATATGTTACGTGCGATTGTGTTGGTATTTTTTTTTTTAACACTTGGCTGCGATGATGGTAAGTGAAGATGCAGCCTAAGATGGAACGCGCCTGCCCAGAACCTTTTCACTCTTGATTTGAAGGCACCCAAATTTATTTGAAAGATTTTTTTTTTATTCGATGACAAGGTAGCCCTTGACTGCGATCTCACCTGATGGTAAGTGACGATGCAGTCTAAGATGGTAGCGGGCTAACTTGGAAGGGGTATAGCAGTGTAAATTCATTCAAGATGCGAGAATATAGCGCCCATTTTATTGATATAGGCAATAGCTGTCTATTCCTCATAAGATATTGCGATTACTTAGTCATGATGCATGACTGAGACTTTAAAGGCTACAAGCAAGGTGAGACGAGAAGAAGGCGATATATGTATTTTGTGAATTATTCTACTAGGGAAAAGTCTTAAAATGAGGAACCTGCAGAATCAATATAATCCTTCCAGTCCTTCCGCCATACGAAATCATCTGTTAAACGTTCGGAAAGAGTCATATATATTATATATTATTTGTTATAATTGTCAAAATAGTTGAGTGCCAAAAAATTCTCCTTTTATAAACAACCCATCCATAGTCACTGGGCTGTCTAGCGTCAGCAAACCAACATAACTAGCTAGTTTTCTGATGGTAGGTACATTTTTCAATATTGGATAGTTCAAGGGTACGCATTCTTACGTTACGTTGTACTTATACATTTTTTCTTTTTAAATTTAAAACCCACAAATAAATATCTTTTCTGTGGGCCAAGTTTGACTTTTTTTATTTTCTTAATTAGTTAAAAAACCTTATTTGTATACATTATGAATCTTTGAATAAAATAATACTGGTAAAATTATTGTTTTTACATTATGCGTAAAAAATTTCCAATACACAAGAAATCGTCAAAAAAGAATTATTGATAAGTGACCTAACGAACTTGAAGACGGAGGAAAGGTTTCAATAACTTTATCTTTTGTAATATACAAAAGAGATAGTAAAGTACAACCGAAAAACAATCAAACTTTAAATTCATACAGTTAATAATAAAGCTAGTGTTGTTAACGACCAAAACCGTATTTCGATCTATGGTCCAAAAAGCTGCAATTTATTAAGAAATTGCGTTTTTCAAATTGCTATATCAAAAACTACAGCAGTAAAGAGAATGCCAATTAGATGGATTGATAGAGAGTTTTTTAAGTAAGATAGCATAAAAAACAAAAAAATCGTATTTGGTCAAATGTTGGTTAACGGCGTTATAGCTTGAGGAGGGTAGAATACAGTCGATTGCTTCATGTAAATCGAAGATTCTATCACTTGTAGCCACTGGTAGTAAAAAATATGCATTTTTTGTCTAAAGTGGCCATGAAGCAAATTTTATAGATCAACATTAATGCCGTATCAATTTTCAAGTGAATGGCATAGATTATTAAAATCTTTTAAATTTCATAAACCAAGGGTTTAGGGACTGTAAAGATTTGTGTGATGAATTTACCCAGAAGGCAAATCAAAATATAACCTGAATATAACAATTCGGTAATGCATTCACTGATTTTGAGAGAATACGATCTATTTTAGATTTATTAATTGTTTGATGTTCTAGAACTATGAAATGGAATTTTTTAACCTTTTAATTTTTATAGGTTATAAGGGTAAAATTTTTATAATCCAAAATGATTTTATCATTCCCAGTCATGATGAAAATACTGCAGTCTGCCAGCGATAGGTCAAAACATTTTTCTGTTTTTTGTACCTGTGACAAAGGACCTTTGGAGTTTGCGCGTAGGGTCGAACGCTAAAGTGTCCCGTCCCACTCGCATGGCGCGGACTCAGACGCTTGTGGTACCCGCCATAGGGGATGCTGATACTAGTGCAAGTATAATCGCGTCTCGACGCGGAGCCCCCCGTGCGTTTAGAGTTTCCGAGTTGCAAATCGAAACACTCGGTTGAGAGCGCAGTTGATTTGGTTTATCGCTGTTAAATCTCAATTCTGAGAAGTAGAAATGGCCTTATAGCATTTTAATTATTATTTTATACATCTTGTTTTTGTTTGCTTACAGCAATCGCCCTCCAACGCTTAGTATTTTAATAACTTCTTGGCCAATTACAGATAGACATAGAACTCGAAATCTGATTCTGTTTCTCCAGCATAACCTCGCGATCTGCTGCTTGTAAACAATAATCATCTTCGGGAAAGATGCGAAGTATAATATAAAGCGAGCACGTGCAAGTTACCCAGTTCAAATAAATACGTTTAATGAAACCGATACACGATGCTCGCCCGACTATGCTATGGTCTATGGTCTTATAATTGGGAGGTCTCGGGTTCGATTCCCGGCGGGGGCAATTTAGGAATTTATAATTTCTAAATCGTCTCTGGTCTGGTCTGGTGGGAGCCTTTGACCGTGGCTAGTTACCATCCTACCGTCAAAGACGTGCCGCCAAGCGTTTTAGCGTTCCGGCGTGTAGAAACCGATTAGGGGTATGGGTTGAATTTACACTGCTATAATACCCCATCCAAGTTAACCCGCTACCATCTTAGATTGCATCGTCACTTACCATCAGGTGAGACGGCAGTCAAGGGCTATCTTGTCATCGAATAAAAAAATTCATGTATGCATTCTTATACGTTCCAAATTAAAATCAGTTGTACTGAATTTGTGACTTTAACATTTTACAAATTAGGTTCATTTTACTTTGACACTAATGTCATCAAATTCTTATACAATCAATGGAATTAAAACTAGGTAGAAACTATTAGGTATTCTGTGTTTAAACTAAGACCAGGCAGATCAGGGTAGGTAGTAGGTAGACCATGACAGTTCGTAAAGAAATTGGTGCCTCTGGTAGCTCTGGTAGGTACTACAAGTGTTCATGGGCGGCGGTAATCACTTTACATCAGGTGACCCGCCAGCTCGTATGCCCGCTATTCATATAAAAAAATCTAAGTAGGTAGGTACGATCTTTATCAGTGATATACACCTATTGGTTATATCCTCTCTGTATACACCAGGTAGGTACTTAGGTAGGTAGGTAGGTAGGTAGGTAGGTAGGTGGGTAGGTACGGTACGGTAATAAATCCGTCGGTCCTGCGCCTGATCTCTTTCAAGTCACATTACCATCAAATAAAAGTATAAAATTGATGGTATAGAGTGAACACATTTGAGCAAATTATACTTGTAATACTTACCTAATAATGACCTTCCGACCGAATCCAATCATGGTGGCTTCCTTAGAGGCTAGCCTTCTGCGCGAGAGATAATAGGTATAGTGTACAAGTGTGTGCGCAAACACAGATGTACTCTCTATTCCCTCACTCTCATAGCCCGATGGGACGGAAATCTGACACGACCGGAGAGAGATCAGGCGCAGGACCGACGGCTTTACATGTTCTTCGAGGCATGGCGGTGGATCACCGCCAACTTTCAAACTGCGGGCTAATAGCTAGGTACCTACCGACTGCAACATTTCTTGACAGAAAAATCCAATAAGTAGGTACATTTTGTGACCCGACCCGAGAATCGAACCTCGGACCTCGTCTACATCACAACGTCACACATCACAGGTGCTACGCTATGCGCTAGAAATGTATAGGTAGGTATTACATATTATATTATTACTAGCTGATGCCCGCGACTTCGTTCGCGTGGATTGAGGGTTTTTTATTCCCGCGGGAACTCTTTCATTTTCCGGGATAAAAAGTAGCCTATGTCCTATTCCAGACTATAATCTATCTCTGTGCCTAATTTCAGCCAAATCGGATCAGTCGTTGCGACGTGATTGAGTAACAAACATCCACACTTTCGCATTTATAATATTAGTAGGATGTAAGTATAATAATAATACATAAAAACCTAAGAAAAAAACAAAGTCAACATTTTATAAAAATACAAACCTTCCTCCTCGATTTTGATAACCCTACCTCGGTACGCACTGTACGGATTCCACTATCGACATACAAATTCGCGCGTAAAATAAATTGGAAAAAAAAATTGCGCCGAGAAGCGTCCTTCCTCCTTGAAAGCCCGAATGGGAATGAAATTGGAGGGCTGGCGCTGTCTATTATAACGCTCCCCATACTAATTTGTAGAAGAGTTTTATGATTATATTTTTCATTAAATAATGAAAAGATGTAAGTCTAAAATAAAAATTGCTGAATATACTTTGATTCCTTTACTTTTGAAAAAGAAATTATTTTTCTGGTTTATATCAGTAGAACATTTCACGCTCTTAGGAATTCCACAAGTAGTTTTTCTAGTAAAAGTGAGTTCTTAGTGATATTTGAAATTTTTTTTCTCAATAAGTATTATACTTGTATCATGTATAAAGTTGTTGAATAAACTTCAACTATCGAAATAGCTACACAAATTTTTTTTTCTTGAAAATATATCTGTTTACTGGGTTAAACTATGGTAAGCAGAGAGCGTGTTTGGCGTAATGCCCCGTTAAAGCTGTATTTTTTAACCCCCCCCTCGCAAAAACGACGGGTGTTATAAGTTTGACGTGTCTGTGTGTGTGTATGTGTGTGTGTGTGTGTGTGTGTGTGTGTGTGTGTGTGTGTGTGTGTGTGTGTGTGTGTGTGTGTGTGTGTGTGTGCGCGCGCGTGTGTGTGTGTGTGTGTCTGTCTGTGACATCGTAGCTCCCGAACGGATAAACCGATTTTGATTTAGTTTTTTTATTTGAAAGGTGAATTAGTCGAAAGTGTTCTTAGTATTGTTTGATGAAAATTGGTCCAAGATGGCCGCCACCACAAAATGGCGGATTACATATATTTTATTTTAACGATTACTGAATAGCGATTAGGATGTTGTAACAAGTCGGGGGTGTTTTAAAAAAAACCTGGCGTTCCCTTGCTGCGTGACTGAGAGACAATCCAACAAACAAACATACTTTCGCAATCATAATATTAATAATTAGCCAATCAAAGTGAAATGAAATTTTGTAGACACGCTTAAAAAACTTTTCAAAGTCACATGGGCTCAAAGTTTGTAAGTCTTTGAGCCCGAGTAACTTCGTAATATTTTAAAAGGAAAATATTGTGACATCAGATACACAAATATTAGTTTCTAACGAGTTATAAGAAACAAACTTCGTTCGTGTGGGGGTATCGTACCTACTCTTAATATTCATAAAACAACTTAAAACAAGTAAAGTCAAACACGGGGTCAATTGTCAGAAAAAACATGAGAAAGAAAAACAACAAAACTTACTATTTGTATGGATTCAACCTTAGGATTCAACAAAGGCCTTCTCTACGAGTGAAATAAAAGACGTTAGTAAAAATACACTTTTTATTCCAAGTCATGCACATCTACAATTTGTTTTTTTTTTTTCTAAGAGTAACACTGTGATATTGTGCTATTTATATCGAAAAATCTATCCAGTCTGCTTTTATGAAATTTATAAAATGATTTTTCGGACGTGTGCAGTCAGCAGCTGTTATCAATTTAATATAAGAGTCATACCAGGCGTGCCACCACCACATATTTGTGGTTGTGGCACCCACCACACCACAGGACACATTAAAATACCGGCACGGAGCGAGCGGCATTGAGCGGTCGGCTACAGAGTGGGGAATTATTCGAGCAGCTAGGAGTATTTATGTAACTATTTTGCGTTAAAACTGGCGCTAAAGACAAACGCGTAGTCGATACCGATTTATGTATCGAGGTATGTACCTACCCGCGAAAGCTGCACCGGCCAACCACATTCTGTTCACAGCTAATTCTATAGACAGTTCTTAGGAATTTGTAGCAAGGTACAACTTCATGCAGTGAGATCATTCACAGACCGGTTTGGTGTGGTCTGTCTGAATAGTCACTAAAAACTAAAGAAAAAAGGGCTTCATTCCCTATGTACTGTAAACGTGGGTAAACTATGAGTTGGTACGTAACTCTATTACACTATTTACACATGTAAAATTTCGATTTATTAATGAATAATAGATAATCTAATAATTAAAAGGAATATTCTTGACTTAAACTAGACTTTGACAGCAGCGAAAGAGTTTTATCCAAAATCAGACTTTTGACTATGAGACTTTTATCTATCCGTTACAATGGTTTCGCGACTTATGAAGTAAACAAACTTGGCACGGTGCATGCGAACTTAATTTAAGAATAATAAAACCATGTTGAGCACGAACAATATTACCCTATCTCTTTCATTCCAAAGCGTAAAACTTGTATTAAGAGTGAGCATGGTAATAATGGAATGGGTGTTACATTTTATCTACAAAGCAGCATGACAGTTACACTTCCCAAGACCGACGTGTCATAAATGCGCGTCGCAGTCGCGTACCACAAAGTCTACTTTTAAATTCATACTAGTACCCACTGCAGCATTAAACAACTTTGCTATATTTAAAAAAAACATTTTGCTGCGAAAATATTGGGGATTATCTTGTTTCGGACACCAATATTTATAAATAACGTTGCCATAAAGGTCAGGTAGTGAGCGATGAACTTTAGATAAAATTAAATTATTATATTTTAAGAACAATGAGCAATTTTAATTGCTTTTGATACAATAAAGAATATAATTCGCTTAAAATATTTACTTTATATTAAGTAAGTACACATCGACATAATGCGGTTTTAATTAACTAACAAATTGATGGGCAGTAATTAAAATATTATTAATGCATCAATTTATTATTTTGAGGCACGATAAACTGCATACTGTTTCAGACATAATTATTGTTGCAATAATAAATAAATATTGGCATCATATTTTCTGAAACAATTCAAGAACGTAGTTCATACCTTTTTTATAGGGAAAATAAAAACTGAAACAGCGTCTCAACCGATATAATGTTCATTGCTTGATATAATAAGACTTGATATGAGGATCGCCACAGAATCTTACCTTGTGTCACCTGTATCTAGGAGTAAGAAATGAGGGTTGAGGACTTACTGAGAGCTTGAGATTCACATTCCATCTATTGGAACGGGTATTGAATATGAATTTTATTATCGAAAGTAGGTACTGATAGCCCAAATTAATCTGTAGCATAAAAATTCCCTTTTTCCTCTAAAAATAAGCTATAGTTTTAAATATTCATTAACTAAAAGAAGGAGAATAAAGTATTAAAACTAAAACAACATTAACTAAACTCACGAGCAAAGAATCCGGGTCAGTCACAATAGTTTTTATTTCAATAACAGACCTAGGTTCTTTACTAGCGATTTTAAAAACTATTATAACAACTGCCGACTGCACGGCGTTATGGGGTCAACGATTATTATTTATTGCTATACATAAAACGAGATAAAAGAAAATATTGCCTCTTCAAACAAGAAGTCCGCTTTGGCACATTTATTGCGTTTAGTTTCACTAATGAAACGTGAATTGCTTAGTTTCTAATCAGTAGAAATTTGTATTAGTTCTACATTGAAAATCTGTTTTCTGATAATAATTTAATGTTAAATCTCCAAAATAATCCAAACACAAATGAAACACAAAGGATGAGCAAATGTGTGTGTGTGTTTGGATGTGAATTGTGCATAAGCAGCAAATTTCGTTGCTTACGATCAGCCGCTGGGTTTTCATATAAATATCACCGGATCTTAGCGGAATTTGTAAACATCGAATACGTACATGTTGACAGTATTTGCCAAATATGTTGG
This sequence comes from Hipparchia semele, assembly GCA_933228805.2. Classification (NCBI taxonomy): domain Eukaryota; kingdom Metazoa; phylum Arthropoda; class Insecta; order Lepidoptera; family Nymphalidae; genus Hipparchia; species Hipparchia semele. The sequence goes on along the minus strand of OW121717.1, from coordinate 773,567 downwards.
GCCAATATGAACTGGAAGTCTTATCATATGGCAGATGAGTGATACTTTTCTATAGTGGCTGTCATTTGACGTTTTATCAAATATCAGATTTTCAAAATAAACAAGATTTTCAAGAAACCGGTCTTAAAAAGTCTTTTATGGAAATAAAACCTAGCCGGGTTATTTGCTCGCGAGTTTACAGTCACACCGTAAAGATTTATTTACATTGACAAATGTGCCAAAAGAGACTTGCTATTTGAAAAAGAAAGGAAAACAAAAGTTTCTTACAAAAGATAGACACATTGTGTATAATATTTCCCTATAGGTTGCTCTGGCACTTTCTTCGTAACTACGAGTATTACGTGAAACTATGACGAAGTTCCTTCGTGAATAATATAATAATATCATTGGGAACTTTAATAATGCTCTTACAGAGCAGGTGGTATTAAGAACTTGTATGATACGAAACCAAGAATTTTATTTAATATGTAGAGCCGTTAAAACTTTGTAAGTATGCTACATAGTAGTGCAGTTACTGAGTCTTCGTACTACTAATTCCTCATATATCACCCGTAACCTGAAAGCTTTTCATGACTACCAATGACAGCCATAAGAAGAGTGCGCGCCCCATACTAACGATATTTAATTCTTATTTGGGTGAATGATTTTGAAAATGTTTGAAAATTAAGAGTACATATTTTCAACCTAAGTTTGACCAACCTCAAACGCAGTTTCTTTCTAGAGCATGTCTACATATTATCTCTCTCTCGTATCGTAATCTCTGTTGTATGGGGCCTGCTTCAAAGTTACTCCTTTTAAATCTTTTTGGGAGACCATTGCAAATAGGCGGTGAAATCGTAAAATCGAGGCGAACAAAGCCAAAAATAGATTGTTACGAAACAAGTGCCAGTTACCAACGTTTCTATTTTGAGGGAGATACCCTGATATCGATTTTACGGCACCCTACACACAGACTAGGGTAAGGGTCGATTTAGTTTAGACCGAGCTGATGCGACGTTCACGGACCAGACACTGTTTTAAGACATAACATTTTTTATGTTCGTATAAACCCGTAGATACGGAGACGGATTCACAGAATAAAATAATGTCCTTATGACCAAACTTTAGGCATTTTTAATGAAAGTTAACTAGACACAGGAGAAATTATCGTACACAAATGTGTACGAAGCATTCTCTTTAGTCCAATGGGACGGCAAGTCAACACGTTCTGACATAGATCAGTCGCAGGGTTGACGGCTTTACGTGATCTCCGACTTGTTAAACACTGTGCACAATCTGGGAATTCCAATTCAATAAGACCAAAACGCAACCCACTTTAAATAAGACCAAACTTATAACATGAAATAGGTATATAAGATACATAGTTTGATCATACAACTGGCCAATGGTTAAGCTAGATCGAGCATACCCTCGTTCGTGTGGTTGGTGCCTTAGTTTCTCTGCGATCGAACATTTTGCAACGTGAACGAAGTTTCCTGTTGATATTTTCAGTTCTTTTGTTTTAGAATCCAAATATTTTACTTTTACTCGCATTTACCAAAAACTGTATTTTTTAAATTCATGGATAGCCGTATAAAACTTTAGAATATAATGCGATCAAGATATTTAAGTAGAAGTGAGAAGCTGCCATTTTCTATTTCCGTCTCGTTCAGTGTAAGGTGCGCTTAAGCGAGACAGCAATAAAAAAAGGCTGTTTAATATTTCTAATCAAACATTGATCTTATGATATATTATCATACTTTATACGGAAAATACCTTTGGTAAATACAAAACGGTGTTTACCCATTACAACAGTCTTGAACGCGAAATATTCTTCGAGCGGAAGTTCAGTTTTCTTTATGTTCTTGTTAGTTAGTTTGTAATATTTAATGAAGTTGGTGAAAATACTTAGTGCCAATAACATCATCGCCAAGTAGCGTTTTTTGACGTTCTGACATTTTTGTATTGAAAATCTGTTATAACGTCTCTTTTCTCCATGTTGCAAAATATCTGAACACTGTAGATACCTACATTCCGTTAGGAATTATTTTGTAGTAAAATCTAATATTTACAGACTATGTACAAGTATTGAGTAATCTAAGCTTAGATTATGAAAATTTATTACGTTTTATTAGTAAAAAATTGAAGTATTTAACTTTATGATGTCAAAAGTTACATGAAGTCGAAACTTGACTACAGTTTTAAAGTCCGAAGAATCGCCAGATCCGTGTGAGCTACAAAAGTAAAAAAAAGTACCAAAAAGCAAAACCTGTTTGCAAAAATTTGAGCAGGTATGCTTTTAATTCCATTTCGTTTTGCGGTAGAGCAATAACAGCCAGTGACGTAGAAGAAACAAGTAGAGTAAAAAGGCTTTAAGTAGAGGTCAGCGCTGACTTATCTTATCAGTATTTATTTAGTACATCCTGTGCAGTCGTATCTTGCTGCTGACGCATTATAACCATACGCATTAAAAACTTCGTTGCGTGTACCTCTAGCGAGTATCGTGATACTCGCTAGTGGTAGAGGACCTCTACCTCTACCTCTAGCGAGTATCACGATACTCGCTAGAGGTAGAGGAGATATCAGACGTGTCTGATATTACAGATGGCAGACATAACAAATGGACAACCAAAAAACGAGTAGCAAGTTTCGACTTAATTATTATTAGCACCGATTTCACCAACGTAGAGTGACGTTTAACCAAAGAATAAATTGGGCGTTCTGACAGTTTTTGTACTGAAAATCTGCCAAAATAATAAGACTTATTGGTGAAATCGGCACTTAGTTATACAGAATTTGGTGTTTCCTTGGTCGTAGTAAATAATACTTTAATAGCAATAATTAAAACTTCTTATAGATGTGTAGCAAACTGATAGCAAATGATCGCACATAAAATCGTGTCGGCTCAAGGCACATTAGGGCAGAGTGAAAGCGAAGCGTAAAATATGTTCGGCACTGGTTCGAATTATTGATAAACAGCTGATTGCGCCTATAAAGAAGATGTCATATCAATTAAAATTAAGTTGAGATAGATTACATAGACGATTCCAGGTTGTAATTATTTAAAAAAAAATTGTCGAATTCGTGACAGGATGAGACTGAGCAATTCAGAATCATGTACCTAATGAATCCCTGGTTTCAGTTTTTGTTAGCATTTCCCTGACTTCCTGTATCTAATGTATTATAATTAATGATCGAAGCGTCTACACAATGTACAAATGTGTGTGAAGCAAAATAGTTTATAAGTTTTGTTGTACACAAATGGATATAGTATACATCATGGATACAAAGTTTACTTTGCAACATTTCAGAAACGCTTTCATGTTTCAACCGCAATGTGCCTTTATGTCCCACACACATTAGTATTAGATTAAAAAAAAATTAACAACATCAATATAAAAAGTAATACATTTGTATTCGCTTAGCTAGGAATATAATACTGACATTATTGAACAAAACTTTTTGGCTTTAATTATTATAAGAACTATTTAGTAACACCGGACTGACCTTAACGTGAAGGCCAAAACATACTTTTAACATTGTTGTTTAACAAAAGTGTGTTTTCGCCTTAATGCAACTACTCAACTTACTTAATTACTCAACTTACTATCCTCAAGCATTTAAAACATTATAATGTGATTTCATGAAATTGTAACAATCGAAAAGTGTAGAATCTTAGACTTTGAAGAACATTTCACCGAAAATGAATCATTAATGATCAAAAAAGTTCTGATAAAGATATTTATCGTTGTCTTTGTTTAAGCATTTTGCGTTACATAGACTGAAAAAAGTTATGACAATTTAATATGGCAAATATAACAAACAATGTTTTACAAAAAATTGAAAACAGAAATATTTAAATGTTAAAATCGGACTGAATGAGTACATTTCGAAAATAATACGCAAGCGCCGCGTTAAATTTGATTTCTCTTTGCCACTTCTAAAAACATAAATTGAGCGTTTATTAAGTTACGTCGAGTGAATTGTATTTTCATCTGTGATTTAGTGCCCCTTTATGGCCCTTGTAGCAGTTTATTAAAACGTCAAACGTCAAAGTTTTACGAGACTCGTAAAACGACGTCGTTTAATGAAGTTATATTTCGAAATTTATTTAGCGATTGCCTCGCGAAAATGCGGTACATTTAATTTAGTTTTAAAATGTATAAACTTTCAGTGTCGGCGCCTGCTGCTGTACAGTTTACTTTGCATTCAAAATTCTAACCGAAATTACAGACTACAGAGTAATGCCCGTTTCACATTATTCGGCCGCAAATATGGAACGGGCTTAAGTTTCCTTTATCAAATCTGACTGAGGATCTGAAGGTTCCTCTTCCTTCACAATTTCCGATAATACTGAAACAATAAATGAGGTGTCTTCAGCTTTTTGTTAAAGCACTGTTGCTCTTGTACTTACATGGTGGACAAGACAAAATAAAAATTTGGTGAAAGATCAAAGGTGATTGTATAAAAAGAAACTACCGCATAACCTTTAAAAAGCGGAACAGCAGCAAGATGCTCACGCAGCGCAATTTTCAATAATGAAAATTCATGTCACGTTAACCACAAGATACGTGTGTAAATGGCGCGTAATCTTAGAAAATTGATGTATCGACTACACTGATAACGTCAACAAAGTTTCACATAGCTATGTATGTTTAGGGCGTTTGATGCTGCTGATGGCACTTATATTTTGGTGTTAAAAATGTGTCTTGCTATTCTGAGGATCCTTTTAGTACTGAAAAACGTATCTTGCGATTCAGCGAAATCTTAGTTTCGGCTAGTTTTTAGGGTCTGAAAAGGATAGAATATTGCTTACCGTAAGGTCACGATACAGTCTGGGCTACTCGTATGTGATGTGATAAGACAAGTATATATATGTTTCTATACTTTGATTCAATAGAAATCACAAAACAGTCAAGCTCAAAAATATCTTACTTGAATTTGTAAAAAAATTATAACGATTAAAAATGAGCATCATTATTGGCACATTACATTCTCGATCCATTTAGGAAGCCTTACTTGTAAAATACAAAAAAGAAAACTAATAATGGAGCAAATAGTTTTAAAATTAGCGTTAAAAAGTTAAATATAATAAGGTTTTATTTTTTTGGTATCGTTATTCGTGACTAGAGTTATATAAGTAATATTAAGGCATTACTAAATAAGAACCTTACAAATCATTTTTTTCCAAGAAACTTCATTGTATAAAAAACCTAAATACTGAGAAGTTTGTCACAGTCGTCCTTTACAAAACAACTTTTACACGACAGGGAATCGAATAGGACATTCTAAGCTTACAATTTATTCGCCTATAAAAATATAATAGAAATGAGTATGTATAAAACATTATGATGTACAGAATTTGATTCTTAATACGAATGATTGTGCACATTACACAGAAACGTTCGTTCTGTCCGTGTATACTCAGTAAGCATATATACAATACTATTTTCATATTCAGTCGCTTTATCACTTGAGTAGCGTCTAAATTGCCCTGTTTACGCGTTATCGTTTCGACGACGTCGTCAGATGTCGTTCGCGTCCCCCACGTACCCCTCGTCGGGGCTTTCCGAACATATATCCGAAGCACATTTGGCGTTTGATACTTGTGGCAGTGGTTTCAACACGTTATCGGTCCCTTCGCCCGGTATCCGAGCGTCCGTCGTCTGAGTGTCGACACACCTAGTTTCAACTTGGTAACACCTCCCGGGACCTTCGGGCATCCCCATCGGCACCATTACGGCACAAGTTCCTTTCGGGTTCCAGTTTGAACACGTTTCGGTTGGCGCACAACACTGAACCTGCTCGGTTTTGTAACCTTCCGGCGGCGAAGGAACGAACTCCTCGTTGTAATAGACGGTTCCGTTCCCGACGAAAGCGATTGGCCGATTTCGAGGCACCGGGTAACCCTCCAAAGTACGGCGTACGTTAGTCGTGTTAAAAACCTCAAAATTTGGACAAGCCGGTGGCGCCGCATTGAATTCGTTGTCTTTTGCGAATTTGCAGACTAACTTTTGTCCTTTCGGCCTATTGTGTGGAAGAGTTTGGTAGAACGGCCCGACTACAGCGTAGTTTGACATCATGGGCGGACGACAAGGGTGTTTTGGGAGACCATAGTCGTAAGGGTATCCTTCGCTGTCTAGGAAACAACCGGGATTGAGATGCACGTCGGCTGAATGCTGATACATAGCGTTAGGTGGCATGCTAATGGGAGGCATGCTTGTCAACGTTTGTTGATCTTGCCACGTGACTTGCCGCGGCGCTGTTTGAGCGGTAAATGTGGTCTCCTCTTCGAAAGTGTCGTTGGCAGTTTGCGCTTTGTACACCGAGAGTGCTGTGTTCTCGTTTTGAGCATTGTTTGCGACGGTTTCCGCATCGCTAATTAGGTCGGGATTCCTGTCGACAAAGCCTTTCATATTATTGCTTTGGTACGCATCACTCGGTTCATAGTCTCGGTTAGTCTGCACCGTGTAATGTAGAGCATGATGTGAATGAGCATTTACTATAACGCTGCCGTTGTTTTTAGGCAGAGATCCATTGTTTCTTGACGGTAAAATTTGGTTGCATAGTGCCACATCCTTCCCGCTCTCTTTTTTCTTTCTACTTCTCGTGTCTGTTTTAAATTTTAATAATACGACTGCTATTATTGCTATCAATAATACTATAATTAAAAATACTACCGTTATTATCACAACTACATGTCTATGCGGGAACGTGACCACGATGACGACTGGCTCTTCCTTTACTAATATTTTGATCGTATAGTTCGCACGCACCTTCCCCGCGGAGTTCTCCGCAATACACGAGTATGTGCCGTTATCATCGTTCCCGATATTGAAAATGTATAACTCGCTCTTCTTGTCTATAACACCGCTCTCCACGTAAAATACGTGATGAGGCTCCGCAGCGGACGTTGAATAATTCCGAATAAGTTGGCCTTGATAGAACCACTGTAGCTTGGCCTCCGGCACGGCCTTCACGATACACTCCAGGGTCACATTGTTCCCGACGTTCGTTTCTAAATATACAGTTGTAGGGGTCAGTTTCGGCAGGCAAGCTAAATCGAATTCATTTACGCTTGTGATGGTACGTTTTTTCAAACGCTCAGGTAGGGAGCAGATGGGCTCGACCGCGTGTGGCATATTGAAATTCGACAGCCAGTTATGCAAATCTCTCAAATTACAATCGCAATTCCAATTATTGTTTTGAAGATCGATGCCCCGCAACGTGTCGGGAAATATATTATCGCCTTGGATGTTGGATAATCTATTGCCGTTCAGCCGCAGCCATTCCAAATGCTTCAGTCCGGAGAAAGCTTCCGGCTCGACGTTCTCAATTTTGCAATTGCTCAGTTCTAGCGTATTGAGGTAAGAGAGATGTTGGAAGCAGTGCATCTTTATACTCGTAATAGGATTGTTGCTCAGGGACAGCCTCATTAGAGATGGAAAGAAGACGAAGTTGTTGGATGGGATGACGGTAATGTAATTATTGGAGAGATCCAACTCGACTAGATTCGCGAGTCCCCTGAAGGCATGGTTATCGATTTTCTGCAGCCGACATCTCTGTAGATAGATTTTCTGCAAGTCCAACAGCTCTAGTTTGTAGAATGTTTCCTTTTGTAGAACTTGCAAATCATTCCCGGTGAAATCGAGGACTTGAGTTTCGGAATCTAACGAGTTGGGGATCGCTTTTAAGTCTTTGTCGGTGCATTCGACGTAGCGTTTGCCGTTCTTCCATTTGCATATGCACTGGGTGGGGCAGGCGATGGCGGGAAGCAGGATGCACGTGGTACATAAGGCTATCAGCCTCACGTCTAGACACCGCTTGACTTTCATATTGCCTTAAGGCCCTGGAGCATCAATGAAGTTGGCGAGCATTATCTGGAACAAAAGAAAATTCTTGTTGAATATTTGCAATTCTTTTTATTGCTACGTTTTCCATAATATTATCCAGCTTGCGCCGTTTCTTTGTTCTCGAAATCAATAAAGTTATTGAATTGTGATTTATGAGAACCGTCTTTGCAGTTACTAGGAATTATTTTTTTAAAGAAATCCTAATCGTCCTAAATCTATTTTCCTTTATAATAATACAATAGAATAATTTTTTATTCAAATAAACTTTTACAAATTGCGTCGAATCGTCAACTGAATTTACCAACGCAACGGTTCGGAATGCCGATTGCTTTAAATAGAAAATTGCATTTGCTTGAACACTGCTATAGCTACAAGGGCTTCTTGATTATACGTACGTAATACTTAAAGTAACTATGTATCGATATGTAGACAAACGACAGATCCAAAAAGAAATTATGTGCGCTTAATAAAAATATTTTTCATTAAAATATTGAGATCGAAACCTCAATATTTGAACAAGTGTACAGTGTTGTTTTTATATCTACGTAATCTGCCATCAATGTTATAAATCCTAGTGTCTACTGTGTTTGTGCATTTCCATTTGACGGCTAAAGCGCTCAACCTGTCTTGATGAATATTGCCTTACATCCTGCAGACGGGTTTCGAGCTGTATATTTCACCTAGGTACTTTTAGACGACATCCTGTAGCGTTGTGAACGTCTTATAAGTGGGAGATCCTGAGTTCAATACTTGGTAGGGGCAATTTGAGTGCACAATTGCATGTAGGAACGGATTAGAGGTGTGGGTTTAATTTACACTGCCATTCGTGCCCCTTCCAAGTTAGACCGCTACCATTTTAGACAACATCGTCACAGGTAAGATTGCAATCAAGAGCTATCTTATCATCGAAAAGTAATAAAAACAATAAAATAATAGAGAGTTCCGTACCTCGTGAGGATTTTATTAATTATTAGCTGATGCCCGCGATTTCGCTCTCTTATTCCGGAATAAAAAAAAGTAGCCTTTATGTTATTCCAGACTATAACCATCTCTGTGCCAAACAGCTGAATCGATTCAATCGTTGCAGCGTGATTGAGTCAATAGCAAAAAAACACCTGTAACATGTTTATACTGTTTATTAACATACAGGGAAGCTTTTTTTTTCGGAAACCCTGTGGAATTACGAAGACGAACAAATCTCAGTCAAGTCTTTGTATTCAGAACAATGGGAGATGGTCGAGCCATAATTGTCGCCGAGAGGAAGGCAGGTGGGGCAAAAACTTTCTGCAGCTAACATCAAAGAAGTGAAAAGTAGGCCAGTGGATGATATTGTGAAAATGGCTCGGAAATATTGAATACTAGCGTCGCGCCCCAGCGTCGTGTATGTGGGCTTACTTTCTTTTTCTATTCGATGACAAGATAACCCTTGACTGCGATCTCACCTGATAGTAAGTGACGATGCAGTCTAAGATAGTAGCGGGCTAACTTGGAAGGGGTATGGCAGTGTACATTAAACCCATACTCCTAGTCGGTTTCTACACGCCATCGTGCTGGAACGCTAAATCGCTTGGCAGCACGTCTTTGGCGGCAAGGTGGTAACTAGCCACGGCTAAAGCCTTCCACCAGAAAAAACTTATTCTAGGGGCTTGATGAGAGTGTATCATTGATGCCCGCGATTTCATCAGCGCGGATTAAGTTTTTAAAAATCCCGCGCGAAATCTTTGATTTTCCGGGATAGAAACTCTAGCCAAGTCTAAAAAAAGAAAGAAGTTGAGGAAAGGACCAATCAGTACCCAGTATAAAATAAATATAAGTCAAGAGAACCTGGATGGCATGAGCTGGTTGATTTAGGTTTATTTAATAAATTATATTTTTTCAGTCCCTTATTTTATTAGAGGTTGAATTTTCCAAAATCCTTTCTTAGCGGGTGCGTAAGTCATAAAGCTATTTGAGCCTCCAGTGATTAGAACTGTGCATTGATGGATCGGTCAGTCAGTCAGTCATGTTTTCATTCGATTATAAAATCACCCCCTTAACTATATGGTGTAAGCCACTTTATTAATTTGTAGTGTGAATTATTATGGTAACCGACATGATTTCGGTTTGCTCAATTAATCAGTAAATTGAAGAACAATATTTTGATAATATTTGATTTGAATGATGAACTGAAACCGGTTTCATGTTCTCAGCTTTACTATAACTTCACACACCCCAAACTGTATGTCTATTTAACTATGATTAAAGCTCTGCCTGTAGGCCTTAACATAAACAAACGCCGATACCTACAAGACCAAAGTCTAACTGGGGATTGAAATTTATGACTCTTCACCCTTAAGCTATTAAGGCTGCCATTTATAAAATTTAATTATCAAGATTCCGTTTATTCAGTCCAAAAACTTAATTAAATACAAATACTTAAAAGCCTCCAAGCGGGAGAAACACAATATTAATTAACAAAAACGTATAAACATAAAATGTTAACCATTTGTATTAACTTTGTACACTTGTATTAGAATAAAAGTAAATAATTATTGTTTGCTACAAATAAATAATAAGTCAGAAAGTCTAATTCAGGGCAAATTCCTCACAAAATGTGGCCCTATTTCAAACCAAAACGTCGTCGTATAATTTGACGTGTGCTCGTTTTTCCGACTGGCGCGCTACTATACACCGCAATACTTTTTTTTTATCGCTAACAAGATACTCCTTGTCTGCAGTCTCACCGGATGGTAAGTGACGATGCAGTCTAAGATGGTAGTGGGCTAACTTGGAAGGGGTAAGGCAGTCCCACCAGATCAGACCAGAGACAATTCACAAATTATAAATTCTAATAATAATAATATAATATAGTACCTTAAAATCCATTTTCACACGTTTGTGGTCAAATCAAAACCACATAAGTGTCGTAGCGACTAAATTAATCACTTTAAAAGATATCTATTTTATCAATACATAGAACACATAAATTAATACTCTCTGTGTAAAAATTAGCCCGATAGCCGTAGAAATAAGAAATTTATAAAGTTTTAAACTTCCCCTGTAAAACTAAAAAACTGTGACTAGTGTAGATCCGTGGTTTTTACCAATGGTACATACGCGGTTTTGCACTATCCCCGACGATATGCATTTTAAAGAACGAGTGCTTTGTCAACCCGAGAAGCTCGCACTTAGCCAATTTAGTTCACCCACATCTTTCCAAAAGCCGCATTGGTAATGTATGCAATGCATTATTTATCTGTGTCGACCCGGCCGCTCTATCTCCGGAAGTTGTTTCTCACTTATTATGCTGCTGTTTTTTGATATTTTTGTTCGCGGAAAAACAGCGGTACCGCAAAAAATAAGTTGCAATGAGTCACTGATGTTCGTTTTCACCAACCATATCTAAAGGATCCCCTAAGTAGATTAGTTTTAGTTTCTTTACGTAGGTAGCCGCTAAATACAATCCCTTACACAGTGGCATTTCTACCTTTAGGTGGGGTGTTCCCTATAAAACGTCACGAAACTTAGTTTAGATAACCCGTAAAAGTTTGGGATCCTTGGTGAAATGGGCATTAAGAGTTATCTTTCAACTAGCTTTTGCCTGCGACTTCGTCCAGTGTAGACTTGGGTTTTTAAAAATCCCATGTTTTTCTGAGTCCAAGTCTAAATCTTTAATTACAGCCATGCAAAAATCATTTCGATCCGTGTACGTCGTGATTGAAGGACAAACCAACAAGCAAACATACTAACATACTGAATTACAACATGGAGGGTTATTCAAGAGGCGGACCATCAAATTCCTAAAAAGCCGCACCAATGTGGTGCCTCAGGAGCTAAAAATGTTCATGGGCGGCGGTAATCACTTAACATCAGGTGACCCGCCTGTTAGTTTGCTCGCTAAAAATATAAAAAAATGCTTCCGCATTTATAGTACGTATGTTTTGGGGAATAACCCGTACGCGTGAAGAAATACGCATACGAATAGGTTATCTCTGAAAATGCCCTTAGAATAAAGTACGATTTGGAATTTAGGTTGAGAGTTTGGGCTGAACGCTATTCTTTGTCAGTGTTTTACGACCTCCAATCCATCTCGCAAGATTACGTAAGAGCTGATCGAATCTTCAAAAATATATCCTTGGGTTGAATTTATATATTTACGTCCAAATGGTTAAAATAGCTTTTTTTTCAAAATGTGTTATTTGTATAAGTTTACCTAAGAGATTTTGGCAAAAGAAAAACACATAAAGTCTTACAATTCTAATTTAGATGGAAAAACATCTTGATTTCTTTTGTTGTCCAAGAGTATCTCAAAATAGAGTGGCCGAAAAGAACATTTTCCCTTCTCATTAACTTTCTATTCATTACACTCTATCTATGTAGAGATTTCGTATTGAGATAATTTTTTCCTTGTTCACGATAATTTTTTGATTTATATAATTACGTTGTTTGCAACAAAATAAATAAACATAATGCTTACGAATTAAAATGTTCTTCAGTATTTGTGATGGCGCATTTAGACATAGGATAGATCGTGCTGGTTAAGTAATGTTTTAATAGAATAGAATAATTCTTTATTCAAATAAACTTTTATAAAGTGCTTTCGAAGTAACAAGTACATGGTAACCGACAAAGAGCTTTCGGTTTAACAGGTACATGGTGGCCGACTCGATAATATTTTTGAAAGAGAACAGGCCCGTTGTCCTCTTTTCTTGGTGGTTGACTTTTTGCCTAAATATAAAGTCACCGACGGAATATTTAAATATCCTCGATAGCAATATAAACTGAGTATCTTTAATAAAAAAAGAATTGTATGGTAATGCGGAGCAAACATAAACTGTAAGAGATGGCCGTATTATGGTCCTCGTGAAATATTTTCAGGAGAATGAAAAACTTTTCTTTATGTTTGTTTACATCTCAATAAAAGTTTTCGTAGCGTCAGCGTTAGGGGTCGTAAATATATCGAGCGATTTCTTATACTTTATCGCTCGGAAAAAACGTTTATTACTTTTGGTGGATTTCACTTCGTAGTTATTAAGATAGAATATTTCGGATTAGAAATGACTGCCAAGATTAATTTATTGTTTATGACGTAACATCCTTAGTTCATCAAAATATTATACTTCTCTTCTTCTTTTCCCTTTTTTATCAACCGATAGACGTCCACTGCTGGAGATTATCACTAAGAAAGTCATTAACCTTATAATAGTTCTTTCATTTCACGAGGACTCGTGACTCATCGTTGTGTGTGTGTCGTATCTGTATAAGTGTGAGCGAGAGCTTGCTCGTACCTGACTGCTCCCACCTAGGCTACTGACAGGCACGCACACTTACGCAATTTGCATGTACACGACGTAACCACAAGTAAAGAGTCCGTAACTCCGTGAGATAAACGTTTTTAATAACCGCGACTTATAAAGTGTATTTAGACACAGTGTTAATATTTGCAAAATGGCAAATCTAATAATAATAATTCATTCAGAATCATATTAAATAAGCGTACACTCAACCCTACAGAGGATTCATGCACTTTGCGCGGACGACATGACGGTGTTTCGAGTTTTAGTCCTCAAGATTGAAACGGCGCCAAAATTAATGCCACCAATATCAATTCTGCCAACTCAAGGGCGCAGAAAGGGTAAACAAAGATGGATGACAACACTTGTAATAGAAAAAGTGTCATTAACTATAAAGCCAACCTATCATGTGGTGAAACTTAGCAATAGTGATTAATTGAATTTCCCCCTCCCAACCGATTCTCGGCTGGCTCCTTTCCCCTATTTCCCCCCACTTCCCACACTCTCCCCGGGATGAAGGGCGACTTATATTCGCGTGTGTATTTGCATTTAGAAATGGAAGTATGGAAATTGGGAACGGCGGTAACTTGATTAAGGAACGATCATTAAATCACAACTCCGTTCGTTATGTTTCCAAGGAATATTTACACGCTGTATTTATTTTTGTAATACCTACAAGCCTACGAGTAACAGTTCTCAAGGAAGGAAAGGTTCAGCGCTACGCCGATCGCTACGTGATTACGGCTACGTAATTTAGTCTGAGGTTACTTAAAGCAAAGTGCGAGCATATTGAGCCAAACTTTCGGTGATGTTAATTAAGTAGGTGTGTTGCGACACTGTTAGCTGTTGCTGTAGTTACAAATGTTAAATTTAAAACATCATCGACATGTGAATCTATGGCCGAAATATGTATATGATATACTCAACATCCTGTTACCCAGTTTTCTGCTCTATCATTAGATTCTTCTCCTCGATCCTCGATCATCATCATCATCATGCGTCATGCTCGTGAACGGGTGCCACCAACGGGAATGGGTCTGCTTCGGCTACCCGTCTTGACATGCGTTGGATTGGTGTACCTACGTATGCATTTTTGCATTTTTGAAGCTTTATTGTGGAAGCACTGTATACATAGCATAGCTTTGTAAACAAAAATTTTTTGAAAAGAGCAACTGCTGAGTTTCTTACCGGCTCTTCTCAGCAGAATCTGTATTCTGAACCGGTGGTAGATTTATGACGTGTCATAAGAGCTACAAATTAGCCTATATGAAATAAATAAATGAATTTTGAATTTCATCTATCTCATAGATACCATTTTAATGAGAATAAATAAACCACATCTGCTTGAGTTGGTTTTTCTCGCAAACTTTTGATACCACTGCATCGGCTCAGTTACCATGTCTTGGAAATAGGCCGAAGTGATATTACACCCAAACCAGTCAAGCTAAAATGCATTGTTGCAGAAAGAACGCGATAAATTCAGCCAATCGCCACAATTGAGTCTGTAGCAATGATTGATGCAGCTCTTCTATAATCGGCCTGCTGATCCCTCAATTATTGCCCGGTGAATACAATTTAGCAAGAATCCAATTATGCCAAGAAAATCATCAAAGATCATCCGCTTAGCTATCACTAATTAGGAATCCCATTCGAACTATTGTGGGATAAAGTCGTATTCTTGCAGTATTACCGGCATATCGATTGGATTCATTCTATGAACCTTTATTTTTTCCCTCTCTTATTAACAAAGTGTACCCCCTGACCCGATGTTTGTTTTTATTTCCTTTTCTAGGCTGATTGCGTGGAAGAGATCGCTTCTTAGCGATAAGGCTGCCTTTTGTACTGTTTTGCTGACTTTTTATTTTTTTCCCCTGTTTTATGGTGTACTATAAAGTATATTTCATTCATTTATACATAGGTCAAAGTCACTTACCGGGTGCCATCGGCTTTTACATGCCCGCTGTAGTTAAAATAGCCCACACTACCCTCAAAATGCGTACTAATGTAAAACAATCATTGAAGTAAAACATTTATACAAAGTTTTTGCTCGATTTTAATATCGATAGCTGCAGGTATCCCTAACTCAAATGAGAAGATTACAGCCCCGAACGAAATCGACAATTAGTCACGATAAAATAAATAAAATCCCAGCAAACGGCGCCGAGAATTTAAATGGGAACTCGGCTTCAAAGAAAATCTCTCAATTGTAGGTACAAAAGTCGATAAAAGGTGAATCAATTTAAATGAAGCCTGTTTGGGATTGCGTAACAAAGGGACTTTTGTCATTACTGTCCTTTTTATTCATAACAAGACGATGTCCGCGACTTCGTCCGCATGGATTAGGTTTTATTAATGTTTCCGCGATAGTTCTTTAATTTTCTGGGATAAAATGTAGCATATGTGTTAATTCTGGGTATGAGCTGTTCCCATTCCAAATTTCAGTCGAATCAGTACACTCGTTGTGACCTGAAGGAGTTGGTAACAAACATACACACACACATACAAACTTTCGCTGTTATAATATTAGTGTAACTAGCTTCTGTCCGCGGCTTCACTCCCATTAAATTTGATTTTTAAACTTCTCGTTTTATCCCCGTAGGGGTTTAATGTTCAAAAATTCTTTGTTTGCGAATGCCTACGTCATAATAGCGATCTGTATGCAAAATTTCAACCCGATCCGTCCACCGGTTAGTGTTGTGCTTTAGATCAGTCAGTCAGTCACCATCGCCTTTTATATTTTGATTAGATTTAGACTAGCTGATGATCTTAACTTTTTGTTTGTAGATTTAGGTTTTTATAAATGCCAATTAAAAATTTAAATCACGCGACGTGTGGAATCAATAACCGGCTTTAATCAGCCTTTGAAGCCTTAATAGCCAAACGGTTAAAGGTGCAAATTGAAAACTGAAAGGTCAACGCATCAATCCCCAGCCGTTGAACTACTGTCGTATCTACTCCAAATACAAGCTTTACATTTATTTAGCGGATAGATAGGAATATTAGTTAACTTCGCACTTTTTTGAATATAACAATTATAAGTATTTATATTAAATCTTAAGACATGATGGATGAATACGGAAATAGACCGTTTCATAAAGTTCTAACTAGGCTGGATTAAGCCGAGAGTGGAATTTCATTAAAGTGCACATTACGAACGTTCGTGTAATATGCACTCGGCGCGGAATTGCTTGAATCTGGCAACTGACAAACGAATTTACAACTCACTCTGGCCGTTTTATTTGTTATTTTCATTCATAGTCGTTTTCAGACGCAGCAATGTATCCCACTTCCACACTTCAACGTATATCTCCACCTCTGAGTAGAATAAAACAAAGTAGCAATTTCCATTTGTCTGTGTATACGCTTATAATATAATTTTGAAATGAACGTGGAATTCGCCATCATTCAGACCATTTCACGAGCAAGGCCTTTGTGTAAAACTTCATGATGATAATTGTTATCATCAACAGCTTCCGATTAAAAGGCTCACTGCTGAGTGCAGGTATTCTCTCTCTTATCAGTCTACGTACGTATGTATGTATGTATATATTTAGTATGTATTTACAAATATTTCACCGTAGTGAATATACTATTAAACCAATTTGAATGAATGAATCAATCGATTCTTTATGTTATTCCGGGCGACATAGGCTTTTAACCGATTTTCAAAAAAGGAAGTTCTCAATTCTTCGGAATCTTTTATTGCTATTTTTTAGGTATGTTCCCCGATTAAACGAATTTACAACTCACTCTGGCCTTGCATGCCATAGTTTGCATATGAAGTAAAATTATTAATTTTTTTATTGAAGTGTTAACCTACACTTAAAGGAAATAACCTAATAGATTTATAAATACATATCAAAAATTCCGGAGCCGGCGGGATTCGAACCCACATCTCTCTGGGAATCGCGCCCGAGTGTGTTATCCGTTACACCACGGCGAACCACACGTCAGCCACGAAATTAGTGATATGTATCTACTTTTTCAATCAGTTTTATAGCAACTGTTAGCGACATCTAGTAGCGACACATTACAGTTGTCGATCTACTTTTTTATTTTTAATTTTTTTTTTAATTTTTGATATGTATTTATAAATCTATGAAGTAAAATTAGTTTAGTGGGTAACATCTCTATCGACGACAAAATACTCACAGTTGAAATATAGATGCCCATAGTTAAGCTGCAGATACCCACAGTTAACACACAGTTATTGTTAATAAGTCGATTTGTCAGAGTCATCCATCTTTTCAGCAGTTTGGATCTGGACACGGCCGTTCCATTAGCACGGCTTATCGCTTGCGTTGATAGCAATAATAATTAATTAATCGCCCCCGCAAGCCACATACTATTATTATATGATTGATATTGATGGTACGTCCTCGCCTCTAAGTCAGACCGCACATTTTAGCTTGAGCTTGAGTTGTTTGGCTTGTGTGACTTACCGAAATCAGAATACAAAATCTAAGTCAATATTTTAGTGATAGTAGGTACAATGGATGGATGGACAAACACTATTTTATATCGTAATTTTATATGGTTTTTTTAATTATTTTTTCTTACTCTTTTTTATCAACCGATAGACGTCCATAAGCATAAGTCTCTCGTATAAACTTCCACAAGCCTCGGTCTTGCGTAACCTTTAACCAAATTATAAATAATAATTAATGAGAAAATTACACTTAAACCGAATTGGCAGACATTGAAAAAAATAAAAAAAATTCGAGCGGCAAAGTGCGAGTTGGACTCGCACATGAATGGTTCCGTACCGTCACAACAGCGATTGTCGAAAAAATCACGTTTCTTGTACGGGAACCCCTCTTTATTTTTTATTTTATTATTATTATTTCTTGTTAAAGTGGCAATAAATATACACATTCTGTGAAAATTTTAAGTATCTGCCTATCACTGTTCCTGAGATAGAGATACAGCAGGCTGACAGATAGATGGACAGACGGACGTTCAGCGGAGGTTTAGTAAAAGGGTCACGTTAGCACCCTTTGAGAATAGAACCCTAAATATTTATAACTAACCCTATATAATGTCTATCGATTGAGATGATGCAAGCCAAAGAAAAGACCTATTTTCTTTATATCGTCTCGAATTTTGCAACAAAAGTATTAATGGGATAGAATTTAATTTAGCGGAACAAGGTATTGTAATAAAAATTTTGGCAAGAACACCCGAAACGCCGTCAGCTCCAGTAACTCTAGCCTCGACCGACGGGCTTTGCGTGATCTGAAATCTAAGAGGATCGTATTTTAATCTCCTAACTTTCCTCATACCCCTGCCAGTGAGTTGGTGAAGTCTGGAGCGTCTCTTAACATTTTAAGGGAGCAGAAATATTTCATAAAAATAGATTCCTAGAAAACTGTTTCATAACGGACGTAAAAAATAAAACACAAAAGTATTTCTAAATGTAATATCCGTGATTTTATTTATCAATTACGACACAAAACGGATATTTCTTGTGACTTGAGAGAAGAATCTATTTACGGATATTTTTTAAAGGAAATGAGTAATAACTTTCTCGACACTTCAAGAAATGGAAATTTGCTGAATATAGTATAGGGACTAATAGAAATATGTAAATCTTTATGTCAATAAATAAATTCTTATTCTTATTCTTATAGTGGAACCGAGGTACAGGCGTCTTTAAATAGCATTAACTTTTCAGTATCATTTCTTTTGTATTAAAATTAAAATTAGCTTAATAAAAACTAAAAACGGTGGAGACCTTGTGTTGTGCAATAGGATGCTGCATTGATTAATCATCGCCTTACAGATTAAATAAGTTTTAGTTGTTATAAAAATATAATTAAAACCAGCCAAGTGCGAGTCGGATCCGCACACGAAGGGTTCCGTACCCATCGTACAAGGAAAAAAAAAGTATTGCATGCTTCTTTAATTTTTAGCTTTATTATTTTTTTATTATAACAGCGGCAATAGAAACATATATTCTGTGAAAATTTCAAACATCTGCCTATTACAGTTTTTATTCCATCGGTGGGCATAATGCCTAAGTTGTGCCCGCTACATAAAATTTTGTACAAACAGATTGTGTTCTGAAGCCGAAAATGGATTAAATGTTGCAGAAAATCTTAGCCCTACAATGTATACAGAGACTTGAATAATAAATAAATTTCAACAGTACGAGACCTAAGGGACTGGTTTGTCGAAATCTAGCATCTAGCTCGCGAAAATATATACTAAAACATGCAATTTATTCCATTATGGAAATGGAAAAACAGTTTTCAAGAATTTCAAAATGCGACTGCTAGACTGCTATATATGTCACTGTGAGCTTTTTTCCACGGAACACCGTACGATACGAGAAAATGCGGTAACGAAAACAAGTGCCATTATTATAATAGTGCCATAATTATTGTATTGGGTAACCTTTTATTACCCTTTAATAAACTTAATATATATAAACCTTTCAATAATATTACTAGTGGTTCGTCCAGAACTGAGACCTCCCGGTATCCCATAATTCCCAAAAGATAGTTTTAATTATATATTGTAATAATTAACTTTTAACATTAGACGCAATAAAAAAAAATTAAAAAAAAAAATTAAAATAACATAATTACTACTTGACAAGCAAAATAATAAAAGTTGACGCAAAACTGTTTTGCCATGGTTTTACCAATGGTAAATACAGCGCCATCTATTAGCATTACTGTGAAACTATAGAATCTATTAGCATTAAAAATTAAATAATTTCGTTTCTTTATAATATTTATCTAATTTTAGTATTTGTTGTTCAAGTACAGGATATAACTGAATTTACAAACAAGTTTCAGGTTCTAATATGCAGTAGTTTTTGACTTATGGCTCAAATTAAATCTCCACTTTGAATCGTCCCATTTCGTCAATTTTCAAACACACACATACAAACTTTCGCATTTAATATTAGTGGGTATATAAAAAGTAACAGTCAAATACCCTATTATCGTGATCAAAAATCGTATCGTATGGCGGACCGTGGAATAACGCCCTACATTGTACTGTCACACTGTGGTATGTGAACACGTAGCACTGTAAACGGTATACGTGTGCGACAGCTCCAAATATTTCCGTGCGCAGTTTCCACAATATCTTGTTTATACTCATCTGTATATTTATGGCCGGGCGTCTGAAGTGGCGGCGTGGAATTTGAAATTTTCTCTTTGACTTCTGCATGATTCAGTTATTACGTAACTTTGCACCGAGCGCTTGCAGCGGCAATACTTTTGAGGGGTGCTTCAAGTTATTAGTGCACTAACTTACGGCTACCAGTGTTCTAAAATATGGGAGTAATCGTCGTTTCACTTACGTCCACGGTTGGACAAAGGTCCTTAATCTTCGCCAAATTGAGCTACCAGCTGTGGGATTGTCTAAACATGATTACGATCATCAGTGTAGCAATTAATTTTAGACTATTCCATAACAAGTAGTCAAGTACCTGATCTATATATATCTAGGTATCTATTGGCACCATTTTTATTAGGTAGTCGCTTTGAGTATATAACCATCTTGACTTAAAGTCAAGTTAGGTTAACACTTAGAGGAGCTTTACGTTAAGCACATGAATCCTTTTTGCGTATTGGGATCCGCTGCATACAGGTGGCGCAAGACTGAGATCTATGAAAGTCCATGCTAGAGACCTTTTTTGAACAGTGAACGTCTATCGGTTAATAAATAAGAAGAAGAAGTAATGCAAAGGTTTTTTGTTGATTTTTTTCAAAAAGAGCTGTATCAATTTCGATAAATTTTACACAGGATCACCTCTGAATTATTGCCTACCAAACAAATAAAAGAATCATCAAAATCAATTCATAATTGGCGGAATGATCGCGTAATAAACATACAAAAACATACAGTCGAATTGAGAACTCCTTTTTGAATATACTATATCCGGTTTCCTTCCTTTTTCCAGCTTGTGTTTTTCAGGATTAATTATTTGAATGCAAACGATGCAAGTTTGAACATAGATTAAAGTATTCCAAGAGGTGATTCATCGACCCAGCGCACGCCTTTGACACTTGGACTGGATTTTATCGATTCCATTTACTTTTAAAAAGGTCGGGATTGCTTGCGATTGCAAATCGAACGGTTCATTTATTTTCAGAATATTCCTAGAATCGTTTCTCGTTTTTACGTTGAACATTTTTCCATAGTTTTCCCACATTTTTTTTTTCATAGACAGAGTTAAACGAGACATGAATATGCTTTGACATAAATCTGTCTCGTTTTAACTCTGTCTTCAGTCTGAGTAGAGAATGAGTGCGGTCTATAGATTTCAGCCTACGTCAGCAGACAATAAAGCTTTGCCACCTACTGTAAGTGTTTGTTGCGCGCACTCAAAAATAATCAAAATGTGCAATCAACTAAATTAATGTACCTTTGATAACTGACAGCCCATGGCGCTACGCTCCCCAGCTAATTTTCAACGTTATTAACAATTTGTGCTACATCATGGCTTTTAATTTAACTCATGAAGAATTCATTTTCGTGCTCCCCTCGCATGAAAATCAATTCTAACGCAGAAAATGACAAAAGGGCTTAAAAGGCAACAAAAATACCCTGCTCTAGGTACTATTTCGTGAGAATTATGTTATAAAATATTTTTAATATTTTTGGTTATTATAACTAGCTACGTTATTAATAATAATAAAATTATTATAATTAATTTAAATTTAAATTTTATGACACGTATGTACGTTCGTGCATTCGTTAGTATTTTTTCAATTTCTTTCTTCAGACTTCGAGATTTTGGATTGCAATTTTTAAAAACTGTGAAGCACGCTCTTCTTTATTTTTAATGGAAAAACAAAATACCAAGATTCATGGATATAACTTGAAGAAGGACTTTCATCCCCTATTTATATATAACCCTCTTAGGGTGGAATTTCAATAAATCCTATCTTGGTGGGGGCCTGCGTCATGACTTAGCCAGGTTTAGGCTGTGCGTTGATAGATCAGTCAGTCAGTTAAGACAAGTTTTATAGAATAGATTAAAATAGAATAACTTTTTATTCAAATACACTTTTACAAAGTGCTTTCGAATCGTCAAGTGAATCTACCACGCGTAAGTATAGATAGCTTATCAATTCACTGATAATATGGCGTGAAAATACATGGTAGATACGAAATCTTAGATTAAAGCGCCCCTTACCCTCCTGACTCTCAAATAACCGATCACGCAAGGCGGGGTGATCGACCCTCGTCTTGAGTTACAAGGGGTAAAACTGACGACGCATAGCTGGTGCCAAAATTGTTGTTACCGACACTCAAAGTTATTCACTCACTTATCACCACACAAGCTGTAAGATCTGAATGCGCTAAATGACGTATTTTAATACCTACTGACAATCTAAAACCAGCAAATTATAAAAAAATTGTCTGGTGGGCTTTGGCCAAAGCGATTTAGCGTTCCGGCACGATGGCGTATAGAAACCGATTCGGGGTATGGGTTGAATACACTGCCATCAGTGGCGTGCCGTTCAAAGATACGCAAGCCAGGTGCTTCCGACTTCTTATGCTAGCAATGGTATAGACGTACCTACTGTGGTTTTGAAAATCATCATAGGTAGTCACATTCCAAATAATGTTCTAATATTCTTTAAAATGCAATGCAATGATAGAAATATGCAACATAATAATTTAAATTATTTGTATGGGAACAACCAACAATCATTTAATCTTATAAGACTTTTACTAGTTTGTGAAACTAATACACAAGTCTGGAGTAGGTTTTAATGAATTTACAAGAACTTCAAAGTTTCGTTCAAAAGACAAAAATTTTACCTTAGTTTTGCAAATCAATATTTGCACATAAATCGTCATATTAGAATCTCTAAGAAGCAGGCGCTACTTTCCGGAAATCCATCAATACAAGGAACAACAAATATGTTTTGCTATAATCTGCCAAACTAGAAAAATATGTATGAAGTAGCAAGCGCAATGCATCGCATGCATTCCCGTCTGACTTTAAACTCAGGAAGAATTATAAACTCATGCAAATACGTATTCAAATTACCACAAAGATTTTTCTAATTTGACAGATTATAGCATAAAAACAAGTTTGTTGTTTCTTTTTCAACCAATCTCAACGGAGGCTATATCTTCATATAAATCTCCATATTATAGAGCTCAAGTGTGCGTCCAAACACAAATACACACTCCTTAACACTCAAACTCATATGGGACGGCATTCCGACCGAAGAGATCAGGCGCAGAACCTCTCAAGTGTAATACCGCAAACTTCTGAGCTCCGGGCTGCTTCCGAGAATTTCTAAATCCCTAGGTTCTAATAAAAGCACTGCAATACCCTTTACAGTTTAGCCGGCTTCAATTTTAGAATGTGTTTAACTTAGCACCAGATGGGATCGTCGTCACTTTCAAATTAAATTCAAATTCAAAAGTGTTTTATTTTATGTAAACCTGTTGCTCGTGACACGTCAAGACTCTACCACCGGTTCGGAGATCAGATTCTTCTGAGAAGAGCAGACTGGCTGGCTAACTTTACATTTTTAAATCAAATAAAAAAACCGCTCAGGTACAGAGGTTCAACATTGACAAGCTTTACAGAGTAAAACTATCCTCAAGGTTTTACCCACACGTTAGATTTAGCTTGAATTAACTTGAAAACGTAGGAATACACGTGTAGCATTGAATATATTTTGAGACGAAAATATTAAAATTGAAGACGTTTTCATACAGCTTCTGAAGTGCTTAATTATACATTGAATTTCGTTGGAAATTAAAAGGAATAAAATATTTCTACATTAATATTTTTTTATTTTACTTAAAGTTCATCTTTTGATTAAGAACTCTCAAGCATGTAGGTTTCAACTTACAACGTTGTCCTATTCAAAATGTATTAAATACGAAATGTGTTTATTTTTTGGTTTGTCTTTTAATCACCCACACGTACATTATACAGAACGAGTAAGGACTTGAAGAGTAACTGCTAGGTTTTCTGTGGGAATATTGAAAAACCTAATTTCATAAGGACGGAGTCGCGGAAAATACTATTTTACATTATGTGTATATAAATCAATTGCTGTTCTTTAGTGTGCCTAAAACTCAAAAATAACTTAACCTATTTGATTTCTTTTTATATTAATATAGAGGAGGTTAAAAACAAAAAAAAAATAGTATAGGAATCACCACTTTGGTTTACTTTTAACAGATAGCGGGGGTGAACCCGCGGTTAAAAACTTAAAAAAAATAAGCAATTTGATAGGTATACAAAGTCAAAAAAAATCAAAACCAAAAATCCATTTATTTATTGTTGTTGAAATATAGGTATTTCTATGTATCACTATTTCATGACGTAAGGTGTACTTTTTTATTTATTTTAAAACTAGAAAATATCACTACATACATTAAAATTGTGTTTACTCGTAGTACTGGTATTGCTAAAAGCTCTTTTGGTTCATAAACAAAGCCTCAATTGAAAAAAAATGGAATTCAATTGAAACATTTCACCGACACCTATTCATTGAACTGAAAGGTAAAGTTATTTTTAAAAATATTCATGCTTTAATACTAACTTTTAGAGTCTTTTCAGACGTGCCACAACTGCAACTAAACGGCAGTAGCAAAAATTGTTACCGGACACAAAATTATACAAAAAGGCGTTCTATTCAACCGTATCACTATTTGCAGTTGCTTCAATAACTTCTACATCAGGGTACCTTTAAAAGTTAATGACAGCAAAAAAACAGCCAAAGTCCAGTTAGAGCTGCATAGCCTATATTTCTTTTATTTATCAAGAAAGTTTAACTTTAATATTATCCTTATTTTTTACTTTAACCGCATTATATGCAACAGGTGAGTATTAATTTATGTCTGCAGCGATATCACACAGGAGTCCACGGCCTAGTTATTTTTTCCGCTTTTTATTTAAAGGATATTAGCCCCCAGCTGAACTCGATTTATGTTCTTCTCTCCCCTTCAAGTAAACGGAAAGCGTGTATCAAGATTGGATCCGTCAATAATGGAAGGGTGGGGATCGAACCTTCGACCTGTCAGTTTTCAGTCCACAGCAGCAGAAAAATAGGCAATTTTGAGCTATTTGTAAGAGTAAAGGGTCTAGTGCTTATAAAGATAATGTTTCTTCAAAAAGAAAATATAGAGACACAAAAAAGGTTGATATTATTTAACTGTAAAAAAATTATTGCTCAAAGGTCATAAACCATAAAGAAAACAGACGAGAGCATTTGCATAGAGAAAAAACCACCCGCATGTCTTCTTAACCGGCTATTGAGGCTTGGTGAAATTGGGACGTGGTCCGTGTGAATAGACATTTACGCAGATCTCCATCAATTCATTCGCCATTTACCAGATTCAGCAATTTTGCGTGATACAACAGAGAGCCTTTATATGCACTTTAATGAAATTCTGCTCTCGGCTTAATCCGTCCCCGTTGTGACTTTATACCCATATCGTGTTTCCACTTACATTTTAAACGGTTAATTTAAAAGACTCAGCGGTTTTAAGGCTTCTGATGAGTTTGTTCTCACAACTTTGCAGACTATTGCGATTTCTACTTTGAATCGTTCCATGTAATTAACATTTCTTTTTCTATGGCTTTAGGTTTAATAGTTCAGATTCCGCAGACTCACATACTCTTACACTCCTCTTACACACACTTAAAAATCTAGATCGGTTCAAAACTTTCCAATAATGGGTCCCGACTGTATAAGTAGGACTTGTTTTTCTACTTTCAGTTTTTGTTTAAAATTCAATTTTTACGCAGTTTTTGATTTTTTATATTTAATATTTTTATTAACTCCCTGGAGTTACGTACGTAGAGCAATGAAATATCATTATGCTTTAATATTGAAGGAATACATCGTGAGGAGGTTACTTAATTTCAACAATACCTTACAAAATCGCTTCGCACCTCCCGTAGCGACTGCTTAATCTATAATATAGCCAATACTTAATCTATAGTGATAGTTCTAATTTAATTGGTTTAGTTTAAGCACTCACTGCATAATCGTAAAAGTAATAACGGCACCTTTATTCTAGTTTCAAATATACACAGAGTTCCAATTGTTAATATCAAAACGTGAGATTCACACCCCTGCAGTCTGCGAACGGGCTGGAATGTTAGATTCGATAAAAGTTTAATCTTAGTTTAACCACCTAGCTTGGCTAATGGCACTCCTGATTATCTACACCGAGCTTTCTTTGTCTCGAAGATCCTCGCTTTTTATAAACGGGATATTAAATTTTAAGTCTGTTACAACTCTGAAACACATTTTATGCATAAAATATTTATTTGAGAAATCTACACTATAAAATAAAATGTATCAAGATGCATCATATTCGATATTAATTATCTGGGTACATTTCCTCATTCCAGTGGTTTTGATGATATATTTTTGTTATAATCAGGCTTTTAAATTTTTATATATATAAAATCCCAAAAAAAATATTTATGAAATATAATTTTTTCTCCCAATTTCATAGATTTTGCCCGTGGCTTCACTCACATTAAGTTTGATTTTCGTACAAATTTCAAAGTCCTATTTTACCCTTTTAGGGGTTGAATTTTCAAAAATTCAACCGCTAATTAGCAGCTGCTAAGAAAATATTTTTGCCTACGTCATAATATCTACATCATACATGTATGCCTTTCAGCCCAATCCGTCCAGAAGTTTCAGCAGTACGTTGTTATATCAGTCAGTCAGACACCTTTCCTTTTAAATATTTAGATTAATTTTGAGTAATTAATAATTATGGGGAAGCCGACGAATTGACAAACATACTCAACTAAACTTAAAAATCATAACCTCTCGTACTGGATTATATTCAGTTAAGTATATTTACCCAAATTAAAGCCGCTAGCTATTCCTAGCTGCGATCAAATTAATACAGCAGCGGCAGATATCCGAAATTATTTTACGTGCAAAATCGAGCTCACAAATGCACGCTGCAAAATTTCCAGTTCACAACTCCCGTTGCAACCGATGTTAAGTGATACGTAATTATTGTATTCACACCTACGACTTATTTCTCACTTTTTTATTAAATAACTCAATTATTAAAGCTTTTTAGCTCCAATTCCTACACCGCCGAGTAAGGTTGTTTCATCATCAAGACGTTTTGGCTTTTCACTACAAAAACTGTCAAAATGTCCAATTTATTCCTCGTTTAAACGTTACTCAGTGTTGGTGAAATTGGCACTTAGAATAAGATCTATAAAACGTGCGTCACTTGGCCCAGACTTGAGAAAGAGTGAAAATGAGAAACACAATCCTATGCAAGTCGCAAGAAATGTTTAGTTGACTTATAATATTCATAATATCATTTTTTATAACAAACATTTTAATGGCACTTTTTCTACTTAATTTACCATCAATTACGTAATCAACTTATTAAGTCGATCAAGTAAGATTAGCTATAATAATGGCCCACGCTCTTATCTGAACTGTTGAAAAAATTAATGACTTTGATAAATTACCTAAACCTCGCTTCAGGTAGATTAGCTGAGGCTAAGCTCAAATTTAAACTATGTCTGCGATATAAAACGAGATTAAGATTTAAAGGAGTTTTAAATTTTATACAAATTACTAAAGAAAAGGGACTTGAGAAAATTTGCGGTTTTTGGTAAGCCGTAAAATATTTAATAAAGACGTTGGGCAAAAAGTTTTGCTGCCTTTCACAATGATGACTATAGTAAACTTATTGTAAAGGATAGCATAACATTTAGGCCCGATTCAGTGCGACGCGGACCATCCGCGCGCGGATTAGAGCATGCGTCCGCCGCGGATGAATTCATCGTTCACTTCCACGCGGATCGTGTTGAAAAACCGCGTGCGGATAGCTCTCCGCAACGCGGACAATCCGCGTCGCACTGAACACGCTATAAGGGCTTAATATATTTTACCGTCCGTCGCGGATATCCGCGTAGGTCATCCGCGTCGCACTGAATCGGGCCTTAGACTTTTTATTTAATAAACATTGGCCAAAAAGTTTTGCTGCTTTTCACAATGATCACTATTGCAAAGGATAGCATTACATTTAGATTTTTTATTTGATAGAGACGTTTGCCACAAAGTTTTTCTGCCTTTCACAATGATCACTATTGCAAAGGATAGCATGCATTGCATGCATGAATTGCATTTCCATATGTCTCAGGCACACCTTGGAATATTTCGGACACATTGCCCGCTGTAGCCCTGGAAACTTAGAAAAACTACTGGTCAGATCAACACAGCACTTGGTACATCCTTCTACGTCACTCTACACAATGCTGAGAATAGAACCAAAACATCGTACGTGAGAAGGTGATCCGTGCCAAGGATCGCGACCCTGAATTATGAGGGTCCGAGAGAGGGAATTTTGCCTATCTAAACTAATTATTATACTACAGATAGTTCAATTCATCTTGGCAGGCGGTGCTGTGAGCGTATGCTTGTAAGGCTTGTACACGTAAATATTTTTTTTTTTATTCGCAGACAAGATAGTCCTTGACTGCAATCTCACCTGATGGTAAGTAACGATGCAGTCTAAGATGGTAGCGGTCTAACTTGGAAGGAGTATAGCAGTGTAGATTCAACCCATATCCCCTTATCGGTTTCTACACGCCATCGGGCCGCAACGCTAAATCGCTTGGCGGCAAGTCTTTGGATATAAGTATGCAGCTTTAATTTGTGGCACTTGGCAGTGACGCAGTAGTCGTCGTCCGTCACGCACACACAGTCAATGTTTCTATACAAGCTTTACGCACACATTACGCTGTTCGCCAAGATGAGTTGCAGTATCTGTAGTCTACTAGATAAAGATAGATAGATATAACAATGCTCACTAAAATAACCAACCGCGAACTCCAACAAGAATGTACAAAGTGAGTGTGAAGGAAACTTCAGACACAACACAACTTTGTAACTTTTCAGTTCCACATTCGATGTTAACATTCAGAGAAGAGCTTTACGTTTAAACACAATTTGATACATTAAATACTGGTCAGTACCGATTCCTTCTGAATCAATAACTGACCCAATTTAAATTCATTATGAACAATTCCAATCTCAAAACTGTTTCAAAGTAAAGCGAGTTGGATGCTAATCGATTCTGCAAGAACTTGCAACGTCAGGAAGAACCCTGCAAGGTACGAGAAAACTTTTGAGATTAAAATACGTTTCTCTCAAATTTTTGATCATGTAAGACGGCGTTGGTTTCCACTTATTATGTAACAGGAGGTGGAACTGACATTGTGTTCGTATTTCGTGCCAACTTTTGTACTATTACAATAAATATAACTTATCTAAATACAGCTTAATTTATAGAATAACAAAATATAAAATGGTCTTTAAATAGGATCAATAACCCAACGGTCAAACGATTAACGGTGTAGACTAAAAACCGAAAGGTCGCCCGGTTCGGTCGTTGCATTATTGTCATACCCATTTTTAAAACAAGCTTTACGCTTATTAATTTTAGTGGAGACGGGAATATTAGTCATGTTCGCCATTGCTAATATTTTTAAAAAGAAATCAAAGTCTTTTCGGGTTCAAAATTGATTTTTTTTTTTGTTGAAATTTATATAATAGTGGTAAAGTGATAGAAAGACTTATATTGGCACTAAGACGATATCATATTAATACACTTTCGGTCACGACCTTTCCATCTTTAAAATTATTTCATCCATATATTTCATGACCTCACTTACATTTTAAACGTCTAATTTTAAAGTCTGTCCACATAGTCGGGGCTTTGGATAAGATTGTTCTCATTTGTAGTCATGGCTTTACTTTAAGTTAACATTTTAGCTGAACTTGTTTTCTTCTTTAACACATTGAGTGCCAGATATATTTTCAGGTCGTTATTGGTTCCCACCATACAAATGGTCATCTACGTAACACTACGTACTCGGCACCCCGCTTGTGCCGCACAACAAAATGTTGCCGCTTGTAATGTGTGGTGCCGGAATACGTAGTACTACGTAGATGACCATTTCATCTTCTATCCCTTTCCCAGCTAGATCACGCCACCCGATCGAATTATTGCATCATCCTTAGTGTTTTGATCTCAATTTGAACAATTTTTGATCCCATAATAATACTGTAATTTGAGTTGAGTTTAGAATCCTGTTTAGAATAGTTTAAAAATAATAAAGTTACTTTTTTCCATGTCATGTTTTATTTGAGATGCCAACGAACCTAATAACGTCCTTTCCAGGAGGCCTAATAATGCAAATACCCATTTAAATTGTAAGAAAGTGCTACGTTGTATTACGTATTTGGCCCCTGCATTACTATACCCCTACGCAATATTGCGTAGCTGGCATTCAATGTGTTAAGACTACTTGCGTATTACCAGTCCCTTTATTTATGGGGATATACCTAGTATCTTATGTTATTCTTATTTTTGTACAAAGGGGTTACGGTTTTAGCTTTATATGTATTATTATTTAATAATCAGTGCGCATTAATCGTAGTGCGTCTGCCGCAGCGTATGCCGCAAAAAGCAACCGCACCCTTAAACACTTCGAAATACGGAGCGAGGTGATTTGCTGTAAATTTTGTCGCAAAAGATTCGCAAAAGATTTTTGTTTTTATTTGAGTATCATGGAATTCCGCAAAGTAACTAGTCTGATTTTTAATTCCGTGGAATTCTGACGTATCTTAATGTTACCAGAGATTTAAAAAATCCCACAAAAAAGATAATAAATTGAAACTTATACGAATAAAAATCAATGGCCGCACACAGATATATGACAAATGCCTGACAGATAGTTTGGGGTAAAATCGAACTACAGGTGGTAATACTGTTTTTCATACAAATAACTCGCTCGATTTATAAAATGACATCTGTCAGAATTCCACCGAATTAAAAATCAGACTATAGCTGCTTCTATCCGATAGTTAGGTCACTATCCGAAATGCCCGTTATTTAATCCTTGCATCGAAAAAAATTTACATCGTTTTGAAAATAGTACCAAAATCTTTTGTGAAACCATTCAAAACTGGTACATTCAACTCGATCCACCAACAAGGATTCATTCCGTGAATTACAAATTGATTTTTCCCCAAAGCAAAAGCTCTTATCTGAATTCTTGGCATTGTTGGATTGGATTTCATTCGTCTTATTGTGATTAATTGTGGACTCTCCCTCTGTGAGAGTATAATCCTCTCTTTTATTATCAGGAATCACTTCAATATGTTATATTATATCCCAAACTGCTGTTTGCATTCGACTTTATTGTAAAGAATATAAAACATCAAACATCTCTTTCTCTCCTTACGTCTTGTCTTTCTGAAGACGAAATGACAACCAGCCGCCCAGCCTTGTTACAAACTTGTCGTCTCTTTCTACGATCGCTCACGTTAAAGCAGGGGCTCCCAAAGTTTCTTTTATTGCACGTCCTAGCCTTTCAGAAGGCAAGCGTGCGAAGAGAGAAAAGAAGTCTCTTGTTTGGGCTTTCACGTCGCTTGGTGTTGCACCACTTGTAACAAGTGACTATCTGCAATTTATCTGAACTGGTCGATCTGCTGCGCTTTTCGTTGTTAGGTCGCCACTCCAGCAAGTTAGGACCACAATGAGCATCGGTTCTTTGAACTGAGCATGTCCTGCCCAATTCCATTTCAGCTTCGCGATTCAATGAGCCAACAAAAACAACCAACAACAGAACCAACGCAATGCATTACTGGACGAATGCGTCGGCAGATTACGGCAGCTATTGAGTTGGTTCCGCAAATAAGCAGAGGAGTAATTACTCGCGCCAACGCAATAATTGCGGGCCTAATGAATGGATAGGATTTGTCACCGCTTTTTCCTTTCTCTTCACTTTCCCTTTGTTACTCTCGAGAGGGCCTGAGAGTATCCTTAGAAGGTTTTGTTTTATTTTGTAAGCTTCATCGTCTGTACTTTTTCTTTATGTTTTTCGTAAGTGTCCTTATCACATGATGACTTTCTTGCGCAGTTGATACGGGTTATAATAAGACGAAAAAATTTAAGTTTAAATAGTATGGATCTTTTATCAATGCATTGATTTTTTAAATTAAATGAAATTTACTTTATCTGTGTATTCCGCAAAATCCGAAGTGACAGAGCATTTTGGTCATAGAGAAATGCTCATAGTTCTCCAAACTAGAATTTTTTTACGGTTTTTCCACAGGCTGCAGTCCTTGTGTAGAAACCTTCTAAACTCGACAGATTCGAAATTGTATAATAAATATACATAGTCAGGTAAAATAAAAAACTATTGAAATAGTTTTTTAAATGAGAATAATATTTTCTTTGGAATTATTCGGATAATCCATTATTACAATCGAAAAATTCGAAGAGCTTTCAAATGATCAATCGAATAAACTGTTCACATTTGTTCATTAGTATTAATACCATAGTCAATAGAATTTCAGCATAAAACAAACTATAAACAAAAATAAAGCTAGAAAATTCTGGCATTTTAACTCTATGATATAGTAGGTATATGTATAAAAAGATCATCTGTGTTTTAACTGGTATATTCTGAAAAAAACATTTTATATAATATTATTTTATAATATTATTGAATAACATTAAAGAGATGAAGCTTTAGGATTTAAATTGTATTCTAGGTTTAAATAATCCAGGACTAGGTCGGAGTTGGTCATAATTTGAAAATATTTTCAAGAGAGAGGACCAAACACAAAGGCACAAAGCAAATAAAATGCACGAACTGGACAAATGCGTCGCAGATAAAGGCGGCCATTGTACTCGCCCCGCAAATAAGCGCTGAGTAATTACTCGCGCCGACGCAATAATTGCGGACTTACCTACTGAATGGGTTGGAGGTTTTGAACGCCTTTCTTTTTCTATGTTCCGCAAATTATTATAATGTTTTGAGGTGCTCGCAAGCTGCGCGAGCGGCTCTCACTCACTTAATTCCCTCAAAACTACAATATAGGTCAGGTATATAACTATTGGTCTACAATATCAAAAATGAAAGGTCGCACGTTCGATCCCTTCGTTGCATTAGGGTCAATTCATACTAGCGCAGAGTCGAAGCGAATCGAAGCGTCAAGTTCTTCACAATTAAAGCGAAGTTGCGCGATGCGCGCAAGCGAAGCGCATTAATTTCCGTTGAATGCGCGGGATGTCGCGCGTCTTCTCTTTATCTCAAAAGGAATATGTGAATTACGTCGTGGATTTAAGGATGAATTTGCTATGTTAAGTTTCAGATTGACGCTTCAATGCGCTTCGACTCTGCGCTAGTATGAGTTGACCCTTATTGTCGCACCCACACCTTACACAAGCTTCCCGCTTAGTTGGCGGAAGAGCAGTCAAGCTCAGCTTGGCTAATATTTTTTATAAAAAAAAATATATATGGGTTGAATTCTTCAAAAACTCATGCTACTAATAATTTCCTTACTAATCCTGATTATAATATTATACCTTAATGTGAAAGCGTTTTTTTGCTGGTTTGTCCTTCAATCACGCAGCAACAGAGCAACGCGATACAGGCTACTTTTTATCCCGGAATAACGAAGAGTTCCCGCGGGATTTTGAAAACTAAATAGGTACCTACACGCGGACTAAGTCGCGCGCAAAAGCTTATAATTTATAAGTGCGAAAGTGTGTTCGTCTGGTTTGTCCTTCAATTACGCAGCGCCAGCAATGGAACATCTGCGACATGATTTTGCATGGGTCCAGTCAACTATAAATTCTCAAGGATTTAAAGAGTGATAAAGGCTATATTTCATCCCGGAAAAACGGGCTCCCACGGGCTTTTTGAAACCCAGTGACATTTTAGATTGCATAATCATTTATTCATTCAAGAACCAACTTTTCATCGAATACTAAAAACAGACCAGAATAAATTAGAACTGTTTTTAATCTATTTTGTAGCTGGTTTCAATTTAGTTTTATTAAATTCGCTATTCATTTTGCTGCAGAAATACAGGCAGATAATATTATATTTCAGAATTATACGCTTTACGCGGTTTAAACGTGATTAAATGAGATATTAAAATACATTTCAGCCAGGAAACGAAATTTTAGAGTTGCTCTCCTGAATACTGATTTTATGTAGGTAGCTAGACCGTATATAAAGTAAATTTTATTTATTTTATTTACAATTTATTTATTATTACATAGTGTCCGTTGGCATTTTAAGAGAACTTAGCTTTTAGCGACTTTGCTCGCGTGACCTTAGTTGTTTATAATCTTTTAGTTGTTGTAGTTATACCTACTATATCCCTTCGGGATATCATCAATATTTCAAGACTACAGTAGAAATTGATATAAAAAAAAAAATTTTGAATTTTGAATCACTAGTATTCCTGGGAAGTCGTATGTATTTTGTATTCGTTTCACACAAAACTATGCAAATATTTAGTCAAAAGTATGTCAAAGGTTAAAGCAATGTATTTAATTAAATTGATATAATATTTTAAATTTTTAATGCAGAACAATTCTGATTTTAATCTCTGCATTAAAATCCAATCAGTAGGGAAAGTTAGATTAAAAGCAATCGGAGGAATATCTCCCAAAGTGGCCGAGATGTTCGATTTCCAATCGCCGACGAATTCAAAGCATTTCAAACATAAATGGATTCGATAAAATCCAGTCTGAGTGTCAAAAGCTCACCTGCACCCACTCCGATTGTTGCACTTTCGCATATCCCTCTATAAGATTCTTTTAAAGTTAAGATAGTCTGGAAGAAATCGTTCTAGGCGATAAAACAGCCTTTGCGTGCTCTATATTCGTTTATCACTTACAGTTGTATACATCAATTCTTGTGTGTAACAATATAGAAATTTATATCTATCTGCAGTCTACACCCAGTGTGGAACTTATTCTATACATAAATTGCATATATCTAATGCTCTCTAGGGATTCTGTATTTAGATAATGGGCTGACCAAACCAGCGCTTGTGATTGTACGTACGGATCAAAGAGATCACGACAGAGAGTGTTATTGCATTAGACATTTACTTGTAAGCAAGATATGCAATATGTATTGACTATATTAGTCAATATTGCATATCTTTATTACTTTCTAAGGTTTCTTAATTTAGATTAAAGTTAGTCATTCATAAGCCATTTCTATTTCTTGAGCTGACATAAGAGCACTTTCTTCAGTATCACATGATCGTGCTTGTGAAATAAAATTATTGCAGTCGACAGTTTCAATATACTTTCTTGAAAAATGCACTTTCAACTTTAGCATTTGACTTTTTTTAACCGACTTCAAAAAGGAGGAGGTTCTCAATTCGTCGGAATTTTTTCCCGTCCCGATTTCTCGAAGACGCCTGGACCGATTTGGAAAATTATTTAAAAGGGTATACTTCCCAGGTGGTCCCATGGTGATCAGGTCAGGATATGATGATGGGATCCTTGGATAAATCTAGGGAACTCTTCAAATTTTATAGGCAAACCTGATATACTTCGTAGTGGCGATCGATGTCGATTTTTTAAAAGGAATTTTTCCTCTATGTAATGTTTTGTTTATCTGTTTTCATGCAAATAAAAATGAAGTAAACCATTTCGTGAACCTCAAGGATGCGTATACACAATATTGGAACATGTCCAAAACTATGTACCCCATAAACATGCCAGGGGCTACGGCTACATGTTATTGAGGCTGCGCATCCCGTGCCTGAGTAATGGCGAGCATGCTGTAACGCTGTAACGATTATGGTTATGACGGCTTGTATAGACCGCCTGGGCAGATGCCATCGCGCCGTTCTCTACGGCACTACGCTGCCAAGTAGACAACACTTTGTTATATACTCGACTTGACTGCCTCGTTGTTCTTATAGATAGCTTGTGTATGGCTTACAAGCTATACAAGCCGTAAAAACGTAAATCTACTACTCTAATAAACATCTATAATCTATATTATATAAAAGAAAGTCGCGTTAGTTACACTATTTATAACTCAAGAACGGCTGAACCAATTTGGCTGAAAATTGGTGGAGAGGTAGCTTAGGATACTTTTTATCCCGTTCCCGTGGAACGTGACATAAAACGTGGTGTAACAACGTTTGTATGGAACGGCTTTCTTGATGATATCTCGAGTACGGATTGACTGATTTCGATGAACTTTTTTTATATATGTTATAGCATATTTGAGGGTAAGAAGAGCCTTTTACCTCAGGTAACCCGACTCACACGGACAAAGTCGCGGGCAAAAGCTAGAAAGATTTATAGAGACATAAATTCATAAGTTTTTAAGTTTTAAACTCATAACTCAAAATTAGGGTTTTTTAGTTTAGTCTTTTCATTGTTTCCTAAAAACCTAAATTTTGAATCGAACGGCAGTAATGAAAACCTAATTATTTGTAGCACCCTGGAATAAAGAGCACTGTATTTCACCCGTACCTTGGAGAGCACGCAAAATCTCATGAAAGGCAGACGAATGAGCGAGCATCAACTGGAATTCGAACCCAGCCCCCTCAAAAAAAAAACAAGTTTTAACTATTAAGCTGTCACAGGCCACAGCCGTGTTAATAAAAGATTGTTGAAACTCAAAATAACATAACATTTCACGAAAATGCGGTGCGAACCTGCCTTAAAACCACACGACCCTTGACGCCCCTTGACATAAATTAAATGGAATAGGGTAGTCGCATTCGCATATCATTACCATAACCTTAAAGTTATATAATATTCCATACGCGGCGCGCAAAAGGCAAGGAACACCTTTGAAAGGTTTTTGATAAAATCTATTTTTATTTTATTGCTTTTTATTGAAACTAACGTGCTGCTGTTTAGAAAGGTCAGACAATATCAGGCGGTTTACACATAAGAGCCTGCAACGACTAACACTGATTAATAATACGATACCTCCTACCTTCCTACGTAAGGGAAGCTGAAAGCTTATTTTTAGAGATAAGCTTCACCTAAGTATGTCGACTTCTTCTAATATAAGTTTCTAGAGCATTTTATATTACCTAAGTATAGTATTTGATTGGATGATATTTAACCTAAATAAAACTGGAAAAACATTTAAAAAAACATCGATATTAAAATGATTCATCGTAAGTTTTAGTAGGAAACCCACAATATTATTTCGTTGTTACTATTTGTTTCCCTGTTATCCATTGATGAATTAACTCAGTATGATGGATGATGCAATGCATACGCGGCAAGAAATGGATGATTGATGCGAGTGTCGCTGTTATGGGCATACTAAAAGCAGTATATGCTTTTAGTGGATAGTTTGCTATTAACGTGGTGTATATAGAGTTACACGTTCTTAGTAATATAACATTTTTTGATTCCATAACGAGATAGCCTATAAACAGTTATGAGAGTCACTTACTACTATGTGACATAGCAGTATCTCACATAGTAGTAAGTGACAATATCTAAGGTGTAGGGGAGTAGGTATAAGTTCAAATTCAAATTCATAATTATTTATTTCATGCGGGACCAACTTGTGGCTCTTATGACAAGTCAAGACACTATCAGCAGTTCAGAAGGCAGATTCTGCAAACTTATACAGTGTACCTACTTGGTTTCTACGTGGCAGCGTAGCGGAACGCTAAATCGCTAAACGGCACGACTCTGTCGGTAGAATTGTAATTCAGGGCTATGAAATCTTCCCAAACCCCCAACATATCCTTACTAATATCATTAATGAGAGAGTTTGTTGGTTTTTCCTTCAATCACGCAGCAACGGAGCAACGGATCGAGATTATTTTTTGCATGGATATAGTTGAAGATGAGGATCTGGAGAATGACATAGGCTACTTTTTATGCTGGAAAATTAAAGAATTCCCACGGGATTTTAATATCTAACTCCGCTCGAACAAAGTTGCGGGCATCAGCTAATCATTAAATAGTTTTTGTGTCACCATCCACATTAGAGGCAAATTAGTTAACATAGGATCAGAGACAAGTATTCAAAGTGAGGAAACTAATAAACTCGACAATTTTTTGTGTCCATAACTCTACTCCATATTTTGTAAAATACTTAGTTTATAAAAAAAAAGTATGTAAAGTACCGGCGCTTGTCGGAAGTTGTTGGGCTCAAAGGTTCAAAGGCTTTGAAAATGTCAAGAGTTTCGAAGCGATTTCTGACGTCAGCAAGTTTAAAAATAAGTATAAAGGCGGAATCGATAATGAGGTCATTCGAACAGTTTATCTTCCGATTTCAAATTTAGATTACTTGACACAGTTCCATCTTAAAGTTTTTTTTTGACAACGTTTGATGGTTTGCTGTTCATGATTAAAGATTTTTTATTAGATTTAAAGAAGGTCGTCAAGGTTTAAACTTGCCAACTTGGCTAGTATTCTTATACAAAAATTATAAATCTACACGGTTAGTGGGTAGGTACGTAGTAGCATTTTAAGCGAAGTTTGGTTTTAGTTTTTGAACTTAATTTCGGGTAGCAATTATACCAATTAAACGGGCTCCTCAGTTTACAATCTAATTATGTCGAGGATTCTCGAATTTCTTTAGAAAGATTTTGGTTTCCCAATGGAATTTGAAAGACTGGAAAATTGACTTGAGCGAACAAGAATTAATGAAATACAACTGGGAGATTAACAAAGATTCAAAGGAAGATATTATAATAACAAAACTCCCAACCAGTTTTAAGCTTTGTATTCAACTTTTGACCGATCCACGTGGAAAAATGTAGAAAAAGACAATTAAATAGTGCAACAGATGGGGATCGAACCGGTGACCTTTCAGTTTTCAGTTCGCACTTTTCACCGTTGGACTATTGAGGCTTATTCAATTAAAATAGTAATCATTAATAGCCAAAGAAAGAATATGATTGCTTCAGGACTCTTTTTACTTTATTTTTATTCATAATAAATTAAATTCTGTTCATCTTTTTAATCACATTAAAATAAGAGCATAATAACAGGCATTTGTCAGTTTAGTACTTCTCTGAAATGTTCGGCTCATGTTTATTTAAAGATTTATACAGTATTGTGGGTAACCAGAGCATTATCCTTTTGAAACATGGGTCCTTAAGCTCCAGTTTATAAACCGTAATTATACCGTCCTGTACCATTAGGGATTACGTTAGAGTTGTTACCTGCGGGTTTAATGCTCCAGAAGATGAACGAATTACGACTCGATTTATTTGAGCCATTAAAACACGGAGACCGCTGAATCCGCCCGGAAAGTGGTACCTTATTGTGTAGTAAAGAGGTTTATAATTATATTGATATCGCTATCGACATAAGTACGAGTATATAGTCGCGTCGCGTCTCGGTGTGAACTGCCTGGAGCATCGTAGAGATGCAAGCTCTCTTTGCGTATTCTATCGGCTATATAACGGAGAGTGTTCTGAAGAGTTATTTGACCTTATTCCACCGTCTTTCTTCTACAACCGCACCGCTCGCCACTGAATTTCAGCCTCACCACCTGGGTGCTTGGAGCACTTCGACCATCCGATGTGCCGGATCTTTTTTTCCACGTACTTTGAAACTGTGGAACCAACTTCCTGCGACGATGTTCCCACTAAACTACAACATGGGGTTTTTCAAGGGGCGGACCAACAAATTCCTAAAAAGGCGGCAGTGCATTGGTGGTGCCTGCCTCAGATGCTACAAATGTTCATGGGCGGCGATCACTTAACATCAGGTGACCCGTCTGCTCGTTTGCTCGCTAAAAATATTTAAAAAAAAACTGACCCCAAGCGATTTATACGAGTACTATTATAATCGCTCAGCTTCGAAAAGGTGTGGGTACGAACAAAATGGATACCTATTTTTATTATTCTTTGTGTTCGCATGTTGAAGCTCTTTGAAAGGAAATATTATTTCCAAAAAGGTTACCTACAACAAATAGCGCCGACATCAGCACTGGAATGAAATAGTGGAGAGCGTTTTATTTATCGATTCGTAACAATTTGTAGTGGCGGCTGACCATTTACCGACTTCAGAAAATGTTCACAGATCAAACAATGTCGCCCGCAGGCGGCGCGCGATTGATTGCGAATCGATACTGCGATGATACATCGAGCAGTGTTGCAACGTGTTGTTCACAGAATTCGTTTTTTATTTATTTACTAGCTGTTGCCCGCGGCTTCGCTCACGTTAAATTCTATTTTTCGAACCCCTATTTTACCCTCTTAGGGGTTTAATTTTCAAAAATTCTTTCTTAGCGGATACCCAAATCATAATAGCTATCTGTGTGCCAAATTTCAGCTCGTTCAATCCAGCGGTTAGAGCTGTGCGTTGATAGATCAGTCAGTCAGTCACCTTTGCCTTTTATATATTTAGATTAGGTACTTAACTAGATGATGCCCGCGACTTCGTTCAAGTGGATTCAGGTTTTTTAACCTCTTATTTTCTGGGATAAAAAGTATCCTATGTGTTATTCTAGACTATAATCTATCTCAGTACAAAAATTCAACCAAATTGTTTCAGTCGTTGCGGCGTGATTGAGTAACAAATATACACCCAAACTTTTGCATTTATAATATTACCTATATTTATTAGGACAATTGGATATAATATTAGTAATGATATTAGTAAGGATTTTCAGGTGTGCAGGTTTCCTCAGCATGTTTTCTCAAAAAGAAATCCAAGCTCTTAACAAGTAAGCTGCTACCGCTTACATAACGGCAACAATATGAAATGAAAAAGTTTTATTATAGTGAAATATTTTCCCTTTGAGATTTAATAAAGGTCTGTACTGATACCGTAGGCACAAAGGGCGGGGATTAAGACATCCAGAATCTTATTATGCCTCTGTAGTATCTGCTATCGACTGTGGAGGTTGCCTTTATTATGTCTTCGAACCTTTCTTAAAGGAAATTCGCTTCTTCAAGTTTTTCAACTTGGAATATTGAATGTTTTCTTGCTCAGTCTACAGTAACTAACTTATTTTTCATAAAAATGTTTAGATGACTTTCTATGTAATGATAAAGTTCAATAATTTATTTTCGAAGACTTAAATCAAAATATACCTCGGCTCATCGAATTAATACGCAACAGTAAGAGAAATAGTAAATTATCCTACTATTTTAATTACTTAAAATAAGTTATATAAGCTAAGGCATATACAAAGCGAATGCAACATAAAATTACAAAAAAATTAAAAGCCTAAAACGCGACGCTCGGTGGACGCAAAAATGGTCGATAAGACGTCACGCGTCCAGTTTTTGCATTTTTCCGCGCTAAAATTATGAACTTTATTTGCCTGCAAGTGATTTGTCATTTCATTACAGCATTGATGACCAAAACTTTTCATTTTTGGTCATAAATGCTATAAATTTAAACTGGGGCTCAATGTAATA
This sequence comes from Hipparchia semele, assembly GCA_933228805.2. NCBI lineage: Eukaryota > Metazoa > Arthropoda > Insecta > Lepidoptera > Nymphalidae > Hipparchia > Hipparchia semele. Next base: position 732,269 of record OW121717.1, on the reverse strand, counting down.
TACTTAATTGTGTCTTTACTTTTTACTAATATTCTCCTCTCCCCTCTAATTATGTGGAAAGCTTGTATTACGAGTGGGTACAACAATAGTGCGGGGGGGATCGAACCTACGACGTTTCAGTTTTCAGTCCGACCCTTTAACCGTCGGGCCATTGAGGTTCTCTATAATACATAACGTTTGCCCCGTCTCGAATTTTTGCGTAAGTATTTTAACAAAGAAAAACTTCCAGGTCACCGAACCCATACAATAGGGTAAGCAGACTTGATTATTGTTCCAAAAAAAGAATATCTCTTCAAATTGTCAAATATACCGAATATGTGTGTAGCCATAACAACCTACCATACGTACCAACGATATTTGAACAGCATGCATTTGATAACTTCGAATTATGGAATTAGTATCGGCGCGTAGGCTCACTGTTTTATTAAAAAAAACTACTAGTAACGTAATAACCTCTGCAACGGGTAGATATATAAATTCATGCAATAAATGAAATCAAGTCTCTGAAATAATTAAAAAAGAAAGCTTATAAAAAAAAAAAATTAAAGAAAGAAATATTATTAATATCAAAGAAAGAAAGATTATTTGAATAGTTTTCAAGCTTAATTGCAAGGAGGGATGATGAAAGACGGGGCCTATACTACCAACGCATTTTTTCGTTTTGATAATGACATTGACAATGTAAGTTACATTACTTAATTTAATTACTTAAAGTTAACATTGTACGACATCTCAAAACAAAATTGAAATAATACCGCTTTAAGCATTAGGAATATAGGTCCTGTTCGTGAAACGTTTATTCAGATTTTCCACTTTTTAATTTAGCAGTTTATTGTTTATTTTATCTGTTACAAATTTTCCGCGAATTTTCATTCCCCAGCATTTCATTTCAGTTTTTGATTATATAATTTCCTCTGAGGTTTCCTTAACAAAAAAAAATTGTAATCCCTTACAATTTTTTTTTATAAAAGAAACCTCAGAGGAGGAGAGAGTCAGAAACTTCAAAAAAATTACAAAAAAAAGAAAAGGAAAAAATAATAAATAAATCCAGCTACGTAACGTTTTAATCAGCAACAAAAAAGATCTCTCGCTTGATTGATTCTTGGCCGCAAGAAAAAACATAGCCTGTTGTTAAGGGCTGCCACCATCCACAAGTAAATTGTTTTGCAGGGCATTCTGATTATTCAATCACATTAAATGATGCGGGCTAACCTAATATGTAGTAGTAATATGGTTCATGTTATAAAACCCTTATTTCCATCGCTTTCTACGCTGCATAATACTTACCTTGAATATAATTAGAAGACATTTTCCAAATTACCCAATCTGGGAGTCGAATCCAAATCATGCTTGCATAACACAATAAAAGTTATTGCGTTATGTTTTTACTGGTAATAAACAAAGCAGAAATAATTTAACTTTCCAACAGATTACCTTAGGGCTTCAAGTATTAATTAAACGAAAATATCCATCTTACGAGTGATTAATTACAGGACGCAAATCCCTGAATTATCCCCGAGCTATGTGGCAACCCTAGATGGGATAAAGCTAATTTTCCGGTCCCTCAAATTGAGGAGGGAATCGAAAATCCTCATTAAGGAACTCCTCTCGCGAAATATGAGCACAATTGGATCGGAATCCGAGACGGCCGTATTGTAACAAAATTAAAAGATTTCTGACGGACTAACCACTGTGGAGTTGAATGGTGAAATGTTTTAAAATATTCAAGTTACTAATAAAATATCCTCCTGACCGAATCCGGTCACGGCGTCCAATCTCCATACAGATGGCTAGTCTGCGTGGGAGATATTATAGCGCACAAGTGTGTGCGCAAACACAGGTCCACTCTCTATTCCTTCACTCTCATAGTCCGATGGGACGGAAATCTGACTGAGAGATTAGGCGCAGGAGCGACGGCCTTTCGTGTTCTCCGAGGCACGGGGGTGACTTCTAATTCCGGGCTACTGCATCCATGTGACTGCAAGTACTTAAACTGTATTAACTGCCTAGTTGGTCTCGTTAGTAAGTTCAAATGCCGATGACCAGATCCCGGTCATGACGGATTCTCCGTCCCATTGGACTATGAGAGTGGGGAAACAGAGAGTTCGCCTGCATTTGCGAACTCACTTGTGCACTATAATATCCCTACGTAGATGGCTAATCTGTGGAGATTGGCCGTCATGGCCGAATTCGGTACATTATTACGTGAGTACATTATTATTATTACGTGACAGAAGTGCGACGTTCTGTGTGTTCAAGCCTTAATATTACATTCCCTTAGGATGGGACTTGCCATTAAGTTTCCGTCACGTTTTTGCTAACCCAAAAGCCTTATAATTACAGACGAATACTAACCGAGTGGATTAAACGCATATCTCGGTCAAGTAGTGGTTATGAGGGTAGTTAGAGTTATGCTATCAGGATGCGATCTGTTCCGGGCCACTTAACGCTCACCTAAGCCTGTGGCTTAAGCTCCGTACAGCAGATCTTGAGATAAGTTTATTGATTTTGAACCGACTTCAAAAAAGGAGGAGTTTGAAGTCGACTTTTTTTTTTGTTTCTTTATTTTTTTAGGGGCTTTTGTACCTTAGTACATGTCAGCCCCATTATAATCTTATTACACTTATATATACAAAAAATACAAAATTATTATTAATAATAATACAAAATAAAATAACTAATAAATCAATCACAGAAAAAAAAAAACCATATTGTGGTTATAATCAAATCAGCTTTATGGATTTGAATAGAATTATAGCATTTTTGGATGCTGGACGAGCGAGTATATTTGAAGTCGACTTGTATGTATGTATCTACTCGTATTATGTTAAAGGCTTGAAATAGAGCCACTGTTTAGAATTATAGAAGACTAGCTGTCCCCTCGCGACTTCGTCCGCGTGGAATTAGGTTCTTTGAAAATCCCGTGCGGACTCCTGATTTTGTCCGAATAAAAGTAACCTATAACACACTGTCTGCAACCATACCCATCAAAGAATCACGTAGATCCGTTGCTCGATATTAACTTGAAAAATTATGGATTTTCATACAAACATTCAACCCCCATTCAACCCCTTTGGGAGTAGAATTTTTGAAAACCGTGAAACACGTCCTTTTTTATTTTCAATTTAAAGCCTAAGTACCGAATTTTATGGGTATAGCTTGAAAAATAACGGAGTTTCATACAAACTTTAACCCCCCTTTTTACCCCCTTGGGGGGCGAATTTCGAAAAATCCTTTCTTAGTGCTCGCCTACGTCATAAAAGGAACCTACTGTCAAAATTTCAAGTTTCTAACTTCAGTGGTTTAGGCTGTGCGTTGATCGTCAGTCAGTCAGTCAGTCAGTCAGTCAGTCAGGACAAGCATTTTTATATAATTATAGATTTGAAATAAAAACAGTATTCTTGCGTTATAGTAGACTAAAAAAATCCAATATGACAGAAAACCCCAAAAAACTATAAATAGAGCCTTGTCTTGTATCATAGGAGATATCAAAAATAGAGACAGTATTTTGCGTTACACATAATAAAAATCAAGGTTTTTGTGTCATTTTAGATAAATAAAAAATATAGAACAGTGTGTACAGTTCGTTACCTCTAATCTACTTAAATGTTTACCGCTACCAAGGATATATGGTTTTTGCTTCTTGAAATTCGGGAACCTTATCTTTACTAATGATGCTGTTCCATAACATAAAGGCATATTATGTAGAATGCAAAGCGTTATTTTGCACGTTTAACAGTGCGCAGAATACCAGAAAAAATCCCCGCGATAAATGAAATAAAACATACCCGAAACCTCGTGCGTTACGTGATACTAGCGTGAAAGAGTGTAGTAAGCGCCAAATACATCATCTAAATATGTATATAAAAGGCAAAGGTGACTGACTGACTGACTGACTGACTGACTGACTGATCTATCAACGCACAGCTCTAACCACTGGACCGATCGAGCTGAAATTTGGTATACAGGTAGCTGTTAGGATGTAGACATCCGCTAAGAAAGGATTTTAGAAAATTTTAACCCCAAGAGGGTTAAATAGGGGGTTAAAAAATCGAACCCAACGTGAGCGAAGCCGCGGGTTAAAGCTAGTGTATTCATATATAGATATTCATTTAAAAAAAATGATTGGTCCATCTTTTGGTAGTATGTATATAAATTTTATATAAAAATTTTGACTCTGTATTATATCATTGTCTGTATTGCAACACATTGAAAATAAATGCAAATTGGTTAAAAATTAGACCTAACTTCGTCATTTTTTTTTTGTCGAACTTTCATTATTATACCTATGTTTCTACTCAGTATTTTCCCTTGGAAATATGATGTAATTTTTGCCTGGTTTTTTTTTCGGATAGTTAATACTTGATCTACTACTGTAAAAATAAAATCTACACCTGAAGATGTACCATCACACGCGCTCTTTAAGAAATGACTGGGTGCCTTGCCTTAGCTACGGTAAAATACTTACATCTACGTAAACTTCAATAAGTTCGTGATCATTGATCATGAATGTCAGACTGAAATTTTTTATCTAGTATAAAAATGTGTATCCCTAATTGCTCTAGGATCCAAAATAAACGCTGAAGACGATTGAACCCTCAATTAAGCTTTCTTTTCTCAAAACAGGGCTTAACGAAGTAATAAAAGGCTTCACTACAATGTAGACATAAGTACCCCTACCCCCCCCTAATACCCCTGATCATCTTGAACCCGTATTTCTTTGTACCTAACAAACCTTTCAAGATCTTATTGTATCTAGAATCGAACTATTTTTATATGAAAGAAACGTAGTTTCACAACACAATGTACTCGTTAAAAAGTACTAAAGGGAGCTTTTTGTTACGTGCACTGTGCAGTCTGAGTAACGTGAACTATTTATTATAATTATTAGTTATAATGAATATTACATATTATAGTAAAAGTATTGCTATATTTTTTGCTTATTAAAACTAATGGGATCGAAAACATATTTTTAATCAAAATATGTTAAATCGGTATAATATTTCTTATATCATTATTCTCATCTACTAATAACATAAATGCGAATAGGAGACTGCAGACCTAGCCTAGGCCACCACTGCTACTCTTATTTCACTAACCGAACTGTATGATAGCCAAACTATGACTCTGTGTGAGTGTAAAAAGTTAAAATATTATCCGGGCGTTTATCACGGGAGAGTTACCCTGTGACGCATTTCGGTTTGTTTTAAAATTCGGGACAAAAAATGTATTTTCGCATACATTTTCGAGCCCATATTTTAATTTATTATATTACAAGATTGATAATAATTTTAATTGAACCCAAGAAAATTTATGTTTATGAACGATATATTTCATAATCTAATCTAAATATATAAAAGGCAAAGGTAACTGACTGATTGACTGACTGACTGACTGATCTATCAACGCACAGCTCTAACCACTGGACTGATAGAGCTGAAATTTGGCATACAGGTAGCTGTTAGGACGTAGACATCCGCTAAGAAAGGATTTTGGAAAATTTCAACCCCAAGAGGGTTAAATAGGGGGTTAAAAATCGAACCTAACGTGAGCAAAGCCGCGGGTTAAAGCTAGTTATAACATAATTATGTATCAGTGGTTTGTAATCCCCTTGATAACTTGCTGCAGTAATGTATTCAAAGGCTTATATTTTAATGCCTACAACTAGACAGGCAGTGATATCCTAGTGGTTAACACAACGGATTCCTATTCGGGGGTTCACAGGTTCGATCCGGGCACCTCCACTGAACTTTCAGAGTGCGCGTTTAAACAATTACACACAGTGCTCCTACAGTGCTACCAACCTTCAACTGAAAAAAAAAATCAAACTGAGGCAAGCCCGGCTCAGTCAAGGATTCTGATTTAAGAACCTACATCCGAGTCGACGAAGTTGCGAAGTCGCAAAATCTTACGAAAACTTATAGTTAAGAGAAAGATATTAGCTTGAAAATTTTTCATTCGTTGATGAACGGACACACTAACTTGCAGAACTTTGTTAGTTAAGTTCAATCGAGAAAAACTTTCCCCCCCGTACTAAACTGAGAGCGTTTCTATCTGGAAAGAAAAATATTCTGGGAGGTCGTTTCTCGTAAGTTTCGTTAAGCTACAGTAATCTGATCGGGGAAAAGGAGTCGGAAAATCGTGAGATAGGACACCCTATAAGTACCTAACATAGAATTCTTCAGCGGAGTTTTTCAACTACCGATAAAATACCGTAACATTGATAGGACAGCCTGTGTTACGTAACAGAAATTCTTCGTGTCATGGTTATGTACCTACCTACAAGTGTTGGTACTTCACAAGTCTATTTCGTTAAAAACGCCTTTTTTGTTAAAAAATAACACGATTTTTTTATTTATTTATTTGTACAACTTTATTGTATGAATAGTATAACACAAAAGGTAACATTATCACTAATATTGATCTCTTCCAAGCAACTTAGAAAAATAGAAAATGCCAACGGACTCATGCACAAAGTTTGTACTTAGAATAGAATATAATAGATTTTTATTAAAGCAAATTGGGGTTTTGTCCTGTAATACTAGAATTTAAGAGCTGCTAAATAAATTAAAAAAAAAGATTAATTATTGTATGAGATTTGCACGCAAACAGCCACTGTATAGCCCACGTGCAGTCAATTCATGATCAAGTGGATTATGTGCTTTTATCCGTCTTGCCACTACTATACAAAATATCTCCTAGGTATGTAACCAAAGCCATGCTTGAATAGTTTAATACTTAATTAAATTTCTACAATATTCCAAGTTTCTTCGATATTCAATGCAATAATAATTTAATTTTAGTTAAAGTTCTAACTCGATTTATTATTCTAGAATAAAACTGAAGCAACTTTTTCAAACTTTTAATAAGGATATTGTCACAAGGAAAAGCGACAAACTTTGCTTTTAATTAATGGATACAACTTGATATTTATGTACCTCTAAGCAAACGCCTGTGTTTACCACAGACAAACACAAAGAAATAGACCTGGCATTACTAATTTAAATAGTACATATAAGCATACATTATGATTTTTCGAATTGTACAAGACGTGGACTCGTTTTTGTAACTTAATTTACAAGTAATATAGTCAACTTTACATCTGCGATCTACGGAAAAAATAACGAAACATCATAAGAAAATAATTTTAATGAAAAGCGCTAACTATATTTCCTTTACGGTCCATAAATCGACCGAAGACCGTAATTCAATATCCGTAGTATAGAGTGCTTCAATTTTACTTGGTAATGAGGAAATAAAAATTCTTTTGATCTCCCATTTTTGGTCAATTTACATTTTAATCAATCTTTTAAAAAAATCTAAATTAAAACTTATAATTATAAATAGCTAGATGTTCCTTGAGACTTCGCTCGCGATAATTTAGTATTAATCTAGGTAACCACGAAAGGCAATCCTTAGCAATCCTTTCATCTAAATTTACCTCTCATATGCCTCACACTTTTCCGAGAAAACCTTCATCTAAATACACCTCACACATGCCTCACTTCTTCACAAGAATCCACATGCAGCTCCGAGAAGGTAGAGCATGCCTGAAATCGAACTACAGACCCCCAACAAAAGGAAACCGATGTTATAACAACTAGGCTATCATTGCTTATACCTCTTCTTCTTTATCAACCGATAGATATCCGTTGCTGAACAAAGGTCTTTTGCATGTACTTCCACAGGACTCGGTCTTGCGCCGCCTGCAACCAGCGGCTCCCTGCGATTCGTTGTTTCTGTTCTGTGTGTTTTTTGACTTATTTATATAAGAGACCTCTACCAGTGCCCCTAAGTAGATGATAAGGAAAAATAATAGGTACAACATGAATAGAAATTAAGATCCATGAAAAAATTTAAAAATAAGCTAATTAGCAGCATTCCACTTCAACAGGGTGAGCATGGCAGGAGACAATTATTATCCATGGGGAAAGGATAAAATGTTTATCCCCTCACTCAGTTTTATCCACCCGTCGAGCATGGGCAAAACGGTGGAAATAATATCCACAGTGGATATACTTATAAGAGTATACTTCTCCGTTCCAAAGTCACTGTGCTTTAGCATAAGATAATTTTATCTCTTGTCATTGCATAAAATCGGGGATAAATTTTTGTCTCCTTCCCGTGCTCACCCTGCAGCTTCGCGACTCTTATATCTCTACAATATCTTTACAATATATAAAAAATAATAGGTAAGTACAATAGTTACCTCTTATATAATATTCCATTTACTAGAATAGCTATATCTATATCTATCCACCTCTGGGAAAGTGGCGTCGTCGCGTCGGTCGGATTAGACTTCTTGGATACCGTAATTTGCTCCAATTTAAAGCCTCTACGTAGACATTTTGTCCCCAGAGACTGACAAAGATAAGGTTTCTTCTCAACTTTTGGTACGGTGCGAGTATATTGGAAGAGAATAAAACTTATTAAGTTTCCGAGCCAGTGTCTTTATTGTATCTTCTTCTAAATATATAAAAGAAAAAGTTGACTGACTGACTGACTGATCCATCAATGCACTAGTCAAACCACTGGACGGATCAGGCTGAAATTTGGCATACAGATAGGCTCAGATAGCTACTGTGACGTAGGCATCCGCTAAGAAAGAATTTTTGAAAATTCTAATCAAACTTAACGTGAGTGAAGCCGTGGGCAAAAGCTAGTTTGATATAAAATTATTTGTAGAATAAGACCTAATAAAGAAGGAGGAGAAGTCACCAACTTCACTACTTGTAGTAGATACTTGTTGTACTTTACTGCAACTTTTTCTTGGGAGGTCTTCTTCTACAAATAATAATTAAATGGAAAATATCTATTACACATGAAAATGAATTGCTGTTCGTTATTCTTTTGTTTTATTGCCTTAACACAGGGGTAGTTCAAAAAGAAAAAAATAGGAAAACCCCAAAAGAACAGCTGAAAAATAGAAAACATTCAAAAATGCTAATTTTGTATAGGAATCCTCACTTCGAATTACTTTTAATAGATGGCGAGAGTGAAGTTGCGGGTAAAGCTGGTTATACTTAATATAAAAACATACAAAACTATACAAACAAGTTGAAGTTATGATAAGCCAGTTTTTAAAATTTTCTTGCAACAGGAATCTGTCTGGCAGGTGAAAGAGGATGTGGTTGGGCAGGAGGAAAGAAGTGGAATAGGAGTTGATTACAAACGACATAATATTAAAGCAATCATTTTGTATAATCCCGCCGTACTCTGTCTAACTCATACAATACCCAATGAGATGAGTTTCATCATTACGTTTGTTCATTCGTTCACTTTTTATTAGTTAGGCACCCTTGCCCGAACCTTCACTTAATAAATAAACGTAAAAATTCTTTTTCAAACCCAACTTCAAACACCACTACAAAGTATATCAATTGTGCCTATAAAATTTGAAGAGTTCCCTCGATTTCTCCAAGATTCCAGCATCAGATCCTGACCTGATGACAATGGGACCACCTGGGAAGTATACTCTTTCAAACAAAAAAGAATTTTCCAAATCGGCCTAGGCATATTCAAGTAATCATCTATAATATAAAAATGAATCGCAAAATGTGTTGGTAAGCGCATAACTCAACAACGCCTGGACCAATTTGGCCAAATCTTTTTTTAAAATGTTCGTTGAAGTTCAAGGATGGTTTTTACGGCGAGAAAAATTAGAATTATTGCTTGAAAAACCCTAAAAATAGCCCTTTTCTTTTTCCCATACAAATGATTTGAAACTAAAACGTAGTCAATTTGAGCTTTATTGCTATGGTATAAAGTTCATATTAAATTACAAGCACTCACTGTTGTCTAAGCAATGTAGGTGTGTTCCTAACGTCAAAGATCATATCTATCAGAACAATGTGCGTGTGTGCGTTGGAGCACAGAATACATAGTTGGAGGAGTTTAATGTCGCGTTCCGAAACTCGCGTTTCTTTTGTATTAGTTTCGGCACGCGAGATAAAATGCATCAGTTTCCACGTCATTACATCAGTCAAACAAAAAGCGAAGCATCGGTGAAAAATGTCGCAAAAACGGGGAAAATTATCCATATTTAAAATCTTTTAAAAACTTCTTAATCGCGATCATAATAATAGAAATTGACGCGGACGAAGTCGCGGGCGTCCGCTAGTAAAAAATAAAAAAGATTCCGACGAATTGAGAACATCCTACTTTTTTGGAAATCAGTTAAAAAGGCAACTACCAAACTAATTATGTGCTAATCTAAAACGTTGAAACTAGAAACAGCAAGAGAACAAAAATAAAACACGAGAGGTCACCCCAAACCCGAACAAACTGAAACTAAATTAGAAATCCGTTTAGAATCAATATACGGTATGCCTGTTTATGTATTCCAAAAGTTTTAGCGATGCATTCGACTGGAAATAATAGTTTAAGCCAATTTAAGCCCTATGTATTTAAAGATATGGTTGTTTGAGACTTTGTATCGGATCTAATCTATTGAAAGGCCGTCCCTTTTCTCTAATGTTGGCTTAGGCCCTAAGGGTGCGTTCTAATCTCAGCCGAGCAAAGAGAAGCGTTGAAAATAGGCCTAATACAATATATATAACATAAAGGCATATAAATAAAAATCACGTCATCTCATGTCTATTGCGCTTCAATATTCAAAATATATTTTTTTCGACATTTATTATGTCTGGGTTATTTAGTGTAAAATAAATAAAGTAACGAAATTAAACGAGTAAGCTCGACAATGTAAGACCAAAGCAGGTAATAGACAGTTTCGCGTCAATCGTGCCTGAGTTTCAAAGGATTCACTACTTTTGCTACAGGTCTCAGGCTAAAATCTATAAACTGCACTCTCACTCAGCTCAGACTCAAGGTAGAGTTAAAACGAGACAGATTTATGTCAGTGCATATTTATGTCTCGTTTTAACCTCTATCTTAAGTCTGAGCTGAGTCAGAGTACGCTCTTTAAATCTCAGCATCAGAGCAAGTTGCACCAAACTGCTTAATTTTTGTTTAGTTGGCAAGGTTAGTTCAGAGTTAACAAGAAAAGGACAGATATCAGAAATTTTGTTTGAATATATTAAGCGAGTTGGTGAAAGTCTACCTTAAACTGCTTGTATACATAATTATGTATAGTGGAAACAGCGCTTGTCATAAATTATTACCTTTTCTCCTCTGTGTCAATGGAAACGCCCCCTCGGAGTGGCCATTTAGAATCTTCGTAAGCGTTTTGTTTGCTTTGGAAAAAAAGCGATTGCACATATCTCTTGGTATGAATACAATAGAAGCCTCAATAGCCCAACGGTTAAAGGTGCGGACTAAAAACTGAAAAGTCGCAGGTTCAAACCCCACCCGTTGCACTATTGTCGTACCCACTCCTAGTACAAGCTTTCCGCTTATTTGGAGGGTATAAGAGGATATTAGTCAACTTCAGCTTGGCTAATATTAAAAAAAATAGTTAAACTTTAATTGATAAAAACACTTTATTGACATAAAGTTCAAAGGGGGTTTCCCCTTGAGTTTTTTGTCAATAAAGTAGCCTAAGTAACCTAAGTAATCTAATTGGAAAAATACTAAGAAGTCTATTAGGATTAAGTCAACTTTGACTCATTATTACACTAAGGAGGAATCTGTGGAAAAATAAATTCTTTGAAATTTTTGCTATGAAAGTAAACTTTGTTTGTGGCTATCAAAAATTCTCAATAGCCTAACGGTCAAAAGTGCAGATTGAGAATTGAAAGGTCGACGGGTCGATCCTCGCCCGTTGCAAATTGTTGTTGTTGACTTTCCGCTCATTTGAAGAGAAGAAAAAATTATCTTTATACAGTGTGGCTAATATTAATAAAAGAAAGATAAGCACCCAAACGATAAACAGATAAGAAAACAGTTGAAACCTTTCACCGAGTAGGTTTTGATGTTTAATGGCTGTATTTGCGAATAAAACATCTCCGTATGATTGATGTCCCCGAGTGTCGAGACTCGACATGAAAGGAACTCGCGAAGACGTTCGCGCGTGTAACCTTCCCTTTACATGACGTCAAAGAAATAATTTACAAAATAAATATTACGTTAGGTACATTTAACAACGTTTAGGCTAAGACTTTGTTATGATTCAATTTAGACGATTAAGGTTTTAAAATCCCGCAGAATCTCTTTTATTTTCCGTGATAAAAAGTAGCTTATGTCACTCTCCTTAAGGGCATGTCCTAAACTATGCCCATGCAAAAATTCACGTCGATCCATAGCTCTGTTGCAACGTGATTGAAGGACAAACCAACAAACAAACAACTTTCGCATTTAAGGACAGTAAGTACATTTTTAAAATCTATTTTTACATACAGAATTAGATGTTATTTACTGTTACCGAATTCGATAACTCCAACGTAAATTGTGGTATCCAACAAAATTGGCATTTTAGGATTGTTGCACTATATCATTTGTTTTTATCTATTTTATGTATCCGTTTAAAAAAAAAAAAAACAGCATTCTTTAACATGCTTTCAAGATGTATAAAGTTGTATCGTTATTAAAATGACATCCTAAACCATTGTATTGACCTTCACAACAGTTAACGCGTCACGTAATCGTTTTGGGGATACAACAACTTACGTAGGAGGTATCGAATTACGTGAAAGCAGGTGAAAGGTATACAAACAAAATGGCGTGACAGGTTCTCATTGCATTCACGATTCATTAACTGCACGAATACACACAAAATAGTCATTGACTAAACAAATCCATGGCGAAGCTTTGCAGTTGAAATTCTAGTTTGTTGTAACCAAACACGTATTATTTTCACTATCCTGCCTGTAGGGTAGTGATTAACTGAAATAACTCAATGTAATTATTGTAGTTCTCACTGAAATAGATTAGATTAATTAGTCGTGATGAAGAAGTACTTATGAATATTATGATCATTATTTATAAGTTGAATTTGGCTGCGTCCTCTTCTGGGTCTATACGGTTAACTGTTGTTTTTTCGGGATAAAAGACAGTCTATCTCATTTTCCAATTCCTCAACTATATCCATGCAGAAAACAAGTCAATCTGCTGCTGCTTGATTGAAGGACAAACCAACAAACAAACAACTTTCGCACTTAAGGACAGTAAGATTACCCTTATCAGAAAAGATCATAGATCAAGATCTCCTTACTAATATTATAAATGCGAAAGTGTTTGTTTGTTGGTTTTTCCTTGGGAAAACAATAGTCATAGGCTACATTTTATCCTCGAAAATCAAAGAGTTCTCGCAGGATTGTAAAAACTAAGTAAGTCCACGCGAGCGAAGCCGCGGGCATCAACTCATTGGTAAAAAATCACAGTTTTGACAATATTAACTTCCGACAGCTATACGTTTTATAACATTTCGAAAACATAAAATTCCTACTATGTACTAAAAATTTGACAATATTATGATGAAAATAAAAATTCATCAAGTAAAGAATAGTCAAAAGTTTTCCTTTAACTTTAATAGACTTTCACGCACACGAAACTGAGCAATAGAGCTAATGATATAATTAAGAAAACTCATTTTCAAAAACACATTCAAATATTATAAAAATGGTTTTATTAAAGCCTTTGTTTCTATTGTCATTAAATTAATTTGTCCCAGCACAATATCACAATACAAATGCTTCATGGAATAAATGCTTGTTTTTTTAATTTAATTACGCTGCAACAATTAGATCCCGCGCATTCAGGCATTACGTGAAAATTTAATGACGTGACTGCTTTTGTTTATGTTTGTGTGAAAATTAAGGCTTTAATTCAACAAAATATTGAATAGCCTAGGAAAATACTCTTATTACCTATTGTACATTGGACGAGAGACTGGCTTCCTATAGAGCAGGAAATTCTTATATCCACCAGTGAATTTATATATTTTCCAGCAAACAAAGTACTTACACCAAAAAAGAAAAAAAATGGACGATTATCTCTATCTTCTTATTTATCAACCGATAGACGATTGAACAAAGATGTCTTGCATGGACTTCCACAGGTCTCGATCTTGCGCCGCCTGCAACCAGGCTAATTATTATCCTAGTTTTAACTAGCCCGAAAAATAGATGCACAATGTTATACTTCTTTATCTTTCATCTTTATCTTATCTAATTGTCAAAATCTAGGAAAAGTAAGACAATCCTTTGTTGGATTCTCCGTGATTGGAGTTTCCCATCAATAAAATACTGCCGCATTTGTTGTATAAAAATATTAGGCAGTTTAGAGCACTAGTCACTTTATGGAGAATAGCTCTTGCAGGCGGCTTTGCTCACATTAAGTTTGATTTTTCAAATCTCTACTTTACCTCCTTAGGGGTTGAATTTTCAAAAATCCTTTCTTAGCGGGTGCCTACATCCTAATAGCTATTTGTATGTTTTTCAGCACGATCCATTCAGTATTTTGAGCCGTGCGTTGACAGAACAGTCAGACAACATTTCCTTTTATATATTTGGAAAATTTTATCAAACGACCAGGGCGTAATTCTCAATACAGAATTTTTAGTGAACCCCATGAGAGGTACATAACTGACTCTACATATTTCAAATACCCGCGTGCACCTTTTGGCTCTTTGCCAATAACCCATGCGTACCGTCGAATCAAAGAGCTCGAACTAGGGCTGCCAAACTGCATTGTCAACAAGCTATAATTTAAGAAAAATTAAACCGCCTTCAATATAATACCGAAAACAAGAACAACTCAAAAGAGAAAAATGACCATATTATCTTGAAAACTACATAATCGATTTTGATAAAATGTTTACTGGGTTCTCTAAGTTGAAGTAAATGTAAGAAAATAAAAAAGGAATGATCCATTGGAAAAGGATAAGAAAACTGGGCCAGTGTAAGTCAGACGCACTCATTCATGGTTCCGTAACTTACAAGGAAATGTGTAAATAGTAAAAAAACCAACTTAATTTTTTGAAAGCGCCCACGTTTGTAAAGGATTCATGCTAATTTCTAAAAAAATCTGTAATAGCTACATCGAGATCGTTTTATATATTCTGTAACGTTTACGTAAACACCTATGAACTTAAGTTATTTTTGATTTTTCACTGAGTAATCTTTGGAAATAAAGAGGGAGCATGGTAAATATTTATTAAAGTTTTCTGATAAGTCAAACTATACGGTTTCGGTACTCATATTATATTACGGTACTCATATTATAAAAGCATTACTGTTTTTGTTGCTTTGTTCTTCAATCAAGCAGCATAATAATGCAGATTGACGTGAGGTACTATACTATATTAGCGTTTTGTGAAAATGTGTGTTGCGTATTGCTTGCTTGCTTTTCCCGCTTATGTTATTTAAAAAATTCGAGCAGTGCATTTCGCATCTGTTCAAGCGTATTATAGACTCCCACAAATATCCTTCCTGAATATTCCACCTTTTTTTAAATATATTTTTAGCGAGCAAACGAACAGGCGGGTCACTTGATGTTAAGTGATTACCGCCCATGAACATTTGTAGCACCTGAGGCACCACCAATGTGTTGCCGGCATTTTAAGAATTTGTCGGTCCGCCCCTTGAATAACCCCATCTTGAAATTTAGTGTCGAATTTGATTTTTGACAGTGAACGTGCAAGTTGGCAACCCTAGCTCTAATTTTAGCCGTAACCCCTTTACCGACGACACGTAAACGAGGCTTTGCGTCCCGAACGGATTTGCCGCCGCCCGCACAATTTTGGCGAAGTACGCAGACGTTTTGGAATTCTGAAATACATATTTGGTCTAACAAATCCATTTGAATAAAATCGAAATGTGGATTACTGAATATTTTGTAAGCTAGGCATCAGAGAGATGGTTTATTCCTGGAAGCCAAACTTCACACATGATTATCACCTAATAATAATTTCAAAAGACGTACCTACGCTTTGAGCTTTAAAATAGGTACGCAGTAAATGGAGGCGTTGCTGCGCGTTAAAGGTATGAATACGCGAAGAATATTATCTGCCTAATGAAATCTCCCGCCGAATACGTCCTAATTGTGTAAAATGACAGAAAAATTGTGACACTACGACGAAACATATAAACAACCATGCAACTTTCTATAAATTCAATAAGTATCTACGAGCAACAAGTCAATTTAAATGGAAAAAAAATTGCCATTTTCTACTGAAAATGGCAATTTTTTTTCCATTTAATAATAAGTACTGAAACGTTAGCCATTACATAGTGTGAGTACCCCAAGATTAAAAGTAACATAATTCATTGTCTTAATTGTATTTTAGGGCACACCAAATTGAGTAAAATCGCCAAAGTATCTATAGCTGCCAGGAGCCAAATGAGTCCAAGCTATTTTCGCTTCAGTACTCTCAAGCCTTGGTCATATACCTACTGTCGCCCGAACCAAGAAAAATGAAGCATGCAGACGTACAGCTGCTTAAAAAAAGCCGTTCAATATTCAAGTTAAAATAGCCAACGTATAGTCAAAGTAAAACGAGATGGCTTTATTCTACATTTTTATTATATTGAAGCCCTAAACACAATTTGTTATTTAAATTACACCCAATTTCATCGTCATACTCGTAGGTACAGACATAAGTAATCGCTTTATTCAAATATTCCGATCCTATTGGCAATGCCAGAATTTTTTTTACCGAATACCAAATTGCGAAATCAAATAAACAAAAGGTATAACAATTTTGCGTCCAATGAATATTCATTGCTAATAAACGGAAATGTGTATTTAGGGGGCTCTGGATACATTGGTTGGGCGATCAGATTGAGGGATTATGTAACAACCTATGAGATTGGATGTAATTCAACTTATTTTACTTTTTTGGAAAGCTTTGCGCCTGATTTAACTTGACAATAAATTAATATGAAATGCGTGTTCTCTCGCGGGATAAGAACAAAGCTTTCAGAAATAATTACAATAAAGAACAGAACAGG
Organism: Hipparchia semele; assembly: GCA_933228805.2. Classification (NCBI taxonomy): domain Eukaryota; kingdom Metazoa; phylum Arthropoda; class Insecta; order Lepidoptera; family Nymphalidae; genus Hipparchia; species Hipparchia semele. The sequence continues at coordinate 715,419 of OW121717.1, read as the reverse complement.
CTTTATGAAGGAATCTAAATAATTATTGTGCGATTGTGTTGGAGGGGCGACATTTAAAAAACCTCGCGGTCTTCCTTGCGGTATATAATACAGGTGGCGAAAGTTCGAGGCTTGTGGAAGTCTATGCTAGAGACATCTTCAGCAGTCGACGTTTTTTGGTTGATAAAGAAGAGAAAGAGGATTGTGTGATGGATATGATATAACAACTGAATCTTATCGTTCATTACGTCGATCAGTTGTAGTGAATGACAGTGCGGGTGGGTGCAAAACACTGACTTCTATAAAACAATAATGCATGATGTATCCCATTGCTCACCACAGTCCAGTATACTGACGGGGTGAAATCCCTTTAAAATTTTAAAATTCGAATTCGATATTCGAAATCAGAACCTTGCTTGCCTTACCGCTTACCACTGCGCTACGGAATGGAACATTCACTCATAACTTAAGAATTCATTTGCATGCATAAGGTAGTCATGCTGAAAATACATTCATAATTCATACGTAAAATACGAATGTGTATGAAATGTAGCAAACATTGCCTCTTCAAAGCGCTTCAGGTTATTCATGTTTCTCTGAAACGTACGTTTCATTATAAGAACTTTTAGAAAGCAACATTTTATTACGTATATACTTCGCATTCAGTGCCTCAATGATTGCACCCTAAAGGATCAAAACACAAACTTTGTGACACCTTTTAAAGCAACATTATTTTACTAACTAAAGTGCAGAAGTGCTGATAAAAGCGTTGAACAAACTAAAATGATCAATAACATTAACAGCTTTATTAACGTTAATACTGTTATTAACAACAGGCACCTTTGGAAACCCAATCAGTGATCCTCGATTAAATTATTATGTTCGCCACACACGCAGCTACATGCAATTTCCATTGCGAATTTTGTCATCGATATGAGTTTACGTGATTGAAACATATTCTAAACATTATAATATATACAACTGAATAATTTTTTAATAATAATTGAAACTGATTATAATTGATTGTTGATTAATATTGCACACCATGGTAATATACTAGTCCTTAAGAATTTATTGCACCATCTCTCAAGCAATGTGTATAATGCAATAAATAAATTCTGTTTCTGATTCTGCGATTTCAAAATAACTGTCTTTCACTTATCCCATATTTTTATTATTATCAGCTGAACGATAGCATAACCTAAAAACATTTTATTCAAAAAATTCGCATGTGTTAGTGCGTACTAATAATAATGCCTAACGATTTTGACGAGACTTTTAGAAATTCCATAGAATAAAATTTTTAAGTAGGTTAGCAGGAGTACTTATAAATTATAATTTTTCTTAAGTGTCGCGCTGTATCTTATTAAGTTTTTTGTAAAAAACGAGCCTGGACGAATTTAATTTAACGTTCGTTGAATCATAATTACGACCAGCAATTCTTATATTGAAATATTTAAATTGGTTTCGAGCCCCACCTGATATCCTCGCGAATTCAACGGAGTCGTTTTTTTTTAAAACTCCCTGGGGTGTCGACGTAAAAGGAATCCTATGTCCTTGTCTGTATCACGCCAAGCTATTTCCTTACCAAAAATCGTCAAGATCGGTTCAGCGGTTGAGCCCTCCAGATTTATTTAACAAACGGAAACGGATAGACTGAGTACTGACAGACACACTTTCACCATTTTCCAAGTTAGCCCCCTAATATCTTAGATTGCATCGTCACTTACCATCAGGTGAGATTGTAGTCAAAGCTAGGTATAGGCTCACCTACGGCTTAAAAAATTTACAGTTTATATTTTAACTAGCGGCCCGCTCCAGCTTTGCACGGGTATAAAATATATAGCCTATGTCATTCACTGTTAATGGATGTTATTATACATATAAACCTTCCTCTTCAATCACTCTATATATTAAAAAAACCGTATCAAATTCCGTTGCGTAGTTTTAAAGATTTAAGCGTACATAGGGACAGAGAAAGCGACTTTGTTTTATACTATGTAGTGATGAAAATTTATTTATTTACAATCCAATTTTTATCAAAATCGGCAATTATTCCCAGTATCACGAAAATCAATTAAATCCAAAATGAAATCGCTCGGGAATTTAGTCACTTAACCGTTTAATTTGGTGAAACTAATCGGCTAATGACCAACACTCGGTGTGACCATCATCGGTATCAGGATAGATTGTATTAGTATCATAATCGCGGTTAAATTTCAAACTGGGGCAATGAATTTTGATGATTGCTATCAGCTAAATATTCATCATAGTATTATCATATATTATTATATTATTATCACGCACATAATTTAGGTATGCTCTTATAATGGTAACTCGCCATAGGTTTTCCAACATACATTTCTACAACATAGTTTCTTCAAAAGTTAAACTTGAGCGTACGTAGCGTATGTGTACACTATTTTCTTCGAGTAGGTAACCAATAACTATTTTAGATGATCTTGCAAAACAAAATTCCCTTTTTGGGAAGTAATTTCTTACAAAAAAACTCATAAAGCAATCACACCGCTACGCTAGACAGCTCGAATTGCATAAAAAGTATCTCTCACTTAGGGCCCGTGTTCTCCCTTTATGGTATAGCAAAAAAATGTACAAATCTTCCTGAAACGTCTCGCGCACCTACAAAAGGCGTAAATACATAATAAACGTCGTGAGAATGATTGATTGTCCCCGAGTGCCGGGATGAAAAACTTTCACCGGGATATCCGGAGCTTTTTGTCGCTTTCTTGCTGCCTTTCTTTTTATGACCGCACCTGATACGGAGTTTTAGTTTTACGGGACCTTTCCGTAACGAACCCGCGCGTGGACTGATAAAGTGGACGAAGGTTAAACCTTGAGAGGTTTGGAAGTTGGGACTGTTTTATGAACGTTTTGATAAAGTGCGTATTTAGGACAGCGCTGGCAGAGAAAATCTAGGATATTAGAGACGGCATTTTAACACGCCGATTTCAGCACCGTTAAATAAGTCTTGAGCAAGCAGATATTTTCTCAAATTTTCAATACATGAACTGTCAGAACACCCAATTTATTCCTCGATTATAACTCGCTCGGTGAAATCGGCACTTAGAGAAGTAACTAACTGTAAAACGCTTTCTTCTTTGTGGGGCCTGACCTTGTGAAAAATACCTGACTTCGCGTGGAGTACATGCTCAGAGGCTTATAGCCACACTCAGCACAGCACTAGAATCCCATATACTCGTAAAGACGTGCGCCAGTCTGTACTACTCTTGATGCTCGTAGCTATCAAGGATTTGATTCCATTTTATGAATCCTTCCATGTCTAGTACTATAGTTACTTTATACTGCACCAGCATCTTTACAAGAGTAAAACTAAAAATCCTACTATCGAATTAGCGGCTTTAACATAAGAATAATTAGGTACATTTTATTTAGTATGTACCTGATACCTATTCCTAAATATCTACCCTTCGAGTATACTCTGTCCAGAAAAGTTTGAATAACCATAAATGGTTTCTCAATCTATCAATTTAGTTTCCCGTTTCACTAAATTTTGGAAATTTCGAACCTTTCACGATCCGATGCTGCTACTTGCAAACTGTTTGTTTAGTTTGTATCAACAATGTTTTAATCAAAAGTTTTAATGAAAAGTTGTAGGTAACTGAAAATCAGGTCGAATTAATATAATCGCCGGGCCTTATCGGTTAGTTGGAACTAAAATCGTTCCATCAAAGTTTCCGTGTGCCTTTTGATGAATATTCTGTGAAAACCTTAATGGACAATTTAAAACGCATTAGGGTTGATTTTTTTTTATTGGTTTTGTTGTAGCTGGAGTGATGTGTGTGTTAGTTGTGTTCTTACAAAGTGGATGGTGCAAATTGGGTATCTGACTGTTGCCAAAATGTGGATATTCAATAATTACAATCGAAAATGTAACATGTGAGATTAAAATAATTGTAAAAACGGAAAATAAACAGGTCAAAAAACAAATAAGCTGTTTTACTGGGACTGTACCTACCTACCTGTCACTTCCTGAAACGAAATTTTCTATGCAGAGTGTATAGATCTACTCACTTGTGACGTCATGATTTAGTAAGGTCTCTTTGTTGAACAGGAAACTTAAAAGCTCAATTTTTTGAGAATCATAAATAACCGTTCAAATCCGAATCGGACTCCTTTAGGTGTTGATTATATGTTCGTGAAAACGAAATTCTCAGAAAGCGTCACCTAACGTGGCTTAGGGAACCCGTTAAAGTAGGGAACTTTGGTGAAAAAGGACATCAAAGCCTTATGATTTGTTCAATCTCGCCGTCTGTCCGTTATTGTTATATCACAAAGAAAATTCTTTATTTCATAGCCTTAATAAAACATTGTAAAACCAGCCTTAAACTAAAAGCAGGGTATTAAAAAGCTCGTAGTGCTCGTACACAGCGTTGCTGCCATAACTCAACTTTCATAAGCCCTCTAAAATTGGTATTGGAACGTGCTTTAAATAAGGTCGGATGTGGGCACGATCCGTTATAAACAAGGGTCAGTTATCGACGAGTTCGCTAGTAATATGCGACATTTTTTTCACTATCTATTTAACTACTTTTTGTGAACACTTTTCACTCTATACATTATTAGTTACTAAAGAAGGCTACACACGTACAGTTTTTGTTCATATTTGAAAATTGGGCGAGTAAATGTCAGTTCAACTATTTATTTCTCAGTTTCGCCTGGACATCTTCAGGCTTTCTAAGCACCTTCTAGGCAAGCGCACTCCAACCTAGACTTCATCAATACTTTTCTTATTTATTGTCGGCAACTGCAAGTCTATCTCTCAATAAAAAAATGTTAAAATTTAACTGGACAGCTAAACCTTAATAAGGCATTCCGAACCAGTGGTAGATTCATTGACGATTCAAAAGTGCTTGTAAAAGTTTATTTGAATAAAAAATATTTCTATTCTATTCTATTCTATTCTAATATAATTTAAGTGTTTAGTACGAACAACAAAACAGGCGCAATGAAACAAATACCTAGTCGCAAAATATCTGAAATGTGAAGGAATATAACATGTCCTCTTCTCAGTAGTAGGGGTAGGTATCTGCTTAAACCGTTGAGTCTTGAATAACAGCTAAAGGTTGACTATCGTGAACTAAATAATTATGAATTTGAATTAAATTCTCATCCAAATCCCTTGTCCCTTTTTCGGTTTTTTATTTGGGCTCTAAAAATATCCTTATATAGAAGTATATTTCAGGCTAACAATAAATGTTTTGCGCCAAATATGGCATGCAAAATATTGTACAGTTAATATGTTTACCGCGATAGGTAAACATAAACTTTATCGCCCGCGATTTGCAAATCCAAATCCTGTATATTAAGTTCCATAAAATCATGTGGCCGGCGGCAAATCCGCCCGGGACGCATAACCTTGTTTTCATGTCACGGGCAGAAGCGCATTACATGCTACGGAAGCTCAAATGCTGCGGTACGCTTCGATTTGCGTTGGTGACTTCCAAAATGTATTTACTAGTAACTATTCGACGTAACACGCTTGTTATACTCGTATTTTGGCCTGGTGGGAGACTTTGGCCGTGGCTAGTTACCGCCCTACCGTCAAAGACGTGTCGCCAAGCGATTTAGCGATCCGGCACAATGGCGTAAAGAAGCCGGTTAGGGGTATGGGTTGAATCTAAACTGCCATACCCCTTTCAAGTTATTAGTAAAGTATGGTCACTTACCATCAGGTGAGATCGTAGACTCAGTCTATCTTGTCATCAGATAAAAAAATCTATTACGAGGTATCTTGCTATGGTGATAATAGTTAGTCTTTTTTACCTACTAAAGTTGTATTAATCAGTGAGATTTTTATCTAATAATTAAATTACACACAGCGTAGGTATAGATCATACTAAATCACTATACAGATTTACTTTAAATCTAATATTACTCGAAGAAACAATAAATAATCATCATACTTAAATCCTAATTTTGCTCAACCAGAGTTAAAAGAGTTTCATGACTTTTTATGCCTCCAATAACTGTCGAAATGTTTTATTACCTGCCATTTACTATACCCTTATTACTTACATTAATAGGCACAATTTATTAGCTTTGCAAAACTTTTTTACATCACTTTTTACTGACTTTACTCGTCTAACTCGCGTTTGTGTAATAAACTATTTGAACAATCAATAAACCTTTCAATTTCTGCTTGCCACATTATTTATTAGCAACGCAATCTAACGGTAAATCAATCGTGACGTATTCCAGTTTTATTGCAAACGATTCGTTTTGTAATATATTTCATCCGAATCTAACTCCGCTCTATCTAGTTTGCTGAAATAATGCGCGTATCTAGCCAAAATCTGCACAGAATGTATTCGCTCAAGGTTTGTCCATCATTGCGTTGATGTGCGACGACATTACCAAAGTTGATATTGTGGGGAAGACTTGGATGAGATTGGATTGTTTGAGATTGATCTTAAGGAATGGTGTGTACTTGAAGAGGTTTATGTGCAATGTAAGGACAAAATAAGGGAGTAACAAAGTAGAAGAAAAAATATCCGCACAGATTATGCTTACTATACTGTGGCCGATGGAATGGTTAATCTTGAAGCTGGAAGCTAACATTTAAAAATGAGTACAATAATGTAAGTAGGTATTATAGTAAGTACTTACTTAGTATAAGTACGCTTCGTTCGCTCACAAAATAATATTTTAGAATAAACATTTGAAAAGTGTTACTTATCAAAAATATTAAGTGCCCAGTCGGGTTAGTACAAGATTTAACACGATTGATCGTATTCGTATACTATGGCGTCAAAGTAAAATGAACTTTAAAAGTTTCGTTTTAAAGTCTCAAATTCAGTACAACCGATTTTAGTTTGGAGCGTATCCGTATACGTAAAAGTATAAGAATGCATGCATAAAATTGAGCTCTAATGCAATGGAATTATGGTTCATTCTACTTTGACGCTAATGTCACAATATACGAATACGATCAATTGAATTAAATCTTATATTAACCCCACTGAACGCTGGTTGTGTTACCGAATTTGCGTATTTTCTCTTTAATTTTTGGAAAAAGTACCTATTTTTTTAATATTTTGAGTTGTTTGTATTGTGTGTGAAGCCAATATTTTATGGGACAACAGTGCATAATAAATAAAAAAATGTTTTTCATTCAAATGAAAAATAATGTTTGCAAATGTTTACAACTAGACTTTGTGACGCATTCCGGAAAACCTTTAGATAGGTTCTACCTACTCATATAAATTCTATTCAAATTCAATTCCACTCTATCCTGTGCACTAAAATGATGTGGAGTGCGGAAAATCCGCATACGGCAAATTCGCCCGTGCTGCCATAAACTTGTTGACGTTTTGGCAGTAGAGGGTTTAATGTTCGGTTAGCAAGTCCTGATTCTGCGTTACGCGCGGGTTGGCAAATCTCCAAAGCGCAGGCCTGAGCGGTCGCGGATATATTGCATGTAGGGTGGCTCGAGATATAAGATTTCGGATCAGGGGGGCGATTCAGACCTGTTCGATAACATACCGTGTCGATACGGTTAGATATCGATCTCGTATAAAAAATTTTTGTCGTGTGATCTAGAGCGTTTGGTTTGAGGATACGATTCGGTATCGACTACGTTATCGACATCGACAAGATACATTCGATTACAAGAGCATTTACGAATTGAAAATATATGTTATCGTACGGTAACAAACCGAATCGATCGATAAATAAGTTATCGGAAGGGGCTGAATCCAATAGCTTCGGTTACGGACGTGGAACTCCCTATAAAATCACTCATTCTTATTAGGGTTCTGTACCCGAAGAGTAGCAGGACCCTATTACTAAACCTCCGCTATCCGTCCGTCCGTCCGTCTGTCTGTCTGTCAGCGGACTGTATCACATGAACCTTAATAGGTAGACAGTTGTAGTTGTCAGAGAATGTGTATTTCTGTTGCCGCTATAACAACAAATAATAAAAATAAACTTAAAATTAAACGGGATTCCCATACGAGAAACGCGTTTTTTACCGAGACAATGCGTAGTTCGTGCAGTTATTGCTTGAACTACAATGATTGAGGTCACAATAAAATATAATTATACTATTATACTAACATTTGTATCACATATTCCATTACTATACGTAACCCTTCAAGTTTAATAGAAGCAAATGCTCCAATAATTCAAATTCGCTGCGCAATATACGTTTCGGCAGAATTTCATTAAAACTGAACGGTGTGTAAATTCTCAACTGAATGAAATTATTAAATAAAATTTCTTAATGAATGAACCCATTTAGCTGGGAATGGAAATAGCTCATATCGATCATTTGGCCAACAAAGGTATGCCAATTGCCATGTGACTTCATAATAGAGATTTTGGATTATACGTATATTATACTGCTCTACTTTTGTAGGTAAAGTAGCAAAGATTTTTCTATGTAGGCGGTGTATGAGGTGATACGACCGTAGCATAATACCGTGTAGCAAACGACGGATGCTGTAGCTTTGGGGGATACCGTAGCAGTATCTACGACAGAATTAAGCAGCTACAACGCAACGAGCGATATACCATCTTCTCGCCTTAGCTTGTGACCGCGACTTCGTCCGCGTGGACTTAAGTATTTCCGGGATAAAAGTCTTAGTCACGCTCCAAGTCCGCAATTATACCCAAGCAAAAAAACCACGTTGATGTGTCGCTCCATTGCTTTGCGATTGAGGACAAACTGACAAACAAACATACTTTCGCTTTTTTAATACTAAAAAGCATAAGCATTTTTTTTTTTTTTTTTCAAAATATAAAGATCAGTTTGGAAATGATTAGTGAAGCAGTGAATCGACAAACACTCACATATTATTACTTAACTCTAAACTCTCCTATAATAAAAGAAACAATGACAAAAGATATGACACAAAAGGCAGGCTTATAGCTAAGTACCTTAATAGTGATCTCAACCATGCAAACATGTATACTATATTATATTAGATAAAAAAGTTATAACTATAATCAACGATCTCTAAGCACTAAAACCTATCCTTAAGTGTTTTAGCGAGATTGCGTAACAAATGTAAAACCAATTCCGCGACGCAATGCGAAAAGGAACAATAAAATTTATTACTCGAGAATTGTAAGAATCGTGAGAATTGTGCGTAACTCGCTCTCCATAAATTCCGGCCTAGCCTCCGAGCCTCGCAGCGTTTCGGCGAACACAGCCGCTATCGCGAGGAGGCTTTGACGGAGTGCGGGGCGCGACGCTGCCGTGGGCCAGGGTTGGGAAAAGCCTTTTAAATTTATGTCCAATAACATTTTATTTACTACCCACAAAAGGGATGCACGACGCAAGAACGGGCAAATGGAGGCTGAAGATGCACTAAAGAAGGCCTCAAAACGTTTGGACCCAAACGTAAGTATAAGATTTGACATAATCCCCGACAACATAAGAAATGTTAAAAATATAAATATAATTAATAATAAACTGAGAAGTTGGCTTGTCGAGACGTATTTTTACAGCTTCAAAGAATTCAGAGAAAGAAAGTTCCTTCAGTTTTCTCTTTTCATACCTTATAGGTAGGTAGTTACTGCAATTTATAAAATCAATTTAACTATTGAAAAGCTTGACATAATATGACTTGACACCGACAATAATATAAGATTACATAAGTTTAACTTGTGTAAAAATCACTAACGAACCTAATAAATATATAAATAAATAACAATAACTATTAACGTATTACAACGAAGAAATTATATGAATTAACTGTGACGTCACCGCGATTTAGGTGCTAGCGTACTGCTGACATGAGAAATACAACGAAATATCTCAACTATTCCATACTCTTCCGCAGCAGAACAGTATTTTCAGGTACTGGTGTAGTTAAGGTACTGCCTTATTTTACAGCAATTTTGTACAAATATATTTGCTGTTACAAATAATAAATGACTAAGAAACACACAACTACTTTAATCTATACTAATATTATAAAGCTGAACAGTTTCTTTGTTTGAACGCGCTAATCTCAGGAACTACTAGTTCGAATTGAAAAATTCTTTTTGTATTGGATAGTCCATTTATCGAGGAAGGTTTTAGGCTATATAACATCACGCTGCGACCAATAGGAGCGAAGTATCAGTGAAAAATGTTGCAAAAACGGGGAAAATTGTCCATATTTAAAATATATTCTTTTAAAAACTTCTTAATCGCGATCATATTAACAGAAATTGACGCGGACGAAGTCGCGGGCAACAGCTAGTATATAATAGTTGTCTTGATTAGAATCAAACAACGGCAGCCCTGGCGAATGCGGATTCTTTCGTCGCCAAATCCCTCCCGCTCTATTCGCCACCACACATCTGTTTTACGACCGTCGTTACTCTGATTTCACTTGCTAATCTTTCCGCTCGGAATCCTATTTAGTTTTGTCATTTTTCTTTATTTTTCCACTGTTACTAAGTACTTGCCCACAATTTCATTCGCCAATGATAATTTGCGTAGCCAATATTTATTTATTTCTGTATTTCTTTTTATTTTTCCTTCTCCCAGTTGAGTGTTTTTTTTTTCTTTCTCATATGTGATTTCTATCTGTGAAAACTTGTAATTAGCTTTAATTGTTCTTTTGTATTTATTAACTAGTTCTTAATTTTCTAATAAGCTGTAAGTTTTCCTGTAAAATAAAATAAAAATAAAATAAAATAAATATTATAAATATCGACTGTTGATGTTTTGACTGGATTGGAGAGTGGCTTAGAATACTTAATCCTGTGAAAAAAAAGGTTCCTGCCGGATTTTAAAAAACCTAGTTCAATGGCGTCGAAGGCAAAATTTTAATATTACCTATTATACATAGGTAATATGTCCACGGCTGGACATAACTACGTTTGTTTTAGAGAATCCCACACGCTGCGATCTTGCGCCGCTTATATCAAGCGTAATTTCCCGGCTCGTCTGATCCGTGTCGTGTTACTTCTACGTAAAGTGGAGTCGATCAACATTGCAATGCAACATTTTCGATGCGAGATAACCATTCGAGCACCTCGGAACCGCAAAGTTTATCTGGTCTTCGCAACTCTCACTATGCTCCTCGTTTCTTATATGATCACGTAGACACAATCCGAGAATAGCTCGCACCATCTGAGTAAAGCGTCAGTTACACAAGAAAAGTTTCTCGAATGCGAGTGGCAAGAAATAGTTTGCGATTATCTTACTTACGTGATTTTACTTTACATTGTGGCAAAAACTCAAAAACTCGTATCAGTTATGCAATACTCGAATATGAGTGCCAAAAATTTCGATCGCATTAAAAGAAACTCTCCTTGGGTGAAACTGAGTCATAATAGAAGATCATAACCAGCGAGCACACATACAATATGCCTATGTCTCCAATGGCATTCCTTTATTATGAAATCAAAAAATGAAATGAAAATTTATTTATAAAATAAAGACAGTTTACAAATGTATCAGGAGTCCCTATTTAAATTATAGATAACCTGTATCCCGGGATTATACTTATATGTTTCCCTTCAAGCTTAGGATAAACGTGCTAAGAGTGGGAATGACAGTACATTCAGCCCCAATAAATGGGATTTGAACCCGCAGCATTTGCGATTTCCGTCCATTCCCTAAATCGTTGAACTATTGATATTTTATTGAAACTGTAGCATACCTTTCAGAGATTGAAAAATTCCGTTCATTCAAACTGGATTTCAATAGCATGAAAACATTTGATATTGCCCTTTTTTCAAAAGAAAAAAAATCTGCAAAATGTGTTTTCTAAATAACGACGCACTGACGAGTTCTCTATAATAGCGAATAATATTGTAGCGTGTACAAAAAAAGATCGAATAAAACTTTTGACTCATTGTTGAAATTGAACAATGGCGATTGTGGATGGAAATATATTTTTATCATTAAATTTTATTGCCTATCTAGCTGATAGCCGCGACTTCGTACGTGTGAATATGGATTTTTGATTCCCGCGGGAATTCTTTAAATGGCATAAAATGTAGCCTATTGTGTATTATTGTTTCAGACTATAATCTATCAACCAAATTGGTTAAGTCGTTGCAGCGTGATTGAGTAGCAAACATCCATCCATCCATCCAAATATTCGCGTTTATAATATTAGTATAGGATTTTTAAATAGTCGCACCTCATTGGCTGGGCAGCGCCTGCTATCGCCGATATTAGTTAAAAAGACAGAGTAAAAGATATACCTAAAATCCCTACAAGGCAATATTATAAATCTAAAAGTGTGTTTGTTTGTTTGTTGTGTGTTGGTAAGTTGATTTGTCCTCGAATCGCGCTGCAACAAAGCCAAGGATCAACGTGATTTTTTGCATTGGAAAGTTGAGGACTTGGAGAGTAACATGGACTAATTTTATCCTAGAAAACCAAATTTTTTCACGAAATTTTTGAAAACTAAATCCACGCAGACGACTTCATGTAGAACGTAAATCTGTCAGGTCGTGTAGGTACCTCGTCACTTCACGGATTTTTGTACTATTGTTTATCACGTTGCCATTCTAGGAGTGTCTTTTCCTCATCATATCACACTTGGAACGTGACATAGCCAACGACATCTCATTTATTTGAATTAATGAGTTTCTGGCGTAACTAGGGTACTTAGTACAAGCTCTTACGCTCCGTCTGTTCAGTCTCCAGCACCGATGATTTTTATCAGATATAAAATCCCATATAAAAATATCCTATAATTAAGGCACATCTACTAAAATCAGTCTGAGTGACTGACTGACTGACATATCAACGGATAGCTGAAATCACTAGACGAATGGGCTGTTTGATAAATAGATATATATATATATATATCATATGATGTAGATATCCGCTATGAAAGGATTTTTGAAAATTCAACCCCTAAGGAGGCAAAAGAGGGGGTTGAAGAATCGAGTTTAACAAACGCTACTATATTATAAAACAAGACCTTTGTGCCTTAAACGGTTTCGTGAAAGCGTTAAAACACATTTCGGCACATCTTCGCCGGTAGGGTGGTAACTAGCCGAGACCGAAACGAGCTGAAGCCATTCCACCAAACAAAAAGACCTACTTTTTAACATCGGTTAAAAAGATTTCCGACGAGCCTACTCATGCATGCGTTTGCTGATAATTGAGCGTGCCCTAGCGCCCTAGCTTTCAGTCAAAGACGTGGGTTTTTATTGAAAAGATCGTTATCATGAGATGAAAGGAGATCGGGAAGGCTGCCAAGTATAGGCGGGTGTAGTAAGCCAACTTTGAATCAGTGCACTAGACTATGAGAACTGTTATTGTTTGACCTAAAATATTTGTAGTACATTTCGGGAATATACCCAACGCCGGCGGCCATGTTACTTAGCAGCGGTATCTCAGCGATGACGGTCTAGTAGTTAAAACTTTCGCCTCTTTTTCGGGGGTTCCAGGTTCGATTCCCAGACAGGATACCTCTTTTTACCTGGGAACCAGCATGCTTAAGAGTTTTCTGTAATATTTTGTTCCTCCGCGTTCCACGTTTGAAAGTTTTAAAAAATTATGAATTAATCGTAGAAAATTCCAAATAAGCTTGTATGAAAACGTGTCAGCAAATGTAATTAATTATTATTATTGAGACGCTTTACAACATGTTAAATTAAAATGATTGATAATAATTTAATAAATATAATCAATCAGTTCATTGAGATTGCAATCTGTTTTACAAATTGGTCAACATTTGCGGTTGTATTTAAACAATGTGTAAAAACCGGGCAGTGCGAGTCGGGATCCGCACACGAAGGGTTCCGTACCATCGCGCAAGATTTAACACCAGCTATTATTAGGATCGAAGCAAAAAGAAAAGTTGAAAAGCTGATTGTATGGAGACCCTCTTTAAATTTTTTTTTTCTTTTGTTGGAGTGGCAATACAAATCGATACCTCCTACGTAAGTTGTGGTATCCCACAAAATTGGCATTTTAAGATGGTCGAATTATGTCATTTTTTTTATCTCTCTTATGATTTCGTTTAAAAAAAAACAGCATTCTTTAACATAACATAACCTTCAAGATGTATAAAGTGGTATCGTTATTAAAACGACGGGCTAAACCATTTTATTGACCTTCACAGCAATTAACGCGTCACGTAAGCGTTTTGGGTTTGGGTAGCGTACGTAGGAGGTATCGAAATACACATTCGGTGACAAGTATCTACCTATTAAAGTTCATGAGATACATCGCGCTGATAGGGTGCTGTTGGGGGTACTTTTTGGGTACGGAACCCTAAAAACGTATTAATTTTATTATTTATTTAATAAAAAAAAGTATGTAGACCTCTATTGTATAATACCTATTATACAGTTAGTAAATTTCTTAATGATTAGTTTTAATGCGTTTCAGGTTTCAAATGGCTTGGCCATAAAGTACGTATCACTTTATTCAATTCTCGGAATTTTCGCCTGAAACAAAATTAAAATGAATTTAAGGCGAAAATATTGTCATCACCTTTATGTAACAGGTAAACACTGTCGGTCCGGCAAAGTTGTGATAACTTAATAAGATAAAAACATAATTTCATTTTTCCCACCTTCTTCGAACATTTTCACTCCACTTTCATTATCTTTGTTGGCATAATATTAAAATTATTTCATAACTAAGATGTAATATAGTACGTTTATCTCACGAAGTTACGGGCGCTTTACTTGTGGTTAAGTCGTGTACACGCACATTGCGTAAATGTGCGTGCACGTGCCTTTAAAACCACGCAAAACGGGCGACTAAAGCCTACTTGCGGAGAAAATTCCCAGGAGATGAAGACGTGCCTGTAAGGAGCCTGGATGGGAGAGGTCAGGCGCGAGCAAGCTCTCGCTCACATTTATACAGATACGACACACAACCATGAGCCACGAGCCATTGTAAAATGAAAGAACCATACCTATTTATTACGTCAATTTCGCCGTCATCGAGTATCGAGTAGCTGAATAATAAATTCGATGTTTTGACAGATTTTTAATACAAAAACTAACAACAACTAATAATTCATTTAATTTATTCCCTATTTTATTTCTGGCTTAAACGTTAGGTATTCAGCGATGGTGAAACAGTGTTGGCCCAAAGTTAATCTGATTAACGATTAAAAATTAATGATTAAAATCATAATCAAAAATTTGATTAACGATTAATTTAATCATTAATCAAAAATTTGATTAACGATTAATTAATCATAATCATTAATCGTTAATCTGATTAATTATTTTTGATTAACTATCTATTAACTACTTATTTATTTATTTTCCGATTTTGCAGTAATTTATTGTTAATTTTGACCGCTCACTACTCACCACCACTCACCAGCACTCAGCACACTAAGCAGTCAGCACACTCACCACCACTGACCACCACTCACCACCACTCATCACCACTCATCGCCACTCATCACCACCCACTCATCACCACCCACTCATCACCACCCACTCATCACCATCCATCACCACCCATCACCACCACTCATCACCACCACTCACCACCACTCACCACCACTCATCACCACTCATTACCACTCATCACCACTCATCACCACTCATCACCACCCACTCATCACCACTCATCACCACTCGTCACCACCCAATACTCAATATCATATTGGTATTGTCTTCGAATTATAAAGGATTTTTTTCTGCCTGTGGTCATTGCTCGTTCTCGCCATTTCTTTTTCGTCAAAATTAAACAGCTATTTGCAAACACAATTTTTGACGACCTCCCTGACGCAGTGGTGAGCGCTGTGGTCTTATAACGGGGAGGTCTCGGGTTCGATTCCCGGCGGGGGCAATTTAGTAATTTATTATTTCTAAATTGTCTC
Source organism: Hipparchia semele (assembly GCA_933228805.2). NCBI lineage: Eukaryota > Metazoa > Arthropoda > Insecta > Lepidoptera > Nymphalidae > Hipparchia > Hipparchia semele. Next base: position 699,643 of record OW121717.1, on the reverse strand, counting down.
TGGTCTGGTCTGGTGGGAGGCTTTGGCCGTGGCTAGTTACCACCCTACCGTCAAAAACGTGCCGCCAAGCGATTTAGCGTCCCGGCACGATGGCGCGTTGAAACCGATTAGGGGTATGGGTTGAATTGATACTGCTATACCCCTTCCAATTTAGCCCGCTACCATCTTAGACTGCATCGTCACTAATCACTTACCATCAGGTGAGATCGCAGTCAAGGGGTATCTTGTCATCGAATAAAAAAACACAAAGAAAAAAATAGTAAAAATAGTATAAAAAATAAAATATAGCATCGCGTGTACTTTTTCACATATTTTGGTTTAAACTGAATCTTAAAATAGTATACAATAAGGGTTATTTTAATTTTACTCGGTCACTTCGTCCGCGTGGATCAAGGTTTTTCAATTCCCATGAGAACTCTGTAATTTTCCGGGATAAAATGGAGCCTATGTTTTATTTCTGGGTATGAGCTATCTCCATGCCAAATTTCAGCGAAATCGGTTCATTCGTTGCGGCGTGAAGAAGTAATAAACACACACACACACACACACACACACACACACACAAACACACACACACACACAAACAAACAAACTAACAAACACACACACACAGACTTTCGGCTTTATAATATGTAGGAGAGTAGGATCAGAGTGATTTTTGTTCAAAGCGCCATCTAGTGACGGTAGTCTTGTAACGTTTCATGACGGTAGTCTTGTAACGTTACAAGACTACCGTCACTAGATGGCGCTTCTTCCGTTTCACTTCTGATGATTGGTGATGCTCGCGTTCCTACAAATATTAGTGTGACTAGCTGATGCCCGCGACTTCGTCCGCGTGGATTTAGTTTTTAAAATCTCGCGGGAACTCTTTGTTTTTCCGGGATAAAAAGTAGCCTATGTCACTCTCCCGATCCTCAACTATACCCTTGCAAAAATCACGCCAGTCCGTTGTACCGTTGCTACGTGATTGAAGGACAAACCAACAAACAAACACACGTTCGAATTTAAAATATTAGTAAGGATTACTTAGGATAAGGAAGCAAAGATTATTAAGACCAACAATATCAATTCTAAAATGACAGTCTCTAAATCCTGACAGTTTAGGTAGACACCACCCTGCAGCATCAGGATTGAAGAGCCAGGACCTAGAGCTCCATGACGTAGTCTATGCTTGATACCTACAATATGAATTTTCAAGCGAAATACTAGTCGTAGGTGCAATTAACGTCAAGTATATTTAATTCTAATTGTTTAGGTACATAATATGATACGTGCCGAGCGCGGACTTCGCTTTACATCGAAGCGTAGGGATGGTGATATCGCACTGCCCGCCTTCGTCGACGACCGAGCGATAGTGATTTGTTCGAGCGGTTCGGTGCCGTAGAGGGCGCGCGCGCGCGGGGCGAGGCACACCGCCGCGCCACGCCGCGCGCGCTGTTTAACGCCCGCTGGCTTCTCTCTTGAATCCACCATTTTGAATTTTTTGTCAGCTTCCTACCAATTTGATGAGGTTTCGAATGACTTTTGTTTGAATACTCCCCCTCTATCTTCGATACCCTGGCCGTGCTCCTCACCCGTCTCCGAAATCCTTAATCATCAGCTCTCTACATATTTTTGCACCAAATGAATTTTTGTCCTCCATACGAAACCATGAGTGAAAAATTTATTTTTCATACAAAATTTTACAGGAGAGGTGATCAATGAGTCAGACAGTGAGCGAGTCAGTCAGCGAATCAGCACGAGTAGCTATAAATACTATATAGTAAAAACATTGATGGATGTATTAGTTTATAATCAAGTTAATCAAATTAAAAAAGTTAATCAATTAACGATTAATGATTAATGATTAAATTCATTAATCATGATTATGATTACTTTTTTAATCATGATTATTTTAATCATGATTAATTTAATCTGATTAAAATTAATCAGATTAATTAATTGATTAAAAAATTAATCGATTAATGCCAACACTGTGGTGAAATTGGCACCGTCATATTTTGCAATATTAACCTGTTTTTTTTTTTAATTTTGTAGACGCTAGAGACATCAAGAGACTAGCAAGTTAGGCAGGATGTATTAATTAGATAAATCATTAAGAACAGTGACTAATTAATTCCTATGTCATTCGCAAAAACTTTACGAGATGCTGCCATAAAATCTTCGGGTTCGACTCCTCGATCCTAATGCTGCAGGGGTATTGACCTCCATAACTGTATAGGGATTTAGGAACTGTCCATTGTGAATAGTCATTGTAGGTACCAAGTAAAGACTACATTGTTGAACTCCAGGACTCAATTCCTCAATCATGATGATGCAAGGGTTGTGCCCACCTAAACTGTGGGGATTTAGGAACTGTCGATTGTGAATTGAAGAAGCGGACGAAGTCGCGGGCATCCGCTAGTCAATTTATAAAGATGAAATATACATTCATTTTCAGGGAAACGTGCAGTAATAACAATCTTGTATAATGGCGTAGATCTACCTAACTAGGGAATGAATTTTTCTCGGACGTGGTTGGAAAAATTGCTGTAACGAATTGTTTGAAGTATTTGAAAATCAACTACCTAGGAATCTTCTGTCTACTTAATATTTTGTGGCTGATGCCCGCGACTTCGCTCGTAATTTCTCGAAATAAAAACTATTCTTTCCTATATCTCGATACCTCCTACGTAAGTTGTTGTATCCCCTAAACGCTTACTTGACGCGTTAATTGTTGTGAAGGTCAATAAAATGGTTTAGGCCGTCATTTTAATAACTTTATACATCTTGAAAGTATGTTAAAGAATGCCGTTTTTATTTTTTTTTAAACGAACACATAAAATAGATAAAAACAAATGATAAGTGCAACAGTCCTAAAATGCCAATTTTGTGGAATACAATAACTTACGTAGGAGCTATCGATCTGTCCGTCAACAAAATGCAAGGTAATAGACAGGTACCTATTCAGCAATGCATGCTAGTATAGTTGACCACGATACTTTTAAAACATTTAAATAGTATAGGTAATTAAGGGCGGTGTGACCAAGTTACGACAGCTGCGCATATCCATCGATTTAGCTGGATAAACAACGTTGACCTAGGTCACCAACTGGATGGATGACCAATTGTGAAGCACCGAATTTGGACTTTACGATCTTGGTTCGAAGAACGCGTTAAACAGTTGGACTCGGTAAGGTTTTGTTAACTAACATCTTACTTACAAGTTAATTAAGTATCCAGTTATTGCATCTAGCTAAAAGTCGAAATTATTTTAAGGCTTCCAAAACCAAGAAATATATGCTATGTCACACTGTCGTTAATTAATGGTGGACCATATTATATTATATCAACTAAGTATATTATTGTTGCTTTATTGTAAACAAAACCTTTCTTGTATCTAGGTAGGTATTTTAAACCGACTTCAAAAAAAATTTTATCAATTCGACACATAATATATAAATATAATATAAATGTAACACGTGTAATAAGTATTATTGGAACTGCAAAATATTCACATATAAGAGCTTCCAAACAATTATATAAAATTATATTACTGTATGCATATGCGTATGTATGTACGTATATATGTATGTGTGTATATATGCTTGTATGTGTGTTTATCCACACTTTTCTCCGCAAATATAAATCTGACTGTGATAATTTTTGTTTTATTTGCTTGTATTTACTTAAGCTTAGGAAGCAGTAAAGATTTCATCAAAATCCGTTCAATAGTTTTCAAAATATGGACGCTTTTCTCTTTTCAGTCCACTTTCAGTCATTCTTTATTTCGGTGAAGTCGGTTTAATTTCTCTTATATCTTGTTTAAAAATGCTTGCAACAAGTATAATGTTTTAACTACCTATAGGTATACTTACATATGCTAATTAATATTCTGAAAACACTTAATCAACTAAATAGTATCTAGTTTCCCTTAGATTTATACACAGAATGTATAATGTATGTGCTAGTTAGCGCATTAATAAACATGAGCGGGCTGAAAACTTATGTTTATACTTACACCTACTACTTATAAATATACAACAGTAATGAGCGGCGAGCGAACTTACGTGCAAGGCATGTTAGAATCCACTTTTCAGTACATCACACACTCAGACACACACACTTTACATGATCACATCCACTGCATTATCGTGAAGCATGCCTTTCGGGAGCATTCGTGATTCTTTGGGTCCCGTAAATCGTGGGCACGGGGGCGAGAGAGGGCACAGACTGAGCGCGGGGTAGCGGCGGCGGGGCGGGGGAGGGGAGGCGCCGCGCAGGCGGGAACCGGGAACTTTATTTTTCCCTCGAATCGCCCACTTATCTTTGCTGATGCAGACTGCAAGGCAAAAGCGCAATTAGACCGTCGCAGCCGTGGATTTGATTGAAATTATGTTGCACGACTGTATCGGCTGTATCGACTGCGATTCAATGCAAGGGGAAGCAATATTTTTAACCAACACAAAATAAAAGGCTAGCAAAACGCTGGGTTATTCCAGTGGTTGCTATGCTTTCGCACGTCTTTGATTTAGAAATGATGCCCACGACTTCGTTAGCGTGGATTGAGGTTTTTTTGGATTCCCGCGGGAACCCTCTTATTTTACGGGCTATGTGCCAAATTTCAGCCAAATCGGTTCAGGCGTTGCGGCGTGATTGAGTAACAAACATACATCCAAACTTTCACATTTATAATATTAATAAATAGCATAAATGCAGTAGATACAGCTACAGACATAATATTGACCGTAATCGTGAATTTTATACATTATAGACAAATAAAACCGTCCAAGTGCGAGTTGACCGCGAAGTTCGCACACGAAGGGTTCCGTACAAAAACGCCGAAAAAAATCACGTTTCTTGTATGGAGACCTCCTTTAATTTTATTTTACTATATTTTTATTATGTATTGTTATAGCAGCAATACGTACATATAAACACATACTGTAAAAATTTCAAGTATCTACTCCTTACGGCTCATGAGATACGGCCCGCTGACAGACGGATGAACAAACGGACGGTCAGCAGAGGCTTAGTAATAGAGTCCCATAGGCACCCTTTGGGTACGGAACTCTAAAAAGCTCGATCACAATAACACTGATAGAAAGTGATTATGTGACCTACGATAGAACCTGTTTAATCAGATGCCTTAACCAAAGCTTAACCATAATATCATAATAATTAATTATTATAGAAATGTTCTAAATGTCAATGAACACCGCATTAAAATCCTTTAAACAGTTTAGAAGTTATAAGCTCATACCCAGATTAACGCAACTTTGTTCTGATACTATTTAGAGAAGAAGTTTTAACCTCAACAACATCAAAGCATGCACGTAAGGTCCCCATAATGCCTAAGTGGGTACCTATCTCAGGCATGTCTCTATTGTTTTCCAAGACCAAATCCCGGGGAATCTAATTGAGAAACTTCTTAAATCCTATTGCTGAGACTTGTTCTTGTCGCAGCAAAAGAAAAACAATGGTTTTTTTCTAAAATATCTGGTTTAAATTTCAACAGGTAGGTATAGGAAAGTTCGTGTACTAGTAATATGTTTTTTGTGGGGTTTTTTTAAAGAATATCAGTCAACCTGAAGTTGATTAATATCCTCCTATCCCCTCCAAATAAGAGGAAAGCTTGTGCTAGGAGTTGGTACGACAATAGTGCAACGGGTGGGATTCGAACCTGCGACCTTTTAGGTTTCTGTTTACCTTCAACCGTTGGACTATTGAGGCTTAATGATTGGTATTAAACGTAAATGCAACCCAAAATGGAGAACGCTTGCTTAGAAGATACCTATTAACCCTTGACATAAACGTACCCAAAATAGTTGGAAAGTCAAATATTTAGTATCAGCACATTAGCCCATTGGACCTCCATTTTTAGACATTTCCGGCTCCATTGGTTATCACTCAGGCAAGCATGGCCTGCCTATTGCCATTTCAGTTTAGCTGTCAGTAACATTGGTAGGTAAACTTCTGCGGATCTTCTCATTTAGTATCTTACCGTTTACCCTAAACTTTAGGGAAATAGTTAACATAGACTTCTCCATATCAATAATGAATATATCTGTATTCTGTATTTTAGGAAGGAGGAAACAAATTAATCACACGCGAGTGCAGATCCATACGATGCCTTGCTGTTCGATAGAAGAAGAGTGACATTAGGTTTAATTCAAAAAGTTTTCGAGCAGATTCTCCGAAATATCGACATTTCGGACATTGTAGAATATCGACAGTTATAGGCGAACTTACGCCAGTGCCTCAAACTTTATAGTTCGTAGTTGACCAGCGCAACGTCGCCGATGAATCTTCTGGCGAATGTTCATTGAAAGGAATTCCTTTTGTATTGTCACAAATATGAAATGCCTGTATTTATTGTTTTTGTTTTTATTTCAAGACCAACCGCCGCGTTTCTTGCTAGTAATTCGTCTTAACAATTTAGAATTCTATTCAACTGCGTAATAGCAATTAAGGTCGACGTTGAGTCACATTTGCTCGAGTTAACCCATAACCACATTCCCACACATCCCCAACGACTACAGTTTTATTTAGCCTTACTAATAATATAAAGTAGTTTTTGCCCGCGACTTCATCCGCGTGAAAAATCCCGCGAGAAAAACAGATTTTTCCGTGACAAAATGTAGCTTATGTCACTCTCCAAGTTCTCAATTACACAATATTTAAGCTTTAAGCTTAAGGCACTGCAGTACGCAGTGAGTTTCTTAATTTTTTAAATTTTTTGTCTTGTTCACTAGAACATTCAAGAAAACACCTGCGTAGCAATTAGTCAGCGACACACCGATCGGGGCGTTAAGAGCACTATAAGAAAGGCTTTTAAAAGTTTCCTTTAATGTCTGATACAGTGTTAGTGTCGCCCTCTTGGCACGCTCGCAGCATTCCCGAGTGCGATAAAATTAACATTCGTAAAGTTTCACACGTATTTCGATTGCGCTTTGTTTTGAAAACAGACAATCCAAGAACAAATCGGACTCCGGAGCCCGAGATTTTTTAGAAATTAACAGTAGGTACATTGTTCAATGTTCAAATTATTTCAAACGAAGCTTAACTTTATAATAATAATAATTATTATGTACTTAATTAATTCTTAAAAGAATTATATTTTTTTTCTGTTCAGATTCCTAAAACAGCGAATGTTTGGTGTGTTTTTATTCGTATATTCTTTTGCTTTCTTTATTGGCTCTGTTTGATGGAATCACAAAGCTCTAAGCATTTCAGTCTATAAATTGGTTTAAAAGCACTTCACACAAATTAGATTTTGTTTTGTAAAAAAGACTATCTGGTTTTGTGAGAATTGTATTGGAAATACTAATTTTCTAATGTTGAGAACAGCAACATTCCTCTCTCTCGTGTGGTAATTTACTGATTGCTGAGGATCACGATCTCTTCTATTAATCAAATTATGGTATGGGTTTATGGAGATTACAATGCCAGATGATTCCAAATTCCCAGATTATTCGACTCGAACTATCGATTTTTATCATCGGCGCTAAAGCCCTTCGTCGCTTTAAAAACTATATTATTTTACTGTCTATGAAAAAAGTATTCATGAGAGTCACACAAAACCACAAAACAATTACGTATTCTTAAATGCAACACTCAATATCTCAGCTAATATAAAATTCATACACTTTCCAAGTTCCGGTGTAAGCTGCATTAACAAAATTAAAAATTAAAGACACACAGTGCATACAAATTTTGTCTGAGTAAGTATTTTGTCTGTAGACTGCTTAAGTGTGCGTTATGGCCGTATAACCAAGAGGCTTTATAAAAAGGCTCAGGGGCGACAGAGAGAGCTATGAGAGCTAGAAGAGGAGTATCGTCATTACAAAAATGAGGATATCCCTATAAGAATAATAAGTCGACCACCAGAAAATGCCGGAAGTACTTATAAATTCCCAAATTCCCTCTGGCGAAAACAGAATCCAAGACTGGCACTAATTGTTCGAATAAGATCACAGCGTTTACCACTGTGCCAGGAAGGTAATCAAAACCATCTTCGGCGTAAAAAAAAAATTAAAAAAGAAAAAAAAAACATTGAAAAAGTGGATTCCGAGACAGTGGTTGGTAATTTTCGAAACACGTTAGTTCTTCTTATTTTTCTTTATAAACCAATAGGCATCCACTGCTGAACTAAGGTCTCTTGCATGGGCGTTGCCTTGCGCTACTTGTAACCAGCATGGTCTAGTGAGAGGTCTGGCAACATTGCACTTTCCGCTGTGGGGTCGCCACTTCAGCATCTCAGAACCCCAACTTTGAACTATGTGCCCCGCCCAATTTAGCTCGCGATTCGCTGAGCTGAGACGTTCGTTAAGTTGAAGCAATATAATAAGTCAAGGGCTATCGAATAAAAAAAAAATATTCACAAACCCCATAACCTAACACAACTACAACATTATAAGAAACCATCAGCAAGCAACCATCAATTTCTATTGAGTCATACCCTATATTAATTTAATCACCATCACTGTCCGGCTGCCAGGCGTACAAAGTGCGATTTTATTGGAACACACACACATACACATTACATAATACAGATACAGTAACGATGTTGGCGTAGGGGTCATTATATTCGGTACGTTGCGACGTTGAGGTGACCATATTTCAAGGCTTTTTATGAGACACTCGGAAGTGCTAAGGTACAGTAATAGGAACGTGGAACGTGCAATTTTGTGCACTAGAAACTGGAAATTCCGAGTTTCTTTTTTCATTTTAGCAAAATATTTTTTGAATGATTGTGATTTTTAAGGTTTTAGGTTTTTAAAGCAATAACTTTACAGAAAATAAAATCTATTTTTTATTTATTTATTTAGTATAGAAAGAGGGCCTGAGTTTTTGGTATAATTTTGAATTAAGTTTTAATAGGAAATTCAGAGTAAGGTAACATTTAATTAGCGACCTTAGCCGTAACTTAGTAAGGGCCGATTTCACCATAAAATAAGTCGTAAGTTTTTTGACAGTTTTTGTATTGAAAACCTGCCAAAATATAAAATTCACGATCGGATAAGACTTATTTTATGTTGGTGAAATCGGTCCTAAATCATAGTCTATTTTAAAGACCTTAGGATTGTTGCCCAAAATTAATATGAAATAAAGTAATTTTTTTTACAACAATTCTAAACAGACTATGGCCATCCCACTGCACCCATGATTAAAACGTCCGAAGCGGAGCTCCGTCAGATTAGGGTGGCTACAATGGGGGAGTAGGACGAGACGGTACCAATAGCCGAAGAGCAAGTGCGCAATTTTTAAAAGTACTTCATCACACTGTGTGTGTGAAAGTGTGTATGTTTGTAATTACTGCACGCTACATCGAAAGAACCGATTTGGGTGAAATTTGGAATGGAGATAGCTTATAGCCAGGGTTAACACGTAGGCACGGGTACATTTTATCCCGGAAAATTGAAGAGTTCCCGAGTTAAGGAGGAAATTAAAAAACCTTTATCCAGGCGAACGAAGTCGCACGCTTCATCTAGTAAAATAATAAAAGCATTTTACAAATCCCCTGCCCGGCTACGGATCTGGCTTCTGCCCGCCGGTCTGATACCTTTTGGAAGTGAATCTAAAAGTGATTTTAGTAGTTAGTAGATTTTAGTAGTTCATTATGAATATCATAATAAAACTATAGTTTCAGTACCCGTCTGTGTTTTTTTAAGACCACCAAGTCGTAGGTACATTTTGTTTTGATATAAGCAAGTCTTCGTCAAAGTTTCCCCTCGCTCTTCGCCCTCTACTTCCACATTCGCTTAGGAAACACAAACTTGTTTTGTTTAACCGGCGTCTAGACTTTTCGGCATGGGGGTGGAAATTCATTTTGCAAATTCAGCGCCTACGTGTATTACATATCTTTTTTGTGATGTTGAACCACCTAATGATTGTAGGTGTACCTTTACTGTCCCATGAAGCCCGTACGACTATGTTTATGTATGTTGGTCTATGTTTGTTGTAGTGCCGATTTTACCAACGTCAAGTGTCGTTTCATCGATAGCCTCTAAGAGCCCACAACTGGACTAAAGGCCAGGGTTTGCCCATAACACCACGCTGGGTAGACGGGTTGGTGTCCGCAGTAGGAGTAGCACAGAGGACGCTGCTGTCCATTCTCCGTTATATAGCCTTAATCGCCTCGTAAGACACCCGCGGGAAGAGAAGGGGGGGTAACAACTGTAAATCTGATCCACCGTTTCCACTGACTATAGATAAATATCAATTAAAAAATAATATTTCAGCGTTGACTGATGCGGTCTCATCGGGTAAGTAGTAATGAAGTTTAAAAGAAATATTTATTACTCAGAGCAGCTTCGTTTCGAAGCACAACGAAATCTATGAAACACATACCTATTAAATGACATAATGTTGACACTGTCATACAAGGTCACCCTTAAAGTAATCACTTTAAGGTCGTCATTATAATATTACATCTCAAAACAATATTGAAATAATAATGCATTAAACGTTAGTGGTCGGCCCCCTGTGCCTTCCTATACCTTTGAGTATTTAACCATCACCTATACCTACATTCCCTGCGTAAAATATTATTATCTACATACCCACGCCCACAGCCTACGCCATAATAATCTATTTATTTATGTAAATGCGTATACAATTAGGAATAACTGGCAGAATGAATGCTACATTTTCGTTTACATTTCGAGTTTACATTATAGAATTAATGATAAAACCAGCAATAAAATGCGGTCGGAGTCATTAGTCTGTGGTTTCGTGAAACAATAATACACTGCGCAACGCAAATAATAATATTTTAATATAATATTATGAGTAACCTTAAAAATGTACCAATGCTCTCATATTTAAAATTCATATTTCATCTTCTTAATTCTTGAAAAAAAGGTGTAGGTCATCGCTCGTTGAATTGCCAAGCCGAGGTAGCGATGGGCGGGGCTTACGGTCGGTGGGGTCTGGGAGTGCTGGTATGGCGACCTCGCAGTGTCGACAGAACCCCCAATATGTGGACCGGCGGGGTCTGACGAGTAGGGAGGCGCTGGATACAACTGCCACTGGAAGTCAATACAAGATATGTCCAGCAATGGATGTCTTTTGGTATAAAGAAGAAGCTTTCTGAAGACAGACCTAAATAAGCTCATTTTACTAACATAACGTTAAAAGTCTATATATTATTTATATTATTACAATATCGGAAAAATATCAACATGCCAACGGTCCTAACAGTTAACAACTACAAGTGATAGCCAATGAATGACATCCGGACTTGCATCCAGATAATACATTACAGATTATACGAGTATAAATACGAAATAAGTATTTAAATCATTTACTTAATTCACAATCATTCTTAATTCAATATCATTTATATTTTTTCGGATAGCTGTGATGTTTAAATATTAATAACTAGTTGATGCCCGCGGCTTCCCTCTCGTGGATTTAGTTTTTAAATATCCCCGGGAACTCTGTAATTTTCCGGGTTAAAAATTAGCCTATGTCACTTTCCCAGTCCACAACAGCTATATGAAAAATCACATAGATCCATTGCTTTGTTGCGGCGTGATTCATGGACAAACCAACAAACAGACACACGTTCATAATTATAATATTATAGTAAGGAAGTAAGGATATACCGAAATGTTATTACATATTACACTGTGATCTCGACGATGTTATAGACAATGGGAAGCCAGCCCAATATTTTATGGTACATGTAGTCTAAGCCTGGAACCTGATTTTCTAGTAAACGTGGCACATTTAATGCACTAGTTGTAAAACGTCAGTCGAACGTGTCTTTGAACTTACGAAGTTAATATTACGTTATGAACACGGCTTCATATTACACCATTTACTCTGTCTAAATAACAAACCTATGCTTCATGGTAATCTGTTCAGATGTAACTATAGCAAGGACTTATCAGTTCCAATACTCAAAGGTTCTATCCGGTTTAATACTCGTATATTTAGATATACATACACTTGTTTCTTCAACTTAAATTTGGTTCACTAAGTGCTGATTTCACCAACGTTGAGTAAACGTTTAACCATAAAATTTTGGCGGATTGTCAATAAAAAATCTCTCAGAACGCCCAATTTAATCCTCGGTTAAACGTCACTTTTGCGTTGGTGAAATCGGCACTAAGTATACCCAATGCATTACAAGTAACCTTAACCTGATGACACAACCAGCGACATCTTTTAGATATAGATTTGGTCCTAATGGACAGGTTTAAGATATTCTTAGGAGTCAGAAGTGGAAAAAGATAACAAAAGTCAGAACCTAAGCACATAGAGCTCTACTTTCAATTTACTTTCAAATTCACATGATTTTAAACAATCATTCAATAGAGGTTACATCACACACAACCGTTAACAATTTCACACTTTACAACAATTATAAAAACAAAGTGATATGAAACGTTCTTACTCCAAGTAGTGACGACGGTACCGACAAGGTTCTCGGTCGACGAGTGAGCTAGGAACCCCCTGTGCGCGGCTGGGCACTCGCTTTTATACATATAAGTTTATCCAGGTACCGACATTATTGTGGGTAGTATGACTTAAACAGAGAATTCATAAGAAATTCTGCCAAGAATATAAATAATAAAATGAATTTTGCTTTAAAACTTTTGTTATTATTATCATCATAAAACCATCATAAAATTTTATATTGAAATATAATTCAAAGAATTCTCTATGCTTTGACGAACGAAATGATATCGCTTCCGAGGGAGAGCATGATCTCACAAATAATTCGCGTATGTTTCGTCATTGAGTTAAATGCCATAGAGATGCAGAGCGGATACACTATCGAAAAATTGAAAAGTGTTTACTAATTAGTAAAAGAAATTGCATTCTTAATACGTAGATTGACTGTGGTAACGATCCACTTTACAAATCTCGCTAAAGTTTTCGACCTTGAATCCAAATTTTAGATTAGACTAGTTGGTGGATTAAGGTTTTTTAATTCCCGCGGGAACCCTCTTATTTACCGGGATTAAAAGTAGCCTATGTGTTATTTCGGACTATAATCTACATCTATGCCAAATTTCGGCAAAATCGGTTCAGTCGTTGCGGCGTGATTGAGTAACAAATATCCATCCATCCATCCATCCATACATCCAAAGTTTCGCATTACAAATCGATTGTAAGTCAGACAAATGCCAGTCAAGCTGAATAAGCGTGCGTCTACGTGTGAGTGTCGGGAAACATCTCCACAGCGGTGTTGCCACCTTATCAAATTCAAATTCAATTTTTTTTATTTCACATGTAGGCCAACCTGTAACCCTTATAACACGTCAAGACTCTATCACAGTGCGGCGTTGTACCATGATGCGCAGATACAGAAAAATCGTACGACTTTATTAGAAGCAGCATAAGCTGCCTTTTTTACTGTTCAATCAACATTGACCAAAATCTTATCGACTGAAAGTTGTCTAAAATAATTTTCGGTCTCCAAGCTTTGATTGAGCGGAATTTCTGATATCTCACTATTTTGTCACCGCCTCTATAAGGCACGGAACACAATAGCTCTCTGGTTTCCGTACTAACGTTGAAATATCGCATCAATTTGTATAGATTTAGACCTCGGTGCAGACGCGGCCCTATTCAAGCACCGATGGAATTCAATTCAATTTATTTATTCTGCGAAATAGGTTCTTCAAATTCTTTTATCATCCGACTACGGCAGCTCCTAAAGAGTGTTATCAATTTAACAATCTTTGGTTGTATAACTTTATCAGTTACCTACCCTACCATTTCTAGGTTAATTAGTGGTCTTAAAATTAAAGTCTAAGCTGTTGATAGTTTATAACTTAGAAACTAGTACAATTTTATACAAAAAGACATCACTTATGACCATAACATCAGACCTGTTGTGCAATTCTCTAAAATGATTGTTACGGTGTGACGATTGCAATCGTTTCTGATTGGGCGATACTCACTCGCTATTGGCTAAAATGCATTGAAAGAAAGAACGCGATTTTAGCCAATTACCACCATTGAGACTGTAGCAATAATTGATGCAGCTTTGACATATTTAACGGCCTGTGGATTAACTCTACAGGTAACTTGTATAGTCTGGCCTATTCTTATGTGATGAGATACGTTTTACTTAGTGGAAAGTTTGGCCGAGCATAGTTACCACCCAACCGTTGAAGATAACACCGCCAAGCGATGTAGCGTTCTAGCGCGGTGGCATGTTGAGATATTAGGGGTAAGAGTTTAATTTACACTATCATACCCTTTCCAAGTTAGCCCACAACTATTTAGACTGCATCATCATTTACCATCAGCTTTTGTCATTGAATAAAAAAATAATAGTGAAGTCGTGAATCCGTTTGCAATATCTCTACCTCTAGTACTAAAGGAAGATATTAAAGCATACTTAGCACACACATCACAGCTTCAATTTGTATAGATTTCGCTCCCAGCCCAGACGCGGCCCTTCTCGAGAGCTCTGGAATCCAATTCAATTTATTTATTCAGCAAATAGGTCGCTAAAGGCCTTTTATATGTCAACGGGAATTGCCTCGAAAGGGCTTGTTTACGTTCTATATTCGATTTCAAAATTCAAACAAATGAGGCGTCAACAGAATAATAGCCATAATAAAAATACATAAGTTATTCTGCGTGTAAAATTTTGTACAGGTTAACTAGTTTTTGAAATTTTCAGTTGTTATAGCTGATGTTATTGTTGATAAAAAGCTTAAGCGAAGCACTCAAACTTTTGCCTACGTAATTTTACTAACTGAATAATAAGGCACATTCTAGAAATCTACACAACATATTATTAGTAAAGCTGCTAACAATAACCATAGATACTGTATCCTCTCCTCTCCAAATAGACAGAAAACATGTGTTAGGCGTGAGTATGAAAATAATGTAATGAGTGGGGTTCGAACCACCAACCCCACAATTTTCAATCCACGCCTTTAACTGTTGGGCTATTGAAGCTTAAATATTATCGATTTAATATCGAAATCTTTGTCGCGAACAGCTTTAACTTTGTTTAAGTTCGTTCACATCGTTCAAAGTTTCTGCTCGTGAAGTTTGTTAAGCAAACATGACGTGATTATGGTATATGGTTCTAAAGTTGGATCAACTTTAGAGGTTCATAACGGTACCCTTTGCTTTCAGTTTCTTCTTTTTTGTTGCAGTCTGCTGTAACCAACCAACCAAACTTTCTATCTGTTGCAATAAAAAATAAATGGTTATTACTCTTCCCTATCAGTAATTCATCAGTCATGATTAACGGAATTGATTGATGCAGAACATATCGTGTAATGGGGCCTAAGGAGTTACCGAGTTACCAGCGGATACGTGCACATCCTAACTTCAACAAACTCCCACCGCTAACTTAGTGGAAGCAAACTTTCTAAGTAACAACTATTCGTTACTTGACGGAATTTTGCTAATAGGTACAGCCTGCTACGTATACATACAACATCATTGAGCCATGGCTAGCCCAGTACTGGTCACGTATCTCTCTCCGAATGTTTTTTTAATACCGGGTGTAGGGTACACCTTACAATAATAAACCTTAAGTAAAAAAAAATTAATAAATGTTTTTTTTTTTTTTTTTTTAATTATTATTATTATTCATTTATTTCATTAAACATCATATTTTTTAAATTTTTAAATATTTAAATATAGAAATAAAAAAAAAACATTTAAAAATATAAAAAATAGCGGTCCACCGATCTCGGGAACAGGGTCCAAGAAACCGGCGGTCAGGGCCCCAGAGAGAGGAACCTCCTGACGATGCGGGCCGTGTCCAGGAGTACAGCCTTCTGGATCTGGCCCTTGACCCAGCTACCCAATGAGAGCCTCGAAAGATGTTGGTCGAGGCTCTTGGCTATAAGACCGTTAGCGGTCACGACTATCGGTACAATGATTGCTGAGTCTACATTCCACATGGCAACAACCTCGTGGGCCAAATCGAGATACTTGGTTAGTTTCTCTTTCTCGGCTTTCACGAGATTCTCGTCATGCGGAACAGTAATATCAACAATCATTGCACGGCGCTCTGATCGGTCTATCACCACTATATCAGGCTTATTGGCTACAATATTCCTGTCTGTAATGATAGACCGATCCCAGTATAGTGTGATATGACCATTTTCGAGAACTGGGTCGGGCACATACCTGTAGTACGGTACCTCCGATTCCACAAGATTGTATTTCAAGGCAAGTTGCTGGTGTATGATCCTGGCTACTTGATTATGTCTGTGCAAGTATTCGCCGTTAGCCAGATGAGAACAACCAGAAACAATGTGACGAATAGTTTCTCCAGGACGGCGACACGCCCGACATATGTCTACCGTTCCATCCTTCACTATGTATTTTCTGTAATTGTTCGTCATCATGACCTCGTCCATAATTGCACATACAAACCCTTCGGTTTCCCCAAAGAGGTCTCCGAAGCGTAGCCAGGCCACGGACGCTTCAAAGTCAACATCAGGTCCGTGGAGGGCCCGATAAAAGCGTCCGTGAAGCTCCTTACCTTGCCATACAACCCTGCGGTCATTGGTACTGAGCACTACAGGTATGCGCCAGTTCTCGTTAGCCAAGGAGAGCGGCGTCAGACCCCTGTCCACTGCGACCACATCGCGGTGCATCTCCGCCTCGGCGTGGAGAAAGTACTCCCTGAGACTGCACACCTCGCGGTTGTGGAGGGTTTTGGCATTCAAAAGGCCTCTTCCCCCACACTTCCGCGGGATGTACAGCCTCATCACCGAGGAGCGTGGGTGATGCATCCGATATGCGGTCAGCAGCGCACGAACTTGTCTGTCCAGGGCGTCAAGCTCAGTCTGAGTCCACCTGAGCATGCCGAAGGAGTACATCATGACCGGCATGACCCAGCCGTTGAAGGCGCGTGACTTATTGCCGCCCGACAAAAGGCTTTTTAGCACTTTCTTCAGGCGGCCAAGGAAACGCTCCCTCACCGACTGTTTCATGTCGGCCTCTCTGATACCTAACGCCTCCGTCATGCCCAGGTATTTGTAGGTTTCAGTTGGGGAGAGCGATCTGAGGTATATGGAATCTGAGAGCTCAAGTCCCTCAGATTCCACAATCTTCCCTCGCTTTACATGCATGACCGCACATTTGTCCACACCAAATTCCATCCTAATGGAATCACTAAAGGCTTTAGTTACCTTTAGTAACTCTAGTAGATGTGATTTGTTGGAGGCAATGAGTTTTAGGTCATCCATGTAAAGGAGGTGTGATATAACCTGACCACCTCTCCTCAACCGGTAACCTAACCCTGAATTCTCCAAGAGAGTACTCAGAGGATTCAAGGCTAGGCAAAACCACAAAGGGCTCAGGCTATCGCCCTGGAATATGCCTCGCTCAATCCTTATAGGCTCCGCGCTCCCCAGGTTCCGGCGACATCCTGGATAGTGAAGGACCGTCCTCCACTGCCCCATACACGTCTGTAGGAAGGCGCGTAGTATTGTGTTTACTTTGTACAGTTCCAGCACCTTCATGAGCCATGTATGGGGCACAGAGTCGTAGGCCTTCTTATAGTCTATCCAGCATGTCGACAGATCCTTTCGGGAGCGCCGAACCTGTTGACAAATGACCATATCAATGAGGAGCAGCTCCTTAGTACCACGAGAGCCATTCCTACATCCATTCTGAGAAATAGACATGATGGAGTTTGAATCAATATGATCGTTAATTTTTGTTCTCAGAATGGATGTAAGAAGTTTATATAGTGTTGGTAGGCACGTAATCGGCCTATAATTTTTGGGCTCCGTGGTACTGCCTGACTTATGGAGCAGGTGGGTAATACCTGTTGTGAGAAACTGGGGTAACGACTCTGACTCTAGAGATGATTGGAATTGGGATGCCAAACGAGCGTGCGAGCTGCGTAGCCACTTTATCCAAAAGTTGTGCAGCCCATCCGGCCCAGGGGATTTCCAATTAGGCAGGGGACGAGCTGCAGTGGCCACGTCTTCAGGGGTGATAGTAATAGGTCCCATTTCTGGAATTTGATCGCACGCTCTTTCTACATCCCACGTCCAACCACCCTCAGTATGAGCGACAGGTACCGACCAGATGTTGCGCCAGAATGAGGTCATGGCTTCATCATCCGGTAGGCACGTATCGGTGACACCTTGGTCAGGGTGTTCCCAATCTCGATATACCCGCCTCTGATCGCTTTGAAAAGTGCGATTCAGGGTATATCTCTCGACCCGGCACTTGTATCTGCGAATACGGCTAGCCCATGCAGAGACTTTCTGCTTCAGGAAGTCAATGCGTTCAGTGACGCGCGCCATATAATCTTGAGGCCTGATATCAGTCCCCAAGAAAGCGCGCCTCACAAAGCGCATAACTCTAGGGCGAGTGTTGCCCTCCCTGAAGCAGAGTAGTTTGCCAATGAGTGCCCTAGCCCCATCAACACGACGTTCGATCCTACACTGCCAGGCTGGTGCGACAGGTTTCGGTCGTGTTGCTGTATCATTATTAATAAACTTTACATTAGCAACACGACATGCCGCAACAGCCGCACAGTACAGAATCGAATGTGTGTCGGAAAGGTCTTCGCTGCTGTCAAAATA
This sequence comes from Hipparchia semele, assembly GCA_933228805.2. Classification (NCBI taxonomy): domain Eukaryota; kingdom Metazoa; phylum Arthropoda; class Insecta; order Lepidoptera; family Nymphalidae; genus Hipparchia; species Hipparchia semele. The sequence goes on along the minus strand of OW121717.1, from coordinate 681,119 downwards.
ACTCAGCAGCAACGAATCCAGGGCACCCATTATCGCTTTGTTCTTATTTTTCATGGGTAACCGAGGTAACCGCGGTCTAAGCTCGCGTGGTGACGATCTATAATCCCGAATAGCACTCTCCAAAGCGCTCCTCAATTGTTCACTACACTGGGTACTTACATGTGTATCCCCGCCATCCTCTCCCTCACCAGCCTGAGTGGGCTGCAGCGAAATCGCATGAGCAGTTTGCGATTGGGCTGGAGCTTGCGGCGAGGAGGCGGTAGCGCGGTTACATTGTAGTTCAAAGCGGAGCCGATCAAGCACAGCGTCGTCCAGCATGTGATTACGCTGAATAACCCGCACCTGGTCCGACAGTCGCTGAGCCGACACATTGAGAGCTGGTTCAAGGACCTGAAACAAAGCATGCATCCTAGCACGGTACGCGGTCATGTTGGTTCCACCCTCCGTAGCCCCTAAGTATGCGCGCATGACATTTTCATTAATGGATGTTGTCCATCTCATGCGCGACACACTACCGCCGGGAGCGGGGACCCTATCAGAAGCCGGTGGGCCTCGGGATCCCAAGCAAGTCGGCGGCCGGCCTCTCCCACGCCGACATACTGGTGGTGGCGACGTCGGCGGGGAGAAAAACTCATCGCTCGAGCTCGACGCAGCTGCAACAATGGGCGTGATCCCGGGTGGTTGCGAGGCGGGGCTGAGCGACGGGTCCGGAGGTGTTAGTTGTGCGTTCCGTGCTCTGGATCGTGTCAGCATTCTATGTCGAATTTCATTTGCATTTCATCATCAGGCATCTAGTGACAGCGTGTGTCAGTTATATTTCGGCCTCTTATAGACTACTGGCCCGGTCCAAAAATGGATGGGTCATATGAACCACCAGGTGACCTATATAGGACGATATAAGAGCATAAAATAATACGATTCAGCACTATGCCGTCACTTGTAAGCTGTCCAACAGAGTGCTGGTGAGAATTGAAAAGTGCAGGTAGAGGGAGTACATTTTGGTCATATATTTTTGTACGGCATTTTTACCATCGATAGATCCATGAAAAATAATAAGAAAGCGCGCAGTGCCGTACAAAAATGTGGATCCACAAAGTCGGTAAACTTTTTTGATTTTCTGAAAATTTCCGGGGTAAATTTGGTCATTTGATTCTGTACGGCATCAGCTTCATACTGTTTCAATACAGGTTCTAATCCATTATTCCGCAACGCCGTACAAAAATCATGCGACAATGGAAAAAAATCGAGGGTTGCAACCCCCTCTCACTAGGGGTTGAGGTCCTTGAGTTTTTTTTCCCCTACAAAACTTTGGACCAACGAAAATGTACGGCATGTAAAAAATATTATCTATGCATAAAATACTTTCAAAATAAATTAATTTTATGTTGTATCAAATGACCCCCTGGACCACGAAAAGAGAGGGGGTTGCAACCCTCGATTTTTTTCCATTGTCGCATGATTTTTGTACGGCGTTGCGGAATAATGGATTAGAACCTGTATTGAAACAGTATGAAGCTGATGCCGTACAGAATCAAATGACCAAAGGACATGACCAGTGGAGCAAAGGGCTCTCGCCTAGGTGTCAAAAATCAACGTGCAGCAAAGATTGTTTTATTTTTGGAATTCTTATATTCTATAGTTTTCAGATAAAAAACTTTCAGGGGTCTAAAGGCTCGGAAAAATGAGAAAAAAAATAGAAAAATTTTACGGAATAACTCTGCCTTTCGATACTAGAGGGCGCTAGATATTGTGGTTATCAAGTCTAAAATGTTAAAATCAACGTGCAATAATAATAGTTTTATTTTTGTAATTGTTATATTCTATAGTTTTCAGAGATGAAAGTTTTAGGAGTCTGTAGCCTTGAAAACTGAGAAAAAATAAGAAAACTTTTCAAAAAATACCTCTCCCTTTCGATACAAGATGGCGTTAAGATATGTTTATCGAGTCGTAAGAATAATTTTCTGCTATTAAACATGCCATATATGCGCAAAGTTGCTTCGAAAAAAATTGCTTAATATTTTTGTACAGATCCTAGGACACGGAATAATACAACTTTATTTGCACGAATAATTTAATTTTTCAATAGACAAGCGCTATCTAGTGTCGCGAAGCGGAATTTCTCTTTACTATTTAAGTGCGTGATACACATGCTCGTTACTCGCACAAAAGTATGCCAGTTACAAGCAATAATGAGCTACTCGCATGTGTATCGAGATTCTGCCAGTAACTCACGTGCCAGAGCAAAGCATACGAATGGCTCGCAAGCCGTTTGATTTTTTCCCCTTGAAGGGAAGTGGGACGGGAGATTCGTATTGCCAGCTACAAATACGCGAAACAAGGGGCTGATTCTGTAACTCAGTGCCTATCAACGACGATAGGCATTTTTTATCCATTGAAGGTTTGAAGAGAAATATGATTTACTTTTTCATAGTAAACCTTCAATGGATAAAAAATATATGTCCGTGGCTTTCATTTTTTGATAGGCACTGAGTTACAGAATCGAAGGCAGGTCGTAACGTATTTGCTTGTAAATCGCAACTCTCAACTATCTGCCAAGATCTTATTAATTTTTGTGCTTGTTTTTTGCCTAATATAATTGCGAGTTGTATTGTAACACTATTTATTTCTTCATTTTGTGAACTTCAACTTGCATGTCACTGGCAAGGTCATTCGCAAGCATGTATGTCACGCGCTGATATTCTGTCAGTACCTGGCATGCCAGCTTACCAGCACCTAGCATACCATCCACTAGCATGTGTATCACGGGCATTAATACAAGTGAGCGGAAATTGAAGTATGAAGTAGTGCATTAAAGAGAAAGCGGAAACAATAAACATTCTGTTTTTTTTTTTGATATTTTAAATCATGCCTTTATCGGAATAATAAATCCATAGTAAATTAGGCCTCAATTTTTTAATCTTTCTGTAAAAGCTATAACCTTGCACATTTTCCCCATCCCAAGGGCAATCACTGGTCATGTCCTTTACCCCGGAAATTTTCAGAAAATCAAAAAAGTTTACCGACTTTGTGGATCCACATTTTTGTACGGCACTGCGCGCTTTCTTATTATTTTTCATGGATCTATCGATGGTAAAAATGCCGTACAAAAATATATGACCAAAATGTACTCCCTCTACCTGCACTTTTCAATTCTCACCAGCACTCTGTTGGACAGCTTACAAGTGACGGCATAGTGCTGAATCGTATTATTTTATGCTCTTATATCGTCCTATATAGGTCAACTGGTGGTTCATATGACCCATCCATTTTTGGACCGGGCCAGTAGTCTATTAGATTTCAGATAATTTTGATTTTCTTCATGGTTTATTCTTTTATATTGTTTCTATTGTATTAAATTTATTTAATTAAAACGGAAATTCTGTTGAATTCAGGTTTACTGATATTTATTTCGGCAAAAATGTAACGGAGAAAAAATACGACGTATGCTGACATTCAGGGTTGCCAGGTTATTATTATTATTATTATTATTAAAAAATCAAAAACTGAAAAAGAAAAAAAAGTCCAGTAATCTTTAATTATGTTAAATAATATTGCATTAACAGTCGGAATCCAATTATTGGAAAGATTTGAATCGATCTAGATTTTTAATAGATCCCGACCGTTTTTATAAGACTAATTTTATAAGTACATATACTATCACACCAAAAAATCTTTATTAATGGTTAGATAAGACGGCTGTGGCGGGGGAACCGCTTAGGGTTAGGTAGGCTTGAATGAAAACTGCCTAAAACCTTTCAGGTTAAAGATTTTAGACTGACATAATTGTTATAAAATAATACGAGTACGTACCACGATAATTATTTTAGTTGGGATTGTCGATATTTCGATCCAATTGCATGGACCGTGGTCACGACGAGACTGCGGTGTTGCACACACACACACACACACACACACACACACACACACACACACACACACACACACACACACACACACACACACACACACACACACACACACACACACACCTTTCAGGTAAGTAACATTCACTTCAGATATCGCTAATAGTAGTCGCTTAAAGGCCGCTGCATACATAACGTGCACGGGACGGGACGGGACGTGGACGGGACGGGGGCCGAACGTGGTTAGTAAACACGGACGGGGATTTTTAATGCATACGCAACGTGGCAATAACTCAGAACTAACGTGCTAGTGATGTGAACAAGGAAAGATGGATTTTTCATTTGAAGAATTGGCTTTAATTGCGCCGACGATATTTTTCCCGTTTAGCGCGTGGCACGTTCCCGTCCCGTCCGTGCTCCGTGACGTATGCACAGTCGTTTACATTTTCTATGAAACGATATTTCCAAAACTCCACGTCCCGTCCCGTCCACGTCCCGTCCCGTCCCGTGCACGTTATGTATGCAGCGGCCTTTAAACTTTAAGTGATCTGAAGTGAAAGTTTTTTTCTGTATTATCGCCAGGTAGGTCCATTATATTAGGTATGGATGAACGAATAATATTAATGAAATATTCTTTATTGTACACCGAATAAGGAAACAACATAACACAACTAAAAATAAACTAAAAAAAGCTTTTAAAAAGAGTACAATAGGCGGCCTTATCGCTAAGAAGTGATCTCTTCCAGGCAACCTTAATAGGTAAAACCTTAAAGGTACGTATCCTCTTTTGGCGTTCATATTTTCTGCTACGAATAACTTGAGTATCTTCAAGGCAAGAGTGAATAGGCATCTTCTAGGCAAGTGCGCTTCAACCTACATCACTTCATTGGTATAACTGTCGTCAAGAGAAATCTTCTTTTATTTTCTAAGAAAAAAAATAAGTTTTATTCGTAATTTATTATATTAGCAGTTAATCAAGATAAGTTGTAAGTTGATTACCGTACTCACCACGACTGCGATAATCAAATTTATTATAGTGATAAATAATTCAATACAGCTAAATGAATTATATTACTTAGTTTCTTGCGATTCTTACTGTCAATTCATAGTAAGAATTTTTTAACCAACATGACTACAGAACCATATCGTAAACGTGTTCTAGTACACCCTTGACCATTATTCAAAGCTAAAATTTACATGCAAACCCTGTTCGCATTACTCTTTTTAAATTACTTCCAAAAATATTCGCAAGATAAATGTGCGCCATTTATCTGAATCAACGCCGACGCGACTTCCAAATGAGCTGTCGGAAATAGATAGCACACAGTCAAAATAGGATTTTGCTCTAAACTCCCTTTTTTTATCCGTCACAGTTAGCGCTGCATCGCGATTAAAATATTTGCATGACAAATTGTAATCCGCCACGGAAGCGCTCAAAGCGCTGTACAATTTGTTTAAAAAGCATGAACGATTAAAGTAATGGTCGACTCTACCGATAGTAGTCCAGCGCTGAACATAGCTGGACAGCTTTTTGTATCCAGTTTGAGTCCCCACGTCCCCACATTTTTAGTGTCTTTAATATTTCTCCGGAGCGGGTCCACTATTTTTTTTGCGTTTATGGGAGATCTGAACTATGTACCTACCTATATTATGCCCAACCATTGCCGCTTCAACTTTGCCACTATGGATCTACACATTACTATTCGGATCACGTAGAGAATCTCCGAGCATAGCTTCATCTATCGCCATGTGAGCTTTCTTATTAGGCCATCATGCACAATATATTCAATTCATTTGAATTTTACAACTACTTAGATTAAGAGTTTAATTTTCAATTAACTTACCTACAGGTATGTATTACGTTCTGCTTTACTGTCGACTCTAGAACGGACACGAAATGTTGTCAATAGTTATAAATTAAATGAATAATGTATTATAGTGGGCCCATAACCTACACTTTTTTAAAGAATGCTTGACTTGCTAGACATGACTAATATTCTGCAGATCATCTGGGTTTGTTCGTCCGACCTCTTACTTATTTGCTCATGCAAAAAGTCACGCAAATCGAACACTATTCCGCATTTATAATATGAATTGGTACTTTCAACAGCAACGCATTAAAGGATTTCCTAGTAAACAATAGAAATATGAGCCTAGCTTATCAGCCTTCATCGCAAGCGTGCTATTTTTCAGGAAGGCTGACTTAGGCGTTAGCTCATAACAATTAATTGGGCTCATAACTGGAAGGGATTGGAGTGGAACACGCGAGTGCCATTTATTTATTTCTCTTGGTCGCTTCTGTAGTGTAATAGAACTTATAATTAGAAACTACTAGCACTCGCTGACTACGTACAAATATATTACGTATTAATTAATAATTTTTAGTAACGTTATTTTACACTATGCTAGGAAAATTATAAACTGGCAAAAAGTTGTAAAGGGACAGCAAAATTTACCATTTAACGGAAAAATTTTAGTCAATCCTGGTAGTCCAGCGTGTAAATAGCTGGACTACTTTGAGGCGTTGCGTTAAAAAAATATAAAAAAAGCCAAAAAAGACTGGGGTTTTGATAAAACGACTCACAGACCAGAACAATGTATGATGCAGAGAAATACCATTATCTATTAGTAAAATCACTAACCTGGCACTCGCATAGTCTTCCTGCTGTCCAGCTGGATCAGTAAGAGGCGGCACGTCAGGTTCAGGGTCTGGAGTACAGCGTTGCGGCGTTCGTATGTGCGTAGGCGTATATCAAGCGTAATGCTCGGCGCGGACGCGGCGATTAGCGCGGGCAGTTAATGCCTAACTGACAGTTGCGTTAGCTAATTAGATATATTACCAATTAGCGGGCCCTCAGAGCCATCTATGGACTCCTTGAGGTGGCGGTGCGTGAAATGGTAACAAATAATGGTAGGCATTCCTATGTAATACATTATTTCCGAATTGTGAGCGTTTTTAGCGCAACTAAATCCAACCAAAACAAATTTTAATTACTACTGTACAGTCCACAACCAAAAGTAATTAACAAAAAAAAAACTACAAAATAATTGAAATGAAACAAGATCCATAACATTAGAATATACCTACTATGGTGTTTTACTCAATATATTTTTACATAGCCACGCAGTTCGTTGAACTGTCTATCTGCATCACTTGTTGAAAAGTTTTATACCAACCGATAACAAATTAACAATTTGAAAACGAATTTGTACTCAATACGTGTGAATATGGGTATGCTGGTTAATTTTTTCACGGCTATACCGCTAGAGCGATAGCGACGGGCACAAAGATAGTTTGAAGTTTAGAAACCTCACACACCAGCCCAAAACTGAAAAGTGTCCTCTCGAATGAGGAGGATTTAGACCACAGCCCACTACGCAAGCCAAATACGGTTTGCCAGACTTCACACTTTTAAAAATCTTCTCCAAATTTGAAATCTCTAGGTAGTCTGTTTCCGCTGCTTGCCGTTTAGAAATAAAGAGGCAACGGGCGGGACACTTAAATACTTCGAAGAAGTTGCTAGTAAAAGAACAACACTACACACACACACAGTCCAGAAGTGGGAGTCATCCGTCCTAAACTAATCACGCCTTAAGAGATCTGATCTCTTAAAACGCTGAAACCCTACCTAAAGCCGTCTCCAACCGCCCCTTATAACGGCCCCTGACCTCACATCTAATCAATTTAACCACAACACGTCAGACAAAACCACCATCTGCACGTGTGGGTAATTATCAAAAATATAATTTAATCGATTACACTAATCCTAACCTCCGACAATATTTATTCGATTAGGACGCGATTGCTATCGCAATACCTTAATCAAACACAACGACCTAGACGCGGGAGCATCCAATAGCCGGATGAGTCTCTGGGAGAGACTGAATTCGCAACGTCCAACCCGCCTATTTATATCCGACGGCCGGCGCCAGTCCGGCGCGACAAACGAACACCTGCGCCGCACCTGCGCCGCACAGCAACAATGTTTAATAGCGATTTTATCAAACTACCTTCAAATAACAAAAGATCAATTTAAATATGACCCTACCTTCAATACATTATAGTTGTATATCCTTACTATTTTAATATTTCGTAATCAATTTTAAACATGAGGCTAACACTAGGTTCCCAAGTTGCTGGAGTGGCAACATCGCTCCTGAAAGTGCAGTGGGGGTTGCAGACCCCTACTATGTGGACTAGCGATATCAGAAGAAGTACAAGAAGCCTTTATAAGATGGATAGACCTATGGTCTAAAATAAAGAAAAGGAAGAAGTCTGCCAGTTACGATTGTCTATCAGTCAGTCACGATAGGCAGGTATACTGTTTTACAGATAAAAAGAGATAACTTTGGGTGTCATCGTATCGTTCCCGTTGCCACACGGTATAAAGCCGCTTCTTAGCCGTGATGAGAGCTCACTGGCTAAGTACACTAACGAATTCATTTAGAAGCCGCGTCTGCCCGTTAGTTTAATGATTTAACATATTTTTGTATTCACCCACATTTGCCGGCTCAATTGCCGTGCTGCAACTCTATTGAATTCATGCTTTTTTGATAAATTAAAACCTTACTCTTAATCAGAAAGTTTTTAATTACATGCATATTGCATGTTCACGCCATTGCAGTGTCCCTACTTGATTCTTTTATTTATTTATTCTAACATTGCTAGTTTTTTTTCCGCGATTTAATTCGCGTGGAATTAGGTTTTATAATAATCCCGCAAGAAACCTTTATTTTGAGGACCTTGATATAGGCTAGCTTTTATCTCGGAAAAACAGTGATTTTCAAAAACATTACTCCACGCGGACGAAATCGGACATGTTCTCAATTCGGCACGTATTTTTCCTTTTGTTGACCTAAATTGTATTGTAGATCGTCTGCGTCAGGTATAATTTGTGGTAGTTATCATTTTAGGTATTCCAAGAGGCGACGCACCCTCATATCTGTCGTTGAATAAAAGGTCGGGTTAAAATTCCCGAAATGTCCATTAATTCAGTCGCTCGACCGAGGTCGCAGGGTCGACGCAGGCTTTTGTTTCGCGTCCATTATTCCGCTAATCTTGAATGTTTGTAAATCCCGTTTACTTTAATTTGTGGTCCACCCACATTTAATCCAGATTAATATAATAATTCTGATAAATTAATATACCAGTGACAGCCTAGTGGTTAAGAGACTGCGTCCTTTTTTGGGGTTCGGGATTTGATCACATGCATCTCTCGAGTTTCCGAGTTATCTTGTGCACTTTAAGCTATTAAATATCACCTTCTTTAACGGTAGAGGTAAACTTCGCGAGGAAACCTGCAAGCCAGAAAGTTCTCCAAAGAAATAGAAATACAAATAGAAATAGAAATAGAAATATTTTTTATTCAAATAAACTTTTACAAGTAATTTTGAATCGTCAATGAATCTACTACTGGTTCGGAATGCCTGCATAATATACTCAAAGACGTGTGAAGTCTGCCATTTGAATTATTTGAATTTTGTCTTTTCTGAGAGGAGACCTGCGCTCAATAGGGAGCCGTTAATGTTGATAATTATCAAAATATAAACTAAATTATATATAATATGTTGAATAATAAAAGCCTCAATAGCCCAACGGTTAAAAATGAAGACTGAAAACTGAAAAGTTGCAGGTTCGACTTATTTGGTGGGGAAAGGAGAGTAAGTCAGCTTATCTTATATTATAAATAAGTAAATCAGGTAAACAACCATTTTATAAATACAGGTAAAACGTTAGCGGATAAGATCGTTGTTAATATGGAAGGTGATCCCCAAATAAAATACAATGACTATTCATGTCACTCCCATCTAAATTCATTTGTATTGTTAAACACTGATTTACAAGAAGTAATATCGATAATTAATTCTCTCAAAAATACAGATGCAATGGGATGGGATGGTATATCAGCCAAGATCCTCAAACAAAATAAGGAATCACTCGCAGGCATTTTAGTCCACATATGTAACTTATCTTTTGGCTCTGGAATTTTTCCAGAAGTCTTTAAAAAATCCATTATAACACCCATTTTTAAACAAGGTGATAAGAATCTCGTGTCGAATTACCGTCCTATATCAATACTACCCACCATTTCAAAAATTTTAGAGCGAATTATTAATAAGCAACTGGTTAAATATTTTGAATCTAACAAGCTACTAGCAAATAATCAATATGGTTTTCGAAAACAAAAGTCAGCAACAGATGCTGTCTATGACCTTGTAGATTGTATTGTTACACATATGGATGACGGTGACAAATGCCTGACTATCTTCCTAGATCTCGCCAAGGCTTTTGATACCGTCTCCATACCCCTACTTCTACTTAAGCTTGAAAAACTCGGTATTAGAGGCCTGCAGCTTCAACTTCTAAAAAGCTACTTGTCAAACAGACACCAGTCAGTTAGAATAGGAAATGTCATCAGTGATGAACTTCCCATCACCTACGGAGTTCCACAAGGAAGTATCTTGGCTCCAACCCTCTTCCTTATATATATGAACCAGCTTTGTAACCTTAAAATTACAAATGGAAAAATTATGAGTTTTGCTGATGATACAGCTCTTATAGTATGGGGGAAAACATGGGAAGAAGTTTTTTCTCAAGCCCAAAAAAATTTTAATAATATATCTCTTTGGTTAAGACAAAATCGTTTGAGTCTTAATGCTGACAAAACTAAATACATAACTTTTTCTATAACTAACAAGTCCCAACCAATACCAGAAGTTCATCAAATACACGCCCATTCTGGATTATGTAAAGACCAAACGTGCCAATGTCCGAAATTAGAAAGAGTACCATATATAAGATATTTAGGTATAATAATAGATAAAAATCTTAATTTTAACGAACACATAAAAACACTTACAAATAGGATAAGGAAACTAATAGCTATTTTTAGAAATATAAGAGAAGTTGCAGATCTTAAACTTATAAAAACTATTTACATTTCACTATGCCAATCTTTATTAATATACGGTATTGATATTTGGGGCGGAGCAGCCAAATCGCACTTGATCCAACTGGAAAGAGCACAAAGACTTCTGTTGAAAGTAAGCCGCTTTCTACCGCACCATTATCCTACGGTATTACTATATCGGGAGAGTAAGGTCCTTACAGTACGAAAGCTATTTATACAAAAATTGATTATGAGATACCATGGGAAAATTAAAGATAAAGTTAGCAACACAGATAAGAGGCGAAATTATAAAATCTTTACCATTCACAAATTTAAAAAATCGTTTGTAAATAACTTTCCATGCTTCCTTGGAAGCTACCTATATAATAAAGCTAATAAAATTCTAAATATATACGATCTGAATACACACAATTGCAAAACCCGAATATTTGACTGGCTAATAGAACTAGACTACGATGAGACGGAAAATTCATTAGAACCCTAAAATAGTAACACACATACATACATACACACACGCACACGCACACACACACACATGCACACAGACACGCAGACAGACACACACACACACACACACACACACACACACACACACACACACACACACACACACGCGCGCGCGCGCGCGCGCGCGCGTGCGCGCAATACAAATAACTTAATATCCATGCAAACACATTACTCCCGTTGTTTCTTGTATTATATGTATCCTTTAGTTTTAAGGGAAAGGGCCTGGTGACTTGAAACACAGGTTTTACCTAGTTTAAGCACCAGTCCCCACATTAGTAATGTAAAATCAAATGTAAAATCCTATGATATTGTGTGTAATGTGGAGGAAATAAATGAATTATTATTATTATTATTATTATTTAAAAAAATCGTCTGACGCTGCGATTCCCGGTGTGGGATCGCCATTTCAGCTTTGGGACCCCAATGTCTATTGGTTCTTCGAGCTACTTATTAGCCCCCTGCAGCTATAATATACTTATTATTGAAAAAACAGAGATGTGTGCCTGAAAACCCAAAAAAGGAAACCGTAAAAATAAAATATCAAAGCGAAAAGTATATAAAAAATAATTTAAATATTAATAAAAAATTTATTATTAAGAGAAAACTTCGCAAGTAAAATAAAACAGCCATTAAACCGGCGGTGGCATAAATTGAACAACACGTAGAGAAGATTCCATTGTTTCAGGAATGCATGAAATTCAGTATTAAAATTAACAATTTGCATAATACTTAACGAACGACCATCGTAGCAACGAAATAAATTTAAAAAGGCTCCTGTGCCAGACGATAGATTCCTATGCTGAGATCTATAGAGCGTGCTCTGACTCACCTCAGACTCAAGATAGAGATTAAAACGAGACACAAATATACTCTGGTATAAATCTGTCTCGTTTTAACTCAGTCTTGAGTCTGAGCTGATTGAGAGTGCTGTCTATAGATTTTACCCTTAGACTACTTTCCGGGGTCTTCTTGTCCTCTTTGCCCGATCTTGTGCATCGGATTTTTTTAGTTTTTTGGATCTCATATCGGTGCTTCCATGATATAGCCAGCGCTTTCTTAAATGGCCCTGAGTTTTAGCTCCAGGGATGGTGATGTTGACATCTTTTATTTCCGTGCTACATGAACGCAGCATCTTAGACAGGCCTCTTGCAACTTATCAAACTTGCAAATAAGAGAATCGTACTGAATCACGGACGTGATCAACGGAGAATTTTTCCATTCCCTTTCAGTACATACTACTTAATTGACAGATTAAACTACTTGATGTTTGGGTCAGTAAAAGTCTGTAGAATACACGGTGTTTTATTATTTTACTTATAAGTGTAAATCAAGCTTAGTTTTTGTCACATGAGCTAAGCTTGATTTACACTAAAGCTTCGAAATCGATAGCTGGCCAACTTGAAATAAGTCTGCTGTTACTAAGAGTACAAAAAAGTCTCGTTTTAGGGATGCTTTAATAAGTTTTTTATTTTTACGCGGGCAGCCTCTCGACGCCGCTAGAGCGTACTGAATAGAGCACGTTACCTTTTACGAGCTAATGAATACAACGCTCACAAAAGATTGCTTAAAATTGTAACACTCGCGGGCTTGAATGAATTGAATTCACGTAATTGGATGAAGCTAGCCGCTGAGAGGAGTTTCCTAAGGGCGGTGCAACGCGGCGAATGAACGTGTTTTTGCGAAGTACCTTCGTCTCCATCCAAAAAAAGCTCTTCATAAAAGTAAATACGCTTTTATGTTCCCCAAAACGAATAAAGCTAAGAATTCTTTAAATGTTAACACACTAAAAAGTTTTCGTTAACAAGCAAAGGTAGGTATTATTACAAAAATGTTGCAGGTTTTATATTACAGTAGGAAGCAAACGCTCCCTACGTCCCTCCTAAAACAAAATTAAATTTCGGTCATCAAAAGACTCCAAAACAAATTTCAAAAGTTAATGAAGAAAATTGCAAAGTTGAATTTGATGACTCTTCTTAATACTTCGACGTGACCCAAATGCCTATGAAATAAGAAGCTGCGAAACTTAGTATTAAGGTCATTCCGAGAAATGTTCTCAAAGATAATTATATTCTGAAGTGTGGATTTTGCAGTGCGCATTTTATTAATAATAAATCGATATGGTTCTTACTTTAAATGGATGTTTGTTTATGTTTAGTTCACCACGACTAATTGTTATTTTTTGGATTAATTTTGTATCGGCTTAGAGGATTTTCCAAAATAAGTAAAATGCAAGTTCGTTGTTTGTTTTACGCGTGATAATAATTTTGAGTAATCTCCTAACAACTTATTATAATAAGACTTTATTTTGTATTGCACAAAAAAGTACAATTTTTATTATATGTATTTTGAGCTGCGGGATATCGGTTTGACTAAAAAGAAATCAGCACCGCCATCAGATCCTTTATTAAATTTTCTAACTCATTTCGTTGGCTCGAGACTGATAAATATACCCACCTAAACCAGTAAAAAGAGATTAAAAAGGTACTTTTGCTTTATTAAGCTTCCATCGTTTTGCATCGGCTTAGAGATTAGAACGGTTCGTTAACATTACAGAGCGAGTGTTTACACAAAATTAACATGTTTTTGGGTCTTTCTCTATCTCTACGTCTTTATGGAATAACGAGCGCTAAAGTGGCAGTTTCACTTGAGTTAGAATTGCCCTCTTCCTTATCTCCAAAACTGTGATGCTTTAGCTACATATCAGTCAGCTTAAACACTCAAAGGCTTAGAGGATCTTCCAAAATAAGTAAAATACACGTTCGTTGTTTGTTTTACGCGTGATAATAATTTTAAATTATAAATATAATTAAACTACCAAAAGTGCGTCAAATATTTATGACGTCACAGATCACTATTTCATAAAAGCTCCCACGCTAAGCGCGCATTTAGACGTTTGATAAAGAGTTGCTGGTTTGGTTAGTTTCCTGTCCTTGTGCGATTAACTATGCTTTAATTTGATAGTACATGATTTTTGCTCCCAACTGCCCAAAATGATATATTTACCGCGAATCGTTCTTGGTGATCTTTCAGGAGGTGTATGATTTTTACAGGCACACTATTATTGAACGAGCGAAGCGAGTTCTCTGAGTCAACTAGGGCGCTTGCCTACTAGACAGAGAAGTGTGTCCGTATAAATGTCTGTCAGAGCCCTATAACTTCTGAATTGCTGAATATTAGAACGTGAAACTTGGTTGAAAATTCAGTTATATCCTGTACTTGAACAACAAATACTAAAATTAGATAAATGTTATAAAGAAACGAAATTATTTAATTTTAATGCGCCATCTATTAGCATTATTGTGAAGCTAATAGCTTCACTATAATGCTAATAGATGGCGCTGTGTCAGTAAAACAGTTTTATGTCAACTATTTTTTTTTATTGCGTCTAATGTTAAAAGTTAATTATTACAATATATAATTAAAACTTTTGGGAATTATGGGATATCGCGAGGTCTCAGTTCGGGGCGAACCACTAGTTATATAGGTGGACTATTTTTTTTCAGAACAAAATTTCTATTATAATGCTATAAAATATACATACCTATCTGTGTTATCATAATAATACTATTATTAGCTTCAATAATTACTCTACTACTCTGTCTTTGACGTGGCATTAGTTCTAACCAGTATCCTTAGTAAAAGTCTGCGCATCTCGACAATGTTGATAGATTTCGTATGTCGAAATACTCGTAGTTCAACGTCAGATTTCGTCTATCTACAGGCCACTTCCCAAGCCAAAGCTTTGATTAGTAAAAGTTGGTAGTCAGTACTATAAGCACGAGCTTAAACAAGTCCATATCACTATGGCTTCATTGTGTTTCGATAGTGGAAACTCGAAATCTGTCAACGGAAGGAGTGGGTCGTCCCAATAAACCACCGATAGCGATAACACAGTTGATTGTTAGCGTAGTTCAAAAGTCTTGATTGTATGTTGTTATGATGTTCCTTTACTAAACTTGGTATATAAAAATGCGTGATAACGGAATCATTGTTAGGAAAGTATTGTTAGTCTTTTTAACGAAAAAGAGAGTTGTAATGAGTTTGACATGTGTATCTGTACTATCTGTATATCTGTGTGTGGGTGTATCAAGATCTAATGATGGAGCTGAAAACTGGATAACAGAATGTCAGATACATCGTACAAAGTCGTAGTCGTAGAATCACATGTCGTAGGTGTTCTAAATTTTCAACTTACACTAGTTTACTTTCATAAGGACAGTGTTGTATTTCGATACTCAAATCAATGAACGTGCGATCTCACACTAGGGGTGTAGAAGTTTGACTTCAAAAGTTAGTCAGGCGACCTACTTCATCGTAAGTTTGATAGAGTTTGCTCTACCCGGGAACTTTCTAGTTCAAAAAATAGTTCTAATTTGTGTCAAGGAGGAAGTCGAAATTCATGAAATATTTCTTGATAAATATTTTAAAATTAAAATTGTTTAGCTGATTTTAAGGCGTTTCTTGATATGGAACCCTTCGTATGCGAGTCCGACTCGTATTAGACCGGTTGTATTAAAATATATAATATAAATGTAAAGACATTTATATCACATATCGATCACAAATCATTGCAGCTTGGGAAGGGACCTTTTGAGAAAATATTCAAAAGTCAAAAGTATTCAATAAATAATGGAGGGCGGGGTTTGGATTATTTGCGACGGCACATAATAAATTATGTCTCGATTTTTCTAGCATTGGACGGGTGAAAGACTGGAGGTCTATAGTCGGATTGTAGGCGTAATTCGGTTAACTTTTTTTGCACTTTTGATTTTGTTCATAAAAAATATTATTCAATGTTTCTACATTTTGTCGAAAACCCCTATAAAAGTTTTGCGGCTATTTTATGAAAGTATGTTTAAGTACATATATGTGCAAGTGCTTAAATTACAGTTACTCTAATTACAAGCACTGAGCTTAAATAATTTAGACATTACCCATTCCCTCATAGGTCTTAAGGCGGAAACCTACTTTTGAAAGGCGCTCGTTCTAATTATTTTGTCTCAAGTCCAAGCCAAACGAGAGCACACTCTATAGATTTCAGTGTAAAGGTCCTGCGAACCGGAGAAAAGAGGGTTCAAATCTCGCTATAGTTCTTAATATAATTAATTTAAAATTCTATTTTGATGTCCCTCAAAATTTAGGTAAACACTTTAAAGCTTACTTGGAGTAAACTTTTAATATTTGTAACAATATGTGCTTCAACTGCAGTCGCGTTTTTCAAGTATGTTTGTAACCTTATTCGCTGTATATAAATAAGAAAATGTAGCCGGGAAATTGTAAGGAAACGTTGGACGTCGAAATTGTGCTATTTAAATTCTAAATGCTGTAAGTAAATTTACTTCGGACGTGAATGGGGCTTGTGTAAATACTTCAATGTGAATAACCTAAGCACAATTCAGAGTTATACTTAGCATAAAAACTGTTAAACTTAAACAAGAATTTACGTACCAAAAATTTTTAAACCTTAAACGATGAAAATAGGGCAATACAGAGGATAGTTACTTATATCTAATTCTTTACTGAAAAGATTTCTTTCGGAAACTGTATAATGTAAGAAAATTGAATTTAGAAAAGGTGAGATAAAATACTTACATTGTTATGTTTTCAATAAAAAAATAATTTAGACCAATAAACTAGAGGATATGATAGCGTACTAAATTCTTAATTTTCTCGATGTTCCACTATACTCCGACTATGAACAAAGAATCTATTCAAATCCGAATTCAATATGATTCTTAGTTTATCTGAAATAATATTCATATTGGTGCTATTGCAATTTGGAAAATGGCTGTAATCGAATGAAAAGAAAGATAATTATACACCCAAAGATTATATTCTGATTACCCAAAAATTCCTGAGCACTTAACTACTGACGTGTCGTTCGCTTACTTAATAGCAGGTCCCTCATAAATGACGTGAAAGATGATATACTAAACAATGTATATGAGCACTATTGAGTTATCTACAACGTAGCTGAGCTTAGTTAGACAGTAAATAGACAAACGTGGAGCCCAGACACAGCAACAAAGAGAGGATGTCAATTCCCTGCAAGCGGTAATCTCCTTAGCGAAATTAATTCGACGCCGCTTTGCCCGCGCTCAGCGCCGCAGCTGAAGCTAAGTCGCCGCGATGCTGACGTGATATATATTGCACCCTCTTGAAGTTCTTGCAGGAAATGTATTTTGCTTCAGCTAAGCGTATTGCGACGTTATCAAAGTTCGCGTAATCTGTTTTCCCTTGGCTGCATCAAAAGTTAAGCTAATCGCTGAAAATTTTTCAGCTCGTAAGCGACTGGCTTATCGGCGTTGTAAATTTGTTTTCATGTTTCACTTATTTCATGGGTTCATTGGTAACTTGATTATTTCTTACAGGTATTAATTACCTTTTGTATAGTCGAAAGGTGTTAAGTGTTAACTACTTTAATTAGTGAAATATTATTGATAGATTGCAATAATTATTATTTTTTTATTTTTAATTGCTTATATTTATTGATACACTTTCTCTATTTTATATCTATCCATAATACTTGAATGTTGATCTGTAGTTTGGACTAGATAAAATCAAAATTAATTATTTCATGTAGGCCGACTTGTGATTACTCTAGAATCTACTAGCGGTTTGGAACACTGATTCAACTGAGAAGAACGGGCAAGATACTCAGCAGTTGCTCTTTTCAAAACAAAAATATCTATCTTGTAGATAGCTGAAGCAAAGCCGATTTCTTCCAAGCAACTGTACAATAGCCTCTACTTAGGTATTAAATTTATCTTAAAACACCGTTTTTTTGTGTAATGGTAAATCTACCAATTCTTTCGTAATCAAGTTATAAAAGCATATACCTACTCGACCCTATAAAGGACATACACTTTACGCAGATGACAGAACGGTGTTATTAGTTTAAGACGATGTCTAGTTAATAGATCAAGTGAATCACCTCTTTTGTGATATTTATTAATTCTGTCCTAACGGACTAACGTCAGCTAAAAAGAAATAGATTGAAGGTTCAAATTGAAATTAACACCGTATAAGGTGCATATTTAGAACATCAAATCAGTCAACTGGGTTAGAAATACCCATTTTCAGTATTGACTTTCCCAGTGTCTGAACTCTTGATCCGACAAGCTTACCGCGTGTAAGCACTTTATTGCGCTCTACGAAATTAATAAGAATGTGTTCTTAAAAAAGTGAGAAAAAGATTATGATGAGATCTTGCGTCTCTGGTATTTTTCATTCAGTAGCGCCTTCTGCCAGGTTAAAAAGTTAATAACTTGGAATTTAATAATTTATACCCAAAAAGATTTCATTTAGAATTTAAGTACCCACCACTCCTCAGTAATTGGATTTGTGAACATTTTAAAGGAATTAATAGCAACAGTTTTTCTAGCAGTTTTTTTTATTCACTGAGCTGTTTTTGACAACATTTAATGAGTTTCTTCATCGCCAACCTTTCGTCAACAGTAGAAAGAAAAGTGGTCATTGCTGATATTTAAATAGCGTCCTCTGACTTAGCCCGGACTTAAGATAGAGTTAAATAAGAGAGTTCCTGCAGGAATTAAAAAACCTCAATCCAGGCAAACGAAGTCGCGGGCAACAGCCCGCAATAACCAACATTTTTTTTGAATTCATATTCAAATTCAAATTACTTAAATGAGTTTTATATGAGTTTAACCGAGCAAAAAAGTACTTACTTCTGTTGTCAGTGTTGCGTTGGTTGTAGGATCAACATGAAATTGAAACAGTTGCCACCGTTTTATGAAAAGACAAGCTGGGTACGCAATTTACAGCTGGAAGTTTAGACTATAAACTATAAAGTGTGACCTCCTTAACGCTCCACTAGCGTTACTGAAGTAATAAACCGCGGCTTAAAGGCTTGACGGAAGACGCTTGTATATAGAATATTCCGAGCGAGAATATTTCGTTGAAACGTTCTTCTTACCTGTGTGTTACGATAATAGACTCATTAATGCACGCTATGGGTACTCAATACCTTTTGCCCACAATTTAGTCGCGTTAAGCGCATCGAGTTAAGTTTTAAAAATCCGCGGGAAACCCCTGTTTTTCGGATAACAGGTAGCCTAGATATCACTCTTCAAATCCTCAACTATATCCATGCAAAAAATCACGTCGATGCTCCGTTGATGCGTGATTGAAGGACAAACTAACAGATAAACACACTTTCGCATACATACTAATATTATAAAGACGAAAATTTGTATGTGTGTGTGTGTATGTTTGTTACTCCTTCACACTTCAACGAATAAACCGATGTGGCTGAAATTTGAAATGATTCTAATTCTAATTCTATATGTCGGTGTCGGTATACATAAGCATTACCGGATTTTAGAACACGATCGCACATCGCACCACGTTAGCACCTTGGATTCACTACCAGACTACAACTAATACGGCAGGCCTTAAAGAAAGTTACCGGGAAAAACGTTCTCCCCTGCGCCACACCCGAGCCGGGTTAGATAGCCGCCGTTCCAAGTACCTTATCCCCAACTTGGCCAAAAATTTCTTTTATGCGTTCGACAACTAAAATCTCTCGCTCGAAATGTCGAGAGGCTCCTATACAAAGTTTCGAATACTCACGCCAAAAAAGATAAATAAAATGCAACATTCAATATCGCAAAACTGCAACAATTTCAGTCCGAGATTGCTCGGTTATCCTATAACATCTTACACAGGGTGTTGTTTAGGGCCCACTCAGTAAATCGTAAACTAAAGTTTTATTTCACCAACAATATTCGTAAACGTTAAATTCGTTCTCACGGATAATTTAGATGTTTTAACCTAGCCAGTTTTATTTTCAAATTCAAGTTTCAAGCTCCAAAACTCCACGCTTTCATATAGGTACCTATACTACGAATTTTTTCATTACAAGCCACCAAAACCAAGTCGTGTCAATAGTTGTTTACAAAACAATTGAAAAAAACCTGTCACATGTTGCGAAACAAAGTATGAAAGTGGAGGTAAATAAAGCTGTATAAAAAATCACTAGGATATGACGTGCCAACCTCCACTATACAGTGCAGTGTAATTTGCTTCTAATATTATGTGCTTTGGATCTATTTAAGTTAGTATTGCTCATACACGATCTCTCTGCCAGATCTAAAACCAATACTTCCATTATAAATAGTTTCGCGGAAAAAGCAATAAACTATTATTAATCCACAATATTTCTGATGAAGTTATTGGCTTTTGATCTGAATTAGATTTTTAAAGATTTAAGAACGAGAAAAAACGAGACAGATTTGTATCTCGGTAGATCTCAGCTCTAGTCATATTATTTTTTATTTTTTATTAAAGTGTTAACCTACACTTAAAGGAAATATCCTAATAGATTTATAAATACATATCAAACATTCCGAGGCCGGCGGGATTCGAACCCACATCTCGGGAATCGCGCCCTGATTGTATTGACCATTACACTACGGCCAAATCGAATACACGTCAGCCACGAAATTAGTGATATGTATCCACTTTTTCAGTTTTATAGCAACTGTAAGCAACATCTAGTAGCGACACATTACAATTTTTTATATGTATTTATAAATCTATTAGTCATATTATATTTGTAGATTCAGTAATGGACGTCATTAAAATAACATCCTGTATACAGTAAATATTTCAATTTCCTTTACACAGATGCGAAGTCGGATTAGATGCGGGATCGAAGATTCCTCCCTTTGAAAGAACCCACATCTATGAGTGGAGGTATGCGATGGGTGTGTTATGCCCTACTTTCACATTCCAATTTGTACAGGTCAACGGGCTCAATGGGGGCTGGAACTGCAAACTGTTTTGATTTACGTAATATCTGAACTTTCTATTCCCCGATAACGTAACGGTCACGGAGTGGAATTAATCCAAAAACGTGTACTTACACGTTACTGAATGTATATGTACATGTATGTGGCGCTCTCGAGACTAAACGATTTTTGCTTGTTTTACGTTGGTGAAATAGGCCCAAAAATAAAATCTTAATCCTCGAGAACGTAGCCTAAGCCGTTTAGCCATTCCGCTCAATAAAGCAAAGACGTTTAAACTCTTACAAAGTACTCGTAATATAATAACGTCTAAACTCAATTTACGAAGTGTCCACGCTTGGTCGAGCAAATATAATAAACTTTTGTACTTCACAGAGTTAAAGAAACCGTTGTTGAAATGGTACAAGTAGAGTCTTAAGTGGAAATATCTAGAAGCATTATTATCCAAAGAAAAGGAAAACCCTTCATTACGTGAGTAATGTAAGGGATCACGACCCTCAAAAGAAATAAGACGCAAAGAAAGACTAAGACATTATCAACACGGTACGGTCTTCTTCTTTCTTCTATTCCAACCAGTCTAAGATCAGGTTCTACACGCCATCATGCCGAAACGCTAAATCAGCATCTCCTGGCAGCAAGTCATGACGTAGTGTGGTAACTAGCCACGGCCGAATCTCCCACTAGACATTTCAGAATTAATCATAAATTTTCAAATCGTCTCCTACAGGAATCGAACCAAAGATTTCCCACATTAAGACCACAGCGAAAAACCTCCTACTCTACTTCCGATAAAATCAGCTATTTACCCGAGATTAGTGGCAACAAATAGACACTATACCACTACCATTCGTAATGTCGCAAGTTGAAATAGATGGCGCTACCTGTAGGTTGGCACGCGATTTGTGTAACGTTGACACCATTCATAAGACGCTGCTAAATCCAATGTTTTTCATTCCAGACACTTCAATTTTATTTACTTGTGTAGAAAACTCTTGTTAATCAAACAAGTTTAATATGTAACGTCAAGCATTTTAAACTCTAATGTGTCGTTATTTCATCCTCCTTCAAAAAAGCCCAAACATGTCAGCTATGTAAGCAAAAAAAGTTAACTTCCTAAATTGTATGTCATTAAAACAAGGTATGCCGAACCGTATGAGGCAAACATACCGGGGCCTGAAACCCTCCGTTCCCTCCCCAGCTGCGATCCCGGGACCGCCATTGAGACGCAAACGAATGTGACAAAAAAGTACACTTTATGTCCCTTATTATGTAAAAGCTCTTAGTGGCCTGTATAAAAACATTGCAATTTTTTTTTTCTTTTTACTAAGTAACGCTCAAACTGAAAATAGTATGTTTAAATGTGACAATGTTTGGATGATTACTGTTCTTACTTCACTCCACAATGACTAAACCATTGTACTTAGATGATCTTACTTCACAATGCCTAAACTATTACACTTAGATGAAATTTTCAATGTACTGAGATAGCTGAATAAACACATATGCATTTTATCCAGAAAAATTAAAGAGTTCGTGAAAATATAAAAACGTAAATCCACACGGACGAACTCGCGGTCATTATCTGGTTTTTTATAAATTAACCAGTGCATTGGTACGAGTACACAGGCTATCTATAGATCGTACCTACTCTCATTTATGTCAGAGCATATTTGTGTCTCGTTTCAACTCTATGTTAAATCAGAGTACGCTCTAGAGCGTGCTCTTATTTTACATTAGAGCACCGCGTAGAGACAAGCGCTTGTGCGCTTTTTAACCGACTTCCAAATTCCAATCCGGCCGGTATCTTTTTTTCCACCGATTTCTCCAGGATTTCTGAACAAATTCACGTGCAAGCGAGCGGAGTCGGAAGAGCATTGCACATCGGTTGCAACCAACCAACAAATCAACATTGATTTGTTGGTTCGTCCCTCAATCACGCAGCAACAGAGCTACGAATTGTGAACGAAAAACGGTGAATTTATGCGTATTTGAGGACTTTGAGAGAGACATTGGGCCACTTTTTATTCCGAAAAAAAAATTCTTTTAAATAGAGTCCGATTGGTGGAAGATTTAAGACTGAACAGACTGCACGTTGGTGTGTGTTTTTCACAATTTATTGGCAAACCCAAATTCTGACGAAGCGTGCAGTTTGTTCAGTCTATTAATGTGTAAATAGAATTTTAATTTAATAAGTAAATACGTAATCAGGGTACGATAAGGCTGGCATACGTTGGGTAAATTGGCCTTCTAATAAAAGATTTAAAAAAAAAAACTTTTAAATAACCCTAAAACTTCAAACAGATGAAGCCGAAGGTAAAGGCTAGTAATTAGTAATCACGGGATCGACTTACCTTAAACTGGCGGTTATTACAAGAAAATCTCAGGTTAATTTGAATTGTAAAACAAGCCTCTTAGTTCACGACCAGCAACTATTGAGGCAATAACCCACGGCTTAAGGGCTTAAGGTCCCCCTTGAAGAGAACATTGAATATTTCATTATTACACGAGTTACGGCAGCGGAGTGCTCTTTTAAGACCTCACCTTTGAATCTATTTGAATATATTTTCAGGAAACGGAATCAAGTTCGTGTCTTAAGGAGACTGCTTTAATCGTGGCCGGCTGAAAATTTAATCAGAGTTATTAGGAGTTTCTCTGCGGGATCAAATCCTACTAATATTATAATCCTACTAACATCCTACTTCCAATTAATATTGTAAATGTGAAAATTTGTGATGTATAGATGGATGGATGGATGTTTCTTACTTCTTCACGCCACAACGAATAAACCGATTTGACTGAAAAGGCTGAAATCTAAAGACCGTGCTCTCACTCAGCTCAGACTCAAGACAGAATTAAAAAGAGATAGATTTATATCAGAGCATATTTGTGTCTCGTTTTAACCTCTATCTTGAGTCTGAGCTGAATCAGAGCACGCTCTATAGATCTCAGCATTAGAATAGAGATAGCACATATCCAGGATTAACACATAGGCTACATTTTATCCCGGAAAGTTAAGAAAGAAGTTCCAGTGGCAAACTAAAAAGCTTAATCTATGCGTACGAAGTCGCGGGCATCAGCAAGTCAAAAATAAGATATTGGACAGAATTAGATTAACTAACTAACATAGCGATTTGCGCAGCCGAAGTTACAACGATGCAGCGCTTTGGATTATATTGTTGTTTTTTTATATATAAATAGCAGGCAAACGAGCAGGCGGGTCACTTGATGTTAAGTGATTACCGCCGCCCATGAACACTTGTAGTACCAGAGGCACCACCAATGCGTTGCCGTCTTTTCAGGAATTTATTGGTCCGCCCCTTGAATAACCCCATATTGTAATTAAGTGGGATGTTTTAAGAATTTGTTTTATTTGGTGCGAGGTTTTGGTCATAGCTAGTTATAACCCTACAATCAAAGACGTGCCGTCAAGTATTTTGTGAGTAGAAAGCATGCATGGGTATGGGTGGGTAAAAGGACTCTCAGCAGTGAGGAATACGATGCAAATAGAGAGAAACAACACAATGAAATTTCTGTTTCCTTGGCAAATGCAATGGAAGTATGAGAAAACATTTAAATACATTCCTCTCACGTCCGAAGAGTGTTCTCAATGTTAAAATGTCACTCTGCGAACTCCGTGTTTCGCTATTTACGTCTACAGTGAATCCGTTCTTGTATTTACCTTTGTGTCATCAATCGAATAGCGAGCCATTAGGGCTTCGTGATTGCTTCTAGGGATTCAATTGCTCATGGGTCAATGGGACGAAGTCTGATGGGCAATCTAGATACTAATGTTCATCAGGTTTTTTTTAGCTCTAAGTACTGAATCCTAAGTTTCGATGTATGGATGGATGGATATTTATTACTCAATCACGCCTCAACGACTGAACTAATTTGGCTGATATTTGGAAGAGATAAATTATAGTCTGGAGTAACACATAGGCTTCTTTTTATTTTATCCCAAAAATAAGAGAGTCCCAGCGGGAATCAAAAAAACCTTAATCACTGCGAATGAAGTCAAGTGCATCAACTAGTTGGAAATATATACAACGGAACAAACAAACGTATATCAAAATATAAGTAAACAAATATACAAAGGTAAGAGTGAAAGAAACATTGTGATAGAACTTGCATGCCTGAAAATTCTCCAAAATTCTCAAAACGTGAGAAATCATGTCTGAGCAACGTTTAGCTTCTTAAAATGTAATAAAGCTTAAAATTACATATATCTAATCCGCCACAATCCTTGACAGTATCGTAAATCAATCTCAAAATCCTTTTTTCGAATAACAAACTGCTAAAATAACCCAGTATATAATAAATGAGTAAGCCGATCATTTTCAGTGTAAATCTTTCCAGACCTATTTATTTGTTTCTTTCATTGAATAGGTCTGAAAAAGCTTCATTGCGTTGCAGCGAACGCTTACTCAAGCGTGGAGAGAAATGTGCAGTGTGGGGATACAATCAGCTGCAGCTACATTTACAATACGGAACGAACATCTTTCGCTGCGGAAAAATTGTTTTCACGGATGAAATTGAAAGATTTCAGATTGTAAATTGAGGAAATTTACTAGATGCGAGTTTAATTTAATATGAGTAATATTGCTGCTCATATCTGAGCTTTATTTAATTTAAAAATATATATTTAATTATAAGCCGAGATGTCGGTATTTGTCTTGCTACGATGATCTCAGTGTGCATTGTTATTACTTTATTGAACTTTTTACGTTTCAAACATTTTGCGAATTGAACATTCTGCGCGTAGACGCTTTTTAATTTTAACCGACTTCAAATAAGGAGGAGGTTCTCAATTCAACGAGTTTTTTTTTTGGGCAATGTTACTCCATAGCTCCGTCATATCTGAAGCAATTTCAATATTTTTTTTCTCAACTCTTTTTTTTTCTTAACTCTTCCATGAATAAAAGTAAATCGCTCGCGATCAGAGAATATTTAGATTGGTTCTATAAAGCTACACTAAAAAGCTTTTGTATTCTGGTTTTCGTGTATGTGTATCTATGTCGATGTTGTACACTATGTTGAAGTCGGCTCGCGTCACGCATCGGTTTCATCGTTTCTATTCAGGCCCGCCCGACTTCAACATACTTATACAAACTAAAATTCTGTGCACTTGACTGTCTCAGTCTGAGATGAGACCAGTGTTCGGTAGGGGCCGGTGACCCATCACGAGGAATAAGTAGGTACTTAATATAGGTCTGGTAGATTCCCACGTTTCAAAAGCACTTTGTAAAAGTTTTTATCTATTCTAAACGCCGCAAGGCCTAATGTTACTTCAAAGCAAAATATGTTTCGGGTGATAAAAATTTAATCGTATTGAGCAATTTTCTCTCGTACAAAATAACTCCTTATTTCTCACCTCAAAAGGGAACTCCCAATGAATATTGTATGAATGTGGCCCGCCTCTAAGATACCCATTACTATAGTACGTGATTTTATGAAAGTTGAAGTCCAGTAGACGCGGGTCAATGTACACTAAGCTTTATACTCTGAAATAAATAAAAATAAAACATCTGTTTTCTTTAGAAATAAATTCTTTTTATAACAATACTAGACGATGCCCGCGACTTCATCCGCGTGGATTAAAGTTTTCTTTTTATTCCCGGGGAACCCATTCATTTTCCGGGATAAAAATAGCCTATGTGTTAATCCAGAGTAGGTATAATCTATCTCCGTTCTCAGCCAAATCCGTCTAGTAGTTTTTGCGAGAAAGAGTAACAAACATACACTCACAAACTTTCGCCTTTATAATATTAGTGTGACGAGCTTTTGGCCGCAACTTTGTCCAGGCAGGTAGCCCACAAAAATTAGGGATCACGGCCAATAGACAATTTATACAAATAAAATCTATATGACAGATGCTGCATCCAATTTTCCGTAGTTGGCTTGTAGCATGGTTGTAGGTTTTAAACTTTCATCTTGCTGAAGTGAGTGTTGGCGTGTTGTGGGCATGCAGTGGTCAATAAATTGAAGGCGAGGTCTAAACACGTTATCGAAGTGTAACGTCGCGCCTGGAGCTCTGCCAGCCGTTCTCCGCACTCATTATCTAACTTGCGAACAACCGCTGAAGTGACAATTACTTACACTGATGTACACTAGTCGAATTGTATTAAAAATATTTTAAAGAAACTCTAGCAACATGTCTTGGTAACGTTGTTTCTATTTATTTGCGGTCACAAAACGAACAGAATAAAATAGAACAGAATAAAATAGAATAATTTTTAAACTTGTGTAAAAGCAATTCAAGTATCGACTGTGGAATTTTATTATAGGACTTCACGCCCATTCCCACAAACGACTTTCGGACTTTGTTGAGGCGTAGTCGAGGAATTACGAGACTATTTTGATTTCGATTATGTCAGTATATTATTTTACTTTAAAAACTGATAGACAGTATCTGTGAATAGATTTAAAATTTACTCACTGCAACTAAGCACACACGTTTAGAAAAACTGATTCAGATGGTGTAAAATTGTAGAGATACAAATGCAGGCTCGGAGTGTAGAGACGTTTAAACGTAGTAGTTTCAATAAAACGGCGAATGTAAAACATTTTTTCTGTTAAAACACAGACACTTTGAATATAAGAGGCACCTTTTGTGTAAGAAAAATAGTGTTCATTCTTTCCCGTAAGCTCTTCGAATTGCTGACTATTTTTCAGTCCCAACGCGGATAAGATTTTGCTACGTTTTGGAGTTTCCTCTTGACTGTAATATGTATTATGTTTTATCTGTCTCTGCCCATTGGTCGACTAGTGGATAGTTTAGCGGCAGCTCAGGAGGCCCCGGTTGCTGCCCGGAAACGAGCAGTTGGTCGTGCCTCGGAGAGCACGTAAGTATTTCAATAGTTTTTTTTATTTCTATGACAAGATAGTCCTTGACTGCGGTCTCACCTAATGGTAAATCATGATTCAGTCTAAGATGGTAGCGGTAGCGGGCTAACTTGGAAGGGGTATGGCAGTGTACATTCAACCCATACTCCTAATCGGTTTCTACACGTCATCATGCCGGAACGCTAAATCGCTTGGTGGCACGTCTTTGACGGTAAGGTGGTAACTAGCCATGGCCAAAGCCTCCCTCCAGACAGGCAAGAGACAATTCAGAAATTATAAAAGCTTTAGCATCAGTTATCCATGCTTCTAACCTATAGGTATGTTTGTTAACCCCCGACGCAAAAACCGATTTTGTTCTTAGCTATGTTTGATGAAAATCGGTCCAAGATGGCCGCCACTACAAAATGGCGGATTACATATTTTTTCAGAACTCCCTCAATATGGTATCAAATGAAAGGGCTTGAATTATGAATACTATGCACTACGATAAATTTCAAATCCAAGATGGCCGCCACCACAAAATGGCGAATTAATTTTTTTTTTAATTTAACGTGTCGTGGATGTTTTAAATTTTCAATTTACATTTGTGCCTAGGTACCTATAGCAACGCTCGCAGCTTACCACCATACAAAGGGTGTAATTTTGTTTTACCATCACCTATACCAAAGGCCGTTTGCTGCGGTTTCCATAATCATGACAGTCAGTGCCCGTTGAAAATACGAGAGGGCTCCGAATGTTAACGGGCGACGTGATTACTTTGCGTAGCGTTGGAACAAACGTTGGATGCTTGGTACACATTTATGGCTGGTTCACATGATTCTAGCAGCTTTCTAATGAAGAACTTTTAGGCTTGCGCACCTCCACTACGGCAATGTAATGACGTAGAGCAAAAGGTTATCCTCGCCTACATTTTGCATACCAATTTATTAGTTGAGTTGATCGTGTCTGGAGAAATACCTAGTTATAAAACCGATATTTTTGTACTAGAAAAAAAATTATTATTCTTATTAATTATTATCATCATATCAACCGATTGATGATCACAGCTGGACACAGGTACCTTTAAAATCGCTACAAAACATGATCTTATGCCCCTTGTATCCAGCATCCGATATAATCTAGTGAAGGGTCTTCCAACGTTATGGGGTCACTAATCCAGCTCCTTGGAACCCCAAAGTTCTTATGAACTTTATTAACCCCTTATTTTAAAGTCGATAAGTCCACTTGGGGCGCTAGCTGTTTAAATGAACCGAGCCTTAAAACAAGGAGTGTAGGTCGTTATTACTTTAATGTTAAAGTGTTACGATATATCAAATCTATCAACGTTCATTGTTGAGATGTACAAATAATCATTCATATAATACATATTTTCAATGTTTCCATTTTAGATATTTCAATTTCAATTCAATTTATTTGCACAAAACATGTGAGATACAGGTGTTAACAATAGGTTATAGGTACGAACAAATGTTCCTAATAATCAGCGTGCAAATCACATCACACTAATCACACTAATATTATAAAGCCGAAAGTTTGTATGTGTATGTGTGTGTGTGTGTGTGTGTATGTTTGTTACTCCTTCACGCCACAACGAATGAACCGATTTGGCTGAAATTTGAAATGGAGATAGCTCATACCCAGGATTAAAACATAGGCTGCTTTTTATCCCGGAAAATTACAGAGTTCCCGCGGGAATCAAAAAACCTTTATCCACGCGTACGAAGTCGCGGGCATCGTCTAGTATTAATTAATTCCTCTAATATAATATACAAAGTCTCTAATAATATTTACGGCAATATTGGGTAAAATAGTTCTGTATATTAAAATAGAATTATCCTTTTCATATAAACAATAGACTACTAAATCTAGCTGCGAAAATAAATATGAACCGCCCATTATTCGCAGTAGGTAATTGCGAAAATGAACCTCATAATACACCGACCGCAAAATCGCTGCGCCATTTAGAACCGGTTAATCCGTTCATAATACCTACCGTAGTAATAACTAGTGATTGCTTTGCGACTATTTTATGTTGCCATTTTTTAGAGTTCCGTACTCAAATGGTGCCAATGGGACCCTATTATTTAGCGTCCGCTTTCCGTCCGTTCGTCTGTCCGTCTGTCTATCAGCGAATCTCATGAACCGTAATATGAAGACACTTGACAATTTCACTAAATGTGTGTTACTATTGCCGCTATAACAGCAAATAATAAAAATTAAAACAAATTATAAATAAAAGCGGGTCCCCATACAAGAAACGTGATTTTTCGGCGTTTTTTCTCGACCTTAACGCTGTTACGATGGTACGAAACCCTTCATGTGCGAGTCCAACTCGCACTTGGCCGGTTTTTTAAAGATAAAATAGTATGCTCAGCTCTTTAAAATGTTCTTTTTAATGATACCATGATGGGGTATAGAATAAATATTTTCTCACATATTTATAATAATCGATACTATAGAGCGCTTACTTCACTCGTAAGCGATTATGTATAGCCGTAAGCCATCATTATATTCGATAGACCGTCCAGATGTAGCAATAAATAACTTAACGATGACGTTTATGATGATCATGACCATGACTCTTGTTCGTGCGTTCCTTTTATTTACTCTAATCATGTTTTGTATTGGAATTTCACTTTAAACTATGAATTCGTTTGTTACTTTGTAATTTTTGGCTTTAGGCTGTAAGGACAGATGGACAAAGTAGCTAGAAAACTACTTAGAAAACTCGCTTCTCTCAATCACGTGCAATGTACTGTGAGGAGTAGCCATGTGGCGTAAATCTGGATGCGAAAGAAGTACCTATTTTGAGGTCTCCGCCGCCCACTGAAATATGATGCACACTGACAAAAAATACATCAATTTACGCAATCTTCAATAAGTTGTCTATTGTCTGGTGGGAGGCTTTGGCCGTGGATAGTTACCGCCCTACCATCAAAGATGTGCCGCCAAGCGATTTAGCCTTCCGGCACTATGGTGTGTAGAAACAGATTAGGGGTATGCATTGAATTTACACTGCCATACCCTTTCCAAATTAGTCCGCCACCATCTTAAACTGCATCGTCACTTACCATCAGGTGAGATGGCAGTCAAGCGCTATCTTGTCATCGAATAAAAAAAAAAATTTATATGTAACGACTATGCGAGTGACAGAAGCCAGAAATCAGCCGCTGCCTAAGCCTTAATTCTTATAATTTGAAAGAATTCGGCCTACGCTTAAAATAATAGGCTGCTAATTAAAATAAAACGTTTGAGGTTGAACTTTGAGAGTCAAAACGTCGAGAACAAAGCCACTCAGGATACTAACTTTGAATGAAAACAATCCACCTTCTTTACCCTCCGCTTCGACAATAACAGAATCCTTCAAACTTCGTGAGATAGGCCTGAAGTTATTTCTGTAAGCAAATGGTTATGAAATTATTTCAATATAACCTGCTGAACTGGGGTGCTCGTTCATTGACCTGGTTTAGATGAAAATTATATCTTTCATTTTCAAATTGCCATTGACCTAAAATCTGACAACAATCAGAAAAGAAGAGATCAGCAGCAGAACCAGTTGCCGGCATTTCTTATCGAACTGCGATGAAGTGGCAGTGAACACCCACATAATCCAAAGAACCATTAATTTGACTGTACCGTTATTCGAAGCTTAATTACTTGAGATAGGCACTACGTTTCCCGCCGTTACACATCTGTCTCTATGCGTCACATTGCCGCCCCTCTCTAAGCCCCCACCACCAGGTAGTGGGGAGAGCGCTTAGCTCGGCGATAGCGCTCGCCATTTTGATCATTGGCGTTTTGTTTCCCGCCGTGAACAGTTGTGCTTGCTTGGACGCTAGCACTAAGATACCTAGATATATATTATATATATCTGACATATATATAGATATATAGATATATAGAAAATACATTTATTATTATTATTAGGTATTAGATACCTATACAAGGTATCTTGCAGAATATATATTACGGATCACGTGAGATATTTTTTCCTTATTTTATTTCTTTAAATAGAAATAAATAGAAATTAAATATTAATAATATCTGTTTTTGTTGCTAATGCATACAATTATTAGCTATTTAATAACACTTCTTTTCAGTGAAGTTCCTCCGTAATTGGAGGTTATAATTTACATTATAACTAATGTTTACCTATTTAATTCTTTTATTTCTATGGAAATATTGAAGGTGTTTGCAGGTGCAAATTTTCAGATGATTGCAAGTTTTGTTTGCAAGTGAAGGTGGTTTTATGGTTCAAACAGAGAGATGTGAATATTAAAATAATATTTAAAGGTTTTTATGGCGTGGGTGTCGTTCTACTCTTTGTTTAAAGGTTTAAAACGGACCGAATAGTTATAAATATTTCGCGGTCGTTCCTCGCAACTTTGTCGAAATATTCAAATAAATAATCTTTTACAAGTCTGCTCCAAGTCTGGTTGGAGACCTTACTCCTTCAGCAAAAATGACTCGAGTTGAGAACAAATGGTATTTAAATGCAAGAAGGTGCACCAAGAATAGCATTCACCACAATGCTCCTCTAATAAGGCCGGATAATTGTGTCAACTGCCATTGTAAAGTCTGTACTCGCGACTGCCATAAACCAAGGCTGCAAAGCTGTGTTTAAGATTCCTGTAGTGGGTCTTTCTGGAGCTCTAGTCAAAGGCTGTGCAAGGTCTATACTCAAATCTAGAAGCTTTGAAAAAATATGAAAATTCTATAGTCTGGCAGATTCAAACTTTTGAATTTTTGGCGTAAATGAAAAATAACCTTATCCTAATGTTCTTGTTGCTCGTAGCAATAGAATTTTTTTTGTGAGGTAATTATCAGAAAGCCCTGTCTATAATCAGGCTTATTTTTACGTTCTTGTTGCTCGTAGAAATTTATTGGGAGTTCCTTAACAGAAAGAACTCGTAAAAACATGTTTATCCCTTGGACTGAGCTCTGCGCTGAAGTCCTTTGCAATTCTTCAAAAACCAACTGGTTTGCACAAATGCTCGAAGAGCAAAAGGGTCAGAGTGTGTGATAATACTTAAACAGTGGTGTTTTAATTGTTAGAAACGCTTGATTGGATGGTCAATTATGAGAAGTTTTATCTCAGACCAACAAAGATGCTCTGTGGTGATCCTTTGACCAATCAAGTGTGGATCTTGCTGTCAGCGTTTCACGATTTTGATGCAGAGACTACACCAATTTCTAAGATCTCTAGTCTTAGAGACCAGGACTCTCGTTTTTGTCTGTTGGCAGTGGACCTAATTATTGGTACTTGTTGAAAAACAATTGTAAAAAACAAACACTGTGGTGGTCGGAATCGCCTATGTGCCATTTAAATGGTTAGTCGGCGTATTTCCTGAAGTTCTTCTTGTTTGCTTTGCAACCAAAAAGGCAATTCTAGCAGTTTTTCAAGCACATTAGCAGCTCTGCATTTGCAACCATATTTATAAACTTTCGAAATGAGAGTCGGTTGAAATCTATTCCCATCATCGAACTGACATGCTGAGTTTGTCAAATCTTGGATCAAAATCAAATCCATTTGCAGACCTTTCACTACCCTAAACATAAAATGGCCATGCCAGCTATGAAGATTGTCTGTTTAGGCAGACAATGGTGCGAAAGATTTAATCTTGTTCGGTTCCGTTGATGAATGTCAAGTGAATAATGTGAACAAATACATGGCTTGGAGAAACGCCTGTTTTGTTTTCACTAGCAATTACTGCATATCCGATAGTGGTATCAAAGGATTGACAGGTGTTCTCGGCCTTTGCGCTGAAACAAAGATACTGTCTCAAGCACAGCGGTTTTGTTTGCTAACGGCATTTATGGATTCTTAATCTGCATGCAGCCCCGCTCATGCAGCAGTAGATTTCTGTTCGGTCAATATGAAATTTCCCATGACGGTGGGTCTTTCTTCCACTTTGTCTAATTCCTTGCGGTGTCATTTCAATCAATCTCTGGTTTTTGTACCTTAGTGGTGTAACACTAGATAAACTTAATGGTGAACCCATCTTAAAGCACGTCTCCTCCGTAAAGGGAAAGTCTTCTCATGCAGCCATGTCTGCAGCTCATGTCTGCAGCTGCATTGTCAGAGTTCGGCGAACATTAGCGCTATCGTGACAAGTGTGGCCAAGTAGTTCATGGAACTACAATGTATTCGAGTGAAGACGAATCTTTATCATGGCATTCTCTGTGATGTTAATTACAAGTTGACCACTTATGTTATATGACAAGAAAATGTTATGTAAGTAAATACATCACGTATGACTGAACACAATAAGTTATTGCCACAACGCGAATGAATTTCCGTACGATAATGTAGCCGTGTGTCATGCCCGTTTTTCCTCCTCGGAACGTATAAAGCAAGGTGAGGTTAAAGTGTGGAGTTCTGTTACGTCTCCTAAAGAAAATGGCATACCAAGTCGAAACGGCATAAGCTTTATTTGCAAAATCCAGAAAGTCAAGATCTGCTCTTTTTATATCAGATCTATGCTTATTGCCTAAAACGTCCTGTGATACATTTTGCATAAATCAGTAGTAAATCCTCATAACGTGGATTAATCTGATCGAAGGTTTGGCCTTAATTCAGCCGAGCAGACGTAGGCTTAAAATGAAAAATGGGCTTTCTGGTCACGGTGTGGATAGCACTGAGTATAATAATTGTAACCATTTCGTTTTAAGTTGTATGTTTTTCCACGTTCAGGGGCACTCTCCGATGCTTTTAGAGCTGTGGCTGGGCGGAGAATTTAATATTTGAAATTACTTTAAGGAGCGCTGAGTACCGTGTCCTGTCTGACAATAACCCATTTTCGGTTCAAAATCTGATTCAGTTGGCGATGTGTAATCTGTTTTGAAATTGAATTACAAAACTTGATACTTAATAATTAATAGTATAATTAAGTTCTATTGGATTATTAGAATTTTTGATGATTTGCCGCGGTATAGTCTATAAATGGTACCTACATTGTGACGATCTCAATCATCTCTGATTGGAAGACACGCTCGCCAACGACTAAAATGCAATTTTGCAATCACCGATGAACAATAACTGGAGATATTATGGCTATTGATTCATACGATTTATCAGCAATCTACCAGCTGTTTTTCCTTTTAGACTGCAGGAACCTAATTAAGTGTTCTATCTAGTATTATTTCGGGGTTATAAGATACTTGCTTAAGGATGCTACTATATTTGCAATACACTATTTTTGTTTTGGCTGGCAAACTTGAGCCGGTGTTACCCTTTGGAAAACGCACCTTCTTATAAGTGATTGTTAGCGTTCGCACACGCCCTCTGTAACGCATTATTTTAATCCTATCTATAAACTGGTTATACTTTCGAAATATAACCAATTTTTCGAAGACTGGTCGAAATTATTACTGCTTTAATGCATTGAAATCATCTGACGGATTATATTATTTTATTTTTGTGTTTCACACAAATAATGTGCTGATCCTATTATTTAACGGTTAGTTGTGATAGTTGGTGGTATTTTTCTTTTAAATTAAGTGTTCTATTCACAGCACAATAGCTGTTGTTACGCAACCGCTCAGTGAAGAGCGAAACAACTGAGAAAACTGATGTGGTCAGTTTTATTCATACAAATTATTATAATTTATTCGAAATCATATTTTGAATAAATGTATTACTCAATATTAAATTTCATTGTTCGTTTCTCTCTGCAATTATTACCATTACGTCACATTGGCGCAGTTACCACCACCACCAGGCGATAACAAACACGTCTCAAGTAATTAAGCTTCGAATAACGGTACAGTCAAATTAATGAAAGCGTTTTACCTACCAATAAAACGCTTATTAATTTACTTACCTTATTCGAAGCTTAACTTTAAACACTGCCTGGTGATTTTCGACGCAATGATCAAAATGGCGAGCGCTATCGCCGAGCTAAGCGCTCTCCCCACTACCTGGTGGTGGGGGCTTAGAGAGGGGCGGCAATGTGACGCATAGAGACAGATGTGTAACGGCGGGAAACGTAGTGCCTATCTCAAGTAATTAAGCTTCGAATAAGGTAAGTAAATTAATAAGCGTTTTATTGGTAGGTAAAACGCTTTCATTAATCGCTGGATGCTCAGGTGCTGGAATGGCAACCTTACATCGGAAAGTGCACTGTTGCCAGACACCGCATTAGGTGGGCTAACAAAATCATATCAGTTGCAAGGATATATACAGG
Source organism: Hipparchia semele (assembly GCA_933228805.2). Lineage (NCBI taxonomy): Eukaryota > Metazoa > Arthropoda > Insecta > Lepidoptera > Nymphalidae > Hipparchia > Hipparchia semele. Next base: position 645,039 of record OW121717.1, on the reverse strand, counting down.
TGGCGCATGGAAGTCCCCCTTACACAAGAACACGAGCTTTTTTTAAATTCAAAATTTATGCTCTTATTACAAGTCCACCATACCGGTTCAATAAACAGATTCTCTCTCAGAAAAATCGGCAAAAAAACTCAACAGTTACTCTTTTGACTTGTTCTTCTCTACTCCGTAAGTATAAACTTTGTAGTGAGAGAAAACGTTTTCAAAGTATAATGTTACTATGTGAACAGCGTTAGTAAATTAATTATTTTGAGACCTCACATTTACAGGACAATATCCTGTCCTTCTAATAAATAAAGGCGAAAATGTGTTTGTTTGTTGGTTTGTTCTTTAATCACGCAGCAACGGAGCAACAGATAGACGTGATTTTTCACATGGTTTTAGTTGAGCACTTAGAGTGACATAAGCTACTTTTTACCTCGGAAAAACAGAGTTTCGGAGGGATTTTTAAAAACCCCTAAATCCATTTGGACGAAGCTGCAAGCTTTCTTTAAATTATGTATGAAATTAAATAAGTATAAGATAGCCATGTTGTCTGGAATTATTCAGCTAGTCATGTTGTAGATTCTGTATGCAGAGTCGAGAATTATGTATGTATTTGGTATACCGGGGCGTCTATATCTATCGCGTCTTATCGAATATTCATGCCACATCGTGTCCTAGTGGAGGTGTCGACAGCAACACTATCATTTAAGATGTATTGAACTCGGAGTGTGCAATAGGTACCATTCTGAACTGAGCCTTGCGTGTAAGTTTTTGAGTTATTGATCAGTAAAGAAACATCATCATTGGCAGCTCATCGCTGAATCGATGCCGATGAAAGAATTAGCTTGTGTCCCGTAGATGAGCAAAGGCACAGAAGATCAGCTTCGAAAAAATAGGAAGTTCAAAAAGTGTTTACGTCATGGGATGTCCGGCAGATGTGAAACATCGTGGCAACTGAGATACGGCATAGCGACATAATAGAGTGTCATGCCATTTGCCGTCACAGCAAATGGCATGACACTCTATTATGGCAGTGGTATGGGGAAAGTCGGTCTTATCCCAAGGCATGGAAATATTTCACAAAATTAAAAAATTTTTATTCGATGACAAGACGTCCTTGACTGCGATCTCACCTGATGGCAAGTAAGCTACCATCTCACGATGCAGTCTAAGATGGTAGCGAACTAACTTGGAAAGAGTATGGCAGTGTACATTCAACCCATACCCTTAATCTGTTTCTACACCCCATTGTGGAGGAAGGCTAAATCGCTTGGCGGCACGTCTGTCACGGTAGGGTGGTAACTAGCCACGGCCAAAGCCTCCCACGAGACAATATTATTTCAATAAGCCCTGTGACTCTTATAACGAGACTTAACCATTCGGAAAGTAGTCACTGCTGAGAGGAGGAGGCAAGAAACTCACATCAAAACAAATTCGATGCAGATAAAATCGTGGGCATCAGCCAGTATAACATAATAATCAAGGAATGACGCCTTTCCCGATAGGTGCTTCATAGCCGTGAAGTCTGACATCAAAAATAATTTCCCCGAATAAACCATAATTCTCCGTGCAATCGCTATCGAACGAGGAACTATAAAAGATAATGGGTGCTTCCGTGTAAATTGTAGTGTTCCACGCTCGCTATCAGATCATAACAGTTAGGATTCCTATCGTGTAGCGGGATTTGTAGGCGATTGAATAAGGAACTTTGCTAGGTGCCAATAACTAACGAAGTTGATGTGTTTGTCTCGGAAATACATTTGATATGGAACCAAAAATTCATGTTCTGAGGAAAAGGTAGATAGAAAGTGACACAACTGAAAATCTAAATATTTATAAAAGGAAAAAGTGATCGACTGAGTAATTCGAGCTGTGCGTTGATAGATCTGACTGATCTCTCTCAAACTGAACGGATCGGGCTGTTTAGCATCTATGAAAGGATTTTTGAAAATTCAATCTCTAATGGTGTAAAATAGAGGCATGAAAAATTGAACTTCACATAATAATATAAATACATCGTACACACATCGTTTATTACAGACATAGGAGGTACATAATCAAATACGCCTAAACATATGCAAAAGTACAGGTAACTGGTCGTGTCAAATTACTGATGGAATTGATCGAATAAAGAGTACATTTGTGTTTGTGCATTCACTTTTCTGATCAGCAATCTCTTTGGAGAGATTAATTTGAAAATGATTATAATTTTACTTCAAAGAAAAATTCAATCATTTTCATTCATCGCACACGTAATATCCTCAAGCCGAAATGAATCATGATTAAGCCCTCCTTAAAATACATTATTCAAAATGAAATACATTTGACGCAAATCGAGCATGAACCCTTTTATACAGCGTCGTATCACACGACGTTATCAAATGCAGGAACATTTGACGTGTTCGGAAGTCGCGACGCCTCGCGACGAGGTGAGAGGTGGAGGAAAGAGGAAGCCGTTATCTGCTTCAACTGGGGATTTACCTCGAATTGTGACTTTTGTGTCGAATCACAAGACGAGCAAACATTTTAGGAATCACATCACAATATTTTTGGTAACGTAGAGGCATCCGGCTTTCCGCTGGGAGGCAATATTCGGATATATTAAGCACATTTTGTTTTATTTATACATATGAATGAATAGCGGACAAACGAGCAGGCGGGTCACTTGATGTTAAGTGATTACCGCCGCCCATGAACACTAACCTTTAGAATTACTTTTCAATTAAAAACAATTTTTAAAATTTGAGCAAAAAAAAACTTTTCTATTTCCATTGTAAAGTGCTCACTAGAATTAATAGAGACAATTTTTCGTGTCCAAAACATACTCTTACCTTATCCAAAGTGCTTTAGTTCTGAAAGAGAAATTGCTTTACATTTGCTGACAAATCCTAGCCATAAGTTATGTGTGTCTTCATACATTTTAGTTTACGTTGTTTTTGCCTGCAACTTGAGTTCATGTTTTATATATTTTGGGCGAACTGTGCACCGATTTGGACCAAGTACAAAAATTTATTGCAGTACTAAGCAGTAAGTGTGATCTCTACTATAAAATTTATCTTGACTATATTATAATCTCGTCAGATTCGACACTTGTTTATTTTATTTTTTATTTTTCCTTTATTGTTCAAGATACACAAAATACATGATAACCTCCTTTTGTGAAGTCGGTTAAAAATTACAAAGAATTTTAGCCCTCCTCATGAAACTTGAGCGTTTATGTGAGGATGCTGAGTTCACTTATTCTAATAACAAAATAATACACATGAAATAATACGAAATAAAGTAAAAAATACGAAAATAATATCCTAGATGATGCCCGCGACTTCGATCGCGTGGATTAGGGTTTTAAGGTTTTTCGATTCCCGCGGGAACTCTTCAATTTTTCGGGATAAAATGTAGCCAACGTGTTAAACGTAGATGTGAACTCTCTTTAACACGTTGACCGACGAACGATTTGACTGGGAATGGTCCCAGTCAAATCGGTTCATGCGTTGTGACGTGAAGAAGTAACAAATAGACACACACAATCACACACAATCACACACACACACGTACAAACTTTCGACTTTATAATATTAGTGTGATCCACATTTTGCTTACGTAAAGAGTAAGAAGCATTTCCTATAAAATACGACCATTAGCCGCAGCTCCCATTTCCACGAAATACCTCTTACACCGGCCTACGAACATAAAAATTTAGTACAATAGAACTTCATTTAGTTTAAGCAACTTCAAAAGCAGAACGCAGAAATAAAAAGACGCACTATAACACTTTATTAATATTATAGTATTAGCAGAAAAATATCAACAAATGTAAAGTGTTAACAAGAAATACTGGAAACGATTTTTCTCTTCCTAAACGTGAGCTCTCCATTTGCTGACTAATCCAGGCCATATGTAAGAACATTATACTATCTTCGAGGATTTTAGTCTATCTAAATACCTAATAGATTTTCCCTTTTGCATGAGTAGTTTTAGATTGTTTTTAATTGCTGAGTTTCAGAGGTGGTCTAAATTCAAAATGGAAATGCAAATTCCGCTTGTTGTTGTGACAGCTTCCATTATGATTCCAAAGGTTATTTTGCTGTTATTTTCAACATTCGAGGTGCATTAATATGTCACTGTCACTATCCAATAATACACTGTTTCATTGCAACCGCAACAAAATGATATGTTATGTCATGTATGCCAAACTGATGTGGCTCTTTTAATAAGCCACAACTTTACCACTGGTTTTTCAAGAAATTTGTAACGCACAAACAATCACACAACTCTTATGCTAAGTACATATAATGGCCCCTCCGTTCCATCCATCGTGGGTGAAAATAAAAAATAAAACTGTATCATTTTATTATTGTCCAAAGTGTACAGAAGCACGGACCCCGCTTTCATCAAACGCTGGCACAATCAGTGCACGTTTGCCGTCATCTAATTTGCATCGTAATTCAGCGGCACAATGACGTCCAATAATGTTCAGTAAAATTCTTTGTGAAATACTTGCTTCATTATTAGTGCCGATTTATTTTGTTGGTTTTAGGCCTGATACACATTGGTGCGAAGCGGTGATAGTACCACTAAAATAGTGGTTAAGCCCGCCCTCTTTTCAGGGCGTCATGGGGTTTCATCCCAAGCTTGCATCTATAACTATACAAAGTTATGCGTCTTTTAAGAAATTAAACATCACTTCATTTAAATAAGCCTGTTCAAAATCCGGTCAGTCAAAGATCAATGAACGATTCAGGCGAATACCTTATAGAATGCATTCATGAAATCAATAATATCTTCTTCTTCTTCATCAAATGATAGACGTCCACAGCTGGTTATAGGTCTCTTGCAAAAGGTTTGAAATCACATCACATCACACTATCACATCACACTATCACACTAATATTATAAAGCCGAAAGTTTGTATGTGTATGTGTGTGTGTGTGTGTATGTTTGTTACTCCTTCACGCCACAACGAAAGAACCGATTTGGCTGAAATTTGAAATAGAGATAGCTCATACCCAGGATTAAAACATAGGCTACATTTTATCCCGGAAAATTACAGAGTTCCCGCGGAAATCAAAAAACCTTTATCCACGCGTACGAAGTCGCGGGCGTCGTCTAGTCAATAATATGGACGTATAAAAATAAGCCTTTATGCTTAGCTGGCGAGGAAATGGTAATATAAATCATATTCACAAAAAGCTAAAAGCGTATTCGAATGCAATGCTCTGTTTCAGCTAAACGAACAATTCCTCAGTTGTAAGCGCAAATAGTTATATTATACTTTCATTTTATATTGTAAATGTTGCTCCATTTGTATCACTACATTGCATATTTCCCTGGAGGTGCCACTCTACTGTTTGGGTGAATCTATGAGATTTCAGCTTGATGTTAATTATATTCGTCTTTATGGATTAGGGTTGAGTTGGTCTTCCAAGAAGGACAAATGTAGGTACTGGAAATTTTTAATCCGTAAACGACAGAAAATTGTTAGAGTTCAACGATTTCAAATATAAGAGTACATTACAAATATGATGATATCTATGCTCTTCACTCAGCTGGCGTACGAATAAATAATTCGAATTGTGATTTACCTTTTGTAAAACACCATTTTATTTCATTACCGATACATATATCACAGATCGCATTGCATGCTATCTAGTAGAATATGAAGGTCGTTTATTTATCATCATTGTGAAACATCTATGTACTCATATTCAGCAAATAAATAAATTTCATTTCATTTCATTACATCGCTATATTTGAGCCGTCGCGAATACGATACGGTACCAATGATCCGAAGATGATGTGTGGCGTTTAACTTCAAGATGTTCAATAAACGTCCGGCTCATTTGAACCATCCCACTGTACTGGCTCAGTACAAAAAAGAGCCTACTCATATAAAAAAACTTGAGAGGTGTCAAGGGACACCCGGATGGAACGAAGTTCAATGCGAAATAGAAATGAAAATATCTGGCTTGCTTTCTATAAGAGAGAGAGAGACAGACAGAGAAACATGCGACGCCTATAGCAAAAAGTGTCGTGACAACTTTTCGTAAGAATTTTTTCCGTCTAGCCCCCTTTCACAACGCGCGATAAAGAACTTCGTTCCAAAACTCATTGTCAAACCATGTCATACCCAACACTACACCAAATGAAAATGAAAGGCGGTTCATATTAAACTACTTCGTCCGCGTAGAATTAGGTTTTAAGGTGGAATTTTCATAAACTGTGAAACACGATTTTTTTTAATCAAGAGTCATAATGTCAAGTTTCATATACCTAACTTGAAAATGAAGGATTTTCATTCAAATATTAAGTCCCTATTTAACCCCTGCGGGTATAGAATTTCCTGAAATGTGAAACACGTACGTTTTTACTTTTAATTAAGACCCAAAATACCAAGTCCAGTCAGTCAGTCAGTCAGAATATGTCTCTTTATAAGTATAGATTGAGTAACCACAAAAAAAAATACAATAGATTTTAATCAAATCCGTTCGCCTGTCCATCGTCCAACCTCAAGCCTTAATGGCTTGGCATTGATATGCAAAGGTAAGCCAGGGTGACATCAATTTCCTTCACAAGTCGCATATATAACACGAACGCCTCCCGTCCTCTAACCCTCCCCAACCTACAAACTCCACCTTTTTCATATACGATATTTTTTGTGTTCTACTACAAAAAATCTTATTATGCTTAATCCTAATCAAAGTAGGTACATATAATAATAGTTATGATGTAAAATCTTTTTTTTTATTCAATGACAAGACTTGACTGTTACTGCGATCTCACCTGATGATAAGTGCCGCAGCAGTCTAAGATAATAGCGGGCTAACTTGGAACAGGTATGACAGTGTACTTCAACCCATACCCCTAATCGGTTTATACACACCATCGTGCTGGAACGCTAAATCGCTTGGGGCACGTCTTTGACGGTAAGGTGGTAACTAGCCATCCAAACCAGACAAGAGACAATACAGAAATTATAAATTCCCAAATTGCCCTCGCCGGGAATCGAACCCGAAACCTCCCAGTTATATAAGATCACAGCACTTACCACTGCGCCCAGAGGGGCGTCATAATTATCTCAGTAATTCTAGGGGTGAATTGAAGTTCGCAAGACTACAGATTCAAATAGGACAATAAGCTACTCTTTTGTACCGAGAAAGCAAAGAATTCTCAAGAGAATTTTAATCGACACAAGATGGGTTCCATATCAGGCGGTTAGATTACGGTTGTGGTTAAGATTTAGTTTGACTTCCAAAAATACTACTTGGGGCCTGAACTGTGGGGGTTCATTAACTTTAACTTAACTTGATCCTCAACTTTAATTACGCCTGACATGCAACCCACCCTTATTAGTACTCGTATTTATATAGGTTCATCAAATATACGACGTGATTGCCTCCCTTCCACTCTATGCAGCTCTAGTCTCTCATAAGTACAGGATACGAGATGTTTTAATTAATAGTTCCGTTCCATCCCTCACCCTCAGTACATTAGTTTGAACGCTTGAACTCGACTAGCAACACAACTCTGCCTCAAGAGGAAGTGGACAATTTGGAAGAGATGCTTTATAAAAGTTTATTAGGTCACTTAACCTTAAAGTCTTTTTTCATTCGATGAAAAGAAAGCTTTTGGCTGCGATCTTTTCTGATGGCAACAACGATGCGTATAAGATGATAGCGAATGGGGACTAAAAATGATTATATACACCAAATACATCATTTATCCAAATACATCTAATGCACTCCCGGTTCTAAGGAGGATAACTAAGGTAGTTAAGTTAGGTAGTTAAGTTTATGATTTTTAGATCCATTCATTATCGTACAGTAATATAAGGAACTAAAAATCATATACTTGAAAGTGTTATTACATAATATTTAAAACTTTATTTCATAAGGAAATCATGGTTATTAATTTTCAAGCGTGGCCGGAAAATCATCTTGTTATTTTATGATAGTACTATCATATTTCCTTATGAAATAAAGTTTTAAATATTATGTAATAACACTTTCAAGTATATGAAAGGTTAATTTAATATAATAAATAATTTGTTTGTATCTCGTTGCGTTAGATTTTTCATTTTTACTATTCTGCTAATCAAGCTCGTGTGGCCAGTACATGGTTCAATCAACAAAACTACAGTTTGTTGATTAGCGGACGGGGTTTCGGTAAATTAGATTGTATATACATGTCACATCTCATGTCAGATCCATAAACTGCTGGCGGCTGATTAATATTTTTTTCTTTTTGTTAACACTTTTATAATATAATAATACACAAAATGTTGTTCGCTTTGAAGATGTTACTACGTTTCGCTAAATTAAACATAAGAAGAGCATTAGGAAGCTTCAAAACACTCTGTTTATACAGTGTAGGATATATCCTAAAATATAATGCCTGTGCGGAAAAATATTGCGGTTGAATATGGCGGTTGAAACATATGGTGAATTTCTTCGAATGGACTGTAGTTTTGCGGGATAAACAAGGATCGAACAGGAATACGCCACTGACCTTGACGCGTTCTGCTACTCCTTCCCTCCAGGCCTGGGTCACCGATTTTTCACTTTTGTTGCGGGTTTTGAGGGCGTATTTTACATGCCCACGCGTGGTCGCGTCGATGATTAGATTGACACTAAGCGGTGGCGCATATAGGTAAAGGAAAGGGAAAGAGATATGCGAATGCGGTAGGAAAAAGGATGAGAAAGAAAGAGATGGGATATATTTAACCCGCCGCGGTAAATTATATAGAAAAATAAACGAACATCCCCCACCCCATGAACTCTATGAGTTCAGAATATAAAAAAGAAAAGAAAAATAAAAACATGCGAATATTTATAACATACTTATATACATATATACATATAAGTTAATGCGGTTTAGTTAATGCGGTATATTTAATTTATGGGTAAAGGGCAAAGCCTCACGATAGGTCTTGTGAATGTACTACTCTTAGTCCTCACTTCAGCCACTCTAGTTATTCCATCTTTGCCAGGAAAGACGCGAATAACAATACCTAAAGGCCACTGCAGCGGTGGAGAATTGTCGTTACTTATAATGACTACCGTTCCTACCGTAACCGGGTTGGAAGCAGTATTCCATTTTTCGCGGCTTTGCAATATCTGCAAATATTCATGTTTGTAGCGGTTCCAGAACGACTGCACAATGTGATCCAACAAAGAGTATCTACTCAACAAATGCACCTTCTCTCCACTCAAATCAGGCGCAGGTAAAGCCTCTAGAGGTGCGTTATTCAAAAAATGCGCAGGTGTGAGAGTTGAAGGTTCCGATGGATCTGAGCTCAATATATAAAGCGGTCTACTATTGAGTATGCCTTCAATTTGCGTTAAAACAGTTACCATTTCATCGTAGGTTAAGATTTGATTGCCAATGACTCTAAATAGCAGGGTTTTTACACTTTTTATATTGGCTTCCCAAATTCCACCGAAATGACTACCGGTAGGTGGATTTATTTTCCAAGTAACGCGATTTTTAGCAAGTTCATGGCTAAAGGCCTTGTAATAATCTTCGCTTTGTAACAAGTCGAATAATTCTTTAAAATATCCTTTAGATGAAACGAAATTCGTAGCTCCATCGCTATATATAAACCTACAACATGCGCCAGATCTGGATTTAAAGCGTTTATATAAATTAAGAAAAGAAGCGGAACTCAAATCTGGTGCAAGTTCTAAATGAACTGCCTTGGTAACTAGGCAGATAAAAATACATAAGTATGCCTTTTTACTGCGGATACCGCGCCCTCTAGTCATAGTGATATATAAAGGGCCAGCATAATCAACACCCGTGTGTGTAAAAGCGTTGCACTGCTCAACGCGACAAGACGGCAAGTCAGCCATGAGCGGAATCTTAAATTCTGATAGAAGTGATAGCTCGGACATAAAAATATTCCAAGCTTCAACAATATGTGTGAGGGGTATTTCGTCCCATGACAATTTTAATATCCATAATTCTTTAATAATGAGTTTAGCGTAAAGAATTACGAGACCTAAAACATCGTAAAGTCTTGCGGTTGCGGATAAAATAGAGCATTTCGTCCAATTAAGAGGCGGTTGGAATACAAAAAAGGTCAAAGTATCATGAGCGGGAAAATAATGTAGCCCTGGGATCTTGAAGATGCGTTCTTCATCAAAAGCTATTCCTTCAGACTGCCTGTGCGTTTGCGGTATATGACGTAACAATTCAGAAGGATTGCTAGTCCACTTTATCAAGTCAAATCCTCCAGCCTTAAATATCTGGATAAGCTGCTCAGCTATCTCTACTGCCTCTGAAATGGAAGAGGCAGAGGAAGCGAGATCATCCATGTGTACATCTCGTTCGATGATGTTAGCAGCAGCTGGCCATCTCTCTCTCTCTTGCTTAGCTACTTCGCGAAGAGTGTGAAGTGCTAGGAAGGGAGAGGAGCGCAATCCGAAGGTGACGCGATTAAATTCATAAGTGTTTAGCGATTCATCGCTAGAAAATCTATACAAGATCCGTTGAAATTTGCGATGCGGTGGACGAACTTCTATGGATAAATACATCTGCCTTACATCGGCGAAGAAAGCGATTTTATAGAGGCGAGCATTTATTAAAATATTAAATATTTCAGCTTGTAAATTGCAACCGGTATGTAGAATGTCGTTCAGAGAAGTACCTGAGTCTGATTTCATTGGAACATCTAAAATTCTAATTCTAGTGCTCGATTTATCCTCACGTATAACAGGTCTGTGGGGCAAGTAAAACCCTGGCGAAATACATTCTTTATCAGGATTTTCTCTGACAGGAAGATTCACAGCGAAACTGCCATCAGAATTGCGAGTAGTTGTTTTATTATAAATGGTTTCACCTTCCTGTTCTTCGGGACTCAGAAACTTCTGTTGCGGTTCTTCTTCCACCTTCCAAACTTTTTCTAACATATTATCCAGAGGATCACGATTGAGAGCGCAAAAAGCAGAAGTATGTGGAAGTGAGGAAGCAATAAGAGCGTCACCCATGATGACATAACCAAGCGTGGTCTCTATAGCAGAGGGGGAGCTATTGTTACCTGTGATTTTATTAGACAGTAAAATATCACAATAAAGTTTCACCCCGATTAGTAAATCTATACTTCCCGGTTCAGAAAAACTATCATCAGCTAAAGGAATATCTTTTATTAAATTATCTAACGCTGACACATCAACTGGAGAATCAGGTAGTTGAGAAGTAATTTTTTCTACCACCAGTGGGCGTATAGAATATTCCTTAGCGTCATCAAATCGAGATTTGAATTTGAAGTCGGAATTCCCAAGTATTTTTTGAGAAGTTCCACCGATTCCCTGCACTTTAGAGAATTGATTTTGCGTATTCACAGGTAACGATAATCTCTTGCAACAAGCTTTAGAAATACAATCACTCTGCGAGCCAGGATCAACAAGACAACGCAAGAAGTGAGTGCGATTGTATTTATCGAGAACTTTTATTTTTGCGGTACCTAATAAGGTAGTAAAGGTGCGGTCGTGAAAATCACGTGATATGGTGCATAGCGAAGCGTGTCCGCCGATGGGCGGGCGAGAAGAAGGCTCACATTGAGCGACTTGCTCAGCTGATTCAGCAACTGGCAAGTTAGCGGGAGAATAAGATTCATTAGCGGTTTTATAAGCGATAGGCTTAGCTTTATGCTCGGCCTGATTAGCGGGTAGCGATAATGGAGAATATTGCGGTGCGTTTTGTGCCGTAGAATCATTAACTACGACACTACAATTAGATTTACTAGCGTTGGCGAAACAAAGGGTTGAATGGTGCCTTAATCCGCACTTTGAGCACGTCTTCTCTGATCCGCAAGAGAAGTTTTTGTGCGAAATACTACAGCAATTGGTACAGTAAGAATTTCTCTTTATAACGTCGAATCTCTCTTTAGGAGTCAGCTTATTGAAGTCAGCACACTTGTATAAGTGATCATGCTGTTCCTTTTTACACAGGACGCACTTATTAGCTTTATTCGAACCACTAGCGTCTTCGGTATTCACAAAAGACTTAGTAGTCTTAGCAGAAGGCGTAGGTATAATTTTAGAGCGTGGTTTACTATGAGATTGGGTATCTAAGTTCTTAACAAGACTCCCTCTAGAGACCACCTTACTCTGCTCTTTAACAAATTCAATTAAACTTCCATAAGTTGGGATTTTTTCCTTGCGATAAGTAATTTCAAAGAGCTTCACTGTGTCTGAATCCAGTTTTTGAAGTGCGAGATGCAATAATATAAAATCAGTTAAATCATTTAATTTAAGTTGTTTTAATGCTTCTACAGCGGAATTGAAATTATTTAAAAACGATTCAAGACCAGCGGCGTTATTATTATTTAAAGATTTAAAATTTAATAATTGATTAAAATATGAACTAGCTAAGTGGCGAGGGTCGTCATATTTCTCAATTAAAGCGTTCCAAATAATGTAGTAATTGTCGCCTGATACAGTCAACCCGGCACAAACAGACGAAGCCTTATCTTTCAATTTACCAACCAAATAAAACACCTTTTCATTGTTAGTAAGATTAGGGTTGTCGTGTATCAAGTTTTTAAATTGCTGGTAGAATAAGGGCCACTGTTTCTGATCTCCGCCAAATTCCAGCAGATCGATAGGAGGCAGACGAGATTTCACAGTAGGATAACTCGAGATGGGAAGCGTACTATTTTCAGATTTTTTATTTTTAGCGTTTGAATTAATTTCTAATATTTGTTTAACGTAACAGAACATTTCTTCGAAAGAAGTCCACGACTGGTAGCTAATAGTCGCTTTTGGATTTACTTTCACTAGCGCAACATTGTACTGATCTAAATTTAATTCGAATTCCTTGCGTATAGTGTCTAAGTTAGATGCCTGAACCAATAATGATGATAACTTGCTGCTGTCCCTTTCAACTTGCAACGCAGTATCATATATTCTTTGCATGCGCGCAAACATAACGTCTCGTTTTGATTCGAAGACAAGCATATTACACTCATCCTTATTAAAAGGCTTAGGCGATGAACTTTCACCTTTACTCATTGTGAATATTAAAAATCAATATTACTTAAAGAAGAAATTATTATAATGTTTTAATAGCGTAATTAAAGCGTTTAATAAACAATATGTGATATTCGAATTACTATAGTGCAATTAATAAACATAAATAACCTCTTATTATTAAAAAGAAAATTCGCAAATGAAGTTATTACACACAGAAATAACAGCGCGCGGACGAAAAAGTAGGTAGGTAATATAACAGAACTGCATTCGAGTTAACTTGATTCGACTTATTTCAAAGCGTTTATGCCACGATGTTATTTTACATTCAATAATAGGTTAGCGGGCGAATAAATAGAAGAAAATAACTTATTCTTCTGCCTAGTATAAACGTATCATACACCTGGCACAAATGGCAAACCAGCGTAGATGAAAGCAAACAAATGAATATAATAATAAGTGACCACTAAGTATAGCAATTCACAAGACAAAATACACAAATACGCTGTAATTAACTGTGCGTAGTCAAGAAGAGGCTCGCGCCGTGCACAATTTTGCGTTTTAATCTTAGATAAGATAAGCAGAATGACTCGTTTAAAATAGTTGCTAATACATTTGATCCTTATCGCGTAAGCAATAGCGTTCAGTTTCCAGCGGGCCGAATCCGTCGACCGTACCGGTAAGCGACTATGCCCATATAAGGTAACGAAATCACGAAAGGTTCACAGTGCACGGCGATTCTAACTACCTATTTACGAAATGTTTTCAGATGCGTTGCGGGAGTATATATCAATAGAAATTATGCGTATTACACTATATACATATGATATAATACGATATTTACATAAAATATGAATGCTAAGTATACTGAATAGATGATTTACGATCAATATGTAGGCGTGTGTCTAATCATAGACTTATAATGTATAATATATAATTTATAAACAATAATATTGTATAATCAGTGACTACCTGGAAGGAGATGTCTGTTTATTATACTTAAATCCAAAATTCGGATCGAATCGACCAAAAATAATGTGCGGAAAAATATTGCGGTTGAATATGGCGGTTGAAACATATGGTGAATTTCTTCGAATGGACTGTAGTTTTGCGGGATAAACAAGGATCGAACAGGAATACGCCACTGACCTTGACGCGTTCTGCTACTCCTTCCCTCCAGGCCTGGGTCACCGATTTTTCACTTTTGTTGCGGGTTTTGAGGGCGTATTTTACATGCCCACGCGTGGTCGCGTCGATGATTAGATTGACACTAAGCGGTGGCGCATATAGGTAAAGGAAAGGGAAAGAGATATGCGAATGCGGTAGGAAAAAGGATGAGAAAGAAAGAGATGGGATATATTTAACCCGCCGCGGTAAATTATATAGAAAAATAAACGAACAATGCCCTTCTAACGGCCGTATATAAAAACGTCTCGTAGCACTTTAGAATTTATTTTTTTATTTAGTAAGTTATTGTATTAAGAAGAATGTGTGGGGGTTTTAGGGTTCCAATATGATTTTAAGTAAAAGTAATCAATTATGACTATGCGTAGAATTTTACGTAAAACTAACCACTTAAAACTATGGTCTAATTAAAATTGTACTTTTTTTTCTTTATCTACGTTAAGTTATATTTATAGTTTTGTGGCCCAGATAAATGGGTAGGGTAACTGTAATGTCTCCCAAGATATTTCTTAAAACAAATGAAAAAATAAAAGAAAATGAAAAAAAAAATGAAAAAAAAAATATTTTTATATACCTTCTAAAATGAAAGTGGGCTACAATTTCATCTTAGACTGCATCATCATTTACCTACAAATTATATCGCAGTTAAGGTCTAATAGGTAGAATGCATCACAGCATGTTGACATGCCCCAGCGTAGTGATTTTACCTGTACCATGCATAAGTGAAGCGTGACGACTTGGCGTGGTGGTATATTGTACTTGTGTGTACATCGAAACGTGTGGCATACAAAGGATATATCTACCTATATAAGATGACACAATGGCGCAACTGAAGCAATGCAATAATCCCACAACGCACTGTGCGACATCGATCTAACTTCTCATCAAAAAATAAGCACCTCCTCAAAATTTCCCACCCGCTCTCCTGCTGTTAAGGCAACTGGGATGTCTATGTAATTTTGAGAAAGTACTTTCCGGTTTAAAGTACTCAAAGTACGGTATCAGAGAAGTAAATTGCGAATGTTTCAAACTAGATACGTGTAATTCGACTGCGCTTGTAAGTTGTTCGCTTGAGATAACACCCCCTGCAGGCTACGATTTCACGACTAAGGAAGGTTTAATTTAGCTGTCTATGTATGGTGTCTGTTCGTTGATAACTCCATAACTCAATGTAACAATTTGATAAATGGGTGCGCAAAGTATCCAACACATTGGCAACCATTACATTGGATACTTACTATTTGCATTTTTATTCATCAATTTATTGAACTTTGAAGAAGGAAATTAACTTAATCATTAAATATTTGTAGCAAAAAAATCGTTAAATATTTATAGGATTATCTATTTTACAACTGAATAGAGTTCGTGGTCCATTAGTCAAACTGTGATTTCACTTTTAAATGGCACAGGTAGGGAATTAAACTTTTTAAATCAGCTACAAGTCTAATAATAAAAAACTCGGTTAACCAAATTTAGCTGTAAGTGAAGTTCGATCATAATTAATTGTTCAAAATACTTCCCTGATGCATTGTATTCTTACTAATATTATAAATGCGAAAGTGAGTTTGTTTGTTGGCGTTTCCTTTAATCACGCAGTACCCGAGCAAAGAATTGCTGTTATTTTTTGCGTTGGTACTATTGTGGACTTGGAGAGTAACATAGGCTTTTATATCGGGTAAAAAATAAAGGGTTCCCGCGAAATTTTTAAAAACATAACTCCTCGGAAACAACTAGCTAGTCTTTCCATTGGATATAATAAAGTTTTCAATATACGATCCATATCTTCGTGGCCGATATTGCAAAAATTTCTATATCGCATTTCAATTTCTTTACTCGTATTCTCCACAACATGTGAGCTGATAAGATGCGGAATTGAAAGATTTTACATTTGATGGCAGGTGCACGCCGGGAGTGGGGCCCGCCCGCGGTGCAATTTATTTCCAATCTTTGTATCGGCAACTGCACGAAAACTTCGATATTCCGTAATGAGGTTCCCGTATTCAATTGCGTTTTTCCTTCGTATGTCTTTACCCTTTTATTTATTGAAATAATATAACATCCCGGGAATATAAAAAGCTAGATGATGCCCGCGATATAGTCCGCATGGATTAAGGTTTTTTGATTCCCGCGGGAACTGTTTAATTTTTCGAGATAAAAAGTGGCCTATGTGTTATTCCAGACTACAAATAAAAAAACTCAATTTGGGTAAAAATGTCGCTTACGATAAGCGGCCATGGGTCGATAAATTAATTTGATATCAAATACTACACATAACTAAAATCTAAATTAAAAAAAATATATCAAAAATAAAAGCTAAAATATAAAAAATTAAATTCGTTTAACTAAGTTCTTATTGCTTTATTTCAATTAATTTTTTGTGTTTTATACGACGACCGAAGTTAAAGCTCTTAGTTGAGATGCCTAAAGCAATTTCATAGGTCCTGTTCCTAAATTATCTGTTTGTCCGTTATACATATTACTGTCTGTGGATGACGAGGTCCCGGATTCGACTCCCGGGTTGGACCATAAATGTATTGGATTTTTTTGTTAAGAAAACAGGACTAGCCCGGAGTAAGGAACTTGGCGGTGTGTTACCCCCGTGCCTCAAAGAGCTTGTAAAAGCGTCGGTCCAGCACCTGATATCTCTCCAATCGTGTCAGGACTGCACCTGTGTTTGCATACACACTTGTGCACTATTATATCTCCCGCGCAGATGGCTAATCGCTCAGTAGGTTGGCCGCCATGACCGTATTCGGTCGGGAGGGCATTATACGTGTTACTGGGACGATGCCCGCATAGTGTCCCAAGTCATGTTATTCCAATTTATGCCGCCCTCCGTCAGATTACGTCACTGGCATTAATTGCGCATAAGCCTCCGTGTTACGATACAGCGGCCTACTATAACATGATTATACAATAAACCCTTGTAGTCGGTGTAATGACGTGAATTGATTTGCAATTCGACATCTCCGGCACATTCATTCAGATTCAGATTCACTTTATTTGCATAAAACATGACAACTTACATTATAAAGGTACATGTACAATGTACATGTTTGGGGTCATATAAGTGACGACGTGCAAATATTAAGATTATTCTTAAAATTAAGGCTATTATACATTATTTAGTCATTATAAGTTTATTTCATTTACATTTATTCTTCGTCGGCCCACTATTGGGCACAGGTCTCCTCTAGAAAGAGAAGGCTGTATTCCACCACGCTGCAGCTGGCCAATTGCCTATTTTCCAAATCGCAAAAAAACGATCTGGAGAAACGCGTAACCGACACACTTAACCGGATGGGTACGACGTTTTTAAGTTTGGTTTTTCACTTATAAGGCTTCAAGTTCAGTGCGTTAAGAATAATGAGCTGTATTTACTTGCCGCTTCGCTTACGCCTTTCTCCGAGAGACCACTTGTTTACCTTTTAAGACGGCTAAAGAAAAATAGATTATAGTACGCTACAGTGTATGGAAATTTCAAAAGTTCTTAGAAAGAGCTTTGAACGTTTAATCCATGTGAGATGGTTCGCAGAGGTTATCGCAGCACTTACGCCAGGCCTTTCATAAAGAGCGCTCCTTTCATCTTCACAAAGCCGTGTAATCCTGCATTGATAGAAGTGCGTCTAAAGGTGTGTTTACCTTTGCCTGGCCGGTCGCCGCTCGAAGCCCTGAGTTCAACAGTCCCTTCACATTTTTATCAATTTTACTAGCTTGTGCCCGCGACTTCGTCCACGCGGTTTTTACGCCATCGGTGCCTAACTTGGTGGATAACTGCTGTTTTTCTGGGGAAAAAGGTATCTTATGTTACTTTCTATTTCTTAAGCTATATTCATACAAACCATCAAGTTGATAAGTTGCTCAACTGCTGTGTAAATAAAGAACAAATCAATCCTTTCTTTCTTACTAATAATGTAAATGCGAAAGTGTGTTTGGTTGTTCGTTTGTTTTTTTGTAGACTTGTCCTTCAATCACCGACTGACATGATTATTTGTAAAAGTATTGTTGAGGACCTGGAGAGTGACATAGGCTTCTTTTTATCCCGGCATTCATTTAAAAATTAAATCCACGCGGACGAAGTCGCGGGTATCGGCGAAGTAAATAAATAATTTCACATTTACATACAAATGGTTTACTGCATCACAACTGACGATCGACTGCGCATTTCATGCAACAAGCTTACAATAAAGCGTAGAAATGAATAGATTGTTAATTAGATTTTCGTCTACTGCAATAGACATTAAAAATTATATCAGCACTGGTGCACTCCGCAGTAAACTGCGGAGCTACAAGTACATCGAAGAGGTACATGGCGTACCTCTTCGAAGTATTGTATGGTAACAAGAGTCGCTATTTATTTAAATCATTTTGCGGAGTGAATCTTCTGTACCTTTAGGTACTATTAGGTATTCTGTGGGTATACATTAATATTGTAATATTTTGTTATGAAAAGATCAACTGCTGAGTTTCTTGCCGGCATTTCTCAATAGAATCTGTATTCCAAACCGGTGGAAGTCTCGCCGTGTCATAAGAGCTACAAGTTGGCCTACTTGAAATAAATAATTTTGAATGTGAATTTGAATTTGTAACCGACTAGTAATCAAAGTTCGTCTGTCTAGACCCTAAGGTTTGTCAATACGACCTTAATACACTTTCATACATAAAATATATTATGAATCTCGTTACCGGCTCATTCATACAAAATCGTATTACATATATTCAGTACGAACAATATTTTGCTTTGGCCGCTGTAAATCGAAAGGGCTTCCAGACTCGTGCGAGAATAAAACGTGATTCTGACCGAGGGCACGTTTCCCTCGCTTAATGAGGGAATTACGCCATGAAATAAGCTTAATATGAGTCAATACAGGTTAGATTAAAACCCTTTAAACCGTGTTTAGAGAGCTGTTGACCTTTTGACCTAGCTATCAGTATAGATAAATCTTGTATATTTCATAAATGCGTAAGATTGGATGGATGGATGAATAGATGTTTGTTCCTCAATCATGCCGCAACAACTGAACCGATTTGGCTGTTTGGCACAAAGATAGATAATTATTATAGTCTGGAATGACAGATAGGCTAGCTAGTCGTGATGGTTTGAGATGAATACAATAAACAAAAAGTACCAGCTCAACCTGTGTGATCTTACAAAAAGCAACCTTACTTTAGGAGACAGATTGCATCAAAGGCTATCCACGGACAGACATTCCGGAAAAGAAAATCAAGAATTCTTAAATGGTTTTCAAAAATTTAAAATTCCCGCTGCCAAGATTGCAGATTCATGATTATTATATGCCGGAGTGTCGGAACATAAAGTAATTAAATACTTACTTTTGAATAGACTTTTCTGTTGAAAGCTTTTTAAAAAAGAAGGCAACATCTGCCACCGGATGTAAATCTACGTAGAGCACATTAGGCGCAGTGCTTTATAGTAGGGTGACTTCAATTGATTACTTGGGTTGTCGTTGAGAGACTGATGCTCGTTTTCACCAACCATACCTGAATCATTCCCTAAGAGTTCCTTTAAGTAGGTAGCCTCTCAATACAAGGGATTGCCCTTACCCAGTGTCATTTCCACCTTTAGGTGTTCCCTAAAGGTTCGTGAAAACAAAGTTAACAGAAAGCGTCAACTAACTTAGCTCAGGTGGAGGGGAAAAGAACTAGAAGACGCTCACCCATGCGACGGACGGATTTGGTCAAAGCGGTGACCCAGACAAAGCTTAGATCTAGAAATCTAAGTGATTTAAGTAGCAGTAATAACTGTCACTTCATTTTGTAAATAAAAGCCAATGTTCCAGTACTCGCCCCGTGTTTTCTTAGAGACCGTCGAGTTCGAAGGACTATCAGTATGTAGAGTGTATTTCGGACTTTGTGTGGTGTTGCGTGTTGCTGTTGCGCTAATTTCCCTATTTGTTCTAATCTACAACTGCCTCGTTGGTCTAGTGATTAGCAAGTTTGGCTGCGAATGACGAGGTCCGAGGATTCGATTCCCGGGTCGGGCCGAAAAATACATTGGGTTTGTCTGCCAAGAAATTCTCAGTAGGTAGATACTAGGCCGGAGTTAGGAAGTTGTCGGTGAGTCGAGAGCACGTAAATCTGTCGGTCTTACGCCTTATCTCTCTCTGGTCGTGTCGGATTTTCCTTCCATCAGACTATGAAAGTGAGGGAATAGAGAGTGCACGTGATAATATCTCCCGCGCAGATAGCTTATCTCTATAGATATTAGTCGCAGTGGCCAGATTCAGTTGGGAGGACATTATGTTCTAGTGCTGGAGAAGCGGCAGTGTATGTACAACGCGAGTGGTACATTGTACCATCAGATTTTTTGTCATTCAAACAATTTTTGTATTTCCTTGAGATAACCCACATTGCTGAAGGGTTGCTGATGAAAGCATCAGGTCAGAGAGTATTGCAGTAGAAGCAATGCACCGTGGAGAGTACGTGCTGCTAGATTTTTCTACTCAACAAATACATGTTAGAATTATAAGTCGACCCTGGTTAGTCTAGGGATCATTGCAAACCTAACGGTCATGTTTGGCGCACCGCCAGTACTCTCAGACACAACTAAGTTTGGCTTTGCGCCATATTTACAAGTCACTCTATATACCCTGTGGTCATCAAACAATCTACTGACGTAAGACGATCGATTGACCATGCTTTATCTTCGATACTATTATAAAATTGTAGCACCACCTCAGGATTAGAATCAAAATATTATACTTACTATCTGTATAATAATATGATATTCACAATATTTTTTGTACCTAACCACAGGTACTACTATCTTTTAAAAAAATTAATAAGCACTTTGTAAAATTCAAAAGCACTTTGTAAAAGTTTTTTTGAAACAAAAACTTTCGTATTCTATACTGTTCTCTTCTAAAAAATTAAATTCGTACCCTAAATTGGTTCTTACACACACGCCATCTTACCGGCACGCTAAATCACTAAGCGGCACGTCTGTAGCATGTTAACTACTGACTAGCCACGGCCAAAGCCACTCACCAGACTAAAGTCCTTGAAACGCCACGCTACGGTAGACACCATTAACTACTTCACAATTTAGAAAGCACGTCAAATATTTTTTACGTGCTTTTTAACTTTACGTCATCAGTATTACATTAATTCAATAGTTCACACAAGCGTCCAGAAAGAGTACGCTTTGATGTTAGAGATGAGTTGCGGATTTGATTAGTTGGCAACATTCCCATTAGGTGTGAGCGTGCGATGGAGATAGTGAGATACTTCTGCACCGCTTTAACTCTTCCTCGTGTTATACTGCTTATGCTACTGATCGTTTAGTTAGATCCTTAGGTAAGTATAACTTTTTAGTGGGCGCTCATAAAAAAGCGTTTTAGGGTTCCGTACGCAAAGAATGCCAATAAAAGACCTATTAGAAAGACTCTGTTGTCTGTCATCCATCCGTCCGTCTGTCTGTCTGTCCGCGAGTGTCACCACAAAAACCGTAATAGGTGGATAATTGAAATTTTCTCAGACTATAACAACATAAAATAGCTAAAAATTAATGAGGGTCTTCATTTAATAAACTTTTGTGTTTGCTCGATCTTAAGAATAGCTGGTGTTTTTGTGCCTTGGTACGGAACCCATCGTATACGGATCCGGCTCGCACTTGGCCGTTTTTATTTAGGTTTTCCAAAGCAGTAATGTATGTACTTTACGGATGCAGTAATAAATTTGGGTTCTTCCAATTCAATTTGACCACGCTTGGCTTGCGGCCAGGGCCCCCCCACCCCCCCACATGCGTAGAACTTTGGCGTCACGCCCCATTTAACTTATAGCAAAAGTTAGATTGTAATTATTAAAATTTCGATGGCTGCTTTGGCAGCCTCCAAGGTTTCGAGTTCCGATTTCCGGTTGAACTACGGTAAAAAAAATTTAAGATTTCCCTCGATTTCTCCAGGATCCCATCACCAGATCCTGTCCTGATGACAATGGGACCACCTGAGAAGTATACCCTTTCAAATATAAAAAGAATTTTTCAAGGTGTCTTCGAGTAATCGGTTATACATAAAAAATAATTTTAAAAAAAGATTCCGACGAATTGAGAACTTCCTCCTTTTTTGAAGGCGTTTAAAAACCGTGCTCTAGGTGAAAATCCCATCGAACTTATAACGCTTAGAAGCGCAATAGTCGACGCAGTGACAAGCCACTTTTAGACTTGATTCTTGGTCTAATGACATAACTTAATAACGTACTCGTATAATTTTATGACAATTAAGCCACTTAGTAAGCCTGTAAAGGCCGACTGCGCAGTATCGTCGGACCATTGACTTATATGCGTCGGCCGTTGGTTACGCGTATAGCCGAAACGTTTTCTGCGATTCCTTTATCTTTTAAGACAGCTAAGGAAAACTAGACTAACCCTCCTTTTTTTAATATATTGACTAGCGCTTAACTGCGATCTCACCTGATAGTAAGTGAAGATGCAGCATAAGATGGTGCGCGCTTGTCTAGAAGATTCTATTCACTCTTGATTTAAAGGCACCCACACTACCCTACTCCTCCATTTTTGTCGCGCTGCACTATATCTGTAAGGCTAGCAGTGCTAGAGGTAGGTTTGTGTTTGACAAACAAAGCGGTTTCTTCACCGTTGATTATGCAAATCCCAGCTTCAGTACGGCATGTAAGGCGATGGGCGGTATACCGTAATCCGCAAATGCATTAAGATATTATATCTATCTACCTATCTCTATCTATCTAGTTTGATCTTCTTTGACATTGTCTATCATCTCATCCTCACTCCAGGTTAAACCAGCTTACAACGCAGTGTGTTGTTAGCTGGTTGTGTTGAACACACTACATAAAACACACAATATTAAATTACTAATACTGTAATTAATAAGCTATAACGTTATCTACAGTATTAGTTTTTTTATGAAATAACTCAAAGCAGTTTTCTATATGAAATATTAATAATTTTTGTATTCAATACTAACACCCGATAGAGACAAAACTTCATCAAAATAGCTTAATAACTTATTTGTTTTTTGACTGATTCATTTACTATTTTTACAAATGTTATTCTTGCATGTTACATTTTCGACTGTAATTAATGAATATCATCATTTTGACAACAGTCCCAACTCTTGCATTTAAAAAAAATACAAATGCGCTAGCCGCTAAATATGCTAAGCGCTTACAAAGTTTATTGTTAGTGTGCATTGTTTCGCCAAACAATACGTTCTATTAATCCTATTAAACAAACACTGCTCACTTGATTGCACTTTATTCCTATTCGATTTCCAGCAATGAATGAACCATAAAAAATGGAATATACTAGGTTAAAATGCCTTGTTCAGGTAAACGATTTCATGTATAAAAGTTTAAATAAATAAATAAACATTTATTCAACGTAACACAATATTTAAATAAACTGCCAAAATTATGTTGGTGCAATTGGCCCTAAATTAAAATAAAAACAAACAAAAACGCTTTTACTTTTAATTTCAGATTGTAACGTTAATATTTTCACTTTTCCTCTGTAATAGAACTGGAACAGTGGTCTAGGGTTACATGATTAACGCTCACCCTCATTAAACAAGTTAACGAGAGCTAGTAGTAGGTATTTAGGGTGATAATGTACCTCATTACCGGAAGCCTAAATACATAATTATGGTACCTACCTAACTAGTATGATTAATTAATTTAATTACTAAGTATATTTGACGTGTGTGTGTATGTGTGTGTGGGTGCGTGTGTGTGTGTGTTTGTTTGTGTGTGTGTGTGTGTGTGTGTGTGTGTGTGTGTGTGTGTGTGTGTGTGTGTGTGTGTGTGTGTGTGTGTGTGTGTGTGTGTGTGTGTGCATGTAGTTTTGTTACTCCTTCACGCCACAACGAATGAACCGATTTGACTTTTTAGGGTGGAGATAGCTCATACCCAGGATTAACACATAGGCTACATTATTGTATTTGAATTTTACATAGTTATAGGGCCCTATAGTTTGAAAATTCAAATACCTACCTCATAATTCATCAACATTCACAACTCATGCATCAAAATTTAGCCCGAAAACATGAAGTTAGGCAAATAATTGTGTGAAATACGACGAGCCACAGCTAGACTGAACCAGCCATTGTCGCCAGGAAATGCTGAGGACAAGTTTTGCTAATTGAATTTAATTCGACATTGTCTGCTCTACGATCCAGATAGTTAGTGAGTTTTGTTACACACTTTCTCACTTTGTAAGTTCATCTGCCGCACTTCTGTAATGCTGAGATCTACAGAGCGTGCTCTGACTCAGCTCAGACTTAAGAGTTAAGACAGAGGTTAAATTAAATGATTTGGCTTAATTTGGCACAAAGATAGCTTAGAATCTCAAATAACACATAAGTTACTTTCTATCCCGAAAAATAAGAAAAAACCTCAATCCACGCGAACGAAGTCGCGGTCATCAGCTAGTAACGAATATTTTCACTTCATCCCTCAAAATTAGTTTAGTGGATTAGGTACTACGGTGGAACGTTCTTAAATAGTTACATACATATACACATACATAGATTGCTAAAATCATAACACTTCCTTTTAACTTTGCCGTAGTCGAGTAAAAAAGTAAAATCAGCTACAAGTTAGCGACTCCAAAGACAAACCCACATCCCTTACAAACTAAACGACAACAGCAATAAATAAACAAGAAAGTTTACAAGAAAAGAAAATTTGTTTAACTTCCTCGTCGTACTGACGCGGACGTATCTACGAGTATTTTATCTGTATATCCATATCCAAGCATTTTCATCGGATTTTCCTGTTCCCTCAATTGCCTCGGGCTCTGATAATAATTGGAAGGAGAAAAGTACTTTCATAATATGGCCTCACGAGGAATCCACATGAGGGCTGCAAGAGGGTAATTGATTGATTAGATTTTATTTATTGAATGAAACCGATGAAACATACGAAATAGGTACTCTGCTTATGTAGTCTTGATAAAATTTATTAGCCTCGACACCTTTTTAACCAAAAAAGAAGAAGTCTTCAAACGAGAAATAAATTCAAGTAATAATAAAAATATTTTTTTATTGTTAAAAGATTTTAGACGATGAACTCACCGATAGATGATCAGTGAGTTTCTTTTTGAAAACACTAAACGAGTCATGGAATGATCATATCTCTATACATAGCTCTCTCACTATGACATACAACAAGGCAAAAATATATCAAGTATTACCCCTGCGTATCTATATAATTAATATCTACTAAATAATTTAAGATAACAATGAGATGAGAATTTGATTTTGGTTAATGTAAATATAATCAAAGAAAACAAATCATAGTCTCTAACTAGCACTTTTTTAGAAATCAGTAGAATAAAATAGCTTTTTAATTGAAAAAACATTTACAAAGTTCTTTTGAATAGTAATTTGTCTATTAAAGATATACAAAGTTGTTTCACTTAAAGGTAAATAATTTACCAAATTGCTATTCTTAAATTTTGTTAAAAATCTGATGAAAATCTTCAGAATGGAGGACGCAATTAGGTCACGCCACCCTCTAATGAAAAATGCGAATCTGAACATATGAATAAATTCAATCTTTGAGTATTTATTAAGTTTCTAATACATTAAATCCTAGTTCGATCTAGATAAACGGACCTCAAGAGTCTGCTCTAGAGAGCACATAAGTTTCTTGTACGGAGTTCCACACGCTTTGGTTTTGCGTCGTTTGAATCGAGCTGCCCCCTGCGACTCGTTTGACGCCACTTATTCCAAGTAAGAGGTCACCGAACACTGCGATTTGTAAAACTTTGTCACTATAGAACCTTGAAGGAGCCTTTTTATAAATTGACATTTTAATCAATTATCCGCTGTTCATAAAAAAAAAGGAAACCCAAAGTCTTTAGGTAGGTACTACAAAAATATCCAAAACTTTGTCCCCTTTTAATTCAACTGACATTTCACTTCATTAGAACCACCTTCCCGCAACTGTCTTGAAACTAATTCATTAAAACAGTGCGCTATTGTTTAGCTGTCACTTGTTTAGTGCACGAGCACCAAATAACAAACTTGACACACTGAAGCTCTGCGCTTGTTTCAAACTTTGGCACCGAAATAATTACTAAAAGCACCCTGTTCCTATTTCTTTGTCTATAACGTTCAATACTTATTTACCCAATCTGCACCTTTATACTCTATGACTTACGAATTATTTTTGCTTGCATGTTTTTGTTCATGTTATGATCAGAGGGATGTCCTACCGCGGCTAACTATAAACCTCTGCACAACTGAATATACACATTGTTTTCAGGGACTTTTTAAAGCTTTCTAATCACTTTAAATATAATTGTGCCAAAATAGAGACACACTTTTTAAAACTTAGAAAAATATGAGTTTGACCAAACATTTTTATACAACAATGATTTAAATTTACTCTCTACCTCTACCAGACAAAATTTTCTCCGTTGATTTTTATTTTATAAGTTTTAACCATAATTAAACGATTAAATGAGCTCAGGTGGGCTGTAATCCAGAGGGCCTGAGATCAAATCCCTGGGAATGATATTGCGCTGGATTACTGGGATATAACCCGAAGTTGATTGAACTAAGTGGGAGCTACTCTGGACGTCTGAATTTGGGTATGTCATACGTGAAGTTGGTTACTATTATAAACATATTTTAAGAGTCAAAATTGGTACTCAGTTGTAAGTGTGATAGTCTAGAAAACCTACAGTAACTACATTATTTTATTATAGTAATTCTTGTCTGGTGGTAAACTTTGGTCGTGGCTAAATTAGCATTCTATCGTTAAAGACATGCCACCAAGTGCCTTACCGTTTCGGCAGGATGGCCAGTAGGCGATTAGGGATATGGGTTTAATCAAAACTGCCTTCCAAGTTAGTATGGATACCATCTTAAACTAGATAGTCACTTACCATTATATAAGGGCTATCTTGCCATGAGGTACAAAAAACTGGCCAAGTGCAAGTCGGACTCGAACATGAAGAGTTCCGTACCATCGTGACAAGATTGTTAAGGTCGAGCAAAACGCCGAAAAAATCAAGTGTCTTGAGGTGGGGACACAACAAACGTGATATTTTCGGTGTTTATTTTTATATTTTACTAGATGATTCCCGCGACTCCGTTCGCTTGGATTAACTCTCTTATTTCCCGGGATAAAAAGTAGCCTACGTCTTATTCCAGACTACAATTTATCTTTGTGCCTTTCAGCCAAATCGATTCAGTTGTTGCGACGTGATTGAGTAACGAACATACAAACTTTCGCATTTATAATATTAAATAGGATTAAATAGGATAATAGTATTTGTTCTTTATTATTGTTGTTTTAACTGCAATAAAATATACATTCTGCAAGTATCTATCCTGTTATGGGTCATGTGATACCTCGCTCGCAAGCACACAGACTAAGCTTATTAACAGGGCACCCTATAGCCACGGAACCCTAAAATAAAAATAAAAAAACAGAAAACATAAATAGTTTTTAGATGTAGAGACAATGGCAGTAGGTATAGGTAATTGGCATGTCGTTCACGGCGCGCGGTGATAGAGTATTGTTACTCAAACCGAAACTAGCAAATTAGATGTAGCACCGCGCTATCAATTCACGTTCCGATGTGTACATTGATGCAATTTACTGTCTGCTATCGGTTGATTTGATTAACTCCAGTGGGCATTACAGTTCTGGAAACAATGTAATGTGTGCCTGCGTCGGTTTATAAACTTCTTTATTGCATGTAAAATTTCCAGAGCTCTCAATTTTAATTTAACTACGATGTCACGAAGTATAAAATGAAAGCATGTACCTGACAAAAGGAGTATGGAAGTTTTAGTTTCTATGCGGTATTGTACTGACATTCTCCGTAATCCTAAAACTGTTATGATGGTAACAGTAACCACAACCGAAGACCAGATTGAGTTATATTCTTTTTATATCGAAATGGAGCAAACTCAAAATCGAGCACTGGTAATTTAGTGGGCATAGCATAAGGCTGTTTGCGGCCATTTGCTTTATTGTTAGGTCTAATGTAAGTTTTCGTTTGCTTGTAAATTGTGTGTTTGTTTTTTTGTACAATTTATTCTGTGTACTTCACAATAATGAAAAGCAATAAAAAATATTTATTATCATTAAATTTATTCCCAATTCCGGAAATCCGTGCCAAGGTGGTTGTGAAAATATAATTGCGATTTTTATGTATTGTTACGAGTATATATATATATATAATAGCAATACACGTTCTATAAGAATTTCAAGTATATACCTATTACGGTTCATGAGAAACAGCTCGCTGACAGACAGACGGATAGACAACGGAGGCTTAGTAAGAGGGTCCCGTTGGCACCCTTTGGGTACGGAACTCTAAAAACTCTTGTACCTCTATACTCGTTAAAAAGTTTTTACAAAGAAACCTCACAAGCCCAGGTCGGGTTGACTAAAAAACTGATCCCTCTTTACTTCGATGAGCGACCCGGATGATAAAGTTTTTTTTTTTTTTGAATAAGTTTAGATATCATTATCAGCTTTGAGACTACTAATACAATATTATTTGTGATTTTCAAAAAGTTGAGCTCATTATTTCAGAAGAGGGCTCTGACGGACAATGTAAAGCCAAAAAATAGACTTGGGAACCTTGCTTCGCTCGGTCGAATTTAATAAAAACATCGTGGCACGGAGTAAGGCAGGAAATTATTATCCAGGCGCCGCTTTATTTTTCTTTTCATCATAAAATTTAACGCATTAAAACCTCGCTCACTGTAATCCCATTACTTTGTTAAAAATTCCTCGGAGCGTGTATAAATAGGAGCTTACATTAAAGTGTTTATAATGCCAACCGATTTCTGCGAAGGATATCTACACCACCATTAGTGCTTTTTATACAAAAATAACATAGGATATCAAACAAAGGGAGTTTTAGGCTGATAAATATTAATATAAATTTTTGTAGTGTAAAATATTTTATTTTTTATATAGATATAATGTTTATTTTATGTTAATTTTATTTTATATATAATTTTCGATTTGCGATGTCAACATACGGACATCGATCGCAAACCTATTTTTATTATAGCGAGCAGCGCAGGAGGCGGAGTCTAAAAAGGTCCATTACCTGCGGCCGCACAATGGACATCGTCCGATAAATCAGGTGACACAGTCGATGCACTTACGCGGTCCGCGGCGGGCCTATGCCGATTGTTTTAGCTTACCTTTCTCCTGCGCTGCGCGCTGTACTTAACAAATAACGCATTTTATTATTTTAATATTTTATATCTAGTATAATAAACATATAAACTGGTAAAAGACAATAAAATAGTTGTTCGAGTTCGAGTGTTTGATTTGGACTTTCGCAACTAAATTGGTGACCCCGACGTGATGAGTGACAGCAGCAGCGAGGATCACGGTGAGCCCCACGTAACTGTGCGGCCTACCAAGAAAGTACGCACATCTCCAGCTTCCAAGGTAGACGACGAGGTGGCTCCAACGCTCAAGGCCCCAACGGAACGGAAATTTAGAGTGAAGGTACCACCTTTTTCACCGGACGAGCCGGAAATCTGGTTCGCCCTGCTGGAGGGCCAGTTCGAGCATTACGGCATAAAGGATGACGCGGCGAAATTCACTCATGTCGTAACGAACCTGGACTTGGTGCACGCCAAGGCGGTGAAAGATGTTATAATCAACCCGCCCGAACGCCACCGGTATAGTAGGATCAAGACAGAGCTTATACGTCGGCTCTCGGCATCCCATGAGAAGAAGGTGAAGCAGCTGCTGACTCACGAGGAGCTGGGAGACAGGAAGCCATCACAATTTTTGCGCCACCTACAGGATCTCGCCGGACCAGCCGTCCCAGCGGACTTCATCAAGAGCATTTGGAGCCAGCGACTACCAAATAATATACAGACGCTGGTAGCCTCGCAGCCGACGCTCACGCTGGAGCAACTAGCTGACCTAGCCGACCACGTTCACGACATCGTCACGCCTTGCACCGTGGCGGCGGCGTCGACGAGCCACAATAGTCCGAGCAACGTCACCAGCGAGATCGCCGAGCTGAAGAATATGGTGGAACGCTTGTCACTGAAGGTCGACGAACAAGCTCGTGCGTTAGACCGCGCTTATCCCCGCGGTAGATCTAGGCGACAGTTTCGTAATATAAACCCCCGCTCCAGATCCCGCCCTAGGTCCAGGTCAGCCTCCGAGCATCGGAAATATCCCGTGTGCTGGTATCATCATACCTTCGGCAGTAGGGCAAGTAAGTGTACAAAACCGTGTGATTTTTCGGTAAACCCCGCGGGCAGTCGGTAATGGCGGCCGGCGACTGTCCAGACACGGGTCGCTTATTTATTAAAGACGAGCGCACTAACATACAATTTTTAATTGATACTGGCAGTGATCTTTGTGTTTTTCCCCGTTCTGATTTAATTGAGCCACGCCAAAAAACAAGCTATGAATTACGTGCAGCGAACGGGTCTACGATTCATACATACGGTTTTGTACATTTAGTATTGAACCTAGGCTTGCGCCGCGACTTTGCTTGGCAATTTATTGTAGCGGACGTCACAAAGGCAATTATCGGCGTTGATTTTTTATCTAAGTTTAATCTTATTGTTGATGTCCGCGGTAAGCGCCTTATTGACGCCAGCACTACACTTTGTACCGCGGCTTTGCCTGCATTTTCTACTGAGGGCATATCTTCGGTGAAAGTTGTTACGGGTAACTCAGTGTATCATAATATATTGTCTAACTACCCCGAGATAGTTAATCCATCTGGCATGCACCGCACACCCAAACATAACACAGTTCACCATATACGCACTACACCTGGGCCACCAGTATCATCCACGCCACGTAGGTTAGCACCGGAAAAATTAAAAATAGCTAAAGCTGAATTCGAAGCTATGTTGCAGATCGGTACCTGTAGACCATCATCATCTCCGTGGTCTTCACCTCTTCACCTCGCGCCTAAAAAGGACAGCAGTTGGCGTCCGTGTGGCGACTACCGCGCGCTGAACGCCCGCACCGTGCCTGATAAATACCCGATCAAGCACATACACGACTTTGCCCACAGCCTTGCAGGATGCAGAGTCTTTTCAACGATTGACCTGGTCAAGAGTTTCAACCAGATCCCAGTCCACGTCGATGACATTCCAAAGACAGCCATCACCACACCGTTCGGTCTTTTTGAATTCCCGTACATGACGTTCGGTCTTCGAAATGCCGGACAAACATTTCAAAGGTTTGTGGATGAAATGCTTCGTGGGTTGGATTTCGTTTATGCCTACATCGACGACTTTCTGGTTTTCTCTCCAGACGAGAAGACCCATCAACAGCACCTGCACCAGCTATTCTCTAGGCTTCAAGAGTATGGTATGGTGATCAACGTCGGTAAGTGTGTCTTTGGTGTTCCTGAGGTAGCATTTCTCGGATACAACATTTCAGCTCAGGGTACCAAGCCACTACCTGCCAAGGTTGAAACCATACGTAACTTCCCCATCCCAAGGACAGTGCGAGAACTCAGACGATTCCTCGGGATGATCAACTTCTACCGCCGTTTTATTCCAGATGCTGCGGTTCACCAGGCTAAGCTCAATATCCTCCTCACAGGTTCAGTGAAAGGCTCCCATCCAGTCAATTTAACGACGGAAGAACTAGAGGCCTTCAACTCTTGCAAGGATAGTTTATGTAAGGCAGCTTTACTAGCGCACCCCGTTTGCGACGCAAAGCTGGCCTTAGTCACAGACGCTTCAGATAAGGCGATCGGTGCAGTTCTGCAGCAACTGAGGGACACTTCTTGGGAACCTCTTGCGTTCTTCTCCCGTAAGTTAAGCCCCTCCCAGCAAAAGTACTCTCCTTACGATCGAGAACTTCTCGCAATTTATGAAAGCGTGAAGCACTTCCGCCATATGTTGGAGGCTAGGGTGTTTACGATCTTCACAGATCACAAGCCTTTGACTTTCGCCTTCAACGCTCATAAGAATAATTGTTCTCCTAGGCAGTTTCGTCATCTGGACTTCATTTCACAGTTCAGCACCGACATCAGGCATATCTCAGGTAAGGACAACATTGTCGCCGATACCCTGTCTCGTATCGAGATGCTGGGGAAGCCTGTCGACCTGCAGATTTTACAACAAGCTCAGGATGCTGACTGTGAAATGAAGACCCTTTTGAGCACTGGCTCGTCACTACGACTCAAAATGGTGACGCTGCCTGGCTTACAAGGTGAGTTATGTTGTGATGACCGTGATGGTAAGTTACGACCATATGTCCCAACTCAGCTGAGGCACCAGATCATCAACTGTTTGCACTCTTTGAGCCATCCGGGTGCTAACGCAACTGCTACGCTAGTATCGCAACGCTACGTATGGCCTGGCGTGAAACGTGATTGTCGTGAGTGGGTACGTAATTGCCTTGAGTGTCAACGCACGAAGATCACGAGGCACGTCTCTGCTCCGTTGAAATCTTTCAAACTTCCGAAAGCCAGATTTTCCTTCGTCCACATAGATCTGATTGGACCTCTGCCAGTGTCACAAGGCTATCGGTATTGCCTCACTGCCGTCGATCGCTTCACGCGATGGCCTGAGGTAATGCCAATAGCAGACATTACTGCAGAGACCGTGGCGAAGGCTTTAGTCCACACTTGGTTTTCTCGTTTCGGTTCTCCATTGGATATTGTAACGGACCGTGGGGTTCAATTTCAGTCCAGTTTATTCAAAAACTTGTCGCAGCTGATTGGTTTCCAACATCGCAGAACCACAGCTTATCATCCACAATGTAATGGGCTAGTAGAAAGGTTCCACAGACAACTGAAAGCAGCGATCGTGTGCCACAACAACTCTTCTTGGGTGGATGCATTACCTCTCGTTTTGTTAGGCATTCGCAGTGCAATCAAGGAGGACTTAAAAACATCTTCAGCTGAACTGCTGTATGGGGAACCTCTCCGACTTCCCGGTGATATTTTTGAGCCCACGGAATCCTATACCTCTGACATGTCTGACTATGTGTCACGGCTACGCAGGTTTGTTAAGGACCTCCAGCCGTCACCCACCAGTCAACACTGCGGAAGGCGTCCAACTTTTATTTTCAAACAGCTTTCCACATCGTCTCACGTGTTTCTCAAAGACGATAGCACCGTAGGCTCCCTTAAACCAGCATATACAGGTCCTCACGAGGTTTTGGAACGAGGTGAAAAGGTGTTTAAGATTTTGTATAAAGGAAAAGAGGTAACAGTATCGATAGACAGACTTAAACCAGCCTACATACTGCGTGACCCAAACACCACTCATACATCAAACACACAAAACACCTCGGACACACCTCAACAAACACCAAAAACTAACACTCCACACCCTTCACACACACCACATACAGACACACCAACAATCACACCAGATGATCAGCCTAGCAATACCATCAAAAGAACCAGGTCTGGGCGCAGAGTTATATTGCCTGATTTTTATCGCCCGTAGGACGGTCTCTGGTGGGGGGTAAAATGTAGTGTAAAATATTTTATTTTTTATATAGATATAATGTTTATTTTATGTTAATTTTATTTTATATATAATTTTCGATTTGCGATGTCAACATACGGACATCGATCGCAAACCTATTTTTATTATAGCGAGCAGCGCAGGAGGCGGAGTCTAAAAAGGTCCATTACCTGCGGCCGCACAATGGACATCGTCCGATAAATCAGGTGACACAGTCGATGCACTTACGCGGTCCGCGGCGGGCCTATGCCGATTGTTTTAGCTTACCTTTCTCCTGCGCTGCGCGCTGTACTTAACAAATAACGCATTTTATTATTTTAATATTTTATATCTAGTATAATAAACATATAAACTGGTAAAAGACAATAAAATAGTTGTTCGAGTTCGAGTGTTTGATTTGGACTTTCGCAACTAAATTTTAAATATTTCTTGAATTTGCAACCCGTTTGATGTTGAGAATGTTCTGGTACAAAACTAAATAAAATAGTCAGTACAAACGATTCAATCGTGGGCTCGGAGTAAAAAAAATTTTGTGTTATCGTGGTTATTATAATTACTAACATCGGAGTTGTTAAAGAAGTCACCTGTTATTTTCAATCGAAAAATTCTCAGTGCCAAACCGGAGTTGAGAAAATGGCTGTGTTAGAAACATCTCGTAAGCCACTTCGATTGTTGCTCCGTTGCTGCGTGATTAAAGGACAAACCAAACAAACACAATTATTAGTAAGGATCTTAAGATGTTGAAAGCAAATAAAATAATAATTATTAAAATAGAATAAAATGAATTGATATTTGGTGTCTAGTGTCTGATCCTGTCATCGATAGTGAGGTGGTCAGGCGCGCACTAACAGCGGCCTTGTTAGAGGAAACTTGTCACTTGCACACGATGTCTGCTGGCGGAGAATCACAGGCTATTGCCTGCGTTCGCTGCACATTCAGGTATCGGGCTTCATTACGAATCGCATCCGAGAAACTGTTGCCTTCAACATAAAAATAGAATAAAATAATGTGTAAAATAAGTACAAACTTGTGCAAATTATAAATGTTTTATAGGCAACACTGCCTGGCCATTCTCTCTTCCTCCACGAACTTGGAACCTAGCTAACGTATTTGCAATTAAAACCTATGGATAAAAATCGTGTTTTGCTGGTTGATGCGACCTTCACCCAAAATCCACATATATTATATGACGTTGGTTCTAAACGCCTAATCGGTCTCTAAACGCCACCACGTACCAGAATGCTAAATAGCTTAAATCGGTTAAAGTTTATTTAGAAGATGGTGAAATAGGGCCTAAGAAAAACGCAATAATGCAGAAGAACAAGCTACATACTTAATATTACTTAATACATAACTTAAAAGTTCAACTTATTTCATATAACTTAAATAAGTAGAAGTGTAAGTAGAAGCCTCAATAGCCCAACGGTTAGCCAAGAGGTGCGGACTGAAAACTGAAAAGTCGCAGGTTCGAACCCCACGCGTTGCACTATTGTCGTACCCACTGCTAGCACAAGTTTTCCGCTTATTTGGAGGGGATAGGAGGATATTGGTCAACTTCAGCTTGGCCAATAAATAGTCTTTTATTTAGGAAAACAACGGCCACATAAAAAAAAAACAAAATGGATACATTTTTTTTTTAAAGAATATTAGCCAAGCTGAGGTTGACCAATATTCTTTAAAAAAAAGGGATTCATTTTGTTTTTTTTTATGTGGCCGTTGTTTTCCTAAATAAAAGACTATCTATTTTATTTATTTAATTAAAACACGTTTCACCTTCGTTTCACAGACCATGAGTTGAGAAATTGCCACGAAAAGATTTTAATATTCCTGAAAGATTAATGTTATTTATATTCCATGCAGTATTTTTAAAAGGCGATTATGCCGTGACCATGCATGTTGTTGTACAGTGGTTTGGCGTTTCATTCTATCACTTTTTTTTAGAAAATGGCAATGCAATGGAAATAAAAAGGCTTTGTAATTTTTTTTTTTGCAATTAAGTTGGCCGTTCATGATTTATAACTATTCCCAATTGCCTAATTTTTTAACTATGGTTTATGGCGGTGATATCAAGATAATAATGTGTGAATGTTCCTGTAAGATGTGAAAGTGAATGATAATTACTTAGTTTCTCGTATAGAATTTAACATCCTAATCCTAATCCTATCCTATTATCCTATTATTAATATTATAAACTAGCTGATACTGACTTCTTCGTCCGCGTGGATTTAGTTTTTAAAATCCCGCGGGAACTTTTTAATTTTCCGGGATAAAAAGTAGCCTAGAGAAGTATATCCACTCCAGGTCCCCAAGGTCGCGATTTTTTGCAAGGGTATAGACCCATGCAAAAAAACCGCATCCATCCGTAGCTCTATGGCAGCATGATTGAAGGATAAACCAACACACTTTCGCATTTATATATTAGGAAGGATGCGAAAGTTTGTATGTTTCTTACTCGATCACGTCGCAACGACTGATCAGATTGGGCTGAAATTTGGCACAGAGATAGATTACAGTCTGGAATAGGACATAGCCTACTTTTTATCCCGGGAAATAAGAGAGTTCCCCCGGGAAAAAAACCTTAATCCACGCGAACGAAGTCGAGGGTATCAGCTAGTATTTAATATTCTCGACCCTTCACCGCTTTATTTATTTTACTTTTGAATAGAACAGAATTGAGCTGAAATTTTTTTATTCAACTTTTAACAAAATGCTTTTGAAATTGTAAAATGAATCAATCTATCGCTGGATTCGGAGATCGTTTTATCGGCCGTCTAAAATAAATTGACAGTACTTACTATAAATGAGAGTTTAAAAGAAATTACCCAGGACGTGAGGTGGGATGCTCGTTAATCGTCCGGGTGATTGATGAGGTCATATTCTTGTGTGGTCTGCTCTCCCCAGCCTCCCCTCGATAATGACCTTTTGTGTCAGAACTCCAACTTGGAACATAATAGTGACAGCTTACACGCACGAATTTTTTCATTTCGGCTACACGGAGCTACATGGACAGTAATGTGCTCCCGACCGAATCCGGCCACGGTGGCCAATCTCCACAGAGATTTGCCATGTGCGCGGGAGATATTATAGTGCAGAAGTGCGTGCACAAACACAGGTGCACTCTCTATTTTCATAGTCCGATGGGATGGAAATCCGACACGACCGAAGACAGACCAGGCGGAGGACCGACAGCTTTACGTGCTCTACGAGGCACGGGAGTGATTCACCGCCAACTTCCTAACTCCGGGCTTGTACTAAGAATTTCTTGATAGAAAAACCCATACATTTTATACCCGGCCGGTTATAAGACGATGTCTCGGGTTCGATTCCCGAATCGAACCCGAGACATCGTCTTCTGCAGTCGAACTTGCTAACCACTAGACCAACGAGGCAGTTACATGGACAATAACAACGGCAGACCTGTCTAGCATAGAGTGAGATTCTGTTTTTAGCAGGGTCTATTTGGGACTTTATAATCACATCTAAGTGGTCTCTATTCTGGTTTTCTGGATGAGATAGCCCTTGACCGCGATCTCACCTGATGGTAAGTGATCATGCAGTTTGAATTGGTAGCGGGCTAACTTGGATGTGACAGTTTTGATTTAACGCATACTTCTAATCGGTTTCCACACGTCATCGTGCCAGAACGCTAAGTCGTTAGAGGCACGCCACATCTTTAATGGTAGGGTACCCAGATAAGCTCGCGTTCTCGAAAGATGAGATCGCAGAATAATAAAAAAATTCTTTTCAAAAAACCGACTTCAAACGCCACTACAAAGTATAAAAATAATTTTATTTTGTACACGTTTGTTGAAGTCGGGCGGCTTAAATAGAAACGATGAAACCGATAAATGGAACAAAAAAGAACATGACCCTAATAAAATTGTTTTCTATGTTTCACTCACACAATATCTCTTTCTATGTAAAATTTTGAGCCAAGTAATATCATTATAATTCCAATCATAGATTATAACAAGCTTCTAATATAAAATCCCGAGGTTTAATCCTAATTTAACTTGGGTAATTCATGTTGTGGAAACTTGTTGGTAAATAATAATTATCTTCGGATCAATTCCCGAAATTTGCTTAATTAACTCTAGGTCTAATAAGGTCTAGATAGCTTCGACCATAGCTATGTTTAACCAACTTCAAAAAAGGAAGAGGTTCTCAATTGGTCTGGATCTTTTTTAATGTATGTTCCCCGATTAGCCTATATGTTAATCCTAGGTATGAGCTATCTCCATTCCAAATTTCAGCCAAATCCGTCTAACAATTTTTGCGTGAAAGAATAACAAACATAGACACACACGCACATACACATACAAACTTTCGCCTTTATAATATTAGTGTGACTAACTAAGACTAGTACCTTAGTACTACTACATAGTAACTTATCAATATAATGCTAGAAGTAGAATAAAGGGTTTTCAAGAAGCCATTTAATTTACTTCTATTGGATAAGTTGACGATATTTCGCGTTAACAAGGAGTTCCATTCACCAGTTCCTTCGCTTCCATTATCAGGACAACTATTCGTATAAATGACGCAACTTTAGAGGATCTGTTAAAGAATTTCAACTATCGCGAGTGGTACTTATTAATAGAATTTAAACTATGAAGAAGCCAAGTGACAGCAAATCCCTACTTTTTTATAATATAAATAAGAAAATGTTTGTTTGTTGGTTTGTTCTTTGGTCACGCAACAACGGATCGCAGTGTTTTTTTTTTTTTTTTCGAATTAAGTTTTCGCCATCTGAACTTAGCCTTATGGCGCGACAAAAATGCAAAAATTCAAAATTATTTATTTCTTGTAGCTCTTATGACACGTCCAGACTCTACCACCGGTTCGGAATGCAGATTTTGCTGAGAAGAGAAGACAGCGACATAGTCCTTAAGAAAGATTGGTTGTGTGAACTTGTGTATGTACCTACCATAATATAATTGTTATAACATAATACCAGTACGTACCACGGTAATTATTATTTTAGTTGGGATTGTCGATATTTGACCACGACCATGCAATTGGATCGAAATGTCGACAATCCCTACTAAAATAATTACCGTGGTACGTACCTACTCGTATTATTTTATAACAATTATGTCATTGAACCACGAATCGAGTCTAAAATCTTTAGTTTGTGTGTGTACCGTACAGTATGTAAACTAGACCCTCTATGTCAACGTTTTTCCGATTTTTCCGCATGTAAACCATAACGATAACAGGATACTTATTATGGCCGTAGTTATATAGTAATCGCCTTTTCGTTATATAATGATGGATCATTTTAAAACAATAGCATAAAGAGGTGTCCGTTAATTGAGTTATCAATTAATTTCATTTTGAAGCGACACAGGACTGTCAAGACAGCGCAAATGGAGTCAGTTTAGAGAAGGGATTTTATTCATCAATTCCTGACACCCTTTAGGGAGAATTAATCCTGAGATAAGGGACGAAACTCGATTACCTCACTGAAAAGTTTTATTATTCGAAAGTTGTGAGGGCAGACGATAATCCTTTTGGCTTAAGCCTTTATTTTTTAAGTTTAAGGGAAAATCGTTAAACTTTATTTTAAGTTTGAAGAAAGTAAAACGCTAATACTTCGAAGAACTGATGAATGTTGTGATCGCAAGGTGCTAAGGAATAAAAAACTGATTCTTAGGACATGGGCTTGAAGAAATATTGAGCATGAGTACTTGTATAAAGCCAAGTAAACTTTAACCGGGGAGTGATGTGTTAACAATATTTGTATTAAAAATCTGTCAAAACGTCGAATTTATTCGTTGGTCAAATGTTAATCGGTGAAAGTAAAAACGAAGTCGGTTACAATAGTGGAACGTCACGAAACGTTGATACGAGTAACTGTACACCGTATCTAGATACTGTTAGTATTATTGTTTTGAACAAAGCAACCGCAGAGTTTCTTGCTGGTTCTTCTCAGTTGGAACGGTATTCTGAACCAACAGTAGATTCACTTAACGATCTAAACGTATTTCGTAAAACTTTATTTAAATAACAATCTTTTCCACCGACGTGAATGTGTTTACTTTTGTCTGTCCGTCTTAACATGTATTAGATTCTATGTAAATATGCATTTTTGAAACTTCATTGTGGAAACACTGTATAAATAGCATAGGTAACAACCTATTGTAAAAAAATTGTTTTTTGAAAAGAGCAACCGCCGAGTTTATTGCTGTCTCTTTTCGGCAGGAAAGGCATTGCGAACCAGTGGTAGGTGGACATTCATCGACGATTCAAAAGCACTTGCAAAAGTTTATTTGAATAAAAAATAATTCTATTCTATTCCACTCTATTCTATTCTATTGCTCTACTGCGTGTTCTGCGCCGTCACCGGGATGACGTCACGGCCTGGAGCTACGCCAAGAGTTCGTCGTAGCTCATTATCTGACGCGACCGTAGCGACCGCCGAAGTGACAATTACACAGCTGTGACTAATGGTAATACGTGACTACATGAATATGTCTCCGATGTACCTCCGATGTTATTTCCCTCGAGCGATTTTTCGAAAAACATATAAGTACAACGTTCGGGTCACAAAAATATTACATTATGAAACTAGGTGATGCCCGCGACATCGTTCGCGAGGATTGAGGTTTTTTAATTCCCGCTCTTTTATTTCCCGATGTTTTATTCCAGACTATAATATATCTCTATGCCTTTCAGCCAAATCGGTTCAGTCGTTGCGGCGTAATTTAGTACATACACACGGCGTGATTTAGAACATATGATTGTTTGTATATTAGTAGGATTAACAGTTGTAACATGTGCTTTAATCAATATTAAAGCAATACTTCTTTATTAAATTTTAA
Organism: Hipparchia semele; assembly: GCA_933228805.2. Taxonomy (NCBI): domain Eukaryota; kingdom Metazoa; phylum Arthropoda; class Insecta; order Lepidoptera; family Nymphalidae; genus Hipparchia; species Hipparchia semele. The sequence continues at coordinate 604,632 of OW121717.1, read as the reverse complement.
ACAAGAAGTTCCGTCAATTTTCTTGGCGCTTCTCGTTTGGAGCGGCATTCTGAACCTGTGGTACAAAATGCCGCTCCTTATAATAGTACATTATTGCAAAGGCAGGGAAGTAGGCAATTGCAGGTCGAGTATGAGTTTGAAGGCCGAGCCGTAGGCGAGGACTTCACTAAATACGAGACAGGCAATTGCCATTTCCCGCCGAGGCATATATAGTGCTTTTCTCAAAAGAATGCAGGGAAATAAAACACTTTTTATATTCAATTATACATCCAAATCCATCCGCCATTTTGGTTTAAATCTGGATGAGTAGGTACAATCAATCTCCATTTCACTCTCTGAACCGTTGGAACTCATTTTGATTATTATTAAATTTATATTTATTAAGTAGGTATGTAAATAACAAATCAAGACGAATTTTCAGCTTTACCGCCATTTTTTTTTTATTATCTGTGCCGACAGGCAAACGCATTTATGGCTATACAGCCACGTAAACGCAATTAGTACTAAGCAAAGAGACTATGGTATGCCAAGAATGACAAAAGAGATCCGATCAAGGAGTATTTAGTAACCCCAGCACGCAATTTCATACTGTTGTATGAAACAGCATTACATTACAAAGCTCCTGCAATATTTAAAAAAAAAAACGCTCCGCGAAATAACTGTTTCGCGGAGCGTTGTAATGTTCCAAATCCAAAAAACGCTCTTGCAATGGATTTGATTTTCTTTGTCCGACAATTCGATACTTCGCGTGTTCTTTTTTCGAAAATAATGACAATATTTCCATGCATGTTTGAGAAAAATACTTTTCTATTTCTATTACAACGTCACAGGATGGTAATCCGATTTGACCAGGCAGAGATTAAGCGAAGGAGTTGGCAAAGGCTTTAAGAGTATCTGGCAACGCGGCCCCTACTGAGATATTCTTGACAGAAAATCCTAAAAACTTTTTTGGCCCGGGACTAAAACCCGGGCCCCATAACCGGCAGCCGTAAGCCAGACACCAAAACACCGCGGCAGTTAGTGGAATCGCTTTTGTTTAGTTTAAAATGTGAACTACTTTATTAGTATGGAAAGTTAAACAACGCGTTTGTGAAGCCCCGTTGGCTGTTTAAATAAACTGAATAAAAACTTCGAAAACAAGTTAAACTGCAACTGCAAGTTATTATAACGGTTCAACTTTTAGAAATACACAAATAGGCTTTACATTTTTCGAACTAAAGGTTAGGTTAGCGAAATAAGTGGAAAATCAATATTACGAGTATATTTTTATAGCACTGCATGTTACCACAGCGATGACAGAAAACTTATTATGGATGTGGTTTTAATATAATAGTCAGCATTTTGTAAAATAATAAAATTGATCATTTTAAAATAATAGCATAAAGAAGTTTGCGTAACACGGCTAAGTATAAATTAGCAGTCAACTTACGTTTGTATGTTCAAATGTTCGTCGTTTTGTTCCCTTCCAACGTATAAACTACTTACCCACTTGTTAGATTTTATATGCACATGGTGATTGGTGGTATGTATTGATGATGCACGCTTGGCTTTTACATGGAGAGAGAGTTATCACAGCTAGCTTACATTGTCAGTTTTAATATTTTGTTTTTGAAAAAATTAAATAAATAAATAAATAAACATTTATTCAGCTTAACACTATAAAAAATATAAGTCTTGATTACTACTAAATTTAAGATTAAATCGCGATGTAAAAGTTAGATAAACGTATCTACATTTTCTTAATTTTATAGGAGAGCAAAAAATAGGATGATTTGCCTCTTCAATCTTTACCAGTTACCAGTTATTTAAAAGAAATAATTATAATTTATGAGCAATGAATAATATTTTTTTTGGAATTTGTGATAATATATTGAATATATTGTCGTTTTGGTAGTTGTGACCAGTTTTATGAAAAAAGACGATTTTTGAATTTTTTGTAGACACGCTCATCTGGCTTTTACACCGCGAAATACTATATTTATTACAAAAAAAGCCTGTATGTTATGGCTGAAAAGACTACGGCTTCATCGTAATGCTGCAGTATTAAAGGCTGCAGCGCTAATTTTCAGGCGTTACACAGTCACGCATTTAAAATATTTCGTACGTTTTGAGGCCCTTCTATTAACAGAAAATAACGTATAAAATTTTATTTTAAACCTTATTGTGCGCGGATGAAGTTTTTCACATCAGTTAATGTGGTACATTACAGAGCAGACGCGCAAGTTTTGGGTGACATTGGCCGCGCGCCAAACATCAGCAAGTTGAATTGAACGAGCCCTTCCATATCGTAAAACGTAACGCACACAACGTAAACACTTACGGAAAACACGTAAATTGCGTTGATAAATGACATTGTGGCTAATTCTACTGTACACAATCTCTAAACTAAACCGACAGGTCTATTTATCTATTGATATATTCTTTTCTGCGGGGAGGATTTTGAAGGAATATCACGAGATTTTAACCTGTCGATCTAGTGTAAAGATACGCATTTAGCTATAATGTACACGTCTTACATATTCTTTTACTGGCGAAGTCAAATTGCATGTGTCTTTTCTCTGATCTTTCGTCCGCAATATCATCCACATGGAGTTAAGTTTCTTTCAAAATCCCACAGGAACTCTTCATTATTCCGGGATAAAAAGTACCCTATAATACACTCCAGGGCTTATATATCCATGCAAATCAGTAGATCTTTTACAACGTGATTGAAGGATAACCAACAAAAACTCTTTTACATTTATAATAGGTACAGAACTAGGTCAGAATCTCTATTCATCTTATTATATAGGTTACTTTTATAATGGAAATTCAAAAACTTTTATATTGAAAAAAAATACTTTTACACAGAACTAACCTAGTTATAAATAAAATACTCGTAAAAACGTAACCCGGCGATTAAACTACGATATTATACAGCTAACCTGTATAATATTACTCAGTTTCATTGCAAAAGAGTTGTTTCATTTTATTTTGTTGGTTTCGTACCTACCGTTCATTTTATTAATCCATCGCACGAAAAACGATAGCATGTTTCGGTTTTGTTCCTATCAATAGATAAGCCCGTTCGATTGCAACGCGCGCTTTATTATAACGACTATTGGAAAATGAATTCAAAAAAGTTTTTGCATCATGAAAGCGTAATCTGTCAAAGTGTCACGGGCAAAGTGGTTTTACAAATGATTCGTATCATTTAGAAACAGCACATTCCGAATAGCTTTTGCAATATCATTTTTATTTTAGGAGGATAATAATTATGTTAGGAGTTGAAAGGCAGATTTCAGGAGCGCTCCTGACATTTTTTTGCATCCAAATTATTCCTCAGTAAAGTTGTGACGCCGATGTTTTCGGAAAATTTTAATTAGAAAAAAGATAAATAGATTTGTAGTAGTTTTCCTGTTCTCTATCATTTCTCTATTTTATTATTTTCATTTTTACATTCATCTCGATTCTCAAGCTATCTCCGACTCACTCTCTCTTCTCCAATGAGACGGGTGTTACTCTAATCAGATTAAAATAATAGAGAATTTTAGGCCTTGCTTATCCATTGAAGTGAAATTCACTAAAAAAATAAGTTAAGTACTTGATATTAACAGTGTCCAGAATGCCAGAAAAAATCCCCGCGTAGATGAAATAAAACGTCGACCTCAAACATATCGTGTGAAACGCGACAGATGCTAGTGTAGTAAGCGCGAAATACGAATACGTAAGATAGGTATTAATTTTTTTAAGCGACTGTATCGTCTTTTAGTAATACGTATAGGAATTTTGTATAAAAATTCTGGCTTTGCAATATGCAATATCACATTGAAAGTAAATGCAAATTGGTTAAAAATTAGACCCATGTAACTTCGCGATTTTTTTTTATGTTTCTACTCAATATCGTCCCTTGGAAATATGATGTAATTTTTGCCTATTATTTTTTTTTCAGATAATTAAAACTTGATCTACTCTAAATCAAATCTGCATCTGAAAATTTACCATTAGGTACACTACACGCGCTCTTAATTACACCTTGGATGGTATTTGGGTACTATAATACCAATTGACTGTCTCGTCGGTGTGTTCGACTGCGGATGACAAGATTCCGGGTTTGATTCCCGTGTCAGGCCAAAAGCTGTATTGGCTTTCTGTTATAAAATTCTCCGTAGGTACTCACTCTGAGTCATGGGCTCTCATCGTATTAAGAAACTAGTTGTTACGGGCGACTTCGCGTCAATTTTTGTTATTATGATCGCGATTAAGAAGTTTTTAAAAGTATATATTTTAAATATGGATAATTTTCCCTGTTTTTGCAACATTTTTCACTGATGCTTCGCTCCTATAGGTCGCAGCGTGATGTTATATGGCCTAAAGCCTTTTTCGATAAATGGACTATCCAACACAAAAATAATTTTTCAATTCGAACGAGTAGATCCTGAGATTAGCGCGTTCAAACAAACAAACTCTTCAGCTGTATATATTAGTATAGATAAATCAGATTTATTTATTTCAGTTCGAAACAAAGTTCACATATATCTTCACCGCGAACTAGCACCGTCTATTTCCAACTTATCATATTGTATCAAACTTAAATGAGTTACGTTTTCAAACTATCTTGCTCATTTAACTCGGTAGCTACATGCATTATGGTTATCACCGTGATAATGTGTTTTGGTAACTAATATTATAAATATGACAGTGTGAATGCTTGCACGTTGTTACTCCTGCACATAGGCCTAGTCTCACACTCCAGCAAAAAATCACATCGATCCGTTGCTTTGATGCAACGTGATTGATGAGAAATCAATCAAGCCAGTGGAATAACAGTCCGTACTAATATTATTTGTTGGTATTTTGGTATGTTAGTTTGTTGGGTTATGTATCAAATCAAATCAAATCAAAATCAAAATTTATTTATTTCATGTAGGCCAACTTGTAGCGCCTATGAAACGTCACAAATTTACCACCGGTTCGGAATGCAGATTCTGCTGAGAAGAGCCGGCAAGAAACTCAGCAGTTGCTCTTTTCAAAAAAATTTTTTTACAATGGTTAAAAAAACTAGGCTATGCACACAATGTTTCCACACAGAAGTTTCAAAAATGCACACCTACCACAACCTAACACATGTTAACATGGGTAGACACAAAGCAGACCCATTCCCGTTGGCGGCACCCGTTCACGAGCATGACGCATGATCCAGCCATTGCTTCGCTCAACCATATTTGAGGGAACGTAACAACCCGCACCACACGACACCACCACAGAAATGTTTAAGTGAGCATGACATACTTAGGCTACCCATGTTAAGGCATCGAATTAAATGAATGTAGTATAGAATAATCTTTACTAAGAAGCTTATCTAAAGAAGTCACCCAATCGAGCAGCAATGTATAGCGTGAATCCACCCTAGTCGCCACAAAGGCGGGATACTCTATACCTCCTCACCTAGATATCTGCTCGGAAACTATTCCCCTCATACATAGAGCATTCATGGGATTGAAAAGCGAGCGGCGCCGCGGGCGGCGTCCTAGTTTTACTTTACGCACCATTCATACAACGAGCTTTTTTTACTAAGCGAGGTAAAATCCATTCCATTAGGGACTATCATAATATGCCTTTTAAATATTAACATCAAACATATTTACTCGCATGTTAATGTATCGGGCATAATATTTACCCTCTACCGATAATAATCTATCTTTATATCATACTTGCTCAGTAACTAGGGATTACTATGGTGGAAAGTCTCCTTGTAAGTTGGTGTTTGCAATTCAAGGCAACATTACGTCGCACTATGCTTTAATTGTAATGTTCACGTTACAGTTCAAGCTATGCAAAACTCCTTGGTAAACAATCTCTTTTCTTATAAAATGGTAAGAAAACTTTTTACTGAAAAAAAAAAAACACTGAACATGGCGGCATTTAATTTCCATACATTTCTAACTAGGTATGCAAAACTCCTTGGAACTCAGAGCCGTAAAAAAAAAATGGAAAACTATTTACGAAAAAAAAATGGAAATGGCGGCATTGAATTTGATCTGAAAGTTTGTGAAGTTTGTTCGTAAAGGGATTTAAGTTATTTACAACAATGTCAAGCACTTCATCAGATGATGAAAAAGGAGGAGAGCCTGATTTTTGTTTGCTTGACGAAGATAGTGTGGCACTGTCTCAAAACTTAATTCAAACAGTGCACTTGCCTAGTCAACCAGTATCACAGCATTTTCATAATTGCAGCAATATTACTATAATTAATTATAATAAGTAACCATTTTTTTCTATTTTTTCTCTAAATTTGCTAATTATTCTAATTAAAATTTCATTTTGCATTACCAATGTTTTATTTACCTCGCAAGAATGATATAAAGTAGAATGCTTACCTCGGTTGCAAGTAGCTATTACACCCTCGAACTATATTCACCCTCGCTCGCTGCGCTCGCTCGTGTGACTAAATATCTCGGGTGCACGCGATCCATTAGCGCCCTATGCGAGCTGCGCTCGCACTGGCGCCAAATTGGATCTTGTTCTGTAATAGCTTACTTACGTCCCTTGTGTAACAATCTACTATTAATCCGTCAATAAGTTACCTAGCAACGTTGTTATTTTTCAAAAAGTCGATGCTTACTTAGTTGTTAATACCGACTTACTGCTAATTTTACCAATACCAAGTAACGATTAACCGAGGAGTTATGACAGTTTTTCTATTGAAAATCTGTCAAAAAACCTTTAAATACGACGGTTAAACGTTACTTGGCATTGTTGGAAATAGCACTTTAATCTGGCCAAACGACAAAGTAAGTTGAATTCATGATGACAAGGAAAAAACGGCGACATATCTTAAATGTTGTTTCAGGGAAAATACTGTGGAGAAGTGAGACAATCGTAACTAGGTCAACTCTTTTATAATTAAAGAGAATCATCGTTAATTAAGGAACAGCGCTGAGGAAAATGGCCGGTGATAATATTCTTCATTACCGACCACGGACGTATTTACCCTGGCACGTGACTGTGTAGGGTTAACGCAACCCCCTCTCACACCATTCTGTAACAAAACAGGATAAACATTGACAATTTAAAATTAAAATTCCTGACAAAGACAATGAAAGAGCTTATAGTGTCTGGATTCTTTCTTGTCTGGTGTGATGTATGGTGATGGAAGGTTTTGACCATGGCTATTTACCAATGTAAAGTCAAATAGCTGTCAAGAAATTTAGTTCAGATTTCATTAACTCTACCATATTTTAAGTTGTTAATTACTTTTAAGTAACATCCCTTGATTATTATAATCGCTAAAAGCAGATTTTTATCGTCAGTTATTATCAGATGAGATCTCAGTGAAAGGCTATATTGTAATCTAATCTTTGTGATCACATTGTAATTACCACCGCAAAAAGAATATTGTTTATCCGCCTCTTGAATGGCCCCATATTGTAGTTCTGATGGAATATATTATATTATTTACCAGTAGATGCCACGTTACGCCTCGGTGTCGGCCGCGGCCTGCCATATTCCCGGTAATGACACCACGTATGACATGGTGAGCCTCGGCGGTGAGCTACGAATACTTGACTAATGGTCGACGGTAATTGGATTCTTGTGGCAGAGAAGAGACTGATAGAAGTTAGTTAGTGCTCAAGTTGCAATGATCAGTGTGTACTATAAATTAGTAAGCCTACTGCACCTCCAATGTGATTTAGTTCCGTCCGATAGTGAGCACAGGTCTCCTCTCAGCAGAGTGAACATGACCAGGGGACATATTATCCACGGGGAAAGGATAAAATGTTTATCCCCTCGCTGAGTTTTACCTAACCGTTGAGCATGGGAAAAAGGATGGGAATAATATCCACAGTGGTTATACTTACAGGATATGCTTCTCCTTTCCCCTGTCGCCATGCTTTAGCATAGGGAGAAGATAATTTTATCTTTTGTCCCATCCTGCTAGTCAGGTGGGTAAGAATTTAGGCCATAGTTGACCACGCTAGCCTCGCCTAGGAGAACATTATAGAGAACTTCCAAGTATGCAGGTTTTCACACGATATTTTCCTTCACCGTTAAAGCAAAATTTGAGAGGTGAAAAGGCAATTTTTCTAATTAACGTTTAACTAAGGAATAAATTCAACTTTGGCAGATTTTCAATACTAAAACTGTCAAAACTTCAGAAATTCATCAGATAAACGTTGCTTGGCGACGCCGAAATTGGCAGTAAGATAAGTGACTCTGAAAACAGAAAACAGTTTATTTTGATTCATTTTATCTATGGTTAGATCCTTACTCCTTACCAATATTATAAATGCGAAAGTGTGTTTGTTTGTTGGTTTGTCCTTCAAAAACGCTGCAACAGAGCTACAGGTCGACGTGATTTTTTGCATGGGTATAATTGACAGTGAGAGTGATATAGGCTACTTTTAATCCCGGAAAATCAAAGAGTTCCCGCGGGATTTTAAAAACAATCCACGCGCACGAAGTCGCGGGCATCAGCTAGTCATTGCACAAAGCATTGAAGTTTGAGAAGTTCGCTTGAGCATTTCTGACAAAGTTTGAAGCATTATGTTATTACAGGGGTGTTTCGATGCGAGTAAAATAAAGCTACAGCTCGTGACGACTTATCTCCGAGTTGGGCGAGATTACGAGTTGCACACGTGAGCCGCCGTATCTCGGTACGTGTCTCAAACACGTTTGTAACAAACTTTATCACGATGAATCATTCAAACATTTTGTGGACTCCGAGACTCTTAATCCGTACATACTTTAGCTATTATTGTTCTTTTCTCTTCTATTTTTATTTTTCTGTAAGTAACAAACAATGTAAGACAGAAATGTATTTATTTATAGCATCAATAGCCCAACGGTTAAAGGTGCGGACTGAAAACTGTAAGGTCGCAGGTTCGAATCTCAGCCGTTGCGCATTGTCGTACGCACTCCTAACACAAGCTTTCCACTTATTTGGAGGGGATAGGATATTAGTTAACTTCAGGTTGCCTAATATTCTTTAAAAAAAAATCTCAACATCAATTATTTCACCACCGTCAAATAAACTTTAACTAATGAATAAAGACGTTTTGACAAATTGCCCATACAAAAACTGTCAGTTAAAGTTTACTTGGAGGTGGTGAAAGAGGCAAATATTCTTTATAAGAGATCATGTTAATTTTGTGTCAAAACCTATAACTACTGCTGTTTTTGTTCAGCAATCGTAAGTATTCGAAAATTTAAAAAAATATATACGATGCTTCATGCCACATTTCTGTACAAATTCACCAGTAAACTTTAGCTATTTTTGTGTTTTTTTATAATGTTTATGTCACCTTTTGTGTTATTTAGTTGTATTGAAACAATATATTCTTATTCTATCTTGTCTTATCTGACCTGTCGCGTGTCGTAGACGGCCTGAAGGGCAAACTTCATACGAGCGAGGGCGAGGTTAAGAACTGGTAGGCACATAACGATTCTGTTCACGACATATCAATCTGTTCTCAGCAAAAAGCTTGTAAGTAATATTTCGCGTCTCACCCATTTGGGGCACGAAAAGGTTCTTTTTACAGTTCTTTTCAATCACGCGGTTACTTAGCGCCCGATAGCTTCGACCCTTCGACAAAAGTGCGGACCTCCACGAGTGGCGGCGGAATGAGTGCTTTCTGTTCTAAGCGCGAGTGCCCTGGATAGGGGTTATAAGCGGGTCACACGGTTTTGGATCACTGTCGTTTCCGTTACCGCTCAACAAGTTCAGTTTTTATTGAACGCTGCTTTATTTAGTAAGTTATATATTCCTGTCATACTAATATTATAAAGGCGAAGGTTTGTATGTGCGTATGTGTGTGTTTGTTACACTTTCACGCCACAACGAATGAACCGGTTTGGCTGAAATTTGGAATGGAGATGACTCATACCCAGGATTAACATACAGGCTACAAATGGGCAAACAAAATTTGTTGGATTGCCTTATAATAACTCAGCAACGGAGCAACGAATCGAAGTGATTTTTTGCATGGTTGTCGAGAACTTATCGAAGTTCTAAACAACACGTGAAGTTATATTTTAAACAACACAATTTTTTTTTTTCATTAAAGAATATTAGCCAAGCTGAACTTGACTTACATTCTCCTCTACCCTCCAAATAAGCGAAAAGCTTATACTAAGACTGGGTACGACAATAGTGTAGCGGGTGGGGCTCGAACATGCTACCTTTCAATTTTAGTCCACCCGTTTAACCTATTCAGGCTTCAAATACTTTTAAGGATTACATCTGTAACTTGTTAGTAGCAGCTTCTATCACAATATGCTGTCGTGTGTTTTCAAGCGCTCCTCTCCGCGTGCCCCGTACTTGGGTCACGTGCGTGAGTGGGGAAAATCCTTTTCATCTGAGTCCCACTGACAGCCGCGTAAAATGTAACGTAATAAATACGATTCGATTCCGTTTTATGTATGAAACGGAAACAAAACAAATGCTGTACAGATTTCGATTTGAATTTGTACAACAAATAGCCATCGCTATGCTCATATCATAGACGTTTAAGTTTCAGGAGGATTTGGTCAACTCTTTTTTTTTCAATTGATTTTTAAAAGATTTTGAACAATAAAGAAAAAAAGTACTTTTTGGAACGCCATTCCGAATTATCAGACTCATCCGTCGAGCGGTTTGAGCTGTGCGTTGATAGATCAGTCAGTCAGTCACCTTTTCCTTTTACATACTCGTATTTTAGATGTTTTAGAATCACTAAATACGTCAGACACTAATGCATAAGAGAATATTACTTTATTTATCTATCCTGTTTTGTACCAGTATGTGAAATTTACTCCTATTTCACTAAATGTATTCTAATTAGTCCAATACAACAGTTTGTGCAATATTATAACCGTAATTATGATAATAATTCCACCATATTCACAGAACCAATTCCATTCGCGGCAATTAGGTATGAACCCGCTTGATGATATAGCAGCAAAACAGTAATGTTATATTGGGTCATAAAACTTTCAAAATACATGACGCCAGTACAAGACTAGAATTATTATTTTGATGTAAGTAACTTTTGCCTATAGCTTCGCTCACGTTAAGTTAGATTTTCAAAACCTCCTTTCACTCCTTTAGGAATAGATAGATAGATAATTCAAATTTCAAAGTCAAATTCAAATTCAAAATTTATTTATTTCATGTAGGCTACCTTAGGCTACCTTTTAGATAGATAAAAACTTTATTGCACACAAAAAAGAAATAAAATTGAATACATCCTAAAACTACGTATGCAAAGGCGGCCTTATCCCTACTTCCCTACTAATATTATAAATGCGAAAGTGTGTTTGTTGGTTTGTTGGTTTGTTGGTTTGTCCTTCAATCACGCAGCAACAGAGCAACGGCTTGCTGTGATTTTTTGCATAGGGGTAATTTACGGGCCGGAGAGTGACATAGGCTACTTTTTATCCCGAAAAATCAAAGAGTTCCCGCGGGAATTAAAAAACTAAATCCACGCGGACGAAGTCGCGGGCATCAGCTAGTTGCTAATAGAGCAATCTCTACCAGGCAACCATTGGTGACAGGAGTGAAATTAGATGTGAGGGTAGTATGGTGCAACATTTAGGGGTTGAATTTTTAAAAATCCTTTCTTAGCGGATACCTACGTCATAAAACTTAATATCTGTATGCCAAACAGCCCGATCCGTCCAGAGATTTGAGCTGTGCGAGATCAGTCAGTCAGTCAGTCAGGCAGTCAGTCACCGTTTCCGTTTATATAATGAGATTAAATAGAACTTAATACAAATAACGGAACTGTTATTAATTTGACGCGTTTATGCTTTTTTGCTTGTTTGTTTGTTTCGCTTATTGGTTATTCCAAGTTAACTCTCTACCATCAGACGGTATCTTCAATTATAACGAGTGTCAGATGAAATCGCTTTAAGTAAAGCTTGCCTTTCAAAACTTTTTTTTACGAATAATTAACGTTTTATCTATATTATTACTGGTTACACATTTTTCCATTGACATTGTCATTATAATTTTCATAATATTTAATAGCAATACAGTAAACAGAAGACCTTTTGACTGCAATTTTGCACACCATGCAATTGTTAAAGTTTCAGAGACTATAATATGCACCAACTTTGTACCTGTACTGTATTCACTGTGCTGTACTCACATTTGGTAAAAATAAATAAACTCATTTCATTCCATGAACTCATTTCAATTACAGAATAATAACTTAATCCTGTAACACATCTCGATTACACTACAATGAAAAGAAGTTACAATACGCTTTTAAACGCTGAATTATGTGCAGTATTTCATTTCCTCCCTTTAGATTTATTCTTCAACGCCCAACTTAGCCAGGTATCGTGACAAAAGAGGCGGGGTCAACGAACCTTTTACAAAACGGAGGCATACAAAGCCTCCTGAAATTCTGTGGAAATTTATTTTTCCAGTTGGTTCTATTTTTAAGCTTTTAATAGGCAACGAGTAGCGATGAAGACCGACTGCCGACTACTATTTTTCCTTTTTAGGTGTTTACCTAAGTGAATTTTCACCATGTTTTATCCGTTACGGCTAAACCACAAGAAAGGGTTATAATTTTAACAGTCTATATATTTAGGTATGTATTTACTATTTACCTAAGTCCTATTAATCCTATTATTTCTTCTTCTAATATTATAAATGCGAAAGTTTGGATGTTTGTTATGAGTAACACTCACGCCGCAACGACTGAACCGATTTGGCTGAAATTCGGCACAGAGATAGATGATAATCTGGAATAGCACATAGGCTTCCCGCGGGAATTAAAAAACCAAGAACCACGCGAACAAAGTCACGAGCATCAACTAGTAAATAAATAAAAAACGTATGTTCCACCATAGCTTCAAAAAACCCGAATCAATTTCTATTTATCAGGTAGCAATGGTTTCATTATTAAAGTCCAGTAGCAAAAGCTACATTTTATACGCATGAATTCAATATAATGTTCTCAATTAGGGAATGTTATGCTCCCCTCCAAATAAGCCAAGGGGTTGTTTTAGAAATGAAATCGCAAATAATGCGACTGGTGGTGATCGAATAGTCAACCTTTCAGTTTTCTGTCCACATGTTGAACCGCTGTGCTATTGAGCCATATTGCAGGAAAGTAATCGAAACTTTTGGAAGTATCCACGCGAAGGAGGAGTCAAGTGACCAGCTCATTAATCATATAGAAGATTGATGTTCCACATTTTGTATGGTTTTTCCTCCCTATACCTACTCTCTCCTTGAGACCTTTTGTGTGCGGTTTTCTGGTCCAAATAATGTTACAGCATACAGGAAGTTTTTTAAGGTCATTTGTTATAACTTTATCGGCTGACCTAAATCTGAACACATAAATAACGTCAAATTTAGTGGAAACCGAACCGATGGCTTCAAACCGAATCGACAGGAGAAATGCGTGTATGGGTCTAGTGACTTTTTCAAGTTTACGTTAACTATGCGTGAACCTGCCGTTTCCTTATCATTTAATATGAACGAGAAAGAAATTCGGCATCCCTTTTTCGTACATTTTCACTCACTATTTTTTTAATTAAATGAACCTATTGCTGTCAATACGTTTATTTTTTTAAAATATATAGACTGGCGCTTGACTGCGATCTCACCTGATGGTAAGTGAAGATACAGCCTAAGATGGTGCGCGCATGCCTAAAAGATGCCTATTCACTCTTGATTTAATAAAAACGCCCACGTTATAGTTAGTTGGAAAAACGGAAGCCGGAAAGGCATTCCAAATTTTTGCTGTGCGTATTAGGAACGAGGAAGCAAAGCGCTTAGTGCGATATCGTGGAATTAATATAGTATAATCAAAGTAAACGTAAACTTTAAAAGTTATACAAGTAACTGTGCTCTAAGTGTAACTTTGTTAACGTTTACTCACTGTGCATAGAATAGAATTTAGCTTTACGATAAACGCAATTGGTTTAAAAAAAATTGTCGATTTCTATACTAAAGCACAGAATTACCTACGTACTTGAAAGTACAAATTAAATTACGGCGAAACGGTAAGCTGTATAAAAAGCACTCAAAAACCTCTGAACATATTATAATTTGAGTGCGATTAAAAAGTTTATTAGTATTTAAATTTTTTTACATTACAAGGCAAAACAAATTTTGTTGACTATTGGCTCATTTTTTGCGGCGGAATTACCGCGCCTACTTCGGCCATTGTTCCCAGTAAACGACGAGGTCGACACTCCGACAAACGAGGGTACAATATTATTTATTAGGGTAAGGGTTCAAATGACATAAATTACCCCCTACAATTAATTGTCAATACCTTTTATTGGTCGGCTTCTAAATGCGCGTGGTTTTGGCAAACATGGCGGCTAAAGTGTTGGTTTAAGCTAACTGTTTCCCGCGACTGTGTCTTTTTTATCCGATTAAAAGTTTAATCCAATCTCTCTTAAGATTAGATTAGAAAAGGTAAGATAAGTTGTCCTTTACAGTGATAGCATGATGATTGTGTAATGGTATCGCAGTTTATTAACTAATCCCCCTAGTGATACCGGAACATTGACTGTAACTACGACGTCGAAACTGAAAAATGACTGAAAAATTTTTTTTTTCATCAGATTAATTGGCTTCTATTATGCTATATTTAACATCCCGCTAATGAAAAACAATCAAATCTTATTTTAAGGCTCTCTTGGAAATATTTATGTCTCGTTTCAAATCAATCTCACGTCTGAACCAAGAACGCTCCATAGATTAATTTAAAATAAATCGTTTGTTGATTTTTCATTAATCAACGTTAATATTCATAGCAAATTGTTCACAATTGACTATTTTATTTTATTTTAAAGATACTTGATTTTCAAATAAAAAATCATTAAAATTTAAATTACAGACGCAGACAAACTCTCTGTCTGTGTTTATAATATTATTTATATTTTTATAATATTACTATTACCAATGAAAATAATCAAGGTGTTAACAAACGAAACAACCTTTTAAATAAGCCGTAAGGCTAATCAACTGCGGTAAAATGGATACCTTACCCAAGCCTTATTACATCAAAAATAGATTCTTAGTGCTAGCCATAATTTCACAGGCAATCGCCATCGGGCGAGATACTATAAAAGATAATGGGTGCTTCGGAGTAAATTGTAGTGTTCCGAGCCCGCTATCAGATAATAAATAGGCACTTCAGCCAAACTTACTCTGTACGACCCAATAAAATAATTTGCTACAACTTACTAACTACACGGGCCAGTTTCTTTCGATCGAACTCGAAAATATCATAAAAATTATTACCTTACAAAGTTTATGTTTAGTAAAGTATTTTTAATATTATTTTCACATGCTTTCATTAAACAATCTTTGAACCAAGTTCACCATGCGATTTGATGCTTAGTTGGAGGGGAAGGGGAAAGGCGCCCGCCTTGTGATGTCACATGAGAGACACGTTTGTTGAAGTCAGGTGAGAATCGCGTATAGTTTTCACTGTTCCTATTTAACCCCACCCGAATTCAACAAACGTCGCGCATCGGTTTCATCGTTTCTATTTAGGCTCACCTGACTTCAACAAACGTGTAAAAACTTTGTGTTTATACTTCGTAGTGGCGTTTGAAGTCGGTTTTTAGAAAGAATTTTTATTTCAGCCGAGATTCTTGCTTTAGAGTCAACATTCTCTAGCAACAAAAAACGTCGGATTTCAGATTCAAAATGTAATGTATATTTCATGTTGAACATTGTTGAAATATTCTTTACAAAATGATACCAAGAATATTTCTAAATCTTCCGGGAATATGAAAATGACATTCGCATTTGATAAAGTTTTGAAAAAACATTTAAGAGTGCGTTTCCGCATATCGGGTGACTTTCGGTACATATTGTGACTAAGTTAAACCAAATAAGATGGAAATAAAAATTGCTACACATAGATTGGTCCTTAATCTCCAAATCTTGGGAGTTGATTTTGTTCAAAATCTCAATTTTTAGTACTATAAAAATTATTTCCCGTCACCTCTTCACACAAAATTCACGATTTTGGGGCGACTTTAGGTACATTTCTTGTATATAATATACCGGTTTTATGTAATTAAAAAATACTATCTGTTAGCAGATATGTTCAACTCAAAATCTTGGAGAGAAAAATATCAAAAATAGTACAAATAGTATAAAAAAAAAAATATAGCATCGCGTGTAATTTTTTCACATATTTTGGTTTAAACCGAATCTTAAAATAATGTGCAATAAGGCTTATTTTGATTTTACTCGGTCACTGGTTTGATTTCGTTTCAAAATTCAAAATTCAAATATCAATCAGTCGGCGTTTGACCGCCTTACTGAGTGGAAGCTGCGCTGGTTGCAAGCAGATGCTGGTATCGAAAAACATCGCTGTACGAACACGAAATAGTTCATAGCAAACCAAATTGATACTTTATATATTTTGAAAAGAAAGGTAAGAAACTAAGTACTAGGTACCTATGGTACCTTCAATATAATAGCATTATTTTATTATTTGATAGAATTTCGAAATTTCTTGTAAAGTTATATTCCCCGAATGTAGTACTGACCTGCATGTATACCTCGAAAACTTCTATTGGAACTCCTAGATCTTTGAAGTTAGTTGTATCGAGTTTGGGCTCGTTTTGTAAGTTATGATGAGATCTTACCACTGGACTTGTTAGAGTGACCTGATGGTATACTTCGAAGACTACTACTGGATCTTCTAGACGGCTACAGCTAGTTATATCGAGTTTGGGCTCGTTTTGTAAGTAATGATGAGATCTTACCACTGGACTTGTTGGAGTGACTTGGTGGTATACCTCGAAGACTTCTATTGGAACTCCTAGATCTTTACAGCTAGTTATATCGAGTTTGGGCTCGTTTTGTAAGTAATGATGATATCTTACCACTGGACTTGTTGGAGTGACTTGGTGGTATACCTCGAAGACTTCTATTGGAACTCCTAGATCTTTAGAGTTAGTTATATCGAGTTTGGGCTCGTTTTGTAAGTTATGATGAGATCTTACCACTGAACTTGTTGGAGTGACCTGATGGTATACTTCGAAGACTACTACTGGATCTTCTAGACGGCTACAGCTAGTTATATCGAGTTTGGGCTCGTTTTGTAAGTAATGATGAGATCTTACCACTGGACTTGTTGGAGTGACCTGATGGTATACTTCGAAGACTACTACTGGATCTTCTAGACAGCTACAGCTAGTTATATCGAGTTTGGGCTCGTTTTGTAAGTAATGATGAGATCTTACCACTGGACTTGTTGGAGTGACTTGGTGGTATACCTCGAAGACTTCTATTGGAACTCCTAGATCTTTACAGCTAGTTATATCGAGTTTGGGCTTGTTTTGTAAGTTATGATGAGATCTTACCGCTGGACTTGTTGGAGTGACCTGATGGTATACTTCGAAGACTACTACTGGATCTTCTAGACGGCTACAGCTAGTTATATCGAGTTTGGGCTCGTTTTGTAAGTTATGATGAGATCTTACCACTGGACTTGTTGGAGTGACCTGATGGTATACTTCGAAGACTACTACTGGATCTTCTAGACGGCTACAGCTAGTTATATCGAGTTTGGGCTCGTTTTGTAAGTAATGATGAGATCTTACAACTGGACTAGTTGGAGTGAACTGATGGTATACTTCGAAGACTGCTACTGGATCTTCTAGACGGCTACAGCTAGTTATATCGAGTTTGGGCTCGTTTTGTAAGTTATGATGAGATCTTACCACTGGACTTGTTGGAGTGACCTGATGGTATACTTTGAAGACTACTACTGGATCTTCCAGACGGCTACAGCTAGTTATATCGAGTTTGGGCTCGTTTTGTAAGTAATGATGAGATCTTACCACTGGACTTGTTGGAGTGACTTGGTGGTATACTGCGAAGACTTCTATTGGAACTCCTAGATCTTTACAGCTAGTTATATCGAGTTTGGGCTCGTTTTGTAAGTTATGATGAGATCTTACCACTGGACTTGTTGGAGTGACCTGATGGTATACTTCGAAGACTACTACTGGATCTTCTAGACGGCTACAGCTAGTTATATCGAGTTTGGGCTCGTTTTGTAAGTTAGGATGAGATCTGACCACTGGACTTGTTGGAGTGACCTGATGGTATACTTCGAAGACTACTACTGGATCTTCTAGACGGCTACAGCTAGTTATATCGAATTTGGGCTCGTTTTGTAAGTAACGATGAGATCTTACCACTGGACTTGTTGGAGTGACTTGGTGGTATACCTCGAAGACTTCTATTGGAACTCCTAGATCTTTACAGCTAGTTATATCGAGTTTGGGCTCGTTTTGTAAGTAATGATGATATCTTACCACTGGACTTGTTGGAGTGACTTGGTGGTATACCTCGAAGACTTCTATTGGAACTCCTAAATCTTTAGAGTTAGTTATATCGAGTTTGGGCTCGTTTTGTAAGTTATGATGAGATCTTACCACTGAACTTGTTGGAGTGACCTGATGGTATACTTCGAAGACTACTACTGGATCTTCTAGACGGCTACAGCTAGTTATATCGAGTTTGGGCTCGTTTTGTAAGTAATGATGAGATATTACCACTGAACTTGTTGGAGTGACTTGGTGGTATACCTCGAAGACTACTACTGGATCTTCTAGACGGCTACAGCTAGTTATATCGAGTTTGGGCTCGTTTTGTAAGTTATGATGAGATCTTACCACTGGACTTGTTGGAGTGACCTGATGGTATACTTCAAAGACTACTACTGGATCTTCTAGACGGCTACAGCTAGTTATATCGAATTCGGGCTCGTTTTGTAAGTAACGATGAGATCTTACCACTGGACTTGTTGGAGTGACTTGGTGGTATACCTCGAAGACTTCTATTGGAACTCCTAGATCTTTACAGCTAGTTATATCGAGTTTGGGCTCGTTTTGTAAGTTATGATGAGATCTTACCACTGGACTTATTGGAGTGACCTGATGGTATACCTCGAAGAGTTCTATTGGAACTCCTAGATCTTTAGAGTTAGTTGTATTGAGTTTGGGCTCGTTTTGTAAGTTATGATGATTAGATCTAGGAGTTCCAATAGAAGTCTTCGAGGTATACCATCAGGTCACTCCAACAAGTCCAGTGGTAAGATCTCATCCTAACTTACAAAACGAGCCCAAACTCGATATAACTAGCTGTAAAGATCTAGGAGTTCCAATAGAAGTCTTCGAGGTATACCACCAAGTCACTCCAACAATTCCAGTGGTAAGATCTCATCATTACTTACAAAACGAGCCCAAACTCGATATAACTAGCTGTAGCCGTCTAGAAGATCCAGTAGTAGTCTTCGAAGTATACCATCAGGTCACTCCAACAAGTCCAGTGGTAAGATCTCATCCTAACTTACAAAACGAGCCCAAACTCGATATAACTAGCTGTAAAGATCTAGGAGTTCCAATAGAAGTCTTCGAGGTATACCACCAAGTCACTCCAACAATTCCAGTGGTAAGATCTTATCATTACTTACAAAACGAGCCCAAACTCGATATAACTAGCTGTAGCCGTCTAGAAGATCCAGTAGTAGTCTTTGAAGTATACCATCAGGTCACTCCAACAAGTCCAGTGGTAAAATCTCATCATAACTTACAAAACAAGCCCAAACTCGATATAACTAGCTGTTAAGATCTAGGAGTTCCAATAGAAGTCTTCGAGGTATACCACCAAGTCACTCCAACAAGTCCAGTGGTAAGATCTCATCATTACTTACAAAACGAGCCCAAACTCGATATAACTAGCTGTAGCTGTCTAGAAGATCCAGTAGTAGTCTTCGAAGTATACCATCAGGTCACTCCAATAAGGCCAGTGGTAAGATCTCATCATAACTTACAAAACGAGCCCAAACTCAATACAACTTACTCTAAAGATCTAGGAGTTCCAATAGAAGTTTTCGAGGTATACATGCAGGTCAGTACTACATTCGGGGAATGTAACTTTGCAACAAATTTCGAAATTCTATCAAATAATAAAATAATGCTATTATATTGACGGTACCATAGGTACCTAGTACTTAGTTTCTTCTTTTCAAAATATATTATCAATTTGGTTTGCTCAACTTAGACTTAGATTTAGAATTAAACTTAGACTTAGACTAAGTCTGAGTTCAAATCTAAGCCTAAGTCTAACACTAAGACTAATTCTTAGACTAAGACTAAGTCTAAGTCTTAGTCTTAGTGTTAGACTTAGGCTTAGACTTAAAGAGACTTAGTCTTAGTCTAATGCATTTCCCAGTGGCTTAAAAAAGTCTAAATCGAAGTCTAAGACTAAGACTAAATCTAAGTCTAACTTAGTGTACAGCAAGTCCGGACGAAAATAAAAAATAAAAAAATAAAACATAAACAATTTATATCCAAGTATCAAAACAAGTTAATTCACTCATTTTTAACGCAGCTTGCCCGCGCCTGTGTGTGCGTGTGAACGGTGCATGTGTAGAAGTGCGTTTTTATACCTACTCTTTGCGAAATCCCGTCCTTAAGCGGTGCAAATAGAATAGGTAAAACACTCATGAAATTGTGACACAGGGAAATTCTAGGAAAATTTCTAACATGGTCATAACGTAGTCTTCTAAACTTTCCATCTTTATTGTAATGATGTTATTACGTCTGCAAATTTGTTTGACTTTCGTGTTAATTAATGCTGAGATCCATAGAGCAGCTGTGACTCTATTCAGACTCAATATAGAGTTTAAAACGAGACACGAATATGCTCTAACGTAAATCTGTCTCATTTTAACTCTATCTTGAGCCTAAGAAGAGAGAGAGTGCGGTATAGATTTGAGCGTAAAACCGCGAGTATCTGTAGGTTGCTATTTATTCGTTTGATGTAGTTTTGTGCCTACGAGTGGACCGATGATAGTTTAGGATGATATTGATGACAGCTCCCGAACGGATGAACCGATTTTGATTTTGTTTTTTGTTTAAAGGTGAATTAGTCGGGAGGGTTCTTAGCTATGTTTGATGACAATTGGTCCAAGATGGTCGCCGCCAAAAAATGACCGATTACTTACTTTTTAATTTAACAATTGCTGACTAGAGATTAGGATGTTGTAATATGTCGGGGATGTTTTAAATTTTTAATTCACACTTGTATTCGAATCTGAATGTATCACATTACGCGACTCTTCTAATTTATTTATTTGCAAATAATACCCTTATTTGCAAATAAATAAAGCCTTGTTCTCGACAGAAAACTTTATAATGTTAACGATGTTGTTACGTTTGTTGCAAATCCAATGAGGTGTTCGACTTTCCCTTTGATTAAGACCGCGAGTATCCGTAGGTTGTTATTTATCTTCGTTTGATCTAAGGAATAATACAATAATTGAATAACATTTCTTTGTGGTTTTCCTTTTATGAATGTTACCAAACTTTTTCATTTAAATTTTGTGGCATTCCACTATTTATCGTGAATGTACCGAAATACTAAACCCTAGTCAGGAAAATGATAATCATGTTAGGATAAAAGATAATACATATATATATGCTATATATTGCATTTTTATAAGGTACATCTAATGTTAAGTACTTGTAAATAAGTTTTACGTTTTATTCACAGTCAAGTAACTAATTATTAGTTTGTTATTTTGTAATAGTTGGTTACTTTGTTAGATATATTCAAGAACAAAAATCTTAATAGTCTTTTTTCAATTATTTTTTCATTAGTTTTAATTATTTGCACGTATTAAGTTAACTCATTCAGAAGTACTTTTAATCTATTACTCTCAAAAGCCTCTCTCAGCATCAACAGTTTATGATATTTGAAAGAATTTTGACGTCCTGTTAGTTTTTGTTTTAAAAATCTGCAAAGCATCTTTATTCTACGGTTAAAGCTTATTTGGCGATTGAGAAATAGGCCCTGAGGGAAGCAATCGAATGTAAGAACGATCGATCCCAAATTGAAGCAATAAATAATAATCGAAACACCAACTTCCTCTCGCAAAGGCATTCAACCATTAAAGCAATAAGGTTGTAAAGCAAATGCAATTTTGTCCGGCAAAATGGTTCACTGCAAAGATTATTTCTAAATAATGGCTGCAGTAAAGCTTTGGCTTAATGTTTGGCATCAAGACACAATTTATTCCAAGCTCAAAGATAGTAACCGCTGTCGTGGTCTCAGCATCCATCTTCCTTATTGTTAGAACTTGTAGTTTATTTTTATCCCTTTACGAACTTAATTATAGATAATAGGAGTTACACTTACTAAACTTCATCCTTTGAAGCGCTAACTTTATAATAGCTTTCTTGAAACTCTCACGAGATCTGTGAGCTCATAAAACGAAATAAGCTATTTTAATTGCGTATTTTTCAATGTCTTGCAACTTTGAAAAATTGCAACTAAATCTTAGTCTTACTAATATTACAATTAAG
The DNA here is from genome assembly GCA_933228805.2 of Hipparchia semele. Lineage (NCBI taxonomy): Eukaryota > Metazoa > Arthropoda > Insecta > Lepidoptera > Nymphalidae > Hipparchia > Hipparchia semele. Next base: position 582,297 of record OW121717.1, on the reverse strand, counting down.
ACAGATTTGATGTAACTTTATTACACAATTAGTAAATACTAGCTGATGCCCGCAACTTCCTCCGCGTGAATTTAGTTTTTAAAATCCCGCGGGAACTCTTTGATTTTCCGGGATAAAAAGTAGCCTATGTTTAAATCCAAGTTATAATCTATCTCCATTTTAAATTTCAGCCAAATCGGTTCAGTAGTTTTTGCGTGAAAGAGTAACAAACATACACACACACATACAAACATTCGGATTTATAATATTAGTGTGATGTGATGTGATGTGATGTGATTAGTGTGATTAGTGTGATTAAGCTAATTTAAAAATAAACTTCAATTTAAATTAATTAATTAATTTAAATTATAAGACAGTTTGGATTTGTCCATTGTTGTTACTCTTTTATGCCACAACCACAAACCGATTTGCCTGTTTGGAATTGAGGTATAGAAATTTATAAAAAATCTTAATCGAATCTAATCTAACTTTATTTCATCATCGTCGTTAGGTTTCTCAAAAAACCGTTATTGATGACTGTCTTTTATCGAAATTAAATAACGTGTTCATTATAAAATATTCACACAAGCTCGGCTACACTTTGACACCATGTGTACCTACGCCTGCCGACCTCCATTAATACACGATAAGGTTGCGTACATAGGAAATATATCAAGATAGAACGGAAAATTGAAACGACAGTTTGCAATATATTGTTAGCATATTCAAATGAAAATGAATAATGATTTATTCATAAAAAGTTTTACAAAACATTAATCCGTTGTTGGGACATCCTTTTAAGTAAGTACTACGCCTACTACTACTACCTTGGCAGAGCAGGATATCCTGATATCCTGCTCTTCCGTAGAAAATCTTTATAATGAACTGAATACTACTATTACAATAATAAAATAACAACTACTACGAATGCTATTATTAATCACTAGCTGATGCTCGCGACTTCGTTCGCGTGGAATTAGTTTTCAAGATCCCGCAGGAACTATAATTTTTGTCGGAATAAAAAGTAGCTTATGTTTTAATCCAAGGTATAATCTATCTTCATTTTAAATTTCAGCCAAATCGGTCCAGTAGTTTTTGAGTTTATTCATTACAAACATACACACAAAAATACAAATCTTTCCTCTTTATAATAGTAGTGTAGATAGGGATAAAAGCTTAATATTAAAATAATTTTAGATATAAAGCTACAAGTACCCGCCAACTCAAAGGACCGCAGTACTAAGGGATAAAAATTACGCGATAGAAAGAGAGGTTGCTTAGTGAATATAACTGCAAGTATGGTAGCAACCATTTAGTAATTTTGCCGAGTGAATCATCTGTAGAAATAAGTATACTTGACAGTGGTGTATATAACCGTTCTATTTTAATATATTTTTGTAGCACATGATACGCATACACCGTTTCACCGTAGCGTTGTTTCCAAGGATCGAGATTCATGCATAATTCCTGACAAATCGGAATGGAAGTGTTGAATCTAAAATCCTGTTTTGCTTCGTTTAGGGGTTGCTAACTGAAAATCGCTTTCTACTAAAAGAAAACCTGTCGTTATCGCCATTATATTCAGATAGGTATAAACTGTAATTATAATGAACGAATGCACAAATTAATATAAAAAATAATTTACTATAACATACTTTACTTCTAGTTGAATATAGACTATATCATAGGTACCTATTATTTCACTGCATTAAAATGATTAACTTCTATGTGTCCGTGTAGCAGCTAGTCATTGATATCCAAAGATGGGATCAACTTAGAGGTCCTTAGTTAATGATAAAATAGGAGATTGAAAAGTCGAATTAAAGGTGAGTACAAGACTCTAAGGCCTAAGATATTATTTGAGGAGTACCTTATAAATTTACTCGCAAACTATTAAATTATTATTACTGTAGTCGTGTTTTGAAAAGTTTGCTCGAGTGGCAAAGTCAGACAGTTTGCTGTACTTTGTTTCAAACTATGTATTATAATTTATATTATCTCAACTAAGAAATTAGTGCTTGAGATATTTTCTAGAACATCTGAAATGCTTCAACTACTTAAATTAGGTAAGTGAGATTTAGTGAAAATTTACTTTATGTTAAACTCGACTAGAGTAAAATGACTTGAAAACAGCTAATGTTTGCCTTTATAACTAGAGCCGCAACTCCCTGTTTATCTAGAATCTAGAAAAATTAGCATATACCTACTAATAGCTACATTTTCTTTTGGCAACCTTGGAGAATGTTTTGAACAACAGTAATTATTAGATTTGATAAAGATTGATGGGATTATTTTGAAGCTCTAAAGCGCTACCTCCGTGGGCATTGTCTAGTATTATAAAAACTCTAATCATGAACAAAGATAAGAATCTGAAGTCTTCTACGTGTAAACAGGCAAAGTTTAAAATTATGTTGGTTACATAATTCTTAGTTTATGCATATTACTCTAGGTTTAACAACTCTTCCATCATTAGACATTTTTTCTTTTTGATTTCTTCTGGAAATCTCACCCTATACACAAAGAAAGAATAACGCTTGTATATCATTATTGTGCTTTGATCCCCTTTTCGGCCTGCAGAAAAGCCTCTTAGCTTACGAATATATTTTATACCACAAATCGGCTTAACCTTCGTCTCTCGGTTTGCAAGAGATTGTTTCTTGGTTAGATTCCGTTTTGGCTAACACAAACAGACTATAAGGCTTGTTACGTTATATCTAATTGTTTCCCTTTTGCCCTTCAATTAATCGCCAATCTAAAGCCTGTAATTTAAAGTCTTAATAGCCCAACGGTTAAATATGCGGACTGAAAACTGATATATGGTACTTTAGTGTGGTACGTATGGTATGTTACGGTGGGCGTACTTAGGAAAAAGAAAACATACCTACCTACCGAATTGAGAACCTTCTTTAAGAAGTTGGTTAAATATGAAACAATGATTTCCTTATAAATTAATTTGCTATGAGTAACTTATATTAAATTCATAGCTCTTATACGCAAGTCCGGTCCAATTTCATCCATCCCCATTGAGTTTCGTAGTCAATAGATGAAGTCGCTCTTTGTCGAGCGAGTTAACGAATTACAAGGCTGCTAAACGAATTATAAAGGACCGAACCGAACTAGCATAATGACAGAGTCTGAACACCGAAAGTTACTCGCGAATTGTTTCAAGCCCCTGAAACCCCTTATTGCAAAGTTTTCCAAACTTCCACGTCTGACTTTAATTCCCTCGGGAATTAAGTGTAATAGGTATAAATTATTAAAATAAGGATGTCTTTTTGTTATTGTTTTACGACGTAGTAAAGTGTACTATATTTATCCACTCGTAGTTTTGTAATATTTATTAAGAAGAAATTCAAAATTATTTGTTTAATGTAGGCCAACATGTGATTCTTATGATAAATCAAAACTCTACATGGTGAAAGCAGATTTCACTAAGAAGCATCAAAAGTGGAAGTGGCAATTTCTCTTATTATTTCCCTCATTACAATTCAAGAACAGGCATTATCTGCTCAAACGACTCCCGGAGGCGCTGTTACGTGGCTAATGATACTAAGTTTACGGTCATTTAAATTTTTGACGTGAAATACCAACTAATTGTACGAAGAAAGTTCGGTCCGTGTAACTGATACCTTTGTAACGACACATGTATAACGCAACACGACTCCAGTTGCTGATACCGGAAGTCGAACCGTCGTCGGCTTGGTTCGCATAATATTAAGGATTATAATTAACAGTATTATAGTAACAGATCTATCAACGCACAGCGCAAACCACTGAACGGATCGGGCTGAAATTTGGCATACAGATAGCTATTATGATGTATGCATCCACTAAGAAAGGATTTTTGAAAATTCAGCCCCTAAGGGGATAAAATAGGGGTTGGAAGAATCGAACTTAACGTGAGCGAAGCCGCGGGATAAAGTTAGTTATATATAATTTGTTTTCTGTTTATTAAATTCAAAATTCAAAATTATTTATTTCATGTAGGCCAACTTGTAGCTCCTATGACACGTCATGACTCGACCACCGGTTCGGAATGCAGATTCTGCTGAGAAGAGCCGGAAAGAAACTCAGCAGTTGCTCTTTTCATAACAAATTAGAGATAGATAGATTGTTGCACAGTACACGCGCGCAAATACGCCTCCCTGTAAAAAGAATAAAGGAAGTTACATTATAAGAATAATTGCCTTTATTTATATGAACCCTTGGGGCATCGAGTTCCTATTTTTAATTGAATGAGTTCAAAGTTTTGTGAGCAAAGAACAGAATAAATAGTTATAATTCAAGTAATCTTTGTTTAATTACGATATTTATTAAGACGACCTGCCTGATGAAAATAAAATATAGAGCGGTCTAGGCTGGAGCGGGCTTGCCTAGGTGAGGTCTATCCAAAGGTCTATCCATTCGTTAGTCAGTACATGGCGAAAACACGGACGCCGATAAGGCGTTCCTTGCATTAGTGGTTTGTATCAGAAACGTTGCACTAAAATGCATTAACTTCTAGTAGACTTATCTCAGTTAATATTTTTCTAAATTATGCTACTCGATTTTGAAAGAAATTGCGTTTCTGTGCGCTGAAAGCACTTTCGAAAATCATTAATCGAACGGTTATTTTAAGCTCTTAGTATCACAAAATCATTGTTCAAGTGCAATTATTTTATTTGTCGAAGCATAAATAAAATCTTAACTTGTAAGAAAATATTAAAGAGACGATTCTGAAAAAGCCAAGACATTTTCCAGCAAAGTGGAGTGAATGGAAATAATAAATAGGTTGTATGGAGCACAGTAGAATTTCTGAAGCATAACAACGGAAAAGAAAAACATTAATTGAGCACAATGAAGAAAAATAACTTAAACTGCAACTCAGTCGTGTATATTATTTTTATTTATTTATACATACATTTTACACACAAAAAATAACAAAAACAAACACAAAAGCAACACATTAATTATTACAAATGTTATATAAAAATAAGTACTTTCATAAACCATCAGTTAAATACGAATATGAGAGGGCGATGGAAGAGGCGACGCGCGGAGGGTAAAGTAGGTATTGCTAGTAAATAACCACGTAAATAACTAAGACATTACTTATTGATAAGTTGCAAAGTAAAAATATTTGAGCCAATCCTGAATGGAATTTTTTAGTGCAGAGTATTAAAAAAATACATTTCGATCGAAAACCTTAAAATGCACATATAACATTAAAAACGTTTCCAGCTGTCGGAGCGATTAAGTTACAGAGGTTCGTTAATTGCGAAGCACTTTAGTTTGGCCTCCTTGAATCGTTAGCAATTAAGATGCCAACTCGGAAGCGTATTGTTTCCCTTGTTCGGAACGACTTGTGTTATAGTATTGTCGGCGGATACAAAGGTAGTACTTGAAACTGCAAGCTGTTGGAGATAGGCTCGTTTAAAACGGTTGAAAAGAAACCCTCGCAAATTCATTCTTCTGTCACGACTCTCCTCTCTCTTTCTCTACTAGTGGTTCGCCCCGAACTGAGACCTCGCGATATCCCATAATTCCCAAAAGTTTTAATTATATATTGTAATAATTAACTTTTAACATTAGACGCAATAAAAAAAACAATAGTTGACATAAAACTGTTTTACTGACACAGCGCCATCTATTAGCATTAGTGAAGCTATTAGCTTCACAATAATGCTAATAGATGGCGCATTAAAATCAAATAATTTCGTTTCTTTATAACATTTATCTAATTTTAGTATTTGTTGTTCAAGTACAGGATATAACTGAATTTTCAACCAAGTTTCACGTTCTAATATTCAGTAATTCAGAAGTTATAGGGCTCTGACAGACATTTGGACGTACACACTTCTCTGTCTAGTAGGCAAGCGCCCTAGATGACTCAGAGAACTCGCTTCGCTCGTTCAATTAACATCCGATCGACTTCCACTGCTGGACTTGCATAGACTTCCACATGCCTCGGATTCGCCGTCTCCATGCTCCGTTCGTGTGATCGTTGGCCCACGTTGAATGATCTGCCAACTATACGGCAAGGTGCACTCGAGCCATCTTCTTCATCGCACTATTTGCCCTGCTCCAACTTTGTGACTGACGTCTCATAAATTTACAGCTGATAAAATTTCAGTACGTGCTACAACACTATAGACTTGAAAAAATTAAATAATGTTTGTTTAACTTTGACCCAAAATGAGTTGCATTTACATAAGGAAAAACAAAAGTGCATAAATCTGTTAGAAACAAAGTGCAGCTATACTCCGCCTGCTCTCTCGCTGAAAGAATTGCAAAGAAAACAAACGACCAATACCGAATAACTAAACACAACATCACACAACTGTGCACATTTCACTCCAACACCAGAGCATCTTCAGATGTTCACTTGGCAATGCACAATCACAATCAATTTGCAACTTTTTATTCATTTTTTTTTTATTTAGCCTGAATCGGCCTACGAATTTGGTGTGAACCAATCTCATCCATGAATGCCACTCTCCGTTAAATTTTAAATTGGTTTGATTTCTTCGAGACAACTTTTAAGAGAATAAATTTTATTTAATCAAGCTTTTGGCTGTCCAATCCACGTCGAATTGGTTTTGAATTTTTTCTTGCCCGTGGAATACTATCTCCTACTAGTTGATGTCCGTGACTTCGTCCGAGTGGGTTTAGTTTTTGAAAATCCCACGATTTTCAGGGACAAAAAGTAGTCTACGTCATTCTCACCCATGCAAAAAATGACGTCGTTGCGTAGCTCTGTTGCAGCTCGATTGAAGGGGCAAGCCAACAAACCGACAAACGTACACACTCTTTTATTTCGCATTTATAATACTAGTGGTTCGCCCCGAACTGAGACCTCGCGATATCCCATAATTCCCAAAAGTTTTAATTATATATTGTAATAATTAACTTTTAACATTAGACGCAATAAAAAAAATAATAGTTGACATAAAACTGTTTTACTGACACAGCGCCATCTATTAGCATTATAGTGAAGCTATTAGCTTCACAATAATGCTAATAGATGGCGCATTAAAATTAAATAATTTCGTTTCTTTACAACATTTATCTAATTTTAGTATTTGTTGTTCAAGTACAGGATATAACTGAATTTTCAACCAAGTTTCACGTTCTAATATTCAGTAATTCAGAAGTTATAGGGCTCTGACAGACATTTAGACGGACACACTTCTCTGTCTAGTAGGCAAGCGCCTTAGTTGACTCAGAGAACTCGCTTCGCTCGTTCAATTAAATAAGTAAGATAAGGATAGTAAGAATTAAACAAAAAAAAATGATGAATCTAACAGGCATATCGAACTAGACACAGCCTCCGGCACGCAAAGTCGTTGCCTGAATCATTTGTGTGTTGCTACGTTAGGCCCATTTTCTCCATTTCTCTGCACCACACTATCGCTAAAGCGACAAAGTCGTGGCTCTGGAATAAAAGGAGTATTAAACTGAGCGTATACATTTATTGGGTGTGAAATTTCCAATATATCGCTCTATTATTCCCACACAGTGCATTCCTGCTGCGTTAACGTCTTATAGAATTGTTCCCATACAATATTGGCTTTCTACACGTTATTTATTTATTGAAATTGATATTATGTTGTTACCAGAGCGTTTCAATTCAAAAGCACTTTATAGAGTTTACTTGTATTAAACTTTTCTATTTTTAAAGTCAACAAGTCTAGCGCAGAATTCAGAAGAATAATTTGTATCGCTACCACGCACCTTTAATGGTAATAGTGTATCTACTAGATTGTTTTTCTAGTACCTTTATAGTGAAATAATTATTATAAAACTAGATGATGCCCGTTGCTTAGTCTGCGTGGATTAAAGTTGTCCGATTCAACTCAATTAAGTTAATTTTAAATCATCTTAGTTAATTAGTTTTATTTTAAGACTTTATCCTTTAATTAATTTTAAATTTTAACAAAGCATTAATCACTTTTATTTTAATGATCAACTTTGAGTTCCTTCTCATTTTCGCTTCTCAAGATAGTGTCTTCGGTTAAGTGATCACGATTCAAAGTGCTGGATGCCATAAACGGGCTGGGCTGGGCTGGGTCGGCGGGGATTTTATGTGTGTCGTAAATCGCTTTACCACGCAACGGTTCACCGCTTTATGACTCCAGAGATGCGATCAAACGTTGATATAAAAAGCCCACGAAAAGGCAGGCGACGCAGTTCCTTATGCGAATGTAAGGGAGAAATCATGCGAACCAATGAATCGTGATACGTATTCAGTTATTACGGCCTTACCGCGGAGTCCGGGATTCGATCCCAGGCACGCATTTCTTTTCCTTACAGAGCTCTGTGCGTTTTGAGCAATAAAATATCATTTGCTTTAATTCCCTTGATTCACTTGATCAATCTTATCTATATATATAAAATTCAAAGTCCTGACTGACTGACTGACTGACTGAGATATCAACGCACAGCCTAAACTACTGAAGTTAGAAACTTGAAATTTTTACAGTTGGTTCCTTTTATGACGTAGGCGCACACTAAGAAAGGATTATTGGAAATTCCACCCCTAAGGGGTTTAAATAGGGGATGGAAATTTATATGAAACTCCGTCATTTTTCAAGCTGTTTCCATCAAAGTTGGTATTTGAGCTTTCAGTTAAAAATAAAGAAGCACGTGTGTCACAGTTTTTGAAAATTCCACCCCGAAACCTAATTCCACGCGGACGAAGTCGTGGGGGCAAAAGCTAGTTGATCAAGTGAATCAAGGGTCTTTGATTTTTATATCTTTGGTTTAATATATCAATACAATAAAAGCAGGATGAAGATTTTACTTATCTATACGTTCACCTGCCAAAGCGTCTGCCTGAATAGTTTTGAAATGAATCCCACTCTATGTGTTTTCCTCATACTATTCAACAAATAGTAAAACTTCTAACACTAGAATATACAGGGTGTCCCACGGCTATGCCACATGGAGGGGAAGTACCTTAAATATTGTAGATGGAACATTTTACTGAAAGAAGACTTCATTTTAATTTAAAAAACAATTTAAACTGCATTCATAGATTTTTAAATAATTGCCTGGTTTAACCGGGACTCGAACCCGCTATACAAGAAAAAAAATTAACCTGTATCTTTATCATACCGATCGAAAGGCTTCATCATAAGGATTATTTTTTGTTAAATAACATAGCATGAGAAATAAAAGGAATACCATGAATTTTAGCCTTTGATGTAAAATTTTATTCAGAAAAATGAAAAGCTGACATTGGCATATCAACATACAACTGACATGAACTATTACTAATGAGTACCCACTTGAGAAGTACGCATCATTTCCCGATCCTTACTATCCTTACTAATCCTTACTTATATTACCTATAAATGCGAAAGTGTGTTTGTTTGTTGATTTATTGGTTTGTCCTTCAATCCCGCTGACTTACAGCAGCTTCAGCTTCAACAAAATTTTACATCAAAGGCTAAAATTCATGGTCTTCCTTTTATTTCTCATGCTATGTTATTTAACAAAAAATAATCCTTATGATGAAGCCTTCCGATCGGTATGATAAAGATACAGGTTAATTTTTTTTCTCGTATAGCGGGTTCGAGTCCCGGTTCAACCAGGAAATTATTTAAAAATCTATGAATGCAGTTTAAATTGTTTTTTAAATTAAAATGAAGTCTTCTTTCAGTAAAATGTTCCATCTACAATATTTAAGGTACTTCCCCTCCATGTGGCATAGCCGTGGGACGCCCTGTATATACGAGTAGGATATCTACTAGTTTATGCCCACGACTTCGTTCGCGTGGATTAAGGTTTTTATATTAAATTCCCGTGGGAATTCTTTTATTTTCCGAGATAAAAAGTAGCTTTTGTGTAGATTATAATCTATCACTGTGCCAAACTTCAGGCAAATCGGTTCAGTCGTTGCGGCGTGATTGAGTAACAAACATCCATCCATACATCCAAACGCTGATTGTACATAATATATTATATAGGGGGTTATTTTAAATTTCTATTAACACTTTCGTAAGTTAAAGGTTCGAAAAACCTTTCCAGCCTGGGGTCAAGGAAGGTTAAGCTAATATTTTAAGCTGTCACATGTAGCCCCCGCGCACTCAGGCCGCAGTTATGCTCTTAATCCACCATAAATCTAGCCGTATAAGCCTCTAAGTCCGCACATGTAACATCATATTTCCCTCCTCTAAACCTCCAGCTTAAAGCTTGAAACAGACTCATCGCAGCGCGGAAAGAGTAGTTTCGTTTCGGAGATACAACAACTTACGTAGGAGGTATCGATTTATTCCTAGTTAGGGGATCATAACTTTGCTTACGCACGGTATGCGCATACATTGCGAATTGTCTGCGGGAATAGGCTGCGTAAATAATACGGCTTTAAAAAAATATAATTATGTTAGACTTTTTTTTAATATATAGACTAGCCCTTGCCTGTAATCTCATCTCAGGTAAGTGAACATGCTGCCTAAGATGGTGCGCTTTTGCCTAAATCCACTCTTGATTTAAAGATATCCAAGTTATAGTTAGTTAGAAAAACGGAAGCCGGAAAGGCATTTCAAATTGTGGTGCGTATTTGGAAGTGAACACATGCTAATACACTTGACTAATATTAACTTTTTCCTACAAATTAAGATCTATAAGTTAGATGAGGAGTGGGTAGGTTCATCAGCAGTGCCACCCTTCAATAACTCCATAGTGTGTTTTGGTGTGCTTTTTTCTTCCCAAACACATCTCATAACTGTCATCCAGTTCCTTATTTTACAGTTAATGATACTCTGATGAAATGATGCTCTGCCGCCACGCGTTCTGTTTGTTTCAAGCTTAAACTAAAATAAAACAGATCAAGATGCGTCTAACAATAAAATGTAGTAATGTAGCAGTTTTTGCCGCGTTGACCTCTCCGTTGTCGGTAAACTAATAAAACGAAGTTAGAAAGAACTTCGCCGGTCCGATAATAAAATAAATTCTTATTTCACACTTACCGTGTGGCCCAATCAAAAGCTGAAGCGACTTAAGTCTTTTACGTAACTACATCTACTTTTAATAGATAATCCGAAGTAGCCATTCGTATACAAAATTATCCATTTTAATTTTTTAGTTTTTTCAGATGTTTTTTGGTACCACCAACCACCCCTGTATTAGAGCAAATAAAACAAAAAAAATTCAAATTTGTCAAGCTGCTTTTCAGTTTTAGCCAGACTAACGAACAACAATTGATTTTTTTTATATTTATATTGAGTTAATGAAGCAAACTCTTCCGCGGGAAGAATCTTGTATCAGGGAATTTTACTTTACTATCTGATATTATAATAACTGACATATTTTTTTAAGAATATTAGCCAAGCTGAAGTTGACTAATATCCTCCTATCCCCTCCAAATAAGCAGAAAGCTTGTACTAGGAGTGGGTACGTAATAGTGTAACGGGTGGGGTTCGAACTTGCGACCTTTCAGTTTTCAGTCCGCACCTTTAACCGTTGGGCTATTGAGGCTATTAAATACGGTTTCTCGGCTGATTCGGCGTGCAATAAAGGGCTGTGACAGGTGTCGTTGTAACGTCAAAGCAAGCGAGCGTGAATTTTAATAATGTCAACTTTATCAACCATATCAAGCCATAGTTTTTAAATTAATGTAGGTGAATATATTATTGAAGTAAAATAAAGTAATGTATGCTTCTTAGTTCTGATATTCGATTCGACAATAGTGCAACGGGTGGGGTTCGAGCCTGCTATCAGTTTTTAGTCCGCATCTTTAATCTTTGGGCTATTGGCTTATATACTCAGTATATAAGCCAATAGCCCAAATAAGTAATAATTGGCATATACTCACCATATGGAAGTAAAATAAAGCTAAATGTAATGTATGCGTCTCAGTTCTGATATTGGATAGATTTGAATACATTGGCGCTGCCCATTGCACCACACGCTACAGTTTTCTAAGCAATATAAAGTGCTCGCACCGCAAGGGTGAGGTGTGCTCAGGGTGCGCCCGTGGGTCAGCGGATATTGAAATAAATCCGTCCAAGCGCGAGTCGAACTCGCGCACAGAGGATTCCGTATCCTTCAACAATATAAATTAGTCTAATATATGACAGCAATATTATGGTGACAAAAACAAAGCGCTAAATTCTGGCATGTATGTTTACCCATTACCGTTCTTAAAACAGAGCAAAATCAAAGTATATCGTTAAAAATGTGCAGTTTTTTTATTCCAAAAATTCAAAATTCAAACTTTTTTTATGTATCTTGTGGCAAGAGTGGCTCTTACGACAAGTCAATAGTAACGTTTGGCTTAAAAAAAATTGAATGATCAACCCAAATCAAGTCTGTGGCTACGATGGTAGCTCCCGTACGGATGAACCGATTTTGAAAATCAGTCCAAGATGGCCGCCGCCACAAAATGGCGGATTACATATTTTTATTTTAACGATTACTGACTAGCGATTAGGATGTTTTTTCAAATTTTTAATTTACACTTGTATTATTTTTTGCACAAATCCATAAAAAACATACTGCATAAAAAAATCATCCCATTACAGTCGAATTTCATTTTATTAAATACAGCTTTTCGTTCTATTACGCCAGACATCGGAAGCTAAGTAACTGGATTCCGTTTGGCATCTTTTGTGTACGGAATCCTGAAACCGCCTGCCGCGTATTTTTTATTTATGCAGTCTGTGTCAGCGCAATTGCTGGGACAAAAAGGGACATCAGGTAATAGAAATAGAAAGGGTGTCGTGGATTTGAAAAGGTAAGACTGGGCAAATAGAAACTATTTGAATGGCCCTGCAGAATAATATTAGAATCAAATTATTCGATCGGTCTATTTCAAGACACAACGAAACGGGAAGGTTCAAAATTTGAATGTATTCATTTAGGATAAAAAATTGTGTGTATCTCTTCTTTTTACGATTTTCCTGAAAAACTGTAGAGTAGTAGTTTTTTGTATTTAATATTTTTTTATATATAAAAAATTAGATTAGGGCTTGACTGAGATCTCACGCTGGCCCGATGTGAATTGGTGGACCTCACACACCTGTGAGAACATTATGGAGAATTCTCAGGTGTTAGGTTTCCTCTCAAGGTTTTTCTTGAAACATGTGATACAAATATTTAATTGCTTAAACGCGTATAACTCCGAAAATTCAGAGGTGCGTGCCCGGGATCGAACCTGCGACTCCCCGAATATGATCGCAGTCCTTACCACTAGGCTATCACTGGTTTTTTCTAGTCCTAAGTATAATAGTTAATTTGTTGTTGTGTTGTATTGTAAGTAGTGTTGTAAGTTATAACACTTCCATTTGTCAACGCTATAAGCCCTCTATTAATCCTGTCTTCTCTACATGTCCCCCGCAGACGTTGGGACTTACATTACTTAGAGCTTACTATCATTACTTCATTAAGTTGCATTTAGAACAGCTGTTTAAGAGCCCTACCACAAAACGCGGTGCGGCGTCGCTGCATTGAATCTGTGACATCGCAGTGGTATTTATTTGGATGGAAGCGCATGCGCCACACCGTACCGCCGCGTGCAATCCGACGAAAGCAGCGTTGCATCACCGCAACGCGCTACGTGGCATGGCTCTAAGGCTCTACCACAAACGGTTAATGTAATATTATTTCTATTTCGTTTTGACATGACATACAATGACGACCTTAAAGTGAGTGACATAAAGTTATGACATGTCAAAACAATATTGAAATAATACTATTAGCGTTAGTCTTATAGCGGTAGGGCCCTGAAGTAGTTGTTTACTCAAAGTTTTTCCAAAACTATAGGTATTTTGAGTTGGCAGAATACCTACACGTGCGTCGAAAATTTAATTATAAATACGAAAGTGTGTTTGTTTTTTGATTTGTCCTTAAATCACGCAGCAACAAAGCTACAGATCGGAGTAAATTTGCATGAGTATAGTTGAGGACCTGTAGAATGGTGAATTTTTTATTCCGAAAAAAACGAAGGGTTCCCGCAGAATTTCTAAGAAGCCGGGGGGAGCAGACACGAGCAAAAGTAAGTTCTATCAATAAATGCTTAATATTACTGTCCAATAAAATAATAGCTCCTGTTAATTTTTGTTAATATTATGGTGTAATTATTTTTAATCATTCGTATTATTTCTGCACTTGTTGATAGAAATGCTCGTAATTTATATCCAAAAACAGATTCCCATGTACCATGTACCAATATATACCTTCATTATTACTTAAAAATGCAAATTTCGATCATCATTCATTCGCGTAATCCAAACAATCATTAATACCCAGCTACTTGATATTAATTGGCGTTATTACGCGAATTATGGAGCACAATACAAATCCATTTCGGACAGAATTGCCTTAACCGGCATTATTGGCTAATAAATATTTGCGTGCGGTACTCGCTCATTTATTTACGATGATTTAGACACTGCCCGATACGCTGATGCAAACTGGATTGTTCTTTAGTCAAACGGCATAAGTGTGAATCCAGGAACACAGGTATCTTTAGAAACAAGCTAACTAGTGGTTCGCCCCGAACTGAGACCTCGCGATATCCCATAATTCCCAAAAGTTTTAATTATTTATTGTAATAATTAACTTTTAACATTAGACGCAATAAAAAAAATAATAGTTGACATAAAACTGTTTTACTGACACAGCGCCATCTATTAGCATTATTGTGAAGCTATTAGCATTTAAAATTAAATAAATTCGTTTCTTTATAACATTTATCTAATTTTAGTATTTGTTGTTCAAGTACAGGATATAACTGAATTTTCAACCAAGTTTCACGTTCTAATATTCAGTAATTCTGAAGTTATAGGGCTCTGACAGACATTTGGACGTACACACTTCTCTGTCTAGTAGGCAAGCGCCCTAGTTGACTCAGAGAACTCGCTTCGCTCGTTCAAAAAGATTAAATACCACAGTCATTGCCTTTGGAATCTTATTCACATTTTTAAATGATATTTTTTTGTGGATCACTGCATTCAAACTATAGTGGTATATATTTTTGGAATCCACTCATCATCTAGATGATAGATGGATTATGATGGAATATAGAAACTCACATACATACACACATACATGAATCCTGAAAACAATATACTTCTTTTTTCCGACAGTCGTATAAAAAAGAAATACAGCACGCATTTGACTCGCATTTGACCTGTTATTTGTAAATAATAATTTCCTTTGTTTCAAAAAAGTGCATTCATTAACACTCAAATTAATATAAACTCTGGGTTAGAGTTAATATTATGTCAACTACTGCTGATAAATGCGGTGATGTGCGTACAGATAGGTATAAATTAAATATAAATCTGTTTTGAGGTCAGTATCGATGATAAAATGTCCTCTGGTTAAAATTTTCAAAATACATTTAATGTACAGAAATCGTCCATTTATAGTTTTATTATACCTAAGTGTAGATTTTCCGGTAAAAACTAGGATTTACGATGAAAAGAATGGACGCTATTATATCGGTGTTTGTAAAAAATATATTTTTTGTGTGGTGCAATAAAGAATAAATAAATAACCCTTATATTATAAAGGCGATAGTTTGTATGTGTATGTGTGTGTGTGGGTGTGTGTTTGTTACTCCTTCAAGCCACAACGAATGAACCGATTTGGCTGAAATTTGGAACGGAGATAGTTCATACCCAGGATTAATACATTGGCTACATTTTATCCCGGAAAGTTAAAGAGTTCCCGCGTGAATAAAAAAACATTAATCCACGCGGACGCAGTCGCAGGCGTCATTAAATAAAATACATCTAGTAAATAAATAAATATCTTAAACCGCAAAGAAAGCAGTTGTATGTGAGATAGCTCTAAGCAGTTTATTGTATTCGTCGACGTAGCGGATATCTGTGGATAATTTACGCGCCCCTCAATCATATTCTCTTTGGGGACAACCTTTTTTATGTGTAACATAAATGTAACATTAACATTGCTACAGACATTTTAAAGGTTTTTTTTGGCATGAGAAAATCTTTTCAAAGTACGACAAAGTTTATAATTTGCGTTTTTAGTCGATAATTATCGATAGCTAAAATTAGTGGTGTATTTGACGTTTTGTGTCACTTCTTTTATACACGCAACGATACGCATAGATCTTTGAAAAGGCATAGATTCATGATAATATCTATTCGCTACATCCCTAGCGACTAGCTACCCTAAATCTATGGTAGTGCGTTATTTCATTATATACGATTAAAATAATTGTAAAAAGTGTTTTTTTTTATAACATAAAGAAAAATAAACTTATCTGTTTTTATAAAAGTTTAATTTACAACAGTATCGATATAACTGAAAGGTCGCAGGTTCAAACCCCACCCGTTGCACTATTGTCGTACCCACTCCTAGCACAAGCTTTCCGCTTATTTGGAGGGGATAGGAGGATATTTGTCAACTTCAGCTTGGCTAATATTCTTTTTAAAAAAAAAACCTTTTCCAGATCCGCGTAATGTAACACTGATTTTTTCATATAAATCCACCGACCCACATCTCGAACGATACCAGTTTTGTAGAAATCTAGTCGATCTAGGTAAATTATGAATATATAAGCTATAGAAAAAACTAGTTGATGCCCGCAACTTCGTTCGCGTGGATTAAGGTTTTGTAATTCCCGCGGGAACTCTCTTATTTTCCGGGATAAAAAGTAGCCTATGTGTTATTCCAAACAATAATCTATCTCTATGCCAAATTTCAGCTAAATCGGTTTTGTAGTTTTACGTGAAAGAGTAACAAACATCCACCCATCCATTAATACTTACAAACTTTCGCGTTTACAATATTAAGTAGGATAGGTATATAAAATCGGATGTCAGCTAAACAAAATTCCTGGTACGTGGCATTAAAGTTATTTTATCCGATAGATTAGGGAAGCGGTCGTAATGCTAAAAGGGAAGACCCATTATAATAGGCCTCGTGGCTTCAAATTAATGTCAACATTAACTTCGACGTCCTTAATGCCGAAAGCTATGAATAAAATATCCAAAGCCCTCTTTTAATAATGTAAGTCGATCAGTTTTCCATTCCTGGGCCTCGAACTTTTTCTATATATAAATAGGTACATAAATATGTACTTAATACTTATAGAAATAACATGTCTATCGGTTTATAATGAAGAAAACCCTTTTTTAAAACACACTGAGAAGTCCTAAGCGAAAATTGCAGAAAAGTTATCACACGCCATATTGCCTTCTAATCCTATCCTATCCTACTAAGTATATTATAAATTTGAAAATTTGTGAGGATGGATGTATGGATGGATGTTTGTTACTCCTTCACGCAATAACGAATAATACCGATTTGGCTGAAATTTGAAATGGAGATAGCTCATACCCAGTAACCCAGGATTAACACATAGGCTACATTTTATCCCGGAAAATTAAAAAGTTTCCACGCGAATTAAAAACCATCAATCTACGTGAACAAACCCGCGGGCAACAGCTAGTATTTCAATAATTCCAAGCAAGCAAGTTCACGCAAAGCAAGGCAAAGTAAATATCGTGGACTGACGGCTCCGGCTAGGGAGCGATTCAATTACAGAGTTGGCGAAGAATTGCCTGACTCAATGATTCAGTATCGATCCTGAGCAATTTGTTTAACTGGAGTGCCAGTTGGAAGGTGCATACTGTGTCAATATGGAATGGAAGTTACTTGATCTTCAGTCGGCGTTGCATTTAAATGTACATTTATATCTCGACAAGTTTCTTTTGTTCATCTTTGAAGGATGTCATTACACGGAGTTTATTAACTTCGTAGCGTTCATATTAACGTTTCTCAAATAAATACCGGAAAATTCAAGCAACGGTTATCGTAAAACTAGCCTTTGATCGCGACTTCATCCGTATGAAGTTAAGTTCTTAAAAATCCCACAGAAATCCTCTGGTTTTCTGGCATAAAAGGTATCCTATATCATTTCCCAAGGTCTTATAACTATAGCCATGCAATTAATCACGTAAAAGAAGCAGCGGAGCTTGCATCGCGTAATTGAAGGACAAACCAAAAATCACACATGAATGCGAAAATTTATAATATTATTAATATTATTGAAGAAATTTCAGAGTAACGAGAGTGGTTTTTGTAATTCACACCTCCAAAGTTTCATTACTTTCGCGTAACTTTGCAACAAGAGACTGGAACCTGTCGCTGTTGCCATACCACTGTACAGAAGCGTTGATGGGATGGGATCCCTTTGAATCATCATCGTCATCGTGGTCCCTAATTTCCACAAGTCGCGGTCTTGTGCAACTGTATTCAGCGGCGCCCTGTGACTTATCTAATGTCGTTGGTTCTGGTTTAAATAAGAAAGTTATTCAGAGGTTCTGTGACGCCACCATAGATACCACCTCATTTTTCGTTTCTCCTTCCTTTTGACCAAAATTTCAACGAAAAATTAATAAACCGGATGCTAGAGAATTGCCAAAGCGTAAAAATAAAAACTCAGTGAATTCACGAGTGCTAGTACAAAATTGCGTGTCAAAGTCCATCCTAATCAACATTAAAATATTTTATTGCGAAAGTCAATTTTGACAAAATTTGGTACAAAATTGTATATCAAAGCCCATCCTAATTCACTTGAATGTAAAAGTATCTGCCTGTTACATCAGCTCGTCTGATTTTGACAAAACTGATCACAGAGAAACATGAACATTGAACGTAGGATATTTTTATCCCGGGAAATTTAAGTTCTCGCGAGATTAAAACAATCTTAAACAAACTTAAATCTAGCTGTATAATTTATAAGATATGCATTTGCATAACTAGCTGATACCCGCGACTTCATGCGCGTGAATTGATGTTTTTTTGATTCCCGCAGGAACTGTCTTATTTTCCAGGATAAAAGTAACATATACTACATTTTTTCCTGGAAAATTATTCCAGACTATAATCTATTTCTGTTCCAAATTTCAGCCAAATCTGTGCAGTCGTTGCGACATGAGTGAGTAACAAACATCCATCTATCCATAAATCCAAACTTTCTCATTTACAATATCAATATGATTATACACCATAGTACGCACGGTACGGTATATTTTATTCATGAAATGATGCATAATTAAATCATCCAATAACAGTCGATAAATTGGACCAATGTACATTGTACACACGGTACGGGAATTGATGAGATGCTGGCTCCAATTTGCCGATCCGATTTGGTGAACAAAAGCTTGCCCTAAAACGTATTTAGTTTAGTCAATGTGCGTTAAATGTGCTCATACTATGTTTCGCATCAAGTTAGAAATTAATCCTTAGATCAACGAGACGTGACCTGCCCGGTTACTATATTCAATCTATCTGTTATATCTGTTGATAAGATTACAAAAATATTCAAAATTATTTATTTCATGTAGCTCAACTTGTGGTTTTCGAGAATTTACCACCGGTTCGGAAAGCTGATGATACTGAGAATAGTCGGCAAGAAACTCAGCAGTTGCTTTTTTCAAAACAAAAATGTAACAAATAGTACAATAAAGTTACCTAGCAACCTTCTAAATACTCGTAGTCCATACAGTATTATTTAGTATCGACAGATTGAAGATAGATGCATCTAGGAACCGGGCGTAAGAAATGTGTGTAATTAATCGCAAAAAAATTAAAAGTACGTTTAAGTTATGCTCAATTCCCATGAAGTGGAGTAGAGCCTAGGCATAGGCTCTATTGCCTACCATTATTAATATTGTTAATATAGTACCAGCTGATGGCCGCGACTTCGTCCGCGTGGATTTAGTTTTTTGACTCCCGCGGGAACCCTTTGATTTTCCGGGATAAAAAGTAACCTATGTCACTCTCAAGGTCCTCAACTAAATTCATGTAGCTCTGTTGCAGCGTGATTGAAGGACATAATAACATCATAATATTAGTAAGGATATCGTATTATCTAGGCATTAAGGACTCAACCTATTCAATTGATTGTACTCTTTCCTGATAATAAATGTTTTTTTTTTAATTTTTTACTGTCTTATACTGTAGTAAGTTAGTACACATTGATGACTGAAACCCAGCGGCAACTCTGTATAGTTAACAAACAAAACATAATGGAAAAGTCAAGAAGTTTAATGACAAAAACTTCACAAGTTTGCTAAGCACAGAGAACTAAAGGAACTGTTCGCAAACGTAAACTTTCAATTCCAAAGCAACATCTCAAATTAGATGCTTATTTTTCCGTGCAGGTATCCTCTTTGTATTCAAATGTCTTTGAGAGTTTGTTCGGATGCGATGCGAACGCCGATCGAACTGCACAGCCAGCAATAGTTTACCGCGGCTTGAAAATACAACTTTCCCTTTGTTGTTATCTAAAAGTAGCCACCTTGGGAGGAAAGCAGACTTCAGACCAAACGTTTGACAAAGTTAAACAAACGTTAGAGAACCTGTTATACATGTGTAAGTTTTTAAGTCTCTTTCGACCTGTGAAAAAATATAATATGTTTTTGAGCACTCAATGTATCGTGAACAACGGACGCCGATAACTACGTTCGCTTTAGGTGAAGCGCGTTGCAAGCGGCGCGGCGGTTTGTAGGAAGATATTTACATTAGGCGCGTATATTGCATTACTTTTTTGCATCTTTTTTGCGTTAAATTTTTTGTTTTTTTAATAAGAATCAAGTCGAAATAGGTTACATACACTGGAGTAGTGTATGTAACCTATATCGACTTGATTGAAATTTAAAAAAATTGTATACTTAATTAATTTAAAAACTGAAAAAAAAAATTATCAATGTCACGAAAATACGACCTCATCATAGACTAAATACACTAAATAGAATTAACACACACACACACAGTTAAAAATGCTAGACAAACTAATGTCTGCAGCGCGCTGGGATACAATTTCAACCTCGTCGCTTCGGGCGACTTTGATTTCTTGTTTGTTGCGAGTATTGCGGAACGTTTTGCATCGGGATTCGGGACCAATTCTACACGACGATCTTTACATACCACCGAGCTTTGACAATCGTAGATATATCAAGTGAATTGTAGAGCATGAAAAACCCACTCCGCATCAGTAGAGCACGAAATACTCACTCCCCATCACTTCTCAACCAGTAGAATTCTTCAGTTATTTTATACAATGTAATAAACCTTGGGAGTTTCATGCTGCCTACAAGAAACTGTAGTAACTTATTGCATGACAATAGATAATCCTATCCTTTCCTCCTTCCTATCCTACTAATCCTACTAATTTTATAAAAGTGAAAGTCTGTGAGGATGTATGTATGGATGGATGTTTATTACATCTTCACGCCACAATGAATGAACTGATTTGGCTGGAATTCGGAATGAAGATAGCTCATATCTAGGACTATTGTTTACTAGAATTATTGAGTTTCCGTGGGAATCGAAAACCCTAAATCTATGTGGATTTAATCCATAAACGTGTGAGCAACTTCTGAGTTAATTGCCGACTTTTCTAAGTACAATCTACTTTTCAAACAAGTTAGAGTCTCGACTTGTCATAAGAACAACAGGTTGACCTCCATGAAATAAATAATTTTGAATTTTATTTGAAAATATGAATGAGGGTCGTTACCTACCTTTGTCAATAAGGTGAACACTGTCACCAAACAAGGATGTCAAACAAATGCTGATAAAACTGGAAACGAACATACCTAAATAACAAAAAAGTATTCGGACTCATTCAAACAACGTGATAGAATAAAAGCCCAGTGAAGCGCGAATGAGCTCGTTATTTTACACGATTCAAATGGGTGACGCCAGAGAGTTGCCATTTTATGGACCGCCATAGCTTGGCCCTGTGATATACAGTGCCACCAACTTATCTGTTCAGGTGACGGGGTCGCTAGTAGAGCGTTTAGTATTGCTGGTGTAGCGTATACTAGATCTGTAGGTAAGCGAATATATTAGACGCGTAACATCAGACTCTAGATGTGGGTAGATAGTAACAATACAACTGTATTGTTACTATAAATGCAGCCACCATGCGGTGGGTGTCTCAGTCTTATATCGGCATCGGCGTAGCGGCATGTGTGAGTGAACTCTGTATTATACATATCCATTATGTGTGTTGTTGTACTGGGCAAGCCAGTACAAGTGGCGACCCTGCCAGGATCAAAGTAATCGAACAAAATTTTATTAATTAATTATTGCTAGCAATGCATGTGTGTCAGTACTTTTAATTTACCTATTCGTGATAGTATAATGAAAGTGAAGTTATGGCTTATTAAGCTAAAATTCGCTATGAATAATGCCCGTTGCAGTAAAATTTATTTGAACTTAATGTCGGTCTTGTAATATTGGTACCTAAAGAAGCGTTACGTTATTCCAGTAAAGTGTTATTTTGTTGTAAACGTAAATGTAGAATTCAATCGATACTATGGAAGTGAACGGATCCATATTCAAAAATTTTGGTAGGGTAAATTGTGATTTCTACTCCGCTTATGAATTTGGATACGATTTTTGTTGTTCTACAAGCCAACAACAACATAAGATCGGTTCTTTATTATTCATTATGGTAAATTGTAAATAATCAGACTGTCTGGAACTATCTGTAATCCGAATGTGATATATGTGTCTGACGGGACTAGTGTGGCATGGCAACTAATGGTTAGTTCCGGTCGGTAACACTCGTAAAATTGCTTAAGGTACGAATAGCAAACCAGTGTATAATATATTCTGGCGGGCCAGATCTAGAAACTTAGACGTGTTATTGTTTTAATAGTGTCCTTAAAAAAAAGACCACAAGCGCCGTGGTTTAAGACTAAGATGAAGGGGCTTTAGGTTAAGACCCACGCAAACAAATGTAGATGTGTAAAGGTTTTGTGGATTCCGTATACGCACTAGCATAAAAGCACGAAATTTGTTGATCGGTGTACATAATGGTGACTAAATTTATTATGATTTGAATACATACTAATATCATTTTTAAAGCCTGTCCAGTTAGCCTTTAGATTCCATTTAGATGAGTAATAGTTATCATTCTTTCTGAGACGAAATGAAAATATTAATTATAATTCTTGGATATGCCTTTGGCGGAACATGTTAGACCTATTATGATTATTATGTCACCTATTATGTGCATTGATTTTGCAAATGTAACGGAGGTAGTTCGAGAAATCGAACGGTACCTAAAAAAAAAAAAAAAAATCTGGTAAGTTCGCGATGCAAATCGGAACTGTACCAGCGTGGTAGTCAATACCGATAGTAAAAAAAAAAGGAAATTAAGTAAAAAAAAAAAGGAAATTTGGTAAGTTCGCGATGCAAATCGGAACTGTACCAGCGAGGTAGTCGATACCGATAGTAAAAAAAAAAGGAAATTTAGTAAAAAAAAGGAAATTTGGTAAGTTCGCGATGCAAATCGGAACTGTACCAGCGAGGTAGTCGATACCGATAGTAAAAAAAAGGAAATTTAGTAAAAAAAAAAAAGGAAATTTGGTAAGTTCGCGATGCAAATCGGAACTGTACCAGCGAGGTAAAAAAAAGGAAATTTAGTAAAAAAAAAAGGAAATTTGGTAAAAAAAAAGGAAATTTGGTAAGTTCGCGATGCAAATCGGAACTGTACCAGCAAGGTAAAAAAAAAAAGGAAATTTAGTAAAAAAAAAAGGAAATTTGGTAAGTTCGTGATGAAAATCGGAACTGTAACTGTATGCCGTGCCTCCGAGAGCACGTAAAACTGTCGGTCCTGCGCCTGATCTCTCTCCGGTCGGGTCGATTTTTCCCCGTCCCATCGGACTATGAGAGTGAGGGAATAGAGAGTGCACTTGTGTCTGCGCAAATACTTGTGCACTATAATATCTCCCGCGCAGATGGCTGATCTCGTGGCCGAATTCGGTCAGGAGGACCATCATATGATTGGATCCCACGGGTAGTTGGCACAGTGGCCAATCTAGTTAAAAGTAAAAGTCCAAATCTAAAATTAAATAAAAGAATAATATTCTTGTCATAGACCTTGTATTGTGTCATATTGTTTTTAGAAGTTAGTGGCTCAACAATACTGACCTGATATTACGATGACATGTTTCAAGTGATTAGTAACTTTCATGTTATATGATATGATTGAGTGGATACGATAGCAATCGCACCTCAATCGAATAAATATTACCATCTTGGTTTTAGCCCAGTATAATTGGCTAAATAAAACCAAATAGGTTTTAGAGAAAACTTCGTTCAAACTAATCCCTGGATCTGATATTAAAATATTAGTGTTCCATATTAATCAGGGACTGGAAAAAATGCTATTAAAATGTTAGGTAATCCCTGCTTCTAGGAAGCGGTTACAATCAGTGTTACAAAGGAAACTTAAATAACAACAAACTCGGAAAATGATGGTTAAAGGCATCCAGTACTATGGTAATTTGGCTGGTATTTTTATTAGCACTAAAAAGCTTGTACCAATTAGCTACCTATATTAATGAGTAATAAAATGTTAAAATCAGTAATCAAATGTTTTCTGGGTGTAGGTGTCAGTTTTATAAGCGTCGAGTTTGGCATTTATTTTTATTTCAAATCACAAGTACACAAAATTACATCATTTAAAATTTAAAAAAAAAGGCATAACATATATAGTTGAAGTATGTCAGCACAATTGTGTTTTCACATTATTTTAAGAATTTTTATCCTAAATTCATACAGTGTCACAATTATTTAAGGAATTTGTATTCATAATATTGTTAACGCATAGTTGGATAAATAATAGCAATGCTAAAACTACGAAGTATCTGTCAAATATTCTTTGAGTAATAACTGTGTTGAATAAAATGTCTTGGGAATATGATGCTGATTGCTGGTAGGTTCTTGTAAATTTGTGATACATGCCAATGATAACTGCACATTAGCTAAAAATTAAAAAAAAAAATCAAAAACGAAAAGGAAATGGAACGTGTAATGAAACGCCATTGTTGTTGTTGTTTTAGCTTTCTGAATGAAACACCGTTGTCAATTTGAGATGTCAACGGTGGTGCGATGTCATTTGTCAGTGTCATACGTCTACGTATACGTATACTGCATCTCGTTCGTGTAGTATAAACCATTCACGATTTTAGTTTCATAATAACCTTAAAGTCTAACTTTGACTTTGAATTAGTCAAAAAAGCCGCAAGTTCTAGAAGTTTTAAAACTTAGGTAAACAATTGGCAATATCATTATATTGCTATGCATAATTCATTCTTGTAAACGTGAGTGGGTTAAAGTTCCATAAATTTTTGGCATTATTCTTTATCAAGATACAGCTTACATCAGTCTGTAGGGCTTGGGTTACATGCAATTGACAGGATCAAATTTAAAATAGATTATTTTCAGTTGCCGATATATTTCCTTACGGCAAGATACCATTAGTTTGAAATGGAATTTTAAAGTATTGACAATTGGGCATTTTCGTTAAATCACAGGGTATAAAAAACACTGCGGTTTTAAATGGGGCATGCTTTGAATATGATGGAATTTTAAAATTGCAAACTATCTGTTTTGTAACGAAAATCAAATCGATATATCATATAATGTTAGCGAAATATTGGAATAGTAAAGATTCGATGTATTAAAGGTGGTTTTATAAAATCGATGTTTGACTTTGTTGACGACGTAGGCGCCGGTCTGGCGGCGCGCCGTGGGGATAAATACAGCGGATTTGACGATGCGAGTTCGGTCTCTCTCAGAGACTCATTCGGCTGTTAGATGCTTCCGCGTCTGGGTCGTTGTATTTGATTGGTGGGTTGTGATAGCAATCGCGCCCTAGTCGAATAAATATTGCCCTGAGGTTTAGATGAGTGTAATTGATTAAATGATGCTTGGATGTGTTTGATAGTAGCCCTCACGTTCAGATGGCGGTTTGTCTGAAGTGTTGTGGTTGAATTGGTTGGATGTGAGGACAGGGGCCGTTATATGTGATTATATTTATGACCAGGTCAATAAATATTGGTCGTTCTGTAGATTTCACGTACTTGGGCTGAATTAGGCATAATTCTATCCGATAGAAAACTTCCTAAAAGAATTCAAGGTAGTTTTCAATAAATACATTTTAACTTTATTTGCATTTATAAATGGTTAATCTTAGAATAATTTCGGATGGCATAGTTGGTAGGTAATAATTTTTCCTTCCGGATTTAGATTATTACATTTGTATCAGTGCAATTATAGGCACTTAGTGTTCAGATAGATCCATTAAATATTTTCGTTGGTTGAGATCACTTATTTTGAGATTTTGTTACAATAAGTTCAGTTCGGGGAAAAAAGGAAAAGGAAGAGAGCACAGTAGATGCGACTATGTGTAATTAGGTTAGTGGCTTTCTAGCTATCAAGGTTAAGTAAGAGTAGTACCCGTGCTAGGTACATTGGATTATTTATCCATATTACTATTTTGTCAAATGACCGCTGACATGACAAGCAATATGAAAAATAAAATTAAAACAAGGAAGAGATGTAGCGTATACTAGATCTGTAGGTAAGCGAATATATTAGACGCGTAACATCAGACTCTAGATGTGGGTAGATAGTAACAATACAACTGTATTGTTACTATAAATGCAGCCACCATGCGGTGGGTGTCTCAGTCTTATATCGGCATCGGCGTAGCGGCATGTGTGAGTGAACTCTGTATTATACATATCCATTATGTGTGTTGTTGTACTGGGCAAGCCAGTACAGCTGGTCAAGAAGTTTACGAGGAAATCGGTACTGCATTTTCATAACCCTGTAAGAGGGCATTATATTAACTTTTGTGAACGCTGTAGGGCGTCATTACTGCTTCTAAAAGTATAATATCTCTGAGGACAACGCTATCAAACATGTCAACCTGTGAAAATCAAATTTATATTTTTGATCAAATTCTTTTTTTTGTGTGGTCCTGCTTTTGTTTTACGCATAATATTGATTAGTACCAATCTATAATTTTTTAGGGTTCATAGGATCCTTTGGATCACATTGTTATTTGTCTAGGCCTTTTTTCAAGGACCTTTTTCTCGAAGGCTTGAGGTGCTAAGTTGATTTTCAAGTTTCCAGTTCACCTCAATAAAAAGTTACAGCCTCAATATGGTTATCAAATGAAAGGGCTTGACTAGTAGAACACTATACACTATGATAAATTTCAAATCCAAGATGGTCGCCACCACAAAATGGCGAATTAAATCTTTTTTTTTAAATTTCACATGTCGGGGTGTTTTAAATTTTCAATTTACACTTGTTTATCAAGTTGTCTCTATGATGGTGCGAAGATAGTTTGCATTTTAAGATATTCAAATTAACAAACCAAAAGGCAACGCAAACGGAATGTATGTTTATTTAATCATCTCATTTCAACGAGGTTTCGACTCGATTTCAGCGCGCAGTCCGGCAGCCGCCATATTGAATTTTACATGACGTTATTATATCCCACGTCACTTGGGACAAGCTTTAGGTCGTGTCTTGTTATGTGCCTGCTTAGTGTTTAGTGATGAGGTTTAGGGTTTATTCGGGATAAGATAGAAATACTTACAACACTTATGCCCGTTTTCGTCTACGTTCCCTAACTTTTACGGGCTACCTAAGCCAAGCTTTTTATCTTTTTTTATTTACTCCTGTTTATAGGTGATTTAGGTATAGTTGGTCAAAATGGGCATTAGTAGCTACATTTCTCATACGTGTATATCAATGAATTCTTGTTTTAAAAGACATTTGGGGACATTGAAAGAAAATTGTAAATACATGTATTCATTATGCACTACAATAAAATTATAGTATAATTTATTTCTTAATGCTTGGTCACAAAAGAAAGAAAATTAGAAACCTAATTTATGACTACGTACTTTATAAAACAAATTGGGTTCAGGTTGTAAAAATTACAAATATATTTCTGAAATTCCAAAGATAATATCAGTCAAATAATATTATTATAATAGAAGCTTACCCCGATAGCGTAAAGTCTAAGATAAAACAACAAATAACATATATATCTTATTACAAGAACAATAAATAACTTGGGAAAACTGGTATCACGAGACACTAGCAAAGTTGTAATAAGTTCTAATATTTTAGCTTTTCTTATCCATCTCAAAACAACTTTTTAATTTAGATAATAACAAAGTTGTAAATTCAATAAAAGAGTAGGTATATACTTAATATACCTACTTATATTGGATAGAGTCAGGCGTTACT
The DNA here is from genome assembly GCA_933228805.2 of Hipparchia semele. Lineage (NCBI taxonomy): Eukaryota > Metazoa > Arthropoda > Insecta > Lepidoptera > Nymphalidae > Hipparchia > Hipparchia semele. The sequence goes on along the minus strand of OW121717.1, from coordinate 554,280 downwards.
TTGATACCTACTTATGTTTATTTCTAATGTCCGCGAATATTTTTACGAGGGGTTAGGTTTTTGAAACCTTCAGGGACCCTTTGTTCTTCCAGGATAAAAGTATGTCAATCTCCAGCTGAGTGCTTGAAGGACAAACCAACAGGCAAATGAAACCAATGTTATGTTGTAATTAAATTTTATTTTCTGCTTGCAATGTTTTGCACGTCTATGCAAATAAGTGAACTGAAAAATTTACATTGAATTGAATCCAAGTTAATACATCATTAGTGATTTGTGATTTTCCTTTCATTACGCAGCGTCATACAAAAATTATAGTTTAACATCAGTCTAATATTAAACAGTTGTCATTTCTTTAGAGAAAATATCATGAACAGGAGTTTAGGCATAGATTGCGCTTGACGAGATCTATGTCTAATGGAAAACAGTGTTGAGGTGTAGGTTGGAATGCGCTTGCCTAGAAGATGCTTAACTCACTCTTTTGTCTAGTCTAAAAATGATTGCTGTGTCGATCACAATCCCCTCTGATCTGCCCATACTCACTCATTATAGGTTAAAATGCTTTGTTGTAGCAAGAAGACCATAAATTCAGACAATGACAACAATATTTAGAAGCCTCGATAGCCTAACGGCTACAGATGCAGACTGAAAACGGAAAGGTCGCAGGTTCAAACCCCACCCGTTGCACTATTGTCGTACCCACTCCTAACACAAGCTTTCCGCTTATTTGGAGGGGATAGGAGGATATTAGTCAACTTCTGCTTGGCATGCATATTATTACATATTATTATTTTTTTAATTCTTTAAAAAAATAATAGTATGTAGCAATAATACAGTGCATAGTGGATGCAACAATCGACCAGCAAGTACGAGTATATCGTTCAATGTCTTAGCCGAGTGACTCTTATCATAATATTGAACATTGTTCGTGTCGGGGTACGAGTACGAGTTGATTAAATGTCAAAAACAATAAGGGCTTATTCATTATTCAATGCTAATTCCATACACATATTATTACGTTCATGTCACATTGTACATGCTATGAATATACAGTTTTTGTGAACCAACATCCAGTTCAGACGTGCTTATGTATGCTTAGTAAGGAAATTGAACGAGAGCGACTTGTGAAGTTCCTGAGCACACTCATCAAAGTATATTATCTGATAGAAGACAGATAAGCAGAAAAGTCAATAACAGATTACAGCGAGTTTCTTCCCCTAGTCCAGTATATGGGATAGCTGCAGCGCACACACCAGGAAGGTAGCAGAGAGGGAGAGGAAAGCAAGCGGCAGTCGCACGTTCACCTCCACTGCTCGCCACAGCGTGTACTTGAGCGGTTGTTCTCGAAGACTTCGTAACAGTTGAAAAAGGTCTTGGCGACGTTCGCCATCTAAAAGTTTAAGATTTATGTAAGTAACTTAAACAGTTGTTGGATATAGATAGTTCAATCCACGAAGACGCACCCCACTATTTTTCGTGAGAGTTATTTACATATATTTCTAGTTGACTTTGAATTTCTAACCTATTATCTTCGTGTTTTGTGCCCACATCACTCCAATAGGTGCATAACGATAGAACTCTCACTAGCAGCACATTACATACTTGCACTGTAAGCGATTGGGACGAAGAGAGGTGTGCGTCATCGTGGATTTAACTATCTATACAGAGGAAGAACATAAAATAACATACAGCTGATAGTACATTTCTTATATTATAATAATTAAAAATAGTTGTAATACTACTGAAATAATAATGGTCGCTTACAATGGGTCTCACAAGAAGTTGGGGTTATAGCATTGACAATAACCCCGATCGGCTTATGCACGCCATCGTACCGGAACGTTGAATTGCTTGGTGGTACGACTAACGACGGTGGGGTGGTAACTGTTCACGGCCTCCCACTCTGGTGGGGTTCTAAATTACCTCTGGTTTGGCAGACTGAATATGACATAATTTAGAACTTGTAATTCCCGAATTGTCTCTGTCGGGAATCGAACCCGCACTGACACACTGGGCCTCAGTAAATCAAAAAATACGTGAAAAAGTTTTTTAAACTGATACAATCTCACCTGTGCACATCAGCATGCAGTCGGCTAGATCGATTCTCAATTTTTCCAACTTTGCAATAGCCATCTCAAAAATGATTGATGGCAAAAATACGATGAAATAATTGAAAATAGTGCAAAATATCCAATTTACGATGTAAACAGTATCCAACGTGGAGTATGTCTTCAAAATAAAATAATACGATACATATTAGAATTTTTTTGAATCCTTGTCAATTAGATTTATTTCAATTTGAATAGACACACATTAGTAACATTAAGCAATGAATCCTACTAATCCTACTTAATATTATAAAGAAAGCGTGGATGTTTGGATGTTTGTTAGTCAATCACGCAAAAACGGATTCACAGATTTGAATGAAATTTGGCACGCGTGTAGCCTTTGACATGGAAAAGAACATAGGCTTTTAAAAGCTTTTTTATTATTTATTAACCGACTTCCAAAAAGGAGGAGGTTATCAATTCGGCCGGTATCTTTTTTTTTATTGATTAAAAAACAATTAGTTACATATGTAGGTGATTTTTACTTACGTAATAACGTTTGATGAACATAATACTGTACTGCAAATTCAAAATTTTAATAAATCCTGTGCATGTGTGCATGAACATCTAAAAAAAAAGAATCGTCAATGAACATACCTAATTATATATATTTCATGGCTTGATTTCCTGATGTCCGTTAAGGAGCCTTCGTTGATCAGAACTTCTCTTAATTTAAATAAAGTTATCGTTAAAATCGGTTCCGCTTGGAGCTATGGAGTAACAAATCAAAAAAAAAACCGTACTTTATCGTGATAAAAAATATACTTAATTACTATCGTAGTTATATAAATATACCAAATTAAATTTAAATTCGTTCAGTAGTTTCAACTTGATGCGCGGACAGAAAGACAAAAATTAAAATAAATAGGTACTAATTTTTTCACTATGTCGATAATACGAAATTGAGAACGAGGTATAGATCCACTATATCCAAATCCAAATTGTAAAAGTTTATTTGAATAAATGTTCTATTCAAGTAAATAATGTTCTATTTCTAATCTATTTTATTCGTATATTGTATTATGTATAGAAATAGAAATAGAAATATTTTTTATTCAAATAAACATTTACCAGCGCTTTTGAATCGTCAATGAATCTACCACTGCACACTGGTTCGGAATGCCTTTCCTGCCGAGAAGAGCCAGCAACAAACTCGGAGGTTACTCTTTTCAAAAAAATAAAATTTTTACAATAGGTAATGAAACTATGCTATGTATACAGTGCTTCCACGATGAAGTTTCCTAAGTCCAATACAATAAAAATACTAATAAATACAATACAAATACAAATACATAAATACAATCCAACGCATGTTAAGACGAGTAGACAGAAAGCAGACCCATTCCCATTGGTGGCACCCGTTCACGAGCATGATCCAGCCGTTGCTTCGCTCAACCATAGCATATATAATATTAATATAGTATAATATGCTTACCATGAATTTCAAAGGCCAGTCGGTTTTTTTCAGCGAATTTTTTAGTTCTACGTAGAAGAGTAAGTATTTCCTCCATTCAAATTTAGATGTACTTTCAATAACTTCCTCGCGAACTTTTAGGCAAAAGATTTTAACACGACAATAAAATAATAGAAAAATCATTATATTAGGTAAAAACCCTATTTCAGTCGCCACGTGCATATACCACAATGGAAAATGATCTCCGAGAAACGCGTCACATGTCGTGAAATTTAAAAGAAAAAATACAACAAAAAAAATTGTAGAACTGGTGAGAAGAAATACCACGTAGATGCAAAGAGTTTTAGGAATTTTTCGGTAAATGTTGTTATACTTTCTACTGTCGATCTGAGGGTCGACAGTGAAACTGTCTACGATATATTGATCCCCGGATTGGAGAGCACAAAATAAGTATGCGAAGTACTCTATATTTCTACTGATTGTTATGTAACTAGAATCGATGAGTTCCACCCTGTCACAAAGGGTGGCTGGAAACACAACACAAGTTAATGCCAACGCCAGTAGCAAAATTCTCGCAACAAAACGTTTACTTGAAGATTTAAAAATTTGACTGTATGTGTAACCAAAACATAGCCGCAGTTTCAATAAAAAATGAATATCACACACTGTTCCTTGAAGTGCGGGCATAGCCACTAAAATATGAGTACAAATGACTAAATTTTATTGTAGATACATTGATCAACGAAATAAAAAATTAATAAAGAGAGTGTGCTTTTAACCGTCAACCAACCGTGGGGTATCGAAAAGACCATCTCAACGAAAAATATCTACTTATATCATTTATCATTTCGGTTTTCATTTATTTAAAGATTGAAGATTATATTCGAAGTGTAAGTCAGATTCGCGCACCGAGGTTTGGAGGAATCGTAGTTATTTGACCACCTCCGAAAAAATTAGTTTATTTAGGACCGCTTAACTTTGTTCGTCATGTTTTATTGCTGCAGGTTTTCTAAAGAAAACAATGCTAGTTACATCGTTGTACTTTTCTGTAATATTTATATAATCCTCTGTATCAATCGTAATCATTCCTTTGCTTTGCTACTTTCATCTTAGCCAACCTAGACTAGATCTAAGTCGATTTAGAATTTATAGGTACCCTATTTGATTCTGTCAAGTGAACCTGTGACCTAACACTTAAAGAATCATCAACATCAGAGGGCTCGTCAATAGTAGGGAATGCAATCTCGATCTCGCGAGATCTCGTTCTCGCGAGATCTCGGCCTTTTTTAGCGAGATTGATCTCGGACGAAAATAGGGCGAGATCTCGCGAGATTAACGAGATTGTACTCGAGCATAAAAAAGTCTTATTCGAAGCGCGGACTGACACGGACGGAGTTGCGACCTATCGGTTGCGTTCGGTGTGCGAATTAATTTTTAAATTACTAAAAGATTTTGGTTTGATATTAGAAGAGAAGACTAGTTGTTTTTTTCATTTGTTATTTCAAATTCAAATTCAAAATTTATTTATTTCATCTAGGCCAACTTGTAGCTCTTATGACACGTCATAAATCTACCACCGGTTCGGAATGCAGATTCTGCTGAGAAGAACCGGCAAGAAACTCAGCAGTTGCTTTTCAAAAAATAAAAAATAAAAAAAACAATAGGTTACCAAACTGTGCTATGTATACAGTGCTTCCACAATGATTTGATAGATAAGTACGTCAAAGTTTACTTAGAAGTTTATTAAAAAATTATACACAATTTGATGCAAAAAAATTCGTGAAAATAAACGTTATCTTATAATACTTATAATTTTTTTTTTTTTTTTTTTCTAATTTATTCAAATATTGTGATTATTTGCAAAAAAAACACACAAAACTTCCAATCTCGCGAGATCTCGCTTAAGCTCCAATCTCGCGAGATTTGCATTCCCTAGTCAATAGTCGACGCGGTGCAAAGCTATTTTCAACAAGCCTTGGTTGTTTTGAGCCTACGCTACGTTTAGATCAGATCTTTGTTAGAAACTTCCATTCTAAGAGTTCGATGTTTATTTCATTAAAGTCCTTAAAAATTCAATGTAGTTGCGTAGGACAACAGGACAAAATGGGAACATTTTATTTATAATTTTTGAGAGACATGGGTGCTCCTTTCATGTGAAGATGTCTTTCATCTGATGAACAAAAGGGTATATAATCTTAGAGCGACGCGGGAGGACGCCATGCCAATGAACTTTGCTGAGACGTGTTCTGAGCATGATTTCTAAAGGATCGTCAAAGAGGAAAATCTGTAGAAGTCTTTACTATTAATTATGAAGTACCTTTGCCCGAAACATTATAAAATGCGTTTTGCCGGCGTAGGATAGAATGTGAAAGTGTGCTCGTTTGTGGGTTGGTCTTTCAATCGCGCAGCGAAGGAGTAAAAAATTACGTTGATCAGTAACGTGATTTTTATTTTTGAACGAGCGAAGCGAGTTCTCTGAGTCAACTAGGGCGCTTGCCTACTAGACAGAGAAGTGTGTCCGTCTAAATGTCTGTCAGAGCCCTATAACTTCTGAATTACTGAATATTAGAACGTGAAACTTGGTTGAAAATTCAGTTATATCCTGTACTTGAACAACAAATGCTAAAATTAGATAAATGTTATAAAGAAACGAAATTATTTAATTTTAATGCGCCATCTATTAGCATTATTGTGAAGCTTCACTATAATGCTAATAGATGGCGCTGTGTCAGTAAAACAGTTTTATGTCAACTATTATTTTTTTTATTGCGTCTAATGTTAAAAGTTAATTATTACAATATATAATTAAAACTTTTGGGAATTATGGGATATCGCGAGGTCTCAGTTCGGGGCGAACCACTAGTTATATATAGGTAGGTATAGTTCAGGACCTACATAAGCTACTTTTTATCCCGAAAAAAAAAAACAAAATTCAGAAGCTGTACCTCAAAGAGCCTCTGACTTCTTGTAGGTTAAAAGAATAATATCAGCTCTATTACTAAGCACATGCATTATCTTACACCTAATTTGTACATTAATGTAACGTATTGGGATATTAGACCAGGGTAGATCCCTTTAAAAACGAAAAAAAATAGTAGTAGGATGAAACCCATTAGAAAAGGAGGGCAATATTATAAAGATGAAAGGAAAAATAATTTACGGGCGATCTGAGGTCGGGAAGGGGTGGGGGTGAGTTTTTAAGGGGGAAAAACGGTTTTTCTCGATTTCCGGCAAAACTAAAAGTCCTATCGAAAAAAGTCAAATGGCAAAGTTGTAGGTAATAAAAAGATCTAAAACTTTTGTATTTACACTTTTTTCACATAACCTCAAAATTTATGTGAAAAATTCAAAAAACCCTGTTTTTGGTTTTTTATTTTTATCTTTTACAAAAATTATTTTTTTTTTAACAAAATTTGGTGAAAACTTACCTTTTTATGTCCCAAATACGCTGTAATTTATTTGATTAAAAATATTTATTTTTTCACCTTATTTTGAATTAATATCGAAAAAACACCCTAATTTTCAATCGAAAAGTCACCCGTCAAAATATCAGCTTTTTTCAAAAAGTTGGTATGTTTTCTGTTCGTTGAAATCTCTACTTTCCGATGGTGAAAAAAAAAATATATGTTACTACAGTAAATCTTCTCAGAAAATAATTTCAATCTTTAGGTTATGTTACGTTAAGCATACTATTTTTTAAAGAAAATATTACGATTTTAATGTTTGAGTTGATTTTCTTGAAGATAATTGTGACAAGTTTACTTAAAAAAATAAAACAAACATTTTTATCTGTATCAATCAACTCAAACATTAAAATCTAATATTTTCTTTAAAAAATAGTATGCTTAACGTAACATAACCTAAAGATTGAAATCATTTTCTGAGAAGATTTACTGTAGTAACATATATTTTTTTTTTCACCATCGGAAAGTAGAGATTTCAACGAACAGAAAACATACCAACTTTTTGAAAAAAGCTGATATTTTGACGGGTGACTTTTCGATTGAAAATTAGGGTGTTTTTTCGATATTAATTCAAAATAAGGTGAAAAAATAAATATTTTTAATCAAATAAATTACAGCGTATTTGGGACATAAAAAGGTAAGTTTTCACCAAATTTCGTTAAAAAAAAATAATTTTTGTAAAAGATAAAAATAAAAAACCAAAAACAGGGTTTTTTGAATTTTTCACATAAATTTTGAGGTTATGTGAAAAAAGTGTAAATACAAAAGTTTTAGATCTTTTTATTACCTACAACTTTGCCATTTGACTTTTTTCGATAGGACTTTTAGTTTTGCCGGAAATCGAGAAAAACCGTTTTTCCCCCTTAAAAACTCACCCCCACCCCTTCCCGACCTCAGATCGCCCGTAAATTATTTTTCCTTTCATCTTTATAATATTCCCCTCCTTTTCTAATGGGTTTCATCCTACTACTATTTTTTTTCACTTTTTATTATTTTTAAAGGGATCTACCCTGGTCTATATATAGATATTTTGTTTGTTATGACCTTGTTACACCCTACTAACGATCATACATAACTGATGACACACTAGAACTGTGTTATTAACAAGATATTAGTTTAAAACTATTGATTTACTGGAGGCGTGTCCATTTTCCAAAAGGCTTTGGAAACTCGTTTCCAATTTCAAAAATTGCTTAATTACGGACGAAACGAACTCCAGCAAAAGATAATCTTATTCCATGCATCGCTTTTAAATCGAATTAAATTTGTCTTTGAGCAGAATATGAACGGACAAAAGCTCGCACTTTGCATATTTGCCGCGATTTTATTGAGTCAGGGGAAAAAGGTTCACATTTCATGTGAGGGAGGATTTTACAAATTTTTATCTTGTCTTTCCTATTTTAATGCAAAATCATACGAATATGGAAAAATGCTTCAGTTTTTAGTCATACGTCCCTGTTAGCTGATGTAAATGTAATATTGTGAGGAACTCATAATTTGCACAGTAATTTATTAGTTGAATGTGTCACGACAAAATAGAAGTTTTAAGACCAAATAGTTGTACCACATTCTGGCAAATAAATTTTATTCTATTCTATTCTATCCTTACTAATAGCTACTATAACTGCCTAGTTGGTCTAGTTATAATAGTATTAACAAGTTGCAGATGACGAGGTCTCGGGTAATGCGCCTGATCTCTCCTCGGTCATGTCGGATTTCTGTCCCATCGGACTATGAGAGTAAGGGAATAGAGAGTGCACCTGAGACATTGAGTAACTAACGTCCATCCATCCATCATAGTTTACCATCTATCCATCCACCTATCCATCCATTGATCCAATCATCCATCTATCCAGATATACATCCAATCTTTCACATTCATAATATTAATAGGATATCTAAGTACAGAAGTACTAAGTTAAAACAATGTTAATTAGTTAAAAAGTGGCGCACTAAAGCTTAAAAAGTTAAAAGCTTGTGGTAATAAACACCTCTTAAGTTAAAGCTGTGCAAGGTCTGTTCGCGCCATCACTGTAACACCGACCTTGACCTAACCCAGTTACAAACAATCGTGATACGAAAAATACGCGGCGAAAAACCTATTTTTACCCAACATTGAAAGAGATTTTAGCACTCTATTATTCTTTCTTTGTGTGTACCTATATTCATCTGTTCTCCATAACTCTTCGACAATGAAAATGTAATGTTCATTTCTTTCATCCATCCCAACCCTTTATGTTGGTTTCTTTCTTTCATCTCAACCCACCTATAACGGGCCCAAGTCTTCTCTAGCATGAGGAAAGTTTTGGCCATCTTAGTGATGGGGTGAAGCAATGAAGGGCGGAAAGTTATGGCGATAAATTGCGTCAAATAGATGCGCTTTAAATCGAGCACTTTTATACCTCAGCTAAATAATTACACATCATTTGCTACAACTAACCATCTCAACCAAAACGATGGGGTAGTAATATTTGTCAAAAGCAAACTTAATTCTAAAATAAGAGAAATTAACTTAGATCAAGCATCATGTTTACAAATTGATATTTTTAACCATATCATACTAGGCATTTACAGGTCACCCTCTAATGCTAATACGGATAGATTTACTGAATCACTTAGAACACATCTGGACACTATACAAACCTATAAAAATATTGTAGTAACTGGTGATATAAATATCAATCTTATCCAGAAACCTAATGAAAGTTCCATGGATCATAAAAATAGACATAATTATCTAAGTATGCTATCAATGTTTGGAATATTACCAGGGCATATGTTACCAACCAGAGACAACAGCTGCTTAGACCACTTCATGCTAAAACTAGACAGGAAAAAGATTAATGCTAAAGTAGCCGTCTTCAACACAACCATTACTGACCATCTTATGGTATTTTGTAGTTTTACTAAAATAAAATTTACTAGAGAGGTTATTAAGAAGAAATATATTGAATTTGACAAAGCTCTTATAACTCTCGCGAATAAAAACTTATCTTCTTTATTGCACTGTGATGACCCAAACAGATTACTTGAGATGCTAACTACTAAAATTACTGAATCTTTACAAGAAAATACACATACTAAAAGCTTACCTAAAAAACAAAGAACAATAAAACCATGGATAACTCAAGGTGTCTTACGCTGTATAAGTAATAGAAATAAAATGCAAAAACAACTAAAATGTAATCCTGACGATAATATCCTTAAAATAACATATAAAAGATATCGCAACTACTGTAACAACTTAATTAAGAAACTAAAACGTGTATATGAAAGGAAATTATTACTAGATAAGAACCCGAAAGTGCTATGGAACAATATAAAAAATTTAACTAATTCAAAACCTACTAAATCAACAAACTCACAATTACTAGAAATTGATCCGTGTCCTATAAAGGCAGTTAACTCAGTAAACAACTTTTTTGCTAATGTTGGAGCCAACCTTGCTAAAGAAATTGAAACAAACCATCAACTATTTCAACATAATATACCAATACAGATACCTAATGATAACAATCAACTGACATCCTTTGTTATCTTAAATACTGATCATGAAGAAGTCACCTCAATCCTTATGAATTTAAAATCTGACAGTGCTTCTGGTCTAGATAATATCCCTACTAAATTTTTAAAACTCTCAAAAGACTTAATAGTTCCCATACTCACTTATTTTGCAAATCTTTGTTTTACTAAAGGTGTTTTCCCTTCGCTCATGAAACAATCAATTATTACTCCTGTTTTTAAGAATGGGGATAAAACTCAAATAAATAACTACAGGCCAATTTCTGTCTTGACTGGTATCTCTAAAGTAATGGAAAAATTAATTAATAACAGACTAATTCAATACCTTAATAAATTTAACATTTTATCAACCTCGCAGTATGGATTTAGGCAAGGGAAATGTACGCAAGATGCCATTTTAGATTTAACTTCGCGTATTGTTGACCATCTTGATCGTAAAAATAAATGTCTAACTGTATTTTTGGACTTAAAAAAGGCGTTTGACACAGTATCTATCCCCATCCTTTTAAGAAAGCTAGAAAATATTGGTATTAGAGGAAACCAGCTTAATCTGATGAAGGACTATCTAAGCAATCGAACTCAGCGTGTAAAAATAGAAGACTATACCAGTACTGACCTTGAAATGACCTTCGGTGTTCCACAAGGTAGTGTGTTAGGACCTACCTTGTTTTTAATATATATTAATGATCTATGTGACTTTAAAATAGATTCAGGACATATTTATTCCTATGCTGATGACACCGCTATAGTCTTTCATGGAAAAACTTGGAAGGAAGTACATACTGCTGCCGAAACAGGCTTAAGAAAAATATCTAATTGGTTGAAATCTAACATTCTAACACTTAACACTAATAAAACAAACTATATATGTTTCGCAATCAATAATATAACACAACCTACAACTTCAAATCTACCAATACACCACTGTAACGAAAATAGCGTAAATTGTACGTGTCCTACTATTAATAAAATAGATTCGACTAAATATTTAGGCATAATTATTGACCAAAGATTATCTTGGCATCTCCATCTGGAACTATTATCTAGCAGAATTAGAAAACTTATTTGGATTTTTAAAACCTTAAGACATGTTGCTACAAATAAAGTTCTACACCAAGTCTATACTGCCCTTGCTGAATCTATACTGTCCTACTGCATTCCAGTATGGGGTGGAGCATCAAAAATTAAATTCCTTGAACTAGAACGTAGTCAACGCGCCTTATTAAAAGTCATGTACTGCAAACCTTTTAGATACCCCACAAAAGAGTTATATTCCATAAACAACTTACTGAGTGTGAGAAAACTATATATACTACAAATTTTAATAAAGAGACACAAAACAGTAAGTATAGACACTGACACACTCACAAAAAGAAGAATAAAAATTAGATTAGACACAAATAATGTAAGAACCAATTATGCTGCTAAACAGTATACAAAACAATCAGCTTACATTTACAAAAAGGTTAACAGTTCGTTACAAATATATTCATTGAATACCCACAAACTTAAAAAGTCTCTAATTGAGTGGCTCACAAAATTAAGTTATGAAGAGATTGAGGCTTTACTTGTAATAAACTGAAAAATTTAGTCCTACTTTGCTACTTTGCACTCAAACACACGTTCACTCACACACACTAACATTCACACAACACACAACACACACATACACACACACACACAAATACACACTCTGGTTATACAAATTTAATTTTATTGTAAGGTTGATTATTTAATATTAAGTAGGTTCATTATATAGATGTACGGAAGAGCGGGACATCCTGGCACAGGTATAATACTTACCTAAAAGGATGCCCCAGCGACGGTTTAATGTATTTGTAACTTTTTATTAATAAATCACTTTTTCATTTTCATTTTCACTGAATATAACAGCAGCTATAATTTGTAATGAAGAACTAGTGGCCAAACCCAATATCATTGGATAGTATCAGTCGGCAAGACTCCGTTGGCTCGGGCACCGAGAGAGGATGGGGGAATCGTGCTGTAAGAAAAGCATACATGGGTCGCCTAATAGGAAAACGCCCCGTTGGATGAGCCAGGTATCGCTGGTTGGATGAAGTGACCAAAGACCTACAAGCCCTCAATAGATCCGATTGGCTTGAAGCGGGGCAGGACAGATACGACTGGCAGCTTCCGGTGTCGGAGGCCAAAATCCTCCTTGGGTCACTGAGCCAGCGAAGTAAGTAAGTATGATTTATAAACAGCAGATATTTTGTAACCATTTTTCAACGCAGAAATTCGTTTTGAGTTTTGTAAACGTCAGAGCAGCTGATTGTGTTCTCGCACTGCATATTTCCCTCGACACCGACTACCAATAATATTATTGCTGCAAGGAATAACGCTGAAACACAACAAAGAGCAAAATCACTACCTTAGATACCTACCTAAGCCCGTTTTGTCCGACTATTTGAAAGCATTAACCTCGTAGCTCGTAGCTGAGAGGATTTTGCACAAAAAGAAACTTTCTTGGAGAAAGTGTGAAACTGAAACATGTCAGCTGTTTTTTACCCGACTAACGTAAAGCAAAAAGGAAGGGTTATGATTTTAACAGTCTATTATGTAACCACTAGCTGATACCCGGGACTTCATTCGCGTGGATTGAGGTTTTTTAATTCCCTCGCGAACTGTCTTGTTTTCCGCGATTTAAAGTAGCCTATGTGTTATTCCAGACTATAATCTATCTCGCGGCGTGATTGAGTAACAAACATCATCCATCCATACATCCAAACTTTCGCATTTATATTATTAGTAGGATATTAGGATTAGTAGAATGTTTCACCGTAGCTAATAAGCACTGCCCGTCCTTCAGACTATTACAACCCTCATAGGATTATATTTTCCATTTTGTTACCTCCCTATACACCTCCTTTCATACGGTTGAGTAAAGATGACGTAATAAAAGATATGACTCGGTCGATATTCATTCTTATCAGAAACTGCACTCGCAAAGAGAGCTTTCACAGAGTAAAAGGAGCACTTCGTAATCCACAGACCCATTTATTGAGATCCAATATCACCCGTGAGGAGCAAAAATGTTCCACAGCTCAGGTATGATAGGATTAAACTCACCGGAGTCCACATTTTTCTCATATTCATTTAAAAAAAGAAATAGAGCAATCTTTTTCTTATTCGTCGAACTAATGCCCCCGCCTATCGTCACTTCAGAATAATTCTGAATTAACTCCATTCCATATTTGAACCAAATCGGTTCAGTCGTTAGTCGTTAGATAGAAATTACCATTTGGGATTAATTTTAACAGATGACGAGAGTGAAATCGCTTGTACTGTTACAAGCGACTAGTAATTAATAATAAGAACTACCTAGCTACTAGGCTAAATAAATTTCATGTTATTATAATCTGTTTTAATTAAATATGTCGTCAGTTTGCTAGTAAAGTGAAGTTAGTGGAGACACAATTTGCAACTATTTTCATTAGCAATCTCACCAAGTTCGTGCAACAAATGCGAGTGTTGTCGCCACCAACAGCCACGAGGAGAGAATAGTTTGACGCTTGTCTGCATTGGAATGTTTGTTAACAGTGCGCAGAATGCCAGAAAAAATTCCCCGCGATAGATGAAATAGAACATAACCGAAACCTCGTGTGAAACGCGACAGAGGCTAATGTAGTAGGAAGTTAGGAAGTTAGGAAGTTGGCGGAAAGTCAACCAGGTGCCTCAGAGAGCACGTAAAGCCGTCGGTCTTTTGCCTGATCTCTCTCCGATAATTTCGGATTTTCCATCCCATCGGACTATGAGAGTAAGGGAAAAGAGTGTGCACCTGTGATATTGAGTATCTAACGTCCATCCATCCATCATACCATCTATCCATCCATCCACCCATCCATCCAACCATCCATTGCTCCAATCATCCATCGCGTTGATTGCTAATCTCTGTGGAGATTGGCCGCCGTAGCCGGATTCGGTCGGGAAGACATCATCATACCTATTACTAAAAAAAATCGTTTATTGAGCGAAGAACCAGCTACAAAGTATTTATTGAAGCATACGTAAGGTTATAAGTAAAATAAAGTATGCGGCGAGGGACAGGTGGGCCGCCAAGGGTCAGCGAATATTGATACGAGGTGACCGAATTGTGTCAGCGGCCGGCGCTCCGACCTTTGCTATTTATGCTAATCTCATGTTTGTATTGAATTTCCCTTAAGGATTTCCATCTGTAGTCGGTTCATTCGCCAAGGCTTTGCATGGATCAACAGTACAACGTCATAACTCCTAACACGAGCTCTACGATTTAATTGGATGGGGCAGGGCGCTCGTTTGATGCAACTTGGCTGCAACAATGTACGTATATTATCTCAAAAAGTCGGAAATTCATGCTTTTTTTACTTAGTAACATCATAGATATTGTGTTCAATATAAAATATTCAAAACTTAGATAAAATTTGAAACCTTCGGACACATTTTTTAGACCTTTTTTAGACTCAATTTTTGAGATAAAGGTTGTTTAATTGTTTGTTTATTGATTTGTCCTTTAATTGCGCATCGTCTGGATAAAATCTCTTCATTAGAGGTAAGCTGACCTTGTGCACATCCTTTAAATGTTTATGTCTTATTGATTTGTTCTCTGGTACTAAATAAATAAATAAATAAATCGTATAATTCAGTATGTAGTTGAGTGACACGAGGTTCTTTTTCCAGAAAAACGAAAATTTGGCGTAGATTTAAAACCAGCTCCATGCGAACGAAGTCGCGAATAAAAGCTTATATTTAATAATAACTTTTTCCCGCGGCTTTGCTCGCGTTAGACTTTTCAAACCACTGTTTTATACTATTAGGGGTTGAATTTTCAATACCTAATCCTTTATTAGCGGATGCCTACGTCATAATAGCTGTCTGTATACCAAACAGCCCGTTCCGTCAAGTGCTTTAAGCTTTGCATTGATCGATTAATCAGTCAGTCAATCAGTCAGTCAGTCACCTTTTCTTCTATATATTTAGATAATTTAGATTCAAGTTCTCAATAGAGTAGAATTACAGATACAATAACTTATCCAGCAATAAAACTACAATAAAAGTATTGTTTTCCGAGTAGTTTCTAAAGTTATAAAACACCCGGCGGGTAGGTACAGCAATCAAGATAAAAGCACCAAATGTGTTTACTCTTTTCCCGCTACTCTAGGGTTGCCACTTCTGGAATCTTTACAGGATTTTAATATAGATTTTCAATACAACGATGAAATAGTCGTGCGATAAAAATCATAAATCGCACAAGTGCTGTTAAGTAACCTGAAACACTAAGATGCACCTCCCGCTAACGTCACTTAATTTTTCTATTATAACAACTTGGAAATCATCTATTATTTTATAGAGATAGTAGGTATGTAAGCAGGCCTTCCCAATATCTGAATACATTTTGTATTTTATCTTAAAAACTGTTACGAAAACAGTTAGGTGTTATTTCTTGCATTATTCTTCGTTAGATTCCTACCTTCTTCAGAGCAGTAATCTATGAATGATTTACATTAATTGGTGAAAACTTTTTAAACCTCGTATTTCGTGCATACATAATATGAACTATAGGTATAAAATGGTTAATTTTAAAATAAAATTTTTGTTAATTTTTTATAGCATTTATCTATCTTTTTAGTATTGGCAACCCTAATCTCACCTTCAACATTATGCCCGTTTAAAGTGGAAAAGTCGAGCCCTCATCACATTTGAAACTAAAAATAGCTTAAAATGTAAGTAGGTGAACGTTACTGCACACTGCACAGTGAAACACACATTTACCTGAGGCTCGCAAAAATAGTTCGTCAGATTCTAAAAAATCTATTAAAATCTATTGAATGATATCAAATCAAAGGTTATTCTGGATTATAAAAATCTTTAATTAATATAGAAAAATATGAACCGTTTGAAAGGTTATAATTAGAACGTAATCTTGTTTTTAAACGCCATAATTGGAATTCTGTTGAAAACAAGATTGTGATCGCTCAATCAGGGATGAACGTTACCTTATTTTTTTATTTAGAAAAAAGGGGTTAACGAACCTTAGCGCCGTTGAAGGCACACAAAGCTGGGCGAAATTCAGCGGAAAAATTCCCTTCCCCTATTTTTCGAGTAAGCATGAATAAACGGCTTGTATTATACTTGGCTGTTTTGTAAAAATGGAATACTTGGTTTTGTTTAGATTTTATTTTAGAGTAGGTAAAACAAAGATATTTATTACGTTCAAAACATTTAGAAGAACTAGGCTTACTACGAGTTTGCACATCACGACAAAGACGATAGATTTCGAATATGGAATTCGATTCGATTAAATTCTGTTTTATATTCGTGTAGGTATTTGGGCAGTTATTAAATCAATAGGTTATGCTTATAAGCATAATTTAGGGGGGATGTAGTGGGTGGATCCATATTTTAAGACAGCCCCGTCGATCTCGCCGGTAGCTTATTGAGCTGCTGATCATGAAGTCCCGGGATCGAGTCCCTGGGTTAGAACAAGAAGTTATTGAGTTTTTCTGTCAAGAAAATATTTTTGCTACTCCAGAGTTGTGAAGCTGATGGTGTCCCCCATATCTCAATCAATCCTACTTGATCAATCTTTTTTATTTGTTGGTTTTTCCTTCAATCAGGCAACAACAGAGCAACGACTCAACGTTATTTATCGGATGGGGCTTTGAGAGTGACATACTCGTAGGCTACGTTTTGTCCCGGAATAAGGAAGTTCCTGCGAGATTTATAAAAACCTTACTTTTTAAAAGAATATTTCATTCATTTCATTTATTCCACGCGGACAAAGTCCCAGGCAAAAGCTAACGAATAAAAGTATGAGTAAAACGTTAACCACAATACGGACCCCACACTAAAGCAATACCAAACCTATTACCAATAAATCCATTATAGTAAGCTCCTAAGCTCACCACATTCGTTTTATCCCACGCGTTCCCAAAAATGGCCGTTATTAACTATAGTCGAATTAATTCTCCTTTTGCCATAAAGGTGAGGTGATGGACGAGCTTTCATAGCTTTGGGGCTGAGTTGAACAATAATATAGGTGTCTTTTACGAGGATTCTTGACATAAGTAAGAAAAGAAAGAAAAGTTTATTTTACAAATTGTGCCATACATCACCCAATAGGTTTACCTAGATTAGGTAATCTAGAGTAGGTTGTCCCGGCGCCTCCGCCACTTGATTATAAAGACAAAACTTATGTGCGGCACAACCCGGAAAAAAGGTCCCAACTCAGCCAAATGCTGTTAGCATTGTATATGCACAAGAGCATACAGCGCTGATTTTCAGCCAGTACCCTGATTCTGTTCTGTTAATCAATGTTTTGAAATTAGTAAATATTCATTCGGTTCTTTAGCGTAATCCTGTCATATCGGATTTTCCACAAAAACTACTTTTGTGACAAGTTTTATAAGCTTGGTGGGTCAAACAGACCCAAAGTTTTTACCGTAGGAGTTGTAATGATGTCAAATGTGACATCCACAAACTTTATGACAGCTGAAATTGTCACGCTAAAAGGGTGCAAGTCCTTAAAATTTATCATCCAATAAAGGGTCGGGATAAAAGTACCGAAACGTCCATTAATTTATTCGTGACAAAGTCGGGATGAAACCGGTGACATTTGTTTACCTAATCCTCAATATTTTGAAATGGAAAACATGATTTTTAATTTAACTACCTTTAACTAAATTATCAACTTTCGATTCTAGTCCAAATAAAACTTATAGCTTATATTTAACTTATGCCCACTGAGCGGAAAAATATTGCGGTTGAATATGGCGGTTGAAACATATGGTGGATTTCTTCTAGTGGACTGTAGTTTTGCGGGATAAACAAGGATCGAACAGGAATACGCCACTGACCTTGACGCGTTCCGCTCCTCCTTCTCTCCAGGCCTGGGGTCACCAATTTTTCACTTTTGTTGCGGGTTTTGAGGGCGTATTTTACATGCCCACGCGTGGTCGCGTTGATGATTAGATTGACACTAAGAGGTGGCGCATATAGGTAAAGGAAAGGGAAAGAGATATGCGAATGCGGTAGGAAAAAGGTATGAGAAAGAAAGAGATAGGATATATTTAACCCGCCGCGGTAAATTATATAGAAAAATAAACGAACATCCCCCACCCCATGAACTCTATGAGTTCAGAATATAAAAAAGAAAAGAGAAATAAAAACATGCGAATATTTATAACATACTTATATACATATATACATATAAGTTAATGCGGTTTAGTTAATGCGGTATATTTAATTTATGGGTAAAGGGCAAAGCCTCACGATAGGTCTTGTGAATATACTACTCTTAGTCCTCACTTCAGCCACTCTAGTTATTCCATCTTTGCCAGGAAAGACGCGAGTAACGATACCTAAAGGCCACTGCAGCGGTGGAGAATTGTCGTTACTTATAATGACTACAGTTCCTACTGTAACCGGGTTGGAAGCAGTATTCCATTTTTCGCGGCTTTGCAATGTATGCAAATATTCATGTTTGTAGCGGTTCCAGAACGATTGCACAATGTGATCCAACAAAGAGTATCTACTCAACAAATGCACCTTCTCTTTACTCAAATCAGGCGCAGGTAAAGCCTCTAGAGGTGCGTTATTCAAAAAATGCGCAGGCGTGAGAGCTGAAGGTTCCGATGGATCTGAGCTCAATATATAAAGCGGTCTACTATTGAGTATGCCTTCAATTTGCGTTAAAACAGTTACCATTTCATCGTAGGTTAAGATTTGATTGCCAATGACTCTAAATAGCAGGGTTTTTACACTTTTTATATTGGCTTCCCAAATTCCACCGAAATGACTACCAGTAGGTGGATTTATTTTCCAAGTAACGCGATTTTTAGCAAGTTCATGGCTAAAGGCCTTGTAATAATCTTCGCTTTGTAACAAGTCGAATAATTCTTTAAAATATCCTTTAGATGAAACGAAATTCGTAGCTCCATCGCTATATATAAACCTACAACATGCGCCAGATCTGGATTTAAAGCGTTTATATAAATTAAGAAAAGAAGCGGAACTCAAATCTGGTGCAAGTTCTAAATGAACTGCTTTGGTAACTAGGCAGATAAAAATACATAAGTATGCCTTTTGACTGCGGATACCGCGCCCTCTAGTCATAGTGATATATAAAGGGCCAGCATAATCAACACCCGTGTGTGTAAAAGCGTTGCACTGCTCAACGCGACAAGACGGCAAGTCAGCCATGAGCGGAAATGTTGGTTTGGGATTTAATTTATAGCATTTAATGCATTTATGTATGCGTTTTTTGATAGCTTGTCGTGCAGAGAGTATCCAATACTTTTGCCGAATGATAGAAAGCAACAGCTGCGGTCCAGCGTGTAGATTTTCGCGGTGGTAGTGATCAATCAATAAATCAATTATATGTCCCTTTTTAGGCAACAAAATAGGATGTTTTTGCGAATAACTCAAAGACGAGTGACTCAGACGACCGCCAACATGTACTATATCATCACGAATAAACGGGTGTAATTTCTGAACTGCTGATGAGCAAGAAATTCCCTTTTTCAATTTGGCTATGTCATCAGAAAACCGAGTTTTCTGCACGATCTCTATAACCTTTGCCTCAGCTACGTCTAAATCGGTTGCGGTTATGGTTGGACCTTTAGGCAATTTTTTAGAAAATCTCAGTACAAACACTACTGCCCTGAGGTATTTATGCCATGAAGAAAACTTCGTACTCAAAACTAACAAAGGATTTTCCTCGTCAGTTTGAGTAAGATGGTTCAGAGTTTTCTCTTCCGGCAGCGTGGAACTTTTCGTTGGAGAAAACCTTTGAATAGGCCAATCATTAACAGGCAGAGATGCCCAAGCGGGACCGTTGAACCAAAGTTCATGATTTAAAAGCTGGGAAGGCAAAAGGCCGCGGGAAATACAATCTGCGGGATTATCCACACCTGGGATGTGGTGTAAGTAATCAGTCGTCAAAAGCGATTGAAACTGTGAGATGCGGTTAGCTACATATGTTTGAAATCGGTGCGGCGATGCAGACACCCAACACAAAGCAACGGTTGAGTCAGAAAAAACAAATATGTCATCAATTGGATGACGTGGTGACAAAGTGTCATGGACGTGACGAACCAATTGAGCTAGCAAAACAAGAGCGTTAAGCTCTAGTCTGGCTAGAGTAACCAATTTTGAGGGTGAAGAGACACGTGACTTGGAACAAACCAGCGTCACTATGGGTGGTTTATTACCATTAGTCACGTGCGTATAAACAACGCAGCCGTACGCCTTTTCACTGGCGTCCGCAAATGCGAGCAAAGAAACCTTTGACCTTTTTTCTACCCCGAGATGTCGCGGAATCTTAAATTCTGATAGAAGTGATAGCTCGGACATAAAAACCTTCCAAGCTTCAACAATGTGTGCGGGGGGTATCTCGTCCCATGACAACTTTAATATCCATAATTCTTTAATAATGAGTTTAGCGTAAAGAATTACGGGACCGACGAGACCTAAAACATCGTAAAGTCTCGCGGTTGCGGATAAAATAGAGCGTTTCGTCCAATTAAGAGGCGGTTGGGATACAAAAAAGGTCAAAGTATCATGAGCGGGAAACCAATGTAGTCCTAAAATCTTGAAGGTGTGCTCATCATCGAATGATACGCCTTCAGATTGTCGGTGCGACTGAGGTATGTGACGTATAAGCTCAGGAGAATTGCTAGTCCATTTGACCAAATCGAACCCGCCGGACTTAAACATTTGGATTAACTGATCCGCTATCGCAACTGCTTCCTTTGTAGAGGAGGCAGAGGAAGCTAAGTCATCCATATAGATGTCTCTTTCGAGTACTGCTGCGGCAAGAGGCCATTTTTCTTTCTCTTGCTTAGCAACTTCGCGCAAGGTACGAAGAGCTAAGAAGGGAGAAGAGCGCAGTCCAAACGTGACTCGATTAAACTCATACGTCTCTAGCGGGTCATCACTATCGAATCTATACAAGATTCTTTGATATCTGCGATGCGCGGGATGCACTTCAATGCACAAATACATTTTCCTTACGTCGGCAAAGAATGCGATTTTAAAAAGCCTAACATTGAGTAGGATATTAAATATCTCAGCCTGCAGATTACAGCCTGTGTGGAGTATATCATTTAAAGATAAATCAGTATCAGTCTTCATAGAACCATCTAGCACAATTCTAAGTCGCGTTGTTGTCTTATCATTACGTATGACAGGATGATGCGGTAGATAAAAACCTGGTAAGGTGCATTCCTCAGGAGAAACCCTTGAAATTATACCTTTGTCCAGATAATCCTGAATAACTTCATTGTATTTTACGCGTAGATCAGGTGATTTTGCGAATCTTTTTTCGAGCAATAGATATCTCTTTTTGGCCGCGATGAAAGAATTGCCCAACTTAGAAGGATTCTCCTTAAATGGGAGATCGACTGCGAAGCTACCATCAGGATTGCGAGTGGTAGTAGAGGTGTAGATATTTTCACACTCCTGATCGGTGGGGCTTAAGAATTCCTTTTCAGGCACTTCTTCTACGGTCCAAAATTTTTCGAGCATTTTATCAAGCGGTTCACGCGTAAAAGAACAAAAAGCAGCGGTATGCGGAAGATATGAGACGACAGGAGCGTCACCCATAATTATGTAACCTAGAGTGGTTTCTATAGCGGAAGGCAAATTATCATTACCCGTTATTTTATTGAAGAGCAAAATCTCACAAAAAAGCTTTACTCCTAATAGCAAATCAATGGATCCTGGTATTGAGAAGTCATCATCTGCAAGAGGTATGTTTCTTATCACGCTTTGAAGAGCTGCAACGTCGACACGCGTATCTGGCAGCTGCGACGTTATCCGTTCAACTACAAGTGGACGAATAGCATACTCCTTTCCTTCATCAAAGCGAGACTTGAATTTAAAGTCACAAGTGCCCAAGATCTTTTGTGAAGCTCCACCTATCCCCTGAACTTCGGCAAAGCGATTTTGAGAATCAATAGGCAGCGACAAGCGTTTGCAACAGGCTACACTAATATAATCTTGCTGGGACCCTGGGTCCACAAGGCAACGTAAATGATGAGTGCGATTATATTTATCATAAATCTTTATTTTAGCGGTACCTAGTAAGGTTGTCACAGCGGTGCGATCGTGATGGTCACGAGAGATAGTACAGACAGATGCGGGAGAATTAGCGTGCGGGTCTTTATCTGAGGGTGAAATATCTATTTTTGCGGGTGCGTTAGCGATTTTGTTAGCGGTTTGCGTTACATTAACTTCAGAATGACTGCTCGACACACTGCGAGATGCGTCATCTGAATGAGCGGGATGCGATAATGAAAGAAGTTGCGGAGTGCTATGTGTCGAAGGCTTATTGACAACAACACTGCAATTAGATTTTCCAGCCTTAGCAAAGCAAAGGGTTGAATGGTGCCTTAATCCGCACTTTGAGCACGTCTTCTCTGATCCGCAAGAGAAGTTTTTGTGCGAAATACTACAGCAATTGGTACAGTAAGAATTTCTCTTTATAACGTCGAATCTCTCTTTAGGAGTCAGCTTATTGAAGTCAGCACACTTGTATAAGTGATCATGCTGTTCCTTTTTACACAGGACGCACTTATTAGCTTTATTCGAACCACTAGCGTCTTCGGTATTCACAAAAGACTTAGTAGTCTTAGCAGAAGGCGTAGGTATAATTTTAGAGCGTGGTTTACTATGAGATTGCGTATCTAAGTTCTTAACAAGACTCCCTCTAGAGATCACCTTACTCTGCTCTTTAACAAATTCAATTAAACTTCCATAAGTTGGGATTTTTTCCTTGCGATAAGTAATTTCAAAGAGCTTCACTGTGTCTGAATCCAGTTTTTGAAGTGCGAGATGCAATAATATAAAATCAGTTAAATCATTTAATTTAAGTTGTTTTAATGCTTCTACAGCGGAATTGAAATTATTTAAAAACGATTCAAGACCAGCGGCGTTATTATTATTTAAAGATTTAAAATTTAATAATTGATTAAAATATGAACTAGCTAAGTGGCGAGGGTCGTCATATTTCTCAATTAAAGCGTTCCAAATAATGTAGTAATTGTCGCCTGATACAGTCAACCCGGCACAAACAGACGAAGCCTTATCTTTCAATTTACCAACCAAATAAAACACCTTTTCATTGTTAGTAAGATTAGGGTTGTCGTGTATCAAGTTTTTAAATTGCTGGTAGAATAAGGGCCACTGTTTCTGATCTCCGCCAAATTCCAGCAGATCGATAGGAGGCAGACGAGATTTCACAGTAGGATAACTCGAGATGGGAAGCGTACTATTTTCAGATTTTTTATTTTTAGCGTTAGAATTAATTTCTAATATTTGTTTAACGTAACAGAACATTTCTTCGAAAGAAGTCCACGACTGGTAGCTAATAGTCGCTTTTGGATTTACTTTCACTAGCGCAACATTGTACTGATCTAAATTTAATTCGAATTCCTTGCGTATAGTGTCTAAGTTAGACGCCTGAACCAATAATGATGATAACTTGCTGCTGTCTCTTTCAACTTGCAACGCAGTATCATATATTCTCTGCATGCGCGCAAACATAACGTCTCGTTTAGATTCGAAGACAAGCATATTACACTCATCCTTATTAAAAGGCTTAGGCGATGAACTTTCACCTTTACTCATTGTGAATATTAAAAATCAATATTACTTAAAGAAGAAATTATTATAATGTTTTAATAGCGTAATTAAAGCGTTTAATAAACAATATGTGATATTCGAATTACTATAGTGCAATTAATAAACATAAATAACCTCTTATTATTAAAAAGAAGGTTAAAAATTCGCAAATGAAGTTATTACACAAAGAAATAACAGCGCGCGGACGAAAAAGTAATAATAATAATAATAATAATATTTATTTCATAAAACAGGGTTACAAATTTAGACTTAACCTAACAATAAATGCCAAAAGACTAATATTATTAGGTTCAGAACTGGCTGTCCTTGCTAGATTTTGTCAATCTGTGTTAAGGACAGCCAGCCCATTCCCTCAAAAAATGACACCATTAGCACTTATTACTAGATCAAAGTATACTACTACTAGGACAATTGTATAACAAAAAGACAAACTGTGTGTGTGTGTGTGTGTGTGTGTGTGTGTGTGTGTGTGTGTGTGTGTGTGTGTGTGTGTGTGTGTGTGTGTGTGTGTGTGTGTGTGTGTGTGTGTGTGTGTGTGTGTGCGTGCGTGCGTGCGTGTGTGTGTGTGAATAGGCGCCAGCAATGTTTTTGTGAATTTTGATAAAAAATAAATAGATAAGGAATTTAATTAAAGATATGATAAAGAGAAGGTAGATTAGATTAATTTTTGAAGAAATCTTCTATTTCATCATATGATTTATCGAGAAGAAATGACGTTATTTTCTGTTTACACTTCGTGAGCGGCAAGTTAAAAATAGGCAATTTCGCATTGAGTTTATTGTACAAATATGGACCAAGGAAGTAGCTAAAACGTTTGGTGAAGGCAAGCTTAGGCGCACGTAAGGAACAAATTTTGTTTTTGCGTCGTGTATCAATGTTACGGTACGGTGTTTTTTTATGCATATTCAAAATTAAATTTAGAATGAACAGCTTCCTAACACTGAGGACTTTGCAATCTTTATAGAGCAACGATGTGGAGAAAAGTAGGGGCCGAAAAGTAGCCACCTTTAGAATGGCACGTTGTGCGACTTCGAGAGGCTTGAGAGTAGTTTTAGCGGCGCCTCCCCAGCAAGTGATACAATATTGGACAATAGATTGGCATAAGGCGTAGTATACTTTACGTATCACTGAAGAATTTGCCACATAACGAAGATTTTTGAAAATGAAAATTAATTTGCGAACCCTATTTGTGAGCAAATCGATATGGTCTTTAAAATTTAAATGTTTGTCCAGAAGAATTCCAAGGTATTTAATGTTGTCAGTAGAAGCTATGGATGCACATTGACAGTTTGTCCTATAAGTCACATGGCAAGAGTGAGCTTTAATGGTTAGTGGAGATAGAGGTTGAGAGATTGAACGAATTGAATACGTAATAAGTTTAGTTTTGGAGGTGTTAAGCGTTAGAGAGTGGGAAAGTAGCCAATCACAGACAATGTCAAAACCACACTGGGCTGTTTTTTTAATTTCAGGCCAAGATTTGCTGTAGAAGGTTATAGCTGTATCATCTGCAAAAGATACTACTTGGGCGTTTGATATTTGGAGGTTACAAAGATCATTAATAAAAATTAAAAAGAGGGTCGGGCCTAAGATGCTTCCTTGTGGAACACCATAAGAAATTGGTAGCTCATCACTAAAAAAGTTATTGATTTTGGTAACTTGTGTTCGATTGGTAAGGTAGGAGCGGAAGAAATTTAGTTGGTTGCCACGAATACCCATTCCTTCTAGCTTGACTAAGAGAGTAGGAATGGGCACTGTATCGAACGCCTTAGCAAGGTCCAGAAAAATTGTCAGGACTTTATCTCCATTATTCAGATGGTGAACTACATTATCAGTGAGCTCGAGGACAGCATCTGTTGTGCTTTTATTTTTCCTGAAGCCAAATTGTTGTGTTGAAATTAAATTAAAATGTTCAAGGTAGCGTACCAGCCTGTTACAAACCAAGCGCTCAAGAATTTTTGACATAGCTGTAAGAATAGCAATGGGACGATAATTGTTTACAGCTTTTTCATCACCAGCTTTGAAAATAGGGATGATTACTGCCTTTTTAAAGGACGCTGGAAAAATGCCTAATGCAAAACATTGATTGAAAATGTGACAAAGAATAGGTGCCAAAATTTTTGAATATCTTATGAGTATCACTGGAGAGATACCATCCCAGCCAGTGGCAGCACTAGATCTCAAGGAATTAATGATGGATACGATTTCTACAATATCAGTTTCTTCAAGAACAAATGAAGATAGACAATTAACTGTAGCTGACACTGTAGAAAAAGTTGTGCATGATGCTTTTTGGGCAATGCTATTTGCCATTTCTGTACCTATGTTCGCGAAAAAACCATTAACAGAGTTACATGCCTCATATGGGGAAGAAGCACTCAGTAAAAGCTGAGAACTATGGTGTTTAGGTTTGCCATCAAAACAAATTTTTTTGATAGTATCCCATAATTGTTTGGAGTTGTTTCCTGCTTTAGTTATCTCCTGGGAATCATACAACCTTTTTGCTTTTTTTAATATCTTACAACAATAGTTTCTGTATCGTTTATAAGTTAGTTTAAGAATTTCATTATCTGGGAACTTTTTGACTTTACTGTGCAACGAGTCTCTATGTCTCATACACCTCAACAATCCTTGCGTAATCCAGGGTTTGAGAATTCGCTTGTTACTAGGAGGCCTTGATGTAGTAGTGTTTTCTGTAATAGCCTGCGCAAGCATCTTAACAAGAGAATCAGTAGCAATATCAGGATTTGTGATGGAAAAAATATAAGATAAATCTAATTTTTCGATTGTGTTATCCAGATTTTCATAGTTAATCCTTGTATACGTACTGAAAGGCTGAGTCGAGCAAGTTTTTTTTGCAAGGCCAATTAAAGTAGCATAGTGATCAGTAACCGTTGTATTTAGAACAAGTGTGGTAGACGATAATTTTGTGCGTAGAATGACGTGATCTAAACAGTTGTTGGCTCTAGTAGGGATCGTATGTGCTGGTAAATAGCCATGAAATGCAAGGTTATTTAGGTACTCTTGTGAACGAGAATCTAGAGAATTGGGCTTAATATCTAAGTTAATATCGCCTGTGATAACAACTGACTTGTAACTTGTTAGTGACGATAACATTTTATTAAGTGCGGAATTAAACATATCAATGTTGTCTATAGAAGGTGACCTATAGATACAAAGAATAGCAACATCACAGTTAAGCTTAATAATTAATCCAGATGCTGAGAGCTGAAAATCTGGCTCTTCACAAGAGTGACTCAAGTCATTCCTAACAAAAACAACAACACCATCACTTTGATTTAAATGTTTAGTCGTTCGGCGCATTGTATAGTTTGTTAAGTTTGGTATGTGTAGGTTATTATTGCAAGGGAGCCAGCACTCGGTAAGAACTATTATGTCATTGTCAAAAGGAATGCGCTGTAAGAGAGTTTGAAAATTGTTAAAATTGCAATTGATGGATCTTATGTTTTGTGACAAGATTTTCAAAAAGTTTCCCGGGTTTTGAAGGTATGACTTAGATAATTCAGGATTACACGTGTAAGCTTCCGATACAGAAAATACATCAACATTTTCATTTAGTGTATTTACTTGGCTATGCACTGTAAAAAATTATAAGTTTGGCGGGTAGTAAGTAGGAAATAAAAAAGACAGGAAAAGGAATGTGTTTGCCCCAGATGAATGTAATATGTATACATATATATATATATATATATTTTTTTTTAAATTGCCTACATCGTATAAGTTGCTAATGTTATGAATTTTAATATGAATTTTGTATTCAAAATAGGAGGTACATAATGTGTATGTAAGTAATAAAGTAAGTGTGTACAGCATGTATAAAGACATATAAAAGTAGGTAGGTAATATAACAGAACTGCATTCGAGTTAACTTGATTCGACTTATTTCAAAGCGTTTATGCCACGATGTTATTTTACATTCAATAATAGGTTAGCGGGCGAATAAATAGAAGAAAATAACTTATTCTTCTGCCTAGTATAAACGTATCATACACCTGGCACAAATGGCAAACCAGCGTAGATGAAAGTAAACAAATGAATATAATAATAAGTGACCACTAAGTATAGCAATTCACAAGACAAAATACACAAATACGCTGTAATTAACTGTGCGTAGTCAAGAAGAGGCTCGCGCCGTGCACAATTTTGCGTTTTAATCTTAGATAAGATAAGCAGAATGACTCGTATAAAATAGTTGCTAATACATTTGATCCTTATCGCGTAAGCAATAGCGTTCAGTTTCCAGCGGGCCGAATCCGTCGACCGTACCGGTAAGCGACTATGCCCATATAAGGTAACGAAATCACGAAAGGTTCACAGTGCACGGCAATTCTAACTACCTATTTACGAAATGTTTTCAGATGCGTTGCGGGAGTATATATCAATAGAAATTATGCGTATTACACTATATACATATGATATAATACGATATTTACATAAAATATGAATGCTAAGTATACTGAATAGATGATTTACGATCAATATGTAGGCGTGTGTCTAATCATAGACTTATAATGTATAATATATAATTTATAAACAATAATATTGTATAATCAGTGACTACCTGGAAGGAGATGTCTGTTTATTATACTTAAATCCAAAATTCGGATCGAATCGACCAAAAACAATGAGCGGAAAAATATTGCGGTTGAATATGGCGGTTGAAACATATGGTGGATTTCTTCTAGTGGACTGTAGTTTTGCGGGATAAACAAGGATCGAACAGGAATACGCCACTGACCTTGACGCGTTCCGCTCCTCCTTCTCTCCAGGCCTGGGGTCACCAATTTTTCACTTTTGTTGCGGGTTTTGAGGGCGTATTTTACATGCCCACGCGTGGTCGCGTTGATGATTAGATTGACACTAAGAGGTGGCGCATATAGGTAAAGGAAAGGGAAAGAGATATGCGAATGCGGTAGGAAAAAGGTATGAGAAAGAAAGAGATAGGATATATTTAACCCGCCGCGGTAAATTATATAGAAAAATAAACGAACACCCACTAACATCATTGTAAAAGACACTTGAGTGTGAAACATTCAAAAATGTTGAACTGTTTAAAGGGCAGTAAGTAAGTAAGTAGTTCTTGCATTTCACGAAAGCGCGTGAGCTTTACTTTTGGTTACTTCGTATACATGCACAATGCACATTTTTTTTTTTTTTTTTTTTTTATTTGCCTGGACTGATCCTCTTAATACTTCAGTCCATTCCATCAGCCTGTAATTGTCCACTGCTGAAAAAAGCTATTTAAGGATGCAACACCACAAGCTGTGCCTTTCTCAAACACCCACTTCTCGCTATCTTTTTGAGGTCATAATTTTGTCTAGCGGGATTGAGATCGTCGTGGATTACGCAATTTCCATTCCACATTTGCCCCATCCATTGCTAATATTATAAATGTTGGTTAGTCCTTCAATCACGCTGCAACAGAGGTTGAGGATCTGGAGAGTGTATATCACTACTTACTACGGCAACTTTTATTCGGGAAAACCAAACAGTAATTCTCGCGGAATACTAAGTCGCAAGCATCAGATAAGTGGACAAGCTAAGAGCTAATACTAAACAAGATAAACCGTGTAACAAAATTACTGCTTGTTAGTGTCTTGGGGCGTGGGTCAAGAGATTTACATAATCTTCCGGGTAATAGCCGCCGGGAAACGTCGGAAATCTAAACCTTTGCCCCGGGCACTGATCAGTTAAGTCGCTTTGCTTGAACGTAAGCTGCATTGTTTATTACCCAACTTCGGCGATGCAATTGAAGGATTCTTACTTGTTGTTGTCGTTATGGTATTGAGTAACAAACATCCATCCATATCCATCCATACATCCAAACGCCTTTATAATATGTATTAGTAAGATTAATAGGTTACCAAGATGATACCGTGACGACTGGGGATCTACCAATTGTGAATCAATATAGCAATGCGAATGAGATGTTATACCTACTTAATAGGGATGAGGTCTTCAGGAAAGAACCTGGTAGAGTTTGGTTGTTGCACGTCGCTTTGATTGCCCGCCGAATCGCCGGTCCGAATGCTCTGAATTTAATTTCATTAAATCCGAGTGCTACTAATTTCGCCTGGAGACATATTTTCGCAAAACTTTAGCAATTAAGAAGTTTAACTGTAAATTTTTCCGCTGATATCACGAAACAGACGTAAACGTGCTTTGTTATTTTTATGGCGCACGGATGCATTCAAATTTTTGAGTGCTCTTAGAATTAAAACTAATCGGATGGGGGTAAACAGTGGTAGCCTAGTAGTTAGGACTTTAGTCTTCTTTTCGGGCGATTTGAGGTTCGAACCCATGCACGCATCTCTAACTTTTCGAACTAAACTATGTGTTGTTTAAGTAATTAAGTACACCAAAAACATTTTCATCTAAAATGTTGTCAAGACGAGACCATATTACTCACACTGTCAAAAAGTTATCAGACCTCATGTAGAGTCAAGCTTCAAACTCTACACGCCCTTACTCTACAAGGCCTAACTTCACAAACTCTACACCTTAGTCAAAACATGTGGCTTGGCCATTTCGTTACTACAAGAACAATATATAACAGAAAAGTAATGAACACTGGATAAATTTTTCACCTCACACCCATGTGAATGTGCCGTTATTGCTATTGCGCTTCGCTTGGCTCGTCTTGGCTACTGTGACTCCAGATCATTTGTTTTAGCAGTGAAAGAAAACTTCATGACGAAAATTGCATGACCTAAAAGTTCTCAATAGTGTACTACAAAGTTTGAAGGCTGCTAATTTGCTATGATTTAAGCCCCGTGATGGTTGAGATGAAAAAATTATAAACTAAGAGCCTTAATTTAAAAGTCTACCTATAATAAATGCGAAAGTGTCTTCCTACCACAGCCTTTAAACTGAGCGAAACGGCTGAGCCTTTAAACAGATTTTGACACGATTTTGCCACAAAGATAAAAAAGCTTGCACCCCTGCAACAGACATGGAACTTTTTTCATCCCGAAAATCAACACTTTCCCACGAAGCCGCGGGAGAACGAAGCCATTAGCTATACTAATAATAATAATATCTAAACATAAATTATTACGCAATCTATTAAGAGTACACGCCATTACGAAGCTCCGTCGTGTTTGAGTTACAATGTTCGCAGTTGAATTGTTTATAGTTGTAGGGCGGGCCTCGCGTCGGGAGATGATTATAATTATTCATACAGAGAGGGTTGTCTATGTACACCCTAGATACGAAAGTCGTTTGCTGATACACCAAACTGTCCCGGTAAAATAACTATTTCCCTTCGACAAAATTGGCATAGAGTTGAAAATTGAGGATTCAGTTCCCGACTGGAGCAATTTAATTTAATTTAAGCTCGGGCTAAGTAAGCCCAAGCTATCCCACGTCTGGGCAAAGGCCTATTGTTCTATCCCAGTGGGGCACTCAACTAAAAATCTATCCAATTCATCATGCCGTCGTAGTGCTTATACATCGGCTACTAGCGTTTTGGATCGTATATCTTACACGATCTGCTACTTACAAGCCAAGTATGCTGCGCTCTATGGCTCTTTGGCAACCTTGAGCTTTTAAGCTTGGACTGAATTTTCGTCAGGCACTGAGCACCGTATGTACTTCGGCATAGACACAGCATAGTGGAGTATGATGGCGTGTGGATTAAAATAGGATTAGGGATACGGATTTAATATTCACTGCCCTTTCCAAGTTAGCCCGCTACGGTCTTAGACTGCACCGTTATTTACCATCAGATGACATCGCAGTCAAAGGCTCTCTTGTCATAACTGTTACTGCACAGATACTAGACAAACGGTACTTTTTCGCAAAACGGGTATTTCCTAATGGTTTTAATTAGTCCTATTTACAGCTGAAATAAGAATCAATTGTACAACAACACATGTTAATGTAAAGTTAACGTTAAAGTTTAAGTAAACTTGCCCACTACAAAACAAGCCAAGTCGAGTGTAAAAGTCAGTATGCGTATCCCCGCTAAGGTGACAGTATTTGGTCAAAAAGTTAAAGACTTAGATACCTAATACCTATATGTGTGTCGATGGCTAAAATATCCCCTAATGTTTCTTTTTAACTACACAATATATATGTATACACTGTCTTTTTGTTTTTTCTTACTCAAAAATATTAGATAAATAATTATACCAAAATTCTCGGTACTTCGTATTCAGCCCTTTGAAGTACAGTCGCGGACAGAAAATGTTTACCACCTTAAGATTCATAATTGCATGCACACATCTGTGTCAGAAGGTCGATATGTGATTTGATTAGCCATAGATCATAGACTTTTTAACATGTAGCGGTGCTTAGACAGTCCTTTAGCGGTCTCTTCAGTAGGTGACTGCTAAATAGTTTAGATGTAGAAAACCTTTTTTGGAACAAAAAATCCTTACTAATGTTATAAAATAATGTAAGTGTTTGTTTGTTCGTTGTTGGTTTGTCCTTCCATCACACAGCTACGGAGCAATAAATCCACATGATTTTTTGCATGGATATAGTTGAGGATTTGGATAGCGACATTTATCCCGGAAAAATAGAGGGTTCCTATGGAAATTTTAGAATCCTAACTTCACGCGGACCAAGTCACGGGCAAAAGCTAGTAATTTTAATAGATATCATCTCATATAGACACGAGCACAGGACACGAGTTACCAAAATGAGAAAACGGAAGTAATAATCTAATGAAATTTCAAAGAATCTTTATTTCTTAATTTTATTATTGAGAAACTAAACAATATTAGTATAAATAAATAATTAGCTTAATTAGCTTCCATTCGCTGCTATGACAACACGTAGACTCTCTCGCATAGACGCGACAAGGCGATAAGTCAGTTCATATCATCCCATACCCCAGTGCAATGTGATCTAAGACTTTGAGGATTTCTTTGATTCTGACAGTCCCACCTTTGAATCACTAAGCCCCATAAATTTTCAGTTTCAAATCAGCAGATCGAGCGGGCTATTGAACGAGATGACTGCCACGGTGCAGATTGAACCATGGAATAGTAGTTCAGCGCATTATCTTGAACTTAGGTTGTCGGAATTTTGCTGCAGAACATCGATGTAAAATGCTGCAGAAACACCACGCATCACCGTAGCTCATCCACCTCCTTTTGACTGTTTTTGACTGTGGATGCTATCAGCATCATTATGATTCAATGCACAATATGAACTTCACCATTAGAATTATGATTAAGCTTCAATTTTGTATATTTAAATTTCAAATAACAAATCTAATATTTTTGATAATTAATTGTCACTTTTACAAGTGCAATGAGTTAATGTGTCAAACTTGAATTTGGGAAATGAGTTTTATTACTAATATTTGTATTGAAAAGTCATTAATACTTTTTTTGATAAAACGATGCATGAAATTTTTATAACGTAACAAATGCCTTGATATAGCATTATAGACCTTACTGAACGCAGGGTTACGAAGAATCTAATTTGAAAAGTGGTAAACATATTTAGTCCCCGACCGTATGTATGATTAGGGAAATACCGTGAATCACATTACAGACATTGAATAATTCACGAAAAGACATTTGTTCCCTTTCATCCCTTCACGATTGAATATTACACAAACCTTTTTACATCCAAAAATACGTTCAGGAATCTAAAGGTAAGCAAAAAACAAAACATTGTTTGTCGATTGAGTTGATATAAAATGAAAGCAATAAATGTAGATTTTACCATCTCACTATGTACTCATTTTCATTTCAAACTAATATAGTTCAAAAACTAAACTTACTTAATTAGATTATTACTCTACTTTTGTTATTCTACAGATTACATTAAGAAAGTACATAGATACGAAATTTTTTAATCTTATTTAGAGTGGCGGAAAGTGGCTGAATGAGAAGAGCGCCACTGGATGAGCGCCACCACGTTTCTTGCCGGCTCGTCTCAGCAGAATCAGCATTCCGAACCGGTGGTAGATTCTCGACTTGTCATAAGAGCCACAAGTTGGCCTACATGAAATAAATAATTTTGAGTTTGAGTTTGAATGCAAACTACCTCTGTGCCTGTCCAAATGGTTTAAGCGTAGCAAAGTTATAGACACATATTATTTTAACGCAAATTAGAATTCTGTGTAAAATTGGAAGTTCAAAATTAAAATGCCGAAAAATACTTGACGCGGGCGCGAGATGCGATTATTAAAAAAGTAGGTACAGCGGCAACAAATATTCGCTCCTAAAATATTTTCGAGCCGCGCGCGAAACTTTTTAATTTACACCCGCACGTTTTTTCATTATTACTTCTGTTCTGTGTGGTGTTCCGCGTGTTCCGCGCGCACACGGCGGAAAGAGAACAATTTATATATCTCTTTACAAGTAATTAACACAATAATTATTTGTTTATTATTAGGCGATGCCCGCGACTTTGTCCGCGTGGATTAAGGTTTTTTAATTCAAGCGGGAACTCTTTAATTATCCGGGGATAAAATGTAGCCTATGTGTTAATCTTGGAAATGAGCTATCTCGAGCCAAATTGGTTCATTCGTTGTGGTGAGAAAGAGTTGCAAACATACACACATACGTGTACACACACGCACACCCACACACATGCTCACACACACACACATATATCAGTGATATACATACAAACTTTCACTTTTATAACATAAGTGTGATGTGATTTGTGATATACGAGTGAGCACGACTTCGTTTGCAAGGATTTAGTTTTAAAATCTTGCGAAAACTTTTTGATTTTCCTGGATATAAAGTAGTTACTGAAAAAAGCACATTTCTAGTAGGGGAGGCAACTTTAATTTTTAATTTATTTTTATTTTTATTATTTTTTTGTTATAGCGGCAACAGAAATACACATTCTCTGAAAATTTCAACTCTCTACCTGTCTCGGATCATGAGATACAGCCCGCTGATAGACGGTCGGACGGATGCACGGATGGACACTGGAGGTTTAGTAATAGGGTCCCGTTGGTAACCATTCCGGTACAGAACCCTAAAAAGGAGCACTTGAATTATATTATAATTGTTCGTAAAGGATCCTTAACATAATAATATAGTTAATTTACGTACTGCAAACTTAAGTTGATATTAACGCACTTCGGGTAGCGTAGTTTCTATTAACATTAAAGAGAAGTTATTCCACTCTTTGCACAAAGGGAGGCCAAACTGCGAAAACTCCCTTTCACTTTGATCAGGACTAATAAGGCGCAGCCTCCGTACCCTGTACAGTGTACACTTACGAAACGTATAATGTCCTCCCGACTGAATCCTCTGAGGTTAGCCATCACAAGTGTATGCGCAAACATAGGTGCACTGTCTATTCCCTCACTCTCATAGTCCGATCACGATCATGATCGGAGAGAGATCAGGCGCAGGACCGACGCACGGCTTAACGTGCTCTCCGAGGCACGAGGGTGATACACCCCCAGGCCCCAACTTCGTAACTCCGGGCAAGTAATAAATTATTTCTTACCAGTGACTAAAATATAAAGAGTCTTCCAAGATAAGTAATAGTACATTGTTACCTTAGGGATGAAAGTAACTTATTTAGTCCCGAGACGGGGTTTGGCGCCCGAGCGTAGCGAGGGGGCCTATAGTTCGAGGGACTAAATAAGTCTTTATCCCGAGGTAAACACTGTGCTTTTCATTACGAATATAAGGAAAGTCAAAATAAAAATAGAAATTAGCTAAAGAAAATTGAGTGAACTTTATTTTACATAAATCAACAACTTTGGTGAGATATTTATTTAAAGTTTATGTTAAAATTGCGGGCTATGCATTTAGCTTTTTAATAGTCAAGTATTGTCTATGATTGTCTATGAATGTCTATGAATCAGTTGTCTTTACTTTATGAATAAAGTCTATCTTTCTTCTTGTCTATGGATGCACTCGGGTATGTCGTGTTTCATTTGAATTCGAATAAAAATGTGACAACTAGTTTTTTTTAATTATTTGACAGCTGTCAGTTGAAAACGATTCTCCCTAGGGCTGAAAAGTATTACTTTCAACCCGCTTCTCAGGCAACTTCAGACCTACTTTCCGTGTATGAGTAATGAAAAATATATGACCGCTTTTAGTTTTAAGTATGATAACCATTTTAAATTATATTTATCACACACACACACACACACACACACAGACACGTCAAACTTATAACACCTAGTCGTTGCGTCAGGGAATAAAAAATTACATAAAGAATGGTCTATTAAAATTTAGACGTGCACAACAATGTGCACAGCATTGTTGTATTCTATTAAAAAATAAATTTTTCAACGTAGATACGATAGTTTATTCAAACAATGGATGACATCGAATGATTGGAGTTCTGGTTCTATTTACTGAAAGAATAACCGATATTTGAATAGTATCTACCGAAACATGGGATTTATTTACCTGATAGTCGACAAACTCTATAATTTGATATTTATTTTAGGAAAATAAAAATAGCTTCTAACTGGCCTAGTTCACCAACGAACACACGCGATGCCAAAGCTATACCTACCCATACTGCGCATTGTTAGTTCATGGTTCAGGTTTACACAATCTACCTTACATACATTACTAGCTAATGCCCGCGACTTTGTCCGCTTGGATTTAGGGGTTAAAAGTCCCGTAGGAACTCTCTGATTTATCGCCTATATGACTCTCCAGGTCCCCAACTACACCCATGCAAAAAATCACGTCTATCCGTATCTCTGTTGCGGCGGCAACACGGCATTAAGACAAATGAACAAACACACTTTCGCATTTATTATACCAGTTGAGACAGGATCACACCTAATGGAAAGTGATAATATGGCCTAAGATGAAGCGCGTTTGCCTAAAAGACTGCCTAGATCTCTAAAGTCTTGCTTTGTTTTATTTGAAAAAGGTTATATAGCATTAGCCCCACTAAGCAGTTACCGCTTTACGAAATATTTAGTAGGCCTTACACCTAAAATTATACTTGCCGATCCACCTAGTTCAGTGGTGAGCGGTGTGTCCGTGGTTCAATAAATGGGAGGTTGCAAGTTCAATTTCCTATACTCTATCTCACCGACTCGAAAAGGAGAGTCTGCTAAGAAAAACCGTCAAGAAACTCGTCAGTTGCGCTTTACAAAATGCAAAACATCACAACAATATTTAGCCATCTATGTAACAAATAAAATGTATAGTAAAACTAGAGCGCTTTGTATCTTGAAGTCGTCTTCATTGCTTATTATTATAGTAGGTACAGGAGGTACGCATTTTCGAATCTTCTTCCCGAAATCCTCATAATCCTTGATAGAAACATAATAATTATATCTTTTCAACTCCCTCAGCCGAAATTGAAATCTTAAAAGCTGGGAACAATTAAGTGTCTTGAAAAGTTGAAACTTTTAACTGAGATCGGAAAAGTTTTCTGCTGGGTAGGTAAGTACCGCGCTTTACTTCGATTTCTCCTTAGCTCGTTTTATTTAAAAGTACTTACAATCGCTTTCTTGAGGTGCAGTAACTCTCCGGTGTCGGTACCTCGATAACCCTTTCTACTTCACCTCTAATTTGCTGTTATTAATGTGTTTTAGAACTCTGTTTCATCTCTTATTACAGAAAGGTTTTTGCGTATTAAACAAACTGTTTCGATTCCATAAAGGACAAGCAAAGCAAGTAATTTTACACGTATGTATACCGAATTATCATAATCGATTGCTGAAGACCAAATAAAAAACCAAGTACATTACTTTTTAAGATTGGCGCACACGGATTCAATTAATGTTTTTTATTATACAACAAAATGTATAAGTACATTTAATCACGAGATATATAAGTAGGTACATGCTTCGATGTAGAAATTCGCTGTCAGGTTGTATAATCCCGGAAATTCTAAATTCAAACACACCACAACGTTTACAGTGAACAAAGCTAAGTCAGGAATTCCGTGTGAAAGCATGTAAAAGTCCCAATGCGCCGGGAATCCCGTTATCTGACGCGATCCTGCGGGATCCTGCGGAGCGTACTTTATTTACATTACATAAGCTTGTTTAGCTTAGTCTAAAACCTAGTTAGCTGACGTTGTTAACTAACATAATTATATCTGGTATCATAATAATGATAACAATTTTAGCCCGTGATTACATTATCATCGATCAGTGACCACAAAAAGAGAGATTATTTTCCACACTTCTTGGAAAATAGTCGTAAAATTGAGACTTCCATAATATTATGACAAACTAGCTGATGCCCGCTGTTATGTTGCAGCGTGATTGAAGGACAAACCAACAAACAAACACACTTTCGCATTTATAATATTACGAGTAGTAAGAATTTTTTATATCCTGAGTTTTATTCAGAATATTCAATAAAGCTTCTTTTGCTATAATCATGATAGAATGGCTTCGAAACTCACACAGACTGACACGCTCCATGGGAAAAAGCATGCGCGGTGCGTGGCTGATCGTGGTCGTTGATCCCACTTGGTAATGCGCGGAATCACACGCCATTGGAACCCAACGTTCTTCTTCTTCTTATCAACCGATAGACGTCCACTGCTGGATATAGGTCTCTTGCATAGACTTCCACAGACCTCGATCTTGCGCCGCCTGAAAACAACTGGTCCTTGCGACTCGTTTGATGTCGTCGGTCCACCTAGTGTGGGGTCTGCCAACACTGCGCCTTCCGGTGCGGGGTCGGTGCATCGACCATCAGCTCTTCGAACTATGTGCTCCACCCATTTCCACTTCAGTTTCGCAACTCGCTGAGTCATGTCGGTGACTTAAATTCTCCTACGGATTTCTGACTTGATCTCGCCGGCATTAGAGAGATCTCAAATCCCAAAGTGCTAATAATGTGACGCAACCCTACGGCTTCAGCACTAACGTGCTCTACCGTGCATGAACGCAGCCTTGTGTAATGTAAATGAGGTGTTCTCAGCATTCAGCGAAGACGACAACAAATAGACGTGATTTGCGGATTGTGAACTGAATTTAAACATCTTGAACTGACTTCAGAACACAGGATTGCTTGAAAGTTTAAGAAGAAGGCACAGAGTTTTTAACTTCAGCTTGTTAGGGTGGTCGCAAACTGGTATTGAAAACTTAGATCGAATATTTTAGTTGGTTACTTATAGATAGGAAAACTTAACGAGGCCTAATATTGATATCAATTAATCGCGATCTGTAGCTCAAGCATAATGACTCGATTGTTTATTTTTTTAATATCATTGACAGCTTTGATATATTTCAAGTAACTTAACACCATAAAGTTTCACTTTATTTAGTGAAAATGACCTTAACTGCCTTGTTTTCCGACTCAACTATAGGTACCCATACATCTTACAACCAGCGCCTCAAGATAAAACTAATCGAAGCAATAATCGGTAGTACTGTACGAGTATGCATGATTTTAAATATTCAATAGGGCAGTCAATGTCCATTTTACTTTGACGTTATTGTATTCGAATGCTTAGTATATACCAAACTTGTCAAGAGGAATAAATAAACAAATAAAAACCTTTTATTTCTTGCTTAAAAATTATTTTGAAATACTTAAGAATTATTAGTACATTATGGTACAAGTGTAAAAGTTGGTGATTACCGCTGAGGCGCTATTGAGACCCGAGCCGTTAGGTGAGGGTCTTAAGGTAGCCGAGGACGGTAATCATCAATATACACGTGTATCATACGACGTTTTTCAACACACTTGTGAAGAAAATAATACTAAAATAGTACTTTATGGTACAAAACAGTGAAAACGAGTTGTGAAAATTTTTCGCAATGGCGGGAAAAATTAATGTTGTTCTTTTGTTCGCCCTCTTGAGATGCTCTTGAGGGCAGGCAAAGATCGACGACCATACAGCCTATTCAGGTGTTTATTTGATTTAATCAGTTTACCGGAATGCGCGCGCACCTTTAATGGCCATAGACTAAAAGAATGAGTTTTCTTTTTTTTGGCTTTTCTCTTATAGCCACGTATAAAATGGGGAATTTCCAGTTTTCTTTATTACAGAAAAAACAAAAGTTTTATTTATTAAACACGTACAAGTTGAAATTATCTATTTAAATACGAAGTTGTATGAAATGAGCAAGCAATAGGTATCTTGGTAATAGTTATGATCTTTTTTGTAATAGAAACTTTTTTAAGAACAAAGCAACTCAACCAATAAAATTAAAAAAAAAAATCTATAACTCACATTGTGAATAATAGTAATCAAAAGTCACAGTTTGAGTTAAAGGTGTCATTGTGTGCCTAATTGCGGTGAACCGGGAGCCATTTTATGAGCAAGTGTGTTGAAAAAATATATAAATATTTACACCCAAAGCACATATTATCTCCTTTTAAAAATCTTAGAATTAGATAAGTAAAACAAATACCTACATACTATAAGAAGTGGTTTTAGCGAGAACCCTCTAGGTGAGATGAATAAACTTGCACTAAGTTCAAAGCACTAACTCTGAAAGACTTTTTATCATTGAACCACATTTTGAATATCGTACAGGAATATAGTCTTTAGCACATACAAAATAGAGACTATAGGTGTGAAAGATTCCTGACAGAATTCAGTCATGAACCTACTGCCACTTGAGTCGTCAACAGGTCAACATCGTGGGCTCCTTTCATACCGAGGCTGAAGACCCGCTTTCTGAAAGCCTTGTTTATTACATTTTGAATCTCCTTTATACGTTTTTGAGGTCAACGCTTCGTGACCAACAGTAAAAGGAGGAGTAATAACTTAGCAAGCATAAGACCTGCATAAGACAAAATTAAAATATACTTTAATGTACATACGTCAGTCCATACAGAAAAAAGTATTGTTCAAAGGTTTATCTTTTGAACAACTTATACTATACTTCCTATCATATGCGACGAGAAAATAAAATCAAAAATACTAGGTCAGGTTATATACTGCTAATATACCAAGTAAAGGAATTAGTAATGCTCTAGTGTGTGCGCAAACACAGGTGCACTCTCTATTCCCCACACTCTCATAGTCCGATCGCGGTAGCATCACCAACTATCATACGCTGGGTTGCTGCTGAAAACTAGACAGAAAATTCCATTAAAACTTTTTATCCTGAGTCAGGATTCGATACCGGGACCGCACGATCTACAGCCGAATAAGCCACTAGACCCACGGGGTAGATAGATCATATCGAAAGGGTCTATAATGGGGTAAAGACAGACCCTCGAGCGTATGAATTACTGAGATGAATTACGATCGTCAAACATCTCGCGGGAGGGAGTGCGGTCACACAACTATAAACTACTCACGCGGTTGCGGTCGCCTGTGTACCATGAAACTTTGCACGTGCTTGTATAAGTATAGGAACCGTATAGCATCTCAATATAGTCGCGGAGCTGGTGGCGTTTTCTTCCATGTCCACGACGCTATCTCTAGGTGAACGATTTAAGCAATTCGCTGAAAGTCGTTGTATGTAAGCATACAAGGTC
This sequence comes from Hipparchia semele, assembly GCA_933228805.2. Taxonomy (NCBI): domain Eukaryota; kingdom Metazoa; phylum Arthropoda; class Insecta; order Lepidoptera; family Nymphalidae; genus Hipparchia; species Hipparchia semele. Next base: position 512,750 of record OW121717.1, on the reverse strand, counting down.
GTGTTACACCTATATCCTGTTGTGGATGTCTGTCGGTTGAGGCAATGATGAGAATGACAAGGGCGCGACAGTGTAAATAAATAAATATGCTTATTGTAGATCCTTCAATCACCAAACACACAATAGTTATTTATCTACAACTAGCGGACCCGACAGACGTTGTCCTGTCTTAAGTTTTTTTACATCCTCTTTGACGAAATTGGCAGCACGCATTCTGTCAATGTTATGTCAAACGCCATAAGGTTACATCAAAAAAGTTTGAATTGTAAAAGCGGTTACATTAGAAATAATTTAATATGGTGGTTAATATTTCTTAAATTTTCTAATTTTCCGCGCAATTTTCTTAATTTTTTCTTTCATAAGAACCTTCTCCTAACAATAACAAACACAATAAAAAAAGAATTAGCGAAATCGGTCCAGCCGTTCACGCGTGATGCGCTTACCAACACATTAAGCGATTCATTTTTATATATTAGATGTTTGTTGAGTATGACAACTGTACAGTGTGACGATATTCCTCACCTCTGATTGGTCGATACTCTTTTGCTATTGGCTATAACTCAGCTAATCGCCACAATATAGCAATGAATGATGCATCTTTTCCGCAATCGTCCAGCCGTATGGATCTCCTCCTTTCTATTTTGCATTATTAATCCCCCAATTATTTTGAACCCTAAATAGCCCAACGGTTAAAGTTGCGGACTGAAAACTGAAAGGTCGCAGGTTCGAACCGCACCCATTGCACTATTGTCGTACTCACTCCTAACACAAGTTTTTCGCTTATTTGGAGGGGAGAGAAAAGTATAAGTGACGTTCAGCTTGGCTAATATTAAAAAAAAAAATTTGTCCAACAGCTCTTGTACTGTAACAATAAACCATCTTGATGTTAATTGCGATCTTGTCGGGTGTCTCTCGTTTGTTGTGTTTGGATAATTCCTGCGCGGTTTTAATTGCTAACAATAATTATTTGTGAGACGTGCTTCAAAGCAGTTGTTTGTTTGTCTTACATTACCTAAACCAATATTAATATTATCTAACCTACTTAAAAGAAAAGATACGCACCCCTTCTTCCAAGTTAGGCCGCCACCATCTTGGACTGTTAGTCTAGTGCTATCCTTGTCCGCAGGGAGCATTATGAAAGGGTAAGTGTAATTTAGAGGTAAGTATCTCATGATCCATTTGAACTCTCTACCTATTGGTAGAGGGCTAATAATAATCTTAATTTTCATCTAGGGTTAAAGACATTTTAATAGCTGGAATACCAAATATCGGAGTCACGGGGAACAGAAAATGGAAACTATTGGAAACATATTTCGCTATTATCAACATTTGTGGTCCAACAGACCACATATTTTGTCCGTTCGATGTGTTAAGGCTGAGGCTACATTAGACCACTACTTGCGACATAAATGGTTTAATTAGCTACCTTTGACCCCCACTAGGTGGACTGACGAAATCGAACGAGTCGCAGGGACCTGTGGAGGTCCATTCAAGAGACCTATGTCCAGCAGAGGACGTCTATCAGTTGATTAAGAAGAAGAAGAAGCTACCTTTCGTCGCTTGTACTCTTTGGTGGACTGACGACATTGAGCAAGTTATTAGCACAGGATACAAGCGGTATATGATCGTGAAATTAAAGCTGTGGACATCCATTCAATGAGATGACGACGACGATATCACTACCATTACGGCGACATATTATTTATATTTGATCAGTGGTGCATTGACCGTATTCGGTTTAAGTAATCTACTTACCAATAACAAGTATGTTCGTTTACATTAAAGTCGGTTCCCGAATACGTCAGAATCATTCAGTTAAACCGAAATTGGATATGTTTAGAATACTATAAGACAGTGAATAACCGAATTACACTGTGACCGATAATGGAACGTGATCGAGTACGTTTTCTTGCTTGCGTTGTCGCGTTATTGCGGTATCTGACTTTAGGATATTTTGTATTTGGATTTTGGACGCATGCGACTTTACATACTGCTGTGTTAGTAAAGGTATGGAAAGATATAGATAAAATTGCAACGTTTTGGGGACGGGTTATAGCTGTTTGGCTCACTCTTGATTAGAAGACGCTTGCACTACTTTGTAATTTCTTTTTTATAAAAGCAGAATAATTTCGCGTTGCGTTGACATTCGCAGCGCAGAACAAAAAAGCCTCAATAGACCATCGGTTAAAGATCCGGACTAAACTGTAAGGTCAAGGGTTCTATCCCACTCGTTACATTATTTTGCACTTCTAAAAATGAGCTTTACATTTGTTTTGAGAGGAGAGGGGAATATTAGACAAGTTCAGAGTGATAATTTCTTTAAAATCAAAGAAAATATGCTTGGAGCGTTAATCTCGTGGTCTTTTCGTATAGTACAGTTCCCTGTACCCGCTCTCACCTGGAATCCTAACTCCCAGTCGCGTTTCAAATCGCAGCCGGCAGTGTAGCCTCAGTCTTTGATCGATAAACGTACGTGAAACATGAGCACGCAAACTGATAATTGATATCGACGCTGGCGGCTCGCCAACAATGCCCTCGCCGCAGGGTTAGGACCTATTTACGATCACGCGGAACTGAGGTTATGCGCAAATCATGTCAGTGGGACTGGCGACGACAACCCTGCCCCAGTGGCGGTACGTGCAACCCACGACATCCCCGCCTTCCGTGTCTACAAATATCTAAATGATAATGGTATTGCTGTGATAGCCCAGTGGTAAAGGCTATACGGGGGATACAAGGGTTCGATCTTTATTTTTGTTTTCGGAGTTGTGTGTGTTCAATTAATAATATCAGCCGCCCTAGCTATATTACAAACGTGTCGTCTCTTTTTACAATCGCTCACGCTAAAGCAGGGGTTCCCAAAGATTTTTTATCGCACGTCCTATCCTTTCAGAAGGGAAGAGTAATAAAAAACCCTGCTTTAGTTTAACGTGAGCGATCACGCTAAACTAAAGCAGCTAAACTAAACTAAAAGCAACTAAAGCGATCGTGAAAAAGACAACACGTTCGTAATATGGCTAGCGCGGCTGATACTTTAACGTAAAGGAAAACATCGTGAGGAAATCTGGACGCCGGAGAGTTCGCCGAAAGGTACGACGATAGTGCAACGGATGGGGTTCGAACCTACGATCTTTCAGATTTCAGTCCGCACCTTTAACCGTTGGGCTATTGAGACGTACTAGACTATAGCGTATAACTTTTCTCTGAGAAGACACCTGCGCTCAGTAGTGAGCCATTGAAGCCGCTGAAGTATAAGCCTATGTATATTGGATACAACTACGTATAAGCGCGTCGTAGGACGTATACAATCTTGCGAAACGGTGTCACAGAATGAGTCGCTCCTCGCGCGCTCCTCGAGCCACTCGCGGTGAGGAGGAGAAAGGCGAGGAGCCGAGGAAACGAGGAGGCTCTCGTGTGGAGACCGCTCATTGTGCACGTTCGCATAACACCACAGTTTTCCAGCCACAACAACTCTGTAATTAGTATATTTTTTAATGAACTGACTTTAAATTCTCATGGGAAATACTCTGAACTAGCTTTTGCTGTACTTTAAACTAGATTCAATCCCACAGGAACTCCTTGTTGTTGGGCAAAAAAATTCACCTACGTCCAAAAATTACTGCCTATACCCATGCAAAAAATTACGTCGGCCATGATTGAAGGACAAACGAACAATAGGGTATCTAAATACGGCAGGTCGTAGAGAGCAATGTGGGTATATCTCTTGAATTAAATTATTATGAACTGCGAAATTCATCTGAATCTTCTCAGCTTCCCCAGTTAACGTCCTTTGCATACGTAAACTTTCATTAAGTAGGTTGGGTAAGTACCTAAAAACTTCACGTAATAATACGCCAGTATGATATGAGTTGAAACGTGTTCATCTCATTCAAATCAAAATCCAGGAATGGTAATAATATATTCCTGGCATCCTGACAGACGGAGAGGGAGCGGAATATTTTGAGGACTAATTTTATAAGAGCTAAAACTTTTATTCTTTAACGTTACCCGTTATAAAATATTACTTTTATCGGGTCCAAATTGTTAGATGTTCCTTTTTTTAGAATTTTGAAAAATGAATTCAAAGAATGCTTACCGGCTAGCAGTTCTAGATCAACAGAGCTAGTTAATCATTGCTATCGTCGTCTCAACTGATAGACACCTGCTGCCAAAATAGATCTTTAACAAAGATCTCCACAAAACACAGTCTCTTGCCGTTTGTAGCAAATAGCAATTGATTGCCGGATAGGTACGAGGTCGCCACATAAGATAATGATGTTAGAACCCCCAATTACTTTGTTGTTCTAGAAACATCTTCAGCATCGTTCGGAGATTTATTTGGGCCTTCGAATTAATCAAAAAGATACCTTGTCTAAATTTTCCACCAGCTCTCGAACCAAGAGAGAATCTAACTACTCGCGCAGAATACAAACTCTCCCAAGCCGAAACAGTATTAAGCATTCATAGAATACCAGATTTTATTTGTCCGTTAAAGCTTAACGAAATTAAATCCCTCAGAGCAAAGGCGTGTTTTTATTGTGCTATAAAGAGAGGACAGTTCGCAGAGTACCTACTACCTACCTCCCGAACAATACGGCCGTCTTCACAATACCTACGTGACTCTGGCGTCCAGTCGGGTTACTATAAGATTTAACACGATTGATCGTATCCGTATACTACGACATTAGCGTCAAAGTAAAATGAACCTTAAAAGTATTGATTTAAAGTCATAAATTCAGTACAACCGATTTTAGATTGGAGCGTATCCACGTTAAAGTATAAAAATGCATGCACGAAAATGAGCTCTAATTCAATGTCATTACGGTTCATTTTACTTTGACGCTAATGTCATAGGATACGAATACGATCAATCGAATTAAATCTTATACTAACCCCGCTGTTAGCCTATGCCGAATATACATGGCTACATTGTTATTTAGGTGTACGGCACCCTGATTACGTAAAAATTTGCAACAGCAACAGCAATAGCAACGCGACAGCGATCGGTCGCAAAATGTCACTAAAAATCGTATTACGGAAGCCAATCGCACGTCTATTGCTCACGTGTCGATACTAGCACCACTCGCGATAGGACGGCAATAGATGTAAACAAAATACACAGTTTTTATCGTCGTCAGCGGTTGAATTGTTATATTTTTTATTTGTTTTATGTTGTGGTCTGTGGTAAAACCCTCTCGAAGTATTTGACTTCCTTTCTTCTCCATCAAGCATCTCTAAAGAAGAAAAGTACATTTTGCGACAGGCGCGCGATTGGCTTGCGTAATACGAATTTTAGTGACATTTTGCAACCGATCGCGTAGTGATTGCTGTCGTGTTGCTACTGCTGTCACTACTGAAATTTGACGTTTGAGAAATGACGTTTGACAGCAGAAGTGACGTTTGACAGCAACGATTGCGCAATTTACGCCTGTCGCGAACCTGTCGCGAGATACGTAATAACCCTGCGGGACTGGTACACTATGAATAGTGTCCCACGAATAACAGTCAGACTCCACATGTGTTTATGGCTAACTACAGAAACTATTCATTGTTCCTAGCTTCCTAGTAACCAACCGAAATGTCATAAATAATTGCCAACTAGAAATCTCCGACACTGACAATATACGATACCAATGATAGTACGTTTTTAACCGACTTTCAAAAAGGAGGAGGTAATCAATTCGTCCGATATCTTTTTTTTATGTATGTCACATTTATGTCATGTTTTGTTTTATAAAAAGATTATTTGTCAAAGTAATATATTATTCAAGTACGTACCACGATAATTGTTTTATATTTGTAAAGTTTGATATGACTAATATTCCCCTTTCATCTACAAGTATGCTACAAATGGGTACAACAAAGTGCAAAGGGTGGATTTGAACCATTGACCTGTCAGGTTTCAGTCCGGCCCATTGAGTTATTGAGGCTTTTGCCTCCACCGTAATGTGATGAATTATTGGACACGATCGCAATATATAAGAAAATTAAACATTTGATAAAAAGTCCACTTCTATATATTCTTCTGTATTTGATAAAAACAACCATACACTAACATCAAAAGTATTGGGAGATTTTGGCCGTGGCTAATCACCTCCACGGTCAAAGACGTGTCGCCAAGCGATTTAGCGTTCCGGCACGATGGTGTCTATAAGCCGATTAGGAGTATGAGGGGCTTGCCTAGTTAGCCCATCACGATCTCTGACTGCATCGACCCTTACCATCAGGTGAGATTGCTATCAAGGGCCATCTTGTCATCAAAAAAAAAAACAAACATACGTAGACGCTTCCACTGTGCATTAAACAGTTTTTTTTGTATAAATAAGGCCTATAACTGTAAAATTCTGTCGCAGAGGAGAAAATGCTTTTTAATTCTTGTAATAGGCATTCACATCAAATCCGGAAACTTTGATGAAATCCTCTTAAAGGAATTACAAAGACCTAAATACAAGTAATTTCTATACTTTCAGCAAACTGCAAGATTTGCATTTTAAATGTTGTAGGTAGCGATTACCACTTAAGTGGATGTAATTTACATAATTATGTATTCAAGGATTGTTTTTACTCAACCACAGCTAAGCAAAGGGAAGTTTTTGCTACTTGCAGGCATCAACAGTTCAAAGTTAGGGGGTGAATTTTAATTCAAATGGTATCAGGTTGAATTCCTACCTGTGGTACTGTCATCATATCCACTCCTATTTTTCAATTGTCATTAGTAAAATATGGTAAGCGGTGATGGCCCAGTCGTTAGGCCTTTCTCCTCCTCCTTGATAACCTCCTTTTACCTTTTACCTTTTCTAACTTATGTTTTTTTTTTTTAATCTGAAATATTTATAGAGGGTTTGTTCTATGAACATGCCACCCTCATCGGGCTTAATCTTACGGACCTACCTACCTACCTACGTTTTACATGTAATTTGTATATCTCGTACAGTGTTCTAGCCTCCCTCGAAAACGGGCAAGCTAGAACACTGTTACAAGATGTTGAGATTTATAGAGCTCTGACTCAGCTCAGACTCAAGATAGAGGTTGAAACAAGATACAAATATGATCTGACATAATCTGTTTTAACTCTGTCTTGAGTCCGAGCTGAATGTGAATGCGGTCTATTCAGCCTTAGTGTATTTTAAACAATTAAATATAAGTTGCTGTAACTTGCTTACCTAAAAGTTTCCTATAATGTTCTCAAAGGTGCATGAAGCGGGCACTTGGTGTACACTGTACTGTGGCCTAAACTCTGCACATTCTGAGAGGAGTCAGGAGACCCGTGTCTTGTATTGAGACGGTATTAGCAAAATAGTCTTCTTAAAACATTTTGCCGATATTACGGAGTTTTAAAATGCAGCTGATCTCCCGGGGAACAATAAACAAGATTAGCCTGAGCGTCTCGGGAGGGCTTTGCCGCAATGTTCTCGCGCTATCAGCGACGGAACTTATTCTACTCCCACGGCTCCTCCTAAGCTTCTAAGTTTAACTTAATTTTGAACTAAATGGCTTTTATTTATGATGATATTACTTATTATAGATTTACTGATAATAAACAGTTTTTTGATTTTTTTTTTACTTTTGAGACGCTTATATCGTTCAAAGACTTGATGATCTTATTTGAGAATATCTATAAAAACAAACTCAAAACTCAAACTTAAAAACATTTACTAAGAACAAAATTGACCAACTAGAACACTAAAATATTATGTCGAATGAATGTCACTCAAACGTAGAGGATCTACGAGGTTCTACAAACTCGTAGGCGCGAGGAGCTATCGATAATGAAGCAATCGTATGTCACAAAAGTTTTAAACGATTTTCATTTACTTCATTTTATATATTTTTTTTATTAAAAAAATATATCACCTATGTATTATGTCATAACTAACTAATTAATTTAATAATATTAATCAAAAAAATTAATAAAAAAATTAAAAAAAGGAGTTAAAAAATAAATGTTTCAACTATTGTAAAAGCTTATTCAATGCAATGTTTGCAAAGCATAAACATTAAACATAGTGTTTTTAATAACCGTATGCAAAACTATTAAAAACGTATCTATTCGAAAAAAATAATCTTTTTATTATCACATATTATACGAGTAAATACTCGACGTTAGACTTTCACACGAGACATAATAGTGCTATCAATTATGGCAAAAAAATCTTGTTTTCTGTAATGCAAGGAAAGTGAGCAATACACAATAGAATTTTCCCGGCGTTCACAATTGACGAGGTCAAACGCCATATAAGCCGGGGTGAAATTACACATTCATGAAATGCCGGCCTTTATTTGTTTGTTAAAAGCCGATTAGAATAAAACATTGAACCCTTTTCCACCACTACGTACTCATTATAACATGAGCTAAGCTACATACATGATATTTAACGATTCTCTTTTAAAACCCGCCCACTATGCTCTTAAATAAAAGGAATTTATCCCTTCATTTTCCAACCTGAAGGTGAACTATTTTCAATAGATTTAAATTATCTTCGCGATAGTCCAATCAATTCAATACAAAAATATTTAATGAGAAAAATGTAAAAAATGTTATCACTAAAAATACTCAAGACAAAGTTTTGCACCAAAAATAAGTAAAAAATAAAAAAAATTGTATGATGAAATCCCCAATACAGTTTTAGCCCCGACACGGGAATCGAACCCGGGACATCCGCAATGGAACAAGCCAACAATAGACAGACGACGACGCAGTTATTATTATGTTTATTGTAGGCTAGTATCGATACGATTACAAGGGTCACAGTCATAGTAAGAGTCATATTGATAATTACTGACGTATTATGTCTATGGTATGAAATATTATAGCGGGCATAGAGCTTAAGTTTATACAGCTACTACACAGCCACGTGTCATTCCCCCAGCATACAGTATTGACGGGAAGGAACGTTTTGCCCGTTGTGCCCAGATAAGCCGGGCCAAAATTACGCATTCATGGAATGCCAGCCTTTATTTGTTTGTTAAAAGCCGAATAAAATAAACAAACGAAGTAGGGCAGTAACCGTGCTTTATTGGCACATAAACTTGAGGGCTGTGAACTGTGAGGAGAGCCATGCGCGGCCTAAATCTCACTGAACCACTGAACATATTCACAAAATAATTACATTTTTAGCCAATCCTACTTATATTATGAATGCGAAAGTTTGGATATACGGGTGGATGGATGTTTGTTACTCAATCACGCCGCTACGACTGAATCATTTTGCACAGAGATAATGGTAGACTGGAATAACATATAGGCAACTTTTTAGCCCGGAAAATAAGAGGATTCCCCGGGAATTAGGAAACCTCCACGCATACGAAGTTGCGAGCATCAGCTTGTCTATATATATAAAATTCAAACTGACTGACTGACTGACTGACTGACTGACTGACTGACTGACTGACTGACTGACTGACTGACTGACTGACTGAGATATCAACGCATAGCCTAAAGTACTGAAGTTAGAAACTTGAAATTTTTACAGTTGGTTCCTTTTATGACGTAGGCGCACACTAAGAAAGGATTATTGGAAATTCCACCCCTAAGGGGTTTAAATAGGGGATGGAAGTTTATATGAAAGTCCGTCATTTTTCAAGCTGTTTCCATCAAAGTTGGTATTAGAGCTTTCAGTTAAAAATAAAGAAGTACGTGTGTCACAGTTTTTGAAAATTCCACCCCAAAATCTAATTCCACGCGGACGAAGTCGCGGGGGCAAAAGCTAGTTATAATATAAAGTAGTAATAATAATGGATTGTTTTTATCAATCAGTGCAGCATTACTTAATTACCGTCATATCTACCTAGCATTAACTTATAAATATACTGAATGTATACTCAGTATAATATATATAAGTCAATGCTAGGTAGATATGGCATTTATTTTAATGGGTTCTTAGCTATAATTTTGTCAAACAAAAATTTTAAATAGTGCAAATTTTTTGGCTCATATCATATTATACAACTGCCTTAATAAGTTACACTGAAATATCCAGCCCGAGAGAAACAATCGCAACCAGCGAGCCATGACTCCTTACAGCGTCGTATCTGTCAGCCCCTCGTGACATTCCGTTACCTCGTGAGACACAGGTGACGCTCCACGAAACCGAAGCAAGTCGAAAATCCATTTCCAAACATATTTCCAGTCGTTTATTTCGAGTCTATAAAATTTCATTGATATTGTCAAGAACCAAACATATCCTGATTAATTATTTTTCAAAACCTCTCAAAAAGCGATATTATCTGCTGAAAAATAGAAGTGCCGCTAGCGCGCGTCCGGCGTCCGGCGACCTAGCACAATGAAAGAGCGCCCGCTGCAATAAGCGGGGACTTCCGGCAGCGGCGCGTCGCCCGCCCCAGCGCCGCCCGCCCTAATTCCTATTAATCTTTAATACCAAGAAGAATAATAGGTATTATTTATTTCTAGTTTTGTAGAAGATTTTGTCCACGACTTCGTCCACGTGAAATTAGGTTTTTATAAAATTCCGCGGGAACTTTTTATTTTTCAGTTGCTCAAAACCTGTCGTCGTATGTTTCTTGCTCAAAAAAAAAGCTAAAGCTAATAAATATAATGGACGCTATAGACTTCTAAACTCATCCTTCAAGCATCCTACTATCTTACTAATATTATAATTTCGAAAGTTTGTATGTATGGATGGTAGTTTGTTACTGAACCGATTTGGCTGAAATTTGGCAGAAAGACTATAGTCTGGAATAGCACATATAAATTTTACACATTTTATCCCGGAAAATAAGGGAGTTCCCGCGGAAATTAAAAGCCTTAAGCCACGTGAATGAAGTCGCGGGCATCAACTAGTAAGTCATAAGCAAAGTGGTGTGGAAACGGACGCCACTGTCAACTCACTTTTTTTTTTGGGTTGGGTTTGAAGCACGAGGACGGGCGACACAATTTGTGCATGCATCTCGCGGAGACGAGACTCGTACTGACTATGTCATGGCGTCGCAATTTTGACGCCACGAACGTCATTTTAGTGCACGAAGGGAAATGGAGGGTAGATGGGGAATTATTTGACATGTCAATCCAAATAACAAACCAAAAGGGTGGCGTTACCACAAAGATTATATTTTCAAGCATATCCTGAATTATATTAGTTTCTGCTAACACTTCCGTGATCGGGTAACAGTGTACCTTTACACGTGCGCTTATAAGTAACCGGATTAGAGTGCAGCCGGCCCAAAGCCGGGGAATCCGCCCGCGCAGCGCTGCGAAGAATCCATTATATATAGGCTTGTTCTTGCTCGGTCGCTAAAAGGAGCGCTCCGTACTAGTACGTTCAAAAGAATGTACTACGTACTAGTTCGAATTTCTAATACTATTAATACAGTAGTTCCGAGCCGACGGAATCACAGACTAAATAGGTCCACAAGGGACGAAGTACTAAATGAACGATGTGCTATAATTGTCTGTTGTCTGTATCTTGTTCACCGAGCAAATGCTGTATTAAGCTTACGAAATAGTTCATTCTTGTTCAGTGTCGGAAATTCATTCCTAGTAGTAGTACTCAGTACATATGTACTACCTACACAAGAATACCATTAGATATTCCAACTAATCCCTGCAGCGAGTTAAAATTAAATCTAGCTCTGACTTTGTTTGCTATCACGCTATGCATATTACTGATAAGTAATAAGTAATGTGAGCGGTACGTGTTGCTTGAAATAGTGCATAATACCATTAGGTAAAATTGTTTATCAAGACCGTCTTCAACCTATTGAAGACCCTGAGCACAAGGATAATGTAGTCTCTATGAACAAGTTTGAACCCCTAGTTTTTGTTTGAAGTTATCCGTGCCCGCTAAATGGCACGGTCACGCCAATCCGTGGTGACAGAGTGTCTCCTGTCGCGACCCTCTTCTCTGCAACTGAAAGTACGTGACACGTGAGCGCTGAATGTACCACTCGGAACAGTTAATGCTGCGATCACAACGTGGTAATTCAAATTCAAAATTTATTTATTTCATGTAGGCCACCTTGTAGCTCTTATGACACGTCATAAATCTACCACCGGTTCGGAATGCAGATTCTGCTGAGAAGAACCGGCAAGAAACTCAGCAATTGCTCGTTTCAAAAAATAAAATAATTTTACAATAAGTAACCAAACTAAGTTATGTATATAGTGCTTCCACAGTGAAGCTTCAAAAATGCAATACATATAATCCAACACATGTCATGGTAAATGCCTGAAATGGTAGAGCTACTAGATTAAGGTTACAGTGTTATAGTTTTAAGGTCGGCAATCATTTTGTCACCATTTATTATATATATACTATACACACAATTTGTTGGTTTGTTGGTATGTTATTTTGCAGGTTTGTCCTTGATTCACGCTGCAACAGAGCTGCGAAATGAGAAAAAACCTTTCTCCATGTGTACTACTGTGTACAATATGCGGTAGTAGTTATGGAAGGTTTACAGTAAAACTATTGTTGATATCAAAATGTTACCTGCTAAAGTAAAATAGATTGTGGTTAAAAAGTTTCGACTTTGACTTTACTCTATTAGTTTCGGCACCATCGTACCGGAAAGCCAAGTCTCACTGTAGTTTGTAGTTTGTTATTTTGGAATAATGCATTGTGTACCATAAAATTGAAACTAAAAAGATGAACACATTTTTTATCTTTTCTTACTAATATTATAAATGCGAAAGGGTGTTTGGTTTGTCATTCAATCACGCCGCAACAAAGCAACGGATTGATGTGATTTTTTGCATGAGTATAGTTGAGGATCGGGAGAGTGACATAGGCTACTTTTCATCTCGGAAAATAAAAAAGTTCCCGCGGAATTTTAAAAACCAAATCCATGCGAGTGAAGCCGCGGGCATCAACTAATAATTTAATAACTAGGGAATGAATATTCTATTTGTACTCGTAGGTACTAGACTATAAGACTATGAGACGAATAAGAATAAAACCAGAGATTTGAATTCTCATGACCGATTGGTATCTCGTTATTTTTTAATCCAGCAATAGCAGCTGGAGGCACTTTGGAAAATGAGAACGCAAAAGTAAGTAAATATTTAATAATAAGCGATGTCACCCACCAGGGATTCAATAAGGGAAAAATATTTCACAGACTTTCGATTTATATCGGATTCCATCATGTAATGTATTTTCTCGCTTGACTACCTTTATGTCTGAACTTTGACGAAAAGCAATGACAAGGTTTGGGTTAGCACGCGGTTGTTTATAGGAACTTGCCTTTGAGGGAAGTCTCTTCTTCTTTTGACCAAAGTTCTTTTTGTCAGTACGATATTATAGATGTATGTTTAACGACAATCATGCATAACATAAAGCAATGATGATGTCTTCGTTGGAGCGCGCTTGCTTAAAAAACCTCTATTCACTGTTCCCTTGAAGGTAGAATATCAAGGTCAACTGAGACCAACGCTCAAAATATCTTCTCGTAACTCTTCTGCGAACTTAGATTCTTCCCTTGAATTTAACATCCTTGGTGCATCTCTCCGATAGGTCAGCAGGGAGCTGATATTCGTACCTACCTCCATAGTTAATGGTTAAAAAATGGCTTAAACTGTAACGCAACCTAACCTTACCGCTTGATATGCAACTGGCACGGCTGAGTTGCCCGAATGGCCACCAGTCGTTTCTTGAAAAAAAGAATATTTTTTCATTCGACATTGCTCTATGATCTCACCTGAAAAATATTTCGAAACGGGTCGATTAGATGTCAACTACAGAGTTCTTTTAGAAACTTGTTACGATTTCTTGTATCTGTATCTCTATTTCAAGTACTCGTACCTTAGAACTTTTATTTTATTCTGATTTGGGTTTCTGAGTTACATAAAAGTGGTATTAAAACATTATTTTTCCTCATTTGCATTTTCAGCGAAACGCAAATTTTGAAGTTAAGGGAAAAGTATCGTTTCACAAAAGTTTTTCGATTACGACGTTTAGGTAATTTTGTCTCCACCCATTTAAGATGTTTCATTTAACTTTGTAGGCATTCTTAGATTTTTTATACAAGAAATTGTACTGTTCTTACTTCACACAGTGCTATGGCACCCAGGCTACTCAAAGCGCGTTTCCTGTTTTGATTTTAACCGTTTGTAAAAGTAAATAAAAGTGAGTTTAAGATTTATATCATTTAATGACTGCGCCTCGCATAAAGCACAGATTATGAATTACCTCTAGTCTAGCTCAGGCACTTCACTACTGTGCATACGAGTACTATAAGTAGGTACTTATATGATGGGGTTGGTAGCACGTCTGATGTCAAAGCTCTATTAATGGATCGCTCTGGGATGGCCTTTCGTCGGCTATTCCGAGGGCTAGCTGATTTTTCGACATTTCCATTAGTACATTTTTCATTTCATTGCGATGCCAACAACACAAAAGCTAAAATGAAAGACCTAGACTTGAAACTTGAAAAATCTATTTCTTGAATATCCTAGAGTCGAATCCTAAGGAGAACTTTTTGAAAGTCTATCTCTACAGAGGTGAAAAAGGGTGCCATAGTTAGTGTCAAGAATATTTTTAAGCAACTTCCAAAATGAAGTCGTGGGTGGAACTTATACATAAGGGTATAAAGTTTATGTCATTATTAGTTGATGCCATAAATAATGAATGTAAAAAAATCAGTAAACAAGAAAACGTTGCGTTAATGTTAAAAATATAATTTTAATTTTTAAACCAAAAAAAGGTTCATTTAATACACTCCCGGTTGAAGTTAACTGGCACCTTTTGTTTTCATTCCATTATTCCGCTCTTATCTTAATTGTTAATCCAGTGTAATTTTTTTGAGGTTGCCATTTATTTTTGGAGCTTTAAACACCGAGCGTGACTTCTTTAAAGTGAATTTAATTGTCTTTTTATGTGTTGCATATTCAGAGACGGTCGCCAGATAAAGCCGGGCTTAATGTGACTAGCATATTTTAGTTGCACAACACGTTACGGTTATTTCAGCTTTGTCAGATTAATCTATTTTACCCATACGCGTGGGTGTACGTTAAGCACTCAAGAAAAAACAAAGGGTAATCATAGAACACCAGCGCGTGTAAAAAGTTCATACCTTGTGATTATTTTTCTCTATCTAAAACGCATAACCTTTTGCAATGTGCCTCTGAGTAGGTATATAACACTAATCACGCAGACGAAGTCGCGGGGATCATCTAGTATAATAATAAAAACTTTATTTAAATAAATAAAAAAGGACAAACAAGGAGAGACTGTCAAGACAGATAACACTCCTAATAATTAATGAGTGTAATTTTAATATTATCCGAAGAAAAGAAAAGCGATGAACGCGCAATGTAATCCAACCGGACACGATGTAAATCATTCTTAGCCCAGTAATCGGATTACGAGCTTAATTTGTGAATTTAAAAGAGTAACATAAAAAATTACTTCAGTACTTTGCGGTGAAACTTAACGTCATTCGAATTTGACAAGGTATATTGTAGATACCTACTTGTTATTGAAGACTAGGTAGCTCTTAGCAAATGCTAACGGCTAATTTCACTCACTATTGATATTATAAAAAAATTATGCGAATATTAATCAAAACTTTTTTTTATAAAAGAATATTTGGGCAAGACGAACTGGACTAATATTCTCCTCTCCCCTCCAAATGAGCAGAAAGCTTGTGTTAGGAGTGGGTACCATAACAGTGCATCGGGTGGTGTGCGAACCTGTGATCCTTCTGTTTTCAGTCCGCACCTTTAACCGTTGGGTTATTGAGGCTTCTGTCGTAGGTACTGCTGTAGCGCGCTCTGTTCAAGGGCTATAAATTTTCCACAACTTGTGGCTTGTGTTAGGAGTGGGTACGACAATAGTCGTTGGATGTGGATCGAACCGTCGACCTTTCAATTTTCAATCCGCACTCTTAACTGCTGGACTATTGAGACTGTGTTCCGGCGCGATGGTGAAGATTAGGGGTCTGGATTTAATTAAAACTGCCTTACCCCCTTTCAAGATAGCAGTCAAGGACAATCTTGTCATGAATAAATAAACGGTTAAATGCGTGTCCGGCCACGCGCAGTGTAGGGTTCCGTAGTTGTCCATTACAAATATTGTATATGCATACTTATAAAAGAGAATACATAGTATGTAATGTTCATAATAAAAATATGTTTTGTTTACCATTTAGAATAACATTACGATAAAGATTTCAGTTAAGGCCTAGATTAAAATTAATGGCAAAAATATCACTGAATTTTTTTTATCGAAGCAAGCTTTGAAAAGCTGTAAGTTTTCATCGAGTTAAACTGGAAACTTGAAATTTTCACAGTATTGAGAAACCATTAACCTTTATATTCAATATAAATTTCAACTAAGTACCTCAAGCCATTTCTGAGAAAAAGGGCCTCAACACACACACGGACGAACAACAAAGTGTATGAGGGTTCCGTTTTTCAGAACCGTAAAAAGGCGTACATCTAAATAGTTAGTGACGGATCACTTGAGTACCTAAGACTTCTGTCTCAACTAGAGCAAACTACCATCCGTGCAGCTCTACCCTACGCCCCTGTTGATCTTTGTCAATGTCAGTCGTACATTCACGGCCTTATTCCGTTCGTAAACGCGTGTTGACACTTCCCCTCTCCCCCCTGTTGCCGTCACAATCACGTTCTGCCCCGTTGAGCGCGACGTTCAGCGTTTTGCTAACATAATATATCAGTGATGTAACAACACTTCAGTTTATTTGTTATCGACACGAGTACATGTCACGGACAACTAAGCTTTGCCCGTGTGCGGTTTTAGGTTTTTTGCATATCCCGTGGGAACCCTTCGTTTTCACACGATAAAATGTCAAGCCTTAGTTTTGTACTAGATTTTGGTCGCAATTTTATCCACGTGGATTAAGGTTTTATTTTTGCTTTAAATACTGTTAGCTTTTTTGCCAATTTGGAGAAAATGTTATGGTGACGATGAAGATAATTTTATTAAATAATGCTATCGCTACTTAACTGTCCATATCCTGCTTATATCCTAATATATAACGCTTTTAAAAAATTCTTGAGGAGTTATATAAGAACTAATTGTATGCTGATGAAGTCGCAAGCGACAACTAGTGCTCTGTAAATGAAATAATATTGTGAAACCTTGCCTTTTCGAGATTCCGCACGATTGAGATCAGCTTTTGATAATTTTCTGCTCCGACAAACGTTATTACATATTCTCAATATTTACCTCGTACTTACCTCCAAAAGAAATGCTTCATTTAATATAGATGAAAATGTATCACCTTTCTGAGAATTTTATAAAAATATTCCCATTTTTCCTTGGCTAAGTTCCTCTCGAAGGTCTCGTATTTACACGTACGGATGTTTCGCAATTTTCGCAAAAAAATGTTTAGAGTATTGTATCATCTCACAATCCGCGGTACCCTGATCTTAGCGGTCTCCTCCAGAACCATTCGCCGCTGAGTTTATCTCAACCCACGCTTTCTTTTCCCCAAAGGGTTCCAATTGAGCTCGAGACAAATCTAGTTTCAACGTTTTATCTGCCCATCTATTGGCAATTCCATGCAGGTTGGTAAAAGATCAATGTTAGATACCTTCAAAGTATAGTATCTCCTCTCGGATTAAAAATATTGATATAACTTTATTAACTTGACATAAAATTTAAAATAACAAAAATAACAAAAAATTCTGCGCCTTCTGGTGCCCGATTTTCAACTTTATCTAAAAACCTGTTCTGAAGCGATATCTGTATAATATGAAAAATTTGATCAATGAAAATGATAAAATTGGAAAATGGTAACACAGAAAATCAAAAACTTAATTTCAGCGCTTCCTTGTGGTCCATAGCTAACATAATAATATATCTTTCAAAAAAAATTTTTTTTTTTTTTTCAAAATTCAAAATTTATTTATTTCATTTAGGCCACCTTGTAGCTCTTATGACACGTCATAAATCTACCACCTTATCAAACTTGTCAGGAAATGGCACAAAAAAAACATGTTAAATGTTTTACACATAAAATTGTACCGTCCCGATTGTAGTGTGAACAGGTGTGTACATAATGGACATCGATCTTGTACCAACAGATCTGAGCTAAAGGAGCTAATTCAGAAAATGTAATTTCTTAAAACTAAAATAAAAAGAACTACTTAAAAGATCGGAATTGCCTAATTAAGAATTTAAACTATGAAAAAACTTTAGTTGTAAAGACCGAAAGTTATCTCGTAAACTAAAAGCCCATTCTAGTAACTCTAGTAAAGCACAGACACTAAACTGAACTTTTACTGTCATGTCATTGAGAAAAAGAAGTATAAATGAAATAAGGTTCTATGAAATTTTTCTCACCTATCTATCACCTTCACAGAGCCATCACCTTCTGTATCTATATAATATTGTCTATGTCTTATAACTGAATAACTGCCTTTTCTTGAAAATACCTACCTGTAGTATTTTACCTGTAGGACTCAATGAAATATCTTTGCTCAGTGGGGCTTTGGGCGTGGCTAGTTACCTACCACGCTACTGTCAAAGTATCATGAAGCGATTTGGCGTTCTGGCGCGTGTAGAAACCGATTAGGGGCCTACGTACACAGCCTTACTGCCTTTCAAGTTTACCTGCTACCAATTTATACTGCATCGTCATTTACCTTTAGGTAAGAATCCAGTCAAGGGCTAACTGTAATTCTAGTATATTGTCATGAACACAGATTTAGAGTAGTCATGAGTAAAGAAACTTGTTTACTAAAGCAGGTTTGAGAGGAGACGTGAATTTTATCGAAGTGAATAAAGATTAGTATTTCTTTTCAAACCTTCGAAATAAAACTAGAATTAAACCAAAAACTAAAAGTAATTTTTAAAATAAACTAAAAACCAAATTACAAAATTCTTACATAATTAAATAAAATACATTATGTTTTAAGAAGTGAATATTATTTTCAAAACTCTTATCATTATTCTGCAATAAGCTATTTTAGAGGATCAAAACGGACATTGAAATGCTGCAGGCTAAACAGAGTGGATGGATCACAGTGAACTTCCAGAGTGCTAATCGATCCACTGTTGGAGCAGGACGGTGTGGCTTCCTATAAAAGCGAGGACGGGCCCGTTGGGTTTTAATGGGTATTTTGGCAGTGCCAACGAGTCCCACATACCCGCCTGTTGTCAAGATGGGCGGGATGCGTAAAGGCATTTCCCAACGTTAAAAAAAAGGACGGTGGATTGTAATGGGCATTGAAGTGGTAAAAAATCCACTGGACCTATTAGATCCAGTGGATTGGCAGTTCAAGTAAACTGAGCAAATTTTATGGGTCAATACGAGTATGATCCTAGCTCGCACCGCTCCGGTGGGCAGGCACCCTAACAGTCATGTTTATGTAACAGACAGATTGGGTTCTGAAACTGATTTGACGGCAAAGCTCAAAGGACTCAATGTAGCCACAATGACTGACTGCATAATGGCGGACTCCGTTAGTCAGTAGCTCAATAGCTATTACCATGGTTCACTTGACATTTGTTCTGTAGGCATTTGGTAAGATCTCTCTGTCAATAAACCTAGAAGTTAAGTCTTTTAGTAATTGCATTGGATATAACAAAAACTACCCAATATAACAAAAAATGCTTCTGATTTTTACTGTTTGAATCCGGATGACGTCTGTAATAAAACTGCGCACATAAGAGTCCATTCCAACTTATCCGATCAGTCTTTTTGCCCTGAAACCGGACGCCGGGCGTGGGTGTTCACATTATATCCGATCAGTCTGTTTTGCCGGAAGGTCGGTGGTTCGACTCGCCGCCAGTTTACGTTTGCATTTCGTACGCGATGGACGGCGACGATGATGTTCTTATATTGTGGTGGTATTTGAGACGAATGAGACGAAAAAGAAGTAGAAAACGAAGACAAAATTGGGTGCATCCTATACTTCTTCGTCTTCAGTCTTGACGCAACGTTCGTTCACACTCATCCGATCCGGGCTTTTTGACTGATCGTCGCAGTGGCTAAACGTCCGTCAAATAACTCGGATCAGTCTTTTTTCCCGGATCAGTCATAATGTGAACAGCTCTATACAAATTGCCACTGGCACACCCATTTATTTCGACTGACCGAGAAAAAAGACTGATCGGATAAGTAGGAACGGACAGTTAGCTGGTCATCTAGTATCTACTTAAATAAAATCAAAAGTAAATACATTCCTCAAATATTCGGAACCCATTGTGCGCAAGTATGACTCGCACTTGGCCAGGTTTTTTATAATTTCCTTGTTTCACCGTCTTGTTTACGATGTCTGGCCAGCGGCACTGTATATTAGATGGCCGCGAGTATCAGCTCCAAGGACGGAGATGTTGAGACATCTGTTACCGACGTTGCTTTGTGGTAACTAGATGCAATATCACTGGCGTATAAACCCGGGTAGCCCGCTAGCTTAATCATTGACCGAGTCGGCCTGACTGCGTCTGCTTCGTTTGCATAATGGTGTGACGCGCCGCTGTTTGACGCAGTATGTAACACCATGGCTTAGTGAGCACGTTGCTTAATTTTGTGTTAAACTGTGCGTAGTTCACAATTCAATAACTAGTCAAATGTGTTGGATATTTTGATGGAAGCAGGCGTTACTTTGCAGAATTCCATGATATTCAAGGCAAAACAAAATTCTGGTGCCATAATCCGTCCAACCAGGAAAAATCTGTATGGCACAACCTTTAACGTGCGGCTCTTGCAATAATAGAACAAGTGCAGGAATAACGCAACACAAACAACTAACATTGCAATGAAGTATATAATATCTTGGTCGACTATAATTCGTTTATTTTGCTTCCTAACTAACTCAGCCTTTTCCTGAAAATAGTTCCTAAAATTGAATTAAATTGACCTCAACTGTAAATTTTTATACTGTAAAATAACTGTTATTAGTCAAAAATGTACAATATTACCCATTTAGATAAAAAAAATTTCTTTGGCCTTAACTTTGACCTTTTTCAGACGATATATTTTTTAATATCACACTTTTCCTTTTTCACAACGTTTACCTACTTAAATTCACACAAACTTTTGAGGGAGCGTTGCGAGAGCAATCCGAGTTCTGATACCTAAATATTTCCTCGGTTTAAGCAAATTTATTTCTCCGTCAATGTGACTTATGGCCGCCTCCGGGCAATCTGAAGATAAATACGCCCGCCCGCCCGCCCACGGAACACGCGGCTGTGTGTAAACTGGGCTCCTACGCGCAAATACCTTGTCACGCGGCTCGTGCTCCTCGGCTTAAACTGATCCAACGGCTTAACGTGCTCTAGTGCATACTGTTACACTACCAACTTACCAACTACAGGTTGCTAAGAGCTGCTTGACAGGAAACCCAATAGTGGGAAAGCTTCATGGTATTGATATTATAATATAGCAGTGAGTTATCACCATTGTCACGTCGACCCAGACACGTCCACTGCTGGACATAGGACGACTTCCTGGCAGCCGCTGAATGCAGGAGCTAATTCTGTGGCGAGCTAGGAATAATAAAATTATTATGTTAAACGTTTGGGCCTCAATAAATAACAATATAAAATTGTAATACCGTATATACTGAGGTGGCTAAATTAAGCAGCCCCTGCTTAAAAACCGCGAACACTCTCGGACGAAGCGACCCTAGGTTAATCTTCTAAATAGGATTCCCCTCACGTCCGAAAGAAGTTTTCCGAGCATTTAATGTTCAAATGCCACTCTTTAGACGGCAGCTCGGCGCCGTCCATTTTGAATTTTGTATTTACGTGCAGTAAATACGCAGTCAAATAAGATGTCAGCAAAATAGTACAAGGACCCTTATCCGTGCACTGGTATGGGACTACCGGGGCAAACTCGATTTATTTTTCTAGCTTTAATTTTGAAAATCTCATGGGATTTCTTTCTTTTTCCGGAATAAAAAGTAACTTATGCCACTTCCGAGGTCCTCAACTATAATACCCATGCAACAATTCACATCGATGCATTGAGAGCGATACCAAACGGCGCGTTGCGGTGTCGCTGTTTTGCTTCGCTTCGTTTACATCCTAACTAGAAAAATTCGTGTAGCATACCTATTATGTACGATACGCGATGTAAAGCCAAAAGGTAATTGATAAAATCCTGATAAAATCACTACCTTAATTGAGGCGTCGAAACGTACTTAGAAGATCAATTAAACCGATAAAGATCAATCTCCAAATCTAATGTGAAGTTAGATAACTACGGGAGTACTGAGAAAGCAAGCAATCCATCCGCAGCCGGGTAAAACGTTTGGTATAAATATGAAACAGAAAGCCAGCCCAAACTTTAAATAAATCTCAAAAAGGGTAACCGTTCCTGACAGCTGCCTGTCGCAGGTCGATCGTAGACGGAGTTTAGTGTAAATAATATAAACGGTGTCTCAACATTGCTACAATGTCAGATTTGGCTCGGAAAAACTACATATAGTATAGGATCCCGCTATACAACGACCTTCACCGAGATGCTTATTTAATGAGACGTATTTTTTATGTTATTAAATATGCCAATAAATATATCCTATATGGGTTGCCTAACAAACAGTCCAGAGTATTTTTAATTAATAATTTAAAAAAAAATTTTTTTTAAACATTGCACCGGTGTGATTATTAAATAAATTTGATACCAATCGAAAGTTTGAAGCGCATAGAATATGCAAACGTTAGGTTGCCTATTTTTTTCCGGTCACAACCACGGGTTGCCAGGTGTAAACAGGTAAATCTATACTAGCATTTTGCAACGGTCTGATTATTGAATCAAACTAAGATAAAATGAAAGATTATTTCATAAGGAACACGGTGGTATAGGGTTGCCTGCGAAAAATCAGTCCCGAATTACGGTTGTCGAATTTTAAATAATAAAATATCGCTGCGAGTGAATGTGTGTGAGAGAGAGGTCCCAGACCAACCATCCCATGCGGTAGAAAAGGACGCAGCGTAGCAGCTGTTTAAAGTCCGCCCATTTAAAGAAGGAGAGTGCGCATGCTATTTGTGCTTGGAAATGAAAAGGATAGCGATAGACTCGTATATGCTGTGCATTATTTAGGAGTAGTTAATTATTAATATACAGAAATAGTTATTTAATTTTTTATTTTTTAATCAATTAATTATTTATCTATGTTTATTGTTTATGTGACACTAAAGTATATACACATCTTTAGTAAAAAAGACAGTTAGAGTAAAACATATCGACCTATACGCAGAATAGAGTTACTTCTGCAAAAACCCTACTTTACAGGAGAGCGATTTGAAGTTTGTCTTACCTGTAACTTTTTTCGTTATTTTTCTAGAGAATTGATTCTCATAGTATACTTTTGGAACATTATTATGCATTGATTACTATCAATAAACTCAATGCAAAACCCATAATTTGGAATTTAGGAGGTTCTATATGCATATGTGACGATTTTTTGCGGATGTCTCCATGTTCTATATGTATATGTAACCTTATACTTGGGAAAAGTGTTCGTACCATGTCTATATATAACTTTTTTTATGGAAATACTAATCTTCAAACGGTCTTATTTGCTGTAAAGGATGAAATATAAATACAAAATAAACAGTGTTTCTTATTTCATAATAACACATTAATAGTAAAAATAAAAATTCAACATAATTTGACTAATTTTTTTAATTACTAAGCATGTACCTACTATAAAATTGTCTTACAAAAAAATGTAAAAATTAATAATAAAATAACTGAAAGTACTTTGTATTTTATATAGGTAATACTAGCTTTTGCCCGCAACTTTGCTCACATTAAGTTCGATTTTTCAATCCATTATTTTACCCCCTTAGGGGTTGAATTTTCAAAAATTCTTTTTTAGCGGATGCCTACGTCATAATAGCTATCTGTATGTCTTTCAGCCCGATCCATCCAGTGTTTTGAGCAATGTGATGATGATTCAGTCAGTCAATTACTTTATCCTATAATTAATCACCTTATCCTTTTATATATTTAGGAAATTAAATTTAGGAACTATTATGTAAATATGTAAGTAGTATGTATTAATAATCCTACTATAGAAACCTCAAAATGAAACTAATAAATAACTAACATAAAACGTAAACATAAATAACGTATTAGGAACTATTATTTAGCATTAATAATAATCCTATTATAGAAAACTCGAATAAAACCAACGAAATAAAATTGCTACAAGGACAAAATAAAAGTTCTTTCGGGAGTTTTAAAAATAGTACAACCGAATATTGGCAAACAAAAAGATTTAAAAACATTTTCTCTATTTTCCACAATTTTTCTGTGCGATTTATTATTGGCAATCAATAAGAAATCAATCATATCTAAGTTATTTATGTCTATATTATTAATATTTTAATTGAATAGATATTTTAAATCACGAAGAAAATAATATTGTGGTGGCAGAGATCCACTGGGTACCGCGCAAAATGAAAATTTTAAATCAATCAAAATAATGAATTTGTAAAGAAGATGCGGTACATCATCATCTCTAGAGTCGTTAGGCGCACTGTAAGAGTTAGTTGTAGATGGTGATTGCGTCCAGTGATCATCATAGTGGTTAGAATAAAAGGCATCACGACAATTTATGCGTATTTAACGGAGAAGGCATGGGAGTCGGTACACATTTTGGTGATGACATTCAAGACAAATTCCCAAAGCTAACAGCAGGGGAATTTTCAAAGTTGGATCGAATTAAAAGTGTTAGGTCTAGTTGTTGCAATTGCAGGCGACGGTAGACATTATTTATTATCTACTATATAAAAATAAGTCGGGTTTTCCTTCCTGACGCTATAACTCCAGAACGCACGAAACGATTTCCACGGTTTTGCATTCGCTGGAAAGGTCTCGGGCTGCGTGAGGTTTATAGCAAAGAAAATTCAGGAAAAATTTCAACAATTTAAGAACGCGGACGAAGTCGCGGGCGTCCGCTAGTCTTTTATAGAATTTTCAGCAACATGGTGCAGCCTTATGGCTAGTTTTGTCAATAGCAAAAACTGGTATTTATCATTATATGCCGGCTGCAGTATAGATAATCGACTGTCTCTTACAGTTCCATCTGATATATCAATCTTCCCATACATCAGGGACCTCTTGCCTAATTTATTCAGCTCCCTGTGGTAGTGCTGCACTGGTAGCTTGGGCAGGAGATAAAAGTTTTAGCCCCGATTTTATCCACTGACAGGGGATAAAATTATGTTTTCCCTATGCATGGCGACAGAGAAGAAGGCGATGTATATTTCTATAAGTAAATTCACTGAGTGTTATTTCCACCGCTGTGCCCATGCTCGACGGGCGAATAAAGCTAAGCGAGGGGATAAACGTTTTATCCTTTTCCCGGGGATAAAATTTTTCCCGCCCATGCTACCAGGGCTGTTATTGTAAAAGCTCCACTACTGACACTGCCATTTTCTGAAAACAAAAATTAACATCATTAAAACGTTAAAGCAATTAACTACAGAAAACAGATCTAAATAGTTTTATGTACTTTTTTTATAAATACTTAACATAAAAAAAATTATTAATTTTAGGCTTTTATGGTAGTTTTTAGTTGAATAAGGATATATATCTCAATGTGAAACCAAGAATAAAAGAACATTTACACATATACCTCATAATTTCAAAATAATTTCCCTCGAACAAAGTAACTTGTGCACATTGTCCCGATATATTTTACATGATTTCCGAATAATAAAGTAGTATGGTAAAATAATTAATATTATTGATTACTCATTAAAATGTATGAATTAATGTTTAATGAGTGTAATGAATTGATATTTCTTTTTTTGAGTGTTTTTTGTAGTAAAATCTAACATTCCGAGGTATAATGTTCTATACGAATGTGGAACCGTTTAACTTAATTATTTAGCTTTAAAAATATATATATGTAAAAATTATTATATACAACTATCTAAGAGCAATCTATGTATTATAATTACAAAGCTGAAGAAAGAAAATTCCATTCACTTACCCGGAACAACCATTTTTCCATTTTTTTTATCTCCACGGCATTTGTCGTATTACTATATTCAATTTTTTTTTGGCTTTAACGAAGGGAAGATCATATGTTTTGAGCATGTATTTTTAATTTTGAGCACATATAGTAAAAAATAATAACAAAATTAACACGAAAATAGCAGATAAAAGTGCGAGCGTGTGCACACTATCATTTCGGAGAACATGAATACAACTGCAGATGTGACCCTCCGTTCGCGCTGATCAGGACAGTGAATACTGACACTTGTGCTGTCGGGCCCTTCTTCTTTGGAGAAATAAACTACATATACCTTTATTCGACTGGTATCTTTGGATCTATATAACTTATTAAAATTTTGATTTCACTAGTAAATATTAGAGATCTTTTTAGGCTTAAAAATGCAATAAAAAAATTTTGTGCCATAATCATATATAACTCTATTCTACGTATAGGTCGATATATATTACTTATCTGGCAAATTTTATCTTTATTATTGGGAGCCGAAATAAAAAACAACAATTAAAAGAATACTTCTGTTTATTGAAAAAAATTTAAAATACAAAAATTTTTAAAATTATTCAGGTTCCGAGTCATCGGACATATAACTGTGATCTCCAACTTCTTCCAATCTTCTTCGTCATCACTCTCCGTTTCAGTTTTTTCGACAATGTCTTCTATTTTTAAAGGTGTATGATCCCCAATGAATCCTACTGGTTTTAAATATTCATCTAAGAACCAACCGCAGTTCTCAGGCTGAAGTTTCACGCATATTGGATCCGTTGCATTAAGCCACATGGAATTTACGAAAATAGTTCGTAAAATTTTCTGAGTTAATGATATCCAGCATGGTGGTATGGAGTTGGAGTCGAAGCCTTTTATTTTTTTAAAAAAGTGCTCGCTGTCTTCTTTTGCAGAGTAATTCTTCAAAAAAATGCGATGTCTCGCATCATTCACATTGGTACGGTGCGTCCTTTTCTACCGCATGGGATGGTTGGTCTGGGACCTCTCTCTCACACACATTCACTCGCAGCGATATTTTATTATTTAAAATTCGACAACCGTAATTCGGGACTGATTTTTCGCAGGCAACCCTATACCACCGTGTTCCTTATGAAATAATCTTTCATTTTATCTTAGTTTGATTCAATAATCAGACCGTTGCAAAATGCTAGTATAGATTTACCTGTTTACACCTGGCAACCCGTGGTTGTGACCGGAAAAAAATAGGCAACCTAACGTTTGCATATTCTATGCGCTTCAAACTTTCGAATACACCGGTGCAATGTTTAAAAAAATTTTTTTTTTAAATTATTAATTAAAAATACTCTGGACTGAAATTTGTTAGGCAACCCATATAGGATATATTTATTGGCATATTTAATAACATAAAAAATACGTCTCATTAAATAAGCATCTCGGTGAAGGTCGTTGTATAGCGGGATCTTAGACTAATAAATGCTTTTGTTCAGTCTCTGAATCGTTGAACCAAAACAAACAAAAAACTGTTAAGGTGCAGACTGAAAACCAAAAGGTTGAAACCCCAACCTTTGGACTGTTCTCATACCTACTTATTCCTGGCACAAGTTTTATGCTTAGTTGGAGGGAAAAGGGCCACTTAAGGGGCATATTAGTTATGTTCAGCTTGTACGAGTTTTCCCCAAGCAGAGCGAATTTATACAAAAATCTTTCATAGTGCCCTGTTCGAGATTTTGTCTGACCCCTCTACGGCGTAACGGAAACCAGCCACGTAGCCAGGCGGTGTGCGTGGAAAATTCGAGTAACATATGCACACTCCACAGCTCTGGTGGGAAAGTGGTTAATGGAGCTAGGTATTTGCACACACAAACAGCGAGGAATATTTGCGAGGAACACGAGCGAGGAATGCGCTAGGTGTGCGACAGGTGCGCATCCTACAGACGCTACGCATCCTCGCACCACTCAGCTATACACCGTTTCACCTTCAGTTTCGTTTCATTTCGCTATTATGCACCGCCTAGCTACCTCGCACATCACTGGTGGATTAGCTTTGATTGTGAAAATAATACTTCAACGAAGGACTAATCTGATCCAACATCCTAATTACTTGTGTTTGTTGAATCGATCGATCGAAACTAAACAAAAAAATTCACTCTGCGACGTAGTTTTCGTAAAAGCACGACCATTATTCGTCGCAAACTGTAGTGACCGGCGCCGTTTGAATCCTGACTGATGTTGATTGGTGACGTCACCGACGCGGAACGCCGCTTCGTCACGTGGCCGCGGGTTGCGACATGTTGCGATGCGACTAATGAGCCGTCAGCCGACCTCTGGCGTAGTGATGTCGCACTACTGTATCGATACCTGCTGCTTATTTCGCGGAGCTTTCTTCGTCCTGATTTCTTACGTCAGCCGGACCGTCATATGGATGCGGGTTGCGATGCGACTAATGGGCTGTCAGCCGACCGCTGGAGTTGTACTACTGATGTTACCCTACTGACATTATATCGATACCTGTTGCTTATTTCCCCCTTCCCGTAGGGATTTCTTACCTCAAGCAGGGATTTTTTACCTCACACGGTACAGGGGTCAGTCTCAGGGGTATACGGACTAATAGAGTCCAACAATCCTCATATGCCCCAATGTGAGCCTAAGCGGAGATCCGAGCCTCACGAGACGCCCTTTGGGAGACGTAGCCCGCGCTCCATCTTAGGCTGCATCATCACTTACCATTAGAGGTGATCGCAGTCAAGCGTAATCTATAGTAAAATGATTAAAAATAAAAGAAGAAAATTGAGCTGTAAGTCAGTAAGAAATTGGCTGTAGGAGCTCGCATCAAAATTAATTCACCAAACCTGAGACGCAGTAAAACTCCAGACAAAGGTTGCGTCTACTGTAAAATATCTGTAAAATTTTGTAAGTACGTAGTTTATGAAGTAAGTAAGTGACTAAGTTTATCGATGGCGTGTCTATCGTCTAACTATAAAGTGAAATCAGCCGCGGGGCTGCGAATAAGTACATGAAGTGGAACGAGTGGCGCCGATTGTGTGGAAAATGCGGGAAATAGCCAATTTCGGTGACGCGACACACAAATTGAATGTACCGCTTCTTTAACACTTTTGTACCGAACATAGGTACATTTCTTTGGAACACAGTAGGTGAATCATATCGGTATAATTTTATAGAAAACATTTTGGGTGTTTTGTCACGACTCTTGTCTTCTGTAATTTTGTCAAAAGTTCCAAAATGCATTCGGCCAGCTTAGCGGACCCTGTCCTAAATCCTTTTCATTCGAAAGGAGATCTGTACCCAGATCCCTTTGAAAACATTATAGAAAACTCTCAGGCATACAGGTTTCCTAACGATGTATTCCTTCATCGTTAAAACAAATATATTTAATCGCTTAGAACACACATATCTCAGAAAAGTCAGAGATGCTTGCCTGGCTTTTTTTATTCGAGGACAAGACAGTCCTTAACTACGATCTCACCTGATGGTAAGTAAGTAAGATGGTAAGTGATGGAAGGGTTATGGCAGTGTAGATTCAACCCATACCCCTAGGTTTCTACACGCCATCGTGCCGGAACGCTTAATCGCTTAGCAGCACGTCTTTGACGGTAGGGTGGTAATCACGGCCAAAGCCTCCAGACCAGAAAACCCCGGACTCTTCGAAAAGGAGCCAGAAATCTTAACCACTAGGCTGTCACCGCTTACAGGTAAGATAAATGTTTTGAAAATAGCTGTTATTATTTTCGACGTTTGAACCAGCAAAGCAAATATTAATAATGCTGAGTCGACATCTGGTCGCCGCGACAACAATGCTGTCCGCCGTACCGGGCGGAAACCCGCTATTTTCTACCTCCTGAGTCCTCACAATAAAGACATTGCTTTCTGTAAAGAAAACTTTATCGTTTCTAAACTCCATTATTATCATTTCTTTTCTACTATTATAATTTTCTTTTCACTTCATTGCACCACATCCACTTCTTGGTCACACCCTTTATTGCTGGAGTTTGTGTCCTGGATTTTAGACTTGATTCGTGGTTTATTGACATAATTGTTATTAAATATCACGAGTACGTACCACGGTAATTATTTTAGTTGGGATTGTCGATATTTCGATCCAATTGCATGGACCGTGGTCACGACGAGACTGCGGTGTTGCGAGACGTCAAGTTGAAGTTGGTGCGCGAAGCGATTGAAATTCGTAAACACCAGAATTTCAATCGGGAAGATGGTTTTAAACTAGCTAGTACGTGGAATCCAGTCGTAGAATTATGCAAACCAGAGAAGCGTCGTACAGCACCTTTAAAAAGTGACGTTGTTAGTGTTTTTTGCCGAACTTTGAATGACGTTCCTCCGAAAAGATCAAGAAGGCGGGTAGATAGATTCTACCCATGACAGCTTCAACTTGACGTCTCGCAACACCGCAGTCTCGTCATGACCACGGTCCATGCAATTGGATCGAAATATCGACAATCCCAACTAAAATAATTACCGTGGTACGTACTCGTGATATTTAATAATAATTGTGTCCTGGAAGTGTATGTTAGAACAGCACAGCACAGCATTGTTAACTATAGCCTTCCATTCTGTCTAATCTGCTCTAGGATTTATCGGTTGATTCTCGTCAGGGTCATGGTATTGAAGCATTCTTTTCAATCCTTTCTCTGTCCGGTGCTCAAATTGTCCAGATCCTTAGAATCTTCAAGGAAGATAGAAAAGATAGAAAGTTCTTACGAGTCTCTTTTGATACTTGTAACGACCCTAGTACTTCATACTAAGGAATTATACATGAAAATTATACCTAAAAATTTTTGATTAAATCTCATCAAAATCGGTACAGTAGATCAACTATGTGATGTACATTCACAAACAATCATAGAAATATTAATATTAGATACTTTAATTTTCATGTTAAATAAAGCATCGTTGACGCCATTTAGTTACGCAATATATAGTATGGAAGGCAGCGACGACCGTAGCGACCGACGACGTCGGGAGCGCGGTGCGTCTATACGAAAGAACATTATGCTTGTGTATTCAGGCGTATGTTCAGAGATTTAAATATGAATAAACTGATATATTAGAAGCATGATCTGTGACATTGCTATACATACATTACAAGGGGCGATACACGAATCCTTATGAGTGATACCTAATCTGACGTTGGAAGCTTCTTTAGAGATGGGGAACTCTAGCGCCTTTGGTGCTTTATGAACCTGTCTTTGGGATAGCGACCGACGATCTCAGGTGTAAATTGATCTATGTTGCGATGCTCTATGCTGAGTGTTGTGTGTACATTCGAACTAGCTCTAACGTAATGTTGGAGCCTGACACCACTTCGTGGTGTCTGCACTTAGTATAACTATTAACAAACTGTTGTTGATGCCGAGGTAGGATGAAGCTAGTGATGGCGGTGCTATTATGGCTTTGTCTGGTCCAGGTGTCCGACAGTAATCTCAAACTAGATTCTAACGCTCTGTTAGAGTCCATCACCACCCTGTGGTGGCTTCACGCAGTATAACTATTAACGAACTCGTCACAACGCTATCAACAAACTCAACGAGAGTGGAACTCACCACTATAAAAAGTCTCAGTGGATCACACCACTATAAAAAAGTCTTGTGGAAACTCACCACGGTTAAAAAGGAGTCTTCAAGTGGATCACACCACTCTAAAAAAGTCTTGTGGAGCACACCACGGTTAAAAAAGCCTCGCACATTCGTGTGAGTGGATGATGCACAGTGTGGGGGGGGGGGGGGCTCATAGTTTGATGGTATTTCAAGGACTTATTCACAGTTCTGATCTATCTTCAAATATCCAAAAACTAAGTAATACATTACAACCAAGCTAAAACTCATTGCGTCAATTATCATAATAACTCGTTATTGTTTTAATGGGCGCAGTGCAGTGTTTCTTGACGTACCACAAAAGGCAGGAGCTCACCATTGTTGGCGTGCAGGGAGCCAACGATCATCATCTCATTTTTTTATGATGAAATGATGCCACCTTCTAAACTAGAACGTTGCCTATGGACTCAAAGGAACTTGAAACAACGATATGTAGTATAGACGTTCAATGTAATGTTGAATGTCGAAGTGCATTAGTTGTGATATAGGTTCTTTTGATGTTTACCCATAGAAAATCTTGTGTCTCACGACGTCAGCGTTGAGTCTCGTGATAATGGAGCAGACCGGTATCATTCATACTGGATTTTAACCATTCTTTAATAAGATTCTATACGGGAACCGACTACAGGTCAATACACGAACTCTTGTACGAGGCGTCTATGTCTTTTGAACTCACTCCTTCCGATGCTTTAAAAGTTCTTGGTTTAATACGATCACAACAATATAAAGGGTCTTACCACTAGCGATTCACGTGCCACTCTAAAGAAATAATTTAAAAAATATAAAGATTAATAGGAATTATAGGGTAGAGATTTTCATAGGTCAGTTAGTTCAGTTACAATATGGTGCCGTGACCAGGATGTCAAAACTGCTAAACCTATTATAGATAGTGACCAAGATGGTCAAATGGCTGATTAGGTATATATGAAGTAGGCGAAAGCCTACAATATGCTGTCCGTGAAATGGAAAGAGCCTGAGGAAGTTTTGAGTTCATTATGGTTGGGCGCTGTGTGCAAGAGGTCGGTTGTAGGATATTGACATTGGTTGAAGACGAATGAGAGTTAGAATGGGTTAAAAGAACTTAATTGTCTTATTGCCAGGGGGTTGTAGGAATTGATGCAGAGTGTAAAAGTATATCTAAATAGGCATAATAATGTATGAAAATCATGCATTTATAGGGCGAATAGTACGAAAATCTTTGGAAATGTGAAAATTAGTATACATCAAATTGACTTCAGGTCTGGGGGTTGTGGAGTTAAGTGAGATACAAAAGCTAGGATGCGAACGGGAAAATGTGTGATAAGTGTTACGCTGTGGTGCAATAATTCAATTTTAATTACAAGTGATTGAGGTCTAGAGGTTGCGATGATACTAAGTGGATAATGGCGAATAAAATGTTTCGTAACGTAAATTCTATTCATCATGCTTCATAGAAATCGTTCTATTTTGCATGTTTCATAGAATTTAGGGGGTTGAATGTAACGACCCTAGTACTTCATACTAAGGAATTATACATGAAAATTATACCTAAAAATTTTTGATTAAATCTCATCAAAATCGGTACAGTAGATCAACTATGTGATGTACATTCACAAACAATCATAGAAATATTAATATTAGATACTTTAATTTTCATGTTAAATAAAGCATCGTTGACGCCATTTAGTTACGCAATATATAGTATGGAAGGCAGCGACGACCGTAGCGACCGACGACGTCGGGAGCGCGGTGCGTCTATACGAAAGAACATTATGCTTGTGTATTCAGGCCAGAGGCGTAACTATAGGGTGGCATGACGGCAAAATGCCACGGGCCCCCAGCCGGCAGGGGCCCCCGATCAGAGAGGGCTGGAAGCACAAGATGATCATAACATTTATAGCCATTAGGTCCACAAACACATTTTAAAATAACCCCAATAACAATTACTAAATAGTTGGTAGGGCCGACCGGCGCATACAAACGCAAGGTCTCAAGCGCCAAAAGTACAAGACTAGATATGGCGCAGTGCAGAATAAAAAATTTCGCGCTCGCTTCGCTCGCGAAAATGTCACTTTTATGTTGCTATTGTAGGTGCCAAGAATGAACTACTAAGTGCCGTAATGCAATCATAAAAAATTTCGCGCTCGCTTCGCTCGCGAAAATGTCACTTTTATGTTGCTATTGTAGGTGCCAAGAATGGACTACTAAGTGCTGTAATGCAATCATAAAAAAATTCGCGCTAGCTTGCCTCGCGAAAATGTCACTTTTATGTTGCTATTGTAGGTCCCAAGAATGAACTACTAAGTACCGTAATGCAACCATAAAAAATTTCGCGCTCGCTTCGCTCGCGAAAATGTTTCTTTTATGTTGCTATTGTAGGTACCAAGAATGGACTACTAAGTGCCGTAATGCAATCATAAAAAAATTCGCGCTCGCTTCGCTCGCGAAAATGTCGCTTTTACGTTGCTATTGTAGGTGCTAAGAATGGACTACTAAGTGCCGTAATGTAATCATAAATACAATACGCTCCGAATTAAAGGTTATTAGAAAATCAAGTAATTGTGATTGCGTTTGTATATACCTACTTCACATAGTGATTTATGAAAAAATAAAAAATTGGGTGAGCTTCTTTATATTGGGCGAGGGAGGGCCCCATCCGATGAATTTGCCACGGGCCTCAAACGGTATAGTTACGCCTCTGATTCAGGCGTATGTTCAGAGATTTAAATATGAATAAACTGATATATTAGAAGCATGATCTGTGACATTGCTATACATACATTACAAGGGGCGATACACGAATCCTTATGAGTGATACCTAATCTGACGTTGGAAGCTTCTTTAGAGATGGGGAACTCTAGCGCCTTTGGTGCTTTATGAACCTGTCTTTGGGATAGCGACCGACGATCTCAGGTGTAAATTGATCTATGTTGCGATGCTCTATGCTGAGTGTTGTGTGTACATTCGAACTAGCTCTAACGTAATGTTGGAGCCTGACACCACTTCGTGGTGTCTGCACTTAGTATAACTATTAACAAACTGTTGTTGATGCCGAGGTAGGATGAAGCTAGTGATGGCGGTGCTATTATGGCTTTGTCTGGTCCAGGTGTCCGACAGTAATCTCAAACTAGATTCTAACGCTCTGTTAGAGTCCATCACCACCCTGTGGTGGCTTCACGCAGTATAACTATTAACGAACTCGTCACAACGCTATCAACAAACTCAACGAGAGTGGAACTCACCACTATAAAAAGTCTCAGTGGATCACACCACTATAAAAAAGTCTTGTGGAAACTCACCACGGTTAAAAAGGAGTCTTCAAGTGGATCACACCACTCTAAAAAAGTCTTGTGGAGCACACCACGGTTAAAAAAGCCTCGCACATTCGTGTGAGTGGATGATGCACAGTGTGGGGGGGGGGCTCATAGTTTGATGGTATTTCAAGGACTTATTCACAGTTCTGATCTATCTTCAAATATCCAAAAACTAAGTAATACATTACAACCAAGCTAAAACTCATTGCGTCAATTATCATAATAACTCGTTATTGTTTTAATGGGCGCAGTGCAGTGTTTCTTGACGTACCACAAAAGGCAGGAGCTCACCATTGTTGGCGTGCAGGGAGCCAACGATCATCATCTCATTTTTTTATGATGAAATGATGCCACCTTCTAAACTAGAACGTTGCCTATGGACTCAAAGGAACTTGAAACAACGATATGTAGTATAGACGTTCAATGTAATGTTGAATGTCGAAGTGCATTAGTTGTGATATAGGTTCTTTTGATGTTTACCCATAGAAAATCTTGTGTCTCACGACGTCAGCGTTGAGTCTCGTGATAATGGAGCAGACCGGTATCATTCATACTGGATTTTAACCATTCTTTAATAAGATTCTATACGGGAACCGACTACAGGTCAATACACGAACTCTTGTACGAGGCGTCTATGTCTTTTGAACTCACTCCTTCCGATGCTTTAAAAGTTCTTGGTTTAATACGATCACAACAATATAAAGGGTCTTACCACTAGCGATTCACGTGCCACTCTAAAGAAATAATTTAAAAAATATAAAGATTAATAGGAATTATAGGGTAGAGATTTTCATAGGTCAGTTAGTTCAGTTACATACTGTTTTGCCGAATTCTTATAAACTTGCTCAACAAAAGGTGAACTTAATGGCAAAGCATTTTCTGAGTCTACCTTTCGGCGTGTGTGCAAAAATATCAAATAGTTTCCATTTATTTACTTTTTTCATACAGGAAAACCACATCTAAACTGCAATTTCGCAGTTGGTTTTGCCAAATGCAATCCATCGGTAATTTTCTAAACAACCCGTATCCCTCCAATATATCGTGATATATTGAATGAACATTTTTCCATCATTCGCAAAGCGATCACGGAGTGTAAATGTTGGAATGTAAACAACAATCAACATGCACGCCTCCTGAAGCGACGTGCTAGTGGAAACGACAAACAAACACAACCACTCGCTTTTATTTTATTGTTTTACTAGTTTTATAAATGAATACCCAAAAACGAGCGAGTCACGTCCGTCCCATGGCTCTAGCATGGAACTTTAATCGCAAATACCTCAACAGCCTAAAAGGAACTAGAAGACTAGAAACTGAAAGCTCCACAGTTCGATCCGTACACATTGTACCATTGTCGTACCCACTCCTGACACAAGCTTTCCAATTATTTGGAAGGGAGAGGAGAATATTTGTAAAACTCAGGACGACTTTTTTGACTTATAACGGACTATGTCAGCCGAGTAGTGACTGATCCTGTGGCACCTGCATCCAGTGGGATACTAAACCAGAATCCCAAAATACATTTTTGTCCTAACCCCGGAATCGAACCTGGGACTTTGTCATCGGCAGTCGAACATGCTAACTACTAGACCAATGAGGCACAACTACGTCCCTGGGCTCCCATAATCCACAGTCCTGTGCAAACTTTCCGTTCAGAAGGGACGTAATACAACGCCCGGCCCGAGCAACGCGCGCCGGACATTGGGCCGTTAGTCCCGGCCCACTTCCTAACGACGCGATGCCCTGTGTTTCACTTTTGTTCACTGCCTTTGTATTTTTTCTTCAAATAAAACAAAAAAATTCAAAGCCAACTCTCCTGCACTTTACGGCTTGATGATTTTCGCAAATTCGAGAATTTTTACATCAAAATCAAATTCAGTCGTCTAGCCCATCATATTCAATATTAAAGTCCTTTAATGTGCCGTTCCGGATCCAATAGTTTATAGTCTTAATTTGTTTAAGACTTTATTTAACTTTTTGCTAAGGTTGAACTCGTAAACCCTCTTTAATTTTGTTTTTTAGTATGGCAAGTTTGACTTTGACGTTAAAATTTATGTGTATGTCGAGTACTGTAACGTAGATTATACGTAAAAAAAAGAAATTCAAGCAACGTTAGTAAGCCAGACATATAGTAATTTGATATAAAAGTTACATTTGACTTGATCCACTGTATCCCTGAACTCCCAAAGGTTACATTGAATCAATAGTCTCACTAATCAGTCCTAATGAATGAAGGCCTCGAAACAAGTCTTAACAAGTTTTCTGGGAGGAGGACGTGGTAACCTTAGGCTTTTACTGTGTCAAATATATGTATATTTACATATATTTATACCTAATGTTAAATAGTTGTTATAAATTGTGTAAGTTGCAATTTCAATTTGAAACAACATAAAAATTAAAGACCTATTTAGTGCCAATTGCACCGACGTCGTCGTTTTTACATGGTAAATCTACCAAAATATCTAATTTATTCTCGGATAAGACTTATTTTGCGGTGGTAAAATCGGCCTAAGAATACGGATTTACTAAGAATAATTGAGACTCTAGCAATGATTGACGCAGCTATACCGCAGCTTTCGACCAACTGATCTACTCTTGTGTGAAATCGCCTTACGGTAGCTACATTATCAAACACTAGTAAAGGATATTGCTGTATCAAACATATCGGATATATTGTGACAGACGCTTAATGGAGGCTGTCGGGCGCGGATTAGGGTTATATACCAACTTTGTGTGTGGAGTCAGAGGTGGAGTATACAGTTGTATGTCCGGGAATTGGGACACGACCTCGATACCCATCCTTCGCGACAACCAGGCAATACTGTACATACTTACATACAGGAAAAATTGTGGAATCTTCTCCCTTCGACAGTGTTCCCACTTAATTACAATATGGGGTTATTCAAGGGGCGCACCAATAAGTTCCTGAAATGCCGGCAACGCATCGGTGGTGCCTCTGGTACTACAAGTGTTCATGGGTGGCGGTAATCATTTTACACCAGGTGACCCGCCAGCTCATTTGCCCACTATTCATATTAAAAAAAAATACTTGAGGTACCGTTAAAATAAACTAGCTCCAAAACATAAGTAATTGTCTATTAGTTGTTGTGTATGGTTCTTGAATTTTTCACATGAACTTACGCTTTTTGCTAACTTTTACTCTCAGATCGTCATATCGTCTGCAACGTGATTTCCCGGCAGAGATTGCTTCTAAGTGATAAGGCTGCCGGTTGTCTACTCTTTTGTTAGCTCTTTTTTTTAAGTTATTTTTAAACATCATGTTACATAGAATGTATTCTTTTCATTTAATTTTCTCCTATTTGAAGAAGAAGAAGAGCATGACAGAAGAAGTAATGTAAATACTGTCTGTGGTCTTATAAATTAGGTCTCAATTTCTATCCCGATAACATAACTGAAGTACTCTTTTAGAAGTAACACGGGCAAAAAATTATCCACGCTACTACTGGTAGTAACACGGGTAACGAATGAATTGGGGAACTTCTAATTTCTAAATTGGCTAGATCTTGTCTGGTGGGGGGCCAATCGGCCATAGCTAGTTACAAAGATGCCGCCAAGCAATTTAGCGTTTCCATCGAATGGTATGTGGTAGCCCTTTCAAGTTAGCCTGCTACCATCTTAGACTGTATTATCACTTATCATTAGGTGAGATTGCAAGCAAGGATTAGGATTGTCATTCAATAAAAAAAATGTTATTGAGACACTAGCACGCTGCAATTATTTTAAATCTATTAGTTAGTAATTTAGGAACTCACAGCAAATCTAAAGTAATTCTAATGTATTCGAAATTGTATCCGATCAAGGCGCCGCTTACACACATTACGTAACCCGCTGTGTAGAGGATCCTACTGATACCGGAGGATTGGTGGCTGGGATTACAGATAATCCTTATCTGATAGGCTGTGTCTCGGTAGGTGCTAGCTATCTCTACTCTAGTCAGGATTAATTTTAAAATACCAACAACATTCAGTGTCTTATGATATAACCACATCTCTGCTAAATTCTTATTAGAAAAAAATTATTATCTCATTCAAAACACATTTAAACCGCGCTGCGGTGACATCGTTGAGGTACACTGGATTTATTTTAATTTTAATCTTAGAAGTAATTAATTAATATTAATTGTTTTATGTACCTACTATTGAATCACTACAAAGACAGGATATACTTATAAACGCTGCAAAATTCGATGATACAAAGAGAGTGCCGGGTCTCATTGTTTGTCGGGTTTTCCTGATTGAGTGTGCTCTAAAAGTGATTGTGTTTTTCTAGCACTTGGTATATGTGAGGGAACAAGTAGTCACGCATGTTCCGGCCTATTACAAAGTCCAAGTGATTACACAACGAGCGAGAATTCACTTGATAGTACACCACATTTGCCAGTTTTTCCTGTAATATATCCACATCGGGCAAAGTAGAGAAGTAATCATTAGCAGCTGCGAACAGAGCTATAGGCATAGTGACTCGATCCAATCGATAAACCGGAGGATTCACAGAGCCATAGTACAACACATTAGCCTCGCTTCCGTAATCGTATTGTGCAAACTTTTTTTTATGTCCAACTTGCAAGAAGTGCACGATGCTTTTAGAAGAAGTTCCCGCTGGATAGTGGGATGCATATACTCGGCTAAATTGGGGTTCTAGCTCTGCAGGGTCGTAGCCGGTAAACGGGAAAGTGGCACCGTTGATGCACAGAATGTACCCTATGACAGGTAAGTGGCATAACGTGTGCATGATGTAGCCGCTCGTGGTGTTGTCGCCGCCGACTTCGTGCACCCGTAGATCCGACATCAAGTGGTCGACTAACGGATAAAATTCTATCAAAAAGGCTAACGGGGCAGGGGTGTGGTGTAAATAAGCTACCGGCGCCAAAGATAGCATCACGTTGATCTTCGAGTTGTAATCTCTCCTTTCCGATCCGAGCACGTAGAATATCGTGGTACCTTGCGAGTGGCCGATAGCGGTTACGTTCTTCGCCCCCGTGACTTTCAGAACGGTATCAATCATAGCCGGCAGATCGTAGTACCCTATCTCGTGGAAGCTGTAGCACCAGAAATCGGAGTCTGTGTCGGGGTTGAGCCGTCGATGGCGTCGGGAGTACCTGTTGCCTCGGCAGTTGGCGAGCCAGACGTCGTACCCGTCGTTGGCGAGCGTGATCGCCAGCGAAGTGCTTCCTCTCAGTAACCAGGTG
Organism: Hipparchia semele; assembly: GCA_933228805.2. Lineage (NCBI taxonomy): Eukaryota > Metazoa > Arthropoda > Insecta > Lepidoptera > Nymphalidae > Hipparchia > Hipparchia semele. The sequence goes on along the minus strand of OW121717.1, from coordinate 472,751 downwards.
TCGGAGGAATCCCCGAAGCCGTGCACGAGCAGCACTGGAATCTTACTTTTGCCTGGGAGCCTGTACATTGTGAGGATGTAGCCATCTTCCGTGACGACTTCGTACTGCGTGGGCGGATGTTTGTACTTTGTGGCAAGTCTCATGGTATCCAAACTTGCGTCTTCGGGCAAAAATTGCAAAGAAACGGGAACGACTTGTTCAATGCCAATAAGGAGTAACGACAACAAGAGAAGCTTCGCCGACTGCATGATTGCTGAGTGCTGTGCATTTTGAATGTTTTATGTTTTACACGCGTTATTCATTTATTATGTTATCTATGCACCTAGAGTAATTACTGTTCGTCTTTACCCACTTTAAACTTGATAATGATGTATTTCGCATGTATTTTGAAAGTACTTATCTTGGCAATATAGCCTATAATTATCTAAAGTAACTTCCTGCACTTAGTATAAATGAATATTAAAAAAAAACTATATTATGAATATTTAAAAAATAATAGTTTTAATTAAGTATTTAGTTAATTTGGATATTGGATATATAATAAAAACTAATAATAATTATTAAGAGTCGCAAGATAGAGCTGCTTCAGTCGTAAGTATGTTATATATAATTATATTGTGAGCTGAATAAATCATAAAATATTTATGTCAGTAGAATTTGATTAACAAACAAATTAACTCATTGTATACAATGTTTCAACGCGAATAAAAAGGAAGGCAGCGGGAAAATGAGTTTTTATTTTCATAAATAAAAGGGAATCAAGAAAATAAACGAGGCAAGACTTAAGACATAAAACTCGTATAAAAGAGGCAAGGAGAACTCCACTATAAAGTGAACTAGCGAGTCACTCCGATATTTCACGCTAAGCAGACTAATGTTAGTTCTTTACCATTACACTTGCTTTTAAACTATAAGAGGAAGTCTCAGTTTAACTAGACAAGAATATAAGACAGTCTTATTTTCTTCTGATCAACTAACTGTCTTTCTGGGCCGACTTTAAAGTTCGTTTTATATACTACTATCGTGAATACTTTCTTATATCTACAGTTTTTACAGGGGGGACACCCTATGCGAACGAAAATTCGGACCCCTAAATAGAAAAAATATTCGGTCTGTGAGCTATGCTGCGGATAGACGGACTTGGCGAAACCTTAAGGGTTCTTTGGAGTTTTACTACGGAACCTTAAAAATGTGTCTTCTCTTCTTCTTCTTCGCTTAAATCAAGAAGTAGTTAAAACCAGTCATCAATATCATACAACTCGCGAACAAAGTAAGCTAAGTAATAAAATTGTTTTTATAACAATCCATAAATTCAAGTTTCGAGTGGTATTTAAACTATATACTTACAAGAGGAGAGACTGCGCATTCCAGTATTTTCAGTGTTCATATTTCGTACATTCCAAGGAACAAAAATTTTATGACATCTACAAAATTTAGCTCCTCAAAGGAACATATGAAATTTAAAACGTACGACCGTAGAATATGAAACGTCGAATTATGAGCAGGAAAGAGACGCGGGGGAAATTCTTGGCACTGGGAGAATCTCCCTTGAGTTATGGCTAATATTTTTTATTTCCATAACGAGCAGTCTAGTACAAATTATTCACCTGGTGACCTGAAGGATATAGCCAACAATAAAATTATTGTATAATATTTTCATATTATTATACAATTGAAAATTATATAAATGATAAATAACCCGTCAAATGTGAGTGTGACTCGCATACTAAGGGTTCCGTACCAAAAAAAAAATGCCGAAAAAATAGAAGAAGAAAAATTCGTTGTCATAGCGGCAACAGAAATACACATTCTGTGAAAATTTCAACTGTCTACCTATTATCTACTCATCATGTATCTCAGCCCGCTGACAGTTAGACGGACGAACGGACGAACCGACGGACAGATGGACGGACAGCGGAGGCTTAGTAATAGGATCCCGTTGGCGTTGGCTAACCTTCGGGTACGGAACCCTAAAAAGCGTGGAAATGCTTCAGCAATTCATGAGACGGCTATAGTTGTGTAAGCCGTACATGATACAATACATTTTTAAAAAGTCGCCAAGTTTCTTGCAGATTCTTCTGGGTTGAAACTGCATTCCGAACCAATAAGTAGTAAACGACCATGTTTCTGATCCATAAATCAACACGCATAGGGTGCCTTAAAACAATGTAAAAATAGTAAATTATCAAATACGATTAGACCTGAGCAGATCAACTTTATTTTATATCATAATTATAAATTAAACTAAACGCACATCTCCATTTAGTTCTCCGTTAAGTTCCTATAGAAATATTTCGAAAACATAAGAAAAGAATAGAATAGAATAGAAATATTTTTTATTCAAATAAACTTTTACAAGCACTTTTGAATCGTCAATGAATCTACCACTGGTTCGGAATTATGCCTTTCCTGCCGAGAAGAGCCAGCAAGAAACTCGGCGGTTGCTCTTTTCAAAAAAATAAAAATTTTACAATTGTTATTGAAACTATGCTATGTATTCAGTGCTTCCACGATGAATTTTCCTGAGTAAAATACAGGTAAAAATAAATACAATATAAAAAAAATATTTCCAAAAAATTCTTACATGATGGAGGATTTTTTGTATTTTTTAAGTAATGAGCACCCAAAAATTTACGAGAAACATTACTTGAACTTCAAAAAGGAATTTCGTTGTAGGACTGTGTTATTTAAATGCTCAAGAAAAGAATTAAGTCAATACTAAACTAGACTCAGATTTTTAACTGAACACATTTTCGAAATCCCGCTGCACTTTTATCCGAGCTAGGGTATCCATTTTCCTGAGTCACAAATAAGCTATTACTCTTCGTTAACCTAATTGCCTGTGTTTTCATATCCCGCGAGATTGGAATAAAAATTCATTTTTATCTTATTTCCTTCGGACGGAAGCTTGAATAAACCAATTCTAGTTTTCCTGAATTAGAATAATTACTGTTGTAGGAGCTGTACTACGGTGTGGCAGGACTGAATCGGTCAAAAAGATTGTTTGGTAAGTGTTTTATTATGGAAGTAGCGATAGAAATTAAATACTATATGAATTATTATTAAACCATATACGCACAGCAAAAACTCAACACGATACGATATACTAACTTGAGCGCGCTCGACGCTGAGCGTGGATTCACCGACTTTGCGGCGCGCTGGAGATTGTAATTTTTGTCCAACATAAAAAAATCCAAGAAGGAAATTGTAGGTCTGAATATGCTCTACAAGTTTGAATTCCACAATTTTTCATATTTATTAAGACCCAAAGAAAAAAAAAAGCAAAATACAAAAATTGTGTCCTAAATTTTTGAATTTATCGATCGATATCTCGATAACGATGCATGATACGCTAAAAATGATTCAGGCGTTATTGTAGAGCACAAAGAAAGCTACAAAAAGTGTCCTACAAAAATTTTCGAAATCTCATCGGATAGCCGAGTTATTGCCGAAAAACAAATTTTACCCCTTTTTTCAACATGGCGGCGAAAGCTCCTAGGAAAGCTTGGTCGACAATCTCAAGTTAAGCTTTTCTAGGTATCCCCTACAACATATTAAAAAATTAGAAGCGCAAATTCATTTTCTTTTATTTGCCTTTTTTTCGGACGAAATGACTGGACTACTAACTTTTGACGACGATTTCATCCGCGTGAATTTAGGTTATTGATACTCACGAAACTCTTTGTTATTCCGGTAATTCCAGTAGGTTATTAAATTCTCCAGATCCTTATCAACTAAACCATGCAAGAAACCCCATCGATCGGTAGCTCTTTTGCGGCGTGATTGAAGGAAAACCAACATACACATTTTGGCATAATTATAGAATTTAGGATTATATTAAAGACTTGCTTTTGCTCTTGACTTCACCCGTGTAGAGTTATGTTTTCAAAAATATCGCAGAAATCCACTGTTTCTCCGTTATAAAAAGTAGTCCGTGTTACTCTCCCATTCCTCAATTATACCTATCCAAATATTCAGGCCGATCCGTTGCTCTGTTGTAGCATGATATTACATTAGTAAATAATATAGATATATCATTAAATAATATATCATTAGATATTTTCTTCTTCTCATGAACAAAACTGCGTCAGTAGCTCGGGCGGATCACGAGAGATGGAGAAGCAGTTGTATTTATTTCAGCAGCTTTTCTTTTAAGCTACTGGAGTGGATACAAAGCTTTATAATTTAAGAGAAATTGGTTATTATCTGAGTAAGTTTAATCAATTATATCTACAGGTAAGTTGGCGGGCCCGAAGTCAGGGGCCGTGAGTGCGTATGATTGATGTGGGCTCGTCGGCTTTCGACCTTTATTATGTTTACCGACATTCATTGTTATTTGATAACTGGTACGTTAACTCTTTATACGATAACAATATGTAAATAATATTCCATCAAAGACATAACATGTACAAAAATGTTAGTCTCACAACGCAGTTCTATGGTGAAACGTTGTAACTGGGAGTTCTCGGGTTCAATTTCCGCGTGGGGGCAATTTCTGAATTATCTTTCGTTTGATCTGGAAAAAGTTACGTGCCCGGGATCGAACCCTGAACCCCTGAAAAGGAAGCCAAAGTTCTGATCACTAGGATATGACCGCTAAGGTATAAAGTTTGTCTGGTTGTAATCTATTTCAATCTCGGGGTAATCTGGGGCGGGTCGGCAATCACAACACAGGCGGCTGCGTTCGACGTCCAATCAAGCCGACAACAGACACTAGATTGAGCGAGGACAAACATCGGAATACGAAATGATGAGTTTTTTAAATTCGATAACAATATAGTCCTTGACTGTGATCTCACCTGATGGTAAGTGACGATTCAGTCTAAGATAGTAGCGGACTAACTTGGAAGGGGTATGGCAGAGTATATTCAACCCATACCCCGAACCTGTTTCTACACGCTATCGTACAGGAACGGGGTAGAAGATGCCTATTCACTCTTGATTTAAATCTTTATTGCTACAATATAATAGGTACTTATTATAATAATTCGCGTTTTGGAAATAGCAACGGAGTTGGATTATACCGAACTAGCCGCTGTGGTAGAGTTTACCGGTATTCTAAGATTTCGCAACAAAAACAACCTAAAGAAGAGTAAATACAATAAACTCCACCAAATATAAACGCAAATAAAACTTAATTTAGCTAGAGGGAATCTCTAGTGTGATGAGGCTGATGATAAATCGTTTCATGTTTTTTTCCAAATGGGAAGAAACTTGGGCAATTCGATGTGAATTAAGCATTGAAGGCGGAGGTGCGCCGCGCCGAGGAAACTTTCCAGCAGTGGATGAGCTCATTAATCATACACTTGATTGATGAGTCGTCCTAAGTATTCTGTAATCTGGAACGAGTGATCAGAACGTAGGGGAATCTTTGAAATAATAATGTTCCCCGGAACGAATGCGGCCACAGCGGCCAATCCCTCCGGAGACTAGCCAACTACGCAGGAGATATTATGGTGCGCAGGTAAGTGAGCTAACAAAGGTGCAATCTCCGGTAGTTCCCATCAGTTTTATGGAACTTGCCTTCATCGTGCAAGATTAGTCTTTTTTCCTCATTTTGTTAGGTTTCATTCCTCATTTGTCCCTCGATATTTGTTCTAATAATGAAGAACTTTACAGCGCGGACTTTAACCATTACCATACAATTTTTTCCTGATTTGGCGGATTATAGCCATACCATACATGATTCCTGCCACATGTAACTTGATTACCTTCCAGGTAAGAGTGAACTGGCATCTCTTTATCAAGGGCTCTCTAAGACTCTAACTCATTAAGTGCAGGATCTTACATAAAAAAAGTATCATTCGCCCTTGAATTTTGAATAATAAAACTTGGGGAAGTCATTAAGTAGCCGCCGCACCCGGGAATATTTTAGCTAAAGGGCGATTTCATTTGATCCACGGAATCTCTCCATAAACTTCTTATTGCCATAGTAGACCAGGGTAGATAATTTTTAAAACGAAACAAAATAGTAGTAGGATGAAACCCATTAGAAAAGGAGGGGAATATTATAAAGATGAAAGGAAAAATAATTTACGGGCGATCTGAGGTCGGGAAGGGGTGGGGGTGAGTTTTTAAGGGGAAAAAACGGTTTTTCTCGATTTCCGGCAAAACTAAAAGTCCTATCGAAAAAAGTCAAATCGCAAAGTTGTAGGTAATAAAAAGATCTAAAACTTTTGTATTTACACTTTTTTCACATAACCTCAAAATTTATGTGAAAAATTCAAAAAACCAAGTTTTTGGTTTTTTATTTTTATCTTTTACAAAAATTTTTTTTTTTTTAACGAAATTTGGTGAAAACTTACCTTTTTATGTCCCAAATACGCTGTAATTTATTTGATTAAAAATATTTATTTTTTCACCTTATTTTGAATTAATATCGAAAAAAACACCCTAATTTTCAATCGAAAAGTCACCCGTCAAAATATCAGCTTTTTTCAAAAAGTTAGTATGTTTTCTGTTCGTTGAAATCTCTACTTTCCGATGGTGAAAAAAAAAATATATGTTACTACAGTAAATCTTCTCAGAAAATAATTTCAATCTTTAGGTTATGTTACGTTAAGCATACTATTTTTTAAAGAAAATATTAGATTTTAATGTTTGAGTTGATTGATACATATAAAAATTTTTGTTTTATTTTTTTAAGTAAACTTGTCACAATTATCTTCAAGAAAATCAACTCAAACATTAAAATCTAATATTTTCTTTAAAAAATAGTATGCTTAACGTAACATAACCTAAAGATTGAAATTATTTTCTGAGAAGATTTACTGTAGTAACATATATATTTTTTTTCACCATCGGAAAGTAGAGATTTCAACGAACAGAAAACATACTAACTTTTTGAAAAAAGCTGATATTTTGACGGGTGACTTTTCGATTGAAAATTAGGGTGTTTTTTTCGATATTAATTCAAAATAAGGTGAAAAAATAAATATTTTTAATCAAATAAATTACAGCGTATTTGGAACATAAAAAGGTAAGTTTTCACCAAATTTCGTTAAAAAAAAAAAATTTTTGTAAAAGATAAAAATAAAAAACCAAAAACTTGGTTTTTTGAATTTTTCACATAAATTTTGAGGTTATGTGAAAAAAGTGTAAATACAAAAGTTTTAGATCTTTTTATTACCTACAACTTTGCGATTTGACTTTTTTCGATAGGACTTTTAGTTTTGCCGGAAATCGAGAAAAACCGTTTTTTCCCCTTAAAAACTCACCCCCGCCCCTTCCCGACCTCAGATCGCCCGTAAATTATTTTTCCTTTCATTTTTATAATATTCCCCTCCTTTTCTAATGGGTTTCATCCTACTACTATTTTTTTTCACTTTTTATTATTTTTACAGGGATCTGCCCTGGTCTATAGTTAAGTTGAAGGGTTTTTGAGTGTTTAATTGACAAACGAACTGCGGCCCGCGACTTTGCAATCCAGTTTTTTAATGCAATCACCCCTGATGGTATGTATCTATTTACACATTTAGTACATTCAAATTAAAGGGAGCAACCTGGAGGGGCTGCGGCAGTTTATTCAACCTATCTATACCCCTATTCTGTATATACACGGTTTGTCATTGCTTTTTTATAGCAAAACTAGCTGATGCCCGTGAAAAATATAAATTCCCAAAGTGACCCAGTTGGTGAAACAGCGCAACTATACTCAGCTCGTTAAACAGACTAAGATATCACTGAGCTTCGGAGTTTACACCCGATCCTGACGCTAAAAAAATAAATATAATGAATGAATATACTTTTATTGTATCTACACCATACACGTTAAAAGAGACAACAAAACAATGAGCTTAACAAAGTAAGTATACAATTTGGCGGCCTTATCTCTTCCAGGCAACCAATCAATGGTGTAAAAGGACATAGCTACAGATATACCTATATACAGTGGGTGAATAAACGACTTATTCCTTAGTGATATTCTGGATAAATTAAAACTTCAAGTTAAATGTTTTTATGTTAATTTCCTCGTTAACTTTATCTTGTTTTAGTGTTTTTAATTTAGCGCCGGGAAGCTTTATATCTTCTCGAGCAGGGTATTATGGCGACAAAGCAGGCACTAAACAAAACCCCATTGTGAGTGTAAAACCGTCTGAGGCGTGATGAGACGACCATCGGGTGCTTTTATAATATAATATTAAAATTTCACTAAGGGATTAGATTACAGCCGGACTACCGCGTGTTTGTAAGCGAGGCTGATTCATGTTACAAGCGGCGCAAAACATGTCTATGTCTCCGCGCAAAAACCCTGCGTGGTTTATGTGGAGGCTTTCACGAGAACTTTGTAACCGGAAGCAAAAAATCTGAATTCTTGGAATCGGATGGTTCTGAATTCGTCGGAATCTCTTTATTTTATGAACGTTCCCCGATTACCCGAAGACGCCTGGAACGTTTTGGAAAATTCTTTTTTTATTTGAAAGGATATACTTCTCAGGTGGTCCCATTGTCATCAAGTCAGGATCTGATTATGGGATCCTGGAGAAATCGAGGGAACTTTTCAAATTTTAAAGACACACTTGATATACTTTGTAGTGTTTGAAGTCGGTTTTTTGAAAAGAATTTTTATGTTTATATTATATTATCCCCGCTGTCACTGCGGCCTCGCCTCGCTCCGCCGCCCCCGCTAATGCTCGTTATCGCTCAGAGCGCCTGTTTTTGTCTGTTTGTTGCCAAATAAGAATTTGCATGCAAAATGCATCTTCACGTTTCTCACTGATTATCAAACCTTACACGTTGTGCCACAATGTTGGCTTTGTGGCTTAAGCTAGATACTCGGTGGCTAAAGCCGGAAACACACTTTGCACGATCGAAACGTTTCCATTTTTATGCTCCTAAAAGTTGATAACAAGGAATTGTGAAAGCGTGAAGGAGCTGCGCTCGTTCAGTCGGTTTATTTCCGTCAAATCCTATTATTTAATCCTATCCTATGCGAAAGTTTGTATGTTTGTTACTCAATCACGTCGCAACAGCTGAACCGATTTGGTTGAAATTTAGCACAGAGATAGATTATGATCTGGAATAGGACATAGGCTTTTTATCCCTGAAAACTAAAGAGTTTCAGCGGGAACAGAAAAACCTCAATCCACGCGAACCAAGTCGCAGGTATCAACTAGTACAAGTAGGTACTATAAAGCGATATGATTTTAATCTAATTACCGCCCGCGACTGCGCGTTGAGTTAAGTTTTGAAAACCACAAGTAGACCCTTTGCTTTTAGATGTAAAAAATCGCTTCGATCTGTGGCTCTGTTCTTGAGTAATTAAAGGACAAACTAACAAGCATTGAGAGTATTATAAAAAAAAATTATCCTGAAAAAGTATAATCGGTAAAACCTAACTCCACCCGTACGAAGTTGCGGGCATAAACTAGTCTTATTATATACGTAGGTATATAATACTAACAACTAAAGCGCTGATCGCAGTAGGTATTATAATAATCACCCGCTAGAGGGATTGAAATTAGCTCAAGGAAGGCGAAAATCGCGGTCGCCGCGAAAATACGATCAAAATATAAGTGTCAGGACGATACTTGGCAGACTAATCCCTTCACATAACCCTCGTCGTAAATTTCAATAACCGCTAACCTAACGAGAGACGGGGCTCCTACCTCCTTGCGACAAAGCGTGAGAGCACACTAAAGACTTTGAGTAAAATAAACTCAATGCACTAAAAACTATTGTTGCGATTTTTTTTTCGTGTAATTTTATCTTCGGGCACTTTTTAACATGCGTTGCAATAAATGACAATCACCAATATTATATTATACTAGTTAATGCCCGCGACTTCGATCGCGTTTTTGATTCTCGTGTGAACTCTTATTTTCCGGGATAGAAAGTATAGCCACTGTTATTCCAGATTATAATCTATCTCTGCGCCTTTCAGCCATATCGGTTAAGTCGTTGCGGCCTGATTGAGTAACAAACATCCATCCATCTATCTATCCATCCATCCATCGATACATATATCCAAACTTTTGCATGACATGAAACTTGCAGAGTGACATATAGGCTACATTTTATTCCAGAAAAGCAAAGTTTCCGCTGGATTTTTAAGACATTACTCCACGCAGACGATTTCACGAGCTTAAGCTAGTGTCAGATATGTAAATGGTGATTAGCATGCAGATTGGCAGAAATATTCATATACTTACATATAATTTATTTACCTGTATAGATTTAAGTAAATGTATGTCGTTTTTATTTTTTCCATTATCGCTAGTGTGAACTTACACTAAGAGCAGCCATTTCCTGATTAATCCCCAACTTTATGTACGCTGTTAATCTAGTCTAAGCCAATACTTAACCCATCTTAAGGCAAGAAAATCTATTTAAATTTCTATCCATATTTTCCTTTATTATTACCAGACAACAAAAGGGTTATTTTAAACGTTTCAAAATCTCTAACCCGACTGCCCTTAGCCCCTTCTTAGCCCTTACAAAACCCCATAGATATACCTTTCATATTTGATTTAAGTAGGTAATTGAAATTCCTTACAACAGTACAGATATTTGTACTTATTTTTTAATTCGAAAGTGTGTTTGTTAGTTTGTCCTTTAATCACACCACAGGAGAGCAACATTTCGACGTGATATGGGTAAAATTGTGGACCCGAAGATGTGGTAGTTTTTATCCCGCAAAAACAAAGGGTTAGTTTTCAGATATCAGAGATATGAGGATGAAATTGTTGACAAAAGCTACTATTTTATTAAATATACAATGTAACTGAAACTTGATAGATATGCTTTATTAAAATGAAAACCTTTAGGATACAAAAATATCTAGGACAAAGTTCTCAGTGGAAAAGGTAACATATTCTATAAGTAACTCTAATTAATAGAATGAAACTATCATTTCCTAGCAGTGAGAGAAAGCTGCTCCTCAGGGGAAATATGCAGCGAGGAAACAGATGCACCGCGAGCTGCGGCGTGGAATTAAACGAGTGCAGATGGAAAACTATACGTTCACCGCGAATAAACTACCGCGAATATGTTAACAAGATGAAATCTATACTAACGTTCTCCTGACCGAATTGCAGCAACAACGTGGCAATCTCAGCGGACACTAGCGGGAGACGCAGGACATATTATAGTGCCCAGGTTGTGAGCATAAACACCAAGTGCACTCTCTCTTTCCTCACTCACAGTCTAAAGGGACGGCAATTCCGCTCGAGTGGAAGTAAATCAGGTACAGTTGTATCGGCTTAAAGTGATCTCTTAAGAATGTGTTTGTACAATCGTCAAGCGGTTGAATTAATCAATGTTATTAATGTAATAAATGCGAGTGTGTTTTTGTTCACTGTAAGGAGAGACAGTAGTATTAGGTAAGAAAATATCTGTTCATTAGCATTTCATCGATATATATAAAATTCAAAGTCCTGACTGACTGACTGACTGACTGACTGAGATATCAACGCACAGCCTAAACTACTGAAGTTAGAAACTTGAAATTTTTACAGTTGGTTCCTTTTATGATGTAGGCGCACACTAAGAAAGGATTACCTATTGGAAATTTCACCCCTAAGGGGTTTAAATAGGGGATGGAAGTTTATATGAAACTCCATCATTTTTCAAGTTATATCCATGAAATTTTGTATTTAGGCTTTCGAATAAAGATAAAGAAACACGTGTTTCACAGATTTTGAAAAATCCACCCCAAAATCTAATTCCACGCGGACGAAGTCGCGGGGGCAAAAGCTAGTTAGTAATAAACAGAGAAGAGCTTAGAGCTTATTATGAAGAACTCGGAAAATATCTAATTACCTAAAACTTTATTTAGTATTTTTGGATGAATTATTGAACGAGCGAAGCGAAGTTCTCTGAGTCAACTAGGGCGCTTGCCTACTAGACAGAGAAGTGTGTTCGTCTAAATGTCTGTCAGAGCCCTATAACTTCTGAATTACTGAACGTAATTACTTCAAATTTAAATATAATATGTAAACTGATGGCCTTCAGCCGAACATTGTATAAAAAAATATAAAAAGCTTTATTTCAGGGGGGCTCTCATAGAAGCGTATTTGAAGTAAAATCTTGTTTGTTGCTCTACATAGACTTGCGATATATCTTTTTAAAGACGACTTTGAACAGAGTACAAAAATATTTTTTTTTTTAATTTTTCCCTAAAAATTGACCAAATGGGGGGGTTTCAAAGTGGAGATTTTAATTTGAGCCATATGTCAAGAATTACTGAATATTAGAACGTGAAACTTGGTTGAAAATTCAGTTATATCCTGTACTTGAACAACAAATACTAAAATTAGATAAATGTTATAAAGAAACGAAATTATTTAATTTTAATGCGCCATCTATTAGCATTATTGTGAAGCTAATAGCTTCACTATAATGCTTCACTATAGATGGCGCTGTGTCAGTAAAACAGTTTTATGTCAACTATTACTTTTTTATTGCGTCTAATGTTAAAAGTTAATTATTACAATATATAATTAAAACTTTTGGGAATTATGGGATATCGCGAGGTCTCAGTTCGGGGCGAACCACTAGTATTAATTTAAAGAAAAAGCCGTTAACCTAAAATAAAGCTATTTTCTCACAAAATATGCAGCTATCTATCTACCTCGATTTGTAACAGAAACGCATAAGATATTGTATAGTATATATTATAGCTCCGAAAATTAGATGCTCCATGGGTGAAACCTGTAGGTCCTATTATTATTCAGTTAGACTAGACAGTGATTCATCATCAGCGACGCATCCTTTCGTAGTGTGCCCAGGTCGTTTTACGTGAAAAATGATGCACGGCTGTCATTCCAGCCACACCGGCAAGTGGATATAAAAATGATTTTGTACTAAAAAGAGTCGCTAACGATGACACGCTACATACATATACTATATCATAGCGCTATACTGGAATGTCCATCGACTCAAGACTGACTAATGTCGCGCGTCGTGATCGTGCAACTTAAATACGTATTATTCTGGTGGGAGATTTTGTTACCACCATCCTATCGTCAATGTCATTCATTTAGCGTTCTGGCACGATTACGTGTAGAAACCGATTAGGTGAATAGGTTTAATTACCCAATGCCCCAAAAAGTAATCCTGCTCCACCTTAAACTCACTTGCAATCACGTGAGATCGCGTCGAAGGCTATTGTCATGATGTATGTAATGTAAAAAATTATGAAGACATTGTGCAAATGTTTCTTCCAAAAGACGCGGGTCGCGAGCGCACGTCGCTGTCACAAGCCCTTACAGTGAACCTTACATTGTTTTTAAATTTTTAAACTATAGTAGTCCAGTCAAAACAAGGTTTAACCTCTGGAAAATTGCGAAAGTTTTGAAACTTTGCACATCGAATTATGGGTCCCTAGGGATGAAAATACCAAAAGTCCTCATGCGTACGAGGCGAGCTCTAGCGGCAATTAGCGGAAACAGGACCCTTTTTTTGGTTTTTTGTTAATATCTCGAGAACCTTTGGTCAGAGGTAAAAGTTTACTACTACATAATTAAAGCTTATTAAATTTGCAACAATAATGATTATATACATTTTTCTTGAATTCCTAATAATTACTGAGTTTTAGGCCACTAAAAGATAGCTTTTTCGAAAAATCACGCTAGCGGCGCCCGGTACAATAATATGGTTTTGTAATAATATTTAACAATCATGGTTTATCTTTTTTTTTTTGGGTACCAAGGTGATTCAGAAAATAAACTTCACAGTTATGTACAAAAAAAAGACATATTGTTTATTAAACAACTAGCCTTTGCCCGCGGCTTCGCTCACGTTAAGTTAAATTTTTCAAACCCCTATTTTACCCGTTGTACCCCCTTAGGGGTCGAATTTTCAAAAATTCTTTCGTAGAGAATGCCTACGGCCTAATAGCTACCTGTATGCCAAATTTCAGCCTGATCCGTTCAGTGGTTTAAGCTGGATAGATCAGTCAGTAAGTCTGTCACCTTTGCGTTTTAAATATTTAGATGAAATACAGAAACAATAAAAATTGCTATCAACGCACAGCTTAAACCACTGGACGGATCAGGCTGAAATTTGGCATACAGGTAGCTATTAGGCCGTAGGCATCCTCTACGAAAGAATTTTTGAAAATTCGACCCCTAAGGGGGTACAATGGGTAAAATAGGGGTTTGAAAAATTTAACTTAACGTGAGCGAAGCCGCGGGCAAAAGCTAGTTGTTTAATAAACAATATGTCTTTTTTTTTGTACATAACTGTGAAGTTTATTTTCTGAATCACCTTGGTACCCAAAAAAAAAATGATAAACCATGATTGTTAAATATTATTACAAAGCCATATTGTACCGGGCGCCGCTAGCGTGATTTTACGAAAAAGCTATCTTTTAGTGGCCTAAAACTCAGTAATTATTAGGAATTCAAGAAAAATGTATATAATCATTATTGTTGCAAATTTAATAAGCTTTAATTATGTAGTAGTAAACTTTTACCTCTGACCAAAGGTTCTCGAGATATTAACAAAAAACCAAAAAAAGGGTCCTGTTTCCGCTAATTGCCGCTAGAGCTCGCCTCGTACGCATGAGGACTTTTGGTATTTTCATCCCTAGGGACCCATAATTCGATGTGCAAAGTTTCAAAACTTTCGCAATTTTCCAGAGGTTGGGCCATTTTTTGAGGTTTTTTGACTGGACTATAGACCTAAACAAACAGTTGTATCTAACTTTCATTCTCGTAACCTTAAGAAAATTATTAAACCTGCCCTAAAGGCAGTGGCGTAACTATAGCATTTGAGGCCCGTGGCAAATTCATCGTATGGGGCCCTCTCTCCCCCAATATAAAGAAGCTCAACCAATGAGATACCTGACCGGGGGCCCCTTCAGGCTGGGGCCCGTGGCATTTTGCCGTCTTGCCACCCTATGGTTACGCCCCTGCCTAAAGGTTGTTATTCCATCAAGGCACAGCGCGCTTGGCAATCAAAACTCGAGCATGAGTCGACCTCGAGAGATTGATGGACCGCCCTCGAGACGCAACCTAATAATCCCGCCCGCCCGCCTTGTCCTGTACAGCACTTTTCCAAAACTCCTACGAGGTAGGACTATACAATGATCATGAAAATTAATGCTGTACCTTAGAAGTGTTTGCGGGACCATTGACTATTTTTATATAACTCTAAATATTTTCACAGAGCCCGTTTATAAACTGGCTTTACTCTCAACTCAAGAACAATCTCGTGGCTACATAAATACAAAATTAATGCAGAAAACAAGTACCTAATAAGAATAGTTAATTGGCTTGATGACAACTTCAGGTTTCGAAAGGTGAATGATGATGAATACATGGTCAGTGGTAATGGACATTGCCATTATTTCATTGTACATAGGTTCATGTTGTACATATTATTGATTTTTATGTAAATATATAAAATGTTAACGTTTTTCAATTTAACTAAAACTTAAAAACTTTGAAAAATAATGACATTCAAATTTTAAGCTAAAGTATTATTTTCTCTTAAATTAGTTAAATGCAGCTAGTTCATTTGCGAGGCACGTCACCAAGGTTTAGTTCAAGAGCTTAACATAGTGAAATAATATCTTAGTACATTTTCTTTGTAGGTGTGGCATCAAAGCGGTTTCTGTAACTTTTCGATTTTGGTAGGCGTAATAACTGAGCGACCTCGCTGGCACAGGGACACCTGGCTCTTAGTTTTGTAGTCTAGATCTCGTTCATAACGAAAATTGATTGTCCCTTTATTATCTAATACCTTTTAGCCTCGACTTCTGCCGTGTAGAATTAGATTCTTAAAAAGTCCCGCGATCACTACGTTTTTCCAGAATTAAAAGGAGCCTATGTCTCTCGAGGTCTTCAACTACACTCTTAACTGTATACTACACTATTACTCACATCTATGTTATTCTTCTCAGTAGAATCTACTTTTTGAACCGCTTGTAGAGTTTTGACTTGACCTGTCATTAGAGGCCACAAGTTGGCCTAAATGAAATAAATAATTTGGAATTTGAATACTTATTATTATTACCAACCCTTTGCAAAAAATTACGTTGATCCGTTGCTCTGTTGCAGTGTGATTGAAGGACGAACCAACAAATAAATACACTTTCGCATTTATAATATTAGTTAGTAAGTTTGTTCACGCATTAAATTGACTTCAATATTATTGTATTAACCAATCAAAGTCAAATTTTGTAAACTAAATTTTTTGTCGTGTTTTGTCAGATCAGAAGTGGTATGAACTTAGTCTATACTGGCTTGCCCCTTCCAGGTTAGCCCGCTTCTTTATTACCCAGCTCAGGACTAACTTGTCGTCGGATAAAAATAGCAATTTCATAAAACTTAAAGTTGCAATACTATGCTTATTGTTTATGTAATAAAAAGCTATGCTACAAAGTTACAAAATGTAATGGAAAGCTTCAATAACGCCGTCAGCTCCTAATGTGCTTGTAGCTCGCAGTGTCGACACAAACTACCACTAATGAAGCCTCGTTCGCCGCGGAATTTTAAATAAAAGCTACTAAATAAAACTATTCGAGCGAAACTTTATCTCACTGAAGGAGATATTTATAAAAACAACAATCTTAACGAAGGACAGCCAGCTACGTAGGAGATCTTACAATGCACAGGATTGTCCATAACACTACTTTCACGTTCATATGAGGATCCGAGGATCCGAGGATGCCACAATCCGAAATGACCGGTGAGAGACAAGAGCTTTTCGCGTGCTCTGGAAAATCCGGCATATTAAGGAAAATCATCAGTTTTAGATCACCACCATTTCCATTTACCAGCAATGATGTCATCTGTGAGTCTAAATCACAAGATAAGTCCACCACTACATGCAAATAGTTCTTTATATAAAGAGGATCTGCAATTGCAATTGTATTTTATTTTTTATTCATTTATTTTAAGTTCTTACTATGTTATGTATAAAATGAGAAAAGCCAGGACAGGTAGACTGTGTTTAACATTATGCTCTGTTAAGTACGTGTATCTTTCTGTGTGATGTCCTCCTTGACGTGTCCATCAACGACGGTCCTGGCTAGAACCGATTATTATGGAAGCGAAACCTTTGGTTTGAAAAAATCCTATTACACGGGGCGTAGTGTAACTGGCCCAATGCATTATAAGTGCAGTAGAGGTAGGAGGTCCTTGGCTAGGTCTTTTTGATAAGGCGCTTAGCGTCGATGTCTTTCAGCCGATGCTCCTCAAAGGACGCTACAGCCTTTCTGTGTAGTAAAGAATTCAAACTTACAAACAACATGTTAATGCCAATGTCAAAGTTATCAAGGCTCAGCGCGTCGGAAGCAGGCCGTAAGCGAGTTTATCGAACGTTTACCATCTGTATCCGAAGTCAAGCGTAATTTATGCGCGAACTTAAGCCGCGGCGTATCGAGTTTGGATTACACGATACGTTTACAACATGTCATATTCAGATTAAACATTTAAGTTATCTGTTGACTCGACCTCTTATTCCTTTACAAATTAATTTTGTCATGCCATTAAAATCTATAAAAGCCATATTAGAAAATTACCCCTGGAGGGTGGTCAAAATAGGGGCCGAAGGGTGCGAAGTTGCGGTTTTTATTAGCGATAGGACTTTTGCCTATACGCCTCTTGCAGCGAATGCAGCATCATCTTTATAGTCTCATAGGGAATCAGTAATTCCACGTCCAATTCCAATAATCATTTGGCTTGCATTTCGCCTTTTAAAGTTTAAACTTGCATGTGACCACTAGGAAATTGAATTCTCTTTGAAATGTTGATCCTACAAATCATTAATTGCTTTAATTACGACGGATAACTATTCGCTATTGATATATTGGTCCATCGCATTACAGCCAAGCCCGACTTAATTCAGTCAAGGCGTATGAACATAACATTAGCATGCTTTGATCGCATTACGCGCTTCATAATGTACTAACAGGATAATTATGGCAGGTAAAGCTTTAGTCAAACTGAGCAAATTCTACGCTGGATAAGTGTAAAATGCGACTACCCTCACTTATTATAATTATTATGTATTAGCGATTATTAGGTATAATTCTTCCGATCAGCTTCCGAATTTTGCTCTTTTCTCCCTCATTGTTTTTTTTTTTCTTTACTACTTTTTCCCTGTATTCTTTAATATTTTTCTTTTTCCCAGTTGTGTGTTTTTCTTACATAAAAAAAAGTAATGTATAGGTACGTTCCTATTTTGTATCTATTTGAAATTCAAAATGAGCGTAGGAAGAGCACAATTCATTGCGTTATGAAGATGTATGAAACAGGAAAATGGAAAATTCTTGGCAATGAGTTATAGTTTTGTCATCCTATCGCAAAATTGTAAAACTACTATATTTATATAAGAAAGTATCATTCGTGTTTTCATTCCACTGAACGGGTAATTCTTTAACTGTTCAGTTTATACTTTCGAAAGAATTTTAATCGGTTGTTGGATCGCAGATTGTTGGATCGTTGGATACTTGACTGGACATTCATATCTAAAGCGATTTCAATTTTCTCTTAATTCGAAAGAAGTTTCCGTCAGAGTAAGAATAAGAATTTATGGCGCCATTGGTAAAGATCCTAAAAGATCTGATAAATATCTTCGGAGTTGAAGATGGAGTGCTTCAACGGATAAGAGTAAATCACTCGCGCGCAGCATAATAACAACAACAGCAACCCGCATGCGCCATGTTGTAGTTCAGCGCAACCTAATAAGTACGTTAAACCGTTTCGTTATTATATGTAAGCTTCTTATTGACATCTAATCTATCAAGTACAGGCGGTGGCACTTACACAATCGAGGGCGGCGGGTAGGTAAATAATATTTAATAATACACACCGAAAGCAACTAGTCTAAGAGTAGACAACTCTATTGATAGTTGACATCATGTTTGAAACACGTAACCATTCTGAGATGTTACCTCAGCTTTGCACTTGCACGAATGACTAACAAAAGTAGACTATAAATTGGTTGTCATAAAGCAGTATTGCTATGTCCGGGACGCATGCTACCTTAATTAATTTCTAAAAATAAATCATATACCTAATATATTTGCCAATGTAACTTTACAGCGCCCTGATGGGGCTTTATGTAATCTTACTCTATATTATTATTAGATATGTAATATGTGCATGAATGCAAATATATGAATAAATGAAATAAGAACACAATATAGATGAAGTCACATATCTAAAACCATTCTCAGGCCCAGAAATTTCAACACATGCATCATGAGGACCATGTCTAGCCATTGACGTCTATTGGCAGACGACTGCGACCGATTGGTCCAGTATTTTGGCAAGAGTAAACATTACGTATCGCTGCTCCTCGTCTGCGTCGTAGGGAAAGTCCGCGTAGGTTTTTGACAAGCACAACCCGGCTGATCCGATGAAAGAACGATTCGATCCCTGAAAGTTCTCCGCGGATTTTCCGCAGATTTTCCGTAAAATGGCCCCGATCCGAGCCTAACGCAATTCGTTTAACTGAAGTTGTGCAGTTTTGATTTTCTTGTGAAACGAAAATGAATGGCAGCTATATTTCAACGGGAATTTCTCGGGGTTCAAGACGTGAAATAAAATACGGGCTTACGAAGTCGAAGTTCGGAGCAACGAATAACGATGCGATACAAACGTTTACATCGAAAGTTACGTCGCTTTTTTCTCAAAAAGAGGTCTCACAAAAAATATCATGTATTCTCAGCTTTATCCTCGAACTTAGCGTACAGATGTTTGCGCTAGGATTAGGTGGCTGTGGAGGTGTGGTAAATAATAGTCGAAGAAATTTGAAACTACAACATTTTTATTTGAGTTGAATCGTTGAGCTTTCTGATAGCTCGTTGAATATTTTTGAATATATTGCGAGTATTATCTATCAATAGATAGATAATATACCTAATAAGGTATCTCACGACTCACGAGTCATTATCTAGCGATATGTGCGTAATACAACATACCATGATCGAACAACGGATCGACATGTTTTTGCATGGTTTTTGCATGGTTGAGGAACTGGAGAGTAATTTTTTATGCCGTGAAACCAAAAGGTTCCCGCGGCATTTAAAAATTAACTAACTCTACGATATAATTTATTACGTAATGTATTACGGAACACTGTGTGGAAGAATGACATGTACTTGTCAGGGTTTTATACTTTTGCCCGCGGCTTCGCTCACGGCAAATTCGATTTTTCAATTTTACATCTGTGTATGTAGCGGATATAGCTATCTGTATGCCTTTCAAGTTTCAGCCTGATCCGCCTAGTGGTTTGAGCTGTACGTTGATAGATCAGTCAGTCAGTCAGTCAGTCATCTATTTCTTTTATATATTTAGATATAGTAATAGGTATTATAAGCTTTCGCTTGTCGACGATCATGCCTGACGAAAACCATTAAAGGTCTGCGGGTACGTCGGAGCGCGCTTTCCTAAGAACAATTTAATAGAATATTTGGGTCTCTCGTCATACTGGCGAGGCGCAAGCATTTTATCCCTTAATAAAATATAAGTCGGGTTAGTTTAGCCGACGGAAATCCGGAACTAGCGGCTCGGGGCTCGGACGAGGCCGCACCTACTTAAAATTCCTGAAATAGACTTTGATAAATGATGCGACACAACTTTAAGGGACGCTGTCTCCCTTAAGACTCTTCGTTTAAGTTTTAAAAAACTTAAATAGGTGTGATGTTACGTCGGTCCATTTTACCGAACTACAGTATAGCTAAAAGGAAGGGTTATATCCTAAAATTCCAAAACTGCTGCGCCGATTTTGATGAATTTCGTCGCCAATCGATTCGTTGTTATGATCCGGGTGACATGTGAATATGGTAGATGTTACATCTAACTTTTTTAATCGAGTTACAATTTTTAAAGTTTTAGTAATTTATTTGTAACAAATACGAGCCAAAAACGTATATTACCACCAACACACCTTTTTTCACTGCAACAGTCAAAAACATTGACCCCGATTGAAGACTTATGCTCTTGACGATGCTTAGCTTGCGGTTATCTAGCTAGGTAATTAGAGTAGAACGCGAGCAGATGCGAAATACTAATAGTAGGTATACCTAAGTACGAGTATGGATAGGTTCACGTAATTAGTTGAGTAATTACTGTACTCGAGCCAAAGCAAACTGCGGCAATTAACAAACAAGCGTCGAACACGCGTTAAGCTTATGCCCCGATTTGGGAGAGGAGAGTTCAGTGTTTGACAGGTATGCGGGTGTTTGTATCTGTTCACTGATCCCCTTTTAGTTACCAATCGATTAATAACAATTGGTCACGGCGATAACAATCACAATCTTTTTTTTTTTATATCTCAGAACTCAGAACGTCACGATCCGCAGTCGGTCAAACTAACCTAATGCTACTGCTCCATCTGCATTAATGTTGATGTTAATGGCTGCGCTCAAATGGCCTCAATTAGGGCATTAAAAAATAACGCGTTAAACAAGTGGCTACATTATAAAAGAAAAGATGCTGCCAAAGGTAATTTTTCATGAATTGCGTGAATTAAGTGCATTAATTAGAGTAATAAAATGTTCTGTTGCTTTCGTCCGTGTACAAAATCACATTCAAAATGGAGATAGAAGAGATGTGTTGTAAAGAATGAGACAGCGCTAATGTAGTCAACAAAGTTTGGTACGTTATACAGCGTGTTAAAATCCTTTGATTTGTTGAAAAACCGTCATCTGAGTAATGCTACAACACATTTAACGCATTAAAATATTGGCTCCATCGGCATAATGCCGTTATTATCGTGTTAATTTACGCATTACGGCGTAGGTAAGTGGAGCAAGCGCATAACGGGACGGTTGACGTACTAAGTAATGTTGTATCAAAGTTATCGACGTTTGGTTAAGGCTCCGAGTTAAGGGGTCTGGGCTGGCCGCGAGCCAAACAAGCCTGGCGTATTAACCGATACAACCTTGTGGCGACTTTGTACTTTAACGAGCGGCCAGCTTGTTGTGGAAAACTTATAGCCCTCGAACAAACAGAGCGACGGCGACCACGCGCTACGGCAGTACCTACGACGGAAGACTCAATAGCCCAACGGGTAAAGGTGCATACTGAAAACTGAAGTTTCACAGATTCGAAAACCACCCTTTGCACCGTCGTCGTAGTTGAGAATATAAGTCAATTTCAGCTTGATATATTCTTTAAAAAAAGGTTGTACCTGCGTGAAATTGAGTTTTAAGGAAAATCTATAAAAATAGTTGTGTTACCTGTTGTAAAAATTTTTTTTGAAAAGAGTATAACCGCCGAGTTTATAGTCCAGTCAAAAAACCTCAAAAAATGGCCCAACCTCTGGAAAATTGCGAAAGTTTTGAAACTTTGCACATCGAATTATGGGTCCCTAGGGATGAATATACCAAAAGTCCTCATGCGTACGAGGCGAGCTCTAGCGGCAATTAGCGGAAACAGGACCCTTTTTTTGGTTTTTTGTTAATATCTCGAGAACCTTTGGTCAGAGGTAAAAGTTTACTACTACATAATTAAAGCTTATTAAATTTGCAACAATAATGATTATACACATTTTTCTTGAATTCCTAATAATTACTGAGTTTTAGGCCACTAAAAGATAGCTTTTTCGAAAAATCACGCTAGCGGCGCCCGGTACAATATGGCATTTGTAATAATATTTGACAATCATGGTTTATCATTTTTTTTTGGGTACCAAGGGTGATTCAGAAAATAAACTTCACAGTTATGTACAAAAAAAAAGGCATATTGTTTATTAAACAACTAGCTTTTGCCCTCGGCTTCGCTCACGTTAAGTTAAATTTTTCAAACCCCTATTTTACCCGTTGTACCCCCTTAGGGGTCGAATTTTCAAAAATCCTTTCGTAGAGGATGCCTACGGCCTAATAGCTACCTGTATGCCAAATTTCAGCCTGATCCGTCCAGTGGTTTAAGCTGTGCGTTGATAGCATTTTTTATTGTTACTGTATTTCATCTAAATATTTAAAACGCAAAGGTGACAGACTTACTGACTGATCTATCAACGCACAGCTTAAACCACTGGACGGATCAGGCTGAAATTTGGCATACAGGTAGCTATTAGGCCGTAGGCATCCTCTACGAAAGGATTTTTGAAAATTCGACCCCTAAGGGGGTACAACGGGTAAAATAGGGGTATGAAAAATTTAACTTAACGTGAGCGAAGCCGAGGGCAAAAGCTAGTTGTTTAATAAACAATATGCCTTTTTTTTTGTACATAACTGTGAAGTTTATTTTCTGAATCACCCTTGGTACCCCAAAAAAAAATGATAAACCATGATTGTCAAATATTATTACAAATGCCATATTGTACCGGGCGCCGCTAGCGTGATTTTTCGAAAAAGCTATCTTTTAGTGGCCTAAAACTCAGTAATTATTAGGAATTTAAGAAAAATGTGTATAATCATTATTGTTGCAAATTTAATAAGCTTTAATTATGTAGTAGTAAACTTTTACCTCTGACCAAAGGTTCTCGAGATATTAACAAAAAACCAAAAAAAGGGTCCTGTTTCCGCTAATTGCCGCTAGAGCTCGCCTCGTACGCATGAGGACTTTTGGTATATTCATCCCTAGGGACCCATATTTCGATGTGCAAAGTTTCAAAACTTTCGCAATTTTCCAGAGGTTAAACCTTGTTTTGACTGGACTATTATTGCTGGCTCTTCTCGGCAGGAAGGGCATTGCGAACCAGTGGTAGATTCATCGAAGATTCAAAAGCACTTGTAAAAGTTTATTTGAATAAAAAATATTTCTATTCTATTCTATACTGAATAGGAAAAAAGCCCAATTTAAATTGTCATAAACCGTAAATGGTCATTCGAAATGAAATGAACATGAATCATGAATCAGAAACAATTTAGAAATTATAAATTCCCAAATTGCCCCCGCCGAGAATCGAACCCGAGATCTCCCAGTTATGAAAACACAGCGCTCACCACTGCGCCGGGGAGGTCCTCAAACCAAGATGAATGAAATGTACAGAATTACTACTTTGGTCATTTTAGACGTAGGTACCTAATTGTATTCAAAAGCTCGTAACCATTATACAGGGGGTTAATAATTACTAGTTATCCAGTCTGAGAGTTAGATTAACTGGAATCGGAAAAGTTTTCAACTGGCGCGCTTCCTTCGATCGTTCTTTGTCCATGGATAGCTTTAACGATTTTGCTAATCGTTTTTCGAAGTTCGATTGTAGTTTTACTATCGGGTTAATAACAAGAAAATATATGGCCAATTGCGTATCAGACCACGCGCAATGTAGGGTTCTGTAGTTGCCCGTCACAATATTATGCGTACTTGGAACACATAATAGATAGATAGAGTGTGTACAATGTACATATGGAATTTTCATCATAAAATGATTGTGTACATTTTAAAATTGCATTATAAAGTAATAAAACTCCGAGTTAACAATTAATAGCAAAACTGAAGGTATAAGTTGCCGGACGCTGTTAGGTCCCCAGTAGCATAACAAATGCAGTTTGTCGCTGATTATTATTTTTCATAGAATTCCGTAAGTAAAGAACGCTTCTATTCAATTGTAATGACAAAAGCCTAATCTAAGTCATTTACTATGTCACTCTTGTACTCGTTAGCTTGTATATAAAGCCTACTCTGTGATAGTTTTCCTTTTAACTTTGTTGTATATGTCCTGAATACTGTTTGTTTTACTACGGAACCCTAAATCATGGGGAATGCCAATAGATGTGAAAACACGTCATACTCCTAGCTACAGGCATACTGACAATATTAGCATGTCGGTGACGCGAACCCATAAGATTTTTTTTTCCCCCTAACAACATAATTATCAACAAAGTCGGGTTTGTTCGAACACTCATAACTCTAGAATGGCTGGACTGATTTTTATGATCTTTGATTTGTTGGATTTGTCTCCGCTTCGAAAAGCAGAAAAACTATTAAAATATCGGAAAGATTCACGAAAAAAGAAAAAAAAATTTTTCATTTTCTCATACATTTTGTATTGAACAGCTTTTTGATAGCAAGGAAAGTGACCTTTCACCCTGGAAAAACAGTAACCTAAGTCACGCGAGCGAAGTCGCTGGCAAAAGCTAGTAAATAATAGATACTACGGCTATATACTCGTAAAACTCCGGGTTCCCATTTTCCGATGTATGCCATGTTGGTTTTGTTTATTCTTCATGTTTTCTTTATTCTTCATATGTTGCCCCCGTCGCGTCAGTCAGGAAAAGCGAAGTCATATTATCATGAAAATGGAAAACGCAGGACTGTTTTTTCTACGTTTTGCATTTCTCAGTTTTACCTGAATCGCTTTCGACTGAAAGCCGGTGTTGCAGACGTAAATACGATAAATAAATAAAAGGCGAACTTTCTAACATGTTGCTGCTATTTGCCTAAGCAAATTCAGTATAAAATTCTGATCGCTTCCATGCCGTATACACTATCTCTACGTTCAGTGGTTTGAGCGACTGAATTGTGGTCATGGATTCAAATCTGAGTTTATGAAATAAATATCTACATAAACAACAAGAATTTTTAGTGTAGCCCAACTCTGTATACTTCTTAAAGCGTAGAGTGAATCTACCGCCAGATTCTTTCTGAGAACAGATTATATCTGGCAAGATGTAGCGTTGGAAGGTGCTAGGAAGGTCGTTCTAGGTGAATAGACGATCGCCAGTTGCCTGTAAAAGAAGTATGTACAGCATCTTCGTACGTACGTCTACGTCGTTATACTTGAACCGAATTTGAAGTTGAAGGATATTGATTCTTACTAATGTATTATAAATACGAAATTGTTTTTGTTTGTTGATTTATCCTTCAGTCACGCAACGCCAGAGCAATTAATCGACGTGATTTTTTCGAAGGTACAGTTTTGGTCTTAGAGAGTGACATGGACTACATTTTCTTCGGGAAAAACACAGTGGATTCCGCGGTTAGTTAGGTTTTTAAAATTCCCGCGGTAAAACCAAACAAACATTAGTAAGGATAAACCAAAATATTAGTAAGTATTATAAATATACCCACATACCTACGGGAAACTCCAAACTGGACAATATCAATTAGCGGTGGTGAAAAATTTCCCGGAAAAATGCAAGCTTTTCGCATCAAAGACATTTTCAGAATGCCTTAAAGCTCCAGGCAATATAAACGAGCTCCACGTGATGCATGCGAGCAAATTGCCGCGTCGGTCACAATTACCGAGCGTCGCCGGCCGCCCGTTAATAATGATTACAGGAACACCTTCCTGAACGGACCGGGTTTAACCAGGGTTGCATTATCAGCACCGCTTTTAATTGTGTCCTATCCAAACAGGTAACAGGTAGGCATTAATAAGAAGGGAAATTAGCGAGGCGATTTCGTTGACACATGAAACAAAGACAAATCATATCCAGCTCTTTTTTTAGATTTTAATATGAGCTACACATGTAATCCACTAAGCCAATACACTTGACGAACGTTTATTCGTATACTTGGCGTAAAATTTCCGTGTAACTGATGAGGGATTTTTGAATTGTAGGTGTTCAAATAGAGTATCTTTATCATCGTCTCAATCGATAGATCTCCACAGCTCGACCGTGATCTCGTGCTGCCAGGGACTCACTTGTGATCGTACATCCACCTGTTCTTCTTCCAACACTGCTTCACGATGTGAGTTTTGGGACTTCAAAGCCCATCGGTTCTTCTCGCCTTGCGTCCCATAAGTTGCCACTTCAGCTTTGTGTCTCGACTAGGGTGACTCTGGTTTTTCTACGGATCTTCTAATGGTTACACAGGAAAGAATAGAATATTTTTTTATTCAAATAAAAAAGTGCTTTCGAACTGTCAAGTGAATCTACCACTGGTTTGCTAGCACAGCTCTTTTTAATATACAATCATATAAACATCAAAAAATCTTGGTGTAATTTGCAATGTTTGGCATAATGGAGCCCTAGTACAAGTGATAGATAGTAATACAAGAAGTAACTTGAGGTTGGTTTTTGGGTTTAATGTTATGTTATAATTCTTATATTTCTACCATAATACCTAGTAACACCTACCTGTCATGTAAAAGTCTAGAAAATACCTTCAGAGTAAATCGTCGAGTGAGTTTGGGGAGTATAAGTTACACATTAGGTACACAGTGTCGCAAAGGGAACGCGAGATAGTTTTCATTATGTCAGTCAAGAGCGCTGACCAAGAGAATAGCAGCTTCCGGTCGCTCCTCAGGGAAATAAAGGTTATATTGAAACAACTTAAGATCCAAAACGTGATGAGAATAATACATTCTACGAGTACAAGGATTATAATTCATCACATTTTTATCATCCTTTAGGTACATTTATAAAAATGATCTAGATTTTTCATAGGTCCCGGCGACCCATAATCTAGATCGGTTAAAATTTTCCCAATAATGGGTTTCCCGACTGTTAAGTCATATTATTTAACAGTATTCTAGATTACTGGACTGGTTTTTTCCTTTTCAGTGTAGCAGCAGTCGGGTTTTTAATTTTTTAAATTCAATATTTTTTTATTAGTGTTTTAAATGACGATTCTATTAAAATTCATTCGTAAGTATGTTCTAACCTATCTAGCCCTAATCCAAAAAACTTTAAGCTTAAACAAAGGGCTTAAAATAGTACACCCATACGACTAGATGATAAGAGACTTCTCTAACTTAATTATTTAGCTGTCGAGTTGCGTCCAATTGCTTCGCAGTTCCGATGAGCTAGAGTCTCCGAGTTCAAGTTTCAACTGAGCAGTGTGCACTGAAGGCGGTATTGTATTTGTCCAGAACAGTTAAGCCATATCCGTTAATTACGCGGCGCTCGAGGCGTCCTGTCGTCGTGAGCAATTAAGGCTCCGAATTGTGCTGCTGCCTCCCGGAGCTGGTCAACTTCCCTATTGGAAGCGGATACTGTGAGGGGAGTTTGGTACATAGACAATTTACATCTTATACCGATCGCACATCGCAGGCCAGCCGCACGTGTGGAATGCAACGCAATCTGGAATATGAAGTACGTATTAATACAATTCTACACCTATAAACAATAGCCTAACAAGGTTTACGTTTATTTTGAAGGGAGAAGGGAATATTATTCAAATTCAGCATGACTTATAGGTATTCTTTATAAAAAACCACAAAGATAAGGAATAGGTCTGCAGGTCCTCGCAAAAGCTTATATTTTAGATCGTATCTATGGCAGACATAGCTCAAAACCTTTTTTCACATAGCGTCGCCTTCAAACAGATGGCCCATCATCGCAGGCTTACACGCTTTTGTTCGCGATGAAAAGAGCTCCCGGCTTCCTCCGGAGAGATCCGCGTATACTCCTACCTCCTCCCACGAAACTATCTACGAGTACTCGGGCTGAATATTTAATAGAGTGAGGTTTTACGAGACTTGCTTAAAGCGATGCGTGCTTTTAACGTTATTTGGAAATGTTTGGACCGTTTTCGGTAAGAGGGCGAATAAAATTTTAAGTCGTAATAAAATAGAACGTCCCTAACTAGGTAAAGTAGCTACTATTAGTACGATTTATGGTATAATTTGTGTTATACCCATAGTTATAACCCTAAGAGCATTGAACCAACTATATGCTTAAAGTTATAACCCTTTCTATAGTAATATGTTCTCAAAAATGTATCATGAGGCACGGGGATGTATCTAAAACCGCAAACTTCTTATCTTCTCTTGACAGAAAAACACAACAGCTGTTGTGTTTGTCTAAAAGTGATTGCATCAATGTGACGATTGCCATCATCTCTGATTTGCTGGTACTCTCGGTATTGGTTAAAATGCATTGACGCAGCAATAACGCCATAATATTCCCAATCCCAATCAGAAATTATTGTGATAATCCCACGGCAAATAACTTTTTTGGCTCAATTCGGGACTTCTAATATATATCGTAGTGGTCTTGCTATCTATTTATTTTACGAAAAGGATTTTGTCTTCTTATAGAAAAGCTAGGGAATAGCCCACTTGTTCAAAATTGCTTATCTGGTTGTTTGTAAAAAAAATTAATAGGCATTTTAAAGTGACGCTCTCGTTTTCACCAGAGCAGCGAGTTGGGCGACGCTAAAATGAGTATCGCAATACGCACTATCTCATATTTTATGGGCGACTGTGTTTTATGCATGGCGTCCCATAAAAATTTACGACGCCGATGCACTTTATATGAATTATTTAAAATTCTTTCACGCTTACAAATTTTAGTTTGGCAAAATTTGGAAATCCATCAGTACGCCTAATCTTTTTGCTTAAGTTTCTAAAGTTAACGAGAAATTGCAGTCTTTACCAATATTATAAATGCGAAAGTGTGTTGATTTGTCCTACAATCATACCGCAACCAGAGCTACGGATCTACGTGATTTTTACACGAGTAGATACGATCAGTGCCGGCTTTACCTATGGTGCAGGGTGTGCAACGCACACGAGCGCAGGGTTAGGGGGCGCCGCGCTGAGCCGCGCTTGCTTGCTTCCCGACATCATTTAAAATTGCACCATTTTTTGCACCAGAATTTCCTTTCACTGGTGAAAATAAAACTGTTGTTGTACCGTTTGAATAAACGGTATTCTTGTATTGTAAGTATTCCATTTTGGCCGCGCGTCTACTAGAGGGCGCCAAGATATTGACTGCACACGGGCGCTACATGGGCAAGAGCCGCCTTTGGATACAATCTCACCGTTCGTATTGAATTATCGTCCCACGGATGGAGTAAGGAATACAGAGCTCACATGTTCATGCTATACAATACGAGTATCTCCTGCTTAGTTGACTACTATTTGTTGAGAGTGGCTTCCATGATCGAAAGGGGGTCAGGAGAAAACTTTATAAATTATGACTGACTCATGTTTACTGTTCGCAGCACATTCTGATAATAATGTAGGTTGATTACTTTTCCTCCGAATATTAAATATTGAAAGCCCGCGGTAATTTCCATTTCGTAACTAGGTTCGGCTAAATGCTCGAAAGTTAAAATAGGGTTGCAAACATGTACACACTTTAATTACACCGGTACGAACCCTGCTGGCATCTGATAAAAGAATTGTTACCTACACTTTACCGGTATTTTGCCAGGTTTTGATTATGAAGTTTTTCAAAACATTTGCTCGTAAAGTGTCTCTTCTAACACCGATGTCCATACCGCTTCAAAAACTGAGCGGTATAAGGAATTACATCTTTTCATGCGTGGTTTTTGTTTTTATTATTCACTTTCAAAGATAATGTTGCCAGTGTAAAGAAGTAGTGAGTGATGTCAGCGGGAGGACGAAAACCAGGACTCTTAACGTTTATACCTAAATAGGTATATTGCAATATTGCCTCCAATGAAAACCCAAACGTTGAAGTGACTCTATGAAGGTATTTAATATCCCTAACATTTTGTAAATTAATAAAAGTTAAAGCCTGTAATTAATAACAACAATTTCAATCTTTCAGCCGCCGGTCAATCGGAACCATAACTAGCCAACTTGGGACAGCAATCCAACACGACCTGAGAAAGATCAGGGACAAAATCGACAGCTTTACATACCTACGTGCTTTCCAAGGTACGGCGGTGAATCTAACATCACTAATCTAACACCAACTTCCCAACTCTGAGTCGCTTCTAAAATTTTCCTGCCTCTTTCCCTTTTCTATAGACTGAGATCTGTGCGGGATAGCTTAAATTCAAATTTAAAATCATTTATTTTATGTAGGCCAACTTGTAGCTCTTATGACTCGTCAGGACTCTACCAAATGATAACTACAGTGTGACGCACGCAATCACCTCTGATTGGCTGAATTTATGGCATTCTTGCTGCATCAATGCATTTTATTAACCAATAGCGAGAAAGTACCAGCCAATCAGAGGCGATTACGATAGTCATCATTTTTAGACAATCGCACATATTTTGACGAATCTCCTCCTTTCCGAAGTAGTTTATTTGTAACAGAAACAGCAGCCCTAACTGAAATAATGTGTTTTATCCGCAGGCAGGCCCGCTGCGACGCCGAAAATAAATTATAATTATTTTAATGGAGTCGACGTGACGTGATCCGTGTTAGCACCGCGCGGGAATTCCGCCCTCAGTATTAAAACGTGTTGCGATTAATTAAAAAACATTAAAAACCTTACCCCAAATATGTACCTACTTTAAAACGATTTTACCCGACTGTATGGTAGGGTTATCACTGTGTTTGTACGTTTATTATAAATTCATCAAATCTCTTCTCATTAGGAGTTAGGAGTCCTAATGAGCAGAGAATTGACGAATTTGCTACTCCTTATAAACCACCTTAACCTATTCAGGGCCACCATCGACACTGGGCTCTAGTGCTGGTGTGCACACTATTCCAGCTCCTCCAAAGAGGCGGCCAATAATACGAGTACGTACCACGGTAATTATTTCAGTTGGGATTGTCGATATTTCGATCGAGTTGCGGAGGAGTTAGGACTTTTAGTTGATTATTAGCTACGAATAAGAGTTTTGACCGAAGGACATAACTGAAATCGAAGTTTTTTTTTCTTATATTAGCATCGGAGTTTTTACAGCTTATATTAACATCGGAGTTTTTTTTTCTTTTATAAATATCTTTTTCTCGCCTCCAAATAACAAATGGAATGGTTGTTAGGATTGGGTACGAAAGTACCTACCTAGTGCAAAGAGTAAGGGTGCAAAAGAGAATTCAGCAGTTTCCAGTCCACATTTTTAACCGCTAAGCTAGCTTGCAGTCCAACTGCAATTGATCTTTCTCAGCGTACAGTATAGTAGGTATAAAGTATAGAATATACAGTAAAAAAATAATATAGGTATAATAAAAAATTGTAAGTGGAAGTAAGGAAATGATATATGTACTTATATAATTGTGATTATTTTCTTACATCCATTAATTCGTAATATTATAACTAATTTGCATTTTAATTTAATTTAATTCTCAAACTGAATCAGCCGAAAGAAAAATACCCCGACACTCCCTTATTGCATCGAGAAGGCCTTCAAAATGTATGATTTGAAACGAAACAAAGTCACGAGCAACCTTTACTAGCAAAATTTTAAATGTAACGTCAAATTCAAACAAGTCCGACCCCCTAAAGGGGGAGGACTGGGCGGTTCCTGTCTGCTGTATCAATGTCGGTCCTGTGTCCAGTTCAAGTCACGCCGCTTTTATCAGAAAGCCAGGAGACCATCGCCAAAACACGAACGCCTTTTAAAAATCACAAGTTTTATGAAGAACAAGATGATGCCCGAGACTTCGTCCGCGTGGACTAAGTTTTTGGGATTCCCGCGGGAACTCTTTAACTTTCCGGGATAAAGAGCAAGTGCCTATGTGTTAATCCAGGGTACAATCTATCTCCATTCCAAATTTCAGCTAAATCCGTCCAGTAGTTTTTGCATGAAAGAGTAACAAACATACAAAACACACATACACTTACAAACTTTCGCCTTTATAATGTTAGTGTGATGGAATCAGCGGTTGTTACTATTTTATTGCTGGAAGGCCGAAAACGCTCATTGAACGAGAAAACAGCTAATAAAGGGTCGCAACAAGGTTCTTTTGAAAACGCAAACGACGCGTTGTGACATAAAAATTCTTTTCAAAAAACCGACTTCAAACGCCACTACAAAGTATAAAAATAATTTTATTTTGTACACGTTTGTTGAAGTCGGGCGGCTTAAATAGAAACGATGAAACCGATACGCGATGCTCGCCCGATTTCAATAAGCGTGTCTCTTATATGTCACCATAAGATAAGCGTCGCGCATCGATTTCATCGTTTCTATTTAAGCCCGCCCGACTTCAACAAACGTGTACAAAATAAAATTATTTTTATACTTTGTAGTGGCGTTTGAAGTCGGTTTTTTGAAAAGAATTTTTATTTTAAGCTTTTTAGTGGAGCTTGTCCCTGCTCTCTTTCTCCCCTCCCTCCAACGCTACGGTACTAATGTAGTTCTACACTTGGTACCTACAGTATTTATTAACAATACACAAGAGCTAGGACTAGGAGCTCCATGATGTAGTCCATGGTTGGTACCAACAATATCAGTTCGAAAGCGCCAGTTCGTAATTCCTCCAACTCTGCAGTATCAGGATTGAGGAGCTAGAACCTTGAGCATTATGATGTAGTATATGCTTGGTACCAACAATATCAATTCGTAAACGACAGTTCCTAAATCCTCACAGTTTAGGTAGGCAGTACCCCTGCAGCTTCAGTATTGAAGAGCGAGGACCTTGAATTCTACGATGTAGAATATGCTTGATACTAACAATATCAATTCGCAAGCGAAAGTTCCTAAATCCTCACAGTTAAAGCGGGCAGTACCCTGCAGCATCAGGATTGAGGAACTAGAACCTAGACCTTGATGGAGTAGTATATGCTTATTACATACAATAACAATTCATGATTAGCAGTTCCTAAATCTCTACAATTTAGGTGGGCAGTACCCTGCAGCATCAGGATTGAAGAGCTAGAACCTAGACCTCGATGGTGTAGTATATGCTTATTACATACAATAACAATTCATGATTAGCAGTTCCTACATCCCTATAATTTACGTGGGCAGTACCCTGCAGCATCAGGATTGAAGAGTAGGACCTGGAGCTCTATGATCTAGTATATGCTTAGGCCCAGCATACTAATTCGTAAACGACGGTTCCTAAAGTCCCATAATTAAGGGGGGAAATACCCCTGCAGCATCAGGCTTGAGGAGTTGAAGGTAAAAAATTTTATGGGACCATTTCGCGAGCTTTTTCTGTCGATTAAAAAAAAAATCTCGTGAATCGGTCCAGAAACCTCGGAGTAATCGGCGGGCATACATAGAAAAAAAAAAAGATACCGGCCGAATTGATAACCTCCTCCTTTTTGGAAGTCGGTTAAAAATACAGAAAGACCACTAAGCAAAATTCGCGTCGTGGTTATTATGCAATAAGTACATCCACAATGCCTTGTGCCAATGAAGAAAGGTTTCGAGAAGTGAGGGAAAAGAGATGCAATTGCGTTTATGCTCTTGTTGAATGTGTGTATTATTATGTCAAAAGATTGTTAAAACTCTATTGCCTATAGTTGAAGTAGTCATCGTATCTTAGATATTTATGTCAGTTGGCTCACAGACTATGCACTGTATTTTTTTAAACATTTGGTAAATATGTACACGAGTGTCATTTTCATGTCGCGTTCCGTGAACCCCGCGACACGGCACGCAGGGTGGATTAACATGTTCAGCCTGATACAGACATTACGGCAAAAGTGCGGCGATGTGGCAACTGCACGATAGAACGACAGGATTTAGGCTGCTAAACTTCTTTTTTAATTAAAATTAATTTCTATCAGACTAGTAATTTGGACGAAAGGATGGATGGGTGGATGTTTGTAACTAAATCACGCCGCAACAACTGGACCGATTCGGCTGTTTGGCACAGAGATAGATTATCGTATTTTTATCCCGAAAAATAAGAGAGTTCCCGCGGAAATTAAAAACCTTAATCCACACGAACGAAGTCGCGGGCATCAACTAGTATTATAAATGCGAAAGTTTGTGAGACTGGGTCTATGGATGGATGTGTTCCATCCATAGACCCATCCAGCTGCCCACAAGATAGTGTAATAAGTTATTATATTGTAATATTATGTAGCTATACATTAATACTGTAATATTTTGTTATGAAAAGAGCAACTGCTGAGTTTCTTGCCGGCTCTTCTCAGCAGAATCTGCATTCCGAACCGGTGGTAGATTCATGACGTGTCATAAGAGCTACAAGTTAGCCTACATGAAATAAATAATTTTGAATTTGAAACTATTAAGAGCCGCGTCACGTCGCCGTCGCGCTGCGCTGCCGTGACGCGCTGTGTGTCCTAACCTTAACCATGAGCAGACACGTTTCAGGCGAATATATCCCCAACTGTGCAATTTGACTCCACTACGGTGATACTCGCGATTTTACTTGCATACTAAGGGAAGAGCAAGAAGATAATATTTGAACTAATTTCATATTCGGATTCTGTATTACACAGGCATAACTTATATATAGAAGTTAGCCTACTAGATCTAGAGTGTACAATTCTATTACCCTGTAGCATCTCAACCTAATCTTATAAGATATTAGATAGTACTCGTAGACCTTGAATTTATTAAGAGCTAGCTTTTACCCGCGGTCTCGTCCGCATGTAATTAGGTATTTTGAAATGAAATGAAAATATTATTGGTATTGACTATTGGTTTATCTTGGATAAAAAGTCACTCTCAAGGCCCTCAACTGTACTCAACTCAACTGTGGGTTGAATCCACACTATCATACCCCTTCCTAGTTAGCCCGCTACCATCTTAGACTGCATCAACACTAACCATCAGGTGAGATTGCAGTCAAGGACTTATCATCGAATAAAAAAAAACATGCAATGACCAGAAGGCATACACTACACAGCACGGCATTACCTGCATGGCAGGTAATATAATATGTATTATATGCTGCCTTGGCCCGTTGTGCTTATATCCAAGTGTAAGAGGCTACCAAAATTTTAAAATTCATACCGGAAATAGGGTTGCCTACTGAATAAAATTACGTTATCTGAGAGCTCGAGCCACTCTCGAAAATATTTTTCTTTGTCACAGAAAAGTTAAGCGCTCACGATCGTGACACTGGATATAAATGGTGGAATTATACACGTCGCTGCTTCCCGGGTGCTGTTGTGGAACTCTAAATGGAGTCAAATGATAATGATGATAGGGCGACTTGCGGCCCCCTCAGGAGCTCCTGATCATAGGAGCAGGGAGAAAGACGCGTCATTTCTAAGAGTACAGCAAGTATATAAAATTAAAATAAAACAACATGGCCGAGGTATTCGAATTCTGACATTCTTTTTGGTTCCCCTCCTCCCAATGTCTCCGGCAGAACATAAGCTGGTTTTATAAGCTCACCCGAAACACTAGAAGTTCGCTCTTCTTTACATAGTATAAAAGCCGTGCCTCTTTGTATAAGACTCACAAACTGCCAGCAGCTTTCGAAGCGCACTAACTGATGGACTCAACATCACCATGTTGTCTGCATAACTAATACTGTTTATACAGTGACCGTCAATCGAGCAGCCGACCGGCAGCGCCGAGCTCTACAATGAGCTGATCGACTGACGGAATAGAGATTGAAGAGCGCTGGAGGTCAATCTACCTTGACGCTCACCGCACTTCAATCTATATTTCGCCATGGACTTTGCCTAAGACCCGACTCTTGTTAATATAGAAATCTGGAATCTAGTCTAAATATTTTTTATTAATTAATATTAAATTACTTCTAAAATTAAAACTAAAATAAATCTGAAACCTTATCGATGTCACCGCAGCGCAGAATAGTACCCAAAATGTTTACTGGCTCCTTTGGATGGCCAAACTAATTCTTTGACCAAGGTAACTTCTTTTCAAGGTAACTTTAAAATGCTGTCTACCCATTTACTCGTGAAATCTCATACAAAATGAGTAAATGGACTAGCCCTTCAGGTCAGGTTTTGGATCCCCGGTAGACTCGATGTCCCTTTTTGAAAGTTCTTCAAAAAGATTTCGAGTCCACGGCGTTTGTGTTTTTATTAATTATCACTATCATTACAAAATTAATACCCTCCCTTCTAGAAATTCTATCTGCGCCAGTGTAAAATGCAACGGCATTTATCAAAAAGTTCGCTTCAAATTCTCGCGTTCGTCAAAAATTGCCGTTCCCCGCGGGGCTGCCTGTATAAATACCATAATATAGTATTACAAATACTCGTGCCATAAAATTCAAGGATATTCAAATCTATAATTAGTTTCAGATACGACAGAGTGGCAACAAAACATACAAGTTTTTATAAATGCTGCTAAAACTATCACTTGGGGAAGAACGGTTCCTACGTAAAATTATTATTTACGATACCAATGCGATACGTCGCTATGAACTATTTATATTTTGTTTATCTAATATTATCATCCATTTAATTGGGCATGACGTTTTTATATTATATGCTAATGTGACATGTATCGATAAGACGAACACTTCAAACCACACGCCTGCCACACGCCAAACCAGAAAAAATCTATATGGTAACACGCACCGCCCGCGCTGTACACTATTTTTCTCCGGAATAGAAGAAACACAGAAACAACACAACACCAACACGTAGCGCCACACAAACACAGCATCATCAGGAGATGTTGACTCCGCAATGCACAATAACATTGCAAAGTCAACTTTGGCAGTTATTCAAACATTTTAGCTTAGTTAACCCGCTTCGTCGGGTAAATAGCCACTCTACTCGTACCCTTTCAAGTAAATCTCTTTGCTGAAAATAAAAAAATCTCCACGGAGCACGGGCGCGGCGTATTTTTCGCATTTCACTCGTGCTGCCGCCGGCCGTTTATTCAATTCCCGCCTATACGATCCATAATGGAACGAAAGCCGTCCATATTTTGCTGTATTCCTTTCAATAAGCGGCAAATTTTTGTCAAAACACCCAGGTCCTAGGATAAATGGTCCGTGTTCTAATTTTCTAAACAAACATCCGCTATTTTCGCGAAAAACGAGTGGATAATTTATATACTACCTTTAAAAAAATGTTAGGTAGTTACGCAGATGTCATTGCATGTCTTAGGAATGACGTCATAAAAAATCTAACAAAGAACAAGTTAATCTCTCCGTCACGAGTGTCCATAATTTAGAATAGGAAAATAGCAAAAGTTTCTGATAGCCTTCATATTGTTGAGATGATGCCCACAACTCAAAAGATGGGGTTAAAACTTTGTTACGTTGCTAAATATTGTAACATTTTGAGTTTTAAAAGGAGTAACTGCTGAAGGCTGAGATACTTGCTGGCTCATCTTAGCAGAATCTGCATTCCTAACCAGTGATAGGACACATAATATGCCATGAGGGCCAGAGGTTTATTCACACGAAATGAACAATTTTGATTTTAAGGAAGATGAGCGGAGGCATAGGAACCAGAAGAACAAATAATTGGCGTTTTTAATTGTTTATTGAAGTGTTAACCTACACTTAAAGGAAATAACCTAATAGATCTATAAATACATATCAAAAAATGTCGCTAACAATTGCTATAAAACTGATTGAAAAAAAAGTAGATACATATATCACTAATTTCGTGGCTGACGTATGGTTCGGCCGTGGTGTAGCGGTTAACACACTCGGGCGCGATTCCCAGAGAGATGTGGGTTCGAATCCCGCCGGCCTCGGAATTTTTGATATGTATTTATAGATCTATTAAATAATTGGCGGCCGAACACGGTATTATTGGAGTGACCACATCAGGAAGCCTCCGTTGGCTTAAGCACGAGATGATAGGAGTTGGTCGTGGTGTAAGAAGAGCACACTTGGGTCGACGAAGGTAAAATAATGACTGAGGTATCGCTAGTTGGATGAAGCAAGCGAAGACTTGCAGACTAAATAAGCCATTAGAACAAAATTGGCAGCTTCTGGTGCCGGAGACCAAGATTCTGTTTGGATCAGTAAGCCGGTGAAGTAAATGATTTTGAGGCTGTGTGAGAGGAATTCCTAGATTTCGGCAAGGCAGAGTGGTTCCATCGTCTGGAAACGCCGCGTCTGCGTTTATCACGAGCACGGAACGCAATTTAACGGTCTGGCGAAGACCTGCCTCGCAAATAAAATATTGTGCCATCGCCTGCTGCCGTCGGGGACGTAAAATCTTTATTACGGGATATCACAACCTAGACGTGCTACTCTCTTTCTTATAGTAAATGCCATGCTTTTATAATGCCATTTACCTACCAGAAAATGGTAAAAATCACACTTTTAACGAGCGTCATCTTTTAACGTCCTCTGCGCATTTTATGATACAGATTTTCTAGTTTGGCGGATTATCCTTGTATTATAAATTCGAAAGTGTGTTTCTTTATTGGTTTGGTGCTTTGTCCTTCAATTCCGCAGCAACCAAACAAGGGATCGGCGTGATTTTTTACATGGGTATACTTGAAGACCTGGGAGAGTAACATAATACTTTTTATCCCGAAAAATTAAAGACCAAATGCACAAAGTCACAGGCATCAGATAGTAGGTACTAAAATAAGTTTTTTGAGATCCTGTGATCATGAACTTCCACAAAGTAACGCCTGCTACTATTCAAATTTAGTTAAGGTAATAAGTGACCATTCACCTAATCGGAACTTTTTACTCTCCTGCATAGCTAGCCCGGGCGGGAGAAATTTTATTCCCGGGGAAAGGATAAAATGTTTATCCCCTCGCTCAGTTTTATCCACCTGTCGAGCATGAGCAAAATGGTGGAAATAATATCCACAGTGGATATTCTGATAGGAATATAGGTACTTTTCCTTTCTCCTATCACCATGCTTTAGCATAGGGAGAAGATAATTTTATCCCATGTCAGTGGATAAAATCGGGGCATATTTTTATCTCCTGCCTATATGCTAGCTATGCTGCGGTAATGATCGATACCACGATACGAGTGTGTTCAATAATAATCGAGCAAATAATTTATCAACTTCCTCAATACATTTAAAAGAAAATGGTCAAGCGATAGTGAAATTCTTTCTCGTATTCCAACAATTAAGCCAGCCTCCGAGCGCTCCGAGCGCAGAGCAAGTGGCTCGGAAATGCCGCGCCGTCTCGTCTGCGTTCTCCGCGTTTATACAAAGCAGGGACCCAATTTAACGGTCTGCTGCAGATAGAACCGAAAAATGAATTTTAAAATTTCGACGGCTTTCGAGTTATCATTAAGGCCGGTCTCGTACACCCACAATCAGAATTTGAAACCCGTTTCAGTACCTACTGCAGATTTAAATCTAGGTATTTAAATTGGCTGATGGCTCCAAATTAAAACGTGGCACAGATTTCGGGATTTTAAGGATCCAAATATGTTTAGGTCTGTTTTGTGGGACGTAAAATAATACAATCAAAAACGAGCAAAAACGACGATGCAGTTTGTCTTTTTAATAAAAGTTTACTTGCAGTCATATAGATGAGAGGGTGACCTCTCACGCATCAACGTTCTCTATATTATTATCCCGGCAAAATGACGCATAATAGCTCGAAAATAGTGTAATTCTGCTTCCCGAAACGTTCGCGGAAGAATAATGAGTAATATAATTCCCGTCATTGTTTCCCGATGTGCCCAATGATCATTATCATTCCGCTAACGGGACAATGACATGGACAATGATCGTTCCCGTCTCAATGATCACGCGCAAGCCCAATTAAGCGGATTACAGCTCTGTCAATTAAAGTGTATTAAACATTTATATTATCTACATAACTACTTACATTTAAATGAAAGTCTACCTAGGTTGATTCTTTGGATAAGGTATTTCGTAATTCGAAATCAAAATTATGAATTGCACTCGTTTATAGGCGTCCTCGCTAAAAACTCTACTATCGGTTCGGAAAATACAAGTACACATTTGACATAACTATTGCGGCAAAATGACGCATACCTAATAATTCCAAAACAATGTGTTTCCACCTTCCGAAATGTTCGCGGAAGATTAATGAGTAATATAATTCCCATGATTGTTTTCCCATGTGCCCAATGATCATTCTCATTCGGCTAACGGGACACTGATCGCTCGTCTGAATGATCGCGCCCATTACTTCGCTTTTCCTTGTTATTGACCAATTAATTAGATACCTATTTATTTCATGTAAGCCAACCTGTGGCGCATATGACACTCTACCACTGCACCGGTTCAGAATGGAAATTATGTCAACAATTATTATGTCTATGGATACATATAGCGATGACTAGACTTCAGCCTTTTTCTCGGGTCGATAGGCGCATGTAAAACTTCACAGCAACTTCACTTGCAATTAAAATATCATTTGCTAAAATATCGCGAGGAAATCTGCATGCAATCTGGATGCCTGAGGCATCTCTATAATATAATAATCAAAAGTGTGTGAAGTCTGCTAGCCCGTACCTACTTGGCTAGCGTAGTTGCCTATGACAGTATGACTTACCTATTGATTAACGATGATGATAATAAATATCTGTGCAAATGTATTAAAATTGATACAAATTAGGTTTTTCCACTAATTTCATGTCCTTAATTTGAGTAGGTATTAACAACCGGCGAAATGCGAGTCGGACTATACGAAGGGTTCCGTACCAAAAAAAACGCCGACAAAACACGTTTCTAGTAGGGGAGCTCCCTTTAATTTTTTATTTATTTTAATTTTTAATATTTGTTAATATAGCGGCAATCCATTCTCTGATTTAAACTCTGTACCTATTACGGATCATGAGTTACAGCCCGCTGACAGACAGATGGACGGACGTACAGCGGAGGCTTAGTAATAGGGTCCCATTGGTTACCCTTCGGGTATGGAACCCTAAAAATTAATAAAGGTTCTAAGAATGTAATGAAATATCAAGTAGGTAGGTACCTAATACTAGAGGTATAAAGTCCGAGAAGTCGATCTTACAGAAGGTCGGGTGAACTATTTGTTCCGTTTATGAGGATCTTCTCACGGAAAAACTAAC
This sequence comes from Hipparchia semele, assembly GCA_933228805.2. NCBI lineage: Eukaryota > Metazoa > Arthropoda > Insecta > Lepidoptera > Nymphalidae > Hipparchia > Hipparchia semele. The sequence goes on along the minus strand of OW121717.1, from coordinate 431,406 downwards.
TAGATAGGTATTATTTAGATAATACATATATACGTACCTACTAATATGGTAAAACCAAAATTGATACCTAATTATTATAATTATCTATCTACAATTATTGTAATAGGTATAATTATATTTAACACTTCATTGTAATTATACTTGTAACCGCAATTTTACTAATAGCAATTTGAGATCGACTCATTTTTATCCTCAACCTATGTTTTTCTGATGTTTTTAGTTATCCGTCCTATCCGTCCGTCCGTTAGTCTGCAATGTCAAAAGCCGTAATAGGTAGATAAGTACTTGCACAAAATGTATTGCCGCTATAACCACAAATAATAAAAATAAAACAACAAATAAAGGCCGAAAATATCACATTTATTTTTCAACGTTTTTTGCTCGACCTGTTACGATGTTAGGGAACTCTTCGTGTGCGAGATCGACTCGGCCTTGGCCGGTTATTTTTATTATTCATTTGCTAACAATTATTTAAATTAAATTATATTAAAAAAAGAAAATTATAGCAAAAAAATAAGTATGACGTTTTCACCGCATTTATCCTGCAAAAGAATCAGCCAGTACTATCAGGACATGGCTCATTCTTCCGCAAAGAATCAGCCAGGCTGGTCAGATATGCAACTAGTATTCATGGCACCATTCCACACGAGTAGGTATGACTTGTAAGTAAGTACCTAAGTACTTATAGTTTTTTGGTTCATAGAAAGGTTTCAGAAAAAAAAAGTGTGCAAAGTATTGCTTAGTCTGTAAATAAATATTTAGTCTAAACGATGTCCTGGACGATGCCCGCGACTTCGTCCGCGTGGATCAAGGTTTTTCAATTCCCATGGGAACTCTGTAATTTTCCGGGATAAAATGTAGCCCATGTTTTAATCCTGAGTATGAGCTATCTCCATTCCAAATTTCAGCCAAATCGGTTCATTCGTTGTGGCGTGAAGGAGTAACAAACACACACACACACACAGACACACACAAACTTTCGCCTTTATAATATTAGTGTGATTACAAGTCAATTAAATAGTAGCGAAGGAAAATCCTGAAGTAGGTATTTATATTACACTTCGATATTACATTATTTCCTCGCACCTACTAATTAAACTTCGAATTAACACAATTTCAATACAAAGAAGCACAATAACATAATTTTGGTTTTTACCAGTACCTATTTGATATTTTAATATCGCATTCCCAGTGCATCGGGGAAGTTCATTTACAACACAGAGATGTCTGGCTTCTAGAGAAGCAGCTGGTAATGACAGACATGGACTGTAAAAACTGTGTTTATTTGCTTGCTTGCTAAGTTGATACAATGATTTTTACACACTATAATTATAATGTTCTGACCTGCACTGCTTTAAGATGACCCAACTTCTTATCATTCATTAAATTGGTGTTTTTCATGTTTATTAAATACCTACCTACATACTATTTACTCGTCTATGAAACATAATAATGGAATGAATTTCTCGCGGGTTTAATGCCATTTGTGCTCATATTTTGTAATATATTTTATGTTTATTTTATAACGTTTCATTTTAATGTAGTGTACAATACAGTATATTCATTTCATTTCAGTTTCTTTATCATAAGACGCATGTGAGACTCTTGCGCTAATAATATTATAAAGATCGTAAAATATTTCATGTTAAAACTTAGTTGAATCATTGAAACAATAAATATAATTGCCCCAGCCGGGAATCGAACCCAGACTTTCCCACTTATCTGCGCTCACTATTGCGCTAGAGAGATAGTCTACATTGATAAAATCTCCGTTGATGTTATTGGCTTTTATGGCATGTCTGGGGCAACAACGCGGTAACAGTGCATTTTCGCCAATGATGATAGAGTTTCATCCAGTCAAAGTTGATTGCGACTTGCGATCGTCACACTATAGCGCTAGATCTCTCGATGTATAAAGTCTGTTGCTCCATAGTCTATCTCAAGGGGCAACTGTACAGTATAACGAATCTCTCGCGGGTTTAATGCTTAGTCACAATATTTAATGAGAATTTCATAAAATACGTCCTCTCTTCTTTAGGTAATGGGGATTTCACAAAATACATCCTCTTACCCATAGCTGCGCTTTATGTTAAGTACTTAATTACCCAAATTTTTGGTTTATAATTGCCTAGATAGACGATGCCCGCATCTTTGTCCGCATGGATTAAGATTTTTAATTCTTTTTTAATTTTACGGAATAAAATACGCATATACGCACACATGCACGCACGCACGCACACACACACAAACTTTCGCCTTTATAATATTAGTGTAACTAGATGATGCCCGTGACTTTGTCCGCAAGGACACTTTCGCATTTATAATATTAGTGGGGATAGTTTAAGCATTTTACATTTGCTTTTCCTTAATTTTTATCAACTCAAAATGGGTGAAAGTTCCACAATTGGACAAAGGCATCTCTCACAGTGTGGGGCACTAGTAGGGGGTGCCTTCCTACAGTTAAGAGCAAAAAGCGAGGAACTCTTGTTCTCAACCTAAACGTGGTATTTTAAGTTTATACGGCAATTGTTCGTGTTAAATACAGATTTTGGCAATAATAAGTAAATAATTAGCTGAATTATGGTAAATAGGTCTAGGTACCTGACTTCAAGCCTCTACCGTTATCTAGCGATGACAATACAAATTAAATTACTTAGATATATTCCATCATTCTTTATCATGAATAGTGACACTATAATCCTATCGTAATCAATGTAATACGAACAAACAATGAGTCGATTAGATGAGGGGGTATTCCAAAGTATGCCAAGTGTCAACTAATTTCACGTACCTACCTACTTAGATAGCTTAGGTGGTATTGTGGTGAAAACACAAACACATAAATATACAAATAAGTATACCGCTACGAGTTACGACTAATTTCAATCTGCATCTCATCTAAATATATAAAAGGCAAAGGTGACTGACTGACTGACTGATCTATCAACGCACAGCTCTAACCACTGGACCGATCGAGCTGAAATTTAGTATACAGGTAGCTGTTAGGACGTAGACATTCGCTAAGAAAGGATTTTGGAAAATTTCAACCCCAAGAGGGTTAAATAGGGGATTAAAAAATCGAACCTAACGTGAGCGAAGCCGCGGGTTAAAGCTAATCTAATATAATGTAGGTACGTAACTAATCTAAGGATTGTTTTTGGCTGCATACGGGCAGGCGAGTTGTGGAATACGTCCAGTAACGATTGATTACACAATTAATTACGCATTTAAGTTGCAACAGTAGGTATCACTATTGTAGGTACGTAGGTACATCAATACCAGCATCAGTGACTAATCAATATTGAATGCAATCGCTCTACCCAACGACAAAAACCTTAGTAAGGACTGCTATTTTTATAGAAAAATATAAACGTAAAAAATCTTTTTACAAAACCGACTTCAAACGCCACTACAAAATCAGTTTATACCTAGGTATGCAATTTGAAGAGGTCCCTCGATTTCTCCAGGATCCCAACATCAGATCCTGACCTGATGACAATGGGACCACCTGGGAAGTATACCCTTTCAAACAAAAAAGAATTTTCTAAATCGGTCCAGACGTCTTCGAGGAATCGGGGAACATACATTTAAAAAAATGATTCCGACGAATTGAGAACCTCCTCCTTTTTTGGAAGTCGGTTAAAAAAATGTTTACTTCGGAATTTACGTCAATCTTTTAATAATAAATTCTTTATCATCTTTTATTTCATTATTTCATTTTAAAAACCCGTTTCGATCCTCGATCCCTTAAATCCCACAATACCTAATAATTGCAGTGTTTGATATCAATCCGAACAACACCTACCTAGTTTATAAAACGAAACTAGGTACCTACATTTATATGGAAACTTGAGCTTACTGCGGGACCCATATTATTAAATACGTGTACCTACCTTGTACCAAAAAATAGAAGTGCAGGTCGGAATAACCATGTAGATATAACTTAACTTTATCTAATTTTTGCAGTTTAAAGTACCAGCACACCTGCTCACTGGATATTGCCTGTAGCTGTCTTCCGATGCCGCTCGGATATTATCAGACGCTGTTTTACCTAGGTACCTAATACGTGTAATGGATCGAAGTACTCGGATATTATGTAGAATATTAATACATCAGCATATACATTTTATACCTAGGTAGGTACTAGGCGCCGCAAATCATCAGAATTTTTCGGAACCAAATGTCATTCATAAGTCTTCATAAGTTCATAACACTCGTACAAAATTTTCTAATAGGTATAGGTATATAGATAGGATGCAAGTGCTCTCCTGTGTAGTAGAGGAAATCATACGATAATTTTGACATACCTACCTACTTACCTACCCTTATTTTCCTCGATATGTTCGTGACCTCAAAAACCCGAAACTAAACTGATAGCTAGACCATTGATGTGCCTAAAGGAAAGGTCTAAAAACAACAAAACATGAGAAGCCGAGCCAAGCGATTTAGGATTAGAAGTATAGGAAATGATTATTATTAGATATAATAAAATGCATAATAATCCGATGAGTAGGTAACTAAAATGTTGAAAATTCCGCAATTTTTAAACAATCATAGAGAACATTTGTGTCGTCGCAACGGACATTGAAAACATCGCTAAGTCATTACACTGCACGAGGTTTTCCCAATGAGAGGAAAACCCAGGCCAATAGCTATAGGTAGGTATAATGTTGGCACTGTTTATGTTGCCTCGCGTAACGGTTTTTATATTTGCATTTGCTTGTAGGTATTTTTGGCAAGGAGGGAAAGTTATTTTAAAAAGTATGTATTTATTTTCTACAAGCGTAGATTGCGGAAAATTGCATCAATCATCCTCCATTCTTATCGTACCTACTTAGCTGAATTTATGGTATTCTCGCTGCAACATGCTGCAGTTATAATGTCAATGGTTATAAGGTTATAGCCAACAAGCTTTTGGCCTCGACTTCGATCACGTGGAGTTAGGGTTTTAAAACTTCCGCGTATCTCTGTTGCGGCTTGATTGTAGGACAAATCAACAAACATACTCACATGTAGGTATAATGGAAAGTGGTATCCTATTTAGTAAGTCACAGTGGCGGATTTACCAACAGGCTGAGTAGGCTGGAGCCTAGGGCGGCAAAGGGGCGAATTTTTTTTTAAAGACACATAAATTTCCAAGATGAGATAGGGTGTCGATTTTTAGCAATGAACATTACGCCGTACAGCGAGATTGTCCCTGAGAAAGTATATAGGTAGTTAGGTATGCAATTGCAAAGCCAGTCAGCGGAATTCTAAAAAAATATGGTATAAGGCGGGACTGCACAAAGTGATTTCTACTTACCATTCCCTTGCCATCCTAAACCAACAAACACTGACAATTGACATTTTATTTTGATAACTAGCTGTTGCGCGCGACTTCGTCTGCGTCAATTTCTGTTATTATGATCGCGATTAAGAAGTTTTTAAAAGAATATATTTTAAATATTTATATATATATTATAAATTATCCAATTTTCCCCGTTTTTGCAACATTTTTCACTGATGCTTCGCTCCTATTGGTCGCAGCGTGATGTTATATAGCCTAAAGCCTTCCTCGATAAATGGACTATCCAACACAAAAAGAATTTTTCAGTTCTAACCCAGTAGTTCTTGAGATTAGCGCATTCAAACAAACAAACTCTTCAGCTTTATATATTAGTATAGATATAGATATATGACGTGTAGGTGCAAGTTTATTTGAATAAAAATTATTCTATTCTATTCTAGAACAGTTATTAAGATTTAAGACATAAGATGTCGGTCATGTTGGATGTTGGCATCTGCGCAGCACCTCCGTCCCCGATGTATCAGCGGGACACGTTAGCGTCACATAAAACAAAATTATGGCTTAAGTTGCGAGGCCGGGCCGCTCCTTAGCCGAAACTTCACTTTAAAGTGACTCGTGAACGCGCTGTACGAACCAAGTAGGTATTTACCTACACTTGTGATTATGTTAGAGCTTCCTCGTTCGTTTTGCTAGCATATTTGACTGTGATCATAAGATCCCGGGTTTGAATCCATGGTTGGATCAAAAAAGGTCGTGTTTTCGGTCATAAAATTTCGCATCCCAGAGTCGTCGGACTATGAAAGAGAGGGAACAGAGACTGCATCCATGTTTGCGCACACATATTATACGCGTTATGCGCGCTATAGTACTTCTTGCATAATTAGCTAGAACTATGAACAAGAGTTCATCTTTCAACACACAACAAACCAATGACTGGTCTAAGTGTGGAAACCAGCCCAGTACGAAGAAAGAAAGAAGAGTTCATCTTGTGCATCAAAAAAATATACTATACCTACCACTTTTTACCTACTTATCTAATAAGTACTTATTTTAATCGATTTCAGTTAAAAAAAATGTGTGTTAGTTTGGTCACATGACTAGCTACTATTTGATAGATACTTTTGTCGTTTGTAAATATGGTACACACAGATAAATCCAATTTTTTAACTTATTTAAGCAAATTTAATTCAACGCAAACTATTTATGTTTATTTATGTATTTAATTCATGTAGTTGCATGAACACTTATATGAATAACAAACCAAATATCAAAATATTAACATTTATTATGAAAAAAAGTTTCTTTAACAACCCAACTAACAAAATGGTCATAAGATTTTAAGCTTTTATGATTATTTCGTCACATAGGTGTCGTATATTAGCAAGTTTTAAAATGTGACGTTGTACAGGCATCATGTATATTGCATTTAAGTTTCAATGCGATTAGGTAATAAAAGTCGTTGTACAAACGTCTGTATGAAATAGCTATAAAGCAATTTAATCGTAGAAAATACACAGTCATACAAACGTTTTAGGCGGGACATTTTGGCTGGTATTACAACCTTAATAACGCTGCTATAAGACTATGCATGTGAACATGACATTTTAAATATATTCGCAGTAATGTAAACCAGCCAAGCCCAATAAACGCGACAGAGAGTGATGGTTCCGTACCTATTTTTTAACCGACTTCCAAAAAGGAGGAGGTTATCAATTCGGCCGGTATCTTTTTTTTTCTGTTGAAAATCGATGTCAACACGAATGAACTGATTTGGCTGAAATTTGGAATGGAGATAGCTCATACCCAGGATTAGCACATAGGCTACATTTTATCCCTGATAATTAAAGAAACCTTAATCATGTCAATCAAGTCATTATGGCCATACCTCCCATGGTTAACGACACAACACAACGGCCCCTAGTCCCCGGATAAAGTTGGGAACCGACAATTATGTCATTTTTCCACGTTGACAAAATATGTTTTTTGCCGCATTCCCAAAAAACTTATGGTCTCTAAAATGTTCTGTTAAGGTGGTTTGATCCGGTCAGCGGTCACATCAGCGCCAATAGATGGCGTAGATTTTGTAATTAGACTTATTTTATTTTTTTTATTAATGAAAATGTGAATATTTTTTTATAATAATATGGTTCCCGGTTGTAGCGGTATATTTGTAATATATCCAACTACGTTTCAGATGTATTTTAATTTTCAAAATACTTTCATTTGTACTGATAATCACGCGGTGGTAGCAGCACTGCTGCTCAATATACTTTATTTATATCGGGACAAATGAAAGTATTTTGAAAATTAAAATACATCTGAAACGTAGTTGGATATATTACAAATATACCGCTGCAACCGGGAACCATATTATTTTAAAAAAATATTCACATTTTCATTCATAAAAAAAATAAAATAAGTCTAATTACAAAATCTACGCCATCTATTGGCGCTGATGTGACCGCTGACCGGATCAAACCACCTTAATGTAAAAAACTATTTTTTGGAATGACAAATAACGGTTTACTAAAATGTTTTAGGGAACTCTGATAGGTTCGTAATGAAAGAACGCCATGTTCTTTAAGAGTTTATAACTCTTAACACAGCAGTATTCATCGTATACAAGTATTTTGTAACTTATAATGGCACGATGAAGGGAGTTTTAACTCTTAACACAGCAGTATTCATGGTATATAAGTATTTCGTAAGTCATAATGGCATTATGACATATAATAATTTTTTTTTTATTTAAAAAATAATAATTAAATACACAATAAATGAAGGGGGCATTTAAAATTTATTAATAAACCTAAAAAGTTGGTCCCTAAAGTAATATTCGCATTAAGTTTTCCAAACTTAAACATAAACACATCCCATTTCAAACTTGTAAATAATTTGATTACACTTAATAGTATAAAAGTATAAAAATATAGTCTGCACACATGCAGAATTTATTAATAGTTAAATTCTATTACTTATAATTGAAAGCGCTTCAATACTGCATCAAATAGATTCATTGGTCCGGTAAACGTCTGCGCTATGAATGCTATGGTAACTATACGACTAAATACTCATACCAATGATAATATTACAACACTACTATGTTCTCGCTTATGACTTTTGAATGACAGCTATACGACTTTATAGAAATAGTAACTGCGCCAAAATCGCGTTGTATAAGCGTTTGTAAGCCTTATTTTCATGCCATTCAGTTTTTCGAAAACGTTTACACAATTCTTATATGACTTATATTAAGACCATTTTGTTAGTTGGGAATAACATTAAAATTAACTTATATTAAACAATTTGTTTTAAAACACCCTGTCTTATTAAAGTCTGACACTCTGATGTTGGTAAGAAATGTCTACTATTCTTCTTGAGCATCACCACATCTCCATCTTCCAACTCCAGTTTACCGTAATCTGTGATACATAGTACTTCAATATACAATGATTTTGGAGGCCTTAAGTTCTCAGTGAGATCTATGCCACTGTAACCAATGTCTTCACCTAATGATCGCATGTACTGAGCTAAGTTTGTTGAGTACTTAGAGAACCAGTCATATTCACTATCTGCAAGTAACTCTCTAACGTCTGGTGGTAAGACTGACCCAAATTCCCAACGTAAAGTTTTAATTTTGTCCATTCTATTGTAAAGGTAAGCGAGAAGGCAGCGTTTATTTCTTTCCAATGCAGAATGTCTCACTTGAACAGTTGTCCACAGGGACTTGTTTTCTGTTGTTGCATTTCTAAAAAATTATATTATCCTCAATTGTAATAATGAATTTCATTAAAAATGTAATTTTATAGTATTATACAATAATCAAGCTAGTAACAACACAACAGAGCAGGAATTGTTATATATTGATATATTCAGCATATTTTATGTTAATTAAGGCAACTAGTAACATATTTAAGAAAATATTTAAAAATAATAGGAAAGAAAAAGAATATGTAATAAAAAGGAAGCTCCAGAGCCTTTTATTCATTTAATAACTTAAATAACTTACGCATCATCCATATTCATCTTAAACAGAACATGCATTTCTTCTATAATTTGTCGAATCTTTTCATCCTGAAAATTAATTGTTATGCTTTGAATCACATTAAGTATAATTATAAAAAGGAACTATCTAGGTTTATCTACATTTTAAGTTGTAAGAATCCTAAAATAGTCCCTTCATCCCTCCTTGTGCCTTCTGTTTCCCCCTTACACCCTCATCCCTTGGAATCCCTTTTAGATTTATGCGTTTCCTCGTTCACCATCATTTTTTTCTTGTTTTATAAAAGTACGGTATTTGCTACAGAGTAGAAACAAATAAGTATGTAAGTAAAGTACATAAATAAAATTTACATTAAATTGGTCGATAGTTTCACGGTTTCTGTCCGCTTCTTTTAACAATTCTACCACTTTTTCGCCGAACATTTTTAATGACAAACAATAGTCAATAAATCAAAAATTAATTTTCCATATCTTTAGGGCAAATTTCTTTTTCTTTTTATTTATTATTATAATATAAAGTCTATTCTTGGCAACAGATAAAATGTTAGGTTAACACTTATAATAGCACTTTGCATTTGCACTTTTGCCTCCAAAAAGTTTTTGTTATGACAGCGCATGACAGGTTATGACAGACAACTTGACAATGACGTTTGATAATTGTCTATGACAAAAACAAACAAATGGTATAGTTACCTAGGGTGACCAACCCAATAGCTAGCACTGCACCAGTTTATTCGCACTTTGGCAAAAAAGATTAAAATATAAGTTTCTGATTGTGGTTTTTAATTTTTAGATTAAAAAATATTTAGGGGAATTCATATTTTTCACAATCGAAACCTTTCTAATCTGGAAAGTTTTAAAATGACGTCAGTATCGTAGTTGAAAGATATCGTTCTGGAGTTCCCGAAGTTTTTCGGCCATTTTGACTCATCGACGTTAAGGGTCAGTACTTACTTAATAATGATTTAACTGTGGTTTTATTTGAGTTTTAATAATATAATTGTTTTCAATTGATTTTCTAAGTATTATTAGTTACTAATTCAAAAAGTAAATGAAACTTTCCCGTTATTTCATTGCAAAACAAGGGATGTCAGTATCTGGTTACAAAATTTGGAGATTTTCCTGTTTATTAACATTCCGAAGCGATTCGATTCCCTAGCAGACTGGGAGTCTGTAGACGATCTTAACAAGTGTGTGTAAACTGTCCATACTCTGGAGTTTAAATTCTTTAAGACCCATCACACGAATAGGACCAAGAAGTTCTCTGACTTTACTCTCAAACTGATGGAAGACATACAAGAGATGAGACTTCAGTCGTCAGCAGACGCGGATGCCTACTGGTAGGTTAATAGGCAGATCTCTAAGAAAAGAACTCGCGCCCTGTGGGCCTTGAATACCAAGTGTATTAAAGATACCATCTAGTGGAACAGAAGTTCCATTCCAAAGTGTCCGTGAGAGATCTATCTATCGGACAGAGCCAGCTGACGCGGCTGAAAACTGACGAAGGCTGTCACGTTTCTTCTCCACCTGAGGTATGGAGAGAGGTTGAGAAGTTCTATGGGCAGTTATTTATCACGAAACAAAAATCATTCAGCGGACGATGGAGAGAGCTATGCTCAGAGTAACCCTGCGAGATCATATCAGAAATGAGGATATCTGTAAGAGAATCAAAGTCACGGACATAGCTAAGCGAAACTGAAGTGGAAATAGGCGGGCTTATAGTTGGAAGAGCTGATGGTCGATGGGATCCCATGGTGTCGGAGTAGCGATCCTGTACCGGGAAGCTAGGTGGACCGACGACATCAAACGAGTCGCAGAGAGCCGCTGGATTCAGGTAGCGTAAGACCGAGGCCTGTGGAAGTCCATATAAGAGACCTTTGTCCAGCTGTGGACGTCTGTCGTTTGATAAAGACTATGTTTACGTTTTCTTTTTAAATATGTAAGGGTGTTTGTTTTAAATATAATAAATATAAAAAAATTAAGTCACCTACAGTTACTATAAGAATTTCCGTATATTATTTCGTAATAAAATCTATATTCTAAAAGACTTCCATAGGTAGCCTAGCGTAATATTTCCCTTAAACTCTATTAAAACCTGAGTGTTGGTAATTGGATAATTTTGTGCCCATAACTGGTAACAAATGTGCTAATAATTGGGGACGGGGTCATTTTTCAATCTTATTTAAAATTCTAGTTGATTTAAACAAAAAAATTTCAATATCTTCTTTAATTATATATTTTATTAAACAAGTAACCTTATGAACACAGTGATTTATAGAATTTGGTTAAATTTATACTTAAAAAACATATTTGAAATAAGATAAACTCTTAAAGTGCCCATAATTGGGTCTGCCACCCTATATGGTTATACCAGAAACATATAAGAGTAAGTATTATGATGATAGCAAAATAAAGAATAAAGTAATAGCTGATAATATTATCATTAAAATATCACTGTGAAATATCATGATAAAAGTATTCGATTCTATACTCCGAATCTTTTCATCGACGTTTACCATTACGTCAGTGGTCTATGGACGATGGAAATTCCCTGTTGCGCTTCTACGCAGTTAAAAATAACACGCGTTCTATAATTCAATAGAGTTCAAAATCGCCATTCACATTTTACTCATTCATTCCACCGTCTACCCATTCCAGTTTCCAACAACCAATTTCCATTTTGCATGTGAATTTTTCTGTTCATTGCGCACGCGTACATGTAGCGATACGGTTGCTTCATTTGTTGTAAATAAACATTAGTAAAACATGTTTTTGTGCCATTTCAACGTTTAAATCCAATAATTTATCGTAATTTACATTTACTGTTATAGATAAATAGAAGTGTGATATTAAAAATGAGTGCCAAAAAGGTTAACGAAACAAACACCAAAGTGTTCGAGGACGAGAACACAGATTCTGGTTTTCTGTCCGGGCCGCTGAGTGAACAGCTGCTGTCCTCGGAAGACCTCAGTGCAGAGGCAGATGCCCCAACAGTGCCCGATAGTGACAAAAAAGTGATAAGTGAAAGTTCAGAACTCGACAGTGGTGTAGACCTGTGTTTGTCAGAGTGTCTAGTAAATGTTAAACTAAGTGATCCCCCGCAGACTACGGTGCCTTTAATCAAATTGGAGAGTGTTAGGAGTCAGGATGTTCTTCCACTCTCGATATTGTTCCAGCAAGATGACGACGGTGATACGTAAGTGTCGTAGGTCATACTGCTCTGTGACCAGTTGTGTTAGAACTGGTTGTAATTAAAGCATCACGTAAGAAAACATGTACAATTGCTATCGACTTATCTAGTACCTATATGTATAATCACTCTGATATCAGCAAGTACATAATATATGAACACTAGCTGATGCCTGGAACTTTGTCTGCATTGTATTGTATTTAAGGAGGAGATGTATGCCAACGCCAGACGGGTAATCATTCCTATGTCAGGACTATTCCAGCCAATTCCCCTTATGAGGACACAGGATTTCCCCTCAAACCTACCTGTAGCTTTCGTAAGCCTAATAATGTCCCTTATAGAAAGGTTTGTTAGGTCTTCTTCACTTTATCTTTTCCTTGCAGTTCCCATCTTACCAATGAGTACATAGGGCACTCAGCTATGAAGTGGAAGCTGAACTTCTCCTCACCACACTCTGAACAGGATGGCTCTTCATTAATTCTCATTATTGTGTAATGTCTATTTAGCAGTGTCTTTTGCTGTGCCTACCACCAATGCTATGTTATTTCTACTTTGTGGCATAAGGATGTCTTCCCTTCTTCTTATTGAATGATTTCAGGAACAATTTCAATTGAATAGAATAAAATAAGTACTGTAGATTGCCTATATTGAATCAACTTGTTCTATCTCAAATTCAATTTTTTTTCTACAATTCCCTCTATGACTCTTGTTTTAATTGTGTATGTAATACGGCAAGGCTTAGGTCTGGAAATTGGATACTTGCTCCAATTCTAGCTAGTTCATCTGATTTTTCATTACTGATATTCTATCAACATCCAGGAACCCGAGCAATTGTCACTTTTGTCTTTCCAGCAAGTAAGTTTAGAGCATATTAGCTTTCCTTCATGAGAGCCGAAATCGTGTCCTTTCTTTCCAGAGCTTTATTGCAGCCTGCAACTTGCAACTTCATCTGCATGGATAGTTTTTAAAATCCCATATAAGTTCTTTGATTTTCTGACATAAACAGTAGCCAAAGTCACTCTCTAGGTCCTCAAATATACCCATGCAAAAAATCACACAGATCTTTTCTCTGTTTCTGCGTGATTGAAGTACAAACAAACACTTACTCATTTATTATATGTATGTGTCTTGAAATTAAGCATGTATGTATTTGGAATAAGTACAATAAGTTAGGTTACCAGGCACATAACAAAATTGACTTAAAACATAGAAACATAGAATGTATAAATACTAACCAGTTATTGTTTGTTCTTTGTAAAATTTGTTTACAAATTCTTTAAATTATGATCTGTTATTGAGTAATTTAAAACCATCTTATATATTTTTTATTATTCTTCCTTTTGGTGATGTCATCACACAAATGGTTTCATTTTTTGTCCCATAAATTCAATTCTTGTCAAGTTGCTGTTGGAAAAAAAGCCTTATCAAAATAATAATTATGTAGTATGTTTAATAGTTATTATTATCACTCGCTTATCACATTCATTTAGTATGAATAAATTCGCCAGTTAAAACTCATAATAAATATTATTCTTTGTCAACTGATAGAAGTCCACTGCTGTAGGTCTCTTACGTGGACTTCATTATCTATTGTTGAATAAATTAAATAGGGCTTTTGTATGGACTTCCATATTCCACATTATACCATATTCCACATTATACCACATTCACATAACCCCTTTAATCAACTGAGCTGCATTTTGCATATAGTCATCATAATATAAATTATGTAATTAGTACATTATGTTTATTTTAGTACCTACTGTATTTTCACTACACTACATATTTGAATAACTACTTTACATATAGCAATTGTTCTTGATGGTTTAAATAATCAAGGCATCTGCAAAAAAAGGATTGCACTAGGATTGCACCTTTGAAACTCATATATTTGCAGTTGTTCTGAAGAAATAACCTTTTTTCTGTGTAAAACAACAGCTAACACCATTGCCTATCATTTATGTATAGATCTTTTTATGTCTTTTCTACAGATCCTTAGCTAGCTACACAAACTTCTTGGGCTCTAGTAAGACTTGTGATAGTCAAGTAATCCAGAACAAAAACATATATAGTGTTTTTTTATTTTTTTTATTTTATTTTATTTGGGTTTACAAACAACATCACAATATTATATTATTACTAAAAATTACTAAAAATTATAAACTAATATTATTAGTTGTGGCGTCAACCACATAAACCACAGGTTACATTTAATATAGTAAGCATAAGTGGAAAGTATAGTGCTTAGAGTTGTAGTAATTTGAGGGAGCACTACTATATAATAGTCTGCCTCAAGAGATTGTTACTGAAAAGTCATTTGTAACTTTAAAAAAAAACTTAGAATGCATTTTCTAAATACTTGTGTCTAGGAATTAGTCTTTTTATTATTAGGAGTTACCATTTTTGTTTTTTTATATGATTGTACTTTTTATACTAATTTTATAGTCTTAAGTTCTCTGTAAGTGAGCAAACTGTTCTTTGAGAATAAATTCTTTAAACCTAACCTTAGCACAGTTTAGAACACACCCCAAGACCATATACTAAAATACTTACCTACTTACTTTCTACTTAAACAAGAAAATTTTATTTAACATTCCTGTTTTATTTTATAGACAACTACACATCGCGGCAGTTCACGGCTGCGAGAAGTCAGTGGGTACACTAATAAACGTGTGTCCAGACAAAGCGTGGCTGGACGTTCCCAACGACTTTGGACACACGCCCCTACACTTGGCTGCCATGAGCGGCCAGGCGACGGTCACGAGGATGCTGGTCATCGCGGGAGCGTCGATAGCCACCAGGGACTTGACGGGAGAGACTCCTCTACACAAGGCAGTGGTCGGCAACCACAAGGAGTGCTTGCGAGGCCTGCTGACGCCGGTGACGGATCGGCCCATGAGAAAGCTATCGACAGTGATAAACCAGAAGAATTACAAAGGTGAGTTGATCATCTTGCCATAAGTGCTTGTGCTGTTTTTAAATTATACGTAAAATCTGGAAGGGATACTTTTGCTATAATAGATTGGCGGTACGGGGGTCATGTGTTTTACTACACCTTAGAATAATTTAACTGAGTACGGTCCTCAACGCTTACGTAACGTGTTGTTTACCTCTCGGTGCACTTACACGTGTATTTTGCGTTGAAAACTGCCATTCAAGGTTCATCTACAAATCCGGAAATCCCATGCGAGACCAGCGCCGTTAATTGTTCTCTACGCACCAATAATGCACCGACTAGTGCCTTCGAGTTCTGATTCACAAATTAAATACCCAATTGATGGATTTCCCATCGTTTTGAGAAGAAATATGTTTTTTTACAATTTATCTGTTTGCAGAATTATTCTGAGCAGATCAACAAGAATAACGATACCGAATACTACTTATCTCCAAAAGAGTTTCTTAGTATTTTGTCGTATCTCTATTCTTTTTTACAATATTTATAATTAACGAAAGAGGCTTTCCGAAAATGTACCTACTAGTTTTTTCTTTGTTGTCATTTATCAGAATTTTGAGAAAAATTCGATTCTTTTTAATAATATAAGTTATATGAAATGAAATTAAACAATAATATTAAATACTAGCTGATGCCCGCGACTTCGTCCGCTTGGATTTAGTTTTAAACATCCCGTGGGAACTATTAGATTTTCTGAAATAAAAAGTAGCCTATGACTGTCACTCTCCCAAAAAATCACGTCAATCCGTTGCTTTGTTGCAGCGTTATTAAAGGACAAAGCAATAAACAAATACACTTTCGCATTTATAATATAAATAATATATAATATAATAGTAAATAAGTAAGGATTTAATGGTATTAGACATACATATTTCGTGGTTTGACTACATAATAACATACATAATTATTGTATAGTGCATACCTACGACAGACGATAACTTCTATTTATATTTTATTAACGAGCGACGCAAATGAAATGAGGTAATTATCGCTCGAAAACCTTTTATCGACCCTTCTGTACTTACTAACTTCTTGACCTCAGTTATCAGACAGTCATAATACTTGTTGCTCTAAACACTCTGGCGCCAAGAGCGTCACAATAATGATAATATAGCTAAGGCGCCATTTATATGAAACTAGCTTTTACAGTTAAGTTCGATTTGTCAAACCCCTATTTTATTCCTTTAGGGATTGAATTTTCAAAAATCCTTTCTTAGCGAATGCCTACGTCATAATAGATTTGTGTATACTTTTCAGCCCGATCCATTCAGTAATTTAAGCTGTGCGTTGATAGATCAGTCGATCAATCAATTAGTCAATCACCTTTTCCTTTTATATATTCAGACTAATTACCTACTACGTAACGAAGCGACAGATGTACTTGTTAGGAGAGTCAGGAGTGTGCTTTTGAACCTCGTCTGAAGTCATAACCAAAGCTAATCAATAGGCACTCTGTATTAATCGGGACACATGCTTGCCTACTCCGTTTATTTTCCAAGAAACTGGTTAGTATGTACCAGTATATATGTACATACTACTGATACATACGAACCAGATTCTTCACAGTCGTCCTTATATTTTTATTTTGTCCCCGAGCATTTACTATTTACTTGAAACATTTTATCGACGAAGATTCGCGTTTAAATAAGAAAGTTCAGACCAAACCGGTCGCAGGCCGGTACTAAAGGAATAAAGGGTTAGATTCATAAACAATTTGTAGAAAAATTATTTATTAAATTTACTAACATTACTGTGAATGGATAATTTAATTTTAAATGCAAAATATAATGTATAAATGACTTCATAAATAATAAATAATCCTTGCTATTGTAAAAACCCGTGTTAGTAATATTATTACGACGAACTTTATGAGTGTGCATCTTATTGAAGGGCAAGGCTCGGTCGATTATTTTTATAATTAAGTCAATTTAAAAAAAGTTATGTTTAAAAATATACATAGTTCTACACTGTCCTTTTAGTAACGATACGATTATAAGAAATAAAGAATATAGGTATATTCTATGACAAGATAGCCCTTGACTGCGATCTCACCTGATGGTAAGTGACGATGCAGTCTAAGATGGTAGCGGGCTAACTTGGAAGGGGTATAGCAGTGTAAATTCAACCCATACCCCTAATCGGTTTCTACACGCCATCGTGCCGGAACGCTAAATCGCTTGGCGGCACGTTTTTGACGGTAGGGTGGTAACTAGCCACGGCCAAAGCCTCCCACCAGACCAGACCAGAGACAATTTAGAAATAATAAATTACTAAATTGCCCCCGCCAGGAATCGAACCCGAGACCTCCCAGTTATAAGACCACAGCGCTCACCACTGCGCCAGGGAGGTCTATTGCACAAGTTCGATGGTAAATTATGTTAGATGGAACGGAAGCAAATAATAATATACCTACTTACTCTATTATGTATTAGATTTAAAGGAGGACGGGTAAGAATGGACTCAGTCACATAGTTAAATGTATTGTATTTGACCTATGTCGGTATTATCTCTTATAAAGTAGTTTAATAAATCCTAACACAGCATGTCTGAATTCACTTGGAGAAAAAAGATATTCGACGCTTAGATTTAGTTTACACTAAATAATGAATAAATTGTTAGGAAAAATCAGTTCTAACCAACATATCTTTTTTCTCAAAGTAAAAAAAAAAACATACTGTCTTAGGATTAATTAAACTACTCCATTATGACAATAAAAGCCAACATAGTTCATAATGCTATAGTCTTGGGTACAGGACCCATACAAAATTACCCATTATTTAAAAGGTTAAAAATTGACCGCCTCGGTAGTTGGTAATAATTTTAAAAAAAATTACTTATTCATCTTGTACTGCAGCAAGAAACGGATCCTTCTTACATGCAAAGCTGTTAGCGTAGATAAATAATACCTATATAAACATAATTGATCCGTATTTATGAAGTGAACATCCGTGTCGCCATGGGATTTTTTTATAATTGAAGATTAATATAACGGACGTAAAAGCTGTTTGCGGATACAAATGCAGTTTACCTTCACCGGATGCCATTGTCCGCTTAAAATTGCCGCGTGTGCATCACAGGCAGCATGCACGCGAGCATTCGTCATCCGATTCAGAAAAAAAAAACAGTTTCACTAGGATCTTGAATTGAATAGTAGTAGAAACCAGTTTTGAATAGCAGACGTTTACGTGCCAAGTCGCCGCCGCAGCACCTCAAGGTCTCGACTACGTTCTATACCATCAAATTCCCACACAATCAATAATCTCGTCAAAAACCTGATTACTACGATGAAGTATTCCTATTTGTCACACGTTACTTAGAACTTCAATAGATATTACTTGAATCATAATTCTATGTACCTACGCCGACGCATTGTTATTTATTCGGTTTGTTTAGTTATTCATATATGTGTGGAGGAAAATTAGTAGTACAACTTCCCCAAATACCAAAATAACCGCCTAGATACTGAATCAAGTTGTTTTGCTTCTGTATGGTAAGCACGATAGATTAATAACGTAAATATGACGTAACAAAGGGGGTGGTGGTGAGTGCCTGGGCTGGGCTTGGTGATGATTGCGCTAGCCGTTTACGAGCTGTATAATATTTCTCTACTATACTATACTCTATGATACTTTACAAACAATACATCAACTTTGATAATCCAGATGGCATTACAGATGATAAGATAAGCGGCCAAGATCATTGCGGTGCATCGCAAAAAACCCCAATAATGTTGAACCAAATGTACTCCAAGAAAGCAAATCCGGTTTTCCCAAAATGTGAAACTTACATGAAATTCATATTAGTGTCGGTCAAAGCAATAAACTGGCACGTTTGGGTTTTCCAGAATTCATACAATGTTTTATACTCACGCCCTGTGCTCGCGCCGACATTTTCAGCTGCGTGTTCTTTCTTAAAAAATACGTATTATGATCTGTTGGCGTTGGGGCTTACCCATCGCGGCCTTGTCTGCCATAAACATTATTACCGTAAATGTTAATGTGTCCAGTGTCAGTTTCGTATTTTTTTTTTCATAAAAAATGCAATGTTTTGATTTCCTCTGTTTAAAACATCCAAATCGTGAGCAAGATATTATGTATGTGAAGAAATATTTGTAATTGGTTAATGATTACCAATTTATCGTTATTTCTCCTTTAAATATTTTTTATACGGAAATTAATATCCTTTATTATACTGACGCCTACCACTATTTGCGATATTTGCATACCTAACCGCTGTTCCGTCAATAAAAACATGTTTTATAATGATTTAAATGCTAAGATCTGTTGAATTAAATAAAATATAATCGTACAAAAGATTTGATATTAATTCCAAAGTCATAACTGAGACGTGAAGATAAAATTCGGAATTGCCCATCCATACGAAGATACCTGTACATAATTGCGGTAGGTTAGCCCGCGGTCACGACGACCCGATGGGTATTCCCATAGTCAGCCGCTCGCGTAACGAAGCCGACATGCTGCCAGTGAAAGCACTGTGCCTATTCGTTAACCGCGGCCGCACGTCTGGGTTACCCCGCTGAGAGAGCGTTCATTGAAAGGTGGTTACGTGAATGTTTGAATGCCAACGGATTTTCCGAACGTCTTATGGAGGTGTTCGGAACTACCTACCTACGATGAGTCTCGATTTTATGAAACTTCGTTGAATATTGATTTCCATTCTTAAGTAAATTGACCATAATTATTATGTAGCGTAAGAATCTCTTGTTGTTAGTTAGTCGAAATCAGAGAGAGTAGAGAAGAAGAAGAATATAGGTCCAATACATTGTGGCTTTCAGGTTACTATCAAAATCAGACATACACACAGATACACACACACACACACACACGCGCGCGCGCGCGCAAATAAAACGACTACGTGCGCTGTGTCAGCAGTAGATAATTTCCCATGTGACAATATGCGCAGAGTAACAATTCTGTGAGACGAAAATATAACAATGTATGAATCCTTACATATAACGCAAACTCCGACTGATAATAATAGTAGCATCTACCCAGTAACACCGGTTAAAAAAAATAAAACGACCTTAGAGTTCAATGCTATGTTAATAGACATGGTAGTTGGCGTCAGGTTTATTTAAGCATTTGTACAAAAACTATTATAAATGTAAGTGTAAACAAACTGCACTGGGATGAAGTTAACAAAATTGCACGGGCGAATGAACGAACATTAATAGGGAGACAGCTAAAATAATTGTAATAGCACGCATTCTAGACACGAAAATAGGCAACATTTTACCGCGCAAACATCTTAATTCGAACGGTACCAGGAATTTGAAATGACAAAAATTCCACTCCGACGAAACAAGACAGCTAATTGTGCGATAAAAAATTGACATTACACGGAATCGTCATGGGAAACCGTAAAGGAATACCTCGACCGTCGTGAGGAAAACCGCAAAGAAGTCAACGAAGCGGCGCGGGCAATTCTGCAAAGCGTTAGGACTTTGGATAATGGCAGCAGCAATGAATCTTTGGGTTATCCCCACGTGAAAGTACGCCTTGAAGGTACAAAGCATTCGCGGGAATTCCAAACATTCACTGTTAGGTGGGTGGTTAATAGAATTGATTCAAAAAACCACAGTCGGAAATAACACTGATGTTTATTTAATTCTTTCACTTTCTATTTCAACTAATAGGAGTTCAATGATAACTGTATTTTAGTTTGGGTTTAAATTTTTTAGGCCTTCACTTGGCTTTTAGAATATAACATTTATTTTAGACATTTATAATGAGTTATTTAGGGTTGCTAAATAACTATTAGTATAAAATAATTTAAAAATTTACTTCTGAACTAACTTCAGGTAGTTATTGACTCTACCACTTTTTACTACTAGTTCGGATTGCTAAGCTTAACCTGATATTAGAATTCAGAGGTAACTTTCTGTGTTACTTCGGCTTTCCTCTGTTTGCACCTTACGTTTGCACCAACACGACGCGTGATTTTCATTTTTAGTTCATCAAATAAGAACCTCTCGTTCTTTTTGCAATTTATCAAAAATTAATAATTGTTACAGCTAACATAACACTACTAATAATACTAACATCATTCGTAACTTGACTCTCATTTCCTCACTACAACGCAATTCATTTCACTTTATTTGCATAAACCATTATATAAGTTTTTCACATATGCTCATGTTTGGTCATATAAGAGATCTACGCAGCTAATATAATTAATTATTATTTTTTCATTAACCGTCAATTATTGCCCTTCATTATTATTTAATATTAGCTGCATTTATTTATATGGTCAAAGACACCAGTTTCGTATTATTATGATGATCACACCCATTTTGTGGAAATCCAACGTAAATCTGCGTGAATCCGGTTTTTTATGATGTAATGCCATAATTCTGTTAGACTCTACCTATATTATTTTCTTATTGGACGTCTTTCATCATTGGACGTCGTTCATCGTTGGACATAGGCCTCTTCATGTGCATGCCATCTTTCGATTTTGTGCCACAAGCTAGAATTTCTTATATGATTTGTTACTAGCTGATGCCCGCCACTTTATCAGCGTAGATTAAGATTTACAGCAGAACTCTTTCTTTCTAAAACAAACAGAAATATTTTCTTATTTATGCATAAAAATACCAAAAGCGATAAGCGATGTAGGTACTTCATTTAATCCGAATTTTAAATATACTTAAAAATATCTGTAATTATCGTTTTAAGCTTTTTACGATAGTTAGGTACACAAGTTCTGCCATGCCTTACCTACAATGTCGGTGGTACTGATAAGAATATAATCAGTAACAATTAAGTAAGTAACCATTTACTGAACTCGGGTTTTTCCAACGACCTGATTTTTTCACACACTGAATGAATGAATTCTATTTTATAGGTACCTATTTAAATTTTGTAATTACTGTGCTATTTATCGAGGCATTTACATTCAATATGGGTAATTAATTACTTAATTAAGCTTAAGTTTTAGTAGATAGGCTGATAATAACGTCATATATTTTTACAAGTTTTTATACCTTTTATATAGTTACAACCTGTTAGCATTCCAAATCGGTGTCTAATCTATACAAACGGACTCTGCGAGACCACTGCAAAATTGCAGTTCAGATGAAATTATATTGCAGTTGATATAATTGCATCGTAACTCCTGCCGACCTACCGCGTAGTCCGTGTGCGATTGGATTGCAATTCTAGCAGATACATTTAACAGACCTGTACTGAATAGTAAATAAATATTATATTACTGGAAAGCAGTACTCATTCACAGTACGGAAACGATGAAATATACACTATATAATTATCATTTGACCATATAAGGCGAGGGCAACTCGGCGGTGAAGCGGTCGTCACATCGTTGGGAAAACCCCACCGTCCCGCGCCCGCAGCCCCGCGCCCGCCCCGCACCGCCGGCGCTGCGCGCGCGCACATCGCGGCGCGTACACTGAACTATAAATAATGATATATTTTAAGATCACTGCGCGTTTTAGTATAATCAACAAAAAAAAAACAAAAAATAAATCAATGTAGAAACTCGCAAATACCACCAAAGCTTAACAGCTATGTGACCTTGTAATGAACATGATCGTATCGATCCTAGTGTGCCTTAAAGCCGAAATAAAGATAAAGATTTATAGTATGTCGCGTCAAACGTAATTGCTCTGTGCTACATTCGCCATAATTTCATATAGCCACTACCACTACATAAGTGCGTGAGAACTAAGAAATAACTTCAGCGAATGAAAAATTCACACAATCTCATGATACCATTATGATACACTAGTGGTTCGCCCCGAACTAAGACCTCGCGATATCCCATAATTCCCAAAAGTTTTAATTATATATTGTAATAATTAACTTTTAACATTAGACGCAATAAAAAAAATAATAGTTGACATAAAACTGTTTTACTGACACAGCGCCATCTATTAGCATTATAGTGAAGCTATTAGCTTCACAATAATGCTAATAGATGGCGCATTAAAATTAAATAATTTCGTTTCTTTATAACATTTATCTAATTTTAGTATTTGTTGTTCAAGTACAGGATATAACTGAATTTTCAACCAAGTTTCACGTTCTAATATTCAGTAATTCAGAAGTTATAGGGCTCTGACAGACATTTATACGGACACACTTCTCTGTCTAGTAGGCAAGCGCCCTAGTTGACTCAGAGAACTCGCTTCGCTCGTTCAAAAATACAAAGGTCATAACGGACCGCGTCCTGTTATGATGTAATAAACATGTTTTAACACGTGTGGTTACAATTACAATTTATAAATTATAGATTAAGTTGTAAGCGTTTCGTCGTCTATTACCTTAGAATCTTCATCAATCATCATAATATACCAAAAATCTTCTTTGTTTCTAAGCGACAAAGAGAATGCTTCTTGGTGATAAGGCCGCCTTTTGTAGGTTTTTTATCTAAAACTATTTATTTATCATTGTAGACAAGATGATTCAATTTATTTAAATTTAATGAAACAAACTTGAGTGTTTGGTCTTTTTTTGTCAAGACGCACTAGTAAAGACCTGCAATTTCTTTACCTTCTCTTCTTATTAAATCAATATATTTTATTATCAACATATACATATAAAAATCATATTATTATCAACATAATAATAGATAATTGTGATCATAATGACTCTTTTCAATACTTCATTACATATATCATTTAAATTTTCTTTCTACTATTATGTAGCGAGATGTATTCCAACATATTGGATCGTTGTAGTATGTAATAGCTACTGCCTGTCGATTTCGACGCCGAATAGAGTTCAAACTCGTCCGAGAGACGATGACGTCCGTTCCGACGCGACTGTATCTGTATCATTTACTTTATCATTTAGGATGAGAAGCATACATATTTAATACTTGTTCGCGAGAATATTTATTTATACCTAACTATTCAAAGTTGAATCGTATTAAAAATACTAACTCTACTCGTTTATTTGGACTAAAAGTTGCTCTGAACAAGTGAAGCATATATTTTGTTAAAACAAATATTAATTATAAAAGTATGCAGTTTGTATGTTTTAATATTTTAGCAAATTGTGTACATACGACCACAATGTAATTATTTGTCAGCAACTTAGTGAATGGATGCCCCGGTTATCACCTGTTCTCTACATTCGATAAATGTCGATAAATTCTTCTTTATGTAGGTACCTTTTCATAAACTGCATTGATAATCGAATTCTGAACTCTGGCAACAGTTTTATCTTTATCTAACCGCGATTATATAATGGTCCAAGGAGATAAATGAAATTCACTCAATGATTGCAATACTTGATGATTTATCTTAACTTGGTAGGCGAGGTTATTGTTTATCACGTGAACTCCACTCCAGGTTATTAGTCTCTGCAAGAACCTAGTGATAATAATGACTTAAGTTAAATATATGTTTTACGTCAATGTTATTACTTGACAGCAGTCATGGGCTTCAGAGCCCACTTATCTACATAAACTCATTTAAGCATGCTCTTACATCTACTAACTCTATGCATGTAAGCTCTTGATTAAATATAGCTACTCGAGTTAATATTGAACTTTTTCAAAAATACGCGTTCTGGAAATGTCCCACGCAAAATTTTTCCTACAGAATTTATGACAAACATTGTATTTTTTCGGTACAAAGTAACATAAGTCATCAGAATTTAAATGTGGCATCCATAAATATTTACGAACTGAAATAGGCCGAATGTCTGAGCGGTGTGTGCCAATTGCTAAACTTGAAAAAACAACGCCCGTACTGTTTATTTTAGCCGCGTCCAAAATAGTGTTGGAATGCATCCAACGACTACAATCGGTTCTGGATAACTACACGCACATGCAATGACGAAAGTGTCTGCTGTGACGCTCGTACACTTGCGATACTTGACGTGGAAACCGTAGAAATTGTGAGGACCACCTCAACAGTAGAAAAATCTGGGCGTGTTTCTTATGCAAATGTGATGAGATGCAACTTGTTCAAACTGTCTCATTAACGCAGATCTATGTTACAAATGATGCGTTCGTTCACTTACCAACTCAAAAACTGTGCTAAAACCCCTGGTAAGTATGCTGCATCCAATGTTTACTAAATGTAACCGTGAAACTAGGGTCTCCTGCTTTCTTCCGTGGATAAACTTCTTCAAAACTTAGGGAAATAATAACTTTCTCTAATCCCTTCGTAAGTTCCTTCTTTAGGGAGTATTTGAAAAGGCATACGAGAATATTAGATACTCGTATGGATATTATTATTTCCTAACGTTTGATTGATTCATGGCGTTCGACGTTCCCTTCAAAGGTCTCTTGACGTTGTAGATTTACAACCATCCTATTGACGTAATTCAAAATTGATTTACCGGGTACGAAATCTTGTTTTTTGTCGAGAGCACAAAATATTACATCTCTTCCGTGTTATTTTTTTGTATATCGTGTACAGTTACTTTACTTCCTTATAGTGTGGGTTCATTTGTCTTTAGCACGAAGGCTTTAATATAGATTTTAATCAATTATAATAATAAACAGAATCAGTATTTCATTCGTCTGTTATTACTTGTATGGAAATTTTGTTTAACATAATATTCCACTTAATATACAGAAAAGTTCATCCCAAACTTAATGATATTTTTTACACGCTTTACGCTAAATGTGAGTCTCTGTGCTACATATTTATGAATAACACTAAAATTCTTTTAAATATTTATAAGTATGGACGTATAATGTCGTGAAAACCTGATTTCTTCAGTGTTATTTATTTAGCTAGAATAAAATTAGTGATGAATAGTTTGATTTTCCTCAAACTCGCAGCCATGCGGTCGGCGTAGTATCATTATCATATGGATTATGGATTGGATGGACGCAATCATTTATAGAACCTCCGTACTACAAACCTTCGATCCTTATTTAACCTGAAAAATGTTCCTTTCGACGTTTTCCAAACGATGACGACGACGTTTCCCTTTTTTTACAAATGCTTTTGAATCGTCAAGTTAATTTAAAAATATAGTATACTAGAAGCCCGCGCTGACTTCGCCCAGGTTGAAAAATTAAATATTTGTTTTTACGGGACTGATTGCTTTGAGAGCTTCTTATAGGAGACGATTGTAAATAAGATCACCACAGGAACCAGAATCTCCCGTGCCGATACTCGCCAACTTGCACCGCCCGCCGCCGTGCCGACCGTTATTTCATATCCCATATTCTTTAATTTAGCGTAAAGCTTGTGATTTGAGTATAAGCTGTTTGGCTTTAGTTTAAACGAGATTTGTACGGTATGCCTTTCAGATTTCAGAATACCTTCAAAAACGGCTTTCCAGTCCTTTGACATCTTCTATATCTGATCTGTAGAAATCCTCTCATCTCAAACAGCGTCATTATAATTCACACTTTCTTTAACGGTACGATTGCGCTGTTACATAATAATGATGTATACAAAAGTGTTTGTACATATTATATATGTACCTTACATAACTTACTGCTATAAGTTAATATAGTACGCCTAAGCTTTATATTATTTTTTGTTTGTTATTAGCAAGATCTCAATCGTAATCTTAAGTATTTGAACTTTTTATCATTCTTCATTATCCTTTACTAGACGATGCCCGCGACTTCGTCCGCGTGGAAGATTTTGTAATTCCCGCGGGAACTCTTTGATTTTCCGACATAAAATTTAGCGTTTTATGTTAATCCTGGGTATGAACTATCTCCATTCCTTTCAGCCAAATCGGTTCATTCGTTGTGGCGTGAAGGAGCAAACACACATACAAACTTTTGCCTCTACAATATTAGTGTGATAATTATTATAAATTCTCATCACGCTAGTGTAACGTCAATCGTCACTTTTCCATCTAGCTTTGTCTACAGAGATAAAGTCGATTGCATACATTAAATTATACTATCAATAGGGAAATTGATCTCTATCCTTGAGTTCTAGTACCTATAATATTTCTTCCTATGATTGCAACTTGTTGATTTTTCTGGATTTTTTCCTAATATTGCGCAAACCTTGTTGCAAAACTACAGTACTTTAATGGCATCACAATGTACTTATTATGATGAGATGCATATTTACTATCTTTGACCTCTATCGGACTATTGTTTCTACCCAATACGGCCGGAAACACTTTCTTGACGTGAAGTTGGGGACCCTCTTAAAGTACATAAAAGGTTACATACCATTCTAAAAAGTATCCTAATTTTTTAACATTGAAAATTATTTGTTGCAGGTCAAACATGTGTTCATTTGGCAGCGTCGGCGGGACGAGTGGAGTTACTGCATATGCTAGTGTTCTACGGAGCCGACATTAATGCTAGGGTAAGTGGTAGCTCCTTATTTTCTTAATAACTACCCTCAATTGGTCCACATGAAAAGTAGAAGCCTGTAAAAAAGATCTTTAAGCAGCTCATGGATAAAAACCGAGAACTTGCTAAGCTAAAGCAGTAAGTCCATTATTTGATTATAAGTTGTTAATGGGTACTTAATACTTATGCTTAAGTAATAAGGGAAGTACGTATACCTAAAACAAGCTTAACCTATTGCATCCAATGTACCTGGGTTTTTTATTTACTCAATCTTTTGTAGGTACACCTACATAATATTTAATTCCCATTTTTCCGTATAAATAGTAGTTACGTATATGTATATTTCTACTGTTTTACAAAATTGCTTTGTATCCTATCATCTAAGACCAATCTGTGCTAGAGTACTGCTCTGGTGGTCTACAAACTAGTTATGCCACGTCATGGAAAATAAAAAACTTAATTCTTATTGCAATTTTTTATTCAATTCATTACACCATTACACCGCACCGTTATAGATTCAGTTTAGTAAAAAACAAATTGCTGAAGGAAAACGAGGGGTTTTTCTGTACGTGGCCTCCGCTTAACCCTTGGGTATTACCGGCAGGCTTTGCCAACTGCACTAGCTTGCGAACGCGAGGCGAGGCCGCGACACCGAGGATGCGCCGACGTAAACAAAAATACCCGCGATACCGTATCAGAGTACTATAAGGTACCGTTATCAGAGCTGATAAGAGATAGGATTCCCGCAATAAATGTACACAGAAGTGAGTCAAGTGCAGGCGACCCGATACGAGCATCGCTCAGGGCAACACGTCCATCAACTACATGCTCGCTGATTCCTTGCCATATCAGTTAAGAGTATCTCAGACATGGCATATCACTTACGAGTATCTTAGACGCTTTGGCGGTTCATGTACTCGAAAGTTTCTATAACAGAAAACCAAAGGAAATTGGACTTAACTTTCAGCGTCTTTAAGACGAGTCTGAATAGGCCTTTTCTACGCAAGTGCGCTCCAACGTATACCTACCTCATCAGTGCTTTTCATCATTGATTGTCGTCAAGCACAAACCTATTTCGCAATAAAAAAACTTTATAAATGATATTCAGGGAAAAATAAAATTATTTTGATCTAATCCGCCAAACCAGTGTACAGTACCACACTCGCGCTGTGTTTTTGCAATCATGCATTGTTGAGTCAACATCTCCGGAATTCCGGATACTAGATTGAATTTCGAAGATTTTGTGTGGTGTTCCGTTGTTCCTTCTACACTTGCAGAATGAGCATGGGCAGGGAACATATTATCCCCGGGGAAAAGATAAAAGGTTTATCCCCTCACTCAGTTTTATCCATGCGTCGCGGAGAAGATAATTTTACTGTTTCTTCTCATGGGATAAAATCGGGGATAAAATTTTTGTCTCTCGTTCATGCTCACCCTGCTCAAGGAGCGAAGTTATACAAACGCAAGTAAGCAGGCGTGCTTCTATCAAATATTTACGCATGAGAGTAATTAGTCACAACGACAATTACCGCATCGAGTCTAAGTCGTCCTGTCCCTTGTCCGCAGGAGGGTCTGGCGGGGTGGACGGCGCTGCACGTGGCGGCGCGGCGCGGCGACGTGCGCGTGGCGCAGTTCCTGCTGGAGCGCTGCAGCGGCGTGGCCAAGGACGCGCGCGACTACGCCGGCCGCACGCCGCGCCGCCTCGCGCGCGCCACCCGCGCCGCGCAGCTCTTCGCGACCATCGACGACTCCGACGAGAGCGACAGCGAGGACGAGGTGCGTATGCAACGCTACAAACACATCATTTACACGATATATACATACATCTATTGCTGTTCGTTTGTCTGGCTGAGTAGCCCCTCACTAGGTGCACTGACGACATCCAACGAGTCGCAGGGAGCCATCGGATACCTACAGACCGAGATTGTGGAAGTCTGTTTTCTTTTTGCTCGCTCTAATACAAGGATGGTTTAAAAGAAATAGGGAAAACTCAAAAGGACAGCTGAAAAATGAAAAAATCTAAATAGAAAGGAATCACCTCTTCAGATTATTTTTAAAAGATGGCAGGTGCGGGGAAATCTAGTATTATATAAATAAACTTTCCTTACCTTGTACTTATTAAAAGAAAGCCGCCTACATGAAAGTAATATTTTGATTTCATAAATGCCGAAAAATCGCATCGTGGTGGTGGTTTGTTGACTATCCATCTATTTAAACAGCTTGTCAGTTCTGGACATCATCAATCAATGCTAGTCTCAATTGTGATTGGCTGAATTTATAGCGCTCTTGTTGCAATAATACATTTTGACCAATAGCGAAAGAGTTCGGCCAATCAAAGATTATTGCAATAGTCACACAATCCTGCAGCTGCAATTCAATCCTCAACATCTAACCATATTATCGTAAACTGATTTAACTTTTCTTCCTTTCCAGTATGACAGCGACAGCGATGCCGAATCCCTGTTCGATAAAATAAGACAGAGCATCAACCCGATCAACGTGGCCTGAGGAAAGTGTCCTACTCGCCTCATACATGACTAGGGGAGCTGTGTGAGCGGGCGCCAATACCAGCTACACCACTACCAACCACACGGAAATAAAGAAATGGGCCTCAACGAGTCCACGAACAAATCCATGACTCTCGTATCGGTGTTGGATGTCGAGCCAAAACTGTTACTATGTGTAATCGAATGTTTCTCCTTAAGGGAATGTCTTCCTAGAGATAGAGTTTTATTTAAACGGAGCTATTTCAGTCGTACACTCAACATAGAACTTTTTTACTCATGAGTACTACAATACTAATTCACTTAAACACTTGAAGACAAGACTCACTACATCGAAATACGTATAGTATTGTCCTTGTCAGTAGTAATAGGTTTTTAAATCAGTTTCTTGTATGCAATAGTCTAACCTACTCGAATGAAACACTTTAGTTCAACGTTTCTGAAACCAACCTCTAAGGTATTGATCACTCTTCCGGCGTCCGTGTTTCCTGCCTTATTGAGTAAATAGGCATCTTCTAAGCAAGCGCGCTTCCAATCTAAGCACGCTTGTTCTCAAGGACACCATGACCTTATGGTCTGGTCAATTTCAGTTTATATTTACGACTGAACCTACATAGCTCCAATACTAAGTTCTATAAAAAAATATATATATTACGGTATTTATTTATATTGTTAGATTAAAGTTATATATTTAAATATAAGGCCACTTTGACTCGGTTTCTGTAAGAGACGGCTAAAATTAAAATTTTGTAAACATGTGTACCATGTAAATTACAATGACTTAGAAAAAAGATAAAACGCACATTCGAGTGTTTCAGAGATGCCTAGATTGTTTTCTTAGCTATATCTGAGTAGAAACGTTACGCCTTTTTTTGCATTTACCACAAAATGTTTGAAGCAATGCAATTATGCCAATGGTTTAAATAATCCAAAAGAAGTCATTTCTTTGTTAACCTTAAAAGATAGAATGTTTTGCATAAAGCCGACCAAAAATATTATAATCAATTTTTTTTTCATTAATGTTTTATTAATAATAAATGGTTTTTGAAGCGAGAATGTATAGTTATAAATTATACATTATTATACAACTGTAACTATCCCAAAAAGTGAATTCATTTCCAATAATGTTTATTATTCCATATTTATTGTCATAGTTCGTAAGTATTTTCCAACTCCACGACGATGTTTAGAAAATCCTATAACATCAGCGTAAAATAGACCTAAACCACATTGTTTTAAAGCTCAAGTTAAGAGAGATGCTAAGTCTCTATTAATCTGGCTATGTTTAGACCTGTCAAATGAGTTTAGACATTGTGCAAAAGTACTTTAGATCCATTTTACTCTACATTAGAATGTCGATACTTGAAATCTGTCAGTGGTATCGAGTTGTCATCTCGTACTGAGAGGATTGGGATTCAAACCATTATTCGTTCAGTCCGAAGATGTATTTCTTCTCAGCATGTCAACTTTCTTGACACATGCTGCATTTCCATGATTCAAACACTGTCTTGCTCGTACTTTCTCTTGAAAGCGGTAGTTAAGACATCAAACTATGGAATTTATTCTACGCAATATTTCACGCAAACGAGTGAAATATTTGCCCTTGCTATTCTGTATTACGAAACTTTGTTGTTATGGCAACAGTCTAATCGTTCATTTTGGAACTAAAACTACCCGCATTTTTGAAGCAACAGTTGTTCACATCATTTAAAAATTAGAATTCTCTCAAAAAACCGTACGCCGTAACGTAACGTAATAATTAATATTTACCGTGTAAAAATCAATTATTTTATTTTTATGTGGGCCTGAAGGGCTTTAATACTGTTTTTTTAATTACAATGACTGCGATCATCGCAATTGCAAGTTTCGATGGACAAGGTACTAATCAAGTGATCACTCTTGCACGCATTATCTTCATTTGCGCACAATATTATGTAGGTATGCGAAACTAAACATAAATATCAGCATAAATGTTTTAGCGCAGCCTAGTAAATACTCTACCCTCATTTTATTTATGCATACACGAGTGGACCGGTGATGAGTTTATTAAGTTATATGTATACAATGTTACGTTTAGAAAATAATACAGGGTGTCCGGTAACTCGTGCGGAATTGTCGACCAATAATAATACTTGGCACACGTGAATGTGATCATTAAAGGGATCGCACCTTTCCCTCTATTTCGATATCTGCACGGTTTACTGGACACCCTAAGTATTTTAAGAATCAGCTGGATTAAGTTTAGTTAGCCTGTATTGTGTGCAATTCATACAACTGAACCGCCGAAGCGAGTGACGTCAGGCGCCTGGCGCCCCTTAGGTTGGCGTACATTGTTTGCACAATTAATTTAAAAATAGTTAATTCGTTTGTACAGCGTTATTCCTTATGACTTTATAGTGTTTCCTAGTCTCTTTTGTAATGTATACTGTATGTTATTATTGAAGAATGAAAATAATAGTGGTGAAATACTCAGTATTTTATATGCGCGTGAATTAATATAAGAATTTAATGATAAGATGTTTTTCTTTGTAGAAAAAAATGATGGTTTTTTGCTCCAATCATTATTCTTATTCATTAATTTAGAGGAATAATTAAAAATACATTCTTTAAACTTTTCTTTTTTTTTTAATGATACCTTTGCCTGAAATTATTGTGCAGATTGTGTACGCCTGCCTTAACGTCATTTGACATAATATAATATAGAGTATGTCGATATATTTAGTTACGCTATAAGTTCACATTGTATGTTGTATTCGACAGTGAGTAATTCAAATAGCATGGCTAAGCTACTCTAGAATGGTTTGTATCGTATATATGTCGTTTTCAGTTACAATAATATATCAAATAATATATGCTACGGCCTTTGATTTCTCCTACTGATCCCATGTCCCAGTGTCCCATGTCGGTAATTAAGTAGGTATCTTCGTTTGCACAACGCCTCATTTAGTTCAAGTAACTGCAACAACTTGCAGCGACATTTCACTCATCAATCTGCAAAATTGCTTTTTTTTTGTAATGTTTACCACCTCTTGAAGGAAATTAAAATTAAATGCATGCATAATAAAAAATTACGGCGGGATTCGAACCCAAATCTCTCGAGAATCGCGCCTGCTTGCGCCTGAAACTACTTGTTCTTGATGAGTGTGTTAAAACTAATCGCTATACGACACTAGTTGTCGATTGCATATCATCCTGCTTAGGATATTGGCATCTAGCAAGGGATACATTTTAATTTATTTTAAAAGAAAACTTACAGCTTATTAGAAAAATTAGTCAATAAATACAGAACAAGAATTAAAGCTAATTACAATTTTTAATCTCTCAAAATCGGAAATGAACGATTCGAATCTTCGAATTCATCTGAATGAAGCGGAATAAAAACTAAATCCACACAAAGTCGGGGACAATAGGAAGAAAAATATAAATAAAAGATAGCTTTTATAAAAATACTTTATTTTACACACGAGTGCATAATCACTGCTGGCAGTACCCTATCATTATATCACTAGGGTTTATTCAAACGGACCACACCACTGTCAAGCCACAGCAGAAAATGTCGCAAAGCAGCTGCCAAAAGTTGCGTTGGAGCAGGTCCAAATTACTAAATGCAAAAACACCAACGCCAATTAAATTTTGACTGAGGAATAAAGATATTTTTGCAGATTTTCAATATAAAACTGTCAAAATGTAGAATTTATTCTTCGGTTACTGAGGGTTGAAGAATTTGGCACTAAGAATGGTGGTTGCCAGATAGTAAGTTGCATGCGAATAACGCAAGTGGTTGCATTTGTGGCGTTGTATGTTGTGGACATGCTATCCACGTTCGCGACGGATTCATTCGGTTTCGGCGACATTTTTGCCGTCGTACCTACGACTGTGATTGTGGCCCGTTTAACAGTACCCTTACGGCCTATTTCACCATCGCCAAATAATCTTTATCCGACTGATATGTATACTTAATAAAATCATTTATGTATAATAGAATCATTTTTACAACTTGCAAATTCATAAAACTTCTACTGCTCGTCGGTTAAAGTTTACTAGGCGATGGTTAATTAAGCCCCTAATGTCACAAATGAGTGACTACATGCATTTTTACTATAATTAGATAACAATATATTACATAATAAAGCCTATTTTCGTGATGTATACAGAAATTCTGGTGGAGGATAAATCATAGTTACCTACATCTCAATGCAATAGCAAAGTGTTTATTGTTTGTTGGTTCAAAGAAAAGTTTTTTCCTAGGTACAACTAGGGTACAACATAATAAAGTTAAAGACCTACTCATTGACATACGATACTTTTTATCCCGGATTCCCACGGAATTTTCAAAAACCTAAATCCACGCGGGCAAAGTCACAGCATAAAATTATATATGCAATTATATATGCTTATACAATTAATGTTGATTTTTCTGGTAATTTTGTGCATGAGCACAACAGAGTTCCAGTTAATATAACATCTTATACAAGTTAATTTTGTGTACAACATATAATAGTTCCCTGTTCAATCCAAATTAATAATAATTAATATAATTTATATAACACACTAATACAGTGTTATATTATATATAATAAGTGTACATCAAAGTTTAAAAATAAAATATTTTCAATTATTATAATATGTATTAAAATTGTGATTTGCTTTTAGGTACATCTCGTAACCCTCTAACAAGGAACTTTGATTTTATCAATGCTATCGCAACCTTATCTTGTAAGTGCCATAAGATGATAAATATTTGAGGTGAAACATTTTAGCTACCATTTATATAATATTGTGTATAACTATTAGGAATCTGTATTAGAGCACATTTCGCTGCACAAAAAATCAAACGGTAAAATGAAAAATAGAGTACTTAGATACTTTTTCCTTTGTAATGTAATTCTACTCACAAAATCAATAGTTTCGTGCTAGAGGGCCGGTATTACTCAAGAAAGTTTCCTAACAAATAAAGACAAATAACAAATAAGACTTATGTACAAAAGTAAATATTTATACAATATTTAAAATTCATTGTGCATAACTAATTCGGGGCTTATTATTATTGGTGGAATGTATTCATAATAATCTAGTGTAATAAATATTTTCTCTATTTAAAGCCGCGTCCGTACCAAGTAATGTTTGAATCGTAAGTAATACTCAGGCACTACACTAAGGCCCAGCGCATACGAGACACAGGGCGTAGCGTCGTTTAAGAAACTTAAAATCAGCTTTATTTACTTAGAAATAGGGTTGAAAACATGCCAACATTAGGTTATCATTGAGAGTTTATCTCTAGCTAGTGCTATACAAACGAAGTTTGGTTATCTCAATACTAACACAACAAAGTCAATCAAAAGACAAATCTTTGAACCTGTGTTAGGTACTATGAAACTATACATTTTACGGAAATCTGAGAACACTTTTGTATCTTGAATGTGGCTTACAATTTCATTTGAGATAGGTACTAATGAGATGTATAGAGCGTGCTCTGACTCAGCTCAGACTCAAGATAGTGGTTAAAGAGGGACACAAATATGCTCTGCTTATTTGGAGGGGAGAGGATAAATCAAGTTCAGCTTGACTAATATTCTTTTTTAAAAAAGAAAAAAAAATCTGTCTCGTTTTAGCTCTGTCTTGAGGCTAAGCCGAGTGAGAGGGCGGTTTATAGATATCAGCCTAAGGTCTATGATAGATTAATTCGTCTCAAACCATCACTCCTAGGCTAGTCTCCTGTCACATGAGAAGGATGGCCAAGTGAGTCAAGTGATGATGGATGGATTAGCATACTTCACACTGTGGCAAACTCTCCGGCGTGCAGGTTTCCTCACGATGTTTCCCTTCAAGCATGTGATATTTAATTACTTAAACGCACATAGCTCCGAGAGTTCAAGAGTTACGTGCCGGAGACTGAACCCCGACTCTCAAGGAGGCCGACGTCTAAATCGCCAGGCTGCCACCACTTTTGTGATAGATTAGTTAATAATAATAAAAGACTAACTTCGATTGCTCAAACTGGTATAGTTATGTAGGTAGTATGGGGCTGACATAAAGGTCACCTTTAAGGGGGGGGGGGGGGGGGTAAGGTATTAAAATTTATTTTTTTCGATTTTTTTTTTATTTTTCTAATTGAATGCATAATATCTCAAGAAGATTGTGTTAAAATTTCAAGTCGATCGGGGCAAAATTGACGAAG
This sequence comes from Hipparchia semele, assembly GCA_933228805.2. Lineage (NCBI taxonomy): Eukaryota > Metazoa > Arthropoda > Insecta > Lepidoptera > Nymphalidae > Hipparchia > Hipparchia semele. Next base: position 395,016 of record OW121717.1, on the reverse strand, counting down.
TTATGAGTATTTCAGCGTCCGTTGCCAGCCTGAGGTTTTACAGCCCCACCCGCCCCAAACGGGTCTGTTCAGGTAAAGTCGAGGATATTCGAGGCATGATCTATGCATCAGTTAAACGCTGTATGCTGTGCTGAGCAGTAAGTAACAAGTGACGGACCTGGCATCGACGACTCTGTGTGAGTATAAAAAAATTGTCGAATTTTATCTTGAATACTTCAGTACGCGAACTTTAAAGCGTTTTTCTGAGACTTGTCATTTTTGAAGTCCGTGTCCACCATAACTAAAAATCTACTGGACCAATCGTTTTGAAATTGTGCACAGTGTTTCTTCACAAAATTTCCCAGGTATTGTTGAGAGCTTTTTTTTGCAATAATTATCAATTTTTTTACAACAGCTAATTAGCCGTTTTTTTTAGCGAAAATCTGGTTTTTGGCTTCCAAGTGCTACGAAAAATCGAAAAATCGAAAAAAAAAAATCCTCTCGTGAATACCTCAACAAACATCTCCTTTAACGAATGCATTTTGATTTTTTTGTTTCAGATGATTTGGTTGCGAGTTATGATGGACACCGCAAAACAACTTTTTCTCGAGGCGCCTCCGGAAATTCACTGTCACTCGCTCAATTTTTGATATTTTGCAATGAAAATTTAGGAGAATATTGTTCTAATGTTACATTATCATGTATGGATCAACTGAATAAACTAACACCATCTGTATTGGCAAAAAAAAAATCTTGAAAACATGCCTTTTTTTTACCGAATTAACCTTACCCTCCCCTTAAAAGTCCCATATAAAATGATGAGAATTTAAAAAAAACTTCGTTTAGATCCAGTGCCTTCTCTCAAAAGACTACGCCTCGACGTTTCACTCCGTTGGTGGGCCTTGCGCCTTGATTCCGATCACTACATACAATAAGGCACTCATACTATAGCTCGAAAACAAAGCCTGCTCAAAATCAAGGTGCATCCTAGAATTCCTAGAGATCCCACCTTAAATGTTATAAAATAACATTTTTTACACATTTTGTTGTAATTATCGACCAACCATGCGATGTGTAAAAACACTGTACTTATTTTACTTACTTCGTGAATGAAGTAACAACAGTATCTTTTACTTCGCTTCGAGCGTTAAACAAATATGGCAGCTCTAAACATTATTGTCTGTTTGCTTTTATTTCTATTCTTTGTTTATTATACAATAATCTCACATCAATTCGTGGCACGACCGCATTTAATAATAATTACATTTAATTTCAACATTAATCGTACGCATGTTTGTTGATGCAGAACTAAGAAATTCGACAAGTTTTTAAATTTGAAATTCTTTAAGCGCAACAATCTCAATCATTTTTTAGATCGACTCAAATCTCGGTATAGTAAGTGGGTCGATTAATAAAGAGCAAGTCGAACACGGTTGGGAACACGTACGTCGTGTTGTAGCCTATGAGGCCGTACGTGAAATACTTGTAGCTGCACTCGACTATAATTTTATTCTTGTTATCGAGACTGTTCTCGGAGTTCCTCAGCTCGTTCTTGTCTCGACCGAGCAGAGCGCACACGAAGCCGTACGATACGGATTTGGCGATCGCCCGCGTCGCGAGAACCCCGCAGAAGCCTAGAATGGTTCTGAGGAGCGAGGTGCCGAACATCTCCACGGAGGGCCATATGATCTCGTAGGGCGGGTCGGCGCTGCTGGCCGCCATGTTGCCGAGCCGGTAGTTGGTCCACGAGCCCGTGAGGATGCCGGCGCACACGCTCACTATCATCGTCGTGTCGCCTCTGTGAAATTAGTACTTTATAGTTTATATTAAGTAGGTAGTAATCAGTAATCTGGTTCTTCTGCCGCGGGATTTGTTTCAACACTATATTCGCGTTTGCATCACATAATAGGATATATGCATATTTTTTAATGAGACGATGCCCGCAACTTCGTCCGTGTGAATTAATTTTTGAAATCCCCCGAGAACTCATTGATTTTACGGGATAAAAAGTAGCCTACGTCACTCACCAGGTTCTCAACTACACCAATGCAATACTGGTAGATAGCTGATATTAGCGGGATTACCAGCCTATTTTTTTAACAGACTTTCCAAAAAGGAGGAGAAGGAGGTGTGTTTTTCTATCTATGTAAGTATATCGATATCTCCGTGATATCTTAACTTTTATTTTTCGATTTACGCGAATCTTTTTTTAATCGATACAAAAACTTTTCGAGGTGCTTCTATAAAAACTTCGGGATCCAACTCCGCAATCCCGATGCTGCAGGGGTTCTGCCCACCTTAACTGTGGCGATTTAGGAACTGCCGACTGTGAATTGAAGAAGCGGACGAAGTCGCGGGCGTCCTCTAGTCAAAAATAAGAGAATACGGCACCTGGTAGGGGTCCACTTGTCGGACTGCGGGTGGTAGACTATGGCGAGCACGGAGACGGCCACCACTAGCAGCGGCGACCACTGCGACGTGAGCAGCCAGCCGTCCAGCGCGTCCACAACGGGCACCAGCACCGCCAGCAGCGCGGCCGCCAGCAGCAGGCCGGCCGCGATGTCCTGCAATCGTCGAAATAATAACACATCATCAGCAACCCATCAACGCTTCTGTACTGAGCGCAGATCTCCACTCTGAGAAGGGTTATAGGCTATAATCGTCTACCACATTGCGAATTGGCGACTCCACACCTTCGAGAACATTATGGGGAACTCTCAGGTGTGCAGGTTCCTCAGGCATGTGATATTTAATAGCTTAAACACACATTACTCCAAAAAGTTAGAGGTGTGTGTCCGTAGTCCGAACTCGTGAACCGCTGATTAGGAGGCGCACTGCTTACCCCTGATTTGATTGGAGGCACACTCCTAACCCCTGATTAGGAGACGCACTCCTAACCCCTAATTAGGAGGCGCACTCCTAACCCCTGATTAGGAGGCGCACTCCTAACAACTAGGCTATCGCCGCTCAAGATGGTTGAAGAATGCCAAGAACTCTTAACAAGCGACAGATACACTCACCAAAACACTGTGCATGCCCAGATACACCCTGCTGACGCAGATGAGCGCGCACCACGCCACGGCCATGAGCACGCCCCACTGCACGGGGTACTGGTACCGGTCCATGGTGTACAGCAGCACGGAGAACGGGATGGACACGCCCACCATGGCGTGCGTGGACGGCATCCCGTACTCGATCGCCCATTTCTGCTGCAGCTTCTGCACCGGGTAGCCGGGTCGCGGCCAGCGGATTATGTCTTTGAAGCCTTGACCTGTAAACGCCAACACAGTATTACTTACCACTACATGCATAATAGGGTTATGATTTTAACAGTCTATGCATAGTACAAGTATGTATAGGTGTGTCACCATAGCTTTTAAGTACTCAACCGATTTTGATAAAATTCAGAAGAACGATTTATTTCGGTATTTGAATAAAGCATATCCAATATGATTTTGATAAATAAAAAAATTCTATATTATTTCGATAAATGAGGTTACAATCGATTTGACACATTTTATGTGAACCAAATCAATATAACGATTGTTTAATGTTTATATATTTAATTCTGTAGTAAGGGTACAGTTATTAACTACTAGATCCCGCGACTTCATTCGCGTGGATTAAGGTTTTTATTGCCGCGACTTCGTTCGCATGGATTACGGTTTTTTATTCCCGCGAACTCTCTTATTTCCCGTTCTTTGTTGCGACGCGATTGAGCAACAAACATCCATACATTCATACTTTCACATTTATAAAATTAATAGGATAATAGGATTTCTTGTTACATATTTAATTAGGTACAATTTGCTGCTTGTCTGCATTCTCTGCTGCAGGTGGCATCTCGCATGACCACTAGAATATCAAAGCAAACGGTTAAGGGTGCAATCCTCACCCACAACACTATTATCGCACCCACTCCCTAGCACAAGCTTTCTGCTTTTTTATACTTTATTAAAAAAAAACATTTTTAGAGAATAGCACTATAGCTTGTTATAGCTAGGGCTCCACTGCTTAACTGTAAATGGTTGGCACTTAGACGAGTAAGAAAGCTGTCATTCCTATTATTTGTTATCATCAAAATTGTCCTACAATAGGCTGCGTCCTCATTACGGCATTTCTTTGTAGTTTGTAGGCCAAATGCAGCGATTGAGCTGTCACTTTGGCCGAATTCCTTTAGATTTAAAAAATTGTTTTAGAAAATTTTATTACAGAACTCTTCCTGGATTTACACAAATAAAAGACATGTTAGAAGGGAAGGAATACGAATATATCATGCTACTAAAAACAAAATTTTCGAGCTAAGTTTTTTTAATCTAAATATATAAAAGGCAAAGGTGACTGACTGACTGACTGACTGATCTATCAACGCACAGCTCTAACCACTGGACCGATCAAGCTGAAATTTGGCATACAGGTAGCTGTTAGGACGTAGACATCCGCTAAGAAAGGATTTTGGAAAATTTCAACCCCAAGAGGGTTACATAGGGGGTTAAAAAATCGAACCTAACGTGAGCGAAGCAGCGGGTTAAAGCTAGTTAATTGTAAATCTTGAAGGTTGCAATGGAACTTATTTACTACTTTTTACTTTTAATTAAATTTTTTGATGACTACATCATTTTCAATACTCTGATGGTACATTGAGGAAACTTGTGTATTTTCCTGAATGATTTATTGAGGAAATTTGATACATATTATTATAAGCATCATAGTTGGAAATCAATTACTCATAGAAATAATAGAAAACCCAGACGTGATTAGATAAGATTTGAACAAGGTAAAACAAAATAGTGTTGCCTCACAACACATGGGGGATACAACATATTGATCTTGCCAGATTGTATGCCACTTTGAGGGGCAGGTACCACTTACAGTCAGCACCTTATCTCTTACCAAGAATACTCAATGTGATATTATGCTATAGCACACCATGACTTAACACAAATTCTGTTTAATGTAGCTATTATTCAATGTTGAATATGAAGACAGTGAACATTTTTATATTTGTGTCATTTGTTATTGAGGTCTAGGTTGATGATCTACATATTTTTTTCAAGAATCTATCATCCTGGCCTCACTTACCAGAGGGTTGGTAGTTACCCATAGCAAACATATAAGTTTGGCTACTTAGCAGAATAACACTTGTAGCATCCTGGGTACATTCCCGCTAATATGTTTTTAAATAAATATTTATTATCTTAAACCTAAGGCACCTAAGGGGATATTGCAGCGAAGGAGATTGAGGAAAACATTGCAAGCATTGTCTTTCTACAGATAAGTCAGAGATGTTCATGGGTGTCAGTATTCCCGGTAACATACGGTCAGATGCTCTTTCATTTTTTAATTATCAAAAAATTCCTTACCTATGTACATAACAACAGTCCATACGAGAACAACTCGTCTACCAACTGCACCATCGATGTTCCAAAACCAAAACGGGATAAATGTCGCGTAAAATATCTCATCGCCCAGCGCAGTTCCCAACACGAACAAGTAATACCAGAATCTGTTGCTTATTAAACAAACAACTTCTTCCTGGCTCTCCGCAGAGGTGTCCGTCTCGCAGGAAGACTGAGAGGTTCCGGAAATGTCACTAGGAATCCTTTTATGCTGCTTGATATCAAAGTCTTCTCGATCATGCCTATCGGAATATATGATGCTCGCTTCTTCATTCTGACTCGCCTTCTTGTAAATTACACCGAAGAAATTCTGCACTTTAACTACTAGAAGAGGATCTTTCAAATATTCTATTAAATTATCCCACATTTTATTTTTACCTACTTAAATAATTTATTTATAATTTTTGAACTTCGAAGTTTACGTGCTTATTAGCACAGAACACCAATAAACTATTTTTCTGTGCTATTTTTTCTGGTCTGTGGTTGCTTCTTCTACTTCAACTTCTTTACCACAGATTAATGATACGTAGTATCCATAGTAATCTGTGATTATTGCACAGATTATAGATAGGTACTGGATTATTGCTTATATGTTTGTGGCTTATTGATTAGTAGGTACCTAGGTACCTACCTTCAACACTGGACTTGTTGCTATGTGATTTCTTTTTTGGACCTACTAGATTGACGCCATTTAATGAGCTGTTATCTATACAAATAGGTAGTACCTAAATAAAATTGAAGTATCTGCTGGTACAATACGCTGTTTTCTATAGCAGCGTCTTATTCAATGCCCTTCAATCGCGTAACATCACGTGCCATGTATAGTCAGTGCCATCTATTTTAAATTGCGACATTACTATTAATAAGAAAGAAAGAAAAAGCATTTATTTGAGACGCACAGCACAGTTAATAACAGAAAGAGATACAAAACAAAAAAAAATATGTGTGGTCCCAAAATGGACTCCACTCAGCATATGCTATCCCTGTGGAAAAAGCACAGGCATAGCGCTGATCTTCCGTGGATCCAAAGGTTTCGGATGACCGTTAGTCACAATAAATAGTACTACGTAGCAAATGGACAGCAAGTCCAGTATTAATCAGAGACTAAAGATAGAGGTCAGTTGGATTATCGTTATTATGCAAAGATTTCTACCATTTCTTCTAAATTCTACTCATAGTAATCTGTGATTCTACTATTGTTTTGAACTTTTGAATAGCACCATGTTTTGAACAAATCTTATAACATGAAATCTAAATCAAGGAAAAGGAACGTAATGGTGACCATATACGCTACGAGAAATCGTTGCAATCAGACTGTACAGTTCGAGCGGTACAGTTTATCGTACATGGCATACAAGCTATATACGCTACGAGAAATCGTTACGATCAGACGGTACAATAAACGGTGCCGACGCACACGTGTCAGCGATGGCTTCGACGGACAACGTTTTTGCAGTTGATGGATGCAGAGCGAATGTTGTTTATTTTTTTTACAACAGCATCTTTGTCAGCACTAGGGTCTATTATTTTTAATTTTTCAATCAGCTTAGTGTACGCCGAACGTTTTAATTCACGATTGTGATACTCTTTGCCTTTAGTATTCCAAAGACAAGGTTCACTGCGATATAATTCAATAAACTCTTCTAGCCATTCGCGATTAGTTTGAGACGCCATGACGCGTGCGCACGTCCACCCGAACTGTGACTGACGACAAAACTGAACACGAAAACTGAACGAGCGCATACACGTTACGATCAGTCGGCACAGTTCTTCCGATTCCGATTAATCAATTGAAATTTTTGTATTGTTCCGTTCGACTGCACAGTCTTAAAAAATCGGTTGAAACTGTACCACAGATTAGGTATTAACTGTACAGTTTTATAACATACATGTAGCGATTTATTGTTACCGTTCGAACTGTACAGTCCGATCGTAACGATTTCTCGTTGCGTATATGGCCACTTTAATACTCTGACGAGATCTAAATAGTGTTCGTAGCGTAGACAGAGAAGACAGTTCGTAGTCTCTGGTTTTCAATGTTTTGAATCCAACTTCCAAGTTAAATCGGCGATAACGGTCAAGACTCAAGAAAAGATTGAAAACCGATACTGTTTTTTGCAACGTTTTTGTTTTTGATAAATAGGTACGGTTTATTGTTATTAACAGGAGTTATTTATATACTCGATTCAGTGGTTATTAAAAGAAAATTGAATGCGAATGGCGCCAATTCATCCAGATAATCCAGGAAAACCTATAGTTAAAGTAAAACGTACAACGATGAAAGTAAGAAATACAAAGAAAGTACCAACTACGCAAATAAAAGCGCCAAATACGCCGATGAAATCACCAAATAAACCAATGAAAGCACCAAGTACCTCGACGCTTTCAAACGTTCGGCGAATAAAATCTCCCCGGGCTGCTAATAAAATGACTGCTGAAGTAAAAAAAGGTAAGATTTGAAAGTGCCACCGATCTCCAGGTTGGCGCGAAGTCTAAAGATTCTATTTTTCGGTCGTTTGGACCACCGGCACAGTCCACTGGTGTCGACTTGTGGCAGCCACAAGTTATGGACAGCATTTTTATACATTTTATATGATATTGACGCAAACTAAACGTGCAAGAGGCAGCGTGGGGATGTCGGGCGAGCTACAAGCTGCAGGAATGCCCACCGCTCGAGCACAGTCACCAGTTCCGCCAGTACTTCTCTGTACTGATGTTTACTGGTCCACTGCAGCCTTTCTGGAAATACTGCTATGAATATACATGGAAGTACATTACATACAGTCACATACAGTACATTTTTGATGAATATCAGAAATAAAAACGGAAACAATTGAGTGCCCCCTAAACACCCATTATTGCATAAGTATTACTCAGGACTCTGATTGCTCAAGTACCTACTTCTAAATAGTCTTTTCTCATTTGCAGAGCTTCTCGCAGCAACAAGCAAGTCCAAACTTATGACACCAAATAAAGTGGCGCCCCCAACCCCCAGCCAAACAGACAAGAAAAAATCATGGCAAAGTAGACTCAAGCCAGCACATTCCGGCGTACCTTTACCAGAAAAGTTTAAGAAAATGGCAGAAATGGATTTACGTGATCTAAATGACATCTTTTAAAATACAAAACATATTACTGATTCTTTAAGGGACTGGGTGTATACTAACAATGCTCAAGGCAGTACTTATTATTTCAATTTTCTTTTGAGATATTATCATAATATAATGACAACCTTACATTAATTACCTACCTACTTTAAGGTTGTTGTGATTATATGACATCTCAAAACAAAATTGAAATAATACTGCTCAAAGTATTGGTATTACAGGGCCATAACATCCATTTCCATGGTGTTATTAAAGAAGAAAACTACTGTTTCGACAGAGCAGCCCACCCCTGGTATCACAATCGTGCTATATCTAGGAATATGCTAAAAGAGTACATTTTTGCCCATTGTCCTTTGTAGAAATCCAATGGTCTGATCTAAAAATTTGCAGGAGAAATAATAAAATAAGTATAAGCTCTAAAGCGGCCCCAAGATATTGTAAACCACATGGTGGAACCTGCTTAAACTTGCCAGGAGTAAAGATCACAATTCGCACTTTGCTAAAAAAGAACCAAGTTTCTAAGTGCAATAGTTTTTTGTGATATCATATCAAAATGAGCCGCTCAGAGCTAAATAGTTTTTCGCTTATTTCTCAGAGAACTTGTATGCTACAGAAATGTTTTATATACCAAATTTTAGCAGGAAACGTATACATTTATAGACAGTTGAAATCAAAAACTAATATGCAAACAAAAAAGAAATAAGCGAAAAACGATTTCCATTTTGACACAAATTGGCAAATTTTTAGATTGGTTTGATTCTGCAAATTTCAGCAAATTCCTAGGTAGAGCATGATCGCGATATGAGCGATAGGGGCGACACGCGGTTTGGGCCGCGCACTATTATGTTATTTTGGAATTATTTCACTAACTAGTTACCTACTGATGGTACCCTAACTTTTTACCTTTTAGCAGAAGTTTTCTGTTAAGTATTGGCTGAGATACATGCTAGAATATGGGGCCGCTCCTACGACAGCATTACCGGTTATTGACATGGAGCGCTCAGACCTTAGATTTTAGAATTGATTCGTAGTTTGATGATAGCATGATGCTGTGTGATTCGCATTTATAATATTTTAATAATAATAATAGGAAATAGGATTATACGAGACGTAAGTTTGGATGTATGGATGTTTGTTACTCAATGACGCAGCAACGTCTGAAGCGATTTGGCTGAAATTTGGAACAGCTTTGATTATATACATTGGAACAGTGATAGATTAGTCAGGAATAAGCTAACTTTTATCCCGGAAAATTAGAGTTCCCGCGGGAATGAAAATACCCTAATCTACGCGAACGAAGTCGAGATACTCTGCTAGTTTTTCATAATCAGACCTTGCCTTTTTTTTACATTCAAATTCAAAATCATTTATTTAATGTAGGCCAAATGTTGGCTCTTATGACAAATCGAGAATCTACCACATAATATGTTAAGTCTTCATGTAAATTTTCTTTTTATGACATCTAATCTACCGTGTATGTTAGTCTTTATGTAAGTTCTCATTATATGACAAATTGAGATTCTATGTGCCTATTTCACCACCTTCAAGTAAACTTAAACTGACGCATAAATTTGACGTTTTGACAGATTTCCCATAGAAAAACTGTCAAAATGTCATTTTTATTCGTCGGTTAAAGTTTACTTGAAGGTGGTGAAATAAGCCCTATGTATGTTAAGTCTTTTTTATGTGAATTATACAATTTAAAAAATCTTTTATTTGTTGTTATTGAAAACATCTCATTTATCCTGTTTCCATTTTTGGATCCTGGATATCTTCTAGGACCGAAGTACTCGTCGAGACAAATCAATCAAGCCCAAGCTCATTGAGGTTGGCTTGTTTTATAACAGAGTTCCCATAATCGCTTTTAGGCTCCATTAGATCAACTCTGTCATAATAATATTGCTTTGTCATTCGATTTACACCAACTTTCAACTTTTTAATCTGAAACCGGAAGTGGGTCAAATTTCACTTGTAATATTTATCAAAATAGGTCATAAATAGGCACATTTATAATTTTTCAGTTCAATCGGTAACTGAAAGCGGGTCTTTAACTTTTAATATTTGATATAATCAAACAAACATACATACAATATGGTTTATGGGACAAGCAACCCATTAATTTAAGTGAGTTCGAGGTGGAAGAACGGACTGGTTACAGAGAGCTGCAGGCAGCTAAATTGCGCTCCTTAACTCGATTCATCGATGGGACTTTTTAGACAACAGAACGCCCAAAATAAAGGTCTAAAAACCAGCGCTAAAAACACGTTTACAGCTGGATTTCTCTCATTAGGAGGTGAAGTCCCCAAGCACAGATTACTATGGCGTCCCCCAAGGTCAGTGGTCTCGAACGTCGTAGAGCGAGATCGGTAGAGTTGCCAGCTAAAATCGGTATATTTGAACCCAAAATCGGTAGGTATTTGACAAAAAAATACAATATTCAATCAAATTCGTTTATTTATTAAAAAAAAACTTACAGACTAATTTATAATAATCATACTTAAGTATAATTATTTTTTATACCAATATTCTTTGGCCATCTTCGAATTAATTTCAAAATCATAACAATTCGTAGACCATAGAATCAATCACGATTCAGTAGACAGCCTATTTCGCTGTTTTGTTTTCAAAAGATTAATATGTGAAAATATGCGTTCAACGTTAGCGGATGAGTGGGGATATTAAAGATGAAATTAGACAACAAAGGGAACATTTGAGTTTCGTCGCCACGCTTTAGTAAACTTACTTCATCCCAAAATAGTTCTACATCATCTGGAAATGTTTTGATTTGTTCACAATTTCTTAAAATGCGCCACTCTGTATCAATTTCCTGGAAATCATTGCTCTGAACAATATTGGGAAAGAGCCTACTCATAAGAACTATTGAAAAGTGTAAAATCGGTAGAAAAATCGGGAGAATTTCCATGTATACTCTGAAATCGTAAAAAATCGTTTTATTTCGGTATTTCGGTAGAACAGAGCTCATATCGGTAGAAATACCGAAAAATCGGTAGGTTCGAGACCACTGCCCAAGGTGACCGATGGTTGGTTTCAATCGTGTAGAGTAGGTAGGTATCCTGTCTAGTGTTCGTGGTCTCTGCAGTCTGCACAGCGTAGAGAGAGAAGACATAGAGTCAGTGACGATTTCTTTCTCACTCACACTAAAAAGAGAGCAGAGATAAAGTTATTAATGTGATAAACAGAGACGCAGCTACCCAATTTTTTGTCCCTCATCGTGTAACCAGTTTTTTTCAAGGTCGACACACTTTTGTGCCCAACAAACTGACAGTTAATAAGAAAATTTAGTATCTATGTGTGTTGCCAGCTTTAGGTACCTATACAATGTCCCGATTTTCCCTATCCTACTTATATTATAAATGTGAAAGTTTGAATGTATGTAGGGCCATCCATACATACATCCAAATTTCAGCCATATCGGTTTAGTGTGGCGTGATTGAGTAACAAACATATGGATGTTTGTTACTCAATACGCCACACTAAACCGATATGGCTGAAATTTGGCACGGAGATAGGTTTTTTTTAGTAATGTCCTCTGACATACCGTAACGGCGGGTTACTTTGGCTACTTTTTCAATTTTTTTTTTAATTTTTGTTGAAACAAAATAAAGTCGTGATGGAAGAAATGAATATTATGAGAAAAGAAAAGAAAGATGATGGATACTAGAATATAATATATGTCGGCGATGATTAAAGTGTATTCAGTTAGATAGTGTCGGTTACTGTTCTGAATCATCCTGAAGTTTCGTTCGAATGTCCAACAACCAGTCGAGAACTGTTGGCGATCTTAAGAATTATTTTATTTACAAAGTTCTTAATTTTTAAAGCCATTTTTAAATAGCTAGAGGCAGACTTTTAATGTTTTTTTTAAATAATTATTAACTTAAACTATGAAGAGTTGCAGTTTTATACGACTGCCTGAAAAAAGGAATATACTGTTAATTTCATTAATGATGATTTTGATGACTAAATATACAATTTTTGTTGCTTTTAATTCAATAGCATTACTCGATCGAAGGAAAATTTTAACTGTTCATTACAAATTATTTTGTGTAACATTCTTACTAGTAACGAAAAAAAATTTTCCTTTGTGTTACATACATCTTTTTTCAAAGTGACTCACATATGCTAAATTTCTATTCGGCATTTCAATATTTTTTTTAAGGAGCAAATAATTATCTAGTGAATTGGTCCTATGAAAGTACATTAAAAAACTTTAGTATAAAAAAAAATATTTTTAAAAAACCGACTTACGTGTACAAACTAAAATTATTTTATACTTTTAAGTGGTGGTTGAAGTTAATATTGTGTGCAATAAAGAATAATAAATTCTTTATTGCACACAATATTAAGATATATGTAAAAAATAGAAGCTTACCCTAATAGGTATGTCTCTCCCAGACAACCTTATATGTGTAGGTATGTTATTTAAAAAATAAAACAGTTCAGCATCTGTTTTGTCGTTTTATTTAAAAATCCTGGGAAGAATTTTCCATCTAATTTGGGGTACTAGGGGAGTGCAGTTATTGTGGCAACATTAAACTCGAACTTGTCATGTGACGTCATCGTTACGTCATGTTATCTCTATTTCAGTCGCGGTTACACAGTACCTTGGTCTATTGCCTTCTCTGTCTACGCTGCACAGACATGGTCTCTGGTGTAGAGGGCCATTATGTCTATAGTAATGACAAATGACATGTGTCACCGTGGTGTCAATGTCGATGTGATGTCGATTCCGTAAAAATGACTGCATCAGTGTAACGATCGCAATGGCCTCTGATTGGCTGAATTTATGGCATTCTTGCTGCATCAATGCCTTTCAACCAATAAAGGGAGGGTATCAGCCAACCAGAGGCAATTCCGATCGTTTATCGTTCCACTGATGCAATCATTTTTACGGAATCGACGTTTAGGAACAAGTGTCAGTGTCACCAAGGTGTCACCATTCACCAATGTTTTGTTTTGTTTGATGTGGTTTTGATTTATATCAAAGAGAATAATGAATATAATTTCTATGTGATTTCTATCAGGTTCAATTTTATTTGCCTGCATGTTGGAACGGCAATAAAACTGATAGGTACCACCTACTTAATTCACAAATTAGATTTCGTTAATGAAAAAGAGTGAAAGGATCCACCAGATAAACCTCCTGTCATTAGCTGAGGCCGATATTTATTTACATTTTAATTAGAGTTTGTTCATGTAAGTTTCAAAGTTTTTTACTATTTTTATGTAAAATTCGACGAAAAGGAAACTCAATTTCTAACTCATGTATAATACCTATTTCATGGTATGTTATAAAAATATAATGTGTGGGTATTCATTCAAATTAACTGAAAGTTTGAATGTATTTTTTTTAAAGTGCTAATTTATTATACTTATTATTAGTGAAAATAACCGTATCTCTTCATTATTTCGGGTATTAATGTTCAGCTTTGATTCTACTTACAACTATATTTTATTTTATTAAATTAATTAGATTGGTATTTATATGGTACATTTTGCAGCAACAGAGCAGTAAATTGTCTTGATTTTCTTCTTATAACCTCTCTGTATACTGTGCAAATGTGTTGAACATCAATGATAAAAAATTATTTATACATATTTAATTTAAATATACAGTAGAACTCCAATTATCCGAATTAATGGGGACCGGGACCCATTCGGATAATCAAATATTCGGATAATCGGATTTTTAAAAAAAAAATTGCCATTGGAGAGAATAAAAGCTACGTTTTGATATTGCACTATTTTTTTATTGAATTAAATGAAAGAAACATGAAATTTTCACATGTTTTAAGTATAAATAAAATGTACTTATGTACAAGTTTAGAAATAAAAATCATTGCTTTTTAAACATCTCCGTTAATGTAAGCTGTTTTGCGGTCTTTAACGGAATTTTTTGTGATTCGGATAATCGGCGATTCGGATAGTCGGAGTTCGGATAATTGGAGTTCTACTGTAATGGATAGAAGCAGGCGTTACTTTGCGAAAGTTGCTAATAAGCAAGAAAAGGTTAGAATTATTTTGCTATAATCTGCCAACAGAAAAAAATCTGTACTGAAGCTAAGCACTGCTTACCTTCCCAACCAAGTAAGAAAGCCAAGTTCCCAAGCAAGCAATGCCACCACCACTCACATGCACCACCACACAAGACTTATACTACTAGACTCACGTTGCGCCCCAACACCAGACTCACCAGAGCATCGTCAGGAAATGTCAACTTTACAATGCAGTATTGTCTAGTGTAATAAAATTAGCTAATCATTGAAAATTGAATGCTTATATTCTTAGAAATTGGTTGCTGGAGCTGGACTATGAAAACACTGAAAAACTACTTTCTGTTCTGAAATAATACATGCACTCACACATATGCTTAAGCAAACACTCACACACCCACACACTTGTATGGTCACATATGCTCATAATTAAATTTAAAAAAATTATAAAAAAAGAACTATTTCAGTAGCAAAATAGCTTTTTATTTTCAATTGTAGTACAAACGTTTGGGTTCAGTAGTTAAACAATAAAATAACAGAAAATAGTTTTTGACATTTTCATACCACTTTCGCTCAGCTTCATTTTTTTCCAAAATCTATTCTGAAAAAGTTTTTTCTTTGGCACCATATGGCTTAAAGGATATGTGTACCTAAAATAATGATAAACATACATAAAGACAGTCCACTGAACTGAACTGGCTTATAATATGTGCTGTTATAAGTCAGGGGACTGAGGCCAGGAGACTGATTAATTTGACTTAGAAGTTAGTAGGTATAAAATCTAAGTAAGATGTTATGTTATAGTAATAGAATAAAAAATACTATAAAAACATGGCAACATACTATGGAGAGAAGCATCCTAATATTTGCACATGTAATAGTACCTTTAAAGTAATAGGCATCAGTTAATCGGTACCTAGGTACATAATACATAATATATAATCAAAAATAGAGCACAGGCATTATAAATTGCAAAACAATACACATTTCGCCAACAACTGATAAGCTTTCCAATTAAAATGTTCATTCACAGTGAAACAAAGTACATTATGGCCAGTATCATGTTGAGTTATTGATAACATTATTAATTAAATAGACCTATCTTTGTTTACACATACAAACAACGAGTTGATAGTTTGTGTGTATGCACCGACTATTTAAGAGAAATTTCTTCCTAGCGCTCACCACACTAACGATGTTTGCTTGATGCCCCAAGCATTTTGTTGCTGTTAGACTACAAAAATGCCAAAAGGAAGGGTTATAATATTAGCAGATTATGTATTTACATATTATGTTTGTTTCGCTGTAGCACCTAAACTACTAAGCCGATTTTGATGAATGAGGTGTAAATCGATTTGTTCATAATAACAAAGCCCAACCATTAGATCCGCGTGCCCAAAATTAAAAAATAACATGAAGGATGTTACATGCAATTTTCTATAGTCTGGTTACAGATTTTAAGCTTTTTTTCTTTAAATAAAGCTGCATATTTTAGTCAATAGTGTATATCGGCTTATATTCATTCGTTGTGTATATCTATATAAGTAGATAACACTTTTTGTTTTAAAATGCAACTGCTGTGTACCTATATTGCAGGCTCAGCAGAATCTGCTTTTTGAACTGGTAGTAGGTATAGTCTTGACCTACATGTAACGAATAAGTAAGCTGATCTCTACGAAGGTCTGGTAATTATAATTTGCAAGCCACGCCGCGTAGTATAACTTATAGTCCGTATCTTAATGGCCGGGCAGATAATATTTATTGGAGTCAGTGTTCACGCGGCGGGTCCAGGCCTGGTTCGTAAACATCTCGATACGGCCCGAAATAACTCAAATTCAATCAAATAACTAAGCACTAACAAGTATTAAGATGCACTGAGAAATTAAAATAAACGGAACCACCTGAAAGATGCTTTTTGGGATTCAGATCAGACGATGATCGCTTGAAGTGATATTGGAAAGTGAAAATAACTAAGTAAAAAAAAAATAAGTGGTTCGGTTGCATCCTTCAAACTTTGCAAGTTAGATGTTAATATCCTAATCGAATTGGTAAGACATATGCATTGAGCAAATTCGTTTGGATGTCTAGTATTGGATAAAAGCATTCTTTACTTTGCGGAATTCCATTATAAGTACTTAGGTATTATCATGGAATTCCGCAAAGTAAAGAGTAATATTATGCTGTAATCAGCCAAAACAGAAAAAATCTGTATGGCAACATGCCACACACACATGTTGATTCCACAATGTACACTGCAACTTTGCAATTGTACATTGTGGATTCAACACCTCCTGATGAAGCTCCGGTGTTGGAGCGAAACGTACGTCGAGTGAAGAAGTTTGTGTGGCGCTGCGTGTTGACGTTGTGTTGTTCCTGTGTTTTTTCTGTTGTGAAGCAAGATAAAGTTGTTGTGTTTGTGACAGGAGTCCGTGCGGCGAATATGTCTGCAGAGGAGGATTCGGACGCGCTCAAAATATACTGGGAGCATTTCTTCAAAGCGGAGACTGGCACTTATGAGGTAAGGGTGAGGTAGGACTGGCACTTACGACGTAAATAGGGAACGGGATGCAGCACGCGTCAAAAATGTAACGGAAGATGGCGCTCGCGTATCTGCTTCGAGCCCTGCGGACCCGGTCGAAAACCGCTCCATAAGTTCTTAGACAAACTTAAAGCAGCTTTCGAGGTGCAAACGACACACGATAGACACAGTTAATATTTCGCATTTGTTGCCAGAAATCGACATGGCTGGAGCTGTTCTTGGCAGAGTTCATCATTCGTCTAAACGACGGGGAAAATGCAAAAAAGCTGATAAATTTTTGGTAAGTATAATGTTTCCGTATGGTAGTCTCGACTCTCGAACTTGTCTAATGATGATCGCACGTTACAATCAAAAAACAGAACGCATAGCTCTTCTCGAAAGGAATTCCGCACCAGCGGTTCATTCACACCACGTCATAAAAGTGTTTTTCAGAGTTTTTTTCTTCTAGTAATAAAAAATCTATAATTTATTTACGCTGCTCGTCTCGTCTTGTACCGCTCCTCAGTCCGTAAGTTATTCTATAGCGATTACTAAGTGAATTAAATGTGTAGCCCCGTGAGCGGTGTCGTGACGCTGGTGGGCTGCGAGCTGCTGTGCGGCATCCACCGCGTCACGTCGTCCATCAACACGCACTACTCCGCGCTGCCCGGCCTCGAGCCCGCCGCACTGCCCGCCCCCGGCTCGGGCGATAACAATGGGGACACAGGTACAAATAACAAAGGTTTGCGGCATCCATCGGCCGTGTGTAGGCATAGTAAGGGGCCAACGAGAGAAAGAGAGAAATGAGCGGGTCCGTAGGAAAATATCCAAAAATAGGTCACTCTATCTTCTTCTTCTTTATCAACCGATAATCGTCCACATGGGTCTCTTACACACACTCTGGACCTCCACAGGCCTCGGTCTTGCCGAGCCTGAATCCAGCGGTTCCCTGCGATTCATTTGATGTCGTCGGTCCACCTAGTGGGGGGGTCTGCCAACACTGCGCTTCCCGGTGCGGGGTCGCCACTCTTGCACCTTGGGACCCCATCGACCATCAGCTCTTCAAACTATGTGCCCCGCCTATTTCCACTTCAGTTCAGTTCAGCAACTCGCTGAGCTATGTCGCTAACACTTCAATATTGTTTTGCCATAAGATTCCGCTCTCCAATTTATGAGGCTTCTTTTATCTATATGAAATAACGAACAAACCAAGTTAATAAAAAACTCGTATTACTAGTAATTTATAATTAGGGAATCGATAACGACAGCCTAGTAATTATTATTGAGATGTACTTATTACGTGGTATTTTATCTGTAGGGCTCACGCTTCACCTTGGCCCTTATAAATTGTTCACGGTTTTCTGATACTTCACGACATCTTACGATGTCGACTAATCGACTGCGTATCGAAATTCTACGACGTATTTAAAAACATTGCGTAAGGAGCCCTTACAACATTTTGGTTAAGTATTCAAAAAAATTTTAACGTCATTTTTATCGCGCTAATTGCGGTTTTTGCGCTGCGCCGTGCCCTTGAGTGCGAGCAGCTTAAGGGTAATCAATTAAGTAGTATTTTATGCTCTCAATTTATGTTGTCGGTTTCTCGCAGAGACAAAATCAGAGGAGTCGAACCAGCGTCCCGCGAGCGTGTTCTCGCGCATGAACATGCAGTCGTCGGCGGAGATCCTGCGCAGCTACCTGCTGGGCGGAGTGGCGTGGCGCTGCCTGGTGCTGCTGCGGGCGCTGGGCGTTGAGGTGCGGCACTTTATGCTTTAAGGAGCTACTATTAAAGGCCTATTCGCTCTTGTTATGCCTACTCCCCCTGCGCCGTAACGCGTAAATTAACACGATAATAAAGGCATTACGCAGATGGAGCCAATATTTTACTGCGGTAAATGTGTTGTAACATTACTAATGACGTTAAACGCTAAGCGCTAATCCATTTGAACGCAGCCGTTAACACTAATATTTAATGCAGAGGAACAGTAGCATTTTAAAGATACCTAAATTGTACATGTTAAGAAACAGATCTTGTTGTTATGCAACAGAGAGTGTCGTTCAATATTTATTGTAGTAGTGTAGAAGTAGCTGCACCGCGCTATCGGCGCGCCGCAGATAGCGCGGGACGAGACGCGCTTCCGCGACCCCCGATAAGCCGATAGCACAGGTTCATATTGCAAAAGTACTCTCAAATATAAACAACCGAAACTAATTTGTAACTGTTTAGGCTGAGTGCACACGTAGGACGCACCGCACGTATTTTTTTATTCGATGACAAGTTAGTCCTCGACTGCGATGTCACCTGATAGTAAATGACGATGCGGGCTAACGTAGAAGGGTATGGCAGTGTACATTCAACCCAAACCCCTAATCGGTTTCTACGCGCCATCGTGCCGGAACGCTAAATCGCTTGGCGGCACGTCTTTGACGGTAGGGTATCGAGTAAATCGCGTGCCATGAAGTGCTGGAGCATGTCCTATCCACACTTTTTTATCATTTATATAATCTTCGATAATAAAACATACTTTTTTCATGAGCACACTATTGATAGATAGATATATTTATTACACAGAAAACAAAAATATACACAACCTAAAACCAAGCATCGAAAACGCAAAGACGGCCTTATTGCTAACAAAGCAATATCTACCAGGCGACCTTCGGTGAGAGGAGCTAGTGATTTGTGGAAATGAGCGTGACGTTCTATAATAAAATTCGATCTAATCTATTAAATATTATGTAATAGATTTCTTAAACTCGTGCAAAGCCACAAAAGGTCTAATTGACTGTGGAATTTTATTGTAGAACGCCACACCCATTTCCACAAAAGACTTTCGGACGTTCTTGTGGCGTAGTTGATGAACCACAAGCCTGTTTGGATTGCATGATTGCCCTATAGTGAAGGTTTCCCCCAGGGTCTGTCGTGCTGCCGCCAGCTGAGCTCGGTGCTGATCTGGCTGTTCGGGGAGACGTGCGCGGGCGCCGCGCCGCGCGTCGCGTCGCCGCCGCCGCGCGACTGCGTGCGCGCCCGCCCCCCCATACACGAACTATTCTCTAGCAGGTATATTAAAACAATGTTACATTACAGATATAAAAATACTAGCTGATGCCTACAGCTTCGATGGCGTCGATTTAATTTTTAAAAATCCCGCGGGAACTCCTTGATTTTCTGAAATTAAAAGTAGCCACGCACAGCCCACTAAGAAAGGATTTTTGAAAATTCAATACCGAAGGGGATAAAATAGGAGTTTGAAAAATCGAACTTAATGTGAGCGAAGCCGCGGGCAAAAGCTAGTTGTTTTTTAAAAATGGTTTCATAAATCTTAAAGTTCAAAATAACGGTTAATACAATTATTATATAAATAAAAATTCTCAGACAGAGTTTACCTAAACTCCGTGTGAACCAGAACGTTTGGCCGATGACTAAGCGTGCCGCCGGTAGGTAGGTACACAAGCGTCACATGATAGGTGTGTTTTCACACGCCGATATCCTGCTGCATTTGCGTCGTGTCTCCATTGACATTTAAACCGATGACATCTAGTTCTTACTAATACTAATATTATGATTGCAAAAGTGTATTTGTTTGTTGCTTTATCCTCCAACCACGCAACAACGCATAAACGTGATTTTGTACATTAGAAAACCAAAGAGTACCCATAATAGTCTAAGATCCCGCTATACAACGACCTTCACCGAGATGCTTATTTAATGAGACGTATTTTTTATGTTATTAAATATGCCAATAAATATATCCTCTATGGGTTGCCTAACAAATTTCAGTCCAGAGTATTTTTAATTAATAATTAAAAAAAAATTTTTTTTTAAACATTGCACCGGTGTGATTATTAAATAAATTTGATACCAATCGAAAGTTTGAAGCGCATAGAATATGCAAACGTTAGGTTGCCTATTTTTTTCCGGTCACAACCACGGGTTGCCAGGTGTAAACAGGTAAATCTATACCTACTAGCATTTTGCAACGGTCTGATTATTGAATCAAACTAAGATAAAATGAAAGATTATTTCATAAGGAACACGGTGGTATAGGGTTGCCTGCGAAAAATCAGTCCCGAATTACGGTTGTCGAATTTTAAATAATAATAAAATATCGCTGCGAGTGAATGTGTGTGATAGAGAGGTCCCAGACCAACCATCCCATGCGGTAGAAAAGGACGCAGCGTAGCAGCTGTTTATAGTCGTGTAAAAATTACACGGCAGCATTTTACAACAAAGGGAAAGTAAAACCTTTTAAGCTATTTTCAAAAAATGAAAAATATCAAACAGTTTTTGCGTCATTAACAGATGCTGCTGATATTTTCATTGATGAAAAAATGAAGACTGTGCAAGAATTTACGTCTAGTATGTATGGTATCAGGAACTGTACCAGTGTGAATGATGCGAGACATCGCATTTTTTTTGAAGAATTACTCTGCAAAAGAAGACAGCGAGCACTTTTTAAAAAAAATAAAAGGCTTCGACTCCAACTCATTTCCAAGCACAAATAGCATGCGCACTCTCCTTCTTTAAATGGGCGAACTTTAAACAGCTGCTACGCTGCGTCCTTTTCTACCGCATGGGATGGTTGGTCTGGGACCTCTCTCTCACACACATTCACTCGCAGCGATATTTTATTATTTAAAATTCGACAACCGTAATTCGGGACTGATTTTTCGCAGGCAACCCTATACCACCGTGTTCCTTATGAAATAATCTTTCATTTTATCTTAGTTTGATTCAATAATCAGACCGTTGCAAAATGCTAGTAGGTATAGATTTACCTGTTTACACCTGGCAACCCGTGGTTGTGACCGGAAAAAAATAGGCAACCTAACGTTTGCATATTCTATGCGCTTCAAACTTTCGATTGGTATCAAATTTATTTAATAATCACACCGGTGCAATGTTTAAAAAAATTTTTTTTTTAAATTATTAATTAAAAATACTCTGGACTGAAATTTGTTAGGCAACCCATATAGGATATATTTATTGGCATATTTAATAACATAAAAAATACGTCTCATTAAATAAGCATCTCGGTGAAGGTCGTTGTATAGCGGGATCCTATACTATAAGATTTTTAAAAACCTAATTCCACGCGGAAGAAATCGCGACCAAGACCTACAATAAAGAAGGGTTAAATAGAGACTCGTTATAATATGGTCTATGATGAAAATGTGAAAAGTTGAAAAATAATTAGATGTGCAAATTTTAATATCTTAGCTGTAGGCGGGAGTTTTTAAAAGCGCTGAGAACAGTAGGATAGTATATTAGTAATCACACAACTTGTCATGTTTATTGATTTAATTACATTGGTGATTAATGGCATGCTTAATTACATAATTGTGTTGCAGGATTTGGGCGAAACAGAAACCTTTGAATGTTGTGAGTTCGGCGGGCTCTTCGGAGAAAAGTTCCCTCGCGGGAAGGTAAGGGATATTGGTGGTATTTACCAAAACGGCCATTAGAGGATTCATGTGGCACCAGATCCATTCTTCGGATCGGATGGAACGTTGATATTGAAATCTAGATCTAGATGGTTTATATTTTTGCTGTGAATCTGATCAATCCAGCCAGTCTATGGACTGTACTGGTGTCGGGCGTCTAAAGGTCGCATAAAAATGCAATAAAAATGTAAAAATATTTTATCAATGCAAATTAAATTAACACTACTATCAATATATATTATAGAGTCAATTTATTTAAATTCAGCTACATTTAGGTTGACATGTAAATGTATCTTTTTGACGGGTAAAAAAGTCTCGTTTTTATGATTATGTATTCTTTAGAGGTCGACTGGGTGGGCAGCCAAGGGTAGACGCCGAAAGTAAAGTTAAAAGGAGGTCCACGAAAAATTCAGAACAATCCTCGGAAACCGGCGACTCGAATGATGACTTGCAAATCCTAAACCGTTCCATGACTATCAAAGTGTGTTCTCCGAATGATGACTTCGAGTACTTCAACTCCCCCGTGCGCTCGCCCGGTGACTATACCAACCAGACCTTGTACAGCGATCCCCTGTACTCGCCTCGGAAAGCGAAACCCAAAGCAGATGACTACATGACGCCAAAACACAGGGAGATCATTAATTCCGAAATCAGCACGTTCGAGTTCACGTTGATTATAACGGACTTACTGCAGGAACTGTGCAAGGCGGAGAGCAGCCTGTCCGGGTCGGAAGGCTCGCAAATATCAATGCAGTGTATAAACTTTTCTCTTAAAAACTTGTGTTCCCTTCAATTTGGTTCGATGCCAGCGCAGTCCGCAGTTTACGAACCTTTTGAGATGTCTCGAGTAAAGGTGGCCTTGACGGAGCTATTGATCGTGTCGTTGGATCAAGTGCTCATCCATTCCGATTTGTGTGCCAAATTAATCAACAACGGAATCCTGCCGATGCTTCTCAGGATCCTGGAGGACGTAATCTGCAAATCCAGTGCCAAATACAATACCAAAGTTGACAGCCAAAGTAATGCCAAAGAAATAGATAAACAAAACGAGGCTGCGGAATCCGCTAATTTGCTCAAGTTCGTATTCGGTATAGCGTATTCAATAACGGCATTCTTCCACTGCCTTTTAATGCAATGTCGAACCGTGGAAAAACTTAGAGAATTCACCGACCAATTCAAGTTGTACGGGGAGTGCCTTAAGGGAGGATTGCTCAAAGAGTGTATGGAACTTATGATTAGGATACCGGGAGTCGATAAGGACGAAACTGTGATATTGATTAGGAAGTTGATAGATTCTATAGGGAAATTGATCAGTGCTATGAAGAGAGTGCGGAGTGAAGTGATACATTCGGCCGCCTGTCCGAGGAACAGACATAAAGCGTGCCGCCAGAGGGTCGCGGCGGGCATGCACCATCACCACGATATACTCGGGGAAGCCGGGACGGGCCTGCCGCTGCCTTCCGCCTGCTGCGTATCAGTTCTGTACGGGACCCTGACATCTCTCGTACCGGACGAGGAGGTGTCCGCACAGAAGACTTTAAGAAATAGAATTCTCCGAGTAATGCTAAAGTGCGGTGTGTGCTGTTGTTTCTCCCCAAGTTTTCTGATGGAGAATATTGTTAGATTAATGTTGACGCACAGCAATGTCGCATCTCTCTGCCTGCAACTGTTGGAGCACACGGTATACGGAGACCTCGGTGCCAGTGTTCTGATACCCAAAGTTACGGATCAGCTACCGTGCTCTATATGCGAACAGAGCGATTCTAACAAAGATCTGGGACGGAAATATTGTCCTCACGGCGTTAGTCCGATCGAGAGAAAGAGCGTGTGGTCGTTCCTGATACATTACAACTCGCTACTCCAGCTAGACAACCACAATAACGTACTGCACGCGACCGTACGCCATCTTCTCAAGGTCACGCCGAAATGCCGAATGGAAATGAAATACGAACTCCTATTCAGCGTCATTTACCCGACTTTTATAGTCGCCAAGCACAGATACACCATGAGAGTCGAGGAATCCGCCTATTTCTTAACTGTATCCTGTTTGAATATCTTCGCAAGTTTACTCAATACGGTGTCATTTGCGGAACAATTTATCCAGAAAGGTGGTTTGAGCTATGTTCTAGAGCTAGTTTCCTTTCCGGAATTTTCAAACCAGTGCTGTGCTATCCTCGAAATAGCTATCATCGTAGAAATCTTTAAATTAATAAAGGAGAATGTGGAATTAACTTATTTCAGAGAAATGCGTTCACTGGCATCTGTACAAATCCTATTTAAATCCCTTTCCGATATGACCGAGAAGTGCTACAAAATATACAGAACAAAAATGCCAAAAGAAAAATTTGACGAGTTGTGCGACATAAGCAAAGAGAAAGAAATGCTGGCGATATCTTCTAACGAGCAAGCGAGACACTCGAGATTGAAATCTATGCCTATAGCAATAAAGTCTACATTCGGTTACGAGAACGTGACCGAAGATGCAATGGATGATCACATCGAAGTGTTGAAGAACATATGTACGTTCTGGAAGTCGTGCGCCGGGCTGTGCCTGTACAGCCCCATGTTCCGCGAGTACGCGGTGGGCGAGCCCGTGTTCGCGGACAGCTACGCGCTGCTCAAGCTGCTGCTGCACTACCTGTGCAACTGCGCGTGCTCCGGCGCCGAGTCCAAGGTGCTGATCAAGATCATGGAGTCGCTGTTGACCGTGCAGTTCGCCGTGTCTGGTGAGTGGCTTATTCGCTTCTTGCATGTTTCATTTGTGTACCTTCCAACGATAAACAACGTGTATACACGGTAAAATTTTATTCCCCGTAAACCCTGAAGGAAGTGAATGTGCTCATGAAACTGAACAACTTTCCCCAAGGAACATAGGTCAAAATATGAAAAAAAATTTTGGACCTCCCATAGCAAATTAATCAGCTAATCGTCAATTTTGTGTGGAGGGTCCAATTTTTTTTTTTCATATTTCGACCTATGTTCCTTGGGGAAAGTTGTTCAGATTCATGAGCACATTCACCTCCTTCAGGGTTTACGGGGAATAAAATTTCAACGTGTATAAGAGCAATAGGCAAAGC
Source organism: Hipparchia semele (assembly GCA_933228805.2). Taxonomy (NCBI): domain Eukaryota; kingdom Metazoa; phylum Arthropoda; class Insecta; order Lepidoptera; family Nymphalidae; genus Hipparchia; species Hipparchia semele. The sequence goes on along the minus strand of OW121717.1, from coordinate 369,477 downwards.
CAATAAAAAATCGAATGCCCAAGATCGGGAAAAATGAGCGAGGAAATGCAGTAAAGCGAACATAAATGTAGATGGAACCTCGCCATTTCCGAGAAAATAGAATTAGTCTCTTGTAGGCATTTGATTTTTTAACCGAGTTAGATTTAGTAACTTTTAAAAGATTTACGTTCAATAATACTACTGACAATTAATCTTGGTATTGATCAAGGGTTAATTAAATGCAATCGATCTAAATGTATTCTTTACAAAGGTTTGACTTTTATTCTTTCTTTTCTTCTAAGTAACTCACGTTTGTTGGTTAGTTTGAACTAATTGGTTTGGTTTTAATTATGCATTAGGTACTAGTTAACGCCTGCGACTTCGTTCGCGTGGATTGAGGTTTTTTGATTCCCGCGAGAACCCTCTTATTTTTCGGCATAAAAAGTAGCCTATGTGTTATTCCAGACTATAATCTGTCTTGTTCAATTGATATCATATAATTAATAATTTTTCTTTTTAATTTTAATTTTAAATTTTTATTAACTAAATTTTTGATTTTAATTTTGTACAACAATATTGATTTATGTATAAAATTTGCACGCCGGAATGGCAGAATATGTTTGGAAATGACATTACATATAACATCTACCGATTCCACCATATTCGAGCAAATAAAAATATCTTTATCTTTATCTGGGCCAAACAGCTAAATCGGTTAAGACCTTGCGGCGTGATTAAGTATAATAAACATCTATCCATCCATACATCAAAACTTTCGCATTTACAATATTAAGAGGATTTACTCTCTGTCTCTCTATTTTCTCTATAATTTCTAAATTGTTACAGCTTAAAACTGACCTTGTGTTTTCTAATCAATAAAGTATATTCACGGTAATAACGTCAGCCGGTCATCCGATGAATACCACGGTAACGCGACACTGATCTGCGGAGCTTTCACATTGTTTACCTCAATTTGTTTCTACGGAATAGAGAACAAAGTCAAACGAAATACATATACATAATTATAATTAACCGTTTAGCGTATGTATTCAGTTAATTAAGTAAAATTATCGATGCTAAACGATCAGTATCCTTGAAACTTGAAGATATGTACATATATCGGATTGAATATTATAAGATACCTTTACTTTCTTACCTTAAAACTTCGCCATAACAGGTAATGGTTTCTAACAAACTTCCACCCAATATGAAGTTATTAAGTACATTAATAAAAGCAATTAAATTACAAAGAAACCTGCGTAATTATCCTATTTAAAGTGAATTTGTTCCAACCAATAAATTGGATTGTCCTTGGTTTGTCCAAAGGAGCAATAGATCGACTTCATTTGCCGCTTTATAGTTGAGGACCTAGAGGCAATTTTTCATCCCGGAAATAAAAAAGATACCCGCGGAATTTTCAAAACCTAACCTGACTATGCAGACAAAAGTCGTCGAATAAAGACATAGCTAAATTCTGGAATTTTAGCTAACACGGCGTACACTGTACAGTCCTTATGAGAGAAGGCGTAAAATGCATCTTATGCTCAGTTGTGAGATAAATATTGGTCGATGATGATTAATAAGCGGCCTCGGCAATAATACGCGGTTATTATACAGCTGATTGGTTTCCGGCGCTGATGCCATGCCCTATTGGCAACTGAGCTCGAGCAACTGTGTTCCGGATAGAATAGAGCGTTCGCTTGATGCAGGGTATCATTTTACGAATTATGGATAGGAAGGCTTAGGCGACATCTCGTCCGAAAGAAACTCGTCCAAATGGCCGAGTTGTATTTTTCATTTTCTAATTTTAATTTTTTTTTTTGATGGTCAACTTGACCGACAGTAAAATACTGAGGTGTTTATGTACAGTCGAACACAAAAAGCCTTGGTACTTTATTGGGTAGGTTTTGTTACTAACCCTCGATGGAAAAGAGGGATATATTAAGTTTGGTTTCTTTATATGTGTGTCCGTCTCTCTGTATGTTTGTTTAAACGCAATGCTAAAACGGATAGAACATTTCAATGAGAAAACATGTTTTCAAAACATTGCGGTCTCCTGCGACTAAATAAATAAAAAGTCAACGAATAATGTTAGATAACTTTTTATACAGCTTATTAGATAAAATGATTTAGGAAGAGGCGTACTCAGTGTTCATGATTTATTTATTTACTACATAAGGTTAGTTCGTTAAGACGACTCTTTATTCCATTTTAAAATAGGTAAGTAGGTTTGTACTCAAACAAAATCCTTATTAATATAATAAATGCGAAGTATGGTTGTTTTTTGTTAGTCCTTCCAACACGCTGCAACGGATCGATGTAACTTGTTGCATGGGTATAGTTTAGGTCTCGGAGATCGATACAGGCTTCCTTATATCCCGGAAAAGCCGAGGGTTCTCGCGGGAAACGTGGACGAATTCGTAGGTAAAAGCTGCTAGAGTATAATGTGCACACCCCTCACGCTGGTTATCTCGCGTGCAGACGCGACCTCCGGGCGCTCGAAGCAGACGAGCTGCGCGGTGGTGCGCGAGGCGCTGAGCGCGCCCGCGTGCGGCGGCGTGCGCGCGCTGTGCGACGCGCTCGTGGGCGTCGCGCTGGCCGCGCCCAGCTCGCGACACGCCATGCCTAGGCTGACTCCGTTGAAGGTAAGATTAAAAAGCGGTTTTTTTTATTAAAAAAAAAATATTAGCCAAGCTGAACTTGAATTATATACTCCTCTTCCCTCCAAATAAGCGGAAAGCTTGTGCTAGGAGTGGGTACGACACTACCGTATGGTAGTGCAACAGGTGGGGCTCGAACCTGCGACCTTTCAGTTTTCAGTCCGCACCTTTAACCATTAGGCTATTGAGGTTTCAAAAATAAAACAAGTCTGTGGACAAATAAATCCTTCCTAATAGTGCGTTGGTTTGTCCTCCAATCGTTCAGCAACGACGACGATATTTGCATGGTTATAGTTGAGAGTGGTATAGGCTACTTATCCTTCGAGAATTTTGTAAAAACTTCATTCAGACGACTGGGAGTTTGGATTTGATAAGTTAATAAAATATCATACAATACAATAATTTTTTATTTAACTAATAACTTTTACAAGGTGCTTTCGAGTACATATAATATAAGACCTAAACTAAACTTCGGACACCTCAATTTAATATTTGCATGCTATGTATACCTAGACATGTAGCAAGGTCCATTTGGGCCTCGTTGTTTGGAACGGCGCGGGTTAGACATTAGCCCAATAAAACTATGATGAGTATCTAGCAACAAACCGGAAGATTCACATATCGATCTAATGTACCTAATTCCGACCGGTTCGGTGCAGGCGCGGCGCAGAGGCTCAACCCACTGTCCGCGCGGCCTTCGCGAGCCGTGCACGCGACCCCACGGACCGTACCCACGATACTTTCAACATAAACGCGCTACCACGACTGCGACCACGCGTTAGCCAAACGCTTTAGTGTTGTGAAATCCCTAAGTGGCGAAATACCAATAGCCTCCATAGCCTTTGGCTATTTTTGGAATGTTTACAATTGCAAAGTCAATTTGTCTAATGGCTTTATAATTTATACTTGCACAGTTTGTTTTGTATTGGAAGGTGTGTGCGTGTTTGTGATAGTGAAAATTTCCATTTGAAATAATTGCAATGTCGAGATTAGAGGGACCTGCCGCCAACGGAGGGCCTGTTCCGGTACGTTGGAATTATTTAATTCAATAAGTACTACTTACAAGATGATTCTTCTTATTCACATTTCACATCTATATAATGTTTACAAATCTGCGTTTTATTAGACTCGGTATGCTGCCCGCATTTCCTCGGCGCTTCCCCATAGATTAAGTTACCCTGTACCTTAAACAGTAGTTTAAGGTACAGGGTGTCGACAAGCGTTTATCGATAAGCAATGTATGTTATTTATTTATTTTATTTTATTTATTTTAGAAAACCAACAGCTTATAATACTACATAGACTTAAAGTTAAACAACTAATAGCTAATAATAGCTTTTCACAGATAGATGTTCTTAAAGTGCGAGAGAGTCTTTATTGTAGCATAAAATATTATCACCACTATATCAATACTATACAATTTTAGTTAGGTAGGTAAGTACTATAATTTTCTGCATCTAATTATGAAAGCAATTTATTGCTACTATCAATAACGCAAACTAGGTATAGGTAGGTCGGTTCTCGGCAAATGTTTACCGAGAACCTGTGTAGAGCTATTGTTGTTTACTGGCGGATAGCTAAGCTCTGTATATGACTAGGCTGGTAGTGCTTAGGACTGCGTCTCCTATTCGGAAGGTCGCGAGTTCGTTTCCAGGCACGCAATTCTGGCTTTTCGGAGTTATACATATACCTACTAGATGATACCCGCGACTTCGTTCGCGAGGATTAAGGTTTTTTATTCACGCGGGAACTCTCTTATTTCCTGGGATAAAAAGTAGCTTATGTCCTATTCCAGACTATAATCCATCTCTGTGCCAAATTTCAGCCAAATCGGTTCAGTCGTTGCGACGTGAAAACATAACAACATGAATGGCCCAAACAAACGTATAGGCTACTTTTTATGCTGGAGAACAAGAAGTTCCCACGGGAATTAAAAACCTCAATCCACGCGAACGATGTCGCGGGCATCAGCTTGTATTAAATAAGAAAAAGTACCTAACAAATAAAAATAATCTGAAATGCATAATTACACTTTAATAATGCAAATCATTACGCATTATATAAAAAAAAAATACTACGGTTGTATGCAAACATTACACAATACAATTAATTAATTCTGTGTATAAACGGCACTGCAGGCTAAAACTTCCGTTTATTTTTAGTTTTAAGGCCAAACGGCCGATAATAATAATTATACATTGAAATTATATTTAACGAAATAGATCAGCCAACATGCAGTATTTGATGTGGGATGTTGTCAGAGTTAGCTGGCAAACCCCACATCTATATTAGCCAGAAAAACGTGTGCTGTAGTCACTGCTTGCCGTCAGTGACTTTCTGATGTCTTTGTGATTAAGTTAATATTAAGTTAGATAAGTTTATTTTTAACCGTCTTCAAAAAAGGAGAAAGTTCTCAATTCGCCGGGTCTTTTATGTACGTTCCCCGATTACTCGAAGACACCTGGATCGATTTGGAAAATTCTTTTTTTGTTTGAAAGGGTATACTTCCCAGGTAGTCCCATGGCCAGCAGGTCAGGATCTGATGATGGGATCCTGGAGAAATCGAGGGAACTCTTCAAATTTTATAGACACAATTTATATACTTTGAAGTAGCGTTTCAAGTCGGTTTTGTAAGAAGAATTGTTACGTTTATATTAATGAACCCTTTCTGAGCTGATCCTTTCTGAGATCCTTTGTCGTCAAAGCGTGCCGCCCCGCGATTTAGCGTTTTTTTTAATTAAAAAAAGCTGAATATCAGTCAAGCTGAACTTGACTGATGTTCTCCTTTCCCCTCCAAATAAGTGAAAACTTGTGTTAAGAGTGGGTACGATAGTAGTGCAATGGGTGGGATTCGAACCTGCGACCTTTCAGTTTTCAGTCCGCACCTTTAATCGTTGGGCTATTAGCCCAGTCAAAAAACCTCAAAAAATGACTCAACCTCTGGAAAATTGCGAAAGTTTTGAAACTTTGCACATCGAATTATGGGTACCTAGGGATGAATATACCAAAAGTCCTCATGCGTACGAGGCGAGCTCTAGCGGCAATTAGCGGAAACAGGACCCTTTTTTTGGTTTTTTGTTAATATCTCGAGAATCTTTGGTCAGAGGTAAAAGTTTACTACTACAAAATTGAAGCTTATTAAATTTGCAACAATAATGATTATATCCATTTTTCTCGAATTCCTAATAATTACCGAGTTTTAGACCACTAAAGGATAGCTTTTTCGAAAAATCACGCTAGGGGCGCCCGGTACAATATGGCATTTGTAATAATATTTGACAACCATGTTTTATCATTTTTTTTTTGGTACCAAAGGTAAATGAGAAAATAAACTTCACAGTTATGTACAAAAAAAAAAGACATATTGTTTATTAAACAACTAGCTTTTGCCCGCTGCATCGCTCACGTTAAGTTAAATTTTTCAAACCCCTATTTTACCCGTTATATCCCCTTAGGGGTCGAATTTTCAAAAATCCTTTCTTAGAGGATGCCTACGGCCTAATAGCTACCTATATGCCAAATTTCAACCTGATCGGTCCAGTGGTTTAAGCTGTGCGTTGATAGATCAGTCAGTAAGTCTGTTACCTTTGCGTTTTCAATATTTAGATGAAATACAGTACCAATGAAAAATGCTATCAACGCAACGCTTAAACCACTGGACCGATCAGGTTGAAATTTGGCATACAGGTAGCTATTAGGCCGTAGGCATCCTCTTAGAAAGGATTTTTGAAAATTCGACCCCTAAGGGGATATAACGGGTAAATTAGGGGTTTGAAAAATTTAACTTAACGTGAGCGAAGCAGCGGGCAAAAGCTAGTTGTTTAATAAACAATATGTCTTTTTTTTTTTGTACATAACTGTGAAGTTTATTTTCTCATTTGCCTTTGGTACCAAAAAAAAAATGATAAAACATGGTTGTCAAATATTATTACAAATGCCATATTGTACCGGGCGCCCCTAGCGTAATTTTTCGAAAAAGCTATCTTTTAGTGGCCTAAAACTCGGTAATTATTAGGAATTCGAGAAAAATGGATATAATCATTATTGTTGCAAATTTAATAAGCTTCAATTTTGTAGTAGTAAACTTTTACCTCTGACCAAAGGATCTCGAGATATTAACAAAAAACCAAAAAAAGGGTCCTGTTTCTGCTAATTGCCGCTAGAGCTCGCCTCGTACGCATGAGGACTTTTGGTATATTCATCACTAGGTACCCATAATTCGATGTGCAAAGTTTCAAAACTTTCGCAATTTTCCAGAGGTTAAACCTTGTTTTGACTGGACTATATTGAGGCGTTTACACCTTGCCTATGAACAAAGATGTCTCGTACCCTTGACACTGCAGAGTGAAACCATAGCCTTGTCACCGCCGCGAAGGCTGTTACAGTAAGCTCATAATCCCCATCTAACAGGATTAGTGCCTGGAGCCAATTTTAAAACTATGACTAATATGTATTACTAGCGAACGCCCGCGACTTCGTCCGCTTCTTCAATTCACAATCGACAGTTCCTAAATCCCCATGGTTTAGGGGGCAGTACCCCTGCAGCATTAGGATTGAGGAGTTGGCACCCACAGATTCTTCCGCGTATTTTTTTTAAAGAACATTAGCCATATTTAACCTGACTAATATTATCTTCTCCCCTCCAAATAAACGTAAAGCTTAAAGCTTACGTGTTGAGTAGGTACGACACAGGTGCAACGGGTAGGAATTGAACCGTCGACCCTTCAGTTTTCAGCACCTTTAACCGCTGGGATATTGAGGCTTATGACACGACAGATTTCGATTCGATTTTACATGGTGATAGAAGGGTGATAGCAATTATGTATGCATTAGGTAACCTATTAACTTTATAAAACCTTTTAGATAACAGGTTCCTACGATGTAGGTACATTAGTGTGTTCTGAAGGCTGAAGTTGAGTGAATCAATGACTCAGTTCTATTTCGCCATAAGATTGTTATTAACATCACCCTCAAGTAACCTATTAAATATTCATGAGTATGTAGGTTTATTCTTTACTAGTGGATGCCTGCGATTTCGTCCGTGGACTGGAGGACAGGATTGAAGAGTTGTTTCCTGGAATTTAGTGATGTAGTCTTTACTTGGTACCTACAATAACCATTCATAATCGACAGTTCCTAAAGCCCCCCAGTTTAGGGAGCAGCATCAGGATCGACGAGTTTGAATAGGAATTTTTTATGGGACCATCTCGTGAAGGTTTTGTATCAATTAAAAAAAAGGTTCACGCAAATCGGTTTAGGAATCAAGGAAATATCGATATACACAGGTAGAAAAACACAACTCCTCCTTTTACTCCTGATAACATCAGCTATCTACCAGCGAAAGTCCCGTCAAAATCGGTCCAGCCGTTCCCGAAATTAGCAGCAACAAACAAACAGACAGACAAAAATTTTAAAAATTGTTTTTTTTTGTTATAAGTAAGTAAGTAGGTACCGTATGCATTTAGTAAAAAGCTGTTATTTATATATTGCAAACAGACGCTTCAATTTTATTTATTTGTATAAAAGATTTTGATGACGGGCGGAGTAGTGTCCCATCAATGATTTAGGTCTAGAAGCTTCGGTACTCGTAAGCTACGCGCTAAGATACATAAATATATTAAGTATATACTCGTGCCTCGTTGATTAGCTTTGCCATTTGTTTGTGCGCTCATCATGTATACCTACTCAGAAAGTTTTCCCTCTAGTAGATTCAGTGGAACCTACTAGAGGGAAAACTTTCTGTATATGTATGTATATCCTTATTAATATTATAAATGTTTTCGTGTTTTTGTTTGTTGGTTTGTCCTTCAATTATGCAGCAACAGAACAACGGACCGATGTGTTTTTTTCGCATGGGAGGACTTGGAGAGTTATATAGGCTACCTTAGAAATAAAATAAACGTAAAAATTCTTTTTACAAAACCGACTTCAAACGCCACTACAAACAATTGTGCCTATAAAATTTGAAGAGTTCCCTCGATTTCACCAGGATCCCATCTTGACCTGATGACAATCGGACCTTTTCAAACAAAAAAAGAATTTTCCAAATCGGTCCAGACGTGTTCAAGTAATCGGGGAACATACAAAAAAAATTAAAAAAAAAAGATTCCGTTGAATTGAGAACCTCCTCCTTTTTTGGAAGTCGGTTAAAAATAGAAGGTACCCGCGGGATTTTTCAAAACCTTACTCCATACGGACAGAAGCTAGTAAACCATAAAAAAAATTATCCGGCGTGGCACGGCATGTTAAACATTTACTTATTCCGTTGGTCGTTCCAGGTGCCACCGCTGTTCTGTCCGTCGGGCAGTAGTTCACCAGAGTGCTCGTCCAGCGAGGAAAGCGCCGTTGGACCTTACGCCAGTGAGCACAGCGAATCCCGCACGCAACCCGACGACGGCTATGAGGTAAGGAACCGGAAAAAAGACGTCAGTGTAGCGTCCTCGATAGAACACCGCAATCATCTCAATTGCGTATCTCACTAATTCAATTCAATTTCGGGTAGGCTTTGTTGTTCAAAAAATACTGCCGAATCCGACGAGCCGATTCGAATAGCAGTGTAGCACGCTTTACTGAAAACCCGACAGAAAATTCGTAATATTTTTTTTGACCTGACCCGGTATTCGAACCCAAGACTTCAAGACCCGCAGCCGAATAAGCCAACAACTAAACCAAAGGCACACTTACGTCGAGGCAGTTGTTTTTTTAAATTAATAGGTGGGAGTAGAACTCCGTTACAATAACCGGATTGACAAATAGCGTTGTCGGCCGTGGCAACTAATACGCATATTTTGCTTCATATAAATATTTTTTAATGTACATATATCTCATTTACAGCAATTATTTTTTTACTTTAACTCACGCATGCGCAGACCAGTTTTCAAGTCATAATTATATGAGTTTGAAATATTAAAAATTTGAGAAATATTCAAGAGGCCTTGTAAATACCTACCACATCCCTTCCAGGTAAGGGCGGCTCTATGCATATTTTAATTTGATCTTTATCGCAGACTAACTTTCTTTAATTTGGGATTACGAATATTAAACAGTTGATTCTTAAAATTTAAGATATATTCCGTCCATTAGGTTTAACAGCATAATTCATTTACATAATTTTGGAACGTGTTTACGTGAAGTATCATGTAAACACGTTCCGTATTAGCCAGGGCATGTATCAATCCTACTAACATGAATGCGAAAGTTTAGTTATAGATGGATGGATGGATGTTTGTTATTCAATCGCGCCGCAACCGATTTGGCTGAAATTTGGCACAGAGATAGATTATTGTCTGAAATAACACAGATACTACATTTTATCCCGGAAAATAAGAGAGTTCCCGCGGGGATTAAAAAGTCTCAATCCACGCGTACAAAGTTGCGGGCGTCAGCTAGTATATTATATTGTATTCAACTAAATCGATCCTTGTATTTTGGTTGCAGGCCGACGTCGAAATTGGAAAATTGGACGCTAAGGCCAAAACAAGAAAGCTCTCAGAATCTATGTCTATTTTAAACAATGTGCCAGGTAAGAAGCCAAAGACTTATTTTTATGCATCTACACAAGCTTAGCCTCGCACATACATATAGGCAAAAATTTATAAATACACAGCAAAATACATATACAATATAAAATACACTGTTCACGTCAAGTTGGCCGCTACCTCGCCACACGCTTCCCCGCGCCGCAGCTCAAGTCAGATCCGTTTAGAACAGCAACTTCGCGATTTTCACTATCTTTTTACAAAGTTTTGTTATGAATGTTTTTGTTAACTTTAAATTAGTTATTTAGTTTTGTTTGGTTACTATTGTTCGCGTGTCGTTTTCTACGATGATTAAAAAAGGAAAAGTTTAACATAGCGCAGACTATAATAAATAAGGTAATAACCTTTATTAATGACTTTCTTTCAAGCGTACAAAAATTTCAAAGAAATTAAAAATCGTGCCTTTCGACATTCAAGTTGTCATCGCCATGAAAAGCATTGCCAGAGAAGAAAACTTCCGTCACAGTCGTGGTTACAGTAACAAATACAATCATTATGTTCTTGTCGACGGTACGGTATGACGTCATTTTTAACGGTCGACGACGGCAACTTGAAATGAAATGGTACATAAAAAATTGTGAGATAGAGTGATATCAAGTGTGTGTCGTCAAGCGTAAGCCTATTTCGGATTTAAAAAAAATATATATTTGATCTGAGCATTCGTCCGGCAGGCCTCCAGCCGGCGGAGGCGGCGGACTGCCCGGAGTACAGCGAGAGCGGCGAGCTGGCGCACCCCGAGCTGTGCGTCATCGTGGTGGACATCCTGGCGCAGCTCATCGACAAGTACGCGCTGATCCCCCGCACTATCCTATCCTACTAATATTATATGTCCTAATACAACGCGAATGCGCGATCATCGCAAGTTCACGCGAATTTAACTCGTACGAACGCACGATCAAACATACTGGGGCCCAAGTCTGCTATTGCAATTGTAGTTTTATTGTCTATCAATGACATGACAATTGTTATTTTTAGCAATTGTCATGTCATTGATAGACGATTGAACCCCTGGGCCCCAAGTCAAATTGCTAAAAGTAGCAATTGGGATGTCATTGATAGACAATTGAACTACAATTGCAATAGCATTACAATAGCAGACTTGGGCCCCTGATCTCGAATAGGTGTCCTAATAGACATTCGCGCGATGGAACGAAGCGAAGTGGAACCCGCGACCGCTCGCATCGCTTATTCGCGCGATGATCGCGCATTTGCTTTATATTAGGACTACGCCTGAGTGTGATGAGTGCGAAAGTGTGTTTGTCCTCCACTCACGCAGCAACCGAGCAACGGATCGACGTGATTGTTTGCATAGATATAGTTAAAATTTCAAGAGGGACAAAAGCTACCTTTTATCGCGAAAAGAAAAATGTGGGTTTCCGCGAGCTTTTCAAACCCCTTACTGCGCGCGGATGAAGTCGCTGGCAAAAACTAGTTTCTAATAGTTCTTTGTTCTTCCGGTATACAAAATACCCTGTGCACATCTCCACAATGCAACTCATCTCAGTGCCAATTTTCGTTGATATCCGTTCAGCGGTTGAGCTGTGAAAAAGTAATAAGTACGTAATGTGGCGAAGACAAGTGATGATGTATAAGTACAATTTTAGGGAACAATTTTATTGTTCTCAATCAGGTTTCAATCTCCATCCCCTCGGAGTTCAAAACTAATTGAATAACTTATTTTTTGTTTTTCACGTCAGTGCAAACGCACCCTTATCCCGTGCGCAATTTTAGTTACTCCCAAAAGTAAATCAGGGAGTACAAGATTGTAATAGAGTTTACTAACCTATAAACTAGCAAGAAATATGTATGAAACATTTTACCGATGAACTCTTCCAACCGATATACTCGTATTGAACCAAAATTTTAGTTTCTATTGGTGTGACTACAAGTTAGACTATTATTACTACTAGACTAATCTTATGTGACCATTTGTTTAGGTTTGTGTGTGCGGAGATGCTCATTGAAATTCCGTAGGATTTTTCTTATTCTTGAATTCATTATAACACACAGTAAGAAGTAACACACACAAGAAGAAGGCGATGTTTTATTACATTAGAGTGATCTTTCTCAACCTTTGATGAAAGGAAGGACATAAAGACTGATGATCGTTCACGGTTCATGCCAGCTTCAGTAAGATGTACCTGTCAGATCGCTGCTCAAATATTTATTTTTTTCTGCCGAATTACCGTTATTTTATTTTTTATTCTAGCTGATAAGAAATTCAACCAAATAACATAAATACATATTTATCTTGTTTACGGTATCACGGGGCAATCCTCAAACGGAAGTTTGGTAGTCAATATTATTTTAAAATTGTAAAATATTTTATCGACTCATGTAGATTGGCAGGCTACTTGCCGCCGATATGCAAATGACTATTTCAAATTTATATCAAAGCACGTGTTTAATTTTAATTTTATTTTCGCTCTATGAATTCATAAAGATCAGGTCGATCGTAAAAATTCTCATAAAAGTTCTATTGAATGTCAGGGAAATCTTCGTATTTTGCACGTGAAGGTCGCAACACTGGTGCAACGAGTTTCTTTTAGTTTTCTAGAATATTTTTGAAGTATGTTCTCGGTAAAAGCTAGTTTTTTTTATATTAGGAAAAACAAACAGCTGAAGTAAGAAAAATAAAGCTAATACAGTATGCTATTACAAAAGCCAATTAAGTTTTCACAAATTTTGTTGAGATACATTATTTTCGTTGGGTATATTTAAATAAGTTATCCCCGTCAATCTAATTTTCAGTCGATGTTTTCTAAAACAATCGAGTTTTTTAACCGATTTGCAAAAGAGAAAGGTTCTCAGTTCGGCCGTTTTTTTTCAACAAAGGTTGCTGCAGTCGGAGGAGTACGACGCGGCGCAGGGCGAGGAGGTGTCGCGCGTGTGCGGCGGGCTGGCGCGCGCGTGGGGCGCGCGGCTGGCGGGCGCGCGCGCGCCGCCCACGCTGCTGGGCCGCCTGCTGGCGCACGACGCGCCGCCCGCGCGCCTGCTCGCCGCCACCAACCCCAAATACGCCGGTAACTGTCTCCTCCTTATTGCACACGTGTACCGGCCGTTCAAAATATTCTTCTTGTTGGTTTTTTAGTCTAAACTGCAATTACCCTGCAATGTGGCAACGGGTCGACTTCATTTTATTGCATGTATGTAGAAATGCTACAATTAATCAAATTGTCTATGCGGAATAAAGAATTTCACGAAGTACTCAGTTATTCACACCCCTCTATCAGACCTGCAGCGCAGCATCCTGGAGCTGGTGCACGTGGTGGCGTCGCACAGCATCGAGGCGGCGGAGCTGTCGTCGCTGCTGCGGCTGTTCGCGGCGGAGCGGCCGCCGCTGGCGCTGCTGCTGCGCGCGCTGCGCCGGCTGGTGGACCGGACCTCGCAGCACGCGCCCGACTGCATCCTCACCTTTCCCATTGACGTCGACCCGGGTGAGTGCGGTTTCTCATAATTATGTAGTTTTACTAGACCTTATAACAATGTCTAAAGCTCACATTATATGCCTTATTAGTGTCGACGCGATCTTCGTAGCTCGTGAGAATCCCGTAGCGATTGCGATGTTAAGTGATCATCATAAATTGCAAATTGCTTAAAAATAACAATTTCACAGAATTTTTCATTAGTATTATTATATTATCGAAGTGAATATACGATGTTTCACAACAGAAGACTACCAATCGGAAGAGACTGTCGGGTCGTCGTTCACTCAGCAAGCAGAGTTGAGCGCGAGGAGACTGCGCCAGTCGCACTTACGCGCCGGTGAGACATGCTTACTAATATTATAAATATGACAGTGTGTTTATTGTCGATTTGTTCATCAATTACGCAGCAACGGAGCAATGCATGGATATAGTTTAAGTATTACGTGAATTAATTAATTTCTGGGCAGCTTTCTCTGCAATGGTTTACGTGGGTGGGTTCTCACTGGACACACAGTTGCACTGCCAGTGCGGTAAGAACGTCTATGTCCTGCGCTCGGCGCATCGCTTACGCTTTTCTGCGAGAAACCACTTGCTTATCTTTTAAGATAGGTAAGCGGTTAACGTGTGTGTGGTTTGGCAGGCGTGTGGTCGGCGTGGGCGGCGGGCGCGGCGCGCTGCGCGGTGGGCGGCGCGGGCTGGGCGCCGTGGCTGGCCGGCTTCGGCGTGGCGATCTGGCTGCGCCTGTCGCCGCAGCACGACCCGCCCAGATACGGTATTACAATCTATACTCGTAAATACAACCCTCGAGGAAGGGAATATCGAGAAATCCTGAAAACTTATTTGTTCATTTTAAACCGAAAGCCGACATATCGATATTCATGAATTTTAAAATTTTCATACATCCGTTAAATTCCTTAACGCCTTAGGGGTGAAATTTTCAAAAATCCTTTCTTAATGACTCCGCATAAAACCTAGGCACCTATTCTAAAATTTTGAGACTTAACTAAGGCCACAGTTTAGGCTGTCATAAGAAAGTCAATCAGTGCATTTAGGCTGTTGTAGATAAGTTAGATAAGATATTTCCGACGACACGGAGGTTTGTGCCCCCGGTAGTAGGCTGCGATAGATCAGTAAGTCAGTCGGTGTGGGATGTAGACGAGGCGGAGGAGTGGCGCGAGGAGCCGCCGGGCGCGGGCGAGGAGCCGCGCTCGCCGCGCCGGGAGCAGGCGGCCAAGGCGGAGCTGATGCACGTGTTCTCGGTGGGCCACGACTCGCTCATGTTCGAGCTGTGGGTCAACACTTACAATGGTGAGCGGTTTGTTAGTTTTTTTTTTTTTTTTCATTTAGTTGTCCAAATTTTTTTACGTTAAGGCTTTTACGTTTCTGTATGCCAGCTTTATCGTAAGAGGAGCTGTTGTCCACACAGGATAACACTCTTTCGTCACGTTAGTACTATATAGCCGTCGTACTGTTTGGTTTAACTGACGAATAAAGGACAATGCCAAAAATGTATGGAACTTTGACCCACTTACGAAAAGTCGTTTACAAGAATAAATTATGCATCATTTTATTGCTAATTGTTTACTAATGAATAAAACTAAGTTTTAAAACTTCCAGAAGTTGCGGTTTTGATTAATTCAAAGTCAAACTTGGACTTTTAGGTTATTCTGAAACTAAATTATGATGAATGGTTTATGTACTATAAACATGAAAGAGATGCAGTATAGCGATGTCAAACAAGATAGAGTGAGACACAGCTATGTCTATATTGTCGCTCACTGCATGCCACACGCTTTGTAGAATCTATTGCATACTTATTCTATGTTTATAGTAAAATAAAAACAAAGCAGATGTATGACACTGACAAATGACATCGCACCACAGTTGACATCTCAAATCGACAATGACGTTTCGTTACACGTTTCATTTTCTTTTCGTTTTCGTTTTTTAATTTGTAGCTATAGTCTGATTTTTAATTGCGTGGAATTCTGACGTATCTTAATGTTACCAGAGATTAAAAAAAAACCCACAAAAAAGATAATAAAAAACTTATTAAAATAAAAATCAATTGCCGCACATAGATTTAATATGACAAATGCCGACAGATAGTTTGGGGTAAAATCGAACCACAGGTGGTAATACTGTTTTTCATACAAACAACTCGCTCTATTTACAAAATGACAACTGTCAGAATTCCACCGAATTAAAAATCAGACTATAATGTGCAGTTATGATTGGCATAATTATTTACATTAAAAAATATTTGTGACTTTTAATTAACCTATTATTAGTATTGAGAATTATCCATTATCTAGTAATAATGAGTTTTTATGTGATTTTTTTATTATAGAGTTGGTTGTTTAATTGCATAAAAATGGCGTTATAAGTATGCAAATGTCTAACAATAACAGGAAATAGTTTATTGTTTAATTTTTTGACGGATTTTTATCCTCTACTTTTACGATACAAATGATTTATTTTAAAACGATCATATATTAATAGGACATTTTTAATTCATTTACATTTTCTGTAAATTGCTGGGTCACAATCTGGCATTCTCCTTTGAAATTTTGACAAATTTTCGAGTTTTTTTTTCATTTGGCATAAATGAATCGTCCGCCAGGCGAGCTGACGGTGCGGCTGACGCGGCCCGACGCGCTCAGCAACAAGCTGGTGAGCTCGGCGCGCGCGCGGCCCGGGCTCGGCTCGCGCTGGTGCTGCCTCGCGCTCAACGTGGCCGAGCGCGTGCACAAGCGACGCATACTCATACAGGTGAGGCTTACGTTCCTCTGACGGTGCGGCTGACGCGGCCCGACGCGCTCAGCAACAAGCTGGTGAGCTCGGCGCGCGCGCGGCCCGGGCTCGGCTCGCGCTGGTGCTGCCTCGCGCTCAACGTGGCCGAGCGCGTGCACAAGCGACGCATACTCATACAGGTGAGGCTTACGTTCCTCTGACGGTGCGGCTGACGCGGCCCGACGCGCTCAGCAACAAGCTGGTGAGCTCGGCGCGCGCGCGGCCCGGGCTCGGCTCGCGCTGGTGCTGCCTCGCGCTCAACGTGGCCGAGCGCGTGCACAAGCGACGCATACTCATACAGGTGAGGCTTACGTTCCTCTGACGGTGCGGCTGACGCGGCCCGACGCGCTCAGCAACAAGCTGGTGAGCTCGGCGCGCGCGCGGCCCGGGCTCGGCTCGCGCTGGTGCTGCCTCGCGCTCAACGTGGCCGAGCGCGTGCACAAGCGACGCATACTCATACAGGTGAGGCTTACGTTCCTCTGACGGTGCGGCTGACGCGGCCCGACGCGCTCAGCAACAAGCTGGTGAGCTCGGCGCGCGCGCGGCCCGGGCTCGGCTCGCGCTGGTGCTGCCTCGCGCTCAACGTGGCCGAGCGCGTGCACAAGCGACGCATACTCATACAGGTGAGGCTTACGTTCCTCTGACGGTGCGGCTGACGCGGCCCGACGCGCTCAGCAACAAGCTGGTGAGCTCGGCGCGCGCGCGGCCCGGGCTCGGCTCGCGCTGGTGCTGCCTCGCGCTCAACGTGGCCGAGCGCGTGCACAAGCGACGCATACTCATACAGGTGAGGCTTACGTTCCTCTGACGGTGCGGCTGACGCGGCCCGACGCGCTCAGCAACAAGCTGGTGAGCTCGGCGCGCGCGCGGCCCGGGCTCGGCTCGCGCTGGTGCTGCCTCGCGCTCAACGTGGCCGAGCGCGTGCACAAGCGACGCATACTCATACAGGTGAGGCTTACGTTCCTCTGACGGTGCGGCTGACGCGGCCCGACGCGCTCAGCAACAAGCTGGTGAGCTCGGCGCGCGCGCGGCCCGGGCTCGGCTCGCGCTGGTGCTGCCTCGCGCTCAACGTGGCCGAGCGCGTGCACAAGCGACGCATACTCATACAGGTGAGGCTTACGTTCCTCTGACGGTGCGGCTGACGCGGCCCGACGCGCTCAGCAACAAGCTGGTGAGCTCGGCGCGCGCGCGGCCCGGGCTCGGCTCGCGCTGGTGCTGCCTCGCGCTCAACGTGGCCGAGCGCGTGCACAAGCGACGCATACTCATACAGGTGAGGCTTACGTTCCTCTGACGGTGCGGCTGACGCGGCCCGACGCGCTCAGCAAAAAGCTGGTGAGCTCGGCGCGCGCGCGGCCCGGGCTCGGCTCGCGCTGGTGCTGCCTCGCGCTCAACGTGGCCGAGCGCGTGCACAAGCGACGCATACTCATACAGGTGAGGCTTACGTTCCTCTGACGGTGCGGCTGACGCGGCCCGACGCGCTCAGCAACAAGCTGGTGAGCTCGGCGCGCGCGCGGCCCGGGCTCGGCTCGCGCTGGTGCTGCCTCGCGCTCAACGTGGCCGAGCGCGTGCACAAGCGACGCATACTCATACAGGTGAGGCTTACATTGCTTTGTTTGGGCAGTCCGCAAACTGCCCTGGTTGCAGTATTAAGGGGTCTTGGTGGAATAAAATTCGAATCGATTAGTGGAAACCATTAAAATATCAATCCTAAAACTCGGATTTCTGCACCGGCTGGAAAAGGACATTGTCCTTTGTTGAACTGAATTTCGTCATACCTTACAATATATAAAAATATATTTACTGTTTGTTCATAGGTCACGCTGTATATAAACGGACGCGAATGTGAAACTCTGTCATTGCCACTTCAAGGTAATCGCTATTTATTACAATTTTTGGAAATTTAAGGTGTTCCCACGCAATAAACGTGGAAGGTTATCAGCTTTTACATTCCCCTCCGTCAGGTATCCTGGTGCGCAAGGCGACGCCCTCCACGGCGATCGTGGGCCAGGCCGGGCACGCGCCGGGCGGCGCGGGGGGCGGCGCGGGCGGCGCGCTGCACGTGGCGCAGGTGCGCGTGTTCCGCACGCCCGTGCTGAGCGCGCCCGCCGCGCTGCACGTGGCCGCGCACCCGCCGGACCTGCCCTGCCAGGTAACCGTCGAGTACAGCGAGACGGAAACACTACAATACCTGTAGAGTTAGATGAATTCTATAACGTTAGCGTCAAAGTAAAATGAACCTTAGTAGCATTGGATTAGAGCTCAGTTTCGTGCATGCATTCTTATACGTTTACGGATACGCTCCAAATTTAACTTAGTTGAACTGAATTTGTGACTTTAAATCTGTACTGTTAAGGTTCATTTTCTTTGGACACTAATGTCATCGAATATGATCAATCGAATTAAATCTTATACTTACCCTACTGGATCTCTTCTCGTCGGTGGAAAATTACAACTGGCAGCGAGAGCGTGGCACCTTCTCGTGAAAACGTGGCAGCTTACCCGGCAATAAAATGGTTAAAATTCAATTACCGAGTAAGTGGAGGTCATTCTCAGTGCAACTGATTAGTTCAACTGTTGAACAAGTGGGACTTTTTCTCCCCCATAGCCGTTTTATTTTCGCTCCACCCTAAAAGGAGACCCCTTTCGAAGCCCACACTCGCGAGATAAAATTGCATTCCTAAGGCGCCCCGGGACATGCTCAGACCAAAGTCGTCACTCGAAAATGGGCCCATGTCACCGTTCGTGGAACCATACGGCCGATGACGCGTTCCCTATTATTACAAGTACTCTGGACTACTGATGGAGATAAGGCAATTTGAAAATCCTCTTTCAGATCCCGTGCGAGTCTGCGAACTTCCCCTCAATCATCACTCCCGAGTTGCTGGAGATGGACATCGACTGGGATTCCGTAAGTGTTTGTACACATCAATTTTATCTCCATAAGAATGTTACTAATCACTTCACCCGACGTAGTACCAGAAAGGACTTTTTAGAGTTATGGCCCGTTAGTTAACTGTAACATGGTCGCATGAGCCTCATACGGAAGGATTAGGTTCACTCAGCGGGCGATACGGAAGGGCTATGCTTGCACATGGCGAATGAGGAGCTGGAAGTCGGGATCCAAAGATGCTCGAGTCGCGATTTCCTAACGGGTGACGCAGCGGTAGTACATTCTTCACTATATAAACTGATTATTCTGAGCGGGTCGCTGGACAAGCAACATAGATCTTGTTTCGTGTCATATGTCTGACAAGAAATATGAAGGTCTATGTGCCCAGTTGCATCTACTGCCACTTAACATTCGAAGAAATATAAGTGTTGAGATTGTTTACTAGCACTAATACTTGTGATTTGGGAACGGTAGAATAATAGAAACTTAGATGTATCATTGATTATTTAGTTAACATTGAGTGCACTAGATGGCGTTGTCTACTATTAGATCACGGGTTCATATCACACACTATGGATTTGCATATGCAGTTGGGTGTCACAGTATGGCAGTTCAGTTCAGTTCAGTACTACTATCGGTAATTATACGCAGTTAGTTTTTGTTACAGTATAGTGCTCCGTGCAGTAGGGTACCTTGGTGCGAGGTACAACATTGGTCCATCGAGTCGGACTTAGGAGTTAGGCCGAGACTCGCATTTTTGAGCACCAACGCAGTGTGTTATAGGCGTGATGTGACTGTGTTGTAAGTGTGAAAGTGAAGTGCCCCATGATATTGGATTGCACATTGGATGGGTTTGTCTGCGAGTTAAGGTAGAAGTTGAACTTTGTTTATTTTTAAAGTTAACTTCAAAGACTTAGTTTTTTGTCGTAAATTTTAGAACTTTGATAAAATCTATTAGTGTAAAGACTTTGAAAAATAATAGTAAATTTACGACTTAGTGCAAAAGTGAACATTTTAGAAACTTTGAAATTTTCTATTAGTGAAAAGACTTTGAAAAATTGAGTGTGTTGTGCTTCTGGGACTTAGAATATTTTCGGTTAATTTTGGACTTAGAAAAATTTCGAGAATTTGGGACTTAGAAAAATTTCGAGAATTTTGGACTTAGAAAAAATTCGAGAATTTTTAGACTTAGAAAAATTTTGAACTTTTTCCACTTTGAATATTTTTGTAAATTCGGACTTAGAAAAATTGTTTGATTATTATCTTTGAACATTGTTGGTGATTTTGGACTTAGAATATTTTTGCTAAAATTTTGGACTTAGTGCAATGAACGTTTCGTCGAACTTAGATAAAATAGAAATAATTTGGACATAGTGAATTTAATGAGACTTTTAATTTACAAGATTTTCATTGGAAGTTTACTTTAATTTTTTTGGACTTTAAATATTTTGATATTGTGAAGTAACTACAATGGAGGCCTTGTGTGTTTTACAAGATAGCAACTTATCCACTATTACAAAAACATTGATCAATTTTAAGAAGACACCAAAGGCAAGATTAACGGTCAACTATGTAAAAATAAGACTTGAAAACTTAGAAAAATATTGGGAATCTTTTCGAGAAATACATAATAATATTCTGAAGATTGCAACACTAGTAGAAAGACAGACACATGAATATTTTAATGAGGATATTTTTTCTAAATGTGAAGAAGAATATATTATAGCAAAATGTGAATTAACAGACGCAATAGAAAGAATGCAACCACAACGTTCGGCACCACAGTCACAGAAGTCTAACATTGGACCTGCAAATCAGGAAGTGAAGCTACCGAAAATAAGTATACCACAGTTTTCTGGAAACTACAATGACTGGAATACTTTCGAAGATTTATATATGTCACTCATTCATTCGAACGCATCACTGAGTAGCATACAGAAAATGCACTACCTGAAAACAAGCTTATCTGGTGAAGCAGAACAACTACTGAAGCACATACCAATAGCAGATAAAAACTATGAAGTCGCATGGCAAACTTTGAGAGAGAGATACAACAATAGAAGAGTGATTATCAATACAGTACTTAATAGATTACTTCTACAAAAGAAACTCGCCAATGTAACCGCCAAAGGAATTAAAGATTTGTTGGATATCACCACAGAATGTCTCAATAACCTGAAAAATAATGATGTAAATATAGAAAACTGGGATCCAATACTAATACATATTATAGTGAATAAACTAGATCAAGAAACACACAAAGAATGGGAAGAAGAGTTAAAGAGTCTACCAGTTCAAGAACTTCCCACATGGAAGAAATTTCAAGATTTCCTTGGAGGAAAATTCAGAGTATTAGAGATGATAGAACCAACACAGTCTAAAGAAAGGCCTAATGTTAAAACTAAAACTTTTCACACCTCAGCACCAAAAGAGACAGACACAAGTTCTTCAGAAACTTCTTGCGCTTACTGCAAGGGAGATCACATTATTTTTAAATGCCAAGAGTTTATAACATTAGAACCAAGTGAGAGATCAGAGTTTGTGAAGAACGAGGGATTATGCTACAATTGTTTATGGCCAGGGCACAGAGTAATTTTTTGTAGACATAGGACAGCCTGCCATAAATGTAGAAGAAAACATCACACACTATTGCACGAGAATAAGACGAAGAACAACGATCAAACCGATACACAAGAGAAAGAGACGATAGAAGACGAAACATCGAGTACTCCAAACATTTTATCCCATGTATCGACACAGAGCAATGTTACACTGTTAGCTACAGCATTAGT
Organism: Hipparchia semele; assembly: GCA_933228805.2. Classification (NCBI taxonomy): domain Eukaryota; kingdom Metazoa; phylum Arthropoda; class Insecta; order Lepidoptera; family Nymphalidae; genus Hipparchia; species Hipparchia semele. Next base: position 347,400 of record OW121717.1, on the reverse strand, counting down.
TAACATTCAGACAAGTACAGGAGATCAAATAGTCAGAGCTCTGATAGATCCATGTTCTCAAGAATCGTTTATATCAGAGTCAGCAGTGCAACGATTTCAATTGAGAATGAGAAAGGTGAAAGGACAAGTCACTGGGATTGGCAAAATGTCAACTCCTATTAGGAATGCGGTGGAGTTGCAGATCACATCACGATTGAACAATAAATTTAAATTGGGATGTACCGCATTTGTTATGAAACAAGTGACTGAAATAATGCCAGCTAAGAAAATTAACAGTCTAAATTGGGACCACTTCACGGGCTTACAACTCGCTGATCCGAATTACAATATTCCAGGGCCCATAGATGTATTATTTGGAGTCAACGTCTACACAGAGATTTTGATGAACGGCATTATTAAAGCAAATCAAGGAGTACCGAGGATGTTAGCACAGCAAACACAACTTGGATGGATAATTTCTGGAGGAACACAATCGAAAGATTCTATGAGCCTTGAAGTCGTTAGCATGCATTGCAATGTGAAATTAGACCACATGCTACCACGATTATTGGAAACAGAGACATTGGAAACTAACGAAAAGGAAGTTTATGAGAAAGAGTCAAAGATACAAGAAGATGAGAGAGACATTGTTAGTTTGCCATCAATATTACAAACAGAAAATCCAAGTTTATCAGAAGATAAGAGAACAGATGCATTGAGGAGAGTTAAGAACCTAGAGAAGAGATTACAAAGAAACAAACCGTCAAGAGAAGAATATAGCAAAGTTTTTGAAGAATACTCAATATTAGAGCAGATGGAACCAGTAGCAGTAGAACAGAAAAGAAACAAATCAGTAAAGCCTTACTACGCCGGGATAATTGAAGATAAAGAAATAGTAAAGAACAAAGAACGAGTTGTGATTAATAGTCCTAGTCGAGAAAAGACCTCCCACAATGATAAGTTGCTGATCGGTCCATCACCAAAAGAAGAGTTTAGAACTATAACGAAAGAAAACAAACTACCAGAAGATATACCTGAAACGAAAAAAGAGAAATGTATCCCAGAAAAACCTAAACTAATCACAGAAGCAATAGAGAAAAAACTTACCTTGTTGAAGAAGTTCTCATCCTTAAAGAAACTACTAAATAGAATTGTATATCGAAGAAGGAAAAATCTGAAAAGGAAAGATGAATTACGAAAACTTGTAACAAACACAGAAATAGAAGAAGCCTTACTTACCTTATTTTTGAAGATAGCTCAGAAGTTAGAAATATCTGATGATATAATAAAGCTGAAAAATGGAAAGCAATTTGTATTATTAGAATATAATTATTAAAACATTACCTGGATGATAAAGATGTAGTAAGAATAAGAAGTATATAAAAGTAAGAAAACATAGAATGTAACAGAAAATCACTTATCACATTTAGCAAAACTAATTTTCTTTTACTATTATTAATATTACGAGACGCTCAGACAAACATGATTGAATAATTTAAAGTCAATAGCAGTAAATTTGCAAAGTAGAATTATTAAAAGAAGAAAAAGCGTTATAAGATTCTAAAGAAAATGTACATTTGGTAATAGATACAATGCTATCGTCGGCAACTCAATGAAGGGAAACTTACCAGATGGTCGAGTCAATTCATTAAGACTTTATTGTAGAAGTAACGCCGTCATTATAAGATCCATTTTTTGAATAAGTAAAGACATTTTGTTTGGAATATGGAAGCAGGAATCAATGAATTCCCAAGAGAATAACAAAAGCACAGATCATAACCGAGAGATGCGAAAGAAATACATACCTCCTGGATTGACTTGATTTATCAAGGACTAAACTGTCCTTGGCGGCGGAGGATGTTGAGATTGTTTACTAGCACTAATACTTGTGATTAGGGAACGGTAGAATAATAGAAACTTAGATGTATCATTGATTATTTAGTTAACATTGAGTGCACTAGATGGCGTTGTCTACTATTAGATCACGGGTTCATATCACACACTATGGATTTGCATATGCAGTTGGGTGTCACAGTATGGCAGTTCAGTTCAGTTCAGTACTACTATCGGTAATTATACGCAGTTAGTTTTTGTTACAGTATAGTGCTCCGTGCAGTAGGGTACCTTGGTGCGAGGTACAACAATAAGTGACATATCCTACCTCATCAATATTGTAAACAACACAGTTGATTGTTCGCAGCTTCTTGAGAAGTTATTCTTTAAAGTCCCCATCAATGCACATCCTCGTAACTTTTCTATTCTACACACACCACCTTCACATACCAATTTTCGAAAAAACTCATATATGCTCAGATCTGCCCTATCTTTTAACAAAATTTGTAAAAATAATAAAAATCTAGACCTTTTTTGCATCAATGCCACCACCATTCGCAAAACGCTGGCAAACGAATTCTTTAACGCTTATAAATAATTCGTAAACCTCGTTAAGAAATTCATTGGCCACTTCTAAAATTTTGCTTTTTTTTTTTACCCCACATTGTATATTTTTTATTGATTGATTGATTATTCTTTACTTTAATTTTTTCGGTTTTTGTTCCCCCTGTATTTCTTTTTATTTTTCCTTCTCCCAGTTGAGTGTTTTTTTTTCTTTCTCATATGTAATTTCTATCTGTGAAAACTTGTAATTAGCTTTAATTGTTCTTTTGTATTTATTAACTAGTTCTTATTTTTCTAATAAGCTGTAAGTTTTCCTGTAAAATAAAATAAAATAAAATAAATATTTTGCAGACCTCCAATAAGTTGTGGACGTATATAAGCATAGACAGGAATAACGCAAAAAGGAGGTAGGTTGATAAGGCCCAAAATCCGCCCCTCATACACTCGAAAAAAAAAGTTCTAGATTCCGACAAATTGTAAATGTATTTATATACTTGAAGATATAAACTTTATTTTAATATAAAGTTTAGGTGATAAAAAAATAGTAAGTTACAGAAAATATTACCCAAAAAGAGAGTGTTTCTTTTACTTTTCATACATTTTCATACATTTTAGTCGTTTTTTAAGCTTTGATTTAATATTTTGGAATGAGGCGCTCCATGAACCAAAATAAATTAATACTCATATGAAAGCTTATAAAAAGGAGCATCATTATCAGTTACGTTTACCATGGTTCATGGAGCGCTTCATTCTAAAATATTAAATCAAAGCTTAAAAAACGACTAAAATGTATGAAAATGTATGAAAAGTAAAAGAAACACTCTCTTTTTGGGAAATATTTTCTGTAACTTACTATTTTTTTTATCACCTAAACTTTATATTAAAATAAAGTTTATATCTTCAAGTATATAAATACATTTACAATTTGTCGAAATCTGGAACTTTTTTTTTCGAGTGTATGAGGGGCGGATTTTGTTGCCTTATCAACCCACCTCCTTTGTATAATTTAAATATCGCTTTGGGCCGGTAACACAAGGGCGCGTCCTCGGCAGGTGTACGAGGTGTCGAGCGGCACGCTGCGCGAGCTGCACGAGGCGCTGCTGCTGGTGTTCTCGGCGCACTCGCCCGACGTCGTGAGCCTGTACCAGCCGGCGCCCGCCGCGCCCACCGGTGAGGCGCCTAGACAACTACTAGCGTAGCTTGATTAACTAAACAAATCACTGTATGATCTCGATCACTCTCATGAAAGTAGGCAACTGTACACACTTGCATTTAAAATTGATAGTTTTTTAAGATACTGTGTATTTTAGATTTATATTTAATATTTATGACATTCGCTAAGTGTTCGGATCGCGCACGTGGAACGCGGCGGCGGCGGGCGCGTGCGGCGAGGCGCCGGACGCCATGCGCGTGCGCTGGGTGGGGCCGGCGCGCGCCGCGCGGCGCAGGGGCCTGGCGCCCGCGCTGCTGGCGCTCGGGGGGCCGGAGTTGCTGCTGTACCTGTTCGCCAGGGTAACGTCACGTCTGAGCCGCTCCGTCGCGTGGCCGCGCCGAACTCGATCACGAACGGAGATTGTCGCGCAGGTGGTGGAGCTGGAGGGCTCGGCGGAGGAGCAGGCGAGCGCGCTGGCGACGGCGCTGCGCGCGTGCGGCGCGGACGCGCGGCTCGCGGCGCTGCTGTACGCCGACGCCACGCTCGACCTGCTGCTGCCCGTGCTGGCGGCGCCGGGCTGCCGCGTCTCGCATCACATGCTCAAGGTGAGTTTTTGTTTTACCCGTAACGGGATTCTAGAACCAACTATTTGTGAGATTTTCAAAATTCCTAAAACCGTGTGAAGCCACGGCCAAAAGCTAAACACCGAAACCTACTTATATACTCGTACTATCAATAAGGTCATGCCGTCGCAATGTGCTTGCCTCCTCAGGTGTTCCTGGACGAAGCCTGCAGCACCCCGCTGCTGACGGCGGGCGGCGGCGGCGCGCTGGCGCTGCGCGCGCGCTCGGCCAGCGTGCTGCTGGAGCCGCGCCTGCTGGTGCTGCTGGTGCGCGCCTGGAGGCATTTCGACACCGATGAGGTAACCATCTGCTTGGACTCCTCTTTCGTCTACCAACTTTTATATCAACTAAATCAATTAATCAATTGGGTAATAAGCCCACAATCACACTATCACACTAATATTATAAAGGCGAAAGTTTGTATGTGTGTGTGTATGTTTGTTACTCTTTCACGCAAAAACTACTGGACCGATTTGGCTGAAATTTAAAATGGAGATAGATTATACCTTGGCTTAAAACATAGGCTACTTTTTATCCCGGAAAATCAAAGAATTCCCGCGGGATTTTAAAAACTAAATTCACGTGGACGAAGTCGCGGGCATCAGCTAGTTGTAACTAAAAACACGTCGCGCCTGCAGGCGGTAGTGTGGGAAGTGCACTCGGGCGAGGCGGAGAGCGGCGCCGGGGCGCGGGCGGCGGGCTCGGCGTGGGAGCTGGCGCTGGCCGCGCTGGGCGCGCTGCTGCACGCCGAGCACGCGCACCTGCGCTTCAACCACTACCAGGCCTCCAGGGTGGACCTGCTGCGACATCTGCTGCTCGCTTGCAAGGTGAGCTCCAAGAACTGACAATAAGCGCATATTGTATTTTCCGAGCCCCAGAATTTTGAGTTATGTCACCTTTGTCGCAAATGAGCGATTTGTCGCGTGCACAGGAGCGGTTCCTGAACTCGGAGCGGCCGGCGCTGGGCCGCGGCAGCAGCGTGGCGCTGGTGGGGCTGGTGCGCGCGCTGCTCGGCCGCCCGCCGCTGCTGTGCCACCTGGCGCTGCTCTGCGACTTCCTGCTGCTGATGCATCAGGTACTTTATTGAAAATAAATAAACCACGTGATGTGCAACAAGAGAAATATGTTAAAAATAGAATATATTATTATATTACACATTACAAAACATGATGTAGTACATAATTTAATATATATAGAGAAAATTAAAATAAAGTGTAAAAAAGACCATTCACGTTCATAAAATAATAAGATCAACAGGACAGAGGTTACAGGGTTTTGAGCAGATGAACCTTTGCTTGTCATTTAAATGAAAGGTTGCCCGCTGTTGTTGTTTGTTTTACGAGCAAATCTTTTTTTTTATTCGATGACAAGATAGCCCTTGACTGCGATCTCACCTGATGGTAAGTGACGATGCAGTGTAAGATGGTAGCGGGCAGTCTAGTGTTCAATTGTTATCCCACCGGATGCCGCTCTGGTTGCAGGCGAGCGACACGTTCGTGACGCACTCGCGCGCGAACTTCTACTTCCTGCTGACCGCCGACACGCCCGAGACCAGCGAGTTCAACTTCCTCAACTTCATCAACAAGCGGCACAAGTCCAATACTGAAAACAAGGTAGGGAGCACATAAATACGTGTAGTAATTCTTTTCTTACTTGCTTTCTTAGTTATAATAGTTGAAAGTATTGTTAACTGTCGTTTTTTAGCTCGTTTTTTAACCTTAATCTAAATTGAACCCCCACTAAGGTTTACAATTCTGCAAAAGATACATTGCATTGCGTTGGAAAATGTGGCAGATCGAAGCCCTATAGATTGTTTAAGACCTTGTATATTGAATCTTTACGAATGTAGGGGTTTGTTACGTTAATTGCATAATATAATGAACATGTAACCTATATGATATACTCGGCCTGCGAGCCGAGCCTCACTCGCAACGCACCCGCGGCTCGCCATATACGCAAGAGGTTTCTTTGTATGCCGCGTCGCGGCGGCAAAAATAAATTATGTGCATTCAGTTCAACTCTTGTATAATTTGGCACCACCCCATCTAATATCCAACAACGAATAAATTGAATTGAATATTTGAATCCTTAAATGAAACAGACTTACGACGCCGTGGACAAGTCCAGCTCCTCCAGCGTGTCAGAGGAAGTGGCGGAGACCGTCGCGAGCGAGGCGCGAGACAGCGACAGGACGGACCTCGAGAGCGCTGACTCCACCAAGCACATGAAGGGGCTCGTCAACATGAAGATCAAGGCAGGCAGGTGGGGATTTGCTGCTTTATCTATATTCTCCTGACGGAATTTAGTATCCCATGAAAAGCCTCAATAGCTCAACGATTTAAGGCGCGAACTGAAAACTGTGAGGTCGAAGGTTCGGATCCCACACGTTACACTATTGTCGTGGGACGACAATAGTGCAACGGACCCCACCGGTCCTCCTAACACAAGCTTTCCGCTTATTTGGAGGGGATAGTAGGATATAAGTCAACTTCAGCCCTGGTAGTATGGGCGGGAGAAATTTTATCCCCGGGAAAAGGATAAAACGTTTATACCCTCGCTTAGCTTTATCCACCCGTCCGTGCCGTGGGCACAGCGGTGGAAATAACACTCAGTGGATATACTTATACAAATATACATCGCCTTCTCCTTTGTCGCCATGCTTTAGCATAGGGAAAAGATAATTTTATCCCCTGTCAGTGGATAAAATCGGGGGATAAAACTTTTATCTCCTGCCCATGCTACCAGTGCAGGTTGCCTAATAATCTTTTTGAAAGAAAAAAAAAAAAAAAAAAACAGTTTTTTATTCAAATAAACTTTTACAAAGTGCTTTCGATCGTTAAGTGAATCTACCACTGATTCGGAACGCCGGAAGCTGTTTAACTATGCAGGAGGTTTTATAAAATCCAGGTGTATGGACAAACTTGGTGCACTGTATATTACTCCGCTCTCATATAATCCAAGAGAGAACAAGTGTTGAACTGAAGTTATACAGGGATAACTGCTAATACCCAACCCAAGTTAGGGCTGCTACTGAAAACTAATGCCAGAATCTTTGTGGCCTAGCCTGGGCCTAACTCATAATCCAAAGCTGAATAAGTTCGTTAATCGTAACGAACTTATTCGGCTGCGGATATACCAACTCAATCGCGGATATTCGGTTGGAATACGAGGCAGATAAACTGTAAACTAGAACTGTATTTTGGTAGAATAACAATTTTTTCCCCCACTTACTTTCTCGTTGTAAAGGAATCCTCGCAAATGCTATGCTAAGCTCTTACAGGTGATCAACGGCTTCAGCTCCCGGTAAGGGAATACAATTCAGAGAAGTAATACACTGTTTCCTGTTTCAGACAAAAGCTGTCGTCTACTTCTGAGGCTTCAGATGGAGCTACAGGTGAGACTAGTTCTTCGTTTTATCGATTTTTTATATCTCTTTACTGATCATTATTTCTTCAGGCAAATTAAATTTAGGATCAAAAAGGTCAAAAGCACCTTAAAAATATTTAACTGTACTAATACTGTAGTTAGTAAAGGACACTTGAATTCATTTATGTTAATTGTTATAATAATGAAAAATCCGTTAAAAATGAAAGTATGTCATTCATTTTCAGTCGACAACCTTACTCGTAGCAAGAGAACCATTGAGTAAATTTTTTAGTCTACTGGTAACCATTGTTACAGAGAAAAGTATAGAGGAAACCATAGACAACGTGGACGGAACAAAGGACGAGGCGGAGGTGCGCAAGGAGGCGGAGGAGGCGCTCAACGGGTACATCGTGGTGGACAGCGACGACGTCAGCCACACCACCGTGGACCTCTACACCAGCGGCATCTACCAGCAGGTACGGTATACCTATACATATTTTATTTATTTATTTATTTAAAGACTTAAAAAAGTGAACACAATTTACACCATAATTTATAGACCAAAGCATTAGACTAAAACTTGTGGCTGGTGATTGCAACTGGCAGCCCAATTAGACCGTAGCCTGTGCTAGGGCTGTCCAAATATCCTCAGCCCAATTGTATTAAATTTTTTATTAAAGTTTCGATTTAAATATTTTTTTTTATGAAATACCTAACTAAATTTAATAATTATTAGCTTGTCTTGGATTATAATATTCGACCATTTAGCCAGGACTTGGCAAGCGCACGCATTCCCCTCTGCCGAAGTACATGTACAAACGTACGTGTCCGCTTGTAAGTGTGACAGCTTTCGAGTTGGTGTGCGTTCATAGAGACATTAAGTAGTTTTACAAGAGTGTGCGGAAGTGAGTAAATGTGTGCTGTACGTAGGCTTTACAGTGCACGTGATTACCTCACCTCCCGCAGAAAGTGGCAGAATATATTCAGTACTAAATCTGCGTAAGGGCTCGTCCCGGCTAAATGGTCGACGGATTATAATAATACGTATAAACGTAATAATATATTAGAAAATAAGTAAAGTGAAGTATATGCCGTATGAGCAGAGACGCGTGCGCGCGGGCGCCGAGCCGGGCTGGCAGGCGTGCGAGGGGCTGCTGCTGCTGCTGCGCGACGCGATCGCGGCGCTGCCCGAACACATGCTCGTTCAGGTACGCTTGTCTGAGCTTTATTGTAACTTACCCTGACGCGATACTTCAATTGAAGCTAGTTTATATACCGAATAGCTACGAATAAATAATAAGTAAGGAAGTCTAACTGCGTTAAAAAAATTACCCCAACAAAAATTGTGAAGTGGGTGGAGATTAGAATTGAACCGTTAGAGGCGGGGATTATAAATAAAAATAACACGTCACCAGGCGGACATTTATCTTGCACGTCAAATTTTCATAACATCGTCCAATGACTCAGCTGTCATTGGACGATGTTGCAGCAAACGTAGCAGCACGCGCGCGAACCAATCCCTGCTTTCGTTCTGAATTTGAACCAAGCACCGAGCATGTCTATCTGTAACCTCGGAAGTGATTCGTATGATTCGTATTTTGAATCACGTCGTTTTGGTTTAAAGTAGTGCCATTTTTTGAGTGGATTCTGTTCTAAATTAGACTTCCTTACTTATTATTTATTCGTAGCTGAATAGTTACAATAAAAGACGGTGGCACTCGGGGGCTGCCGCGGTAAAGCTATTGCATAGCATTTTTTATCAACTTATGCAATTATAATTACATATAATTATTTATTTATTTTATTTATGCAGTATTTTTTTTCTTAATAATGAACAAATAAAATTATGTGGGTTTTACAACTCTATGTATGTCGTTCTTTTATCAAACATATTTTACAACGCCATCTAGCGGTGAGAGGAGTCCGTGTTCCCGTCGAGTCTGTCGCGACACTCAAGTCAAAGTATCACCGCTGTGCCGGTTGGAGTGGGGAGTGTCAGGTTATTTTCGTTACGGATTCGGTCTCCACGCTCAAAGCCCGCGATAGAAGCTATGCAATAGCTTAATAGTTATAGTAATTAATACGTGTATCGCGTAGGCGGTGTCGGCGGCCATCCAGCCCGAGACGCTGGTGGTGCTGGCCAACCACCGGCAGGCGGGCGTGCGCGCGGCCGTCGTGCGCGTCGTGAGCGCGCTGCACCGCCGCCACGCCGCCGCGCTGCCGCACCACTGCCTGCTGCAGCTGGCCAACCAGGTGCGTGCGCGACGCGACACAGACGGACAGACGTGCCTCGAGGCCGCTCCGGTGTGTCACGTGATATGTTTCTGTCGTAGATCGCCCTGTACCCCGGCTCCTGGGAGCTGGCGTCGGCGTGCGCGGCGCTGCTCACCAGGCGCGACGTGCCGCTGGAGGACCAGTTAGATGTGCGTACCCGCTCATCACGATATTATTCCGATACGTAATAAGTCCATCTTTACACGTGAGATAACATCGTTCCAATTTTACAGAAAACTAATGAGATAGTTTACTTTTCTTAATATAATATGCCACAAAACAACGATCAGCAGTGATCACTTTACAGTTATAATGTTTAAATGGGAGACTGCATTCAAGTCGGTTAAGCCAGAGGCATGTTAAATTGTGAATGTGCTTTTGAAGTCGGTTGCATTGTAATTTATACACCAAAATGATCAGCTGTGCGGTTGTCTAAAAATGATTGCTTCAGTGTGATTTTCATCGTTTGAATTTATGATGTACTCGTTTCACGGGTTCCTACCAATAGCGACAGCTAACTAACCAATCCGAGGTGACTGCGATCATTTGTAGACGATCCCAGTGTAGGAGCGATCTCCTGATCGGTGGTGTGTCCGTCCGGCAGGAGGACGTGTGGCGGACGCTGGACGAGGACGCGGCGTTCCGCAGCCCGCCGCTGCTGGCGCTGCTGCCGCTCAGCGCGGGCGCCGCCGACGTGCCGCTCGCGCACAACATCGCCGCGCTGGCCCGCCGCCTCGTCGACAAGGTGCACAGGACTAACCCAACATCCCAACATTTAATGGATACGAGTAATTTATCCAAAGTACCACACTACAAAAAAGAAAACTTGTCACGACTGTACTTTACTCCACAGCAATGACCACTATTCTAAAATATTATTCTTAAAAGGGCCATCGAAATCTCCTTCAGGAGATTCCTTCACGTATTCCTGTTCCAAGACTGCCGATTAAGGAAGACAAAATTTTGATTTTTTGACCTCGCCTGTGACTGGTACTCGACTGGAACTACTGAGATCGAAAAACATTTTTTAAGAATTTTTTTGGCATTTCTCGAGCTGTACTTATTATCAAACATTTATCTTATATTAAAATTGTTATGCCTACAAAAAAATCACTATGAGAAATCGTAACCTAATTCATTAATTTAGGCATCATTGAAAGCGCTGAGCGAAGTGGCGCTGGTGGAGGTGGTGGTGAGGTCGATCCGCGCGGTGGGGCAGCAGCAGGCCCGCCTCGAGGGCCGCGAGCTGCTGCTGGAAGACCTGTGCGACCTGCTGTGCAGGGTGGCCGCCAAGGTGCTGGCGGGGAACCACAGCATGCAGGTGAGGACACGGGCAGATATGGACTGAACACGACCGACCACACCTAGCCACCCAGCTACTTACACCACGAACAGTAGAAATATAATAAAAGATTTGTCCAGATGATATCGATCGAAGATGATGACTAACGCCTATTACCGGGATACAGACTGATCGGTGTGTGTGAGCGCACGCACAAGCACATGACAGCTGTGTATGTGTGCAAGCGCGCGCGTGTTTGTGTGGATATGTCTGTATGTGAGAAAAAATAAAAGTTATAGGTAGGCAATTCGCGCCTTAATCTTCGAATACTTGAAGTATGATCGTTCATTTTATATATTTCGCCCGGGTCAGGTGATAGTGGACATGCACCACATGCTGCGCTACGTGGAGTGCGAGCGCGCGGCGGGCGCGGGCGGGGACGCGCCGCCCGCGGGCGTGGTGGGCGCGGCGCGCGCGGCGCAGGTGGCGCTGTTCGCGGCGCAGCTCGACCAGCTGGAGCTGCGCCTGGCGCGCCACCACCACCCGCACCACCCGCCCAGGCCGGCCAGCCTGCTGTCCACCGGTGAGGGACCCGTTACATACAATACTTAGAGGTTCTTCTTAAAACTTTTCGGAGGCACTCTTCGATTTACCGGATTAAAAAGTTATATTACGTCCATTTCTGAGATGCGAAGTATCCGCGTATGTCCGTTCACCCGAAATGTACTAAAAATTAGCCACAAATTTTCGGTCGTTCCACGAGCGGATGCGGGGAAGTACGGCCGTGCAGCGAGAAGTCTCGTACCCCATAAGTCTACTTGTAAACACTCCCCGCCCGGAAAATCCCTCAATATTATTTTGTCGGGGGAAAGAAACCGCCCCCGGCTCCGATAATACGCCAGACGGACAGCGTTTATCCCGGCCGTGTTCGCAGTGCTGACGTCGGCCGTGGAGGGCGGGCTGGCGGGGCGCGGCGAGGCGGCCGAGCTGGCGGCGCGCCACGCCGCCGTGCTGGCGCGCGCCGTCGCCTTCCTCGTCACGCGGCCCGAGGACGCGCCGCTGCAGCCCGAGGCCGACTTCTTCGACCGCCTGCTCGACACGCTGCTGATGGGTACGTTGTGCTTGCTAATACACGAGCTACCCGTCGCTGTACTAGTGTTGTAGAGCTTTTGAGTTAGTCATCCTTCCAATTCCAGTCGTATAGACTGAACCTTGCATGCTACTGAATGTCGGTCTGTTGTCGGCAGCGGCGGGCGGCGGCGAGGGCGGGTCGCGGCTGTTCGGCGGCAGCGGCGGCGCGCAGGGCGGCGCGGCGCTGGGCTCGCTGTTCTGGTGGGCGGCCAGCCCCGCGGCGGCGGCGCGGCCGCTGCAGCCGCGGCTGCTGCGCGCGCTGTACCACGCGCCCGCCGCCGCGCTGCGCCACCTCGCGCCCAAGCACAAGGACCCCACCGCGCTCAGGAAGGTACGTGTCGCGTCGCGGCACTCGTCCGCCCCGCGCTTCGCCTCGTGACCCGTGTGTTCGGCCGCAGCTGTCGGTGTACCTGCTGTCGCTGGTGCAGCACGTGCACCTGCGCGCCGAGCGCGGCGGCCCGGAGGTGGAGCTCGCCATCACGGACTGGGCGCGCGACTGGGCCGTGGGCGCGCAGGCCGAGTTGGCGGAGCGCGTGCGCGGGCCCGCGCTGCCCGCCGAGGCCGACCGCCTGCTGCGGGAGGACCGCCAGCGCTGGGCGCGCCAGCACGCCGGGCCGCGGACCAGGGCCGCCATCGGCAAGTCGGTGTTCGGCAAGGAGGCGCAGGCGCGCGCGGCCACCGAGGCGGCCATGAGCGCGACGCGCGGCGTGGTGAAGACGCAGAACGGCGAGCGGAAGGCGTTCCTCGAGCACCTGCGCCGCGCGCACGCGTGCAGCGCCGCCGCCTGCGCGCGCTGGCAGACCGTCGTCGACGCGCACACGCACGAGCTCGGTAACCACCACCGACACCACCACCGACACCACCGCCGCGCCGCTCGATGCAGAAGTGAACCTCGTCTCTTGTCGCAGGGGTGTGGCACAACCCGCGCGGCTACCCGGCGGCGTGGCAGCTGGACAGCACGGAGGGGCCGGCGCGCGTGCGCGTGCGGCTGCGGCGCGCGCATCTGCGCATACCGCCCAAATTCCTGCAGCCCGAGTACCAGTACAAAGCCGGTGAGTGGAATCGAACCGAAGAGATCCAAATCGAAAACGAGAACCGCCCTTGAGCATAAACGTCTTTTTCGTTCACGTATTTTCCTCATTGATGTGTACGCACGTGCAACAGAGAGCGCGAACTACCCGAGTCCGCTTCGCAACGTGATCTGGGGCGGCGGGTCGGGCGACGTGCGCGGCGGGCTGGCGGCGCGCCTGCAGCTCAGCGAGACCGTGGCGCACATGGCGCGCGTCGTGCGCGTGTCCGTCGCCACCGAGACCTGCGGCGAGCTGCTGCTGACCGACAGGTGACAGCGACGTGATCCGCTCAAATCTTGAACAAAACACGGCTCATCGCCTATTAATTGAATATCTCGAACAAATTTTATTTAAAACGAATCTGGTAAACGCAGGATGACGTTACCGAAAAGTGGATCAATCTGCAGGGTGTATTGAACTAAATCAAACAGACCAGAAGATAAACGCTTTGTGCTGCAAATCCTCAGATGCATCCACTTCATCCCGGAGGAGGGCTCGGGCGAAGGCGAGGAGAGCGCGTCGAGCTGGTCGCTCGGAGCCGTGGCCAAGGTGGCCACCCGGCGCTGGTGCCTGCAGGAGCGCGCCATCGAGCTGTTCCTGTGCTGCGGCCGCGCGCTCATGCTGGCCTTCGCGGACACCGCGGAGCGAGCGGCCTTCCTCGCGGCCCTGGCCCGAGCGCATCTCCCCAACAAGTAAGCTTCTCTCGGTGAAGATGCCGGTGCCTTGTTTTGCAGCAAGTGCTACATTATCCGAAGTTAGGTAACTTACGGAACACATTTAATGCGCTTAATACGCCCCGCTCACAGAATACCTTCAAATCGATGACTGAGCAGTTTCAACTGACATGAGAACCCCGTCCAAATAGTGATTGTAAAAAGAGCTGGATGGACATTTGGAGGAATAGCTAAAGTGGCGACCGACCGACGTCTTCAGAAAAACAAGAATAATTTCTCCTTCATTAATCAATATTTAGGCATTGTCCTCTTGAGCGCACTATTTTTTTCCCCACCCAATTTCCCAATAATCAATGATCAAATATTTCGTAATACTTTATTACTTGCTAATCAAAAAATTTCGATTAACTTTTTGCGCGTTGTTAGTTCTTTGTGCTAGCGAGTCGGGAGTTCCGCGTCACCTCAAGGTTGTATTCACAGAACCGAGCAGGACAGCCTCACGGAAGCCATGAACCAGTGGCGCAACGGCGCTATCACCAACTGGGAGTACCTGATGATCCTCAACGGGCTGGCGGGGCGCTCCTACAACGACCTCATGCAGTACCCCGTGTTCCCCTTCATCATCGCCGATTACACGTCCAAGATCCTCGACCTCGGCGACCCGGCGTCCTTCCGCGACCTCAGCAAGCCCATGGCCGTGCAGAACAAGAACCGGGAGCAGCACTACATCAATACTTACAATGTGAGGAGAGTATGTTCACTTTGTCTGCTCGCCCTTCATTAGCCCAGTCGTCCGTGCATTTGTATCTGTCGATTACCCGCGAAGCAATCTGTAGTATTGACGCATACCTACGCTACGATCGCGTATTCGATCGGCAGTTAGTACGTCGTAGTTTTGTGTGTAGACTACTCTAGACAGATCATTAGGGATCGTAGATGCGACTGGGAATATTGATTGTAACCTTTGATATGATCAAGTCCTCCCACGCAACACCACATACACCACAATAAATAAATAATTAAAACTTTTGATTTAATATACTAAAGAAAATCAACAAAGATGGAATAAGATGGACTGCATCCAAATACTGTAATTTTTCTTCCTGTCATGTCCTGAATGCTCTATGAAGCAAATAAATTCAAAATTTTCAAAATTGTATTTGACGTAGGTTAACTTGTAGCTCTTATGACACGTCACGACTCAACACGACTCAACACTTAGCACATTTCCGTCGGCCAGGACCTGAAGGCGGCGCGGCGCGACGGCTGCAGCCCGCTGCTGTCGCGCCAGCCGCACCACTACGCGTCGCTGTACTCCAACTCGGGGGGCGTGCTGCACTACCTCGTGCGCCTGCCGCCCTTCACAGAACTCTTCCTCAACTATCAGGGTTGGTTTTGCCATGACAGAATGGCACCTTTTACATGCCCTTTAGTCCTTTGTTCTCAACCGTAACGTTCGACATTAACGAGTCGCAAGAATCGGCTAAATATCACCACAGCGTATGAAAATTGTGACGACGATGACGATATTGTCCATCACCTGTAATATCATATGTTATACGAAAAAATTCATTACGATACTTGAAAATAAGATCACAGTCTTCTCGCTTCTCAAAATCTTAGGGTCAAATTAATTGTTGTTATTTTTTTAATTATTCCATAGATAACAACTTCGACATGCCGGACCGCACGTTCCACTCGCTGGCGACCACGTGGCGTCTCATCACCAACGACTCGCCGACCGATGTCAAGGAGCTCATTCCCGAGCTCTTCTACCTGCCTGAACTGTTCTATAATAACGAAGGTGGGTTTAAAGTTAAATCCTTATTGATCTGATGTTGGACCAATTGGCGCATAAATGTGGAGCTGCCGGCTGCTAAATTCTTTGTAAAAACCGACACAGGACGGCCAGCTCCAATTGACGAAAACGTTGTGGCCAAAAGGCGGATTCGGGGTGAGAGGGTAAGGAGGAAGAAAATCATTGATATTAATGGCAAAGAAAGATGAAGAATTCTTTCATTTTCACAATTATTCACAATGTATCAATAAAAAAGTCGGGCACGTCTCAAAACGGTTTGCATATGATATTTTCTTCCTCCGTTAAGAAGAATCGCCTTCGTCTAATATAACTTTCTTATTGTTGTATGATGGTGGTATTATGATTGAATTGCGCAGGGCTGGAGCTGGGCGTGCGGCAGTGCGGGCTGCGCGTGGACAGCGTGGAGCTGCCGCAGTGGGCGGCCGACGCGCGCCTGTTCACGCTGGTGCACCGCCAGGCGCTGGAGGCGCCGCTCGTCACCGAGCGCCTGCCGCTGTGGATCGACCTGGTGTTCGGCTACAAGCAGACCGGCCAGCCCGCCGTCGACGCCATCAACGTGTTCCCCGCCTGCGTGAGTGCACCGCCCTCCCCCCGCCCCCACACGCACAGCTCCCCCACAGCCCGCACTACAGCCGCCCTGTCGTTGCAGACGTACTACGGGTTCGACCCGTCGTCCCTGGAGGAGGAGGTGGACCGGCTGGCGGCGGCCGCCATGGTGCGCACGTACGGCCAGGCGCCGCGCCAGCTGCTGCGCGCGCCGCACCCGCAGCGCGCGCCCGACCTCGCGCACCGCCACAAGCAGGTACCGCATCGCATGATCCCAGACCATCGACCGTACCTTCAAAGTATCCTTTGAGATATAGCGATCACTCATTTTTAATCTTTGTAATGTCCAATGTCGATCACCGCCAATGCGATAAATTCCGTGTTGTCAGGCGAGCGTGTGCGCGGGCGCGGCGGGCGCGCGCTGGGGCCGCTACTGCGGCTCGCCCGAGCGCGCGGCGCCCACGGTGTCGGCGCGGCGCGTGTGCGCGGGCGCCGCCCGGCTGCAGCCGCTGGCGCACCCGCGCGCCGTGGCCGTGTGCCCGCCGTCGTGCGCGCTGCTCGTGCGCAGAGGTACGTGCCACGGAAACGAGAGAACCGAACTGCGAAATGACCACCCGCAGTGATGACTGATGATTTTGCGCTTCACAGACGAGTGGTCGTGCGACGGCGACGGCGGCGGCGATGGCGGCGGCGGCGAGGCCGTGTGCGCCGTGACGTGGGCGCACGCCGACCACGCCGTGCGCATGCGGCGCCGCCGCGACGCGCCGCCCGACACGCTGCTGCACGAGCCGCCGCTCGAGCAGGTGACTTCCGATCGCAATCTTTGCCAATTTTATGAATGCGAAAGTGGTAATGAGCCTCGGCCGAGCCTGCTCTTCCGGCGCTTCCACGATGCACCAAAACTAATACTGTTTTTAATTTTAAGTTTCCAATTTGATACATCTAATAATAATTAATTGTTTCTCTGGACACCTCTGCGTCAGAGAAATCGTGAAATGTAATCAAGCCGTTTGCTGTTTGAACAAGTAAATTGTTTTGAAACCGCGTGCGAGCGTGAGAGTGTAACGGGTGTCGGCAGGTGACGGCGGGCTGCGGCTGGAGCGGCGCGGGCGGCTGGGGCGCGTCGGGCGCGCTGGGCCTGTCGTCGGGCCGCGTGCTGGCGCTGCGCGCGGGCGCGCGCGTGGCCGTGCAGGCGCTGCACGCGCACCGCGCGCCCATCGCGGACGTGGTGCTGTGCCCGCGCGCCAGCCTGCTCGTCACCGCCAGCGTCGACGGGCTCATCGTGCTCTGGGACCTGAACGAGTGAGTAGTCGGAGTGGCCACGCTCCTCCAAACCCGTGTTTCAAATTTCTGTAGTTTATTTTTTTTTAGTAAGTCCTGAAATTTGTTAAAAAAATTGTTGAACCTTGCTGAACCGTTTTGTAGATTGACGTACATCCGCACGTTGCCCAACCGCGACATGCTGCCGGTGCGCTGCGTGGCCGTCAGCGAGACGCTCAGCGACGTGGCCACCGTGCACGACCCACGCGGCGCCGCGCCCGCCGCCCCGCCCCGCGCCCCGACCCGCGCGCCGCCCGCCGCCGACGAGGACTACGAGTACGAGCGCGACGCCAGCCACAAGTACAAGTCGCTGGTGCGAGTGCACACCGTCAACGCCAAGTTTGTGGGTAGGTGGGAAAAATCCGTTATGCTTGATGGTTTTACTCTTTGGTCAACTGACATTTCTTATTTTTTTAAATGGAAAATTTCTTTATTGATCAGAATAAAAATGTTCCTCTAGCGGTCAAAATAAGAATAGGGCAAGTTTCGCCACTTTGTACATAGGTACAAAGTGGCCGCCGAGCGCTGGCCAAAACACAAGACGGTAATAGTACCGTCTTATGTTTTGGCCAGCGCTCGGCGGCCTAAGACCGGAATCCCTGAGCCGAGACATACTGCCCGGCGGCGGTGTCCACTTCTTACAGGCGAGGTTCGTCAGCAAATGGGTGCTTTAAAGAATCAAAAAAAAAAACAAAAAAAAACGCAAATCAAAAAAAATGCCGGTCACGACGTGACCAAAGAGGACGTTACGCGATCGCTCAAGTCTTCATCAATAGCACAGAACATAATACTCTGATCAATAGTAACCAAAAAGTCAACGGTCAAGCTGGAATAGACAGTTCGCCATGGAAGTAGTTTGCAGTGATCATGGACGTTCATGATGGAGGGTAACTTTGGACGTGTCAGTTATCACAATCAATCAAAATAAATGTTACCTCTTGTCGCGACACTAATCTTGCTATCTAACTTTAGCAAACTAGTAGAATATCGGTTTATAATGTAAACGCTACCAGCTTCGGTCTGCCAATTCATCCGTGAGGAGCTCTGATGTTTGTAAACGTTCCACGAGAACCGTGGCAATAAAAAGCCTAAGTCACTCTCTAGACCTTTAACGATACTCATGCAAAATATGACGTAGATATGCAAATTCCTTGTCCGTGCGAAGCTGAGGTTCCTCGCGCCAGTGCGAACTAATAATGTCGTGGTGACGTCCAGGCGGCGTGAAGGTGGCGGAGCTGGTGACGTGCGCGTGCTACTCCAACGCGGCCGAGGGCGTGAGCGTCAACTGCGTGGCGCTGGGGCTGCGCTCGGGCGCCGTGCGCCTGTACTCGGCGTGGGACCTGCGGCCGCTGGGCTACATCCCGCCGCCCTCGCGCCCGCAGCCGCTGCTCAGGTGAGAGCTCCGCTTGTACCACTCCGGAACTTGTATATTATGTAGCCATTTGAGTTTATTATTTCGCCATCGTGAGGCAGGATCGCTTGTTGTAGTGCGGTTGTGGTTTGGGCATTTTTTGCTTGTTTGAATGTGGAGTAGTACACCGCCACATATCCATGAATTGCTTCATTATCGCTTATAATTGACCTCATTATCGCTTTGATTTTATGTAGTCACATAGACGCAGGCCATTGACCTATACTCACGAAAATATTATCGCGTTTAGTTACGCTGGCCCTCAGTACCTACTGGTGTCCCGTGCTGCTTCTAAATTTTTTTCAAATGCTCACAAGTAGGCATATCGCGTAAAACTAAAACTAAAGCGGGTTGTTACGTTCCCTCAAATATGGTTGAGCGGAGCAATGGCTGGATCATGCGTCATGCTCGTGAACGGGTGCCACCAACGGGAATGGGTCTGCTTTGGCTGCCCATCTTTACATGCGTTGGATTGGTGTACCTACGTAGGCATTTTTGCATTTTTTTTTTAAGTTTTATTGTGGAAGCACTGTATACATAGCATAGCTTTGTAAAAAAAAATTTTTTTTTGAAAAGAGCAACTGCTGAGTTTCTTACCGGCTCTTCTCAGCAGATAATAATAATAATAATAATAATAATATCTTTATTAAAAGGTAAAAACCCAATAAAATACAATAATTATAAGTACATAAAAACTAAAATAAATAAAAATTGCCAATTGCAATAAACGTCAATATAAAAATAGTCCATTTCATATTCGTCATCGCTAATGAAAAATGTCATTATACTCTACATAGAATACATTTGGTACCTATTGGGTCTATTTTTTATTGGCCTCCTGGTGCACTGAGAGCCAATGTTTAAATATGGAAGAGTCCAAACCCTCGGCCAACGTACTAAGGATCTCGTTGTTGGAAGCTCGCAAGCGATTCCAAAATGATGCGATTCGCGATCTTATGATCGCAAAGAAGTCCGGTATTCTGGCCTTAGCGAACATGTCCGACGCGCTGCAGTACCGTGGCAACTTCATCAGGATACGATACGCATCATTGTATTGCACCCTGATGCTGTTGACAGCACGCCTCGTGAACTTGACCCAAAGCTGACATGTGTAGAAACATAAACAATATGCCCTAAACAATGTCAGCTTTGCTTCGTCGCTACACTTAGCAAATCGACGCGCGAGCATGTTACACCTAACAGCCAGAGCACGACGTTCCCTCTCTATATCTTCATCATCAACGAGACCCTCAGTCAGAATATGACCGAGGTACCTAAATCGCTCAACCCTCTCGAGTATATCTCCATCGAGATAAACCTTCGGAATCCTCTCCGGACCTTTGCCTGAACGGAACACCATCATCACTGTCTTCTTAACGTTATACTTCAGGCCATATTCTGCAGCAAAACGCTCGCAGATGCCTACCAGCTTACGAAGTCCCCTGATTGAAGGGCTGAGAAGCACCATATCATCTGCATAGCTGAAATTATTCATGCAAGTGGATCCGATGTGACAACCAACCTTAGCGCTTCTCAGCTCCACAATCAGGTCGTTCACATACAGGCTAAATAGGTCAGGAGAGGTCAATCCACCTTGACGAACACCGCATTCTAACTGATAATCGCTAGATGTCGCGTCGCCCCATCTTACACAATTAGTTTGGTTCCCGTACCAATACCTCAACAGATTCACCACCTTTATAGGAACGTTAGAAGCATGCAGTTTCTCCCAAAGTAAATCATAATTTACAAGGTCGAAAGCACGGCTTAAATCGAGAAAGCATGCGTAAACCGACGTACTTCTTGAGACATAGTAGTTTACGGTCGCTTTTAAACTAAAAATTGCTGAATCAGTTGAGAGACCGGGACGGAAACCAAACTGAGCATCATTTAGCTCCATATTTTCTTTCAAACTTGGATGTATTAACCTTTCCAGTATTTTGCCTAAAACGGTTCCTAACGAAATCGGTCGGTAGTTCTTGAGACTGGAAAGGTCACCTGTCTTGTTCTTTGGTATAGGAACTACCACTGTTTGCATCAGTTGTTTTGGCAAGTAACTAAAATTTATACATGCTGTATACAGGGTGGCTAAATTCTTATAGATTGCATCACCAGCATATAAAACATGCTCTAAACTTAATCCATCTAGGCCAGGTGATTTTCCTCTTTTCATTTTACGTACTACAGTAGCCACGTCCTTAGCAGTAAAACATACATTTTCTTCAACATTACTAGTTAGCGTGTCAGGCAAGCTCGTGGCGCGAGCCGGCAGTGGATCGACCCTGAAGTGGTGTGAAAATAAATTCGCGATTTCGTGTTTATCGTTTACACCCTCAACGGTTACAGGAACGCTTGTTTTATTTTTAAGGGAGTTTGTCGCACGCCAAAACTTTACAAAATTTTTGTCAGATCTGTGCATAGCTATTATGTCCATTTTAATTTTTTCCTCATTATTTTGACACCACTTCAGTTTATTCTTAAATGCATTACGGCTTTTAATCATGTTTTCATGAAGTTCACCTGTACTAGGCCTACCGTAATAACTCCACCAGTCGTAATACATTTTTGCCTGCTGATGAAGATCCCTAACATGGTAGTTCCATCCAAAGACTTTTTTTGGCCTCTTCAGTGCACCATTCGGAATGGATGCGCTAGTTTTAGCGCCAGTCTGCAGTATATTTACAATATTATTATAAAAACAGTCTATTAAATATAAATGATCCCTACACTTAAATTCTAAACAGTATTTACACTGACTAGGTAGATCTAAGGAACTTAATTTATCACAGCAGTATTTAGTATATAGAAGTATTTGATCATCTTGCCTGAAACCCCACTTAATTCCGTGTAAAAGGTCCGCGTTCGTCAGAGTAACTTTACTAATCACGGCGTTCATTTCACATGTCATAACCATTGGAAAGTGGTCCGACCAGTAAACACCGTACTCCACATGAACGGATCTAACAGTGTCCCGGGCAGCACTTGTCACAACACAATGATCAAGCCATCTTTTGGAACCATGTACATCACTTACATACGTATGAGTATCTGTGGGTAATAGTTCCGTATCTACACATAATAACGAATGCTCCAAACAAAATGACGTTAGTTCTTTACCAAATCTAGCCCCTGGATGAGCGTTGAAGTCTCCCAGTACATAAACAGCCTCTGTATCACTATCATCTATTAACGCAGCCATACTGGCCAAGCAATCAGTGAAGTCGACTAGGTTTTCTTCAGAGTCTGTTGGCAGGTAGACGTTAAGTATCAAAAATTGACGACTATCCAACTTAACTTGAACAGCAGCCAATCTATCACTGTCGCAGTCTATTACAGTAACATTAGAAAACACTGACTTCCTCCACAAAATAGCCAAGCCACCGTATGGACGCCCCCTTAAAACTCCAGCAGACGTATCCACCGAGGACTTTGCGAAGCCAGCGAACTCATCATTTATTTCATTAATGAAACCGAGGTCGTGGCACAAAAGCCAAGTTTCTTGTAAAATCACTAAGTCAGCGAACTTACATAAAGACCTTACCTGTTCTACAGACCTTTTTAAACTTCTACAGTTGAAAGTGACCATTTTAACTAATAATTGATCAGTTTTATTCATTAAGAGTTTGTTTAAAGACTTCGGGGTTTCTACGCTCTCGGTATCGACGATAAACTAAGCCAGCGGGCCAGAAGTTAGGATCCAAAAATATGTCAATTTTACTAGTCGGTATTGTAATTTTAAATGAATTGAAGGACGTTTCCTTAAACTGTTTTAGCATCTCAACTTGACTGCATTCCTCGCCCCTTTCCATTATATGCTCAATTATATCAGATACAGTGACAGACTTCATAACTCTAGAGACGTAAATGGAGCATTGCGATTCTACAACACGAATCTTGCCAATAGTTTCCAGGGTTCCTCTCAAATTAATTTTCTGTTTACGTTTCCTATTTTTAACAAGTGTAAAGTCATCACTGCATATGGGTAATTGTGGGTCGTCATTCAATTTCGTATTTGAACCGCTCTCACCACGCACACTATTTTCAACCGTCGGTGTATGAGACACACGACTGCGTCTCGCCTGTTGCGATCGGGGCATTTTGTGTACAATGTCTCTGTACGTTGGTGTAAATACCGTCTCAACCGGCATATCTTTTTGTGGTCCAGGCACAAGCGGCAGCGATTTCGTATTTTTGGGTGTTAAAGGCAGCTTGTTTTCGTCATTTCTCTTAAATGTTTGTTGGTCAAAAGTGTTACGCAGTTCGCTGAGCTCCTTACTCATTCTCGTCTGAAACTCGGAGAGTTCTGTCTTCATGCTGGTCATATCTTTTAAAAGTCGAGTAACATCGACATAGTCAAATGAAACTGGTGGCAACCGGTTTAAGTCTTTAGCCACGAAGGTTGGTTGCGCATCAGGATCCACCTCTTTCAAAAGCTTAATAACGTCTTTTATATTTCGTTTTTTCTTGTCATCTCCCTTTCTGTGCACAATTCGTACCTTATCACCACACGACTGATACAGAACACTCTTCCCAGCTTCAATTTCTACATCCGAGAAATTAGACGCACATATTTGCACAATGCTCAGTTCATCAAGCACATCTATTTTATTTTGTACAAAAGTTAAAAACTCGTTGATTATTACTTGGCCCGCCATATCTTTTGAATTGGGCCAACGGCTTAGATAACATTATAATATGCGTCCGTACACAATAACCATTGCCGAGAGACTGAGAGCAGAGTCTGCATTCCGAACCGGTGGTAGATTTATGACGTGTCATAAGAGCTACAAGTTGGCCTATATTAAATAAATTAATTTTGAATTTTGTTTGACGTAATTTCCAGCATCACGTACAGCTCGGACTCGCAGCTGCTGTTCGCGTGCTACGCGGACGGCGCCGTGCTGGCGTGGGAGAGCGTGGACGCGGGCGCGCGCCCGGCGCCCGTGCGCATCCTGCCCGCGCACGCGCTGCTCTGACACCGCCGACCCGGAACTGTCGATCCAGTTGCACGGACCGTGGTCACGCCGGAACTGCGGTGTTGCGAGACGTCGAGTCGAAACTGTCACGGGTGGAATCTATCGACCCCGTTTTCTTGGTCTAGATAGATTTCCCCCTATGTGTAGATAATTAGATATTAAGTTTGTACAGGGAATAATTTTAAAACAACTGTGTAAAGCATGATGTAAAAGATATTATTTTCGTACTGATTTTATTAGCATTCCGGATTATAAATTAATTCATAAGTAGGTAAATAATGTAACAGATAAATTTTCCGCAGCTATCTGATTTTATTTTCGATCTTTATTATTAGAGAATCAAATATACTTAATGAATACATAATTAAAATGTATTTTAAGACTCTTTCTGTCTGTATAATTATGTAAGGCTCCACGACTGAACTCTGCTTAGTTGAAATGCTGATGTGGTATTGTGTCTTCCGAACGTTATGAATGAATGTTATTAAAAATATAAGAAGTAAGAATATAGTCATAACCTTTTAAAGTAAAGATTTTATGATAAAATGCTCTTCTTGCCAAATAATGCTAACTAAATGTTCCAATAAGTGCTACTTTTTAATTGAATAAGCAAATAAACTATAAATAAATGTTTGATTGAATCAAAGAAAAACATATCGCAAAGAATAATTAATCGAAAAAGTATACTATTATTTATCTATCTTCTATTTAGTTTTTACTTTTGATTAGGTATATCAAAATAATTATTATATTGTAAATAGTTATCGTGATACATGAATAATCGATATTTTATAAACATTTATGAGGCAATCGTAATATATGATAATAATCTATTTCTAATAATTATTTTTATAAATAACTAGCGGACGCCCGCGACTTCGTCCGCGTTCCTAAATCTCCACAGTTTAGGTGGGCAGAAACCCTGCAGCATCAGGATTGAGGAGTTGAGTCCTGGAATTCAACGATGTAGTCTTTACTTGATACCTACAATAACTATTCATTACCGACAGTTCCTAAATCCCCACAGTTTAGGAGGGCAGTACCCCTGCAGCATCAGGATTGAAGAGGTGGAACCCGAAATTTTTATGGGAGCATCTAGTAAAGTTTTTCTTTCAATTAAAAAAGATTCACGCAAATCGGTTAAGAAATCACGGAGATCACGGAGGTAGAAAAACACAACTCCTCCTCCTTTTTTGAAAGTCGGTTAAAAAAGTAGCCTATAACATGCCCGACAATTTCAGCTATCTACCAGTGAAAGTCCCGTCAAAATCGGTCCAGCCATTCCCGAGATTAGCGGCAACAAACAGATAGACAGACAGACAAAAATTTAAAAAAAATTTTTTTCTTGTTATAAGTACCATATTTACTTTCGTATGCAGTTAGTAAAAATCTGTTCTTTTGATATTACAAACAGACATTTCAATTTTATTTATTTGTATAGTATAGATGTAAATGACATGTTTTATCATTCCTAGTAGATAGGGTGCTGGCGAGCATTTAGGTATATGATTTGCACAAGTTTCACATCGAGGTAGATTGTAGTTTACGTCATTACGAATTGATTTGGTCCAGTCAATTAAGGTCCTACGTCGCTGCGTTTTCGCGTTACAGCCGATTGAAGTTGCTTAAAAAAAAGGGGATATTAAATCATTTGCACATGTATGCCTCTGGGGTTCATGGTCACAAACAGCTTGGAAACGAAGAAAATCGAAGAGGCAGACATTCAGGGCTCTGCATTATTATGGGGCGGAGTTGTAAAAATGTTTAAAAAAAAAGCTCTACTAAGTAATTTGCACACGATTCTCATT
The DNA here is from genome assembly GCA_933228805.2 of Hipparchia semele. Classification (NCBI taxonomy): domain Eukaryota; kingdom Metazoa; phylum Arthropoda; class Insecta; order Lepidoptera; family Nymphalidae; genus Hipparchia; species Hipparchia semele. Next base: position 321,571 of record OW121717.1, on the reverse strand, counting down.
GCGCCCATTCGATTCATTATGACTCCGTGGATACGAAAAAACTTTTGGCAGACATTTTGCTCACTGATTTTTAGGTGTATAACTTCATTGTTGGGCCCAAGCTTGTATGGACCAAATTCATCTCCTTTCATACCTGCGGAGACGTGGTTAACAGGTAGAAGCCGAATATTTCTGACGCGTGTTTAAAATTTAATTTTGAATACTTCTAGCTTGGCGCGAGCGTCGGGCTGAAAAAAAAAATTCAGATGGTCTGCCTTTGAAATATCAGAGACCTGAACGTCTGCCTCATCGAGTTTCTTGGTTTTCATGATAAATTCAAACATCAATCCAAGAGGCAGACATGTGCGCATAATATAGCGCTTTTTTATTTTTTACATTTTTGAAACGCTTTCAATAGCGAACGCAGAAACAACACGCTGGCAGACTATTTTTCCGTGGTCCTCCTCATTGTTATTAATCGAACAATTTCAATCTGCCAAGTGTGCACTTCATATAGAGTTTTTTAAATCATAAAAAAAACTTAAAAAATTGAAAACTACAAAAGTCAGAGCCCTGGATGTCTGCCTCTACGAATTTTTGTGTTTACAGTATGACTATGATCATCAGCCCCAGAGGCAGACATGTGCATATAATATCACCCACCTTTTTTTTTCAACATTTTTGAAACGCTGTAAATTAACAACGCAGCGCCACCATGGTGGCAGACGAGGTTTTTGATGTTACTTAGGGTATAATTATCACTATTAATGACGTCTGCCATGTGTGCTGATCATATAGAAATTTTGCTCGCCAGCACCCTATCTATAGGAGTTGCCAACGATGCTCAGTTTAGGGTTTTTGTAAATTGGTAGATGAAAGCCACCGGCCAAAAATTGTGATGTATGAAATTACTAAGACTTTTTGGTACCTATAGTGAGAGATGGGAGGCGAGGGGGGGAGGGGGGGAGAAGCAAGCGCAAACTTTCTTCTGTCACAGCGCGGCGCGTGCTGCAATCTACTAGCGAAGTATTACAATTATTGTTTTGTTGTAGTTTTTTTGAAAAAGTTGAATATTCCTTAAGAAACCTATTAATAAATTATGTTCCTCAAAACTTCGAAATGCAATAAAATATAAATATTATTATCTAATTATGAACTTGTTTTGATGATTATAATATTATTGTGTTGTGGTATTGTTAAAGTTGCAAATAAATATTTTAACATCTTGTTTGCATTTCATTTATTACCGTTTGGACTGAGCGACCCCACTCTTCGCACTAAGCCTAGATATTTCGACCATTCCGTAGAACAAAGTCTCATCTGGTAAATTCACTACTTGAAATTTGAATTTTTTGAAAGTTGCAACTGCAAGGCTCAAATCTCAAGTTATGAATTTGGCAGATGAGACTTTGTTCTACGCAACGGTCGATTTGCAGATGCTGATATAAAGGGGCTATAATAATTATAAGCTTCAAAGCACACGGTTAAACTTTGGCACGAACAAAGGTCAGAATATTCCTAACAAAGACAACAGCTCGACTATATGTTAAAGGGTTTGAAAGAAAACCAAATCATTCCTAAGGTTAATTTATTACAAATATTATTATATGCAAAGGTGTGGATCGAAATTATTATTCTCAGACATTACAGTTCTCCAAAAGGTATTGTTAACAGTATACTATAAAAACTATAAACATCATCATGGTTAACTTGTGTTTGATAAGAGAGTGGAAAGTTCAAAGATGAAGTGCTACTCACTAGGATTTTCTATCTGTTCTGAAATCTGAAAAATTATTTGAATGAAAGGGAACTAAGAAACACTTTTTTTAACAACTGACGTGAATAGATGGATGGGGATGGTTTGGTTTATTTGACACAGACAGAAAGCTGAACAAACGTCAGTGTTGGTAGGGTGGGTCTGGTGGTGGTGGCGGGGGTGGTGGGGAGGTGGTTAGTTGGCCGCGTCGCGCTTGGCGCCGCTGAGTACGACGAAGGGAGAGTGCGTCTCCTTTTGCTTCTGCTGCAACATCTGCAGCGTGTTGAGCGGCGTGTCCGTCGAGCTCATCTTCTTCATCAGCTGCAACAACAGAACCGACATTACTTCATTGATCATGACAAGTGAAGACGTACTGGACTACGAACCTTCGTTTATTTCTCAACTACGAACCTGCAATGATCAGACAAAGCGGCCTATCGCGAACGGATATACTGTCCACAGATTGTTAAACTATTTTTGTACTTCTTTATGCTTCAATGAGCTATGACTTATCGGCAACTCACCCCCTCCTGCTGCGCCTTCTTGATGCGCTTCTCCTGCTTGTTCTTGCCGGGCCCCTTGCCGTGGAACTTGTGCGACAGGTAGCGGAAGGCCTCCTTGGCGCACAGCGGCCGCCCGTCGTCGTCCACGTACTCCAGCTTGATGTTGGGCCGGAAGTTGCTCTTCTCGCGGAACTCGCTCAGCGGCCCGCAGTGCCCGCCGCCGCGCTCGCGCCGCCCGTACTTGTCGTCCTCGCTGCGGGGGGGGACACGTTAGCGAGCTCGGTGTGCGGGGACGGTGTGTGTGTCGCGACGCGCGCCGCACGCCACTCACCCGTACGTCTTGTCCTCGATGGAGTAGTTGGCGGAGAGCGCGGGCGGCGGGCGCGCGGGGCGCGGCGGGGCGCCGGCGCGCTCCAGGTAGCCCTTGCTGAGCGCCAGGCGCAGCGCGCCCGCCACGCCCGCGCCCAGCGCCGGCTCGGCCTCCAGGCCGGCGCCGCCGCCCGCGGCCAGGTCGGCGGGCTGCTCGCTGTCCACGTCCACGCGGCTCCACGCGCCCGCCGCCGCGTCCGCCTCCGGCTCCGGCTCCGTCTCCTCGCGCTCGAAGTCCTGCGGAATCGCAATAGTTCGTCGGGAGGTCGCAACGATCCTCTCGCTTCGACGTCCGTTACCGATTAAAAGTAACGAGAAAATTAACGGAATTTTAAAGTTTGAAAAAAGTTTTTGGCAACGAAACCGTTCTCATAATTTTTCTATTGGGGCGCGAATTTCTGACGAAGGACTCGAAAAGCACACATTTGGGTGAACAGTGTTCGGTCACCATGATCTCTGCGGTCTGGTCGCGGTTGCCGGCCTGCCCGTAGGTGGGGATGTCGCCCAGCGTGCGGCAGAACTCGGCCGTGGCGTCCAGCACCATGGCGCTGTCGGCGCCCGCCTCCGCCTCCGCCTCCGCCGCCTCCGCCTCCGCCTTCACGCGCTGCAGGATCTCCTCCACCTGCGGACCGGCGCCTCTATCGTATCACTATGCGACAACGATTCATATTTCATAAATCAATTATTTCTACTAGCGTCATAACACTAAATATCGCTAACGGTCGATCAAACCGATCGAAATGAGATGAAGTAATATCGGTGCAATACAATAAAAGCGTCACCTTGGGCGCTTGTCTGGCGGCCGCCTCGGCCTGGCGCAGGCGGCGCGCGCGCGCCAGCGCGGCCTGCAGCTCCGTGTCCACCTCCGCCTCGTCGTCGTCGGCGGCGGCGGGCGCGCGCAGCAGCTGCTCCGGCTTCACGTCTGCGCGCACAATGTTACCAGTTCCATATTAAAACACGACCAAATATTACCCTCGCGGCGAGAGCCTAATGAGCATTAAGCTCGTGTTATGTAGGAGTTGGTACATTTGGTGGTGGGTGGGTAGATTTTTCAGTCTGCACCTTCAACCCCTGGGCTGTTTTTGGGGTTGTACACCCGAAACCTGTCGAACGGAACCCTATTACTATGTCTGTCCGTCCGTCACAGGGGTCAAAAGCTTAGGGTTCAACAGGTAGCCTCTGGCCCTTTAAAAATTTGTAGCGCGCGGGGAGTCGTACTCCAGGCAGGTTCCCAGTAAATAAATTCAAGACGGAGTAGTCTGTAGTGTTGTGGCGATGTGGTGATGGGGCGATGTAGTGATGTGGCGATGTAGTGATGTAGCGATGTGGGGATGTGGTGATGTGACAATGTGGTGATGTGACGATGTGGCGATGTAGCGATGTGGGGATGTGGTGATGTGACGATGTGGCGATGTAGCGATGTGGTGATGTGACATGTGGCATGTGGCGAGGTGTCAGCGCGCACCCGTGTCGTCGGTGTGCAGCGGCGCGGTGCCCGCCTCGTGCTCGTCCACGTCGATGGGCTCCTGTTTCGGCTTCTTTCGTATTTTGCCCTGAACAACAAACAGAACCAATTTGTGTGTGAAAACTTTAAACTGTTCTCATAATATGAGCTCATAAACAATTTCTCTGACTAAATAAGGTTAATCATAATTTGTCAAACTAAATGAGTCATTTTTCTTACTCAATGAGTTTACTAGAAATTCGTCTGACTAAATAAGATGACGGTGAGTTTGTAGACTGACCCTTTTCTTGAACTTCTTGAACTTGGCCTGCACCTCGTGCTCGTCCATGTAGTCGGAGGCGACGCGCAGCTCCGGCAGCTGCAGCGACTCCAGCCGCTTGTCCGGCCCGCCCGCGATGCGCTCGGCGCGCTGCAACACCACGAGCGTTCAAACACATCGACACCAACAGCCCTAAAGCAATCCCTTCTGCTGCAGGTGAAACCTGGCACCATATCGGCTATGGAATCGTTAAAAAATTATTCCACCCATCTCTGGCTAGTGCTCTCTCGCTATCGATTAGCGCTACGCTTCAAGGTTTTAGGCAAATCCTATGCTGAAATGCAGGTGACACAGAGCAATCGATGTAGACGAATAGCATATGGAGGACGCAGCCAAATTAGTACATTAATACGCGTAGTACAAAGAATTGATACTATTTGTGACGACTGACTATTGCGACTGGCGTCAGCAGTAGTCATTAGTGCGCCTCGCCGCCTCACCATGACGTCCTTGAGGCGCTTGGCGCGGCCGGCGTCGTCGTCGCCGAGGAAGAAGCCTTTGCGCTTGAGAGCACGGTCGGCGTCAATCTCGTCGTCGTACTTGGCCAGCACGGGGCGCGCGAAGCCTAGCGACGCCTCCAGCTCCGCCTCGTCGTCGTAGGCCTGGTAGCCCGCGCGCGCCTTCTTGCGCTCTATTATGTTCTGAAATATAAAATCTCGATATGTTTCACACTATTTTTATTTTCTATTGAAGTGTTAACCTACACTCACACTAACTTAGTCAACTCTGACTATTGAAAAAATTATGTTCAGAGTATCCTTAGGAGATCAAATCATCGAGTGGCGAAGTGTAAGTGTCACTGATCCCAAGCACGGAATATCGCTAGAGAGGCGTATCGGAAAGTGCAGTGCTGGCAGAATGAATAGAAGAATGTGGATGCGTACACCGGAGACATCGCCGCGTTACCTGCTTGTACTTCTCGTCGTCCACGATGTTGACGTTGACGAGCACGTCCTCCGCGTCCTCGGCCAGCAGCTCCTTGTCCGCCAGCGTCAGCACCGTCACGCTCTCCTCCGGCAGCTGCGCAACACCGGCCAGAGTGATACGAGTAGCGCGAATGGATCAATTAATACAATTTATTGTACACCAATTAAAAACAAATATAAAAAGGGTACAACTGGCGGCCTTGTCGCTTCGAGGCGATCTCATACAGGCAAACAAAGTAAATCCGCGTGGAATTAGGTTGCTTAAAAATCTGGTGGAACACTTCGTGTCTCTGAGATAAAAAGTAAAATATGTCACTCTCGAGGTTTTCGACGATACCCATGCGAAAAATCACGTCGGCCGGTTGATTCTCTGCTGCGTGATCTCAGGATAAACAAACAAACACAGTTTAGCATTAATGAGTAAACACAACAGTGGTGCGCGGCGCAGTACTCACGGCGTCCAGGTCGTGCGCCACGCGCAGCCCCTTGAGGTGCTTGGTGGCGTAGGCGGAGTCGCGCGCGCTGCGCTGCTCGTCCGCCACCAGCGCGCCCACGCCGAACTCCGCGTCCATCTCGTCCAGCATCGCCGCCTGCGCGCGGACAGGACATTACACAAACACCCACATCGAGATCCCGCAATACGTCGACTGTCGTCATCGTTCATCGCACATCAGCTGTTTTACGCCGAAAGAACATGCAACGCGCTACAAGTGAAATTTCCGATCTTAAGGCCGGCCATATACACGTATACACACGTCGCGTCTACACGTGCTTGCGAGAGCAACTGGCGAGCTTCTTGCCGGCTCTACTCGGTGGAATCTGTTTTCTGAACCGGAAGTATAGTCTTGGATTGAGAAGAGTCAAAATTGGCTTACTAGATCAAACGACAGATTTTTATAACCCCAACCCATGTCATTTTGAGAGATTTCCAGCCCATTGCACACAAAACAAAACATATGTTGTCACATATGTTGTTAAACATTAGTTTGGGATAGAAAAATCTGACCTAAAAATAAGGGAAAATCATCTGTGTACATATTTAGTTTAGTCTTTAGCCAGTCGAGATCATATCTGATACAATATAAAGACGGCTCACCCTCTTGGCCGCCTCGCGCTTCTGCTTCTCGATGTCGCGCGACTTCTTGACCCACACCGACGCGTCCTCGTCGTCCGAGCCCTCGGCCAGCAGCGTGGTCTGCAACCTGGCGCACGCGCATCTCAATACCCATTCGCTCATTCACCAAAACCAATCAAAAGTGCAAATTCTAAAATAAAGTCTCAGCGCTCGCTTCGCTCGTCAGTACACTCACTTGTTCTCCAGCTGGCGCTTCTCGCGGCGCTCCTCGAGGCGCTCGCGCAGCTTGTCGGCCTTGCGCTGCTGCGCCAGGTTGGCGGCCGGCTTGTGGTAGAACTCGCCCAAGTCATCCTTTATCTTGCCGTCTTCTGTTACACCAATAAATACTAAATATAGACTCGTATAAGAGAAGGTTCTCAATTTGGCACGTGTCTCCGGTGGACGTGATTTCTATTTCTAGACGAAGTTTGCGAGATGTTCCCATAAAAATATCTAGTTTGTACTCGTAAATCCTGAAGCTGTAGGGGTACTGCCCACCTAAACTGTGAGGATTTAGAAACCGACAGTTGTAAATTCATATTGTTGGTACCAAGTACCAAGTAAAATTCACATTGAACCTCACGGAAAAACTCTAATGCTGCAGTATCCTGCACTCATGACAGGCGCACTCCTCACGCTACAGCGATTCGTGAACTACCTACAGATTGCAATGCTCGCGATCCCTCGAACCCACTGAATATGAAGCTGCCTTTGAGGATTGACACTTGCCATTACGGTTATCGTGGTCGTGGACAGCTAACCAGACCAGACCCTCAAACTTAAACCTGCAATTCACTTGAGCCGAAGCAACCCCCCGGTCGATTACAATGGAGGTAGGCTCATACCATAATATCCATCTATTGTCTTCCTAAACTATTTATGGAAACGAGCAGTGTCTCACCGGCGTGTGTCTCGACGAGCTCGAGCGGCTTGAGGCCGAGCTTCGCCCTCAGCTTGTTGGTCTCCTCGATGGACAGGCTCTCCTGCGCCGAGCCGGCGGGCGCGGGCGACTCGCTCGCTGACTCCTGACTCCTGCTGGTGTCCCTGTCACCAACACTATTTAAAAACAACCAAAGGGTCAGATGAGGGAGCATGACCCTCACAAAATCATCAGAGCCATAGCTTTTATGGTCATTATTTACCACATTTACGCAACTTTCCTTGCATAAAAACTTAGCTAAGTACAAAGTTTAAATAAAGTTAGACAGGCTATAGCCATTCAGAAGACTAGTATTTTTTCTTCAAATTTAATAGTTAAGTAATTCGTTGGCCAGCTTTTGAATTTCGCTCTTTTTTCCCTCATTCTTTTCTCTTTTACTACTTTTCCATGTATTCTTTTTTCCCAGTTGAGTTTTTTTTTTTTGTTTTTTTTTATTTATATTTAAATTCTATCTGTAAATAAAATCTTGTTATTAGCTTCAATTTTCTTCTGTTGGTATCAATTTATTTCTTCTAATTAGGTGTAAGCTTTCCTTTTAACATAAAATAAATATATCTTTTTCTATTATAATAAAAATGTGCTTTTTAAGCCGATGAACGTTGCCTACTTGGGCCAAGATGACAACTTTGTCGACTGTTTCCTGCAGCACTGACCTGTGTCCGTCGTCGCGGGGCCGCTGCTCCGCGGCGCGGCTGTGGCCTCGGCTGTGGCTGCGGCTGCGCGAGCGCACGCCGTTGTCCTTGAGCAAGTGCGAGTCCACTGGCACCTCCTCCACTGCAACAACACCTTACAATGTATCCACCGCCTACACTCAGTGGCTGCCAATCCTCGTCTTTGTAATGGGTTTCATAATTTTCCATAAAATTAATGCATAGATAGACTTTTGCCCTGATTTATTCTGAATAATCTTATCTTTTAAGAAGGAACTACTCTACATAACATTTTCTTATAACTCAAACAGTTGTAAAAATATATGCTAGAAAAGCTTTAAAGGAGCCAGTTTCATTGACAATTATTTCCATACCATTATTGATATTTTGTTTTTGTTTTAAGAGAACAGCGATAGTATAGATAGCCTCTCCTATCACAAAAAAAGTTTTATATTCATACATCCTATTCATTATATTATCTTGTGTAGGTTTACAAAATAGACTTTTGAACAGTGGTGGATTTACCAGCAGGCTGAGTAGGCTGGAGCCTATGGTGTCAGATTTTAGGGGTGGCAAATTTGTCTTACAGAACTTAAATTAAGAATTAACTAAAAACGTTCATAATTGTATCATCAGGTCCTTATAATACTTATACATTTTAAAATTTTATAAAAAATATTTAATCACCGAATGTACCCCAATTACTATTATCTTAATTTCTTGTGCAACCAACTAAATAGTTGGGCTGAAACAATAATCTAAAAAATGGTGTGGTGTGAATAGTGTGTACATCCCACACTGCTTTTTAATAAAAAAATATTATTTGATCTAAAAACTTTTTTCTTTAATTCCTTTTTGGGATCATTTTATTCAACACAAATTTTAGTGTGATGTTCGAACCATCATTTAATTAGTACTCAGAATGAAATATGATTCTGGGAGTTCTGAGGGAACTGGGAGTGCTGTGCAATACACAAACTTTTGTAAAAAAAAGTATAAAGAGTCCTATACTGTAGATTTCCTGACAGAAAATTACTTCACCAAGTTGTGTAACACCTTTCTTATTTGCCAACGGAATCTTCATTTAGTTACAATTAGTGTTAAGAAAAAACTCAGATCATGAATCACAGGGAGATTTATTTTGGTGGTACAAAATCAGGTGCAACAGCTGTGGTCTATGCTGGTGCACTATTTGTTCTTCAATCAACCTTTCTCTTTCCCGTAGAAAAGTAGAGCATGAACAAACATCTGTTAAACAGTATAGTTGTTTTCAAGTGGTTTTGTTAATTTTTTTCTAACTTCCCACAACTGAGACCTTTGTCCTCATCAACTCTGAAAACTCTTTTGTTTATCCAGTTATTAATATTTCTGTCTCCAGGATGTAAACTATTTCAGGGTCTACTTTCATCAAGATCCATTCAGTACTTGAACAGTAAGAAGATAATAGACAGACACACCTTCTAATTCATAATATAGTGCGGAAGTAAGTTCCGGTGAACAGATGATTTAATACCAACCTCGGGGGAGCAGCACTCGGGATGCAGATTTATCACGAATGCCACCATTCTGAAATAATGAGCAGAATATGCCATTATCTTTGTCAATTTAAAAATACGCAGGACCAGCAATGACCTTCATTATGGATGTAACTACAAGTCCACAAGATTAAAAGATAATGTGAAGCAGCCGCTATTGTCAACTGGAATGAGGCAGGTGATGTTGCACAGGTTATGTTCAAATGAAGATCATTAGCCAGGGTCCTACGCTTCAAAGTAAGTGAGAGGCTACTAACCGTCAGGGGAGCGCTCCTTCTTACGCTCCTTGTGCTTCCTGTGCCGCTTGCGCTCCCGCTCCTCGCCGTCCAGGGGTGAGCGTGACTTACTCCTATGTTTCTTCTTTTTAGATTCCTTTTTATGTTTTTTAGACCCCATTCTGTTTATTTGACTTTGCGGTAGCCTAGATCTCAAGTTTTAAGAGATTTATTTACAACTGCTTAATATGAACAACCTATAAATATAATGCGTTTCATTAAATTACGATTTACGAGATTTCAAAAACTATTGTTTAATATTATGACATTGACACTTAACATTTCATCACAGACGGCGAACGGCGTTATCCTGACCACAGACTATCAGACTACAGACAATATCAATATTTCCGTGATCTGACAACTTTCTAAAGCTGGTTTTGCACTACGGGATATAATATATATATTCTGTGCCTCCTGTCATGATTGATTTGTCGAGTTGTACGCTTTTTGTGATTTTTACATGAATTAACAGAAAAAAATAGGATTTTTTTTGTTTTTGTCGATTTTTTATAACCTTACCTATGTAGGTATATACCTAGATATAAGAGGCACCTGTGGGAGGCACAGATATATTATGGGTCAGGCCGTAGATTTTGCCACTTTTTTTCCTTCCCTCTTGTCTTCTTAAGTTTTTACGATTTTTATGATCGGTACATGGATTTAAATAATAAAGATCCATGAATTATTGTATAGGTACTCGAGACCGCAAAGTTCTTCCACGTTTTAATAGTAAATTAATAAGAAAAAAATATTTATATAATCCAAAAGGAGCTTTTTGCAAATAATCATAAATTATTATTTTGCAAATAATCACAAGGATATAAATATCCTTGTGAAAAGCCAGCTTATGTCTGTGCCATGGAGTAAGAAGGAAATTTGGGATATGGTAGTTTAGCTGTATGTTTTTTGATAAAAAGTTTCTAAAATCAAACACCGCAGCGAACAGCGGCGTTCTATAGTGAACTAAAAATTGACGTATGCATGTGTGTACGTTCCTTATGAACTAGAAACGGCCGATTTTGATGAAATTTTCAGGAAGTGTTCAAATTAGCCCAGCAAATGATTATGTGAAATATGAAGAGCACCTATATAATTCATCGATGTTACCACAAACGTGATGTTACCTGTATAATCACTTTGAGGGTGCTTTGAGGAATGAAAAATTCTGTCAAATAAGAACGACGACGTCGACCCAAAAGAATATAAGAATAATTATAAGCTGTTCTAAACGGAGTGATTCTCTTTGTGGATTCTCTTGGCTATTCTGTTTTACGACGACGACGAGAGATTAACTAAAACGGAGTGATTACATTCTCTTGGTGCGCGGTGTTCTCTTTTTGTTGTCCAAAAGAATATAATCCCAAGAGAATGTAATCACTCCATTTTATAATTTATTTGTTGTTTTAGTTATATAGAATAGTGGTTATATACATAGTCCAGAGAATAATTAATAAGTACTTAGTAAAACAGTATAAAATATAAAAAACCCAAAAAAATATATCCGTAACCAAATGAGTGTAGAGTTCGTGCCCGCCGGTCACGGGCCCACACCATTCGACTTCGTGAAGTTCGTGCCATACGTGTGCTCCCAGATGCAGGCGCCCTTTTGCATCGAGATCAAGCAGCACACGATAGGTACTATTAACATACGAATAAATCATACTGTTGAGTTAAATATAAAATTTATTCTTCTTTTATTTCAGAAGAATACGTGAGCAAAGAGAGAGAGATGAGAGCGAAATCGAAATCGAAGCGAGCCATCGACATTCCAACCGAAGCGTCCACCACTGCGCAGCCGGAACATCCCACAGAATCGTCTTCTGCCCCCTTCTCCGGACTGGCGCACGGGTCCGCCGTATTGCTGACCGCCATGTGCGACTCCATCGGCCGCCTCGTGGAGCTGCAGTTCTGTCGCTGCCCGCTGATTCCCACGCTGCTGCTGCGCGCCATCGCGCTCTGCGTGCCCTTCCAACCGGCGCTGGCGCGCGTCACGGTGCGTTGGGGTCCGCCCATGAGCAATGTGCTGCGCGAGCTAGCGGCGCTGCTGCCGCACTCCAACGTCGTGGAACTCTGCCTGGACGACTCGCCCACGCTCGAGCGCAACTGCCACGTGCTACTCGAGCAGCACACGCAGTTGCGCAGCCTGTCGCTGGCGCGCTGCGACCTCGACGACGAAGACTGCACCCTGCTGGCCGCGCGCCTGTGTCATCCCGAGCCCGCCTCGCGCTCGCTCGTCGCACTATGCCTCGCCTCCAACGCCATCGCGGACGCCGGTGCCACCGCGCTCGGCGACGCGCTGCGCACCAACCGCACCCTACGCCATCTCAATCTGGCCGGCAACCAGATCACCGACACCGGCGCTGCGGGCCTGCTGCTCAGCCTCGGGACCTTCCGTCTGCGGCCCGAAGAGGTAGCGGCCAAGCGAGGGCGCCTCCTCGATCATCTAAAGAAGAAGGAAGTCATCTACGCGAAATGTCTGAACGAGCTACTGGTGGCGTCGGCGGCGGCCGACAGGAGGGATAAGAGTCCACCCGGCACGAAGAAGAGACCGGCACCGACGCGCGCTCGTCGCCCGAGCGTCACTGCCCGGGCCGACACGAGAAGCGCGCTCGCGCTGAGGGCGGAGGCCATGGCGGGCGAGCAGCTGGGCCCGCTACTCGAGCCCTTCGGTGCGGAGCACACGCTGCGGCGCGCTGACGGCCTGCACTGCGTCGGCAACCTGGCGCTCAGCCACCTCAACCTCGCCTACAACGACCTGCAGTGGGGCAGCCTGGCACTACTGGTGCGCGTGCTACGGGCACAGGCCTGCGTGGCGGGTGCGGTCGGTGCACCGGGCCTGCTGCGCGTGCAGCTGGATGGCAACCTGCTGCCGTGCTCATGCGCCGAGCTGGAGCTAGCGAGCGAGCTGCTAGCGGCGGCGCTGGGCGCCAGCGAGCCTAAGCAGCCCGGCAAACGCACCGACCGCGCTAAGAAGAAGTGAACCAGTTTGTTTGTTTGATTGTATGAATGTTCCAACGAATATCGAATAGTTACTTAGCTTTCAATTAATTGTAAATAAAGTTATAAATGTTTGATGACTGAAATGAATATTTACCGATTAGATTAAATTAGGTAGGTACTTTAAGTAGAGTTTATAAGAGATTCCATAACACTTTAGATTAAATAGGGTACCTACCTAAAATGAAACAAGGTTTTTGATTGGTAGGTACACGTTTAATTGTTAAAACATCGATGCATTTAATATGCGTCGTAGTCGGATCAAGTGTCGGTCTGCTCGAAGTGCGTACGAGGTGTGGAGCGGTGCTGCTCGCGGCGCAATCGCGTGGCGCGCACGAGCTCGGGCGTGGGCGGGCGCCGCACCGGCTGCGTCGACGCCATACGCAGGTGCGTGTACAGCGGGATCTAGCCACAAACAGATATTATTACTTCGGCTCACTACTGCGATGAGCGGGGAGCATAAGAATTCGAAAATAATAATTATACGTAATCATAGTGACCGTCGATAGCGAGTCGTCGAGTTTGGGCGGCGCCTGTGGCTCGGGGCGGCGAGGCAGTGCCTGATGGTGGCCCAGCAGCGGCTCGGCGCAGGGCGCGCCGAACGTGCGCGTGCGCAGCTCCAGCGCCGTGATGTCGCGCAGCGCGTCCACCGCCACCTGCCCCGGCACGTAGCGCGACACCCAGCCGCCGCGCCACACCTGCACACCGCGCACCGTGCAGTAGCAGCCGGCTTGTTGTTACGTCTATGACTGCTTTATGGAAGCCAATCCTAAAAAACATGAACTGAGAAAAGTGCAGTTTCTTAAATGACGAGAAAAATAATATAGATCCAAATAATCGTTCGACCGCCGACGAAATCACAGTTTCCAGTGTGATTCCAGGTACCTAAGGTTTGACTAGTTGTAGTTGTAGAGAGATGATTTTAATATTAATTAATAAATAGCTATAAATTTTTATCAAGTCTCAACCCATTGCCTCTCAACCTTTGTAAAATAAGTTACAAACGTTTCAACCTTAAAGGTGGTGAAGCTGGCCACCTTCCTGACGTCGGGCGGGAAGCGCGTCACGTCGAGGCTCCACGGCACGAAGCTGCCCAGCGTGTGCAGGTACTCGCCCGACAGCCGCCACACGCGCACGCTGTAGTCCGACGAGCCGCTAAAGGAGAGGAAATACAGAAACATTTTAACCAGATCCTGAACTTGCCAATCACAAACACATCTTTAAAGAATAGAATATCGCCCGAGACTCACTGTTCCACCGCGTCGAATCGACCGGGGCACAGTAGGAGTAACAAGTGAACCTGAGCACGAGCCGCAGGTCGTCGAGGTAGGCGAGCGCGGTGACGCAGCGCAGGTGCGCCCGGTAGCTGTTGAGCAGCAGGGGCAGCGGCTGGTCGCGCACGCTGCGCTTGGCACGTCCCTCGATGCGGTCGCGCCACAGTAACAAGTGAACCTGAGCACGAGCCGCAGGTCGTCGAGGTAGGCGAGCGCGGTGACGCAGCGCAGGTGCGCCCGGTAGCTGTTGAGGAGCAGGGGCAGCGGCTGGTCGCGCACGCTGCGCTTGGCGCGTCCCTCGATGCGGTCGCGCCACAGTAACAAGTGAACCTGAGCACGAGCCGCAGGTCGTCGAGGTAGGCGAGCGCGGTGACGCAGCGCAGGTGCGCCCGGTAGCTGTTGAGCAGCAGGGGCAGCGGCTGGTCGCGCACGCTGCGCTTGGCGCGTCCCTCGATGCGGTCGCGCCACAGGAACGGGAACGTCAGCCGCAGTTGCGGCATGTTCACGTGGACCTGGATATTGTAACGATTACCTACACACAGGAAGATCATAACAGATGACTAAATTAACAATCATTTTTAATCATGCGAATACCTGAGCATCAGTGATCAGCAGACTAAATAATATTCTTAGTTTATTCGGGCTTGCCTGTTCATTTACGAGATAGTTTTTCATCAGCCAAACTTTGATGTACCCCACGGTCGTGCCCGTGAAGAGGAAGTCGTTGTCGACATCGGTAGCGAAGGCGGACACGTAGTCCCCGGCGGTGTGGATGCCCTGGAATGCGCCCTGGAACCCGCCCGCGGGATGATCGGACCAGCACTGGACCTGACCATTCTCCAGAGCGACCATGAGGGACGCTGAAACACCCCATCGTGTATTGTGAATCTGTCACTGAACAATTGTTGTACGTCTAGAGAGACGAATCATGTTTCTTTAACAAATCTGGTAAAGCTAAGAAAATGTACTATATTATTATTAGGTATGTCAGAACCAAACATCAGAATAACGAAATTCTCTGCGTCCAGAAATCTCACCGGTTGGTGAGATTTCTGAACGCAGACAATTTCGTTATTCTGATGTTTGGTTTAATTCTTAGATTAAGAATTAGGTTTAATTCTTAGATTTTAAAGACTGCGATGGTATGTCCCTAATAAGCCTATTTCCTATGCATGCTCAAGAGGTGAAAATTGCCTAAATCTGGCTATTTGAGCACCGCCTGTGAAATTTGGTTCCTTATTAGGAGTACTGCCACTAACCAACGCGCATGGCGCAAGGCCTGGTAGTGAGGAAGATCATGGCGTGCGCAGCGAGCTGGCGCATGCTCTGCGCGCGCGGCGGCAGCGCCACCGTGGACACGTGGCGCGCACGAGCCTTCTGCATCGCTGCTGACGAGTCGATTATAGACTCTCGACCTCCACCCATGCTGACAACATTATTGTAATGTTTCTTTGGCATACGGAAAATTGAGTGGGATTTCATATTATTATAGTCACATATTACTTGGAACTTTTTCACCGCCGCGAAAGTCTTTCATTTTTTCCCCGATTCACGGCCAACTATTATTTCCTGTGGGCACATGCTATATATTAACATTACCTCGGTCTTTTTATAGTTGAAGATCTGCTAAGTCGACCGGTCGTCGGTGTCGCGGTCTGCGGGGAGGCGGCGCGTTTGCTGTATTGCAACTTTATGCGCAACATTGGTTCCGTGCATGAAAAGCGTCTGTGGAAAAACACAATCATGATTGGGTTTAGGATATCATGCCTCCCTGGCCTTTTATTACGAAAGGCATGTACACGGGTTACGCTTGACGATCGAGTTGGTTGCCAGTCATTAAAAAAATCTACCAAAATTGCCAAATGATACAAGTTTCTACTCGATATTTTCTGTAGTTGCTATATCTTTTGATTTGCAACGGGCAAGGCAATGGGCATTAAAAACTAATTCAACCAAGTTAAAAATCAGGGTCAATTGCATACATACTTATCTCGTTTTAATTAAATTAAGTAAGTAGATACTTATCAAAATTTCAAAAGTACCTGTATGGCTGGCCAGTCTCCAGCTTCCAGAAGATAAGCTCAGAGTTGTAAGAGGCCGTGGCGAGAGTGAGAGGCGTGCGCGAGGCCGCGGCCAGCACGTCGTCCGAGTGGCGCGTCTCCCACGCCTTGCCGGTGGAGCTGGTGCCCGAGTCCTCGAACTCTGTGACGTGGCGGTTCCAGCCCACTGCTAGGATCCTATGTTGCAGTTTTTAGATCAAGTATGCTAATTTTTTTGGTAACTGATTAAATAAGTAGGTACTTATCTTAATTGGTAGCCAAAGTTCGCTTAAAATAATTGATGCCAAGGTTTGCTGCTAAATTGGATTAAATAAAGTAACCTTCCTTCCACCCAGAAGCAGTTGGTAACTTCGCACATATGTTCGATCTCCAAATTTCTCAAACACAGGCCCGTGTTGAAGTTCCAAACCTACAAAAATATGAGTTATACGACTGGAGCATGAACAAATCTGGCGAAAAATTGAGGAAAATTAAAAACGTAGAATTCCGAGCGATTCTCGGCTAAATTTGCATCTGGCCTTATACAAGGTGTTTGTTAATGTGTATAACTTACCAGCAACCACCCATGCACTTTGACCCCATATAAACACAATGGCGGTGGTAAAAAGTGAAAATTAATTATCAAAAACTTTCATACAAAATTAATTAATTAATTAACAAAAAAACATTTTGGAAACCCTAACTGAAGACATAATAACAATACGCCACATAAATCCCTTTCCGTAGTAGTAATTCCAAGAATGACTTTGACCGCGCCGCTCGAGGTAAAGGCGAGGCTACAAGCAAGACTTGCGGTTGCGTTTGCGCAACGAAAAATTACATCGCATAGGAAAACGAGAAATCGTACGAGAAAACTCTGTCCATTAGTTTAGTTTCTAATGAGACATGGACCGCACTAAGTACTACTTCTGCTTGGCTTAAGAAGCATCAATCTTCCGTTGGTTTCTCCCAAAGGACAGGACAATCCTGAATCAAGTAAATCAGATAATCGATATCGTAATTAATCATCTTGATCAATTAATCAATCATCCGTTTTTACGGTGCACAGCGGACATTTCCACGGTGCGTTGTGGTCGCTACGTCTATGATTTTTACAACGCGATGTCGCACTCCAGTGAGGGCTCGCCCTTACGGTGTTCGACGTACCTATTTAATATTCAAAGCACGTACGCGGCTTTGGAAGGGGCCGGAACTAGAGCGGGGAATTTCGAGCACCGGTGAAAATCACCGGTGATTTGCCATTCTCCGAAGATTCATCGGAGATCTCCGGTGAATTCGAATACAGATTTAGCATCAATTAAAATGTTATTGACTGTTAATGTTCTAGTACAATGCACAGGAATTTTAAGCGCATCGATATTGTGTGAACTCAAAATGATATTAGATGTATTGTAAAGGTTTTAAATAAAAAAAATATTAAGAAAAAAAATATTTTACTTTATTATGATAATTATTATTTAAGGAGGTAGGAAATAATGATAAAGTAATTGTATTTGAATAAATGTTATTAAGTTAATAATTAACAATGTTCCTCAACAAACTTCTTTTTATTTAAATTAAATTACTTGAGTTATGATTCAATAATAATCGGTTAAACACCGATTACTTTCACCGGAGAGTCACCGGTGATTCTCCGGTGAAAAATCACTTCTCCGCGCCGCCGGTGCAAATCACTACGCCGGACACCGCTCGCTTTCGACTACAAATGCTAGTAATATGCTTGCACTGTACTGCAAGCGATAATAATAATTATTGTATCGTTTTGCAATTGATTTATTATTAAAAATATCACACACATTCATTCGTTCATTCACATACAGTCATTGTTAATCAAAACCACGACGCGAGATATTAATTACCTGCAAATAAAGAGGCGGCAGTCACTTTATGGATTACGTAGGTACCATCGATGTAAAATGGTACGGACTTTAACTTATGGAGTCCGAAAGTAGTCGGGAATATTCTTGCAAAAATACGAGATTTCTAATCGGTTTTCACTCTACTGAACAATACTACAGGTTTACAGATTTAATTGCATGCCGATTAATGGTTAGGTATCGCATCTGGAATATTTTATCGCAACGTTATAGCATAGCAAGTAGTACGTTGTAGGCCTACAAACATCCATTCATAGTTTTATCGTTGGCAGTTCATTGCCATTGAATCAGCTGTTTTAAAGGTTGCCACCTAAACATTTATGGTGAATTTTTGAAGTCCTCATAACTTGGCCAGGATATGAGCTACACGTCTCATGATATTTTTTCATGTATCTATACACCGACCCCAACTTATGGGTTTCGGTAGGATAGGGACATTAACTAACACCTTGTATATAGCTAGAAAACTATTCTCAGCAATTTCAATTAAATTTAGGAATTTAAAACCTTTAACGTCCCATTTCTGGCACCAGTGAGCAGCAGCTGGTAGCCGGGGTCGAAGCATGCAGCCGTGATCTCGACGGGGATGAGCTCGCCGTGCAGCAGGCGCGTGTGAGCGTCCCGCACCATCACGTTGCGTTTACCTGCATATAAGGGCAAGCATCGACATTAAACTCAAAGGGGAGAGCTTTAATGGTCCAAGTGCAATATAAGAATAACTTTGTCTTTCCCAATTCTCAAAAGCTTTTGTGAACGTTAAAGTGCCTTCCGTGTGCAGACTTTAGGATACTTCACTGCTTGTAGGTTTTACCTTCAATAAGTTGAATTATTAGTTGCAGATTGCGCGTACTAACATCATCTACTCAACATGACATAGGATGGCATTATAGGAGTGACCTGTGACTGGATCCCAGTTGATAATGATGCTGTCCATGCCACACGTGATGACCACCTTGAAGAGCGGGTTGTAGAGCACCCTGGCCACGGCTCTCGAGTGCGTGAACCCATCGGTGTGCTGCGGATTCAGCTGCTCGTCTAGCACTAGCACGGCGATCTTGATGGCTGCCAGGATAAACTCGCGCGTTGCAGGGTTGTACACTGCAGATATTGGGGTGCGCTCGCCGATTTGGGATGGGACGTCAATGTAGGTCTGTAACAAGTGAAACCGTATGATCATGCTGCACCAGAAACTGCTACCCTTTGAATTATTCCTGCCCATAGATTATGTGATCGCATGGAATGTCCTTGGCTTGAAGGAAGACTCGTATTTGTGTGCTGAGTTTTTTGTCTGCAATGCCTTGTTAACATGTTACACATGGGATTGCAACATAGTTACATAAGAAGCCTTCCATTTTAGTCCAAATATCAAAACGTTAAATGTGTCAAACTCCGCCGTGCAGGGACCAGTTGTAAACCTGCGCCGTTATGGATACTCACCTGCACACAAACCTGTCCCTGTACATCCCAAACTTTGATGGCACGGTCTCGAGACAACGAGTAGACGATCTGACCATTGTTCTGCAGCACGAGCGCCGTAATCCCCGCGTGGTGGCCGTGGAAGGTCACGTTGGCCTTGCTAGGCACAAAGGGGCTCCACACGCGCACCGCGCAGTCCGGCCCGCCCGTCGCTAACACGTGCGCCTCTTCATCGAACACGAAGCACTGAATACCCTGGGAAATAATATATACTTGCAACACATTACATAACCTGTTGTACATAATATATACATCTGGGGCCCAAGTCTGCTATTGCAATTGTAGTTTTATTGTCTATCAATGACATGACAATTGTTATTTTTAGCAATTGTCATGTCATTCATAGACAATTGAACCCCTGGGCCCCAAGTCAAATTGCTAAAAGTAGCAATTGGGATGTCATTGATAGACAATTGATCTACAATTGCAATAGCATTGCAATAGCAGACTTTTGCCCCAGGTTGTGAGAAAAATGCACCCTTTGAAAAGCAGTAGACTTTATTTCTATAATAGACGCTCGGAAACTCGCAACATTACATATTATTAAACGCTTATAAAGTGATTTAAAAAAATACCTTGTCAACCCTGAACATGTTATGGGTCTTGGAAGCAGCGAGATCGCACATCAGCAGCGCGTCGGGACAGGTGGAGCAGGACACGATGCAGTGTAGCGAAGGGTAGAACGACACTTGCCGCACCCAGTCGCTGTGCACCCGGCCCATCTCTATCAGCCTCAACTCTGCTAGGAGATGCGGCTGGAGCATAATGAATGTAGGTGTACCTCGAGGTTTGTGATTTTTAAATTCAACTACCTATTCCAAATGAGACGTCCCTTAATTTAGCTATTCGTAGTTACTATCGATCTACTAGAGCTAGACAAATATTAATGACTACCTATTTCATTTTGATTAAAAAAAATTATGTTTCAATGAATACCCGTCTCTGCAAATCAATGTGCCTCAACTGAACCAACGCTCTGCCTGGCTGGTTGCGGAAAGGGCCTCGTTTTATTGGCGAAAACGTTAACACCCGAACGTTACCCGCCACGTCGCCACAGATCAGGATGGAATTCTCGTTTGGATCCTTGTAAAAATGGTAGTGCATAGTGCATATCTGTAATTAATAATAATTTGTGATTATATCGCAGTGGAACATATTGAAAATGATATGCAGGCTCTAACGTTGGGAGTTTTTTCTTTGCCCATCTCTATCTGTAAATCTATCTAAAACCAACATAGTACCATCGCCAAAATGAGTAAATCGAGATTGACATACTTAATAGGTAATGTTAAACCTAGATACATCAAGCCGAAACTTTGTCTTACCATGTACTCCCAGCTAGTGATGACAATCTTGAGGGTGAACGTCTTGGCGGTGCAGTCGTAGAAGCGTAGGTCACGCTCCGTGGAGCTTGTCACTACGATGTTCACGTCAGGCAGGCACACCATGTCCGTCACCCAGGTCGTACGTACCTTCAGGTGTGCTGATAAGGGAAATCATCTTTTGAGGATCTGAGCATAATCTCACCAGACCAGAGAACAATTTTCAACGCAGACGTAACAAAAGTAGACGTAAGAAGCTTTTCACCCAATTTCAGAATAGAAAACAAAATATTCTTTAAAGTTTAAACAAACTAACGGCTGGAGGAGTAAGCGGTCCGTAAAAGAGACATTTCAAGTGACCACCAGTTGATCATACCGTCGCGGCTTGCCGTCATGTAGTTTCCTTGCATTGGATCTGTACTCCGATCCTGAATTTCAATTACGAGGTTATAATCATGTTAAATAACTGCATATTGCAAATACACTATTGCGTTAAATACATTTAAATCTAGATAGATTTCTTACAAAAACACCAATGTAGCACAACGTGTTTAGAGTATAGAATGCTAGCAATTGGGACAGAAAAATTCTGTGCAAACCTGTGTTTTATCAAACATACTTAGCTTATGACTGATTTTACAACACTAAGGGTGAACCAGTTCATATGTATTACTGTACAGCGTCGCAGACACGTTAAGTGGCAATGTGTACGCAAAGTCCAATAAAAAGCCTTTCCTTAGAGACATCTGGACAAAAACATATCCTGGATACGGGTTGGCGATGTTGCGAGCGCATGACCGTAGGTAAGCCCATGATGGGCAGTTGCAGCGAGGCACGCTGGTTCTCAGGGTCATTGGCGAAGTAGCCCAGCAGCAGGTGCGAGACGAGCTCGTCCCAATCGATCTCACCATTACGAGACGTATTTATCTGTTAACAATTTGCATTTTCTTTTAATATACAGGAAGTAGGCATAACAAAAGTTGAATCTCTGGCTAGACCAATATCTAGCAAACCGAATGCTTAAATCCTCAATAATATCCTCATCCGCTCAAGATGGTATTGGTACTGAGTCTTAATCTTTCCCAGAAGGAGAGTAAGAACGAAGTAAGGCGAAGAAATCAAGAACTCTCGCAGCAGCAAATATGGATTTTGCGCTGCACAAACGTGATTGCTTCATAAGGATGGGGAAAGAGTTATTTTACTGTATCCTAAATTTAATCAGTCCCTTCGGAAAATAAATAATTTATTTATTACACTGGTGTGTAACCTTCATGAACAATATATTGAATTCTTCGTCATCGTATTCTACGTTCAGCAGCGTCCTCAATAGTCTTCTGAATTCGCCTGCCAACAATTTATTTCTGTACGCCTCTTGAAAGGCCTCTTTGATCTTCACCATCTCTGCCATAGAGCATCGTTCATGGAGGGGAGCGTTCCTCCAGCGAAGACGTGATAACGGAACCGTACTACCCTCCGATCGGGAAGATATCGACATAATCGACTTCACATCACTATCGTTCGCCATTATGTTTTGTAAACCACAATTAGTAAAATCAATAATTTGGTAATACCTAATAACTTACGAATATATAAACAAACTTATTTGTATTTTCTAGAAAATTCAAATTACATTGCTATTGCAAAAAGCAATAAGGTCAACACCATGTCAACACAAATTACGTCATAAAATGTCAAAGTGTTAGTAACTATATATTTTTCTTTTCTCTTGGAATTTTAAAGTATATAATAAGTAGTAACAGTGCAACCTCTTTTAACCAACTTCCTTTATACATATAAAATATCATAGCAGTGCAAGGCATGCTTTGAGTACCTGTGGTACCTATTTAACCAACTAGTTAAATCATGGTTAAATACACAAACATATAATATATGTTTGTGGTTAAATACTCAAAATAGGCACGTGTATATATTACCCAGTAATCAGTATATATGAGTCGGCAATGCGCACACCCGGTAAAGTCGAATACATTTTTAAATACCTGCTGCGTAGATGTATGATATTATTATCACAGACCTATGAGATTTATATTAATTTCACCTATCCATTAATTTTCTTACATCAATGGTAGTGCTTTAAATACATTTAATATTCAATACTACCTATTCTTTATTTTGCATTTCACATATAACAGGTACATATGAATTACACATGAGACCCTGGGTATGGCAAACTAATATATTGTAGGTAATTACATTTAAAATTAATAAAATAAAAATTCACTAGTAGGTACATTGAGTAAGCATACATTAATTGCTCCAAGGTGGCACTTTGTGGTTTGTACTCTGTGCTACTCGTGTCGTTGTGGTATTCTGTGAATATGTCAAAATGATGTCAATGTCAATTGTCAACAAAAAATAAAAACAACCTAAAATATTTATAGTCGTCTTTAATAATTTCTATATAATGTTTTTAACATTGAAATTGTTAGGAAACAGACATCCTTCATTCATTGCCCGCACAGTATTTGTTAAAAACAATAATGTGGAAGATGCTTGCCGGCTGATCAACAGAGTTCTAGGCAAAGATGGTATTTTGGAGCAGTACAGGCTTACTAGATATTATGAGAAACCTTTTCAGGTATTAAAGCTAACAAATTTATTTAATACATTTATCATACTAACAGCTTCTGTACTTTTACTTATATTCAGTTGATTATTCTATTTATATACAGACAAGACGACGTATTAACCACGAAAAATGCAAAGCCATCTACAATGAAGACATGGAAAGAAAAATAAAATTCGTACTCAGGAAAAACCGTCATGAACCATTTCCTGGATGTCATTAAACAAAATAATTAAACTTTAAGGTTAGCTTTATTCATTAGATTATTCTGCAATTAATCTGTTGTTTTTTTCCTTTTCAATGTCAAACATTTAAAAACTATACAAAATGATACTACACAAACAATTGTATCACTATCATGTGGAAATATTAAAATGTTATATAATAGTGCAAAATTTAGTATTTCAGGCTACAAAAATATATTGTTTTCTTAGATAGTTATGTAAATAAAATAAAAACAAATAGAAAATTAACAATGTTTTATTCTTATTCTTAGTTTATAAATACATAATATTTCTAGCAAAATATTTACAAATACAAGTAATAAAAAGTATTGTCCCAAGTCTTTGTTTTGTAAAAATGTAAGAAAGCTAAAATGATAGTGACTAGATACACATTTTGGCATGGAGGGAGACCCCGGAGGCTGGGCGGGCGAGCGTGGGGTCACGTGTAGCTGAGGCACGTGTCGCGGCGCCGCACGTAGAAGTGGTAGCGGAAGCAGCGGTGGCAGGTCTTGATGCCGCAGCGGTAGCTGAGGCCGCCTTGAGGCTTGCCCTTGCAGTACTTCAGACCACAAGGGTACCAGTTCACACAAACCTGGACAAGTACATTAATAAATAGAAATACAAAAAGTACTAACAGTTAAGTTTATGTTAAAATGCCAATATTCTGAATAGAATAAATATTAAAATATATATTTGTAAATTATAGCCTCTCTGCTGAAATCTTAAAAGCTTATTCGAATTCAAAATTATATGTATCATGTAGGCCAACTTGTGGCTCTTATTGACAAGTCGAGAATATATCACAAGTTCAGAATGCTCACAATTTATTTTTAGTTAATTTAAAGCCATTTTTATGAATAGTGTAAAAGAGCTGACCTAAAAATAAAAAAACATGTTACTTTTTGCAGAAATTCATCTAAGTGAATTACAATATACAGGCAGATAATTCAGCTTGCAAGATTTGACCTAAACAAACATACATATATAAATTGCAAGTTAAACAAAAGCTTTTGTTACAAATTACAAAGTAATATACCTATTAGACAAATACCTAGCTTATACCTACCTACCTACACTCTTAGGTTAATGTAATAAATTCTACTTGAATGAAGAAGCAGTTCACAGTAGATATTCACCTCCAAATGACAGATACATTCTTTGGAAGCATCAGTCTCTGCTACACACACACTCACTGCAGGACTGCCTTCTGCTGCGTCCGAGGTGAGCGCCTGAGGGGGGAACGGGATCACTTCAGAGGAGAATGACGAGGGCTCAACACCTGGAATCCAATAATAATATCTAATTTCAAACCCATCTAGGGCCCTTAATCGTGCCAGGGTTCTTGTTCATGCATGAAACCCTATTAGTTTACATGCCTGGACTACATCGATGGTGCTAGACAAGCAGATCAGCTAAAACCGTCGCTAGGTAGAGCCACTTCTTCTCCAATCTCAGTCTCCCTCTTATCACGAACGACGCAGGGCGTTTCGGCCTAACCACAACATGATCTGCGCTGCATTCTTTGGTTCATGAGTCATGAATCAGGGACGGGTACAAAAATTGGTGTGTGAAAAAATGGGTGTCTAGTCTAAGCCTTTACATTACACTTTACCAGCTCTAGGCGTCCACCGGGTGAGGTCGGCAGAGCGTATGTAGACTCTTTCTCTGGCGGCGGCACAGTGCCTGGCCGCGGCCGGGGACAGCAGCGCGGTGGCGCGCGCCGCCCACGCAGTGGCTGTGGTCTGTCGCCAGCCCTTATCCTCTTCTGCTACTCTTACTGTCCCTGGATTTTTCTGTCAATGATATAAAATAGCATAGCTAACTAAATGTGATAATTTCTTTACAAGTTAGAAGGCATACATGCACCAAACAGTTTAATATGTTTTAATTACATTTTATAATGCTATCACTGTTTAACAAGTTTTTACCAGTTGACAAGAAGACAGTAGACAGATAGGTAAGCCATAACTCTAACCTTTTATTAAGATATAACTGAAAAGAAAATTATAGTGAATATCCACCTGTCTAAGCTTGGCCATAGCATCAGGTGCGATGAAGTCAGCCTGTGCAGCGTGTGTCAGGAAGCACAGCACCTGGTGCCCCGTCTGGCCCAGCTCCTCCTCCCCAGGTATCACCACTTTCATGGCTTCCACCTCCTGTGCCAATATAAACAATACAATACAATCTTTCTTAATATGGCCTTATAGTGAAAAGTTTCGATCAACACCTTAAGAAACTTTCCCTTAATACTTAGAATTTAGATCAAGAGCAGGATACAGAAGGCGGTACTCCTTGACAAGACACGCATTGTGAGGAGGTTCCTCACTCTGGAGCCCTGACCACTGGCTGCTTGGATCCTACCCCGCAGCAAGTGGGACCCATTCATTTTATTATTTTTGAGTCCTCTGACTAGAGTACTGACTCAATTCTTTTTTTAACGAGTACCAGAACACTCAAGTACTAAACACCCTAGGGGCAGGGCAGACAGGACTGCTTGGAGTTGGGGCGTTTGCATTTCGTATTTAGGTAATGTTCGACCTATATCAGTTATCGCGTATAGGAAGAACTAGTTTAGCCTAGGCAAAACTAGTTTTTCCAGTAAGATGATATTTTATATTAGCAAAAATGAGTGTAGCAAAATAATTCTAAATCTATGGCAAAAATGATGTGTTCAAATCCTATCCATGTCAAATTCACTAAAATCGGTTGATTGAAAATATAAAGTTTAACAAAAGGATGTGGTAAAATATTGAGTAAATTAGAAAACTCACATTGGTAAAGTCGACAAGTTGCGAGACGTAAACCCCGTCCAACCGTAGGAACTCCAGAGTAACCGTGTCTTCAGAGACGTTCGCCGTTATGTTCTCTTGCATAACATCACCGCCCTGCAAGTATCGATGCAAATATTAGCTCATCCCAAGAAAATTTAATTATAAACAATGGATTTGTTTACATGCCTGGTTCTTCACATTAATGAGAAGTTGAAGATTCATGGGATTTACTACTACGTACAAGAATAAAATACATTTTGGTAATATTAGTAATGCCATTGCTTTAAAATAGATACGAAAATGAAAGTAAAATATATAATTTAAAAACGTAAAAACACTCAATTTCTAATTTTCTCCAATTCACCAAAGAGTATAATATATCTCTGTGCATCGACGAAAAAAATACCTCTGTGGCAAACGAAGTGATTATATTCTCTTGGTCTGTGGCTCTGCTGCTCTGCTGTGCCCGTAGTGTGCAATGGTGTGCAACAACAAACATATAACTCTTATATGTTTGTGTGTGCAACATCCAAGTGTTGCTAGACGGTTGCTAGGTTTTGAAGAAAACATTGCTCTATATAAAAAAAAAATCCAAAAAGCACAAACTATGAAGAATTTATTTGCTTTGAAAAACCTAAATTCCTGAAAATATTCTATCCCATGATCCGCCCGTATTTTTCTTTTAGGTATGCTTAGGAAATTATAGTGGGATGTGGATTATTATGTGGATAGTGCGTAGTATGAGTAGGTACCTATCTATAGTAATCTGTGTGTGTATATTCTCTTGGGAACTGTGAGAATTAGATGTTTGCACCGGAGCGGGATTTCGAGCACCGGTGATTTGCCATTCTCCGGAGATTCACCGGAGATCTCCGGTGAATTCAAACATAGCAAGATTGAGCATCAATTAAAATGTTTTTAACTGTACGGTCGGGGACAGAAAATGTTTACCACTTTTCAAATTAGATTCTTCGTAACCCTGCGTTCAGTAAGGTCTATAATGCTATATCAAGGCATTTGTTACGTTATAAAAATTTCATGCATCGTTTTATCAAAAAAAGTATTAATGACTTTTCTATACAAATATTAGTAATAAAACTCATTTCCTAAATTCAAGTTTGACACATTAGCATCATTGAACTTGTAAAAGTGACAATTAATTATCAAAAATATTAGGTTTGTTATTTGAAATTTAAATATACAAAATAAATGGCAAGCTTAATCATAATTCTAATGGTGAAGTTTATATTGTGCATTGTATCATAATGAATCTGCTAGCATCCACAGTCAAAAACAGTCAAAAGAAGGTGGATGAGCTACGTTGACGCGTGGTGTTTCTGCAGCAAAATTCCGACAACCTAAGTTCAAGATAATGCACCGAGCTACTATTGCATGGTTCAATCTGCACCGTGGCAGTCATCTCGTTCAATAGCCAGCTCGATCTGCTGATTTGAAACTGAAAATTTATGGGGCTTAATGATTCAAAGCTGGGACTGTCAGAATCAAAGAAATCCTCAAACTGTTAGATCACATTGCACTCGGGTATGGGATGATATGAACTGACTTATCGCCTTGTCGCGGCTATGCGAATTACGAGATAGTCTACGTGTTGTCATAGCAGCGAATGGAAGCTAATTAAGCTAATTCTTAGTGTGTAGGATTCGCAAACACTAGATTGTCTGAATTAATAACGTTTATTGAGGTTAATCAAGTTGTTAACAATTGTACGTTGCAGTCTTTTTACAAATTCACAAAATTTTAGAGCCGTAACCGCCCATTTTCCTGTCGCTTGATGTAATGTAATGTCACTTGTCACAAGTGACAGTTGGCGAGTATCCCGCTTGTCTATGGCACAGATGACGATGAGAGTCATAGATATTGCATTGTCTATAATGGTGATTCTACACGAACATTGCCCCCGGCCTTGGAAGTTCTACTTCCAAGAATCAATTTGAAGCTTGGTCACACGTCACTGGTAGGGGACAGATCTTCGAGAACGCCCGCCGTATCACGCCGCCAGAAGCCGTACGTATAGATGCGACTCTTGAGACGCCATCCTTTCCGGGGAATGTAGCGATGATGCGTCCCATACTCCACTTCAGAGGAGGGCTGTTGTCGTCCTTTATAAGTACAAGTGTGTCTTCTTTCAAAGTGTCACCAGCCTTGCTCCATTTTGTTCTTATCTGGAGTTCAGAGACATATTCTTTGGCCCATCGGCGCCAGAAGTGCTGTCGGGCTTGTTCAACTCGCTGATAGCGCGTAAGTCGATGCGCTGGTACTTGGTCGTAGTCCTCACACGCTGGAGACGTCAGTGGACGGCCAACCAAGAAATGTGCGGGAGTAAGAGGGGTGAAGTCGTTTGGATCAGTGGACATAGGGGATAGAGGACGGGAGTTAAGGACGGCTTCTATCTGCGCTAACACTGTGCTAAACTCCTCGAATGTCAAATTAGCGTTGCCAACTACCCTTCGAATGTGATGCTTGCAAGACTTTACCCCTGCTTCCCATAAACCACCAAAATGTGGTGAATATGGAGGAATGAAGTTAAATTTAATATTATTGCTAACAGCAAAATCTTTTATTTCGTCTCCGCAAGTAGCCAGAAATTTCGAGAATTCTGTCATTAGACCAGTAAAATTTCTGCCGTTGTCAGAAAAGATTTCAGCTGGTCTGTTGCGCCGTGAAATGAAACGTTTTAGCGCGAGAAAATACGCATCAGTCGATAAATCTCCCACTAACTCTAAATGTATAGCTCGTGTTGTGAAGCAAACGAACAAGCAGACGTAAGCCTTAGTTAATTTAGCACCTCTACCTTTGCGATTCAGTACGAACACTGGCCCAAAATAGTCAACTCCACTGACTGCAAATGGAAAACTCGGAGTTAAACGTTCTGCTGGGAGATTGCCCATTATCGGTGTAAGAGTTTTGCCACTGAATCGTGTGCAAGTTACGCATTCGTGCACAACCTTTTTGGCGAGATTCCTACCTCCGATAGGCCACCACGACTCTCGAATGGTAAATAATAGCAACTGTGGCGCAGCATGTAATTGACGTTTATGTTCATAGCGAAACAATAAGTGGGTAAAAGGATGCTTTCCTGATAAAAGAATGGGGTGCCTTTTGTCGTATGCGAATTCTTCGGCATTGGACAAACGCCCGCCTACTCGAATTAATTTATCTTCATCAATAAATACGCTTAACTTCATTAAGTTACTCCGTTTTGTCAACGGTTTATTATTGCGTAACGTGTTGTATTCGGAAAATGATTCCTGTTGCGATAACCGCGCGAGAACATTGACAGCCTCTCTCAGCTCATCCACGTTCAGCGCATCGGAAAGTTTCTCGCTAGGTGAACGCGCATTATGAATGAAACGCCTAACATACGCCATTGTGCGCTGAATGCGGTTGAACTGAGAGAATCTGGAAAATACGATTACAGGATCAACGGAATGGTCCTCTTGAGGACTTTCATTTTGAGTAAGTAATACTTTAACTTCTGGCAAATTCACCTCAGCAGGTGCTTTATCAGAATGTGGCATGAAATTTGGATCGTGCAAGAAGTGTGGGCCTTCCCACCACAGATTCAAATTTTGGAGTGATTTTAAATCTACACCCCTCGAGACTAGATCAGCGGGGTTGTCCTGAGTAGCTACATGACACCACGCATAATCACGCGTCATTTCTTGCACCTCGACTACTCTATTTTGTACGTATGTTTTAAGTTGATAGGGTGCCATACGTAGCCACCCTAGCACTATAGTTGAATCGGTCCACAGAGTGACGTCATCAAACTCACAACGCAGTGATTCGATTATTTTAACGCATAGTTTGGCACCTGTTACGGCACCACACAACTCTAGTCTGGGAACGGTTAAAGGTTTTAAAGGAGCTACTTTCCCTTTCGCGCATAGTAACCTTACCGTTACGCTATGGTTTGGTGTGAACGTGCGTATGTATGCACAAGCCCCGTATGCCTTCTGTGAGGCATCCGTAAAGATGTGTAATTCCGCGCGCATGCGATCCTTAGCAAAACAATGACGCGGTATTCGTAAATTGCTAAGCTCGTCTAAGTTATTAAGAAACAGGTTAAATTCGTTAGACACATCCTCGGGCAACTGCGTATCCCAATCAATTTTTAACAGCCATAATTTTTGTAACAGAATTTTAACTGTCATGATAGTGGCGCTTAGTAGACCTAAAGGGTCAAATATTTGCGATATCGTAGAAAGAATAACGCGTTTTGTGATTTTATTGGACTGTTTGCTAATTTTAGATTGATAATTAAGTTCATCGGTTTGACTTATCCAGCTCAAACCAAGCGTTTTCGACTGAGGTGGCTCACCTAACGACAGATCTTTTGGCGAAGGGGTGTGAGGCGACATGGATTTATCATTGTGATTGAAATTAAAAAGCCACTTCCGAAGGGGAAAACAACCTGTTGCCAAAACGTCCGCTGTTTTTTCGCATAAATTTAGCAACTCGTCTTTGTTGTCTGAACCTGTTATCATGTCGTCAACATAGAAATCGTGTGTGATGACTCGTTTTACGTCTGCATCGTTGCACTCGGCAGCCAACTGTCGTAAACATCGCACGCTAAGGAAAGGCGCGGATGCCGTTCCATACGTTACCGTATTTAATCTATAAATTTCTAATGGAGCTGCGGGATGAGAACGCCATAGGATGAGTTGAAGGTCACGCTGGCTGCTAGTTATAAGCACCTGCCTATACATTTTCTCTATATCTGCGCATGCTATATAGGTGCTTTCGCGGAAACGCAATAAAATTGCAAATAAGTCGCCTTGGATAGGTGGTCCGACCATTTGTAAGTCGTTTAGAGATTTATCACTGGTTGATTTCGCGCTTGCGTCGAAAACAACACGCAGCTTCGTTGTGGTGCTGTTTTCATTAAACACACAAAAGTGTGGCATAAAATAGTGTGGAGTAGAGTAATTAAAGACGCGATCCATGTGACCTAGCCTTATATATTCGTCAATAAACGCTTTGTAAAGTTGTGCGCAATTTGGTGAACGGGAAAGCCTTTTTTCAAGAGCAATTAACCGTCTGTACGCTTGTGTGTATGAATCTCCTAATAATGTGGGAGACTCGCGAAAGGGAATTGAAACAATAAATCTTCCTTGAGGATCGCGCTTTGTATTTCGCATGAAGTCATTTTCGCAAGCGCGCTCCATCTCAGACTGCGCAGGAACAACAGGGAAAACTTCCTCAAGCTCCCAGAACCTCCGTAGCTGAGAGTCAATTGACTGTGTGTAATTGCAATATACTATGTTAGAATTAACCTTTAAATTATTTATAGGTCCTGAAATGACCCAACCTAACTTTGTATTCTGTAGAAAAGGGCCACTCTCAAGGGGAAGTTTTCCTTCACTTAACAGGTCCCAAAAGTGGTCAGCACCTATTAAGATATCTATATCAAAGCCGTCCAGATATGATGGATCAGCTAGTGTAATGTGTTGCGGTATTTTAATTTGGTTGACATTAAAAGGCATAGGTGGCGCCACTGGTGTTATTTGCGGTAACACAAAACATTGTAGGTGGGTAGAATATTCCCCATTTAGTGAGCGAATATTAATCTTGCATGACTGAAAACTCTGCGTGAGGGAGTTTCCTATTCCTTGTATTTTTTGTGTGGACTGTATTTTTCGCGTATTAATTTGGTCGCAGATAGCTTCACGTATAAAGCAACATTGGCTTCCACTATCAAGTAGTACACGGCATATAATCGTTTTTCCTACATCATCTGTTAATCTGACTAGCGCGGTCGATAATAAGACAGGTTGTGTGAGTGAAGCCTGCGCGCATTGGACTTCTGTCCCACTGATAACCTGCGAAGAATATGTTTGAACAGATGTGCATTGAGATATATCATTCGCGTATTCACCTTGCACTGGTGCTGGGGGTAGTGCCACTTGACCTTCAGTTGTGTTGGGCCCCTGGTGTAATATTGTATTATGTTTAAGGTTACACTTACGGCAGGGTCCGAACCTGCATAAGCTGGCCCGGTGCCCGGAACGCATACAATTTACGCATAATTTGTTCGTATTAACAAATTTAATTTTATTGTCTATGGGTAGGTCTAAAAAGGTTTGACACGAATACAAGTTGTGATTTGCCTTGCAATAAGGGCACACTCTTTTAAACTGCTTATCCGAATTAGGGGTTGACACATTGCATCGAACCTTATTACCTGTAGTGTCCTTATTACCCGAGTTACAAGTAGAATGTTTTATAAACTTATTATAATCTGGATTATTTTTACTATGTGACATGTGTAACGTTTCCAACATATCAGCCCTTGCCTTTAAAAATTCCAACAAATCACTAACTCGTACTAACACCTTACCCGTACTATCACTTTGTCGTTCGCCTAACCCTAAATCACTTCTATGTTTTTCCCACTCTCTTTCTGTTGATTCATCCAACTTTGAAACAACCATATAAATAATTAAGGTGTCCCAATGCTCTGTGGGCTCACCAAGTAACTTTAAAGACCGGAGATTCTTTAACACAATATCAATTAACTTGCGCAGTAAAACAGGTGACTCTTTTGATACTTGTTGGATACTAAACAATGCTTTGACATGATTATGAATGAGTAACCTACTGTTATTATACCTATTCATAAGTAACTCCCATGCAATAAAGTAATTATCTGGTGTAAATTCTAGTGAGTTAATAACTAACTCCGCAGGCCCCTTAAGTGAAGACTTAAGATAGTGAAATTTTTGAATATTACTAATAGTATTTGACATATGAACCAGGGACACATATGTATTCTTAAACTCAAGCCATTGTTCGTATGAACCGTCAAAGGTAGGTAAATTTATAGTTGGCAGCTTTACCGCCTGATGCGCATTGTTTAAACACTCATTACGAACTGTGGATGGCACTGAATCATTCCCTAACAAACACTCAGCTTGTGCTAAAATAGAATAATACTTAGTCTCAAAGGACTCTCTCTCCTCCAGCTGTTCATCACTTTCTGACTCCGGAAGAACACCATCTAACTTAGTTTGAATCTGATTGAACTCAGACAATAAATTGGATGCACCCTGTACTCTCAGGCTTAATTCAGATCGCTTACTGCGGTCTAAGAACTGATTCTCGAAAGAACTGACATATGCAGACAATTTGGTTAATCTACCCTTTATAACTCCCCTTTGCTTGACTAATTCTTTTGTTAATTGCGCAGTTGGGTCTAACAAAGGAGATTTAGGCAAAATAAGATCAGTTTTAGACATATTTTCTTATGTGATTTGTAAAAAGAGGTGTATGTACTTACAGTTTAGTTTGAAGATTGTAGCGCGTATTTATGCAATTTTGGATCGTTTAACACAGTATTAGAACAGGAATTGGGATAAAATAATAGGAATTCGATTGTAGGGATACGGATTTAAGGATTAGATGGGATAATGGCTTGGCCGGCACGTCTCACCGACTCACGTAGCGGCGATGCGAATTCGTACCACAAGTCTTGTCCCCGCGTGCTAGTCCTTTGTAATCCGGCTCGAAGGACCAATCTTAGTGTGTAGGATTCGCAAACACTAGATTGTCTGAATTAATAACGTTTATTGAGGTTAATCAAGTTGTTAACAATTGTACGTTGCAGTCTTTTTACAAATTCACAAAATTTTAGAGCCGTAACCGCCCATTTTCCTGTCGCTTGATGTAATGTAATGTCACTTGTCACAAGTGACAGTTGGCGAGTATCCCGCTTGTCTATGGCACAGATGACGATGAGAGTCATAGATATTGCATTGTCTATAATGGTGATTCTACACGAACACTAATGATTTATTTATTTATACGAATATTGTTTAGTTTCTCAATAATAAAATTAAGAAATAAAAATAGATTCTTTGAAATTTCATTAGATTATTACTTCCTTTTTCATATTTTGGTAACTGGTTTTTTGTCTCGTGTCTATATGAGATAATATCTATTTATTAAAATTACTAGCTTTTGCCCGTGCCTTCGTCCGCGTGAAGTTAGGATTCTAAAATTTCCATGGAAACCCTCTATTTTTCCGGGATAAATGTCGCTATTCAAATCCTCAACTATATCCATGCAAAAAATCATGTGGATTAATTGCTCCGTAGCTGTGTGATGGAAGGACAAACCAACAACAAACAAACTAACACTCACATTATTTTATAACATTAGTAAGGATTGTTTGTTCCAAAAAAGGTTTTCTACGTCTAACCTATTTAGCAGTCACCTACTGAAGAGACGTCTATTAAAAAGTCTATGATCTATGGCTAATCAAATCACATATCGACCTTCTGACACAGATGTGTGCATGCAATTATGAATCTTAAGGTGGTAAACATTTTTTGTCCGCGACTGTACTGTTCTAGTACAATGCAATGGAATTTTAAGCGCCTTCGATATTGTGTGAACTACAAATGATATTAGGTGTATTGTAAAGGTTTTAAATAAAAAAAAATTAAAAAAAAAAAATTTACTTTATTATGATAAAAGCACGATAAAAGTATTATTTAAGGAGTGTAACGAATGCTCTCTCTGTGAGTGTGCTGACTCTATTCTATTTGGCTCTATGGGGGGTTTACAGAGAGCAAACGTCAAAGCTAATTTAGGAAGTCTGCTTATGTACTCACATTTTTGGTTGCCAGTCATCTCACGGAACGGAGATCACCTGACCCTTCTGCTTCGCCTCATTTTGGTTATAATCTAAAACACAGATTGATATCCGGGCAGACAATACTCCAGAGAGTATCGTCTGCCCGGTACGGCAGTAATTTATACTATATGGGGGCCGTATACCCATGCTGGCATTTGTATACAGCGATGGCACATACGGGTCCTGTTATTAATCTCGAGCTAGAACTCCTGGTCCAGGTTAGTTTCTGCTTTCATAAGGAAGACCTGAATCCAAGCATTCAGTTCAAGTTGGTTCCTTTTTCGGTCACGCACCAGACACACGGCCATGGTGAGGATAGCTTACTATCGAGCTAACCTAGAACTGGGACTGCGTTAGAGTCACGCACCAGACACACGGCCATGGTGAGGACAGCTTACTACTGAGCTGCCCTGGTCTTGGACTCTAACTCTCCGGGGTGCCGAGTCCAAGTACTCGACACCAACCAACTTGTCTTCCTTGGGTCATACGTTAACTACGTTATAAGCATAAGATACACGTCATGGTGAAACACTTACTCAAGAATAGCCTGTTCAATGAGACCCGTTGTAGAACTTGGACCAAGATTTCTGTCTCCTGTGAGTGTGTGTGTGTGTACCTACTGAGTGCTTCGCCAGTCGCAATACCTCTATCCTCACCATTCCTCAAGAGATGAGAACACGTGCATGACTTATTCATATATAATTATGGTTCATATATTTAAGGCATTGCGACCCGATTCATCTTTATTAATGCTACTATTACTCACTATAATCCTTACATCGGCGTTGCTCGCCCCTTAACCGTTTACGACTTGCCCCTAAATCCACTTACCTTAATTCTTAGGAGACACCTTTGGTTCAACACACTTTTCAGAAACTATACGTTCGGATCGCCACGTTTTATGTGTCCGCGCTCGCGCCGGCCTACAAAATGGAGTCTGAACAAAATGGCCGGCGGACGCGGAGACAAGGAAATTATTATATAATTATAATGTGTCAAATGTCACTTGTCACTATCTTTTCACTAACCATAGAATCAATGTAATGTAACTACCTGCTTTAGCCACAGACGTTATCTTAGATCCACAGACTATCAACTCAATCTCAACACTTATTCTATTTGCATAATTAATTCGCGACCGATTGTCGCGACACTCCCCAACACAGGAAGTGTAATAAGTAACGAATAACGGATTGTTTCTCTTATCGTCTCATTACTTTCTTTCACAGTAATTTCAATTTCTTTTAGGTATAGTAACTTCCAGACTAAGTGTATCATTAATAAGTCTGGCAGAAAATCACTCTCTAAAGGCTAAATAATCAAATTAGTTTGTAATTACACGATACAACAATTACTTGTGTCACATTCGATATTATCTTTCAAGCGTGTGGCTTTAATATTTTAAGTACAAAACACCCTTCATGAGTCCCGCCTTCGAGACTCCACGTCGCCAGCAATTCGCTATAGCCCCCACGTGTCGTAAGTGCATTACTATAACTTTCATGAGTCCCGCCTTCGAGACTCCACGTGTGGCCAGCAACTCGCTATAGCCCCCACGTGTCGTAAGTGCATTACTATAACTTTCATGAGTCCCGCCTTCGAGACTCCACGTGTGGCCAGCAACTCGCTATAGCCCCCACGTGTCGTAAGTGCACGACTATAACTTTCATGAGTCTCGCCTTCGAGACTCCACGTGTGGCCAGCAACTCGCTATAGCCCCCACGTGTCGTAAGTATCATAAGAAGCCACGCAAACTATACTGTAAGACTATTGTGATAGAGAGTGATTTTATGTGCCTGGAATCTTACTCTAAAGGTATTCATTTTCAGATTCTATAAACCTTTCTTTGTTGTTGGCTACAAATAAGACTACTTCAATGTTACTGTTAATGTGTTAAGTTTTTGGAAACAAAGCTTACAGCCGTCTCGCCTGCACTATTTCCGAATGATAATCACACAACTCTTGTTAGGCTAAAATATATTTTTATTACTTTTACTGTTGCCCCAAAGTATTATACAATATCTCAAAGTAAACTATGTAACTATGGACTTTTTGGAAATATATAAAAAACTCGCAACATAATATTTAAAGGCTTGTTTATGCTTATCGTTTTGCATTTTGAGTCAATACGAAAATCATAGTCGAATATAATATCATAGTAATGTATTTTCTAATTGTTCTAATTTCAAAATCTATAATTTCACGGCAGAATAGATTAGAATATTTTTTTATTCAAATAAGCTTTTACAAAGTACTTTCGAGTGAGAAGTTATTTCGATTTGTCTATTTGTCTGCCCACTGCAAATATTACTATGCTAGCCACGCAACGTAACACGAAGTATAGGTGGTTATATACTATGCAATGCACAACTCGAGTCATAGAACTAGGATATATCATAGAAAAGATAATTTACTCTAAGATATATTTTACTGTAACTGTTTTCAATCTATGCAAGGCATGCCACGAAAGAAAAGTAAAATATGCTAAACGAAGTATTACCCATCGCTATAACATCGCGAGGAGACATACACTCATTACATTGTATCGCGCTTCTCGTTCCTCAACTGAAGGTAGGAATTTTTTATTTTTTTTTTGAAAAATTAAGCATGACGCGCGTCATAGAACGCGCGACGTAAGTAACGTTATAAAAGCATTGAATTATCATATACTAAAGTACATAAAAAAGGTGGTTATAACGACACCACGATAACCTCTACTTCACTCTAATTCTGTTCTAGTAAATGTACTATTATACATTCTCTACCTCACACTAATTCTGCTCAACTAAAAATATATTATTATACATTCCTGCCCATAATTACTAGGTAACTCAGTAACTTTCCCTGATCCGTGGGCACTCGCGGACTCCAGTTACAATTCGTTAGGCGCGCGCCTCCTCTAAATACACAAGTCAAAGTTCGCGCAGTCCGCGAGGCTCCCGAGGGCGAAAGAAATGGCAACTCTCATTCATTCATTTCATTTTTTTTTTTTATCAGTTTCTTTTGTTTCCCTTTTCGTATATTTCGGTATCAAACGTTAAATTCCTGCCTCAATGTCAAACTATGATTTTAAGCAGCACGTATTTTACTTATTGTCGTACATATAGTTAGATGTGAGATTTTGTTTTTTTTTTTTACCAGCTCAATATCATTATCGATAAATTCTCTAAATTGGCGAAGTGTTTTATGCCGTGTTGGCATGACAAACACCATTAATCAGAACAACAACAACCTTTTGTATGAAAAATTCGATGAGAATTATATTTTATAAGTTTTTCAGCCGATGTATTTTATAAATCTCGACAAGAATTACGTTAAACTAGGTTTTCATTAAGACAACTTAAGAGGTGATAAACATTAACGATTTGCTAAACAATTTACAACTATTATTTAAACTAGTCAAATTAAAACGACAGTATTGTTCACAACTTTCTGTTCTTCTATTGCATAGTGTTCTGTGATCCATTGTGTAGGCAATATCCACATTCAAATTAGTCCAAATAATAGCACGGGTGATGAAAATTTTGAATAATAGATATATTGAAAACGATTCCTTCACTTTCAATAACAAACAATTTTGCAACTCTTTTTTAATTTGTAATCTATACTTATAATAAAATAGATAATATACAGATAGTAATTTTCCAATTCAATAACGTTGTTTATTCTTAGCAAATTCAAATTCCCATTCAGTGAAAATATTATTAAATATATACCAACGCCATCTATTCGTAGTTGTCAATTTATTTCAATTTATTTATTTGCATCGGACAAATAGCTTGGCGCCATCTATTGGCATTCGATAGTACTAGTAAGACAATTCAATTTTCCAAGGATGAACGAACGTTCAATTTATGCCGGTTTAATCACGCAGATGGCGCTCTTTGATTAATATTATTGTAAAACTAGAAATCAATGTCATGAAAGAAGTTAACTTTAATTCATTTCCTAAACACATTATTATAATTTTGAAGACTCAATAGATATAAACTATAATTTTTGAACAATAATTATCTCACTCACTTTGAACTTAAAATGTCCATAGACAAAATTTAAAATTAATATTTGTCAGAAATAAATAACCATGATCTCTATTTTTAATAAAATGTTTTTCTACTCATATTTTACGGAAAACGTAAACAATTATTCACGGACAAACAAAAACAATTATTATTTTAATTTATTATTTAACCAGTCACCGTTGTCCCATGGCAATGGTGAATCTATTCGTATAATAGTTCCATGTAACTAGTCGATCCTTCCCTCATCTACTTATATGGAATATTGTTCTGTGGGAATTAGACAATTTATCCTTTATGTTAAAGATTATCAATAAACATCAATCAATAATATTCAATACAGTTAAGTTTAAGATAGGACGATGCCCATATAAATGTCTGTAACCTAGTAATTTAGTTTATTATTATCTGTTATTATTAATTTTTGACTTAGTCGGGTTATACATATATTTGTTATACCAAATGTCGATAGACATTGATCGCGACACTCATCGAAACCGTCATTACTATCAATCGCAATCTTTAAGGATAAATGTATGCGACAAGTATGCGACATGTCATTTTTAATAAATCGACCGGTTAATTGATATCATCATAATATCTATCACAATGTGCTAAAAATTTATAATCTCTCAATGAATTATACTGAATATTAAAACTATAACTTAAAAGTGTCATTGTAATCTTGACTATTGTATACATATTTACTATTTATCAATTGTATACATATTTATTATTTATCAATTTAATTCATTTCATAAACAACCGATAAATCAAAACTAGATACTTTGGTAGGTAGGACGGTACCTAAGTGATAATACTTAGTTAATCTTTAGGGTAAACTTAAGCTGTGCTACACTAAGTTTGGTGCACTATGAATTCGAAACCATGATACACAAAGTAGGTACTCTGCGTTGAAACTGTTAGAAATTATGATTCTCATTCCAATTACATTTAATGAAAGTGTTTTTTTTTTTATACAGACTGTTATTTATCTTCTCTCATCGCAAGCAAATAGCTCTTATACTTAATTTTGAATGTTTTCATTACTTTGTAATGCGAACTAACACTGTTATGATTTTTATTTTTGTTCGTAGAAGTAAAATAAACTGTTACGGCGCGGCGGTGAAATATCGTATCAAATATCAAATCAAATATTGTATACATCACTACTGCTCCGGTGCAACATTTATGTCACATCACTATTTGTTACATTTTATTCTTTTGTCTATGGGAAATATATACTACTAATGGCTGATACGAAACAAGTTTTATTTTAACTAGATTAAACGAATTACTAATGCGAACCAATTACTACAAACTACAACTAAGAAAAACACTCTTATGTTCAATCATGAACATAAACTCTTATTTTATTTAACTAGAAGTAGACTCTTCTAGAACTTTGAATAATGTTTCAGAAAAAATTCATCATCCAGGACGAGATGATCAGTTGCAGGCACAGTAATAAATTGCAAGCGGAATAACACAACGTAAAATATCTACACCACAACAGTCTTGTGGCACTTTCTATAATATGCTATTTAACACCCATATTAATTCATTTCTAGCCATGTTTTAGGTCTTTGTAATAATGTAATATAGTGAGCCAGTTTATTAATTTTATTTGTTTTACTTAAGTTTCTTAATCTGTCGCAGAAATTTCTTATATGCCATCAAGTGATCTACGAGTACATTTTATTCAACCGAAAGTAATTTGTCAAGTCCGAACTCAATATGTTCAATAAAGATTGTACTTTTAATGAAATAATTTCTGTTTTTGTCTTACTGTAGGAAGCCTATTATTTACTTCATCAAGAGTTTTCATTATTTGAGACACATTCAAGTTGCAAAAATCAATTAAACTCTGCA
Source organism: Hipparchia semele (assembly GCA_933228805.2). Lineage (NCBI taxonomy): Eukaryota > Metazoa > Arthropoda > Insecta > Lepidoptera > Nymphalidae > Hipparchia > Hipparchia semele. The sequence goes on along the minus strand of OW121717.1, from coordinate 280,599 downwards.
ATTTTATTTTCATTAAGAGTAACATTCTTCAAAGACAAGAGTTCCTAAATAAACTTAGTCTTGTATCTATTAATGGAACTAATTTTTTTTTTTTTTTATAGCAAGTGGAACTAACGTTGTATAGTGAAGCGGAATCCTGTGAGGCTTAAAAATCTTTGAACTTCCATAAATAAAGTTATGTTTATTAGTATTTATTATATCAAAGCTAGTTCGTGACAGACACACATCAAAGTCATGCTCAGTTAATAACTTCAAAGGAAATTTCAAATTCAAATTATATTTAATTGATGTGTACTCTTATTAGAATATGGAAGAATAACTTAACTCGAGTATATAATTAAACAGTTTCGGTTAATATTAACATTTATACAACATTTGGGTATTAGCAGTATTATTTCAATAGTCTATGTGCGGTCTAATGTTTGGTCTATTCTTCTATCTATTTTTTCGATTAGTCTATGGCAATATTATTAATTTATTAAAATCACCACCTTAATTTTCAAAAACTAAATGTAATTACCTTGTTATTTAACTTCCCAAACTATTGTTGTTGCAGAAGTAAATTTAATTAGCAAGCTAAACTAATAATTTAAATTTTTTTTTTATTTAATTTAATTTTTTTTTTTTTACCAAAACTTTATTGAATGTAAGGACATACCCATCGAATTAGATAGTTGGACATACAATTGACTCATAAGCAAACCTTTAGAATTTCTATTATGTGGTTTCCCATGATTGTATCTCACAAACAATTATCAAAGATTCTTGCTTAAGTCGGTAACAATCTAATAGATTAGGTAATCACTTATTTTAATTTTCAGTTGTGGGTAGGTACTAAAACTTATGTGACTCTTATAGCTTTTGTTTGTTAACTACCCTCTTGTCAACAAACTCTATTGAAATTATTGAAATTAATAATATTATAATACACAGTTGAAAATGTTAGTATTCTTTATAATTTCTAAGTAAAGTGACAATTGACACACATTTAAATACATAAGCAGTTTTTGTAAATACATACGCAAACTTATAACTTCCTTTATTTTCTTATTTCTTTACTTTTCTTTATTATATATTATTTTATTCCTTTATTTTATTTATTCACTACCATCCCCTTTCTTATTTCTTTAGCAGGATAGATAGGACTTTACTGAAAGCTTGTGTACCATCAAATCCCAGCATCTCCACCATGTAACGAATGCTCTCTCTGTGAGTGTGCTGACTCTATTCTATTTGGCTCTATGGGGGGTTTACAGAGAGCAAACGTCAAAGCTAATTTAGGAAGTCTGCTTATGTACTCACATTTTTGGTTGCCAGTCATCTCACGGAACGGAGATCACCTGACCCTTCTGCTTCGCCTCATTTTGGTTATAATCTAAAACACAGATTGATATCCGGGCAGACAATACTCCAGAGAGTATCGTCTGCCCGGTACGGCAGTAATTTATACTATATGGGGGCCGTATACCCATGCTGGCATTTGTATACAGCGATGGCACATACGGGTCCTGTTATTAATCTCGAGCTAGAACTCCTGGTCCAGGTTAGTTTCTGCTTTCATAAGGAAGACCTGAATCCAAGCATTCAGTTCAAGTTGGTTCCTTTTTCGGTCACGCACCAGACACACGGCCATGGTGAGGATAGCTTACTATCGAGCTAACCTAGAACTGGGACTGCGTTAGAGTCACGCACCAGACACACGGCCATGGTGAGGACAGCTTACTACTGAGCTGCCCTGGTCTTGGACTCTAACTCTCCGGGGTGCCGAGTCCAAGTACTCGACACCAACCAACTTGTCTTCCTTGGGTCATACGTTAACTACGTTATAAGCATAAGATACACGTCATGGTGAAACACTTACTCAAGAATAGCCTGTTCAATGAGACCCGTTGTAGAACTTGGACCAAGATTTCTGTCTCCTGTGAGTGTGTGTGTGTGTACCTACTGAGTGCTTCGCCAGTCGCAATACCTCTATCCTCACCATTCCTCAAGAGATGAGAACACGTGCATGACTTATTCATATATAATTATGGTTCATATATTTAAGGCATTGCGACCCGATTCATCTTTATTAATGCTACTATTACTCACTATAATCCTTACATCGGCGTTGCTCGCCCCTTAACCGTTTACGACTTGCCCCTAAATCCACTTACCTTAATTCTTAGGAGACACCTTTGGTTCAACACACTTTTCAGAAACTATACGTTCGGATCGCCACGTTTTATGTGTCCGCGCTCGCGCCGGCCTACAAAATGGAGTCTGAACAAAATGGCCGGCGGACGCGGAGACAAGGAAATTATTATATAATTATAATGTGTCAAATGTCACTTGTCACTATCTTTTCACTAACCATAGAATCAATGTAATGTAACTACCTGCTTTAGCCACAGACGTTATCTTAGATCCACAGACTATCAACTCAATCTCAACACTTATTCTATTTGCATAATTAATTCGCGACCGATTGTCGCGACAAGGAGGGAGGAAATAATCATAAAGTATTTCAATAAATGTTATTAAAAAATGAAATGAAATGAATACACTTTATTGTACACCAATGAACAATGTTGATAAACAAACTTCTTTTTATTTAAATATAAAATTACTTGTGTTATGAATATTATGATTCAATAATAACCGGTGAAACACCGGTTTTTCTCCGGTATTTTCACCGGAGAATCACCGGTGATTCTGTGGTGATCACTGCTCTGGTGCGCAAACCACTAGTGCAAGGAACATAAATACTCTACGAGAAACTACTGCACTAGTGAGAAAATGTGATAGTGTGGCTGGTGTCAATAAATTGAACTTGGTATTTCAATATGTTTTTTTATATTGCTGATTGCCGAAGGGCATTTTGTGTTTTGTTTTAATTAAATAAAGTGCTGTTTAGCGTGACACAATGTTTTTATTTTGAGGTCACCACAGTGCACACGAATCACGATCCGAGCCGATGCGCGACCGAGCAATACACGAACGTCATCCGAAACAAACTAAAGGGCGATGTTGAATATCATACAATTAGACAGCTGTCGTTTCATTTTCAGCTGATTTTTGTGTACGCTTCGAAATAACAATACCGATCCGCGCGTCTCGTTCAATAGGTACTCGAGCTCAAGTTTATCTCTGTAGGATCGCTGGATACAAAGTTTCCGCCGTGGGAACAATCGAGAAGGGCAGAGGTTCGAACAAAGGGAGATGGTGCACTGAGTGGAGTGGTTCGGGTAGGCGAGGCGCAGCGGCAGCGGGCGTGACGTCACGCCGCGAGTCGGCCGATGCGGCGCTCATCGTGACGGGAGGCGCGCGAGCTCGCGCAGCGGAGCGGGGCAGCCTGGCCTCCAGTGACAGCGGGGACGAGGGCCCCCGGCCGCCGCGCAAGCGGACCCGCAGGCTGTCGCCGCCCACCATGCAGGCGCCGTGCGCCAACGGCGCGCACGTCAACGGCGAGGCGCGCAACGGCGACCCGCCCGCGCGCGCGCTGGGCCAGACTGACCAGGAGATCGTGCGCCTCATCGGACAGCATCTGCTCTCCGTTGGACTCGAGTGAGTAGCTGGCCTCCTCTTCTGCTGGGCATTCGCGATAACCCGCTTCTCCTTGGTTATAGCCTTCAAAACAGGGTATTCGTTTTCTGAAGTGTTGCATTACATCTGGTCTTTGAAACTCACAGGGAGGTAAAAAAGAAATTAACTGATAAATTAAATAAGAGTCGGGTATCTGGGACTCAGTTTCACTAAGAATAGAGACAGGCAATGATTCTTGTAATTATTCAATCAAGCATAAAAGTAGAACCATCAAGTAATTAATATCTTTTGTTTAATTTCAGTTTCTTTGTTACTATGTAACAAAGAAAATCACCATGACAATTAACAAATTGCAAAAGTTTCCTATACAGTCAGACTCTTTAATAATTTAATACTATACTATCCAGTATTCATAATTAATTAGTTGTATTTAAATTGTATTGTCTTACTGGTAGTCTAACTGTAACTACTACCTGTGAATATAAAAATGAATGAAGAAGTTACCATCAAAGCTAAGCCCTATCTAATCATAGCAAGCTAACTAATTATTGTTATGAATTGTTCATTTAAGGTAATTTTCTTTAAACACACATCACTGCTGCTTGCAAATATGTTTATCTCTAGTAATAAGTAGAATAAATAATGAAGCTGCAAAAACAAACGCCACTGTTATAAGGTTTTTCTCCTCACCTTGTACATAGAGGTGTTAGTTCATGTAAAACTCGCAGTCAGTTATAGATGTCAGGTCTGAACAGTTTTTGGACTGGGGTGTGCATTTATACTATATTTACCTACCAGTTAGATTTGGAAAGTTGTCAGACAAACTAATTTCACTGTGATAGCATATGGGCCTAAAAAACTCAGGGTCACTCATAGGGTGACACAAAGTTAGGCCCATGACTACCCATGTGGCATACATAGCACTTCAGGAGTGAGGAGATCAACAGGAGTTACCAGTATAGCTATCAAGTGGCAAAGTTGAAGTGGCTAGCACATAGCTCGAAAAACCTAATTAGGGATTTTGGAGTCTCTAAGGGTCTGAAATGACCCTCCTAGATGGACAGATGTTCCAAAGAGAGTCTCTGGATACAAGCGGCGTAAGATCATGTTCTTTCGCAATCCCAACAAGAGGTCTATCCTGGACCATGATATGAGCAGTGAACATCAATCGATTGAGATGATGATATAGTATGTTTAGTAATTAAGTATCAGGTTCAAGGCCAAGAGGTCTTTTTATCTGATGGTTGCTATATCAAGTCACCTCTATTATAACAACATTGTGATATATCAATCACTTCTAGCTTATTGCATTATATTAAAATGAAGTGGTTTTACCACAACTAATTACATCAATACTACTTACTTTATCAGTAAAAGAATGCCTTTAGTTATTGCATAATTTAACTTTTATGTATAAATATTACTTCTGTGTTTAGTAATTAGTTAATTAATTTCATATTTAATTAACAATTTTAGTAGTAGTCTAATAAATAATATAGTATATGATTGAAATTCTCGAGGACATTTTTAACAATACTTCAGACAGCTATCAGTCAGCTCAGGTAACAGTCATTGAGATAAACTTTTTCATAAAGGAGGTGGGTTGATAAGGCCCAAAATCCGCCCCTCATACACTCGAAAAAAAAAGTTCCAGATTCCGACAAATTGTAAATGTATTTATATACTTGAAGATATAAACTTTATTTTAATATAAAGTTTAGGTGATAAAAAAAATAGTAAGTTACAGAAAATATTACCCAAAAAGAGAGTGTTTCTTTTACTTTTCTTACATTTTCATACATTTTAGTCGTTTTTTAAGCTTTGATTTAATATTTTAGAATGAGGCGCTCCATGAACCATGGTAAACGTAACTGATAATGATGTTCCTTTTTATAAGCTTTTATATGAGTATTAATTTATTTTGGTTCATGGAGCGCCTCATTCTAAAATATTAAATCAAAGCTTAAAAAACGACTAAAATGTATGAAAATGTAAGAAAAGTAAAAGAAACACTCTCTTTTTGGGTAATATTTTCTGTAACTTACTATTTTTTTTATCACCTAAACTTTATATTAAAATAAAGTTTATATCTTCAAGTATATAAATACATTTACAATTTGTCGAAATCTGGAACTTTTTTTTTCGAGTGTATGAGGGGCGGATTTTGTTGCCTTATCAACCCACCTCCTTTGGACACACTAAAGTTGTTTAAGTTATGTAACACTCAGGTGGGACTTATGTTGGGGCTGATAGGTACTTGAGACTTCTTTGGGGTAACTCTGGAAGTTAACGTTGTATTCTCACTCAACAGACATACTGACAATTGAACACTCAAGTATGAGCAGTCTGATGCATCACTGACTATATTAAATGTTTCCATCGAAGATTGCTTATAAAACCTTTTGAGAATTTAGACCCCTACAAGCTCTTTAAATGAAAAGGAAATGAAATAAAAACATAATAAGATAGATTAGGTAGTGTGATCACAATGAAGCAATCTCTTCCACCTCTTAAGGGAAATAAAAGCAAAAAGAATGAGTTAGTGTGTAAACAAGTTGTGTCAATCAGTGAAAGTAACATGATGGACGTTTGCAGGCGCAGCGCGTCCCTGCTGATGGAGGAGTCGGGGCTGCACCTGGAGCACCCGGCGGCCGCCACGTTCCGGCAGCACGTGCTGGCCGGCGACTGGGTGAAGGCGGACCACGACCTGCGCGCGCTGCACGAGCTGCTGCGCGACTCGCCGCACGTCGAGCCGCACAACCTCGCCGTGAGTGACGCCGCGCTCGCGAGGAGTTCGAGTGTGGCCTTTTCGGATGCTATGCATTGATGATTTTTCTACTTCCGAAGATGATGAATTTCGCAAACATGCCAGCTGTTATATTCTCTAAAATTGCATCACTAATGATCGCAATGACCTCAGATTGGCCGTTACTCAATCGCTATTGGTTATAATGCATTGCTGCAGACAGGACGCGATAGATTCAGCCAATCACCACGATTGAGACTGTAGCAATGATTGACGCAGCTTTTACGTAATCAACATACCTAATTATCTAGAAAAGGATACACCTAATCCTTCATTCACCTAATCACCTCTCCTAATATTATTACGGGACAGTTGATTGTGGGGCGTCATCCTCTTTTCTGATAACAGAAACACGTGTATGTGGTGTTACTTTCAGGAGATGAAGTTCGTGGTGTTGGAGCAGAAGTACCTGGAGCACCTGGAGGCGGGGCGCGTGCTGGACGCGCTGCACGTGCTGCGCAACGAGCTGACGCCGCTGCAGCACGACACGCCGCGCGTGCACCGCCTGTCCGCGCTCATGATGTGCGCCGACGCGGCCGAGCTGCGCGCGCGCGCGCACTGGCCGGGCGGGGCGCCCGCGCGCGCCGCCGTGCTGGCTAGGGTGCAGGCGGTGCTGCCCCCCGCGCTGATGATGGCGCCGGGGCGGCTGCGCGCGCTGCTGGCGCAGGCGGCGGCGCAGCAGGCCGCGCGCTGCCGCTTCCACGCCGCGCCGCCCGCCACCACCGACCACATCCCCTTCTCGCTGCTGGCCGACCACCACTGCTCGCCCGACCACTTTCCCATACACTCGCTACAGGTAGGTTTTTAACAACTTTACAAAACTAATAATATGTGAGCCGTCTACTCTATAAGGGAACACTAGTCCAGTCGTAATCTTGGTTGCAGGAGTTCATACGTTGAACTAAAATTCGTCGCTGCCAATGCGCGATACTATGTCTAACACATAAGGCGGATTTAATGTATTTTCTCCCAGTGTATTGGACGTGCAACATGACTTGTAGAAGTGAAAGAAGACATAATATGTTTAAAATGGTTTTATGAAGTGAGAAAAGTTTTCAACAGGTAGCTATGTCTGATCGGCAGGTTCTGAACGAGCACTGCGACGAGGTGTGGTACTGCAAGTGGTCTCCGGACGGCTCGAAGCTGGCGTCCGGCTCCAAGGACAATACCGTCATGATATGGGACTTCGACCCCGTCGCCAAGCGACTCTCCTTCAGGTGCGTCGTTCATAGACAATACTATAAATAATAAATAACCGGGCACATGCACCCCTTTAATTTTTAATTAATTTTTATAAATCCGTCCGGTATGTTTGCAAAAGAGCGTACCGATGACTTCTATGCGATAATGCGGAAGAAGTCGTCATCGCTGCTGACGAGACTGCGCTCAAGTCCCAATAGCATCCTGAACATGTTTGCGAGGAAGATGGACTCACCAATGCTTGAACACATGATTCAAGTATTGGTGAGGCCACATTTTAATTTGTGATATTGTTTAATCTTATTTTTGTGTACACTCTAGTTTTAAGTTACTAACATTAGTTATAAGTACAAGATTGGTTACTAACAAAATGAGCCTCAGTTGCTATAAATAAAGAAATTATTATTATTATTATTATAAATTTTTTTTTAATATTTTATTTTGTTAAAACGGCAACAGAAATACACATTCTTTTGAAAATTTCAACTCGTAACTATTACGGATCATGCCCGCTGACAGACAGACGGATGAACAGCGGACTTAGTAATGGCGTCTCGTTGGTTACCCTTTAGGTACAGAAACCTAAGTAGCGTGGATATAACATACTCCAGTAATTCATGACATGTTAATAACTGTAAACTGGTGGATTCACTTGACGATTCAAAAGCAGTTTGTTAAGGTTTATTTGAATAAAAGCTTGTATTGTTAATTGTTCACGTAATGGTAAATGATTTGTGTTTGTGTTGACAGGAAGTCCCTCGACGGGCACTCGTACGGCGTGTCGTACTTGTCGTGGAGCCCCGACGGGCGCTACCTCGTGGCCGCGGGGCCCGAGGACTGTCCTGACCTCTGGATATGGAACATGGAGGTAACATGGTGTTAAACAGTGCCACTTGGGTCTCTACCCCAGGATTTCGGGTATCTTTAAAGAAGATTTCCCTCTTCATTATAAAAAAAAGATGGATGTGTTAAATGAACGAATTTTTTTGGAACGAAGTTCCTTATCGCGCGTTGTGAAAGGGGGCTAGACGGAAAAAATTCTTACGAAAAGTTGTCACGACACTTTTTGCTATGTTCGTCGCATGTTTCTCTGTCTGTCTCTCTCTCTCTTACAGAAAGCAAGCCAGATATTTTCATTTCTATTTCGCATTGAACTTCGTTCCATCCAGGTGTCCCTTGACACCTCTCAAGTTTTTTTTTTTTTCATTTTGTCCTCCCTTCTATCTGCGATCAGTCCGTGAACTATAAGCAGATCTGGGGTTCTTTAATCGAGCGTTAGGCTTTGCACATCCATTGATGTGACATCCCATAAAAGTAGAGCATATTATGGTTTACTATGCTATGTTAGCCAATGTCGTCCTTTTAAGGCGAAACGTGTCACTACTAGCATCCAAGAGCTAGGACGGCTAGGCTATTTTTGCGAAGCTGTAGACTCTATTTCCTGTTTCGTAGTTGGGATGTTGGTATATTCATGCACTTCGGAATTTTTCGTATACCATGGTGCATTACACAGAACAGAACAGAACCTTTAAAACATTGTTTTGGAAGCGCTGGAGTATCTCTATGTTAGAGTGGCTAGCTGAACCCCAGAGATGTATGCCGTATGTCCAAATGTATTTTCAAAGCTTAATGAGGACTGCCTGCCTATAAGCCAATACAGTTCACTGAACTTCCAGTCGGCCTGATCTCTTTTTGCCTTAATATGAATGAACGAATTGATTATTGAACACCAGTTATCTATAATAGAAACTCGCAGCCTATTTTTTACTTAGAAGGCATCGCGATCAGAAAGAAAGATGCATTTTACAGGGGAGCAATTAAAAAATAAAGAAAAATTGCTCTTTTTTTTACATTATACTTTAAAAAACTTAATGAATCAGAATACATTTAGCCCTTTCCCAAAAACAAGGAAAAAATATTTTTTTCTACGCTACCCTGCGAAATGGATCTCGTGCAGACGTGTACCGTGCAATGTGAGTGTGTGGTGACGGTGGTCGGTGGTGTGTTGCAGACGGAGCAGCTGCACCTGAAGATGACGCACTCGCAGGAGGACTCGCTGACGGCGGTGGCGTGGCACGCCGCCTCCGACAAGTTCGTGTGCGGCGGCGCGCGCGGACAGTTCTACCACTGCGCGCTCGATGTGAGCCCGCCCTTACCGCCACCGATCCTTTCGTTCACTTCTCATTTCTTAGGCCCATATTACACTATACTTTTTATAGGATCCTATTTCGTATATATGATGATCTATATAGAAATTGGATCCTATAAATAGTATAGTGTAATATGGGCCTTACTAGAAATGACAAACAGAAGATAGAAACATACATATGATCAGAACTGTTCTTTTCAGACGTAGAAAGAGAAGAGGCATCGCCGACGAAACAAGACAGAAACTTATTTTAGCGAACTTTAATTTAGCAATCGTGAAAGGAACGTTTTATTGCTGGACGTTTTCTTGCAGGGATTGCCTCGTCCTCTGTACGCCTTATGTACTCTTATGCCCTGTGTAGCAACCGTTGTTAGACAGTCCTACAGCAGGAATGCAATAATTTCTTTAAAAGCGGTGAAGAGATAGGTATGTACACGTTTCCAGGGCACGCTCATCAACAACTGGGACGGCGTGCGCGTCAACGCGCTGGCGTGCCGCGCCGACGGCAAGGTGCTGGCGGCCGACACTCACCACCGCGTGCGCGCCTACGACTTCTCAGACCTCACCGACCGAAATCTGTGAGTAAAAATGAAATAATGCTGTAATAACCACACTATGCAATCCTGTTGTACACGAACTCACTTACTTACTGAAACTGTCTTAAATTTCGCTTAAACATTATGTCAATTTATAATACTAATCGTGTACAATTCAAATATTTAAGGATTTATCCTGAAAGATTGTGATTCCATATAAAATAATTTTATCTTCAATGCCATTGAGCTGCCAAAAAAATATTTTCTCACATTGATCCTTACCATATTTATTAGAAAACTACTTGACTACTTGATTTGTAGTTTTGTACCTATTTATTGAATCGGCTAAGACACAATCTGCCTATTGGACTGTATGATGTCAACCACATAGCAAGACACCTGTGCAATGCATTGTGGTCCTATGGTGGAAGGGTGATGGGGGAAATAACTAAAATGGTTCACAACCCTTGCCAAAATATATCTAGTCCCTAGTTGAATACTTGCAGACAAAAATAGATAATTCTTTTTGATACATTAATTGAATTCGTGATTGGTTACTTGTTTAAAAAAAAAAAAATTAAGCGTGCGGTGCGGGGAGGGTGACGGCGACTCAGCCGTTGTCATCCGTCACCCGTTCCTAACACGTTTTGTGTGAGCTTCTGTTTGTGTGTTGGCCCAGAATACAGGAGGAGCACGCCGTGATGGCGATGACGCTGAACGCGGCGGACACGCTGCTGCTGCTGAACGTGGCCAACCAGGGCGTGCACCTGTGGGACATCCGTGAGTAACTGCTGCGTTTGTTTGATTGTCTGTATGTATGTGGAGCTTGGCTGCGATACAAGAGAGCCAGGATGAACGGGAATGGCTCTTTTTCATTAATTAGATTCGAAAAGTATACCTTTAATCTTTTTTTGTAACTTTTATAGTACTGTACTGCCACTGTATTGCCAAATATGTAGTAGCCGATGGCAAGACAAACGTTAACTGGTCTTATAAACGGCTAACAACCCCAGATCTAGAACAATAAAGGATAGAATAATTATTAATTAATCAACACAATGAGTTGTACGTATCCATTTCTCTCGATACGTACACTCGCTCTGAAGTTCGCCCAGTCAAAAGTCTGGAGTACTTCACGCGATATCGGCGCCCACCACTCGACACGGTGTAACGTGTCGGCGCCCACCACTCGACACGGTGTAACGGTGCGGCGCCCACCACTCGACATGTGACAGTAACGGTGCGGTGTGTGTGCACTGCAGGCGCGCGCGCGCTGGTGCGGCGCTTCCGCGGCCTGTCGCAGGGCCACTTCACCATCCACGCGTGCTTCGGCGGCGCGCACCAGGACTTCATCGCGTCCGGCAGCGAGGACAACAAGGTGCACCCGACCGGCTCTTCTGCCGCAGATATTAAACTGCCGTTACACTTTAAACTATGTGTAACAGGAAAATAAAATTTCAAACCCTGTAACCTAAGGGAATTTTGACATGGCATCCTATTTGAATTTCTCATTTGGCTATAACTATAAAATTTTCTTTTTTTGTGATTCAATGTTTTGTCTAACAAAGTTTAGGTACAGGGGTAAGATTTTACTGTCCCCCAACTGTCGACAGTCACAGTTAAACGCCGTCCGCCAACACTGGATTGTGTCAGCATCAAGCTGTGACTGTCGACAAGCACTGCCTCAGTTAGTAGTAGTCAGACCGAGTTAACGCTCGCGTCGCGGTCGCGCCCCGCAGGTGTACATCTGGCACATCGGCGGCGAGGAGCCCATCGCCGTGGTGTCGGGCCACACACGCTGCGTCAACGCCGTGGCCTGGAACCCCGCGCACCACGACGTGCTGGTGTCCGCCTCCGACGACTACTCGCTGCGCCTGTGGGGGCCGCGCACGCATCACTCCTAGTGGCCGAGCGCCCACCACTCCAAATGGCCGAGCGCCCACCACTCCATGTGGCCGAGCGCCCACCACGCCGTGTGGCCGAGAGCCCGCCGCGCCCCGCCGTGAGAAATTACCACTAACCAATACACGTAATTTATATATAGACTTTCAACATTTAAGTCAACAGTAACACGAATGAACGAATGAATGTATATCTCGTTAATAACTAGCCCGCGTGCAGATGAGGCTTTTAAAAATCCCGTGGGAACTTCCTGATTTTCCGAGTTGAATGGTTCTGGGGTCGGAATTATCTACACTGGAGTTTATTTTGAAGTGGAGATACCTATGTTACTAAAAAAGCTTTTAGGAAAAAAAAACCAAATTAATTTTACCTGTTTGCCACAAACTTAAAAATATATATTTTTTTCATTGTATTCTTATAACAAATTGTCCATTTCTTCTTTCAATATCTTTCAAATTTTCTACTCAGTTTATTATAAAATTATCTACTCAATTGTCTAGACACTTCAAATTCAGTTATTCAGTTAAGTACTCGATATAAAGACGAACTTTAAATTTTGACAATAATAATTAATAAATCAAAATACATTCAAAATAAGAATAGAAGTGTTATACAAACATTTTCTATTTCTGTTTTGCATGTTTCACTCAGAAATAAAGAAAAAGATTTCAATATAGGTACAAGTGTAGTTTCTCACAGCGAGTAATCTAATCTTAAATATACATACAAAGCAATAGTAATACATTGACAGTCTTATAATAGGTGACATAACATAACTGTATTTATAAAATAAAAACAGATCTATTTTGTTACCAATGCAATTGTTTTTTACTCTGGAGGTTCCTTGCAACAAGGATTATGTTTATATGGCATAGGTTAATATTTATTGAGTGCAGATAATCGGTACCTACGTTGAATAGAAAAACTAAACACTGAACACATAATAAAAACAATAGAAAATTCCTAGGTCTATGCGTGCCGTTAGAATCGTTCTTTTTGGATCTTCGAGATCCAGATCAAAGGCGTCGACATACTGTATCTTCTTATATTTTATTTGAACTTAACTCCCCCCGTCTCCCCGCGCACCTGTTAGTTTACTTTTGTGTATTTCTAGCAGAACTAGCCACAATAACTGTTCACTTTTCAATTCCCGCATCACTTAGGATCATTCTAAGTGGCAAGGACTCAACTGATGTCAGATTGATTGTGCAATCACATTTTGGGACAGATACCCTTATATTTTTAACAACTCTATTTTTGCACTCTGTCGAGTTTGACAAAATATTATACAACGCGTTAGTAAGCTTCAAGTAAACATACGTCAGGGGCATAAATATAGTTTTCTGGGATGTCTATTCCGCCGCGCTATTGGTTCACCATTCAACTTATTTGCTTCCTAGCATTAAAGTATCTTTCCTCCGCAAACCGCCCAAAGCCCTTTTTACCTGATGCAAACTAACCTAGTCTATGGACCACTGAAAATTTATAATTCAAATTATGTCACAATATGGTACACTACAGTCTATATTGGCTATCTTAGAATAATCACTTAACGAAAATATACATATTATTTATGGGATTATTTTGATTGATGAAAACATCATGGGTACTTATTTTTACTGCCAATATATTTTGCTATGCGAAGTGCCATCTAAAAGTGCAATAACAGTTATTTTTATACAATTGACATGATCGAAAAAATTATTATTTATACATTCAATTATTTCATTTTATTGTCATATTAAAATTTATAATATCATAATATGAAAATTTTATCAGATAGATGCAAAACAAAATGCATAATTCGGTCAATATAAGAGTTTATCGTCCTGTCTATATCACATTAAATACACAAATGTAAGGGCGAATGTACATTGGTGCGGTTCAGGTTAATTAAAATGAGATAAAATTAACGATAATTCGTTGGTTAAATATGTAACAGTGGTAATACTGAATAAATAAAATATATTCATCATTTTCAAGTATATTCATGAGGGTTAAGATGGTGTGTTTATATAAAATCATGTTTTACCCGTGTTACTACTGGTAGTAATAAATGGACTCATTTTTAACTAACAATCTTATTGAAAATTTTAATTTTTCTTTTAAAGTACGAATTATGTTGACTACAAGTTACTGAGAAAGGACGTTGTACCTCAAAATGTAATAATAATTTCATAAAGATCGCCAGTTTGCACCGGTACACTTGCCTCCTAAGCCCCAAGCTCACTTTGGCCCAACACATTCGGCGAATTCGTTTGATCTTGTTTGGTGGAAGGCTTTGGCCATAGCTTGTTATCACCGTCAAAGATCCAGTTCCGGCCCCTCTACCATCTTGATTCGTCACTTACCTTCCGATGAGATTGTAGTCAAAGACTATCTTGTCTTCGAATAAAAAAAATACTGTCAGTCACGGTACACACGTTGAATGCCGTTTGCAAATTGCCTTGGCTGTGTGAAAATGAAAATTGACACCAGTCGGTTAGACGTGGCAAATATATGCTCAATTTTACGGACGCTTTGGGCCAACGTATCGAAGTGGGCAATACCAACATCTGTGAAAGTAATGTTAAAACTTATATATTTACGATGGGCAATGTATACGAGAAATTATGACTATACTTAGAACAGCACGATTCTTTGTCTCTTCGTATAAAGACACTGCCATACGTATGTACTCAAATTACTTTATTGTGAAGCTGTTCTTAGTTCGTTTGAGACGTCTCATCTGTTAGTTATTCTTATAATGGGGAGTTAAAATTTAAATGCGTCATGTAATCGCAGGGGAGGGGGTAGGTAACCGCGGTTAAGATAAAATAGATTAATCTATAAATATCAAAATTAAGAACTGAAATTGAAGATTGAATAAAACATTATTATTATTTTTTATTGTAGTACTAATCTAGTGGTTTTGTGACTTAAATGAATGAAAAAACGAAAATGTAAAAAAGTAGAGTCGAGACGAATTTGTGAATGAGATTTTGGAAGAGTCATATTATGTAAGAGTCAACATAGCCTAATCTAAAGAGCCTAGCTCGCGATGGCCCAATGCACGGTGAGTGTGGGCGACCACATTTACCGCGTTGCCAGCTTGCCAACTTGGATCGTCATACAAACATTAAAAGCTCTTGGCAGGATTCGTATTCGTTAGGCCAACGTGCGCTAGACTCTTTAGATGATGAGAATGATATAACCAAAAGGTTGAATGCTATTATTCTAAACTAAACGTCGGCTTCATGTCTTCGTGGTACGTGGAATGCAATACTACATTTACTTGTTACGATAGATTATAGTAGTCTAGGACTGTGACTGTAGAGGAAGCGGTAGCCCCTCCCTGTCGCGTCTCGCGGATGGAACTAACGAGTAGGATTTAGTGCTTTAAGACTTTGATTAATAGAATTAAACTAATTTAACAAGTTATTATAATAAATATTACGATGGGCGGTTGTAAACTGTGGCCGCTTTAATATATTTTTGTACCGATCTGCCTCTCAGCATCAAACTTGTGGTTGTTGTATTGCTCCTTCTGCGCCGTATTCCTCATCGCTTAAAATCGTGACCACTTACCATTAATAACATAATATCGCACGCCTAGATATAAATGGAGACAACTCTCTGTTCTGTAGACGAAAAAACTCTTTCTGAATCTTTTGTTAGTAGTTATGAATCTCAATTTTATTTCAGATCATAAAATAAATAATGTTGCGATATGTGACCTAAAATAAAATTGACCTAAAAGAAATACTTTTTTTGTCTAGGGAACAGAGATCTTATTTAAGTTGTCTCTCTTTGGATCTAGGTGTGCAATATTATGGGTTTCTTGGGATAATAATATGATGCTAGAAAGTAAACTAATGACAATTCAATTATTATTTCAATTTCGATGTTATACAGAATACGGAATGCGCCCGAGCGATTATTATTAGCGGTCAAAGCGTGAATATGAAATTGTAATTTAGTTAAGAATGGAAAACTGACAGCTTAGGGCATTGACAGTGTTAACGTGGGTGCTGTTTAAGGGCCAAGACACGGAGCTGCCCGCGAAATTCAAATTTAATTTGGTTTTTCGCCATTTATAAACGAATACGACAAAGTAGGCTTATGGTATTGAAATTGCGATAATGGCAGTATCATCTTCACAGGTTTATATACTAATCTTTACGTAAAAGTATCCAGTTTAAGAAATTAATCAAAATAATGACTAATTTGTGAGTAGCTCACGTCAAACTCATTATTTTGACTAATTTCTTAAACTGGATACTTTCACGTTAAGATTAGTATATAAACCTGTGAAGATGATACTGCCATTGGCGCAATTTGAATACCATAAGCCTACTTCGTCGTATTAGTTTACAAATTGCGAAAAACCAAATTAAATTTGAATTTCGCGGGCAGACTCGTCTCTTGGGCCTTAATTTATTGCCTTGTCCGGTTTTTTTCTTGTAGTTTGTGTAACAGGTTAAATAATACACACGGGGCACAAAATTGTACACAGCGACTTAGGCTACAACTTGTCGACAAATAAATAATTGTAAATCGGCCCACGAGGCCAGTCATGTACATAATATTATATCGCTTCAGCGCTTCGCACGGGCCGCCCTCGCGAGACGCTGCCCGTGCTATAACTTGTTCTTTGTCGGAAATGGGTGACGTTTCCAAAAGTTATGTTTAAAAAACTACATAACTTAAAGACTATGTATTTGTCCAGAGCTGGATGTGTAACGTATTTGCTCTCAATGAACTCCGGGATCTTGTGTACCCATAAATAGTTATCGTGTTGCAGGATTGTCTAAAAATGATGATCGCTGGCGTGACGATCGCAATCATTTTTAGACAATTCCACAGCTGATGTTCGCACAACTCGTATAACTTACAAGCTAATCTTTAGCATTGTTCAAGTTAAGATTAACTATTCTATTGATCTGCTCATGGAACTAGAAACAAGGTATTCTGTTCCTATTTGTTTTACAGCTCTTATCAATAGAATCTGCTTTGCAAACCGAAGGTAGTGTTATAGTTGAAAGTCGGCCTATAAACATGAAATACTTAAAAAGGATTATTTTATTTTTTAACAAAATTTGTATGGCTAAATTTTAAAAGTTTTTTGAAGCTGAAGCTCTAATTTGGCTTTACGGATACATTTCATTTATTGACAGGTGGCGGCCAACTTTTCGTCTCTTTTTTATTCGTGTCTGAAAACCAAATATAAAATTGGTTCTGTACTAATTTATTAATATTTTAATTGTAAATTAATTCTTTTGCTTTACGATGTTTATAATGTGATTTTTAATATGAAATTTCTATATCCAATACAATAAAATTACTTAAATATAATTTTTACCAATAAAATATTTATGTCCATTGGTCTATTTACCGAATTTATAACCTGTGATTTTAGAATAATAAACTAAGTTACACAGCGCAAGCACAGAGTATAAATCACTCCGTTTAAGCGCAAGTAGAAAACTTTTAACGTCAAATTAGAAGTTTAACCCCTGAATACTGAGAGACTCATAAGGACACCTGCATTTTTATTTTATTCACGATTTTTGACATCTTGTTTATTTACAGCAAAATCTCAAAAGCACTCATATATTTAAAGTGTCCTTAAACGTTAAGTGGAGATTCATTACTCGGCGGTCAGAGCCGATGAAAACATGTAAGAACTTCTTAAAGGGATTCTTCAGTCTATAGAGTCCAATGGAGAGGTCCATATAATTATAAGCATTATCCTATCCTATTGAAGACTACCACTTCTTTGTACATAAGTTAATTATGTCTTATGGGAAGTGTGATGGAGCTCTTACACTGGTGTTGCGGATTGCGGTAATGTGTGAAGTGTCTAACGTCCCGGAGTTCGCGTCGTACCAAATACCAGCCAATAGTTGTGTGTTGTGTGAGTAGAAGTACAAACAGCGATCGATATACAATATACGTGTGTTTTAATTATTTGGACAGTAACCCGAATCTTAAACTGTTCGAGTTATAGGAAAATTGACTTAGTGACTTTCGCCGTATTCTTATAGCTTGCGAACTAAGCAATTCAAATTTGACATTTTAGGACA
The DNA here is from genome assembly GCA_933228805.2 of Hipparchia semele. Classification (NCBI taxonomy): domain Eukaryota; kingdom Metazoa; phylum Arthropoda; class Insecta; order Lepidoptera; family Nymphalidae; genus Hipparchia; species Hipparchia semele. The sequence goes on along the minus strand of OW121717.1, from coordinate 262,416 downwards.
GCGTTTATAATAATAATCGAAAAAATGGAAAGCTTACTGTTTGAAGCCTTAATAGCGCAACTGTTCAAGGCAGACTGAAAACCAAAAGGTCGACGGTTCAAACCAAACCCGCTGCTTTTGTGGTGTAAGTGGAACAGTTGCAGTCTTGTTTTTATAAAGATTATACAATTACTAAGCAAAATAACTTTAATGTGGACTTCAAGCGGTTAAAGAGATGGTGACTGATGAATGATGGAAAAGCAATGGTCATCAAAGTCAATTTTCCTGTAGCTGTAGGTTTATGTACCCAACCTGTCGCAAGTAATGGAACACCTACATAGATGATAAATAATAATGTAAAGATAGGTAGGTAGACACAGAGGTGGCGAGCTCGCTCGATTGTTATAAATAGATAATGATTATTATATATCAATAAATTTTTTATCATACATTCTGTGTTTAATTTTATCTTGCTCTTTCTCTCAACTTAATTTTGGACAGTAGGTAATAGCTTAGGTAGGTTAAATAATATAATAGCTTTCATAGTAACTTATTTGCTAACATAATAAGAATTATTTACTTACACCTAGTTGTTGGAATATTATCCAAATTGGTTAAATATTTTTCTGTCACTGCTGTAAAATATGAGCATTTTTTAAGGTTAAGACTTGACAATAAAACAGCAGTTTGGATGCGGTTGACATCACTGCATCGCCATCGTCACTGCCGACAGGCTGCAGGCAAAGATAAAAAAGCAGTCTTGCAAGGCGAAATGCACGCCAATAGAACGTGGACTGCAGGAGTCTGTTGGCAGTCGCGACACAGTTGTGTCAACTGTAATAGAACTAAGACACTGCCACACTCCAGAGACATTTATTAAATTATATTTAATTGGTATTCTTCTTCATGAGCTCTCATTTATATGTAATAATGAAGCAGTAACTGACTGAGAGTGAACATTTTAAATCTATACTAAGGAGATCCATAAATAACAATAAGGGACTCAGAGTGTGGCAGTTATATTTATCAGCATTAGTACTGACTATAAGTTGGAAGTTCCAGACTTCTCGACGAGTTCCAGCAGCGTATGCAGCGAGGTGTCAAACAGTTCGCAGCGGATGGGCATCTCTAGGGAGTAGAAGGGGTTCTTCAGCGCATAGTCAGAGTATAGCTCGTAGATCCTCTTGAGGACCACATCTGAGCCTTGCATGTTGGGGTCTGTTACTACTATGAACTTCACACCTGTAATCATAAAAGACAGTAACAGTTATAAATTGTTTGCCCAGTAATTCAATTACTTATAGAACTAAGGGACAGTTTGTACAGATATGGTGAGATTTATCTCTATAAATTGAGGCCATGAGAGCCGGAGTGGGCTAATCAACAATAGTTCCTCTAGAACTCACAAGGTATTAAATTTCTGATTGGCAAAGGTGGTTATATATGCTGCCATCTGTGGAAACAATGATCCATTAATTTTAGGCTAATGTTGCTCTATCAGTTTTACCCCTACATCAATTTGAATAAATAAACTCAAATATGACAAAAATCTGGCTGCTCTGGCTCTCATGCCCCAATTAAGGGTGACAGTTTATACATAGACAGCCTGGGAATTGGTGTAAGTTCAAACAAACATACCAGTTAAAGTCTGAAAGCAAGAGAGCTTGAAGGTGTCAGCGGTGAGGGTGTCAATGCCAGAGCACTTTGGCACTGGGCTGAGCTGGCTGGCCAGCGCAAACAGCGGATAGAACATACTGGCTAGCACAATCTTCTCATTGGTGGTGGCGCGCTGCCGACCAAACCGCAGGCTCAGGGGGTAGCTGTCCTGCAGGTGTCAACCACAGAGTTGTTGATTTTATTTATTACTAACACTTAGCATAACTTAAATTTTATTAGTTTTTTGGTCTAGACAAATCTTCAGTTCAGCTGAACTCGTATTAACAGGACTTACACTAGCAGGTCGACTAGCAAAATGTAGATACTACTTGGAGTGATTTAGACTTTTTATCTAGGAATAATGGGTTCAGTGATTTTTGAAGGGTTCAAATTCCACTCATGGTGCACCCCTAACTTCTCAGTTTTATGTATAGTTATATCAACAAAATAACACTTGGCTTTTACAATGAAAGGAAATATTATGAGGAAACCTGCATGATGGACTATGTCATAAATACATCTCATTCTCTTGCGATTTTTACCTCTATAAAACCTAAATCTGGGCAGATCTGGGCGCAGGCGGCCCATTCCATTTTACTTACATCAGCCGTTTTAGTCCCCCACAAAGTCACAGGCACAATATTGGAGATACAGCTGTATCTCCAATATTATATATAATATATAATATCTGCCCAGCTGGGCAGGACGGGCAGTAAAACCCCACAACAGAAGCTTCTCATCTGACAAAAATATCTACTTTTAATAAAAAATAAACAAACCTTGACTCCTATAATATCAAAGACGTCTCTCCCATCTTCAGTTGTGCGACCATTGACTGGTGATCCATTCACAGAGAGCAGAACATGACCAACTGTAATTAAACTAAAATGTACTTTATAGTCTCAATTCTTTTACTGCCCACATCAACTAAGTAGAAAGGTGTGTAATGATTGATACTCTAAAATGTACCTATGTACCTAACTTTCACTAATACAAATAAAAGTCTTGCATTAGATTTCTTACCATTAATTCCATCTCTTTGCCCAAAAACTACAACAACTTTTTTGTTTTCATATTCTAGTTTGAGGTCTAGAGGAAACCCGAATGTCTTTTCCGTCTCCACCTTCGGAATGTTGTGGTCATAGTTGTATATGAGCCCCCCGGACTTGCTCACGATAAAAACACCATAAATAACCATGTCTTTAATTGGATATTTCAGACAAACACCCACTGGCCGAACATATTCATTAAAAAAGATGCAAAACAAAATCCAAAACACAACTTTGTACCACAGATTACTATGATCTTTGTACAAATTAGAAATGTCACTTTGACATTGACATTTTGTCGACTCCAATGGGCATTATGCCAAACCTATTTTCGTCTGGAAATGCCTATTTAAAACATTCAAATATCTGCAAGTCAATTTTTGAGCGGAAGCGGAACAGCGGATATCCGGGTTTTTAAAAATCCCGCGGAAACTCTTTTAGTTAATTTCCGGAATATAAAGGTACTTTATGTTACGCTCCAGGTTCACACCCATGCAAAACCAGCTCTGTTTTGGCGTGATTTAAGGACAAATCAACAAACTAAATGAACTTTCGCATTTATAAATCTTAGTAAGGTTAATCCGCCAAACTAAAAAAATCGAGGTACCTAGTAGATACAAGGTGCTATGCAGCGTCTCCTACCACCATTAGAAATACAAAAAGGGTACCTAGATAAGCAACGAAATAAAGAACACACACGCAGCTGCACCACACAAACTCATTGTAGGCTAACGCAGCACTGAAAAGTTTAATTAGATTCAGTTTGGCACCTAACTACCTGCTTATTCATACGAGAACTTTTCCCGGAATGACTCTACATCCAGTCACCACATAATACTTATTGATTTTCAACTTCAGGCGCTTCAGCTAACAGACTAAAGTAAAGATTTTAGACTTGGTTCGTGGTTTAATTAAGTGCGTAAAAGTTTTAGTTGGAATTATCGATACTTACTTCGATGCAGTTCACGACGGGACTACGCTGTTGCGAGCCGCGAAACGTTAAGCTTCAGCTACTGGCCTACTTAAAACCAAAAGTAACATAAATTCTGATTCGTTTTGAATCAATCAATTAGGTAAGTACATAATTAAAAAATCAATAATAAATTAATAATTAATATCTACGTTGATGATTGATAGACGAGATTTGTGATCAACATTGAACTCCAGTTTCCAGCTCCGCAATCCTGAACTATTAATTACTAGATGATGCTCGCGACTTCGTCCGCATGGGGTAAGGTTTTTTAAATTCTCGCGGGAACTCTTCAATTTTCGGGATAAAATGTAGCCTTTGTGTCATGCTGAGATCTATAGAGCGTGCTCTGACTCAGCTCAGACTCAAGATAGAGGTTGAAACGAGACACAAAGATGCACTGACATAAATCTGTCTCGTTTTAACTTTGTCTTGAGTCTGAGCTGAGTGAGAGTGCGGTCTATAGATCTCAGATTTAATCCTGGGCATGACCGTGCATGGGCGTCGTGGCGTGAAGTAGTAACAAACATACACACACACACACACACAAGCACACACATACAAACTTTCGTCTCTAAAATACTAGTGTGATAATGGCGTTTGAAGTCGGTTTTCTGAAAAGAATTTTTATTAAAACCTAAATTAACGTGGACGAAGTCGTGGGCAACAGCTAGTACAACCTACCTTCTTACTTAAAATGCCAAAGGATCTAGGAACCAACCGCATTATTGTCTCAAGAAAACCCTTACCATTACGTGATTAAACTAAGATTTTAATTCTTTTTGGCTAACAAAAGGAACGGAAAATTACGCAATCGGGTTTTCCGACCGCGCCATTAACATAAAAGTCCTGGCTCGAATGAGCTGAACAGACCAACTTGCCATACTTATTACATTGTGGTTAAAATCAGCATATTATATCCGGCACGATTGGAGTGACAACGACAGCTCTGTGGCTAGCCCTAGTACGAGGGTGTAACAAGTAACACTGCCATCTTTCCAACCACGAGCTCCTGCTCAGAGAACCCCTTCCAGCGAATATGCAGGCACTAGGTAGGGGCCGCGGGTGAAAAATCAAAATTTCTTGAGAGAAAACCCTAATAACATTTTATTCTTAACCCATTAATTTAAATTTGAGACGTCACGATATGCATTAAATTCAATCCTAGATTTAATCAGAAGAACAGACTGCCTATAAGTCATTCCGATTTCTCAAACAATGTCACGCCGCATACAGACTGTGGTAGAATTCAGTGAAGCACTGATGGCGCAAGAGACCTTAGGAAAGTGATGTTTGTTAATAAAGGGATATAAAAAAATATTTTTTACGTTTAATAATTATTAAAAAGAGTGTTCGCTGAGGACAGGATTCGAACCTGCGCGGGTATAACCCATTGGATTTCAAGTCCAACTCCTTAACCACTCGGACACCTCAGCTGCGTGGGATAGCGACGAATATCTCTCATTAATACTTACGTACGTTTTGTTGTTTCGAGTGTCTTTCACTTTCTCTAACTGGGGGAGGAAGGTAACTTTTTTATCACACGACGTCTTTATCATAAAATACTGCTAATACATAACTGGTTAAGAGCAAAGTTAATGAGCAAAGATCATCTTAGGTCTTTATATTCTTTGGAATGAGCAATCTGGATTATCATTAAAACTCAATAATATGTCCTTAACTCCGTACTAAGTCTAAATAATAAATATAGGTTTGCTGCGCTGGGACAAAAATTAAGTATTTCATAGAATCTGTCTAAAGAAAGTTTGTTGACCCCGAAACTTCATATTCATTTTGGGTTACCTAAGTATCTATCGAACTTCTAGGACACGAGGCTTTAGTTCTTGTCTTGGTAGAAACACATAGCAGTGCTCTTGATATCTTCATAGATATCAACGTCATCGTCATGACGTATGACGTCATCGTCATTTCCGTTTTAGCTACTTCCGTTTCATCTATAATTGATATACCTAGGCGCTTATAAAATATATATAGCCATATAGCATCATTCATTCGCTGCCATATAGGGATCTTTTCCAACCCGCAATGAGTAAAAAAGTTTCAAAGTTCAATGACCATCCTACTTGTTCGATGATCGAGAACGATTTACTTACTATAAGATTATACTTATTAAGATTTAAATGCTAAATATATACCTAATCAATATGTAAGCAGCTGACACAAATGACTAGTCTGCAACAATTAAGAGTCAGATCAGATGAGAAGCGTGGTCGCGAGCGCAGCTTCCCAGAATGCGTTTTCCTCGTCGTCACCGCGCGCTGACGAACGCTACGTCACCCATGACGACAGGCCCGCGCCGGCCGGCCAGATAAAACCGCGCGAAATCCCGCGCGCCCGCCTATAGCTGGCAGGTCATTTAGCTGGCAATACCTCGCCTCGCCCCCGGTGCCAGACTGGCAGTGCAGTGTGGTGCAGTGTTGTGAAGTGTGGTGCAGTGCTCGCCCTGGCCGCCACCCTGGCCCCCCGCAATGCCTGGATGGAGCCCGCCCTCCCCGCCAGCAGCGACTCTGGCTCCGAATCGGGCGACGAGACCGTGCCCGCCGGTATGAAAACCGTTTGGTTTCAATATAAAATTAATTAAAATGCGAGCTTTTGATGCTTTTGTTGATTTACCTGAGTAAATAAAGAAAATTACTTATTTTAAGTACCTACCTAGGCCTATTTTTAACCGACTTCTTCAAAGCATGTTTTGAAATAAGTTTACCCTCGACTACAACTAAAACTTAGGACTTTCTGATTTTACTGAGAAGACTAAAGTATATAGTCAAAGGAATCGTTATCGGTTATGAATTATGATAATATATTGATACATATTAAAAGCAACAGTGTCTCGGGTATTTCTTGGGAGCACTATAATTTGTACAAAATCTTATTATTTACTCAATAGATGAATTGAATTGAATTTTCACACCCAATCCGGTCAACCTATTTGTACAAAAAAAGACTTTTATCGAGAAATATCTAAACTTAAATCCATGCGGACCTAATTATTATTATAAAAGAAAAATTTATGCACAATTTGTGAGACGACAGTCCTCTGTTTGGGATTCTGCAGTAAAATAAGGAACTGTCTGTGTGTAGGTCCGTCATTAAAAAGGTACGAGCGTCTATAGTTAAAGACAGCTAGGAATTAATGTCACCAAAAATTACCACAAAATTACAAAGTAGTTTCATGAAATTCGTAAAATCTATCTTTCGATGCATTCGTAATTTTACTTGTAGGACTGTACCTACCTACTAACTCACTGGCCGAAGAAAAAATATACAGATGTAGGTAACTTACATTAATATCATAAACCTACGCTCTTTACACTAGAAAAGCTCTCAATGAGTATTTTCGCCGATTGAACGATTTAAAATTAAACTAAACATTTATAAATTACTTAGACGGAAGGTTCGTACCTTTATAAATAAGCGTTCAAGAGTACATAAGCGTTCTTGCAGAATCTGGCTATCTAGTGGTGAAAACTATAGAGCGAACAGATTTAATAATATCACACTAATTACTATTATATTATAATATCATTTTAATTACTATTATAGTGATGATTATTAACTTTAAGAAAGCCTACGAGTGATCAGAAATATTCAAAGGATATCATTATTATTCTGATCAATTTTAGGGCAATTGTACGCCGTCGGTACCCGCCGAGACAAAGATGTAGTCACAATTTTTACATGTATACTTAGGTATGTATTATTTACATTTTTTATTAAATGTAAATAATACATGTAAATTACTACATGTACTTACTTATCGTAGAACCACGTGTTATACCCGTAGCTTAAACACACTTCATGAAATGTTACTAATGATGGTGAAACCTAGGGCGGGCTTCGTCATCATTTTAAAAATTACTGTTTTCACCGAGACTTGCAATTAGTTAATTCATGAAAAAAAGAAAAAAAATTATACCAGAAAAGCTCTGACTCAGCGGTACTTTAGAAAAATTTTCTCGTACAGATGTAATTAGAATAATTATTATTAAAGGTTGAATGTAAGTACCTATCTACTTATGCATGGTATAAAAAGCAAATGAAAATCCCTAGGATTAATTTCTATGATTAGCACGCAAAAGCAGACAAATTCGGGGTGAAGGCCAGTGGCGTAACTATAGGGTGGCAAGACGGCAAAATGCCACGGGCCACCAGCCTGAAGGGCCTATCTCATTGGTTGAGCATCTTTATATTGGGGGAGGGAGGGCCCCATCCGATGAATTTGCCACGGGCCTCAAACGGTATAGTTACGCCACTGGTGAAGGCTAGCAAAAAGACTTCATTTTGTAATACCTAGTGAAGTGTTAGTGCCCCCAAATGAATTCTTTAGAAATGTCTAGGTAGAAGAATTCATTAGCAGAGCAAACGAGCAGGAATCTGCCTTCCATGAGCATCTGCAGCATCAGAAACTGTCAACTGCCAATGCGTTGCTGGCTTTTGTTAAATCACACGTTATTGAGTTTCGAATAGGACTTTATTATCAGTCTCATAGTCGCTTACTATTGACTGATGGACATAAAATGGCTACTACGTGCAAATTCTTCTAATCCAGGCACTTAGTTTGTAACAGTGTTCTAGCCTGCCCGTTATAGAGGGAGGCTGGAACACTGTACGAGATATACAAATTACATGTAAAACGTAGGCAGTAGGTCCGTAAGATGAGGCCCGATGAGGGTGGCATGTTCATAGAACAAACCCTCTATAAATATTTGAGATAAAATAAAAATTCTTTTCAAAAAACCGACTTCAAACGCCACTACAAAGTATAAAAATAATTTTATTTTGTACACGTTTGTTGAAGTCGGGCGGGCTTAACTAGATAGAACTTCAACAAACGTGTACAAAATAAAATTATTTTTATACTTTGTAGTGGCGTTTGAAGTAGGTTTTTTGAAAAGAATTTTTATTTTAAGCTTTTTAGTGTAGCTTGTTCCTGCTCTCTTTCTCCCCTCCCTCCAACACTACGGTACTAAAGTAGTCTATACTTGGTACCTACAGTACTTATTAACAACACACAATTTCTAAAGAGCTAGGACCAGGAGGTCCATGATGTAGTCCATGCTGGGTACCAAAAATATCAATTCGAAAGCGACAGTTCGTAATCCCTCCAACCCTGCAGCATCAGGATTGAGGAGCTAGAACCTTGAATTTTATATGTAGTATAATATGCTTGGTACCAACAATATCAATTCGTAAGCGACAGTTCCTAAATCCTCACAGATTAGGTAGGCAGTACCCCTGCAGCATCAGTATTGAAGAGCTACGACCTTGAGCTCCACGATGTAGCCTATGCTTAATACTAACAATATCAATTCGCAAGCGAAAGTCCCTAAATCCTCACAGTTTAGGTAGGCAGTACCCTGCAGCATCAGGAGTGAAGAGCTAGGACCTTGAGCTCCACGATGTAGACTATGCTTAATACTAACAATATCAATTCGCAAGCGAAAGTTCCTAAATTCTCACAGTTTAGGTGGGCAGTACCCTGCAGCATCAGGATTGAAGAGCTAGGACCTTGAGCTCTACGATGTAGACTATGCTTAATACCAATAATATCAATTCGCAAGCGAAAGTTCCTAAAACCTCATAGTTTAGGTGGGCAGTACCCTGCAGCATCAGGATTGAGGAGTAGGACCTGAAGCTCTAAGATCTAGTATATGCTTAGGCCAAGCATACCGATTCGTAAATAACAGTTCTTAAAACCCCATAATTTAGGGGGAAAGTACCTCTGCAGCATCAGGCTTGAAGAGTTGAAGGTAAAAATTTTTATGGGACCATTTCGCGAGCTTCTTCTGTCGATTAAAAAAAAAATCGCGTGAATCGGTCCAGAAACCCCGGAGTAATCGGTGGGCATACATAGAAAAAAAAAAAATATATACCGGCCGAATTGATAACCTCCTCCTTTTTGGAAGTCGGTTAAAAAGACCTAATTTTACTGACAAAACCTTACTGTTTGTACTGAGGTTTTGGATGTAAATGTAATATATGCCGCCCGAATCAGGGTCCTGGCTGAAAATCAACGCTGTATGCTCTTGTGCATCTACAAAGCATACAGCATTTTGCTGAGTTGGAACATTTTTCCGGGTTGTGCCACACATGACTTAGTTGTTCCGGTGCTTCATCTGCTTGACGCCTTTTGTCTTTAATGCTCAAGTGGTGGAGGCGCCGGGACAACCTAATCTAGGTATACCTATTGGGTGATGTGTGGCACAATTCATAAAATAAACATTTCTTTCTTTTCTTACTATGCTCTAGAGAATACCGGTGACGCTTAGAAGAAGAAAATGTTAGGTATAACTTGTAGCTCGATAGTTCAGGGGCCCTACAAAAAAATCCGAAAGATCGTTCAAATTCTTCCGCTGAATGGCCCACAGGCTTGGTTATAGGAAAAGGGGCCAAGGGAAGTTTAATCTAGTAGGTAAATGGTTTGGATAAAAAATGGATGTTATTATGTTGGGTAGATCCGGAGCAATGGGAGCGCGCGGACGTGGTGCGCTGCGTGCGCTGGGTGTCGCGCACGTTCAGCGTGCCCGCGCCGCGCCGCCACCTGCTGCCGCGCTCCGGCCGCGCGCTGCTGCAGCTCACGGAGCAGAACTGGCTGCAAGTAAGTGCACGATGACGCACCGACGATCCTGCGTCGTGGAGCAATGGGAGCGCGCGGACGTGGTGCGCTGCGTGCGCTGGGTGTCGCGCACGTTCAGCGTGCCCGCGCCGCGCCGCCACCTGCTGCCGCGCTCCGGCCGCGCGCTGCTGCAGCTCACGGAGCAGAACTGGCTGCAAGTAAGTGCACGATGACGCACCGACGATCCTGCGTCGTGGAGCAATGGGAGCGCGCGGACGTGGTGCGCTGCGTGCGCTGGGTGTCGCGCACGTTCAGCGTGCCCGCGCCGCGCCGCCACCTGCTGCCGCGCTCCGGCCGCGCGCTGCTGCAGCTCACGGAGCAGAACTGGCTGCAAGTAAGTGCACGATGACGCACCGACGATCCTGCGTCGTGGAGCAATGGGAGCGCGCGGACGTGGTGCGCTGCGTGCGCTGGGTGTCGCGCACGTTCAGCGTGCCCGCGCCGCGCCGCCACCTGCTGCCGCGCTCCGGCCGCGCGCTGCTGCAGCTCACGGAGCAGAACTGGCTGCAAGTAAGTGCACGATGACGCACCGACGATCCTGCGTCGTGGAGCAATGGGAGCGCGCGGACGTGGTGCGCTGCGTGCGCTGGGTGTCGCGCACGTTCAGCGTGCCCGCGCCGCGCCGCCACCTGCTGCCGCGCTCCGGCCGCGCGCTGCTGCAGCTCACGGAGCAGAACTGGCTGCAAGTAAGTGCACGATGACGCACCGACGATCCTGCGTCGTGGAGCAATGGGAGCGCGCGGACGTGGTGCGCTGCGTGCGCTGGGTGTCGCGCACGTTCAGCGTGCCCGCGCCGCGCCGCCACCTGCTGCCGCGCTCCGGCCGCGCGCTGCTGCAGCTCACGGAGCAGAACTGGCTGCAAGTAAGTGCACGACGACGCACCGAAGATCTTGCGTCGTAGAGCCAGCGCGGATAAGTCAAGGTGATGGCGAGATACGCTGGTCCTGGGACGCAACGTGCGTCGGCAAATTATCCGCTTTTAATTGTTCAGAGACATAGCTATGTAAGAAATAAGGAGACGCCGGTCTAGATGCGGCGGTTGTACCTAAACGCTGAATACGGCGCGGCGCGGCGGCGCAAACGTGCCTATCACGTGAAACTTACATATTTATATCTACTCGTAAAAATATGTAAGTTTCACGTAGTCGGTGTCGTGGAGACTCTAAGGTTATGAAGTAAAAAATAATTATAATAATAAAATAATATGAAATCCAAATTTTTATGCCCCATATAGAAAAGGGACATCCGACAGAATACTGCTAGCCGCTGCTGCCGTTGTTGCTAGAATGCAAGCATAAATAATATTTTTTCTCGATTTCGTGCCAGCAAACCTGAGCGTCAATGTGTTGGTATTGTGTATTTAGGAGTAGGTACAGTTTAATACCTACTCAGCACAAAGTTCAATCGTTGGAGCATTAGGGTCGGTCACAAGAGGCTGTTAGTGATTTTCCTTCGGTGTGGCAGGTATGCTCGGGCGACGAGCAGGCGGCGCGCATCTTCCGCGCGTACCTGCTGCACGCGCACGCCGCCGCCACGGGCCGCGCGCCGCCGCCGCCGCTGCCGGAGCACCAGGCCGCCTCCTCCGCGCCCGGACCGCGTGAGTACCCACCGACCTAGCTTACACGGGGCGAAGGAATGGTGCCACCGGCTACAGTGCCGGCGTGACCACTTTATTGGCTCTGCAGAGTAAAGTTTTCGAACCGTGTAATCCGTAGTCTCGATGATTTAATTGTCATAGACATGTAAAGTTGGCGTAGGTATACCTACTATGTTAATTTCCTGCACACTAACTTTACCTCGTGTCATTACAGAAATAGTGTAAATGGAGTAGGATGCATGTTGTTCGTGATAAAACTGATACCTACTTCCTTGATACAGGGCCTTTCCCTCTTTGACAATTAAGCTTTTACGCTTAAAACTGAACTTCCGTTTTATCGATTTATCAATAATAATAATCAGATGAGATTAGTTCATTTAACATTGAAATAAAATTGGCACATCTAGATAAGTATAAATTTAAGATAAAACACGGAAGAGGCAACCGGGGGTCTTTCCCTTTTAAAATTGGTGAATTCAAAACACTGATTTCGTAGGTAGGTATCTACGTCTAATCAATCAAATTGTACCTACTTGTAACTTGCAATATTGGGTCAATGCTGCGCTCACGCCTGGATGGTACACGACGATAAGGGGTTTTTACCTCTTTTACACTAAGAAAAGTTAAGTTTAGTAACAATAGTAGCACAGATTTTGAGTATAATAGTAGTATTACCAAAGATATTAAGATATTACAGTATTATTACTAAACAAACGAAATACGTCTCCAATACAATTCTTGATGAACCTCAGTGATCATTAGTCACCAAACTGATATGTGTGCTACGAGTATAAGTACAAAATAAATTGGATTCTGAAAAATTAGGTATCATTGATTTCATAGTGTTAAAAATTTAAATCCAATAGCGAAGGCAAAAAGAAATACGCACCATTCATATACTACGTCAATCGCGTCAAGAAAAGATACGCGTATCGAATTATAATATTGATCAAATGGAAAAAATCATAGGTATTCTGGAAATTTGATCCATCCATTTCCTATGTGAATATGAAAAACTTATTAAGTTATCATTAACGATGGCTTTTTCGGTTAGAAACTTTCTCACTGTCACTACTTGTTGGTAATGTAGATTGTAGAATACCTACCTATGGATAGTTAGGTTATTCCGAGACTAGCTTAAACTTGCTTATCACATTTAGTTACCTGAAAATAGTTTTAAGCAATATTATAATAGGCCACTCTCGCGCATTCATTATTTGCAATGTATTTTATTAATTAAGTATTATTATTAAAGGCGAAATAAATTAATTCCCAAAACAATCATAGAACAGCGCCATCTACCGACAGCGCACAGCAACACATCAATTGGCGCCAAAAAACTCATGAATGGAGTTTGTGATGAGTCATGGCGGCCGTGTGCCCTTCGCGGGCCGCGCGCGTTCTCGCTCCATTCATAAGCGCCGCTGGTAGATCTCTCGCTGACTCAGTACATTTCTTCGAATTTTCATACGTAGCAAGCGCCGTGTGTATTGTTATACCATAATATTATGCTATAATATTATAGCTCTAAAGGCTATCGTCATTAGTTAATATTATCAACTACTTACCTCCTAATCAAAATCAAACTGAGGGTACATTTTCTGATATTACCTATTTTATAATTTTTGTTCCAGCCATAACTAACATAACATAAATTAAATTTACAAAATTCAAATTCTAAACTATTTACATATTTAATGTAGGCCAACCCATAGATAAGTGGCTCTTATGACAATTAAAGACTCTACCATGGCATGGTATACCCATAAAATGACATGCTCTAAAGAGATAATAACACAGTTCTATGCATAATGTTAATCAATATTTTATTATTATAATCGAGGTTCGAGGAAAATTGTTTGGCAGATTTTCAATACAAAAGCTGTCAGAATGTCTTTATTACTTTGGTTACCTACTCGGCGTTGGTGAAATTGGCACAGAAACATGCGTGCTTAGCAAACGCTCCAAATCTTTTATTCATTTGTAATCAAGAAAACGTGATAATATCACAATAATTTATCAAAGTGCTCCGATAGTCCCGGAGGAGTGAGGACCGGACCATGTTCACTCCGATAGCGACGGTAATGCCCATATTGGCTCGATCTATTACAAGATAACATATTTCCCCAATTCGACCGAAATTCTATGTTTAACAATGCAAGTATAAATTCACATTACAAAAAGAAACTTAATAAAAATATGATAAAAGAAAATGCCTCAGTTTTTAACTAAAAAAAACAGACGAATTTTTGAAAAATGCATGTCACGAATCTCTTGTCACTCATCTGGTCTAGTAGGAAGCTTTGGCCGTCGCTAGTTACCGCCTTACCGTTAAAGACGTGCGTCCAAACGTTGATAATAAAAATAATATTTCGGTACGCACTACACCGTACAATAAACACGTAGCCCTAATGCACACGCCATCGGTCATATCCCTTCAGGTATCATTATATCAGTCAGGCGAGATCGCACTCAAGGATTTACTTAACATCTAATAAAAGAAATACCAATTATCCTGCTCCTATGTTTCAAATATTACTTAGAGTAGAAAAGATATGAATAAGGAAAGACCCACGAAAAAAAAAAAATACGTTGCGCATTCTTTAGTCGCAGCGCGGAGCTCGACCGCGGTACAATCTGCGTGCGGGCAGCGGCGGCCACCCGACTGGTCACATTCCTCCACATTAGATAGTTACGAGTACAGGGGAGCTATAAAATATCTTTTTGTGAAGACGATTATAAAACAATATCTACTAAATAATATGTACTGATTTTTCGGACTTCTGGCACTCGCTATGTACAGATAGGGTTGCCAGGTCTTTAAATCGAAAAGTCGGACAGGCCAGCCAGTTTAGCCGGACATTTGGGTACAAAGGCCGGACACCCTTATTTTTTAGAACTAGCACCAAATGGCAAATTTTTTAAAAGCTCCTTTGCGCAAGTGTAGCGATACAAGATGAGGCGAGCGGAACGGAAACCAACACATGACAAATATGTAAAAAAAATAGTTAAACTTAAAAAGCTTAGCAAAAGTCGAATAGGCCGGACACCGTTTAATTTGGCCGAACACTCAACCAAAAAGCCTGACTGTGTCCGGCTTTATCCGGACGCCTGGCAACGCTATGTACAGAAGACCTTGCTCTCGTTTCATTTAGAATAATTTAGATGATAAGGGATCCATCACCATCCAAGTTTAACTGACGAATTTTGATTTTTGATTTAACATATTGCTTAAAAATTAAAAGAGCAGTGATAGTCTAGTCTAGACTCCAGTGGTTAGGACTGGGGGTCCTATTCGGAGGGTCGCATGTTCGATCCCGATTCCCGCCCGATTCACCTCTCAGTGTTCGTAGTTATGCGCGTATAAGCAATTAAATGTTCACAATGCTTCAACGGTAAAGGAAAATATCGCGAGCAAACCTGCACGCCGGAGTTCTCCATAGCCTTATAAGATAACCCTTCCTCTGAAAGGAGACTGCGCTCAGTAGTGGGCCATCGATGGAATGCTGATGCGATATTGCCAAATTTATCTCGGTTTGGCGTCAGATGAGAAAACTTCGCATTTGAAAAAAATTCTCATTCTGCGACCAAATCTCTTCAAGCTATTTCAACAATCCAGCACAACATCTACATTAAAATAAGCTGCAAATTATTCAATGATTCACAAAAGTTCGTGAGTAACTGCGGCACGTGGCGGCGGCCGCCAAAAATCCGCGAGCAGCGGCGCGCGGCATCACAACAACATCGCGGACATTCCTGCCGCGTCATTAGCATACGGGTCTACATCATCACATTTTAGAGAATTTCACACTAAATTCCGAAAATCAGTAAAAGTTTTAGAGAATATCTATAGCAATCAACAATCTATCAACATGTATCTATCAACAAACGAAGTAGCCTACATAATATATTATACGAGTATAGAAACTTCTCACTGTAAATAAAATACTGTATTACTTATATGAATTATACATATATTTAATATAAGTACATATATACAGAAAATAAAATTCATTTTTAAATAGCTTTTATTTAGTTCATCTGTCTCGAAGGTCTACAATCTTTGCAAGTAACCGATTAGGGGTATGGGTTGAATTTACACTGCTATACCCCTTCCAAGTTAGCCCGCTACCATCTTAGACTGCATCGTCACTTACCATCAGGTGAAATCGCAGTCAAGGGCTATCTTGTCATCGAATAAAAATAAAAAAAAAGTTATAGATTGAGCTGTGTATGTAGGTAAGTACCTATATGTAAATCGGATGGAAAATGCAATGTGACATAGAGCTGATCTGATGATAAAATGTAATCAGGCACATAATAATATATGCTGCTACAAGAATTACGAGATCGATCGGTGACAGAGAAGAGAGGTTTTTTGATATGTCGAAAGCTGAGTCACCTAGACCTCCGCGCGATGTTCGGGCTTTTCTCCCACATTGCTCACGGACGCAGGTGACGCTGACACATGGCCTAGTACTGACACGGATTTACACATTTCTTAACATTGCAATATTACAGCTTTCACTTTCGTAATCCATTTCATAGGTAGGTCGGCAAGTACGTAGAACCTTATCATTTGGAGAAAATCTAGAGGTTATTCTTATTCAAGACAGTTTATTATTTATAATAATATTTCGTGGTACCTACGCGACGCGGCGAAGAACCGTCTCAAGCTCATATAAGGAAAATATACTTAAATAATGCATTCGCATCTCAAATTAATTTCCAAATTATTGCCCGCCGTGTTCCGAGAATCATTCTCCATTCATCATTCCATCAATGGGGCAAGAGTGGAGGCCCCAGTGACCGGAGTACACACTTCTGAAGCAATCTCATACATACTTACAACATTCAGTGCGGAAGTGATTCAATATTTACTAGGAACTGTGAATCACTGTTCCGGATTGACTCAATAGATCTGCTCGCAACATCCATCAGCCCGCGTTTATAGGAATTACGTCTTTATACTGAGCGTTCTTAATGATGGGAATTCTTGAGCTCGGTTAAAGCAAATAAGCCGTTATGCGTACGAATTATACAACAAAATTGGCGCCGGTGGTAACTGACAAAAACTTCGTGGGAGAGTTTCGCGATGTGTCATATTTTATTATTTGGTCATGTTGCTTTACTCTAATTATAAATTTTGCGTTGTGTGTATATGCAATAATCACTATATATTATAGGTACATATTATCTCCTACTGAATTAAAAAGTTGGATTTAATCGTAAATCCAAACGCACTGAATACATTCCGATAGCATCATCAAGATCTTAAGTAATTAGTATGATAAAAGCTAAAGGCTCGTTAAAACGATTAGGATTATTTACTCTGCCCTGAAATCGATTTTCAGATTTAAATCAAACGGCAAATAATGCTAAGTCTAGTCGCATCTTCGACCTGCTAAAATATTCCTACGTTGTTAGGTACAGACAGGTACAGGTAGGTAGTGACGTTCAACGTAGACGTTCATTACCAGAATTTCTATTAGGTTGTGGTAATTGATTTTGTCGACATTTAGAATGACTTTCCTGTTCAACGGGAGGTATTAAATAAAAGAACATTTAAAGTTGGTTGCGGCAAATGTAAACAAGACGTAAACTTAGAAATTACCTCGTCATTGGCCAAAGCTGTCGAAAGCCCCTCCCACGCGGCGCTCCACTTCATAAACTTCGAACAAACATATTGGGCAGCCGGTACCTACATGAATACTCATATCCTAAACGGATTTCATGATTCGCATTTTGTGGCTGGGTTAAACCAGAAAAAGAAGACTTGAATCTTCAAATTTTAACTGCCTTTTTTCGTCTCATACAGTTGTTTATTTTTACATACCTACTTTAATGATTTATAACATGGTGTTAGAATAAATAATTTATTATCTTCACAACTTAGTTTGCATTTTGCAAGTTTGTGCCGCTACGGCCAGGCTACGTAGCTACGAGTGCTTTCTATTTCTACTCAAACTCCTAAGGCGTCCAGATACCAATTTAC
Source organism: Hipparchia semele (assembly GCA_933228805.2). Taxonomy (NCBI): domain Eukaryota; kingdom Metazoa; phylum Arthropoda; class Insecta; order Lepidoptera; family Nymphalidae; genus Hipparchia; species Hipparchia semele. Next base: position 244,533 of record OW121717.1, on the reverse strand, counting down.
CTACATAATATTAACTTCTAGACACCCATTCCGCTCAGCGTCTCTTTTATAACTCTTCGGGTCGTAAGTCCTCCCTAATGTCCTAACTAAAACTAGAGAAAACGCAACATTTCAAACGTCTCTTTTAGCATTTTTCTGGCGGTTTCTACGTCAAACCTTTATCACGCGAAGTCGGGGCGACGCACGATGTCCTAGTAGGCATCGTAGGTATAGCAATAAAGGATCCTTAAAGATTAAGAGACCAATCAAACGAGACATCAGACAATCATATTATAGTACATGTTTCACGCTTGAAGCATATCATCAAATTAAAGTGTGTTCCTAGAAAAGCGTCGCGTCGCTTCGGCGCCGCGCCGCGGGGCCACAAGTTTGTTGCGCGCGCGACTGTTATGGTGGCTACGTCAAGCGACAAATGAAACGGGTACTTTTAAAGGATTCTTGCAGGATTTCTGATTCCATGAAACAGAAAACATAGCACTATTAAGAGCATTTTGATTGTCGATTAAATAAAATAATGTATTATGTTCGTCAAGCTCTTAGGTAAATCAATTGAACTTTTGCACCGGACTAAAGATGTACTTAGCCATGAAAATACTCGTAAGTAGTACTTACATCCTCGCTTCGTGCTACGCCACCGCAGACCGCAGTAGCGCAAAGCTGCCGCCGATGCGATAACATTGCGGCCCGCGGCCCGGCGGACATAAAGCCACATGTGAAACCACAATAAAGCCTTCTGGCTGTTATCGCGACGCTAATCTTTTTCATTAGAGTTCGGCAACTCTTTAGATGTCTCTACTTACTTAGTGCATTAGCATTAAGCTTAAGCTTCCATACCTACTTTACCACTTCTTTTCACCCTTTTAGAGATAAAATTTGAAAGTATCCCTCATTCAGTCGGTACAAACAGCAAAATCTTCAGAACAGCCTGATGCCCTGAAACTCACTCACAAGGTTCAAGGAATTTGGAAAGCATATTTGTCTGTTCGTCGAGCGAAGTCTGGCGAGGAACCCAGTGCCCTTTCGCCGGATAGGTTTAGTGGTTGAGCCGCAGGGAAAGGTAACAAACTGACGCCTTTGCACAAAAATAATACGTAGCTTGGATGTTACGCATTTATATTACCCATGAGCCCAAAGAATATTACCACCATAGGTAGAGACAAGTAGGTATACATTCAGCAGATTCAGCTTGCAGAACCAAACTACAACTACTTGTCTACTTAAAAAGAAACTCAAGAGAAAGGGTAAAAAGTCATATTTTATCAGCTATTATTATCGTCAAGTACGAGTATCAAGTACTTAACTCTTAATATCGTTCACCGAATGTTTTGCGGAAGAGAGTGGATTCACTTGAATAATGACGTCGTTCGCTGACATCTCACCCCCGACTCCGCGGTCGGCACCCTTCGCCTTTGACACCGTATCATTTTTGTGCAGCCCCTACCATTGAAAATGAAAATGATTTATTCATAAAAGGTTTTACAAAACATTAATCCGTTGTTGGGCATCCTTTTAAGTAAGTATTACATCTATGCCAGGATGGAAAATCTTTATAATGAAGATAATTAATACTATTAAAATAACCAGTTTAGAATAATTAAATTTATAACCAAAAAGTTTGTGTGTATGTATGTGTGTGTTATTCTTTGTGTGAGCGTGCACAATTATAATTTGAAATGATTTTTTGTTTGGCAAACGTTTTTCTGAACTTGTGATTTGGTTTTTTTATTTAGGCAGGATTTATTCCAATTTTATGCGCAGTAGATACGCGCATGTTATCACATCCATGGCCCTATTGCGTTCGTTAGAGTTAAGACGATGAAATAAATAATTTGTTTTTATTTTTTAGTGCGAAATAATTCAATGATAACGAAAAATAAAGTGCGAAAACTCATTAAAATCTTCGACTAACTTTGTCAGTGAGTGAGCATCGGGTTTCCCAGGTTTACAGTGGTAGCGCGCAGAGCCAGCGGGTGAGCATTAGCAAGTCAATGGCGTCGGGGCGTCGGGGCGGGTCGGCAGCATCGGGAGGCACATAAACACGACTCCGTGCTCCGACGCGTGCCACTTTCAATTTAATTACCGTGTTTCCGAAGGGCTGGCTCATTTATAATTGTTGCGGGTTGTTAGTGTTACGTTCCCTCAAATATGGTTGAGCGAAGCAATGGCTGGATCATGCGTCATGCTCGTGAACGGGTTCCACCAACGGGAATGGGTCTGCTTTGACTGCCCATCTTGACATGCGTTGGATTGGTGTACCTACCTACGTATGCATTTTTGCATTTTTGAAGCTTTATTGTGGAAGCACTGTATATACATAGCAATCAAAGCATAGCTTTGTAAAAAAAATTTTTTGAAAAGAGCAACTGCTGAGTTTCTCACCGGCTCTTCTCAACAGAATCAGCATTCCGAACCAGTGGTAGATTTATGACGTGTCATAAGAGCTACAAGTTAGCCTATATGAAATAAATAAATTTTGAATTTGAATTTGTTGTTAATCACAGAAATTGGGCGGAAAATTTACTAGAAATATTCCCGTTTCCCTCTCGGTGATTGCTATCTCGGTGACCAAGTTCGCCAGGATCGGCTTAGTACGGCTATGCCATGAAAATGTACAGTCTAACATACTTACAATACGTACCTATATACTACGAGTAGCTCAATGCCCTCGAATACTCCGTTGAAAATTCAGCGGGAAAATCTTGATATTCCGGGATAAAAAGACTGAAAAAGCAGACAGTTACCTGCTTTCGCATATTTTATTCTATTAGTATGGATAAAGTCGGCCTCCCTGGCGCAGTGGTGAGCGCTGTGGTCTAATAACTAGATTCCCGGTGGGGCAATTTGGAATAATTTCTAAATTGTCTCTGGTCAAAGACGTGCCGCCACGATGGCGTTCCGACACGATGGCGTGTAGAAACCGATTAGGGGTATGGGTTGAATGTACACTGCTATACCCTTTCCAAGTTGGCCCGCTATCATCCTAGACTGCATCGTCACTTACCATCAGGTGAGATCGCAGTCAAGGACTACCTTGTCATCGAATAAAAAAAAACCTACGGATAATATATGGATGTTCTATAGAGCAATCTCTGACTCAGCTCAGACTTAAGATAGAGGTTAAAACTAGACACAAATATGCACTGACATAAATCTGTCTCGTTTTAACTCTGTCTTGAGTCTGTGCTGAGTGAGAGTGCGGTCTATAGATTTCAGCCAGACTCCATTGAGCTTTGAGCTTACTTTATTGGTTAGCTAAGTTTTAAGTAATTTTTTTCTGAATAGAATTAATTACCAATATGAAAACAATTTAAATAATAATAAAAGTTGGTAAGCAGTAAGTACCTGGTAAGTTCAAGTATTGTAAGTAGGCACAGATGAGTGGCGGCGCGCGCGCTCGTGGGAACGGGCAAGTCGGCGGGACGCGGCTTTCACATTCTCGCGGGGTGCGTCACCGGAATGCGGACCCGCTGCATCCCGCTGGCCCGGTGCTGGCCTGCCCGTACTGTTTTCAGGACTGCCAATTATGTAGCTCAAATATCTATTTGAGCTACATAATATTAGCTGCAACAGTGGCCGCGAATTCATGGGGTTTTGATTTCCGCGGGAACTTTTTAATTTTCTGGGATAAAGTCGATGATTAAGAGCACAAAAGTGGTGCAAATTTTGATGAAATAAGTACGCAGTTTAATTCTTAACTCTGTTTAAAATAATTGACATTGAATAAACATTGAAAAAAAAAAATGTAAAGGAACCTTTTTTTACTCAAAAAATTATAACATTTTCCCAAAAAACAATGTTGCAATTTAAAGTTTATATTGTGTCCTTTAAATTGTATGAACACGTACGTATACCACTTCTGTGCTCTTGACCATCGAAATGAAGCCTGTGTTAATCCTGTATGAGCTATCTCCATTCCCAACAGTCAAATCGATTCATTCGTTATGGCGTGAAGGAGTAACAAACATCCAACCATCAAACCATCCATCCATCCATATATCATACATCCATCCTCACAAACTTTCGCATTTATAATATTAGTAGGATTATTAATATTATGATTTCTGAAAGCTGTACTTGTCTATAGTTAAGTACAAAGAAACAAAATCCTTCTATGCTTCTAGGTCTCAGTAACAGATTTTTATCAACGGAAAAAAGGAGGTTCTGATATCGCGACTATTTTGTATTATATTTTTTTATTATGATTATTTAAATAAAAGCATGATCCAAACACACTTTTTAATTTTTTTTCCATTTGTCTGTCTAAACGTGCTTATCTTCGGAGTTCGGACTACCAAGGAAAATGAACTAGATTTCGATACCACTATATGAGTCCACATTTGCACACCGCATCTTAGACTCCTTATAAGCTTCAGCTGTATGAGTATGTGAGCAGTGAGTGGCGTCTGCTGGTCCTGTTTCGAGCGGAGCGGAGTGGAGTGGGCCCGGGTGGGCGGGGGAGGGCGGGGGAGGGCGCGAGAGGGCGTGGGAGGGCCTGAGAGTGAGGACACTCCTCTAGCACGCTCCGCCTCCGTACCTCCCAGAGGCTCTTGGTCTGACTTAAGATACGAGCGATGGAGGGAAAATAATATGTCTTATTAAAATAAAAATAGTGAAAACCGATGAACCGACAATCACAACGTAGTATATGCTGGTCGACAGCGGAAAAGCTGTATCAGTCATTGCTACGGATATAATTATCGTAATTGGAATTTATGGCATGGCATTCCATTCATATGCTGCAACTAGCGATAAAACATTCCCGCCGCCAGGTAAAAAAAATATAGTTTCGGGTAAAAGGCTACCTACTTTTAGAATAGTAGAGCGTTCTGCTGCTAGAGCTGGTAGAGCCTCCAACTAAAACACTGCCCGCTGGCAGCAAAGCTGTGATTTGCATGTTTTAAGCACCTAAAAGTTCGGTTTACTAAATTATTATACTTTCGTATTCTTAGTCCTTATTTCCTTACTAATATCCTCACTAATATTATAAATGTGAAAGAGTGTTTACTTGTTGGTTTGTCCTTCAATTACGCTGCAACAGAGCTACGGATCGACGTGATTTTTTATATGGGTAAAGTTGAGGACCTGGAGAGTGACATAGGCTAGTTCCCGCGGGAATTTAGAAACTAAATCCACGCGGATGGAATCGCGGACATCATCTAGTTAATAATAATTTTGTCGCATTAGTCGACATCAGACCAGTCGCAGGGAGCCAAGGGACACAGGTCGCCGGCCGGGCAAGGCCGAGTGGACGTCTGTCGGTTGATAAAGCAGAGAAATGCCAATTTTGCTTTTGAGTTTGAAACCCGCGTCACAGTCGCTGCTCTCTCGTGAGTTGGGCCACGGGCCGGTTCCACCGCAGTTTCCGAGAAGCGTCGCGGCGGCTGCGCTAATTTATGGCGACCTTGCGCCGCCATCAGCGCTCGCCCGGCCTCAGGCCCACGCTCTCTTCGCTATTTCTTATTTAATAAATTAGCTTAATCGACTTAACAACTTTAAACTGATAAACCGGAACCCTCAGCCCAATTTTAGACTCATTTCATATTTCAAAATAATTTACAGTATTCGGTAGGTAGGTGGGGTAGTTAGGTACATTAATAAGGGGAAAAGCCTAGCCTTTATTTACTCAAAAATAATTTATTACTTGACGTTGATGCCTGCGACTTCGTCCGCGTGTATTGAAGTTTTTAATTTCCGTGGGAACTCTCTTATTTTCCGGGATAAAAGTAGCTTATGTGTTGTCAAATCGGTTCCGTTAATTAAGTACATGCCTGAACTCGATGTTTTATTGACACCATCCATTCAAACTTTCGCTTAATAAAATATATTATTAGTAAGGAGGTTCTATGTAATAATAAGTAGGTAAGTATTTTTAATAATATTATTTTGCTTTGCGATTTTTTGTTCCACAAACACCAAACTGAAAATGAAAATTGTCCTTTTCTTGAATTTTTGAAGAAGTCTACTAGACTGCAGATGAAAATCATTCTATAAAACAGGGTATTTAACTATTTTCTTATTATTCATTAGCAGGTTAATTTAGGTACAGGAACGATCTCTTGTAAGTCTTTTCACGTCGATAAGTTGCTAAAGAAATTCATAAAGGAGAAAGAATGGGTAAAAAAGTGTTTGAATTGAATGGGGATATAAAAGAAATCCATCCCGTACGATTGTAATATCTGTGCATCTGACCCCGGGGCGTCCCGCACCCTGGGGCCACATCTAAAGGTAATGAGGGATCCGGTGACACCCGCGTCGCTGCCGGATCGCGATATTGCGGCGCGGACGCCCGCCATGCATTATGCATGCGAGCGGCCCGCGGACACGCGGTCGGAGCTTCACGCGGAGGGAAACTTTATTAAAAACTTATGCACCAAATGGAAACCTATAAATCCTTGTGGATCAGTGTTGGATACAATTAATTCACATCGAGTCGTCACGATCGACCCCATAATGACTCGTTTAATCTACCCCCCACAAGGGGTTCCTTGGGAACATCGAATCGAAACTGACTCAATACACTCATACCATACCTACCTACTCCCATCTATTATATATTTTGTAAAAAAGAAATCAAACTCTAAAATCAATGTAACATTTGATATTTTTTTTAAATTTTAATATTCATTATTACCTACTAATTTATTTATTTATTTAGTTTGAAGTTTATTTTTAAATTATGTTACATTTTCGATTGCAATTAGTAAATCGTATTATACTCGTAATATTCTATTATAAATGCGAAAGTTTGTATGTTTGTTACTCAATCACGTCGCAATGACAGAACCAATTTGGCTGAAATTTGGCACAGAGATAGATTATTGTCTGAAATATTTCTATCCCGGGAAATAAGAGAGTTCCCGTGGGAACAATAAACCTTAATCCACGCGAAAGAAGTCGCGGGTATGAGCTGATTATTTACATAATCTGAAAATTTTTAGGTAAATATAATATACAATACTAGTGTGCACAGCTATTGTGTTTGACTTCTTCACCTTAGCAATCGGTACTCGTTAATTGCGAAGTGAAGTTCATTATTTATTAAAATCAACGACAGAAATTACAACGGCTTGTATTATTTACCTATAATATTATATTCTTTGACGTACATTATACGAACCAATTCATGAGACTAGTTTGTTAGCTCCTAATTTTGCACTTTGGTCGAGTACTCCGCTCCTGAAGTATACCGCGGACGGCGGAGCCCCGCGCGGGGTGCGCGGCGACGTCGTCTGTAATCCGGGCCGAGGGCGGGCGGGGCGCCTTCAGCCGTTTCCGCTCGCCTCTCAGTCGCTTCCGGTGGCGCATCCGGACGCCCAACGCGTACTTAAACCGTGCACCACTAACTTATACTTACTTAAGTGTCTTCAATGATTTTGTTTCTGTGATTCAAATTTCAGATTTACTTAAACTTTAAACAAACTCTTTGAAAAGTTAAAAACTAAAAATATAAAAAAATTAAAATTAAAAAGTTTAAAATATCTAGTATTTTAAAGTTTAAGTTTTTAATTTAAGTTAAGGGTTTTTATTTTATATGTGTACAACCACTTTTTAATGATTCTGTAAGAATCTTACAATCTTAAACTCGTCTGAATTGACACAAATATTCACCAATTTCCATTAGGAGAGATTTAAATGGACGTTGAATGATATTTAAATGTCTTTAAGTATGTGACGCCAAAAGCGATGCTGTGGCTGAGCGCGAGCGAGCATCGCCGGATCCAGCAGTTGTATCACGGTCAGTGGAGCGGGTGTTTAGCCTCCACCGGGTAGGATGTACCTGCTCGCCCAACTTCGTACAACTGCGTGAATCTGTTAGCTGCTAGTTAGCAGCTAACAGATTCACGCAATATAGCCAACTGGCTAGTTTGTGAAGAAGGGTCTGAATTCACCGAGTTTTTGTTGGAAGCAACATTCTAATGCCCGTTTTCACCAACGTTCCCTAATTTTTTCGGGCTATCTAAGCAAATACTTACTTCGTGACTTAGCTTAGGTAGCCCATAAAAGTTAGGTATAATACGTTGGGGAAAACCGGCATTACTTACTTCGGGGAGGATTTAGGTATGGTTGGTGAAAATGGGCACATCTCTGTCACGAAAAGTATAGATGCATCTACAATAATTATTTTTATTATTTATTTCTATACTATAATACTTTATAGGTAGGTACAAACGTATTTCGCGTCCATATCTCCTATGTTGTTGCAGAGCCGTATAACGGGCTGAGCGGCTGCGCGCGCAGCGGCGGGCAGGTGCAGCTGTGGCAGTTCCTGCTGGAGGAGCTGGCGGCGCGCGCGCCCGGCATCGAGTGGGTGGTGAGTAAACGCACTTCAGTCGTCGCGTCATTGTATTGCAGAGCGGTACAATGGCGTCGGCGTCTATTGTAGCCTCGTATACGCTTGTCATATTGTTGCTACATATAATAATATGTAGCAACCAAATATCTTATACCTATTGCCGTCCGCATCGCCTAGCAAAGCATGGTAATACATAGATACTTTTGCCGTACTTTGAAACGTAAATTCTTCAGCAAACACGTTATTTTCGGATGTCTTCTGCTGGCTAAAGATAGTCGGGGAAATAAAAGGACTTGATAAAGTCAGTATCTTATGATCGTAATAGATGCTATTGAAAAATGGTGGTGATTGTGCGCAGGGTAACCCGGCGGACGGCGAGTTCCGGCTGTCCGACCCGGACGAGGTGGCGCGGCGCTGGGGGCGGCGCAAGCAGAAGCCCAACATGAACTACGACAAGCTGTCGCGCGCGCTGCGCTACTACTACGACAAGAATATCATGAGCAAGGTGATTTTTACTCCACTCCACTCCACCACTAATTCCACTACATTTCTGATCAGTTCCATCACTTTGTTGACGTGACGTGCCAATATTAAGTATAAATTGACCTCATCATTGCTTTCCATTAGATATTAGACACGCAGTGGTTCGGCTGGGGATTACTGACTAATATTATGGTTCTGCTATAAATTCGATCAACATTGGAGTTTTGTAAACTTGCCTGTTCGTGTGGGTTATTATGAGTGTTAAAAATATTGTGTATTCAGGTGCACGGCACGCGGTACGCGTACCGGTTCAGCTGGGCGGGGCTCGCGGCCGCCAGCCAGGCGCAGGCGCCCGACGCGCCGCCCTACTGGCACTACGTCCCCCGCCCGCAGCCGCATCCGCACGCGCCCTCCGCGCCCGAATCCGCACCGCAGCCGCAGCCGCCGCCCTTGCACCCTGCCGCAGCGACGCCGCCCGCCCCGCAGCACCGCCCGCCCCTGCAGTGACGCCGGTCGCCGGTCGCTTGCACGGTTTACAGTTACGGTTACGGAAAGCGTTCATCAATTTTTTTTTTTGAAAATGTTGGATTTTACATTTCAACAGTGTCTCTAGTTTTTTTGTAAAGATTTGTGATACTGACGATTTATTACGTTGCGTAGTATTGAATCATTATAAATTTTGAAAATTATGATAATAATACGAAAACAAAACAAAAATAGCTAATAGTAAGTTATAGTATCTAATGTCCAGTTTACTTCCAGTCCGAAATCAAGTAGGTACTCATTTTAATTTTGTGAAAGTTCGGCGATATAAAATATCGGTATTTAGGCTTCATCTTTGATTGTACGCTGCTTTTTATCACAACCAGCACTTCGTGACTAAAAGTGGTATTTTCAGTGAGTCATTTGAACAGTGAGCAAGGCCGTGGGATATAAAAAATAATTTCGTGTAACTGTGAGTAATTGATGATTTATTCGGGTGCCTATATACTTTTCTACCTAGTACCTATTCATATTCAAGTGGTAGAGTCAAATGGTAGAGCTTTTCAACAAAAAGTAGCTTTTGGTCGTGACTTCATCCGCGTGGAGTTAGCTAGATTTATAAAATTCCGCAGGAATTCTTTGTTTTCCCGGAGTACATAGAAATTATACCGATGTGAAACATCAGACACAGATATTTTCGCATTTATACTTTTATTAATTTAAGATTATTGTCTTTAGAAATATATGTAAATAGATCTATTAATAATTTTATTATGTAATATGTAGTAAATAAAATAATATTTTCATCACAATATGTGTCTGTTTAATAGAAATATAATTTTAATAGATTTTATGATTTACAAAAAGAAAGTTTAATAGGTACAATAAAGTTTTTTGTAGACCCCAAAATGGTAAAAAGAACCCCTTAGGAACTACGAGTAAGAGACAGTGACGTGCGAATTTTTTTTAAATTAAAATTAAAAAATTGGTTATTCAAAAGTATTGCGACTGCAAACAAGCATTGATCGCGTCGCCGCGCCGTCGCGTCGCAACGTGCCAAGGGCCTCACCAGTGCGGCCTCGGCTCTACGGATGTTAGACCGTTGACTATTTTTGTTATTTTATAACAATCAGTTAACGCACATAGACTTTTAATTGTTTTTAAATAGTAAGTTGTTTATGTTTTAATATACCGATAGATGTAATGTGTTTCTTCTATGATATAAGTACAATTAATTTGTAATTTGTTACTGTTATAATTTACCTCACTTTATAAGTATTTTCTTTTGTTTATTTACCATCGATATATAAGGATAGGCCCTTAGAAGAAAAAAAACGCGCTCAAAAAGACAATAGAATTTGCAAAAGTCTATTGTCTTTGTTATCAGTCGGCCGCACGCGCTTCAACGTATCGCTCGTATTTTTGATCGTTAAAAAAGCCGTCGTTTGCAGTCAAATCATGCAAAAAACGTTCGGAAATCCATCAAAAAAGAGATGAAATAACATTTCACTTGTAAGTATATCGTTTTCTTATTTAATTTACAGCATAAGCTGGGTATTTTTTAATTTTGCTATGATAAAAAATGTGCTACTAAAATGTCGTACAATTGCATTACAAAAAGAATGGAGTCGTGTTATTTTTTTCGAAGTAAAACTTTTTATCCGCATATGAATTATGATTATGTATGTATTTTACTATGTATACATGTTTGTATGTATTTAACTATATAACTATGTTTGTATGTTTACGTCGTACGTATTACGTACCTATAGATTAGGTAAGTTGCGGATATTCCACATTGAGTTGGACATCCGAATCTGCATCCGCAATAATCAATGCGGATGGTCATGCGGATATGGATGTTGCTAGTTGCGAAAACTGTGTACTGTACCTATGTTTGTTTGTATGTATTTAACTATGTATGTATATGTTTGTATTATTTGAAAGTTTATTTGAATAAAATATTTCTATTCTATTCTATTCTATTCTATTCTATGTATGTTTGTATGTATACGTCGTACGTATTACGTACATACAGATTAGGAATGCTGTGGATATACGCATCCGCATCTTTAAAAAAAACTAACCCTATTAAAAAAACAGACTGTATGATATGTTTTATACCTATACATACCTATACTAAATATGAAAAAAATATGTACTTAATCGAAAAGAATTACAATCATAAACAAAAAAATAATGCCATATAATATCTTTGCGGCGACTTTTACCAAGTCTTTATTCTGTGGCCTATACTAATAAATAAATACATTATATTTTTAATTTAAGTGATTCAATTAACTATGGCAAAAATATGTTTGTACGTGTATCCGTTGCGTACATGCATAATAAGTGAATATTCTTTGATTTATATTCATTATTACACGCTCAACCGCAATTATATTATTTTATATAAATGCATAAGTCTGGTTTACACGTCCCATTCAAATAAAATTTTGATGAGATTTTATACGAAAATAGTACTAACGCCACTCCATTCCATCTTTGTTCTGGAGGTGGGCGTGGTTTGTCCGCGAACGTGATTGGTTGACACTCGCGTCAAAGGAACCGCGGGCGACGATTTCGAGCGCATTTTTGTAGACGGAATTATATAGGAAAGGCATATGGTTGTTATTTACTGTGTTGTTGCAAATATATAATTATTAATTACCTAAAATAAAGTTCCTTTTCTATACGGCGCGTTTTATTTTTCCGTAGACCATTGATAACCTGGTTAGCTATTACTGGAATTAACGTTTGAATTGAACTGAGTTTCTTATTTTTGAGCTCAACATTTACACAGTACTTTTACTTACAAAACTTACTTTTTAACATTTGTAACTTAGTTTAAAGATTATCAGCTAAGCTGAAGTTGACTAATAACCTCCTATATCCTCTAAATAAGCGGCAAGCTTGTGCTAGGAGTGGGTGCGACAATAAACAACGGGTGGGAATCGAACCTGCGACCTTTTAGTTTTCAGTCTTTCCTTGACCTTTGACCTTTTCAACACTTTCCATTTCCAAATTATTTTTTTGTGTTTTGTACATTTTGAATCCGTACTACAAAGATCCTACACAAAGAATCGAAAGAATCCAAAAACGATTTCTCTTCTTGTTAACTGTCCACCAAAACAAAAAGAGAGAATTAACCTCATATAAACAAAGATTAAGTTATTTTAAATTTACATCACTCGAAGTCCGTCGTTGGGTGTCTGACCAGGTGCTTCTCTTCAAAATTATAAATAATGAATTAATTTCTCTGTGCCTCGAAACAACTTAAGGTTTTCCAGGTACAAACCATTCGTCATCAACGGTTGTAGAACAAATATGGGAGCTAACAATGTGTTGCTTCGAATTTGTCGCGAGCACAACAAGCAGAGGCGTAACTATACCGTTTGAGGCCCGTGGCAAATTCATCGGACGGGGCCCTCCCTCCCCCAATATAAAGAAGCTCAACCAATGAGATAATATTTTTTTGCTTTATAATAAATCACTAGGTGAAGTAAGTACATACAAACGCGAACACAATTACTTGATTTTCTAATAACCTTTAATTCAGAGCGTATGTCACAATTTTTGTATTAGTACCAAATTTCAAAGATTAAAATTCCTTTCTTCGGGCTTTTTGTTCAGCAAAAGTGTTAATGACATAAGAACCAAAAATGTCATTATCGCGAGCGAAGCGAGCGCGAAATTTTTTACGATTGTATTCTGCCACTACTCCACTAGTCCATATACTTGATGCTTAACTACCTGCAATACCAATGCACAACCGATGGTTTCTAAATCGTCACAATTTAGGTGGGCCTCACCAAGCAGCATCAGGATTAAGGAGTTGGTACCTGAAGTTCAATGATGTAGCGCAGTATTAACGGCTGCACCGCGCAGTTATGTATTCCATACTTGTTACTCCGAAAATGTTGCGAGCGAAGCGAGCGCGAAATTTTTTATGATTGCATTACGGCACTTAGTAGTCCATACTTGGCACCTACAATAGCAAAGTAAAAGCGACATTTTCGCGAGCGAAGCGAGCGCAAAATTTTTTATAATTGCATTACGGCACTTAGTAGTCCATTCTTGGCATCTACAATAGCAACTTAAAAGCGAAATTTTCACGAGCGAAGCGAGCGCGAAATTTTTTATTTTGCACTACGCCATATTTAGTCCTGTACTTTTGACGCTTGAGACCCTGCGCTTGTATGCGCCGCACACCTGGCATCGTAGGTAAAGTCGGCTCTACCAACTATTTAGTTATTGTTTGGGGTACCTATATTCAGTAATTAATTAGATATTTTATAAAATTTTAAAATATGTGTTTATGGACCTAATGACATTTAGGTACATACTTATACAAATATGTATCTTTATCATTTCTGTAAGTCATAAATAAAAATTTTGGCCCCAAATTTACCGCCCCTAAAATCTGCTGCCCTAGGCTCCAGTCAACTCAGCCTTTTGGTAAATCCGACACTGTGCGAAACCTTTCTTGTCCAAAAGAATTTAGTTTATATCAATTTTAATTTTGAAAATGATCGCTCGGCACTAGCCGTAATCACAGGAATGGCTATAAATGTTAGGATCATCTTGTGCTTCTGGCCCTCTCTGATCGGGGGCCCCTTCCAGCAAGGGCCCGTGGCATTTTGCCGTCATGCCACCCTGTAGTTACGCCTCTGACAAGCTTTTTAAAAACTCTAATGTCATTATCGATATACACTCACTCTCTTTGCAACAGTATAAAAGATTATTGTATCAATATATTGTAACCGCATCATAGCCTCATATGCTTCTGATAGTTCAATTTGCCCTGTGTATAATATTTACTCTTTAGTTCAATTGTATACTTACATTAAATTAACCTTGTGTAATTGTTAACTAGCAAACCCGCATTTGCACTTTTGCTTATACGCATGTCGGTTTGCCTGTAATTGGGTGCACATCTGAAATGTTTCTATAGATGTAATATAATTTTATGTAATTTGTTATGTGATTTCCTGTTGGTAAACCAATAAATAAATAAATAAATAAATCTTGCCCGTGACTTCGTCAGCGTGGATTTTAAGGTTTTTGATTCCCGCGGGAACTCTTTAATTTTCAGAAATAAAATAGCTTATGACTATTGCAGTGACATCTCTGTGTTAAAAGAGGTGGGTTGACAAGGCCCAATTTTCACCCCCCATACACTCGAAAAAAAAAGTTCCAGATTCCGGCAAATTGTAAATGTATTTATATACTTGAAGATATAAACTTTATTTTAATATAAAGTTTAGGTGATAAAAAAAATAGTAAGTTACAGAAAATATTACCCAAAAAGAGAGTGTTTCGGCTTTTTCATACATTTTAGTAGTTTTTTTAAGCTTTGATTTAATATTTTAGAATAGGTAATGAATACTCAACATAGATATTATAACTTGTTCCTATTTGAACCTGATGCAGTCAATGAACTTCTGTTAACAATAGAAACGAATATCAGGAAACAATGTAAAACTGTTGTTTTGATATTGTTGAAGTATTTTAGTTGGGCTTGTCCTTGCGGCGCCGGATGGGGGCGATAGCGCTCCCACGCGGCGACCGACGCGCGACGCGTAGTCAGAGATCGTCAACTCGATCTTCAACTTAACATTCTCTTTATGTAAATATATAAAAGGCATGTAAATATTTAAAAGGCAAAGGGGACTGACTGACTGACTGATCTATCAACGAAGAGATCTAAGCACTGAACGGTTCATGTACTCTCAGCTGATAAATGCGTTGCGTCTGCTGCTTATTCGTTCTGCAGCTCTTCAGCCTCACAAGAGATCCATTGATCCCTTTAGTGATGATCATTCTTCACATGACTGTAGCGTAAGCATAGCGTATTTCTATCGACACAGATAAGAGAAGTTAGCTGGGTAAGTACTAAGTAGGTACAGTATTATAATTCTTTTTCAAAACATTTATTTACCTAGATACTTACAAATTAATTATCAGTACAGAATTGCCGAATGCTCATTTAAATTAAATAGAAAAATATAAATAAACCTAGTCCTAAACAGTTGTGAACATCTGGCTGACCTCTCGCGCAGAGTCCAGAACTCGGCGAGCAATGTACGGGAAGCAGCCGCAGCCGCAGCGCGCAGCACCATGGCGAGCAGACCGCTCCTGCTTACAGCACTCCTCTTCTTTGTGTTCGGTAAACAGTATACTTTACTCTTATACCTTGTTAAATCTATCAATGGTCAGTACAAGTACATTTTTAATGTTCCTCGTGTGATAAAATTAGGTGCGAGTAAAGTTTGGTGGAAAAAAGATTTGAAAAAAAGTTTTGTGAATTTGGAAATGAGGTTTTCAACAGAGGAAAATTTAGAGGGGGTCTGTTTTTATTTATTTTCATTTTTTCGCGTATTTAAAACTATCTATTCGCATCTAATACCTATATTGCATCCGATGTTGTCGACGTCCTGGCAAACAGTTATAATATAATACTGAAGATAATTTTAGTGATGATAATATTGTAAATTCTATTATTTTATTTTACTATCCACCACTACCACGATTATTATGCACGAATTTAAAAAATACTATTGTGACGTCGGGTCAGATGGCGCGACTCGGAGCTCGCCCACGGCGACTAGGTGTAGATACGAACCTATCTAAGTCTATAATTCTGTACGATAACTACTTATTATGTATTATATAAGACCTAATTTGGAGCTTCGTTCATCTCAGCCACAAAATGAAATCCCAACGGAACGGTTTCAGAGCGCGGGCGCGCGTCGGCGCCGTGCGCGAACGCGTCGGCCGCGTCGGCGCAGCTGGAGCTGCTGCTGGCGGAGTACGAGCGCGCGGCGCCGCCGCCGGGCGCCGTGCGCGTGCGCGCCGCGCTCGACGTGCAGCACGCCACCGTCGACGACCGCGCCGCCACCGTGCGCCTGCTGGCGGCGATGCACTTGGTAATCCAGCTCGCGGTGACCACCTCCATCACTTAACCGGCGCGACTTCTGCCGACGCCACTGCCGAAAGGTCTAGGCGTTTCAAAGCGCCGGAGTCGCTGGCTGCCACCGGACCGAGTGACACCGACCACTCAGTGGTCACTCTTTCTTACGATTATGTTTACCTATCTAGCCGTACGATAAGTAGCTCGAACTCGTGAAGCATCGCCTTTTCAGAACTGGGAGGACAAGCGGCTGTCGTGGAACGCCAGCGACTGGGGCTGCCGCAGCGCGGTGGCGGCGTCGGAGCGGCTGTGGCTGCCCGACGTGAACGCGCTGAACGCCGTGATAGGCGGCAGCGCGGCGGGCGCGGGGCTGCGCGCGCGGCTGGCCAGCGACGGGCGGGTGGCGTGGGTGCTGCGCTTCGACCTCACGGCGCCGCTGGGCCTGGCGCTGGAGGCGTGGCCGCGCGACGAGCAGCGCATCACCTTCAAGTTCGGCTCCAGGCACCACGGCGCCGCCTTCAACTTGAGCGTTGAAGATTTTGCGGTAAAGAAACTCCGCGTCCGACTCCTCCGGTGTTCGGGGATGTAAACCTCAGATCTCTCTAAGATGGACGATGGGTGTTTCCAGCACGCCACCGTGTTCGAGTCGGGCACGTGGGAGCTGCTCGGCGTGGACAGCTCGGAGACAACGTGGCGCGGCGCCGACGTGGCGTGCTGGAGCGTGACGCTGCGGCGGCGCGCGGCGGCGCACGCGCTGGCGGCCGGCGCCGTGCTGTGCGCGGCGGCGCTGCTGCTGCTGGGCGCCGCGCTGCTGCCGCCCGCGCAGCGCCCCGCGCTCTGCGCCACCGCGGCGCTCGTCTCCGCGCTCTGGTGAGACCTCCGAGACTCGACTTTCAGACCTTCCAGAGAACTTCCAGACTTCCAAGTCTGGAACATCAGCTCTAGAACCATTTGATCGTAGCGATGCAATAGTTATAAATAATAGTTCTTGTTACTTTCTTACAGTCAGGTTTTCTTTTTCTATTTAGGTTCAAAGATTTAGGACAGATTCTAGATTCTCAGAAGATATTCTAAGCGTAGAATTGACTCGTCTTTCGAGTCGAGGGCATGTTGTAGTGTCCATATAGGTATAATATAAATAGAATTACATTTAAAGGCTATCGCCCCCTTCCCCCCTTCGGGCGTGGATCCTTACCACTGTCAGGGGGGTGTACGGGCTAACTTAGGATCAAACTTAGCCCAGCCACTCCTATCAACGTCATTCTAAGCCAAGGTCCGAACCTCACAGGAGGCACCCTCGGGAGGACGTCGCCCCCGATATGTCATCGAGCTCTAGGGTTCACCTCCCTCGGCGACGCTTCGTGCTCACACACCCGTCCGGTGACGCTGTAGGCTGTAGGGGCCATCAGGGCCAGCAGCATACTCCATCCGAAAAAGCAACGGCTAAGGCAGTGTCGACGTGCGTGTCGCAGGCTGGTGTCGGTGCTGGCGCGGCTGCCGGGCGCGGCGGCGGCGCCGCTGCTCATGCGGCTGGTGTGCGCGCAGTGCGCGTGCGCGGCGCTGCTGGGCGCGGGCGCGGCGCTGACGCTGCGCGTGGCCGCCGTGGCCGCGCCGCCTCCTGCCGCGCTGCGCAAGCTCGTTACCGCCGCTTCCGGCCTCTGCAAGCTGTCTCCGCCTGAGGTACTGCGTCTGTCTCGTTAGAGTGTGTCTATAGTGATCATTCTTGGAAGACTCCTACATTTCTCAATACTACTGCGATTACACTTTTACTCGAGCATATAAAGACGTGCCAGTGCCATGCTACTGAGTCAGTGACGGAATACTGCCGCGTCGAGCTCTCCGCTCACCGCGCCGCGAGTCGTTCCCTCGGCGGCCTGCACTCTGCAGGGCCGCGTGCGACTCCGTGGGAGCGAGCGACTCCTGTATCTCCTAGGTGACAGAAATTCCTGGCAGAAGAAGCTCAAATTGCTTTATAGCAGCTATAAGGCTCTCCACAATGCTTCCGTTCAGGTTCCTAAAGCGCCTTCGATCTTTTGAAATGCGCGCAAACTGTGCAACTAATAGGTAATAGATGCGACCGTGTGAAGTGTTGTTTAGCGCGTGGCTTGTGTCGGCAGGGCAGCGCGGCGGAGTGGAGCGCGTGGGCGGCGGCGGCGCAGCTGCTGGACCGCGTGCTGGTGTGCGGCGCGCTGTTCGCGCTGTTCGTCATCGAGTGCGTCTACCTCGCCAGCCCCTGAGCACTGGATGCCGAATACACTCCGGTGGATCTCAGCTTGTGTACGTCAACTTACGTAACCCCTCGAGACGACGACACCGATATGGACGTTGAGACATAGATAGTAGACACAAAAAAATTATCATTTATTTGGTGCACTCACGTTCCTCAAAAGACGCAAAAGTAGCACGTTTTTCCAGTATTGAACATGTCGCGTCGCCGCCTACGGCACGCGGCGCGCCCGATACCGCCGAAGTCCTTGAGGTTTTGCTCCTACTGTGGGCTAGCTGCAGGGAGCTATTCGTTTTATTTGTGCAATATTCTAAATTATGTATTCTTAGATGTATTCTTAGAATTAAGAATTTATTAATTATTTAAGTCACCTCTGTGATAGATGTAAGCAATAAGAAATTCTACTAAGACTAAGTTGTAAGTGCTTTATTTTTATACCTACCTAGTTAATTCTAACAAATTATACGTTCCTTCCTGCGCCAATATTTTGAAAGCTCAAAATCTCGGACGCCATCCCCGTCTGGGGGATGGGGGGTAGACGCACCTAGGTACTTTACCATCCGAAGTTGGAGTTCTTTAATTTTTCCAAGGTTAATCTATGGAAAAATTATGGTCGTGATTCTGAATATTCAAAAAATTATATGTATACCTACCTCCGCGTGAAGTAGATATAATGTAAACGGAGCTATAACTAATTATGTATTTCAAACTAAATCACTCTTAATAAAATCGCGTGGAAACTAGCTACTCCTTTGTTTTATTGCTTATTGGGCGCTTCGTTTCTATCTACTCCGCCGTGGGCACCGTCGAGCGGCGACGGCGCGCCGCGGCGCAGCCCGTCAGGCACTCGAGCAGCAGCACGGCGGCCGCGAGCAGCGCGCCGGCGAGCAGCGCGTGCGCCGCGGGCAGCACGTCGGCGAGTCCCACGCTGACGAAGCCACCGCCGCCCGCGCCACACGCCGGCCGCGGACTCAGCCAGATGCGCCGGAAGCGGTCCATCAGCCCCACCTCACGCTGCCAGCGCAGCCTGCACACCGACATATTCAGCCACTTGCGATTGTCCGCATCTTCGTCAGCGTGGATTTAGAACCCTTCGTTTTAAAATCCGTTCAACCGTTATTGAATGTCGAAAATCGAAACATCTTCACAAACTTCCATATTTATTTTTATGGAAGTTTGTAAAGATTGATTACTAGAGCTGTACGAGAGTTTCGAACGTACCCTGTCCAGGGAATATAAATAAATCTGACAGAATTGGACTCTCCACCTCAGAAGAGCATGTCGCTCACCTGGCGCCCAGCAGGTCACGGTAGCCGGAGTGCTTGCGCACCGGCACGGCCACCATGGGCAGCGTGAACGCCTTGATCTCCTTCAGGCCGCACTTCTCCCGCTCCGTGTACGTCTTGCTGATCACTTCGTACGCCGAGCTCTCCTCCACCTGCCGCCACATAACAAGACATCATTCGGCCGGTGGTGGCCGAGGACGCCGATTCCTCCGACAGAGATTAATTATTCGCTCGACTTCTGCAGTCGAGTTTTTTACTGTGTAGCCGGAGACACAGAGGTTTATGTTATTATATTCGGTTCTGAGTTAAGTTGTTCCGAAGAGCTAGCGATCGAAGCTTCCGATCAGACCGACATGAATTAATTTAGAAATTGTCGATGGTACACACCGCTGCGTCATGAAGGTCTTCAAATATAATAACGGGCGAATCGACCTGAAAAGCGAAGAGTCCGGTGCGCACTCGCGCGATGCCGTCCACCACGCTGAGGTAGGCGCGCTCGCCCAGCGGCAGCAGCTTGCGGCGGTACAGCGCCTGCGTGGCGGGGTCGTTGCTTTCCTGCGTAAGACCATAAACGAATGCTCGGATTGATTCTGCTGAAGTCCCTTTCCGGCTATTTTTCATATCAGAAGCCACGCCTAAAAAGCACCTACATAATGAAACTATATCATAGAGCGCCTACCGGCAGGGAAAACCTGGATGACCGAGGCTGAATCGCTTTTGGGAGCTAATAGCTTAGACTAATGACGGACGCCGATCAGAACTTACGGCAAAATACACGCGCTTGTAAGTAGTCTCCTGCACTCCCATCTCCATGGGCGAGCGCGCCAGGTCGGCCACGGTCTGCAGCGCGTCGCTGGGCGCCTGCAGGATGGCCACGATCTTGGCGGAGTAGGAGGTGAAGGCGAACAGCGACGCCAGCAGCGTGCAGAACATCAGCACGCGCACCGACAGCAGCTCGGGGGACAGGTCCGAGCCTGAACACGCACGTGCGACTTACAACACACTCTCCGAACTTCGTGGCAAATATACCTATTATGCAGTTGTAGTAAAGCGAGAGAAAACAATAGCCAAAGATATTTTTAACCTAAGCTAAATTAAATAATTAGTATTATGGAACAGTAGGTACTACAATCTGTCCTAAAGCGAACAAGCGCCTATGTAGGTCCTCAAATATCTCGATACTCAACATGGGGGAAGATATAAATTCTACATTACCGAAGTAGGTCCGTACCTTGCTGACAAATGGTCCCTACGGAGTAAGTGAAGCTCTCCGGCAGCGTGAGGCGCTGCGCCGTGGCGTCGCGCGTGAAGCGCCGCGCCGCCAGCCCGAACAGCGGCAGCAGCGCCGCGGCGGCGCCGAACACGGCCGCCAGCGCCGCCCACACGCCGCGGCTGAAGGGCAGCGCGAACACGTTGGACACCGCCGAGCGCGCCGGCTGCCGGAACAGGAAGTTGCCTCTGCGAACACCTCACACACTGAAGCGACTAGCTCACACACTGAAGCGTCCTTAAAGTGACCTTTCAAATTCCTTCGCTTCCCTTGGTGACAATTGACTGAAAAATATGAGTAGGATTTTTTTCAAAAAAGAATATGGCCCTCGCTACCCTCCCGTTCCGAACCGATAGAACCTTTGCTTAATTAACACTGTCAGCTATGCTCCTGCACACGGCCACGGCTCGGCGCCGTGACGCGCGAGCGGAGTGAGCGCTCGCCTCAGCTCGACGGTCTCGGCGCAGAAGTGCAGCACGCGCCAGCGGTCGGCGCGCAGGAACATGGAGGTGACGCCCAGCTCCAGCTGGCCGCGCTGCATGGCGCCCACCAGCCCGTCGAACGTGCCGTTGCGCTCCTCGCCGTACAGCTCCACTTGCTTCAAGTTGAACCTGCAACTTACTAAGTTCACCCTCGAGCCACTCTCTATTGATACCCACTCTATGCTGAAGCAAGAGACGATAGAAGCAAGAAACAATAAGACAAAGTAATATTTGGCTCCACCGAATAAGTTACCCAGATGGGTAACTCATTCGGTGGAGATTAGTATCTACCAATTTACGTAGAATCTAGTCTTCAATGGAAATTGTGATCAAAGGGTTGGTGAATTTCAGATGATTATGCTAGTTATCGTTCAATAAATAGCTATCTAGCCGAGTAGGAAGATAGGTAGAATCCCTACCGAAATTTAAGATCTTCTCCACATAGCATCAGCAGCGGATACGTGACCTTAGGAAACGTATCGATTTGCCGATCTGTGAGGTCATTCCAGCCCTTGAAGTACTGCGGCTGCGTGATCTGAAGATACAACATTCAGGACAATCTTCTATTATATCAAAGTGTCAGAATAAAATGTGATGAAATATAGTAATAAAAAATTTTATTTACAATAGTTGCCGATTTAAGGTAAACGTTGTTCAAATTTTTCCTTCTTGAAACCGTGGATGGAAGCCCCGCCCATAATTTCTCCAATTCTGTTTGACTCCTCCGAGCTCCGAGGCTCGTCGCCCGCAGCGGCCGGTCGCCCCTCACGCGGTACACGTCCAGCATGACGTCAGACGAGGCCCACACCACGTCCGCGTCGGGCAGGATCAGGGCGTCGCCGAGGGCTGCTTCTAAATAGGTGGCGTTGAACGACGCATCGTCGATGATGAGCCAGGAGTGGCGCAAGTTGAAGGCGCGTTCGGGTGATGCCTAAAAGTACAAGTTGCATAGTACAAAATATGTATAACTAGCAAAACAAACCTGGAATTCAATGATATAGTATATTTGGCACCTACAGTCCTAAAATATCAAATAATAAATAATCGACACTATATTCCATCAGTTTATGTGGAGAATATCCAGCAACATCAGGATTTAGAAGCCGAGAAGGTTTAAATTGAAGGTTGAAGCAAGCGTAGAATACCCTGAACCTTGGAGTATAAAAGCTCTGAACTAACTAAAATCAATTTGACCTTAGGTATGTGACATGTAGGAAGTTAGGACCCGCACTCACCTTTTGTAGAACGTGCGAGCTGTGGTCGCAGCGGATGTCGAGCAGCATGGCGTCCCGGTGCGCGCGGTAGGGCGGCAGCGCGGGCAGCGCGCGGGCGGCGGCGTGGACGCGCACGCGCAGCCCCGCCTCGCCGCCTTGCCTCACCAGCTTGCTCATTTGCTCTACAGCGAGAAGATGATATCATATATTACAAGGTATCGTAATATAAATGACGTTTATACGAGTAGCGCATAACCTCAATAGGCTATCTTCTTCCGCAGCGTTTGTCCTGGTTTACGCCAGGGTTCGCAATATACGTTTGGTATCTAATAATTATTTTAATAATTGGTGTCATTATATTATGTTATGTATGTTGGCAACGGGTAGGTAGGGCAACGGGTGGGGCTCGAACCTGCGACCTTTTAGTTTTCAGTCCGCATTTTTAACCGTTGGGCTATTGAAGCTTTTAAGGATGTACATATTATGCACTTTTTCATTATAAAATGTTTTTTTTTACATTTTATTTAAAATAACACAAATAATTAATAGATTAAAATAGAATAGAAATATCTTTGCGTAATGCGCCTTATTATAAATTAATAGCAAAAACTCAAGACACAACTTGCCGCATATAGCCAGTTAGCCACAGCATAGTTGTAACTTGTAAGTAGGTATAAAAAATTTAGTTAGTTCTTGATACAATAGTTATTGAATTCCGAAGTTTCTTGATTGTTATCGAGTCTGAATTTAAGAATTCCACAATATAAACGCTATACTCCACAATTATAAACTAATACTTTGTGGAATTCTTAAATTCAATATGACATCCAATCCTATAGATATACCTACTTACTCGTAGACAGGTAAACCGTAGGTCTGTGTAATACAGCACGCAGAGGCGTAACTATACCGTTTGAGGCCCGTGGCAAATTTATCGGATGGGGCCCTCCCTCCCCCAATATAAAGAAGCTCACCAAATGAGATAGTATTTTTTATTTTTTCATAAATCACTACGTGAAGTAGGTACATACAAACGCAATTACAATTACTTGATTTTCTAATAACCTTTAAGTCGGAGCGTATTGTATTTATACTAAGTGCCGTAAAGTAATATTACGGCACTTAGTAGTCCGTTCTTAGCACCTACAATAGCAACGTAAAAGCGACATTTTCGCGAGCGAAGCGAGCGCGAAATTTTTTATGATTGCATTACGGCACTTAGTAGTCCATTCTTGGCATTTACAATAGCAACATAAAAATGACATTTTCGCGAGCGAAGCGAGCGTGAAATTTTTTATGATTGCATTACGGTACTTAGTAGTCCATTCTTGGCACCTACAATAGCAACGTAAAAGCGACGAAATTTTTTGTGATTACATTACGGCACTTAGTAGTCTATTCTTGGCACCTACAATAGCAATATAAAAGTGACATTTTCGCGAGCGAAACGAGCGCGAAATTTTTTATGAATACATTACGGTACTTAGTAGTTCATTCTTGGTACCTACAATAGCAACGTAAAAGCGACATTTTCGCGAGCGAAGCGAACGCGAAATTTTTTATGATTGCATTACGGCACTTAGTAGTCCATTCTTGGCATTTACAATAGCAACATAAAAATGACATTTTCGCGAGCGAAGCGAGCGTGAAATTTTTTATGATTGCATTACGGTACTTAGTAGTCCATTCTTGGCACCTACAATAGCAACGTAAAAGCGACGAAATTTTTTGTGATTACATTACGGCACTTAGTAGTCTATTCTTGGCACCTACAATAGCAACATAAAAGTGACATTTTCGCGAGCGAAGCGAGCGCGAAATTTTTTATGAATACCTTACGGCACTTAGTAGTTTATTCTTGGCACCTACAATAGCAACGTAAAAGCGACATTTTCACGAACGAAGTGAGCGCGAAATTTTTTATTCTGCACTACACCATATCTAATCCTGTACTTTTGGCGCTTGAGACACTACGCTTGTATGCGCCGCACACTCGGCATCGTAGGTAAAGTCGGCCCTACCAACTATTTAGTTATTGTTATTGGGGTTATTTTAAAATGTGTTTGTGGACCTAATGACATTTAGGTATTACAAATATGTATCTTTTTAATTTCTGTAAGGCATAAATAAAAATTTTGGCCCCAAATTCGCCGCCCCTAAAATCTGCTGCCCTAGGCTCCAGTCAAATCAGCCATTTGGTAAAGGAGGTGGGTTGATAAGGCCCAAAATCCGCCCCTCATACACTCGAAAAAAAAAGTTCCAGATTCCGACAAATTGTAAATGTATTTATATACTTGAAGATATAAAGTTTATATCTTCAAGTATATAAATATATTTACAATTTGTCGAAATCTGGAACTTTTTTTTTCGAGTGTATGAGGGGCGGATTTTGTTGCCTTATCAACCCACCTCCTTTACCACTGTGCGTAACCTTTCTTGTCCCAAAGAGTTTAGTTTATATCAATTTTTATTTTGAAAATGATCGCTCGGCACTAGCCGTAGTCACAGGAATGGCTATAAATGTTATGATCATCTTGAGCTTCCGGCCCTCTCTGACCAGGGGCCCCTGCCGGCTGGGGCCCGTGGCATTTTGCCGTCATGCCACCCTGTAGTTACGCCTCTGACAGCACGGTATATTTATCAATATCCACCTAGCAAATATTTAAGTTGGAACATGAAAAACAATATTTACAACATAACATGTAAATCCTACCTACTCATAAACACGTCTACGTTACTACGAGTACCTACGTTACCCGTATTATTATTAATTTATCAGTCAGCCAGTCAACGGAGTGAGCAAAGCACATTAAACTTCGGCAGTTAAACATTGTATACTTATATAAGTATTATAGATATACCTACGAAGTTTACTTATTGACAAAACTAAGGCATCTAAGACCAAATAGGTAGGTGTATACATACACCGTATGTATTATTAAAAATATTTGTATTATATTATTACCCTTATGTATGTACCAACAACGTTAATTTTAAAAAGAAACATGGCATGGCAGGTTCCCGAACTTGCTAGGTTTATAAACCTTATGGTCTATAGTTAAGCCCTAGCACGTTGGCCAGTTGTTTTAAATCAACGATCGTCACTCGAATGATCTCTTAATTTCTAGGTTTTTTTAATTCGATGAGAAGATAGTCCTACACTGCGATCTCACCTGATGGCAAGTAAGCTACCATCCCACGATGCAGTCTAAGATGGTAGCGGACTAACTTGGAAGGGGTATGGCAGTCTGCATTCAACCCGTACCCCTAATTTGTTTCTATACGCCTTAACGGTACGCTAAATCGCTTGGAGGCACGTCTTCAAAGATGGTCAACCATTGGGTGGTAACTGGCCACGACCAAAGCCTCCCACTAGCTCAGACCAGAGACAATTCAAAAATTATAAATTCCCAAATGGCCCCCGCCGGGAATCGAACCCGAGACCTCCCGAGACAACAGTACTCACCACTGCGTGAGGTAAGTCGTCTAATTACCTACCTGGAGTCCAACAAAGGAAGGCTGTGAGGAGGGTGAGCTTCTTGGAGACGAAGAAAGCGATGACGAAATCGATGACGTCCATCTCGCCGAGTGTTGCTGCTGGCTGCTGGCTCGGCCGCGTGCATATAACGGATCCTCGGCCCGTACTATCCGCTTATAAGGGCCGCTTAGATGAATAACTAAATAGATCAATATGACTAGGCAGTAGGCTAGTTACACACACGGTAATAATACCTACTTGCGGCATAGTTACTCGCGAGATTTTCGAGTTCCGTGTTCTAAAAAATATACTTCCGTTTTCCACTTTCCGCGCCTCCTCTAACCTAACACCACCCATACCTCTCTGTTTCCAGTAATTTTACACCATAATCCCTGTTCACAAACTCCGTGTTTGGTTCTGAATGTCTGCCTGCGTTGCAGTGTGCAGTGCTACCAGTGACCCCGATAATTTTCCTACTGAGGAAATGCTTTCTAACTGTTTTATTCTACATTTTGTTTTTCTTAGACATTTTGCACGATAAAAGTAATAAGTATAACTTACTAAATAACAACCTATTTTAAAATGAGGCCATTTAGATTAACGAGTATCTGCTTGAGTACACACAGTCGATCCATTTTTTTAAATTTTTGGTGGGTAATCTTGTCTGATCTAGGAAGGTAATATGTCTAGCCTTTGGCCTAGCCCTTACGTGGCGATTAGTAGATATTCTTTGCGCAGTAATCAGATCGAGCCAGCGCTAACCGGCGCGACGTGATTGCAAGACAAACACAACGCTCTACATTTATGATAATTGGATAAGTGGCAGGCTAGTAATAATTGCCTGGAAATATCAATTTTTGATGGAAATCACTTACATGAGGGAACCTTCTTTTTTTCTTGCGTCTATTTTAGGGTTCCGTATTTAAAAATGTAAATAGGTATATCTATTTACTATTAGTCATTCAGTCAGTGCGAAGGTATGGCGCTGAGCCGATATGCAACGCCGCTTTTATTGATATCTACCATGTCTTTGGGATTATTGGAAATTCGTACCTACGAAGGTAAATCTAATGATAAACCGTTTTGCTGTTTAAATATCAAATTAATAAAACTGAGTTTAAACATTGCGCCTCGGCGCCGTGACACTCTGGTGGAACTCGAACATCGGCCTCAGCTAATCGTACGACGGCGGCGCGCGCACCACTGCGCCACCCTAAACTCGTCAACCTAAATTCCTAAATATACCTACTCAGAAACGTTTTATAGCGATTAAAAATACTCACTTACCGCACAATAATAAAAATGCAAGAAAAAGAATTTTTGCGCAGAATTATACCTACTAATATTAAAGCGTTAAATCGGTTATGCAATTTTATTGTGGAAGAAAATCGTTTATTTATTGCTTAGCTTAAAATTATGATAAGATACTTGATATATGAAATTATTGATAATGAAACCGTATGCTTTAGGCTGCGAAGTGAAGGATTTCTTACGTAATCGCGCGACAGGATGTGCCTAAAATTCTGTGCCGAGTGATCGCTGTCGCACTTTACGGGCAGGTTTTCCTAAGGAATTCTGTATCAATAAAACTGCAAGAATTTCTAATAACAATGTTTATTGTCTTTCCCTCACACTGTACCGGGACTACCGGGGGTAAAATAAAAGATAGGCCCACGGTAACAAAAGTATTTATTTGGTCCAAAGGTAACGGCACAGTTTTATTACCGCGGCTAGCTCAAGGTAGGTACACAAATTTATTGGGTCGTGGAGTTACCAAGATCCGGTCCTGACCTAGGTAGTAGTTAATAATCGTACTCCCCTGGTTAAGAGGCCCAGGTGTTGGTGGGGGCCTCGGAGTCGCTGGGGGTGATGGCTGGATGGCTGGCACGCGGACCCGCAGACGTAGTGACGCCCGAGCTAATGCGCACAGGAACGTCGACCGTCGCGATCTGGTGACCTAGCCGAGATGGTGATGGTGGTGGTGATGCAGCGGTGAAAGATTTAAGCGGAGCCGTGATCCTGGAATTGATATACCGACCGATGTTATTGTGTGGTAATATCAATTCCGTTCTGAGCCCAACCCTGGCACTAGTCAAACAGGGACGTACTCATAAGCGTGGATAGCATTGCCGATGTGGTTAGAACTCAGAACGGAGTTATGAGACAATGAAAATGCTAAAGGAAAAAAAAAGCTGAAGGTCTAAAATATACAATTAAAGACAAACATTATGCAGTGAAACTCAAAGAAAAATCTAAATATTGAAAAGAGGTTTGTCAAAAGAAATTATAATACAGTACAATAATTATTACCAACACGCTGCGCAATTAGCTATAAAATAAAATGGAAAGTTAGAACAAAAGCTATGGAATGCGAAATAAAACAATGATTTAATGTACTCGTAACAATATGTAGAAACTACGTGTTGTAACTATTTAAGGTGCCATTCAAAACTTACCCTAGAACGGGAGGACTCCAGGTTTAGGAACTTTCTAAATAATTAACAGAAAACTACGAACGTGCTACGAACTAAAACGTTCGGGGAACACACCAATCAAGCAACACGTCCGATGCCTAGCACGGTTCGGGACGTGAATGTCACTCGAAGGTGAACGATGCGCGCGCGTCTCGATTCTCGAACAATGGGCTGTCCGTGCCGTGTGCAACGACTCAGGGTCAATGCCCTGGCTCGCGATACAAAAACGTAAACGAATTCGAGCGCTATGAAATATAAAATACTATAGTTTTCGTATACATATTCAAGTAATGTTAATAAAATTAAGTTAAAACGAATGTATATACATTAATAATAAATTATAAATTATAACAATTGTAACGCTTCGTTACATTACCCCCCTCTCCCCGGTAAGGATTTTATTTTAAAAATAAAATCCGCACACTAAACTCTGACCAATTTCTTACAGTAACTTTCATACAATCTTTCAAAAAACACGCATTATTCATCTTTCATACTAACGTGACATAACTAGGATGCTATGCGACGCGTCCTATTACAACGAAAGTCGTTAGTCTATTTGCGACTTACGACTTTTGCAAGAAATGTAAAAATGATTATAATAAGGGTGGGTGAATTTAACGAGAGTGTCTGATACACGTAATACATATTATATTTACTTATACTACTTGAGATATATAATGATATATTATTACATAAAAATTATTTTATTAGTTAGTAAATTTTTAAATCTTTTATGTGCCAAGTGCCTAACTTACTTCCCGACATGTCTTCTAAAACGTAGACTAGTGGCGAGCGCTTAGCAATAACTCGGCATTTGATATATTTTGGGGCCAACTTCTTACTGAAGAACTTGTCTTTATCGGACAATACGTAGGCTCTTTTGTAAACGATATCTCCGACATTAAACTCAAACGCCTTTCTCCTAAGATTGTACGTTGCAGTATTTTTCGCGTGGGCATGATACAAGGACTTCTGTACCTGATCAAACAGAGTACTCATGCAACCACGGTTTTCAGCATAAACATCTCTAGGCATGAATAAAACCTCGTCACCTAAATCGTGATCTAAGTAATGTGAACCATCAATAACTACTTCTCGCCCGAAAACAAGGAAAGATGGCGTAAATCCAGTTACCTCATTGACAGAGTTGTTAATAGCAAATTGAACCGCTGGGATAAAGGTATCCCACGATCGATGATCGTTGTCAACAAAAGTAGACAGACAAGTAATAATTGTTTTGTTATACCTCTCCACAGTATTAACCTGGGGGGTATATTTTGGTGTGTAAAATACGTTTGGTACATTATATTTTTTAAATAGGTTATTGGTAGTAGTACTAATAAATTGAGAACCATTATCCAGAAAAATCGTCTGACAAACGCCGTGAACAAGAAATATTTGCTCTTCTAAAATTTTAACAATGACATCTGAAGTAGCTTTTTTAATAGGGAAAATATGACAAAATTTGGAAAAACAACAAGTGATTACTAAAATATAAGAATTTTGCTTACGAGTCACTGGAAGAGGACCCATTAAATCAATGGAAATCATTTGATATGGGCGAGAGCACTGTTTAGGCCGACCCATTTCACCGAGAGTAGTATGGTTTTGGATCTTGTATTGTAAACAAGTCGAACACGAACCTACATGACTTGCAACGTCACGATACATCCCTGGCCAATAATATCTAAGCGAAACGCGACGATATGTTTTAAATATGCCTAGGTGACCAGCTGTAGGCTCATTATGATTTTCGGTAATGACTTTATCACGAAGCTCAGATGGAACCACTTCCTTCCACGAAAACTCGTTGGTTAGGTGACATTTATTTTTAGTTAAGCGAAAGAGAGAATTATTTTTAATCTGATAATTTGGATAATTTTCAGGTTTCGTAACGCAATTATTATAAATATTTTTATACCAATCGTCACTAGTAGTCGCGACAGAATTGGCAGTAACAATGGCAGAGACAGCTACTGCTCGAGACAACGCGTCAGGGATTACGTTGTCGACTCCACGCCTATGTTTGATTTCGAAATTGAACGACGACAAACGTAAACCCCATCGTGCAAGCCTACCCGTTGGATTGTTTAACGATAAAAACCATTTTAACGCGCTGTGGTCGGTATAAACGGTAAAGGTTTTCCCGTTCTCCACATAGCAACGCCAATGTTCCAATGCAGTGAGAACAGCTAAAGTTTCGCGCTCTGTAATACTATAATTCTTCTCCGCTGCCGTCAAAGACCGACTCATATAAGCAATAGGATGCTCAACGCCATCTATGGTCTGCGTAAGCATAGCGCCAACCCCATAGTTGCTCGCATCCGTATGTACTTCGAATGGCAGGTCATACTTCGGACAAGAAAGTACAGGCGCGGAGACCAAACATTCTTTTAGCTTCTTAAAAGCGAGATCAGCTTCCTCAGTCCATTGGAAAGCTGGAGCGTTCTTTTTATTGGAAGTCAGCTTGTTGAGCGGCCCTGCAATTGTGCTAAAATTTGGAACGAATCGACGATACCAGGTAGCAGTTCCTAGAAAGCGCTTGAGCTCCTTACGAGTAGCAGGAGTAGCATAATTAAGAATGGCTTCCACTTTATCAGGATCGGTCCGTAATCCATTCGCGTCAACTACATAACCTAGATATTTGAGCTGATTTCTAAAAAATTCGCACTTTTCTAAGTTAATGGTTAGGTTGGCTTTACGTAGCTTGTCCAAAACCCGGAGTAAAAGAGAGACATGCTCATCAAAACTGCCGCTGACGATGATGATGTCATCTAGATAAGCAAAAATACGATGATCAACATCACCTAATAGGGCATCAACTAATCGTTGTTGTGTAGCGGGAGCATTAGTTAAACCGAACGGAGTAGTTTTAAATCGGAGCGTACCTCGACCGGGAACGTAAAATGCTGTCTTGTCCCTGTCTTCCTCAGCTATAGGGATTTGCCAAAAAGCCTTAGACAAATCTAAACTAGTTAAAAATCGAGCGTCTCGTAAGTTATCTAATATCTCTGAAATGTATGGTAGGTTATAAGCGTCTCGTTTTGTGACAGAATTAAGTTTCCTACTGTCAAGGCAGAAACGAGGTTGACCATTCTTTTTAGTGACCAAAAGAACTGGGGACTGCCAAGCACTCTCACATGGTTCGACCACATCTAAACCTAACATCTCATCTACCTGTTCGATAAGGATCTTCTGTTTCTCGGGAGAGAGTCTATAATACCTCTGCCTGATCGGTGGGGAATCGCCGGTATCTATGTGGTGGGTAATTAAATGTGTCCGACCTAAACCTCTGTGTTCAAATGAAATGTCACGGAATTGTTCGATAATGTTATCGACAATAGATTTTTGAGTAGGGTCCAAGTTATCATAGGAGTGAATTAAATTTCCCGAAGTAGTGGTAGCATTTAAGTCCAAAAGCGGTGCAGATAACTTAAGCGAACCTAAATATTTTGGACATAAATGAAAAGCCCGCCAGAAATCAATGCCTAGAATAAGCGACAATTTAATTCCGGGAACAACAAGAGCTTTAATAATATGAAATTGGCCCTCAAAATGTATCGGTAAATTTATGTATCCTATACTATTATAAGCATTTCCACCTGCAGCGACAATAGACAATTCGTCGTTTTTAATTAATTTAAGGCCACGACTAAGCAAAACGTCATGAGCACTATTACCGATAATTGTAATTGTCGCTCCAGAATCCAAAAGACCTGATGCTTCAATGTCATTAATTTTAATATTAACGTAAGGTCGAGTATCATCCAAAGGTTTATCTTGCAGAATTGTAGCAATTTTGTAACAAGCGAAAAAATTGCGGACAGTCTCCAGCCATTCCTCCCATTCTTTCTTATCGAGGCGACCTTTGACCGGAGAGACTCTGCAACAATTCTGCGAATCTAGTTTTTTTGAAGTCTTATTACATGTAGGACAATCTGGTTTCTTAACCCCTTTGAAACCACATTTGAAACAAAGAATCTGTGTATTTTGACAATCTCTTAAATTATGCGTATTATTACGACATCTTGGACAGTAAGGCTGTTTATTACTAGTATTAAGGTTAGTTTTATTAATTGAGTGTAAATATTGTTTATTAATATTAGTGTTGTTAGGTTTAGGATAAGTAGTCTGTTTATTTGAATTAAAATTTGTAGTAGAATTATTAGTTTTCTCTGGCTTGTACGCAAACTCTGGTGCTAGTGTATCACACGTTGCGGCTGCAGGTTCGTGAAATTCACTCAAACGTGACTGAACTTTTTCATAGTTCCTACATAAGGTCCGTAGTTTATCGATTGTGTCAATTTCAGTAGCCGCAGCTAATGTGCTTGCGTAACAAGGCCGAATGTTGTGTAAAACTATTTCAAGCTTGTCTTCTTCAGGCAACGGCTTTGACAGACGTGAAAACATGCCTGATAAAATTGAGAGGTAAATTGTAATATTCTCGCTCTTACCTTGAGTTCTAGCCCGAATCTCCGATAGTAAGCGGTAATCATAGTCCGATCTGTCAAAGTCTTGCTTTAAAAAGACTACAAGCTCGTCCCAGGTTTCAACTCGATCCCTTACGCTACGGTACCAATGTAAGGCATCGTCAACGAATATTTCAGTAGCGTAAGCCAAAAGTTTGGTGCCTGATATGTTTCGCGCTAAACTAAATTCACGTGCACGTTCAATAAAAGAACGCACACAGGTTTTACCATTGAATTTTAGTTTACCTAATTCAGCAGAAATTTTAGTGGCACCTTCGCAAGTAACGTTTACGTTCAACGGTACCGAAGAAACTGATGGAATATCTGAAGTAGGCCCAGCTACAGATAAGGGATCAACACTTTTGTTTTGCAAAGTTAAAAGCTTTTCATAAAGTTCTTTGAATAAGACAGTGCACTGAATGTGACTTTCTAAAGATTGTTTATCGGACATGGGTTCGATTCTGTTGAGCCTATGATACAAATGATTTAATAAGTTTTCGTAACGAGCGAGTGCGTTTTTGTCCGTAACATCCGCAGCAAGGGATGTGCTAACCCTATCTAGTAACTCTAGGCAGCCAGTTAAATCCTCAGCTGGGTCTAGATGAGAACATAGAACATCCTCAGCTGGGTACATCTGACCTAATTTATTTATTTGTTTTCTGAGATCAGCGACTGTACTACCTGGAGTTTCACCTCGCACTGCAACTTCATACTCTAATTCTGATTTTTGAAGTGAAAAATACTTTATTTGGTATGACGACATGTTCAAAAAAAAATGTAGGTATGTGAAAAAAAAAACGAAATGAAAATAAATCAAAAAAATAAAAAATATCAAAATAAACCGCAACACAGGAAAAAAATCTATGTTATTGGGTGGGTTGTGAATGGCACCATAAAATAAATGATTAAAAAAAAAATGCTCCGTTCTGTTACAATCAACTTAACAGAACGCTTTGGTTTGATGAGGATGTACGTTAATGACTGGCAAAAAAAAATAAAAAATGATAAACAGAAAAAAAAAAAAATTGTAGCTGGTGTGAACGCGGCTTTATAAAATTGAAGTACGTACTAGAGCGCACGAACTTTCAAAGAAAATACAAAATTAAAAATAAAATATTTTTGTTAAAACATTTTTGTAACCGACTGTACCAAAACAATCAACATGTATATAATAAACAGTTGGCGGTATGCAACAAAACTATTCCGATACTAATACCTTACGTTCACCTCAGCTACGGCAAACCAAAAAATAAAGCGTTTTACAAAATACCACTTACCGCACAAAACTACCACTATACCACTAAGGCAAGGACAGGATCTACCACGTAAAAGGGCGCCAGTGTACCGGGACTACCGGGGGTAAAATAAAAGATAGGCCCACGGTAACAAAAGTATTTATTTGGTCCAAAGGTAACGGCACAGTTTTATTACCGCGGCTAGCTCAAGGTAGGTACACAAATTTATTGGGTCGTGGAGTTACCAAGATCCGGTCCTGACCTAGGTAGTAGTTAATAATCGTACTCCCCTGGTTAAGAGGCCCAGGTGTTGGTGGGGGCCTCGGAGTCGCTGGGGGTGATGGCTGGATGGCTGGCACGCGGACCCGCAGACGTAGTGACGCCCGAGCTAATGCGCACAGGAACGTCGACCGTCGCGATCTGGTGACCTAGCCGAGATGGTGATGGTGGTGGTGATGCAGCGGTGAAAGATTTAAGCGGAGCCGTGATCCTGGAATTGATATACCGACCGATGTTATTGTGTGGTAATATCAATTCCGTTCTGAGCCCAACCCTGGCACTAGTCAAACAGGGACGTACTCATAAGCGTGGATAGCATTGCCGATGTGGTTAGAACTCAGAACGGAGTTATGAGACAATGAAAATGCTAAAGGAAAAAAAAAGCTGAAGGTCTAAAATATACAATTAAAGACAAACATTATGCAGTGAAACTCAAAGAAAAATCTAAATATTGAAAAGAGGTTTGTCAAAAGAAATTATAATACAGTACAATAATTATTACCAACACGCTGCGCAATTAGCTATAAAATAAAATGGAAAGTTAGAACAAAAGCTATGGAATGCGAAATAAAACAATGATTTAATGTACTCGTAACAATATGTAGAAACTACGTGTTGTAACTATTTAAGGTGCCATTCAAAACTTACCCTAGAACGGGAGGACTCCAGGTTTAGGAACTTTCTAAATAATTAACAGAAAACTACGAACGTGCTACGAACTAAAACGTTCGGGGAACACACCAATCAAGCAACACGTCCGATGCCTAGCACGGTTCGGGACGTGAATGTCACTCGAAGGTGAACGATGCGCGCGCGTCTCGATTCTCGAACAATGGGCTGTCCGTGCCGTGTGCAAC
Organism: Hipparchia semele; assembly: GCA_933228805.2. Classification (NCBI taxonomy): domain Eukaryota; kingdom Metazoa; phylum Arthropoda; class Insecta; order Lepidoptera; family Nymphalidae; genus Hipparchia; species Hipparchia semele. Next base: position 209,087 of record OW121717.1, on the reverse strand, counting down.
GACTCAGGGTCAATGCCCTGGCTCGCGATACAAAAACGTAAACGAATTCGAGCGCTATGAAATATAAAATACTATAGTTTTCGTATACATATTCAAGTAATGTTAATAAAATTAAGTTAAAACGAATGTATATACATTAATAATAAATTATAAATTATAACAATTGTAACGCTTCGTTACAACACGTCAACAATTATAAATTCTTTAGAACGCTATAAATTAAAATAATTTGCTATCAAACAAAAACATGCGCCAAGCCGATGGCTGTGCCATCTCGTACCTAATTAGTTCTACGGCGCGCGTCACGAAAGTTGAAACCCCGGTCCGCTTGCTGTGCAAGTGTCGTCGCGGAAATAAACTTCGGCCTTGCGTCGAACGCGACGGTAGTTTCGGCTGACGTGTCCCGGGTAGTGTCCGACCGAAAGAATCCGAAGGTTTAATAATGCTAACAAATTTCGTAAGAAAGTTTGGATAAAGGTGAATTGCTTTTTTATAAAATTTTTGTTAACTGTATATAAACAACTTAAACAATTGATTTGAAGCTGAAGGTTCGGTCGGACACTAGTCACAGGTTACTTAGAACATGAGCGTATTGAGCCGATGTACCGGCGGACATTGTACCGGGTGTGAGGCGACGCTGACACGATTTCAACATCCGGGACGAGCACTTTTCTACCAAGCACCGGCTATGCCCAGACCACAACCTAATAAAAATTCTAATACATTAAAAATAAAAATCACAATTCATTTACGTAACGTATAATCATATACGTATTTTCAAGACATTTGACGAAAAATATGCACGTCATAAATTCATAGTGAGGTATAAAATAATAAAAAAAATTATACAGTAAGTGCATTTTAGCTACGTACCTAATGTACGTGATAGACAATGTACTAGTATATTTATAGTTCATACATATGTATAAGAAAACTAAGGCATTACGGTGATCGCACATTTGTCCGCGCCGCACACGCCGCACGTTACAAATTTTTGAGTCAGAAATTAGATCAGAATCATAGTCGCAAATTCTTTCGACAAGCAGTTCATAGTTCAAACTTTAGCGAGGTGTGTTCTAACTTCTATGCCTTGCACAGAAACTAAAGTGCGTTCACATACGAGTATAAAACAATGCGTATCAACAAATAGACAAATGTAAACTTTCAACACAAGACATAAAAGTAAGTTAAACATATATTATAATCTTTATAAAAATTAGTCTGCATCTTATCTAGAAGGTACCTCATTCAGTTGTTTCACAACAGTCTCGTTTCTTAAATCTTTTTAAATATACATTATACATACTATGTATTTATATCAGTTTACTGGTTATCAGTTATCTGGTTTTATCTCGCTGACGAAACGCCCTCGTATAACCTTTATCAGCAAATAAATACAAAGAAATACGTTTGTAAAACTACAACAATATATTACGCAGCTCCATCCGGGTTAAATCAACATTTATTAAGCTTAACATTAATAAATAAAACTAAACAAATGGTACGCAGTACGCACTAATTCGAATGTACTCAAAACTAAAACTGACTGCTCGGAGGAGTAAACCAGTGCTATGCTCTATAGTACTTACAATATTCCCTAGGCAACGATTTTTCAAAACTAAGCTTTTGTCATTTTTAAGTATTGAGTCCATACGAGTTAGTTATTATACCAGTTTAAAATTGGTCGAAATTGATACTATAATCTGTTGTACACAATGTCTCTTTAGCGCACACAACATTGTAAATAGGAGATATTGTTAGACTGTCAATTTAGTATAGTTTAGAAATTGTGTACAGCAGAATTTGCTCCGTTGGCCTATACTTCCGTGGCACCACTGAAATCGGAGCAGTGTTGCGGCACCAACCAGAAACATTACCACAACAACATTACCACAAGTAGTGAACCTTTACTCCCGCAGCAAACAAAATTGGCCTAAGTCAGATGCACGCACTACAAAGTCATTTATAGTCCAATTTTATTCCAATTACGCGATTCAATCGATTACAATTCGGCTAACGTTTCGGTACATCCAAGCTATTTCATAAGGGTAGAAAACACGTCATTTACCGGCGTCAAGGGAATGTAACGAGTAGCACGCTTAGCCCGCGAACGGACCGTGTCTGCACTTTAACCTAATGTTTAAACTGTTAAGCCGGCCGCAGCGAGCGTTCACTTCTGAGCATCGGCGAGATTCGCTAGGGAGCCGCGCGTCTACAGCGGCGGCAGGGGACACCGGGGCGCCTGCACGAACACGCCCGTGTAGTTGACGAGGAAGAACAGCGTCAGCGAGCCCAGCGCGGAGCCCACCTGCGTGACCACGCCGCACGCGCGCATGCCGCCCGCGCCGCCGCGCCGCGCCCACTCGTACACCCACATGCGCGCGTACGAGATGATCGCGTACACGCACACCCACGTCAGCACCTGCAACACGCCACGCGCCGTTACAATCTGGGTGCGTACAGACAATACGAAACAAGAGAAGATAACTTACCGGTATCTAACTTAACTTTTATATTATCTCAGTATTTTTGAATATTTGTAAAATAAATAGAGATGAGACAATGCCGATACTCACGATCAGCGCTCTCCCGCCGGTCTCCGTGCGCAGCGGCGGGGTGGGGCTGAGCAGGGCCGTGGCCAGCAGATAGGCCAGCGGCAGCAGCCCCGCGGACAACAGGCCGGCCAGCACGCGGCCGCGCACCGGCCGCAGCCACACGCCGGCCAGGCACGCCACGGGGTTGGCCATCGCGCACAGCGTCACGGCCAGGTGGTAGGCTTCGGTCCCGTACGGCATGCACGAGTACGACTGCACCGAGGGCAGCACCCCGTTCATGAGCGCGTTCAGCACGGCCATCAGCGCCATGACCGCGAGCCAGTCGGGCTGCAGCAGCGTGCGGCCGCCGAGCGCCGCCTCGTCCTCCTTGGCCGCCTCGGCCGGCTTCACGCGCTCCGGCAGGAACGTGGCCAGGTTGTGCAGCAGCGCGAAGCCGGCGAGGCTCAGCGCCGACAGGCAGCCCAGCGCGGCCATGAACACCGTGGTGTCGAACAGCGGCTCCGGGTACACCGTGTCCACCGTGGCGTTGTCGGGCCCGTACACGCAGCGCGGCTCGCCGCCCGTGCCCTGCAGCAGCGAGAGCGCGCTCGGCAGCAGCCCGCTCAGGCCCTCGCCCACCAGGTACGTCGCGAGATACACGTCGCGGAAGTGCCGCAGGTACGGGTAGAACAGCACCGAGCTCGTGCACCCCACGAACCCCGTGAAGAACGTGATGGCCAGGAACGACACCGAGCGCTCGGCGCCGGCCAGCACGGCGGTCTCCCCGTGCAGGAAGCCATTGAGGAACAGCGCCAGCGTGCCCACCGCGAGCAGCGTGTAGATGTAGGGCGCGTCGGGCACGCGCGGCAGCAGCCTCCGCAGCGCGACGTAGATGACCACGCCGACGTTGGCGAGCTGGATGACGACGGAGATGTAGGACGGCAGCGCCCAGCCCTCGGGCAGGCGCTGCACGAGCAGCGGCAGCTGCACGTACACGCCGTTGACGCCGAGCCACGTGCCCACGCCCCAGCACGCCATCAGCACGTCGAGCAGCACGCGCCGCTGCTTGCCGTGCTCGCGCATCTCGGCCACCTCCTCGCCCAGGCACGGGGATCTCTCTCGCTCCGCGTTCAACCTGCGGTTACGACAAAACAATTATTATTATCAACGGCACTCGCATGCAGACTCGTTTGTCTGAGATTTAATTAGGAACTGAGTGGACGTGACCGGCCGCGGACGACTCGCGAAACAGGTTCAAGCGGACGAGCAATTCGCGGTCGCGTTGCGTTTCGAGTGCCTTTCAGTGAGCTATGTGGCTAGACAGCTGGCGGTTATCTTGGCGCTATCCGTCAAACAGATAAAGCGCTTTCCTTTAATGTCGATTGCCACCGGACCACTAGTATTCCGAATTACTTCAATACTGATCCCACGTCAACACATAGTCGAGAACTTACAAAATGAAAATAACGTCCATGAATTCAGCGCAGCGCATAAATTAGATATGCTCAGTTAGATACTGCAGTATAAATGTGGGCTAAGGTGCAGGTTTTTTCCAATTTACATGCGTGCAAAGCGAGATAGGAAGTTTAATAATAAGCACTGTATTAAGTATAATGAAATTAATTTTAAAGAAATAAATTGTTTATTTACAGATGACAAATTTTTGTGGATGACAAAATTACAGTAGGTCCAAACATGTTAATAAAAACATATAATTTAGATTTAAAACTCTACTCAGTAGAGTCCGTACAGCTTCACCCATCTCAAATTAAATCAAATCACATATTTGCTTGATTGCAGGTATATAAAAGGTGTTGTTACATTAGGGTACAAAAAAAAATTGTCACAATGTATGTATGTCAACTTATGTGTTTAATATTAATAAATTTAATATAATATTGGATAAAGTCGATAAGACTTGCGCATTCTAAAATGGGCAGGTATTTATTATTATCTTTGAAACCATTTAGTTTTAACTTATGAAAACAAAGGTAGTTGACGTCGATGGTAGTGTTTATAGAAATATTAGGAGTTTACGTACCTAGATATTGAAAAATGAAACAATTCCTTTTGCAGGTTTTTAGAAATCGGCAAGAATCCCTTACGAACTTAGTAATACGCTCAAAAATAAAAAGAGGTTTAGTTATGAACGGGCTGAAGAATTTAACCAAACAATTATTTATTGATACGTTTACTTCCAAGGTACGAAGCCCTCAGTGCGCGACTGGCGAGCCTGACGCGAACTTAGCCGGTTATATTTTTCAATGTAAATTCGCTATATTTTGTCCTCCGAAGTCCGACATGATGTCATGTGATAGCCGACATGGCTTGCGTTGTTGGAGGTGAATGAGCAGCTCTGTTTTGTTGCATTTCATTCATTATTATGCTTAATATAATATTTTATATGAAAATATTTTTATTTATTACTTTATGCGTATAAATAGGTTGTAAAAATACTTAATTTTATTGCCTCTCTTCTACCCAGAACAAACACACTTTCTGTGTTAGTCTGTGGCCTCTTGTTTTCTCTATGACCATAAAGTCGAGTGAGTGTCGAGGTCCATTCCGGAGATAGTGGATCTTTAATCACTAAGGACATTCACCGGATTTTTTTGTAGATCTGGAAGATGAAACTCTTATCATTATCTATACAATATCTTACTACCATTAGTGAATCTCCTTAATCTTGGAAAGTTTCACTTGGAATGCTTCAGCTTTCATGTTATTACTAGTATATTTTTATGTGCCGGCTGTGTGGTATTCTGTTCTATGATTTAATTTGCATAATTAGAAGAGATTTTAGATAGTTACTAACACATGTCATCTTATCGCCAAATCAATCAAGAACAAATCAACTCTACAAAATTATTTTAGGTAAGATTCACACGAAAAAAAAACATTTTAGGTAAAAAAATTAATTAGATTCTAGAAGTTCGTAGCTAACAGGAATAGATAAATAATACTTATTTTATCAGCGCATCTTAATACTAGTTTAAGAGGATTTATTTACATATTATCTGCTCATGTTTTAGCTATTATAGTAAACTAATACATCTTTGCTCGCGTGGCTTGAATGCTATTATCATTATTAATATAGGATGATCTTTGATATAGGTGACAGGTAAGCTACAAGTAATTGAGTTTCAACACTTGGAATTGTCCTGTTTGTGAGTTATTTTTATTATAAAAATATTAGCCTAGCTGAACTTGACTTATATTCTCCTCTCCCCTCCAAACAAGCGGAAAGTTTGTGCTAGCAGTGAGTACGACAATAGTGCAACGGGTGGGGCTCGAACCTGCGACCTTTCAATTTTCAGTCCGCACCTTAACCGTTGGGCTATTGGGGCTTATTATTTAGATTGTAAGCTCTTTGTTATCACACAAAACACGAATAGTCCTCGAAAATTACTTCTCACATAAGTTACTTCTTCGTGACTCCAATGAATATGTAGGTACGTAACGCATAACAAACCACATATCTTTGAATATATCTTTTATCTATAATCATTACCTACAAAGACCTACATATTATATTATGTAACTTGAATTTCAATAATACTTATACATAAATAAGAACTAGTAAGTAATAAAATTGTGTTCCAAAGATCATCTGCGTTACCTTTATTTTAATTTTTTTCAGATAATTTAAACTACTTACACATCTATCAATATGCACCATCGGTACCTAAAGTTCACGTTTACTGCAAATCAATTACGTTATTACCATATTAGCATTACACGTTTACCGCATCAGACGTGCGGAAGAAATTATTGCATACTTCGAGAATAGATGTGCGATCAGTTTTACACAGACAAGCTACCTGCGCTTCTATTATTTATTAGATACCTAATGTCTAATGTATTTATATGCTAAATTCTAAAATATCTAGTCCTGCAACTTAGTCGCAAGTGGCATATTATAATTATTATTTTGCCAAATGTGATGCCTAAATTACGAGCATTATCTTAATGTTTCACAATTTTTGTGTTTTCAATAAATATTAGTTTTTCTTTGCAAAAAGACACAAACAAGCTATTATTAAAAACCACGACTGCCCAGCAAAAAAACTAACTAAACAGTTAGTTTAATACAACAGTCATTGCCTCATTTTTAAATGATATTTTTTTGTGAATCACTGGATATTGAACTATAGTGTTATATATTTTTGGAATCTACTCATCATTTTCTAGATGACGATTATATACTTAATCTTATTTTCGATATTTTTTTTGAGCTTTAGCCTTTAATGCGGGACCATAGTCACCCCATCAATTTTTTTTTAAATTTTACTAGCCTGACATCCTTTTAGCCAGTTTTCTGCTCCATCATTAGATCCTCCTCTTCGATTCTCGTTCATTATCTATCTAACTCATTGTCTCGCATCGGTTTCATCGTTTCTATTATCGAGCCCGCCCGACTTTAACAAACTCACAAACTAAAAGTATTTTTACACTTTTTAGTGGCGTTTGAAGGTTTCGTCGGTTTTTAGGGTTCCGTAGTAAAACTACAAAGAACCCCCACAGTTTCCTCAAGTCCGTCGGGTCTGTCCGTCAGTCCGTGGCCTAGCGCAGAGACTAGTATTGGAACTAAAGAGCTGTAATTAGGAAAGGTTAGTCATATTAATTACGCCGACTTGATACAATAAAATCTTGAAAAAAAACTATTATTTTGGGTTCCTCCCTACACGAAAAAGGGTTTGATATTTTTATAACTCTTCTTTTCCGTTTTGTGAAAAAGGAAAACTATCACGAGTAAGAGGCCGTTACAAGTTAACGAGTAATAGGCGACTAACATTTAAAAAAGAAAAATTTCATAGTAAACGACTTGGATGCCATTAATATTGAATAGAAGCAGCTCTCCTTTGCGGAATTCTATGATAATCAAGAACAAACTAGATTTGTTATAGCACTGGAGACGCGGCAGTATACGGCAAGTTGTCCCTAGCTTGAGTTTTTGCTTAGTTTAATTAATTTACTTAGTTATTAATTTATTTAAGCGCATTATTACTTTGTGATGAAGAATTACATAATATTATGTTCTAAGTACGCATAATATTATGACAGACACCTACAGAACCCTACACTGCGCGTGGTAAGACACGCAATCGGAATTTTTTATATCTTTTTACCCGATTACCCGACTGTGAATTACCTAGTAGGCACCCATCTTTCTAGTTTTTATAATTATTTAATTAAATCTAGCATATTAAATATCATAATAATATATGGATATTATAGATTTAGTGGTAGATTTCATAATAAAATTAATTATTATCATTCTTACCAGGAGCAATGTTTTATTAATAGATAGTAAATGAGTAATTTGCACACTAAGTTGTTCGTAGAATGTGTCGGGAAAAATAGAAATACATAAGTTTGTATATTTCAGCAAATAAAATTCTTTTTCTTTTTATTGTATCGCACATGTGGTGTAATGAAATAATAACAACGATCACATGTATGCGTTTAATTAACGACTGACGTACCTACGCAAATATGAAATCATTTGTTAGCGAGCACTAAATGCTATTGGTGGACAATCAACTTAATGATTCAATTATTTTATCATTAAGAAAATGCATTTATTTTGAATGTCGTGTCGGTAGAGTGAGCTAGGACTTAATTTAAAGAATAAATTTGAAATTTTTTATAAATACCAATTATTATAAAATATAATTTTTTGAAATTAGGTGTGTACCTGTCTAGAAAGGGAAATTAATTGATTTAGATCAATTGAAGCAGGCGCCCACCCATCTTGAAGTACCTACCTCAATAAATACTAAGGCATTTAAACTGACCTGAAATGTTGAACATTTTTGGCATTTTTTAGTATGGGGGGAGCTAGAACAAGTAAGATGTATAGCTAAATATATCATGAGATCATGAGATATTAGTTAAAAATATTGGGAAGCTTTCATTACAATATGTACTTTAGAAGTAATTGATTGCGAAATATTCGAATGGTACAAAACTATAATTATACGTATACAATATTGATCAGCATTTGAGCATTGAAAACCTTAACCCAAATGAAATATATACAAAGTAATGACTTACTGCATGCCACCATCCACCATGCATCGTTCAATTAATTAACTATTATCGATACGCCCAGCGTTGTAGACAGTTGGCAGCTAAACTACCGATAGTTAGTGTGATACCTTACCTACCTTATAAAATTAACTAAGTAAGAGGGTTTGGCTATTTATTTTTGTGCGCATCAAAGTCAAAACTTGGACCGATTTTGATGCAAATATCGTACTTTAAGAGCATATTTAGGTACTAATACTTCAATAAATAATCTGGATATTATTATTATATAATTGTCTCGTTGGAACTAATTCTTGGGATTGAAAAAAGTTGTCTCATCAAAATCGGTCTTCTACAAGTTAGATCTTAAGATAGGTTGACCCGAACTTAGCGCGAGCCTATCGCGTGGCAAAAGTAAGTTAAAAATTGATTATATCCGGCATTACTAATTAAAATTTACATACTTAATATTTTATCTATATCTGAAACAGCTGAAACATGATTAAAAATGTACGTTACATTTTTGGAGCTTCCTTTTCTAAATGTAGAAGAATTCGTCCATGCGAAGCGAATTGCCCGAACGCCGACCAGCACCGTGTGCACTAGCAGGCCACAGCATGCGCGACAGTCGACTGGCGAGTGCTGTGGCGGTGCGAGCGGGGCCTACCTGTCCACGGCGGCGGCCAGGGCGCGGCGCAGGGCCGGCAGCGGGGCTGCGTCGCCGTCTACGCGCGCCTGCATCGTACGCGCATGCCGGCTCGTCCGACGCGCAGCAGACTACACTCTTACACTCACGCACTGACACTTATGTTTATCTTTTTCAAAAGAATCTGTGTCCTCTTTGATTTAATTTTATACTAGCAGTGCACTAAGTAATGGAACATTTGCGTTAAGAACGTTATACATTCTGCAAAGTTTTACGTATTTAGTTAACGTGATGCTAATTCGCTTGTAAACGGGGCTAAAAATATTGCTGTCCTTTTAACGAAATTAATTCAGAAAATCGTAGAATTACTTGAAGACGGATTGTGTTCACCGCAATTAACCCTAATTTGCTACTTTGCACAATATGAATATCAGATTAAGGTCGAAAGATTAATAGACCACAATATTATTATAGTATTTTGTTGCAAATCGCAAAATGTATCAGATAATACTGTATGAAGTAATTTCATCTCTCTCAGAGAAAATAATTGGATGGGAAAATTATTTCCTTTCCTTTTAAAATCAGACTCAGGTTTTTCAGTATTTCTTGTACTGAACACACTTAATGTTGCACATTTTTTTCTTATTGGATATGCTTTAGGATAGGCATAAATACAACATCAAAAGAAAAAAATATTAAATTAAATTAGTATTAAATGAGTAGATACATATAATAATGTAAAATTCCAACAGCACAAAAGCAGCTATTTCAGTTTTAAATCAGTCACAATGGGAAACTTATAAGGAAATCTATAGTAAGTTGTGTGTCAACAGACAGCATTCTGAATTGACGTAATTGAGCAGAATAAATGTTACCTACATTCATTCTCCTCTGTTAATTGAAGCAGGCATCTAATAGCTGCAACCAATGGTGTTCAATAAACATTACATGTTTACTACTTGTAGGCTTGTGTTAAACAATTGTGAGAATTAGTTTCATTTAATATCTAGTCATTTAGAATAAAATATAACCCTCCATAATATAAATAAAAATACATAATATTATGAATAAAAATTATATAATCATTAGTTAGTACAGTAAGTTGTTGGTATTATTATGGAATTTAAACCATTATGAATATTTATGACAAAATATTACCCTTTTTTTTTAAAGATTTTTTTAGTGCTAATAAGATCGTTTGATGCAATGCAACCCAAAAAGTTATTTTTAATAACTCATTGGTACCAATGGTTAATAATAATAATGTTTATATACTGTACTTTAAAAAATATAATCCCATACATAAATGCATTTCAAAATTGAATAAACATGTGATACCATCATTCACTGCAATGTTATTAAATATTTGAAATCAAATAGCACCCTGGTTAAAAAGACTGCAACTAAGTAAGCATGTAATGTGCAAGAATATACAATGAAACAATCCTTATCACCAGTGAGTGTAACATTAACTCAACCTCAACTCACTAACCACACAGTCTTACGAAACAATGTTGAATATGTACGGCATTTTGATGCAGTGAAGCTCATTTACTGTATTGTGTGAAAACATGGAGCTAATCTTCAATTGCAAGATAAAACTTAGGACTTCTTTCCACCATAACTAACATTCATACTTGACTATTTATTCCAAGTTAGATTCTGCTAAACAAGAAATAAAACAAATATTGGCTTTGGAAAATATCTGTTAATAACCACAAATTATGTTAAAACCGTGAAGCAAGATGTAGTGTAAATACAATGTTAAAATTATGTGTTTAAACAATTGTTTTACTTTACAATCTACATGTTTCAATAATATACTATAACATCTTATTTCAAGTAAAAATGGCAGAGAATTAAATCTATCAAATATGCCAACTGTTACTAATTGTACCTATGTGGTTTCACTAGATTCTTATTGGCGAAGGAAGCTTATGAACAACATCCTGTCTACAGGCAAGGGCAAATCAGACCGCTATCTACAATATACACTATATAACTGTGCACATGCAGTTTACTTACAGGCACATTATTGAGCTGGTGCTTAGCTACAAGATTCAAGAGCGGCTGCTAGTCTACCAGTCTCCAAAGTTGATGCAACATTGAAATTGTTTGTGCAAGTGTGTGAGACACCAAACTAAACAAGCATGCGATTTTAGCCACAAATTCAAAACGCTACAATACTCATCTCACCTTGTCAAGCTGCCCATGGCTGATCAAATATTATTTTAATACACAAAACTTAACAATTCAACATAATTTCCTGAACCCTAAATTATTATGTATAAAAAAATCACTGTTTGATCCTACCGAACCATAATGTTAGAACAACGTTTTGAGTCTGAAATATGACTAGAAAATGTTAATAAATAATTATTTTCTATTTATTAATAAATTAAGTAATAGGGTCAAAGTACTATCACTGGAAATGATTGTTGAAAAAACCCACTTTTATAGACCAATCACCTGACTGACAGCTGACGGCAACCAAAACAATTCTGACAGTGACACATGATAATGACATTGACAAAAAGTGACAAATTAAAATCTTTAAAGCTATGACCAAACCGGCGCGTCCAGCCTGCGTCCGCGATCGCGTTCGCGGTGGCGATCAGCTGAAGCGAATGAACTTGTACTGACTCATGTATACCGCCGCGTCCCGTGATTGATCGCGGCGTGCCGGTGCTGCGTCTGCACGCAGCGCCGGCCGCGTCCACGTTCAGATCGAGCTTGCTGGGTCTGCACACTGAAGGCAGCGTATTATTTCAGTTTTTTTTCAGCATAATTTCACATTATTATTGTGATTTAATTATTTATTTAAGATGTCAGATACAGAAAGAATAATTAACGAAGTTTACAAGTACCGTTTAATTTATGATACTTCACATCCAGAATATTATAAATAATATTTAAAAAAAGCATCTAGTTTGGAAAGAAATAGGAAAAAAATTGGGATTAAGTGGTAAGCAATAGAACATAACATTTATGTTTATAGAACATCACTACATAATGTAAATAATAGCCATAAGAAGTAAGACTTCTTCTTCAAATTCGTCTTCAAACATCTTTTCCGCTTCACGACACACGCACGACTGACGACCGACGCGGACGCCGGACGCTAGCCGCTAGGTTGAGCGCAAGTTTGGTGTGAACGGCTTTTTGCACGCGCAATTATCGCCACCGCGAACGCGATCGCGGACGCAGGGTGGACGCGCCGGTTTGGTTATAGCTTAAACCATCGAAGTAGGAAATGCCGCATTCTTACACCGTCTCCACACGTTGGCCTCAACGTTCGCCCCAATGCCACTCGTTCAGACGTGTGGATAGATTCTAGAAAATACATTAGATAATATGATTGGCGCCAGCACCAACGTTGAGGCGAGCGTTGGGAGTTGGCCGAGTCGTTTCGATTTTATCAAAGGAATCTGCGTTCGCGATCCGTCCACACGGTGCCGTCAACGTCAGTTTTGTGGCACGTGTGAGGTCACGTTTATGATTGTCTACAATTATTATGGTCTACAATCGTCATCCCCTATCTTCCCTGACGTGACTTTTTCTTTTTTTTTTTACTAACAAATATTCAAATTCAAATTCAAAATTTATTTCATATAGGCTAACTTGTAGCTCCTATGACACGTCACAAATCTACCACCAGTTCGGAATGCAGATTCTGCTGAGAAGAGCCGGCAAGAAACTCAGCAGTTGCTCTTTTCAAAAAAAAATTTTTTTTTTACAAAGCTATGCTATGTATACAGTCAGAGGCGTAACTATACCGTTTGAGGCCCGTGGCAAATTCATCGGATGGGGCCCTCCTTCGCCCAATATAAAGAAGCTCACCCAATGAGATAGTATTTTTTATTTTTTCATAAATCACTACGTGAAGTAGGTACATACAAACGCAATTACAATTACTTGATTTGCTAATAACCTTTAATTCGGAGCGTATTGTATTTATGATTATATTACGGCACTTAGTAGTCCATTCTTGGCACCTACAATAGCAACAGAAAAGTGACATTTTCACGAACGAAATGAGCGCGAAATTTTTTATTCTGCACTGCGCCATATCTAGTCCTGTACTTTTGGCGCTTGAGACCTTGCGTTTGTATGCGCCGGTCAGCCCTACCAACTATTTAGTAATTGTTATTGGGGTTATTTTAAAATGTGTTTGTGGACCTAATGACATTTAGGTATTACAAATATGTATCTTTTTAATTTCTGTAAGACATAAATAAAAATTTTGGCCCCAAATTCGCCGTCCCTAAAATCTGCTGCCCTAGGCTCCAGTCAAATCGGCCATTTGGTAAATCTACCACTGTGCGTAACCTTTCTTCTTGTCCCAAAGAGTTTATATCAATTTTAATTTTGAAAATGATCGCTCAGCACTAGCCGTAGTCACAGGAATGGCTATAAATGTTATGATCATCTTGTGCTTCCGGCCCTCTCTGATCGGGGGCCCCTGCCGGCTGGGGCCCGTGGCATTTTGCCGTCATGCCACCCTATAGTTACGCCTCTGTATACAGTGCTTCCACAATAAAACTTCAAAAATGCAAAAATGCAAAAATGCAAACGTAGGTACACCAATCCAACGCATGTCAAGACGGGCTGTCAAAGCAGACCCATTCCCGTTGGTGGCACCCGTTCACGAGCATGACGCATGATCCAGCCATTGCTTCGCTCAACCATATTTGAGTGAACGTAACAAAATTACAAATTGTGTATACTCAGTGGGTACTGTAAAAGCGTTTAAAGCAATTTCTATTTGTGTATCGGACATCTTCACGTTAGCTCTGACAGGACAGAACTAGTACAATGGCCAACATGTGGACGCGTCACAAAATAATCTGCCAACGTTGGTACAAGCATCAGGCACTAACGTGTGTAGCCGGCCTTAGTCCTAAATTAATTTTTACACTTCGAGTAGGTTTTTGCATCATAAAATAGAATATCTTTTTAAATAATTAATAAATAATAACATTCGACTTTTGCTATGGTGTGGTAAAAAGCTATGCTTTTTGGTCCTTGGTTAAAGTCACAAACATATAAGGTTAAAGTATCCATTATACTAAAATTAGGTATTCTGTGGCTAAATTAGCTATTAATTTATAGCTCTTATCCCAACCAAGCTCCAAGAGAATATAATTACTTAAGATCTTCCACAAGAATTGAATTTTGCTATGCTTATATACCTGATGACACTGAAATAATATTATTATGGAACACAGATAAATTATAATTCTTGATAAGACGCAACTACCAGGGCTTTACCAGGGCAGTCTGCGGACTGCCCAACTCCTGAATAACTTACAACAGACTTATCATGTTTGGGCTCATTCATTTGATTCTGCCGTGTAGTTGACAGCGACCTAAGAAAATGATTACAGGAACTCGGCTCTTGACTCAGGCATTCTAAGATTGCACTTGTTTTTTCTTAATTCGATGACAAGATAGCCCTTGACTGTGTTCTCACCTGATGGTGACGATGCAGTCTAAGATTGTAACGGGCGAACTTGGAAGGGGTTTCTACACGCCATCGTGCCGGAACGCTAAATCGCTTGGCGGCACGTCTTTAACGGTAGGGTGGTAACTAGCCCACCAGACAGACTTGTAGACAAGTGGTTGGTCTGATGATGGAATAGGAATGTGGTGGGTAATGCCAGTCCTTCACAAGAATACGCTAACCTACCTACTTACTTCTTCCTTACCCTGTGCTACTGAGGGTGTGAACGCAACGCCCCATCTCGCTCTCGCACAAGTACACAATAAGTAAATGCCCTTTCATATCCTTGCGGGTCATAACAGTGGAACTATTGATAATATTACAGTCAGAGATAATAGATCGCCTCCGCCAGGTGCGAAATGAAACAACAGGGTCGGTCGACAGTTATTTTAATTTAAAATTTCAAAAAAGCAAATACAATAATAATCTCCGCATGACTCGTCTCATAAAGCTTTACACGTAAGTAGTAAGGTGTACATTGGGTGTACATTACAATAAATATAATATAACAAACAGTGAAACTCCGGCGCTACGAGAGTGTGCGGCGCGTGCCCCCCTCGCCCTCCTCGCCCCCGCTGCTCGTCCGGCCCGCTCTACTTGTCCTTGTCTTCCGCCTTCCTGCCCAGCGGCACCGCCGCCCGCACCCTGCAACAACGCAACACGCGCACGTCACCGCCCGGCCGAGAGACCCGCGTCTCTGGTGTATAGTGTATTATCTATGGACCCGTGTAGTCCATAGACAATACACTATAAATATAACCGCGAGGTTGGAGGGGCCATGGATGGTGGCGGGTCCTGGACCCGTGTGGTACTTCTGCAGTCGCGGATACCAGCGGGATCATCAAATAGATCTTTCGAAGCATGCGCGCCGAACAGGCTTGCTTTGGAGGCCAATATTACAAAAAATTTAAATCTCTGATTTTTTTACGCCTTTATGTAAAGGATTAATATGCATTTAAGTATGTATAAGAGAATACGTGATTTTTTTTAATACAAGTAATAAAACACATTTGATGATTTGAAATGAAAAATCTAGCCTCTAGGCATTGTAGATATATGTATAGGGTAGGACAGTGTACCAGACGGAATTATCTATCTAACCCCCAAAAAATACCATCTATTGTATAAATAACATCTTCTTGTGATTAAATAAAATGCACATTTATCGGCAACTAGCTTTTGCCCGACTTTGTCTGCGTGGTTTTTGAACAACGCTGGAGCAACACTTTTTCTGGCATAAAAACTAGCCTATGACACTCTCGAGGTCCTCGAGATACCCAGGCAAAAAACCACCAATTTCATTTAACTAAGGCCTACACAATAATCTCCCTATCTCTACTAATAAGTAGGGATTCTGCAGTCCTCAAATCACACGCACTTCAGATTACAGACTTACTATACTAGTGCTAGTATACGGTGAGTACGCACTTAGCTGAGATCTCGTTAATCTTGGAGCGCGCCAGCTCGAGGTTGGCGTCCACTTGCGTCTTGTTCATCTCGTACGCCTTGGGCAGCGAGAACAGCGCTATCCACGCTGCAACAACACGCCGCAACACCGCCGTTAAACCACACTCTACTTACAGCCGCTCTGGCCGTATTACAAACTTGTCTCTCTACAATCGCTCACGCTAAAGCCCCTACTCCAAAGTTTTTTATCACATGTTCTGACTTGTATCCTTTCAGAAGGGAAGCGTGATAAAAAAAAAATTGGGAGCCCCTGCTTTAGCGTGAACGATCGTAAAAAGAGACGATACGTTTGTAATATGGCCAGGGCGGCTGGATATTCACAAATATAAATTTAAAAAAAAAAAAACTTTCAGATTTGTAGATTTTGTGTTTCCCTGACTCATTCGTTATTTATGTTCAGTTCCTCTAGGGGTAATAGCTTGGTGGTTAGGTTAGCAGTCTCCTATTCGGGGGTTCGCGAGTTCGATCAGCTTCAATGGTGAAGGAAAACCATCGTGAGGAGACCTGCACGCCCGAGAGTTCCTCATTATGTTCTCAAATGAATAGAACCTGGACGAGGCACAGTAGGTAGTCTTAACCCTCTTCGGCCAATTACAGCTACAAGTTTTCGAACGCAAGTCCCGACACAAATAGGTAATGCGGAGATGCAGCTTCTTCTAATAATAACAATTTACTTCGGTTGAAATCGATGCTCTACTGAGAACCAAACGCGAACCGCGTGTGTGTTTAAATTGTTATTATTAAAGGAAACTGCGTTTCGACGCCACTCCACTTCGTTGGTGGCTTGCGCCTCGCGGGTTGTAGATAGCCACGGCCAAAGTCTCCCACCAGACTAAAGAGCTAATTTAGAAAAATCCCATTCCAACTTAGGAATGAGGCGTTACGCGGCTTATCGAGTCACGAAGCTGAAGTGACTATGAGTGGCGAATATAGTTCGAAAAACCGATGGATATTAGGATCCCCTCATCGGTATCGCGCGATGTGAGCGGCTCAAGGTTAATGCGAGGGTCCTCACCGAGGATGATGAGCGTGATGCCGTTGAAGCAGGCGCCCACGTACGTGAGGCACCACAGCAGCACGCCGAACTTCAGCGAGTCCACCAGGTCCTCCACCAGGAACAGCCTGCAACACCACGCACCCACTGCTCGCTTATCTAGGCTTTAACCCACTTCAAAGGAGAACAATATAGGTGGTTCTCAATTCAACTGTATATCGGTGTGATATCTAATATTTATTATTCGACATGCTGATCTCCGCGACTTCGTCCGCGTTGATTTAGTTTTAACAATCTTATGGGACCTCCGATTTTACGGGATAAAAAGTAACCTATGACACTCTCCAGATTCTCAGCTATGCCCATGCAAAAAATCACGTCGATTCGTTGCTTCGTTGCTGCGCGATTGAAGGACAAACCGACAAACAAACACTTTCGCATTTATAATATAAGTATGGATAAGCTTATCGCCAGGCTGGTCCACTTTAAATCCAAAGATATTCCACCTCAGAAGACCCTAAAGATTTCACGTATTTAGAGTCCACTTAACCATAGCCAAGTAAACTTTAGCGACGAATAAATTTGACGTTTTGGACAGAGGCCCGGAAGGGGGTGCGGGCGCGGCGGGTGCGGCGGGTGCGGGTCGTACCTGCGCAGTTCACAGAGCGCGGCGTTGAGGTGCGCGGTGGCGGCGGCCGCCAGCGACTGCGCGCGCTCCGCCGACACGCTCAAGTCTTTCTCCAGCAGCCATCTGCAACCGACAACGCGCACGTCAGCCGACAAGCGAACGAGGGGAATAGGGAAAACAATGGAAAATTGATAACTAAGAACTTTACTTATTTCTAATACCTATATATATATTTTTTTTTTTTGCATTTATTCATATTATTATAATCAAGGCAAGCTAATAAAAATTAAATATAATTAAATTAGTTAGATATATCAAAAAAAAAAAATAATTTTTTTCAATTTAATTAACATTAAATACAATTGGGCGGAGGATGTATTTTTGGACAGCCCTAGCACAGGCTACGGCCTAATTGGGCTGCCAATTACAATCACCAGCCACAAGTTTTAGTCTTTGGTCTAGTGCTTTGGTCTATGAATTATGGTGTAAATTGTGTCACTTTTTTTTTTGTCTGTAAATAAATAAATAAATAAATAAATAAATAAATAAAGAACTCTCCGTCCATCCAGTCGTCGCATAAAATGCGGGTTTCACGGTTCTTAATTAGCAATTTTCGATAGCCACCGGAATAGACAATAGCCTGCCGGACGAAGGGCCCGGGGACGAATGCGGTAGCCCTAGGTCACTTTTTACAAGTTAGCTTAACTGCGACCTCACCAGATGGTAAGTGGTGATGTAGTTTGAGTTGGGAGCGTGCTTTCCCGGGAGGAGTATAACTATCGGTTTCTACGTGGCATCGCATCGTACGGAAACGTAAAAAACGAAAGTGCCCCCTACATCTGGTTATTTTTCTTGCAAGCCTTTTCAAAATGTATCTATTTATTTAACTTTCCTTCAATAAAGAGATTTTTTTTTCTTGCAAACTTAACAACTTTTCTCACAAAAAGAGTTTTGCCCAGCCACTCTTGCAATCTACTAAAGTTCAGGCTCATCTAAAGACCACGAATAGAGTAAGCTTTCGTTATACACTCGCTAAACTAATTAATTACTGACTTAATATAATAGAAAAAAACTATCATGTTTGAAAATCACATAATTGTTGCAGCTCAGGTTGTAGCCTTGTAGCTCAGTAATAACTACCAACTAATTTCTTCCGCTCAGCTGAATAAATACAAGTGTCGCCACCGGATAACTCAAATGTTTTACTGCGTATTTATTCTAATAAGATTGATTGCAAAAAAAATACAGAATTTTACACTCGTTAACATTTAAGTAATCTTTGGGCTTTGGACGTGGCTAGTTACCACCCTACCGTCAAAAACGTGCCGCCAAGCGATTTAGCGTTCCGGCACGATGATGTAGAAACCGATTAGGGGTGTAAGGGTTGAATGTGCATCAGGTAAGATCGCAGTTCAGGACTATCTTCTCATCGAATTAAAAATCATCTTTATTTTGTTGGGTTACTTTTAACTCTTGTTATTTATCTAGTACACCTACAACCGTGCCCCAAACTAGTCGGAGACAAGATTCTATTTTCAAAGTAATCTCACAACTTACTTTGAAAAACTTATTCACTGTACATTTTTAACAGTAACAATCCCGTGCCAGCCATCAGAGCCAGTGCATGCAAGTCGCTCAGAAACGCAGCGTATGTTAATGACAATAACTTAAACTCAGCTTAATTTACTTTTATCCCTATATACAATATACATATACAATAATATATCGAAGTAACTATACCACAGTAGCCGTTTCATTTGTTATCATCATCTCGACACACACGTACGCCATGTCCTAATGGCTGTCTCGAGAGCGT
Organism: Hipparchia semele; assembly: GCA_933228805.2. Classification (NCBI taxonomy): domain Eukaryota; kingdom Metazoa; phylum Arthropoda; class Insecta; order Lepidoptera; family Nymphalidae; genus Hipparchia; species Hipparchia semele. The sequence continues at coordinate 189,469 of OW121717.1, read as the reverse complement.
GTTAACTGAAGCAAGTGACATGCGCTCGACCGATCAAAGGAAGATCTTATGTTTTGGCAACCTTCGTTAAAGCATCGTTCCTGGCGCAATGCGAGACATTTCTTGATGTGTAATGTGTCATTAACTTTTCCTTACGAGTGAGCATGGAGCCGCGGCGAGTGCGGCGCGCGGCGCGCGGCGGTCGACGTCGTGCTAGTCGGGCACTCACTTGAAGGGGTGTCCCTCGTTGGTCTTCTGCACGGCCTGCAGCACGTTCTTGTAGACGCGGAAGGCGACGGCGGCGGACAGCGCCAGCAGCGAGCTGTAGGCCAGCACCGACACCACGGAGCAGCACGCCAGCGCCACCAGCAGCGCCAGCCCCGCGCCCAGCGCCGCGCCCGACCGCGCCGCCGACCGCCAGTAGATCAGGGACTCCACTGCAACGTATCATGTGTCAAATTACATTTACAGCTATGCAAATCCGATCTGCCTTTATAAAGTAATCCGGTTTTTGTCTAGGCCCTCTTAAGGAGCTAATACTGACGCCGATTCGCTCGACAAAAATATTTACCTTTCGAATGGAAAAATACGAAGGAGCATAACTAGGTGACATCATAATATTTAGACGATAAAAAGTTGAAGCGGAATGTTGGAAATGAGGGTCGGGGCAAATGCTCCCACACAGACACTGTCTACTAAGACAGAATGAGCGAAATGTTTGGTGCGAGTTATGTCATAAACCTAGGAAACTTCAAAAAAAAAAATTGTCAACAATTTCGTGCTTGAAACTAATGGTGAAGGAATAGTAAGGGGTAGAAAAGTTAGTGGAATATGTAATACGATTTAATGAACATAAATAAATTGCTTGCTTTGACTGAGTAGGTACGAAAATACGAAGTAGATGATGGCAGGTAGGTAGGTAGGTACGGGTAGTTTCAGTGGCATTTACATATTCAATGCTGAGATTACAGTCAAGTGATAAGTAACTTTCGTTTGCATCGGCGATAGAATGTTCGAGGTGCTAACAGAGCGTAACGAACTATCTGCCTAACTATTCGTACCTAACTGAGGACAAAAAGAGACACATTGACGGATCCCGACACCGGCTTCTTAGTGAAGAAAAGAAATGATATTACTTATCATGAAAGTGATTAATTATGTACTTACCTATTCAGAAAGAATTTTTAACAAAATATTACCTAAATCAGATGTAATTCGCAGTGATATGATAAATAAGTAAGTACAAGAATTAAGAAAGTGACAATTTCAACATCGCCAAGTAACGTTTAACCTTCCTTGGTTAAACGTTACTTGGCGATGTTGAAATTGTATTACATGACGATATGTCGATTTGAACATGTATCTGAACGACCTCAGATCAATTAGAGAACGACCTATTTATTCTGGGTTAAACGTTACTCGACGAATACTGGCTGTTTGCTACCATCGCGATGTATAAAAGTATCCATATCTGTCTGTTTGTGTGCTTAGTTTTCAAGAATGCAACGGATTTGATACGGTTATCATTATCATTCAGAGAATTCTCTCGGAAGGTTTATCAACCTGTGTATGTTTATATATTTATAGAGAGGAGAGATGGTCTTGCCGCTGCTCCGATCTTGGTTTAGCAATCACAGACGACTAAAATTCAAGGTATGCATGTTAGTTATTCCATCCGGACACGGACGTAGGGCTCTATTATCCCGGGAAATCAAAAATGTTGTATCCAGGTACTCCCAAAATGTACGTTCAAAAATTCTTCTATTGTTTCAAAACACTCCCTTGTAAAATGAATTTTTTGCAGATTTGTAAGTTTGCTTTTGCTGTACATGCGACGATATTGCACACCTACATAGCAAGCTTCAGATGTAAGTATTTCAACGAGCGACAACGTGAGATAGGCAGGCAGAAATTTCAGATAGATAAGATGAGAATTACGAGTTATTTTATGACGTCATGGAAGCTCTGTCGGACGACCGGACCGTGCCTACCTACAGCGACACCGGACACTAAAATATCTACATATGTAGTATTATAGGTAGGTAGGTCTTCTTTTGCTACTTTTGCTCCAAACGAAATGTCTCAGGTCATAGACCCTTAGTTGGTAGATAAATATAATTTTACCCATTATAGAACACTGTGCAAACATGCAAACAGAAAGATTATATACCTACTTAGTTAACTCTTCATTATCTTAATAAAATATTGAAGATTGTCATCATTAATTATAATATGGAAAAATCGCAGCAGAAAAATCATAAACAGTTCATGAAACCTATTTACCTAGTACATTATGGATTTAACTCAATATAACTCATTACATTATGTACCTATAGTTTAGGTACATACTATAGTATAATATCCTATTTTTAGGCCAATACAAAAGATTATCAATTAATTATAAATTAGAATTAGTCGCAAGCATATAATATTTAATCGTATTGATGGGTATAAAGTTATAATATTCGAAACTAACACAATAACTCAAACAAAACTATGAATGAAACGAACTCGATTCTCATTAGAATTTTTACTTGAAATGTCAAAAAGACGCCAAAACCTTTAGTAACATCTTTTTTCATTTGAATATGTTGATACACAGATTTAGAGAGTTGATAACTCATAACTCGACGTAACCCGTTGGAAACACCGCCGCTGCACTGCGAGCGATCCTAATTCCTAACTGTTTTACGGATCCCAGCACAATTCTGCCAAATGAATATGAACCCTGCGATGATACAGGTAGCTCAACGATTCTTTCCCAACGACATGACAAAAAAGTTACGCGTGCACAAGTGTCACATCAGCGAAAATTAACACAAACTGTACACTTAGTTCAAACTCAAAACTATGAATGAAACTCAACCCCAATAACTCAAACAATTCCCAGGTATAAAAGAAGAATCGTATTAGATATAAATCGTAACCTTTAGCCATCGAACTAGTTTTAAGGCAACAATATGTTGTCCACGTAGGCCCGGGCTCCGACCACGACCCACGCTATCTGTTCGAACTTGCTCGGTCGCACGGCACTTCACTGATATCTGAACTACGGGAACACCCTACGGGCACTGGTTTGCGAGGCGGTAGGGTTAGTGGTAAGGTACCTGGTCCTCGTGGCGGGAGGTCGGCGCTCTGCGCGAAGTGGCGGGGCGACTGTCGGGGACGCGCCATGGTGACCGAGTGGCGGCGGGGCGGAGGCCGCGCGCCTCACGGCCGCGACGACGGCATGACGGCCGTGCCACGCCGCGCTACCTTTCTACAACGTCACCCGCGCGGTAGGGACACCACGGTGTTGACGCGTCCACGGAACAATTGTGGACTAGTGAATGCGAAAGAAACTACCGAAAATCATCTTAATGAAATAAAAGGAAAACGTGACTGACTTATCTATCAACGCACAGCTCGAAACACTGAACGGATCGGGGTGGGCAATGGGCATACCTACAGATAGCTAAATATGACGAGGCATCTGCTATGAATGGATTTTTTTAAATATTATACATATATACCGTAGTCTGCGAATGACTGCGATCTCACCTGATGGTAAGTGAAGATGCAGCCTAAGATGGTGCGCTTGCCTAGAAAATGACTATTCTTGCCTATTCACTCTTGATTTAAAGAACCCAATTGATTTTATTAAGGAATGTGAAGTGAAAACCGGCTAACTTAGTTAACGAGCCGCGGACTGACGTCACGGCTATTTTGTCAAACCTATACACCCAATATTTAACGTGATAATGAACGTGATAGTTTCTGCGTATGCAATAAACTTAACCAAGAAGACATTAAGTAATACCTTATGTAGCATGCTTGTTGCTAATGATTTTTGTTTGGTCTAATATACTATATATCTATATAATATAAACCTAAAAAAATTATAAAGTCCCTTTAATCTTTATGTAGATTATTATGATTCGTACGAATAGTCATTCAGATTAAAGGTTAATAATGCTTTCAAGATCAAAACATAACATTACGAGCCTCTTGAGAGGCTCAAGATAAATAGATGCAAGAGCACGATGTGCAGTTCCGAAACGGGTACGAACTCGAGTGCATCCAATCCAACCGCAGACTGACCTCCCGCGCGAGCCACGCTCCACGGCCGCGAGGTCAAAGACTTCCACGCGGTATATACGAGTACGTACAACCAGTTCGTCGGGAATGTCTTAACGTATTCCAAGCGAACTGTTCCCCTACACCGTTTGACGTGAACTTACTGCATCGCAGACCACAGATAATGAAGACATCGGATAGCAGGGAATTAAATACACGAAAATGAAACAAAATATACTTAACAAGATAAAAGAGAAAATATTCCTCAGATAATATGAGGTATAAATATAAGTGTGATCCATGCCGCGATAGCGGGTCGAGTGTGTGAAAACACAAGATAAAAGGAAACCTAACGTTGACAAGCTACAAAATAAGAATCAAATTGAACCGTAGGTAGATAGTGTTTGAAGTTAATCTTTATTTTACTAAACTTAGCTACTCGGATTATAAATAGAGCAATTGATAGCCTTATTGAAGGTGGAATCATACTTTTTATTTTAATAAGTATGTCCAAAACCTTTGTATTCAAATTCAATTATTTCATAGAGGTACTTCAACTAACTTGTGCTCTGGCTAAGTCATAACTCTACCATCGGTTCGGCAAGCAGATTCTTATGGGAAGAGCTAGAAACTTTCTTCAGAATGTAAGTAGGTACAAAGTGCAGTTACCTATATTATCGTCACAAATTATAACCATCTGGTGGGCAGCTGAATACAAACCGATTCTACATACGACCGATCGCGTTACAAGCACATCCGATACAAAATAGAAGTAGTACTACCAGGGTTATCCGGGAGCTATAGCCTATAAGTAGTATTAATAGCTAATAACACCTGCCACTTTATACGTGTTTAAGCCGAAGCCCCGCAACTGGGATCAACTGATGACGTCACAAAGTGCACGCCCGTCGAGAAACCAAACTTTCGTACACATGTCCAACGAGTATTCAGCCCTCTGTGAGTATCTATGCGAAAATCGAAAGTTGCCCACGAGCTTTTAAAAGAAACGACAGATAAATGTGGAGTACAGCCGTTAATTCCGTGGGACTGTGGTGTAGGTCAAGTGGCTGATTGCCAAATAACTTTGATATCTCATACAATATACCCGCTCTCCGCATCTCTGGTTCTACTGAGATAAAATGTAATGAAATCATCAGTCATCAATTCATTGTATGAATAAATATGGTTATGGACAATGGATAAGGATAGGACATGTTGATTATACATATTATTATAACAAAAACATTACTAAAATAAACTGCAGAAGTAGAGAGTTGCATAGAATTTTATACCTAGGTTACCTAATTAAGAAATGAAGGCATAATGAACAGTGAATGAACGATTCCTAGACGTAATAAATATTGTAAACAATTATTATTTCACAATATTCACTACCTCTAGAAAGGGCGGTAAGAGTGGTATTCTAAATAACACAACCACAGAAATCCATGACCAACTTCGGTAAAACTCTGTTAAAAGCTTTCAGAAACCTACTTTTAAGAACACTTGAACAAGACATATGTCGAAGTGTGACAGCTACCATGTGATAGTCGCAATCACTTTGGCTGACCGCCTCCCGCCAATAGGCGAAAGAATTCAGTTCTAGCTAGGAAACAATCCAAATTCGGCTTACGATAGTGTTGACCGTAATCCCAATCGTAAGTCGAATCGGTGCTCCGGCCACAGCACGACATAACTGATGAACGAGTCAGCGTGTCGTTAGTTGGCACAATCACTCACGGGCGCGCTGCGTGCCAACATCAACAGGCAGGCGACCATGCGCCGACCATTTTACGTGTTACTGAACTTTGTCGTACCTACCTTCTGCCTACTGTCTGCTGCCCATCACATTGAAGTCAGCAAGAGTTTCCAAGTAAAAGCATTGAACGAATGTGCAGCCTAAACTTAATTCGACCAAATCTATCGATCATTCATACGTAACTTTATAATCTGAAAATGTGGTAACTACTACATAATAGAACTGAAGTCCCTATATTAAAGTCAAGTACACAGTTCAAACTTCCAATACAGACCGTCAATCCAGACAGATTTAAGTCAAAAACTAAAAAACGCATTATCGGTGATGATAAGCAATTAATAGAAATGTCAACACTTCATAAAGAAGATAAATTTTTAAATTGCTCTTAACAACAAGAGGGCGTTCTTGAAAATCAAGTAATTTTTGTGACTTCTACAATGTCGCAACTTGATAAATCGAGCCCTGTGTTACTTATAGTCCATGTTATTTGAGTAACTCGGATTTTTATTTGTGCTATAAGCTACGTTTCACACCGACAAATCCAACAGTATTATTACAACAGAAGTTTTAAATTACACAATTTACGTAAAAACAAAAATAAAAATAGACATTTGATGATCTCTAATTACGGAAAAAGGTTCAAATATTTTTCGTATGTTCAGGTATATGACACCGTAGCCAGTGGCCACAAGTTATGTGAAAGTAACATTACCTACCTACCTACAAAATGAATGGATTCGAACCTGCGACCTTTCAGTTTTCAGTCCACACTTTTAACCGTTGGGTTATTGAGGCTAAACTTGGCGAAACTATAAGGGTTCCTGGCAGTTTTACTACGGAACCCTAGAAAGGGACCGTAGCAAGATCTTGAACAAGGCAACACAAAGAGTGAAGATCACGAGAGGGTATCGTAATACAGTTAAATAAAAAATTTATCAGTTATTTATTTAGATATTAATTTAGGTACAATGAAATGAAGTAGATACTTCGTGATATTTCTTATCAAAGGATGTTGCTTTTCACTGTTTACTAAAAATTATAAACATATTATTATATTTGTTAAAACCAGGTTAAAACATAATTTATATCTACTTTTTGATACAATGTCAAAGATGTTCAGTTCAGGGATACCAGTACCACAGTTGTCTGCCAACCACCTATCGGGGTTACAAAATACTGAATAAAATGTTGAAGCTTTACTCGATAGCTTAAAAGACAGGAAGTAATAGAAGAAAGCTCAGACAAACTTCTGAAAAATAAAAACCAATTAGAGAAGCTTGAAAACAGGAAATATTGGGAAAATGCTTAAATGGCTAAAAACTTTCATATTGAGCTAATATATTTGCTATGGAGCCAGTTCCCATTGATAGCTTTAGTTGAAGTTCAAGGGTTGTAAAAGAATTCAAAGAAACCTCCTAACCTAACTTGGAAAATGAAGAAAAATAAACACCACACAAACGAAGTAGCGTGAGTCCGCTAGTGTAAATAGCCGACATGAAGGCCAGGGTCAGTGTTATCACCTCTCAGGCATTATGCTGTAATAACTGATAATAGACATTCCTATGCTATTAGGACGACCTTACGTTACAAGTAAGTAAACATGTCTCTAACAGATACATCTAAAGTAGCACATTTCTTACTTTGTAACTTTCCAAATTCTTGTGGGACAATGGTAAAGTAAGTAAGACAACATAGCAGATTTCGTTGTGAAGTCACTAATCATGTCAATGAAAAAGACTTTCATTCTCTCTAATGAATGAATACGAAATGATTTCGAATTCGAATGATTTTCGTCATTGGAATCATTGACGAAATTCAAATAACTCCAAATCTTCGAACCGAGCTTCCAACCATAGCGAGACTGCCTGTAATACCGCAGACATTTGCATACGAGTAGGTACATGCATCTTTTCCGCTTTCGCTTCTAGGGTTACGCGGTGTGCTAATAACTTCTAGCTTAAATTTTGAGAAAATAGAAAATTCAAAGTAAGTTTGTCAATAATAGGGTTATAATAATAAGCAGTCCCTGCCCTGGTGAACCGCAGGGAAGATGCTAGGTCGAAGAACACGTCCGGAGCCCAATCCAACAAAACAATTAGTCGATTTAAATTAGTAGCACAGTAGAGAAGTGACTGAAAGGTGATTCAAAAGGCCGTGTTCAGCGAGGCGGCGCGGCGGCGCCGGCTAACCTCACACGGAATTAACTTCATCGATAGGTACGAGACAATGGCTGACGCTGATGACTCCGCCGAACTAGAGCTACAGAGGAAAATTGAAATCCGTCAGCGACGTAGCTGCCAAAGCGAGCTCGTATAATGAACTTACACTGTATTGTTGAAGGTAACGCCATCGAGTTTGTCACTGGGACTTCTCGATAAAAGGAGTGTATTGAACGTACAGTTTAAGGCTTATTACCAGCTATACCATATGAATATGACTAACTCTTCCAAAGTTTATTGATTAAACAGGGACCTGGTACATACAGAGTTAGTTTAGTAAGCAAAACTTAAAAAAATAATTTAAACTCTTAAGATGATCGATGATCGGTGCCTAATTGCTATTGACCTATTTCAGTTTACCATGCAATATTATATAAACAATATTAGCAACTTGTGTACATACGTATATTACTATACTGTTAGACTATAGCCGTTATAAGTTCCCTATTATTTGCAGAGTTAGAAAGGACTTGAATTAATTGGCAGACGATACAAAAGACCGTGTTTAACGATGCGGCAACACGTCGATGCAGAAATAACACGATAGATTTATGAGACAATGGCTGCCACCGATACAGACACAAAACAGGTTGATATTGAATAAATCTCCCACTACACCAGATTTGAAATGATTAAGGAAATATAATCCAGCCAAGCTTCTCTTCCTTCCTCAGGCAGGATCCGCACCGCTGGACCAGGAAAGATATCACATTGATAAAGCCAAATCTATCTTCAGAATAACTAAACTAACCAAAGATCAACAAACACTAAAAATAATCGCTTTAGAAGTTAGCAGTGAGAAGCGTTTCACAAAACAATCGAACAGAAAAAAAAAAATCTTATTTTCATAAAACAATTTTATTAGTGATACATCTAGAGCATCTAGTATCGTTTTGAGAAAGCTAGACAACTTCGCAGCAATAGGTACAATTTGGGAAGTCGTTTATTGAAAGTTTGACCACCAACACCAACGCAACGTGTTCAACGATAGGCGTATATAGAAGTATCAAACAGTAAATAAAAATTGAAATTTGTTTGTTGTATCGCTTTATAAGAACGCTTTTCAATTGAGAACGAATGAAAAGATGTTTTTCAAAGAGCGTGCTCAGCGAAGCAGTACAACGTCAACGCGACACCACAATTCATCCGCGACAATAATCTATTACTGCTACTGTGGGATAAGTTACAACAAGGAAACAATAGCATAAAATAACTATTCTAAAGCTAATAAAAACAATACGAGTTAAAAACTGGTACTTATAGGTTTAATTATAAAATACCATGACCCTCTCCAAATTCAAAATATCTCTCAGGATGTTGAGAGTTTTAGTTGGTATAATATGGTTGCAAATAACAATACTGCAGCATACAAGTAACTTGCACTCTGTTTTTTTCTAGGAAAAAATTACTTAGTCACACGGAAAATAAGTACGAGTAAGTACATCCACGAACTCGCGACACCACACCGGAGGGATATCGAAAATCGATACGGCTTTCCGACCCACTTTTACCAGCTGAGTTTCAGCCCACGAGACAAACGCTAAAACATACTTTTATTGTAATAAAACGAAGGAGTTTTATCATTATTTTTTGTAACGATTATGATAAACAAGGTATTCGAAAGGTGTAAATTAACGAAAACGAGACTTCTGAGGAAAGAAGCATACAAAGCCACAATAAAAAAGAAAGGAAGAAAAGGAAAGGGCGACTTCTAAAAGATAAGGCAACAGAAAATTTAACTTCCGACATGCAGATAAGAGTGAGAGAAAACATATACAGGATAGCTACACAAGTTGATGCCATTGACGAAGTAGATTTTCATACGGCAGAGATCGAAACGTGTGTAAAGAAACACACAGTTCACGTGCATCCTGCCTTATGAATGGACGATGGGTGCACACATGCATAACTCAACATATTATCCACGCGCATCGGGCCATAAATGAACCATAATAAAGAAATAAAATAAAGTTAAGAAAGCCAGTACTTTCGGATATAGCACTTGAGTATTAGTGGCCTATTTTGTTCGTGAAAATTATTAAAAAATATTTTGTTAAAACAATAAACCTATTTGAAACTGTTGTTTCAATTATAACAGCTCACCCTACATTTAAAATTTACTTTCACCGCGATACTTACTGATAAGACCTCATCAAATAACATTATGAAAGACGCAAAGAAAGATTGTAAGCTAGTCTTGAAAACAAAATGAAAGATAAATTAATGGATGTTTGGAATATCTTCTAACAACAAATATCAAATGGAATCATTAAAATATGTCCCTAATCTAGTTGTTAAACTTTAGTCAATTCTAAAACAGTACCTAACGATTCTCGACACGCACACTCGAGACGGTAAAAATACACCTAATCTAACCTGAGAATATAACCCGAGCCAAAAATACAGTAGCAAACGTTGACATTAATATATATTTATATCATGTTATTTTGCTTAAAGATGGCCTGTAAGAAATATACTTACAGAGTAGACATTTGCAAAAATACACATTTTTTTCAATAGCTAGTTCTTAGTACTAAATTCACAGACTATGTAACTATTTGGGTAGGTGGTACTATCAAGTGGGTAGGTGCTCAAAACTTAAGCAGCTGTTTTAGTGTTCTCGTCAATTTTAATATTATTTAAAAGTATATATTTTACAATTATTTGAATATTATGTGTTAATCAAAGTGTTCTTTTACCTACCAGTTACTTCTATAACAAATTCCTGTGATTTTGCACAAGTTGTGTTTTCACTAAGTTATTGTTACCACTCAAACATTTTTCCATAATGGAATCAATTAAACAGACAATCACCGAGCTCAGCGCACATTTTAACGCTAGGATGGAAGAATTTCAGCAAAACATCAAGGGGTCCATCCCAGCTACCTGCCCAACTAATGATATCGCGGCAGAATTCAGTTCATTTAGAAGTTTTGTGATGGCGGCGCTAGAAGGTTTGCATATGCAAGTACAACTCCTTTATAAAGCTAATGATGACATGGAAATGAGAAGCAGACGTAAAATTCTATTGGTTCATGGCATTCCTGAGAGCAAGGATGAGACCTTAGATTCTGTTGCCACAAAAGTACTTGCTGATCATCTCAAGTTGCCGGTTAATTCGGAGTGTGTGAGTCGCTGCCATCGTCTAGGGGGCTTTAAAGCAGATAAGCCAAGAGCTGTATTAATTAAATTCCGAGACTTATCACTCAGGAATAAGGTATGGTACGCAAAGACTGGCCTCAGGAACTCGGGCATAACTCTGTCAGAGTTTCTTACTAAAGAACGACATGACGTATTTGTAGCGGCTCGGCAGCGTTTTGGTGTCACTAACTGCTGGACCAAAGAAGGGCATATCTTTGTAGTTGGACAAGATGGTTCACGGAAACGTATCCGTTCGGTTGCCGAGCTCGATTCCATTGCGACTGTGACTGCCACTCCGCTGACTTCAACTGATGCTCCGACGACTGCCCCGGCTTCGCCCAAAGGCGGACCAGCCCGCAGCAAGAGGTCCGCCAGGAGATAGGTCACGTATAATGTATACTGTCCTAACCTATTGTACCTAAACTGAGTGCGTGAATATATAGTCAATGTTACATACCTACCCCTTTTTTAATTCATTAAAATGTAACAAATTTTGCATTTCTACTTAGTGGGGCGGGTGTGTAAATAATCACTATACTTAATATTCGCTACGATGAGTGATTTCGATGTATAAAGCAATTGTCACGGGTTGGGTAGGTATCTGCATGTACCTACATAATTGTTTTGAACGTTTTGTATTCAAAGTAGAAAAATAACTGTCAGTTAGCAATGTCGAAGTCTAATGTCATAACGAAACCACAGAATTAAACTTGTAGAATCGACATTGACATCTGTCAGAGTGTGTGCACCATAGATCTAGTACTTTCTTAGAACTTCTTGTTTAGATTTAGTTTAGTTGAGTGATATTTATTAATTTTTATTCAATCTCTTCTTGATATCTTTTTAAATTTTAATGTATAATATAATAATTATAAGCAACCTCTTCCTCTATTACTGGTGGGTAAAGGAACAAGTGGTATCATTGATACACATTCTTGCACGTTTTGCTATTAATCTATATAAACTACATTCTTAAAAGTATTTATATTATATATATATATATATAATTTATATTATATTAATATTGTTTAATATAACACATATATAATTATTATTATTTATTTATTTTTTGTCTTAGTATATTATGGCAGATAATGATATCTGGAAAAGTTGTTCTGAAGATGAATTCTTCTCAGCTTCTGATGCATCGGACTCATCGGACGGCAGTTTCCTTAGCTCCTCAGTATGCCTTCACTCCCAACTTGACTCAACGTTGTCATCTTTTCCGAAAAACTTCAATGCTGTACACATTAATGCTCAAAGCATTCCTTCTCATTTTCCAGATCTCCTGTCCTCTTTTGTAAATAATAAAAATATCCATGCTATCCTAGTTTCTGAAACGTTTTTAAAACCATGCATGCCATCTCTTTCTTACTCTATTCCTGGTTTTCACTTAATTCGAAATGATCGCACTGGTAAAGGAGGAGGTGGTGTGGCTATATATCTCCGTAGCCATATTCCTTTTACTATTTTAGATAAATCTCCTACTTTATACTCAGAAACTGCTGAACATATTTTCATTGAGGTACTGTTTGGTCAACTGAAACTGCTACTTGGTGTTTACTACAGTCCCTCGTTACATATTAATTACTTTCAATCATTTGAAACTCTTCTTGAGCAATATCTACCAACAGTTGACCACACAATAATAATGGGCGACTTTAACACGTGTATCCTTAAAGGAGATGCCCGTGCTAAACGTCTTTCTGATATTATCAATAGCTGCAATTTGCATTTGTTACCATCCTCTGCAACGCATTTTTTTCCCAATTGTACACCTTCTCAGCTGGATTTGATTATGGTTTCCTCTAGTGAACATGTTGATTTACATGGTCAATTTCCAGCTGAGGCATTCTCTTACCACGATCTTGTATATGTCTCATATAAAGTTCGTCCTCCCAAGGCGAAGCCAACGATAGTAATGCGACGCAGCTTCAAGAACTTTAATAATGAAAATTTTTTACATGATCTTGATAAAATTGACTGGGACACCATCTACTGCGCATCTACGGTTGATGATAAAGTTAATTTATTTAATTCAATGCTAACCGAAATATTCGATGTGCATGCACCATTGCGGCCAATCAAGCTAAAACACTTACCGGCACCCTGGTTGACAAAAGAAATTAAAGCCGCTATGGCGAAACGTAACTTAGCTAAAGCTAAATTTAAAGTCAACCCAACTGCTGATCGTCTCGCCAAATACAAAAAGCTTCGGAACCGATGCAGTAAACTTTGCCGAGATGCTCAACGCAATTACATCCACGACTCGATTGATAGCGGTAATACCTTAAAAACCTGGAAGTTTTTGGCTTCGCTAGGTATTGGTAAGCAGCAAAACCAGACCTTCAGTAATGTTAATTTGGATGATCTGAATAAACATTTTACCAGTGTAACTCTGATTGATTCCCAAGTTAAGGACTTCACTTTAAGCTGCATTAGTGCATCAGCTTTTCCTAACTTTCCTTCCTTCAATTTTATTTCAGTCACGCCTAGCGAAATCAAAAAACACATTTTGGCCATAAAATCTGACGCAATTGGGAGCGACGGTATAAGTCGAAAAATGATCTTGTTAGTTTTAGAAAAGGTGGTTCCAATCCTTTGTCATATTTTCAATTATTCTTTGTCCACCGGTACTTTTCCGAATGTTTGGCGCTCAGCCCATGTTATTCCTATCCCTAAAACTACTAATCCTTCATCTTTCTCGCATTTTCGTCCAATTTCCATTCTTCCTTTTCTATCCAAAGTTGCTGAAAGAATAGTCTCCTATCAACTTCGCAGCTATCTATCTAATAATAATCTCCTTAATACCTTTCAGTCTGGCTTTCGGCCCGGACACAGCACGGTCACTGCACTCACGAAGATCTGTGATGATATTCGATGTGGTCTTGATAACCAGCTTGTTACAATTATTGTACTTTTAGATTTCAGTAATGCTTTCAACACAGTTGATTTTGATATAATGCTGGCCATCTTAAAGTCTAATAACTTATCGTTGGAAGTGATCAACTGGTTTCACTCTTATTTGTGGAATCGGCAGCAACGTGTTTGTGTTGATAATAAGTTTTCTTCCTTTTCCTATCTCCGTGCTGGTGTTCCTCAAGGTGGGGTTCTTTCGCCTTTACTCTTTGCTATCTTTATTAACTCAATCTCTCACATACTATCTTCCTCCTTCCATCTCTACGCTGATGATCTGCAGATATATATTTCTGTACCTGCGGATGGAATTATAGCTGGTATTAACAAAATTAACTCAGATCTATGTAAAATTAGCTCCTGGAGTAAGTCGTATGGTCTTACTATCAACGCTAGCAAATCACAGGCTATTGTTGTCGGTAACCCAAAACAAACTCGTAAAATTGATTTCAACGCCTTAGCTCCAATTATACTCGACAACACTATTTTACCATTCAATGAGACTGTTAAGAACCTCGGCCTGATTATTGACTCCTCCTTTTCCTGGGTTCCACAAGTGAACCATGTTAGCAGACGTCTGTTTGCTGCTATCGGATCTCTAAAACGTTGGAAGAATCTACTCCCAATCAAAACTAAGATAATCCTAGCTGAAACACTTCTTTTACCAATACTGGATTATGCCGATAGCAGTTACACTGATCTTAATGAGGGATTACTGGACAAGCTTGAGCGTTTACAGAATATGTGCATACGATTTATTTTTGGCCTGAGAAAATTTGACCATATAAGCGAATACCGGGCTCGTCTCAAATGGCTTCCAATAAGACTGCGCAGAAATTATCATATCCTTTCCTTACTTTTCTCTATCCTCTATAGTCCGCATACTCCTAGTTATCTCAAAGAACGTTTCACCTTTCTCGCTTCCATCGATCGTCCCATGCTACTTCGCTCATGCCTAGACAACAAGCTCAAAGTTCCTCATAGAAATACTAATTTTTATGGCAAGTCATTCTCAGCATATGCTGTGGAGTTGTGGAACTCCCTGCCGAATAACGTCCGAAGCTCACCATCCTTAAATATTTTTAAAAATCGCCTGAAACAGGTATTAATATCCACATGCCATGCCAATTAAACTATATATTTATCGCAATTTCGTATAGATATATAAATATATATTTATGCTATGTTATATATATATATGTATATATAGGTATGTATGTATTATTTTATTTTATTTTATTTTATTTGTTTAAATAGATATTATAGTATTTGTTATGTTATTTGTTATGTAGTGTAAATATGTATATTGTATATTGCTTAGATAATACACCTTTATTTTGCACCATACTACCCTCACACATCATTTCACTCCTATCACCAATGGTTGCCTGGTAGAGATTGCTTTGTAGCAATAAGGCCGCCTTTGCATGCGTAGTTTTAAGTTTTATTTATTTTGTTTCTTTCTTGTGTGCAATAAAGTTTTTATCTATCTATCTATCTATCTATTTATTATTCGACTAGAATTCACTTCACACTTATGTTTTGTATGGAAAACTAACAAGTGGTTCGCCCCGAACTGAGACCTCGCGATATCCCATAATTCCCAAAAGTTTTAATTATATATTGTAATAATTAACTTTTAACATTAGACGCAATAAAAAAAATAATAGTTGACATAAAACTGTTTTACTGACACAGCGCCATCTATTAGCATTATAGTGAAGCTATTAGCTTCACAATAATGCTAATAGATGGCGCATTAAAATTAAATAATTTCGTTTCTTTATAACATTTATCTAATTTTAGTATTTGTTGTTCAAGTACAGGATATAACTGAATTTTCAACCAAGTTTCACGTTCTAATATTCACTAATTCAGAAGTTATAGGGCTCTGACAGACATTTAGACGAACACACTTCTCTGTCTAGTAGGCAAGCGCCCTAGTTGACTCAGAGAACTCGCTTCGCTCGTTCAATAATAATAATTCATTACAAAACTCTCGCTAGTATCAAGCATTAGTTTCAAATTCCAATTTAACTAGTGTTTTTATTTTTACAGAAAACCTACAAAAAAAGTTAAGATGGACGCACAAAATAAGCAAATTACTCAAGAAATCGCAAAAATCACAAGTTTGACATTTCAAATGTGGCAATAGTTTTCATTTAATTATGTATTTTGAAACGTGGTACAAGTTTGGGTCTAAATTAAATCTCTTTTCTTATCATACACGCTATTTTTGAAAAGGAGGTGGTTGATAAGGCCCAAAATCCGCCCCTCATACACTCGAAAAAAAAAGTTCCAGATTCCGACAAATTGTAAATGTATTTATATACTTGAAGATATAAACTTTATTTTAATATAAAGTTTAGATGATAAAAAAAATAGTAAGTTACAGAAAATATTACCCAAAAAGAGAGTGTTTCTTTTACTTTTCATACATTTTCATACATTTTAGTCGTTTTTTAAGCTTTGATTTAATATTTTAGAATGAAGCGCTCCATGAACCAAAATAAATTAATACTCATATAAAAGCTTATAAAAAGGAGCATCATTATCAGTTACGTTTACAATGGTTCATGGAGCGCTTCATTCTAAAATATTAAATCAAAGCTTAAAAAACGACTAAAATGTATGAAAATGTATGAAAAGTAAAAGAAACACTCTCTTTTTGGGTAATATTTTGTGTAACTTACTATTTTTTTTATCACCTAAACTTTATATTAAAATAAAGTTTATATCTTCAAGTATTTAAATACATTTACAATTTGTCGAAATCTGGAACTTTTTTTTTCGAGTGTCTGAGGGGCGGATTTTGTTGCCTTATCAACCCACCTCCTTTCCTCTCTAGGAAAATAATAATCAAAGGAAAATGGATTTTGCCATCATTAAAATTTCATCCAGTACCTACAAAACTAAAGAAATCTAATCAAAACATTTAATACTTTTGAGAAGGCAGCAAGCTATAATTAAAAAAATTAAAAAACACGACTGCCCAGCGAAAAACAAATTAATAAGTTAAATACTACAGTCGTAATGACTTTGGAATCTTATTCACATTTTTAAATGATATTTTTTTTGTCAATCTCTGGATATTGAACTATAGTGTTATATATTTTTGGAATCTACTCGTCATTTTCTAGATGTTGATTATATACTTAATCTTACTTTCGAATTTTCTTTTTCAACTTTAGTATTTAATGCGGGACCAGGACCATTATTTTTTTTAAATTTTACTAGCCTATGTCACCCGGAATAAGCTAAGGATTCTAACGATACCTCATTCATCAAAATCGGTTCAGGCGTATAGAAGTTATGGTGGAATATAGAAACTCACATACATACATGAACCCTGAAAACAATATACTCCTTTTTTCAGGCAGTCGTATTTTTATACATGTCAAAGTGTAAAAATAACATCGCTGAATGAAACAAATACCATGCAAATGCTCCGATGGTCTGTGACATTAGCAGACAAACTGTAGCGAAATAGAAATACAATGGCAGGCGACATGACTGCGGTAAAAATACCGCTCGCACGCGCGCGCCCGGCGGACCATCGCGAATCATGTCCTAGTGACAATCCCTAATATACAATTATACAAATTATTATAGTCACGTAATGGAAGCCCATAAGAAAATGGGACACAAAATTGTCCCAAAGATCGAAGGCGACAATATACATTTTCGTGGTACTCGTAAATACAGTCGAATAGGTCAATAGCACCTAGTCAAATGTACACAAAACAATAGGAAGAAAACTAATGATGTCCTTTTAAGTTGGTTAATTTATTAGAATTACATAATCAAAGTAAAGATATTTGTTCAAGAAGATTGAAAATGTTTACCACTACTCAACTAACTACACTTTTTGAAAGTCATACTTATAACATAGAACAATATTCTTAATGAATGTAAACGATGTTAAGTGGGTATAAAAAATTCACTATAACAATAAAATGTCAGATAGTACAGAACTCATTGGTAAAAAATTATCAAATAAAGCAGAGTTAAAGGAGTAATGTCTATGAGAGAAAAATACAGATACAGATGACGCGACGAACAATAGTTATTTGTTCAACAAGATAGCAAAGTTCATTTTTGTTGCGAGTGCCTAGTTTGAATCCCAAGCGAACGAAGGATTCTAATATAGAATCACGAGCGTAGCGAGTGATTCTAAGTTAGAATCCTGAGAGTAGTGAGGGATTCAAAGGCACAAGAAGCAAAAACTTTGCTATCGTGTGATACATACAATTTTTCACCTCAATAGCGAAAAAGTACAAGATGTAAGAGAAATATTTATTAAAACATAAAGGATATTTTAAAATTTTAAAAATTAGGTTTATTTATTTAAAAACTTTTCAATATCATGAGCGGTGAAAACTTTAGATTTTTTGGATTTGTGCCCCTCCGACTGTCTTTTCAAAAATACAATAAGTTTAGGATAAGTTTCAATGTGAACGTCGCATTTCGATTTGATTGTAGCTTTTAACATGGAGTAAATACTCCATAATGTAGATGGTTACCTTGTTTTAGACAATTCCATGAAATATGATAAAATCACAGTCTCTGAATAGGACTTCGCATCCTTAGAAAGTCTCCAATCATTAAATAATTCATAGGCTTTCAAGTATTTTTCACGAGACTATTCCGGAAGAAAGTTTAATTCGCGTTAGACACTAATTCTTTTAATTCTGAATTATAAGTAGATTCACTCATTTTGTTATTTTAAAATTCTTACAACAAATAACTACTAATAAATTAGTACCTAATTAAGATATAGAATAGAGTTAATTATTATTTTTTTTGGCGCCATTTTATATTACTCTTTTGTCTGCGTTCGGAATTGTGTCATTCATAAAATAAAATATATTAATTAATTAATTTTAATTTTCTTTTATGTTTCATGTGTGTTACAGAATTATAAAGTCTAAAACACATTTACGAAAAGTAAATAGTTTAAATAATAAAATAGAGAGTTAAAAAATTTTGTCGAAATAAAATGTATGGGGTATGCAATATTATATACAAAATTTCTGAACGTTTCTTGAGACGGTGAGTTGAAGAAACGCCAATCCAATGCGTTCTATATTCAAAACACTTTTTCTCACTGAGTGAGCAAAAACGACTTTTGCTCACTGGTTTTGGGCAGCAAAGGCGCCCTTTTTGAGCTAGAGAGGTGAAAAAGTCTTTGTCTTGAGAGGTGATAGGATCTTTTGAGGCAAATAAGACCTGACAAGCAACACTTAGGTGTTTGTCCATTGTTTGGTTGTTTTAATAATTGTGACTCATAACTCATTGAGTTATTCAGAGTTGTTCCGACTCATAGGGATATAGTTGTTTTCAAAATTCTTGACAGTTTGTAGAACATTATCTATACATATATCATTGAACTACAAGAGAATTGGCAAACCTCCGCCACGAAACCATACTCGTATTAGCGAAACTGGTGGATTTTAGAATCGATTAAGGGTATGGGTTGAATGTACACTGCCATACCCTTTCCAATTTAGCCCGCTACCTACCTACGTATGCATTTTTTAAGTTTCATTGTGGAAGGACTGTAGTCTGTATGTGTATACATAGCATAGTTTTGTTACCTATTGTAAAAATTTTTGAAAAGAGCAACTGCTGAGCTTCTTACAGGCTCTTCTCAGCAGATTCTGCATTCCAAACCGGTGCTGGATTTATGACGTGTCATAAGAGCTACAAGATAAATGGATTTTGAATTTGAATAAAAAAAGTTCCATTATGGCTTGAAGGTACGTTGTAGATGATATCCAAAACAGAAATGAAAGGCTTTAATGTACTGAAATGGCTGATCAAGCTGTGGGCTCAGGATAATGGTGCATCCATCAATGCCACGCCACAGGTCTGCAGCATTTCGTGGCAGCTTCAATGTTAAATTTCGATTTTTCAACCCGCTTTTTAACCCCCTTGAGGTTCAAATTTTCAAAAATTATTTCAGATATCATAATAGCTATCTGCATGCCAAACACCCCGATCCATCCAGCGGTTAGAGCTGTGCGTTGACAGATCAGTCAGTCAATCAGTCAATCACCTTGCCTTTTATATATTAGGTCCTTACATATGAAATTGGCGTTTTGTCGAGTAGCCAGTAGGCTACTTTGATCCCAAATATCTCCTCTTTGGTTAGGAATCCCAATTTCAAATTTATACAGCCTTTTTCTCATGCTTTTTTGTTTTGAAAACCTTAATTCATTTGTTTTTTCCTCTTTTGGTTTTTTCTTTGCGTCACTCAGTTTACAAAATGGAAAACTTGAAATATCGCGTTATTTACGAGTACGAGTTCCATCGAGGCACCAGTGCTGCAGAAACGGCTCGAAGGATTAATGATGTGTATGGCGGCGGTATCGCAAAAGAAAACACAGTGCGTTTACGTTTCCAAAGTTTTCGTCCTAGAAATTTCGACCTGCAGAACAAGCCCCGTGGACGGCCGGGGATACTGAAGAATTGAAGGCTTTTGTGGAAGCGGATCTATCGCAAACCACGTCCAAGCTAGCTGCAGGCTGCGGTGTTAGTGATAAAACTGTTTGAATCCACTTGAAGCAAATTGGGAAGACTCCCATACAAAACGCCAATTTCATATGTAAGGACCTAGTATTTAGAAGAGAAGATTAGATAAACAAACTCCACTCAACGTCAAGGACAGAGTGCACAAGATGTGTCATTACGATGAAAGCGGGGCGGTGGAAGTGCACGGAGCAGTAAGTATTTTATGATTCACTTTGTGAGCGACGATAACAAAGACATGCGTGGAGTAGTGACAATGCCCTTGTGATCCAGAAAGGAATAAGTATGAAAAAAGACATTAATGAGTTCGTAATGCACGTGTTCGCAGAGAGAATTCAAGCAAACTAAATAACTAGGGTCACAAATTGACAATCAATTGGATGTCTGCTTTGAAATGAAATGTTTCTTCGACATAATAAGCATACAAATTCAGTGGAAAAGAATCAAAATTTGGCTTAATTTGGAAATTAGCAAAAAATTAGGTTTTCAACTACAAATAAATAAATTAAAAGTAAATTTTTTTTTAAAAACAAGCTTTTATTTAAATGCGCTAAAAATAATAAAATAAACTTTCCTTTCAAAACTTTTACTATCAATTTGTAACGTCATTCAGAATTTATATGATATAAAAGCTTGTCACGAGATTTACCTGTGTAGATAAATGATGCCGAAAAGGCACATTCTAAAATATTTTTATATTACCGATTGCGACACAAACTAGAACCAACATCGAGATGACGGGAAGCGGCCCATCTGCACCGCACGCGGTCCAAACCATTACCATAACGTCTACAAGTATGCAAACGATTTGGGATCTAAATGTTTAATGCTTAAGGATCATATCTCCATCCATGCACAGTAACGATACAGGTCGACGGTGGTATCTAGTGATAATGTAGCGGCAGATGATAATGATAGATAAACAATCGACACGGCTGCCCGTGCACCACATACTAGGTAAAATACTTGAAGATTAGATGTTGATCAAAAACATACTAAAATTTAGTAAACTAGATGACTAGATGATTTCCGCGACTTCGTTCGCGTGGATTAAGGTTTTTTATTCCCGCGAGAACTCTTATTACCCGGGATAAAAAGTAGCCTGTGTGCTATTCCAGACTATATACTATCTCTGTGCCAAATTTCAGCCAAATCGTTTCAGTCGTTGAGACGTGATTGAGTAACACACATCCATACATCCAAACTTTCGCATTTATAATATTAATAGGATTAGTGACTGAAATGGAATTGTGTCAATGCAGCTGTATACTTAGGCAATTTACTTCTATAATAAATAGCCAAGTTTTAGCAAGTAATTTTACTGCATTTGCATGATTACAAGAATCTAATTACCTTTGTAAACACGCAACGATTATGTTTAACTGGCCTTTCAAAATGTATATAAACCAGGATCGAAGCTGCATGGTGCAGCCGCAGCCGCATCGGGAAAATAGTCATGTCACCAATACCGGGCCACAATTCCCGGAACCTTGTTTGTGGTAAAGAGATTTATTGTTAATCAGGACCTACAGTCGAAAGTCGATACTCGACAATTCTTATGATACGAGTAGTTATGCGTATAGTATAGCAAGAACCGTGCTCCCGATTGGACTCCGCATTTGACTGATGATAAGCGAAGAACTCATTTCATATGAAATTCTCACACAAAATGTAAGTTAGCATATAAATGATGTACCTACAATATGTACGGCGTATACTGGACTATAGATGACATACTGATCATAGGAAATGCAAACAACCTTGTGTTGCAATCAAATAAATGCGCCATGCTGTGCTGAGATTACAGCCACTGCATTGTAATGTGAACAGGGCAACGTCTGATCCACTAAGGATTTAATGTTTTAATGAATATTTGGGGAAGCTTCATTGAACACGTCACGTTTATTACATCTAAGGTGTTTCATCATTAATGTTATCTTAATACTTTCGTACGTGCGGTAGGTAGGTATATACTTAGGTATTGTAAAGCCTAGTTATGAATTCATAGGGATGAAAAGATAAGAAAACCAATCAAACCAATTAAGTATATAAATATATGTCAAGCCCCATGATTTTAATCTTATTAAAAAGAAATACTGATGAAAATCCCAGTTCGTGTTTCCAATAAGAAATATAATGATATTGCTGTTGCTGTAAAGTATACAGGGAATACAATATAATATTGCTTAAGTGTATCGAGTCAAGGGATAATAAGCTCTGTGCACAAGGAACACAGGCGAATCTTGAATGTAGTACAAAAGTAGCCAAAGGTATCATGTTTCTGTGACGGTGGAAGCCAGAAAACAAAGGCGAAACTCACCTTCTGCTACAGTGAGTTTGAGAGCCGCGAGCCGCCAGCCGGCCGCGAATGATAGCAAAACATCTTCCGCTAATGGCTGACTGCATCAAACCCACGGGCGGGAGTAGGTACACTAATTCAATTAGCATTAGTTTGGCGTTTGGCCTTATTGAATTGCAAGGACTATGATATGATTCTACTTCATGAGTATACTATACTTAACGTACACGTATTCATTGTTCATGCATATTTCACACGACGTAATACTGTGTCACTTTTACATACTGCACTTTCGAGAATAGTAAGATAAAATTAATAATATGTGGCCTCTTCGATTGATGAATATTGCGCAACAGTCATTCATTACCAAACAATGGACATTCAAAACAGACCATCGCGATTAAACCCATATTACACCCGTAGAAATGAGGCTTCAATGTCGCAGGGAATGATACTAATTTGATCTTGGCAAATGGCATACTTCTGAGCTGACGGACAGCCGGCTGCGACGCGACCTCTCAGCGACCGACTGCCGACCCCGACCCGACCACCGCCGGTACCATGCCCTTGAAATTACCATACTTGGAAGGTGACCTAAGGCAATAGAATCAATAAAAGCGTAGCAGGTTACAGTAGTGGAACTATTCCTTGAGAACTGTAGCATCTAACAAAACACGGGAAAACCAAAAGCCGACATGCTCCAGAAGGTAACCGATAAAACGAACGTTTGTGTTGTTATTGAACGATAAGCGTGTCAATATTACGAGTGTGAGGTGAAGAGCGGCTCGAGCGCTTTGTCAGTGTCACGAAGAGGCGAAATAATTAATTAGTGATCACTGTGACGAGATACAAATGACATAGTGTAGTGTCGGCCACTGGCCAGTGTCCGCGATACAATTAGAACGGTCATGTCGTGCCCGGCGCGAGCGGGAGCGGGGGCCGTGAGCGGCGGAGCCAGGTGGAGCCGGAGCGGGTCGGAGCGGGCCGCGGCGAGGCGCCCGCCAGGACCCGCCGCACGACAGGATCGATCGCTATACCGTGCCGAGCCGGCGACACTGCCGCGCGGCACCTCACGGCACTGCCGCCGCCCGCCTTCACTCACCTTCGGGGTGTAGCCTTTGCGGGTCGAACCAAGCATCTGCAAGAGAGGGCTGCGCGTTAGCGGGTTAGTCGCGACAGGGAGAGACAAGCGCGCGAAGCGAAGCCTGCGCCGGCACTTACGGGGGTCGAGCACGCTGCAGAGGGAGGGCCCGGAGTCCGCCATCGTGATTCTTTACGTAATATTGGACCTGAACCGGAGGCGGCGGACTGAGCGCGCGCCGCGCCCGACATTCGCGTCGATACTGCCCTCGCCCCTCGCTCGCGGCGCAGCGCCCCTCCCCCGCACCGCGCTCCGCCCCGGCGGCGCATGCGCCCTGCCGGCGCCCGGCGCCCGTACTGCGCGCCCTTCCACTCCTCGGCCACTGTCGCTCATGCTGCGGCACGGCACCGCTCCTCGCTGCTCCCGCAGGACGGCGCCGGGCGCTCCATACTTCACGCAATCACACAGTACAGGCGCTGCCGGCGCTTAGCTCGTTACGTTAGTCAGGCAAGATGCTGGTAGTCAGTCAGGCATCGATCATTTTATACAACCATAAATAACCAAAATATGGCAGAAAAGCTGAATTTCCCATCACCACCAATAGACAGACACACAGAAGTATTAAATACTATGACATACAGAAGTTTGAAACACTTAGATCTATTGATACTAAATAGTAAACAAATAGATATCTATAAATATAATATATAAATCATGCAGCTATAATATGTATTATTGTTGATTATTAATAAAGAAAGATTAGGTATATTTATCAGCAAACAGGCTTGATTTGTGTATACGATAAATGTTAGTTAGTGAGTAGATACGGTTTTATAATCCCAAATTCCCAACTTATAGAATGGTAGTGGTGTATGGACTTACGAGACGAATATTTTATGGCCCCAATTTGACGTTATCTGCGAGTTTTGCGACCCAACGATCGGAAGCTGCACTGCGTAGCCGCATTTTTACGTAACGTCTTAAACTTGTAAGTTTGTCACGTGTACATTCATCACGATGTTTGCAAGTAGATTCAAGCACATTCGAATATAATATGTGAAAATGACGCAAAGACGGCCATTACTTCGAATATAATATTAACAAATGATTGCCCAGAATTAGATTAATTGAATGGTATGAAAGAATTAGTTACTTATAGGAACATTTATGACAATCATTTCATATTAAATGAATATAAATCGAATGGAACGCACGCTTCATTTCTTAGCAGCATTCTTCAGTAATGTGAAAAAGCCATTTCACAAGATTATATTATGTACCTACTTATATTAAATCAGCGACTTTTCAGTAAGGCCATTTAGAGGCAACTAATTCCACTACGAATCAAATCTCTGATTCTACTCCATTTACGGGTAAAGGCATCGATTTTCAAATGAAATTAATTTATTGCAAATTTCGCAAGAATTTGATTTTTATAAAAACACGTCATATTTGTGTGAATCAATTTTTAATGAAATGAAAACTGATTACTAACTTATTGTAACCCTCACGATCGAGAAAATTTTACTGTAAGCACCAATTAAAAACTACAATTAGGTGTATTCCATTAAGGAGCAAAGGAGCAGAGTAAAAAGAAAGAATAGGTGAATCATTAAACTTCTGTATTTTAAATGTTGCATCTCGTCAGTTTATCAATATCTGTTGGAATGTTATCGCGAAGCCTGCAGCAAGAGACTGAAATACTCAAGTGCGACTTGTTTTGAAAGATGCAGAGACGGCTAAGGTAAATCAAATACCAACTAAACTTCAGTGTTCAACTGACAACAACTTTGTGTGAGTCATCGAACAAGTTGACTTTGTGCGCGGCTGTGGAGCGACCTTGGTTCAAATGACCACGTGGGCACGACCACCAACTAATCGCCAAGTTCAAGGATGCTTTGTACTAAAATTATATGATTTGGCTTCTTTTACGGAAGTGTTAAGCAAAAGTTACATATATACCTTTCCGTATTTTAACAAATATGGTCAGTAATGGGGGACTGCCGACAAAAGTGAAAACGCTTCATACTCATAGCGACAGCATCAAGTACTGTTAACATTAGCACATCAATTACCCATAAGATTTTTTAACCAAAAATTGCTCAACGCGAATTCATATTGAACTTTACAAGGATGAAAGTTGTACCACAGAATACTTAATACATAGTACTAAAGGGTAAAATTTTGGGAGCGGCGTGATTGCGAAACCTGCCACAGGAATAGCAATTTGAAAATAGTGGACATTTTAGGGAAAGAAAAACAGTATTTAAAGTTAGATATAAAGGCTCTTTTACTCTTGGCTTTCAGCTCACTGACCTCTGACAATGTCTCACTTCGTGTACTAGTAAGTAACGTAACATCAGAACTATATTATTGAGTCTTGAAAGGAATTACAAAGTGTATAAATAGGTATTTATTAACACTGATAAAAGCACAATACGAGGTAGGTACCAAAGTTTAATGAAGTGGCACAGAGACAGATAATAGATTATAGCCTGGAATAAAACATAGGCTACTATTTATCCCGGAAAATAGGCGAGTTCCCGCGGTAATTATAAACCTTAATCCACGCGAACGAAGCCACGGGCATCAACTAGACAACTAGTACAACTTACAAAAGTTGTAGTTGTAAACTTTCTCTCTTGAAGAGATTTACATTTTTGATAGGCATCTGGAATTCTAGGCACTGTCATAGACTTGTATTCATTTATCTATGGCACTGTATACAAATGCGTAGAATAAGCACACCATAAAACAACGACAACAATTAACATAATTAATTTGATATATTTACATAATTTCAATGCCGATCCTAAGTTTAGTAAAATCATGATCAGAGATGTAAAGCAGCAAGTACCTGATTGCCTTGAGATACACTAAAGTACGAGAGAATCAACTATGATACTCTCGTACATACTAATGTATCTGGAAGCAGTATGGCTAGTAGGTGCTATGAAGGCATGTCGTCGATACCGTCACCAGGTGACTCATTGTCCCCATTATGGAGTAATCACGTAATGCGCCTTCGAGCAAAACGTGTTCTCGCAACGTTCGAACCTTATTCAATATTGTTGACAAAAATAGTTTTGACTAACTTTGATATACAATTTTAGTCCTTTTGGTAGAGCCGCATCGTAATATGTGAGGCACGGCGTCGTACTCGTGATAATTTAATTACATTAATGACTGAATGAATAGCATGAATAGAAAGCATACCTACTTTTCTTAAATGTGAGAATGAGAGTGTTACTAGTACGATCGCTTTCGAAATGAAGCTGGACAGGGTTTCAAGCAAACCCTGTGGTGGATTTAGGAAGGTCCAAACCACATCAGGGATTAGTGAATAAAGCACTGGTTGAAGTGGTAGAGCGCGAGACGCACTTCCTGGCTTCAAGCAGGCACACGAATGAGAACTTCAAGTTAATTTCACTAGCAATAAGCAGTTATCTAACGTTAAGATGCTACAGAAGAGCATTGATAGTTCAGCATATTGACTTTATTTGTTTAATTGTTAATTCAACGCATATTAAATATTATAATAAACGAAGTGGACAAAGTTGAAGCTTATCACTAAAATAGAAATATCTTCCAGTTTCTCCTCGAAAATATAGTTAATAATTTGTAGCAAATCAAGTTAGCAAATGTATAATGAAGAATGAAGATCAAGACAATTTTGCATTTTGTTGCAGCCACAAGCAATGGACGTGGAATAATTTTGCATATTTACTGTACGTAAGGCACCAAGCACAGCTCTAATACCTTGTACAGTGAGTATATTTGCATGTTTCGCAGACGAGAAACTACCAAAAATAGACTAGAACATATCAAACAATGCACCGACGCGCGACGCAGCGAACAAAAAGCAATATGTGCAGCGACAGTGACGGACTTAATGGCCACAGGGCCGGTTAAAAATACCCGGTCGCGAGCCGCCGGCCCGGAGTGTGACGTCACCGCACCTGCACATGCTTGCCGCCTGCCACACCACACCGCGCACTGCACGCACCATTACTCGTGCCATAACCCAACCCAAGTGGAGCACGCGCGTAATGGAACATGCTCTGTGATCGATTGCTTCGCGCCAAAGGGTAAACCTGTCCTGATAACCTCAATCATTTCAGAGCTTTCGATTTCTTCGAAACTGTTGCATCATTATGTTTCAAGCTCAAAAATTAAAGTCAGCTTTTCGTATATCTCTGTAGTGAGAAACTCCAGTCTTCTAGTTCTGGAACTACTACTACTATTTCCAGACTCTAGCAACTAGTTATCTTCCTAGAGTCTAGTAGTAGTAGTTAGTTCTTAAATCTTGGACTACTAAAACAACTAAGCTGACAAGCCCGAGAAACGACAAATAATAAATTAAGAAACTGATACAAGAATTAGCTATCTCAAACATTGTTCGTCGCAAATGTATAATACTAACTAGCACCTAAGTTCTAAAGACATGACGCCGGCTAAGGTCGCCGATATCGCATGGTGAGTCATAGCTACCAGACAATTTTAATACTAGCGTAATCTTATGGCTCCATGCATGTTTATAATGTTTTGGAAATTTTTATTGAAGACCATCTTCGTTGATGATGATTAACCTATTCTTGACTTAGATTTTTCAGTGCAGCCGAGTAACGTTTTCATATTGAAAACCAGTCAAAACATCAAACTTATTCCTCGGTTAAACATTCCTTGGTGTTGGTGAAATCGGCCTATGAAAAACTACTAGAACTAATAGAAGATCTAAGAAGATATTAAGAAGCTTAATACTTAATAACAAATTCTAAGCAATGCGATTTTTGAACCACTTAGGTTCGAGAATCGAGAATCTATTTGCATTTTGAACCTTCTAGGAAATAAAGACCTCCTCAACGGTTTTATATTACGAAATACAAACATGACAAAAAATGCTGTTTTCTGAAATATAATATACTGTTCGGACTTTGAATATGTCGGACGTGCGCGGAACCTTCATTTTTCAATGTCAAATTGAAAAGTTGGAAACTGAGATGCTGTTCACTGTTCATAAGTTTCCTAGTGACAATAATATTACGAATTAGCAGTTTTCCGCGACTTCATCCGCGTATTCAATTCATAATCGACAGTTCCTATATCACCACGGTTTTAGTGCAGTTCCTTGCAGCATCAGGGTTGAGGAGTGGGGTCCTTGAATTCAACGACAGTCTATTGAGAATTTGGAACCCAAAAATGTTATAGGACCATCTTCCAAATTTTTTTTTTGATTGAAAAAAGATTAACGCAAATCAGTTTAGAAATATCGGAGCTATCGATGTACATACTCGCACGTAGCAAAGTCCTGTACAATTCTCTATCTATCTTTGAAAGTCCCGTCAAGATCGGTTCAGCCGTTCCAAAGCCCGTACAAGTAGGCAGACAGAAACTTCAATTTTATTTAATAGTATTGTTAAAGATGTTAATTATATAAAGACTAGAAAGTCCGTTCACTCCGACCTCCAATACAGAAGAAAAACGTCTGCTAGTCAGGCTAACTTCAGCGAATAGTTATTTCCTTTTAAATAATGAAAAGCAAAGCTGAAAGAAGTCCAACTAAGGCACGAAAACCTATTGTTAGCCTACTATTTATATGTGGAATTGGAGAAAATGACCTGAAAGCGTTTTACTTAGCTAGCAATAGTTTAGAAAAACTAACCGAGTAACCTGCATGCACAGGGATATTTCCTAGTCACAGATAAACTTAAATTAAATTTGTGTGTTGTTATATAATTATGTTGTAACCCATTTGTAACTGTAGTAAATAACTTAATCATGAACCTTTTATAGGTTCATGAACTAAATTTACTTCTTGTGTATTTTTTAAATTAGCGCGCTACGAGCGACCTAGCACTTGTTCAGCTATAATAGCTGTGGGTGGCAAACACGGGCAAATATCGAAACTATAGTTTGCTAAAAAATCAATCCAAGTTTTCTACGGAGGTATATAACGGCAGAATTTCCCAATGAGTCACCTCCCACGGTCATTACTGTAGTTACCTGTTACCCCCTGTTCGTAGAGAGGTACATACAGTTTTTCAATATGTATTTCAAAATTTCTCTGTTTTTCTCAATCCAGCAAAGGTACTCTATAAAATTTAAGTTCTTCGATTAAGGAAGAGCTTAAATTTTATTGAGTACCTGTGCTTTTTTTCGCTTTATATGGCTTTGATCTCTGGCCTTTCTGACCTCGATAAGTTAATAAAATGCCGCAATTTTGAAAATAAACATAATTTGTTTAAAAAATGGAACGAGGAGAAATCTTAGCGTCCATTTCCCTGCCCCAAGTTTGTAAGTTATATTTCTTGGTAAAGTTCACAAGGGATAGAGCTTATCTTAAAAGTTGACACGATTTTTACGAATAGACTGTGTCTGTCTGTCGAGCGGCGCGTTGAGTATCGATCCAAGCGCTCGCCCTCGCCGGTTTTATTGCCAATACGTCTGGCTCACTCCCGGAATGAAGAAACTCCAATCCAAGGATTGCTTACATTGTAACAGCTCTTCCTATCCCATCTTATTAAATCGACAGCAAAAATATATCTATGACTGGGGGATGGTGCCAAAAGTAGGTACTGCACAATTTTTAAAGCTAAAAAATAATTGAGAAAATGAACCTTCGAATGTTTTAGAAACATCAAAGGAAATTCAAAGGGAATGCAGTCAGTGATTGATAAGTTAAGGAACTACGCAACAATGAGATACAAAGAGTATCTTAATAGTTGACTCTAATTGTTCAGACAAAAAGCAAAGGTTAAATTACTTTTTATTGTGACCTAAATGCAAATAAACAGGGCATAGGATGACGTGGCGTGCACAACAGGAACAAAGGGCGTGCGAGGTTTCGACGGAAAACAGCGAACTGGGTCAATGATCTTCACCCTGAATTCAAGTATCTCTCAGTATCAGAACGTAGGCAGACTTAGCAATATCTTATATCGTTTAACCTACAAATTTCATTTATAAATATTTTGTACATAAAGGATTTTTACGAATAGTTCGATCGTTACTGAATATGTCTAAAGAAAGAATAATATCCATAGCCCTAATCAAATAACGATAAGTTTGAATGGGAAGCTTGTTTAATTATAATGTTGTATGTATATAGAATGCTAGACTATTTCGCACGTTGAGGTCGAGCCGGTCGATTGAAACGATTCGAATAAAAATACCATGACATCTTAGCCATTTATATAATAAGCAAATGTTTCACTGGACTGAAAAGTAAAACTGCTGGAAATATTTTGACGTAATAGATAGAAGCTATCAAATTTAGAAACACGCATGTTAATCCGTTGTGACTAAAACAAAACGTCGACGCGGGTGAGGTTCAAAATCAGCGATGTTAATTAGCTCTCATACTGACGTAATAATTTAATTAACAGTTTTCCATAAAGATAATGCTATCATATTTTCCATGAACTCAAGGCCAATTCCTCAAAATGATTTTCTTTAATCTATTTCTCTATATGAACTTACAGGTGATTGAGTCACTGTCAGATCCCATTGTAGAGTTCCTAATTTAACAAGTAAATCACAGAAAGATCAGTTTTTTCACGAGCACAGTCTTATCTCGTAACCCGAAAATCGGACCAACACACGCTTCGAGTCAACGGCAGCCACGTGAGCTCACCACGAACAACTTCCCACTTGTGAGCGCTGAGCGATTCACAGCCGCTGCTAAAATTAGCTGTGTTTCCATCACTACTTCCACTAGCATTTATACATAACACTTCGTCACTGCAACGCAACTGATGCTGTCTTAACTAAAAGTGGGCCGATGTTTTCCATAGTATTCACTTGAAGAGTGGTTACACACTGTCAAGTTCAGGAATAGTTCCTACCAATTTATAGCTCCCCACACTCCTGCTAAAATATTCTTGCTTATCGATAGATTATTTTGATCTTTGCGTTTTATCGCGTGCAGTGCTAGTTGTCATAGTGAACGCTTCTTGATAAGATAATGGCTCTGTTATCGCTCTCTTGTCCACATCATGAACATAAATATTACATGATTGTCGCTGCACCGACTTTTAGGATCCAAAAGCAATGATCTCATGACAATTATCATCGGAACTTACCAAATTAACTTTGTGAACGTCGCTAGACGCTTCTATGATTTGCATTCATGATTCAGAGTCAAGTCAACTTAGTACCTACGCGGAGCTGTGTTTAATTTGGGTCGAATATTAAGTGCGGTGTTGCGACATATTTAGAAATATGCCATACCACCTTTTATACGTCTGCCATTTCTTTAAA
Source organism: Hipparchia semele (assembly GCA_933228805.2). Classification (NCBI taxonomy): domain Eukaryota; kingdom Metazoa; phylum Arthropoda; class Insecta; order Lepidoptera; family Nymphalidae; genus Hipparchia; species Hipparchia semele. The sequence goes on along the minus strand of OW121717.1, from coordinate 157,229 downwards.
ATTGAACATTGAATCTGATTTCCTGATTATTATTTACGATTTTGAAACGATCTTTTTACTATTATACAGGATCGAGTTGGCATTATGGTTACAGATACGGCTGTTTGTGGCCGGGTGGTGTAGTGCCGTTTCCTTTCGTGAATGCACCGAGTGAGAGGCCGCGCATGGAGCGGACTGCGGAGGCGATGCTTTCAGCAGATGCCGTTAGCCCGTCGCTCGCGGCCGGTCATCGCTCTTGCCGCTCCGCCAGTTCCAGGCCGCCACCTATGCACCCTTTCACCCACCCCTCCACTCCTCCACCATTATGGGAGACATTTTTTGTTTGATACTCGTAAAATACGACTTTGTAGTCGTCGTTGTCTCTCAATTAATTAATTTACTAGGATTTTTTTTCAGGAGCCTACTCTACTTCGTGTAATTTTGTCATCTATCCAACTTTACTTGTCACGGTAAAAATGTAGCCTTGATATTTAACTTGTAAAAATTGATGAGGTTAGTGAAGTATTCAATTTGATGTAAAAAAATTGCCAGCGGTGCGGCGATCCACGAAGGCACGAAACTACAAAAACGTAGGTACCTACGAATGCTACGGCGATGAAATCACTCGCTGATGCATGCAAATATAGACAGGCTCGTAACCGCGGGGCTCCTATTGATCGCTGATGAAATATCCACTCGAGACTGCCCGAGGAACGGAAACATTCCGGCTCGTGACGTAACAGTCGCTATAAATTGTTCCTCAGTCCGGATTGACGAGGTCGAACAGTGCATAGTTACAGAGAAAAGCTCACCCAGTCCCATCTGGCAGAAGATGACCTCGGCTTCAATCACGTGCGCGGTGGGCGCGCGCGGCTGCGGCGCGGCCGCCTGCACGGGCAGCTCGGGCTTGGCGGGCGCCGGATCGGGCTTCGGGTGCGCCGGCTCGAGCTTCGCATGCGCCGGCTCCGGCTGCGGCTGTGCGGGGGGCTCCGGCTTGGATGGCATCACGGGAACTTCTTTTTTGTCCGGCTTGGTGTCGGGCGCGGGTGCAGCGGCGGCAGCTGGGGCGGGTGCTGCGGCGGGCGCGGGAGCGGCGGGCATCGCGGCCTGCGTCGGGGTGGGCGTCGGGGCGAGCACCGGCGTGGGGTCTCGGGCGAGCGGCGCGGAGGGTGCGGCTGGCTCCGGCCGATGCAGTGGTGACTCGCCGGCCGTATCGGCGTCCGATTCGCTGTCGGTGAACTTGTCGGCCAGGTGATCGGCCCTGTCGGCGGAGGGCGCGCGCGTCGTGTCCACGAACTCGTCGCGCTCCATATCGAGGAAGTTCTGCGAGGCGAGGCGCGCGGGCTGCTGCGCCGGCTCGGGCTCGACGCGCTTGGCGTCACGGTCCAAGTGCTCGAAGTCGTCCGTGGAGTCCTGCTCGCGCTTCAGCTCGGGCGGGGCGCCGTCGCCGCCCGCGAGCCCGGCGATCAGCTGATCGGCCTTTTCCATGCTCGAGTTTTAACAATTCAAAGTACCTAAGACTAGGGTGATCGATAGCGGGTGCGGCAGCGCGAGCTAGGGGTGAACTCGGAGTGAGCGCGGAGGGGTCGTGCCGACTGCCGGCTACCGAGGGGAACTGAGGTCTGCGCGCCGCTCGCCCGTCGCCGGCTGCCGCTGCACGACGTCACTCAGCACGACAAACGGTATTACTCATCGCAAAGGCCCTGCCCGTACGATCGCGCGGGGGCGAGGTGTTTACCGGCGAAAAATAAAATTGTATGAAAATTAAATATTATAACCAACCATTAAAATAAACAATTTATTTAAATAATTTACAAAATTTTCTAATTTAAAAATGATCTAAATGCGGGAAGTCGTAACGAGAACGTCTAGGATATCGCTACGCAAACGAATTTGAAAAAAATTGTGGATGAAAGAGTTGGAATTATTGACAAGATTTGCTGGAGAACTGCTTTACCGTTAGTTCATTTTGTATCGTTCAAAAACAAATGTAACAAAACAAAAGCCTTTTTCTTATTAAGAATATTACATTCTGTGATTACATTAAGTACATGTTTCAAAATCTTTAGAGATTTCTTATACTAAATTTACTAAGAAATTTTAAAGAACTGAGCAATGAATGTAATGAATTTTAATTAATAAGATACCTATGAATCTTTATTGCAGTTTTTAGTTTTGAACGAATACCTCAAACTTCAAAGTATCAATCCATCAAAGTCAAAAATATCTACTAATGACAGACAAATGTCGATAAAACAGTTTCGAAATTCGAAACGAAACAAGCTTCTTTCTGTGTTTCAAGCTTTTAAGTACCTACATACTGGCTGCGGTTGGAAGCTGGTGCATCATTGCAGCGAATAACGCCATGAGTAGAAAAAGAAACATCTAAAATTGGCATCTGAATAATTCGTAATCGCTTCAAACTTCAAAATTAAAGCAGTTGTCAGTGTGGTGTCAATGCCGTCAGGCAACGACATTTCTTGCCGTCAACCGTGCAACCTCTGTCAAGTGTCAGTTACACGTCAGTTTCGTTTCTTTTATTCGGGATCGTGGATCTTCTGAATTACCGATTTCACCGGCGAGGCGGAGGATCGAGGATGGAGGCTGTTCAAGTATCTAGTTGTGTGAATTTAAATGAAACAAGGCCGACAAACAAAAACTTAGAATGCAATGGAAAAGAGGAAAAAACTCATAATAGAAAAGTGCACAATAATCAAAACGGCTTCGTAAAATCAAAACATATCAGTAATGGATTTGATGTAAGTCGATCTTCATTTATTTTCTCTAAGGCTTTCGGCTGCGACTGCTTTTTTCGTTCGCTGGCTGTGACAGCATCCTTGGGTGATAAGATACAGACGCCCTAGTGGGCGAACCCAGCGCTCAGGTTGTGGCTCAATGGGCAGGGTACAGCAGGGACGTTAAAATTTTAATAAGCCAAATAGATGGTCAAGGCCACAGCAACATATCGTACGATTTATGGGTCAATATGCACACGCTATCACATGGAGATTCAGGCATCAGACATCAAAAAATATCTTGAATTTTCTTGTAGTAAGCATATACTTATTATATCGTAGTCAGTTATAGTTACCGTTTAAATATTTTATTGATTCAATAGGAGATAATTATATTTATGTAAATCAAGTTTAAATATATTTTTTCTCTAATCTTTATTAACTTAATATATTATAATATAAATAAAAATCAAATGCTGTTCGTTAGCTAAAACTTAAAAGGGTCTTGACCAGTTAGAATATTTTTTTTATTTATCCACTACTTACATATATAGTTATGGGGGTAGTTTATAAATAAGAAATAGGGAAAACCCAAAAGGACAGTTGAAAAATCGAAACAATCCAAATTGGTAGTTTTGTATAGAAATACCAATTTGGATTCAAAGCTAATCATAATATACATAGAAACCATTTTTTATTTAAATACTTTATAATTACAAAATTGAATAATTTGAAACATATTATAGGTTAGAATGGAAATAAGAAATATAATATAAATAAATAGTTAAATTGTTATCAGCCAAATTTTGATAGATTCTGATGTGTTGCATCATCTTTATTTGAAATGAGGCATTATGGGGATGTTTACATCATCTGAATAGAATGATAGTTTCAATGATATTTTTCTAACACTTTTTCTTTGCTATGGAATGGTGGTGGTGATGAAGAATAAATCCTACTAATATTATAAATGTGAAAGTTTGGATGTATGTTTGTTACTCAATCACACTGCAATGCTTGAACTGATTTTGCTGAAATTTGGCACATAGATAGCTTATAGACTGGAATAGCACATAGCCGGAAAATAAGAGAGTTCCTGCGGGAATCCAAAAAAACCTAAACCATGCGAACAAAGTCGCAAGCATAATATAGTTTAAAATATTAAACCTCAGATGTTTTGTCAACATGATTGAAGCAGAACAGCATTGTTTTGATTCACTGAACTGAAATTACAAGATGCTCTACTGCAATTTTTTTATATTATATAGTTTAACCAAGATGGTTCCTCAGGTAACTCTAAGAATTTGAAGAGGTGATAGTTAAATCACTGACAACCTACATAACAAATATTTCAGGAACATACACACTAAATGGTATGCCTATATGGGCTATACAAATGTATATTTATAATATTCTCTCCCCTCCAAATAAGCAGAAAGTTTATTTATTTAGTACCAAAAAAACAAAAATAATATAAAGGAGGTGCACAAGGAAAGCTTATCTCTAAGGAAGAGATTTTTTCCAGAAGCCCTCAATGTTTCGAGGAGCTTCGAAGAAGAGTTCGAGCTGTCAACCTTTCAGTTCACATCCTTAACCGGTGGGCTATTGAAGCTTTTTCAAACTATGTGCCCTGCCCATTGTCACTTTAGCTTTGAAAGATTAAGAGATAGAATAATTTTTGGAGGTGATCGAACTTTGTTGCTTGCCAGTTTTTTAAAAAGAATATTAGCCAAGCTGTACTTGACCTATATTCTCCTCTCCCCTCCAAATAATCGAAAAGCTTGTGTTAAGACTTGGTACGACAATGGTGCAACGGGTGGGGTTCGAACCTTTCAGTTTTCAGTTCACTTCAACTGTCCAGTTTCTCATGCCCAATCCAATGTACACATGCTGCGTAGAGGAGCGCTCAGTATGTAATTTATAGATGTACTTATCGGGGTAAAGTTTAGTGTTGTCCTTATTGAGTCATAAGTCTTGTTATTTAGTTGTTTGTTTTCCCCGTGTAACACCCAGTGCGGCTTCCTTAACGCTATCCTCCAACATTTATAGAACACAATGTACAGGGTGATGTTTCGGTTGGATCAGTGAGTTGGTTAATTGTACCTTGTTGTTCAAGAATTATCCCAACTAAAATATTTTCTCAAGTTCACAATAAATTAGCCCCTTTTAAAAATCTTTTATTTTTTAAGGTTGCTTTTTCTCACAACAAACTGCAACTTTTGATATCTGTAATAAATTAATGGTCTATAAGTTTTAATATTTTTGTATAGTAAAAGAAATTGTAACTCTAAATCTTTAGTTAGAAAAACTAAAATTATTTAATTATTAAAAACCCCATAGTAAAAATACTTACGGCTATGACGGGACTAGACTCTAGCGCAAAACAATCTAGTACAATTTGTTCGACTTTCAGTGTACCGCCAACCGCCCCCGTACAATCACCCTATATGTACATAGAATATGTAAAGATTTTCCCGCCGACTCATTACTTCAGATTACTAAATTATTATAACGCCTCAGTTAGCTGTGGTAAAGTTGGCTGAGCGGTTCACTCTCTGGATCCTTTTCAAAGGTATGAAAGGCGCCCCGAACCAGCCGTGCATTCATTACTAACTAGAGACTATTCAAAAGTTTCTTTGGCCCACCGACGAGGCGCGCCGCGCACACTATTATAAGGCTTTGTAGAGGTTACTATATCTGAATATGTTTCGTGAGCTACGTAATGTCTAAGCAGTTTATGTGTGTACCGATCTGCAGTCATTACAGGCATTTGAAGTGGTTTTATCAGTGTGAACAATTTAATTTGTCGTCGTAATCGATGTTACAATTACCCGCAGCGTGCGTACTATACGTATATTTTTGCGTGCAGTAGAATAGATTGATCCAAAAGAGTTCTTTTAATTTAATGTCTGTAAAATTGTTCTTTTAATTTTACCTACTTGTATTTTTTTTTTCAGAGTTTTTCGTCTCGATAAAGTTAATTGAATAGTGCAACCTACATAAAACAGAGGCGATTATGCAAAACTGTCGATTCTAGTTCGATTCGAGTTATTATTACGAGTTTTTGTTGCGCCAAGCGATAAGTTACGCTTGACAAATTCTACTGTAAATGTCGATTTTGTAAAAAAGACAGAGTAGGTAAGGGCAGATGGGACTCCGCACGTCTCCTGGTTTTAGACGCCGGGATCTTAGATATACAAGGTGTTTGTTAATGTGTATAACTTACCAGCAACCACCCATGCACTTTGACCCTATAAACACAATGGCGGTGGTAAAAAGTGAAAATTAATTATCAAAAACTTTCATACAAAATTAATTAATGAATTAAGAAAAAAACATTTTGGAAACCCTAACTGGAGACATAACAACAAGTTCAAAACGAGTGTTACCACTCATGCTTTTGATTTTACCCGTTTTCCCTCAAAAAAAAATCCCTAGAAGTCCTTGAAGAAGAAGAAAAAAGATTTTGACTTTCTTTTGGCAAATAACTTGTAAAATGAAAAACTGAATATTGCTTTAGGTAGCAATTTAAAAAATACTTATTAACAAAAGTGTTACATTTGAAAAGCCACATTTTTTTCTCAAGAATTTACCTAACATTTGGTAGTTATTGTTAGATTCCAAAATTATTAAATGCACTCGCAATTATCATCAATTCCTTTAAAAATAGTTAAGCAAAAATCTTGTATAATACAAGTATTTTGTGTTGTTTTTCCCCAGGTAAAGGCAAAATTCCTAAAGACGTAAACACTTTGGTCCCCTACACTATTTCCAAGAATTCTTTGACTCCGCCCCGCGAGTAAAGGCGAGGCTACACACAAGATTTGCGGTTGCGTTTACGCAACGAAAAATTTCATCGCATAGGACATCGTACGAGTAAACTCTTACCATTATTTTACTTTCTAGTGAGACATGGACCGCACTAAATACTACTTCTGTTTGCGTTAAGATGCATCAAGAAAAAACACAAAAGAAAGTAGGTACCTACTGCGTATTCATCTCCTCAAAATTGAGATGTAAACATTTACATACTTCCTTCCACGCTTGTTTTTGGAAATTTATCTTTGTATTCTTCCACTGGTTTCTCCCAAAGGACAGGAGGTTCCTGAATCAAGGAAATCAGATAATCGATATCGTAATTAATCATCTTGACATGCACACGCTGGGAAGTGTGGATACCGCTAGAATGTTAGTACATCGTCGCATTGCAGGTTTTATGGTGCACAGAGGACATTTCCACGGTGCGTTGTGGTCGCGACGTCTATGATTTTTACAATGTCCTCAGTGAAGGCGCGCCCTTACGGTGTTTTGACGTATTTAATATTCAAACCACGCCCACGTACGCGGCATCGGTAAAGGAACTAAAACTAGCACTGTACTGCAAGCGATAATAATAATTATTGTATCGTTTTGAAATTGATTTATTATTAAAAATATCACACACATTCATTCGTTCATTCACATACAGTAATTGTTAATCAAAACCACAACACAAATTAACGAGATATTAATTACCTGCAAAGAAAGAGGCGGCAGTCACTTTATGGACTACGTAGGTACGGACTTTAACTTACGGAGTCCGAAAGTAGTCTGGAATATTCTTGCAAAAATACAAGATTTCTAATCGGTTTTCACTCTACTGAACAATACTACAGGTTACAGGTTTAATTGCATGCCGATTAATGGTTAGGTATCGCATCTGGAATATTTTATCGCAACGTTATAGCATAACAAGTAGTACGTTGTAGGCCTACACACATTCATTCATAGTTTTATCGTTGGCAGTTCATCGCCATTGAATCAGCTGTTTTAAAGGGCTGCCACCTATACATTTATGGTGAATTTTTGAAGTCCTCATAACTTGGCCAGGATATGAGCTACACGTCTCATGATATTTTTTCATGTATCTATACACCGACCCCAACTTATGGGTTTCGGTAGGATAGGGACATTAACTAACACCTTGTATACTTTTAGATTATACTTTAAGAGTCAGTTTGTATACCATGATTCTTATAATGTACAAAACGGGTAAATGCCACGATTCAACCCAGTTGCAACACCAAAAAGGTCGGTAGGATGTAGATTCTGCCCGTGAACGTTTGTACTTTATAATGACGTCGTTGAAGCACGTATAAGTGTAAAATGTGGTAATGCAGTAGTAAGATACAGTACGTTTTGTCGTCAGAACATGTCGAGCATGGAGGAGCCCGCGCCTTGGATGGACTGGACGCAGCACGACATCTTCCCGGGCTCGTTCGAGAAGTGCTCGCTGCTGACGGCGGCGCTGACGCACGTGGGCCTGTACCTGCTCATGCTGCTGGGCTTCGTCAACCAGCTGCTCTTCAAGCCCAAGGTGGCCAAGGAGAGGAACCGCGAGGTAAACTTGCGCTCCGTAGTCAATTAGTAACTAGAGTTACGGAAGGCAGTCGCGAAGCTGAATTGGCACTTAGTTCCACTTAAGAAGAATCGATAGTCATCGGGAATAAAAAACCTGCCAAGTGCGAGTCCGACCTGCACACGAAAAGTTAAAATAAAATAAGTGCATAAATGTATTATGCATTAAAAGCAAAAATAAAAGTTTACTGTATGTTATACTTAGCGGCAACACAAATACACATTCTGTGAAAATTTAAAGAATCTACCTATTACGGTTCATGAGATAAAACCCGCTGACAGACGGACGGACGGACAGCGGACGCTGTAATAGCGTTTTGAAAGGCAAAATGCTTTCCGAAATCACAATTTGGAACTTGTAGGTATAGTAAAACAATGGGTTCGTCCATTTCACAATCTGTTTCCGGTTGACGCAGTGTTATGTACCATGGTCCATGACGCAAGATTATGGTTTTTATCAGAAAGTTTTAAAAAAGCAGTTTTTGCATCAAAACTTGAAAAAAATTGAGGATCAAGATGGAATCGAGAGTCCATCCAATCATTTTATCGTCGTCGGTGTAACTGATCTCATCGCGGTCCAGCCGTACACGAGCACACGCGGCAGTTGTGGGCAGCTCGGGCGATGAGCGCGGCCTCGTGATAAATGACTGGACCGTTTTCTGATTACTTTTTAGCCTATGAAATAATAGTGGGCTAAATAGGTCTCCAATATTGTAGTAAAAGCTAAGATATATACTTCTATGCTCTTTCCCTAGATTGCTTTTAAGTTTTTAACATCCTTTGTCCAAAAATCATCTAAGCTTTAAAAATAAATTCTTTTTTTACCACTTGAGGCCTATATGCTCTTTGATGGATGTGGCATCAACTAAAATGCTTTTTCTACGCCATTGATAAAGACTGTCACGCCGTTATATTATAAACTATAGTGACCGTATTTTAACGCTTTTCGCCTTGATTTTGAAGTTCATCAATTCACGTAATCAAAAAAAATACTAAGATGTGAAGTAATTATGGATACATAACGAAAAATTATTGAAATTCACTATTGTATTACAAGTCCTCATTCTTCATTGTATTACTCGTGTAATATTACTTAAATAAAAATATAATTGATTATTATTACCCATTGCAATGAGAACATCGTCGCAGCATTATAACCGCGCCGCCTACTCGCTCTGTCGCATCTTAGTTTCTCGACAATAAATATGTGCACACGATTTCGCTCGCTAAATAAACCGATAATGTGATTTACAATCACTCGAAATTTTCTTTTCTTTGAGAGACTTGTCATTCGGTAACCAATTGTCTCTCAGAGAGCTGGGGCCCAAGTCTGCTATTTTACATGTCATTGTCATTGAACCGCAATACAATTACAATTCAATTATCATTGGTCCAAAATTTCGTAGTCTACTAAATTCACAATGGTTATTCGATTTCTTATAATTGGATTGTAATTCAATGTTAGCTCGGTATTGCCATTAGCTTAAAAAGCGTTTGCTGAAATGAGTTTAAAAAAAAACTACATATTAAAAACGTTTATTTAAGCTAGATTCAAAGCTAGATGTGTCAGTGGCAAACCATCGGAAAACAATTGTGACGCCATTGAATTAGTAGACTACCAAAATTGCTGAAAGTAGCAATTGGGATGTCATTGATAGACAATTGAACTACAATTGCAATAGCAGACTTGGGCACCTGTTGTCATCAGCCTCTGCTGTAGCATATTGTCCATTAATTTGACTGTACCGTTATTCGAAGCTTAATTACTTGAGATAGGCACTACGTTTCCCGCCGTTACACATCTGTCTCTATGCGTCACATTGCCGCCCCTCTCTAAGCCCCCACCACCAGGTAGTGGGGAGAGCGCTTAGCTCGGCGATAGCGCTCGCCATTTTGATCATTGGCGTTTTGTTTCCCGCCGTGAACAGTTGTGCTTGCTTGGACGCTAGCACTAAGATACCTAGATATATATTATATATATCTGACATATATATAGATATATAGAAAATACATTTATTATTATTATTAGGTATTAGATACCTAAACAAGGTATCTTGCAGAATATATATTACGGATCACGTGAGATATTTTTTTCTTTATTTTATTTCTTTAAATAGAAATTAAATATTAATAATAACTGTTTTTGTTGCTAATGCATACAATTATTAGCTATTTAATAACACTTCTTTTCAGTGAAGTTCCTCCGTAATTGGAGGCTATAATTTACATTATAACTAATGTTTACCTATTTAATTCTTTTATTTCTATGGAAATATTGAAGGTGTTTGCAGGTGCAAATTTTCAGATGATTGCAAGTTTTGTTTGCAAGTGAAGGTGGTTTTATGGTTCAAACAGAGGGATGTGAATATTAAAATAATATTTAAAGGTTTTTATGGCGTGGGTGTCGTTCTATTCTTTGTTTAAAGGTTTAAATACGGAGACAAAGGAAGTTCATGAGCGTATTATGCCTGTGCCATCAAATTCTAAAAGATGTAGAAAAATTAAAGTAAGTACCAGTTCTGACAGTAGTAGTTCTTCAACTACCAGTCCTTCGTCGTGCTCAGGGTTGCCGGATTGATGTCCTTATAGCCCTATAGAGCAAAGGGGTGACGAAATAAAGCATATAATGGACGGAGTTTCCGCTAACTACCGAAGAAAGTGTGATATTTTTTCTCTCTCTGCCTACTTTATGAATTTAATCTTTATTTATTCTGAAGGGTCTGGCTGCATATTAAAGTATATGACAGCCCTGACGTACTCGTATCATATGCCTTCTAATGAACAATTAGTGTTTGAGCATACGAGTTTTTTCAAGGACATTAATTTGTGCATGTTAGGAATTTTACCTCTAGTTATTTCTAGTTATTCAGTGGCAAATTGATCGCATATTTCTTCCCGTATACTGGTAAGTATCTTAAGGTGTTAAAAGATATGCGATCATCGTGCTGAAATGCTTGAAAATTGATGAAATTGAGTCAACGAGCACGGAACTGTTCTACACAAATCAAGGCTATAATGGAGTCTGAAAATAGTTGACTAATAAAATCAGATTTATTCCCGCCTCGCAGGCGTGGTCTTTAAAGCCCGAGTGTCTGGCGCGATAAACACCCGCAAGGGATGAGCAATTGCGTTCTCGTGCTCTAATCCATGCACTCATGCCGTGATAACCTACCCTCGTGGGGTGGTAGCACAATTGTAACAACAATTCGTTCGGTCGTGCCGAATTTATTTTTCAGTCATTACGGCCTTGTCAAAGTATGCAAAGAAATGAAATGAATGAAATGAAATGAAGGATAAAGTACGCTGAAAAATATCTAGTGTTCAGCACTAATGTATTTTGCTCTTGCGTTTTGACGTACCCTCGCGGGGTGTGTACAGCGGTGCGCGTGCTCCAATGCATTATGATTCTTGCATTGTAAAGTACCCTCGCAGGGTGACTACCAGAGACAAAGTCTTCATGTGGTCGGACCGAATAGTTATAAATATTTCGCGGTCGTTCCTCGCAACTTTGTCGAAATATTCAAATAAATAATCTTTTACAAGTCTGCTCCAAGTCTGGTTGGAGACCTTACTCCTTCAGCAAAAATGACTCGAGTTGAGAACAAATGGTATTTAAATGCAACGAAATATAAAATATGTAAGAAGGTGCACCAAGAATAGCATTCACCACAATGCTCCTCTAATAAGGCCGGATAATTGTGTCAACTGCCATTGTAAAGTCTGTACTCGCGACTGCCATAAACCAAGGCTGCAAAGCTGTGTTTAAGATTCCTGTAGTGGGTCTTTCTGGAGCTCTAGTCAAAGGCTGTGCAAGGCCTATACTCAAATCTAGAAGCTTTGAAAAAATATGAAAATTCTATAGTCTGGCAGATTCAAACTTTTGAATTTTTGGCGTAAATGAAAAATAGCCTTATCCTAATGTTCTTGTTGCTCGTAGCAATAGAATTTTTTTGTGAGGTAATTATCAGAAAGCCCTGTCTATAATCAGGCTTATTTTTACGTTCTTGTTGCTCGTAGAAATTTATTGGGAGTTCCTTAACAGAAAGAACTCGTAAAAACATGTTTATCCTTTGGACTGAGCTCTGCGCTGAAGTCCTTTGCAATTCTTCAAAAACCAACTGGTTTGCACAAATGCTCGAAGAGCAAAAGGGTCAGAGTGTGTGATAATACTTAAATAGTGGTGTTTTAATTGTTAGAAACGCTTGATTGGATGGTCAATTATGAGAAGTTTTATCTCAGACCAACAAAGATGCTCTGTGGTGATCCTTTGACCAATCAAGTATGGATCTTGCTGTCAGCGTTTCACGATTTTGATGCAGAGACTACACCAATTTCTAAGATCTCTAGTCTTAGAGACCGACTCTCGTTTTTGTCTGTTGGCAGTGGACCTAATTATTGGTGCTTGTTGAAAAACAATTGTAAAAAACAAACACTGTGGTGGTCGGAATCGCCTATGTGCCATTTACATGGTTAGTCGGCGTATTTCCTGAAGTTCTTCTTGTTTGCTTTGCAACCAAAAAGGCAATTCTAGCAGTTTTTCAAGCACATTAGCAGCTCTGCATTTGCAACCATATTTATAAACTTTCGAAATGAAAGTCGGTTGAAATCTATTCCCATCATCGAACTGACATGCTGAGTTTGTCAAATCTTGGATCAAAATCAAATCCATTTGCAGACCTTTCACTACCCTAAACATAAAATGGCCATGCCAGCTATGAAGATTGTCTGTTTAGGCAGACAATGATGCGAAAGATTTAATCTTGTTCGGTTCCGTTGATGAATGTCAAGTGAATAATGTGAACAAATACATGGCTTGGAGAAACGCCTGTTTTGTTTTCACTAGCAATTACTGCATATCCGATAGTGGTATCAAAGAATTGACAGGTGTTCTCGGCCTTTGCGCTGAAACAAAGATACTGTCTCAACGGTTTTGTTTGCTAACGGCATTTATGGATTCTTAATCTGCATGCAGCCCCGCTCATGCAGCAGTAGATTTCTGTTCGGTCAATATGAAATTTCCCATGACGATGGGTCTTTCTTCCACTTCTAATTCCTTGCGGTGTCATTTCAATCAATCTCTGGTTTCTGTACCTTAGTGGTGTAACACTAGATAAACTTAATGGTGAACCGATCTTAAAGCACATCTCTTCCGTAAAGGGAAAGTCTTCTCTTGCAGCCATGTCTGCAGCTCATGTCTGCAGCTGCATTGTCAGAGTTCGGCGAACATTAGCGCTATCGTGACAAGTGTGGCCAAGTAGTTCATGGAACTACAATGTATTCGAGTGAAGACGAATCTTTATCATGGCATTCTCTATGATGTTAATTACAAGTTGACCACTTATGTTATATGACAAGAAAATGTTATGTAAGTAAATATATCACGGATGACTGAACACAATAAGTTATTGCCACAACGCGAATGAATTTCCGTACGATAATGTAGTCGTGTGTCATGCCCGTTTTTCCTCCTCGGAACGTACAAAGCAAGGTGAGGTTAAAGTGTGGAGTTCTGTTACGTCTCCTAAAGAAAATGGCATACCAAGTCGAAACGGCATAAGCTTTATTGCAAAATCCGGAAAGTCAAGATCTGCTCTTTTTATATCAGATTTATGCTTATTGCCTAAAACGTCCTGTGATACATTTTGCATAAATCAGTAGTAAATCCTCATAACGTTGATTAATCTGATCGAAGGTTTGGCCTTAATTCAGCCGAGCAGACGTAGGCTTAAAATGAAAAATGGGCTTTCTGGTCACGGTGTGGATAGCACTGAGTATAATAATTGTAATCATTTCGTTTTAAGTTGTATGTTTTTCCACGTTCAGGGGCACTCTCCGATACTTTTAGAGCTGTGGCTGGGCGGAGAATTTAATATTTGAAATTACTTTAAGGAGCGCTGAGTACCGTGTCCTGTCTGACAATAACCCATTTTCGGTTCAAAATCTGATTCAGTTGGCGATGTGTAATCTGTTTTGAAATTGAATTACAAAACTTGATACTTAATAATAAATAGTATAATTAAGTTCTATTGGATTATTAGAATTTTTGATGATTTGCCGCGGAATAGTCTATAAATGGTACCTACATTGTGACGATCTCAATCATCTCTGATTGGAAGACACGCTCGCCAACGACTAAAATGCAATTTTGCAATCACCGATGAACAATAACTGGAGATATTATAGCCATTGATTCATACGATTTATCAGCAATCTACCAGCTGTTTTTCCTTTTAGACTGCAGGAACCTAATTAAGTGTTCTATCTAGTATTATTTCGGGGTTATAAGATACTTGCTTAAGGATGCTGCTATATTTGCAATACACTATTTTTGTTTTGGCTGGCAAACTTGAGCCGGTGTTACCCTTTGGAAAACACACCTTCTTATAAGTGATTGTTAGCGTTCGCACACGCCCTCTGTAACGCATTATTTTAATCCTATCTATAAACTGGTTATACTTTCGAAATATAACCAATTTTTCGAAGACTGGTCGAAATTATTACTGCTTTAATGCATTGAAATCATCTGACGGATTATATTATTTTATTTTTGTGTTTCACACAAATAATGTGCTGATCCTATTATTTAACGGTTAGTTGTGATAGTTGGTGGTATTTTTCTTTTAAATTAAGTGTTCTATTCACAGCACAATAGCTGTTGTTACGCAACCGCTCAGTAAAGAGCGAAACAACTGAGAAAACTGATGTGGTCAGTTTTTATTCATACAAATTATTATAATTTATTCGAAATCATATTTTGAATAAATGTATTACTCAATATTAAATTTCATTGTTCGTTTCTCTCTGCAATTATTACCATTACGTCACATTGGCGCAGTTACCACCACCACCACCAGGCGATAACAAATACGTCTCAAGTAATTAAGCTTCGAATAACGGTACAGTCAAATTAATGAAAGCGTTTTACCTACCAATAAAACGCTTATTAATTTACTTACCTTATTCGAAGCTTAACTTTAAACACTGCCTGGTGATTTTCGACGCAATGATCAAAATGGCGAGCGCTATCGCCGAGCTAAGCGCTCTCCCCACTACCTGGTGGTGGGGGCTTAGAGAGGGGCGGCAATGTGACGCATAGAGACAGATGTGTAACGGCGGGAAACGTAGTGCCTATCTCAAGTAATTAAGCTTCGAATAAGGTAAGTAAATTAATAAGCGTTTTATTGGTAGGTAAAACGCTTTCATTATTTACGGGATAAAAGTATCCTATGTCCGTTTTTAGAATGCATCATGTTCATTTCGACTAGCGACAGCGGTAGGTTGTAATGTACAGGAATACATGTTTATATGGCAGTAAACTCGTAATAGACAGACACAGACCTTCTCATGGTGAAACTACAGGAAGCGCTTAGGCACATGCCTCTGAATTAGGTATTTGACTGTTGTCAAAATGCGGATATTCATGAATTACTATCGAAAATGTTACCTGTAAAAATAAAATTTCGAAAAAACAGAAAATAAATCGGTCAAAATACAAATAAGTTATAAGCTGTCTTAATGCGACTGTATTCGTCTGTGTCTAAAACGAAATTTTGTATGGAGCTACTGAATTGTGACGTCATGTTGCAATAGTGCTCTCATTTTCTAACAGGAAACTTAAAAGCACTATATTTTCGTGACTAGTTAAGATATTAAAAAAAAAGAAAAATTACATTGTTATTTACCTATACCATAAAGAAAAATGTTGTCAAATACCCAATTGTGTGACAAAGGTCCGTTGGTAATTCCTCAACGGCGATACAAGTTTAAAAACTCTTTTCCTTGATCATTGTTGTTTGTAAAATGAGGTTATTGAACAGAGTGTGAGAGACACGGTTTACTACGAGTATATCATATGCTAAATATCATTGTAGTGTTGGAAATGTATATCCCTCCAATAATGTGAACATAGTTTTGTGTTTATCGCGTTTTCGCCGAGCAGGCCTCGAGTGTCGACAGTGGCACGCGCATGTATAACCTACGCGTACCTACGTGTACGTCACGAGCGCTCTGAAGGCACCTAAACAATATTTCGGGTCAATTAGCAAAGTGCTAAACGCTTGTTGCGCGCCAGGCGTCTGAAATATGTAACAGCGTTGTTATTGTCTTGTTAGGAAATAACTACTCGTTAAGTGCTGCAAAGGTTATAAGTAGGTATACAACCGCGAGCCCTGTGTGGAACTGGAAAAAAATCTGTTCAAGAACCTCTTCTTTTCTTCGTTCCATTATGTGTATCTGATTTCGATTTATATATTTTAAATTGATAATAAATACTACTACTAGTATTTAGTAAAATATTATTAAAACTAAAAACATAATTTATACAAAAGACTATCAAATTAAATATCTGTGCCCAGTTGACAGTTGGCACGCCTAAAAGCCACTACTTGGGAATTGAATTTAAATTAAATATAATACTTATTATTATTATGAGCATCTAAATATATAAAAGGCAAAGGTGACTGACTGACTGATCTATCAACGCACAGCTCAAACCGCTGGACGGATCGAGCTGAAATTTGGCATACAGATAGCTATTGTGATGTATGCATCCGCTAAGAAAGGATTTTTGAAAATTTAGCCCCTAAGGGGATAAAATAGGGGTTGGAAAAATCGAAATTAACGTGAGCGAAGCCGCGGGATAAAGCTAGTACTTAATATTACAGTTATCTAGCTAATAGAGAAGTAAGTAATTTCCTGATTCACCGACTCATCGACGTCGAACGTCTCGCAAAACAGTTCAAACAAAACGTCGCGCTTTGTAAAGAAACTAACTCAACTCGTAAGACTAAATAAAAAATTCAATCTAGTTTCGCCTTTAGTTAATACATTCAACCATAAATCGAGTTTTATGGACATACCTGCGTACGAATCATATTCTAAACAATTATTTTTATCGCGATTTGCAGAAAGCTATCAGTCGTTCCAGTTCCGCATTTCTTGGACACGCTACCGAGCTATAAGCCTACACTGCCAATTCCTTTATACTTATGATTGTCGTGTTCCTAATAAATAGAACACTATAGAGGGATTGAAAACCTAAAGGTTCAAAAATCTACCCCTTTCACTTTTGTCGTTCCAAGTCCAAGCACAAGGCGGAATTTTGCTAGACTGGAAATATGTTCATTTTAACAAATGCCTACATCCGAACCGTTCATCAGTGTTTTTTCTACTTTGAAGGCAGAATCAAGGTTTATAATTATATCTATGGTTCATCTAATCTCTATAGTTACGTATGTTATCGCGCACACGCGTGCGTCACCGACTCCCATCACAGATTATTTGACTACTATCATTATTATAAATAAGAGTTGGATGATCCGGAATGCCAGAATGCATCCTGTTTCGTCACGCACTTCTTTGAAGTATCTGCACTGAATAAAGGTCATTAACTCGTAATCTTGGTACATGGTCGTTTCTTTTCTTCTCAGTACAATAATAATATGCTTTTGGAGCCAGTGTGTAGACGCACCACAAATAAATTCGGCGTTTTGAGAGAACCTTTGAGCTGAGCTGAATTTGAGCTGCATATTGTACATATTTCATGATCATAAAAATACTTAAATATTGCTAATATGATATAACTGCTATGTGAGGCTCATCCGAGAACTGCTATGTAAGTGTAGGAAACATCCATGTTTCCTACACTTACATAGCAGTTAGCGGATGAGCCGGCGAGGCTTTGGGTATCGAGTTTCACTGTTGTGTCTTGTGTCGCAGGGCTACGCGCCGCTCTACAACCCGTTCGAGCAGTTCTACTCGCGCTACGTGTACCGGCGCGTGCGCCACATCTTCAACCGCCCCATCTGCTCCGCGCCCGGCGCCGAGCTCACGCTGAAGGAGCGCGCCACCGACGACTACAACTGGTCCTTCAGGTGCCGACTTCCGTTCCACACCAGGCATCTGCGCTAGCACTGGACTGATCGCAGAGCGACCCGCGATCCGGGTCTCTCTCGATTTGGCCTTCTTACCTGAGCTTGCCGCATCCGACTGCACTATCACAAGAGCGTGCTGCATAAGATTCTAACTGGTATTCTGGCATTTCTCTAAAATTTTACTAAGTTTAATTGTTTGTTCTAAAAAATCTAATATCTCAGTGTGGCTTTTTCCCAAATTATGAGTTTGTTCCGAATGAAATCAATGACCTTCCAAATTCTAAGTCCAGTCCTAAACGATGAGGCGGTTCAGTTCCACGATCTCCGGCCGTGTGCGTCAGCGGCCGCAAGCCGCCGGACTCGCCAGTGTGATATCGTTCGGCGTCCAGGTTCACGGGCACGGAGAAGCGCTGCATCAACCTGGGCTCGTACAACTACCTCGGGTTCGCGTCGCCGTCGGGCGAGTGCGCCGACGCGGCCGAGGCGGCGACGCGGCGCTACGGGCTCGCGCTGGCGTCGCCGTGCGCCGAGCTGGGCTACACGCCGCTGCACCGCGAGCTGGAGGAGACCACCGCCAAGTTCCTGGGCGTGGAGGTGAGTGCTAGTGGAACAAAAGGAGCCCAAACTCAATATAACTAGCTTTACCCGTCTAGTCGTAGTCTTCGAAGTATACCATCAGGTCACTCCACCGAGTCCAGAGGTAAGATCACATCACAACTAACAAAAGGAACCCAAACTCAATACAACTAGCCGGAGTCCAGAGGAAAAAAAATAGATGAAAAAATAGAACTTTATATCGAAGTATCAAAACAAGTTGATTCAGTCATTTTTAACGCAGCTTGCCCGTGCCTGTGTGTGCGTGTGAACGGTGCATGTATACTGTATAGTAGTGCGATTTAATACCTATCCGTTTTGCAAATGTTCTTAAATGGTCAAACTTTTACCTGTCTAAATCGGAACCGTATTTGCACGTAGATGTGAATCACATTATTAAGGGTTGCCAAATCGGATGTCGTATGATGATGGTTAACAATCCGGCGTGATTCTTACATTATACCGTGCGTTATTGATTAATTTCCCTGGTACGCGCCGAGCCGGCATTGACGCGGCCGCGTTTGATGCGTTCCGCGCGACGTTCCAGGCGGCGGTGGTGTTCGGCATGGGCTTCGCGACCAACGCGCTCGGCATCCCGGGGCTGATGGGCGCGGGCACGCTGGTGCTGAGCGACGAGAACAACCACGCGTCGCTCATCCTGGGGCTGCGCGTCGCGCGCGTCACCGTGCGCGTGTTCTCGCACAACGACATGCCGCACCTCGAGCGCCTCGCGCGCGACGCCGTCGCCGAGGGCCGCTGGAAGAAGATCATCGTGGTGAGTGTCGCGCGCTGCCGCTCGACCGCCCCACCCCGCGCCGGCGTCGCGCGGGCTCCCTCCCACCCACTGCCGTGACCGACTTTCAGATGGTGGAGGGCGTGTACAGCATGGAGGGCTCGATCGTGCCGCTGCCGGCGCTCGTGGCGCTCAAGAAGAAGTACGGGCTGCTGCTGTACCTGGACGAGGCGCACTCCGTGGGCGCCATGGGCCCGCGCGGGCGCGGCGTGGTCGACCACTGCGGCGTGCTGCCCACGGACGTGGACATCCTCATGGGCACGTTCACTAAGAGCTTCGGCGCCGCCGGGGGATACATCGCCGGTGAGCAGCTTCTATTCAATATCTGTTCTGAGTAGCACGAAACTCAAATAATTCACAATTATTTAATTACGATCTCTGCAGTACTTGAAAATTCAGACTCTGAATTAAATCTAAACAATAGCTTAATATTGACTTGGATTGTTCCATGTTTCTAGAAGTTCGCAGTGTTCAGTATTTAATCACTCTCTTATGATAAAACAATGTATTAGTAAATAGTTAATTATACTTGGAAATAAGCGGTACCCCGTTCGCGCATTTCAGGCTCGGCTCGGCTGGTGGAGTGCGTGCGCGCGCACGGGCACGCGCACGCGTACGCGCACGCCATGGCGCCCGCCGTGTGCGCGCAGGTGCTGGCCGCCATGCGCGCCATCGCGTCGCCGGCGGGCGTGGCGCGCGTGCGCACGCTGCGCGCCAACACGCGCCACTTCCGGCGGCGCCTGCGCGACATGGGCGTCGTGGTGTTCGGCCACGAGGACTCGCCCGTGGTGCCCATGCTGGTGTACACGTTCAGCAAGATGGCGGCCACCGTGGAGCGGCTCACGGCGCGCGGCGTCGCCAGCGTGGGCGTGGGCTTCCCCGCCACGCCGCTCAACAAGGCGCGCATACGGTCAGTGCCCGCGACGAGCCCACTAAACACACACAGTTTATTTAAACGTTACTTGTAATTTGAATCGCCTACAGGTACAACTAACAACACCCATTATATTTACATTTGTACAAAAGTTACGCACCTTTTACTGTACAGAAATACATGATTATTGCAATGATCGCTTTATTCGGTTATCGGAGTGAAACTAATGTTCTTGTGGACGCTGCAGGTTCTGCCTGTCGGCGGCGCACTCGCGCGAGCAGCTGGAGCGCTGCCTGGTGGCCGTGGAGGAGGTGGTGGACGAGCTCGGGCTGCAGTACGCGCGCCGCGCCCCCGCCCCCGCCGCCGCGTGCGGGGCGCACTAGCGGCGCGCCGGCTGCGGCCCGACCTAGCCTTAACTTTAACGAGGGACGATCGACGGCAGATCGCGTCGATTATCGCGTGCGGTGTGAAACGGATTCGGCGGGAATGTTACAGTGCGACGTGAGAGAGTGACAATTGAAGAGGTTTACAAAAGTTCACCCGTAGCAAACCCGGAGTAATTACATCGAAGCCATTGAAAGTTTTCAGTATATACATATATTTTTTGCATAAAAATCGATCGATACCTAGATGTATTCGTGATGTAAAAAATCGGCAGTGCTGTGTCGAGCACGTCGCCGACGCGCACCGTCCGGCCGATATAGCGACACGGTCTGTCGCTGATCATCCGTACCGACGGGTCGTTCCTCAAGCAGAGACTAGCACCGAGTACAGGATACGGCAGTTAGTGTTACGCTGTGAACTTTACAAAAGGGCAGTCGGCTCGCTTCGGCGTCGTCGTCGTGTTGGCCGCATGAATCGACAAAACTTAACATGGGTACGAGCGACTTGCGACAATTGTCTGAAGCTGAGGCTGGCCGACGGTCTCTGCTGGCGGGTGCTGCGCCGGCCGCCTTATTACTGCGAAGTAATTCATTATAGCTACTCAATAAATTATTTTCTCAAGTTATTTTACGCTTTTATTTGTTAAGAAACCTTAAGGTGAATGTGCACAAGTCGACATCCATACATTTTTGAGTATTTTTCTTTTGGGTTATTCTTGAAATATATACATTTTTTATTTTATTTCATTTGTTTTATCATTTCTTTAGGGCTTTCTACAATCGCCAAGTTCATGTCAGGTAAATATTTATATTATTTTTATAATATAAAACCGCATTAAAAAAGGTCTAAATTTACGTATGTATGCGTGAGAATTTACATTTAGCTTGGTACCTGTTGAGCGCCATCTATCCCTATAGTATAAAATTACTGTGTGAAAGGTTCAAGACACGGTCTTCCCAAAAGGATATTATTCCCGCTAGATGACGCTGTTAGCGAAATATCACAAACATATAATATAGACTAGCATACAGAGTTGCCAATTTCACGGAATGGTGACTCCCCTAGCGTTTTAAAATTTTGTCATGGCAACCCATCGGTAAAACTATCAAATGACAAACACGAAGTGATTATATTCTCTTGGCTATCAAAAGAATAAAAATAACGAACTTTTAAAGAAATTTTAATTTTCACTTCTTTTCGGAGTTTTGTGAAATTTGTGATAAAAACTATTTGTTTATTTATTTGTTTATTTATTTATTTATTTATTTTTATTTTTTATGTACATATAAGGAATTACAAGACAACATATTATATTAGAAGAAATAGAATAGGTGAAGCTACCTATAGATATCTAAGCAGGTAATTACTGAGGATTTGTTCAAAATGAACCAAATAAACAAGACAGCATACAGAAAACATCAACATTCAGGTGCGTCGAATACATCTAGGAAAAGGGTACGATCTGCCCTAAAAAATACTACTGGTGAAACTAGGTGAGTGCATTCTTTAGTATACCTATACCTTTAAATACATAGGTCCAATCAATACAAGCTAACGTAAAATTATTAGGAAACTTTTGTTAGGTACATCAATTGTACTTATATGGATATAGATGAAATAACCCGTCTTCATATTTTTTTTATAATTTACCTAGTATCTTTCCGCGGCTTTACCTACACGCGTGGATTTAAGTTTTTTATAAATCCCGCGGGAACTGTGAATTTGTCCGGGATAAATCCAGGGTAAAAGCAATCTCTATTTCAAATTTCAGCCAAATCGGTTCAGCACAGTAGGTAGGTAGGTAGGTACCTACCTAATTATTGTGTCGTAAAGAAAATATAAAAAATATCCAAATAACCAACTCTACTTTGGGATATTGTTTTCCTTTTAAAATAATAAGCATGTAGGTAGTTAAGTATCTATTGTTTTATTGATATTTTCTCTCAATTCTACCTATATACATGAAATAGGTTCATGCCTATATACCTACATTACAATACTTTTTGTGCACTTTGTGATAAAAACAGCCACCACGCAGCCGGTTGGCGATCTAAAACTAAAGAGCCGGGTGAAGAAAGTAGAAGTCAAGTTATAGAGTAAGTACGAGTACCTACCCAAGTGTATTAGACAAGATCAAAAGCTCTTGTCGCCGCGCCGCGCGCGCCGCGCCACTCGATAATAATAATAATTTGAATATCGAAGGCGCCGCCCGCGCGCTAAGTTGCAAAGAATCTACCTATCTATTCAATATTATTCTACAACTACTAATGTAGACATTCAAATTGAATAGGTATTTATAGTAATATACTGCTATAAGGTTGGGTCGCCTAAGTTCGGACTTTTAGGGAGTGGGATGAGGACCGTGTTGCAAAATATTTTTTTTTTCATTTAATACAACTATTTTCCAAATGGACTGTTAGTGGAACTTATTAACCATAAAAGTTATAATATGATACACCTTTTATTTATTTTGATACATGGATTGGTTGTGTGATAAAAGCTTTCAAAGTGACGGAGTATTTTTTCTGACTACTTTTCAAAAAACTCTTGTGAAGCCTAAGTTCGGACTACTGGTTAATTTCACCTCTGTTGCTGCAGCATTAGAGTGCACAGAAGAACATATCCGGTCTTTAGTCGACAATAACATATCACAAAATCGTCCTGTAATTCCGCGTGGTGTGACAAGGACAAGTTATTATTTTTTTTGTTCTAGTTTTTAGTCCGATCTTCCCTCCTCAGCCTAATGAGAGCTAAACTGAGTTTCTCAAACTTTATTCACTCGGCCAAGCCCGCTAAGGAGCTTTCTGAAGATAGGTATCTACTTCAAATCGGCCATGCATAGTTATTTACAAAAGAAAGGCTGAACTTATGATAAATATTATATTTCTAGGTCATTGATTTTAACTCGGATTATGCATGGTCGCGCGAAGCGTGTGTCTCTGATACTTTGTAGGCATCTGGTAATCTGTAAGCAACCATTGATAAATTCTTAACCTTATATCATTATTGTATGAAATCAAAGTAATTATTTATTATTATACCCGCACCGATCATGAACTATTTTTGCTCACCAGACTCTACACTTTTCATTTTAGCATGTCAGCTTAGTGATCTGGATTAAAAACAAAAACAGAAAATAGCTTAACAAAAAATTCATCGTTTTCATAGGAAATAAGAAATAATACTAGATACATCGAGAAGATTCTATGTATTGATAAATACCTTTTTGTTATTCCAAAAAAAAGTAATTAAATATCAATTTTTATTTTAATGGATTAGCAAGTAATTTATTTCGATCCGAAATTTTGAGAACCGCTGCATTTTTTAAAGTGTTTTAAGATCGGATTATTAAAGTCCGATCTTCAGCAAGGGGAGGAAAGACCGGATCTAGGCTTACAGACATCCTAGGCGTTAACAAAGTATACAAATCTAGAAAGAACTTGCTAATTCTACGCAAAATTCAACTTAAAAGCAATAAAATGATAAATGCTCACTGTAATCTCGAAACAAACTTTTGGAGGGAAGACCGGATCGACAAAAATTCACTAAAAACGGCAATTTTTTTTCAAAACTCCAGCGCGCACGTATTTCCTATCGCATCGTCCTTCGTGGTCTGAGGGTAGAGACAGAATAAAATGGCGGACCAGGCTACGTTGCCAACCGTGATAAATATCGCTTAATTTGCGGTAAATTCTATGCATCCGTTCTTATGTCACATCCGATCTTAGGCAACCCAACCTTATGCTCTTATTCAAATGATGACTACTAATTATTTAGTACCTCGCGTTTTGACTGTAGGTATTATTCGCGACTCGGAGTCGTTTGCCGCTCAGGATATAGGTACCTAATTACAGTTTAGTAATTAGTCATATTGATAATTACTAATATTAGTAGGTACATATTTCTAAAGACGTTTCGACTGAAGTCGACTGGATTATTCGCGACTTGGATTCTCAGATTTATTCGCTGTTCGCAGCTAGTAGGTACCTAGGTACATAAAATCTATACAAATAAATAAAATTGAAGTGTCTGTTTGTAATATCAAAAGAACAACTTTTTACTAATTGCGTACGAAAGTAAATACGGTACCTACTTATAATAACAAATAAATAAAGTTGAAGTGTCTGTTTGTAATATCAAAAGAACAGCTTTTAACTAATTGCATACGAAAGTAAATAGGTACGGTACTTATAACAAGAAAACATCTATAGGTACCTACTACCTACATCTAAATTATGAAATTATTTCAAATTATAAAGTCGAATAGGTCGAATGGAATTCATAGTCGCTTTATAGTCCAGGAGGCAGCGGCACTTTCCGATCATTTCTTCCTGTTTTATTTTTGAGTATCTGCATGAGTTATGCATGCAATATGTACCGTACCTATCTCTAATATGGACGTTTTCCGTTGTACCATGGGGTTGCAGGAGAGTTGAAATTCCCGCAGGAAGTTCATAAAAAAACTCCTAACTTCTGGCATGAAACTTGCTCAACTCATTAATTTGAACTATTAAAATGTGTAAAAAATAATGATAGTCTTCCAGCTAAAGTCCTCAACTACGTATTCCATCTATCAATAATTTTTGTAACGAAATCAAAACCAGCCAAGTGCGAGTCGATCAAACTTTTCTTAGCATAGTTTTTTCTAAACCTCTATAAACAAAGATAAGGATTAATAAAAAATATATATATGAATAATCAAATTAATATAATATAATATCGTTTTACTTGAATACTATTACTCCTGGAGTACGGAATCCTCGGTGCGCGAGTCCGACTCGCACTTGCCCGGGTTTTTTTCTTATGAAAACATTATTTTGAAACTTTTCTGTGCTCTAGTGCTCAGAAGAAAACATGTGGAATAAAAACATATTCACGTGTTAAACCAAAAATCCGTGTGGAATCCAACTACAATGCACCTAGTTCAAGTATGGTCACAGATGATCCAGAAACTGCAGCGGAACCTTTACCACAGCCAACCACTTGCCATTGGCCACAACCTGATCATGAAATCGAAATGCATGAACTGAATATAGAAGTCGATACAAACGATGGTTTATCTGGGATAAATGGCTGTCGCATTGTAGACCTTAAACATGTAATTCAGTGGGCCTTTAATTTGGAAAGACATCGTAGCGCGTGCGATTCATCAAAAATCGAATTCGTGCAAGAAAAAAGGGACGGATTATTAAATGAATTGGAATTTAAATGCAGCATGTGCAATAAAACTTGGAAATATAAGACGAGTGACAGTAATCAAATTAATACCTCATTTGTATGGGCAACTGTAACTTCAGGCAGCTTTTACACACAATCTGCACAAATAATGAGCATTATGGATATACCTATAATGTCACCCCAAAAATTCAAGAAAATTGAAAAACAGTTGGGAGAAGTTTGGTTGGAACATTTGACCGATGAAATTGCAAAAGCAGGTGAACAAGAAAGAGCGATTGCCATTGAAAAAGGTAATGTGTCTCCTGACGGTGTTCCTTTCACTACTGTCTATGTAGACGGAGGATGGTTGAAAAGGTCATACGGACACAATTTCAACTCATCATCGGGAATGGTATGAAATGAAAAACGAAATTATTTTACTTTAAATTTTGAAATCTTTATTGTTACTCTAATTTTTATTTTATTTCAGGCTTGTATTATAGGAAAGGAAACCAAGAAATGTTTATTTCTGGGTATTAAAAATAAATATTGTTATACCTGTCAGTATTATGAGCGCAGAAACCTGGAAACAAAAGAGCATGGTTGTTGCAAAAATTATACTGGACCATCAACGGCAATGGAGGCACAAATTGTTGTAGAAGGATTTCAAAAAAGCGAAGAGATACATCGTCTTCGTTATTTGAGTTTCATTGGTGATGGAGATTCGTCAGTGTATGCAAATTTAAAAGAAAAGGTATCATATGGAACTCAAATAAAAAAAATTGAATGCAAGAATCATGTAATCAAAAACTACACCAGTGCTCTTTACAAGGTAAATAAAATTTTTTTCAACACACTTGCTCATAAAGTGGCTCCAATTTCAGCGCAATTAGGCACATAATGACACCTATAATCAAACTGTGACTTTTTCATTACAATTATTCACAAGTGAGTTATAGTTTTTTTTTAATTGGTTGAGTTGCTTTGTAGTTTCTTAAAAAAGTTTCTATACAAAAAAGGTCGTGTTCAATAGTACAAATAAGTTAAGGTGCCTATTGCTTGTACGTGTTTAACAAATAAAACTTTCACTCAAATATAACTTTTGTTTTTTCTGTAATAAAGAAAACTTGAAATTCCCCATTTTGTACGTGGCTAAAACGCTATCCGCGAAAAGCCAAAAAAAGAAAAGCTCATTCCTTTATTCTATGGCCGATCGCGATTGAAAGATGCGCGCGCATTCCGGAAAACTAATTTATTTTTCTCGCCATTGCAAAAAAAATTTCACAACTCGTTTTCAGTGTTTTGTACCATAATGTACTATTTTAGTATTATTTTCTTCACAAGTGTGGTGAAAAATGTCGTATGGTACACGTGTGTATTGATGATAACCGTCATCGGTTATCTTAAGACCGCCTGACGGCTCGGGTCTCAATAGCGCCTCAGCGGTAATCACCAATGTTCCACACTTGTACCATAATGTACCACAATTTAGGACCATATTGATTATTGAGAAAATTATGAACTAAAATGAAATTACAAATTGTTTAGATTATAGCCAACACCAAACTGCCTCTTTATGGGAGGAATATTTTGAAAGCGAAGCTGGGGAGGCTGACAGTGGTTGCACGTAAAATGATTATGAACAACTGCAGTCAGCCTGCTTCCATGGCAGAAGATTTGAGAAATGGTCCACTACATGTATTTGGAAATCATGAAAAATGCAAAGATTACTATTGCAATAATGTGAGTTTTGATTCGTGTATGAACATTAAAATAGTGTGTTTTTAACTCTAAATTACAAAAAATATTAGTTTGGATAAAAATATAAACTCATAGTTTTAAATAAAAACATCAACAAAAATATATAATATTGCTAGCAATTTTTAAAATTATACGTCGTAAATAATGCCGGTACCTTCCGAAACTTAGTATAAAAATCAGCCCTCAACCGAACACGGATAATTTTTATTTCTTCGTGTACCTGCCGAGCGTGGAGGTTGACGGTACCGGTGTTATACGATTATTGTGTAAAGTGAGATTATAAATAATACTATAATCAATAAACTCTATACAGCTAAACAAAAAAGAAGAAAATGTGATGGATAAATTAAAAACAACTGCACCTGAGGTTTGGGCGTTGATTTATGCGGCTAATGAAAGAGTTGCTTTGAAAGCTGGCCGCCTCTCGAATGAGACCACAAACGTGGCTGAAAACTTCATGAGCGTCATCAATAAATATAACTGTGGGAAAAGGATAAATTTTGGAAGAGGAGGATCTTATCAAAGACGAGTTCATGTAGCAGGTAAATTTAATCAGTTTCAGAACATACAAAAATTTTTTTTTTTTTTTTTTTCAATCAATGATGTAAAGCATTGATGAGGTTTAGGTTGGAGCGCGCCTGCCTAGAAAATGCTTATTCACTCTTGTCTTGAAGGTACACAGATTATACGTGGCCGGAAACACAGAAGCTGGAAGTGCGTTCCATACCTTAGCCGTTCGTTTCAGAAACGTATATTACACTTTGTCAATTTCCAAAGGCTTTTAGTGAAAGGTGACATTCGATGTAGCACAAGATGAGACATTTGTATTGAAGGGTTCTTAATGATTTCAGGTTTGTCGCAAGTTGTTGGACCGAAATGGCATGAAAACGCTTGGAAAAAGCAAGCCTTGAAGAGCCCAGGGCAATATTTTAAAAAATTCATACACAGACAAGAAAAGAGCAGATTACTCCAGAAATCGTCTGTTCGAAAACGATTATTTGCTCCATCAATGACGAATAAACCAGACAAGCATTATGGCCCTGCAGCTTCTGACCCTCTCGACATTGATGAACAGGAATTAAAAAAACAATGTTTACACCGATTGGAAGAATTCCAGAAGTCTCCGCAAGAGATTACATCAATTGAGTTAGCTACTGTAGGGCAACACGATAATGACCTTTATAATACTTACAGGTGTGACCGTCTGACTGCTAGCAAGTTTGGAATGGTGAGCGTTACATAATATGGTATAAATTAAAAAATGTCACGAACACGTCGTATTTCAAAAAAATTTTAAAATTTGGTTATATTATATTTTGTTATACTTTCACAGGTTTGCAAACGCCGTAAATCGACTCCTTGTCACAACCATGTTAAGGAAATTCTTTATAAAAAGAACTTTTGCACAAAAGATATGCTGTACGGTCTGCAAAATGAAAATGTGGCGAAGAGCATATTTATGCAACAAAGCCGAAAAATTATTAGGCCGTCAGGTCTTTTCATTGATAAGGAGTTTGGTTTTTTAGCTGCAAGTCCAGATGGTAGGTTTATCTAAAACTTGTTAGCATACTTCTATTTCAATTTTAAATAAAACTGAATTAGGAGTTGAAATCCAATTAATTTGCAAATGAACAACGATTCTTCTTATCAACGGTTATATTTTGAGAAGACAGCTCTTATGCTGTGAATCCTATTAATTTTAATTGAATTGTTTACAGGTATAATCGAAAATGAAAAGACCATAATTGAAATAAAGTGCTTTCCATCACTCATAAGAACATCTCAAACGATAGATCAAGCAGCAAAGGAAAAAAAAGGTTTCCCTGTGACGTTTGAAGAAAACAAGCTTTTAATGAATAAAAAGCATCATTATTATTATCAAGTAAATAACAGTCATTGATTTACGTTTGTATACCTTTATATACATGCACACAGATTTAATACTTACTATTATTTCAGGTACAGGGCCAATTAAGAGTATGTGACATGGAAAAATGTTATTTTATTTGTTTTATTTCCGTCTCACACCCCCTGACTATTATCGAAGTTCCTCGTGATGAGGAATTTATTGCCAATATGTTACCGAATCTAGTGACCTTTTTTAAAAATTGTTGCCTCCCAGAAATAATTTTGAGACGTGTGCAGAAGAATGAAAAATGTATAGATTTGAGTGAAATGACTGGTATGTTTATGTTAACAAAAATTTATATTATGTATTTCTTTGGCAAATCAAATCAAGTGTAAACCATATTCTTGCATTACAGAATCAAATCCTCCTTCCACATCGGTATAAGTCGTAACATGCTTATAATTCGAGTACACATTATTATTTGATTGCAGAATGAAACTGGTGGGTTAAAATTTTTACCAAAATCTTTTATTTCTTTGGCAAATCGAATCAAATGTAGAGCATATTCTTGTATTACAGAATCAAGTCCTCCTTCCACATCGGTATAAGTCGTAACATGCTTATAATTCGAGTACACATTATCATTTGATTGCAGAATGAAACTGGTGGGTTAAAATTTTTACCAAAATCTTTTATTTCTTTGGCAAATCGAAACAAGTGTAGAGCATATTCTTGTATTACAGAATAAAATCCTCCTTCCACATCGGTATAAGTCGTAACATGCTTATAATTCGAGTACACATTATCATTTGATTGCAGAATGAAACTGGTGGGTTAAAATTTTTACCAAAATCTTTTATTTCTTTGGCAAATCGAATCAAGTGTAAACTATATTCTTGCATTACAGAATCAAATCCTCCTTCCACATCGGTCTAAGTCGTAACATGCTTATAATTCGAGTACACATTAACATTTGATTGCAGAATGAAACTGGTGGGTTAAAATTTTTACCAAAATCTTTTATTTCTTTGGCAAATCGAATCAAGTGTAAACCATATTCTTGCATTACAGAATCAAATCCTCCTTCCACATCGGTATAAGTCGTAACATGCTTATAATTCGAGTACACATTATTATTTGATTGCAGAATGAAACTGGTGGGTTAAAATTTTTACCAAAATCTTTTATTTCTTCGGCAAATCGAAACAAGTGTAGAGCATATTCTTGTATTACAGAATAAAATCCTCCTTCCACATCGGTATAAGTCGTAACATGCTTATAATTCGAGTACACATTATCATTTGATTGCAGAATGAAACTGGTGGGTTAAAATTTTTACCAAAATCTTTTATTTCTTTGGCAAATCGAATCAAGTGTAAACCATATTCTTGCATTACAGAATCAAATCCTCCTTCCACATCGGTATAAGTCGTAACATGCTTATAATTCGAGTACACATTAACATTTGATTGCAGAATGAAACTGGTGGGTTAAAATTTTTACCAAAATCTTTTATTTCTTTGGCAAATCGAATCAAGTGTAAACCATATTCTTGCATTACAGAATCAAATCCTCCTTCCACATCGGTATAAGTCGTAACATGCTTATAATTCGAGTACACATTATTATTTGATTGCAGAATGAAACTGGTGGGTTAAAATTTTTACCAAAATCTTTTATTTCTTTGGCAAATCGAATCAAGTGTAGAGCATATACTTGCATTACAGAATCAAATCATCCTTCCACATCGGTATAAGTCGTAACATGCTTATAATTCGAGTACACATTAACATTTGATTGCAGAATGAAACTGGTGGGTTAAAATTTTTACCAAAATCTTTTATTTCTTCGGCAAATCGAAACAAGTGTAGAGCATATTCTTGTATTACAGAATAAAATCCTCCTTCCACATCGGTATAAGTCGTAACATGCTTATAATTCGAGTACACATTATCATTTGATTGCAGAATGAAACTGGTGGGTTAAAATTTTTACCAAAATCTTTTATTTCTTTGGCAAATCGAATCAAGTGTAAACTATATTCTTGCATTACAGAATCAAATCCTCCTTCCACATCGGTCTAAGTCGTAACATGCTTATAATTCGAGTACACATTAACATTTGATTGCAGAATGAAACTGGTGGGTTAAAATTTTTACCAAAATCTTTTATTTCTTTGGCAAATCGAATCAAGTGTAAACCATATTCTTGCATTACAGAATCAAATCCTCCTTCCACATCGGTATAAGTCGTAACATGCTTATAATTCGAGTACACATTATTATTTGATTGCAGAATGAAACTGGTGGGTTAAAATTTTTACCAAAATCTTTTATTTCT
The DNA here is from genome assembly GCA_933228805.2 of Hipparchia semele. Classification (NCBI taxonomy): domain Eukaryota; kingdom Metazoa; phylum Arthropoda; class Insecta; order Lepidoptera; family Nymphalidae; genus Hipparchia; species Hipparchia semele. The sequence goes on along the minus strand of OW121717.1, from coordinate 125,494 downwards.
TTGGCAAATCGAATCAAGTGTAAACCATATTCTTGCATTACAGAATCAAATCCTCCTTCCACATCGGTATAAGTCGTAACATGCTTATAATTCGAGTACACATTAACATTTGATTGCAGAATGAAACTGGTGGGTTAAAATTTTTACCAAAATCTTTTATTTCTTTGGCAAATCGAATCAAGTGTAGAGCATATACTTGCATTACAGAATCAAATCATCCTTCCACATCGGTATAAGTCGTAACATGCTTATAATTCGAGTACACATTAACATTTGATTGCAGAATGAAACTGGTGGGTTAAAATTTTTACCAAAATCTTTTATTTCTTCGGCAAATCGAAACAAGTGTAGAGCATATTCTTGTATTACAGAATAAAATCCTCCTTCCACATCGGTATAAGTCGTAACATGCTTATAATTCGAGTACACATTATCATTTGATTGCAGAATGAAACTGGTGGGTTAAAATTTTTACCAAAATCTTTTATTTCTTTGGCAAATCGAATCAAGTGTAAACTATATTCTTGCATTACAGAATCAAATCCTCCTTCCACATCGGTCTAAGTCGTAACATGCTTATAATTCGAGTACACATTAACATTTGATTGCAGAATGAAACTGGTGGGTTAAAATTTTTACCAAAATCTTTTATTTCTTTGGCAAATCGAATCAAGTGTAAACCATATTCTTGCATTACAGAATCAAATCCTCCTTCCACATCGGTATAAGTCGTAACATGCTTATAATTCGAGTACACATTATTATTTGATTGCAGAATGAAACTGGTGGGTTAAAATTTTTACCAAAATCTTTTATTTCTTTGGCAAATCGAATCAAGTGTAAACCATATTCTTGCATTACAGAATCAAATCCTCCTTCCACATCGGTATAAGTCGTAACATGCTTATAATTCGAGTACACATTAACATTTGATTGCAGAATGAAACTGGTGGGTTAAAATTTTTACCAAAATCTTTTATTTCTTTGGCAAATCGAATCAAGTGTAGAGCATATACTTGCATTACAGAATCAAATCATCCTTCCACATCGGTATAAGTCGTAACATGCTTATAATTCGAGTACACATTAACATTTGATTGCAGAATGAAACTGGTGGGTTAAAATTTTTACCAAAATCTTTTATTTCTTTGGCAAATCGAATCAAGTGTAGAGCATATACTTGCATTACAGAATCAAATCATCCTTCCACATCGGTATAAGTCGTAACATGCTTATAATTCGAGTACACATTAACATTTGATTGCAGAATGAAACTGGTGGGTTAAAATTTTTACCAAAATCTTTTATTTCTTTGGCAAATCGAATCAAGTGTAGAGCATATACTTGCATTACAGAATCAAATCATCCTTCCACATCGGTATAAGTCGTAACATGCTTATAATTCGAGTACACATTAACATTTGATTGCAGAATGAAACTGGTGGGTTAAAATTTTTACCAAAATCTTTTATTTCTTTGGCAAATCGAAACAAGTGTAGAGCATATTCTTGTATTACAGAATAAAATCCTCCTTCCACATCGGTATAAGTCGTAACATGCTTATAATTCGAGTACACATTATTATTTGATTGCAGAATGAAACTGGTGGGTTAAAATTTTTACCAAAATCTTTTATTTCTTTGGCAAATCGAATCAAGTGTAAACCATATTCTTGCATTACAGAATCAAATCCTCCTTCCACATCGGTATAAGTCGTAACATGCTTATAATTCGAGTACACATTAACATTTGATTGCAGAATGAAACTGGTGGGTTAAAATTTTTACCAAAATCTTTTATTTCTTTGGCAAATCGAATCAAGTGTAAACCATATTCTTGCATTACAGAATCAAATCCTCCTTCCACATCGGTATAAGTCGTAACATGCTTATAATTCGAGTACACATTATCATTTGATTGCAGAATGAAACTGGTGGGTTAAAATTTTTACCAAAATCTTTTATTTCTTTGGCAAATCGAATCAAGTGTAGAGCATATACTTGCATTACAGAATCAAATCCTCCTTCCACATCGGTATAAGTCGTAACATGCTTATAATTCGAGTACACATTAACATTTGATTGCAGAATGAAACTGGTGGGTTAAAATTTTTACCAAAATCTTTTATTTCTTTGGCAAATCGAATCAAGTGTAGAGCATATACTTGCATTACAGAATCAAATCCTCCTTCCACATCGGTATAAGTCGTAACATGCTTATAATTCGAGTACACATTAACATTTGATTGCAGAATGAAACTGGTGGGTTAAAATTTTTACCAAAATCTTTTATTTCTTTGGCAAATCGAATCAAGTGTAAACCATATTCTTGCATTACAGAATCAAATCCTCCTTCCACATCGGTATAAGTCGTAACATGCTTATAATTCGAGTACACATTAACATTTGATTGCAGAATGAAACTGGTGGGTTAAAATTTTTACCAAAATCTTTTATTTCTTTGGCAAATCGAATCAAGTGTAAACCATATTCTTGCATTACAGAATCAAATCCTCCTTCCACATCGGTATAAGTCGTAACATGCTTATAATTCGAGTACACATTAACATTTGATTGCAGAATGAAACTGGTGGGTTAAAATTTTTACCAAAATCTTTTATTTCTTTGGCAAATCGAATCAAGTGTAAACCATATTCTTGCATTACAGAATCAAATCCTCCTTCCACATCGGTATAAGTCGTAACATGCTTATAATTCGAGTACACATTATTATTTGATTGCAGAATGAAACTGGTGGGTTAAAATTTTTACCAAAATCTTTTATTTCTTTGGCAAATCGAAACAAGTGTAGAGCATATTCTTGTATTACAGAATCAAATCCTCCTTCCACATTGGTATAAGTCGTAACATGCTTATAATTCGAGTACACATTATCATTTGATTGCAGAATGAAACTGGTGGGTTAAAATTTTTACCAAAATCTTTTATTTCTTTGGCAAATCGAAACAAGTGTAGAGCATATTCTTGTATTACAGAATAAAATCCTCCTTCCACATCGGTATGAGTCGTAACATGCTTATAATTCGAGTACACATTATCATTTGATTGCAGAATGAAACTGGTGGGATAAAATTTTTACCAAAATCTTTTATTTCTTTGGCAAATCGAATCAAGTGTAAACCATATTCTTGCATTACAGAATCAAATCCTCCTTCCACATCGGTATAAGTCGTAACATGCTTATTATTCGAGTACACATTAACATTTGATTGCAGAATGAAACTGGTGGGTTAAAATTTTTACCAAATTCTTTTATTTCTTTGGCAAATCGAATCAAGTGTAGAGCATATACTTGCATTACAGAATCAAATCATCCTTCCACATCGGTATAAGTCGTAACATGCTTATTATTCGAGTACACATTAACATTTGATTGCAGAATGAAACTGGTGGGTTAAAATTTTTACCAAAATCTTTTATTTCTTTGGCAAATTGATTCAAGTATAAAATCTACCTATTCTTTTATTACAGACTAGCTGATGCCGGTGACTTCGTCCACATGGATTTAAATTTTTAAACCTGCCGTGGGAACTTTTTGATTTACTGGGATAAAAAGAATCCTGTCTCATTCTTTATATTTTTATATACGTGCCGTGCAAAAAAAAATCACGTCGATCCATTACTCCGTTGCGACTCGATTGAAAAATAAACTAAGAAATGTGGAATTTGTTACTTTTCCATACATTTTATTATATAAAATTACTAACTTTTGCCCGTGGCTTCACTCACCTCAAGTTCGATTTTTCAAGCCCCTATAGGAGTTGAATTTTCAAAAATCCTGTCTTATCGGATGCCTACGTCATAATAGCTATCTGTCTATCAAATTTTAGCCAGATTGGTCCAGGTTTTGAGATAAAAACTACCCTGTATGTTATCCCAGAGTATCAGCTGTCACTGTATTTATTTAAATCGGGTTCGGGGCGAATCACTAGTTATAAGAAAAGTTAGTCTATAGATATAAATCGTCCTTCAACTTCAGCATAACATTCATATCAAAACATTTCGTTTCCTCTTGGTCTATAATATCGCGGTGATTTTTGCTCAACTTGCGCGTGGCTTATAAATCAAGCAGCATGTAGGGTTGTCACCCGTACTGCCCTACTATTGATATTATTATAAATGCGAAAGTTTGTAAATTATGTTTGATGTGTTAGTTAAATTGTGTTTGTGTGTTTCAGGTCAATAAAATGCTAATTTTCTTACACTCTGTAAGGCAAAAGGTAGCAATCCCAGTCTCTAAACTACGAATAAGAACTTGTTTTTTTTTCATGTTACGAGCCTGTGAAGAGATATGACGATGCATCACGTAATCAACTGCATGGTTGAATGGATGGATGACGGAGATGGATTATTCACAGGTGGCGCGCGACGTGACATACGATTTATACGGATTAGCGTGAATTTTTTTTCCTACAGAGTTTCTTGCCGGTTCTTCTCTGTAGAGTGTAGTTTCCGAACCGGTGGTAGATTCACGCGAGAACTTGTGTAACCAGTACGGCCGAGCTGTTAGATTTTATTTTCATAAATCAAAGTCAAAGCCAAATTTATAAAGTAAAATAAAATTCAAATTTATTCAAATTTAGTACAAATGTACACTTTTTGAGTGTCAATTACCTATGATTTTTTTTTTTAATTTATTTTGTTTACCAACAGCTATAATAAACTATACAAAAACATTTATATTAAACCATAAAAAAACTAAATTCAATATTTCACTAAAATTTAATAATGTTGAGTCTCGTGCGATACTTAGTAGTGATTACATCTTTCGAAGATTTATTTATAAGCCGGCACTCTGTCCGAAATGACGGTTACAAGTAACTCGCATTAATTAGTAAACGGGGAAAAATCAAACAAACATGAAATAAACGAATTAAAACGAAGTATGTGTATCATTTCAACGAGGGACCTGCCCTGCAATTATCTAATGTTATTCAATTGATCGTTATCGTATTCGATGACATTAGCGAAAAAGTAAAATAAACCATAACAGCATTGAATTAGAGCTCAATTTCGTGTATACGTATAACGTTCCCTATTAAAATTGGTTGTTTACTTTGTGACTTTAAATAAATACATTCAAGGATTATTTTACTTTGACGCTGATGTCATCAAATACGAATACGATCAACGGCAAAACTTTTAGACAATCGGGGCGGGGGGCTTCTTTTTTATTTACTTATTACATTATACATTACACATTTATATTACTTGAACTTAGGGAACAGTGCAAATTTCATTAAAATCGTTTCAAAAGTTTTCAAGATATGGACAATTGTCCGTTTTCTATATATTGAAGTAGCTTATTTTCCAAAAAAAGTTGGCAGCCCTACCCGTACGAGTATTTGTACTAAGATGTAGACACTCAAAATTTTTTTTTTGGCGCATATTAGCCCTGCAGGCTGATGTAGGCGCCTAACAATTTCAACTATGGTCTAACAGGCTTGACTACGGGAAATACCTACAATGATAGATCGAGGCAATTGGTATGTCTTGCGACTATGGCGCAGGGCATATACACGAAGGTATGGCGACGACGTGAGGCGCGGGCGGGGTGTAAGTAGCCTATCGATAGACAATCGATTGTCTATTCGGAGGTTTGACGACCTCCCTGGCGCAATGGTATGTGCTGTGGTCTTATTAGAAGGAGGTCCCGGGTTCGGTTCGCGGTAGAGAGGAATTTTTTATTTTATAATTTTCTCTCGTCTGGTTCGGTGAGAGGTTTCGGCCGTGGTGAGTGGTAACTTTCTTTTTTTTAGTGGAGTTTGCTTACTCTACCAGCAAAGCCGTGCCGCCAAGCGATTAGCGTTCCGGTACAATACCATATAGAAACTAACGGGGTGTATACCCATACGGGTTTAATAAAAACTGCCATACCCCTTCCAGGTTAGCCCGCTCATATCTTAGACTGCATCGTCACTTACCACTATGGGAGACAATCAGGCAGTCATATAAAAATACGAGATAAATTAAACCACGTTTCAGTGCCATCTAGTTACATTCTATGGTAAACAATTTGTATTTTATGTTAGAACCACTGAAGTCGGATAATAATCATTCGTCAGTGTGTGCGTAAGTTTTGTATCTCTACAGTAATTGAAATGACAGCTTTAGAATTTAGGATTATTTGTCTAAATGGCCTACGCTTTAAAGTAAACTAATGATGTAATAAAATAACCGGCATTACTATAGGTTCGCGTAGTTTAATATTTTTAAAATCGATGCATAGCAACTTTGCGAAAATATAAAAAACTGACAAACTCTATAACAGCGCCATCTAGCGGGATTCTGTCCATGAGAAGCGCGTGCCTTGATCCTTAAGCGATGTTACGCTGACTACATCTAAATCAGAATTATTTATTTCATGCGAACCAACCTCGAGACCCTACCATCGTTTCGGAAAGCTGATTCTGCTGAGAACGGCCGGCGACAAACTGCATTTGAACGTTGAACGACCGAGCAAAATGAGAGTTCAGTCGTACGAAGCTGTCAAATAGATATCATTTTCTAACACAATCGCTATAATTCAAAAATGATTTCCGTTTTGGGGATTGTCACTATCTGATAAGTAGCTGTTGTACCTACATAATATGAACAAATCAAAATGGTTGAGCAAATTGTGAATTGAAGATACGTTATCGCCTTCGCCGCTGACCCACTGCCGCGTCGTCGCGGTGCCCATACATACACAATACACGCATAAACTTGCCAACAATACTTGTATAACTTCTCAACGGTATTACTATTTGGGACGAGAAATTTTGTGATATCCTTTGGATAGAAATATGTAGCTCGCTACTAGGTGGACCGACGATATCAGACGAGTGCAGGGAGCCGCTGGTTACAGGCGCCGCGAGACTGAGATCTGTAGAATAGTGTTACCAAACTATCGATAGTATCGATAGCGCTTTACGAGCAGTATTATTGATGATTGTAATACTATCGATAGGCCCGACTTGTAGAACCATGCGACAGACCTTTGTTCAGCTGGACCTATTTCGGTTGATAACCAACAAACACACCGGTACCGGCAGTTCGCCTATTTCAGTGCCTTTTCACAAATAAGAAGTGAAAATTCACTCGGCTAAGTGTTATCAACACCTGCAGATACCTGGAATCGATGTGCAATATCGAAGGCGGGTGGCGTCGGAGCCGATAGCCCGTATCTGATAACTGATAAGGAGCGGCGATGCGCGCCGGGGCTCGAGCACCGCGCCGCGCCAAATTATAACAGTTCTAAATAATCATTACTAGCACATTGACATACAAGTCACGACATTTACAATTATCTAGATTTTCATAAACATTGCTTGTTTCGCTCGATCGGCGAAGCCTTTGGGAAACTGCGAATAATTTAACATCGTAGTCAACACCGATTTAAAGTTTTCGTAGAATTTGACAGTTGTATAACGAGGGCTGAAGTTGTAAGACTTAATTGTATTGGTGTTTAACCTAAATATGTAAACGTAAAACCAGAACTAGAGTGACGGTCCTCTGGCGGGTACGGGGATGGTGGGGCCGGCACCGCGCGGCGGCGTGGGCGGCCTGTGCGCGTGCGTGTGCGTCGCGGCGCTGCTGGGCGGCGCGCGCGCAGCTCGGCCGGTCACAGTCGTTCAGTTGCAGTAAGTATCTACCTTGCCTGTGCCGGGCCGAGCGCACTCCGCATTTTAAGTATAAAGTACACGGCGGATTCAACTTTTCGAGCTAATTCGATGGGCTAACCTAGTCCGAAAAGATAAGAGTTAGGCGACAAAGGCAACCTCTTAGAGTCTAGGTGAAATTAACAGCAGGTAATTTAGCGCTTTGCGATACTTTATGTGTGATATTAATAGGAACTTTTGTTTAAATGATGATACGGAGTGAATCTTCTGTACCTGTACTATTTTGTATTCCGTGCCTGTGCCTACCTAGGATAATATAAAGCTTGCGTACTACGAGTGTAATGAACTTATCGTAGAAAATGTCTATCGCAATGTATGTACTACCCCCCACTTTATCATTGCTGACACAATTGTAAGTATAATTAAGTTATATTTATTGTTTTTATAATGTTTGCAGAATTAGGTATAAAATTAACATTACTATAGATTATTACAATATTGTAGAATTGTTAGTCTTCCTACATACGCATGTCGGTTTGCCTGTAATCGGGTGCCCACCTGAAATGTTTCTATAGATGTAGTATAATTTTTTGTAATTATTTATTCTTGTGTGATTTCCTGTTGGCAAACCAATAAATAAAATTAAATATAATATAAATACCTACCTGTCTGCCTACAGTGTTAACTGTTTATTGAATATCTGTTCTTCGTCAGCTGATACATGATAACTGTATGAAGATAACTTGTATTAGTTATATCACTATAAATATTACTAAACTGAAAGATTTTTTACGTAAGTATGGAAAAACTTATGATAATATCAAATGTCGCGCGTCGGCTGGAAGTTTGTCGGGAAGGCCGATGAGCGACTAGCTAGTTAGTTTGGGCGGCGATAAGTCCCCGCGGCCGTTTGAACGTGTTGTGGTCCGCTATCAATCTGCAGGTCAAGGCCTCGTGCGCGCTCCTCGTATTCGCTAATTAATTTAAAACCTAAAAATTCCTTAAGAAATTCAATTGAATAATACAATATAACAAAGATTTATCTTGAAAAACTATATAAGTACTCCCGTGTCACGGCCTACGACCTCGCGCAGTACGAGTTAGTGATGAAAAATCTGCAGAACAAACGGTCTTCACATAAATATTTATATAAATGTGTCGTGATTTAATATTTCTAATGTACGTATATTTTTGTCTATTAACAAACTAGATTTTTTAATTTTACTCGATGACAAAATAGTCCACGACTGCAATCTCACCTGATGGTAAGTGACGATGCAGTGTAAAATAGTAGGGGGCTAACTTGGGCAGTGTACATTCAGCCTATACCCCTAAACGGTTTCTGCTCGCCATCGTGCCGGAACACTTTATCGCTTGGCATGTCTGAATGTAGGGCGGTAACTAGACATGACCAAAGCTTCTCACTAGACCAGACCAGAGACAATTCATAAATTATGAATTCTCAAATTGTTTCCTCCGGGAATCGAACCCGAGACTTCCCAATTATAAGACCTCAGCGCACGGCAAGGAGGTGCTTGCGGTTTAATTGGAGGCTCAGTTTAGCAGATCTTCACTGCTACCAGCGAAGCAGTCAGTTCGCACTAGGTTTCCAGAGCCCTCTGTTGCCTGCTCCCTCACATCTATCGCTACGTCCTTTTTGCACCGTTGGTTGGTCGCCTGCAAAATTTATATTACCTTTGTATTACCTGCCTATTAACTATGTTTTTTGTATTTCTCCGAATTTTGAATCAAATCAAATAGTAGGTACCTTTTTTCTCCTAAGAAAGCACCCTGAATTTAGCCATTAAGTAGTCGCTTGTAGTTTTCCAACCCTAAGAGCCTTTGCAGTGCGATGCGGGCGACGGACGCCGAGCGTTCGTGCGCTCGCGCGCTCGCGGACAATCCGCGTCGCACTGCAAAGGCCCCAAGTCGACGGCACCTCTCGTGTAATTGACCCCAGCGTGCACGAGTTCTGCTGCTCCACAGATTGGCGTACAATGAAGTGCACACGCTCCAGCTCAACAACACCGTCGAGTACATCCTGGAGTTCACGCCCCCGGTGAGAAAACCACATATTTTGAAATAGGTACCTATTTTGAAGCGAAATTCTAATGGACCTTCGTGATGGTTCCACCGTGGCTTCCTACCCGCAAAAAATGAGCATCTATAGCCAACAAGGAAGCGCGGCGCAACCGTGCGTCTTTTAAAGCTAGCTTTATTTTTTGGTATAATTGATAATGCGTTGCAAATAAGGACTCGACATGTCAAGAAGTATGTTTTCGCTGCCTCAGGCCGGCGGGGTCGGCTCGTACGACAGCACGCCCAGCCTCGTGTGGCTGCACAGCGACGGCGGCGACGTCGCGCACCCGGTGCTGGTCACAGCGCGCCAGCGGGCAGGTAACCGCCGGCCGAGCTCGTCGGCCCACCGACGACACTGATCTCTATATTGTTTAATCTATGTTCAACACTGGAATGGGTTACCCTTTATAAATAACAGCTTAATCATGGATCAATTTGAAGCGCCACATTTGACATACGCGTGTCTCTGGAACTAATAATATTGCAAATGGCGCACCTACCTCTATAATTAATCTATGATTCTTAGCAAATCATAGGTTGGTTATGAAATCATAGTAAATATAAGAGGTTGATGGGCCCTTTGCAATATTATTAGTTCCATACACAACGCCAAGATGGCGTCAATCAAATCCAAAATGGCGCCAATCAAGTAGGCCCAAAAAAGAAATCACAGCAGCCTGTCCAGTGTAAATGATAGATTAAAGACACAGGCGAGTGGGCGACGAGCTCACGATGCTTGGCGGCGTTGCAGGCGCGGTGACGTGGCAGCTGCCCTACGAGCTGCAGGCGCGGCTGCTGTTCGAGCTGGAGCGCACGCTGTGCCCCGACGACACGGCCGCGGCGGGCGACGCCACCTCCGACTGCGGTAGCTATCACTCCGCTCGCCATCGACCGATTGCAACGAGTGTCAAACGTGCGAACTCTGCACGCCGATTATTTATTTAAAAGCTGCGTCGATCATTACACTAGTCTCAATTGTGATGATTGGCTGATTGTATCGCGTTCTCTCTGCAACAATGAATTTTAGCCAATAGCGAGTGAGTATCGGCCAATCAGAGGCAATCAAGCGGTTTCCCGTGCGAATGCCAAATACCCGACCGGGTGTTTTTTTTTATTTTATTAAAAAGAATACCTATTAGCCAAGCTGAACTTTTCTTATATTCTCCTCTCCCCTCCAGATAAGCGAAAAGCTTGTGTTAGAAGGGGATATAACAATGGTGCAAGGAGTGGAGCTCGAACCTGCGAGCTTTCAATTTTCTGTTCGCACCTTTAACCGTTGGGCTATTGAGGCCTTAAATAGATTGCTTCCATTATTCTATTATTGCTTCTTGAATGACCAAAATTACCCATTTTACTCATAATATAGTCACTGGTAGTAGAATTGTTAGTAAGATACGGATAACAAACGGATTTTTTAAGATCATATCGTAAAAGCATAAAATATATAGGTACTTTTATTCCACTGACTTCCATAAATACATTAACTGGCGCAATGTAACTTATGTGATGACTAGAGCTGATTGCAAAGAGAATTTAACTGTCATAACGAATGTAATATTTTGTGAGCCACAACGCCAGCGTACTCGTGGCGAAGAGAGCGGGGTGTACGCGACGTTGTTGCTGTGGCGGTGTGACAGCGGTCCGCGTGACACTGCACCGTCACGCCGTCACGCCGTCACAGCTCTACATGCGGCGGTGTGTGCGCGCAGAGGGCGCGGAGGCGCGCGGCGCGTTCTCGCTGCACGTGTCGACGGCGTGCGCGGCGCCGCTGCGCGTGCTGCTGCGCGTGTCGCGGCCCGCCGCGTGGCGCCTGTCCGCCGCCAGCGCCGTCCGCCTCTACGCCACCGAGGTATGTCGTGACGCCGTCACGCTTTTGTAAGCCAGAATCGAAGAAATAAACAATACAGTACTACTAATACGGCCACGAGGCCTCTTCTTCGGTGGAGTAACAAAACCGGCTAAAAGCTCATCATCGGGAAATAGACCTTCTCCGCGTAAGAAGTACCTACCTACTCCGTACCCCGGGGGTAGGTATCCCGACCCTTTTCTTTTTTGGCTTTACTAAGCTGGACATAAGTACCGAACTAGCGAAGTTTTCAAGAGGGCTGCTCTCTTCAGAGAACCTATATTTGTTGAAGTTCGATTCAGTTATTGTGCGTTTGCAGTCGGCGCCGCGCGTGGCGCACTACGCGTTCGAGGGCGCCGAGCGCAGCGTGCGGCTCGTGGCGGCCTCCGACAGCGACGCCTGCGCGCTGCTCTCCGTGCAGAACTACTCGGTGAGGGCGGCCGCTCTACATGCACACACCTTCCTTATTGCAATCTGAACCAACTTGACAGACCTATCAGATATTTGTTCAAAAAAAGAGCCGTCGCGTCGCGTCGTGGCCAAACAGTGAGCTATCGCTATGTAGGTATTGCACTGTTTTGTACTGCGCGCTAAACGAAACAAGCGATGAAGCGCAGCCGCGCCCTCCGATCCCACGACGGTTCCCTTTCTGAACAGACTAGTAGCCCTTATATTTTTGTACAAGGTATTATAAAATAAGTGACCACTCCAGAGTGACCTATCCTAAGCTAACGTCCTTCCTTAAGGGTGTAAAGTCCTTCTAAGCGCATCTTTGTCTGAATGCTTCGCACGAGCATACAGTCCAATCGACAGTTCTTTTGTGATTGTGAAACATCAGATTTTAAAAGGTCTTCAATTGTCAAGGTTGATCATAGAGATGCTCGAGAAACATTTCCAAAATAAAGTTAAACTATAGCAATAGATCGAGATGTGTATTGTGAGCCCCTGTCGTGCGCAGTGCCCCATCGCGCAGACGCTGGGCGACGCGGCCGCGGTCGGCCAGCGCCTCACCATGCTGCACTCGGGCGCCGTGCAGCTCATGGTGAGTGCTCCGCCGTACGGCTCATTCATTACCACGACCTACTATATCAATAAAAATGTCGTTTTTAACGGAGCCTTCGGGCTAAAATGTATGCTCTGACTCGACTCAAACTCGAGACAGGCCGTCGGAACGAGGCTCTGACATGCATCCGTTGACAGCGCAGCGAGTTCCCGCGCGGCTTCTTCGTGGTGGCGCTGGTGTTCCCGGCCGACGAGGCGTGCGGCGGCGAGGCGCGCGCCGGCGACGACTGGCTGTGGGGCGACGCCGTGCTGCGCGCGCACGAGCGGCGTGCCGCGCCGCCCTCGCGCAGCAAGGACTTCACCATCACCGTCGAGGTCGGTACCCACCCGCTGAAACAACTTCTGAGTAGTGGCAGTTGCGTGTGTTACTTGTAAGACTTTGATAATAAACGTATATTTGGCTTTTTCTTAGCTAATCGTAGAGTACAATATGACGATGATAGGTAGTAGGATTTGCTCCAATATGAATACAAAAATAGAGGTACACCCTGGGCACCTACGCCACGATATCAGTTCCAATACCTACCTGTAGGTAATATTCAACTGAACACTAATTAGGTGCCACTCACGCTCTTGTTGCCCCGCAGGCGGCGCTGACCCGCGAGCAGTACGCGCTGGCGGCGGTGGCCACGCTGCTGGTGTTCCTGGCCTTCTACGTGCTGTTCGGCGCGCTGGTGCTGGCGCAGCGCTGGCCGCCCTTCGCGCGGCACGTGCTGCCCAAGGCGGTGCTGGCGCCGCGGCCCAGCGCCGACGCCTCAGGTGCGGGTGCCCGCTACGTCAAAACGCTTTACTTCGACGTCTTTGAAACGAAGCGAGCTGTGGAAGTTCAATTCGACCGTTCCATTACAAACAATGGATGGATATAATAATGCAATGGGTTCCCCGACCCTTTCGCATAAATAATTCTGAAGAATAAAATATCTAAATAGGTATAAATAACCATTTATCGAGATGATATTATCTCCATGATTACAGTCCAGTCCGGTCCGGTTTTAATTCGGAGGAGGTCCGTTCGGTAGGACCGGAGGGACGGCTTCGACGGACTCCTGTTACGCGCTAGGCCGATCGTGTACCACCGGGATAGCGCGTATTAGGAAGCAGTTTGAGTCTAACGTGTGTATTGATATTGCAGCCGCGGAGCGAGCGGAGGCCGCGGCGGCTCCGCGCCGGCGGCGGGGCTCCAGTGAGTGACGACAGTTTTTCTCTTTTTCAAAAAAATTTTTAACAATAAATTAATATCAAACTCGCTGATGGCTGTACCTTCGCGTGGATTGAAATAAGTATTTGTGAAAATCCCGTAGTGAACTTTCCGTGGTGAACTCTAATTTTTCGAGATAACGAAGAGCGTTTGTCTTTCCTCGGGATAGAAGATATCTCTTTCTTTTTAGTCGAAATCGTTTTCGTCGAGTCTAGTCGAAATTCTAAATATTTCTATTCTATTCTATTCTATCGATTCAACGCTTGAGGTGTGAAAAGGTGAAAAGCTGAGGGCACGGTATTTTGCGTGGATATAGTCGAGGACCTGAAAAGTGACATGCCGTAGGAATTGTTAGTGAGCCTACGAACAATTACTTCGGCAATTTTAACAATCTAACTCGTGGACGAAGTCTTGGGCCAAACAAAACTAGTAAGTACCTAAATATTAACGTGTTTATTGTATATAGACGACACGTACGACAGTTGCGACGACAGCAACTCTGACGACGAGGGTGACGCGCCGACCGCCGCAAGCAACGCCGCCGCCGCCGACCGCAGCGACGCCGCAGCCGCGCGCCCCGACGGCGACCTCGCCGACGTCGCACCCGCGACCGCCGCTGACGAGCAGCGAGTAAACGGGCGGCAAAATGACTCGCAGGTGAAAAGGAGCAACACTGCTGCACTCGACACGTCCAACCATTTTAGCCTTTTAGCTGACATCGCCTACTGTTGACATAACTAATTTGTTTAGAAATCATTGCACAATCTAACAGACTTATAAGAATATATTTTTTTTTAATCAAATGAACTTTTACGAAGTGCAGTGGAATCGTCAAATGATCAAAATGGGTTCAAAATGTTTATAATATGGAGTTAAGTGTTGTTGCCCGACGGCCGCAGGGCCCGTTCGGGCTGCCGGCGGCGCCGCGGCTGGCGGCGCTGGCGCGGCGCCCCACGCGCACGCTGCGCGCGCGCTCCGACCGCTACCTGCACACGCTGTACACCGTGGCCGTGTTCTACGCGCTGCCCGTCGTGCAGTTCGTCATCGCCTTCCAAGTCGTACGTACCTGCGCCGCGCACACGTTTGTATATCTCTATCGAAGCAGCCGCATGTACTCGATTCGATCAACTATAAAAGTAAATAGCCTTTGATAATAGGTAACTAATATTGTTGTAATTTACATACGCGCAGATCGCTTTTCATTCCCATTATATTTTAATTCATTCAAATGCGAAGATTAGGAAATATACACATCGTTTTATTTTTGGGAGTAAAGAAAGAGTTTTAAAGCGAACGTACGCGTGTGTTGCCGGGCGGCGCCAGTTCCTGAACGTGTCGGGCTCGCTGGACTACTGCTACTACAACTTCCTGTGCGCGCACCGCGTCGGCGCGCTCAGCGACTTCAACCACGTCATCTCCAACCTGGGCTACTTGCTGCTGGGCGCGCTGTTCATGCTGCAGGTGCGCCGCAGGAGGACGCTCCGCAAGCGGCGGCCCAGGCACCAGGTGAGTGGGGCCCGGGCTGCGCCGAGGAGCGCAAGAACGATATCGAGTCAGCCTCCCGCGACCTAGCTCACGACCATCACTGGACGGCTATCGTTTACGATGATGAGATTTGCAATAGGTGACGATTTTGGTCGAGAACGAACGATCTCCGGAATTGCAAATTGCACTCGTGCTGTATCGCTGTCACGTTACTCTTTTCGACGTTCTGAAATTTCCATCTTAGTCTAGGGACTAGTCTTGGAGCCTTCTCGAAAAATAATTTGACCATCTTTGTATTAAGGTGTGCGTGTCGCTAGTGAAAAGTGACGTCGGAGTACCCCTACGGAATCTGATCAAATCGGAATTGAGATCCAGAATTACCGACTAACTCATCGAGTGGCGACGAGTCTAATACATAGCTTAAAGAACCGATGAACCCACCGGACGCGCGGTGCTGTGCGGTGGTGTCGGTGCGGCGCGTTGAGCGCGTTGTTGTGCGGTTGCAGGACTACGGCATCCCGGCGCACTACGGGCTGCTGTCGGCGCTGGGCGCCGGCATGATGGTGGTGGCCGTGCTGTCGGCCAGCTACCACGTGTGCCCCAACAGACTCAACTTCCAGTTCGGTGCGCTCTCCTTCCGTCCCGCACTCCTACCTCGTGCACCGCTCGTGCTTTTTTGAATAAAATCACATAGCTTGCTTAAAAGTTAAATTTTTTATTTGCACAATAATTTTTTGGATATGAAAAATGGTATAGTTCGAAGAGGCAGTTCACAAAAATTTTGTGTGACATTGTCTAAAAGTGATCCCATCAGTGTGGCGATCGCGATCGCCTCTAATCGGCCCACACTCACTCGCTATTGGTTAAAATGCATTGTCGGTGTAAGAGCGCCATAAATTCAGCCGATCGGAGAATAAATCGGTTAGATGAAATCGTAACTCTGATGCGATCGTTTTTAGACAAGCCCACAGCTGTTATTTTTTAAGTATGTTCTTTTTCTCTTCTCGTATTAATGTTCGGAACGTATCGCTCCCGAAATTGTCCTGCATGTTAATTTGGGTCGAGCGGTTCCCGACCGGCTCGAGAATATCGCAAGGTCCGCTCGTGTTGCAGACACGGCGTTCATGTACGTGCTGGCGGCGCTCATCATGGTGAAGATCTACCAGTCGCGGCACCCCGACATCAACGCGCGCGCGCACGCCACCTTCGCCGTGCTGGCCGTGCTCATCGCCACCGGTGACTAAATGACAGGGAATCTTATAGGAGAATCTGATCATCGCTATTATACCGAAAATAATATTATGGTTTATTGATCTTTAAGAATACCTATTCAATCACCCAAAGTGTGACTCGATAATGTGCAATATTGTTTATCTGTTGTGTGTCTGCTGCAGTGGTGTGGGGCGTGCTGGGCGGCGGGCCCGTGTTCTGGGGCTTGTTCACGGCGGCGCACGTGTTCACCTTCCTGCTGCTGTCGCTGCACATCTACTACTTCGGCCAGTTCCGTCTCGGTATGTCAGCGTGTGCGTGCTGCAGCGATGCGGGGCGTGTTCATGGCGCTTTCTTTATTATTTTGCAATTTACGTTGTAATATACCGATCACATAAACCTCTGTGCAGAAAAGGAAAGCATCGCGCTGGCCGCCAGCGAGCTGCGCGCGCGGGGCGGCGGCGCGCGGCCGCTGTACCGCGCGCGCCTCGCCATGCTCGTCGTGGGCAACGCGCTCAACTGGCTGCTGGCGCTCTACGGGTAACCGACTAGCACTATCGTTGTCCCTCGTCGCTCCCCGGTCGGAGGAGAGGCCTCGCGCTGAGTGTAGTATTACAATAACTGACACTCGCGTCTCGCTCGCAGGCTGCTGCGGCAGAGCGGCGACTTCGCGGGCCACATGCTGGTGGTGCTGCTGGGCAACGCCATGCTGTACATGGTGTTCTACCTGGGCATGAAGCTGGCGCACGGCGAGCGGCTGCGCTGGTACGCCTGGGCGCTGCTGGGCGGCGCGGCGGCGGCCTGGGCGCCCGCGCTCTACTTCTTCCTGTCCGGCTCCTCCGACTGGTCGGCCGCGCCCGCGCTCTCGCGACACCGCAACCACCACTGCAAGGTACTGCGCGACGCGGTGTGTGCGCTGTGCACCGGCGATCGGCCGAGTGGAGGAATCGCAAACCTATTACAATTTTATTCAACTTATTTGTGTTCGAATGTTTCATCTAAGTATCTCATCATTATCATCGTGCGGTCGACGGCTCGTCACTGAGCGCAGGTCTCCACGTCGGTCCACCGCGTTGGCCCGATGCCGATTGGCAGATCTCACACATCACCGAAAGCACTATGGAGAACTCTCGGGAGTCTCAGGCGTGCAGGTTTCCTCAGGTTGTTGCCCTTCACCATCGCATACCCATACCTGTAAGAGATCGTCGTGCGCAGGTGCTGCAGTTCTACGACAGCCACGACCTGTGGCACATGCTGTCGGCCGTGGCGCTGTACCTGTCGTTCAGCGCGCTGCTCACGTGGGACGACGGGCTGTCCGCCGTGCGCCGCACCGACATACCCGTCTTCTGATGCCTCGTGCGACTGCGATACCTCGTGTGGTACCTACTAGTCTTAAGGAGTAAATATTTTTTATACCACCCTGTATTTTATTGCTGATCGTTCGCTCGCAGGTCGTCAGCGGATACGTTTTCTGTGTCGAACCAGTCCCCAAAACGGAGTGATTATATTCTCTTGGCTCTGTAATAAAACGATGTAACCCCTTCGAGTTTGGACTCGATTGATTTATCTTCCAAGAGAATGTAATCACTCCGTGCTAAGTACCTACTCTGATAGTCTGGTCCACGATCACAGTAGGTACCTACCTAAAATGCTCATTGGCAATGAGCCAATCAACGTCAACTTTTGTCAACACACTTACTCACCTCCGCACACTGTTGTAAAAAACTTAATGTCTATTAACTTAACGCATACTAACTCAAAAGCTGTCACACTTATAAGTTAACACGTTATACGTTTGTACATGTACTTGGGAATGCGTGCGCTTGCCAAGTCCTGCCTAAGCCTGGCAATAGACGTCCGATTTTGTTTCCGATTGTCTGATCAGGCAACCGGATCGTATTTACTCGATACACATCCGATTTTTCCGTCAGGCTTTTTCTGAACTCAGTCGTTCCCGAGCTATCATCCCGAGTGCTTGCGTTTGGAGCAAAGCAGAAGAAAAGAAGATGGATGACGAGTTAATAGAAATAGAAATATTTTTTATTCAAATAAACTTTTACAAGTACTTTTGAATCGTCAATGAATCTACCACTGGTTCGGAATGCCGTTCCTGCCGAGAAGAGCCAGCAATAAACTCGGCGGTCGCTCTTTTCAAAAAAAATTTTTTTTTACAATAGGTAACAAAACTATTTTTTTTTTTTTTTAATCGTCTACAAGATAGCCCTTGACTGCGATCTCACCTGATGGTAAGTGACGATGCAGTCTAAGATGGTAGCGAGCTAACTTGGAAGGGGTATAGCAGTGTAAATTCAACCCATACCTCTAATCGGTTTCTACACGCCATCGTGCTGGAACGCTAAATCGCTTGGCGGCACGTCTTTGACGGTAGGGTGGTAACTAGCCACGGCCAAAACCTCCCACCAGACCAGACCAGAGACAATTTAGAAATTATAAATTCCTAAATTGCCCCCGCCGGGAATCGAACCCGAGACCTCCCAATTATAAGACCACAGCACTCACCACTGCGCCAGGGAGGTCGTCAAAAATGCTATGCTATGTATACAGTGTTTCCACAATAAAGTTTCAAAAATGCAAAACAATCCAATGCATGTTAAGACAGGCAGGCAAAAGCAGACCCATTCCCGTTGGTGGCACCCGTTCACGAGCATGACGCAGGATCCAGCCATTGCTTCGCTCAACCATATTTGAGGGAACGTAACAACCCGCACCACACGACACCACCACAGAAATTTTAAAGAGAGGAAAGAGAAAGAAGAAAAAACGTCGCTATTTTGGATTCATCCAATCAATTTGACAAGACTTACTGAGAGTCATTTCTATTTAAAACATCCAAAATAATTCATAATAATAATAATTTTATTATTATGAATTATTTTATTTTATTTTTTTTTCATAATTTTCGCCCATTATTCGAACCACAACGATGCGTCCACACAGTGTCAGTGCTAGATTTTTTGGGCCCTAAAAAATCCCAATAAGCAAAATTCCGCCCTAGGGCTAAAAGCCCTAAGTTGGGAACCCTGACTGGCAAAATCGGAAGGAGTAACCGGATGTCTATTTTGTCTCATACTGGAAGTATGTAGACCGCGCCTTCAGACAATCGGACCGACAGTAAAATCGGAAACGCCTCGCGCCCGTTTCCGACTCGGACGTCCGATCCGGCCACCGGATCGGACGTGTATTGACTGTTCATACAAAGTAATGGCTTCAACGCCTTCCGGTAGCCTGATCAGGCTACCGGATCAGACAATCGGATGAAAAAACCTGACGTGTATTTCCAGGCAAATGGTCGAATTAGAATTATATAAAATCTACATAGTGGTACGTATAGTATGGGTATTATGTTTCAAAGTTATGTAGGATCTATCTATGGTAGGTAGGTAGACAATCTACACAACTTTAGACTGGGCAAGGTTATTGGTCTGTGCGGCTATCGCGGTGACCTCTATCTGTAAATTATGATTAACACTGGACTTGCTGACCCTATACAATTTATAGATCACTCATGCAGGTGATTTACCTACGTACCTTGAAGCGCCACATTTCATATAGGTAGGTACCTATGAGAGTCTCTGGAACTAACAATATTGCAAATGGCGCACCAACCTCTATAAGGCCCAAGACACGGGTCTGCCCGCGAAATTCAAATTTAATTGGGTTTTTCGCCACTTATAAACGAATACGACAAAGTAGGCTTATGGTATTCAAATTTCGATAATGGCAGTATCATCTTCACAGGTTTATATACTAATCTTTACGTAAAAATATCCAGTTTAAGAAATTAATCAAAATAATGACTTTGTAACTCACATCAAACTCATTATTTTGACTAATTTCTTAAACTGGATACTTTCACGTTAAAATTAGTATATAAACCTGTGAAAATGATACTGCCATTATCGCAATTTGAATACCATAAGCCTACTTTGTCGTATTCGTTTATAAATGGCGAAAAACCAAATTAAATTTGAATTTCGCGGGCAGCTCCGTGTCTTGGGCCATAATTAGGTAGGTACCTAATCCATGATTACACATGAATTTATAGATTACATAGGTACAAAGAGATTGATTACCTTTGAAATTATAGAATTAATTTTATAGGCCAGTGCGCCATTTACTACTTACAGACACTCATATTATGCTTGCAATGCCAAGATGGCGTCAATCGTCAATCAAATCCAAAATGACGTCAATCAAGAAGGTAAGTAGTACCTACCTAGGTCACAAAAGAAATCACAGCAATAAGTCCAGTGTAAAAGTCCAGTGTGTAAGGGTTTAAAGATCAGAAGAGAAAAGGTCAGTGGGCTAACGTCAAATGACGTCACGTCATCTATTCGCGTTCTCATTATTTTTATTTCGCAATTTCCAGAATATTAATTAAATAGCCCTAGTTTTCAATTGTTCTCCCCCTAAATCTTACATATCAATTGTAGGGGAATGGATAACCAGTACTACTACAAATTGATGGCGAGCTATCTCTCGAAACGGAACTGCGACGAGTCTTTCATGAGGTATTTTTTCGGGAAGAATGCAACAAAGAAAACGGCCGAAGAGCTAGAGAGAGCCGACGAGCGTAAACGGAGGCTTCAAAGAGAGAGGTCGCGGAGATACAGGGCTCTAAAGAACGCCCGGAGGCAGCACGACGGCGTGCGCGACGCCGCGGACGGCGAGGCCACGCGCAGCAAGTCCGGTGCGTCCGTGGACGAGGAGCCCAGCGACGCCGACGAGCCGCCTACGCTGTGCGACCTGCGCTACGACGAGTGGCGCGAGGGCTGCGCCTCCTCCGACTGCGCCTCCGACGACAATTCGGCGCACGGCGCGGCCGACGTGAAGGCTCCGGCGCGTGCGTCGCCGCCCGCCGCGCCGCCCGCCCCGCGCGACCTCAAGGAGTTCCTGAGCGCGCCCAACGCGGAGCTGGATTACCAGACCGTGCACAGCCTCATGTTCCACTGGCTGCAGACGTAGCACCCGCTGGCGCCCGCCGCTCGCCACCCGCCTTCGCTCTTCCTACGCCGACCCATATCATACTACTAGTTAGGTAAATTCAATACAAGAGCTGCCCGAGCACCAAACTTGTGAATTTTATTTTACTAATAATTGCCATATCGTATTGTATTTGATAAGTTTGGTGCCAGGGCTGAATTGGTTAAAATTTAAAATTGTCAATGTAGTTTCACATATCGCAGCACAAGATTGCAGCTTCTGTAAGAATATGAAGTATCACAGTGGAGAGAACCGTCCTGCTCTAGATTAGGGAATAGTGTCGTAATGTTAATATTACAGGCTCTTTGTGATTTGTAAAGTAGTTGTACTCTGATTACTATGGTACACGTTATTTGTGTGGATTCCATTTAAAAATGGTGGAGCTGATCTCTAATGAAAGGTCATCATTTTTTAAAACAACTTACTATTAAAGCTGTTTGGGAATTTGCTTTAACCTAATAACCTCACTTGAAGTAAATAGCTAAAATCAGAAATGCCAGCAGTTTGTTCGGCAACTGCTTATATGTACTGTTGCAGTCAACGGTCACACCACGCCGAGGGGAAGTGGAAGCCCCACTCTTACTAGTTGATAGATATTCCATTAGACAATAAGTTGTTAAGTTGCCATATCCTAATAATATTTAGATACTGGATGATATTATATATGCATATAGAGGAGTATAGAGTATATGTATACCTATAGTTTGTGATACAATGAATTTACATTTTGTGCGATGTGTACGTCATTGAGACTAATGTAGTGTGGAAGTAGAGTAAGGGAGAGGCTGGCAGCGTGCGGCAGCGCACATGTTGCTGCAGCACTATGCATTTTGTGAGATTCACTGCCTACGCATAACTCACGGTACATTCCTTGGTTTTAAAAAATTGCAAAATATGTATTAATATATTTGCTTATATATATTCTACAAGAATGTTACAACTTTCCTGGTTTGCATTTATATTCAACGGTTACTTAAATAAGTTCAATGATGAATTTACAAACTTTGTTAAAACTTTGTTCAAAAATTTGGAATAATTTGATTATTTCAAAAGTTTATTACAAATAAACTAGTGTTTTTCATTGAATTAGTCAAGGTTATGTAATTAATATTTCATAATACTCAAAAATCTTATCAGCTCTCTTACAAGTTTAGCAAATGATATTCAAACTAAGGCATAGCATTGAGCTTGAAATTGATTTGTCATAATATTTAATTAATATTGTCATCTTATAAGGTGGTCTTAGACAATATTACTATGTTTAGAACATAGACTTATACATTAATAAGATACAAATACATATAACGTATTTTATATTATGTATGCTTTGATTTTATGAGTTACATTTAAGTTAGATTAAGAATCTCTTTAAGATCTCTCTGCATATATTTTCTTGAAATTCTCTATATGTAAGAATTTTTCTTTTGGTTTTTTAAATTGTTTGTTTTAAGGATGAGATGATGAGAGCGAGCAACGAGGTGAAAACTTACGAGTTGTTTTAGAGGTATGAATGGGTTATCTTGGAATATTTAAATTCATTTGTGTAATTTGATTAACTGTAACACAGAAAATCATCAAACTTTCCATCGTTTTAAAATGTTTGCAATACAAAATGCAGTTTATAATAAATAGTTTCAGTTTTCACCTCTGCTACAGCCCTATAATCTTCCCCTGAGAGTGTATACAAAGAAGTACATGATAATGTACGAGTGCCTGTTACATATTCAATACCAGCCATATATGAGTTAGATTAAGAGCACCCGCAAACTACTTACTGTAAAATCACTTGATCTAGAAGATTTTGTCTGATGAGAGGCTTCGAGCTTAGCTAGTTACCACTCTACCGTCACAAATGTGCCGCCGAGCGACTTAGCGTTCCGGTACGATGGCCCGTAGAACCCGATAATGGGTAGGGGTTAAATTAAAAAACTGTCATTCCCTCTTCTAAATTAGCGCACCACTATCTCGACTACATCGTCACCATCAGGTGAGTTAGCAGTCGAGGTCTATCTCGTCTGGATTAAAACCAAACCAAAACATTCGGTCAATGAAAGTAATTTGCGAGTGCACTAGAGTAAGCACATTTTATACAATGTAGGTGGCGCTGCCAGTGGTAGTGTGTTGAAGGAGATTGTCGTTGTATTCACGTTACTGGTGCTTCACTTGTTTAAGATACGAACCTATTGTAAGTTGTTTCACGTCGCCATGGACCATCCTGTATTCAGCTGAACCCCTAAACCATATTGTATAGATACCGTTCTTTATAAATGTTACATTTGGTATTGGTACTCGTCACGAATATGTGTCTCTGTCGAGTTTCGAAATAACTGCCTAATAATAATCATTTCTTAAAATTATTTCAACAATAACCAACGACTCTTACTGATATTATAAATGCGAAAGTTTGTGAGCTTGGCTGGATGGATGTTTGTTTGTTGCTTCTTCAAGTCGCAACCAATGATCCCATTTGGCTGAAAGTTGGAATGATGATATTATCAGGTAGCTCTTACACATGGCTACGTTTTACCCCGAAAAATTAAAGACCTCTGCCCACGAGATTTTTAAACAGTAAAAATCCCCGCGGACGCTGTCGCGTGTATCAGTTGGCGAGTGTAAAATAATATAATAATAGTCTGTAACTTCGCAATAACAATAATCTCATTTGAATGGCAAAGTTGACGTGTATATCTGTGTGTCTCTCTCGAAGCTCCCTAACGAATACACCGATTTTGATGCGGATTTTTCTGTTTGAAAGCTAACGTACACGAGGTGGATCTTAGCTATAACAATTTTGAAGATCTGCTCAGGCGTTTGAAGATCATCAGCTCATTTTCTACTTGATTACAGAGTTACCAACGTTCAAAATCGGCCCATTCGTTAGGGAGCTACGAGGGAACAGACAGACACATAGATACACACGCCAAACTTATATCACCCCTCTTTTTCCGTTCGGGATTAAAAAGGCGACAGGCTACAGGCTAAAGTTTAAGGGATTTTTGAAAGCCTAAAGTCGCGGGCATCACCTAGTATGTAGTATAAAAAAATATTACTTCAACTTTCGTGACGGGAACTGTATACCTGTTATTATTTTATAACTATTTTTTGGCAACTACGATAAATTGTACCTATTGATAGTGTTTCAATTTTGCAGTCTTAAAAAATACCCATCGCTATTGTAACAGTTGATGTGGCGGTACACCCGGGGGCCAGGCGGCCTCGGGACTGCCCCGAGGAGCCCCGTCTGAACAAACTCACGTGTCACACATTTAGATGTAGGTACTGTAAGGTAGTGCCATATTAAAGAGCTTCCTATTTTTACTCTGCCTTTTATTTTTAGAAACCCAAAAATCTGTATTTTTCTAATCGATCACCACCCATCTAAGTATTTATTTCCGAGTAAGGCATAACGCCTTTCATAAATAACTTAACACTACACTTAAGTAGGTATTTATCTACTTAGTGGCTCCAGAAATTAGTTTAAAAACTAATTGACTACGGAAAATTGAATGTAGCGTCCACCGTTATAGATGGATTTTGTTCGTACAAAATTGCTATAACCTATGTCGCCCGACTGCAATAACGAAACGATTCATCAAAATCGACTCAGTAATGTCGGCACTGCGTTGGAACATTCGTAGTCACATACGTACTTCTAAAATCACAACCTTTGCCGTAGTCCAGTAAAAATGAGGTAAACAATGCACCCTGTGCCCCTGCGGCCTGCCTCTGGCTTACCGCCTTGTTAAGCGTCATAGAGGCGATAGGGACACTACATTTTTCCGGGAAATATTTAGGGTTCCAACTTATATATGTATACTTTTAATATTATAAATGCTAAAGTTTGGATGTACGGATGTTTGTTACTCAATCACGCCGTAACGAGTAACGACAGAACCGTGTTGGCTGAAAGGCACAGAGATAGATTGTAGTGAAATAACACATAGACTACTTTTTATCTACAAAAACTTGATGTGATCTCTATACGGCTCCTAACTCCTAAGAGCTGAAGATTAAAGCCACAGAGATAGCTCGCACCCCGGACACTGATACTGTGAATACACAGTGATGAATCACTGTGTACCGGAGATTGATAAAAACTACTTTTGTAACTATACGTAGATACTTGTTATATCCGGAAAATCAATATTTCCACAGCAGTAGGCCAAAGTAATACTGTTTTTGGGGCCGAATGTTAACCATGGTGGCCCATCGTTGGCAAGTAGGCAATAAAGTACAGGTGCACTCTCTATTCCCACATTCTCGTAGTCCTATGAATCGACTCGACCGGAGAGATCTCAGGCGCAGGACATTTCTTCACCCGGATTCAAAATGATCCTGAGGCACAGGGTGCATTTGACAACCTCCCTGGCGCAGTGGTGAGCGCTGTGGTTTTATAATTGGGAGATCTTGGGTTCGATTCCCGGCGGGGGCAATTTAGGAATTTATAATTTCTGAATTGTGTCTGGTGGGAGGCTTTGGCTGTGGCTAGTTACCATCCTACCGTTAAAGACGTGCCGCTAAGCGATTTAGCGTTCCGGCACGAGCGCGTAGAAACCCCTTCCAAGTTAGCCCGCTACCATCTTACACTGCATCGTCACTTACCATCAGGTGAGAATGCAGTCGAGGGTTATCTTGTCATCTAATAAAAAATAAAAAAAATAAGCCAAACAGACCAACGCGGTATTTAATTTATTACAAGTGTAGGAACCTACCCCATGTTGATAATACTTTCAAAAAACTTTGTAAGTTTCATATTGTCTGTAAAATCTTTTAACAATTTATGCTAATCTGATATCTACATAGGTAGGTACTTTTTTGATACAGTAGGTAGGTAGGTTAGGTTTGGCAAAACAACTTGAAAAAGCCTTGAACTTAAACAAAAATGTGCAGTGGCCTGCCGCCTGGGCACCGCCGCGCTCCCACCACGTTCGGTCAATGTTAAATCTCAATGTCGTTACCTACTTAGTAAACATCTTACTAAGTAGGTACCTACACAGGTAATGTAAAAAGAAAAATGCAAAAATATCTTACCGTCATCGCGGATATTGATTGAGTACCTACTTGCTGTATGTGATAGAAAGCTTCGTACTCTTTCACAAAAACACTACTTAGTTACGCATACAACTTTATTTTGTGTGATAAGGGATATTTCCCCATCACCTCGTCTGTATTCACGTAGGCACAGCGCGTAGGTAGGTAGGTATATTATGTTTTTCTGAAATCGAAATTTCCTATCGAATACACTGTAAATTTGCTGTAAATAATCAGGTAAGAAGAATCAAAGCGATTCAGTTATTTAAAGGAAATAGGTACTTCAACAGTTTAAACATTTATTATACTACAATGCCACAGGAAAGTTATTTACAATTTGATATTGATAACATAAAAATAACAAATTCACAGCCACAGCATAATACTACGTCAGTACTATTATTTCTATTCTGTGTTACTACATTTATCTTACATTAAATTAAATCACAGCGAATAAGTTAAATTAGAACCATTATATTTTGAGATGCAAAAATGGGAACAAACCAGAAATGAATTTAGAAATCTATTTAAATAGGAATAATGTAACTGTCAATACTGGATGGTTGTAATTAGCTAGTTAATAAGTATGCGACGAGCGCGCGCTCGGGCCGGCGGCTGCGCCCGGCCGAGTGGAAACTCCCACTTAAAACATACGGTTTCTTACATTTTTTCTAATTGTAAAAGTACGATAATCAAGTGGACGCGTGCCTCGCATCGCGGTTCCGTGCGGCGCGCCACCAGTCCGTGAGCGGCGCCGAGCCCGCCGCGACGCCGCGCGTGGGCGCTCCGCCCACCATGACCCGAGCCCGGGCGCGCGCAGTGCCGACTCGCAAGCGACCGCTATGAAGTCCTGCACCATGTACAAAATCACTTACGTCTCCAGGAAAAAGAAGGTATGCTCTAAAAGTGTCAGCTCCATCATCAGGGTCCGTGACTTCATTTTAATAATTTGGGAAACTAAAAGATAATTACACAGCTCGGAGGGTGTTCTTGACGCTGAGGGCCAGGGGGAACTTCCTCGCACCGGCCACCCCGCACACTCCCCCATAGTCGTCCGCGTTCAGGGAGTATATCATTGCACCTCTGAGATTGTTACTCCTTATGTACTTGGCCTTCTCTATGACACTGTGGGGGTTGTCGTAGGAGACCCATTCTGAATTCCTGTAAAAGTAAGGCACCTTGGCATCCTCGTCCATGTTTATTATAGTTTCATTTTGAAATTTATTTAAAAATTGACATATGTCTGGGTAGTTTACGAAGCCCAGTTCACCCAGATCGCCAAAACCGAGAGCGGGGCTGCCCACTTTAGTGTTCTCACTGTTGACCAAAGTGAATGAATGGCCGTATGTGGGTATGCCGACTACGATCTTGCTCGGGCGGAGCCCCTTGCTTTTGTACATTAATACAGTATAGTTGATGTTGAGAGTGGCCAGATAGAGCTGCTCGGCGCGGCGCGCGTACAACGGCGCGTTGAGCCCTGTCAGGGGCGTGAACTGCGTGTAACTGTGGAAATCATAGGTCATTATGTTAACAAAGTCCACGTACAGATCCATTTGGTCAACATCATAGGCTGCATCGACGATGATCTGCGGGGCGGCCGCGGCCACCGTGAGCAAGTAGTTCCTTTTCTCCCTGCGATACTCCATCCTGATCTCCCGCAGCAGCTGTGAAAAGTGCTGTCTCTCTCGTTTACTCGGCACACTCTCATACTCCACCGCAGGAAATTCCCAGTCTAGATCGATACCATCGAGTGATAAGTTTCGCAGAGTGTACTTAATAGATCTTATGAATGTCTTCCTGCAGGTGTGGTTGAACACCATCTCCCGGAACCCGCTGTGGCTCCCCGCACCTCCCACCGACAGGAGTACTTTTAAATTAGGATTGGTTTCCTTTAATTTGACAACTTCTGATATAGTCCGTTGCTGATGCTCTTCCAGGTGAATTTTCTTGTCCTTTATTTGCGCGAACGCTACATTGATGTGCGTGCAGAGGTGAGGGTGGATGTCCGCGGGCAGCAGTTGCTGCGCGCTGCGGCGCTCCGGCGGGGGCGGCATGTCGTAGTAGCATGCGACCACTTGGCTGGCATTGTCCAGCGCCGCGAGTCCGTTGTGAGGTGGGGTCGCGTCGTCGTCGGACGGCAGCCGCGCCGCCGTCGCCTCGAGCAGCAGCGCCCACGCGAGCAGCGTGAAGAACACGAGGGACACCGCCACGAACACCACTGAGAGCGCGAGATTGCAGCATCGCTCGTTTCGTTCTTCTTCCTCTGGTGCGTATAGAGAATTGTCGAAATCGCTCTTCTTTATTTTAATCTTTTTAAAAACCATTTTATTGTTACTTTTATTAATTTAGCAAAGAATAATATCGCTTCCGAATCAGGTAAGTTCCACTATCATTATTATTTGTAAACATCGACTAAACAGTATGTTCAATGTTCTCTTTGTTTGAATTGTAATTAGGTACACCAAATGCTTAAAGAAATAAACTACACAAGGACAATATAATTATTGCCGCGGCTAGTTTCTTAAGCTAGATTAATTATCAAATTAAAGTTAATTAAACTCTGAATACACGATTTATTTTTTCAATTTCAATATATTCTTTGACGCACTTTACGGTTCACCTAGGGATTCGCAAAAAGTATCGATACCTGAGTAGTACCGATAATTTTGGTTCGAAACTAGTATTTTTGTACTGGATATTACTTTAGATTGCTTTAGATAGATTGATGTGTGACCAGAGTAAAAGTAGTAATTAAAAAGTGTTTGGATGAATCTTCGTTCATCCATACATCTATTCTATATTCAGTTCTATACCAATTAATAAAATTGAAGTGTTTGTTTGTAAAAAAAAACAATAAATTATTATTGTCATTTTTTGTTTCCTCTAATTTCTTAAAAATATTACTCAATACCCATTTGATACTTAGTAGTATCTATATTTTGATTCGATACTTTTATCGGTGGTAAGTGGTATCGACACTTTTCATTCGATACTTTTGAAAATTTGTGAAACCCTAGATACACCACACCAAAGGCGAAATAATAATTATTAATAGGTACCTATTAAATTAATAAGAATGACTCATGTTCACAGAATATTATTATTACTTGTTTATGATGTCAAATAGTGATGCCGCTCGATAGGCCACTTTCGATAGATTAGACTGTCGATAGTCTATCAATAGCCGAGCTAGTAGTGAAACTACTATCGATACTAACGGTAGCATAAAATGTGGTGATAGTATTGATGACTTCCAATTGTAATGATAATATAGATAGTATTTAGCATTGATAGTCGCTACGCTACTATCAAGATCTACTATCAATATTATTTTCGTCCCTGAAGAGCTTTCTGTCGATAGCTGCTAGTCTAGATATGAAGATAGTCGGTCTTTGACAACAATAACTACCAATACTAGTCAAGTAGTCAGTATAGAGTATTTAGCCTAGTATCAATAATATCAATAACGTGGCGACTATCAAGGCTAAATACTATCGTTACTATCGATACTATTACAAGTCATCAATTTACCTATATTCCATTTTATGATATCGATAGTGTCGATACTATCGATAGTGTCACTATTACAGTTTGTCATTTACGAACCATAGACCACGAACACTACCTACCTACTCATACGCATGTCAGTTTGCCTGTAATTGGGTGCACACACCTGAAATATTTATAGATGTACCTAGTACAGCTATAATTTTTTGTAATTCTTGTGTGATTTCTTGTTAGCAAGCCAATAAATAAATAAAATAAAATAGATAATCTATGTTCAATGCTTATGGTCTATATTCCTAGGTACCTATAGTAATCTGTGGTCCCTGTCACTAATCATTTTGACGTGACTGTCTTTGACTTTTTGACATTACAAAGTTTTATAAGTTCCTTCCAAATCATACAAATTTTAAAAGCAAATAGCAATACGATTTAAGTTATTCTCGTTTATAACTTTTTCTAAGAACCTAACATGTGATTCCCTTAAAGTAATTATTAAGCTCGATGCGCTTCGCATGGCCTACCCGGCTCACGCGATCGTGAAACATGGACAGCGCGATTCCGAACCCCTACGAGGAGCAGCTGTACAGTGTGTTCCGCTCGTTCGCCGCGGGCGACAGCGGGCTGGAGCGCTCCGCCGCGCTGCAGCTCTGTGACACGTTGCAGCTCGAGGACCGCGGCGCCGCGCTCGTGGACGCGCTGTTTGAGCGCCGTGACGAGCGCGTCAGCTTCGCGCAGTTCCGCGCCGGCCTGCTCTCCGCGCTCGCCGAGCCCGCACCGCCGGAGCCGCCCGCGCTCCCCGCCGACAGCGACGACGACTCCGGCCGCGAGGTGGCCCCCAAGTTCGTGGTCGGCGCCAAGAAGTACGGGCGCCGTTCTCGCCCGCAGCGCGCCGCGATCGCAGGCTCGCGTCCACGCGGCGCGTCCGAGCCGCGCTCCGAGTGCGCGCGCATCGAGCCCCGCACGCGCGGCAAGCGCAGCGCCTCCGCCATGGACAGCCGCGACGACGCGCCCGCGCTCGACCACGACAGGCCCGTGGACCGCGAGCGCGCGCTTGCGCTCTGCCGCGGCTTGCGCATGAGTGGCGTCGACCGCGCGCTCATCGACCGAGCGTTCGCCGGCTCGGCGGCTCAAGAGATGTCGGTCGGCGAGTTTTTCGACCGCCTCAATGCCTCGCTCTCCTGCTCCATCGCTGACGCTGGCGCGTCCGACGGCGACGACGCGCTGTGCGGCGACGTGGTGGCCGAGGCGTGGGAGCGCGCCGGCGTCGAGCGTCCGCGCCGCCTGCTCGCCGAGCTGGGCTTTACGAGTACCGCGTTGCGTCCGCTCGAACTCGAGCGCGCGCTCGACGATGAGCTACGTGCGCTGGCCGCGCCGCCCGACGCGCGCGCTCTGCTGTTGCTGGCGGCGCTCACGCTCGCGCGCCTTCGCCTCGACGCCGCCTCGCGCCACCTCAGTGTGGCGCGCGCAGAGCGGGACAAGTTGCGCGACGACTTGGCCGAGGCCAACAGGCGCGCACGCTTACTCGCGCAGGACGTGGACGACAACCACGCGCGCCTCGAAGCCGAGCTGCAGGCCGGTCTGCGCCAACTGGAGGCGCGACATGCGGACGCGGCGCGCGCCACGGCCGCCGAGGCCGCTGCCGAGCGGGAGCGCGCCGCCGCACAGCGCCGCCAGCTGGACGAGGAGACGGCGCGCCGCATCGATGCCGAGGCGCGGCTGCGCTGTGAGGCCGCTGCGATGCAGGAACAAATAAACGAGCTGCAGGTGCGTCAATCGCAGGCACGCGTGACTCCCCCCGAACTAGGTGGCCTCATTCAGTGACGCCGACCCGGTGTCGATCGCCTGCGATCTCTGCGTCATTTCGATCCGATCGCTTTGCGCAGGAGCAGACGAAGGCGTTAGAGGCGCGCGCGGCGGGGGCCGAACGCGAGGCGGCACGCGCGGCGCAGGAGGCGGCCGCGGCGGTGCAGCGCGAGACGGAGCTGGCGGAGCGTGCGCGGGCGGAGGGCGCGGAGGCGGCGGCGCGGCTGGGCGAGCTGCGCGCGGAGAACCAGCGACTGCGCGACCGCGTTGACGAGTTGGCGTCCGCGATGGAGGCGAGCGCGCGCCGCGCTGCCGCTGAGTGCGCGCGCGCGCCCTCCTGGCGCGACGAGGTAGCCATGCACGCCGCGCCGCAACACGACGAGGTATTCCATCGTTTGTACGAACCGACTTTACCCACGAGCATCCCCTGCTAGACTTTTTTTTAACTAGATTTTTATTTCTTTCAGACTCCTAAAATGGCGAAAGAGGGGCCGTTAAATATAAGCCAAATTGTGGCAAAATTGCAAACAATATGTGACTATGAAAGCTTGTCTGTGGAAAAATTAAACGAGTGTCGCCGATGCGGAAGATTGCGGGACATCATCGCCACGCTGAGGAAAGCCGTTCAAGAATCGAGCTCAGAGACGGATCCGCCCGAAACTCCCGCGCCCGGCGCGAGTCACGGAGCGGAGGCGAGCTCGCAGACGGAGCCCGAGCTCGGCGAGGACGTGGAAGTCCTTCTGGAGGAGCTGAATGACGTGCGGCAGAGGCACGAGATCGACAAGCGGAACATGTCCGCCGTTATCAAGTAAGGAGTACAAACATGGCATAATGAGTACAAATCCTTAACCATGTGTAAGATGAAGTGTATGATGGGTGCGTAACGTGAGCGCGCTGGTCGGCAGGGAGCTGGAGCTGGGAGCGGAGCGGCTGCGCGCGGAGCTGGAGCGCTGCGAGGAGGACTGGGCCGCCAAGCTGGACGACGAGCGCGAGCTGCTGGCCGAGGAGCAGCGCGCGGGTGCGTCGGGCGAGCCGGGCGAGTCACTGTCGGCTAGGGCCTGTGCTGGTGCACAGCCTTATGCTAACTTTTACCCGACAACGGCAAAGCCAAAAGAAAGAATTATATTTTAGTAGTCTATGTATGTATGGGACTATTTACGAATGTTCCATCGTAGCTCCTAAACTACTGAATCGACTCGTTATTACGGTCAGGGTGACATAAATGTATTGTGTTATGCTGGCTGAATATTGTCCTTTTTATTATATTAGTTACCAAGTGACGGAAAAACAACTTTACTAAATCAATATTTCCCGTGGTCGGGCTGTTTTTAAACTTTTATATTTGTTTGTTCACTACAATGAAATCAATACCGCGTCACTGGTCCGCGGACTCGTATCGACGGAAGCCGCGAGGCGCACGGCGTAGCGACGTAGGCTTCACGGGTCCGGCGGGTTGCAGGCGACGAGCGGCTGGCGGAGCTGGTGGCGAAGATCGCGGAGTACGAGCGGCAGTTCGCGCGCCCCGCCGCGCTGCCCGCCATCGACGAGAGCGCGGCGCTGGAGCGGCAGGTCACCGACCTGGAGCTGGAGTTCGCCGCGTACCGAGCCGACAAGGAGGCGCAGCTCGCCGCCAGGGTGAGTGGCACTACGAGCGGCAGTTCGCGCGCCCCGCCGCGCTGCCCGCCATCGACGAGAGCGCGGCGCTGGAGCGGCAGGTCACCGACCTGGAGCTGGAGTTCGCCGCGTACCGAGCCGACAAGGAGGCGCAGCTCGCCGCCAGGGTGAGTGGCACTACGAGCGGCAGTTCGCGCGCCCCGCCGCGCTGCCCGCCATCGACGAGAGCGCGGCGCTGGAGCGGCAGGTCACCGACCTGGAGCTGGAGTTCGCCGCGTACCGAGCCGACAAGGAGGCGCAGCTCGCCGCCAGGGTGAGTGGCACTACGAGCGGCAGTTCGCGCGCCCCGCCGCGCTGCCCGCCATCGACGAGAGCGCGGCGCTGGAGCGGCAGGTCACCGACCTGGAGCTGGAGTTCGCCGCGTACCGAGCCGACAAGGAGGCGCAGCTCGCCGCCAGGGTGAGTGGCACTACGAGCGGCAGTTCGCGCGCCCCGCCGCGCTGCCCGCCATCGACGAGAGCGCGGCGCTGGAGCGGCAGGTCACCGACCTGGAGCTGGAGTTCGCCGCGTACCGAGCCGACAAGGAGGCGCAGCTCGCCGCCAGGGTGAGTGGCACTACGAGCGGCAGTTCGCGCGCCCCGCCGCGCTGCCCGCCATCGACGAGAGCGCGGCGCTGGAGCGGCAGGTCACCGACCTGGAGCTGGAGTTCGCCGCGTACCGAGCCGACAAGGAGGCGCAGCTCGCCGCCAGGGTGAGTGGCACTACGAGCGGCAGTTCGCGCGCCCCGCCGCGCTGCCCGCCATCGACGAGAGCGCGGCGCTGGAGCGGCAGGTCACCGACCTGGAGCTGGAGTTCGCCGCGTACCGAGCCGACAAGGAGGCGCAGCTCGCCGCCAGGGTGAGTGGCACTACGAGCGGCAGTTCGCGCGCCCCGCCGCGCTGCCCGCCATCGACGAGAGCGCGGCGCTGGAGCGGCAGGTCACCGACCTGGAGCTGGAGTTCGCCGCGTACCGAGCCGACAAGGAGGCGCAGCTCGCCGCCAGGGTGAGTGGCACTACGAGCGGCAGTTCGCGCGCCCCGCCGCGCTGCCCGCCATCGACGAGAGCGCGGCGCTGGAGCGGCAGGTCACCGACCTGGAGCTGGAGTTCGCCGCGTACCGCGCCGACAAGGAGGCGCAGCTCGCCGCCAGGGTGAGTGGCACTACGAGCGGCAGTTCGCGCGCCCCGCCGCGCTGCCCGCCATCGACGAGAGCG
Source organism: Hipparchia semele (assembly GCA_933228805.2). Lineage (NCBI taxonomy): Eukaryota > Metazoa > Arthropoda > Insecta > Lepidoptera > Nymphalidae > Hipparchia > Hipparchia semele. The sequence continues at coordinate 90,783 of OW121717.1, read as the reverse complement.
CGGCGCTGGAGCGGCAGGTCACCGACCTGGAGCTGGAGTTCGCCGCGTACCGAGCCGACAAGGAGGCGCAGCTCGCCGCCAGGGTGAGTGGCACTACGAGCGGCAGTTCGCGCGCCCCGCCGCGCTGCCCGCCATCGACGAGAGCGCGGCGCTGGAGCGGCAGGTCACCGACCTGGAGCTGGAGTTCGCCGCGTACCGAGCCGACAAGGAGGCGCAGCTCGCCGCCAGGGTGAGTGGCACTACGAGCGGCAGTTCGCGCGCCCCGCCGCGCTGCCCGCCATCGACGAGAGCGCGGCGCTGGAGCGGCAGGTCACCGACCTGGAGCTGGAGTTCGCCGCGTACCGAGCCGACAAGGAGGCGCAGCTCGCCGCCAGGGTGAGTGGCACTACGAGCGGCAGTTCGCGCGCCCCGCCGCGCTGCCCGCCATCGACGAGAGCGCGGCGCTGGAGCGGCAGGTCACCGACCTGGAGCTGGAGTTCGCCGCGTACCGAGCCGACAAGGAGGCGCAGCTCGCCGCCAGGGTGAGTGGCACTACGAGCGGCAGTTCGCGCGCCCCGCCGCGCTGCCCGCCATCGACGAGAGCGCGGCGCTGGAGCGGCAGGTCACCGACCTGGAGCTGGAGTTCGCCGCGTACCGAGCCGACAAGGAGGCGCAGCTCGCCGCCAGGGTGAGTGGCACTACGAGCGGCAGTTCGCGCGCCCCGCCGCGCTGCCCGCCATCGACGAGAGCGCGGCGCTGGAGCGGCAGGTCACCGACCTGGAGCTGGAGTTCGCCGCGTACCGCGCCGACAAGGAGGCGCAGCTCGCCGCCAGGGTGAGTGGCACTACGAGCGGCAGTTCGCGCGCCCCGCCGCGCTGCCCGCCATCGACGAGAGCGCGGCGCTGGAGCGGCAGGTCACCGACCTGGAGCTGGAGTTCGCCGCGTACCGAGCCGACAAGGAGGCGCAGCTCGCCGCCAGGGTGAGTGGCACTACGAGCGGCAGTTCGCGCGCCCCGCCGCGCTGCCCGCCATCGACGAGAGCGCGGCGCTGGAGCGGCAGGTCACCGACCTGGAGCTGGAGTTCGCCGCGTACCGAGCCGACAAGGAGGCGCAGCTCGCCGCCAGGGTGAGTGGCACTACGAGCGGCAGTTCGCGCGCCCCGCCGCGCTGCCCGCCATCGACGAGAGCGCGGCGCTGGAGCGGCAGGTCACCGACCTGGAGCTGGAGTTCGCCGCGTACCGAGCCGACAAGGAGGCGCAGCTCGCCGCCACGGTGAGTGGCACTACGAGCGGCAGTTCGCGCGCCCCGCCGCGCTGCCCGCCATCGACGAGAGCGCGGCGCTGGAGCGGCAGGTCACCGACCTGGAGCTGGAGTTCGCCGCGTACCGAGCCGACAAGGAGGCGCAGCTCGCCGCCAGGGTGAGTGGCACTACGAGCGGCAGTTCGCGCGCCCCGCCGCGCTGCCCGCCATCGACGAGAGCGCGGCGCTGGAGCGGCAGGTCACCGACCTGGAGCTGGAGTTCGCCGCGTACCGAGCCGACAAGGAGGCGCAGCTCGCCGCCAGGGTGAGTGGCACTACGAGCGGCAGTTCGCGCGCCCCGCCGCGCTGCCCGCCATCGACGAGAGCGCGGCGCTGGAGCGGCAGGTCACCGACCTGGAGCTGGAGTTCGCCGCGTACCGAGCCGACAAGGAGGCGCAGCTCGCCGCCAGGGTGAGTGGCACTACGAGCGGCAGTTCGCGCGCCCCGCCGCGCTGCCCGCCATCGACGAGAGCGCGGCGCTGGAGCGGCAGGTCACCGACCTGGAGCTGGAGTTCGCCGCGTACCGAGCCGACAAGGAGGCGCAGCTCGCCGCCAGGGTGAGTGGCACTACGAGCGGCAGTTCGCGCGCCCCGCCGCGCTGCCCGCCATCGACGAGAGCGCGGCGCTGGAGCGGCAGGTCACCGACCTGGAGCTGGAGTTCGCCGCGTACCGAGCCGACAAGGAGGCGCAGCTCGCCGCCAGGGTGAGTGGCACTACGAGCGGCAGTTCGCGCGCCCCGCCGCGCTGCCCGCCATCGACGAGAGCGCGGCGCTGGAGCGGCAGGTCACCGACCTGGAGCTGGAGTTCGCCGCGTACCGAGCCGACAAGGAGGCGCAGCTCGCCGCCAGGGTGAGTGGCACTACGAGCGGCAGTTCGCGCGCCCCGCCGCGCTGCCCGCCATCGACGAGAGCGCGGCGCTGGAGCGGCAGGTCACCGACCTGGAGCTGGAGTTCGCCGCGTACCGAGCCGACAAGGAGGCGCAGCTCGCCGCCAGGGTGAGTGGCACTACGAGCGGCAGTTCGCGCGCCCCGCCGCGCTGCCCGCCATCGACGAGAGCGCGGCGCTGGAGCGGCAGGTCACCGACCTGGAGCTGGAGTTCGCCGCGTACCGAGCCGACAAGGAGGCGCAGCTCGCCGCCAGGGTGAGTGGCACTACGAGCGGCAGTTCGCGCGCCCCGCCGCGCTGCCCGCCATCGACGAGAGCGCGGCGCTGGAGCGGCAGGTCACCGACCTGGAGCTGGAGTTCGCCGCGTACCGAGCCGACAAGGAGGCGCAGCTCGCCGCCAGGGTGAGTGGCACTACGAGCGGCAGTTCGCGCGCCCCGCCGCGCTGCCCGCCATCGACGAGAGCGCGGCGCTGGAGCGGCAGGTCACCGACCTGGAGCTGGAGTTCGCCGCGTACCGAGCCGACAAGGAGGCGCAGCTCGCCGCCAGGGTGAGTGGCACTACGAGCGGCAGTTCGCGCGCCCCGCCGCGCTGCCCGCCATCGACGAGAGCGCGGCGCTGGAGCGGCAGGTCACCGACCTGGAGCTGGAGTTCGCCGCGTACCGAGCCGACAAGGAGGCGCAGCTCGCCGCCAGGGTGAGTGGCACTACGAGCGGCAGTTCGCGCGCCCCGCCGCGCTGCCCGCCATCGACGAGAGCGCGGCGCTGGAGCGGCAGGTCACCGACCTGGAGCTGGAGTTCGCCGCGTACCGAGCCGACAAGGAGGCGCAGCTCGCCGCCAGGGTGAGTGGCACTACGAGCGGCAGTTCGCGCGCCCCGCCGCGCTGCCCGCCATCGACGAGAGCGCGGCGCTGGAGCGGCAGGTCACCGACCTGGAGCTGGAGTTCGCCGCGTACCGAGCCGACAAGGAGGCGCAGCTCGCCGCCAGGGTGAGTGGCACTACGAGCGGCAGTTCGCGCGCCCCGCCGCGCTGCCCGCCATCGACGAGAGCGCGGCGCTGGAGCGGCAGGTCACCGACCTGGAGCTGGAGTTCGCCGCGTACCGAGCCGACAAGGAGGCGCAGCTCGCCGCCAGGGTGAGTGGCACTACGAGCGGCAGTTCGCGCGCCCCGCCGCGCTGCCCGCCATCGACGAGAGCGCGGCGCTGGAGCGGCAGGTCACCGACCTGGAGCTGGAGTTCGCCGCGTACCGAGCCGACAAGGAGGCGCAGCTCGCCGCCAGGGTGAGTGGCACTACGAGCGGCAGTTCGCGCGCCCCGCCGCGCTGCCCGCCATCGACGAGAGCGCGGCGCTGGAGCGGCAGGTCACCGACCTGGAGCTGGAGTTCGCCGCGTACCGAGCCGACAAGGAGGCGCAGCTCGCCGCCAGGGTGAGTGGCACTACGAGCGGCAGTTCGCGCGCCCCGCCGCGCTGCCCGCCATCGACGAGAGCGCGGCGCTGGAGCGGCAGGTCACCGACCTGGAGCTGGAGTTCGCCGCGTACCGAGCCGACAAGGAGGCGCAGCTCGCCGCCAGGGTGAGTGGCACTACGAGCGGCAGTTCGCGCGCCCCGCCGCGCTGCCCGCCATCGACGAGAGCGCGGCGCTGGAGCGGCAGGTCACCGACCTGGAGCTGGAGTTCGCCGCGTACCGAGCCGACAAGGAGGCGCAGCTCGCCGCCAGGGTGAGTGGCACTACGAGCGGCAGTTCGCGCGCCCCGCCGCGCTGCCCGCCATCGACGAGAGCGCGGCGCTGGAGCGGCAGGTCACCGACCTGGAGCTGGAGTTCGCCGCGTACCGAGCCGACAAGGAGGCGCAGCTCGCCGCCAGGGTGAGTGGCACTACGAGCGGCAGTTCGCGCGCCCCGCCGCGCTGCCCGCCATCGACGAGAGCGCGGCGCTGGAGCGGCAGGTCACCGACCTGGAGCTGGAGTTCGCCGCGTACCGAGCCGACAAGGAGGCGCAGCTCGCCGCCAGGGTGAGTGGCACTACGAGCGGCAGTTCGCGCGCCCCGCCGCGCTGCCCGCCATCGACGAGAGCGCGGCGCTGGAGCGGCAGGTCACCGACCTGGAGCTGGAGTTCGCCGCGTACCGAGCCGACAAGGAGGCGCAGCTCGCCGCCAGGGTGAGTGGCACTACGAGCGGCAGTTCGCGCGCCCCGCCGCGCTGCCCGCCATCGACGAGAGCGCGGCGCTGGAGCGGCAGGTCACCGACCTGGAGCTGGAGTTCGCCGCGTACCGAGCCGACAAGGAGGCGCAGCTCGCCGCCAGGGTGAGTGGCACTACGAGCGGCAGTTCGCGCGCCCCGCCGCGCTGCCCGCCATCGACGAGAGCGCGGCGCTGGAGCGGCAGGTCACCGACCTGGAGCTGGAGTTCGCCGCGTACCGAGCCGACAAGGAGGCGCAGCTCGCCGCCAGGGTGAGTGGCACTACGAGCGGCAGTTCGCGCGCCCCGCCGCGCTGCCCGCCATCGACGAGAGCGCGGCGCTGGAGCGGCAGGTCACCGACCTGGAGCTGGAGTTCGCCGCGTACCGAGCCGACAAGGAGGCGCAGCTCGCCGCCAGGGTGAGTGGCACTACGAGCGGCAGTTCGCGCGCCCCGCCGCGCTGCCCGCCATCGACGAGAGCGCGGCGCTGGAGCGGCAGGTCACCGACCTGGAGCTGGAGTTCGCCGCGTACCGAGCCGACAAGGAGGCGCAGCTCGCCGCCAGGGTGAGTGGCACTACGAGCGGCAGTTCGCGCGCCCCGCCGCGCTGCCCGCCATCGACGAGAGCGCGGCGCTGGAGCGGCAGGTCACCGACCTGGAGCTGGAGTTCGCCGCGTACCGAGCCGACAAGGAGGCGCAGCTCGCCGCCAGGGTGAGTGGCACTACGAGCGGCAGTTCGCGCGCCCCGCCGCGCTGCCCGCCATCGACGAGAGCGCGGCGCTGGAGCGGCAGGTCACCGACCTGGAGCTGGAGTTCGCCGCGTACCGAGCCGACAAGGAGGCGCAGCTCGCCGCCAGGGTGAGTGGCACTACGAGCGGCAGTTCGCGCGCCCCGCCGCGCTGCCCGCCATCGACGAGAGCGCGGCGCTGGAGCGGCAGGTCACCGACCTGGAGCTGGAGTTCGCCGCGTACCGAGCCGACAAGGAGGCGCAGCTCGCCGCCAGGGTGAGTGGCACTACGAGCGGCAGTTCGCGCGCCCCGCCGCGCTGCCCGCCATCGACGAGAGCGCGGCGCTGGAGCGGCAGGTCACCGACCTGGAGCTGGAGTTCGCCGCGTACCGAGCCGACAAGGAGGCGCAGCTCGCCGCCAGGGTGAGTGGCACTACGAGCGGCATCAATGTGTGCATTGAAGGATAGCTTCTTATCTATAATAATGCCTAGGTCTCTAATCACATCAGCCTCATCCAACAGAAGATTATTAAGAGTGTAGGAAGTCTGGAGGGGAGTTTGAGAACGACCGCCTATTTCACCCTTCGGCTTCGGCCAGAAATCGACCTTTAGTCGCACACTAGGTTTTATTAAAAGCTTGAAGCGTCGCGTGTAACTCGAGCCGTGTCCGCAGGCGGAGGAGGTGACGCAGCTGCAGCGGCGCCTCGACGAGCTGGAGCGGCGCCGGGCCGAGCGCGCCGCGCCGCCGCACGCGCCGCACGCGCAGCACGCGCCGCACGCCGCGCCGCCGCACGCGCCGCACGCCGCGCCCGTGACGGTATGGATGTGGTCAATATGTGACCGAAAGATACCTTGCTTGTTATTTTCTTTTCGCTAATTTAAATGATTTGTCTGTTTTTTAATTCCAAATTTTTAAAGGGTCATTCAATCTCTTACAATAATGAGATTACGCCAGACCCATAATATCCTAAAAGTTCTTAATATTAGATTATAAAGAGACTGGGGAACGAGGCGCCGAGAGAACACTTTGAAAAATACCCACATCTAGATTTAGGTTATAAATTATAATAATAATTAATCATCTTTGAAACTCGCATATCTCCATTAAGAGAAAGTGTGTATCTTCTAAAATATTATTTATTTATTTATTTATTGGTTTGCCAACAGGAAATCACATTAACAAATTACATAAAATTATACTACATCTATAGAAACATTTCAGATGTGCACCCAATTACAGGCAAACCGACATGCATATAAGCAAAAGTGCAAATGCGGGTTTGCCAGTTAACAATTACACAAGGTTAATTTAATTTAATGTATACAATTGAACCAAAGAGTAAATAAGGGCAAATTAAACTATGAGAAGCATATGAGGCTATGATGCGGTTACAATATATTGATACAATAATCTTTTATACTGTTGCAAAGAGAGTGAGTGTATATCGATAATGACATTAGAGTTTTTAAAAAGCTTGTTATGCTCGCGACAAATTCGAAGTAACACATTGTTAGCTCCCATATTTGTTCTACAACCATTGATAACGAATGGTTTGTACCTGGAAAACCTTAAGTTGTTTCGAGGCACAGAGAAATTAATTTTAGACAAAAGACTTGGACAGTCAATTTCATTATTTATAATTTTGAAGAGAAGCATCTGGTCAGACACCCAACGACGGACTTCGAGTGATGTAAATTTAAAATAACTTAATCTTTGTTTATATGAGGTTAATTCTCTCTTTTTGTTTTGGTGGACAGTTAATAAGAAGAGAAATCGTTTTTGGATTCTTTCGATTCTTTGAGTAGGATCTTTGTAGTACGGATTCCAAACGCTGGAGCCGTATTCTAATAAGCTACGAATTAAAGCAAAATATACTATTTTAAGAGCCGAACAAGATTTGAAGGATTTGCAATTTCGCCATATAAAACCCAATAGTTTATAACATTTACTAATTAATCCATCAATGTGTGCATTGAAGATCCAACAGAAGATTATTAAGAGTGTAGGAAGTCTGGAGGGGCATACGTTTCTTAGTAAATTTTATGTGCTGGCATTTCTTAATATTAAGTGGCAGCCCATTTTTAGAAGACCATTCAGTTACAGTGTTTAAATCATTTTGAAGCTGTATAGAGTCAGATAGAGAATTAATGGCTTTATAAACTTTTAAGTCATCAGCAAATAATGAAAAATTAGAAAACTTAATATGGTCGCACAAGTCATTGACAAATAATAAAAATAAAATAGGGCCCAAGTGAGAGCCCTGAGGGACAGATTACAAATGGAACAGTTTTTTGAGTCAGTCTTTTTTCATTAAATATTTAAAAGTATTTAGCGGAGTGTGCCCGGAATTCGTCTGAGAACCACAACTATCGATTCTCTTTGCAACTTAAAATCGTAAACCGACGTATACGAGGAGGTTCGTTTTGTATAGTTTTGTACCATATTCCTTTTCAATTTGATATTTCGTTAAAGTAGTTTTTCCAATTATTGTGGATCTCTAATTTGCATCTTAATAAAACTTCTGTACAGTCTGGAATAACAAATATTTCAGTTCCAGATGTAGTAGCAACTTTGGCCGACGTATCGACCTCCTCGTTACCGACAGCGCCGCGTCGTACACGTGTGTCTCGTTGCAGGCGTGCGCGTGCGGCGCGCAGCTGGCGGCGGGCGGCGGCGTGGGCGCGGGCGCGGCGGGCGGCGAGGCGGCGGCGTGGGCGCGGTGGCGCGCGGCGGCCGGCGTGCGCGAGGCGGGCGCGCTGCGGGCCCGCGCCGCGCGCGCCGAGCGCGCCGCGCAGCGCCTGCACGCGCGCCTCGCCGCCGCCGACCTGCTCGTCAAGGTGAAGTATAGAGCCATGGGCACCCGAAATGCGTCGTGAATTGCATTCCATTGTACGGTAGCAAGAGTCGCTTTATTTTAGAATTTCTGTATGTCCCTGCGCTATTATGTGTTTGTGACGAGGGTGACATCGCACCGAACGGAAAATGCGAACATTTTTGAAATCGCCGAATAGAGAACCGAATCGATATAATGTTTACCGAACGCAGTCGTCGCGTGCTACTCGCATACGCGACCGCGTTGGACTCCGTGTAAATATTCATTAACGTCGCAGGACCTGTACATCGAGAACTGTCGGCTGGCGCACCTCCCGCACCACCCGCGCCTGCCCTGACCGGCGCCGCGCCGCCCGGCCGCCCGGCGCGCCCACACTCCACACTCGAAGCTGACTCATTCATTTGTAAAATAATCATCGGCGCCCGCTCTGTCCCCCCGTCATTTTGTAGCGGAGGGACCCCGCGGCCGACCGTTTGTCGCGATGTCCCGGCTCCCGTCCGCGCCGCGACTCGCGCGAGGCGTCCCGTCCGCGACGGTCGCGGCGTCGGACGGTCGCACTGAACTTGTCGAAGCCGAGCGTATCCGAGTCTATACTGATATAGCACAATGTTTTTATTCTATATTATTAGTACATTATTTGTAAAATAATAACTTAAATAATTAATAAGAATAATATATCGGAAACCGTTCCGACTGCACGTAAATGTATTTATTTTTTTAAGAATAAATTTGTACATAATTTGGTATTTTGACAAAAACTGCTGCAGATTGACTCGCATAACTGCAGTTTGAAAGTATAATGTTTTACAAAACTATATGTGACGTAACGTTGTATCGCGCGATGCTCACGGCGACTGTTCATACACTTGTTTTGTTTTTGATTCCCAACACAACGAGAAGAGTGACATGTTCCCAGTTAAAAAATACAACATAGCAGTATTTGTTAAAAATATAACTTAATTTTATTTCACACAACTTACCCGCTTAATTATTTATTTATTATCAGAAATTGTCTCACAGACTTTGTTTCGTGCATTCGGCGCGCGTCAGATTTTGCCTGACAGACATTTTTCTATAACAATTCTATTACCCGCCCTAGAAATCTGAGTAGGTATTTGATGCAAACGCAGGTTTCTTTGAGGTGTGAAAGTATGGAAAGACCTTAGGTCTTCCCATATGCGGTGTCATTTATAGATACTGAAATTGCTATAGGTACGACATTCGATCTATGAAAACATAAAAATGAGGCAGAGCTTTTCTAGTTTGTAATACTTTAATTATAGTAGATGTGTTAAACGATTAATCGCTATCATGTTTGAGATAACGCTTTTAATTTTTATAGTATCGAAGCTGTACAGGCGTCGATCGTACTGGCCGTGTACTATCCTATAATAAATAAGTATGAAAGAAAATGTCTTGCACGTTTTGGCCAATGCTTTAACTCGCACTGAACAAGTTAACTTATCTATAATAGTTTGATTGTTATAATTGAATAACTGAATAAGTGTGATTAAAATGTCCAGCGAAAGGTGATTGGAGTTGAATAATTGTAATTATTCACTAAAGATTCATAAAGATATCATTAGACGAAATACTTACTGTATATTTCCTTGCCTACTTACTAGAACACGCCGCCCCGCGCGCCCCGCGCCGCGTCCCGGGCGGGAATCGTCATTGATGTTTTATCAAGTGCCTTTATTATAAATAGTAGTAGAAAATAAAATGTAAGTATGTAATATAAATATTGTGTAGGTACGATATCGTCGATATGGAACTATTGTTACGAATTATAATAATTGATGAGCTGCTCACTCGCGGCTCGCCGTACAATGTGCTCACGTGAGAAACTGCACTTTTTGTTGATTGTTGAGTACTGAACAGGTATGGGGAGCTTTTGTACATGAAAAGCGTGTTAGGTTTAGCTTATAATTTTCATTAAATGCTATTAAACATCTATACGATAGATGGGTATGGATGAACTCTGTTTTAGGACTTTTGTCGTTTGTTTTGTAACGCCGCGCTCTGACATCGACGGATGCTGTGCGACGAGTGGCGAATGTAACCGCATCTTGGCGGATAGTGCAAAGCGTAACTGATAATTATCGAACTGAATAACTAAACGGTTGAGGCCCAGCTATAGATTGTACAAAAACGATTGCGACAGCAGCGTGACGATCGCAATCACCTCTAAGTGTCTTACAGTTTCTCGCTTTTTAAATTCAAAATGAAAACTATTTATTTAATGTAGGCCGACTTGTAACTCTTACGACCCGTCGAGTCTCTACCACACATTCAAATGCACTGGCAGCAAGAACACTAATATATTCAGAAGTGATTGCGTCAATCGGCGTCGTGTCGGTTGCAGCGGACAGATCCGTGTGGCGGGACTATAGTTTTAAGTTGAAAATGATGATATTTTGGAAACCCTCTATGCTCATGTTTTTTCTCCTGTTCAGTCTATCTGTTGAATGTAATAAATCATTTATAATCGCCTGTTATGCTCAGTAAAATAAGGTAAAATGTACCCTAAAATATAGTATTGTTGAACTGAACATACTCGTAATGATGTACATACTTCTAGTAAAAACGGGTTTTCAACGAATTTTTTTATAAAATCCTTATTTTACTGTGCAATTAATTTGTTTGACATTTTAATTATACCATGATTACTGATTAGACTCTTAAGTGTTTTGATTTTTGTCGTTTATTAAAAAATTACTATCGATGTGATACAGCAACGACGCCCTGTTTACAAATTCCTAGCTATACATATACTCGGTATATATTATAATATAGGTACGTACGTAGGTACATCGGGTCGTCGATGCGACGCGACGCGGCTTTGTGATAGTGTACACCACTAACTGTAGCGCTAAGATGCGCGCCACGAGAAAATTTTGTTTACATTTTACTCGTGAATCTATAGAGATTCACTTTAGAGTTTACGAGTAAACGTGTAGACAACATTCAGTCGTGGCGCGCATCTCAGCCCTACAGAAGCATACCCACGTGATAGTTCAGACGTCGAGCTCCGACGCGCTGTTCCCGGTTCCTCCTCACTTAGCACAAGTTGACGTTGTATGAAGAGGCACATATAAATTGGCATCGTACGAGGCGTCGGCGCGTTTGTACCGATTTTGTAAAACTAGCTAGTGGCGCGGATCTGTGACGTGGCGCGGACGTGGCCGGCTCGGTCGAGGCGCAGCGCCGTCCGCGCCACGCCACGGTTCCGCGTCTGTGAAATGCTGCGGTGCGATTGTGTAACTAAATCAGATTCATTTGAAAGTTTAAGACGTTATGGTTTCATTTAATTATTATACATACTTATTCCTAATCGAACGTAAGTTTTAAGCGCTCAAATGGGCAGGATAGCGCTACACGGTTGCGCGGCCGCTCTCCGCAAAACTGTGCGAGCGATCCGCCGATGCCCTGAGAATGTAGATTGAGAAATTATCATTCAATTAATAAAATGTTGATCAGAAGTGTGTTTTATTTGTCAACTCTACTATTCAAAGCTTTGGCGCCCTCGCGCTCCGGGCGGGCGGGCGGCGGCGCGGCGGCGACACGCGAGCCGCGAGTCGCGACCGAGTGTCCCGAAGCTCGCATTTCCGACATCATGGAAAATGAACAACTCGCGTCGCTTTTTTTTGTGAAGTGTAGGTAACTATTTGACCTATAACCTATTCTCACAAGAAAATTTGCAAACGCCGACACAATAGGGATGTTAACAATTTTTCGGAATTGCTTTTATTTTGAAGATTGACTCTTGTTTACCATAAAAAAATATATATTATTTAAAAATATTAGTACTTTCGATGAGAAAATATACAAAAATAAAGTAATTTTGAATTTTCCCGCTAAAACACTACAACTGTCACTTGACTGACATGACGTCATCGGTCCGTCCGCGCCACGAAAGAAGTCCCATAGAGGCGGCGCTAGTAGTCGTATGTCTAGGCAATTATTGTATGTAAAATCTATTAGTTCCACCTGATGGCCGCGGGACTTCTTTCGTGGCGCGTACTATACCTATAATCACTCCGTTTGTTTCGCGGTTCGTCTAGTGACGTCACGAGCTCTTCTTGGCGTTTGCAGTCACGTGACATCAGATTATAAATATAGCATTTAAAATCATTTTTAATTTTATTAAGTTATATTAAATTACAAAAATGTGATTTTCGATATTCTAATCCTACAGACTATCATAAAATTAACACTTAACATTAATTTGTGATTATAGTGTTAACATCCCCATATGTATTAGATATAAGGTCAACCGGGGCTATTTCGTCTATGGGGCTTAGGCGTCTTTTTCAATTACCGTACGAAAAGCGTATTTTAGAACTATTCACGCCATCTTTTTTACGTCTTTGGCACTAAAACTACAAAATTTGATCAATAGATGGCGTGACAGAGCTATTTTCTGTAAATAATCCGCCAACTTAAATCTGTCATTTCGTTTGGATTCTTTTTGTGCACCAGCACGTGAATTTAAATCGGCATAAATCTCAGTTCTTTGAGAATATCTATGCTTCTTAACTGTAAGTACTTTTGCTGTTTTATTGCAATACATGTTGTTTTAATTATTTCATGTAATTACTTTAAGATTTGTAGTCAAATTGCAATTTTAAATTTTAACTTATTTTTTTGCTTTGGGGCTATTGCGTCCATCCTGATGGGGTGATTGCGTCTATTGTAACGCAATAGCCCCATTGTCAGAGGTCCTAAACATTTTGATTTTAGGATTAAATTAGTAAATCTATTTATATATTTTAATGCAGGAATAATGCAAAATATGTACTTAAATTGTATTATTTTTATAAAATGTTGATCGCTATACTACACAATCTAAATCTACAGTGTTGAGAATTTGTGTCTGTTTTATATGGTTCGTTTGCACCAGCGTCACCCTTAAAGCAATGAACGAGGGAAAATCAGTCCTACCAATTTAATATTGTAAAAAAACTGATTTATTGATTATTAACATGTACTTAATATCAATGTTAATGTTTTTAAACATGTTACGAGGTTAATTAAAGTTGAAATAAAGAGAAGTTTAACTAAATACAAAATTCGCGCATTTTGTGGTACACTTTATACTTTTGTCATTATTTGCAATGATTGTTAGACAAGATGTTACGAGTACGTTAGACTTCAGTTCCAATAAATTATTCGTTATTTCTTAGTTGTGATTAGATTCCATTCTTAATAATTAAATACGCGAACCAAATGGAAAAAAGTTTGGCTCCCCTGAAATCCACGATGGGGTGAATGCGACTACAAGAAACAAGTAGGTACAATAAGACGCCATAGCCCCAAACATTTATGTTTTACACTAATAACCCTAAACTAAGCCGGAATTTAAGATACAAGATAATGATTAACTATATCACTGGTACTGTTCCATTTACCTCGATTTCAATTATTATCAGCTCGTCCAATTGCGTTATACCGGTGAAAGACGCTTTCGCCCCACCGAGGGTTATTGCGTCTAAAAATCCCAGCTTTCATAAAAATGTCATTTACACGTAGAAGTTATTCAAAATGTCATTAAATGGTATTAAAATATGAAATAAGATAACATTTCCTAACTTGTGTCATAAGTTAAATCTTATGATGAGATAGACTATGTTTGTTATAATCAGATAAAAATGTCGTTCAAAGTATTGTGGCGCATTAGCCCCGGTTGACCTTACCTAACTTTACAGCCGTTTTTGAAAAAAAGGTTCTTGGCACACAATAGACTGTGGACAGACTGATAATAAAGTAATTCTAAAAATTATTCTTCCTTTCACTATAAGGACTGTTAAAAGAACTCGGACAACTAATAGCCCTATCTATTTTGTTAGAAAAGTTCAGCGAATGTCTAACATGACGGGGGCTGCAGATGAGTTTAGCAGCCATCTCTATGATCTAAGGACGATAAAATTAAAACTAACTGAGTAAATCAAAACGCATAAGAGTTCCCCTTGGAGTCTGGAGAGGAGTGCTGTTGTTGCCATATAAGCGCCAAAATCAATGAGTAAACTGTTAGAAGGTTTTACGCAAGTTGTGTGCGCGGAGTTTAGGTATTGACTATTGGCTGATATTTGTAGACAGCTCAGTACTACTTATATACGAGTAGTACCAGTCCGATCTGGTACTTGTGGTTGCAATTTCAAAAAGTGCAAACAATCATTGAATTTAGAAATCACTACTGGCTCAAATTCGAAATGGCGACCAGCCGACCACTTTAGGCAGTTGCGTTACGGTACAAGTAATTTGGAATTAGTGAGGAATTTTTGATCAATAACTCTGCTATTTTCAACTTCAAAAATGGTAAGTTAGTGCATTCAAATTCCCATGGGTAGGTATGGGGTAATTTTTTATTTTACCCAACGCTACCGGACTCCTTTGATACCAACGAAAAAGAAGTAAATATAGGTATTCTAACTAAATGATAACACAAAATTTTCTTACCCTGTATGTCTACACACCTTAGTAGTTAGTAAGTATTATCTACTAGCTACAAAACTAGGTACAAGTGATGCGAACGAGCACGCGTCGCTGCGCCCCGCGGCCGACAGCAGCGGATCGAAGCGCTGACGACACCGCCGCTGCCACCGCCGCTGCCACCGCCGCTGGCACAGCTGCTTATCCCAGCAATGTGTAGAGTTCAGACATTTTATACATTACCGAAAATTATAGCTGATCCATCTCTTTGGTGTAGTGGTAGCTGATACTCGGGGTCAATATATTATGTAAGTATAGGATAATTTTTATAATGATAAATCGAATTCGATAAATCTTTTTTATTATAAATTGTGTACTATTTGAAATATTTTGTCCAATTTTGGTGGAAATCTACTAAATATTATCGGAGATACTTCTCGATATATAGGACATAACTTCTCGCAAGTCACTAAATTTTTTCCACGCGGATAAAGTTGCGGGAATCGACTAGTTACTTAGTTATAAATAAAATAAAACTACACTGAAACAGTTTAAAATAATATTGTAATTTCAAAATAACAATATATCTAATTCTGTACAAGAATTCAAGATATTTGCAGTAAGCAATATAAATAATAGGTATGATATAGCTACCTAATAATAAAATTAGGTAGGTACACTTTTTAAATTTTTTTATCTGTGTTTTTTTATCTGTGTTGTACCTTGAAAAATATTTTGGTAAAAACAAAGCAAACTTACATGCATTATTTTGGTAGGTACCTACTTACAATTTTTCGTGTGTTATAAAAAATATACCTAATCGTAGATAATAAGATATACCTACTTATTGGCTAACAGCATGCTAACAGTGCTAACATTGCGAGCAGGGCGCTACCGGCGCTGTACGAGGACAGACCGGCGCGGAAGAGATGATCGTGAGGCGCCTGGGCGCAGAACAGAAAGTTGTATCAAAGAGAGCCTCGTGCTAGTGCCAACCGACTGACTGACTAGTGACTATTGACCTAGGCACTCATTAAAAGTGAGAACACATTTTTTGATGGATATGTATGTACTATTTACGAATGTCCAACCGTGGCGCTGAACTACTGAGCCGATTTTGATGACTGAGGTGTCAGTAGATTCGTTATACGATGGTCCGAGTGACATGGGCTACATTTTGTACGAACAAAGTTAATTGGGCGGATGTTACATCCGATTCGAAGTCGGGATACAGGTTTATAACCTTTTCTCGTTGATCAATTCATAGGATAGGATAAAAGGAATGAAAAAAGTGCAGAAGGTACGCTGCGTAGCACAGCGCCGATACGAGCTTGTTTACAGCTCCTTAGATAATAACTACCTATTCAAACAAACAAAAAATAGATAACAAATGGTCGTCGACGTGGCGTGGCCGCGTGTGCTGCAATAATATCTTCAATGAACTGATGGCCCGAATCATAATTATCTATTAGTTATCTATTAATATTTCAATTCTTGACTGTAGGTCGCTGCTAATTCATGTATTTTTGTCTCTCCTTCGAGAAAAACTCGTTTTGTCGTAAAACAACTATTCGAAAATATAACATTAAACTCGATAAAACTATTTATAGTGAACCGATAAACCGCCGCGCCGGATGGATACCGGGCCGGGCGGCGGGCGGCGGGCGCCTGCTCACGGCGGACGGCTACAGGTACATCCCGTTGACGAGGTAGTCCGCGTCGAGCGCGAGGCGCGGGTGCGCGCGGCGGCGGCGACGCGCGGCGCGCGCGCGGCACGCCAGCAGCGCGCCCAGCGACGCCGTCATCAGCGTACCTGCGGACAGCGCACCGACACCGCACCCTCACTGCGCGCCGTGCCGACTCTGGCGGTGACTCGGCACGGCGCGACTGAACCGATAGCGGGGGCCGTTCTGCCCACACCAAGAGGACATTTTCTGAGAGCATTTTCTCTGAAACCATACTCGTAGAAAGCAAAGTGAAGTATACCCAGTACGAGCAGCAGCACGGCGGCGGGCGGGTGCTCGCTGAGCCCGTCGTGCTCGTCCGGCGGCCAGCCGTGCGCCGCCAGCGCCGCCGCCGCGCCGCCCGCCGCGCCGCCCGCCGCGCCGCCCGTCGCGCTCGACGACGACCCCGACGCCTGCGACATACAGAGCATCGGATACTCTATGACCGGATAACGACTTTACCGGGAGGCTTAAAACAATTAAAATTAAAGAGAATAGGAGACACTAACGTTGCTTTTCAAATCTTTCTTCTTGGTGGTGTTCTCCACGAGTGGCGGCCGCTGCTCGTTCGCGCGCGGCGCTGGCGCGGGCGCGGGCGCGGGCGCGGGCGCGGCGGGCGGCGCGGGCGGCGGCGCGGCGGGCTCGGGCGCGCCGTCGCCCGCGCCGCCCATCAGCTCGAACCCCTTCTTGGGGCTGTCGCGCAGCGTCTGCTGTTGGCTCGAGTACACCATCGGCATCTCGGGCATCGTTTTCGAGGGCATGTACAGAGGGATCTCCTGGAACAGAGAGAAGACGTTTGACGTGTCCACCTTCCCGTTGATGTTCGGAGCCTGCCTGTGAGTTGAAGCACGCGCTGGAACGCCCGGCGCCGGTGCGGCGATCCTGTCTCCTGATCTCACTGAGGCGATGCGGCCGGGTCCCCCGTCGTTCAGGTAAAACTCCTCACACAAAGGATAGAGTGCCGTAAATGGCTCAGTCGAAAGTGAACCCTGTCAGGTAAGTAGGTATATGAAACGACCCGCCACCTCCCATGGCTCTTCGATCTCGCGGTTATCGGGACCGACTCGGGGAGGACGCCCGGTGCTCTGTGCGAGTTTTCGGGTGCCTTCTTGATTCTTTACGAGTTCATTTTTGTCACATCCCGGTCCCTTGGGGTCACTGTCCCGGCGGTCGACCGTCCGTCGTCGGGCCCGTCCCCGTTCGCTCCGACACGCGACGTACCGGCTCAGGCCTCGGCGGCGGCACGGGCCAGGCGCGGCGCGGCTCCGCGTCGGGCCAGTCGAGGCGCCCGTAGCCGCCCCAGCCGCGCTCCGCGTCCGCTCCTTCGCCGCCTGCAACGCGAGTGTCAGTGAGTGTCCGCGAGTCGGGCGGCGCGGTGTGCGGCGCGGTGTGCGGCGGCCGGGCGGCGGCGGCGGGCTCACCGGCGAGCGGCGGCGGCGGCGGCGGCGGCCAGGCGCGCGGCGGCCAGGGCGCGCGCGCTGGCGGGGCTTCGAAGGCACTCTCCTGCAGCAGCCCGCCCTTGTGGCTGAAGATGTGCGACCCGCCCGCGGAGTTGCCGCTCGCTGCAACAACCGCTCTAGTCACTACTATATACCGCTTACTATCGCTGCCCCGAAGCACTACAATCTACGCACCTCGGACCGCGTCCTAGACGTTCGTTCGTAAAAGACAAAAACACGTTCGTCATAGATTGCAGTAAAAAAGCGAAGCGGCAAGATGGAAAATTTTTGCCTGATATAATATTTGTTGTTTAGGTACCTAAAGGAAATTCGTGACTGCCATTATTTCAAAGTTACAGCTTTTAACCGAATTTGAGATAAGTTCCGAACAAAAGAGGTCTAAATGGTAGATTTATGACGTGTCATAAGAGCTACAAGTTGGCCTACATGAAATAAATAAATTTTGATTTTAAAAACGATAACTTCAGTCCCGTCTCAAAAAGTCAATCTTTCCGTGTCCGGGGACAGTCGATATGGGAAGGCATTGACGTCAGGCTCTGGTCTGGGCGCCGCGTACCGGCGTTGTAGCGGCGCTGCGGCTGCGCCTGCGCGAGGCGGTGCGGCCACAGCTCGGCGCGCTCCACCGGCGCGTCGGCGCGTTGCGGCGCGCCCGCCCCTTCCTCGGCACTCTCTTGCAGCTGAATCTGTCGCACGGAACCATTTATGAGAAAACTTTTTCGCCTATATATTTATCGAAGGCATAATTTATTATCGAAGGTGTTGTACACATCAAGTCGGTCCGATACCTCAAGTTTTTGCACGCCGCCGGTCGGTCTTTGTTTTTGCATTTTGGACATCAACTTTTTTAAAAGCATAACTGCAAGTTTTTTTTTTTGAGCATAACAGAGATTGCTTTTAAAAAAGTTTGTCGCTGACTCAAAATTAGTTTCTTACATTATTTTAGGAGCTTAGTTCGTAAGACTATAAAGAGGTTTATTTTTTTTTCCTTTTTAGTTTTATCGTTCGGTTCGATTTCCTGCTAATGTTATAAACGCGAAAGTTTGTAAGTATGGATGGATGGATGTTTGTTACTCTTACGTAAAAACTACTGAACCGATTTGGCTGTTTATCATAGAGATAGATTATAGTCTGGAATAACATATAGGCTACTTTTTATCCCGGAAAATAAGAGAGTTCCCACGGGAATCACAAAACCTTAATCCACACGAACGAAGTTGCGGGCATCAACTAGTTTTTTTATAACTGTTTTATTAAATACAATCAAAAATTCCGAGAGATGGGGTTTCGCACCCCGCTGGCCTCGTAATTTTTGATATGTGGTTAATTCTGATATTTCCTTTAAGTGTAGGTTAACACTTTAATAATAATATATATTTTCATTATTAGATTGCTTTGGAAAAAAAAACGGATAGCCCAATATAAAGTTATGCGTGATAGAATCAGTTAACAGATAAACCGTGTGCGAACCCAATTTATTTATCGAATTTAAATGCGATCAACTTCGAGTTAGGTACGCCTTACCCATTTAAAAAGGAATCATCAAAATCGACTCAGCGAGAAGTTATGCGTAGTCATACATAATAAAAAAATTGAGAACTTCCTTTTTTTCGTCCGCGTCGGTTGAAAAAAGTAGGTACTTATTATTGTAGATATGCTTCTCGGTTTTCGGTTGAAAAGAGAAGGTACTTATTATTGTTTATGTTGCTTTTGGTGATCTTTGCCTGGTACGGGAGCTGATGCGGCGCGCGCGGCGGCGGCTGCGCGGCGGGCGGCGGCGGCGCGGCGGGCGGCGGCGGCGCGGTGCGCGGCGCGGCGGGCGGCGCGGCGGGCGGCGGCGGGGCGCGGCGCGGCGCGGGCGCGGGCGGCGGGCAGCCCAGCTCGGGCGCCTCGTCGCTGCCGTCGGCGCACTGCGGCACGCCGTCGCACGCGTTGTACACGGCGATGCACTCGCCGCCCACGCGGCACTCGAACTGGTAGCGGCTGCAGCGCCCCGCTGCAATACGCGCAAACGGATCCCGTCAGAGTCAGCACGCGGCAGACCGGCACGCGGGCCGGGGGCTACTCCACACGGATATATCTCCTAATATGGCGTGCCTGACGCGATACACGCCACCATCTTCCCACGTAACGACTGGCAAATTAACACGTCGAGTTCTAGAAAGATCTTTTGCTTTTTCGTTCATTGCGTCATCTATACTTCTATACATCTATACATATCAATGACTTCTATGTTTGATACGTATAAATAAAATTGAAGTGTATATTTGTAACTTGTTTGTAATATCAAAATAACAGCTTTTACTAAATGCAAAATGTAAGTAAATGCGGTACCTACCTAGGTACTTATAACAAAAAAACAATTTTTAAAAGGTTTGTTTATTGCTGCTAATCTCGGAAATGGCTGGACCGATTTTAACGCGACTTTCACAAGCTTTTTTAACAGACTTTCGAAAAAGGAGAAGTAGGAGTTCTGTTTTTCTACCTTTGTATATCGATATCTCCGTGATTTCTTAACCGATTTGCGTGAATCTTTTTTTAATCGATACAAAAAATTTGCGAGATGCTCCCATAAAAATTTCGGGTTCCAACTCCTCAATCTTGATGCTGTAGGGGTACTGCCCCTAACTGTAGGGATTTAGGAATTGTCGATCGTGAATTGGCGAAGCAGACGAAGTCACGGGCTAGTCGTCAGTGTAATAAAATACATGTTAATTAAATATAATTATGTTTATTAAACAAAGCGTGTAAGTAGGTACCTATATGAAATAAGCTTTTATGGCGTAGTGTGTACCGCACCGTAGACGGTTTCGAAGAATATAGTTCAGAGTGGTCCATCCGGGGTCCATCCTGTGCGGTGCATGCACCTGCGAGGACGGCCGGACGCGGCGCGCCGTTTCAAAGGGAAAATAACTCTTCTATGCATAAAGATCAATTAATAAGTAGCTAACTCCTTATTTTCCCAGAATAATTAAGTTCTAAAATAGTGTTCGTTTTTTTTCGTTGATTTAATAATATTCTTATGTAAAAGTCGGTTGAAGTCAATAACGTGTTATCGCGGCGTGGCTCCGTTAGCACTGTGCCTCCGCCTTGGGATCCGTGGGTCGCGCCGCGCGCTGGCGGTCGTCAGCGATGAGTGAGCGTGAGGTCGATCACCGCCGCGGGAGGCCCGCGCGTGCCCGCACGGCGCCTGCCGAGGCTCGCACCTCACACTGCCTAGCTATACATACGGCGTACCTACTAATCCTACTATTGAAACGTCACTTGTCGGTCGGACGCCACGCCGCCCTAGACTCTATCACCGCTTCCACACATTAAAATATTTCTGTCGAGTGTCGATATATTATACCTACCTACTCGTACTAAAGACGTGAGTTTACATAGTCGATAGAGTAGAATAAATAACTGAGCTTGTAGTAGACAAGTAACTAAGTATTCAAGCGGAATACAAGAGGTATTTACTCGTCAGCGGCGGCGGCGGCGGAGGCGGCGGCTCGCGCGGCGCGTGCGTCTCGTGCGGCTCGTGCGGCTCGTGCGGCGCGTGCGGAGCCGCGGAGCTGCGCGCCGCCGGCGTCGTGCTCGCCGTGCTGCTCGGATGAATCCTGGAATAACACACACTGTCACGTCCGCACTTGCTACTCCGCGATATCTGTTGTAACACATCCCTAGCCCCTATCGCACCCCACTTGCGTCGATGTCGGTCTCTCACCTGAGGCTGGCGAGCTCCCGCTCGTGGTCGCGGTCCTGCAGCTCGGCGAGGCGGCGGCTCAGCGCCAGCACGCCGCTGCTGAAGTTGCCGTGCGCCGTGAACTTGCAGCGGAAGTCCTCCGGCGGCCCGCAGTCGAACAGGTAGCAGCTGCCGGGGCTCTGCGGGCGACACGGGCGCTGAGCACGACGCGCGACCGCCGGCGGCTCGGCCGCGGAGCCTCGCCCAACCGCGGCATCGATTCCGTCGAGGCTCCGCGGCCAGCTGGAGGCGAGCGACTGGGGATTTCTACGACCGCATGATAACTATTCCTTTATTCGACTTTACGGCCGCAGGCGGGCAGCCGAGCTGTGCCATGTGTGCGATGAACCGGACCGGCAGAACTTCGTTCTTCGTTGCGGCGTAGTAGGTGCAAATCGTTGTACGGAAAGCGGAAACGGCAGGCGGAGGGCACGGAATCTTGTAAAAGCACCGCTTCGGCAATGTAAATGCAGCCTTTAATCATTGGCTCTGAGGGCTTCCACTTACTGAGTACTGTCGAGTCAATGAAATGAAACGAAAGTAACGGAAGACAGAATGATCGAAAATATTGTTCGGTAAATAAATAATGTGACACGTGTGTCCGGTCGGCCGCCGCACCTTCTCCTCGAACACGAACACGTCGCAGGCGTCGGTCTCGCAGCACAGGCGCAGGCACTCGGCGCGCGCGCCCACGTCCAGCTCGGACAGGTAGCGCGCGCCCATCTCGCGCGACTCCTCCGTGCGGATGATCTTGTCGCGCTGCACGTCGAAGCGCGCCGCGCACGCCGCGGGGTCCAGCTCGCGCGCGCCCACCGCGAGCGCCCACCACGCCCACCACGCCCAGCACACCGCGCGCATCTCGCTCGTCGGTTTCAGTGCACGCCGCACGGTCGAGAGCGGTTCGAAGCCGACGAAACTATCCGTTCATTCGGAAGTGATTCTCGGAATCGGTTCCGACCGCGGCGGCCGCGGCGGCGGCTCGATAAACTCGCGCACGCGCCGCGTGTTCCGAGCCGCGCCGCCTCCGGCGAGTGGCGAGCGACACGTGTTCGCTCCGCGAGCACGGGATAGCGCCTGCCGCAAGCAAATTATGTTCCGATAACCTACTTAAAGGAACCTACAGAAGCCACTAATGTTTCAAATTACGTTTTCTAGGGTTACTACCCGAAGGGTACCGTCGGAACCCTATCGCTAAGCCTCCATCGGTCCGTCCGTCTGTCTGTCGGCGGGCCGTATCCGGTATCTCACGATAGCAGGTAGACGGAGATAGTTGAAATTTTCAGGGAATGTGTATTTCTGTTGCAGCTAAAACAACAAATAATAAAATTAAATTTAAAAAATGAACGGGGGCTCCCCCACTAGAAACGGAACGCTTCGTAAGCGAGTCAGACTCGGACTTGACCGGTTCATTTTTATTATTTTTACCGACATTTTAAGTAGAAAAAATAATATCATATTCTAAATGTATGATCATATTTATTATCTACCTGTCAATCTGTTGGAATAATGGGTACAATCTGTGTTTCGATTACCTATATGTACTCGTTCTGAGGATGATATAGATCGAGAGGATCGCGTCGGCCGGCGGACTCGAGAGAGGCTTCGCGGAGTGCGCACCGAGGCGCGGCGCGGCGCGCGGCGAGGGCGGGCGGCGCGGCGGCGAGGGCGGGCGGCGCGGCGGCGAGGGCGGGCGGCGAGGGCGGGCGGCGCGGCGGCGAGGGCGGGCGGCGCGGCAGTGCGTTCGAGCCCGCAGCCTCGCCCGCTGCGCCTCGCGACCTCATGTCGCTGTTCTTCAAGTTCCGGAGCGCTGTGAGTATCCCGCGCGCGCCGCGGCCGGCCCGCCCGGACCCGCCACTTGTGTCTGCTCTTTCGGAGCCCGTCGCCCTGATCTTATATTAACATCGGCTATAATATTGTATTGTAACATAACATAACCCATAGACGTCGATGATATTAAAAGTTCGCCCGCGGCTCGCGGCCTCGATGCGCGATGTTCTTAACTTGATTAAGTGTCTACTTAATTAAGTTGTTAAACAAAAATTTGTTCACACATCGTGTTCCATCTGTTGGTAGTTAAGTATCGATCCAGCCGAATGTCCGATCCGACTAATATTGTAAATGCAAAAGTTTGTGATGTTTGTTAATTCTTCACGCCACAACGAATGAACCGATTTGGGTGTTCGGGATGGAGATAGCTCAAACCCAAGACGCTACATTTTATCCCGGAAAATTAATTACAAAACGTTTTAAAATTTTCGAGATGAAAATTAACCTATATAAATCTTTTTGTAGCCGTAGCCCTGTAATATACAAGGTGTTAGTTAATGTCCCTATCCTACCGAAACCCATAAGTTGGGGTCGGTGTATAGATACATGAAAAAATATCATGAGACGTGTAGCTCATATCCTGGCCAAGTTATGAGGACTTCAAAAATTCACCATAAATGTATCGGTGGCAGCCCTTTAAAACAGCTGATTCAATGGCAATGCACTGCCAACGATAAAAATATGAATGAAAAATCTTAAAAGTACTTCTATTCTACTGCTGCGCTGGTATCCTAGTCTCGGCCTACAACGTACTACTTGCTATGCTATAACGTTGCGATAAAATATTCCAGATGTGATACCTAACCATTAATCGGCATGCAATTAAACCTGTAACCTGTAGTATTGTTCAGTAGAGTGAAAACCGATTAGAAATCTCGTATTTTTGCAAGAATATTCCCGACTACTTTCGGACTCCATAAGTTAAAGTTCGTACCTACGTAATCCATAAATTGACTGCCGCCTCTTTATTTAATGGTAATTAATATCTCGCGTTGTGGTTTTGATTAACAATGACTGTATGTGAATGAACGAATGAATGTGTGTGAAATTTTTAATAATAAATCAATTGCAAAACGATACAATAATTATTATTATCGCTTGCAGTACAGTGCAAGCATAGTACTAGTATTAGAAGTTGAAAGCGAGCGGTATTCGGCGTAGTGATTTGCACCGGAGAAGTGATTTTTCACCGGAGAATCACCGGTGAGTCTCCGGTGAAAGTAATCGGTGTTTAACCGATTATTATTGAATCATAACTCAAGTAATTTTATTATTTAAATAAATAGAAGTTTGTTGATCAACATTGTTAATTATTTAATAACATTTATTCAAATACAATTACTTTATCATTATTTCCTACCTCCTTAAATAATAATTATCATAATAAAGTAAAATATTTTTTTCTTAATATTTTTTTTATTTAAAACCTTTACAATACATCTAATATCATGTTGAGTTCACACAATATCGATGCGCTTAAAATTCCATTGCATTGTACTAGAACATTAACAGTTAAAAACATTTTAATTGATGCTAAATCTGTATTCGAATTCACCGGAGATCTCCGGTGAATCTCCGGAGAATGGCAAATCACCGGTGATTTTCACCGGTGCTCGAAATTCGATGTAGCTAGCGGCGGCCTCTTTGGCGGCGGCGGTACCTATTTTCGAAACACCGCCCGCCGGTAAGGGCGAGCACACATTGGGGTGCGAAGTCGCAGCATTGTAAAAATCATAGACGTCGCACAACGCACCGTGGAAATGTCCGCTGTGCACCGTAAAAACCTGTACCATTCTATCGGTATCCACACTTCCCAGCGTGTGCATGTCAAGATGATTAATTACCGTAACGATTATCTGATTTTCTTGATGCAGGAACGTCCTGTCCTTTGGGAGAAACCAATGGAAGAATACAAAGATAAATTTCTACTAAAGTACTTAGTGTGGTCCATGTCTCATTAGAAACTAAACTATGCGATGAAATTTTTCGTTGCGTAAACGCAACCTTGTCTTCTTTGTAGCCTCGCCTTTACTTCGTGCGGTACGGTCAAAGAAAATTCTGGGAATTAACTACTAGGGTATCATGAAAATAAAGTATTTACTTCTTTAGGAATTTTGCCTTTACCTGGGGAAAAACAACACAAAATACTTGTATTATGCAAGATTTTTGCTTAACTATTTTTAAAGGAATTGATGATTATTGCGAGTGCATTTAATAATTTTGGAATCTAACAGTAACTACCAAATGTTAGGTACGTTCTTGAGATGAAAATGTGGCTTTTCAAATGTAACACTTTTGTTAATAAGTATTTTTTAAATTGCTACCTAAAACAGTATTCAGTTTTTCATTTTACAAGTTATTTGCCAAAAGAAAGTCAAAATATTGTTTTAGGACTAGGGATTCGATGACCTCCCTGGCGCAGTGGTGACCGCTGTGGTCTTATAACTGGGAGGTCTCGGGTTCGATTCCCGGCGGGGGCAATTTAGGAATTTATAATTTCTAAATTGTCTCTGGTCTAGTCTGGTGGGAAGCTTTGGCCGTGGCTAGTTACCACCCTACTGTCAAAGACGTGCCGACAAGCGATTTAGCGTTCCGGCACGATGGCGTGTAGAAACCGATTAGGGGTATGGGTTGAATTTACACTGCTATACCCCTTCCAAGTTAGCCCGCTACCATCTTAGACTGCATCGTCACTTACCATCAGGTGAGATCGCAGTCAAGGGCTATCTTGTCATTGAATAAAAAAAGGGATTTTTTTTAAAGAAAAACGGGTAAAATCAAAATCATGACTGGCAACACTCGTCTTCTGGCTTTAATTTTTTGGGTTTACAATTTACAACGCAGTTGCACGTGAACGGTTGCGGTATAATCAGCTATCGATTGCGTCTCTGTTAAGTGAACTGTGGAATGGAGTATTTATGACATAATCATGTGTGTGAGTACGGAGTGTGTTGTGTTGTGTTTGTGAGTGGTGTGTGGTTTACATGTTCGGTTGCAAATCTGCTGCGGTCTGAGTTCGAATCCTGCGTAGTCGGTCATAACATTTTTAGAGTTGAGTTTCTGCCAAGAAACCCCCAGTACCGGCCTAGAGTTAGGAAACTAGGGGCGGCTCTGTTTGAGCTTCTTGAGTCTAAACTAAATCAATCTGGAAGGGAGACCTGTGCCACTCGCAAGTTATTTAGAGATGAACCTAATTAGACCCTCCAATCCAAGTACATCCATACCTCTAAGCTGCTGCAGCTGCGGTTGGTGGGCTTTAATTAATCTCAAAATTTATCATTGATAACATGTTCTCCGAGGAACGGGAGTGACACAACGCCAACTTTGTAATTTAACTCCAGGCCGATACTTACTGATAATTTCAAACCCAATAAGGCAAGGCGTGTGTAATTTTGAACCGACCCGGGATTCGAACCTAGACCTCGTTATCCGGTCATCACCACTACTGACGTAGTACGTAGTAACGAGGCAAAGTGGTCGACTTGTCAGTCGTCAGCAAAGGTCAGTGATTTCGCGCTTACCTACCTATTCCGAAAAGACATCACGTGACATCAAGTGCGCGGCACTCGGTAAGAATTTACGACTCTTTCTAAACATCGAACTTTTTTGTACTAGGGAATCAGGAATTGAAAGGGATTTATGTGGCGTGTTGTTATTATGTCTAGTTAGGGTTTCCAAAATGTTTTTTTCTTAATTAATTAATTATTTTTGTATGAAAGTTTTTGATAATTAATTTTTACTTTTTACCACCGCCATTGTGTTTATAGGGTCAAAGTGCATGGGTGGTTGCTGGTAAGTTATACACATTAACAAACACCTTGTATACTCCATTCAAAATTGGTTTCAAAACTCCGGAACTTCCATTCCAGCCTGACAGACAGACATTTAACAAATGTGTTTGACGTAGAGTCGATCGTGTACTAGCTTCCAGTTTATCATAGCCGTTAAGAGGTACCTACTTCATTTGGAGTTTTGGGATCCAGGCAGGTGTGTATTTCTTTGTTATAACGGTTAACTGCCTAGGTTTATCGTTAGGCCCTGGATTTCTGTTACTGAAAAATAAGAATAATAAATAATTTATTTATTCACCAAAATGCAGGTTCAGTGTGATGGAATAGAGAAAATCGAGCCTTATACATTTCACCCGGAATGTTCGTCACACGAGAATTTTTTTTATGGAATAAATTCTACGCCCAACTGAATAATATCCCAAGTGTCGTAGGTGTAAAAGGTGTAAATTGTACAAAGCCACTGTGATACCGAATATAGTGGAATTTACCTGGGCTTCAGCTGCTGTAATCATTGTGTACTTTAATATACTTACCGAACGTGGTAAAAGCTAAGCTGTAGCTTTGTTGTGTTGTGGGGTTGTGTTTGCCCACGGCTTGCCCGGCGCGAGGCGCTCGCCGCTCGCGGGAGGCGGACGCGTCTCGACGAGGTGGTGGAGGTGCCAGATCTCGATGGCCACGGCCATCCTTTTTTCCTCGGACTAGACCTTCAAGCGGCTTTCGCTTTTGCTTAGTCATCTTCCCATTTTGATTCTGGTTCACTTGTATGATGTAGATCGACGAGACGGCCTAGAGGATATTTCGTGAGAAATCAGAAACATTTACCTACATCGATCGCTTGTACTCCTCGGGCTGCTCACTCCATTTTTAACTCTTGTGTATTTTGACTTCGTCTACTTGCATTTCTACATTAATAGCGAGCAGACGAGGCGGGAAACAGCTACTTCGTTCGCATTAGACGCACAGACCTCCGCAGCAGTCAGCACTAGATTGCTTCGCTAACTCTTAAGGAACCCCTATTCGCCTCTCGTATAGCATCGCTTGCGAATAATGTGGCAGAAAGAAATTTCAATTGGCAGACATCTAAAATATGGTGAAGATAAAATTCACTTCTGCGAATTAAGTAAAGCGCGAAAGGAGAACAGGGAAGGTCGCTTCAGAATACACTCCCACTGCAGAGTCTGCGGCGCATACGACGCGAGCTGACGACGCGAGCTGCTCGAAGGGCTCCAACATGCACGTCAATTAGGATTGCCTACGAGACGAACTGCCTGATTCGTCGAGTTGCCATCTAAAACCAGGTTCTAGCATTCATCTTCAATCATAACTTTGTTAATAGTAGTTACATGCGAATACATCATCTCCGCGACATTTGGAGTTGGCTGTAGCGCCTGTGTGCAGAGACCACAAGCACAGCCCGACGACGCAACGACGTGCAGACCGAACAAGGGTCTCCGACTCAATGTGCAGTGAGAACTGAGAAGTCGTCACTCGTCCACCCGTTGCGATTGTCGTACCCTCTCCCACCACAAGCTTGACGCCACAGCTTGACGCTTATTCGGAGGGGAATATTAATCAAGTTGAGCATGGCTAATATTCTTAAAAAAAGTTATTAGTAGGTAAATTAATAATGCTTCACTAAAATAATTAATTGTTATTTAAAATGAAACGCGATCGGGCGTTCGTGACATTCGTGAGCGAAGAAACTGGATTAGGCGGAAACTAGCGCAGACAAGCGCAGATATCCATTTACCTCATCCCTAAATATATCTTAATACTAAATGCACAGATTACATAAATGATTCATCATCGAATTCCGAATTCAGCGAGAAATATTCTATTCCTTTCCGCAAACTCTTCAATTTCCAGCTTCGGGAAATGATGTGAAAACCCTCCCTACATATATGAGTACGTTGCATATAACGCATATTTCAGGATGCACTTGCAATAATTAACGCACGTCGCCGGTCGATGACCTCGGTCCTCGACTGAAGTTTGTCTGAAATCCTTGGCTAGGTTTGATCCGATCGGCGGCGGTCCGAGCCCGTGAACACACACGCGGCGGTCAGGGAAGCGGCGGCCCGCCCTGCGCCCCCCGCCCGCCGAACGGTGAAGTGTGAACAGCGAACGGAACGAGCTGCACGGTGACGTGCGCGTTGCGCTGCCCGATCACTCGCATCACTCGGCAGCGCACAAGCGTCGAGCGAGCGGTGCGCAGTCTGAATCCGAGCTCGCTTCGTTTCGAACGCGTAGTTGGAATATAGCTTTGAGGTTTCATTACAGCAGTGTCAATGTGCAAATAGTGACTGAAAGTGTAGTGTCCCTGGAGCGACGAGCACCGAGCCCTGGCGCGGCGGCGCTGGCGAACGAGCGCGGCCCGCCCGCGGGGGCGCTGACCTCCGACATCTCGGTACGACCTCGCACCGCCGCTCGCTCCACTCCTCGCCACCTCGCTCGCCACCTCGCCACCTCGCTATCCGCAACTCGACGAGTCCACGTCCACGATGTCATATTCAGCGAGTGCCATCGGCATCGCCGCCGATTCGATCACAGCGAATGTAAAATTCCTACATAGGTTCAACCGTTCAACTTTGCCGATAGCAGTACAATGCGATTATTTGTAGGTATTCGTAACATCGATTCGATAGTTTCAGGTGGTTTCAGCGGTGACACAGTTTCCTCGCGAAGCGGTCAGATTAGAGCTTTATCTCGTTAGCGGCAACTCGACACGGCCGCGCGGAGGGACGCGCCTCGGGGTAACCCAATTATCTGCCGCGCCACTCGCCACTCGCCAGGCGCCGTAAATATATTAACACCTGCCGCGAAAAAACTGAAATATGTGTAAACGAGTGGGTAATATAACAGTATATAAGATAGTGGGATGTGGAACCGCTTTCCATGACGCATTATTTGGTTCATGTAGGTACACAATTATGAATGACGCTATCTCCAGATTTACGCATAAGCATCGCATAAGCGTCATAAGTCTAATATAATATTACGAATAATTTAGATATAAACCCGTCGTAACTATGTACCTACGTACTTATCATGAAACTCTACCACATGATAGTAAATAGGTACTAAGTATGTAGATATAATATGTAATACGGTGAGGAATGAGATCTTTAGAATTTTCAGACTAGGTATAGCGGCTATTACAACTAGAAGTGTAGAGAGTAGTTTAAAAGTAGTTAATGTTAAAGTAGTGTGATAAGTAGGTTCCTATATATCTATATTTACTTTGAGCCTTAAATTCAAGGTTGGTGTTATCAGTTTATCACATCTTGTTTTCCTCATTATTTTTTAACTGATTTCCAAATAAACCTACGTATGTCCATCGATTTCTTGGAATTCTGAACTGATTCACGTGATTTTTTTTACAACAGAAAAAGCTTGCGAAATGGTTCCATTAAAATGTTTAGGTACCTTCAACTCCTCAAGCCTGATACTGCAGGGGTAACTATTTCCATCTGAACTATGGGGATTTAGGAAATGTCGATTATATTGTTGGTATCAAGCATAGCCTACTACTACCTCATGGAGCTCTACATCTTAACTCCTCAATTCTGATACTGCAGAGAACGGCCCACCTAAACTATAGAGATTAAGGAATTGTCGATTAACATCATGGAGCTCTAGGTCCTAGCTCCTTAATCCCGATGCTGCAGAGTAGGTAATGCCCACATAAACTTTGGGGGTTTGAGTTATTGTTAATAAGGACTATAGAGACTACATTAGTAGCATAGCGTTGGAGGGAGGCTAGAGGGAGGTGAGAAAAAGACTAGAGACAAGCTATACTTTTATAAAGCATACCTACTTAAAATATTTCTTTTTTCAAACGCCCGCCACTACAAAATATAAAAATAATTTTAATTTGTATAGGTACCTACGCTTGTTGAAGTCAGACGGAAAAATAAAATCTAAAAACTCGTAGAAACGACGAAGTTCTTAGTGGCGTTTAAACTTTAAAGTCTGTTTTTTGAAAAGAACTTTTATTGCGTCAATATTTGCATGGTCATGAGGACCTGAGAGTGACATACTTAGGCTACTTTTTACCGAAAGGAAACGAAAAGGATTCCAGCGGGATTAAAAAAATCAAACTCTACGCGGACGAAGTCGCGGGAAAAACATGCGTCAAATAAATATTTGGTTTTGTTTTTTGCAATAACGATAGACGGTCACGTCATTTTGTCTTCATAATCAGTGGTTACGTATTTTATTGAGATGAGATGAATAATTCAAACATTTGCCTGCCTATCTACTCAATATACCGACCTACCAATCTAAGCAAAAGGTGGATAATTGAGTAAAATCTATCTATAGTAAGTTTTGGCTAGATACTAAGAAATTAGCGTCTTAGCAAGTAAAACAAGTTGTTGACTCACAGGCAGTCTTGACGAAATTTTGACCTTTTATACGTCGAGTTATCCTACCTACTTATGTGTACCCGATGCTCGTGTTCGATTACCATCTGTAACTTATCAGTTCGTTACAATCCAACCCTACACTCGACGGCAGTGTCGGCGGTGAGCAGGGCGCTGGGCGGGTGGCCGCAGCGCACAGGACACGGGTAGGTAGGTACGAAGCGCGGTCGCCGCTCCTAGAATTTTACGGCACAGAATTAGAAAATAGTAGTACCTACCTACTTGTGCTTTTTCTCTCTTTCGAGTATTGAATGATTTTATTTTCTAAAAATGCACTTTCAAGAGATAGTTAAAAAATAAACTTTTGAGATATCTCTGATCAAATGAGCGAGCTTACTTACCCTTACAATTAATTGAGTATTTTTCTTTTAAGTATTATTAGTGGTTCCAGCTCGATTCCGAAATCACAAGACGCACGCATTCTGTATCCTGTCCTTTATCCACGAAGCGACAGTCTCTCGAGATGTCGATCGAAGCCCTTCGGCCGCGACTCGCGTAGGTACGAAACCAATGTTCGTAAACATTTTCGTGCAAAGAATGTTCTGACTCACCACTAGTCAGCTCTGCCATGATCTACATTGCGACTATTGCGAGTGTTTCGCACTCGGCGCTCGTAGCTCTGAGCGGAGTGGTCACAGTTCGCCACCCTCCGGCGCGTCGGGCGCGAGCCGCGAGCCGCGAGCCGCGAGCCGCGCTGCCGCGGGTGCTAAGGAGGACTTCGATCCCGTACCGGTTCTACAGTTTAGTCTCGGTTGCACGTCAGATTGACCACCAAAAAACAACAAGGCTTATTTTTAATTCAACCTGGCCGTTCAGTGCGGAAATACAGCCAGTATTCTTAAAATCTCGAAACCCTCGTTAGCTGTAATAGGTATTTACCGTCACATTTTAACAAAACGTGAAATAATTGGCATTTTGTACGAGCTATCCCACATCTCTGTCGCCCGTTGTCTCACCTCTGTAGGTTGTCCATGTTGTCGTTGTATGATTAGCACTTCGTCGTCGCCGCGACCTTCGCTGACCTGCGATCACAGCCGGTCGCTGTCACACGCCTGTCACCCGCCTGTCACCCGCCTGTCACCCGCCTGTCACACCACACCCAGCAGCCTCCTACCATACTGTACCTACAGTAGCTACCTGACCGCGCGGAGCTGCGAGTTCGTCGACCTCAGGGATCTAAACATCTTGTCGTCTTAATGCGGGTCCTCACTTCTCACGTTCGATCGGGCCGCTGTAGTCTTCAATGTCGGCACGTAGATACCTATAATGTCGACTAACTAGTTGACTCCCACGACTTCGCTCGCGTGGATTTATTTTTTAAAAACACCGCGAAAACTCTTTGATGATTTTCCGGGATAATAAGTAGCCTACGTCACTTTTCCGGTCCGAAACTATAGCCATGCAAAAAATCACATCGGCCCGTTGCTTTGCTGCAGCGTGATTGAAGGACAAACCAACAAATCAACGAACAAACGCACTTTCGCATTTATAATAAATATTATAGTAAGGAAGTGAGGATTGCTGACACGAGCCTCGTCGACTTTACAACAGAGGCCGCCCGTGTGTTCGTTGCAGTAATCTGTAACGTGTGTGGTCGCCGCGTGCTCCATGGCTCCATCTAACCGACTTATCGACGATGGATGAATTAAATTAAGTAATTATTTTAATCAAATGCCGACTCCCGACCCGACCGATGTTGTTTTTCTCAGAAAGTCTCGAAATTTTCCAAACTTGAAACAGCTGTCGGCAGATTACAGCCGTGGTTCCGTTCGTTGGAGATTGTTCTCGAGCATAATCTAATTTGTCCCACATCACGTGTACAATCTGAGTCGTCCGTAGGTTTGTCTGTGTCGGGCGAGTCGGGGTCCGTAGGTAGCGACGCGGGTCGCGCGTCGGCACGGAGGAGGCGGCGCGGTCGATACCGGGCGAGCGACCCTCATCTCGGGATGTCTAGACGAGGTTGTACGACTCGGGAGCTAAATATTGATTACATCTTATATTTTCTGTTGCTGCATTACATGTCACCACCCTCAACGAGAGCACTTGTCCAGTGAAGGTGCTAAAGTATGTAGATTCTAAATATATAAAATTTATTAAAATGATTAAGTATATTAAAGTTGGAGAAGAGTCAGTATTTTGAAAAATAAACAGTATTTAATTATTTAACTCTATGGGCATATCCGGTCTCGGCTCTCCACCTCAGACCTCACGGCCTCAGACTAGAATACCGCTCACTGTGTAGGTATGTTGTACCTAGTTATATTTAAATTAATGAGATATACTCTTATCACGGATCACACGCATATTTCCTAATTCGGTAATTGAATGGCGGCCTTCAAACACCGGCTCGATAAAAGAGCCGTCTTCGACAAAGGTGCTAGTGTTGGATCGTGATTCAGCTCGCAATGTTTGATTTTTCTATTGAAGAATTAGCAATGATCGCTATAGCCTTACAACTTAGATGAATAAGATGTAACAAGAAAAGAGTTGAATACCATACTCTTTATGAGAAACTCTCACTTCTTAGATATTCAAAAACTTTTTGAATGTATTCGCGTGTACCCAGCCGTGTACGGACAGTCGGACGCGGCCAAACTATAGAAGTTCTTGTAGTTTTACTACGGAACCCTAAAAAGATACCAGCCGAATTGAAATTTGAGAACCCCCTCCTTTGAGTTTTCCGTCGCGGCACAGCACCCGTTACATGTGTACACTCGTCAAATGTATTCATGGAGTTCCGGTGTCGTCGACACGAGAGGAGTTCCCGCCAGACGAGCGGGCGACGAGCGGGCGACGAGCGGGCGACGAGCGCGCGACGAGCGGGTGACGAGCGGGCGACGAGCGGGCGACGAGCGGGCGACGAGCGGGTGACGAGCGGGCGACGAGCGGGCGACGAGCCCACCGCCCCGCCGCCCCGCCACCACGCGCGGCGCGGCTCAACACAACAAGGCGGATGATTGTCGTTCTCATCTCCATTATTTACGTCTCGTCTCAAGCTCATAGTTTGGGAAAAACTCTTTTAGAAATAGGTATCGGAGGTACTTAAGCTACAGTTTTTCTGGGGGTGACCTTGGATAACAAACTTCAGTGGGACGCTCACATAGGGACACTAGCGGGCAAACTCAGTATTCAGCTGTCTATGCCTGGTCTATGCTGTCAAAATTAGGCAGTTTACCGATGAGGCAACTGCTAGACTTGTCTACTTCGCCTACTTCCATAGTGTGACGCACAGTGTAACGTCCTATGGAATCTTGTCGTGGGGCGACCGGCGGCGGAGCAGCTAATATTGAAATTACTTTTATATTGCAAAAAGAGCCATCCGTTCAATTTATGATCTCGGATCATAAATTGAACGGACGCCAATCTCCGTGAAAAATTTAGAGTTTGATATACTTACGGTGGCTTTACAGTATTGTACTTATAATAATACTAGCTGTTGCCTGCGACTTCGGTTGCGTCACTTTCTGTTGTTATGATCGCTATCAAGTTTTTAAAATAATATATTTTAAATATGGATTATATTTCGTCGCTTCATTCTTCAGATATAAAAACACGTAGTCCTTTCACCTAACAGGCAACACTTCGCACATTTATAAGTAGATAGTTTAAGATTTTTATTTCTTGTAGGTAGGCTCTGTGACAAGTCTCATTCTTTTTCCGTGCGAGGCAACGAGCGCACGCTTCTAAACGAAGCTTGAAGTGCTGAGGAAAAATAAAATATTACAGTGAAAAAATAAAAAATTAAATAATTAAATAAATAAATGAGAAAATCATCGACGCATAATCATGTACTCATCGTCGGATTCCGAAGAAAATGTGGGTAAGCACTTTAACAATACGTTACAGTGTGTGATTCTTTGATGTGCGTAAAGTGTCTAGTAGGCTTTCCTGGGAGTTAACTGCGAGTTAACACGAAGGACAAGCGAGACACTAAAAATCAACCCAATGGTTGACCGCGTGTGTGATTATTTGATGTGCGTAAAGTGTCTAGTAGGCTTTCCTGGGAGTTAACTGCGAGTTAACACGAAGGACAAGCGAGACACTAAAAATCAACCCAATGGTTGACCCCGTGTGTGATTATTTGATGTGCGTAAAGTGTCTAGTAGGCTTTCCTGGTTGTTAACTGCGAGTTAACACGAAGGACAAGCGAGACGCTAAAAATCAACCCAATGGTTGAGCGCGTGTGTGATTGTTTGATGTGCGTAAAGTGTCTAGTAGGCTTTCCTGCGGGTTAACTGCGAGTTAACAAGCAGGACAAGCGAGACGCTAAAAAATCAGCCCAATGGTTGAGCGCGTGTGTGATTATTTGATGTGCACAAAGTGTCTAGTAGGCTTTCCTGCGG
This sequence comes from Hipparchia semele, assembly GCA_933228805.2. Lineage (NCBI taxonomy): Eukaryota > Metazoa > Arthropoda > Insecta > Lepidoptera > Nymphalidae > Hipparchia > Hipparchia semele. The sequence goes on along the minus strand of OW121717.1, from coordinate 55,162 downwards.
GTTAACTGCGAGTTAACAAGCAGGACAAGCGAGACGCTAAAAATCAACCCAATGGTTGAGCGCGTGTGTAATTATTTGATGTGCATAAAGTGTCTAGTAGGCTTTCCTGCGGGTTAACTGCGAGTTAACAAGCAGGACAAGCGAGACGCTAAAAATCAAGCCAATGGTCGAGCGCGGGTCGGCCTAACCTAAAATGTAAAGGTCCTACTGGAACCAGTTGATGCCAAGAAAACTAAACACCTGTTTGTTTTCGAATCTTTAATTGTACATTCGTATGACCATCGCACTCCAAACTGCATTTGCTTTTCGAGCGCGCACGTCCACACAAATAGTAACATTTTTTAATTTTTAAAATAATATTTCTTCAAGTGCACAATTAAGTAAATACTCTACAGAGAGCGTAAGTGGCTTGAAAGATAAAACATCATTATTATAAATGGTGTAGTGAAGGTTTGCGTTCATACGAGTACCTTAAGAATGTTTTTTCGTACCCACAAGACGCGGGTAGTAATGATTTCAATGATGCAGAATGACTGCAGATTTCTTTCTAAAAGGCTGCAAAACGCCGTTACTGTGAATTGTTTGGTGAAGGTTTGTACTTATTAAGTACCTTCTAAAAGATTTTTCTCCATACCCGCCTAACACGAATAGTGATAATATGAAAATTTGGAGTATTGTGTAAATGTATCTGTATAAACGTTTTATAAAGCTTCGAGTCAATACGGGATATTGACCAACAGCAAAATATAACATGATCTAATACGGGATATTAGGCTGTAAATGGTTTTTAGAGCTTCGAGTCAATACGCGATATTGACCAATAGCCAAATATGAAATGATTCCTTTTCGTGGTCTCTGGCGTGTTTGGCGCATTCTATAGTACATGTTATTGGTTGTGAACTCCGTGAATCGCTAACTTTCATCGGAGGAAACCGAAGCATGCGGTGTCGTGACGCCATCACCGTTGTTTACGGCTAAAGCAACTGAATCCGAAGACATCAGCTGAATTGTCAGACTAAGCAAACTGAAGGGAACCCATCTTTGAAGATGGATCTTTAAAGGTAGGATTAATCCAAATACGTTTGGTAGGATTAATCCAAATACGTTTTGGTTTTGTTGCTCGTAGTCGATTTTATTCAAATAATGAATATTTTATCTAATCTAAGACACGTGATAAAAATTATCAAGTACATTTTATATTATAAATTACAAAAAAAAAAAAAAACAACAAGAAACTTCACATCTAAACTGATTTCTATGCTTCTTCCTCTTGCTGGGAGAAATAATCGGTTGGTCTTGGAATCATGATGAACGTAATCAACTGATTACATTTTAGAAAACGTCCAAATATAAGATTTAATATGGACGATTTGTAATTTATATTCAAAATTTGGAAAAGTAACGTTTTGTTGGAAGTTTCTGGAATTATAACCTTTTGTTGGCATTAGTTTGGAAATGTCACATTTTCTCATGCAGGAAAATAGTAATTTATAGAGGTTTAAAAGTAAATTTTAATTATTGTTCTTATTAAATACGAAGACATTTAGTCTCGAATGTCAAAATCTTTTGTACCTAGGTACTGCACCTAATTATTTCTCTAAGGAGATTGTTTGGCAATTCATGTTTAATTATTTATATGGGAACACAATTACCAGTTTATTTGATGCAATTAAGTGTTGCAAGTGTGGAAAAAAAAAAAAAAAAAGAAATGACTTAAGTCAAAAATGGAATTGTGACCTTTTGTTCGCTAACTCCTCAATTGTATTATTAAAATACTTGCAGTATTCATTCTTCAGCTTAGTTTTTTGCTGACAAGTGTGATCATTGCCATATATTTTATTTATTACCTACCCAATCTACCTTTAGTACCTACCATACCCAATCTTAAATAATATTTCTCGAAAAATTTAGGTTTAGTGAGAAAAATGTGAAATATTATAATTTATTGCTATTAATATTATAATTTAATTATAATTGCAAAAATATCGATATTCGCTGGGAATTACACTCCATTACATATCCTCGTAGATTTATTGTTATAAGGGTAGGCAAAGCCCGAAAATTGCTTCGTGAGTAAACACAAAATGCAATTAATACTTTCCTACATTTCTTTGAAAAGAAATTCTCTCATAACGCGGATGTTTTTACAATAAAATAAGATATACAGTTTTTTTCTTTACATTAAAGTCAGTGTAAAGTGATTAAATCAAGCTGTATTCCACGTGTACCCAAGTTCAGTTCCAGTTCCCAAGTTGGTAACTGTGTTTTTCCTTTTTCGGTTTACGACATTGAATTCAATTTGAAAACTCAAATCAAGAATGTATTAGTTTATTTATAACTTGCCGTGATTATGATAGTACCTAATTGTAAACCACCCAAAAAAAACTATTCCTTCTTAAAAACAATAGTTCGCCCTTTGTGTTGATAGGTCCGCACCATTTTAGCACCTCCAAAGTGGGCCATCCAGGTTATGAGCATTGTATTATAATGTATATTATTATATGAATGTAGAATCTCTTGCGGAATCTTTCCTCTAATTTTAAGGAAATTTTTTACCAGTGTTTTGGCCCGATGGCGAGTGTATTATCTGACAAGGTTTCACCTGGCAGCGAGTACATCCTTCAGCAAATATTGCAATATTTTGCATCCTTGCCGAATAGTTCCAGTAGGTAAATTTCAATCTTTAAACTATGGGAACTAGTACACTGCGATACCAAACCACATATAAATTAAAAATATATTTGGAATCTAAACCTTTTAAAACATTAGTTGCATACTAAATATTTACATCCGTATGATACCTATTTGAGTTTGTTAAATGATAAACATTCTAGTAAATCAATTATTTAAGCAGAGGTTCCTCATATTAATCACCGTTCAGTTTTATCCATAATTTTAAATAAGGCAAAATAATGAACGTTAAGGGCCTTCAAAAATATAGATGTTTTCAAAAACAAACCTATCTTTCCCAAGTGGGTAATACGTGAGAATTTAGATTCAAATGTAGGGCTTAATTAATTTGCAAATAGGTATTCTAATATCTAAATAAGTGTATATACTTTGAATGCACTAAGAAGTTGATCATTTTATTGGCCTTGCCCACTTGAAAAAATGCTAACTGCGTATTATCATTGATTACGATTCCAAACATTAAGTAAGAGATAAATGAACTTAATATCTATTGCCGATGTCATTAAAGCTTCAGATATAGGCTCATGTAAACCGGGGCTTGAACTTTCTTAGTTAATAGCAAATTCCTAGAAAACCGGCAATGCTTTGGTTGTGCTCTGGTGCTACAAATGTTCATGAGCGGCGGTAATCACTTAACATCGGGTGTTCCGCCTGCTCGTTTGCTGGCTAAAAATAAAAAATAATATATATATTTTATAAACGTTTATGTAGGTACCTAAACGTTTTATTTCCAAAGGATCAGCTGATATCTCACATGAGATTAATCCCATACGTTAGATCCAGCCACGATTGTTTTACCAACATTCCCTTATAGGCTACCTAGGTCAAGTTAGGTGTTAAATTCATTTTCACGAACTTTTATAAATCATCTAAAAGTGGAAATGTTTTTGGTTATGGGCATTGTACTTAGAAACTGCCTACATAAAACGTGAAAACAGACATTAGATCGTCTGTTAAAACAGCCACAATATAAATTTACTATTAGATAGACTGCTGACTGTCTGATTTTCATTACAGACTATTATTATTATTTTTTAATAATCCGTTTTAGGATTAATATGATTTATTCAGCTGAACTTATTTTTTCACTTTTACAAAATTTTCCTCTCTAAACATCTACGTGTTTTTATATCTGAAGAATGAAGCGACGAAATATAATATATGATCAAACGAACTTGCAAAGTGAAGTTCGATCGATATTATATGAGTACGCTTCATTCGAAGATATAGACTCCCTCCCACCCGAACCCTTATAAAGAAAATTTTGGTTCTTGTGGTTATAATCTTACTCTAAAGAATGAGACTTGTCACAGAGCCTACCTACAAGAAATAAAAATCTTAAACTATCTACTTATAAATGTGCGAAGTGTTGCCTGTTAGGTGAAAGGACTACGTGTTTTTATATCTTCGAATGAAGCGTACTCATATAATATCGATCGAACTTCACTTTGCAAGTTCGTTTGATCATATATAATTTTTTGCAACATTTTTCACTGATGCTTCGCTCCTATTGGTCGCAACGTGATGTTATGTAGCCTAAAGCCTTTCTCGATAAATGGACTATTCAACACAAAAATAATTTTTCAATTCGAACCAGTAGTTCCTGAGATTCGCGCGTTCAAACAAACAAACTCTTCAGCTTTATAATATTAAGTATAGATTGTCTTTGTGAGACAAAACATTCATCTTAATAAAAAAGGCGATAAACACAATCGACTTATTAGAAACCGTCATAAATTAGAAACGATATGGTGTCGCCTGCGCGAAGATCAGAAACCCTTTGTGGGGTTGACTGTACGCTTATACTGTAATATGATCCCGAAGGAATTACTGGATTTCCCATTGCACAAATTTAAACAATGCGTAAAGACACATTTGTTTAGTCGTGGTTGTTACAAAATTAGTGACTTTCGTTGCATGGACTCAATCGGCTTATCACCCAGCTACCCACAAGATAATGTAATAAGTTATTACTTGTAATAGCATGTAGCTATACATTAACATTGTAATATTTTGATATGAAGAGAGCAACTGCTGAGTTTCTTGCCGGCTCTTCTCAGCAGAATCTGCATTCCGAACCGGTGGTAGAGTCATGACGTGTCATAAGAGCTAAACGTTAGCCTACATGAAATAAATAATTTTATCTACTTACCTCAAAACATACTTTAAATTGACTTTGTCTAGCTAAGCTGCCAGTTCATGAATGCCCATTGCCCATGAATTTCTATTTCCCATTTCTGTCCTTGTTTATTCTGCTCTCAGCTAAGCTCGTGTACAGCTCTGCACGAGACGCAGACCGACATCGCAAACTTACAACACAAGTATCGCACTTAGCTGACGCTTTTTATTATTTCTGGTTAAATGTCTTTGCTCGTCATCATACACATACATATAATATGCAAAGTACGTTCAGCGGTCGCGGTCGACGAAGCAAAGGCAAAAAGCCGCGTCTAGCGCGAGGGGCGGCCGTGGGGCGACCTCGTGTACGCGTCCGTCGGGTGCAAGTCAGGTGCCATTTCTCTGCGCATATTACGAGTTTCATCGCAGTTTCCCGCAGCGGGCAGCGTCCGCCGGGCAGCGTCCGCCGGGCAGCGTCCGCCGGGCGCCGCCACGCACGGTAAGTTTCAATGGGTAATTAGTGAGCCCGCGCGGTGTCGTGTTCGGTTAGGATTTGGCATAAAAACGTGAGCGCTACGGTTTGTGTATTTTTTGCTATCAAAATAAAACATGTACCTAGGTAGGTAACATAAAAAGTTTGCGAGAATATCCTATATAGGTAATTTATGGTTCTAAAATCTCAATCCTGATGCCGCATTGTCACTGCACCTTAATTGTGGGAATATTTTTATAAAATTAATGACCGAGCTCGTCTTCCGCAGAGCCGCGGCGGCGGCGTGAGCGGCGCCATGGAGTGCGGCGTTGCGGCGCCGGGCTTCGCCGCGCGCGCCCGCCCCGCGCCCCCCGCGCACCCCGCACAGCCCGCGCACCCCGCGCTGTCGCCCACGGAGCGCTCGCCGGCCAAGGCGGGCCTGCTCGTCAACTTCAGCGATAAAGGCGAGGTCGGTACTGCGGCGACTGCGGCCGTCCGCGCCGTCGACCGTTTGGCGGACGCGGAAGCTTACGATTATTATTTTCGATTTGCTGTCATTCTTCGACTCACCTTTGACTGTTGCCTGACCGATGAGGAAAGATTCAGGTCAAAATGATCCCGCTGACACTTGTCGTTATGTCTCGGCCTAAATCCGGCTCGAAGGACCAATGTTATACCTCGCACCAAGGTACCCTATTGCACGGAGCACTATACTGTATCAAAAACTAACGGAGTATAATTACTAAACCGATAGTAGTACTGAACTGAACTGCCATACTGTGACATCGAACTGCATATACCAATCCTCAGGGTGTGATCTGATACCACGATCTATTAGTGAACAACGCCATCTAGTGCATACAATGTTAACTAAACAATTAAAGTTACATCTAAATTCCGATTATTCTACTGATCTCAAATTACAAATATTGATGCATAAAATAAATATAAACTACTAGTAAACAATCTCCACAGTACGGTTCACACTTTTAAGACGATTCATTGAATGAGGACACAAAACACTCGATGAATACATCGTGTGTCACTGAATAATTTTGCAGAAAGATTCGAAATAGATCTTGCGGTGAGAATACTGACATGGGTAGATTATTTAAATACACATACCTATTGAGATGATTTTCACGTCGGCTCTTCTCAGCAGAATCTGCATTCCGAACCGCCGCGTGGTGCCGCGGTGGAAGAGTCTCGACGTGTCATAAGAGCCACGGGTCGGCCTACGTGAAATCAAATATAAAATAAATAGTAATTGAGAATATTGTTATCGATGCAGGTTAAAGGCTCGGCGCTCAAACGTAGTTCTCGCGTTACAGGTGAAGGAGCGGCGGGAAAAGTTCCTGACGGCCAAGTACGGCAGCCACCAGATGGCGCTCATCCGCAAGCGGCTCGCCGTCGAGATGTGGCTCTACGACGAGCTGCAGAAGCTCTACGAGGCGCCCGTGAGTGCTTTTTTGTGTCGTGTTCGTCGAGTGTGGTTTCTCTCGTGCCGGGGTGACAAAAAGATCCCGCAGGATTTTCGAGAACCGTCTTTCACGCCGAGGACGTCCTCGGTGAAAGTGAATGTTGAGCACATTACGAGTCCGTGCGACGCGACGTAACGAACTGAGGTTGACGTGTCGGTTGTGTGCAGGGCGCGGCGGCGGCGGCGGCGGCGGCGGGGGCGGCGGCGGGCGGCGACGGCAGCACCGAGGTGGAGGTGGACATCGACGAGCTGCTGGACATGGACAGCGACGACCATCGCCGCCGACACCTCACGGTAACGCACCGCGCGGCACCACGCGGCGCTCGCCGCGGCATCCGGCTAGCTAAAGAAAGAATTATCAAATTCGGTTTAGATTTGACGAAGTTATGGAGCAAAATTTTCAAAATATATTTAATGTACAGAATTTGTCCCGTTACAGTTTTATTTAAGTATATGTAGGTATAGATATAGATAGTTTATATTTATATGTAATATGTATAGTATAGTTTTTTATTTTATCTATTTTTATTGGTGATAAAGATAAAAAGTAGAAATTTTTAAACTATTGTGTTAAAATCAGTCTCAATGAAGTACTTCATCCCGTAGCCGCCCGCGGCCCGCGGCCCGGCGGCCGTCGCCCGTCTCTGCGGCGACACTGACGTTTGGAATTCACTTGACTTGTTGCAGATGCTGCTGGCCGACGCCAAGAAGCCGCCCACAGATGTACATGTGAGTGACGGTGTACTCGCTCAGCCGCCCAGTGGGGACTGGGTACACCTTGCTATTTTTTTCTACACAAATAAATAAAATTGATGTGTCCGTCTGTAATATCAAAATTCAATACGGTGCATAAGTATGGTACAAAAAAATCATTTTTTGAAATTTTTGTCTGCCTGTTTGTTCAGGCTAATCTCGGGAACCGCTGTACCGATTTTGACTAGACTGATAATAATTGATATTATCGGGAGTAACTTAGGCTACTTTTTTAACCGACTTTCGGAAATGGAGCAAAAGGAGTTTTTCTACATGTATAACGATATCTCCGTGATTTCTAAACCGATTTGCGTGATTTTTTTTACTACAAAATCTTTGCGAGATGGTCCGATATAAACTTCGGGTTCCAACTCCTCAATACTGATGCTACAGGGGTAGGTGCTGCCCACCTGAACTGTAGGGATTTAGGAACTGTCGATTGTGAATTGAAGACGTAGACGAAGTCGTGGGATGTCCGCTAGTTAATACCTAACTATAATATTAATGTGTAATTGTTCTAAATTAACTTTTTTTTTCAGAAATTTATCAACGATTTATTAGAAAAAGCTAAAACTTTATAAGCAATAGTAAATGGAACCAAATCTCATTGGACTCCTGAGAGGCGGACGCGCTGCGCGAGCCGCAGCCGCTTGCGTCGGTCGAACGAGCGACTGGCGCCGCGCGGTTCCAGCTCGGCGCGGCCGCGCGAGCGTGCGGCGCCGCGGTGCGTGCGGCGCCCGGTGCGTGCGGCGCCGCGGTGCGTGCGGCGTCGCGGCCAGTGCAATAAACATATCACCGTTGACGATATTAAATATGTACATGTGCGTTGGGTTTTGTTGCCAAGGTTAGTTAAGTATAACGTATCCTCCTTCGCTGCGATGTGTGTCGAACTGGAGCGCAGTGTTAAGTGTATATTTAGCATTTCGAGTTAGTCTCGTAGAAAAATCTGGATTCGTTTTAATATTAAATGCGTTTATGTAGTAAAATAATGAGCCGATGTGAGTACTTACAGGTGCAGGAGCGGCACCTACCGGGTGCCTCGAACTGTAGGTAGGTACTGAGGCACACCTACATAATATGTTTTATTTTCTCATTACGTACTTACGAGGTGTCTTTGTTAAAATATCGGACGGCGTGTCTACCAGTAAAAATTTGTATCAAAAAATATGTGAACGGTTCAAGGAGATGCACTCGCAAGAGCCACGAGGCGCACCGGCAACACTGTCTCAACACTGTCACCGCAAGGGCGACCGGCGCCCGCAGCGGCGTCTATCGCACGTACGATATACGTACCTCGTAATTCGAATATCGGATTTTGAATGACTAATAATATTATCCTCTTTTCTATCCGATGTCTATCCAAGTTGTCTGTTAGCAGACTAGTAAATCTGTGGTACCTACTTAATTAAATTAAATTGGCAGTCTTAAAATAGTGCAATGTTTTTCATAATTTTCCCTACGGAGAACTATTACCCAAGTTTAGATGTAGTAACGAGAGCTGTCCATTTAGTTAGGTACGACAGAATTACAGCAATGTGCAAGTGCTCGTTAACTCGCGGCTGTGGTCACGAAACATCAAACATTGTGGCACAAGTAGTTTTATACAAAATTAGCCGCGCCCGCCCTCGCGCGTCGGTCGTGAACACGCACCGAGGGGCAGACGGTCGCTCTGCGTTCAAAGGACAGCAGTCTGCAGCACGCGCCTGCGCCGCGAAGCCGAGTTGCAGATCAGCCTCGGCGACGGCGCTCGAGGCTCAGCTCGACGAGGCATCCGATAGGTACAAGTGTCCGATCGGATTCATTACCTATAGTAGATGGTTATTGGTTAATTTCGCGCGTTCGGTCGCGGCCTCGCCGCTTCACGATCGAACATTTCTGTCAGGTTAGGAAATAATATGTGGAACTGTACGTCTATCCTTATACCTATCGATAAGTATTGTTTGCGACTTAGATCCTAATCTGGAAATCGCCGTCGACTGTCAAGTGATGATAGACTTTTGTAATAAATCAATTTAATAAATTGCATTTTATTTTTCAAACGTCCTTCCTTCTATAGTTAATCGTGACGAAATAGTTTCCAACTGAGATATTACATGCGGAGCAGCCGCCCGCCGCCGACGTCCGGTCGTTTGTGTCGGTGCAGCCAGCGCACCCGGCGGCGCACCGCGCACGGCACGCCGAATGCCGGTTCTGGCACTGCACATGGGCAGGATAAGGTTCTTTATACGATTTGGCATTTAGGGCGGAAATAAAATGAGCTAGCTTCCGAGCAGCGTGAATTCGCTTGCACACGCTCGATTATTGCGGCTCACGAGACTGCATAATAAAAAATTAATTTATTGTATTACTATGACATTTAAAATTACATATTTACTTCTTATAATGACATTTTGTTTAATATTTTACTGCATAATATTCACACGCCACTCGAATTTCCAGAGATTACGAGTAAACGTGTAGGCAAAATTTTCTCGTGGCCCGCATGTTAGCCCTACTGTAGCATAAGTATTGTACCTACCTGCATTTTGGTGAATAAAATAACTATTAATAATGGGGTGCTAGACATAAGCGTACAATACGAGACAAAGCTGGTCTCCTTGAAGTGGCAATAGGTAGGGCATATAGTTCGAAGAACTGACCACCTCGCACTGGAAAGCGCAGTTGGCAGCCCCCCCCCTCACCCACTACAAACACGAGAAGAGTGGCAGACAGCGTTGGATACAGGTAGCATAAGCCATAAGGTAACTTAGTGTATTCCTTCAGTTTTTGTCATTGTTGGGCAAAATGATACGATACTGAGAGCACATTTATATCGACGATACTGGACGAGACGTTATGAACAGCGCATCACTCAGATCCAAATACTACTCGTTCACTTCGAGTCGGCCGTCGACCATTACCAAATTACGTCATACGAAAAACTAGCATCGGCATTGTTGAAAATAAAATGGTTGTATTTCTAAGAGACGAAAAAAGGTTCCTTCTTAATTCGTCGCGTAGTTATATTTTTCTGTATGACCACGCATAACTTTTCGCAGTCCGATTTTAATGATTCTTTTTTTAATGGATAACGTCTATTTATAGTAGGACAGGTTTTCCCGATTCAATCATGCACAACTTTGTACTGGGTTATCCTAATTTTGATGTTTTTTTATTATTAAAATATAAGGTTTATCTCAAAGTTAGTCAGCAGTTATTTGGACGGCGGAATTGGAGCGGAATGTTACGTAGTTCCAACTCCGTTTGTCTGAACTGAACAGTTAAGTTGATGGCAACTGTAATTAAATCCACAAACTCAAATATTGCGCACCTAGCTTGCGTTTAAAAATAGAAGGAGATAAATAGATTTCGGTGTAAAGAGGCTATCCGGTTTAGGTACGTAGTTAATAAAACACCAAATTGTACTAAAATATAATGTTTCGTTACAATTATATCGATTAATTTATTTAAAATTTCTTAAGCAAATACCAGGTACTTTCTGAACGATATTCATTCCCTAAGAATCGAAACACAAACAAACAGTTAATTACAAAATATAAAACACTTATAACTACGGATCACATGTCGCATCACATCACATGGGGTCACGTCGGGTCTGCGTCCATGCGGCCGGGCGGTTCGGGCTGTTCGGGCGGGTCGGGCGGGTCGGGCGGGTCGAGCGGGTCGGGCGGCGGCGCGGACGGCGCGGCGGCGAGCAGCGCGTCGCGCAGCTGCACGTAGCGGCGCTTGAACGCGAGCCCGCAGCCGCGCGAGCGCCGGAACTCCAGCAGCGAGCGCGCGCCGCCCGCCCCCGCCCCCGCCGCCGCCACCGGCAGCGCCCACGCGCGCATGCACACGCCGCCGCCGCACTCGATCGCGAGCTGCACAAACCGAACGGTCAGCGGAGCTCCGGCGGCTCCAGCGAGCGACGCCGAGCTCGGGCATACGTACGACGGTGGGGTGCACGCGGCGCCAGGCGCAGCGCTGCTCGTCCAGCACGGCGGCGAGCGCGGCCAGCGCGGCGGCCGCGTCGCAGCGCAGCCACACGCGCGTCATGCGGCGCACCAGCCGCGCCAGCGCCTCGCGGCCCGCGCCGCGCTCCGGCGTGCCGGCGCCCGGCAGCAGCAGGTCGTCGGCGTGCGCCGGCTGCGACGAGCTCAGCATGGCGTCCATGTCGGCGGCGCTGAGCGCGCGCGCCGGCGCCGGCTCCGCGCCCGCGCCCGGCGGCAGCGGCTGCGAGCTCCAGCCGCGCGCGCCGCCCGCGTCTGCGCACAGGCGACGCGACACGATAATCCGTGCACACAAATATAAAAATACACTTTTTATTTATTTAAAGACAAAAAAGTGAACACAATTTACACCATAACTTATAGACCAAAGCATTAGACTAAAACTTGTGGCCGGTGATTGCAATTGGCACGTTAAATTGACCTGAATATATCGCTGCGCCGTCGACACTACTTTTACGCCACGTTAGATGAATCACTGCTCGAGCAGACGAATCGTTCCGACCCTCCGAAGCGGTCTCGCCCGCTCCGACGAACGGGAGATTGCAGTTCGCCGCGGCCGGGTCTCGGAGGGCCGGCGCGGAGCGGCGCACCGAATCGATATCGACTAATATTTCCGGTTTAGATTTTTCTGCCGTTCGATGTTCTCGAGGGTCGGATGGCTTCCGTCGAGATTTTTAACATATACTCTGAAACCTTACATTCCTGCCTTCGATAGAATCTTTAATATTGTACATATTCGGCAAAGCATATTCGTTCACAACTAGTATAAAAATAATACAATTAATAGTTATCGTCGTCGAACGTGTATCCTCCGCTTCGCGGCGCAGACTCGGTGTCAGTGCACCGGCGCAGTGCTTTGGTAATCTAGCTTTATGAGCCTTCGACACGTCATGGAGCTAAATCGCCAAAGAGCCGCGCCGGGCGACGCGGCGACGGAGGCGAGGCGCGCGGCGCGCGGCCCTGCTGAGGCACGAGGCGGCTCTGAGACGGCGCCACTCAGAGTCACCTAGTACCTGACGGGGCCGCGCGCTGCGCCGGAGCGGCGGCGCGGAGCGGCCTGCAACAAGGGTCTGGCGGGTCGGCGGGTCGCGCGGGTCGGGCGGGTCGCGGCTCACCGTCGCGCGGCGCGTCGTCGTGCGCCAGCCAGCGGTGCGCGAGCAGCTCGTCCAGCGTGGCGCGCGCCGCGGGGTCGGGGCACAGCGCGCGCCGCAGCACGCCCAGCGCGCCGCCCGCCTTGCGCCACACGCCCGTCGCCTCGGCGCCCGCCGCCTCGCCCGAGCACCACGCCGCGTAGCGCGCGTCCTCCTCGCTGGCTCGCTCCCACGGCAGCTCTGCGGAGAGGCGACACGTCAGTGCACGCAGCGCAGTAAATACAGTACTTACGCTACCTCGACTTAAGCGAATTCAGAGTTACGCGATTTTTTAATTTTCTCGTCTATTCGTCTTTTGTGTGAACGCCGCGCAGTCAAGGATAAGCGGCGTTCGTTTTCGACTCCCCCCGCCCGATCAAATGACAGTTGGAAACTTGACAGAAGCCCTCGGTTCAATTGAAAAATGGTTTACAATTTTGGAAAGCATAGACTCCAACGAAGAGCGCATTTCTGTTACAAAACAAGGAATAAAATAATTACTAGCATGCTACGAGAAGACATTACGGGAGAAGAAAAAATCATTGACGCCTTTGTTAGATTTTATGAAACTTTCTACATCAAAATAATTTCGAATTGTGTTTATACAATTTGTCATATTATCTACAATTAGTTACACATTTATTTCCTAAATTATTGTTTTATTTAGTCTTCTGTCTCAATTAAACACACTTTGTATGTCTTTATATGCAAAATTGTACCCCGACTTACGCGAATCCGACTTGCGCGGAGAGCGCTCGGTCCCACCTATCGCGCAAGTTCGGGGTGCTGCTGTAAACGATGTCAAATCGAAATAACATTTATGTTCATATCCTGGTGAAACCCCTTTTCCGGGTAGGCTGAATATTACCCATATTAGGCTTCCTCGACGAGCACCGGATGCGACTAGCTCTTTCTGTCGATCGAGACTAGCAATGTTGTGGCCAGGCCCTGGAACACTTTTTTTACTAGCCGAGCTGAACTCGACTGATATTCTCCTCCTGCGCTAGGAGTGGGTACGACAATGTGCAACAGGTGGGGCTCGAACCTGCGACCTTTCAGTCCGCAGCCCGCACCTTTAATTATTGGGCTATTGAGGCTTCAAATAGTAGTCTACTCGGTAGAACGAGCTCGACTGTACAATAAGCTCATTAAAATTATTATTTAAATAAAAGTTTCCATCGTATACGAGCTCCGGTACGAGACCACACTGGGAGCTGGGAGCGCCGCCGCCGCCGCCGCCGCCGGACGCGGGCCGTAACTTCGGTACCATAACTTTAGGGACGGAAACGCCTACAGCTAGGATACCAAAGACGCGGCCCGCGCCCCCCGCCCCCCTCCGCCGCCGCGCCGCTCACTTCCATACTCTCCTCTCCCGCCGTTGCCAGTTGTCACACTATTATTGTTATTATTAGAAAAAGCATTTATTTGAGACACATGCATGATATGGCTAAAGACAGGCAGACGTACGTTGGACAAAACGAAAAAAATGTGTGGTTCCAAAATGGATTCCACTCGGCGTATGCTATCCCCGCGATGACAGCGCAGGCACCGGCAGGCAGGCGCCGCGCTGCCGGGGAGGTTTCGGATGACTGTTATTACTGCATCGCTCGAATGGATAGAGGTCAATATTGAAAAATAGACTTGAGCTTACTTCAGTAAATTTCTTTTAGTATTCTAACCCAGACCTCAGTCATGTAAAAAACTTTTTGCCATTCAGAGCTGGTATTACCGAAACTAACCTAGGCATTTCTGCGCCTGTCAATAGGATGTTAACCACCTATAACAATATTGGCCAGGTTGTTGATATTGATATATCAGGCGACAGTTTTTCTAAAATTAAAAAGAGAAATCATTTTCTGTCCTCATACTCTTCTTCTTAATTTATGTAGGACGTAGGTATTCTAATTTAATTGTTTGTTTAATCTTTTCGAGCAGTTTTAAACTTTAAGCATGTGGTGGCGACCAGTAAGTATGTGTACCCACCGCCGGCCAGCATGGCGAGCAGCACGAGCGCGGCGCTCCACACGTCGGCGGGCGGCGCGCGGTAGGGCGCGAGCGGCGCGCGCAGCACCTCGGGCGCCGCGTAGGGCAGCGTGCCGCACACGCGGCGCAGCAGGCGCTCGCGCGGCCCCACGCGGAACAGCGTCGCCATGCCGAAGTCGGAGATCTTGAGGCGGTCGCGGTGGTCGAGCAGCAGGTTCTCGGGCTTGATGTCGCGGTGCGCCACGCCGCGCGCGTGCAGGTAGCGCAGCCCGGCCAGCAGCTGCCGCGCGTAGCGGCGCGCCAGCGGCGCCGCCATGCCGCGGTCGGGCTCGATGCGGTCGAACAGCTCGCCGCCCTGCGCGTACTCCAGGAACAGGTACTGCAGCGGGCCGTGGCGGCGCGCGCCCAGGCAGCGCAGCACGTGCGGGTGCCGCAGCGCGCGGTGCAGCGCCGCCTCGCGCGCCTCGCCCGCGCCGCCCGCCTCGCGCGCCTCGCCCGCCTCGCGCGCCTCGCCCGCCTCGCCGTCGGCGCGCACCGCCTTCAGCGCCACGCACGCGCCCGTCGTGGCGTGCACCAGCAGCCGCACCCTGCGCGACATTTCATTCAATACTTGTCACGTTTGTTATTTTAGCTTTTTCCGAGGCTCGTTTGCTGGTGTACGTTTTGTATATTATGTTTATTAATTTTAAGTGTAATGTAAACTGTTTGGGTCCTAATGAATAAAATAAAATAAAATTAAAACGAACTTCAGTTATAAAAGTTCAGCAATGCCAAAAAAAATTTTGTTGCTTGAATTTTGTTGATACTACATCATTTCAAACGAACGAAAATTCTTACAAATAAAGTCAATAATAGTGAAATACATCAGGTAAATATACTTATTTCATCATACTAATATTATAAATGCGAAATTTTTGTTTGTCGGTTTGTCCTAACATCACACTGCAACAGAGCTACAAATTAACGTGAGTTTTTGCATAACGAAGTCGCGAGTCATCAGCTAGTTTCATATAAATCGTTTGACCATCGTTAGTCCTTAAAATTATTAATCGGATCAAAAGAGAACCTATTAGTTTAAAAGCAATTTAAAAGTATAAGCGTACGAGTGGACTCTCGCACGGCCGCGGCCCGCGCCGGCGCGAGCGTGACGTCACGACTCGCGACTAACACGCCGAAGCCCAAAATACGGACTCGTACAAAAACAACGTGTCACTGACCGCGCGGGGCGCTTACACTCTCAAGGATGCGCCGCGCCGCCGCCGCCGCCGCCGCCGCCGCCGCCCGCCAGCAGCACTCGGTGCACCGCCGACGCGCGAGACGGCGCCAGGCCACCGGTGGCCGTCGGCCTCGGAAGGACTAGGGAGGGTTCTTCGTTTTGCTGTGCGATTCCGATTAGATATATTGTTCGCTTAATATAAACAGAACGAAAGGAAAAAATCCACGAATTTTTCGTCATAACATCCACCGTTGGGACTGGAGTGATGATCACGACGTTACCACGTCGTTGAATCGGCAAACGGCAGGGTTTGAAGAGATAATTATCGTGTAAATTTTATTATCAGATAATTTTGTAGCCAGTTATCTAAATTATCAGATAATTTCGAGCCCGCCAAACAGTATCGACCTTGTGCGTAGATCAGCAAAAAGTGGCATTGAGGAAACTCGTCGCAGTTAGCTTTCGCAATAGTGACGACTCTGCCTCGCTCCTTTCAGATTGCACATCCGGCGGCTCGCTCGAGTCTATGTCTGTCTGTGATATCGAAATATCTGCATATCGAGCTCATTCCACTTCATAAACGATATGATAAGTCCTACTCCGACTTCTCAATCCTAATTCTGAAAGCTTAAATAATAACAAAACAAACGGCGAAACCTAAGCGTGTCGCTCACCGCATGTCTGTACATGTACGTGCACACTTAGACCTACGATCTTAGTATTGAACGTGTATAATCGGTCGATAACGATCGGTACATTATCGGGAGTTTAAGTCGAGGACATCTAATATGTCTCAATAATTATATCGACGTTTAAATGAAATAATCCTATCTCATCCAATGCTTACCTTTTATTTATTGAAATAATCTACAAGAACCGCTCTGCGCAGTCGCACACCAGCACACTGGTGTGCGACACGTGACCCCCGGGGCTGCGAACGGCTAACGTCAGTGTCAGCGAAAAATGATATGGCACTGTACATCGGAGTATGGTGTATGGTCAGATACAAGAAAAAAATTTAAAATTATAACCCGACTGTGGAAAAATTAGATATACTTAACATCCTTCATATTGATTTGGTTAGTGTAAAACCACCCGGACGATTATAAAAAATCGATTGGCATCTCATTCATCAGAACTGGCTCAGCAGTTCAGCTGCTACAGTGGAACATTCGTAAATAAGTCACACACATACACTGCTAAAGTCATAATGTTGCCATAGTAGAGTAAAAATGGCAATGTGGGAGACATTTCCATTTTTATTATGAATACTTAAAATCTTTGAAGAATTAGTCAACATTGTTAGCAGAACATTACGTAATTCAAAATTACCTTAGATAATTTCGATTCAAATTATAGGGAAACCTGTGGCTATCACGACCAGACCCAATTCTATCATCAGAAAGCAGATTCTGCTGAGAAAAAAATTTGTGTAAGATAAACAACTTCTTGCAACCTTTTAAATAGTTGAAATGATTAAATTTTTAATAATATTGTGGCATTATTTATAATTCTTTATTGTTTTCATAATATTGTTTGCAATTGACATTGTATTAATTTTGTTAGAATTATATTGGACATCAATATCTTTGGGAGCACAGAATATTGAACAATACCTTATGTCTACCCAACTTTGCAAATAAATGAATTTGAATTTGAAAAGCAAGAACAAGCAACTCAGCAGTTGTTATTCTCAATATTAAAAAAGAAGTTACAATATTATTAATAAATAGCTCTATTTGATTTCAGTTATACTAATAGCTTGAGCTCTCTGCTTCATCCTCATGGTTTTTAAATCCCACAGGAAAAAATTTTCGCTCCGGCTTCGCACGGATATAAAATATATAGCCTGTCATTCACTGTTAATGGATGTTATTATACATACTAGCGGACGCCCGCGACTTCGTCCGTGTTCGTAAATCACCACAGTTTAGGTTGGCAGAACCCCTTCAGCATCAGGATTGAGTAATTGGGACCTAGAATTTAACGATGTAGTCTTTACTTGGTCCCTACAATAACTATTCATAATCAATAGTTCTTAAATCCCCAGTTTTGGGGGAGCAGTATCCCTGCAGCATCACGATTGAGTGGAATTGGAACCCGAAGTTTTTATGGGACCATCTCGCTTTCTCGCTCTTTTGTGTCGATTAAAAAAAGATTCACGCAAATCGGTTTAGAAATCACGGAGATATCGATATACAGAGGTAGAAAAACACAACTCCTTCTCCTCCTTTTTTGAAAGTCGGTTAAAAAAGGGGCCTATATTTTGCCCGATAATATCAGCTAACTACCAGTGAAAGTCCCGTCAAAATCGGTCCAGCCATTCCCGAGATTAGCGGCAACAAACAGACAGACAGACAAAAATTTTAAAAATTGTTTTCTTGTTATAAGTACCGTATTTACTTTCGTATGCTCTTAGTTAAAAGCTGTTCTTTTGATATTACAAACAGACACTTCAATTTTATTTATTTGTATAGATAAACCTTCCTCTTCAAAACCTTCCTCTTAAAACCGCATCAAAATCTGTTGCGTAGTTTTAAAGATTTAAGCATACATAGGGACAGAGAAAGCGACTTTGTTTTATACTATGTAGTGATAGACTTCAAACGTCACTATGAAGTATATCAAATTTTCCCATAGAATTTGAAGAATTCCCTTGATTCCTCCAGGATCCCATCATCAGATCCAACCCTGATGACTATGGGATCACCTGAACAGTATACGCTTTCAAACAAAAAAAGAATTTTCTAAGTCAGTCCATGCGAGTCCAGTCGAGTAATCAAGGAACATACATAAAAAATAAAAATAAAATCCCACGAATTGAGAACCTCGTCCTTATTTGAAGTTGGTTAATAAGTAACCAATGTCATTTTCCAGGATTTCACCTATACCCATGCAAAAACTCAGTGATTTGTTATTCTGTTGCTGCACTATTGAGAAACCAATAAACAAATATACATTTACATTCATCAGTAAGGAGCTTGTGATCTGTTCTTGGTCAACTGAAAGCTGCCATACAACTATAATTTTAAATGTTTGTGAGATTATACCTCAACTTAATAAATGTCAAATCCTTCAGACTTCTTTCAGAATCATATTATTATCACATTGTATCAATAGTGTGCATAACTTCTTGTGTTGTTTCTTATAACTCCAAGTGGAGATCACTGACAATCCACATTTACAGGATATCATCATAACCTCGAGTCAATATCAAACCAAACCTGCAAGGGTCCCTAAATGCTTTTTCTTTCTTGTCTTCTTTCTTTTAAATATATTTAGGAAATGAAAGGTTATCTATTTAGTTATTTGTTTATTTTGTTGTCATTATCTAACATCATTTTTTATTATGCATGAAGAAATACTTCAGATCACATATGGCAATCTTGCAGTTTGACAACTGAAAGTAACCTAACAAGTGGTAGCATTACCTAAAGGGGAATTTGAATATATGTAACAGACTTAATACAATACATATAACATAATGACATCCAATGAAAAGTACTACAGAGCACAGTCAATGATCTTTTAAGTGCCAGACACCATTGTTTTTATAACAAGATACATTACAAACGAGCCAGCTGGTTTATCTTGGTTTATATATTTACAAAATATCGTAGGCTGAAGTCGATTATAACATTAAATTGTTATGTAGGTAAGTATTCTTTTTTCTAGTAGTTCAATTTAGAAGGAAGAATTTAACCAAAAGAACATGAAGATAACTGATAAATAGAGAGAAGTAAATATTGAACACTCACTCGCCGTACGCGCCCTCGCCCAAGACCTGCGCCACCAGCCAGCCCTCCACGAACTCGCCGCCCGCCGCCATGCGCTCACACCGGCCTGCACAGCTCGCCAGCCGCCGCGCCGCGCTGAAACAAGTCGCCGTCAGCACGAGGCGGGCCGGTGCCGGCAGCCGTCGGCCGGACCACGCTGCTTCTTTACCGATGTAGATCTTACTGCCGTAAACTATGGCCAATAATTCCATGAAAATACGGAAAAAGAAGTTTGCTGTCCCGTATAGGTTCCATTATGGTTGATTTTGATGAACATATGCAGTAAATCGTTTCGAAAATTATTCTAAATGGCGGAAGGCACGTGGAGTTGAGCGAACAAAGCCTATGCCGAATGCAGTCGTCGCCCTGTCGGCTACCTCGCCCGATAACGGTAATCGCTTACCGAATAAAATGTGTAAAACTGTTTAAGATGGGCGATAACAATTAACAAATCTTCTTTGGATCGAGTATGACCCGAAAAAGCAATTTGACTAACCTTTTTAACGATTTCTACACCATTTTGCCATTTTTCTTTTCCTTCCCTCTACAATTTTTCGTTCACCAATCGTCGACCAACCCCACCGCGCCATCGTTTCGTTTTTTTTTTCGAATGAAAAGATCAATGGCTGGTTACTAACGTTCAGAAATGATTTCATAAATTCTCAGTTTATTCCACAGACATAAATTTATTCTTAAACGAAAATATTTAATAATAAAAAATAAAAAATAAGTAATTAAAATGAATCGTTAGGTATGTAGGGTGTTAGTATTCACTATTTAGTAAATCAAGGGCAATTTAGAATTATATTAGATAGGTTGATGATAGGGAATTAGGATAGTTCCCCAAGTTAAGTTAATATAATATTATAGTGATGCTTTTTGTTCTCATTGTTATTTTCACAAACATATAAGAGTAGTGGTTATTTTGCTGTTGTCAGAAAGAGAGAAGTATAATTTTAAAAAGATTAGGTACCTATTTTGTCAAGTTCAATATCATGTCGTACTCGTAACAAGTACCTACCTACTAGGTATTTCCATTTTCCATACATAGGTACCTACTTATATGTCTGCGTTTCCGTGGTTTCCATGGTAGGTAGGTAGGTCTGACATTTGACATCACTAACTATGACAATCTGTGTTGAGTGTTGACAATTGTGGCAAGTGAAGTGACAGTTGGTGACAGTGGTGACAGTTAGAGGTGGGTCGTCGACGTTTTGATCGTCGACGCAACGAGACCGTTTAACATCGACTATAAACTAGTTTATGAAATGGTTCAATTTTCGACTAGTTTACGTCATGTACTGAATGTATAGCTATGGTCTTCGTTTACGTGCGTTTATTAAACAAGTTGACTATAGAGCTAACGGTCGAACGATCCTTTAACAAACGAAATGACTTTTTTTCATACCTGCTCCAGGCTTGGGACTGGTAGAACAATATGTCATAAAATTTATAACATCCTGGTGTATTTAAGTTCATTTCATTTTTTGTTCAACTGATTCAAAAAATTCAATGAATTGTGTAACAACTACTATTTTTAGATTGTACAATATTTATATTTTGCTAAAAGTGTAGGTAATGATTTATTAATTTAGTTTGAAATGTTGAATTAAAAATGATCACCTAACTACTTACATACGTGAAAAGTATAGTGTAGTCAAGTCTAGTAATTATAAAAGCGAAAGTGTGTGTATGTTTGTTACTCCTTCAGGCCACAACGAATGAACCGAATTGGCTGATAGCTCATACTCCGGATTAACACATAGGCTAAATTTTGTCCCGGAAAATTAAAGAGTTCCGAATTAAAAAACCTTAAGTTACGCGAATGAAGTCGCATCATAAGCACACGTTATTTAATGAAACCTTAGATTGTGCCAGCGGAATACGCAATACCTACTACTAGTTAATAACTACTACGATAAATAAAAGATTAGTAAAAACAACCCAAAATAATGTGTATTGTGTAGTCTTTCTTTGATGTACGTTCTCTATGTCAGTACTAAAATAGTCTAACGATACTAGGGTAAAACCATATTTCGAGTCATGTGTTTCACAGATGTGCAAACTGCAATTTTATCCTTTTTACGAAGTAATAGGTAAGTACCTATATAAACAAAAGCCGGCCGGCGCGGCGCTGGCACTCGGTCATTCCATAATCCATATATTTTCCCCGCCATCAGCCCCATCACATCGGCCGACTACCTGAAAGTCGCTATGTCCGTACTTCGTCGCCTACGTTCGGAAATGTTCGTGCACAGTAACGCTTAATGCA
Organism: Hipparchia semele; assembly: GCA_933228805.2. Taxonomy (NCBI): domain Eukaryota; kingdom Metazoa; phylum Arthropoda; class Insecta; order Lepidoptera; family Nymphalidae; genus Hipparchia; species Hipparchia semele. The sequence goes on along the minus strand of OW121717.1, from coordinate 33,282 downwards.
TTCAAGTCCCATCCTCAACTCTTTGTCATCGTCGACTGATTCGACTGAATGCGTTACGATGTCGTTCATCATTGAACTAGTTTATCATTGAACGGTAAACTGTTTATCCGTTGACGCTCAAAAAGCAGTCTAATAAAACAGTTCGTTCATTCAACGCTCACCTCTAGTGACAGTTAAGAAATAGGACAACCCAAACTAATTTACTTTTATTGTTTTGTTTTGTAAATTTGTAATAAATTCATCCAAAACTATGGTAAAAACAATATAAAATTTACTTTGAATTTTAGAATTAAATAACTACCTCTTCAATTAACCTATTATTTTTGCAGGCCGGGTATTCGGAAGACCAACTGGCGGGTGAGTCATTAGCATGTCGATTTACTATTTCCATTTTCCTCGTCATTATTCCTTTGTTTGCAAATATTTTCTCAATCATGTCGGTAACTGTAATTGCGTAAAAAGTATCGGCTTCGGCGAGCGAGCTGCACCCGACGAGCAGTCGGCCGCGTAGCGCAGGGCCCTGTGACTCACGTCAATCAACGTTCGTGCAAAAGCGTCGCATTTTGCAAGCGCCCTAGTTTCCTTATATGGTAAGTATTTTAAACATTTCGTGGAGGTCGGGCCGCAGCCGCCGCGCAGTGCCTCCGCAGCCGCTCTCCGCGCGCCATGTTCACCTACGAGCCGCCGACCAAGCTCAAGCTCACCTCCGTGGAAGGTACTGAACGGCGCGCGCGGGACTCGCGGCGCTCGCGGCGGCGCTGACGCTCTGGGTCTGTTGCAGAGTTCCAGGAGGCGTTCCAGCTGTTCGACTCGCGCGGCGACGGCAAGATCCACGTGGCGCAGATCGGCGACGCGCTGCGCGCGCTCGGCCAGAACCCCACCGAGTCCGACGTCAAGAAGTGCACGCTGCACTTAAAGCCGGACGAGAGGATTTCCTTTGAAGTTTTCCTGCCCATATACCAGGTACGGCATTGACCGATACATGTTCAACGTGAGGTATTATCATACGTAATACCTTACGTTGATCATGTATCAGTGCATATTTGCTTATAAAACTATTTTTATTTCACTGCTGGCAAAACTGTGAAGTGGATGAAGAGCAATTTAAATATGAGTGCACTTTGGTTCACCATAATAAGCTCTGTGGTAAAAGTTATAATATGCACTTGTGCCAATAACCCGTGTTATGCAGCAGGCACTGCTTCACTTCAACTTCACTCAAAAATGTTAAACTGGTGCTAACACAATGAAGTTCTGATGAAAGTTATAATCTGCACTTGTGCCAATAACCCATGTTATGTAGCAGACACTGCTTCACTTCAACTTCACTTAAAAATGTTAAACTGGTGCTAACACAATGAAGTTCTGATGAAAGTTATAATCTGCACTTGTGCCAATAACCCATGTTATGTAGCGGGCACTGCTTCACTTCAACTTCACTCACAAATGTTAAACTGGTGCTAACACAATGAAGTTCTGATCAAAGTTATAATCTGCACTTGTGCCAATAACCTGTGTTATGTATAGTCTGATTTTTAATTCGGTGGAATTCTGACAGTTGTCATTTTATAAATAGAGCGAGTTATTTGTATGAAAAACAGTATTACCACCTGTAGTTCGATTTTACCCCAATCTATCTGTCAGGCATTTGTCATATATCTATGTGTGGCAATTGATTTTTATTTGTATAAGTTTCAATTTATTATCTTTTTTGTGGGATTTTTTTAATCTCTGGTAACATTAAGATACGTCAGAATTCCACGCAATTAAAAATCAGACTATAGCAGGCACTGCTTCACTTCAACTTCACTCAAAAATGTTAAACTGGTGCTAACAATGAAGTTCTGATCAGTTAACAGGAGGCAAAAATCTAGACCTATTAGCATATTACGAATGCTATGCACGGTTTGACCGGTGAAAGGTTAAACCGTGTTAAAGTTATATACTAGAAAATACCTCGAAAAGATAGTAGAGGTAGTGATAGTGGTGTCGGTATTGATGATCATAATTTTTTTACTGACAAATATAACTAATTACATACAATACACTTGTAAATTGAATACTCTCAGTACTATTTAAACACACGTGGCTCATGTATTAAAAATCGCATCTTTACTTTGAATGACTTTCATACAATATAAATATAACACAGTTTGTGTCATACTGATGGGATTGCAGGCTATATCGAAGGCCCGCAGCGGAGACACGGCCAATGACTTCATAGAGGGGCTGCGGCATTTCGACAAGGACGGCAACGGCTTCATCTCGTCGGCGGAGCTGCGCCACCTGCTGTCCACGCTGGGAGAGAAGCTCGGCGACGACGAGGTGAGCCCGCGCCGCCGCCCCGCCATATTCATAAACCAATTAACATTTACCGTAACATCTATATCACTCATATTTATGTATTCAGTTCCACTTGAGGCTCCTGTGACAATTCAAGACTAATGCCGGTTAAGTTACCAATTTCCAGAGTAGCATGTTTCAGCCCGGCGAGAACATCCTACTCGGCTCCTCTCATACACCTTCCTGCAAGAACCCACCGCTTTGCCTTTTAGGATAACTGAGGAAAAATAAATTATAAGTACTATGTGTTTGACCAACAACATCTGTGTTTGCGTGCGGCAGGTGGAGCAGCTGCTACAGGGGCAGGAGGACTCGCAGGGCAACATCAACTACGAGAACTTCGTGCACCTCATCATGCAGGGCTAGTCGCGTCGCGCGCCGCCGCCCGACGCCCGCCGCCCGCCCGCCCTCCCGAGCAGTCTATTAGTGGTAGTGGTGTGAGATAAATTAAGCTAAATTTTTTCTTTACTTTCCCATTTTTAAGGATTCCATTCCGTTTTTTTAAGATCGCTTTTTCGCTCGAGATATGTATTTAAGTTTTATTCTGAATGCAAAGGTCTCTTAATTGTGTGAAAACTTTATTTAACTCAATCAAAACCAAGAGCTTGAAAGTATATTTCCATACAAAATTTGACCAAAACACGCATTTGACCATTTATATGTTGGAAATGTATATTGACTACCGATACAACGGTACTACAGTGGTATAGCGAGGAGCGACACAAAAGTTACGTTGCCATGAGACAGGCGGCGTATTGACATAGCGATAGAGACGTGCGTGCTGTTTGTGCGACGGTCGTGACCGACGCCGCACGAGGCTCTGTCGCAGCGCGTGTCGCGTCAGCCGGGACGGCATTGTGTCGCTCCTGCGTTACGTTCGCAACGACGCGCTCGCTCGTGCTCTGTGGTCGGGCGCGCGGCGACCGGCGGGGGCTATAGAAACTTGTGTTAAGATAAACTTAAGATTCCCTGAAATTTCCATTTTTTACTATATTATGAATAATAATTAATTGTTTAATGTAAGTGTATAAGCATATTCCAGAATTTAACATATTTTTAGGAACTTAAATTAATATAATATTATAGAACATTGTAACTCTATTTTACCTTTTGACTTACGGGCGGTTCCGATAACCTGTCTATTTGAACGTCGAAGATGTAGAGCGTGTCGATAACGATCCACGTGTTGAGATGTCGCGCCGTTCTATATTATAATAGTATTGTGTACTACATATTTGGATCGATCAAATGATCATACTATTCACCGACGGTTCAAAATCACTTGTAAAAGTTTATTTGAATAAAAAATACTTCTATTTTTCTATTCGCCTTAAAAAAATTAGGGACCGGCCGCTGAACAGTCAACAGCCGTCGCGGAGCTCTGCGGCGATACGCGTAAGCGACGCGTCGTGCGAGGCATTTCAGTTTAACTCGTGCCCGTAAACGGGTCATAAGCGCCTACGCTTACGCGTTTTATGTAAGCTAAGGAATAATAGATTATATTATACATATTTAATTATACACCTTATGTACGCAACGTATAAATAATAATGTATAATATGTTATTGTACAAAGACTTGTAACTATTAATGATGCTAAATAAATACATATGTAATAACAAAAAAATTTCTTTCTACACTCCTTTCGTATCGTTTCGTTTGTGATTCGTTTTATTTGTTTTGTTTGTTTTGTGACGCTCGCGGAGACCTGCGCCCGGCCCGCGACCCGTTCCCGGCTGCTCTGACTTTGCTCAGACTGAAGACAGCGGTTAAAACAAAATACAAAAATATGGTTTGACATAAATCTGTCTCGTTTTAACTCTGTCTTGAGTCTGAGCTGAGTGAGAGTGCGTCGATTGCGGCCTTAAAAGTATTTAAATATTTATAAAAAAATTGTTTCATTGTGAAGAGTTGCGTTTCCGGTAGTGAGGAATAGCTACTACGTTTATAGTTTTAGATGAAGTGCAGTGAAAGAAATTGCATTACAGTTCGTAGGTAGGTACCGTAACTTAAATTATTGCTATTTGTTTGATAAAACTGATAACAGAAGATAGAATGTTGTTTAACTTCAAGATACTTATAAGTTTTGAGTTATGACTAAAATTATGCACAAGTTATAGCTTTTCATGTTCTTTTCAAAACTTGGGATAACAAAGGTCTAAAAATGGCAATTTTGATAACCCTCCAAACCGCCACTTTTGAAGTTAAATTAAACAATAGTTATTTGCTGTTATTTGTGTTATACGGACCAAAGAAATTTTTTGTTCCCCGAGGGTGTTATTTTGAATTCAGAGCGAAGTAAAGGATTCTAAACTGATTCTAAAGTAGAATCCTGAGCGTAGCGAGAAATTCATAATACGAGTGTGCGATACGATATATATAGAACAAAATATTTTGGCCCCGAATGACGCGCACTATTTTTCATCATAACTTGAGAAAAAGCTAGGAGTACCTATCTACCAGTAATGTATAGACGTTACCTATTAATTATGTATATTGAAAGTTTAAATAAAACACAAAGAAATTATTATGAAATAATTAAACTTTAAGATTTATGTTTTACAATTTGAGAAAGACATTAAATTTTGCTCTCGCTATCCTTTGAAGTCGATATTAGTTTTTCGAATAGGTACTAGTATGATGAAAAAAATATTTGCTGTGTTTAAAAACCTTACGAAGTAAAAATTTACCTACCTAAAGTCAATCTTTTTTTTAACCCCTTTCGCTTCTATGAGCGATAAGGACTTTGTGCGTTCTGATATTCTCGGCTTTATACCTACCGTACATCTACTTAATACCTACTGTGAATGTGAAGTAATCATGTTCACTAATCTAGTTATAAGGTTGTGACTCGTCAGAGTATTATGTTCCTTGGTTGTGACTAACCGACAGACGGACAGTGCGAGTACACTCGGCCGGAGTTGATTGAGGTGCCTCAAGCCGCCTCAATACACTAGCTTTATCAGAGGAGGCCACATATTTATCCCGGAAATAAGATCCCTTCGTAAAAAATAACGTTTAACTAATCTTAGGAAATTATTAGGTTTAGTCGTTACCTCGACTTGGCGCAGGCTTAGCTTGCATTCTCGACACGGATATAGATTACTTTTTATACTTATTTATTTATTTATTTATATCTATAAACTCACACTAGCTGATTCACGCGACTTCGTCCGTGTGGAAAAAGTTTAGAGTGACTTGCTACTATCCGCGAGAAGTTATGTCCTCTATCTCCTATAATATCTAGTCGATTTTCACCAAAATTGGGGAAAATATTTGTAATTGTGCACAATTTATAATAAAAAAAGAATTATCAAATTCGGTTAAGATTTGACGAAGTTATGGAGCAAAATCAACAAAAACTTTCATCCTTTATCCCTGATAAACCTTATTGTTTATTAGGATAAAAAGTAAATCCTTTATATTGAACCGGAGTATCAGCTACCACTACATCAAATTTCATTTAAATTCGTTCAGTAGTTTTTGCGTGTGCGCACACAGGCAGACAGACTGAAAGAAAAAAATTCAAAAAAAGTTTTTTTGGGCTCAATATCGTTAATAAAGCATCCTCTGATTAAAATTTCGAAAATATATTTAATGTACAGAATTCGTCCCGTTACAGTTTTATTATAAGTATAGATAGATAGATTTTTAAAAAAAAGTTTTCTGCGGGATTTTATAAAACTTAAATACGGGCGGATTAAATCACTTTAGTGGCAAGGTATAAGTGGTCGAGTGGATCTGAGGCGAACAAAGTCGCAGTCGGCGGCTACACACGTGCACTTGCCGGCGGCAGGTAGGTGTGTAGGTTAGGTAAGTAGTTAGGTAGGTACGAAAAAGGAATAAAATTGCATAAGTAAGGTCGATTGTCGAGTGACAATGATTGCCGCCGAGGGAGCGCGCTCGGACGCAGCGGACTGGCCACCGACCACCGACCACCGGCCACTGCGCAGCACCGGCCACCGGCCAGCGCGTCGCCTCGCCGCGCTCGTTACGCGAACACTCGGTCCGGTGTCCTCCCGATCCTCGCCGCTCGGGCACTCGCCAGTCACCCGTGCGCGTTCGGACCTGTCGCTCGTAGCATGGGCACACCGCGCGTGGCGTGGGCGTTGTGGGCGCTGTGCGCCTCCTGGGCGCGCGGCTCGCTGCTGCCGCTGGAGGCGGAGCGGCTCCGCGCCAGCGTGGGCGGCTACGCCGTCATGAACTGCCACCTCGACTTTCCCTTTGGCATCGAGATACCCTACCACCTGCAGTGGGACAAGGACGTGAGTAGCCTTCGCGGCATCATCGCCGCGCCGTCACCGCGCCGTCACCGCGCCGTCATCGCAGCGTGCTGATAAGATGTGACAGCCAGTGTTATCAGAGTTGAATGTCAAAAGCGATAAATTATATTTTTTTCCGATGATTGTAAAGAGAACGATTAGGTAAGGTTTTTGTTCCAAATAAATTCCATTTTTAGGGTTCTGTAAGAAAATGATAAAAGGAAAACCTTAAAATGCGACTTCGTCTGGCTCTCCGTCCGTCTGCTTACGCCTACTTCAACAACTAGTACACCATTATATTGGTCTATTCAATAGGTCACTTGAAATGGGTGAAAAGGGGTGACCAGAAAAATAGGTTGAAGGAACATTTTTCATCGATGAATCAAACAGTTCGATAATAATTTACATACAAACAAATTTTAATTAAAAATAAATTAAATCGACGGCCTCTTCGTAAATCATCGAAACTGAAAAATGTAGATTTTTCCATCAGCTTCATTGGCTCCTATTATGCTATATTTTACATCCCGCTAATGAGATTTGATTGTTTTTCATTAGCGGGATGTAAAATACAGGTAGGGGAACCCCCTTTAATTTTTAACTTATTTTTATTGTTTGACGTTATAGAGGCAACAGAAATACACATTCTCTGAAAATTTCAACTGTCTACCTATTAGGGATCATAAGGTACGAGCCCGCTGACAGACTGACGGACAGACTGCCGGAGGTTCAGCGACAGGGTCCCTTGGTTACCATTCGGGTACGGAACCCTAAAAAGTAACCCATATGTATGTCAACCGACTTATTACAATAGAATACAATAGAAATATTTTTTATTCAAATAAACTTTTACAAGTGCTTTAGAATCGTCGATGAATCTAGGCACCACTGGTTCGGAATGCCCTTCCTGCCGAGAAGAGCCAGGAATAAACTCGGCGGTTGCTCTTTCAAAAAATTTTTTATAATAGGTAATAAAACTATGCTATGTATATACAGTGTTTCCACAATGAAGTTTCAAAAATACCTACATATAATCCAATAAATGTAAAGACGGGCAGACAGAAAGTAGACCCATTCCCGTTGGACCCGTTAGTATTGAAGAGATTACTATTGAAATTGTTAAGGTTTGAAAGGCAGGAGTTATGCCCCATTATAAAGTTGATTTTCTGGCTTAACTCCCACCTAGGGTACGACTTATCTATTATAAGCGCTTCATTTGGACACTTTGAAAGAGGTTTTTATTTATTTGAAATAAAAATTTTATAAAATGAAAAATCTGAAATGTGTACCTACTGATTAAAATTGGCCAAAGTTTATGTAACATGTACCTACCTACTGATTCTGAAATATGTACCTAGTTACTGATTAAAATGGGCCGAAGTTTATGTAAATAATTGCTGCAATAAGAGTTCTTATTTAATTACTGCCCTTATTTAATTACTTACTTACATAATTATTATTTAGTCCTTTATAAACACACAGTTATAACTAATGACTATAATAAATTATAATGGCAGGTAGGTACTAGTTGACGCCCACGACTTCGTACGCGCGGGTTTAGGTTTTCCAATTCCCGCGGGAATTCGCTTAATTTCCGGGTAAAAAGTAGCCTATGTGTTATTCCGGACTATAATCTATCTCCGTACCACCACCAAATCAGTTCAGTCGTTGCGGCGATTGAGCAACAAAGATCCATACATCCAAACTTTCGCATTTATAATATTAGTATAGGTACTAATAATCCATGAATTTATTTTTGAGGCTGTTGAATAACTAAAATTCATGTCACCAAATATTTATTTATCCGTGTCCTTCCGAGGTACGGGACCCTCGGCGTCGCCAAGCGAGTCGGCTCACCCTTGGCCGGGTTTGAGTGTAGTACCCCCACCCAGTGCTCCGAGACTCCGAGGCTACTAGTGGTAGTGCGCTAGGGGTCGTGAGCGACAGGCGGGTACTACGTACAATAGAAACTATTCCTAGCTGTCAATCTCGACCTTAACCTCGACATTAGCCGCAGGTTGCAGTCGTACAGAGCGCTGCTGATGTTCGGTCGACGGTCGCAGCCCGCGGCCGCAGCGGCCCGGCGGCAGGCCGCAGCGGCCCGGCGGCAGGCCGCAGCGGCCCGGCGGCAGGCCGCAGTGAGGACCGTGGCCAAAGCGTTCTGTACCGATAAAATACCTGTGGGGTCCGTTTGTCGGCCGTAGCTTTGGCAAAGATTGGCTTCGATGTGCGATGTTCCAATGACTCAATCGAAAAATCGGCGGCTAAAACCTGTCGTGTTCACAACACCCGAGCGAAATCACAGACTTCTCGATATAAAATAGTATGAGAGTACCTAGCTGTACTTACATCTTATGTATACGAGGAGGGCGAGTATAGACGGTACAGCATAGTTTATGTACTTATTTATTGGTTTGCCAACAGGAAATCAAATAACAATTAGGTACATAAAATTAAACTACATCTACAGAAACATTTCAGATGTGCACCCAATTAAAGGCAAACCGACATGCGTATAAGCAAAAGTGCAAATAGCTTAAAAGAATTATTTAAACCTGGAATGCGACTTTGTTTATGTATTCATTAGAGATGCGGGCTTGGAGGCCAACACAGATTACTATCTCCTATAGCCAAGGAGTACAACACGAGGAACGGTCCGTCTCGGCGACAGCCACGGGCGGCGGCCGCGGCGGCGATGCACCGCAAATAGCCTCGGCTTGCGCGACCGCGACCGCGACACGCCGCAACGAGGTGTCATTACAGGAGCGAGTCGTCGAGTACTCGCGCCGCAGGGTTGCCAACTCCTAAAAAAAATTAGCCCTAACATCAACATGAAATACCCCTAAATAACCCCAAATGCAATATTCAAAAGCCCCAAAAAAATCCCTGTATCTTGTTACCATTCAAGGCTAATGTTTAAATGAGTTTCCCGTTTTATTGAGGTGAATAAAAATAATACTAGTGGTTCGCCCCGAACTGAGACCTCGCGGTATCCCATAATTCCCAAAAGTTTTAATTATATATTGTAATAATTAACTTTTAACATTAGACGCAATAAAAAAAATAGTTGACATAAAACTGTTTTACTGACACAGCGCCATCTATAAGCATTATTGTGAAGCTATTAGCATTTAAAATTAAATAATTTCGTTTCTTTATAACATTTATCTAATTTTAACATTTGTTGTTCAAGTACAGGATATAACTGAATTTTGATTTAAATTTGAAGTAATTACGTTCAGTAATTCAGAAGTTATAGGGCTCTGACAGACATTTGGACGTACACACTTCTCTGTCCAGTACAGACAAGCGCCCTAGTTGACTCAGAGAACTCGCTTCGCTCGTTCAATAACTTAATTTTAATTACATTATTCGGCAGAGGCGTAACTATACCGTTTGAGGCCCGTACATTTTAATATTTATAATATATTAAATATGTGAAAGTGATATTTTCGCGAGCGAAGCGAGCGTAAAATTTTTTATGATTGCTTTACGGCACTTAGTAGTCTATACTTGGCGCCTACAATAGAAAAGTAAAAGTGACATTTTCGCGAGCGAAGCGAGCGCAAAATTTTTTATAATTGCATTACGGTACTTAGTAGTCCATTATTGGCATCTACAATAGCAACGTAAAAGCGACATTTTCGAGAGCGAAGCGAGCTTGAAATTTTTTATGATTGCATTACGGCACTTAGTAGTCCATACTTGGCACCTACAATAGCAACTTTTTTATTTTGCACTACGCCATATCTACTACATAGCCCTGTACTTTTGGCGCTTGAGACCCTGCGCTTGTATGCGCCGCACACCCGGCATCGTAGGTAAAGTCGGCCCTTCAAACTATTTAGCTATTGTTATTGGGGTACCTATATTCGGTAATTAATTAGATATTTTATAAAATTTTAAAATATGTGTTTATAGACCTAATGACATTTAGGTACCTATACAAATATGTATCTTTTTAATTTCTGTAAGACATAAATAAAAATTTTGGCCCCAAATCTACCGCCCCTAAAATCTGCTGCCCTAGGCTCCAGTCAACTCAGCCTTTTGGTAAATCAATTTACTGTGCGTAACCTTTCTTGTCCCAAAGAATTTAGTTTATATCAATTTTAATTTTGAAAATGATCGCTCGGCACTAGTGCCGACTAGGGCTAGCCGTAGCTACAGGAATGGCTATAAATGTTAGGATCATCTTGTGCTTCTGGCTCTCTCTGACCGGGGCCCCTTCCGGCTGGGGCCCGTGGCATTTTGCCGAAATGCCACCCTATAGTTACGCCTCTGTTATTCGAAATTCTTATAGTCATACAATATGTTTACATTATAAGTGTAACATTTTTTGGAGATGGAGTAAATGTAACGCAAGATCCACTATCACGTTTTAAAATGAAAAGGGAAATCGGTTTCGTAATTTGTTTTTCACTATATTATATATCGAAAAAGCGTGTTCAACGCTAATGTATTGAAATATTTTCAAAACGCTTTAGCTAAAACGATTTAAAGCATATTATTCCGAAATATCATAGGCGTTTTGCTTTATTTACTCGTTTTGGTCAGTCAATTATGTAACGCTTGAAAATTTATTTATGCCCCTAAAAATAGCCCTAAATTTTTTTGGGCCCTAAAAAAATCCCAATAAGCAAAATTCCGCCCTAAATTTGGGGCTAAAAGCCCTAAGTTGGGAACCCTGTCGCGCCGTCTTCGGATGCAATTACACGATATGATAAAACGCGCACCATCCCGCTAACTACGCAGGTAGCACGTCCCTGCCCACCTACTGTTCCGTAAGTCTGTAACACGAGGGGTGTCATTGTGTGTACCTAAGTATTTTTCTTCGTTTTTTAAATCCTAGCTTTAATTTTTTTGTAAATTGGCGCTACGACGGTTCCATTTACCAAATTTTATCTTTTGAAAGTATATTTAATTGTTTTCAGTTTTCGCTTCACTTAACGTTCTCAATTTAGGATCGAGGGAACTCTATAAACGGTACGTAAAGTCGTCGTCGTAGATGCCGACCGATACGCGTCCACACGCTACGGTCTTACGTGGGTACCTACCTAGCGGCTCGCTTGTACTATTTGGGGAGTCTGTCTGCAGATGAGAGCTGACCGTTCCGGCGCACGGCCTCCACCGGCTCTTCGAACTTCTGTCTGGACGCGCTCGTGTTAGGTGCATATTTTGTATCCGTTATGTAATGGCAGGTAGGTATGCCCCAGTGCGGCCTTTGTTGTTATTGTGAGGCGAGTGTATTCGATGCGTGCTGCGTGCGGCAGCCGTGGCGCCGCCCGAAGGGCTCGGTGGCCACCGCACAATGGGCGCGCGGAGGTCGCACTGTCTGTTTGTTTTGTTCGACACACATCGATAGAGGTACGCAGAGAGCATTAGGTTTGTACCTGAGCAGGTCCTCGGCACCTAATTACACAGTTTTTTTTCATGGTATAAATAAGCGAGTATAATATAATGTAGTACAGGCCGCGCCGCTTCGCCGAGGCGGAGAACGGCGCTCGTCGTAGCCTCATTGATCACGATGACCCGGGGCCGGGGCCGCCGGGAGCGGTGCGCGCCGCGCCGCGCTCCTGTCCACGAGGCGCGAGGCGACGGCAATGTAGCGCGAGATGCTATTGAGGCCGCAATGAGCGCGGCTAATTTAGTTTCGACGTAATTGAAGTTAGAGCCGAGGTGGAGATTACGGCGTCTCGTTAGGCGAATGATTCCCGCAGTGGGAAGCGGCAGGAAGCGGGCTAATTTAAATGACCTACTGGCTCCGAGCAGTCGCCGAGCGCCGCGTCGCGCGCCATGTGTCGCACCCGGCGCGTCGGACGACGACACCGGACCACAGCACCGGACACCGGCACCGGACACCGGCACCGGACACCGGCACCGGACACCGGCACCGGACACCGGCACCGGACACCCCGCTCGGGGTTCTCTTGAGGTGGTTTATCGTAGAGACCGAGACACGCGATAGCGTGTCTAAGCCAAGTTCGAGCTAAAAGAAAGGAACTGGCGACACGGCCGTGTATAACAATATTACACAATATTACAGCCCTGGTAGCATGGGCGGGAGAAATTTTATCCCCGGGAAAAGGATAAAACGTTTATCCCCTCGCTTAGCTTTATCCACCCGTCGAGCATGGGCACAGCGGTGGAAATAACACTTAGTAGATATACTTATAGAAATATACATCGCCTTCTCCTCTGTCGCCATGCTTTAGCATAGGGAAAAGATAATTTTATCCCCTGTCAGTGGATAAAATCGGGGGATAAAACTTTTATCTCCTGCCCATGCTACCAGTGCAGGAACCACTTAGAGCCATTTTTGCCCCCTCAATAACTATAATCTATTCAACATAAACATATGGAAGGTATTTATTAAAGCCCCTTAGATTAACTAGAACCCCAAATTCCATAAATACAGCTCAAACGGTTATTGATCTAAGTGGGTATAGGACATAGGTACCTACCTGGCGTCACCCGGTGATCCCTGGCTAGTGGCTACAATATAGAAATTCTCAAAAGTGGACAAAGCGTTCGGTCATTGAGTGCTGAATGTTGACTGCACGTTTCATAATGATTACATTAGCCCATTATGCGTCCGTCTTTTGTTGTTTGCTGACTACTGACTACTTGACCAGTGCCCGTCGCGAGCGCCGCGCACTCCGGCCAACTATATAACGTATTTATATTATGTAACGCCACGTATTTGACTTCAAACGCCATCCGAATTATAAAAAAAAATTGTATATGGCCAAGATACACTCATAATTACATATATATATATATATATATATATATGTATATTTATGGTATACATAATATTATGATCGTTAAAATTCTTAATGCGAGTAACTTGCTGCGAGGTCGTGAGGAGTTCTGTTCTCAATCTCCAGTAATGTTTATTAGATCTTCACCAAAATTGGACAATCCTTAGGTAGGTACTTGATGATACACTTTCAAAGCGTGCAACTCCGTGGCAGATGAAGCGCTTAATATTTAATTCTTGTTACCTACTCAATCTGACAAATACAAAATTGGAATTTGAAGAAAGAATGATCAAAATCAGTTCAGGTTTTCCGAAGTTAGTTCATCCCCAATTTTATCCTCTTCAAGTTTTATTTATGCAACAAAATACCTTCCTGCAAAATCTTATCTATCTCTATACCAATATTCATCAAAATTGAGCGGTTTATGCGTGAAATCGTAATAAATAAACAGACCGATAGACGGACAGACAGTTTTTTTTCGCATTTATAATATTAGCCTGGACTCTGGATAATAATGTATGCATACCGGAGAGCTTTTCTGAATGACGTAAGTATACTGTAGGTATCCAATGCGAGATTTAATCTCTTTTCATTAGTTAGAGCTTTGGTAGCACTTTTATAGCTAGAAGAGCCTCGCTAGCGGAAACCGCTTGACCCGTCAATGAGATCTGTCGTAGAGAGCTTATGCTGACTCCAGGGTGGGCCCGGGGCGGGCCGGGGGTTGCAGGGCGAGGTGATCTTCTCGTGGCACAGCGGCGAGGGCGAGCCGCGCGTGGCGGACCGCTGGGGCGGGCGCGTGCGGCGCGTGGGCGGCGCGGGCGCGCTGGGCGGCGGCGCCGTCAACGTGAGCGCCGTGCGCGAGACCGACGCCGGCCTGTACCGCTGCCGCGTGTCCTTCCCGAACCGCACGCCGCCCGCGCGCAACAACGGCACCTTCTACTACCTCGACGTCGACGGTGAGCAGGCGGCCCTCCCACCGCCGCCCCTCCGCCCGCGGCCGCGCCGCACTGACGCTCGCGCTGTTGCAGGCGGCAACCTGATCGTGACGCCGCCCACCAACGTGACCGTGCTGGAGGGCGAGCGCGCCGAGCTGGAGTGCCTGCCCAAGAGCCCCGAGTGGAGCGTGCAGTGGCTGCGCGCGGGCGAGCCGCCGGCCGCCGCGCCCGCGCCGGCGCCCAACGGCAGCCTCGTGCTGCGCGCCGCCGCCGCCGCCGACCTGGGCGAGTACGAGTGCCGCGTGAGCGCGCCCGACGGCCGCGCGCAGAGCGCCAGCGCCTTCCTGGACGTGCAGTACGCCGCGCGCGTGCTGCACGCGCCCGCCGAGCGCCACCTGCCGCTGGGCAAGGCGGCCAGCCTCGACTGCCACTTCAGCGCCAACCCGCCGCTCACCAACCTGCGCTGGGAGAAGGACGGCTTCCTGTTCGACCCCTACAACGTGCCCGGCGTCTTCTACAGCCGCAACGGCAGCCTGCTGTTCAACCGGGTACGTGCCGAGCGACGCCGCGTCGCCCCCGCTGACCACGCGAGACCCGACTAACGCACGCGCCGCGCAGGTGGACGAGTCGCACGCGGGCGAGTACTCGTGCACGCCGTACAACGCGCTGGGCTCGGCGGGCGCGTCGCGCGGCGTGCGCGTGCGCGTGCTGCGACCGCCCGCGCTCGACGCCGCGCCCGCGCCGCTGTACCTGGCGCGCCTCGGCGCCTCGGTGACGCTGCCGTGCAGCGCGCGCGAGCAGCCCGGCGCCGCACCGCACGCGCAGCCCGCCGTGCGCTGGAGCCGCGCCGACGGCCGGCCGCTGCCCGAGGGCCGGCACGCGCTTCGCGGCGGCAACCTGACGCTGCGCGGCGTGGCGGCGGCCGACCGCGGCGTGTACGTGTGCCGCGTCAGCAACGACGCGGCCGAGCTGCGCGTGCAGAGCGAGCTGCTGGTGGAGAATGCGCCGCCACGCGCGCCGCACGCTCTGGCGGCCGCGCCCACGGGCGACGGCCGCTCGCTGCGCGTGTCGTGGGCGGCGGGCGCGGGCGGCGCGGACGCCGAGTACGCCGTGTGGTATCGCGAGCGTGGCGCCGCCGAGTGGCGCTCCATGCGGTTGCTGACGCGCGGCGCCACGCACGCCACGCTGCTGGACCTGCGCCCCGGCGCCGTGTACGAGCTGCGCGTGCTGGCGCAGGACCACATCGGCGACGGCCTCTTCAGCAAGCCCGTGTTCGTGCGCGCCGGAGGTGAGCCCGCCGAGAACGACACGCTGAGTAGATTCAGAGACGTAGGTCTGCTCGAATGCAAAACCCTGCTATACCTTACAGATCCGGAGCTGGTGGAGGAGGACGGCACCACCGAGACCGCTGCGGGGGCGGACGACGCGCCCGCCACCGATGCCGCGCTCAGCACGCGCGCCGACCGCGACGACCGCGACGACAGCGACGACCACGCCGACGACGCCGACGACGTCGACGACGCCGCGCGCTGGGCCGTCCCCGACGAGCGCCGTCACGACGACGCCGTGCCCGACGACCTGGACGTGAGTGCACTGCGCGGCGGGGTGTGGCGGGCCGTGGCGGGGCGCCCGCTGCAGGGATCTACGATACGAGTACAACGACGTCAACCGACCGACCACCGACTAGTTACTCGCTCGTTTGCTTTCGACCTACCCGTTATACGTACGAGGCGACGAGAGCAGCGGGGTCCTTCGCCGAGCTGCTCCTCGTAGACACCACTGTAGACTCTGGTGACATGCTCGCGAGCCGCGCGCGCGGGCGCTGGATTCATTTCTGTGGTCGCGTGCCGGCAGGTGAGCGTGCGGCTCATCGAGGAGGGCGCGCTGGTGGTGTGGCGGCGCGCGGAGGGCGGCGCGGGGGGCGGCGCGGGCGCGGCGGGCGGCGCGGGCTGCGAGCTGCGCTGGTACGACGACGCGACGCCCGAGCGCCGCCTGCTGCTCGCGCGGCGCACGCTTCAGGACTACGCGCTGGGTGAGTGCGGAGCGTGAGCGGCCCGTGCGCGTGCGCGTGCGCGAGCGGCTCGCGTGACGGCGTGCGTGTGCGCAGTGGGCGAGCTGCAGGAGGGCGGCGACTACTGGGCGGCGGTGCGCTGCGGCGCGGCGCGCGGCGGCGCGGCGCTGTCGGTGCCGCAGTACACGCGCCTGCGCGGCGTGGCGCTGGGCTCGGCCGCCGCGGCGCTGCTGCTCGCCGCGCTCGCCGCCGCGCTGTTCGCCGCGCGCCGCCGCCTGCGCCGCGGCCTCGCCAAGCGCGCGCGCTGACGTCGCGCCGCCGCCGACGGACGCTAGTGACGCGCGTGAACGTGCTCGGCCCGAACGCGCGGCCGCCGCCCGCAGCCGGCGCGGCGCCGACGGTCGGGCCGCGACCGAAGTCGCGAGGCGTTGGCGCCGCTCATTCACGACCATAATCGGTAGGCTATTCTTTATCGCAGTGGCTATCGAAAGTTGCCAACTAAGAACTGTCAAAAGTCACTGTCTTGCAACAGTAGGTACAAAAGATTATTGTATCAATATATTGTAACCGCATCATAGCCTCATAAGCTTCTCATAGTTCGATTGTAGACATTATATTAACCTTGTGTAATTGTGAACTGGCAAACCCGCATATTTTGCACTTTTGCTTATACGCATGTCGGTTTGCCTGTAATTGGGTGCACACCTGAAATGTTTCTATAGATGTACTTAGTACAATTTTTTGTAATTCTTGTGTGATTTCCTGTTGGAAAACCAATAAATAAAAAAAAAACGTGTATTACGAATTCGAGACCAAGAGTTTAACAGTTCTTAGTGGGTAACGATTTTTTTTTGTTTTCCATAGCCACTGAGATAGAGAACAGCCTCAGGTGACCGGAACAGAGAGTGATAATCATAAGATATTGTAAAACCTCACAATGAATCATTTCGGTACTGTTTATTGATTGCAAAGCGTAGGTTAAACCTACCTTAAATGTATTTCGAAAAATAAAAGTGTTGTTATGAAATTAAGGTTTTATTAAACGGCATAAAAATGATGACATATCGCTTTAAATTCACAATAAATATATACCTTAATTAGTTTTTAATTTGCAGAATTTTTCTAAATTCAAAAAATTTTATAAATCTAAGTGCTACGTAATTTAAGCTAGTCAGTGTATTTACGAATATAATATATGTCCGCAAGACAGACTTAGCCACAGACTTAGCTATGCCGCAAGCCAGTAAAATGATTGATAAGAATAAGATAAATTCTAAGTAAGTATGTATATTTTTGTAGCCCACGCCCCGAGCAGACACGATACTTTTGTCAGCGGCGATCGGCGTTCTTGCGTTCTTGCGTTCAAACGCGGCATCGAGCTTCCGAAAAATGAATAAGTAAAAATCGCAAAACCGATCGCCACTGATCACGGCGGTCAAATTGTAATTGTTTAAATTCATCAGCAAAGTACTCATTATTTGAATTGAGTAGGTACATGGGTACAACTAATCCATAGAAAAATATTAAGAGGAATAATAATTAATAAATAGGTATTGAAAAGCGCCTTTGTAATACTGTAATACAGAAACTCGGACAACACGGATAAGTACATGAGATGAAAATGATAAGATTCGATTTTATGTACTAGATTTTAATAAATTATTTTCAATTTTAAATTTTTTTATTTACATTTCCTGGAAATAATAGCGACAATAACGATCAATGAAAGAAATTAGTTCTTCCAAAAATGAAGAGTTCCCGATTGAAGGAAAAGAGTGAGTTTAGTCCTCGACATCAATGTTTGTTAAATAAACATTTTTAAAGCATGTTAACAGACGCGCTGCAGGCGGGGCATTCATTAAATACACACAGAAGACGTACAACGTTCTCTGAAGAAAATTCAGGATGACGTTGAAGGCTGAGGTTCCCCCATCACTACAATGCTTCAGCGATGTGCACACATGCACAGATAACTTCTGCGTATACAGGGTTAAATAAAAAAAAAACAGAATGCTCTCGGCACGTAATTGTTATCATTAAAGCTAACAACTTTTGTTCTACGACTTTTTTTTTAACTCGATATTTTGTGAAATATTTGATATTCAACATTTTACATAGATTCTCTCCTTGTAACTACTCTGTAACATCGGCAAAGCCGCACGAACCACACGCACGTGACTTGGTCTCGAGTCTCACAGAGTAATGTCTGTGAGAATACTTTATTAATTTTTTTGTATGAAAAAACTTAATGTGGAATTTTGAAAAGTCGCAGAACAAAATTTGTTAGTTTTAATGATAACAATTACGTGCCGAGAGTTTTCTGGTATTTTTTATTTAACCCTGTATATTCATTGTACAAGAGTCGCATCCAGTGAAAGTTTGTAAGACTAAGAAAACCAGAAATGAGCTGAAAATCTTCAAATGCCTGAGCAGATGTTCATAAATTATAATATATTTAATGAAGAAAATTCGATCACGTCAGCTTTCAATCTTGAAAACAACACCAAAATCATCCCATTAGTTAGGAAGTAACGAGGGAACAGACAGACACACAGATACACACACACACCTCAAATAAATTTCATCCATATTTCCATATCAGAGGATAAAAATCGAAGAAACTAATATTAAATACCTGTATCTATACATACCATCCCGTCATGTAGTTCTTCTAAACAAAACTCCTGAAATACTGGAAAAAAATTTATGCAAGCCAAGACAGCATTAGAATATAATATAACCTTGTAAATAAAGACATAAGAACCATCAAGAAGTAAAAAGCATTAAAGATATGAACGACCAACTTAATGTGTAATAAATTGGATGATATCGCATAGAAATTGTATGTACAAGTACAGCACCATTAACTTTGTAAACTTAAAGAACACCTTCTAACCGTTAGGTTTGGGTTAGGTTTGGGTTAGGTTTGGGTTAGGTTTGGGTTAGGTTTGGGTTAGGTTTGGGTTAGGTTTGGGTTAGGTTTGGGTTAGGTTTGGGTTAGGTTTGGGTTAGGTTTGGGTTAGGTTTGGGTTAGGTTTGGGTTAGGTTTGGGTTAGGTTTGGGTTAGGTTTGGGTTAGGTTTGGGTTAGGTTTGGGTTAGGTTTGGGTTAGGTTTGGGTTAGGTTTGGGTTAGGTTTGGGTTAGGTTTGGGTTAGGTTTGGGTTAGGTTTGGGTTAGGTTTGGGTTAGGTTTGGGTTAGGTTTGGGTTAGGTTTGGGTTAGGTTTGGGTTAGGTTTGGGTTAGGTTTGGGTTAGGTTTGGGTTAGGTTTGGGTTAGGTTTGGGTTAGGTTTGGGTTAGGTTTGGGTTAGGTTTGGGTTAGGTTTGGGTTAGGTTTGGGTTAGGTTTGGGTTAGGTTTGGGTTAGGTTTGGGTTAGGTTTGGGTTAGGTTTGGGTTAGGTTTGGGTTAGGTTTGGGTTAGGTTTGGGTTAGGTTTGGGTTAGGTTTGGGTTAGGTTTGGGTTAGGTTTGGGTTAGGTTTGGGTTAGGTTTGGGTTAGGTTTGGGTTAGGTTTGGGTTAGGTTTGGGTTAGGTTTGGGTTAGGTTTGGGTTAGGTTTGGGTTAGGTTTGGGTTAGGTTTGGGTTAGGTTTGGGTTAGGTTTGGGTTAGGTTTGGGTTAGGTTTGGGTTAGGTTTGGGTTAGGTTTGGGTTAGGTTTGGGTTAGGTTTGGGTTAGGTTTGGGTTAGGTTTGGGTTAGGTTTGGGTTAGGTTTGGGTTAGGTTTGGGTTAGGTTTGGGTTAGGTTTGGGTTAGGTTTGGGTTAGGTTTGGGTTAGGTTTGGGTTAGGTTTGGGTTAGGTTTGGGTTAGGTTTGGGTTAGGTTTGGGTTAGGTTTGGGTTAGGTTTGGGTTAGGTTTGGGTTAGGTTTGGGTTAGGTTTGGGTTAGGTTTGGGTTAGGTTTGGGTTAGGTTTGGGTTAGGTTTGGGTTAGGTTTGGGTTAGGTTTGGGTTAGGTTTGGGTTAGGTTTGGGTTAGGTTTGGGTTAGGTTTGGGTTAGGTTTGGGTTAGGTTTGGGTTAGGTTTGGGTTAGGTTTGGGTTAGGTTTGGGTTAGGTTTGGGTTAGGTTTGGGTTAGGTTTGGGTTAGGTTTGGGTTAGGTTTGGGTTAGGTTTGGGTTAGGTTTGGGTTAGGTTTGGGTTAGGTTTGGGTTAGGTTTGGGTTAGGTTTGGGTTAGGTTTGGGTTAGGTTTGGGTTAGGTTTGGGTTAGGTTTGGGTTAGGTTTGGGTTAGGTTTGGGTTAGGTTTGGGTTAGGTTTGGGTTAGGTTTGGGTTAGGTTTGGGTTAGGTTTGGGTTAGGTTTGGGTTAGGTTTGGGTTAGGTTTGGGTTAGGTTTGGGTTAGGTTTGGGTTAGGTTTGGGTTAGGTTTGGGTTAGGTTTGGGTTAGGTTTGGGTTAGGTTTGGGTTAGGTTTGGGTTAGGTTTGGGTTAGGTTTGGGTTAGGTTTGGGTTAGGTTTGGGTTAGGTTTGGGTTAGGTTTGGGTTAGGTTTGGGTTAGGTTTGGGTTAGGTTTGGGTTAGGTTTGGGTTAGGTTTGGGTTAGGTTTGGGTTAGGTTTGGGTTAGGTTTGGGTTAGGTTTGGGTTAGGTTTGGGTTAGGTTTGGGTTAGGTTTGGGTTAGGTTTGGGTTAGGTTTGGGTTAGGTTTGGGTTAGGTTTGGGTTAGGTTTGGGTTAGGTTTGGGTTAGGTTTGGGTTAGGTTTGGGTTAGGTTTGGGTTAGGTTTGGGTTAGGTTTGGGTTAGGTTTGGGTTAGGTTTGGGTTAGGTTTGGGTTAGGTTTGGGTTAGGTTTGGGTTAGGTTTGGGTTAGGTTTGGGTTAGGTTTGGGTTAGGTTTGGGTTAGGTTTGGGTTAGGTTTGGGTTAGGTTTGGGTTAGGTTTGGGTTAGGTTTGGGTTAGGTTTGGGTTAGGTTTGGGTTAGGTTTGGGTTAGGTTTGGGTTAGGTTTGGGTTAGGTTTGGGTTAGGTTTGGGTTAGGTTTGGGTTAGGTTTGGGTTAGGTTTGGGTTAGGTTTGGGTTAGGTTTGGGTTAGGTTTGGGTTAGGTTTGGGTTAGGTTTGGGTTAGGTTTGGGTTAGGTTTGGGTTAGGTTTGGGTTAGGTTTGGGTTAGGTTTGGGTTAGGTTTGGGTTAGGTTTGGGTTAGGTTTGGGTTAGGTTTGGGTTAGGTTTGGGTTAGGTTTGGGTTAGGTTTGGGTTAGGTTTGGGTTAGGTTTGGGTTAGGTTTGGGTTAGGTTTGGGTTAGGTTTGGGTTAGGTTTGGGTTAGGTTTGGGTTAGGTTTGGGTTAGGTTTGGGTTAGGTTTGGGTTAGGTTTGGGTTAGGTTTGGGTTAGGTTTGGGTTAGGTTTGGGTTAGGTTTGGGTTAGGTTTGGGTTAGGTTTGGGTTAGGTTTGGGTTAGGTTTGGGTTAGGTTTGGGTTAGGTTTGGGTTAGGTTTGGGTTAGGTTTGGGTTAGGTTTGGGTTAGGTTTGGGTTAGGTTTGGGTTAGGTTTGGGTTAGGTTTGGGTTAGGTTTGGGTTAGGTTTGGGTTAGGTTTGGGTTAGGTTTGGGTTAGGTTTGGGTTAGGTTTGGGTTAGGTTTGGGTTAGGTTTGGGTTAGGTTTGGGTTAGGTTTGGGTTAGGTTTGGGTTAGGTTTGGGTTAGGTTTGGGTTAGGTTTGGGTTAGGTTTGGGTTAGGTTTGGGTTAGGTTTGGGTTAGGTTTGGGTTAGGTTTGGGTTAGGTTTGGGTTAGGTTTGGGTTAGGTTTGGGTTAGGTTTGGGTTAGGTTTGGGTTAGGTTTGGGTTAGGTTTGGGTTAGGTTTGGGTTAGGTTTGGGTTAGGTTTGGGTTAGGTTTGGGTTAGGTTTGGGTTAGGTTTGGGTTAGGTTTGGGTTAGGTTTGGGTTAGGTTTGGGTTAGGTTTGGGTTAGGTTTGGGTTAGGTTTGGGTTAGGTTTGGGTTAGGTTTGGGTTAGGTTTGGGTTAGGTTTGGGTTAGGTTTGGGTTAGGTTTGGGTTAGGTTTGGGTTAGGTTTGGGTTAGGTTTGGGTTAGGTTTGGGTTAGGTTTGGGTTAGGTTTGGGTTAGGTTTGGGTTAGGTTTGGGTTAGGTTTGGGTTAGGTTTGGGTTAGGTTTGGGTTAGGTTTGGGTTAGGTTTGGGTTAGGTTTGGGTTAGGTTTGGGTTAGGTTTGGGTTAGGTTTGGGTTAGGTTTGGGTTAGGTTTGGGTTAGGTTTGGGTTAGGTTTGGGTTAGGTTTGGGTTAGGTTTGGGTTAGGTTTGGGTTAGGTTTGGGTTAGGTTTGGGTTAGGTTTGGGTTAGGTTTGGGTTAGGTTTGGGTTAGGTTTGGGTTAGGTTTGGGTTAGGTTTGGGTTAGGTTTGGGTTAGGTTTGGGTTAGGTTTGGGTTAGGTTTGGGTTAGGTTTGGGTTAGGTTTGGGTTAGGTTTGGGTTAGGTTTGGGTTAGGTTTGGGTTAGGTTTGGGTTAGGTTTGGGTTAGGTTTGGGTTAGGTTTGGGTTAGGTTTGGGTTAGGTTTGGGTTAGGTTTGGGTTAGGTTTGGGTTAGGTTTGGGTTAGGTTTGGGTTAGGTTTGGGTTAGGTTTGGGTTAGGTTTGGGTTAGGTTTGGGTTAGGTTTGGGTTAGGTTTGGGTTAGGTTTGGGTTAGGTTTGGGTTAGGTTTGGGTTAGGTTTGGGTTAGGTTTGGGTTAGGTTTGGGTTAGGTTTGGGTTAGGTTTGGGTTAGGTTTGGGTTAGGTTTGGGTTAGGTTTGGGTTAGGTTTGGGTTAGGTTTGGGTTAGGTTTGGGTTAGGTTTGGGTTAGGTTTGGGTTAGGTTTGGGTTAGGTTTGGGTTAGGTTTGGGTTAGGTTTGGGTTAGGTTTGGGTTAGGTTTGGGTTAGGTTTGGGTTAGGTTTGGGTTAGGTTTGGGTTAGGTTTGGGTTAGGTTTGGGTTAGGTTTGGGTTAGGTTTGGGTTAGGTTTGGGTTAGGTTTGGGTTAGGTTTGGGTTAGGTTTGGGTTAGGTTTGGGTTAGGTTTGGGTTAGGTTTGGGTTAGGTTTGGGTTAGGTTTGGGTTAGGTTTGGGTTAGGTTTGGGTTAGGTTTGGGTTAGGTTTGGGTTAGGTTTGGGTTAGGTTTGGGTTAGGTTTGGGTTAGGTTTGGGTTAGGTTTGGGTTAGGTTTGGGTTAGGTTTGGGTTAGGTTTGGGTTAGGTTTGGGTTAGGTTTGGGTTAGGTTTGGGTTAGGTTTGGGTTAGGTTTGGGTTAGGTTTGGGTTAGGTTTGGGTTAGGTTTGGGTTAGGTTTGGGTTAGGTTTGGGTTAGGTTTGGGTTAGGTTTGGGTTAGGTTTGGGTTAGGTTTGGGTTAGGTTTGGGTTAGGTTTGGGTTAGGTTTGGGTTAGGTTTGGGTTAGGTTTGGGTTAGGTTTGGGTTAGGTTTGGGTTAGGTTTGGGTTAGGTTTGGGTTAGGTTTGGGTTAGGTTTGGGTTAGGTTTGGGTTAGGTTTGGGTTAGGTTTGGGTTAGGTTTGGGTTAGGTTTGGGTTAGGTTTGGGTTAGGTTTGGGTTAGGTTTGGGTTAGGTTTGGGTTAGGTTTGGGTTAGGTTTGGGTTAGGTTTGGGTTAGGTTTGGGTTAGGTTTGGGTTAGGTTTGGGTTAGGTTTGGGTTAGGTTTGGGTTAGGTTTGGGTTAGGTTTGGGTTAGGTTTGGGTTAGGTTTGGGTTAGGTTTGGGTTAGGTTTGGGTTAGGTTTGGGTTAGGTTTGGGTTAGGTTTGGGTTAGGTTTGGGTTAGGTTTGGGTTAGGTTTGGGTTAGGTTTGGGTTAGGTTTGGGTTAGGTTTGGGTTAGGTTTGGGTTAGGTTTGGGTTAGGTTTGGGTTAGGTTTGGGTTAGGTTTGGGTTAGGTTTGGGTTAGGTTTGGGTTAGGTTTGGGTTAGGTTTGGGTTAGGTTTGGGTTAGGTTTGGGTTAGGTTTGGGTTAGGTTTGGGTTAGGTTTGGGTTAGGTTTGGGTTAGGTTTGGGTTAGGTTTGGGTTAGGTTTGGGTTAGGTTTGGGTTAGGTTTGGGTTAGGTTTGGGTTAGGTTTGGGTTAGGTTTGGGTTAGGTTTGGGTTAGGTTTGGGTTAGGTTTGGGTTAGGTTTGGGTTAGGTTTGGGTTAGGTTTGGGTTAGGTTTGGGTTAGGTTTGGGTTAGGTTTGGGTTAGGTTTGGGTTAGGTTTGGGTTAGGTTTGGGTTAGGTTTGGGTTAGGTTTGGGTTAGGTTTGGGTTAGGTTTGGGTTAGGTTTGGGTTAGGTTTGGGTTAGGTTTGGGTTAGGTTTGGGTTAGGTTTGGGTTAGGTTTGGGTTAGGTTTGGGTTAGGTTTGGGTTAGGTTTGGGTTAGGTTTGGGTTAGGTTTGGGTTAGGTTTGGGTTAGGTTTGGGTTAGGTTTGGGTTAGGTTTGGGTTAGGTTTGGGTTAGGTTTGGGTTAGGTTTGGGTTAGGTTTGGGTTAGGTTTGGGTTAGGTTTGGGTTAGGTTTGGGTTAGGTTTGGGTTAGGTTTGGGTTAGGTTTGGGTTAGGTTTGGGTTAGGTTTGGGTTAGGTTTGGGTTAGGTTTGGGTTAGGTTTGGGTTAGGTTTGGGTTAGGTTTGGGTTAGGTTTGGGTTAGGTTTGGGTTAGGTTTGGGTTAGGTTTGGGTTAGGTTTGGGTTAGGTTTGGGTTAGGTTTGGGTTAGGTTTGGGTTAGGTTTGGGTTAGGTTTGGGTTAGGTTTGGGTTAGGTTTGGGTTAGGTTTGGGTTAGGTTTGGGTTAGGTTTGGGTTAGGTTTGGGTTAGGTTTGGGTTAGGTTTGGGTTAGGTTTGGGTTAGGTTTGGGTTAGGTTTGGGTTAGGTTTGGGTTAGGTTTGGGTTAGGTTTGGGTTAGGTTTGGGTTAGGTTTGGGTTAGGTTTGGGTTAGGTTTGGGTTAGGTTTGGGTTAGGTTTGGGTTAGGTTTGGGTTAGGTTTGGGTTAGGTTTGGGTTAGGTTTGGGTTAGGTTTGGGTTAGGTTTGGGTTAGGTTTGGGTTAGGTTTGGGTTAGGTTTGGGTTAGGTTTGGGTTAGGTTTGGGTTAGGTTTGGGTTAGGTTTGGGTTAGGTTTGGGTTAGGTTTGGGTTAGGTTTGGGTTAGGTTTGGGTTAGGTTTGGGTTAGGTTTGGGTTAGGTTTGGGTTAGGTTTGGGTTAGGTTTGGGTTAGGTTTGGGTTAGGTTTGGGTTAGGTTTGGGTTAGGTTTGGGTTAGGTTTGGGTTAGGTTTGGGTTAGGTTTGGGTTAGGTTTGGGTTAGGTTTGGGTTAGGTTTGGGTTAGGTTTGGGTTAGGTTTGGGTTAGGTTTGGGTTAGGTTTGGGTTAGGTTTGGGTTAGGTTTGGGTTAGGTTTGGGTTAGGTTTGGGTTAGGTTTGGGTTAGGTTTGGGTTAGGTTTGGGTTAGGTTTGGGTTAGGTTTGGGTTAGGTTTGGGTTAGGTTTGGGTTAGGTTTGGGTTAGGTTTGGGTTAGGTTTGGGTTAGGTTTGGGTTAGGTTTGGGTTAGGTTTGGGTTAGGTTTGGGTTAGGTTTGGGTTAGGTTTGGGTTAGGTTTGGGTTAGGTTTGGGTTAGGTTTGGGTTAGGTTTGGGTTAGGTTTGGGTTAGGTTTGGGTTAGGTTTGGGTTAGGTTTGGGTTAGGTTTGGGTTAGGTTTGGGTTAGGTTTGGGTTAGGTTTGGGTTAGGTTTGGGTTAGGTTTGGGTTAGGTTTGGGTTAGGTTTGGGTTAGGTTTGGGTTAGGTTTGGGTTAGGTTTGGGTTAGGTTTGGGTTAGGTTTGGGTTAGGTTTGGGTTAGGTTTGGGTTAGGTTTGGGTTAGGTTTGGGTTAGGTTTGGGTTAGGTTTGGGTTAGGTTTGGGTTAGGTTTGGGTTAGGTTTGGGTTAGGTTTGGGTTAGGTTTGGGTTAGGTTTGGGTTAGGTTTGGGTTAGGTTTGGGTTAGGTTTGGGTTAGGTTTGGGTTAGGTTTGGGTTAGGTTTGGGTTAGGTTTGGGTTAGGTTTGGGTTAGGTTTGGGTTAGGTTTGGGTTAGGTTTGGGTTAGGTTTGGGTTAGGTTTGGGTTAGGTTTGGGTTAGGTTTGGGTTAGGTTTGGGTTAGGTTTGGGTTAGGTTTGGGTTAGGTTTGGGTTAGGTTTGGGTTAGGTTTGGGTTAGGTTTGGGTTAGGTTTGGGTTAGGTTTGGGTTAGGTTTGGGTTAGGTTTGGGTTAGGTTTGGGTTAGGTTTGGGTTAGGTTTGGGTTAGGTTTGGGTTAGGTTTGGGTTAGGTTTGGGTTAGGTTTGGGTTAGGTTTGGGTTAGGTTTGGGTTAGGTTTGGGTTAGGTTTGGGTTAGGTTTGGGTTAGGTTTGGGTTAGGTTTGGGTTAGGTTTGGGTTAGGTTTGGGTTAGGTTTGGGTTAGGTTTGGGTTAGGTTTGGGTTAGGTTTGGGTTAGGTTTGGGTTAGGTTTGGGTTAGGTTTGGGTTAGGTTTGGGTTAGGTTTGGGTTAGGTTTGGGTTAGGTTTGGGTTAGGTTTGGGTTAGGTTTGGGTTAGGTTTGGGTTAGGTTTGGGTTAGGTTTGGGTTAGGTTTGGGTTAGGTTTGGGTTAGGTTTGGGTTAGGTTTGGGTTAGGTTTGGGTTAGGTTTGGGTTAGGTTTGGGTTAGGTTTGGGTTAGGTTTGGGTTAGGTTTGGGTTAGGTTTGGGTTAGGTTTGGGTTAGGTTTGGGTTAGGTTTGGGTTAGGTTTGGGTTAGGTTTGGGTTAGGTTTGGGTTAGGTTTGGGTTAGGTTTGGGTTAGGTTTGGGTTAGGTTTGGGTTAGGTTTGGGTTAGGTTTGGGTTAGGTTTGGGTTAGGTTTGGGTTAGGTTTGGGTTAGGTTTGGGTTAGGTTTGGGTTAGGTTTGGGTTAGGTTTGGGTTAGGTTTGGGTTAGGTTTGGGTTAGGTTTGGGTTAGGTTTGGGTTAGGTTTGGGTTAGGTTTGGGTTAGGTTTGGGTTAGGTTTGGGTTAGGTTTGGGTTAGGTTTGGGTTAGGTTTGGGTTAGGTTTGGGTTAGGTTTGGGTTAGGTTTGGGTTAGGTTTGGGTTAGGTTTGGGTTAGGTTTGGGTTAGGTTTGGGTTAGGTTTGGGTTAGGTTTGGGTTAGGTTTGGGTTAGGTTTGGGTTAGGTTTGGGTTAGGTTTGGGTTAGGT
This sequence comes from Hipparchia semele, assembly GCA_933228805.2. NCBI lineage: Eukaryota > Metazoa > Arthropoda > Insecta > Lepidoptera > Nymphalidae > Hipparchia > Hipparchia semele. Next base: position 5,869 of record OW121717.1, on the reverse strand, counting down.
TTGGGTTAGGTTTGGGTTAGGTTTGGGTTAGGTTTGGGTTAGGTTTGGGTTAGGTTTGGGTTAGGTTTGGGTTAGGTTTGGGTTAGGTTTGGGTTAGGTTTGGGTTAGGTTTGGGTTAGGTTTGGGTTAGGTTTGGGTTAGGTTTGGGTTAGGTTTGGGTTAGGTTTGGGTTAGGTTTGGGTTAGGTTTGGGTTAGGTTTGGGTTAGGTTTGGGTTAGGTTTGGGTTAGGTTTGGGTTAGGTTTGGGTTAGGTTTGGGTTAGGTTTGGGTTAGGTTTGGGTTAGGTTTGGGTTAGGTTTGGGTTAGGTTTGGGTTAGGTTTGGGTTAGGTTTGGGTTAGGTTTGGGTTAGGTTTGGGTTAGGTTTGGGTTAGGTTTGGGTTAGGTTTGGGTTAGGTTTGGGTTAGGTTTGGGTTAGGTTTGGGTTAGGTTTGGGTTAGGTTTGGGTTAGGTTTGGGTTAGGTTTGGGTTAGGTTTGGGTTAGGTTTGGGTTAGGTTTGGGTTAGGTTTGGGTTAGGTTTGGGTTAGGTTTGGGTTAGGTTTGGGTTAGGTTTGGGTTAGGTTTGGGTTAGGTTTGGGTTAGGTTTGGGTTAGGTTTGGGTTAGGTTTGGGTTAGGTTTGGGTTAGGTTTGGGTTAGGTTTGGGTTAGGTTTGGGTTAGGTTTGGGTTAGGTTTGGGTTAGGTTTGGGTTAGGTTTGGGTTAGGTTTGGGTTAGGTTTGGGTTAGGTTTGGGTTAGGTTTGGGTTAGGTTTGGGTTAGGTTTGGGTTAGGTTTGGGTTAGGTTTGGGTTAGGTTTGGGTTAGGTTTGGGTTAGGTTTGGGTTAGGTTTGGGTTAGGTTTGGGTTAGGTTTGGGTTAGGTTTGGGTTAGGTTTGGGTTAGGTTTGGGTTAGGTTTGGGTTAGGTTTGGGTTAGGTTTGGGTTAGGTTTGGGTTAGGTTTGGGTTAGGTTTGGGTTAGGTTTGGGTTAGGTTTGGGTTAGGTTTGGGTTAGGTTTGGGTTAGGTTTGGGTTAGGTTTGGGTTAGGTTTGGGTTAGGTTTGGGTTAGGTTTGGGTTAGGTTTGGGTTAGGTTTGGGTTAGGTTTGGGTTAGGTTTGGGTTAGGTTTGGGTTAGGTTTGGGTTAGGTTTGGGTTAGGTTTGGGTTAGGTTTGGGTTAGGTTTGGGTTAGGTTTGGGTTAGGTTTGGGTTAGGTTTGGGTTAGGTTTGGGTTAGGTTTGGGTTAGGTTTGGGTTAGGTTTGGGTTAGGTTTGGGTTAGGTTTGGGTTAGGTTTGGGTTAGGTTTGGGTTAGGTTTGGGTTAGGTTTGGGTTAGGTTTGGGTTAGGTTTGGGTTAGGTTTGGGTTAGGTTTGGGTTAGGTTTGGGTTAGGTTTGGGTTAGGTTTGGGTTAGGTTTGGGTTAGGTTTGGGTTAGGTTTGGGTTAGGTTTGGGTTAGGTTTGGGTTAGGTTTGGGTTAGGTTTGGGTTAGGTTTGGGTTAGGTTTGGGTTAGGTTTGGGTTAGGTTTGGGTTAGGTTTGGGTTAGGTTTGGGTTAGGTTTGGGTTAGGTTTGGGTTAGGTTTGGGTTAGGTTTGGGTTAGGTTTGGGTTAGGTTTGGGTTAGGTTTGGGTTAGGTTTGGGTTAGGTTTGGGTTAGGTTTGGGTTAGGTTTGGGTTAGGTTTGGGTTAGGTTTGGGTTAGGTTTGGGTTAGGTTTGGGTTAGGTTTGGGTTAGGTTTGGGTTAGGTTTGGGTTAGGTTTGGGTTAGGTTTGGGTTAGGTTTGGGTTAGGTTTGGGTTAGGTTTGGGTTAGGTTTGGGTTAGGTTTGGGTTAGGTTTGGGTTAGGTTTGGGTTAGGTTTGGGTTAGGTTTGGGTTAGGTTTGGGTTAGGTTTGGGTTAGGTTTGGGTTAGGTTTGGGTTAGGTTTGGGTTAGGTTTGGGTTAGGTTTGGGTTAGGTTTGGGTTAGGTTTGGGTTAGGTTTGGGTTAGGTTTGGGTTAGGTTTGGGTTAGGTTTGGGTTAGGTTTGGGTTAGGTTTGGGTTAGGTTTGGGTTAGGTTTGGGTTAGGTTTGGGTTAGGTTTGGGTTAGGTTTGGGTTAGGTTTGGGTTAGGTTTGGGTTAGGTTTGGGTTAGGTTTGGGTTAGGTTTGGGTTAGGTTTGGGTTAGGTTTGGGTTAGGTTTGGGTTAGGTTTGGGTTAGGTTTGGGTTAGGTTTGGGTTAGGTTTGGGTTAGGTTTGGGTTAGGTTTGGGTTAGGTTTGGGTTAGGTTTGGGTTAGGTTTGGGTTAGGTTTGGGTTAGGTTTGGGTTAGGTTTGGGTTAGGTTTGGGTTAGGTTTGGGTTAGGTTTGGGTTAGGTTTGGGTTAGGTTTGGGTTAGGTTTGGGTTAGGTTTGGGTTAGGTTTGGGTTAGGTTTGGGTTAGGTTTGGGTTAGGTTTGGGTTAGGTTTGGGTTAGGTTTGGGTTAGGTTTGGGTTAGGTTTGGGTTAGGTTTGGGTTAGGTTTGGGTTAGGTTTGGGTTAGGTTTGGGTTAGGTTTGGGTTAGGTTTGGGTTAGGTTTGGGTTAGGTTTGGGTTAGGTTTGGGTTAGGTTTGGGTTAGGTTTGGGTTAGGTTTGGGTTAGGTTTGGGTTAGGTTTGGGTTAGGTTTGGGTTAGGTTTGGGTTAGGTTTGGGTTAGGTTTGGGTTAGGTTTGGGTTAGGTTTGGGTTAGGTTTGGGTTAGGTTTGGGTTAGGTTTGGGTTAGGTTTGGGTTAGGTTTGGGTTAGGTTTGGGTTAGGTTTGGGTTAGGTTTGGGTTAGGTTTGGGTTAGGTTTGGGTTAGGTTTGGGTTAGGTTTGGGTTAGGTTTGGGTTAGGTTTGGGTTAGGTTTGGGTTAGGTTTGGGTTAGGTTTGGGTTAGGTTTGGGTTAGGTTTGGGTTAGGTTTGGGTTAGGTTTGGGTTAGGTTTGGGTTAGGTTTGGGTTAGGTTTGGGTTAGGTTTGGGTTAGGTTTGGGTTAGGTTTGGGTTAGGTTTGGGTTAGGTTTGGGTTAGGTTTGGGTTAGGTTTGGGTTAGGTTTGGGTTAGGTTTGGGTTAGGTTTGGGTTAGGTTTGGGTTAGGTTTGGGTTAGGTTTGGGTTAGGTTTGGGTTAGGTTTGGGTTAGGTTTGGGTTAGGTTTGGGTTAGGTTTGGGTTAGGTTTGGGTTAGGTTTGGGTTAGGTTTGGGTTAGGTTTGGGTTAGGTTTGGGTTAGGTTTGGGTTAGGTTTGGGTTAGGTTTGGGTTAGGTTTGGGTTAGGTTTGGGTTAGGTTTGGGTTAGGTTTGGGTTAGGTTTGGGTTAGGTTTGGGTTAGGTTTGGGTTAGGTTTGGGTTAGGTTTGGGTTAGGTTTGGGTTAGGTTTGGGTTAGGTTTGGGTTAGGTTTGGGTTAGGTTTGGGTTAGGTTTGGGTTAGGTTTGGGTTAGGTTTGGGTTAGGTTTGGGTTAGGTTTGGGTTAGGTTTGGGTTAGGTTTGGGTTAGGTTTGGGTTAGGTTTGGGTTAGGTTTGGGTTAGGTTTGGGTTAGGTTTGGGTTAGGTTTGGGTTAGGTTTGGGTTAGGTTTGGGTTAGGTTTGGGTTAGGTTTGGGTTAGGTTTGGGTTAGGTTTGGGTTAGGTTTGGGTTAGGTTTGGGTTAGGTTTGGGTTAGGTTTGGGTTAGGTTTGGGTTAGGTTTGGGTTAGGTTTGGGTTAGGTTTGGGTTAGGTTTGGGTTAGGTTTGGGTTAGGTTTGGGTTAGGTTTGGGTTAGGTTTGGGTTAGGTTTGGGTTAGGTTTGGGTTAGGTTTGGGTTAGGTTTGGGTTAGGTTTGGGTTAGGTTTGGGTTAGGTTTGGGTTAGGTTTGGGTTAGGTTTGGGTTAGGTTTGGGTTAGGTTTGGGTTAGGTTTGGGTTAGGTTTGGGTTAGGTTTGGGTTAGGTTTGGGTTAGGTTTGGGTTAGGTTTGGGTTAGGTTTGGGTTAGGTTTGGGTTAGGTTTGGGTTAGGTTTGGGTTAGGTTTGGGTTAGGTTTGGGTTAGGTTTGGGTTAGGTTTGGGTTAGGTTTGGGTTAGGTTTGGGTTAGGTTTGGGTTAGGTTTGGGTTAGGTTTGGGTTAGGTTTGGGTTAGGTTTGGGTTAGGTTTGGGTTAGGTTTGGGTTAGGTTTGGGTTAGGTTTGGGTTAGGTTTGGGTTAGGTTTGGGTTAGGTTTGGGTTAGGTTTGGGTTAGGTTTGGGTTAGGTTTGGGTTAGGTTTGGGTTAGGTTTGGGTTAGGTTTGGGTTAGGTTTGGGTTAGGTTTGGGTTAGGTTTGGGTTAGGTTTGGGTTAGGTTTGGGTTAGGTTTGGGTTAGGTTTGGGTTAGGTTTGGGTTAGGTTTGGGTTAGGTTTGGGTTAGGTTTGGGTTAGGTTTGGGTTAGGTTTGGGTTAGGTTTGGGTTAGGTTTGGGTTAGGTTTGGGTTAGGTTTGGGTTAGGTTTGGGTTAGGTTTGGGTTAGGTTTGGGTTAGGTTTGGGTCAGTGGCGTAACTATACCGTTTGAGGCCCGTGGCAAATTCATCGTATGGGGCCCTCCCTCCCCCAATATAAAGAAGCTCAACCAATGAGTGTGCTTCCGGCCCTCTGACCGGGGGCCCCTTCAGGCTGGGGCCCGTGGCATTTTGCCGTCTTGCCACCCTATAGTTACGCCACTGGTTTGGGTTAGGTTTGGGTTAGGTTTGGGTTAGGTTTGGGTTAGGTTTGGGTTAGGTTTGGGTTAGGTTTGGGTTAGGTTTGGGTTAGGTTTGGGTTAGGTTTGGGTTAGGTTTGGGTTAGGTTTGGGTTAGGTTTGGGTTAGGTTTGGGTTAGGTTTGGGTTAGGTTTGGGTTAGGTTTGGGTTAGGTTTGGGTTAGGTTTGGGTTAGGTTTGGGTTAGGTTTGGGTTAGGTTTGGGTTAGGTTTGGGTTAGGTTTGGGTTAGGTTTGGGTTAGGTTTGGGTTAGGTTTGGGTTAGGTTTGGGTTAGGTTTGGGTTAGGTTTGGGTTAGGTTTGGGTTAGGTTTGGGTTAGGTTTGGGTTAGGTTTGGGTTAGGTTTGGGTTAGGTTTGGGTTAGGTTTGGGTTAGGTTTGGGTTAGGTTTGGGTTAGGTTTGGGTTAGGTTTGGGTTAGGTTTGGGTTAGGTTTGGGTTAGGTTTGGGTTAGGTTTGGGTTAGGTTTGGGTTAGGTTTGGGTTAGGTTTGGGTTAGGTTTGGGTTAGGTTTGGGTTAGGTTTGGGTTAGGTTTGGGTTAGGTTTGGGTTAGGTTTGGGTTAGGTTTGGGTTAGGTTTGGGTTAGGTTTGGGTTAGGTTTGGGTTAGGTTTGGGTTAGGTTTGGGTTAGGTTTGGGTTAGGTTTGGGTTAGGTTTGGGTTAGGTTTGGGTTAGGTTTGGGTTAGGTTTGGGTTAGGTTTGGGTTAGGTTTGGGTTAGGTTTGGGTTAGGTTTGGGTTAGGTTTGGGTTAGGTTTGGGTTAGGTTTGGGTTAGGTTTGGGTTAGGTTTGGGTTAGGTTTGGGTTAGGTTTGGGTTAGGTTTGGGTTAGGTTTGGGTTAGGTTTGGGTCAGTGGCGTAACTATACCGTTTGAGGCCCGTGGCAAATTCATCGTATGGGGCCCTCCCTCCCCCAATATAAAGAAGCTCAACCAATGAGTGTGCTTCCGGCCCTCTGACCGGGGGCCCCTTCAGGCTGGGGCCCGTGGCATTTTGCCGTCTTGCCACCCTATAGTTACGCCACTGGTTTGGGTTAGGTTTGGGTTAGGTTTGGGTTAGGTTTGGGTTAGGTTTGGGTTAGGTTTGGGTTAGGTTTGGGTTAGGTTTGGGTTAGGTTTGGGTTAGGTTTGGGTTAGGTTTGGGTTAGGTTTGGGTTAGGTTTGGGTTAGGTTTGGGTTAGGTTTGGGTTAGGTTTGGGTTAGGTTTGGGTTAGGTTTG